>OY728122.1:1496088844-1500888844 GCA_963277665.1 Viscum album | reverse complement strand
TAGTAATTTATATCCATTTTTGTTCCCATCATAATGTTTTTTTTGTGAATTCACCATTATTTATCCTCTACGAGTGTCAAACTAGGTTTGTAGTAAGACCTCCCTATTGTGCATCAGGGGATGATCAATTTAATACCCAATTAACCCTTTTTAGGGTTATTAGACCTAATTGAAACTTTTATAGACACATATACACTTATAGTAGAGAGAAAAAGATTTTTTTATTTGGGAACCACTCAGTGTATATTTTAGGAACACTTAAGGATGTTTTCCTATGTTAAGTCATATACCTGATGCTTCCACTAAGGTTTTATAATCCCAATACAAAAAATAATTAGACTTTACTTTGATACTACAATGAAAACCTATATCTTTTATAAAATTTATTTCATGATTTATTACATAAATACACACTTAATAAAATCCCTTAATATTGACATTTCTAGTTTATATTAGAAGTTAGATACATTACACATTAAATTGAAACATGGATGCAATGAAATTATTTATAACTCTATAACACACCCTTAAAATATATTGATATTCTAATACTGCATGATATAAACCAAGGAAAAAGAAAACAAAGGTGTGATCTATAAATACCAGTAAGGGAATAATCAAAGAATGACGTGATGAAAGTAATACATGTTATTCAAGAGGTATATAAAGATGACATAAAATGGGTGAGAATCCTAAGCATGAACATCTATCCATGATATATGATGATAACATCAAGGAAACATAGGAATGTGGAACAACATAAACAAGACATAATAATCATAAGTCAAGCATAAGCATAGATAAATCATAACATTGGGTACTTAGGATAGCCTACCATTCCTTATACACGGTATCTCAGGATATAAAAACATTACCTAATGTATTTTAGGTATATATAATTTCGGGCTCTCCCATTAAATTCATAACATGTACATGAATTAGTGTGACACATAGATCATAAAAAATAAGAATATATCTAATCACTATTAATATTATAATTAAGTCCTGTGGTAAACATACATAGAATTTAAAAATCCATGAAGGATAGGTACATCCAGGTGAATACCCTTGAGTGGAAAATGGATGGGTACTCACTATACAAATATTTGGCATAAAAAAATTCTAGGATAATTTTGGTAGTATTACAAGGGCACATAAAAATTCACGGAAGGGTTTAATAAGAGTGAAAAGTGGTATATAATTCCTTGTAAATCATAAGGATAGTAAAATGGATGTGTAAAAACACATTCCAATATGAACAATAGAAAATCCAATAACATAACAAAAATAAAGTGCTAAAATAAAGAGGATGAGGAATGAAATCCATTACCCTGAGAGGGAAATTATAAAATATTGATAAGACCTTGGAATAGATTTAGAGTGGAATATTTGTATTAAATTCATAATATATGGTTTTTAAGTGAAGAGGAGTGGGAGTTTGGGTGGCTATTTATAGAAAATGGAAGGGAAATTATTTATTAATTTCTCAACTTTGGTTTTGGACACTATATGATAAAATAATAAAAAACACAAACATACCCATGATTTTTCCCATGATTTATACCAAATAGAAGTGGTTTTAAATATTTTTTGTGGCCAATAACCTAACATATTAAAATAATACCATTTTTTATGTGGAAGTGAGCCATGTTCATAAAGAATTGATTTTAAAACCTTAAAATATAATTTTGGTTTTGGAGGAATAATTAAAGGATTATAAAATTAATAAAATAACTTGAAAAACACACCATTTCGAAGTGTAAATATATATTTGGTCTTTTATTCCCTTTATAGAATTTATTAAATCACTTTTGGGGCTTTATGATGTTATAATACATACAATATATTTATACTGTATTTATTTTTTCCCCAAAAATATGAATGTCTCAAAAAATTATGAATAATTAACTATTGGATGATTTAAATATACTAATTTCAAAAATAATATTTATTTTATCAAAATAATTCTCAATATATGATAATTTACACTTTTAAATAAAAATACTTATTTATTGGAAAATAATTATTTTTATGACACTAACAATTTTCTGACACTTATAAATATTACATTGGACTTCATTAAATTATAATATCATTTTGATATAAATAAACATTATTTAATAATAATATTATAAGAATATGATATTTATTACAAAATTTCTAAAATTATCAAAAAGAGCGTTAAAACTATATATTTTCCAATAATACAATATTGATTTCTTTGTATCAAAATCTACTTTTTATCAAATCATATGTAATTGTATATATAAAGAAGTAATAAAATCAGATAAACATAATAATTATTTTATTAAAAATAAAATATACAAATTTATATTACTATGGTGTGGGTACATAACCCCTTATTATGACACTATACACCATAAGGGTAAGGTATATGATAATAGCACTTTCTTGGGGTGGTTCAGTGAACATGATTTGGCCCATGATCCTAAGAAGCTTAAACTTTTATCATAAATGGGTTTGATCATGTTTCAGTTGTTGAATTTCATATTGGTCTTGGTCAAGGGAAAGTCCCAATGATACTATCTCCCTTAGAATCTATGAATACCAGGTTTTGTAGGTTATGATCCTACTTGTTAAGGCTGTCACTTATTTTACCTATTCCATTTAGGATTTATGATAACCCTTAATATATACTAATATTAATAGTTACTATACAAAAACTATATTATCAATGTTTAATATTCTTAATTTTCATTTAAATTTGAATAACTATATTTTATAATGCTCCAAAAAAACCAAAGTAGTGTATGCGTTTTCTATAATTACATTAATTAATAATACATTTTTTAAAGGGAATTTAATTTATAAAATTTCAGGTTGTTACAGATAAGTAACAAATTATTCCATATAATTAATATCATAAAAGGGGAATATATCCATGGATGACATATGAACATAAAAAATCACATATATAATAATAACTAGTTTTATAATGATAAAATGAATAATTCTGAACATCATAATCTTACCATCATGGCCTTATGCCAAGTCATCATACATAAATTGGTAAGGTATATACTAAATACCCATTCTAGTTTGTCTTATGAGACCTATAAATGAATCATGGTGTATATATTGACCCCCACATGTCACTTAATAAGTCCAATGCATTCAAAATTTGAAATAAATGAAAAAAATTCAATACATGATCAATATAATCATTTATATTAAAAACTAAATTAAAAAATGTTAAAATTTTACCTAGTAATTAAATAAAACAACGTTATCATAATTTTTAAAAATAAATATGTTTTATAGTATCATTAGAGTATATGAATATTAAATCATATTAGTCATCCAAGGATGGTGATATAAATAAAAATATATTTAAAAGAATATTCAACCATTTCTTTGAAAACATGAGAAAAAATATCCCTTTCTTTTAAAAAAATTCCCAAAAATATTGATAAAATTATTTTATTTGAAAATAAAAATGGAAACAAGTAATGGAAACCTCGAAGAAAATAATAGTTAAGATGATGGGAAAAACTTCCCATTCGGTAAATGTTAAAATAAATATTCCTTTCACGCTTTTGGTAAAAAGTGAAAAGTACATTATTCAAAAAATGTTATAAATATTCATTTTAAAAATTTGAAAATAATGTTAAATATGGTTAAATATGAATTTAAATAGTCATTTTATCATATGAATGAACATTATTGATAACATTTTAAAGAACAAGGGCATGTAAGAACAATTTCATCAACTAAAGAGGAGATAAAGATGGATTTTCTTAAAACAATATTAATCATTTTAAGTAAGAAAGAGTGGTAAATGAGTGGAAAACATGTAGCATCCAAAGATAATTATAGGATAAGAAAATATATTCATTTTAAAATAAAAATAGATTATGATTTATTTCATTGGAAATTTAAACATAAACAATCCCGAATAAAGATATGTTTGTAGAATAAACCATTAGAAAAGCTGCAACATTGAAGTGATATTTAAGCAATGAAGTAATTTTGTGTAAAACAAGTGAATTAATGTAAAAAATAGTAAATAAAACATAAAACAATCAGAAGTTATTTCTCACATGATATTTATATAATATTCTCAATAAAGAAGTGATATTACTAAATGCAAGGAGGTTGAGTTAAGAAACCCCTTACCGAATTTACAAATTGATTTTTAAGCACTCTAACCTCATGTATAATATTTTTCTATTGATTATAATTACTTAAAAGAACTATATAAAAACTTATAATATCATATATGATCCACTTATAACATTTCAACACTTGTTTATTAATAGTTCAATATTAATATCATTGTTTATGAGTGTTAACTATTTTGATTTTCATATAAGTTGAGGTTCATTAGTTTCTATACTTGAATATTTATCATGGTGCTATCATATAAATAACCTCAATAATTTCATAATTATCATTTCTAATCATTATTTAAACTTTTTATAATCATTAATTTAAAGTAGTTATGAAAAATGAAATACATCACTCCTTGGAGACCATAGTCTCTGTGTACACATGAGTGATGTTTCTATGTTTTGATGGATTAAACTAAATAAAGGTAAATAATAATTCAATTTTTCACAAAAATTATTAGATAATAAATATAATATATATTCATTAAATTTATCTTTATTAATATCTATATAATTCATAAATGAAAAATGAATCACATCATTTCGTGGAGGTGGTAGCCCACATGTACGCATGAACGAAGTTATCATTCCCAACAGATGGGAAGGTAAGAAGGTAGATAAGATATTATAAGTATAGATGGATAATTATTTAATAAATATTATATGTAAATTTTAAATCCATCATTATTAACATCCAATTAATGAAGTGATGGAAAGTGAATAATATCACAATGTGAAGGTGGTAGTCTATATGAACACCCGAGCGATACTTTCATTTTCCATTTTTTGGAAAGGAGGTGGAAAATTGTTATACCATAATCATAATAACATATCATTATATTAATTATAATCTATTCATTATGTTAGTATTGATACAACATTTTTAAAGGAAGTATAAGAATAAATAATTTTGAAAGATTCGGTAAAGGTGATTACCTCTTCTTTTAGAGACCTTATTTGTATTAAACCTTAATCATTATTTAGATGGTCTTAGGAGAATACAACAAGAAAAATAATTAAGGGAAGTAATCTAGTAAGTGTTTTGGTTCATGATTGGATGGTCTAGTACAAATACCCCAACCCCAATAGCCCGGAGACGGTGCCTTACTTAATTATATTGGTATAATAAACAAGGAAGTCACATCCTGAAGGACTGAATAGTTTAGTAGATTTGGAAAACCAGATAAAAAATAATTTTTAAATTAAAAATTGAAATAAAAACAAAAAATAAACTCCATTTTAAACATTTATAAACTCTTCGATCATTCATTGAATTCATTCATAAAACACATCTTCGCATCCTCAGTAAAAATTAAACATAAGAAAGGTGTGAGATAAGATGATCAGAATGTGTAATAAATATATAGGAAGTTAACATAAATAATAAGGATGGTGAATTACTAAAAAAAATTTCATTAGAACGTAATATTGAGTATACTATGGAAGGAATAAAATCTTAATAAATAATTATATATAAATTATCACATGAGAATGAAACTTAACCAAGAATATTTTAATATATGAATAATCAAATGGATTATTAATTAATAAAATCATAATGAGGGAATGAATAATTATGGAAATATGAAACATAAATTCTAGTCCTCATCTAAGATATATAAATATAAATGGTTAAGGCCTCCGCCAAGTCTATATATTAATATAAACGAGCAAGGTCTTTACCAAGTCTATATTTGTTTTTTCTCATGAGACCTACTAATATACAGAAGGGATATAGAGGGACCCTATTTACACTTAATAATTCCAATGAATTAATCATATGAATGTGTTGAAACATAAACAATATATAAATATGAAATGTAAACAACTTTCCCTATAGTAAATATAATCATTAACAATTCTGAGTAATATGGTGAATAATATGAAGATAGAACATCTATAGTCAAACAGAACATAATCCATTTAATAAAATGTGATATGTCATATAATAAAATATAAATCCTAATTAAAAATATTTTTTAACATATGGTTTTTAAATATATGTAAATACTCTAATAAAATCATTGAGGAATTCTTAAGAGAAATACCCTTTCTACTTTGTATAGAAGAGTTCTTTTGGAAAAATAATTTGTAGTTGTCATAGAATCATATTATAAATATGTATATACTAGAAAAGAAAAGTTAAGGACAATTAAATTATATTATATTCACCAATTATTTTCTACTAAAGTGAAATCATGTAAAAAGTGGTTCTGAGAAACTTTAGGAATGGGCCACATCAGTGCGGTTTAAGAGAAAATATAATTGTTTTTAAAGAGGAAAAAATGATTAATTATTTAAATAAAAACAAAAATTAACTAAAATAGTTTTTAATTAGAAAAATACAGATTTTAGAATAATATTTTTAGCTTAAAATAGATTAAGTATTGTACATGAAAATGGGTAAGAAATTATAAAGTTTCCTTTAATATGGCTTGCTTATCAGAAAGAATTTGAGAAAGGAACCTTGTAAAACATGTATTTCCCATAAAATAAATATGAAATGATCGACATAAATGAGTTATTAACATATAAACATAATTTATAATAATAATATAAATATAATTAAGAATTACATTGGGGTAAATAGAGAGAAGGCATAACTCGAATGGAAAATCACTACTAGAAAAACAGGTATTTGCGACGGGATCCCGTCGCAAATGGATTTTTGCGACGGGGTCCCGTCGCAAATAGCCCGTTGCTGAAAACGCCGTCACAACTACACTTATTTGTGACGGGCCCGTCGCTATAGCCTTTTTTTGCGACGGGCATTCTCCCCGTTGCAAATAGTATTCCGTATTTTTGTAAAAAACTTTTAAAACAGTATTTGCGACGGGACCCGCCGCAAATCTCTTTTGAGACGGTCCCGTCGCAAAAACTGTTTTTTAAAAAAATAAAAAAAATTAATAATACTAGTATTTGCGACGGGAGTAGTATCCCGTCGCAAATACTTTTTAAAAAAAAAATAAAAAACTATTAATAATACTAATATTTGCGACGGGTATAGTATCTCGTCGCAAATACTATAAAAAAAATAAAAAAAATAAATTATTAATAAATTATTTTAATTAATATAATAATAGAATTATAATTTACAAATGAAAATAATAAATTATTTTAATTACTATAATAATAGTAGAATTATAATTCAAAAATAAAAAATAATAGAATATTAATAAATAATTTAATTAATATAATAATATTACAATTATAATTCATAAATAAAAAAAATATTAATAAGTTATTTTAATTAATATAAAAATAATAGAATTATTTTACATTCAAATATTAAAATAATTCAAGTATTACAAAAAAAATAATTAAATTATAATATTATAAAATTTTAATATATATATAAAATTTAATATTATAAAATATAAATAATATTATTATTCATATTAATATTGTTATTTAAAAATATAATATTATTAATATTTTATAATGAGACAGAAACTACGAATAGAAAAAAATATATTTTGATTTCTCAAATTTTATAACTGAAATACAAAATCTAATCTGAAGGAGGGGGGGAGGTGGGGGATCTGCAGATGGTGGTGGAGGAAACTCCACCCCTAAAGCATGAGTGAGTCGGCGCATGTACTCCATCTGCTCCTGATGCTGCTGCTGCCACCGACTCGTCTGCTCCTCGTACAGCTGCTGCTGGCGTCGACGCTCCTCCTCATGCTGCTGATGCATCTGATCCTGCTCCTGTCGGAGACTCTCTATCTGTGCAGTCTGAGATCGCAACTGATCCTCATACTGTGTAGAAAAAGATGCACGAGCTCCTCTCGAGCTGGACGCCGACATCGCAGCACTGCCATAATAATCTCCGGGAGTCAGTCGAGAGCCGATACCAACTACCCGGCCCTTCTCGAAGGCATACTGGGTGGCCTGCATCCATGCCGCCTCATCAAACTGACGGGCAGTGGTCTGATCTGATGACTCGGCCTGACTCTCAGGCCGGGTCTGTGACGCTGCGGCCTCATATGACTCCTATAGTTGCAATTTAAAATTAAAATTGTGAATATATTATATGCAGTTAATTTTTAAACTTGAAAACAAATAATACTGACCACGATGTGATGCTGACGATCACCTCTGAGCTCCCCAGTAGCAGGATCACTATACATCCTCCGATATACGTCGTACTCTGTAATATCGGGGTGCTCGACAACCTATAAGAATAAAAAATAAACTGTTAATATTTATAGTTATATAAAATATTTATAAATAATGTACGTACCAGATGCTGTCTATGAGTACTAAAAGAACGACTCCCAGCTCGATGAGTCACCTCCTGTCTCCCCCGATTCTGCCTCCCCAGCGATGATCTCCTCTGAAAGGCACCACTCAACCAGTGCGCACATAATCCATCCCATACATGGGATGAAATATACTCTGGTCGGTGTGCTCTACATGACTCCTCAAAATCTGACACTCCTGCTTTCTTCATCGCAGCTTTTCTTAAATTGTGCAAAAACTGACGAAGGCGATCACGCATGGCCACCTCCCATGCCTTGTGGATGGCGTCACGCATGGTATCCTCGATCGGATACCATAAACCCTACAAAAAAAATCAAAATATAAAGTTAGAAATTAAATAATTTTCAAAATAAAAATTATTTATTTACGTACGTACCAACCAATGGCCGAACATGGCCTGCTGCACATCAATGGGAATCTGCTCCCATGTGGTCCACGGCTGAGAGAAATAGTTGCGCAAAATAGCGCTGCCCTGTCCGACTGCTATATGCGGAAAACTGAAAAAAATAATAAACATTTATTATGTGAATAGATTAATGAAATCTTAGTCAAATCCACAGGTTATCACACAGGTTATCACACCTCCGGGTGCGCGGATCAAACCCAAGACGTGGACGTCGCTCGGGGACGGGGTCAGGAATCATCAATCGTGCAAGACCGCGCCCCCTCCGCGTACTCCCTGAAGCGCCTGCAGGCTGAGGGTCATCTGCCAGCAACTCATCCGCATCGAAAGGCAGGTCAGCATCCGTCAACTCACGAAATGTGGCCTCGTCCATCTGAAACAGAAAATGTTAATGTTAGAAAATAATTGATAATTACTATTATATATACATATATACATATTATGATTGTATATAAATACCATGGAATTCTATAAGTGTTCATCTTCATCATCATCTTCATATATGTCAATTTCATCTTCATATTCCTCCTCAACATCATCGATATCCATTCGAGTTGCAGTTGCTTCATCTCTTACCATTTCAAATTCATGTGTGACATCATTAACATCATCGTCATCACCGACTCTTTAATGTGGGGTGTCGTCATCGATACTCATGTCTCTTTGTAAAAAAGATTTATTTTGAGTACTCTCTTGAAAAACTTCAATTCTTTGCACATCAGTGAAAGCACATTCACTTTGACTAAACTGATTGTCTCGAATTTTGATTTTTATTACACTCCACCAATCAGTCAAGTCTCTTGATGTTGCATAGTACTTTGCATAATAAACTTGATATGCCTGTTGAGCCAATAAGAATGGTTCATTTACTGCGAGAACACTTTTACATTTAATATCGATGATTCCATGAGTCGGATGAACACGCACGGCTCTCTCTGTATCCAACCACCGACATTTGAACATGGTTATGTAATGTTGTCCAAGATAACAGAGTTCAATGATTTCATCAAGTATGCCATAAAAGTCAACTTCATTTTCTCGATGATGAGATCCTCTCAAGCTAACTCCACTGTTCATTGTTTTTTTTGATTCCCCATATGCATGTGTGTGGAATCGAAATCCATTCACCACATATGCATTATAAGTTTTAACAAGTTTGGAAGGTGGGTTACTCAATACACACAACCGTTTGTCAATTTTATCAGCATGTCGAGACACCTGAAAATTTGTAAAATAATTATCAATATAGAAAACTATACATTGAATGAGTTGCTAAAAGATAAAGAATTTATGTTACCAGTTTTTGAAACCATTGAGAGAAATTTTTCAGTCGACGTTCTTCGAGAGCAGCTGCTGTAATTTGTGGAATTTGTTTCTTGATATGATTATCATACAACCTATAAAAACCAAAGTTATTTACTGTAACATAAATGATAGAATAAGTGATATAAACACTTACAGTACAAATGATGTCATTTCTTCACAGTTGAGCAGAACATACGTATGAGCTGTATGATGTTCATCATCTGAAAGCCAGCGTTCAGAAACTCCACCAAAACCAAGCTCTGACTGGTTGAAAACAGATAATTGATTGTCGATTTCATCAATATTTCTCTCATTCTGTCCCATTCGGTTGTGTTTTGAAGGATACTCAGATTCAAAATAATGGGAGCAGAAAAAAGATATTTCCTCTTGCAAATAAGCTTCTGCAATAGATCCTTCAACAGATGCTTTGTTGCGTACTTTTCTTTTCAATTTTTGCATGCATCTCTCAAATGGGTACATCCATCGAAACTGTACCGGACCTCCACATTTGGCTTCATATGGAAAATGTAACATCAAATGTTCCATTGAGTCGAAGAAAGACGACAGAAATATTTTTTCCAGTTTACATATAATTACAACAACATCTTTTTCAAGTTTACCTAGAGCATCATAATCTGCAGTAGCCGCACAAATTTCCCGAAAAAAATGAGACATGTCTGTTATGGAATCCCAAATCACAGAATTCAACAGACCTCTTAATCCAATGGGTAGAAGTCTCTCCATTATAACATGACAATCATGACTTTTTAATCCAGTAATATGACCATTCTTTACACATCTACCCAAATTGGAAGCACAACCATATGGAAGTCTCAAATCTGCAATCCACTGACAAAATAATAAACAGTTTTCTTTAGACAGTGTATAAGATGCTTTTGGTTTCAGTAACCTTTCTGTTCTGACATTCTCAAATAGTTCCAATTCTGGACGCCTGCAAATTTGGGCAAGATCTAAACGTGCATTTACATTGTCTTTGCTCTTTCCTGGCGTATCCAAAACTGTATGAAACAAATAATCAAAACAGTTCTTCTCAATATACATGACATCTAACATGTGTCGGACCAACAAATCAGACCAATATGGAAAATCCCAAAATATGCTACGTTTAATCCAATTGTGTTCTTTCCCAAAACCAGAAATTTTCTGTTGGTTTATTGTGGGACCAAAAGTGATGGGAGGTAATGAAAATACAACCGATTTTAACTCTGAACCTGATAGCATTTTTGGAGGTCCATCCCTTTCAGCTGTTCCTTTTCTGAAATGAGATCTGTTTCTGCGAAAAGGATGATTAGCTGGAAGAAATCTGCGATGACAGTCAAAATAACAAGGTTTCCTTCCATGAATGAGCATAAATGCTTTGTTATCTCCCATACAGTAAGGACATGATTTCTGACCATGTGTACTCCAGCCAGATAACATTCCATAAGCCGGGAAGTCACTTATTGTCCACATCAATGCTGCTCTCAGTATGAAATTCTGTTTCGTTGCAACATCATATGTACTGACACCAGTACTCCACAGTAAATTTAATTCATCAATCAATGGATTCAAATAAATATCAATATTTTTCTTCGGATGTTCTGGAATTAGTAAAGTCAAAAAGATATATGGCTCCTTCATCAACATCCATGGAGGTAAATTGTACGGAGTTAAAAAAACAGGCCAACATGAATATTGACTACCATAAGATCCAAACGGACAGAAACCATCAGTGGAAAGGCCCAGTCGAACATTTATAGCTTCTAAAGCAAAGGATGGATGCACTCTATCAAAATGTTTCCATGAATCACCATCGGCTGGATGATTCAAGCTTTTATCGGTTGAACTATTCTCTTTATGCCATGACATCATTGTCGCTGTATTCTTAGACATGAATAAACGCTGAAGTCTGGATGTAAGCAGAAAATATCTCAACTTTTTTACAGGAATCAAACCAGACTTCCCGTGTTGTCCTTCTTTATATCTCAGTTGCCCACATGTGGGACAACTATCCAACGACTCATTTTCCCCTGAATATAAAATGCAGTCATTTGAACATGCATGAATCTTCTGACAAGTAAGTCCCAAATTTCGAACCAACCTCTTACTTTCATAGTAATTTGCAGGTAAAACATTTCCTTCGGGTAACAGTGTTTTCAGCAAAGAAAATATCTGGTCAAAACAGGTGTTTGACATTCCGTTATCTGATTTGATAGCCATAAATTTTGCAACTGCTTCTAATTTGCTCATCTTGCAGCCAGGATATAATGCATCCTCGGCAGACTTCAACAACTCATAAAATTCAGACGGTCCCAACTCAGGATTTGAAGCTTTATCAGCCGGAGTTTCTGTATGTTGAACAGATGAACCTGCAACATCATGTACTAAATCTTGAAACTGGGATGGATCCGGAATCAAGTTGGTATCACCTACTCTGGAACTGCGTTCACCGTGTTGATACCAAAAAACATAATCTGCTTGAAAACCAAAACGCAAGAGATGTTCCCCCACATTGTCAAACGTGTCAAACGTTCTCAATGCACATTTTCTACAAGGGCATTTTATCTTTCCTTCTGAAACAAATTCTGGATTTGATGCCGCAAATGATAAAAAACTCTCCACACCCTCTATATATACTGGATTTAAACCAGAACCATTTGGATTTCTGCGTTGATTTATCCATATGCGGTCATCTAATAATGACTGTTGATGACCTCGTTGTTCCATATTTTTCTATAAAATATAAAAGCATTACTGGTTTTGAATAATTTGTTAGAAAAAACACAAGCAAGGATTGAATATATTGAGAATAAAGCAAAACCTGTTACAAATATTGATAATTTTAATATTATATTGATTTTTTATTTTTTTAATAAAACTAATATAATTTTTTTCATAAATATTAATTATATAATAATAACATCATTACATTATTAGAATATTTTATTATTAATATTAAAATAATATAATTTTATATATTATATACAATTCTCCTTTCATCTGTGTGTTTCACATTTTGTCTCCACATGTAATATTGGCATTCACTTTCACCTCTCCATTGGCGAGTAGGTTGATAATTTTGAAAAAGAATGCCAATATTACATGTGGAGACAGAAAAAACACAGAAGAAAAGAGAATTGTATATAATATAGAAAATTATATTATTTTAAAATTAATAATAAAATATACAAATAATGTAATAAGGTAATTATTCCAAATTATTGGTAAGTATTTCAAATTATTGGTAATTATTCCAAATTATTGGTAATTATTCCAAATTATTGGTAATTATTCCAAATTATTGGTAATTATTCCAAATTATTGGTAGTTATTCCTAATTATTGGTAAATATTGGTAATTATTGGTAAATATTGGTAATTATTGGAAAATATTGGTAATTATTGGTAATTATTGAAAAATATTGGAAAATATTGGTCATTATTGGTAATTATTGGTGATTATTGGTAATTATTGGTGATTATTGGTAATTATTGGTGATTATTGGTAATTAATACTAATTATTGGTAATTAATACTAATTATTGGCAATTAATACTAATTATTGGTAATTAATACTAATTATTGGTAATTAATAATCATTATTACTAATTATTGGTAATTATTTCTAATTATTACTAATTATTTCTAATTATTACTAATTATTTCTAATTATTAGTAATT
The DNA here is from genome assembly GCA_963277665.1 of Viscum album. NCBI lineage: Eukaryota > Viridiplantae > Streptophyta > Magnoliopsida > Santalales > Viscaceae > Viscum > Viscum album. The sequence goes on along the minus strand of OY728122.1, from coordinate 1,500,875,063 downwards.
ATTGCTAATTATTACTAATTATTGCTAATTATTACTAATTATTGCTAATTATTACTAATTATTGCTAATTATTACTAATTATTGCTAATTATTACTAATTATTGCTAATTATTACTAATTATTGCTAATTATTGGTAATTATTGGCAATTATTGTTAATTATTGGCAATTATTGTTAATTATTGGCAATTATTGTTAATTATTGGCAATTATTGTTAATTATTGGCAATTATTTTTAATTAATACTAATTATTGGTAATTAATACTAATTATTGGTAATTAATACTAATTATTGGTAATTAATACTAATTATTGGTAATTAATACTAATTATTGGTAATTAATACTAATTATTGGTAATTAATACTAATTATTGGTAATTAATAATCATTATTACTAATTATTACTAATTGTTGCTAATTATTACTAATTATTACTAATTATTACTAATTATTACTAATTATTACTAATTATTGTTAATTAATACTAATTATTGCCAATTATTACTAATTATTGCTAATTATTACTAATTATTGCTAATTATCACTAATTATTACTAATTATTACTAATTATTGCTAATTATTACTAATTATTACTAATTATTACTAATTATTTCTAATTATTACTAATTATTTCTAATTATTACTAATTATTGCTAATTATTAGTAATTATTGCTAATTATTAGTAATTATTGCTAATTATTATTAATTATTGATAATTATTAGTAATTATTGATAATTATTGGTAATTATTACTAATTTTTGGTAATTATTGGCAATTATTGTTAATTATTACTAAATATTGATAATTATTGGTAATTATTCATAATTAATACTAATTATTGGTAATTAATACTAATTATTGGTAATTAATACTAATTATTGGTAATTAATACTAATTATTGGTAATTAATACTAATTATTGGTAATTAATACTAATTATTGGTAATTAATACTAATTATTGGTAATTAATACTAATTATTGGTAATTAATACTAATTATTGGTAATTAATACTAATTATTGGTAATTAATACTAATTATTGGTAATTAATACTAATTATTGGTAATTAATACTAATTATTGGTAATTAAAACTAATTATTGGTAATTACTAATCATTATTACTAATTATTACTAATTATTGCTAATTATTACTAATTATTACTAATTATTACTAATTATTACTAATTATTACTAATTATTGTTAATTAATACTAATTATTGCTAATTAATACTAATTATTGCTAATTATTACTAATTATTGCTAATTATTACTAATTATTACTAATTATTACTAATTATTACTAATTATTACTAATTAATACTAATTATTACTAATTATTGTTAATTAATACTAATTATTGCTAATTATTACTAATTATTACTAATTATTACTAATTATTTCTAATTATTACTAATTATTTCTAATTATTACTAATTATTGCTAATTATTAGTAATTATTTCTAATTATTAGTAATTATTGCTAATTATTATTAATTATTGATAATTATTAGTAATTATTGATAATTATTGGTAATTATTACTAATTATTGGTAATTATTGGCAATTATTGTTAATTATTACGAAATATTGATAATTATTGGTAATTATTCATAATTAATACTAATTATTGGTAATTAATACTAATTATTGGTAATTAATACTAATTATTGGTAATTAATACTAATTATTGGTAATTAATACTAATTATTGGTAATTAATACTAATTATTGGTAATTAATACTAATTATTGGTAATTAATACTAATTATTGGTAATTAATACTAATTATTGGTAATTAATACTAATTATTGGTAATTATTACTAATTATTCCTAATTAATACTAATTATTCCTAATTATTACTAATTATTACTAATTATTGTTAATTATTCCTAATTATTACTAATTATTGTTAATTATTCCTAATTATTACTAATTATTGGTAATTAATACTAATTATTGGTAATTAATACTAATTATTGGTAATTAATACTAATTATAGGTAATTATTACTAATTATTGTTAATTATTGGTAATTATTACGAATTATTGGTAATTAATACTAATTATTGGTAATTAATACTAATTATTGGTAATTAATACTAATTATAGGTAATTAATACTAATTATTGGTAATTATTACTAATTATTACTAATTATTCTTAATTATTGATAATTATTTATAATTGTTCCTAATTATTAGTAATTAAATGAATTATTATCAATAATTAGAAATAATTACCAATAATTACAAATAATAACATTATTAATATATTTTATTATTAATATTAAAATAATATAATTTTCTAATTTATATACAATTCTTCTTTCATCTGTGCGTTTTCTATCTCCACATACAAATAATACATGTGAAGACAGCAAACACACAGATGAAAAAAGAATTGTATATATATAAAAAATTATATTATTTTAATATTAATAATAAAATAAACTAATAATGTAATAATGTTCTTATTCCTAATTATTGGTATTTATTACTAATTATTAATATTTATTCTTAATTATTAAAAATTATTACTAATTATTCCTAATTACCATTAACTATAAACAATACTAATAATTTAAATTTATTAAGTAATAAAACAATGTAAACATAATTAAATTACAACTAATTAATAATAATTGAAACTAATAAAAAATTAAAAATAAATAAAAAATTAAAATGAAGATAAATACCTTGAAAATTGATTTGTTCTGATCGTTCTTCAAAACTTTAATATCAGCTCCGGAGAAAAAAATTAAACTGGAGAAAAACTCAACTCTAGAAATATAATTTTGAGAGAAGTAGAAGATAAGGAATGAGAATGAAATGAAAAAAACGGATGGGGGTATTTATAGGTTAGATTATTTGCGACGGGCCCATTTGCGACGGGATTCCCGTCGCAAATAGTATTATTTGCGACGGTACCCGTCGCAAATACCTTAGCCAACATTTATTACGGTCAACCGGTAAATAGTTATTTGCGACGGGTCCCGTCGCAAATAACCCCTACCGATATAGTATTTGCGACGGGTGAATATTCCCGTCGCAAATACCTTTTACCGCCGCCGGTTATTTGCGACGGGAATATTTCCCCGTCGCAAATAAGTTTCCCGCGATTTGGCGCGCATCGCGGGAAAACTATTTGCGACGGGGAAAGCAATCCCGTCGCAAAAGCCTCCTTATTTGCGACGGGAATAAATGCCGTCGCAAATAACCCGTCGCAATTGCTCATTTTTCCCGTAGTGAATGGAGGTTTGGGAAGAAACCCTTACCTTATGTAAAAAAGTGTTATGCACTTGCACATAATGTATTGGTTAATGAAATTAGGTTCATTAATAATTTAATTTAGAACATATTAAACATTTATTTGTTTTATTATAATTTTATCACGTTCATTTATGGTAATTTTTATGTGTTATAAAATTTACTTTTGTCATTTGGGAGTGTTCTTTTCCTTGGTTTTCATGATGATTTTACTTTTATACACATATGGAAAATCATGTAAAATGAAAATAATTTTCAATAATTAAAATTATATTTTATTAATTATCTTACATAATATTAAATGGTTATATAATTCATTTTTTTATTTGGGGTGAGGCTGAATCATTGGATAAGACATTAGTGATAATCATTTACATTATTTTTGGAACTTTTTTCGATCATCACAAACTAGTTTTGTTTCATTAATTAATATCATGTATATATACTGGTTATTGAACATTAGATGAGATTTAATATATCTATTATAATATGGTTTAATCATAAAAATTGTTTTATGATAATACTTGAAGGCGTAATTGAAAAAGGAAAACACATCGTCCATAAAGGCGGTAAATCGTACCTCACGGACGATGTTTTCATTTTCAAAATAAACGAAAAATTAGAATAGATTTGATGGTGGATTTTAAATTGAAATAATAAAATTAAATTACATAAAATATAATATATTTATAATTTTACTTGGGAAAGGGGAGGTTAGGGAATGATAAGAAAAGAAAATAAATTGAAGGGGAATTAAAAGAAAGAAAAGGGATTTTTCCTCCCGAATTCATCTCCTTGAGAACCTTCTTAAAGAACTTTGAAAGGGTATTTTGGGTGAGATAAGAAAGTATATAATATTAGGGATAGGTTTGGAAGTGTAAATGGGTAGAATATAATAAAGTTTCAAGGCTTTAGAGGTGTGAGAAGGAGTGACGGGGGGTGGTATTTATAGTGGAAGAAAGGGGTGTTTTTTGAATATTTTCATCATTTGTTTTTTATTTTGGCTCAAGAATATGAATAATTTTAGAATGTCCCTAAATATATTAAAATAAGGAATGTTATTTTAATATTATTGGCTCAAATCATATATACATCATTTATGACTCAATAAATCATGTATTTATTAAATACCGTAAATTACTGTATTTCGTTATTCACAAAAAATTAAACCATTTTAGAAAAATATAAAAACTTCACCTTAGATATTTTTAACCATTTAGAATTCAAAAATGGACTAAATTTTATGAAAATAATTCCCTAATTATGAGAAATCTAATTTTCAAATAAAATCATCATTTACTAAAAAAAAACTGATTTTAATATTATAACTATTTTTTGGACACTTTGAAAAATTAATTATGGTATCATAAAATTATCTTATAATCATAAGAAAACAAAATATTAATTTATGAAAATAAATTTTATTTTAAATCATTATATCAATTATAAAACTGTAAATAAACATTTATGCTTTACAAAAATAGAATCACTTAATTTATCATTTTTAAGACATTTATTTACTTTTTTCATGATATAAAAATAATTTTTTTTCATTTATAAGATACCTAAATTTTATGTATAATTTAGTAAGTATTTTTACTATTAAAATTATAAATAGTATATTAATTTAACAAAAATAACTGTTTTTAAAAAATTAGGATTTTTCAATATTCACTAGAAATTAAATATTTTCAAAAAAATACAAATATTATGCCCCATGATAATTTTGAAAATAAAATTTTAAAATAAAAGTTTATTTTATTCAATATAATTTATAAAAGTGTGAAAATTTATTTTTAAAATAAGTGATTCATTATATGGTGTTAAATTGTCTATGGGAAATATGGTCTTTTATGCATAAAAATGGATTTATTCTACTATTGGTCCTATAAAACTTATTATTTGAATTTTAATTTTTTTTAATTAATATGAAACATATAATTTTCATTAATATCTTTTAAAAATAGTTATTAATTCAATTTATTAATATAAAATAGCATTATGGTCATAAAAATATTTTTTAATCAAAACAAGTCTCTTATGTTGAATTGATTTTTATTTTTAATTAATTTCTAAACAATGAATTAATTTATAAATACGTGTACAATATATTTTCATAATTTAAATAATCACTTTCATTCCCTCTATCCCAATGGCTAGGTGATAAATATCATAATAATAACATTTAGTCATTTGTTTAAGCTTGATGTTTTATGTAATATACACTATCAAATAAGATAAATTTAAGAAGGGACATTCCAAAAAATCATAGGGTTTTACATTCACACCTTTTTCAATTTGATCCTCACAACTTAAAATTTCACTTTAAAAAATAAAAAAAATAAATTTTTATACTTTAAAATTTATTTTTTAAAATCCCACATTGTGAAAAGGGTTCCTAAAACATCCTATTTAAAAGAGGTAAAGAGAAATGTGAAGGTCCCCACAAAACTAGGATCCCAAAATAGGAGAAAATTTGTAAAAATATGTTCATGGAATAGAAATCAAACTATCATGTTCTAATGGTGAGTGATAGAAAACATGTTAATTAGAAAGTTAACCATCACAAAAACATAAACATTATGATCTATTAAAAGACCCTTGGTTTTTAAGAAAGAAAAGTAAATGAATATTGTTTTTGTTCCAAAATATTTTTCTTAGAGTTGAGGAATTATTTTAATATATAATTTGAGAAAATAAACATACTTGATTACTTTCCATGTCATAAGCATAATCTCATCCTATAGTTGTGCTTTGATCTATTTTCACTACCTCCCTTAAACCTAGGATTGAATTTTCAAGAAGATTTTTTCATACCTAAAGCACTTTTAACTAATCATGTGGTCCTTAAGTCATATATTATAATTTTAAATATTTAATTAATCCAAGAAGGTTTGTATATATTATAAAAAGTTTAATTTCCAAAGTTTAACTTGATCAATCCCATAAGTAGCTAATCTTTACACTCGTTTAAAACATGTTTGTCCACATTCAATGACAAAAGTTTTTGAAGGAAGGTCAATAAATTTCTAAAATAATCTAAACATAATATTACCAAAATAATGTGTCATTTATTTTCACATACTAAATATATGAATAGCTTAATCTCCTTTAAACCTTTATGAAACATGCATGCTTCCAAGAGAAAAATCTCAGGTTGTCCTTAAATTTAAACATCTAATAATTCCAGCATAACATAAAACATAAGATCACTAACCAACTTCATGATACCCAATACTATCCCATAAACATATATTTAATATTATCTCAAATTAAATAACATATTTTGGGTTATGTTTCCCATATGTTGTATTTTCAAGTAGATTAACATACAGCACAATCACTTCTCTTGATTACTTATGCTATTAATCAAATTCTTCCAATTCCTTAAAGAAGAATTACTGTAACACAATACTTATATATCTCATGATTATTATAACCAAATAATTATTGATAAAATATTCAAATAAAAAAATTATTGGATCCAAACACACGAATATCAATCTTTACTCTTCATATATGGTAGTAAAATAAGCTTTACCATGATCCCTTATCCTTGTTTTATGTATATTCCTTTGACAATTCAGACATTGATTTTATTTGTGTCCCATCTACTTGAATTTGAAGCACTAAAAATTGGAAAATTCTTTCCTTTCCTTATAATCATGAGTATGGTGGCTTTTTTCTCCAGAATTTTAGCAAAATCCTTTTACTCTTAAGCATATACCAAGGTATTTCCTTTCCCAATTATCACATGTGGGAAAATACTTCTTTACATTCTTTCCTTTATCTATATTTTTCCCTGATTTCCTCATCTTCTCTTGATTCCATTTAAATCCATAAGACTTGGGTAATTATTTCTATATCTTGTTATAATTTGATAATATTTTCTTGTATTATGAGAATATTTAGGAAACTAATTCCCTTTGAAATATTGTCTTAAACCCATCGAAGAAAAAATTATCCTGACACTTTGGATTCTGCACATTGATGTAGTTATCATTACTTTCGCTAGGTGCCATTTCTAAACAATGGAATATACTAGATTTGATCATAAAATTATGAAACATAATGTATAATCCCAAAACTAGTGAAGTAATTAACATAAATTGAAAAGTTTATGTGTATTTAATCTAAAAATCATAAACATGGTTTCTTTGGGGACATATTTACTATTAAATCCTTCATAATTGTTATTTAAGAAAATGATGATTATCCTAATAATTTCCCCGAGGAGTGTCAAACCTGGTGTTAAGTAAGGTTTGTTGTTTTGTATCAAGTTATGCTGAGTCAGGCTCAACACACCTTAATGGAGTTGTTACCCCTGAGTACTTCTGTGCCAGAACCAATTCTACTTCTATTATCCAAATAGATATGTATTGCTATGAAGATTCACATAATCTATACTAAACCAAAATTCTAGGCTGTTATTTTATTATTACACTCAAAGTATATTTAGGGTTATGTTCCCTAATTTATGTTTTCTAGTTTCCAAGGTTTATACTAAACTTCCTCTGATACCAACTAGAAAGACCCTAACCTTAGTAGCCCAGAGTTAGAGCCTTACATAATTATATTGGTATAATAAACAAGGAATCTGTATCCCAAAGGAATGAATATTTTAGTATATTTGGAAAATAATACACAAACATAATTGTTACATTATAACTTGAAAGTCATTCATAATACACATATTTACATATTTTGGAAAAATAAAACATAGGAAAGGGGTAAGCTCAGAATCTCATTAAGGGTAAGAAATAAAACTTAAGTTGACATAAATAATAAGGCATGGTGAATGACTAAAAACACATACCATTACGACATAATATTGAGCATAATATGACTCGAATAAAAGAGTAATAAATAATACCATATAAATAATCACATGAGAATGAAACTTAATCATTGATATTTAACTATTCAAATAATCACATGGATTATTAATTACTAATATCATAATGAGGGAATAATTAATGCTGGATATATAAAACATAACTTCAAGGCCTCAGCCAAGACATTTAAATATAAAATTTTAAGGCCTTGACCAAATCCAAATCTAAAAATAAATGGGTAAGGCCTCAGCCAAGTCCATATCTGTTTTGCCTCATGAGAACTACCGATACATAGACGGGACATATAGGGTACACCTATCACTTAATAAGTCGAATGAATTCCTCATATTAATGGGATGAAATGTTATCAACATATAAAAATGAAATATAAATAACTTTTCCCATATAGTAAACATAATCACTAACCATTCTGAGTAATATGGTGAATGATATCAAGATTGCACATTTATAGTCAAACTGATCATAAACCATTTAATAAAATATGGTAGTTCGTATCATAAAATTTCAATCCCAATTAAACATAATATTTAACAGTGGGTATTGAAATAGATAAAAATACTCTAATAAAATCATCGAGGAATTCTTAAGAGAAATACCCTTTTTTGTTTTACAAAGAAGAGTTCTTTTGAAAAAATAATTTGCAGTTTTCATAAAATCAGAATGTAAATATGAATATCCTAAAAAATAAAATGTAAGGAAAACTGAATTATGTTTCATGAAAAATGATTTCCAACTAAAGTTAATACATTTAAAAAGTGGTTTTAAGAAACCTTAGCGATGGACCACTTCAGTGCAGTTTAAGAGAAAATATAAGAGCCTTTAAAGTGAAAAAAATGATTAATTTTTTTAAATAAAACCAGAAATGAAATAAAATATTTTTTTCATGATAAAAATAGTAATTTTAGAAGAATATTTGTGTCTTATAAAATATTATGTATTTTACTTGAAAATGAATAAGAAATTGGGATGTTCCCTTTAACCGGGCTTGCTTATTGGGAAAAATTTAAGGAGGGAACATTGTAAAACATGTATTTACCATTAAATAAATTTCAAATGATATAGTTAAATGATTTTAGAACATATAAAAATAATTTATAATAATTATATAAAAATAAAGAAGAATTATATTCAGGTAAATAGAGAGAAAGCGTAACCCAAATAGAAAATAGAGGTTTGGGAAGAAACCCTTACCTTATGTACGAAGGTGTTCATCACTGGTGATTCATGTATTAAATGAAATTAAATTCATTAATAATTTAATTTAGAACCTATTAAATATATATATTTTTAATATAATTTTATTAAGTTTATTTATGGTTTTTTTATGAGTTATATTATTAAATTTTTGTCGTTTGAGAGTGTTCTTTTCCTTATTTTTCACGATCGGTTTACTTTTATACGCATATGGAAGATCATGTAAAATGAAAATAGTTATATATAATTGAAATTATATGTTATTAATGATATTAAATAAGATTAAATGGTTATATAATTCATTTTTTTATTTGGGGGTGAGGATGAATCATTAGATAAGATGTTAGTGATAATCGTTTAGATTATTTTAGCGGTTTTTTGATCATCACAAACATTATTTATTTCATTATTTAATATTAAGTATATATAATAGTTATGGAAAATTATATTATATGTAATACATATATTATAATCTAGTTTAACCATAATAATGGTTTTATGACCAGCCTTGAATGTGGAATTGAAAAACGAAAACACGACGTCCATGAAGGCGGTAAATCGGCACCTCACGGATGATGTTTTAATATTTAAAATAAAAGGAAAGGGAGAAGAGACATGATGTTGGATTTTACATTTACATAATAAAATTATAGTTTATAAAATATATTGGATTTTTCATATTACTTTGGATAGGGGATGTGATGGAAGGATATTAAAATAAAATAAATTAAAGGTAAATTAAAAGAATGAAAGAGGATTTGACCTATTGAATTCCTCTCATTGAGAACCACCTTAAGGTACTTTGAAAGGGTATTTTTGGTGAGGCAAGTAAGAAAAAAATGTGGGATAGAGGTTTGAGATAGGAAATGAGCCGAATATAAGCAAACATAAAGGATTTGGAGGCGTGAAGAGAAGGGGTTGTATTTATAGTGGAGGAGAGGGGCGTTTGTTGAATATTTTATTCATTTTCTTATTATTTTGGCAGAATATTATGAATAGTTTGATAATTATCACTAAATATATTAAAATAGTTAACAAGAGTTCAATATTATGGGTTTACATAAGCTATAAATTTTCTATGAATCAATAATTCATGTATTTATTAAATACCATAAATTATCGTATTTCACTATTCACAAAAAAATAAACTATTTTATAAAAATCCCAAAAATTATTAATAACCATTTGTTAAAATGTATAATTCAAAAATGGTCTCCATTTTATAATTTTTTTTCCTAATTATGATAAGTTTAATTTTTAAATAATGTTATGATTTACTCGAAAAATATTGATTTTTATATTATAACTATTGTTATAACGCTTTGAAAAATTAATTAAGGTCTCATGAAATTATCTTCTAATAATAAGAAAAATATATATTAATTTATGAATATATTTTTTGAAAATAAAATTTATTTTAAATAATTATATTAATTATATAATTGTAAATATACATTTATGTTTCATAAAAATACCAAAACTTAATTTATCATTTTTAAAACATTCATTTACTTATTTAATGATATAAATATATTATATTTTAATTTTTAAGATACATAATTTTTTTAAACATTCATAAGTGTGGTTATTATTCAAATAATAAGTATAATATCAATATAACAAAAATGATAGTTTTAAAAAAATCGGGATTTTTTTTACTATTCACTAGAAATTCAATATTTTCAGAAAAATTGAAAAATTTCTCCCTAAGATAATTTTGATATTAAAATTTTAAAAATTAACATTATTTTTTCCAATAGAATTTATAAGTTTCAAAATTTAGTTTTAAAACTTTTGCGCCATTAAAAGGCGGTAAAATTGCCTTTAGGAAATATAGTCTTTTATGTGTAGAATTATATTTATTCTTATATTGATCCTATAAAACTTATTAGTTGAGTTTTAAAAAACATTTGATTGAATATGATAAATATATGTTTTATTATTATATTTTCCTAATAGTGATTAATTAAATTTATTAATATAAAATAGCATCGTGGTCATAAAAATATTTTTTTTCTAAAAACGCATCTCTTATGTTCAATTTATTTTTATTTTCATTTTTAATTATTTTTTGACCAAATAATTAATTTATAAATATGTGTAAACTATATTTTCATAATTGAAATAGTCCCTTTCATTCCCTCCATTTCAATGGCTAGGTGATAACTATCACAATAACAATATTTAATCATTTGTTTAAGCTCGATGTTCTATGTAATGTACTCTATCGATTTAGATAAATGTAAAAAGAGAAATAAAAAAAATCTTGGGGTGTTACATATAGAGTGATCAAAGTTTATGAATAATGGATGAGAAGAGGTTATCTTTTGTGAGTGAGGGGAGTGACATAATTTTAAATATAAAAAACTTTAATATATAATAAATATATTAATAATATCAAGTGTCACTAAATGGAGATAATTTATAATTTTGGACATTATAGGGTTAAAATAAATTCAACTAATTAAATTTATACATGTTTATATTTCATTTTAAACTTTATGTTTTGTTTCAAACCCCTTGATAACACTTTTTAACTTTTACCGTGGTAAGACATTTTTTTAGGATTTAAGGGTAATAAATTTACATATAAGGTGGAAACAAGCTAAAAAATGGTACTTGGATGATATTTTAGATGATTTTCCATCCTAATTTTCAAATTTAAATATCATATTTAATTTTGAAACATTTAATAAAATATTTTTTATCAAAGAATATCATTAATTTCAATTTTTGGACAATTCATTTAATTTGACTTCAAAGATATCAAGATAGAAATTCAATTAGAATAAAGACACATTTAAAATTAATTATATTTTATAATTACCTTTAAAATTAGTGGAATAATACAATTACAAATAAACATATTTCTTTTAATGTTTTTAAAACTATTTACCTTAATTTTTCTATTGCTTTCACAAGCATAGTATTGGCATTGCATAAGCATTTAATGTAATTTTATCATCACTAAAAATTAAAAATTAATTATAATATAAAAATTAACTTATCTATGTTCAAAATAATATTTTATATTCAATTATAAACTCTTTTTATCCCAATGAAAACATATAATATAAATTCAAAGTAAGTGAGTGACATTTTTATAATTATTCGTTACATAAAATAATATAAATGTTATAATCTAAGGAAAGTGGTAATAATTTACCAAATTTTTGAATCATGGATGGTTATAATTGAATAAAATTCACAAAATAAAAGAAATACAAATTCTAGGTATATTTTTTGGCCTTATATCATAGTTTTAACCCTGTTTTACCTATTTTACCTTTACCGACATGTCAAATATTTACCATAGTTACTATTTATAATGACAAAAAATAAATGGGAAATATTTAAATAATTTGAAAATAATTATTCTAAAAATGGAATAATTTTTTTGAGATTCAATTTATGGAATTTTAAGAAATAAATTTTAATGTATATTTGTAAAACAAAGTGAAAAACATTTTTTAGAAAAATGCGTTTTTCAGCCTAGAAATATGATTATAAAAAAATTAAATAAAACATCGATTCATATATAATTAATTATATAATTTTTAAGAAAATGGATATTATGTTACTTTAAAACCAAATATAAAATATTCTGGGATTTTTAATTTACTTGATTTAGTGAAAATAAGTGACACTTTTTCAAAAATCATTATTTTTCACTAGTCACTTAAAAATCAATCTTTTAAAAAATATAAAAAATTCGTAATAAGATTATTATTTACTGATTATTTTAAAAATTATATATATGTTTTAAAACTAAATTTCTAAAATTTTCAGAAACTAATTATATATATATTAAGTCCTTGGGGGTATAATAAAATTAAACACACACACACCACACATATAGGTAAAAAGGCAGGCCATAAACCCCTTAGAGATAACTATAAAGACCCATAAATTCTATGCATTTTTTTTATATATTGGAATTTTACAATTCCGTGAAAATTTGCGGTGCATGATTCGGAGGCCCGGAGTGCACATAATGAATTTCAAAACTTTTTTTTGGGTATGTTCATCAAACGTGCGATCGGATTTTTGTAACTTTTGAACTAGTGCTCGGAATTGAAATCCGAGGACACAATTGAACTCGCAAAGTTGGTATTCAGTTATGAAGTCTTTCACCTCAACGATAGTTGGTTGAGGGTGAAAGTTATTTTTTGTGTTTTTCATGTAGGAATAAAATAAAAATAATTTTTTTTAACATTTGTATTTGTTGAAACCTCCCACATGTGTGTTATGGAGGTGGGGACCACTGAGCCAAAAACACCCATTTTGAATTCCTAAAGGTGGGGACCACCCGAACCCCTTTAATGGGAGAAAACCTCTCAACTTCCCTAAATCAATTATGCCAACTACCCATTTAATTGTTGGATCCAAATAAAAATTAATGAGATGTGTCAGCATTTTAATTATGCTAACATAATTGATCTACTTAATTAAAATTTTTTTGGCTTTTCATTTTTGGTGGAAATGGGGAAAGGGTTGGCAAAGGAAAATTTGGAGATAACCTTAGAGGAATTCTTCTTCTCCAATGAAGAACGCTTCTCCAATGAAGGACACCAACATTCTGCAACGTATTCGACTTCTTCCTTAGGACATCCTCTAATGTGGGACGTCTTCAATCGATGATCGTCCTTCCATCCTCATCGATGTCAACAAAGAAATGAGGTACGAGTGTGTTTTAAATTGATCAATGTTAATTTTCCCCCCACATTGAATCATACCCCTTGAGCCTTTGCTACTACTCTAACGCAGAGGGTGCGGGCCATACAAACATGGATCGATCCCTCTGTCGTTCTTCATGAATATTTTGTTCTTCATGAGGGAAGAAGATGGATTTGTGCCATGGTAACGAACAAAGTACGACTGACCGAACTGGCCGCCGGCGAAGGCGCGACGCGTGTCCGTGCCACGTGGAGAGGATGGCTGGCCATCTAGCCATCCGCGGAGGACCACCACACCGCGACCACCCCACTGCACCAAGGCCGCCCTGCCGGACTGTGGCCTCCGCACCACCTTGCACCTCCCCACGGCCTCTAGTGCTCCTCAGCCCCCACAGCCTCCACGACCCCACGCCGCCTGCGGCCTCCGCTGCTCCGCAACCCCCATGGCCTCCGCCGCTCCACGGACCCCGTGGCCCCCTACACCCCGCGACCTCTATGACCCCGCACTGCCCGTGGCCTCAGTGGCCCCCGTGGCCTCCGTGGCCTCAGGCCCTCTGCGACCCTACGCCACCTGCGATCTCCGTGGCTGCCTCACCCCAGCATGGCCCGCAGCCTATGCCTGACCGCCCAATGGGCTGGACCGCCCAGCGTGGACTGGGCCATACCTAGAGGGTCCGGCTGGGTTGACCTGAACTGGGTTGACGAAGACCGAGTCTAGCTGGGTTGGTTCGACTAAGAAGGACCGGACCGAGACCCGTTTCGACCCTATACTCTCTTTTGGCCATAACTTTGGCACCATGTGTTCGTTTGACAAACCGTCAATGGTGATTGAAACCTTTGAGCAAGATGGTCTCTTTTGAATACCCTAATTGACATTTGGATAATATTGGTATACTTTCGGGTTGGATCGAGCATGAATCCAACCGGCCCCTCGGGACTAAAAGGCTAATAACTTACAAACAGGGCATCCGATTGACACATCGTCTACTGCATTGAGACCCCTTTGATGTGGAAGTCCTTTGGGATACTTCTTCGTGGGACTTTGTGGCAGTTGGAGTATCAACCAGTGGCTTGAGGAGAGGACCCTACCAAAGATGAGAAAGCTTAGTGAGGTAATCCTGTAGCTGACTGTGATGATTTACTAAGATCCTGTGTGGGTCTGACGACGTACTGGAGATGCAATAGGATCTTTTGTGGGTCTGACGACATACCAGAGATGTACTAGGATCCTATGTGGGTCTGGCGATGTACTGGAGATGTACTAGGATCCTGTGTGGGTCAGACGACATACCAGAGATGTACTAGGATCTAGTGTGGGTCTGACGACATACTGGAGATGTACTAGGATCCTATGGGGGTTTGACAACATACTGACGATGTAATAGGACGCTGTGTGGGTCTTACAATGTACTGGAGATGTACTAGGATCCTGTGTGGGTCTGAAGATGTTCTGGAGATGTAATAGGATCCTGTGTGGGTCTGATGATGTACCAGAGATGTACTAGGATCCTGTGTGGGTCTGACAATGTACCAGAGATGTAATAGGATCCTGTGTGGCTCTGACGATGTACTGGAGATGTACTAGGATCCTATGTGGGTATGATGAGGTACTAGAGATGTACTAGGATTTTGTGTGGGTATGACGACGTAATGGAGATGTACTAGGATCCTGTGCGGATATGACGACGTACCGGAGATGTACTATGATCCTGTGTGGGTTTGACAACATACTGGAGATGTAATAGGATCCTGTGTGGGTTTGACGACGTACTGGAGATATACTAGGATCTTGTGCGGGTCTAACGATGTACTGGAGATGTACTAGGATCCTGTGTGGGTCTGACGATGTACTGGAGATGTACTAGGATCCTATGTGGGTTTGACGATATATGAGAGATTTACTAGGATCTTGTGTGGGTCTGACGACTTACTGGAGATGTACTATGATCTTGTGTGGGTCTAAAGATGCACTGGAGATGTACATGGATCCTATATGGGTCTGACGACGTACTATGATCCTTTGTGGGTCTGCCACTTAACAGAGTAATATGAATTGGTAGTTACATATAATCATCTCTACTACTGTACTTAAGTTACCTGGTGTGATTTTTGTCTATACCTTGTGGTACTTTCCTTCATGGTAATACCTTGGTGGTATTCTTTTGTGTGGCGTACCTTAGTGGTACTCACCCTCATGGTTTTCCTTCCTTTATGGGACAGCTGAGCTTTGGGCTTCGAGTTGGACTCTGTGTTTTCCTCATGATTGAGATGGGTATAATTGATAACTTAGGTATATGTATGAACATATACCTAAGTAGGATTGTCAGTTGATTTTCATGCTATGTGGTTTATCCTGTGTGGATTTTGTGAGACTTTTAGGGTCTCAGTGTCCCTATTGAGTATTGTTATACTCACTCCTACACGGGCTATGCCCACACCTTGTTGTGTTTGGTGCGGACGATGGTTAGTGCTGACTGAGGACGAGGGTACCAGGACTGGTCGGTGCCTGGAGGTGGACCATACGGCCCACCGAGTGACGAGGTTGAGGTGCATGACCCTCTTTCTATGTTGTCACCTTTGGGTGGTGTACCAGCAGCACCACCACCCGTTGGGCAGCAGTTACCACCAGCCACACTCGCGGACGATGCATGCTGACTGATCACGTTGCATGAGTTCCAGCTGTAGTGGCCTTCAAGGTTTTGAGGCGAGATAGTTTCCGAGGTAACTGAGGGCTGGCTGGAGGCAGTTTCTAGAGTTTTTCACCTAGTTGAGACACCAGAAGAGTAGATGGATATCTGAGCTTCTAGTCTTTTCTAGTGAGTGACCATGAGGATGTTCCACATAGTGATGAGGCTTCAGTACATGAACTGTTGCCTCAGATAGCACATTCAGTTAGTGTGTTAGCTATATCACTACTCGTTGGTCAGCAGTTAGAACCGGCGGTACTGGTAGAGGACATATTTAATTTTAGTGCCTTACACAAGTTTCAGCATTAGATACCCCTCTGGTTCCAAGGTGATCCTGACTCACAAGCGGTTGGGGACGGGTTTGAGGAGGTGGCTGAGAGTTCTCTCGATCTTATACTGCTTCGGCAGGACTTCCACATACATCCAGAGGTCATGACTCTATCTGGGTGATCGTTGACCGACTCACCAAGTCATCCCACTTCCTGCAGATCAGAGAGAAGGTTTCAGTATAGAGCTGTAAACACCTCTATGTGAATGAGATTTTGTGGCTAAATGGAGTAGCCTCGATGATTGTCCCTGATCGTGATACACGTTTCACTTCCTGGCTATAGAAGGGGTTGTAGGAGGATTTTGGGAGGTAACTTCGTTTCATCACTGCCTTCCATCCTCAGACGGATAGCCAGACTGAGCGGACCATTCTGACTCTCAAGGACATGTTTCATGCTTGCATCCTCTACTTTGGTTATAGTTGGGAGGATCACTTGCCTTTGGTGGAGTTTGCATACAACAAAATCTATCACTCCACCATTGGGATGACACCTTTTGAGGAATTGTACGAGTGACCTTGTAGGTCACCTTTGTGCTGGACTGACCCAGGGGAGTCCGCACTAGTGGGATGAGAGATGGTATGGGCTATCACAGAGAAAGTGCAGATCATCGAGGAGTGGATGAAGACTACACAGAGCAGGTAGAAGTCTTATGCCAATAGGAGACAGAGACCTCTGGAGTTCTAATATGGTGACCATGACTTTCTACGGGTCTCTCCTCGATGAGGTTTGTAGAGATTTTTCTGAGGTGGAAAGTTATCTTCGAGGTTCATCCGACCTTTTCAGGTCCTCAGTAGAGTTGGTGAGGTGGCATACCACTTAACTCTTCCACCTCAGTTGCACCGGGGGCATGACGTCTTCCACGTATCCCAGCCGAGGAGATACATGCATGAACCTTCTCACATCATTGACCATGGAAAGATGGATGTCGACGATGGGGAGACTTTTATAGAGGTTCCCGTGGAGATTGATGATCAACAGGAGCGGGTCCATTGTGGATGGTCGATACCTCTGGTGCACATTCGCTGGCAGCACGAGAACCTCTAGGAGAGCACATGGGAGCAAGAGGCTCAGATTCATGCTCAGTACCCCCACTTGTTGTCCTAGTTTTTGTGATGTGGATTTCAGGGATGAAAATCCCTCAGGTGGAGAGAATGTAATGACCTAGAATTTCCATGTATTATTTTTAAATAAATGGGAATTTTATGAGTCTGTAAAAATTGACGGTGCATGATTCTGAGGCCCGGAGTGCCCGAAATGAATTTTTGAACTTTTTTTCGGGCTCGTTCAGTAAACATGCAAGCGTGTTTTTGTAACTTTTGAACCAGTGCTCAGAATTGAAATCCGAGGACACCATTGAACTCACAATGCCGGTTTTCACTTAAGGATACTTTCACCTCAACGGCAGTTGGTCGAGGGTGAATGTTAGTTTTTGTGTTTTTCGTGAAAGAATAAAATAAAAATAAAAATGTTTAAAATTTTTATTTATTGAAACCTTCCATGTGGATGTTAAAGAGGTGGGGACCACCTGAACTAAAAACCCCTTTTTGTGAATTCGTTATGGTGGGGACCACACGAACCCCTTTTTGTGGCTTGACCCTTTCTAAATACTAAGTAACAACGTCGTTATAATTTAGGACGGTTCCTAATAAATGAACCGTCATAAATTCCATGATCGTTACTTACCTTCCCCCTCTCCTATTTATATGGAGATTTGGGGGAGGATTTGGGATGGCTTCCCCAAGCGATGAAGCACTGGTTAAGTGTCGCGACGCCCAATACTTGGAGAAACATTACACTTCCCCAACGAATAATGCTCTCGCTGATGAAGAACTCCTTTGACTACGAAAAACCAATGAACGAGCCTAGGATCAGAGGCATGTGGTGGGCCCGACCGATGCCAATATATTTGACTTCCTCCAACATGGGACGTCTTCATCTATGATGAATCTATGTGCGTACTTACTCCTTGCACCAACGTCATTGAACAATCCGAGGTAGGGAGTTATTATTAAATTCTTTAGTTCTCTCGTTTATTTTCATCATTCTTGGATAGCATGGAGAACGTGGATAAAACAAAACGAGTTGATACACGATTTGTATTAAATTGTAGAGTTTTTCATTCTTGACTCTTATATTTTTGTTGAGCCGATTGCTACCTCTCTAATGCGGAGGGTGCTGGCCAAAAAAACATGGCCCGAACCCTCCTCCGTTCTTACTTATTGTGTTCTTTGCGATGGAAGAAAGTGGCTTACACCATGACGAAGAATGAAGAGAGGGGACGGCTAAAACGTCCACTGGAAAAGGAATGGTGCCCCACCGCCTATGGCCTCACCGCCTGAACCTCCTCCACCGTCCGAGCCACCGCCGCCGTCCGAGCCGTCGCCGCCGTCTGGGCTGAGCCGCCGCCACCGTCCGGGCTGAGCCGCTGCCCGAGCTGCCGTAGCCCTTCCGGCCGAACCACACCAGCTGAGCTTCCTAGTGGGATCGAACCCTCACGACAACACCCGGATGAGCCGCTACATAGTCTCTCACCCTCGCGGCACCCTCCGCGCCCTCGCGGCCACCCGTGGCCCTCCGCGGTCCCTCACGGCCTATCGGGTTGCCCAGTGGGTCGGGCCGAACCCAACGGGCTGGGCCGCCCAGCGTGCCGAGCTGGACCCAGCGGGTCAAGCTGGGTCGACCCGAACCAAGTCGGTCCAGGCCGGGTTGGTCCGGGTCTTTCCGACCGGGTCGGACCAGACCCAGGCCCACTACGACCCATTTACACTCGTTTGACCATAACTTTGGCACCAGACATCCGTTTGACGAACCATCAGTGAAATTGGAATCCTCAGAGCGAGACAGTACCTTTTAGTATACCCCACCAGTGTTTTGGATTATGATGGGGTATGGTTAGGTTGGATCGAGGCCAAATCCAACCGGGCCCCCAGGACTAAAAGGCTAATAACTCACAAACTGGGCGTCCGATTAACGCACCGTCTGTTGCGTTAAGACCCCTATGACGTGGAGAATTTTTGAGATACTTTATTGTGGGACATCGTGATAGTTGTGGAATTGACCACAACCGCCCCGCCAGACCGTAGAATCTGCACCGCCCCGCGGCCTTTGCAACTCCGAGGCCCCCGCGGCCTCCACTGCCTCGCGTCCCCGAGACCTCCACCTCTCTGAGGCCCCCGCGGCCTCCGCGGCCTCCGCACCACCCACGGACTCTGTGGCCCCTACGAACAACACTACTGCACGACCCCCGTGTCCTCCCCCACTCCGTGGCCTATGCGGCCACTGCGGCCTCCATGGCCCCATGACACCCGCAACCTCTATCACCTCCGCGGCCCTAGTGCGGGCCGCTGCCCAGGACGGGTTGCCAGGCTGGGCCACCCAGCGGGCTAGAACACCCAGTGCGGGCCAAGCCAGACCCAGTGGGTCGGTCCAGGTCAACCCAAACTGGGTCAACCTAGACCGGGTCAGGCTGGGTCGGTCCGACCGGGTCAGACCAGACTTAGACCAGTTTTGACCCCATACTCTCTTTTGGCCATAACTTTGGAATTCGACATCCGTTTGATGAACCATCAATGGCACTGCAAACCTTGGAGCGATATGGTACCTTTGGTATATACCAAATGAGATTTAGATAATGTTGCGATACAGTCGGGTTGGATCGAGCACGAATCCAACCGGGCCCTCGGGACTAAAAGGCTAATAACTTACAGACAGAACGTCCAATTGACGCACTGTCTATTGCGTTGAGACCCTTATGAAGTGGAGATCCTTTGGGATACTTATTAGTGGTACTTAGGGGAAGTTGGAGTATTGAGAAGTGGCTTTAGGAGTGTACCCTCTCAGATATGAGAAATCTTAGTGCAGGAACCATATGGCTTACTATGATGATTTACTAGGATCCTGTGTGGGTCTGACGATGTACTGGAGTTGTACTAGGATCCTGTATGGGTCTGAAGATGTTCCAAAGATGTAATAGGATCCTATGTGGGTCTGACAACCTACTGGAGATGTACTAGGATCCTGTGTGGGTCTGATGACATACTGGAGATGTAATTGATTCCTGTGTGTGTCTGACGACGTACTGACGATGTACTAGGATCCTATGTGTGTCTGACAACGTACTGGAGATGTACTAGGATTTTGTGTGGGTTTGACGATGTACTAGAGATATACTAGAATCCTATGTGGGTCTGACGATGTACAAGAGATGTACTAGGATCGTGTGTGGGTCTGACGATATACCATAGATGTACTAGGATCCTGTGTGGGTCTAATGACATACTGAATATGTACTAGGATCCTGTGTGGGTCTGATGACGTACTGGATATGTATTAGGGTCCTGTGTGGGTCTGACGACGTACTGGAGATGTACTAGGATCCTGTGTGGGTCTGACGACATACCAGAGATGTACTAGGATCCAGTGTGGGTATGATGACATACTAGAGATGTACTAGGATCCTATGTGGGTCTGACGATGTACAGGAGATGTACTAGGATCTTGTGTGGGTCTGTCGATGTACTGACGATGTACTAGGATCCTGTGTGGGTCTGGAGATGTGCTGGAGATGTACTAGGATCCTGTGTGGGTCTGACGATGTACTGACAATGTACTAGGATCCTGTGTGGGTCTGGCGACGTACTGGAGATGTACTAGGATCATGTGTGGCTCTGACGACGTACTGGAGATATACTAGGATCCTGTGTGGGTCTGAAGGCATACTAGAGATATACTTGGATCCTGTGTGGGTCTGACGACATACCAGAGATGTAATAGGATCCTGTGTGGGTCTGACAACGTACTGGATATGTACTAGGATCCTTTCTGGGTCTGGCGACATACTAAAGATGTACTAGGATCCTGTGTGGGTCTGACGATGTACCAGAGATGTACTAGGATCCTGTGTGGGTCTGATGACGTACCAGAGATGTACTAGGATCCTGTGTGGGTTTGACAACGTACTAGAGATGTACTAGGATACTTTGTGGGTCTGACGATGTACTGGAGATGTACTAGGATCTTTTGTGGGTCTGACGATGTACTGGAGATGTACCAGGATCCTGAGTGGGTCTGACGACTTACTAGAGATGTACTGGGATCCTGTGTGGATCTGACGACATACTGGAGATGTACTCGGATCCAGTGTGGGTCTGACAACGTACTAGAGATGTAATAGGATCCTATGTGGGTCTGATGACGTCCTGGAGATGTACTAGGATCCTATGTGGGTCTGGCGATGTACTATGATCCTTTGTGGGTCTGCCTCTTAACAAAGTAAGATGAATTAGTAGTTACGTCTAATCATCTCTAATACTGTACTTAAGTTATACCTTTTGTGGGATGAGCCTGTACCTTGTGGTACTTTCCTTCGTGGTAATACCTTGGTGGTATTCTTCTATGTGGCATACCTGGGTGGTACTCTCCCTTGTGGTATTCCTTCCTTTGTGGAACAGTTGAGCTTTGGGCTTTGAGTTGGACTCTGTGTTTTCCTCATGATTGAGATGGGTATACTTGATAACTTATGTATATGTATGGGCATATACCTAAGTAGGTTTATCAGTTTATTTTCATGCAATGTGGTTTATCCTTTGTGGATTTTGTGAGACCTTGAGGGTGTCGGGGTCCCTACTGAGTATTGTTATACTCACCCCTTCACGGGCTATGCTCGCACCTTTTTGTGTTTGGTGTAGACGACTATTAGTGCTGACTGAGGATGAGGGTGCCAGGACTGGTCGGTGCTTGGAGGTGGACCATATGGTGTATCAGTATGTAGAGGAGATGGGAAGATGTGGAGTGATAAGGAGGCGATCTTTACCTACCCTTTTGGTAGGAACCTCGTAGGATGACCTAATAACTGTCTTTCTCTTTCTTCAGTTGTATTGTATTTCAGTTGTACTTGTACCTTTACTGTTGGGATTGTATTCCAGCCTCTCTTACTTTCATCACTCTTTTTGATATACAGTTTTACTTGTGTTCGTATCT
Source organism: Viscum album (assembly GCA_963277665.1). NCBI lineage: Eukaryota > Viridiplantae > Streptophyta > Magnoliopsida > Santalales > Viscaceae > Viscum > Viscum album. The sequence goes on along the minus strand of OY728122.1, from coordinate 1,500,852,072 downwards.
CGCTGTGTGCTTGGTTGCATGCATTTACAGTTTATAAAGGAAATGCCTTCCCGGTTTTTGAGAATACACCTTTTGGTGCTTATCTCCAGCCCCTGGCCTATAGAAGGCGGGCTTGGGGTAGTCACAGAATGGACCCCGGGTGACGGGCTGTGACAATAACCCACACATCAAGACATATTTACTCAATACATATCTTGAAGGCCTAGTGGTAATGAAGTCCATTACATGGCCCGGAGGTCCACGAATTGACCCAAAGGCTCAATGCAACATCATGTCTACATCATGTTTGCATCACCGTCTGCTTGTATTATGCCTGTGTCACCACTTTCCTGTGTCATGCAAGTGTCACCGCCTACTAGAAGAAATTTTTGCCCACCCAGATTTAAACTTGGGTTTAATAAAAGATTATAGGTAGCCTTTACCACTCAGGTAAGCCCCTAACTGCATATAAACCAATAATAATATCAGTCCCAAATGACATTAAATACATTTTTGAAGAAAACATATTTTTGAAGTTTAAAATGACATTATTATCATTCCTTTCCTATCAACCATAATTAAATGAATATTAATTCACAAAATTGGGTATATAATCTTATTATTTCATTAAAATATTTTATCCATAGTGATTAATTTAATCTATTATGAAAAAAATGTATTTCACACATAAAAATAGTTTTAAGAAAAATATATCTTTTTCCTATAAATGATTTTATCTTCATTTTTAACCAATTGAGAATCAGTTTATGATCAATTCTTTGTTTAATTATAGAAAATAATCTACATATATTTCATAATATGGTTATTACTATTCATACCTTCCAAATCAATGACCAAGTCATTATAGTGATATTTAATTAATAATATTTATATAATATATCATTGGCTGTTTAATATCAGTATTTCATATACCATACACTATCAAATAGATTACTTAAGTAAAAATAAATTCTTAAATAGTGGGTGTTATACTCTATCTACCTTATATGAATTTCATCCTCACAATTGTAACTTATGTTCGATAAAATAAAGGTTTAAAATATATTTTTTGAAATCAATTATATATAGTGGAAGGTAAAACATAGGATCATGAATGAAGGAACCTTTTTAATATTTAAAAATTCCTTTATTTAAAGTCGAAATAAGAAAAAATGTGTAATAAAATCTACCTTCAAAAATAGGACAAGGGAATTACGAAGTTCACCATGAGTGACACATAATCATGTTCCCAAATAAGGATAAAATTTGAGAGAAGTGATAATTTTTACAAAGCAGAGAAAAATAATGGATAAGGAATAATAGTGTGATAGAGAACATGATCATGAGAAAGTTAATGGACCCAAAACCTTAAATCAGTAAGGGGAAAATAAGACCATAAATTCATCATAAATGATGGTAAATGGATAATTTTTTTATTTTAAGATCCTTTTCCTAGAGTTGAGGGATTCTTTTACTATTATGATAGATAATGTGAGAAAATTTACTCACTTAATTTCATTTGATTCCATATGCATAATTTCATCCTTTGGTTGTGATTGAATAATTTTTTCTACTTCTACACCATCCCATATTCTAAATAATAAATAATTATTTTTTCATTCTCAAAGCACTAGAATTAACTTTTACTAGATCACAAGATCAAAAAATGATGAGAAATTATTTCTCTTGTTTCTTTCTATTAATCAAAACCAAAAATGGTTAGCAAAAATAAAGATAATATCTAATAAGAACACACCTTTATATTTATAAATACTAGATTAATCTCTAAATCCTCAACAACAACACCCAAAGTTCAACTTAAATCATTCCCTAAGTAACAAACCTTAAAACTCTCTAAAATATACCAATGAAGTTGAAGGCCCAAAAATACGAAATATTTGATCACATATTTTTACAATATCAACCAAAAATTTATCTATTAGAAATATTATTAAATTTTAGAGTAACATATGAAAAATATATAAGCCATAATCATATAATCTCTAATATATTCTAATATTTTCAATAAATATCCTGAATCATCACAATAAAATCGCATATGATTCCTTAAATCAACTCAATATTTATTCCTTAATTTATTTACCTCAATATTATAATTTTCCTAGTATAGTGTACATATTTAAAAATAACATTAATAAATTATTCACCAAATCACTTTTTAATCCCATGGTTATCCATATGAGACAATATATGATCCCAAAATGTAATTATCCTTTTATCATAATTAACCATATTCACATCAAAGATCATATTACACAAAAAGGTTACCAATACCTTTCTACTTATTCCCAAAAAATATAATATCATTCTTCCAAAAATAAACTTTTCTCTAAAAAACATACTAAACCAAGGATTTTATTCCCATAAATGTTTCTCAAAATATACTTAATCATCTTAAACTACCACCACATAATACCTCAAAAAAGGTATCTATGCCTTTAAAATTATGATCAAACTTTGACTTATCAACCCATGATACTTTACTTCAATCCCATATCACTATGGAATATTATAGGTTTCCATAGATTATATCCTCTTATTCATCTTAATGGTTCATAAAGAAAATACAAATTTACCGAATCATATCCCTTGAGAGATTCTAGTCAAGTTTGTAGTCTTAGGCCCACTCATGATTCATTTGGGACGATCGATTTAATGCCTTATCTTCTCCTTTCAGAGTTATTACCCTTAGAAACATATGTTCCATTGCCACATTCACATTCCAATATCTATATAGGTATGCAATTTATAGGAAAACCATATAATATCTATTTTACCAAAGCTCTATGATATTACTCTATACATAGACTTTTCCTTACAATATATCATAGGGTTATATTATCTAATCAATGTTATCCTAAATATAGATACTAAAGGTCCTACTAAACTTCCTCTTATACAAACTATAACTCATTGAATCTAGTAACTAGATATGATAGTTATATTACTATATTGGTACAAGATACAAGAGATCTCATCCTTAATCATAAAAAAGTTTTATAGTCATGGGAGATTAGATACCCACATGATTCTCAGGTTACATTTGAAAAGAAGAAATAAAATATGAAATTATAGTGATAAATTTATTATTTCTTCTATTGTATCCATGGAATCAGTTATGAATACCTTATTGGTATCATGGGGAAAATAAAACATAATAAAGGGTGATATTAAATTCTTAGTAAGGGAAAGTGTACAAAAAAATGATATCATAGAATAAATAAAGCCCCAATAATATAGAAGAGATAAATAATAAAATATTATGTATAAATAACACATAAAATGAGAATATATTCATGGATAACATATAAACATAAGTAACCACATGTATAACAATATCTAGTTTCATAAATATAGAATACATAATGCCAAACATCATAATATTACCGTCACTACCATGTGCCAAGAAATCATACATAAATAGTTAAGGTTCACACCAAATAACCATACTAGTTTGTCCTATGTGACTTAACGATGAATATAGGTGATATAATAGGTCATGAATTCCACTTAATAAGTATAATTATTTCATCCTATAAATGAATTGAAGAATAATTTAATACATAATTAACATAAACATTCATATTGAAAACTACAATACCAAATGTTAATATTTTCCGCATTAAACAAATAGAAAAAAATGATCATAAGTCATCTAGAGAAATAAGATGGATGGTATCATTATATTACATCCCTAGTAAATCATAAGAATTATCAAAGAATATTGATGTAGATAAAAATACCATTAAAATAACACGCAATACATTCTTTGAAAACATGGGGGAAAATATCCTTTCCTTTTAAATAAAATTTTCCAAAATATTGATAAAATTATTTTCATTGAAAATAAAAAAGAAACTTAAAAATGAATCTTACAAGTAATTAAGATTTATAACGATGGGAGAAACCGTTCATTTGGTAAATGTTAAAACAAAGATCACTTTCACACTTTCGATAAAAATTCAAAAGTAAACTATTTAGAAAATGATTATAAGAATCCTTTTAAAAGTTTGGAAAAAAGTAAAATTTGGTTAAAAATGAAATTAAATGATCATTTTATCTTATAAATGAGAACCCTTTATCTTTTTTTAAATCACATAGAAATAGAATAAAAAGTATATCAACCAAAGAGAAAATACGATCATATTTTTTTAAAAAATATTGTCAATTATTTTAAGTTTATAAGAGTGGAAAATGAGAGGAAAACTTGTAAACTCAATAGACAACATGAGGAGAAGAATATAGATTAATTTTAAAAGATATAGAGCTAATAATTTCCTTCAATGAAAATTTAATCTTAAATAATCCTAGATAAAAATGAGATTACAGAATAAACCCTTAAAAAGATCTCAACATTAAAGTGGGATTTAATAAATTAAGTTATTATGTGTAACAAATGAGAATCAACATAAAAAATTATAAATATAATATAAATCAATAATTGGCTATTTCCCACTTAATATTGGCATAACATAGTCAATTAAGAAGTGATATAACCTATTAAAAGGAAATTGATTTAAGAAACCCCTTACCATATGTTTGACTTGATAAGTAAGTGATTTAACCTCATGTGTAATAAAATTTGATTTATTATAATTATATAAAAAAATCATAAAAATACTTATAATATCTTATAAAATCTACATGTAACACTCCAAAACCCATTTATTAATATTTCTTTATTAAAATAATTGTTTCTAAGTGTTAACTATTTCATTTTTCATAAATGTTTCAATTTGATAGTTTTGGTCCTTGCATATTGATTATGGTTACATAATATTTAGAACCTCAATCAATTCATAAGTATCATATTTAAAAATTATTTATGCATTTATAACAATTCTTATAAAGCGGTTATGAAAAATGAATTACCTCCTTTCCTGAGGAGAGTAGTCTCTACGTATGCACAAGTGACATTTTCACTTTTTGATGGTTGAAAAAATATAAAGGTAAATAATAATTTACTTTTATATCATAATTATTAAATCATAAATATCATATATATTCATGAAATATATCCTTATTAACAACCATGTAAATAATAATTGAAAAAACAAATTACATCCTTTCACTGAGGTGGTAGTCCACACATACGGAAGAAAGAAATTATCATTTCCCAACATATGGGAAGGTAAGAAGGTAGATAATATATTATAATTACATAATAATAATTATGTCATAAATATCTTATATAACCATTAAATCTATCATAATAACCAATCATGAATGATTGTGATAGAAAAAGAATCGTATTGCTATGTAGATGTAGTTATCCACATGTACAAACAAGCGATACTTTAATTTCACATTTTATAGAAATAGGTGGAAAATGTTTTGCCCATAATAATAACAAAATATTAGTATATTGAAGAAAATGAATTCATTTTGTTACTATGGGCACTAAATATATAGAGGAAGTAGAAGAATTAATAAACCCTGAAAATGTTGGTAAATATGGTTGCCTCTTCTTTATGAGACTTAATTTGTATTACACCTTAATCCATATTTTTATTGTATTAGGTTAATAAAAAAAGATCAATAATTAATTTAACGAGTCTTTAAAAGTTTTTGGGTTGGGGTTGTCCAATATTTAGCTCTCAATGGTGTGGAATAGGGTAGGAGAAGAGGTATGATTTAAAATATAATAAATATCATAATCCTGTAAACTATCACCAAATAGACATAATTTCATTGTGAGAACATTATAAGGTTCAAAATAAATTAAAAAAATAAAATTTGGACTTTTTTATGTTTAATTTTTAACTATATCTTTTAGTTTAACCCACTCCATAACCCTTTTTTAACTTTATTCATTGTTTGTCAATTTTCACTCTTTAAGGGTTATAAATTTAGATTTAAGGTGATAGTGGCTCAAAAATGTTCCATGAATCATATTTTAGAATATTTACCATCCCAACTATTTTATTTAAATTTTCTTCAATTTTTAAATCTTTTAATAAAATATTGTTTATCATGAAATATCATGAAATTGGTTTTCTGGACTATACACTTAATTTTACTTCAAAGACAGCAAGACAATAATAGAATTCAAATATAATCACATTTAACAATATTTTTTTTATAATTTACAATTAAATTCATGGAAGACTAATATTTTCCCAAAAAGTATTTATTTTATTTTTTTACAAATCATTTACCTTGATTTAATTACTACCTACACACACACTATATCAATGATGCTTATGAAATTAAGGTAATTATACCTTCAATAAAAATTAAAAAAAATTAATATCAAAAAAATAACTTATTTTTGTCAAAAATAACCATTTAGATTAATTAATAACAACTTTTTATCCGAATGAAAATATATAATTGAAATTAAATCCAAGAGAGTGACATTTCTATAATTATCCTTTACATAAAATAATATAAATATTTTAATAAAATAAAATAGGAAATAAATTTACAAATTTAGGAATATTGGATGTATATTTTTGAGAAAAACCTTATAAAAAATAAATACATGTTTTAGGGGGATTTGTAGTCCTTATCTCATAGTTTTAACCTTGTTTTATCTATTTTACCCTTAATGATGTGCCAAATATTCACAATGGTTACTATTTACAATGAGAAAAAAATAAAATAGAACTATTTGAAAAATTAAAACCTCCTGATTACCAATATGTAATACACTTTCAAGAATAAATTGCAACAAGTGGAAGAAATCAATTTTAATATAAATGTATAAAAAGAAATGAAAATAGTTTTGAGAAAAATGTGTTTTTATCCAAAAAAATGATCTTATACAAAAAATCGAGTTAATGATAATTCATATGTAAATAATTAGATTATTTTTATTCAAATGAATATTATGTAAATTTAATATGAAATCTAAAATGACATGATAATTATAAATTAATTGATTTAAGGAAAATGAATGATAATTTTTCAAAAATTAGTATTTTTACTATTCACTTAAAAATCAATCATTTTGAAAAAATATAAAAAATTAATCTTTATTAAAACCAAATTAATTGAAAATCTATATCAATTTTTTTCAGTTATATATATTTTTTAAATTTTCATAAATTAATTATAATATCAAGGAATAAAATTTAATAAAAACCACTTTGGAATAAAATGTATATTTGAAGTATAAACTGACATTATTGTCATTACTTACCTAATAACCATAATTAAATGAATGATAATACATTGAATGGGATATATAATATAATTATTTCATTAAAATAATTTACCAATAGTTATTAATTTAATCTATTATGATTAAAAATACATTGCACACATAAGAATAGTTTTACGAAAAATATTTATTTTACCTATAAAAGATTTTAACATAATATTAACTAATTTATAATAAATCTATGATTATTTATTTATTTAATTATTTAAAAAATTCAATATATATTTCATTCTATTTTTATTCAAATTCATACCTGCCAAACCAATAGCTAGGTTATAACAATCATATTAGATGATAATATTCTGATAGCATATCGTAATTCATTTAACTCAATGTTGATTATACAACATGATATCAAATATATTACTTAAAGAAAATAAATTATAAAATCTTATTTTATTACATTAGAGATTTTTGGAATTTTGGATTAAAATAACCACTATGACATAGTGGTTTAAACCACATCATGGTTTGACTGGGATATATGACAACATGGTGAGTGTCCTTATATAATGGTAATATGCTTTAATGTTTTATTCATTACACCATAATGAATATAATTACCTTTTTATCCCACTTTAGGCTATTTTGAGATGATAACTTATAGAAGTTTGAATTTCCCAAACATTATTTTAAATGTTAAATAAATGTATATTTATGATGATTTGTAAGTTACAAAGATTTGTAACTTATGAACCATTTAAGAAATGTTTTATATAATATCAAATAATTTTGGGATCCTAATGGTCTCCTATGAGGTATATATAAAGGAGCTAATAGTATGTGATTTTTTGTCACCTAGATGATACAAAACTCCTCAGTTGAATCATTTTCTCAAGCTCTCATTCTTTCCATCCTTTAAACCAAACAGTTCTAGTAGACCATAGATTAGAGGGAGTTCCTACCCGATCATTAGGTGATTCCCATGTCAAGAAAATGACCTTGGAGGGAGGAACCCTTTGGTTTCTCTAAAGATATATTGATCAAACAATTATTTGAAGGATGAACAATATAAATTTTCAATATGAAAGGTACTCATTTTCTTCATTTTATTATTCATTCCAAACATATATATAGATTGTAGTATTAATATTATTTTGGATTTGTTCTTACACTGAATTTTGGATGTCAGAAATACCTATAAAACCCTTTAACAATGTCATTTCAATGGAAAATCCACTGAACATTCCTCTATATGTATCCACACGCACTGAAAAAATATTCAAATGAAAATTTTAATGTACTAGATTTTATAATGGATGAATCAAGTGCTTCATTCCATTCACCATGAATTGAAATAATTCTATCCTTTTATTTATCTAGGTTCTCAAAAGAGGGACGATGTGATAATTCTCTCTAGGGGTTGAAACAATTATAAACAATATCTCATTATGTCTAAAAGTTATGAAAGGTAAAATTACGGATATTTGAATTTATACCAATATTAAAATTTAGATATTTAGACAAATGTCCTTGTCCTTTTATTTAACCAAATTTATACCCCATGTAAAAATAATAATAATAATAAAATTATTATCATATCCCAAGAAATGTATCAAATTTTGTATCATTTATTAAATTAATAAATTAATATCATTGTAAATTAAACTTTATCTATATTCTACCTTAAAATTTATCAACCCTTTAATAATAAAATATGTAATTTTGATAAATTAAAATAAATATTATATTCACAAAACATGTGAATAAATAAGTACTTTTAATAATCATGTATCCTGAAAAAAATTTATTTTACTATATTTAATAAACATGTGAATAAATATTTTTTTATATTCAATACCTGGGGAATAAATAAACAAGAGATAAAATTCAACTTAAATATTCTAAACTCAAATAAATTAAGTTTGGATTTCAAAAATCAACTTTACTTAAATAATTACTATTCCATAAACTAGAGACTAAATTTATTTTTAAAATTAAATTCAATTGAATTTAATGAGATTTTGGATACACTTAGTCTTTGAACCTCTTGGTATATTTCTCAATATAAATAGGTTAAAATCAACTAAAGTCCAATATTATCATCTAAATAAATTGTATGTATCCCATAGAAAAGAATTTTGTTTAATAACTAAAACAACTTTTCTATGAACACTACAATGTAATACAATCCCTTTCTCAATTGATATCTTATCAATTATTATGAATACTTGTGTCATCACCCTATATAATTTATTGATATTTCTTAAACTTTTTAATATTATCTTCTCCATAAACTACCATGGCCATGGATTTTACTAGGTAGTTATTTTTTAATCAACAGGCTATAGATATTTTCTTTCATTAATAAAGAAGGGAAAAATTATTTTTTATCATTCAACTAATTTCGTATCACTTATGATTCACCTATCGTATGATACCTATACAAGAGAATATATTATCATAGTTCTAATCCATACATAAATGTACATGATTCATGATACACATTAATAACAGTCACAAGTATAAGTACTAATACACATGTTAAAATATTGGAATATCTAATGATACATAAAACATACGAAATTAAAATAGGAGGGTCTCTCCCCATGAATTCCATTATTAGAGATCACCAAGTGAGAACTTCATGATAATGATTCTCAATTATTATAATCTATACACATCTAATAATTCTACATCATCTATGTCATGACAAACAAATGAATTTAGATTATAGGATATATTAATTTAATAATATTGTCAAAACATATATAGCTTTTCAATGTAATGGGTAACTTCTATAACCCTTTAATGTGATAAATATTTTAAGGAAATTATAAAATTAATGTTACATAGAATAATAATAAATATGTGATAAGAATATATATATATATATATATATATATATATATATATTCTGGTAATCATAATTTCAAAATCTATTAGTTCTGAGGCATTAACCCCAATAGACACCCACTTAAGCTAGATCGAACTGAAAAAAACTATTAACCCATTATCTCTAATATTTTGTACATGCTTCTTATGAGGTATTAATTTAGTTAATGGATTTTTTCCACATTTTATTTTATAGATACTTTACACATAGTGAGTTCAACCCTTTTAGTTAAATATCTCAATATGTTATACATTCAAAGTATATTATTTATCTATTGATGTGATCTAGGATCCTTATCTAGTACCACTTATATAGTTTTATCATACGATAAAGTAATGGAATATGTACTTATCGGTACCACAGAAAGCGCTTGGATGAATTTGAGTATCCACACCACTTATTTAGATGTATCATAAACCACATTATACGCTTACTATTCTCTATAATTAGTGACCAAATATTTCTTAAAAATATTCTAGATCAAATATCCTCTATTGAGGAAAAACCCATAGCCCAATTTCAATTTCAAATCATTTTGGTTTGTTTGGAAACTATCATCTATTTACCCCCTCATTGTTAGTATCTCACATCATATATAATCTAGGAATGTATCATTATTTATGACTAAAGTAATTTAAGATGGAATTTAGTACCGACCAATGAGGATATCCTTGGTCTTGATGGTATCCTCCCATCACACACAAATCTTAGGAACATATCATTTATAATCATCCTTTATCTCTCTTCATGTATTTATGTACACAGTTTCTTTGAGATATGTACACCAACTGGAATAAGTAATAATCCTATATTATATTTTTCTAACTTGTATATCTTTAATTCCATGTCAATATATTTACCTTGAATTATTCCTAGAAGCCTCTTATATCTATCTCAATGGATCTTTATCCCTATAATATTTAAGATTCACTTAATTACCTCATTAAGAAACATTTATTCAACTGTGTCTTAACTAACTGTAAGACTAATATCTCATTTTACATTAGTAATTTATCATTAAAATATATCACTGGGGAAAAATAAAACTCCCACTAAAATTATTATAGGAACAAGGATTAATTTCATTCTTACTTAAACTGAACTCTCTTATGGCTTCATCAATAGGGATATTCTATTCTATTAATGATCTCTTTAATTCATAATAGATATTTACAAATTTCATACGTTGTTGGCATATTTTGGTGTAGCAAACTACTCCAGTTATGTTATGTAAACATATTTCAAAATATTTTAATTAAGGAAAGAGGTCATAACATATATTTCCCATATTTCATAATCATGGAAATTTGTTTTGGAAATTATAATTCTAATGAATTTTAGCATAGAAACTAGCAAATTGTTTCACTATAGTTTACACCCTGACATTTCTTGAAACCTTTTTCAACCAATAATTCCTCATAGGTACTAAATTTTTCATCTAAATATAGTTTATTCTTGAATTATCATTTAGAACTAATGATTTTTACATTAACTAGAGGACGTACTAAAAACCAAACTTGATTTTGGTATATGAAATCCATTTCAGAATTCATATACTGTTATCACTTTATAACTTCCCAGATATTTATTTTTTCCTTGTAGAATAGAGGTTCATTATTCTCAAATAACAACATTTAACCTTCCTTTGTAATAATAAAAACATATCTCTATGGTTCTATTACCTCTCTAATACTTCTAAAAAACACTCATGTTTCTGGAACAACCACTTCTATTAGGCCTTGTGGAATTTTTTCTTGAGCCAAATCTTGTGTATCTCTATCCTCAAACTCATAAAAGTCTATCTATCTACCATTATATCCTTTTGAGATGTTATCCCCTTTTAGAAACATGGTATGTATTTCCACTATTACTTTTCTATATAAGGGAGCATATAGATAATATTATATTTTATATTTTGGATATCCTATAAAGATACACTTTATGCATCATGATGCAATATGTTTTATCTAATCAACCTTAAAAGATGCTTCACATCCCCATACATGAATATGTGATAGGTAAAATTTCTTCTCATACCATAAATCATATGGGATTCCTTATAAAACTTTAATTAAAACTCAGTTTAGTGTTTATTATATATATTATAATTCATATCCCCAAAATTATAAGGGGATATTTTCTTGAATTATCATCGATCTCACCATGTCTAACATAGTGTTGTTCCACCTCACACCGACAAAATTTCGTTGTGTTTTATGATGAGGAGTGTATTATTATTGTATACCGAACTATTTTAGATAGTCTTACTAATAATTAGGGATATTTATTTCAAAATAATTTTATAAAGTAAAATACTAGGGAGGATGAATTTGGTGAAGACTGAGAGAATCCCATTTAAAAATGTTTATACATTCTATTGGAAAATAACCAATAGTAGAATAGTTCCTCAATGAATTCATCTAATTTATACTAGAGGATATATAATAAGCTTCCTGATTTCCCTCATTCCAAGTGTGAGGAATCTATACATCCTTAAGAAGAATTATTCTATATGATATGATAGTGTAGGATATGATTTCGTGAATGGAAGAGTGGACCAATGGATCTGTAACCATCATATATGATTCATAATCAACTTTATAGAAGAAAATATTATTAGATGAGTAAAGTGAGATTCCAATTAAGATATTTTATAACTCTATTAGAAAGAAGTTTCTTTATCTTATTAACATGTTGAATCTCTAGTTTATTTTTTCATTCCATGAATTTCTTAAAGTAATCAGACATATACCTCATCAAGTATATATATCCATATATACTAAAATCATTTATAAAATTAAATGAGTATTATAATCCACCATTAGCCTCTATCAGAAAATGTCCACAAAAATATGTGTAAACTAACTATAGAGGATCTATGGCTATATATAATTTTGAAATGAAAGGATATTTATCCATTTTACCTTATAAACTAGCATGACACTTCTATTTGGGTTTTAAATATGAAGTGTCTAAATACCCCTCTTGATATAATCTCATCAATCACTTTTTGTTTACTTGACCATATCAATGGTGCCACAACTAGGTGTAATAAAAGGCATGTAAACTTGATTCTTTTTCAATTTCAAAGATTGATTTTTAAAATATAGTTTAAAAATTCCAATATTAATATGCTCTACACCATAAAACATGATTTATTTATAAAATAATCATATTTAATTTATGAATCGAAAAAAATAATCCATTCAAGTTTAAACTCAATACATAAATTATATATTTTTTGTTATGATGGAAATATAATAACTATTATTAAAAACTATGAAAATTTTAGTTAGAAATGTTGTATGATAGTCTCCAATATATAGCATAATTAATTTCCATTGGCAGTTTTAATATCTAGATCATCTTTTATAATCATCTAGAATATACTTGATCCTTATATTTGTATATAGATGTGTGAACCAAATTCAATATATAATACCCAATTAGTAGAAATGGAAATATTTTATTCGATAACTAACATACCTAAATCTTCCCCATGTTTCTTTAATAAGCTAAAAATATTCTCTCAATAGACCTTCTTACCAAAATAAAAATAAAGTCCCATTGTTTATAATCCCTTTAAATCTTTCATTTATTAGATTATAATTGTAAGGGAGAATTTTCATTAGAACTCACATTAATATTTTTTCCTTAACTTTATTTTTATTCATCATATATATAGAAGAATTATCTCTCTTCAAGTCTTTGTTCACTTGGAAAATAAAATTCAAAAGTTATTGAAACGACTTATCTATATTGTTTTTTTGAAATTAACAATAAGGATTGAGAATCTTAGAGGAAAATAGGGGAGGATGAGATCTATTCACAACTCTTTATGAAAATTGAATCCCAAAATATTAAAATGGTCAATTAATTCAACCATCATGAATACATGAGGTCTAACATGGAATCCTTACACTATAACAGAATCGCTGTTTAGCGGTGTTTTTTTTTGCGTTTTGCGGCGGTTTAAACCGCCGAGGCATAGTTTGGCGGTGGTTTAGAGAAACCACCGCCTAATACGGCATAAACAATCTATTCGCGGCGGTTTTTTCCATTTCATGGTGGTTTAAGGAAGGTGTCATAGATGCCTCATTTCGCGGAAGTTTTCCTGAATTTTGCGGCGGTTTTTATGCTCCCTGGATATCAATTTATTTGCGGCGGTTATAAAATTCAGCGGCCGTAAAACCGTCCTCGAAGTCACGGGAACCGCAGTGGAATGAGGCAGCAACGATTCGGCTATGTCGCAGTGGTTAAAACCACCGCTAAATGTAAGAAAAAATTTACGTTTAGAAGAGGTTTTCACAGTTTAGCGGCGGTTTAAATATCTGCCCATATAAATGTCACGACAGTTAAAACCGCCACTAAAACCTACCCAGAAAAAAAATTCTGCTTTTACTGTACCACTTCCCTGAAAAACAAATCAAACCAGAAATATAAACAAACTAAGATACATTATAGCCCTCTTACCATGAATAACCCACATCATGTATCATCATCACTAGCCCTCCTCCTTCACTATATCATATTCCCACAATCACTTCCTCAATATCAAAAATAAAAACATGACAAACACACACCAAAACATCACTTTCCACAAAAAATCATTTGGTAAGAAATTATAAATTATTCATATTTGGTTAAAATGGATTAATTAATTATAACTGATGATAAAATATTATAATTAATTATGTATCATTCCTTTGTATGTTATAGGACCTAAGAAAATGGGTGGTGAAAGATTGGTCCATGGAAAGCTTGGGGGTGAGGTCTGTCCATGAGCTGTTAAGTGGTGTGTCAATGGAAAGAGGATTCAAAATGAGTTAGGCTCTCTAATGTTCTAGAACTATTGTTTTTATTATTATTTTGTGTGGTTTGAGGTGTGTATGATTTCCATTGGATTCCATTCTCCTTCCATAAACCCAATTATTTTTTTAATTAAATGGTTAATTGAAATTAAAATGTTAAGGTGATTGAAGACCATGAGAAAACTAAACTATGTTCTAGGGAACAAATAGAATATTGTGTACTGGACTGATTCCTCAGTCTCTAAAGGATGAGGAATTGAACTTAAAGATCTCAAGTGACTTCCTGACCCCTTCATTGGGGGGGGGGGCTTTTGTGTTGTCTTTTCCCTAGAGGATGATCCTTGTATACCTTTTTATGGAGGTGTTTTGTGACATAAGATTCCCACCCAATGTAGGCTAGCTAAGACCCTTGAGAAACCTCCAATAATTAAGTAATTCTTGACTTAGAAACCATGCCCTATCTAGTCTGGAATGTGTCTTGGGTATACCATCAAGTTATGCAATCATAGTAATTGTTTGTATTGACCAAACCATTTTCCATTAGTTGTGATTTACTCTAGCTGGTCAAACATAGGATGGACTAGGATTGGGTTTGCCGAGTGGACCATCTAAGTGGAGCCTTCTAACTAAGATGGTCCATGATCCATATTCCTGGAAAACCCATTATTTGGTTTCCACATTGAGGTTGAGATGTTATTTTATATATTGAAACTGCTAGAAATTGTGATATTATCGAATGAAAAGTACTAGATTGAGATAGTGTTCCATGAACAAGGATCTCAAGAGAGATTCCTCTACATACATACAGACCTGGAGGACCCATGTGGGTTCCCAGTAGATAGACCAAACCTGAACAGGTGCATGTGTTTCTTTAGATATTGTTATAGGTGTCACTATAGAACCTGAACCAATGTGGATGCCTGATAGAGCTAAGATGATAATGATGGGAATGGGTGTTCGGTTGACCATGGTTTTATTTATATTTATATTTAGTCTTGATTCATGATATCTAACAAGATTCATTAGAACCTCTAATTAGGCATGACACAATTTTCATTACTTAGGACACCTGTGAATCACTTGTTGGGATGGATGAGACCCTTTGATTCTTATTGTGTTTCTAATCTATTATCATGACATATTTGGGGTGGAAACTTAGTACAACTAGCATCAATAATATATGATAGATTTATGGGTGAATAACTAATGGTGGTACCTTTTTTGCAAAAAAAATCCATCGGGTCCAGTGTGCTAGATATATTCTAGTAATTTATATATCTTCTCACTAGAGTGCTAGTTTGGGACATATGAGTAGTCCATTCTAATATTTTTTCTATATAGAACATGATGCTACACATGCATTCATAATATGGGGTTTATATTGATAATATACAAGTAGATGGTGATTTATAGCTTTGTAGGGATTATGATAGGTGTGGGTGGACAATTGGAGCATCCATCGGGTCGATAACCCTCCTGGTAGAATAATGGATCCAAGGAATGAGTACTCTATTTATTTTTTGGATTACGTAACCCTATCATAGTGATAGGACATGGGTCCTCCATTCATAGAGTTAGTAACCCTCTTAGTTAATGCACAAAATGCACATTGAGGCATAGATCATTCATTTCATCCAGGAACCCTCTTGAATAACAAAGTATTTAGTGTTTAATGAGTCCATTATTAATTCTAATATTGAGGGAGGATGTAGAAGTGATTGATGTGTGATAGTATGGGTTAAAGTTAGGACATGAAAATGTGTGGTGGAAACTACCAATTCAAACACAGGCCTAAATGGAATGATGTATACCACACTAGAGAAATCAATACATAAAAAGAAACATCATAAATCAATAAAATGCATAAAAAGAAGCATGAGAAATCAAGGAAATTTTAGGAAATGAAAATGTGTGGTGGAAACTATGTGCCAAAAATGTTACATATACAAACCAACTGTTCTCATATTTGTTCAACACATCAATAATACAACTACCCAGGGTCTGATGATGCATCGTCACCCTCTCCACCTTCATCTCCACTTTTTGCTGTCACCTGTAAAAACATTATATTGAAAATTAAATACGGTTGCATATTTATATTAAAACTTAAAAACAATGAAAGTTAGAAAACTAAATGAATTTGATTTTTTGTGATTTACCTGCATACCACCAATCGATGCACTACCACCGGGGGCATATCTTCTCATCTACTGACGTATTTCAGTCAACTCTTTCTGCAAAGCAGATATCTGATCCCCCTGCTGGTGAACTGTGTTTTGTAAAGAAATAATATCTTTATTAGCATCTTCAGGCATGGGCTAAGTAAAGTTAGGAGTAGATGCAGCTGCCATCCCCAGTGGACTACTAAAAACAACAGATGGTATGGGTCTCAAACCCATCCCGTACACTCTCCCAGGATGCTCCTCTCCAAGGACTTTAACAACCGGGTTGTCCTGGGAGACTGAGTAAGACTGCGCAGGATTGGCATCCCATAATTATTTAATTTTTACCTATAAAAAAATATCAATATATATTAACACAGTAAAAACTGATAATAAGTTATTATGATAAAAAATTGACTTCATACCCCAACTTCTTTAGAAGGATCATTAACAAAGATTCCATCTGATTTCTTGTGAACATCCCAACCATAGTTCAGTTCTGGATGCTTCATGCCCTAAACTATGGGACTGCATTAAGAAAAGATAAATCAAAAATTAAATATATTAAACATATAATATTATCTTATAAATATTTATACTAATTAAAAGATTACCAATGTCGTTCATCTTCCAGAAAAACTTTTTGAGCCCACAGTGTGTGGGATGACTTGCTTAGCCCGGTTTGATGCATTCTGTCTTGAGAGATCCTGAAATAAATAAAATGAAATTTAATACTAATGTATTGAATGTCATGTCCTTTTCATATACAAGTATAAATGTAAAATGAGGATAATATAATAATATATATTTCAATACCATCCGCTTCTGATCACGATGTCTGTCAACAAACACTTTCCATTGTTCTTTAGGTACCCCAATGGGTAGATTCTCATACATTTGTTGTGCGGTCAACGAAGTATCATTGAAATCACACCACAATATCTATTTGAAATCTTTCCACTTCTTACCTAGATTTTTCAACGTCCACTTCCGTGCTATCACATCAACAACGGTAAAGTGGAAGAACATCTATATACAGAAATTAATTTTGAACATATTAGTAACATGACATTCAATTAAACCATAATGTAATAAATTTTACTTTATTTGAGAATCATAAACTTCGTTTTTCTAGCTTGGAGTCATATGTCTCCAATCGTCATATGAAATGGGAAGGGAAACATGCTCCACTGCCAGCTGGCCTAAAATCTGGCCAAGTAACCCCACGGCGTCAGCCGTAGGGACCCCATAAGAATCAAATGGCACAAATATCGTTTCGCCAGTCATATTCCAAACATCTGAACTTTTTATGTTTTTCTCCATAGTTTCATTTTTTTCCATCTTCAATGAGAAAACAATTAGTATAAAAAAAATGAAATAAATTTATTTAATTAAAATTTTTACCTATGACAGTGACACTTCAGTATGCTCGGGATGAACTGGAAGGGGCGTGTCACTGCCCCACTGCTGAGGCTCCTGAAGGGGGAGTCGATGAATCACCCTCTAATGGGACATCCACAGATGGTGTGAGAGATGGTGCATGGGTGTCGGTAGCTGATGCCTCAGATGTCGTGGAGAGGGAGATAGATGGATCGCCATTTATCGCAGAACTAGATGAAATAGTGTACTGCTTCCTCCTTGGAATTCCTGTCATTTAATCAAATAAAAGTAAGTTCATAATATATATTTCAAAAAAATTATTCAGAAAAAAAAGTAAAAATGATAATAGATGCCCAGTACTAACAGAAATAATATATATAACAATGATAATGAATGACTGCAAAATGAAACAAGTGGTTGCTGAATAAATAAATAATTGTACATACAATCATTTTCCCCTTCAATAATGTCAGTTTCCTACTCCATTTCTACATTGTTTCATCCAATTCATTCATCCTTACAATACTAATATTTTAAATATCATGATGGACAAATAATCCTGCTTTCTGTTGCTTATTAACTTCAATTTCAGAGGTCAAATTTTCCACTTCATCACCCATATCATACAAATCTCTTTGTATTATGTGAGAAACTACACTCCACCCTTCATCAGCAGCATCATTCACATAATATACCATTTTTTCTTGTGATGCTAAGATATATGGATCATGAAGTTCACGATCACCAACATCCATCAAGTGAGATAAGTTCACAGAAGTAAATTGCAAGGAATCTCTTTTAACACCTTTGATAAGATCGACCGATTTGCATTTGAATAAAACAACCGAAAAATGTCTGTGGTAGTTTAATTAAATAATATCATGAAGCTTTCCATAGTATTCCACTTCATCAAATGTAAATATACCACTATTCTGTGTTTTCAAACCCACTTCTCGATCAACTGTACGAAATCTAAAGCCATTCACATTATAAGCGTCAAACTTTCTAACTTGTTTTAGAGAACCTCTAGCATGAAACTTTAAATCTTCTGACACCTCTGCTCGAGTATCACTATTCATGATCTGAAAAAAGAAATATACTTTATTAGATTTACAAAATGTATGTGTCAAACTAATATGCGTATTTATTGAAATATTTATGAACTTACACACCGTTCAAACCATTCTACAATATTTTTATCAACAAATTTCGTTATATCTTTCTCATTTCGTGTTCCACCTCTCATTCGTCTCTTTGTTTGTATCCTCAACTCTTAAATAAGTGGATCTACAATTTCACTATTCAGCATCACATATCTATGTGCCTGTAATAATTCCAATTCAGTCAATGTCACATTTGAAGTCCTCTTAACTGATCGGCCAATATCAGGAAATATTTTGGATTTCTGATGTATTTGAGATTGAGTCGATGTGTTTTCAACACGTCCAACTCAATTAAATCTTGTCTCAATATCCTCCAAGTATCGAGAACAAAAGGTCAGACACTCCTCAGCCAAATAGCCTTTAGCAATAAAGGCTTCTGGTTGGGCTTTATTTCTCACGTATGATTTCAAATGCCCAAGATATCTATAAAATAATATAAATATATTTATTCATTTAATTAAGTACCAAAAATTGTTTACTTAACTGGAAAGAAAATAAATAAATTACCTCTCAATTGTATACATCCATCGATAATGAACGAGGCTTCCTAATTTAGCTTCCTCAACCAAATGCACTGTTAAATGCATCATTATAGTAAAAAATGAGGGAGGAATGATCATCTCCATTGCACAAAGGGTCAATACAAACCTCTCCTGGAGGTTGTCAAGCTGAAATGGATGTAGATATTTCTCACATAGTTGTCTAAAAAATGTGCAGAAATGGAGTACAACAACATTAATTTTTTCAGGTAATAATGTACGCAATGCCAATGGTAGTAACTGCTGTAACAAAATATGTGAATTGTGACTTTTCAATCCATGTAACTTAATATTATTCAAGTCAACACACCTCGAGATGTTACTTGAATACCCATCATATACCTTAACATTCTTTAACATTCTAAGGAATGTATCCTTATCCCTATTTTTCATTGCAAAAATTGCCGGAGGATACTTTTCATTCTCATATGGCCAGAGATCGCGTTTTATGTTCATTGCTTATAAGTCTTTGCGAGCAATGAGATGATCCTTCAAATTTCCATGCTCATTAAGCAATGTGAATATCAAATTTTCACAGAAATTATTCTCAATATGAATCACATCAAGATTATGCCACAATAAATTAAATTCCCAATACGGAAGTTTTAAGAATATACTTTGTTTCTTCCATTGTTGCATTCCGGTTTTGCTTGACGATGCACTTCAGACCCGTTTTCCACTCTCATTCAAATGATGAACCTTCCCAAATTCTGTTTCAACATTTTCAAGCTGTTTCAATATTTCAGAACCAGTTAACAACTTTGGAGGTGGTCTACGATCAATGGAACCATTAAATTTTGATCTGTTCAGCCGAAATCTATGAGATACATCGAGAAATATTTGATGACACAAGAAGCACAATTTTCTACTATGAGGTAGCCATTTGGGTTCAAAATCAAAGTTACAAATGGGACACGCCAAACCCGTGTAAGTGTTCCAACCTGATAAATTCCCAAGCCCAGGGAAGTCAGTAATGGTCCACATTAAAGTAGTATGCATTTTGAACATTGTTTTAGAAGAAGAATCAAATGTATCAACACTGTTGCTCCATAACTCCTGCAATTCGTCAATCAAAAGGCTGCAAGTATACATCAATATCATTTATAGACATTTTAATCTAGGTATATTCATCGAAAGGATAAAATATGTTTGTTGCATACACATCCAAGGAGGAAGATTATAAGGGATCAAAACAATTGGCCAAATGCTATAACTGGTACTCAAAGTCCCAAATGGGTTGAATCCATCGGCAGCCAATCCCAATCAAACATTCCTAGGATCAACTGAGAAATCGAGATGTAATGAATCAAATGTCTTCCACGATTGAGAATCTCGTGGATGTCTCATTAACCCATCATTGTTATTATCTAAAGAATGCCACTTCATGTATTCAGAGGTATTCAATAACATGAATAATATTTGCAATCGAGGCTTCAAAGGAAAGTAATGCAAAACCTTTGTAGGTGTGTTCCTTTTCATTTTTTCCATGAAATTATGTTCATTCAGACTTCCAACATCACCCTTTTCCTACCACCTAGAAGAAGAACATTTCTTGCAATTCTGTCTACTTGAATCCTCTCCCCAATAAAGCATACAATCATTAGGACATGCATGTATTTTTGTATAATTCAGACCAAGCTTGTTAATAACTTTTTTTATATCATAAGAAGATTCTGGGATTTTTGCTTCAGGAAATGCATCATGAATAAATTCCAATATCATGGACATTTCCTTATTTGTAGTTCCACATAGACATTTGATATGGTACAACTTCAGCAGAAATGAAAGCTTTGAATATTTCAAATACCCACTATACAACTCTTGATTTCCATCGTCAACTAAATTGTGAAACACATTTTCCTTAGTGAAGTTTTCTCTTACATTTGGATCCACAGAATCAAGAGGAGGATCCAATGATATTTTACAATATTGATATGCCTGTGTTATAGTCTCAAAAACATCGCTTGTCACGTTGCAATTTGTAGCACCCTCTTCTGGTCGTTCTAATATGTTTTGATGCTGATAGTGGTGTCTTGCAGTGCCGAATGCATCATTTATGAGGTTTTTCATTTCATTTTACATTGTCGATGAACTTGGGACCTCATTCTGCGGATTAACATCAGTTCTCAATCTTTCTGTAACATTTGATTCTCCATGCCAAATCCAACACAAATATTGACCAGGGAATTGCTTCATTATTAAATGTTCATAAACCACATCTCTCTTCAACCATGTTCTAAATTTACATTTAGGACATGGAAAATTTATTCTCCTTTCAACATATCGATTAGAAATTGAAAAATCTAAGAACTCATTCAAACCCTTAACATACTGAGTCGTGTTCCTCGGTAAAGTGATCTAGCTTTTATCCATGTATATCACAATGTGCGTACACAATAATAAAAATAATTAAAACACATAGTTACTACTAAATAGAGAAATATATTAATATATACGATAGTGTAACATTACAGAAACATAATATAATAAAGATGATCCCCTGAGTTAGATATGAACCCTCTAGTGTTTGGGATAAGGGAAGTTTCTTTGGTAAAGAGAAACAGTGTGCTAACAACGTGGTAGCTACTTTACCATGAAAACTAAAGCATATTGTTAATTTGGAATAACCCCAACCTAATTTCTCTAAAGAGTCTTCATATAAAACTCTAATATAGAATAAATCTATTATAAATAATATTTAGGTAAAACCTTATGATGCTTACAAAACTCAACACATTGTTAATTTGGAGTGGCAAGAACCACGTGAGGGATAGTCTTGAGGCATGATAAGTGGTGGTGTTCATGGAAATACGTGATGAAATATTTAATAAATAAAGATCAATGAACATTATATAACATCAAAACAAGAAAATTATTAGAGGGGGTGACACATATGAGAGGAATCATCTTCTTAATTTCCTAGGTATAAAAATAGAACCTCCAATCAACTTAAAATATATATATTTAAATATATAAAATAAAATAAATAAAAAATTTCATACAACTTAAAATCTATATAATAATGAATATAATGCATCAAGAACAATGAACAAAGACCTCTTAAGATCTAATCTGGCTTCCCAAATAGTAACATCTAAAATCTCTATCGATTTGTCCAGAAAAACAACTCAAGAACACTATAGAGGGGGTGAACACTTGGGAGTACTCAGTCGGAATATATTTCTAAGTAGTTCTATATCCATGCAAGATATATGTTCCAGAATAGACATATGTGAAACAACTAAGCAATACTAGAATATGGGTTATGATAAAAATAAATGTAACACATTATATATTTTCTATCTTTAACCATATCACCTGTAAAGGTATTATCATATTAAACCAATGGATTATCAAAAGAAAGTAAGCAATGGGGATTTTTATTTCGTTGTAAATATAAAAATAATTTATAGATTCCATATTTATAACATCATCATCGAATAATTTTGCCACTTCATAATTTTTTCTAGAATATGGAAACCATCAATATTTTCGACAAAACAGAAAACCCAACTCTTAACTTGTTTCAATAATCACTCTAACATTATCATATTAGCTAGAAAATAGGTAATCCCAAATATCAACCTATGTCAATCATCTCATCATCATCACATCAGCATAACAAGAAATTCCAACTCTCAACCAGTGTTAACCATCCCAACATCCACTAAATTTCCACATCATTACCTCAATGACACATGTTATAACCTCGAGCCATCACAAAAAAACATGACATAGCCTTAAAGCCATCACAACCTAGGGAAATGTGTACATGTCATACCTTAATCCATTATAACCCATAATATAAGCATGTATTGTAACCATGAGACATAACAACCCATGAGTATAGTATCAAAAAACCACAAACAATCAAGCAGATAGAAAAACAATCACTTAAGAATAAAAACTAACAAACACATATAAAAAATCACATGCAATAAGTAGAAAAACAAATAATCATAAACAAAAAAATCTGCATACAATACAATAAATACAACATTACAATTTATTATAAGAAAAAATAATAATAAATAAATAAATGATATCAAAACAAAAAAAAAATTATAAATCAAACCCTAGGGTTCGTATAGGTCGCATGGGAAGCAGGGTCGCCGGGGTCGCGGGGTCGCCGGGGTCGCGAGGGGCCGGGGTCACGGGGGAAGCGCGGGGCTGGGGGAATCATGGTCGCTGGGTGAGAAAGAGGAGGGTCGAGGTGGGGGGGAAGGGTCAGGGCTGTTAAAAATAAATTTTTTCACGGCGGTTTATTATAAACCGTCGTGAAACCTTTTTTTAAAAAGGTTTAGAGGTGGTTCTAGGAACCGCTGCTACAAAACCACCGCTAAACGGCGATTTTGTTGTAGTGTTATTTTAAATTTCATATGAAGAAGTTTTTGGAGATTTCATACCTCTCTTGTCTTTATTTTTCTTGATAAGGATCATATAGATGAGACAACATGGTGTATGTATCCATGCCTTCAGGAGGATTTTTAATCACTTTAGACATGAATGATTTCATGAGACATTATACATCCATTGAATCACGCACATATTTCCAAAGGAAATTCTTTTCCTTTTTACCCACCTCCTCTGTAGTATTAGTATTAATAAGGGACTTTGTCACATATAACTTATTTTCTTAGAATAATACAATGAACATATGTCTATTCCACTTCTAGAAATTTTTATGGGTTAAGATGTTATCTTTATCCAAGATTGATATCAATGATAGTGAATTTATGGTGTTGATTTCCATTATATATATAAAAAAAGAAAAAAACTTTAGTACTTAATCTTGATTACCAGTTATGACATAATTAATTATTTAATTAAATCTCCCATTATTTTATCAAATCCTAACACCCCCACTTTTAGATATGGAATATCTAGACGCTTAAATATTATAGTGGCAGGGATCCATATTTCCCATATTATAACCTAGAAATAAATTTTTTAAAATTATTCAAAGGTATTTAGGTAGAATTTATCTAAGATAACTATATTAAGTCATAGATCTATGATCTATTGAGTGGTATCCCCATTACAAAAATCCTATAATATGATTTCATCAACACTTTCATCCATGTTACACAATGTATGATAAGGAAACTTCACTTGATGCTAACATGGTTTAGTCATCTTGGAACATTCATTGGAACTTTTAGATAATTTAAACAACCTCGATGTGGTACATACAAGGAATTTAAACTATGGTAGTATTCTAACTCAAGTGATGGGAGTTATCTAATGACTTAATATTCTACATTGAGGTATTTTTATTAACTTATGTGTAAATATTATTTTTTTATTCTTTTCTTGATCATTTATTTTTATGTGAAAATTAAATAAATTTTTAACATCAAATAAATAATTTACACATTAGATATATTTCTATAAGACATTATATTTTTTCCTTTGTATACTTATTAATTACTTTATGTGAAAACTTATATAAATAATTAAATACACTAGATAAAATAAATATTATATAATTTATTTTATTTTATGAAACCATGGTTTCTAATTAATTTATAATATGTGATCTCATTTCCTTAAAATAAATAAACCACCCATTTTATAAATAAATAAACAATTATGCATCGATAAAATGAAAATAAATATATAAAATGATCATGATCTTTATCTACTAGTTAGTTTATCGAGCAGTGATAAACCAAATTATAACGTTGTAGAAATAAACCCTTAAGCTTGAACTTAGATTGAGTTGAAACATCTAATATTCCCCTTTGTATTTCCATTTTTGGATTCATCTTGTCTCGGGTCCTGAATCATATCCTCTAGTTGGGATCTCTATCCTTTACCAATGTATAATCACATGCGAGTGAAGGGTGCCCGGGGTTTAGGGTTACATGAAATAATCAATAGACATGCAGGACTATACATAATAAATAAGTGATGGATTATTATCATATCATAATATTTAATATAATAATAGTTATTAAATAATAATCCATGAAATAAATAATTAAATATAATAAATAAATCCAGCACATACATAGGTCGGATAAATCTCATGATCATTCATAATATGAAATGAAAATTGCATTTAATATTTATAGAATTCATCTTCAATAATTCCATTTAATAAATAAATTCAATACATATGTTACTTATTGTGTACCATGTGTAGTGTGACTCTTGTCACATGACATGTACCCTAATTACACACTGTTACTCCATGTCACATGACATGATGGGATAGTAGTTAGTACACGATGTGTAATTATACTATATATTGATGTATGTGATGTGCAATGAAATAGGCATCATGTACCTCGTGTGGGGATACAGGATATGTAATTAGGCATTACATTTGGTGTAGTTCCTATCAACCCTCTTACCACGCTATATATCAATACAATATGTGTAATGATATTGTGTATTTACCTATATGAAACATCGTAAGAAACAAGGTGCATACCTTATGTAGTACAACACAGTGTGTACTGAACCACAACATGCCATGTTTATTTAATAGGTTGGGCCCGAAGCCTCATTTTATTATTAAAGCAAAGAAAAGACCTCTTTTAACAAGGTAGAGGGAGATCCATTACATAGCCCGAAGGCCTAGTGGGCATGTTTCCCATTACATAGCCCGTATGCCCAAATTTTTGGCCTAAGGATCATTCTGTGAATAGTATCCTGGATGCTACAGTACCTGCCGTTGCTACAGTACCCTGCCACCGCTATAGTATCCTGTCACCGATACAGTACCCACTGATCAATAGTACCACCGATGCTACAGTACCACTACAGTACTGCTACAGTACATGTGCCCCATGGGTTTTGAACCCCCATTTTTCATTTAGGATTATGGGGTGCTTACCACTATGCCAAACCCCAACTACAACCACAACATACCATGTAACTATGTTGACCAAACATTAAACTCATAACCTCTATATGGGTTTTTTGAACATTCATCAGATGTTTTTACCCATTTTTGGCTATAAAATATTATAATAACACACTGTTTCAACCGTTGGACTTAAAAAAAATAAGAGATTGAATTCTAGTTAAAAAATGCAAGGAATTGATTATATAAATTATAAATAATTATAATTTATAATTTGAACACTTTGATATCTCTTAAAGGTTCTAGGGAATAGTGAATTAATTTGGTTGCGACCCTTTTTTTCATCAAAATCAATGGATAAACTAAAATAAATTGGAGAATACACCCCAAGCATTCATTTATAGTATCATGCAATTTTAGTTTATAAGTAATTAAAATATATAATTACCACATTCATGATATATTTCTTAATCAAATTTCAATTACCACTCTTTTTTCGTTGTCACTGTGATGGATAATCCATCCAAGGATTCCTCTAGAAATATCCATAATTGATAAATGAATCTACAAAAAACATTCTTGATATCCCCGGTGTCAGTGCAAAAGAATCAAGTGCTTTATGTCATTCCCTGAGACATAGAACAACGTTCTCTTATTTTATCCCTAAGTTATTGAAAGAGAGAGGAAGGTAGAATTAACTTTAGTGCTTAAGAGAACTGTAGATGATATATTATTATGTCTAACATGTATAAAATGGAAAATGATATATTTTGGACTTTTAAACATAAGATAATTGTAAAAATACCATATACTTTTATTTATCCTTAGTCACACCCACATAGAAATAATAATTATAATATTGTTATTTTACACCATGACATGTGTAAAATATAATATTATTTATTAAATAAATAAATTAGTATTTATTTAAATTAAATTAAATAAAATTTATCATTTCTATTGGATTTATAAACTCGATCCATATTATTAAATAGAATTTATGGAACCATCAATAAAAAGATATATTTATTTAATAAAAAATAAAAATATTTTATATTAACTAAACTTGTGAATTAATATTTTTTTAATATTCACATAACTTAAATAAATATTTATTTTAATCTATTAAATAAACTTATGATTAAAAAAATAATATATTCATTACCTTAAAAATAAATAAACAAGTGAAAGAATTCAAGTAAGATATTTTAAACATGAATATTTTGTGACTTAATATCTATAATCAACTTTTACTATAATAAATAATATTATGAAAATATGGAATTGATTTATTCTAAAACATAAATTTAATAGATTTATTGAGATTATAGATACAATTAGTGTGTGTCCCTCTATGCCCCTTTCTCAATGGAAATAGGTTGAATATAACTGAAGTACAATATTAGTGTTTAACAACACATTGAGGAACCCACAATGAAAGAAGTTATCATAAATGCAATAACAACATTATGATGATTGTTATCATGTAATATAATCCTTTTTTCAAATAATATCACCTCAATAATGATGCATACTTGAGTTTTTATCATATATGTTTGATTTGTTTTTCCTTGATTTTTTAAATGAACTTTTTTGTTATGATCCATGATCATGGATTTATTATAACAATTATTTTTCAATTATAGGGCTAGATATATCTTATCTCATTCATATCGATAGAAAAAAATACTTTCTTGACCATTCAACTAATTCCATATCACTTATGAAACACTTAAGTATGATACCTCTTTGAAATAATATACCATTTTGGTATTAATCTATACATAGATGTAAAATGTTATCAATTAAAATTAATAATTATATCAAGTCTAAGGACCAATACACACATTCACAAATAGGAATATCCAGTGATGCCTAAAGCATGTAAAATTCCTATTTGAGAGACTGTACCCATGACCTCACCTCTTGGATATTAGAAAGTTTGGAAATCACGATAAGATGACTCAAAACTTATAATCCCCTAACACGCAATAGTTATACATAATTAGTTTCCCTTTAGACATATGTTTCTAGACCATTAGACATATTGATTTAGTAGTATTTTCATCGCATATCCATGTTCTCATTATAGATGGAAACTACTATAATATTTTTATGAAAAAAATATTGAAAAGTATATTATATAATTAATATTTCATATAATAATAAAAACTATGAGATAAAAATATATACATATATTCTAGTAATCAAAAGTATAAAATAAATCGGTCTTTGGGAACTAATTGTAACATAAACTAGACCAAAATGCTATGAAATAGGAGAAAAAGGGAAAACTCTAACAAATTAAATCACTTAATCATTGTTAGGTATCTACATGGCCAAAATAATAATTCCTGAATCCACCCTCAATAAAATCATAGAAGTCTAAAAGTGAGAATATAATAATAGGGTGAGAATACTAGTATACTAAATAGGTTCCTCCTCCAATATCAACTGTGTTAAGTGAATAGGCATAATAAATTCTTGCAAACTAAAATATTTGATTATAATTTAATTAATTAAAATATAATAAGTAAAAACCAAATTAGTAATATAGATGTCATCTAGATCTCCATCCCTTACACCAACAACATCCCAATAGTAATTTTACATGCTATTTACACTTATAACAATGGTATCTCCAACCATGACAACTACCATTCGCCATAATGAGGACCAAAAAACTTCAACACAAACCACTACATGGTAGTAAAACTAAAATAATAAAAATTATACCTATGTAGGAAATAAAAAATCTCTTATACTGCATCATTATAAGGTAATACTAAATTCCTTCAAGAACCTCAAAATAACATTCCAACATGGTTAGAGTAGTATAATAATATCATATAGGCTAGAAACATATCAAATAGTCACATTGATATACATGAAAACATAATTAATATAAAATAATAAACATAATATACATCTCAAAATACTCAATATTCCACTTCTCTATACCAATGTCCATTATACACCCTCATATCCCTAGGTAAACATCTCTAAATACCAAAAACTAAATCTCACAATTCTAATTTTTTCTACCACCTATCCGTCACAATTTTGACTCTTCCAAAATGTATAACATTTCAAAAATAATAAAAAGTTAGAAAAAAATAATAATATGAATAGGGATGATA
Source organism: Viscum album (assembly GCA_963277665.1). Taxonomy (NCBI): domain Eukaryota; kingdom Viridiplantae; phylum Streptophyta; class Magnoliopsida; order Santalales; family Viscaceae; genus Viscum; species Viscum album. The sequence goes on along the minus strand of OY728122.1, from coordinate 1,500,822,062 downwards.
TCCAACAAGTATCAACACCATATATTATCATAAAAAATAAGTATTTTATATATTCCATATTCCCAAAATTCCCTGCCGCTTTTGATTCCCACCATTGAGGTTTCATTATTCATTTTATTTTCATTTATTAGGAGACTAATTATATCATATTTATAATTATATTTCTTCCATTTTACAAGAATATATCAATTACTAATCATCAAAATAACTTATTATACAAATTCAGTGAACAAATTTAAAATTTAAGTCCAAATTCCCTACCTCAAATGAAGGTTAAACCAACTCACTACTAAAGGATTATTTTTAATTTATAAAACTTCTATGTTCACATAATAATAACCCAAAAAACCTAAATCACATACTATTTAATTTAATAATCCACCAAAATTGCACAACATATGATTTTAGGAGAATCTAATATTAAATAATTAAGAGAAATATAACATAATAGAAATCATATTACCTTAAACTGAAATAGCTATATCATATGAATCCAAAGTAAAAGGAATCCTATAGGGGTTTAAAAATACTCAAAAATTTAACCCCTCATTTTATTAGTGTTTAAGATAAAGAAAAGGGATCAAATGGAAGAATATAGAATATCCATTTTATAATAAAAATCTTAGGTGAAAAAAAACCATATGAGGAAGCCCAAAACACATCCCTATTTAGATGAGCCATTATAGATCTAAAAACCATGATGAATTGGTTTACGAGCTCTCTTAAAACCCACTATTAATTTTATTATTGAATTAATATGGTTTTATTGAACCACTTCATGACTATATTGACCCTGATGTAGTTCTCTGATCTCCCTCCTATAAACCACAATCCACCACAACATAAAATCCACTAAATTTGATATTTTTTCTTCCTACCTCCTAAAAACTATATGATAAGACCATGACATGGTTTTTAACAAACCATTCCATTTTAGTCCATGATAAAAAAACAAGAATTTACAATATTTTTATGGATAAATTTTTTTCATCAAAACTTAACTCAAATGATGGACTAAAAAGTGGGAACCACCGTGTCATAATTTATAACTATTGCATAATCCTCACCTTAAATGGATGGAATAAAATCTAGTTTCTTCCCATGGAAAAAATAAACAAACCAATATTACCATATCCTAATAATGAACAAACGTAGACAAACCATAGTGTAATGGGGGCACCATCATAGTGTAGTTTCCTTTAAAATAAAAACTCATCACTTCACCCTAAAACCGCATAAAAACTCCACTATAATACCTCCTACTCTTGGAAAACACAAAGTAGAAGACCTAAAAAAATTAAGTACTCTATATAACTTTAATTATATGGGTAAATATTATATCATTAGTGTTTATGTTCATTTAATTTTTATATAATGAATATTAAAAATACCTTAACATGATGTTAATGCATAATTATAATTTCTCAATACTTTTTTTGTATTATTATTTTTTTTTCATTCAATTTTTGAAGCTTCCTTTATTTAAAAAATGATGGAATTTTTTTAATAATTATTAATTATTTATTTATTATTTTTTAATTAATTATTATTTATTTATTCATTTATTATATATATATAATGATTCTGCAATGTTTTTGTTGAAGCAATTACAATATTTTTATTAATATTTCTAGATATATTAATAGTTTCAAATTTTATTAATTATCAATATTTTATTCATAACTTGAGCCAAAGAACTCATAATTAAATGATTCATACTAAAATAGATAACTAAAAAATTATTTTTATTTTATTTAACTATAAGGAAGTCTAAAATCATTATTTTAAAGTTTGTATTTTGTTTTAAGCCTCCTAAAAATTTTTAACAAAATTTTCAGATTAATTTGGTTATGGATTTTTATTGATATTTTGAGATAAGAAATTATAATTAAGGTGAGTTTTCATGATATTGAAAGAAAAATAAATTATCTAAATAAAATTAAACTGGACCAGAAGCTAAATATATTTTTTCAAGGCTCTAAAATCTTGAATTAATATTATGATATCTACTTGTCATAAATTTATTGTTCATTTTAAATATTTTACTATATTAAAATTTCAAATTTTAATATTTAAAAGGATATACATAATTTAATATGAATAATTTATTTATTTATTAGAGTTTAACATATTTATTACATGCAAATTTAGGTGAATATTTATTGCATGCTTAAAATCTAAGAAACTTTTTTTTGGAAAAAAAATTCAAAATTCAAATTTAAATTATTGAAATAATTTTATGATCTAGATTTTCTCTTTTATTAATAAAATTTTTAATTGGTTCTTTTCCACAAATAGATATATATTGTATAGAAACTATATGAATTAATTTTTGAATGTTTTAAATATATTTAAGCAAGGATTTAATTTGTTATTCTTGTTCACATAAACCTACAACAAAACATTTTGAAAACTTGACTATATTTATTACGAGTTTATTTCATTATTTTAATTATTTTAAAATTATTATTAATTACTAATGATTATATATAAATTAAATTCAATTTTTTAAATATTATTTTAACTTATGTTTGATTATTTTATGCATATTTCATTTTTTTTGTGGGAATTTCAAATTTTGAATTTTATATTGAATTTCCATATAATTTATATAGGATATATTTTAATGAATAAAATATAAATATTTTAAATGGATTTTTTTTAAAAATTTATCTTATTATTAATCGATTCAAATTATTCAAATGATAAATTCAAATTAGTTTAAACACATGTGATATTTATGGTTCAATAATTTGTCTGTCTATGATAATTTCATATACAATTGTTATCTTTCTTCTAAATTATTATAATGGTTTGAATGAGTGTGTAGTGAATACATATCTTAGTTAAAGTTCTTCAAGAATAATTCAAATTAAACATGTGATAATGATATAATACCATGTCGATATAAATATTCAAACTCTCAAGTTTTATGTTGTGAACTTCCAGCTTCCAATCGATCTTGTGAAGACAAAGTTAAATCAGCTGGAAAATATATCAAGAAAAACCTAATTTTATATGATTACTACTAGAATATTGATACATACTAATTATTTACTCTATAACTAGAGTCAATTCTTTATCCATCTTCATTGACTTATTTTCTTTGGTTTCTGTTTTTTTGTATCAATTATTTCTATCTTTATCATTTTTACTCTAACATTTGTTTATTGCCTTCCGACCTAAATTATTTCTATATCTCAGGTTTTTACTCTCATATTCTAAAGTTTGGATCATTCAGGTTGTGAATAACATTTTCAAAATTCAATATTTTATGGGATGTGACTCCCCAAAAAAATCAATTGTTAGTTTTTACTTCCACCATCATCATCATTACCTTTTTATTCAAAACCAGATACAAATACAAGGAAGAATCCAAGAACTAGGGGGTGGAAATTATGAAGGCCAATATCATCACCCCGAATCAAGTTCACCCCCTCAGGTTTGAAATGAGAAACATGAGAAAGAAAACTAACTGGGGTACCAGGGGATGCCGTAGGGTCCAAGTGATCCGCCACCTTGTTTCCCTCTATCCACATATGGGTGAATCGAGTGTTTCTATAAATGAGGGCTTTGCATTTCTTGATTATGTAAACGATAAACCAGGGAATGTTACCTTTCCCATGCAAGGCATCATGAATAATCATAGAATTAGTTTCTACTTGGGAAATATAATACTTCCTCTGCCTGTAAATGGAAATACCTGACTGAACTGCCCTTGCCTCCACCTGCAAATAATTTCCATATCCATAATACACCGTGAACGCCAAAACCACACTACCCATGAAATCCTGGACCACACCTCCACCACGCATTTCAACCATAAAGCAAGAACCATCTATATTTAGTTTGAGCCCACATTCAGGAGGGATCCATCGAACCCATTACCCCTATTTCCTGATACATGACTGTTGGGCCGCAACTTGAGGCGCATACATCTTGCTGAGAGAGGGAGAATGCAACCATTTTCCATCGATGCCACACAAATCAACCAGAATGAAACTTACCCCGATAATAATGTATCTCCCTGTAGAAGATATCCCCTCAAACGAGGCTCGGTTTCCTCCTTTCCATAGACACCAACAACCTACATTGAAGATGATGGACCTCACCCTTCTATCCCTCTCCAAACTGTCCGATCCCTGGAACCAACACTCCATGAAGGAGTCAAAACTCGATGCAGAGGAGGAGTACCCTATAAAATCCCCGAAGAAATCCCACACCTGACGGGCCCAGACACCTTTCAAGAAAATATGGCTTATACTCTTTTCATGTTTTTTCACACAACACTGGCAGTAGGATACCATGCTAATTTTGAGCTTTTTGATGTTATATTCGGTTGGCAGGGCACTGTTATGAATCCTCCATGATAGAAAATTGAATTTAGTATGGATGATCTTACACAATTCTAGACTATTCCGACCCCCTTGCTGGCCTTGGAGCGAGCTAATCCTACAGAAATCCTTCGCATTGAACTTGCCCGAGGTGAATGGAGTGAATACACACCGGTCCTATTTTGTGCACAATATAATAGAGTAGAAAACCATCTACTATTTTGCGTCCAATATTTCTATAAAAAGATGAGGGAACTGGCTCGCCTCCCTGAGAGTGATCAAAGGATCTGAGCACCCTGGATAAGCGAGGGATCTTCCCAACCAGTTGTGAAACCAAAAAAGAATGTTCCCCTCCCCAATAATCCACTACGAGTTGTGAAAGATGTTCAGAATAATACTACAGACTGAGGACCATAGTATAGACCCACTCCCTAGTGGAGTTTCAGCGTTCAACCCATACCTGCGGGACATTATATTCCCCCAAAATGTTCGTTCTTCAATGACCTCCCAAGCTAACTTAGCATGCATGTAATGAATGCTATTCGTGAGGCTTTTCACATTGATCCCTCCCTAAAAAATGGAATGATCCATCTTCCCCGAAGATACCCAATGTCTTTCCCCCTCCAAAGAGGAATCCCAAATAAAACGGGCTAAAATTCTGTCAGTAGCTCTGATGATACCCTTTGGCACGTTGGTAGAAGAAAGAGCATGCACCGGTATGGCTGAGAGGACGCTGTTCACAAGTGTGATACGACCACCAAAGGATAAAAAAAGGTTCTTCCAATTGATAATGTGCCCTGTAATCTTGCTCACCATGTGTTCAAATTCATTGATGTGTATTCTAGCTGGAGAGATGGGGGTGCCGAGATAATCCATGGGAAACGAACCACGCCTCATACCCAAGCTATTACCCATATTTTCCACCCTGATCGAGGTACAAGCATGTGCCACATAGATTCCACTCTTATACCTATTGACTTGTTGACCACTCCAGTGTAAATACTCCTCAATAATCTTGAAAATACCCTTCATATACCGCCTTACAACATTGATGAAGATAAGGGTATCGTCCGCAAGCATCAAGTGGGACATGGGCTGGAGGCTTAATCTCCTTCGGTAAGGAAGAACATCCCCATCTGAGATACGTCTGTTAATTATTCTGCTTAAGGTATCTTGCCTAATAATGAATATACTCAGGGATAGGGGTCACCTTAACGAAGACCTCAAATTGTATTGAAGAAATCGTGAGTTCTCCCCATAAACGTCACAACCATCCAGGCTGAAGTAAAACACTTGAATTGGATCTCACAAGACCATATGAAGAAACCCATCTTGTTGAGGACCCTGTTAATAAAACCCCACTCAATCCTGTCATATGCCTTATTCATGTAGAGCTTGATTTCCAAGTTCAAACCATGATCATTGACATTAATATTTCTCAACATATCCTTCTCCAAAGATATTGCTCCCTCGATAGAGCGATCTTTCACAAAACCATGTTGTTCCTTGGAGATCCACCAAGGGAGATTCCCAGACAACCTCCTGTTAATGATACTTGCCAGGATTTTTTAAGTAAAATTTAACATACTCACAGGCCGATAGTGAAGGAGGGATGATGGATCCTTGATATTTGGTATCAGGACAAGAGTCATGGAAGATGCTACCCGTAGGAGGCTTCCTGCTCTGAAAAAATCCTAGATGATGTAGATGATATCCCCCTTTACCACCTCCCAGGAGATACTGAAGAAAGAACCAGGGAATCCATCGAGACCTAAAACACTCTCATGGTTAAGGTTCAACATAGCCACATGAATATCCTCCTCCTCTGGAATACATTCCATAATCTCATTATCCTAGGGAGAAACAAGATAGAGAATCCCCTCCCAAAACTCATCACCCCCGAAGGATACCACTGGAGCATATTTAGATTTGGTCCTGCAAGAAGGTCCTTGAAATGTGAAAACTCTAGGCCCCCAACCACTTCCCTATCATCAGTGAAGGATCCATCATCTAAATCTAGATTCGGTTTGACAACACACCACCTCTCCCTTACACATTCTTGGAAAAAAGCCGTATTCCTATCGCCCTCCTTGAGCCATTTTATTCTCGAGTATTCCCTCTCCCTCCTTTCTTGCAAGAGGACCATAACTACAAGGGAGTTATTTTTCTCGGAGAGCTCACCAAAGACATCATCATCCCATATCTCCTCAAGACTTTCCTGGAGAAATTCGATATCCTGTTTGAGCACATCCAACTCTTGATCAAAGAGAGGGTGACTCCTAGCCCATGTATGGAGGGCCTGATTGAGACACCTCGACTTGCAGTGAAAAGCTAACCAAGAGTGACCCTAAATTGGTTCCTCCCAATTGCTCCTCACCATCTGATGATAACCTGGGATACTCGACCAGTGGCTCATGTACCTGAAGCCTTCCTGCGGAGTCTCCCTCCTATTCAGAGTTAACAGAAGCAATGAATGATTAGATATGCTATGAGTCAAGTGAACAACATTCGCTTCTGGAAACATAGACACTACTTGAACATTGGCTAAGCACCGGTCGAGCCTACTCCAACAATGACTAATTCCCTTACGATTGTTTCACCATGTGTATGGGTCCCCTAAATACCTCAAATCCAATAACCCTTTTCCAACCATAAACTGACCGAAGGCCCTGCTCACCCTCCTGGGGAACTCCCCTCTCCCCTTTTTCTCATCAGGATCCTCTATAATATTAAAATCTACCACCACTACCCAAGGTTGATCCCCTGGGCCAAAATCATCCAGTTCACTCCATAACACCTCCCTCCTCTGAGCATCGCAGCTTCCATAAATGAAGGAATCAAAATGCGTATCACCACCATAGGACACCCTATTTATTACGTGCTGGTCCCCTACTTTGATCATCTCCAAAGAAATATACTTCTTCCAGAATATTCAGATAAACCTATTGATTGGCTCCGCATGCATAGATGCATGTAGATTCACATTATGTGTAACCTCATTGATCTTTACTGAATTCTTCTTGTGCTCCAGGATCGCAACCACCTTGACTTTGTGATTCTTAGCTACCAAGGCAATAAAATATGTCTTGACTCTCACCCCGATGCCTCGGGAGTTCCAGATTAAGATGGGAGTCATGGAAACAATACAGGCCTGGCTTTGCCCCCAGGAAACATGGTCACTTTCAAGTGGGAAATTGAGTACTCCCTATCCTGTATCTTCTTCAGAGATGACCTCATGTGCATGCCCGAACCATTTCAATCAGAAACTTGAGATGAGGATTGAATCCTCAATGAGCGCTTTGAGGCTTTCCCATTCACTTATTGAAGAGGCGAACAAGCCATAGGGTCGGGCTTCGAGAGGGACTGAACACTCAATGGATGAGGACCACCGAAACTATCCATTATACTAAAATCCAAAGGAGGCCAAGGTTCATGAGGTTCTGCTTCTTCCTGAAAAACGTTTCTATCCAACAAACTGGGGCCAAAACTAGGAACCACTCCATGAAGGTAGGCCTCCTTACTATCGAACTCCTTGGACAACTTCTCAACCCAAGAATAGGAAGTTGGTAACACCATGGGTTTCTACAAAGAATAAACCTCCAGAAAACTCGAAACAAACCTCATCACAACTGGTAGTGCTGCGGGGTTCCCCCGAGAATAAGACTTTAGCAAACTTGGAACAAACATAAAAAAAGTATCCAATAAAACTCCCTTCAAGAGAATTCGTTGATGAAAAAAAGGCCATGCCAAAAGTGCTAGGAGAACCATTCTACTTACTTGCAGATTGTAGGGTACCAGATCCATACCTGGAGGATCCTCAGGCCATGGGGAAGAAGGGACTAGCTCCTTGCAAGAAGGTAATCCAGGGGGATTGCCGCATGGGCCAAGAGAACCAAAAGCTTATTTGGATACCAACTGATCTAGGGTTGAGATAGAATCTTCACCAACAGAAAAGGGTGGGCCACCTCACTTGGGGCCTTTGATAGCTTGAGGGAGCCCTCCAAGACATTGTTTTTGAAAGTTCTGCACCGAATGCCCCTGAATAAGACAAGAAAAACAATACCTGGGGAACACCGGGTAAACTATGTCCTGAACCCAGACATTGGATTCCTGCACCTTCAGGGACAATTTCTGCAATATGGGCAGCAAGAGGTCCAAATCAATGAAAATATGAGATTCCATCATCTCCTCACCTCTACTATTGCATTCTTCCACACAAAGAGAACCCCTAGCAAGTCGTCGATGGCCCTGAGAAAGGTAACATTCTGAAAAGGGAGCGGCAAGCCAGGAAGACAAACCCATACTACAGCCCGAGGGTTCTCCTTCCCCCTATGAACCTCCATCGACCACCAGGAGAGGTTAAAACGCCATCGTCCGAAGACACAAGTAGCATTACACCAGGCTTGAATGAAATCCACCTCCGAAGCAAGCACCAAACAAAACAATAACCTGTGAAGAACAGAGGCCGATCCTCCTTCTACAACCCCCACAAATCTACGAAGCATTTGAAAACTGGTAGCGAGGGTTTCTCAGCTCTAAACCATGACACCAGTGACCACATGAGACCAGAAATCACTTCGATGAAAGTAGAAGATGAAGAAGACATGGAAATGCGCGATCCATCATGCACCACCGACTGCGAGAACCGATCGATCTCCGGGAATCACAGATCCAAAACCCCTGAACCCGGACCACAAAGTGCTTCTTTGAAAGACATCAATAGGCTCCTTAAATGAGGGGGAGGATCAGGAGACTCGAAGCAAATAGAAGAGCCACCTGCCTGAGGCGCAACCCCTTGCTCAGACGCCGCTGGGAATGCGAGCGCCGCTGTAGAGCAAGACGACGAGGCAGAAACGGGGGGAATGAATCCCACTAAAAAATCAGATCATTATTGAATTCACATATCTCAAGGAATAGACAGGTGTAAGAGTGAAATAATTCAACTTTGGACCAAAATACTTTTAAATTTCCTATGTGAATTATTAGAGCATCCCACCTTTTTTATTACATTACTTTTCATTACATTTTATAAACAAAGGATCTTTAAAGTTTAGTGTCTTGGAAATCAGGAACATAAAACATGAAAACATAAAACATTCTTTTAAATACCCTTGAAAATATTCTTTAAGAGTAAATACTATGTACAATTACTGCATCTCATAACCTGGAGACATACATCAAAGGAAAGGGTGAGCAGAAGGCCCAATAAGGAAGGCAATGGAATCCGTTTACTTGTGATATCAATAAAAAATTGACGACAAACATAAAGATATGAGAAATATAAGAAGAGGGATATAATAATAAAAATAAAATGAATAATAACTTGAATATGTGGCTTAAAAATTCAATTTATAGATTCATGAACACATCACTAAGTTTCATCCCAAAGTTGTCATAAAAATTACCAAGGTTATTCACCAAGTTATCGTGAAACTTGTCATATCTAGAGATTAAATTATTTAACTAATTAATTGGAGAGATATCAGGGAAAACCATTAATATGTATTTATTTTCATATGATACACATATATAATAACTGTACATATCATAAATAACCCATATAGAATAAAAGAAATGGGTTTCACTTAAAAATCATGACGTTTTAAAAGTGCTTAAAAACATGATCATTATGTCATTCATAACCCATGGAAAATGAATGAGGGTTTTATGTATGTCAATTCCAGAATCAAATAGATAATTTTTATGTATTGATGAATAACTATTGAAATGAAAATATATTGGGTATTCACATAAATAAAACAAGATAATTTCTTGAGAAAAAGAGAGAGATTTTGAGACCAAAAATTCTGCAGCATAATGGCTACATAACATGTTTTTAGAAAAAAATAAAAAGAGAGGGGAAAAGGGTCACCCACTAATAAATAACTCATAATAAAGTATAGGTATATAATAAAATTTAAGTAAGATCACGTTATGGATATTTTAATGACATACCACCTGAAATCAAAACTTGAAAGAAAAGAGAAGATGCAATTTCTTTTACAAAAAATTCGGCAGCCTAACAATGTCGCATAAAATTCAGAAAAACAAGTTGATGAAAGTGTAAGGGGTATCTCATAAATTGGAAATGAAATGGAAAGTATAAGGATATAGAATAACATAACCCAACATAAGAATATGGAAACTAGAAGACATAACATAAATGAAGTCATGACTTAAAAGAGGAGGGTGAAAGGTACCCTTACCTTTCCTCCAATGGCCCGAAGGCCTTCATTTTTTATTGATTTTGATAATCCACCTTTCAATGGGTGAGGTGGAACCCTTAAAAGGCCTATAGGAATAAGTATTACATGGACCATAGGCCTTATAGGAATTCAATTTCCAGTAGGCTTCAAACATTATATACAACCCAAACTAACTACTTAGAACTGCTCCTCCCCAGCATCTTCATCGTGAAATTAGCTCTCCACCTTCGCATGGATGTTTGGATATGAATTCTCGTGCATACACAGGCTTGTCCCGATGGTAGGTTCCATACCCTCTCATTCTTTCAATCCGTTTAGCTTCTGTTGTGGTGAAAGCTTCTTCCTTATCTTCCTTGTAGAGCTTGTTCCTCGTAGGTCGTCTAGTTTTCATCTACACTTAAGTTGTCTCGAAGGCCTTGAGGTGGCCCGAATGCCTTACTAACCCGAAGGCCTGGGTGGACCAAAGGACATAAAGGACTTGGGGACCAAATCAGTTTCCCAAAGGCCCAAACAGGGGCATATTCCTGGCCGCTACAGTGTCAAACAGTACCTGCTACAGTCCCCGCTACAACACCTGCTACAGTACTGCACAGTTCCCGCTACAGTACCTGCTACACTACTGCTACAATACTGCAAAGTCCTAATACAATACTGCTACAGTACCTGAAAATAATGTCTCCCCCTAGATTTGATCCCTGGTGTCCCTGATGCACTTACGGAGTCCTTACCAACCAGGCTAAGGCTCATGTGCAAGGTACCCTTACCTTGAAGAGTAACTTTGGAAGCTTGAAAGTTGGGACCTTGGGGGGATTAAGGGAACCTTTGGATGACCCCTGGGGAGGTAAAGATACCACATCTTCGATAAAAATGAATTTTTAATGAAAGTAATGAAGTAATGTGTTGGTATTTATAGTATAATTGAGGGAATATTTTATTAATTTTCAAGGGACACCTCGTCTGTGGTATTTGCAAAACCATGGGATTTACCATGGTATTTTCCCATGGTATTGGACAATTAGGACACCTCATAACATATATTACTATTAAAAAGTCTACCATAATTATTACATCATGATTACATCATTAATTATGTCGTTAAACACACTGAAACTCAAAACAGTATTTTTACTGTTCACTAAAAATTCTACTGTTTCAGAAAAATCTCAAAAATTCACCCTAACCCTTTTTTTACGTGTATAATCCAAAATTGAACTCAATTTTATAAAAATTAATTTCATTTTAAATTAAATTAAATAAATAAAATACTAACACTTCACTAATAATTTCTAAAACATTTATTTACTTATACTATGATATAATTATATCACATTTCCACATAGTATGACTAAAACATATTTGTACCTTCTTATGTTATTATAATATTCCATTGGTAAAAATACCATTCATAAGGGTAAAATTACTATTACAAAGGGTAAAGTTACTATTCAGTAAAAAATTATTTTGTTCTTATTGAACCACATTTTTCATCCTGATTACAACCATGTATGTCCGATTTTTGAAAATCATTCACAGAAAAAGTTATTCAACAATAAAAAGTATTTATACTATTCATCAAAAACACTATCCATAAAATACTATTCATAAAAAAATACTATTCATAAAACACTATTCATCAAATTGAAACTTAGAAAATTTCTAAAAATTCATCCCAGGTTAATTTTGACATTTGAAATACAAAAATGATGATTATTTAATCATAAAAATTCTTTAAGTATTATAGGTTTATCTTTTAAATATAAAAATACTTAGTTATTAAAAATAACAGTGGATAGAAAATGAAAAGTGAAATTTCATAGTGAAATTTAGGTCCAAATTAATTCGATGTGCTTTTGTTGTAAAACATAATAAAAATTTATTAGGAAGAAAAAGATCTATAAATAAAAGGATTTAATTTTTTTTTCAGGTTGTTATAATTATTCTAATTTCATCTAGTTTATATATATCAATAAATTTATCTTTGATAAACTTAAATTTAACTTTAATTAATATGAACTTTATTTCAACTATTGAAATTTAGTTTAAAGATAAAATATTACATGATAATTAATTCTTATTCTGATTTTTAGATTTATTTATCCTTATTAAAAGAAGTTTTTATTCTATATCATGAATTGTATTATGGTTTTTGGATAGTGATATTTGTATTACAGAAGTATCTCATAGGATGTTGAACCTGTATATGAAGTTGTTTTGATGTTTGATTCTTTTTATGATGTTGAGATTTGATTTGTTCTTAAAAAATTATGTTTTTTCTATCTATATTTCGTTTCATTGTACTTTTTTGATGGTTAGATTCCAGCTAGAGAGGTATCTCATGGGATATTTTTATTTTCAAATTTCCCCCCTTCCTTGGTTTGGTTTTGATTTTCAAGGATGGGAATCATTCAAGAGGTATCTAATGTGTTAGGTTCTATATATGTGAGATGTTCTAATTAGAGGGGGTGGGGGTTGTGGAGTGGGGTGAATAAAACATTTTCAAATTTAAATAGTTGAAGTAAATTCTATAATAACTAAAGTTAATTTTGTGTTTATTAGAGTTAATTATTATGTAAGATATCATGTAATGAAAATTAAAAGAGTGAACATAATTTTTTAATAATAGTTCAGTACAATGTGGACCAACATTTGTTCTTAAACCTCTATACTACATGAGATATTATAATTCACTAATTAACTTTTTTTATTAGTAATCATATTCCATTACAATCATTTCTATTTTTGAGAAAGTACAACCAAAAGAATAATTTTTTTGGGGATTGACAACCCCTACAAAAACGAGTTTAGAAAATGGGAATAATAATATGAAAACTACGGAATTTAGTACCCAAGAGTCACAACCCAATATATGTAATGATTTTAAGTTGTAAAAACATAAACCAATGTTAGAGTAAAGATGATTAATATAGAAATAATCAATATAGACTTAGAAAAAAATATAGAAAATAAGTCAATGAAGACTGATGAAGCACAACATATGGTTTTAGAGATAAGGATCAATATTTATCTTCAAGGATACAGTAGTCATAGAAAATTCTGTTCCCCTTGAGATATCATCTAATAGATGTATTTTTTTTGTACAATATCGATTGGATGTTCATAAGTTCACAACACAACACTTGAGAGTTTGAAGATTTACATTGAAAATGTATTATATCAGTGTCACAAGTGTCCTTTAAATGAGTCTCAAAGCACTTTAAATAGGTTTTATATTCACTAAATAATTATTCAAACCATTTAAACAATTTAAAAGAATAATAACAATGATATCTATAATTATCATAGAGAGAGAAATTATCATTCCTTAAATATCACATGCATTGAAAGTAATTTAAATAAATCATTTGAATAATTTAAATCACTTAATAATTAGTAGGAAAAATTCTAGAACATATTTTTAAAATATTTCTACATTATTTTGTCAAATATATTCCATAAAAATCACATGTTAGTCCTATATAAAATTCTAAATCTGGAATACCTACAAAAAATGAAGTAAACATTAAAAAATCTTAAAAAATTTTGAATTTACTTTAGATACAATTGTTATCAATTATAAATAATTTTTAAAAAATTAAAATAAGAAAATTAAATCGTAATAACTATATACAAAATTTTAAATGCTTTGCTGTATATTTCCGTGAAAATTAATGAAATATTAAATTTGTACTTAAATTTATTTAAAACTATTAAAAAATTAATTGAAATAGTTTTAATATAATTGATATGGATTTATAAAAAAATCACTTAAATCATTTTTTATATACAAGAGAAAATCTACATAATAAGAGTATTTATATAATTTTAAAATCAAATTTGAATATATAAAATTAGTTACCAAAATTTTATGCATGGAATAATTTTTCACTTGAAATCAACTATAATAAATTGGTCAACCTTCGATAATTACAAAAATAATTCTTATGAAATTATGAAAAAAATATTAAAACTTAAAATGTTAATCTTGAATATAGTAAACTATTAATAATGAAAAATAAATTCATAATATGTAGACGTCACAATATGCAGTCAATTTTTAGAGATTCTAAGAAAAATATTTAGATTTTGGTATTATTTAATTTTATTTAGATAATTCTATTAGATTTATAAATAATAAAAAATTACCTTAATTAGATATTTTAGTTCAAGATATCACTAAAATATGTAACAAACTTAGTCTGAAGACCGCATTAAAAAAACATGATGAAACTTTAAAGAAAAATACAAACATTAAAACAACCATTTAAGCCTTTCTTATAGTCAAAAGAAATATAGATAATTTTATTAGATTTCCATTACAATATGACTCATTAATTTATGAAATCCTAACCTAATGTAATTATTAAAATACCAAGAACTAAAAAAACTAAATCTATATATAGAAATATTAATGAGAAATGTAAAAATTTCTTCCATCGAAACTTCACTTAAACATTACATATATATATATAAAATAATGAATAAATAAAAACTAATCAATAATTAATTAAAAGATAATTAGAAAAGAATGAATAATTAATAAAAAAATTTATTCTATCATTTTTAAACAAATCACAATTCATACTCTTAAGGAATAATAAATAATAATTTAAACAAAGTAGTGAGAAATTTTAATTATCAATGAAAATCACGATAATATATTTATAATATTCAAAATATAAAACATAAAAAATTTAAATATTAATAATATAATATTGAATTATATCCCTAAAAATCACTCCCTTTTTTGAAATTACAAAATCAAAACATGGTTTTTTAAAAATTTGACCCACTTTTTGGAATTTATAAATTATTTTAAGTAGAGAGAATTACAATAAACCAAAAAATATGCACATTAAAACACCCCCATAGGTTAAGCCTCACCCTTCCCTATAAGGATATACTAGTACCCATAAGGTCACTTTTTTACAAATGATGACCCAATGGTCCATGGCCTGAATTCCATTACATGGATTAAAGTAATAGTGGCTTGAAGGCCTAGTATATGGCCTGAAGGTCCAATAGAGTAGCCTGCATCATGCCATGTCATTGGTTGAATGCCTTGTCTCCCCCGTATTAGTAGTCATATGACTATGTCACCAGTATAAATTACTCATCACCCATGCCACAAATTAATGAATCATGATACCCTATAACACACCTTGTAAGGACACACCTCTAACTATAGAAATTAAATGGGATTAGTTCTAAATGATAGCTTCTAGTATACCCATTTATCTTTTGATCCGCCCACTCGATGATTCCTTGCATGAAAACCCACTACATCACCTATATAATATGATGCATCATATGAGTGATCCCACTACTTCATATTAATTATTAGGGAACCCATTCATCCCATAATTTAATTTTATTGTTACGAGTAACTGGTTGATAGGCACCAAACCACCCATCTCACTTTTAAGGCTACCCACTCGACAATGCCTACATGTTGTCATGCTACACTACTTGAATGTTGTGTGGGGACATTTTTTTGGTCTCTATATGTCACTTACTATAAAAAAATAGTGTCTCAAAGGATTTTAGACCCATAGGAACAATTTAGTGTCCCAAGAGACCAATTCCGGTGATGTGTCAACTTCTATAGTTTTGCTATTGTTCTTTTGAAATAACCCCCACCCATATTTGAACTCGGGTATCTGATACAGGATAGAAGGTTGTTTACCACTCGAGAACCACCAAATATAGTACCATTTTTTTAATTAATTAAAAAGTTAAAAACAAAGTACAATTCATACATATTTAAATCACCCCTTAATAAATTCATATAAATTATTTTTCTATCATACAAAGCACACATTTAATTTTCTTAAACTTAGTAGAATATAATGGATTAGTAAAAATATAATTACTTTTATTTTCAATAGAAATAAATTTTAAAACAACATCTATTTCATTAAAATGATCTATAATAAAATAAAATCTAATATCAATATTCTTAGTTATAGAATTCTGTGAAGGATTTTTAGAAATAGATATAATAGAAGTATTATCACAATCAATAGGATTTTTTTCGAAATAAATACTAGAAATAGATAGTGTTTTCTTAGTCTATAATATTTGATCATAAAAAAACAAGCCTATGTATAATATTTAGATATCAATAAAGAAACTAATAATTATTTATTATAATTCAAATAAATTAAACTTTTTCCTAGAAAATGAAAAATCCCAAAATTTCTTTTTCTATGAAGTCAATATTCTCCAAAACCGGAATTAGAATAATAAATTAAATAAAAAAAATTCAATTATAAAAAAGTAATATATAATTAATATTTACCTTTAAAAATATAATAATTATTTTAATATCCTTGAAATAAATCTCATTGGGATTTGTTTAAAATATAGAAAATAAATTAACACTAAACATAATATCAGGTCTAGAAGTAGTTAAATATAATACAGTACCACTAATACCTTTAAACATTTTAGAATAAATAAATTTCATAGATTAATATAAATCTAATTTACAAGTACACATAGTGGTTTTAAAATATATACAAGAATATAAACCAAGCCTCGTAAATAAATCTTTCTTATATTTAAATTCATTCAAAAATATTCCATCATTTCTTTTAAAAAATTGAAAACCTAAAAATATTTAATATTTTCCCTTAGGAATCATATCAAATTAATTAATTATTAAATTTAAAAAATTAATTTTTATGAAATTCACTTGAAGATTCAAAAAAAGTATCATTAAAACAAATTCAAACAAATAAAATATCATTTTAAATTCTTTTGATAAATAAATCAGGATCAAACTATCCTTTGTTAAAACCATTTTTCAAAAAAAAATAGAGATAGTGTTTCATACCAATCATGAGGTGTTTTCTTTACACAATATTCATTTGATGAATTGACCCATCAAGGCCTCGCCTGGGCTGGTAGTAAGCCTGGAGTGACACCCCTACCTCTAATAGGCTAGGGTTTGGTGACTAGTGACAAGTAGGAATATCTCAAATGATGAGAGGCCTTAGCCTATAGTACCTACCCACACACACAGAAACCTTTATACTATAGTGCACAGACAATAATAAAATATGAAACATCTAAGGTGGAAAAAATGTATAAAACAACTTATAGGTAAACATCAGAGTATTGAAAAGAAGCCAAGTACAATAGAGGAAAAAATACATTACCCAGAAAAAGGAAAGTATAACAACATAAAAAGATTTATGAGGATGGATGAGAGAATCCTACTCACAATATTGGGAACTAACCACTATATACAGTCCTAGAGCCTTGGTAAAAATAAGTTCAACCTACTCTGAGTCTACTAAAGTATTTTTCAAGTTACCAATTATCTAAATAAGACACAACATGTGCGAGAAAATCTCATGTGGATATGAGTATATACATACCCTCTAGAATTTCCTATACAATATAAAGGGATCAATAACAAGTAGATAGTTAACTAGAACCACAAGGAAAGAGGAAAAAATAAACCCAACAATGATATGTTCTTCAAATAAATCTTAGTCAATGAGAGAGGAATCTCAATATTTATAGCCAGATAAGAAGGACGAGCCTTCCCATAGCTCTAAGAGATAGTGTTGTCTCGATGTTGGTAACCCAATTTAACCTGACTTGAAATATAATGGAGGACCCAAGCCTTTCTAGAATATGCCTTATTCAAGGGAGTATGTAATTCAGTAGAGGATATGGTCCCTACTATATCTCGATGATAGGGGAGTACCAACACTCCCAATATAGGACCCACACCCAAGTAATGTTGGAAAGTACCGACTCTATTAGTACATATCATATGGGGGGGATAACACCCTATAAAAATGAACTGTTAAGGGAGTATCGAACCTAGAATCACTCTGATGATCATTCTAAATATCCATCATTATCCAATTATTACTGGAAGAAGCTCCCCGCTCACATCACCTCACGTCGTATCTCTGTTGTCGAAACAGAAGGCCACCACTGTAACGACCTGAAATCTAGTAACCCAGATATGGTGTCTTACGTCATTACATTAGAATAAAATACAAGAAATCATATCCCAAAGTACTAAATAGTTTAGTAGTCTAGGTAAATTAGATACATTCTTTAATTTTACATAAATTTTAAAACATAAAATAATACAATAGATTTTATTTAAGATCATATTTATTTCGTATAGAGCATCCCTCTATATAAATGATAAAACATTTCCCTAAATCATGGGGAAAAGAAACATAAAAATTGGGTGATCTATAATGTTCATTTAGGGTTATATACAATAGAATCTATCATAAATCAGTAAGAATAATCAACATGGAAAGTTAAATAACTGAACCCACATGCTATTTAAAAAACATTGACTATCACAATGAGATAATTAATAATCAATATGGAATGGTAAATGTTTAAGAAAAAAATCATTTTAATTAACAACTTAATAATAATATGGCATAAATAAATGATGATCAATTAACTCCATATAAATAATCACATGAGAATGAATCTTAACCATGTATATGATAATTAATCGAATAATCAAAAGGAACATCAATTACTAAATTAATAATGATGGAATTAACAATGACGGGAATTAGAAAATATCATAAAGCCTTTATTCTAATATATATAATATTATTAAGATTTTATTCTAAGACATTTAAAAACGTCGAGGCTTCATGATAAGACATCTAATAATTTTGAGAATTCATTCCTATAAATATAATAAATGAGAAAGGAATTAACCAAAACCATATCTAGTTTTTCTCATGAGACTAGCCAGTGTATTTATGGGATATAGCGGGAACCATCCATCAATTACTAAGTTCAATTTATTCCTCATAAGAATAAAAAATATAACTGAATCAACATGCATTTACAAAATCAAAATATGTCAGTATTGGAAGAACTAGTCATATAGAATATTAATACTTTCCCTAGTAAAATTTATCAAAAACCCTAAAAAGAACTATTATGAGTGTTACAATTAGTGTATATAATAAACATAATATTAGACAAATTATTTTTACATAGATGAAAATAATTTGAATAGATTATTGGATTATTTATTGAGGAAAATACCCTTTTTTAATTTGAAAATAAAATTTTAAATATAAAAACTACACACATAATAAAGAAATTATTTTCTTTGAAAAGAAAATTGTTAACTTTTAAAGGAATATTCAAATTATTAATGATTCATGTTATTGGGAAAATCCTCTCATGCAATATAATTTAAAAAACTTTCCTTTCATATTTTTTTTTCAAAAAAGGGACAACTTACCTCATTTGGAAAATGATAGGAAGATTCTTTTTAATTTTTTTAAAAAATTTAGAAATGGGAAAAAATGATTTTAAAAAATTATAAACTAAATTTAAAACCTTTTTGTAAATATTTTTTTAAAACATGGATATGTAAAAGAAATATTCCCCAGTGGAGACTTAAATATAAACTACTCTGAATAATGAAGATATTGTGAAATAAAACCTTATCACTTGGGTATTTTATCAACTGTAAGTGCTATGAAATAAATAAATTCAAATTATCATTTAAATATAATGAATAAAAATATATTAATGATGAAATATATCTAATTGGTAGTATATAGACCACAAAAAAGAAATAAATGGTGAATAAGGAATGTGTCCCACATAAATAAAAGGGAGATGAAAATACCTTACCTTACACTTCCATTTCGTTGAACATGATTTAACCTACTATATAATAAATATATATTTATTATTCATATATTATAGAACCATACCAATTTATATAATACCATATATTGTTTTTGTATAATATTTTATCACGTGGTTATTATAAATTCATTGTTAAAATCACTGTTTTGGGTGGTAACTACTTCCTTTTTCATTCATGTTTTGATTTGGTAGTTTCAATACTTTTTTTATGATAGTTACATAATATATAGAATATTTTTTATGTAGTAAATATCATATAAATGATATATATATATATATAGAGTCTTCCATAAAGATAGAGATAGAAAAATGAATTACATCTTTCATGGAGATGGTAGGCCATACGTACACATGAACACTGTTTTCATTTTTCAATGGATGAAATGAAAGAATGGTAAAGAATAATTAATATTTAAATAATAATTATTATGTCATATATATAATATATATATTCATTATTCCCATTATTATAACCATCCAATTATAATAGTGATTAAAAATAAATGACACTACTACGTGGAGATGGTAATCCACACACACACAAACAAACACACACACACACACACGATGTTTTTATTTTTCATAAGATGGATAAAAAGTATAATATTGTTTTATCATAATCATAATAACATATAATCATATAGGTGATACTGTATTTATTTTTTTTGGATCTAAACAACACATGTATAGGAATTATAGGAAGAAATAAACATGAAAGAGTTGTTTAAGAAGACTACCTCTTCTTCGGTGGACTTCCTTTAGATTTCTTCTTAAGGAATTTAGGGCTGGTCTTTTGGAAGGACTAGAAACTCAAAAAATTGTATAAGGATGTTGGGAAGAAAAATGAGTTAGTATTGGTCAATATATATCCCTCAATGTGGTGTAAATAATTGAAATATGGTGTTCCCTTTTTAAATTGCATTGATGGGAACTCTTGGAATTTCTCAAAATAATAGAATATAACAAGACTATTCTTGATCCAAATGCTTCCAAATGGCCCATAAATTCATAAGGGATTACATTTTTGACTATATCTTATACCATTTATCCTTATTTTATATTTTTTTAATTTTTAAATAATTTAATAAAGTATTATATTCATAAAATATCATGTTCATAAAATATTCTTATTGTTAATTTTGACACTATTCATTACATTGACTTTAAGAATCTCAAGATAACAAGATATTTTGAAACAAATACTTTTAATACAACCCTAATATGTAATATTATTATATTAAATTCTTTTATCACCTTAATTAATTCAAATTGTATTACTTTTAATATTTTTAATATCATTTATTTTATTTATTTTATTAATTTAATAATTACTACATCATCATCATCCAATCATTTAATGAAATTATTTTTCAATAAAATTATAAATAAATTAACATGATGTAGGGAAATATTTTATATTTTGAAATAATATTTATAATTAAATATATCCTTTGGATAAAACTATATTAAAAATGTTATAGTTTTTAAAAACATGTATGCGATACCTTTGACTTTTAATTAAATAAAATATTATAAATGTTAGAATCTCAAAAAATTGGCCCCAAATTATCATAAATTCGTCCCTTGTATGATTATGGTCGATATATACTTATCCAATAAGATTTATGTAAGTGTTAAGATTATTTTTATGTTCAAATCATTTTATTTTTTACCTTACTCACCAGATTTACCCTTTACCATGTTAAAAAAATCACTAAAGTCACTATTCATATTGAAAAGAAATAAAAGAGTCATATTTAAAAAAATTGGATTTACATAATGAAAATATAAATTACATTTTTCAAAATTCAAAACACAATAGTGACAAAAATTAATTTAAAATTAAATTTTCAAGGTTCATTGAAAAACAATTTTTTAGTAAAATTCCCTTTCAATGTATCAAAATGATGCAATTCCAAATTCAACCATGAATTTTATTACAATGAATTTAATTAGATTATTAATAATATAATATATCTAATTTTACTTTTAAACTATATTTATGTAAAATTTATCTTTTAAATGGTTGAACTAAAACTACATTTTTTTAAAAAAATAATATTTTTCACAACTCACCAAAGGATCAATATTTTCAGAAAAATAACAAAAATAACATGAAGATAATTTTGATATGAAAATTTCAAAAATGAAATTAATTTTATAAAATAATTTTTATAAGTGTAAGAAATTAATTATATTCATTTTCATATAGAAAGAAATAAAAATCACTTTTTTATTGAAACTTATATATAAAGAATAAAATATCTTTACTAAAAATTGTTATTTATTTCCTAATAATTAACAAATAAATTTGTATTGAATATTAAATTAATTTATATTTTATAATATAGTTAATATTATTCATACCCACCAATTTAATGGTTAGGTTATTATGGTCATATTTAAATAATAATATTTTTAGTTTCATTTATGCTTAGTGTTATGTGTAACGTAAGCTATTGAAGAGACTAAATTTATTAAAAAAGGATTATCTTGAACTTTTATAGAGTTCAATTATACCCTCCATAAATAAATTTTATCATTATAATTTAAAATTTTGATTGGTAATGAAGGGTTTGACAATTGTAAATACTGTTGTTGAAATCCCACATTGTAAAGTGGGCCAATAAAACCTCCACTTGAAAAGAGAGAAAGGGATGTAAAAAAAGTTCATGTGGAAAAAAATAATAGGTTTCAATATATGAAAACAAAATTGGGTAGTTAAAACTTAGTTATGGAAGATAAAACCATCTCCCAAGTACTGATGGAGAGTGATAGAGAACATGACCATGAAAAACTTAACCATCAAAAAACCATAAATCTATGATGGGTTAAAAGGGAATTAATATCTTGATAAGAAAAGTAAACAGATAAATATTTTTTCCAACATCCTTTTCTGAGAGTTTAGGATTTCATTTATTACCTAGAGTAAGATCATATGGAAATATATATACTTTACAAGTATAGCTTCATCCTTTAATCAATTTCCACCACAAACTCGTATTTTTCTCCAAATGATGAGTATGATTTTTTTTCGTGCTTGATGCACTAGAATAAAATTACATGGATCATAAAATCAACAAAATAAAAACTATATACTCTTCATATATTTAGGTATTAAAAAAAACCAAAATGGTTAGAACATGATAAGATGAATAGAAATTTATATGAAGAAACTTACTTTAAGATCCCCAAATTCACTAATAATACCCAAAATTGAACTTAGATTATTCAATAAATAAATATCCTTAAAATTCATTAAAAATATTATAGACTAAGGTTGAAATCCAAAAACAATAAGGATTTGATCACATAGTATTCTTGTATGAATTTAGTATTTATCTTAAAAAATGTGCACAACCTAGACATATAATTTCCAAGATACGCTAACAATTTCCATAAAAAACCCGAGTCACAATAAATATATAATAAAATCATATATTCCTCAAAAATAAAACTCAACCTTTATTCTTAAAAAAAATCATTATTATTTATTTACCTTGATCATATATGGTTCCTAATATTGTTAGCATCGTCTGTAATAACATAAATAACTTAACACCAAATCAGTTTTCAATCCCATGGTCTTCTATACGAAAAAAATATGTTATGAAAATGAACTTATCCTTTATCTATCATGTAATTTATGTAATTAATAACTTTTACATACTAACTAGAAAATCACATAGGTCTTTGGTATGCTATGAACCCTTATCTCCCTTTGGTTTTGGGTTCAATCCTTGAGGACTTTCCATATGCAAAGGGTTGTTGCACAATCCACAGGTTTTCTTTTTTCTAAAACTATACTAATATAATCATTTCAAAATTCACAAGAAGATGGTAAAAATCCTCAAGAATAACCTTAATACACTCAACATTAAATAAATATTTTAGTCTCAATGGTTATCTCATAAGTTTCATTTTTCTATCCAAAAAATATAATAACCCATAGTTACCTTAAAATTAAAGTTCATATAATCCCTAATGGTTACCAGTACCTTTAAACTTGTGTTGAAAAAAATGTAAAATCATTATTCCTTAAATATCACATGAGCCTAAGCCTAGTTGGTGATGTATTCTTAAGTGAATCCAGGAGACCCAGGATCAAATCCAGGCAGAGGCTAATATCCGGGTTACTGTAGCATTACTATAGTAGGAATTGTAGCAGGCACTGTAGCAGCCAAGAATATTCCCCTGTTTGGGCCTTCGGGCCACCGATTTAGTCCCCGAGCCCTTTAAGGCCTTCGGACCACCCAGGCCTTTGGATCAGTAAGGCCTTCAGGCCAGCTCAAGGCCTTTGAGCCACCTTAAGTGAAGATGAAAACCTGAAAACCTACAAGGAACGAGCTTTAGAAGGAGGATGAGCAAGGAGCTTTCATCATTGTAGAAGCTAAAATGGATTGCAAAAATGAGAGGGTTGGGAACCTACCATCGAGACAAGGCTATGCATGCACAAGAAATCCTAGCCTAACTTCCATGCCAAGGTGGAGAGCTAATTTAATGATGAAGATTCTGGGGAGGAGCTGTTTCAAGTAGTTAGTCTTGGTTTTATGTAATGTTTCAAGCCTACAGGCAATGAATTCCTCTAAGGCCTACATTCCATATAATTCTTACACCTACATGCCTTGTAAGGTTTCCGCCTCACCCCTTGAAAGGTGGATTATTAAAATCAATAAAAAATGAAGGCCTTTGGGCAATTGGAGGGGGTATTATTACTTAAATAACATTTTCACTAATACATATACTAAACCAATGGGTTTTATTTCCACAAATGTCTCCCAAAATATAATTAATCTTCATTTGCACCCATAACATAAAACATCTAAAGAGTTTTTATGACTTTTAAACTTATGATCAACATTAAACTCATAAACCCTTGATGGCATCTATAAATCTCAAGTTAATGAAAACAACAATAAAATTCCCTATAAATTTCATAATTCTTCTGACCATAATACCATTGGTGAACTACTTCTTCAACACATTTTCAATCAAATTTAATTTTATACCAGTTTCCTCCAGTTCCCACCATTGACTAAATCAAAAATGAAAAGTGTAAGCATAAAACTACAATAAGCAGAGTGAGGTATCAAATAATCATGTAATATTTTTAAAATTATGTATAAATCATAAGAAATTATTCTCAATCTGAAAGTCCTTAGGTTTAGCCTAGGTTATCAATAGTCATTAGTAAATGTATAGGATGCATCCTATACTTAGAATCATCCTCAAAGTTAGTCATTGGGTTATGTTCACTAATCTCTATTTTCCTAAATCTAGTTCCCAAGTCCTATACTATAATTAATCTCATATAAACTATAAATATACCAACTCCGGTGTGACGTCCTAGACCCAGATTCCAATTAATAAGTGCCCTGAGCCCAATGGAACACATGGACTCAAGCACATCTTACAAAATTCCAGAGGCTGCGGACTAGAAGCGAGGACCCAAGGAGTGTCCATGGGGAGACTATGCCTGCATTATCAAAGTGTATCACATTGAATAAATATAAATATAGGTAAATAGAAAAATAAATATAAGTAAATTGAGGGCGCATCGGAAAGTAGAGACAACAGTAATAATAAGTGAAATAACTAGAATAACATACAAGCACAGAACAACTGATGATGATATGTCATGTCTCTAGAAAACTGGAAAGAATTGATACAAGAGAGTAGGCATAACAAGTGCGAAAAAAGTATAAAGGAAATCAAAATACTTTCCCAAGCATCCCGAGCTCCGGCTCGATCATCTGCTATCAACCTCTATCCTAATCAGCAAGAAATCAAGTATTTGAAGTCATACGATTCCCTTTACCAACACCTGTATTCATGTAATCTACTCTGAGTACTGAAATTTTCT
Organism: Viscum album; assembly: GCA_963277665.1. Taxonomy (NCBI): domain Eukaryota; kingdom Viridiplantae; phylum Streptophyta; class Magnoliopsida; order Santalales; family Viscaceae; genus Viscum; species Viscum album. The sequence goes on along the minus strand of OY728122.1, from coordinate 1,500,795,990 downwards.
TAGAGAGGGTGTGAGATAAATCTCAGTGGTCCACCACCAACAATGTCTATAAAATCTGCCCCATGTAATGCAAATGTAACAATGTGCATTTATACGTACATAAAGTAAAGAAGTACATTGTAACTAAATACCCATGTAATTACTTCATCACTTGACTGGTGTCTAAACATAAACAGTCCATTAATTTATTATTAGCTATTTATAAATAAGTCAGTTTTTAATAATAGTGAAGGTTCTAAGTTTTGACAAGGCAACCTGAAATTACAATTAATAATGAAGTTCCAAGGTAATAACCAAGGTAATGATGACCACAAGGGTCACCAAATGAGTAATAACCATATCATGGATAATGGTAATAGTGTAATATAAGGATAATTTTCCAAGTCATTACACAATAATATGCCTACTGAATCCATGGTGTTATGACAAGGAAACCTGCAATTACATTTAATAATGAAGTTGCAAGGTAATTACCAAGGTAATGATGACCTCAAGGGTCTCCAAATGAGTAATAACCATATCCTGGATAATGGTAAGAGTGTAATACAAGGATAATATTCCAAGGAATTACACAATAATATGCATACCGAATCCCTGGTGATCTTCCAAGGTAAAATGGGGCTAAGCAGTGACTAGGTCCTATGGGCTTTAACTATAGAACCTACTTGTCAATACTGTATCTAAGGAGTGTATCCATGTAATCATTTAATACTATGTGAGGGATCCTATGGTGTTATATGAGCATCCAATAATAGACAAGGATCAGGATCTTGGTGGGTCTCAACCAAAGCAAGCTATATCCTGGAATCAGAATGGGGATCCCGAGTGATCATGGAATTACCTGATAAGAATCCAAGGCGAGGTCGAGTTTAGACACTCCTTTTTAATTATGAAGTCATATAATAATTAATTTCATTGAATCCTTTCCTTTAATTAGTTTGATAAGGTCAATTAGCATTGAACCTTTTAATTTAGTCATAATTAATCAATAAGTTTATTTGGTTCACGCCATTACTTTCATTAGTGTGATAAAGTCAAGTAGCATGCAACCTTTTAATTAAGTCACAATTAATAAATATGTCCATTTGATTCAACCCTTTCCTTTCATTAGTGTGATAAGGTCAAGTTTCATGAAACCTTTCATCTAATCCATTTAAGAATATTCAATAATCAATGTTCATTCTGCTACCTTCCATTAACATAGTAAGGGGTTCTATATACATGAAACCTGTTAATCATTCACATCTAATCCGGTCAAGTCATAGACTTGGTATACATTCCAATTTCCCTTACAGATTTAATTATCAATTTGAATCACTTACCTTAGGTGGGTCAAGTTGAAGTCACATGGTACATTCCATTCTCCATCACAGGATAGAACAAGCATTTATGATAAGGAGGGCTACCATTAGTGTGGTAAATCTTGAGCACATTTGAATGAAGGCTAAAAAGTGTCAAAACACTAAAAACTCAACTATGGAATATCATCTTTTATGGGATGTTGGGTGTTATTGGCATAACCACCACCAACTAATCACATATATGGAAAGAGAAAAATCATATTGGTTTAATTATTACAAGAATGACATATAAATTCAATGAATGGAACTTGGGGAAATCAATGGGCCCTACATGCCAATTCCAAAATAAAAGAACTTGAGGAATGAGTTATAGAACACACACCTTAGCATTGTAAGATCCTTATACTCTGATATCAGACAATAATTCATCTTAGAATAGAGTATTTCTGAGAAAAAGGAAAAAAACACTCACACCTCGATAACTAGGTCGAGAACAAGAGAAGAGAAGAATGGATAAAAATGACTCGAGTACTTTCCATTGCGCATCCAACCTGATGAATGGAAGCCTGATTGGATCCTAAAAAAAGGATATATTTCAATTCCTATCTTAGGCCTTCTAAGATCTCAAAAAGGGAAGAAAATAGGTCAATCCCTCATAAACATGGATTTGGATGAAGGAGGAGGCTTAATAAGATCATTAAGAGAAAAATAGTAAAATTACTCAATAGTTAGACCGTGTATGGTTTGTTTGTATGGTTTAAAAATCTGTGCGAAAACTATGCACTAGTACCTAGGGAAGAGTGGAACTCACATGGTTAGGCCACATGGTTAGGTAAACCATGCACCAACTGTGTGGTTAGGCTCTGTCCAAAAACATGCCACCCACATGGTTAAATAAAACCGTGCGACATTCCCACATGGTTTACTATAAACCATGAACCAAACCTATTTTCTCAAAAAGATGCGTTATAGGCTCCAAAAAATCCCCATACACCCTCAGGACCATAACTAACTCATTAATAATCCAAGATAATTCCAAAATAAGGAATTAGAAAAAAAATTTAAAGGATCCACACCTGAGTGGAAAACCAGGTTCTTATAGTCTTACCCCATATAACAACTCATCACCAAGTTCACCTTAAAAGGGTTTAGAAACACTGTCTGAGAAAACTTTTGGCCACTGAGAACATATGAAATACTCCCGCTTCGAAGCCTCATCCTACATGCGGCCATACTTCCATATCACCCACATAAGATGGAAAGATCAGCCTCGTAGAACCAACGTGCTCTGGTCAATGATGCGTACTTGATACTCCTCAAAGGTAGCATCAGTATCTAACTCCACTTTCTCAGGATCAAAGGTGTGAGATGGGTTGGCATGATACTAGAGATTCTATGAAACCTGAAAGACATTGTGCATGGATTAGTACCTTAGAGGTAGTAGCAACTTATAGGCTACCAGTCCAACCCTCTCTAGGATCTCAAATGGACTTACATAACGAGGAGACAACTTCCCTTTCTTCTGTAACCGTCTATGCCCTAGCCTAAGTGATACCCAAAGGAAAACATAATACCTAACCTTGAACTATATAGGTTATCAATATCAATCAACATAAGATTTTTGTTTAGACTGGGCAGTAGTCATATGATTTCTAGTCAGCTAAACCTACTCTGATGTCTCTTGAATGAGATGAGGATATAGTAGGGCTGCCTCACTTGCCTCTATCCAGAACATGGGTGAATGGAATGTATTACCATATAAGTCTTCAAAAGGATTTATCTGAATTGTCACCTAAATTATGTTATTATAGGAGAACTCAACTGTAGAGATATGATTCTCCCATGAACCCATGAAATCAAGGACACATGCTCCGAGAATATCCTCTATAACCTTTATCATTCGTTCCAATTATAAATCGGTATTTGGGTGAAAAGATGTTCTTAGAAGGACCTATATTACCATAGACTTCTGCAATCCCTATTAGAACCATGATGTGAAATGATCATCCCTATTTGAAATGATAGTATAGGGGACCCCGTGGAGTCATTTGATCTTATGGACATGCAGTCTTCCCAGCTCATCAGCTGAGACAATCTCCTGAATAGGGATGAAGTGATCTACATTCATCAGTCTTTCAATGAAAACCCATAAAATTTTTCAACCTCTAGGTGACCTAGGTAAACTGACTACAGATTCCATAGAAACATCTTCCCATTTCCATTTTGGGACTGGAAGTAGCCATAGTAGGCCCACAGGTCTCTAGTGATCCACCTTCAGCTATTGATAGGTGAAACACATAGTGATAAATCCTTCTATCTAACATTTCATCCCAGGCCCCCAATACTAGCATCGCATGTCTCGATACATTTTCGAGATTCCTGGATGAAATACCCATTGAGAATCGTGGGACTCTTTCATCAACTCATCTGTCATATCTATAGGGACCCAGACAGGTCCCTTAATAGAAAGGATGTCAACTTTATCTATAGAACAATAAAGAGGTGGGTTATCACCACAAGTACAAAACTATTTTTAATCTCACCTTTTTTCACGTCGGGTTTTTAGAACCGATGTGAAAATCTATGTAAATAGATTTTTCATGTCAGTTATATTATAACCGACATGAGAATCCATTTTCACTAATTTTTTCACATCGGTGATATAATAATCAACATGAAAAATCCATTTTTTTTTAATTTTTCATGTTTGTTATATAATAACTGATGTGAAAAATCTATTTTCCTGACTTTTTCCCAACAGTTCTAAATAACTGACGTGAAAAATCAAGATTCATGACTTTTTATTGTCATTTATATAATAACTGACGTTAAAAGGTTTTTTTCACTTTGTTTATTTGATAAACTACGTGAAAAATGTTTACAAAAATGTAGTTCTTTTCCCAAGTTTCGATTTGATAAGTCACAGAGCTCAAACAGAGTTATGGATCAAAAGTTCTGGTCATCGTAAGTTGATCGTATCTAAACAAAGTCTTAGGGAAGACCAATTTCTGAAGGCCATAAATTTTGATCCATAACTCCATTTGAACTTCATGACTTTTAAAATAGAAGATTGGGAAATTAACTACATTTTTGGAAACATTTTTTACATCAGTTATTTAATAAACAATGTGAAAAAGTGATGAAAATTGATTTTTCACGTTAGTTATATAAGAACCGACATGAAAAATCAGTGAAAATTTTAATATCTTTTCACGATGGTTATCATAAAACTGATGTGTAAGTTAATTTTAATATCTCTCCAACGGGAAATTTCAATTTTTTTTACATCGCGACATCGAAATTTCAAATTTCCACCTCAATTTTTTAGTACCTCATTTTATTTCATCATCTACATTATATGTCTTCATTATACACATATCCAATTATAATGATCATTTCTTTCAACCACCATCTTTCCCCCATCTCAACTTGTTTGATCTCAAACATGGATCAATTATTTCATCATTCTGTGATCTTGTCAAGTTATTTGTAATTATTTATCCACGATTTAGTGTTTTTATGATTTGTTTTCTTAATTGATATACCATTTAATGATCATTTCTTTCAACCACCATCATTACACCGAATCGACTTGTTTGATCTTCCAAGTGAATATACTATTTCTTCTTTCCGCGATCTCGTCAAGGTATTTGTAATTATTTTTCCATCGATTATATTTTTTATGAGTAGTTTTCTTAATTGATATATCATTTAATGATTATTATTTTATTATAATGATGGATACTATTTTATATCATGGTAAAACTACAAATTCACATTCGGATTCTAAAATTACTTCTAAGATGAAGTTTTGGTCGGCTCATTCGATCTTTCATCAACAAAAATATATCAAACTTCTAATGGTCATAAATTTTGATCCGTAACTCTATTTGATCTCTACCAGTTCTTGGATGAATCCTGAAGCTTGTATATGGAAAGATTGACCATCCACTATGGAGGTGTCTCTTGATGCTCTTAGATATTCAGGGTGGATTTTATCCAAGACTTAGCAGCCTGTGGTGCACTATCCCCTAAAAAGGTTAGAGGATGATACTGCTGGAACTCATGAGTCAGATCAACCATTGTAGGTGAAAGCCATAGAGCACCATGTATAGATTACATCATTCATAAAAAACTATCATGAACTTGGGAATAAATGCTCCAATCAGGTACAATAGGTGGTGCCTCGAGTGGAACTCTTAAAGGTAAGAGTGGCGTCTTTGGGCCCACCATGTCTGGATCGTGGTCATCTTCATCCTCTTGGCTTATGATTCGAGAACGTCATGGTGAAATTGGTCTAAAAATTCCAAGCACACACCTCAGAAAAATATTAAGAAGAAAGATAACATTACTAGTAGAAGATTAACCAAAGAAAACTCACTACCCAAGGCATACTACCCTAACTACCCACTTAGACAACTAGGTATCAGTAAGTGCTCAAGTAAAATTTGCATTTCATTTTACATTTAACTAACAGGTTCACTCATTTATCTTTCATAAATATGATAAGGCGGGATAATTATTTACAACCAATTCCTTTTAGATGTCATGATTAACTTTAAATAGATATCCATTCCTAGTGAATTAGTTCCCATACACCTAATCATTGGAAATGACACCCATTTATTTATATTATAATGGATCGACTCGGTAAATTAATCATCCCAACCCACGAGGGCCCATACAAATCATGAATTGATACTAAAAATCACTCAATCTTAACCATGAGTAATAAAATCATAATCTAGCTATCACATCCTCATTCAACAACCACATGCATATCAAACAATGAAAAATAGGGAAATGAACCTATATGGCATAAAAATATGCCTAACATGCGAATCCTTGGAGCCTAATATGATGTATGTAACAATTATCCTTTCCCTTATACCGTCGGGCCAAGGATGATTAAAATCATCAAGCAGAATAATAATAATCAACAACTGCACACAACATGTGCATCAACCAATGGTGAAATAATGTCAACTAGAATAGGAAAAATAGAACAATAATTACATTTTGGGTAACTTGGATTTTACCCCAAACTTGGGATCATGAAGCCCAATCATGACTTATGTTTAAGTCCCAAGCATTCCTAGTCTCCAATAAATTGTCTCTAAATAGTAAAGAAAGAAAATAACCCCCCTATAATACCACTTTGTGATGTACCAGACCCGAATGGAACTTAAAAGGTGCACCAATCTTGGTGGGCCACATGGCCTCAAGTGCATCTCCCAAAACTCCAAAGGCTGCCAACTAGCAGTGAGGGCCTAAGGTGTATTCGTGGGTGACTATTCCCTCATTATCAAAGTGTAGCACTGTGGATAAATATAAAAAGAGGCAAATAGTGGAATTAATAGAAGTAAACATAGGGAAAATTAGAAAATTAAGACAACTATAACAATAACTAAAATAATTGGAATAACATACAACCATAAAACAAATGATGATGATATGTCTTGTCACTTTAAAATAAGAAAACATGGATACAAGAGAGGAGACATAACATGTTCCAAAAAAGTATAAAGGAAATAAAAACACTATCCCAAGTATCCTATAACCAAACATACTTTACATATATTTATATTACTTCAAAGTTGAAGAATATTCATTAAAAAATATAACAATGCCACGACAGGACCATATAGGTATGATGTCTTTATAAAATCGGAAACATAAGAAACTGTCCAATAAGACATCTTAGTTATCTCACACTTATTTCATTATAACTAGAACATGTTTTTACATATCTTACTTAATACCCTTCTTCATGTCTTGGGGAAAAGAAACATATGAAAGGGTGAGATTAGATGATTGGTAAGGATAAAAAAGAGAGATATCAATCATATCGTAATCGTAAGACATAAGAACATAACATTTGAAATTTTTATCCTGCCTATGAAGGATCGGGATATCATGCAATGGGATAAATCATTAAAGTTTATAAGAATCAATGAACGTAATACCAAAAGTCATAACAAGAGACATTATTTTTTTTGGGACACACAAAAGAATATAAAATCATTTCATATTAGTCAAGACTCATTTCTATGACCATTATAGTAGACAACTTTAACCACTAAACTGATTTCACTCTTCGTTCTAGCCCTATATTACCTAAAAAATATCATTTATCATTCCATACTTATCTATCTTACGAGATATACATCTTTTCACAATTCATTTGATGGAGATATAGTTACCAACCATCTAATAAAGAAATCATTCTTACGTGTTCCACAAGAACATCAATCATTCATCATAACATAACCTCAGGAACTAAAACACATTTCGTAAACATCATTCTATTATAACATAATCCATGTAAAACAGTCGAATTTCATTAATAAAATTTCATAAAATAATAATAAAACCAAAAGAATAATAGGGACATTATACTTGGAACATAAACCTATTAAAGAATTCCATCTTATATTTAAGATAATATTGATTGAACACTTTACATAAACTCATGAGGAAAATATCCTTTTTTTCTTTAAAAATGTTTTCTTTTCTCAAAATAACACACTATTTTAAAGGAAAAGAATTTATTTGAAAGTAAACATGAAATATTGTAAAGAAATATTCATGGAAAAATAGTGTTATGAAAATGTAAAATCTCCTCATGCCGTATAAGTTAAAAGAAAATATTCTTCTCATACTTTTTCTAGATAAGTCAAAAAATACCACGTATCCAAAAAAGATAAAAGATTCATTTCATACTCATTCTCAAAAACTAACCAACGGGTAAAATTGACTTTTATCCATAGTAAAAGAATATGAAGAATATTTTATAATACATATGTATGAAATATTTTTATGGTTGATATATATACCCATGTATATACTTATGAATAAAAATCTCAGATAATAATGAGATTGTGAAATTATCACTTACTAATTTATAATCAGTCTGATCATATAACCCACAAATTAATGATAATTATATGAATATTTAAATATTGTAACCTTAATAATAAGAGTCATAAAATCATTCATGGGTAACATAACCACTACATAAAGAAATAAGTGTTGTATAAGGCATATGTACCATAGAAATAAAAGTGAGACAAAATAATACCATATATAAAACCTTAAAAATAGTACCTTTGAAAACATTTTTAAGAAACATAGACATGGATTTTTAATATTTCCCAGCAAATACTTATGTATAATCTACCTTACATTATAATTAGATTCTGAAATTAACCCTTTCCTTTTAGGATCGATTTCCTTTGTATGTATCCGAACCTCCTGTATAATGATTTAAATAATGTCATTGAATTATTTTAGAATCAGAGTCATTTTCTTGATATCATATATGATCATATGATCATCTGTTTGTTAATAACATTTCATTATTACTTGTTATTTCTATATTAACTGCTTCATTTTCTTATGCATTTTTTGTCAAATAAGTTCCGGTTCTCCTTCATAGGTCATAGTTATGTCATTAAAAAATGATATTAAAATTATATATAACATATTTATTCATTTTATACATTTAAATAATCATTATTTATTTTAGATAATGTATAATAAATCACATCTCATCATGGAGATGGCAGGCCGTATGTACGCATAAGGGAAAATATCATTCCCCTAATTGTTGAATGGAATTGAAGTGAATAGTGTATAATTTTTAAGAATAAATATCATGTTATAATAATAATATATAGTTATTAGTTCCATCATCATACTGATCCAAGTATGGTGGTGGGGAAAAACAGATTTCACCACAATGTGGAGAGGGTAATCCGTATGTATGAACTCTTAGTGATTTTGTTTTTCATAGGATGGATAGAAAGTAGAAATTTTTTATTCCATAATAATAATAAAATCTTAGTATATAAGTGATAACATAGATATTAATTTATAATTAAACAACTCATGAATATGAAGTAGAAGAAGCAATAAGTTTTAATGAATTGGCAGAGGAGATTAACTCTTCTTCGATGTGCCTCCTCTAAATCTCCTCTTAGAGCACTAGAGTTGGTCTTTGAAGAAGACCAGAATGACTAGAATGTGACTAGGGAAGTTAAGAGGTAAAAAAGATATGGGATGGCGGATCTTGAAGTCTCAAATTGAAGTGATTATGTGAGGGAGGAGGTGATCCTTTATAATTGAGTTGAGGGGAATTTTTGGGATCCCCAAAAATATTAATTTATAATAAAATAAATTCCCATCCAAAAAGAAAAAAATGTCCCAACTTAGAAAATGAGATTATATAGGGCTGTAATATCATCAACCAATAGATTTTAGGCAAGTTTTTATGTCAATTTAAACCATATCATTTTAATTAAGAGTTAGTTATTCTATTTAATTTTTAACTCTGGAAATAATTATTGCCATATTAAAAGGGTGAAATATGTTCTTATTTGATGTCAATTAGAACATAAATAAATACCTTATAAAATTTTAGATGATAAAATAATTATTCTATATTTTTTAATTTTTTTATGATTTTTAAATAATTTAATAAAACATTATTTGGATAAACAATCAATAGTGTCAATTTTGACACTATTCAATTCATTGATTTTTAAAAATACTACGGTAAAATGTTAACTTTGAAAAAACTATTTTATTATATTCCTAATAGGTCAAGGTTATATATAAAATTAATTATACATATTAATTATCACAAATTATATTTATTTTAATATTTTTAATAAAATTTCTTTGTTTTCTCTATTAATAAAATAATTAATACATCAATTTTGTGTAATCATTTAATTAATTTATTTATTCAATAAAAATTAAAAATAAAATAATATTATTAAGATAAATCTAATAAATTTCGTAATAATACTTATAGCCAAATATATCTTCTGGAAAATCCAACATTTATAATGTTATACTTATTAAATTATGAATGCGATAACTTTAACATCACTTTAAATTAAAAAAAATAAGTGTCGCAATCTCTTCTACAAGGATCCAAATGTTCACTAACTCGACCTTTGGATGGTTATAGTTGAGATATTATCTAAAAAAATATTTTTTCATGTGTTTAGGTTTTTTATGGTTATTATCATTTTAATAAAAATTGTTTTATTGATTTTTCATCAATTAATTAATTTTTACATCCTCAAAGTATATGTCTTTAAGTTAATTATTTATTTTCTAAAAATTTAAAATAAAATAACATGATAAATAAATCATTTTATATTTCAAAAGGGTATTTATTATTGAATTTATCATCAGTATAACCTTATATAAAATATGATTTAGTTTTTAAAATTTGAGTGAGACATATTTAACTTTTCTTTAAATAAAATAAATTAAATGTCATAATCTCATCCAAGTGGATTCTAAAGGACTAAATTTCAACCCAAGAATGATTTAGGTCGAATAAAACTAATATAATAATATTAAGATAAATTTTAGGGTAATTTTATAATAGTATTCTTCCCTTAATTACCCGATTTAGCCTTTTACCGTATTAATAAAAATTACCGAAGTTACTATTCATAATGGAAAAAAATAAAATAAATCCATTTACATAATTTGGACCTAATGATTCCAAATATAGAATAAATTTTTAAAAATTAAAAACATTTAAATTTTAGTAATTAATTTAAAATGATTACCATTTTTAGAAAGAGAGAACAAATTTTAAAGGTTAAAACATTACAAAATATTGATTTTTTTTACATATAAATTCAATGTAAAATTAACGACAATAATATAAATTATATTGAATGATAAAAATATATTCTATTTACAATTTTAAACTATTAAATATTATAATTTATCCATATAAATTATTTCGATGAAAAAATTTATTTTCAGTTAAAATTTTGTGTATTTTTACTATTCATCAATATTTGAAAGTTGTTATAAAAATACTAAAAATTCATACAAAGGAAAATTTTATATATCTATTAAAAATAAAAAGTATATTTTTTCATAAAAAAATTATTAATGTGTCAAAATATTAATTTAAACGGGGTTCTCCCTTAAAAGGAAGAAAATTACATTTTTTTAGAAAATTTAGATTTTTATACATCAAATAGGGTTTATTTATAGCCTATAACAAAAATAAATATTGTATTAATGTAAAAAATATTTTATTAACTATATAACATATATATTTCATTAAATTTATTTACAAATATTAATTCACCCAATTTATTAACAAAAAAATAAAAAAAATATAATTTACTTATATTTTTCATAAATAATTATTAGCGGATGGATTCTCTATAAATTTTCATAAGTTATTTATATTTATTCCCACTAGACTAACAGATAGGTTAAAATGGTCATTTTATACTAAGGGAATCTCACACTTTTTTTAAACTCACGATTACGTGCAATGCAATCTGTTGAAGAATTTACATTGTTTATTGAAAATATTTCATTAAAACATCTAGGTGTTACATTATACCCCCTTAAACTGTATTTTTTCCTTGATATTTTCCACTTGGATACAAATAGATAAGGACATCTCTCCCTCATTATATCCTCAAGTTCCCATTTAGCTTCCTCAAATTTGTGGTTCCACAACAAAACTTTAACCAAGAGAGTGGTATTATTTCGTAGAAAATTTTCACTACAATCTATAATATTAATCAATCATTCTTCATAAGAAAGATCTTACTCTAGTGGTATGAATTCTTAGTTTAGTATATTTAAAGGATCAATTATGTACTTTCTTAGGAGAGATACATGAAACACATCATGAACTTGAGAGAGATTTTGTGGAAGCTCCAATCGGTAAGCTACTATCCCAACACGATCCAGAATTTCAAAAGGACCAATATACATAGGGCTCATCTTTCCCTTCTTTACAAATATCATTAATCTCTTCCAAGATATATTCATAGAAACAAATTGTCACGCCCTTCAATCTCTAGGTATTTTATTCGGTTTTCATCATAATTTTTTTGTCAACCATGAGATTATCTTATGTGTTGTTGAGTAGATCTAACCTTTTTTTTCCATTTCATCAATAAGATCAGGTCCTAATAGATTTATTTACCGAACTTCATCTCAGAAAGTTAGAGTTCTGTACTTCATTCTAAAGAGGTATTTATAAGAAGTTATCTGAATAATGGATTTAAAGATTTTATTGTAAAAAAATTCCACCAATGGTAGGTGTTGATACAAAAAACATTTTAAATCCATAGAGGAAGATATTAACATGTAATCTTAGGTTTGAATTGTCCTCTCAGACTGATTGTCTGTATGAGTATGATATGCAGTGCTAAAACTTAACTGTGTATCCTGAACCTTCTGAAAACTTTTCTAGAACATTGAGGTAATCCTTGGATCCTAATCAGATATAATGGAAATTGGTACTCCATACAGTCTTACCACTTACTATACATATATCTTGGCGAGTCCATCAGGAGATAAACCCTCTCTAATAGCAATGAAGTTTTCCAACTTTATAAGGTGATCAACTATAATCCCTATAACATTATAGCATTTAGATGCTTTGGGAATTCTGATGACAAAGTCCATCGTGATGTTTTTCCATTTTTATTCTGGTATGGGAAATGGTTATAACATCCCATTAGACTTTTGTCTCTCAGAATTAACTTTCTAACTGACCAAGGACGGAGATACATATTCAAAAACATCAATTGTCATGCCATCCTACTAGAAATAATCTTTCAGGTCCCTATACATCTTTGTGCTTCCAATATGAATAGAGAATAATGAAATATGAGCATCATCCAATAGCTCCATCATTAATTTTGGTATGGTAGGTATACAAACCTGATTCCTGAACCTTATTATTCCATCAAAACTAAGGTTGAATTTAGGAACATTTCTCCCCTTCTTTTTTAGCTCTAAATATTCCTTATACTCCTCCTTAATCTTCACTTGTATAGATGGTAGAACATTCAATTGAGAAAGATAATATTTCTCTCCTTCATTTAAAATTTCAAGATCCATCCTTTGGAAATACATAAATATTGGATCTTTTGTGACCCTCATCATGGATATAATAACATCGTCCTTTTGACTCAAAGCATCTTCCACCTTGTTCACTTTCCCATGGTGGTAATGTATCGAACATTCATAATATTTAATCAACTCTGACCATCTTCTTTGTCACTTATTAGACTTCTTTTGTGGGATAATATACTTTAAACTTTTATGATCAGAATAAATATCAAACCTTTCACAATAAATATAATGCCTCTACATCTTTAGAGCAAAGATTATTGAAGCTTACTCCAAATCATGAGTTGGGTAATTTTTCTCATGTATTTTCAATTTTTGTGAGGCTTAAGCCACACCCATATCATTTTTCATGATAAAACAAACCAAACCCTTCTTTGATGCATCACTACAAATCACAGACCTTTCTCCACTATAAGACAGTGTGAGCACAAGTTCACTCGCTAACCTTCTTTTTATCTCTTTTAAATTATCTTTACATTACTCCTTCCACACAAACTTACCTTCTTTTCGAGTCAACTTTGTTAGTGGATTAGATAATCATGAATTTTTTTTCAAAAAACATCAATAATATCTAGATAAACCATGAAAACATAGGATCTCAGTTACTATTGTTGGTCTCAGACAACTTTTAATAACTTCTATTTTTTCTGAATCCAAAAATATCCTCTCTCTTGAGATTATATGAACCAAAAATGAAACTTTCCGAATTTAAAATTCACACTAGATAAATTTTTAATAAATATTATTTTCTCTCAGGGTCTTCAACATAATTCTCAAGTTATTTAATGCTATTCATATCTCTTATAATAGACAAGAATATCATCTATAAATATTGCCAAAAAATGATCAAGATAGTCTCTAAAGACTCGATTCATTAGATCCATGAAGATAGTGGTGAAATTAGTAAGACCAAAATCCATTACTATAAATTCACAGTGTCAATACCTTATACGGAAAGCAGTATTTGGTATATCTACCTTCTTGAAACTTTATTGATGATATCTTGAATGAAGATAAATCTGGGAAAATTATTGAGCTCTGCATAGTTGGTCAAAAAAGACATCAATGTGGTGAAGATGATATTTTTTTTGATAGTGATCTTGTTAAGTTCTCGATAATCAATATAGAGTCTCACTGATCTATATTTATTCTTTACAAATAGAAAAGTTTATCTCTAAGGTGACGAACTAGGGCATATGAATCCCTTGTTAAGATTCTATAGGAGTTTCTTCTTAAATTCCCACAACTCAATTGGGGCCATTCTATACAATGTATTTGAAAGAGGAATAACAACCGGTATGAGTTCAATTGAAAACTAAACTTCAAGATTTTGTGGAAGACCTAGAAATTTTTCTATAAATTCATCATCAAAATCGTATACAATGGGTGTATTCTTAATTGTGTGTTTTACCTCACCATTTGAGATAAATAAACATCATTTATTGGGATCATGAACCATAATATGGAATAAATTTCTACTGGATGGTAATATTCATCCTTGAATCAATAGATGATCATAGATTGATCTAGAATATAAAATGTGACTTATATTACATGGAATTTGATATGGGTACTATATATAGAAAGCCAATCCATGCCTAGAATCACATCAAATTCCACTATAGTAAGGATGATAAGATTTTCAAGAATCACTTTCCAACAAAATTCAATGAGAGAAGAATTATAAACTTTTGATGTGACCATTCTGACATTAGGAGTTGTCACCGCTAATTAAACATCAAATTGTTGAGGTAATTTGGTGATACCCATAGAAAAGTCTATAAATAAAATAGTGGGTGGATCCAGAATCAAATAAAACATTTTCTACTTTTTATTGGATGGTAAGGGTACCTTTCACCACTTCATTATAATACTCCATGTTTCCAATAGTGATCACTAGTGACGTTCCTTTGTATTTGGCCTTAAGAGTTTGCTGACATCGATCATCATCAATAACCCTTGTATTAGGGAATGGATTGGCCTAATTCCCCATTTCCCTGCACTTTTAACATTGAAGTGTTGAATGTGCATTCTACGTATCCTTTTATCTATTCACATAATTAGATATCTTTTTCCCATAAATTAATCTTTCAACTGCCTGATAACCTTCTTATCCACACTTAAAACATTTACTAGCCCCTTTAAGACAATTTGCTCCATATTTCTTTCCACACTTTGAGAAAAAGTGGAAACTCATCTTATATTCGGCGTTGTCTTTAGATTTTCCCTTGAATTTCATTTTTCACTTATTATCAAACCCTTAGAATCGATGGGTTGGTCCAATATCCTTCTCAATCTTGAGATCTCATTAAAAAATTTCTTCATAGTTATGGAAGTCCATTATGGATAATGACCTTCAGAGACTTGGTTTTAATACATTAAAGAATCAATCAATTTTATACTTAGGTTGGATAATAATTCCAGAAGTGTACCTTGCAAGTCCTGTAAAATTTTCTTCATAGGCACCAAAGGATTCATCGTCCTTTTGATTATGCCCAAGGAACTCCTTCTCCATATTTGTTCGAAGAATTTGAGGAAAGTACATATTAAAACATAAATTCTTGAACTCGTCCCACTCCATAGATTCAGCTTCATCTCTTTTTCGTGTATTATTGATAAGGTTACACTATTGATCAGCTTCACCTTACAAATGATTGACTGCTAAGTTGAATTTAGCTTGTTCTGAATATTAGGGAACAGAAAATATCTTTTCAATAGTACTGATCCATTGTTTAGCCACTAATGGATCAGAAGACCTGCTGAAATAATGTGAACACTTCCTCATGAAGGACTCAACAAAATGTTTTTACCTCCTTTACTGTTTTGGAATTCCCACATTATTTATAGCTTGAGAATGTTGTGTGTGAATTAATACATGATTTTTCATTCCAGCGCCCATAACATTAGGTTATTTCTAAGGACAATCATTTAAATTCCTGTCACATTCATCATTAATACGGTACCTTCAGGTTATAACCATTTACTAAAACCAAGAATCATAGTGTGAGAAACTCTATTCATAATGGGAAAACCACATAATAAAGAATAAAATTTCAATTTAAGACACTTTAGGTTTTATCCTAGGTTATTTATGATCATTTATAAAACACTAGGATTACAACATATACTTTGACATATCCTTTGGGTTCTTATTAAGGTTTCCTCATCCTAGTTTCCAAAGGTTAATTATACCTTTCCTTTGATACCAAATATAAAGACCCATACTTAATGTACATTGATATTACTTCATAGTTGATTAATATTCATTAAAAAATATAACAAAGCCACGACCGGACTGTATATGTATAATTACTTTAAAAACTAGTAAACATAAACAGTAGGAACATAAGAAATCTTCAATATCTCCTAATTATTTCATCATAAGTAGATTAATTTTTGATATATCTTACTTAATACCATTATTTATGACCCTGGGAAAAGAAACATATGAAAGGGTGAGCTCATATGATCAGTAAGGGTAAACAAGGGTGATATCAATCACATAACAACCATTATATATAAGAACATTACATTTGAAATTTTTATCTTGCATATAAAAGATCATGATATCATTCCATGGGATAAATAATGAAATTTATAAGAATCAATGAATATAATCCCAAAAGTCATAACATAAGACATGAGGTTTTGTGGAAAATAAAAAAAGAATAAAAAATAATTTCATATTAGTCTAGGATCATTGCCAAGACCAACATAGATGACAAAGTCCATTACTGAACTGAGTTCACTCCTCATTCTAACCCTATATAACCGAATGAAGATCATTTCCTATTCTAACCATGTCTATATCATGGGATATAAAACTTTACCCAATGCATTGGAGGGAAATATACATCCCACCCATCTCATAATGAAATCATTATTATGTGTTCCAAAAAAACACAGATTATTCATCATAGTATATCCTAAGGAATAAAATTGGTTTCTTAAACATCATTCCATCATAAAATAATTGATGTAAGACAAATGAATTTCATAAATAACATTCCATAAAAAAATCTATAAAACCATAAGAATATTAGGGATTGTATAATTGAAACATAACCCTATTGAAAAATTCCATATTAGATGGAAAATAATTTTTATTTAACACTTGATATTAATTCTTGAGGAAAATATCCTTTCTTCTTAAAAACGGTTTTATTTTCTCAAAATTCCACACAATTTTAAAACAAAAAAATTTATCTAAAAATAAAAATTAAATCCTATAAGGTATATTCATGAAAAAATGGTTTTATGAAAACATAAAAACTTTTCATGTCGTATAAGTTAAAAGGAAACATTATTCTCATACTTTTATCAGATAAGTCAAAAAATACCTCATATTGAAATACGAAAAAAGATTCCTTTAAAAACATTTCATAAAAATTACCCAATGGGTAAAATTGGATTTAAATAATAGTATAAGTATATGAAGAATATTTTATAATACATATGTATAAAACATGGATATAGATGGTAAATACACCCCTATATATATACTTACATATAAACAATCTTAGATAATAATGGGATTGAGAAATTTACCCTTACCAATTTATAATCAGTTTGATCATGTTCCTAATAAATTAAAGAAAATTATTTTCACATGTAAATATTATAACCTTGATAACAAGAGTTATAAAAACATTCATGGGAAGCACAAACACAAAAAAAATAAACAAGTGTTGTATACGGAATTTGTCCTATAGAAAAAAAAGTGAGAAAAAAATGTCTGACATAAAACCTAAAAATAATCCCTTAGAAAACATTTTTAAAAAGCATGGATATGGATGATAAATATTTCTCAGAAAATACTTACGTATATACAACCTTAGATAATAACGAGATTGTGAAATTATTTCTTACCTTTTAGGTTCGATTTCCTTTGAATGTTTCCGAACCTCCTGTACAATGATTTAAGTAATGTCATTAAATTATTTTAGAATCATAGTCATTTTGTTGATATCATATATGATCATATTATCATCTATTTGTCAATAACATTTCATTATTACTTGTTATTCAGGTATTAATCGTTCATTTTCTTATGCATGTTTTGTGTAATAATTTCCAGTTATCCTTAATAGGTCATAGTTATATCATTAAAAAATGATATGAATATTATATATATCATATTTATTAATTTTATACATTTACATAATCATGATTTAATAAATTTCAAGTATAATGAATCACATCTCATCGCGGAGACAATTGTCCGTACATACACACGAGTGACGATATCATTCCCATAACTGTTTAATGGTTTTGAAGTGAATGGTGTATAATGTTTCAAAATAAATATAATGTTATAATATTCATATATATTTATTATTTAAGTCATTATACCCATATATGTAATGTGGTGGTGAAAAACAGATTACACCACAATGTGGAGACAGTAAGTCGTACGTATGCACACGTGGTGATTCCGTTTTTCATAGGATGGATAAAAAGTGAAATATTTTTGTTCCATAATCATAATAATGTATCAATATATAAGTGATACTGGAGTTATTAATTTATATTTAAACAACTCATAAAAAGGAAGTAGAAGAAGAAATAAGTTTGAAAGAATCGGTAGAGGAGATTACCTCTTCTTCGACGTTCCTCCTCTAAATCACCTCTTAGAGAAATAGAGTAGGCCTTTGAAGAATAGAACTTCTAGAATGTAACTGGGGAAGTCTTGTGGGGAAATGTTTATTGTATTTCTAATCTTTAAGTCTCAATTTTAAGTGAAGAGGTGAGGGAGGATGTGACCTTTTATAATTGCTGTTAGTGGCATTTTTGGGGTTTCCATAAATATTAATTTATAATAAAATAAAAACCTATCCAAAAACCTCACAAAATTTACCAATTTAGAAGATTACATGATATGGGGTTGTAATCTAATCAAGAAATAGATTTTAGACATTTTTTATATCAATTTAAACCTTATCATTTTAATTAACACTTAGTTATTCTTTTTAATTTTTAAATAGGGTCACAAATATTTAAATATTAAAAGGGTGAAATATTTCCTTATTTGATATCAGTTAGACCATAAATAAATAAATTAGAATATTATTTTAAATAAAAACAATTATTATATATTTGTTTAATTTTTTATGATTTGTAAATAATTTAATAAATCATTATTTTGATAAACAATCAATAGTGTCAATTTGGAATCTATTAAATTCATTGATTTTTAAATATATTAAGATAACAAGTTAACTTTGAAAAAAATATTTTATTATATTCCTAAGAGTTCAAGGTCATATAAAATATTCATTTAACATATTAATTATACCAAATTTTATTTATTTTAGTATTTTTAATAACTATTATTTTTTATATCTATTAATAAAATAATTACTACATCAATTTTGTATAATTATTTAATATACTTATTTGTTGACTAAAAATTAAAAATAAAATACTATGATGAAGATAATATACTATATTTCATAGGAATAGTTTTAGTCAAATTTACCTCCTGGAAAATCCAACATTTAAAATGTTATATTTATTAAATTATGAATATGGTAACTTTAACATCACTTTAAAAAAAAATATAAGGGTCACAATCTCTTATATAAGGCTCAAAGTGGTCACTAACTTGACCATAGGATGGTTATGATTGAGATATACTTGAACAATAATATTTTTTCAAGTGTTTGGTTCTTTTTATGGTTATTATCATTTAATAAAAATTATTTTGTTGATTTATCATCAATTAAGTAATTTTTATCTATTAAAGTATAATTCTTTAAGGTAATTATTTATTTCCTAACAGTTACAAATAAATTACCATATTAAATAAAAAAATTTAGATTTAAAAATATTATTTATAAATGAATTTATCTTCTGTATAACCCAATATAAAAATGATTTATTTATTAAAATTGAGTTTGACAAATTTTACTTTTATTTAAATAAAATAAATTAAATGTCCTAATCTCATCCAAGTGGCTTCCGAAGGAAACCATTTTGGCCCAAGGATTATTTAAGTTAAAGAAATATTATCCAATGATATTAATACTAGTGTTAGGATAATTTTATAATAGTATTCTTACACTTAATTACCCTATTTACCCTTTTACCATATTAATAAAAATTATCGATGTTAATAGTCATAATACCCAAAAAATAAAATAAAGATATTTACATAAATTGGTTATACTGATTCAAAAAATGGAATCCATTTTTAAAAATTCAAAACATTAAGTTTCAATTATTAATTTCAAATAATTTCTGTTTTCAGAAAGAGAGAACGAGTTTTAATATTTAAAAATTGAAGAAGATTGAAATGTTCTTACATCTGAATTCAATGAAAAATTAATGCTAATAACATACATTATATTGAATGATAAAATATTTTTTTATACTTTAAACCCATTCAATTTTATATTTTAACCATATAAATTATTTCGATGAAAAAAGTTGTTTTCAATTAAAATTTAGTGTATTTTAACTATTCATCAAAATTTGAATGTTATTGGAAAAATAATAAAAATTCATCCAAAATTAATTTTTATATCCTGATTAAAAATAACATGTTAACGTTGAAGTATAAAAATTATTAATGTGTCAAAATATTAATTTAAAAGGGGTTCACCCTTAAAAGGTGGAAAATTACCTTTTTGAAAATATAGATTTTTATACATAAAATAGGGTTTATTCATACCCTATGATAGAAGTACCTACTTGATGAATATAAAAAATATTTTATTAATTATATAACACATATATTTCATTAATTTCATTTACTAATAGTAATTCACTCAATTTATTAATTTAAAAATACAAATATAATTGATTTATTTTTTTCATAAATTATTGGTAGCATATGAATTCACTATACATTTTCATAATTTGGTTATATTTATTCTTGCTAACCTAATAACTTTGTTAAAATGGTCATTTTATACTATGGTCATATCGCCGGTCATTTAAACTCGGGATTGCGTGCAATGAAAACAATTAAATAATTACAATTATTTAGAGAATAATATTTCCTAAAAACTACCGGGTGTTACACATCCTGAGCTCCGTCTTGTTGATCCACTACCATGATCCATCCCAAACAATAACCAATCAACTCTTCAAAGTCGTATGCTTCCCTTTATAAACAATTTCATTTATTTAATCTATTTTAGGCACCTAATGGAACTTGAAGAGTGTGTGAGATAAATCTTTGGGGCCCACCACCAATGGTGTCTATAACATTTGGCCTCTGTAATAGAAATGTAACAGTGTGAAAGCATGCATATATAAAGCAGTGAAATTTAACTTAATACCCCTATACTGAATTCTTTCCTCAACTATCCTCTGAATATAACAAGTCCATTAATTGATTATTTCCAATTTATAAATAAGGAACTAGTTAAAAATAGTGAAGGTTTCAAGTTATGACAAGGCAATCTGCAATAATATTTAATAATGATGTTCCAAGGTAATAACCTAGGAAACTTAAACCTCAATGGTCACCAAGTTAGTAATAACTATATCATAGCTAAGGGTAAGAGTATAATAAAATGAGAATATTCCAATGTAGTCCATAATAAGATGACTACCAAATACAAAGTGATCATCTAAAGTAAAACATGACAAATGAGTGACTAGGCCCTATGGGATTTAATCTTGATACCTACTTTTCAATGTCGGATCCAAGGTGTGTATCCAAGGAATCCTTTAATACTATGTGAGGGATCCTACGATGCCATACCAGGCATACAAGAATATATAATGATTGGGATCTAGGTGGGTCTCAACCTAAGAAAGTAATATCCTTGAATTAGAATGAGGTTACCGAGTGATCATGGCATTCCCTGATAAGAATGCAAGGCGAGCATGAGTACAAACACTCTTGTTTAATTATAAAGTCTTGTAATATTTCATTTGGATGAAGCATTGACTTTCCTTAGTGTGATAAGGTCAAATAACAGTCAACCTTTTAATTAATCCATAATTAATCAATAAGTCCATTTGGTTTAAGACTTTCGTTTCATTAGTGTGATAAGGTCATGTAGAATTAAAGCTTTTAATTAAGTCATAATTTATCAATAAGTCCCTTTGGTTCAAGCCTTTCATTTCATTAGTGTGATAATTTCAAGTAGAATGAAACCTTTCATTTAACCCACTTAAGCATATTCAATAATCAAGGTTCATTAAAATACCTTCCATTAACATGGTAAGGGGTGCTACAAAAATGAAACCTATTAATCATTCACATTTAATCCATTCAAGTCATTGACTTTGTATACATTCCAATTTCCCTTTCACATTTAATTATCAATTTGAATCAATTACCTTAGGCGGGTCAAGTGGAAGTGACATTGTACTTTCTATTCACCATCACATGATACAACAAACATTTATGATAAGGAGGCCAACCATTATTGTGGTCAAAATCGATCATATCCGAACGATGGCTCAAAGTGTCAAAACACTAAAAACTCAACTATGGAATATCGTCCTACATGGGATGTTGGGAATTATGGGTGTAACCAGCAAAAAAATAATCACATATATGGAATGAGAATAATCATATGGTTCTAATAATTATATTCATGACATATAAATTCATTAAACGACACCCGATGAAATCGATGGGTCCGACACAACAATTCCAAAATCAACGAACTCGAGGGATGAGTTCTAGAATGCACACCTTAGGGTTGTAAGATCATTATTCTCTAATATTTTACACTGATTTGGATTAGAAAAATGTATATCTGAGAAAATTTGAAAACACTCACAACTTGATAACTAGGTTGAGATAAAGAGAAGATAAGAACGACTAAAAAGGACTCGAGTACTAACCGTTGTGAATCCAATGAGATGAACATAAGCCCAATCAGATCTTGGACTAAGGATATATTTCAATACCTACCTTTGGCCTTAAAAGAGCTCCAAAAGTTATGAAAAACAGGTCAATGTTGCATAATCTCAGATTAGGAGGAAGGAGTAGGCTTAATTAGATCATTTAGGAAAAAATAGTAAAATTACCCAATATTTAGCCTATTCACGGTTCGACAAACCATACACAAACCATACACATGTACCTAGGGAAGTGTGAAACTCACAGAGTTAGGCTATAAAGTTTGGTAAACCATGTTCCAACTATGTAGTAAGGCTCAATCCAAAAACATTCCACCCGCACAGTTTTCTCTAGCCGTGCGACATTCCTGCATAGTTTTCTATAAACTGTGTGCCATGCCTATTTTCCCAAAAATCTGGATTTTGGGCCCTGAAAAAGCCCCAAACACCATCAAGACCTTCACTAACTAATTAGGCATACAAGATAGGTCCAAAAAAGGAATTATATTGAAATTTTAAGGATCCATACTAGAGTGGAAAACCAGGTTCTTACATCTAGTATCTGAGAGCTAGTGTCTTACTTCATTACATTGTCTTAAGATACATGGAATGAAATCCCAAAGGATTGAATTGTTTTTTAGTATTTTTAAACTAGATACAGACTTAAAATTAATATAAATTTGGAAACATAAAATTCTACCAATTATTTTTTAAGATCATATTTATTCTATCTATAATGTCCCTCTATATCAATGATAAAAATTTTCCTTGAATCTTGGGTAAATGACACATCAGAAAGGGGTGAGATTTAATTCTTAGTAATGGTTATGTAAAAAAGTAGCTATCATAAATCAATAATTTTAAAGACCTATAAATTTAAAGGAAATATTTTTCTTAATTTTCTTTGGATTTTTACAAGAACGCAGTTTCAGACAGCACCTGATTATGAGGCCCGGTGTGCCTGGAATCAATTTCTGAAGTTTGGCTCGGATACGTTCAGTGAACGAATGAGCCGGTTTTTCTCACTTTTGAACCGGTGCTCGGAATCGAATTCCGAGGGCACCGATGGAATCACAACGCCGATATTTTCTTAGAAACGCCTCTTCTGGAGTTTTGTTTGGTCGGGTGTGGTTTTTAATTTTTGGGATTTAAGTTAAGAAATAAAATAACGTGGTACGAAAAACTTTATTTTATTTCACTTAAAGCCACTTAAAGCCACTTAAACCTGCTTAAGCTGAGTTTAAGCGGATAAGGTACAATTCAAAATATTCTACCCTCTTGGTAGGATATTTGTGAGGTGGGGCCCGCACGAGCTCTACCGTTTCTTTTCCGCTAAGTAACGCACCCGCGAAAACCCCTATTAATTGAAAGTCAACTGGGGCGTTTCTTAATCTATTAAATGCTCCTTTTAATTGGGTGGTTTTATTCGTTGAATTAATTCTATGAATTAATGGGTCGTTACTTAACTTAGTTTTTTTCGTTTGTTGGCATGTAATAAAATAAGACCACCATTTTTCTTCTTGTGTGTTGTTCGTTGAGAGGATTTGACAGAACCTTAAGTCCTTCAACCTCCTTCGCAAAGAACGCGAAAACGCGAAAACGCGAAGAACGCCGACCTTCGACGAAAGGCGACGAAGAATGCCGAACCCTCAGAGATCGACGACGCGACGCCCTGTTCCGCGAAGCCAACAATTCTTCTCCTGAGTCGTTCTTCTGCGACATTCCTTCTTCCACGACAAATCTTTGAATATCCGGTTGAGGTAGGAGTTTACGAATCTTTTAAATTCTTTTGTGGATTTTATACTTGACATGGATTTAATTCGTGTAAATTAAATCCGTGTGTTTTCTTTACCCCTCGAAGATCGTCGATGCGACACCGTATACCGCGACGACACGACGCCCTTCCGCGACGCGACGATCCTCTTCTTACGCGACGATAAATTCCGCGAAGAATGCACACTCGACGATGATGACGAGGTAGGGATTTTTATTTGAAAATAATATTTTATTCCCGTAGTTGTTTCCTTCTAAAACGAAGAGCCCGGGATCAAAGTGCAATTTTAATTTTATTAAAATTGTGTCTTTCTTGTTATTCATGTTTTGAATATATTCCCGATTGTTATCACCTAACGTGGAGGGTGCGGGCCAAACAAACACGGCCTGACAACCCTCCGCAGTTTTCCGTTGATGCTCGGATTGGCGTACGATGACAAACAGAGCCACAATGGCGATTTGAGGGCCAGGCAGTGAAGTCTGGGACCCTGGAGGAGCTACGACGCAGACAGAAGTGGAATCGGACCACCGGAGCAACTCCAGTGGCCCGCGGAATCCACCGGAGGAACGGGTCGCCGGCGCGGCGGTGGCGGCGGCTAGCCAGACCTGCGACTGCGCGGGTCCGGTGACTCACGGGATGTGGCAAAGCCGCATCCGCTAACCCAGCGCGGCCCCACGTGGGGCCGCGATGCTTCATCCCGCGGGGGCAGCGCCCCGCGGGTTCCTCCGCTCGGCCGGCTCGTCCGAGCCGAGCCGGGTCGCGCCCTGGCCGGGCCTGGTCGCGCCAAACCGGGTCGGACCCGGACCCAGGTCGGGTTGACCCGGTTCGGGCCGACCCAGTGGGGTTGGGACGGGTCGGTCCGGGCCTAGACCCCTCATTTCCGGACCTTTTCGGTCTTTTGCTTATAACTTGAGCTACGGACCTCCGAACGATGCACCGTCAGCGGTGATGCGATCCTTGGACCGAGACAGTCGTTTCGGTATATCGCATTCAAGGTTTTGGAATACTTTGGGTTCGGCCGGGTTGGTTCGTCCACAAAACCAACCGGGCCCTCGGAGCGGAAACGCTCATAGCTTGAGCTCCGGACGTCCAATTGAAGTGTCGTCGACTTTGTTGAATTCCTCTAAGATAGACGGATCTTTTGGCTTACTCTGCCCGATGTTTGGACGCATGTGGAGTACAGTCGGTTTGGTTTTTCCTTAAAAACCAACCGGGCCCCTTGGACGAAAAATCCAATAACTCTCAGACCGAGCGTCCGATTGACGCACCGTCTATTGTGTTGAGTTCCTGTTGACGATATGGAACTTTTGGATACATCAACTCCAGACTTGTGTCAGTTGATGTATCAGTCTCTTAGCTTGTGGAGCGGACCCTCCCAAACGAGCTTGCTGTGTGCGGGAACCCTAGAATTGGCTGCGACTACGACGATGATGGAAACAGTATGAGAATCCTCCGTGTTTTCGGCAGTGACCATTATGGTACATCTTGGGATACATCAACTTCGTACTACATGTCAGTTGATGCATCGACCTCTTGGCTCGTGGAGTGGACCCTCCCGAAATGAGCATGCTATATGCGGAAACCCTAGAGTCGGTTGAGACTTGACGACTACTGATCGAACGACTCGGTGTGTTACAGATATCCCAGTGGGAAGAGCTTGGTTGTAGCAGCAGACCCCCGGCGGAGGAGCGCTTGGTTGTAGTGGCAGACCCGCGGTACTCAACAGAAGGAGTACCTCTGGAGGCTATGAGGGGGAGCGCTTGGTTGTAGCGGCAGACCCACTACGGAGGAGCGCTTGGTTGTAGCAGCATGGGGGAGCACTTGGTTGTAGAGGCAGACCCACGACGGAGGAGCTATTGGTTGTAGCAGCAAGGGGGAGCACTTGGTTGTAGCGGCAAATCCACGACGGAGGAGCGCTAGGTTGTAGCGGCTAACCCGTGGTACTCAACAGAAGGAGTACCTCTAGAGGCTTTGAGGAGGAGCGCTTGGTTGTAGCAACAGACCCATGGTGGGAAGCGCTTGGTTGTAGCAGCAGGCCCACAGTACTCGATAGGTGGAGTACTACAGCAGTCCAAGGTTAGAAGGAAGTGCTTGGTTGTAGCGGCATAACCACAATACTTGATGGAGAAGGAGTTTCCCCATAGCTATGGTTTCAACTTCATGATCGATCCTATGTGGGTCATTGCGGGGGTTAGTACCTACCGATCCTTTGTGGGTCTGATGGCTAGATGAATCAGTGGCTACATCTGATCATCTCTATCTTCTTACGAAGAAGTATTTCCTGTGTGAGCTGAATCCTGTTTGTTATCCTATGTGGATTTACATTTTGCTTTCCTATGTGGATTGTGTCGTGCTATCCTGTGTGGATTTACGTTTTTCTTTCCTGTGTGGACTGGGTTGTACTTGAGCTCGGATGTTGGAGCCAAGCGAGAATTTAAGACTTAGGTATATGTATGGGCATATACCTAAGTCGTGTCTGATGTTACTTTATGATTGTATCTTTCCTTTGTAGTTTATCCTTTGTGGATTCTGGGAGACCTTCAGGGGTCTCGGGGTCCCTACTGAGTAGCTTATACTCACCCCTGCACGGGATATGCCCGCACTACATTGTGTTGGTTGCATACGACGGACAACACTGATCGTGGTGGAGGCTTGCGGAGCAGGACGATACCTGGAGGTGGACCACTGGGTGGGACGTTCTCGGAGCAGTCGGCTGGACCCGAGGAGCAGTGGAGGCTTTCTGTACCCACCCTTCAGGAGGGACTTCCAGTGGACGGCTCGACGTTTCGGATTTACTTTTCAGTTGCTGTTTTCCCCTTTTGAGTTGTACTTTACTTTCAGTTTGGGTTTGTATTCTGGCCCACTTACCTTTCCGCACTTACTGTTGTACCCGTTTTTTACTTAGTGTTTACCTTTTCCGCTTTCCTACTCTGTGGTGCTTGTTTACTTTACAAAGGCAATGCCTTCCCTTTTACCGGGATTTATGCCTTGGTGTTAGTCGCCAGCCCCTGGCCTATGGAAGGCGGGCTTGGGGTAGTCACATCACGGGCCCCGAGGTCAGGTCGTGACAATAATCATAATCAACATGGAATGGTAAATGGCTGAACATACATTCCATTTAAAAAATTTGACTTTCATGATAAGATAAGTCATAATCAATATTAGAGGGTAAATAACTGAAAACACATGAAATTTATATAATAAATTGACCATAATATGGTAAGAATAAATGGTTATCAATTAATTCTATATAAATAATAACATGATTATGACCCATAATCATGGATATTCTAACAAATTAAATAGTCACATGGAATATCAATAACTGGATTCATAATGACTGACATCAGAAGTATAGCATCGGGGATTCATTCTAAGAAATATAATATTATCGAGGCTTCATGCCGAGAAACATAATAAAATTAAGGAATCATGCTATGACATCTAATAATTTTGAGGATTCGTGCCAATACATTTATTAAATGGGAAAGGACTCAACCAAAACCATATATTGTTTGTCTCATGAAACCTACTGATGGATCAAAGGGATATAGAGGGACCACCTATGAATTAATAAATCTAATTAATTACTCATATGAATAAATAATTCCACTGAATTAACATGCCTTAACAAAATAAATAACTATCCATATTGGAAGAATTAGTCATATGAAATAACAATACTTTCTCTATTCAAACAAATAATAAACCATATAGAGAACTATAATGAATGGTATCATTAGATTTCATATTCAACATAATATTCAATAAAGGATATTAACATAGATTAAATACCTTAAAGATTTTATGTTAAGATTTATTTGGGAAAATAACCTTTTTTACTTTGAAGATAAATTTTAAAAAATAAAAACTTCACCTGTAATAAAGAAATAACTTTCTTTGCAAATAACCGTGTAAAATTGTAAAGGAAATTCTATGAATTATAGTTTCATGGGGGATAGAAAATATTCTCTTATTGTATAAGTTAAAAAATAGTAATTTCCTAATTTTTTTAGAAAATTCACAATGACTTATAAACACCAACACATGAAAAAGTAGTCACAATCTAGCCGAAAACTACCAACCTTGAAAATCTCACACACCAGATTGTATCGATGATGCTAAATTATAGAACTCCACCCATGGTCATTATATTAGAGGGGAATTTTCCTGAGGATGTTTTCATAACCTTCATCATCATTTCTCACATGATCAAGATCATCCTCAATGACCATCGCCAGAGGTGTCATGTATGCATTCCATCGACAGGAGAAGTTCACAGTCAACATCTCATACTGTTGAAAGATCATGGTACCTGAGATTTTACTCCCTAATAGTGTCCCATACCACCCCTGGCTATCTCACAGTTACCAACATGATTCCATCTAAATCCCATCATCATGCGGGAAATATCCTCCAACATAAAAAGAAGAAACAACCTAAAATATCTAAAAACAAAACGCAAAGGATAAAAAACCCCCAGCCAAAGGTCAACCCAAACGCAGGGAGCTGATAGAGACCACTCTCAGCCTAAGTGTCCCCATTCACTTGAGTACCTCAACCAAAAGGTGCTGACTATTCCCCATTTGTTATATCTAAACTATAAAAGAGTTATTGCAGTACGTATCCCAATGTCACCGCTTGGTCATGTACCCTCCCACTACCTGAGGGGCGTCATTATCTAAGAGAATGTTGTGAAATATTTTAGTTAGTCACCGGCCATCACCATCGGTCTCCAGCCTCACCAAATTTCCTGCTAGGGATTCCTCCAACACCGTCCATGAAATCACCACTCATATCCCATACTCCAAAAAAAGACTATCGTCATTCCCACTATAGGGGAGACAAAAATGAAGTCATCCCCACCCTGCACACCATAGCATCACTTGTTACCAATATCGGCACACTACACCATGGAAGATACATCACCAACCCAATAGAGATTCCACCATATGGATCCCATGTCTCCCATGCTACAAAATGCCTCCATCTCCAGTCCCAAATTCCGGCTTGATTCCCTCACTAGTCTCCATTGCCCCACCTGAGATCTTTGAGATCATCATCATTTATCACCTACGAACTATTGTCACCTATCCCCGTCATCAGCCTGCAACCAAAAAATATCTCTAGAAGAAAGGACATCATTGAACTAAAACTACGAGCATAAAAAATCTCCCCACGTAGAACCAAAGATCTGGAAGATGCCTCGCCACCTGCTCAGTCCGTCATCATTGATTCGATGCCAGCAAGTAAGATGAAGAACACAAAAGAGGAGGTGAAAGTTTTTCACCCTTCAGGTATTCATACTTCACAAAAAATCCATCACAACCCTTAGGAAACACATGCCTCTTCACAAACTCATCCTCTCCATCTTTTCAACATAGCCCTTAAGTAACTCAACCCTTTTGTGTGGGCAGTAGATAGAAAATAAATCATTGTTCCCTACAATATCAAGATAAGGTCAATTATTCTCATAGATGAGAAAAATTGAGAGATCATAAGGGGTATCTCCAATGAATTTTAGATATATAGACTCCCCACTAGAGATGGAACCCATCTCCTTTGTATACTTTCCTTAATAGTGAAAAATACTTATTTCCATCGAAAAATGTATTTTTCTTTTAAAGAATTTACAAACTAAAATTCTATATTGGATTATTTTAAAAATATAATTAATTGATTTGATTATAAATAATATAATTTTTTCATTTAAATTATTTTTTAAAATGAATTTAGTATAAAAACATTTTATACTTTAGAAGGGCATTTTTTCAAAAAAATTGTTTTTATAGCATTTTCATTTTTAAAATTTAATTAAATTATCCACCTATGTGTTTAGAATGAAGAAAAATTAATTGAATATTTGGAATAATA
The DNA here is from genome assembly GCA_963277665.1 of Viscum album. NCBI lineage: Eukaryota > Viridiplantae > Streptophyta > Magnoliopsida > Santalales > Viscaceae > Viscum > Viscum album. The sequence continues at coordinate 1,500,765,312 of OY728122.1, read as the reverse complement.
AGATACAAATTTATTAGATAGATCCCTTTTATTTTTGGTCCATATGAATAGTAACCTTGGTAAATTTTTGTTACCGTGATTAAGGGTAAATTAAGTAATTAAGGGTAAAAATAAAATGATAAGGACTATAAAATTATCCTACAACTTTATTAAATATTTTTCGATTAATTAAATTTTCCCCTTAACATCTATGGTTAAAAATTTAATCATTTAATGGACACATTTTTATGAAGAAGACATAGATATTAATAAAATCAAATAAACTCACAAAATGTCACTCTTATTTCTTATAAGTATAATATTTTTAATAGAGTTAATAAGGATATATCTTTGATCACAAATATTATTTTGAAATCTAAAACAATTATAAAAATATTGGAAATTTATTTAAAATTTTAGGGAAGAAATAATTACCTTAAAATCATACAAAATAATGATGCAATAATTATTAAATTAATGAGAAAATAAATAAATGATAATAAAAATATTAAAATGAACATTACTTGAGATATTTAAGATGATAAATGAATTATCTTGATTACCATGACAAGTTTTGGATATAATTAAATATTTTGTTCTAATTTTAATTATTCGATTGATTATTTTAAAGTCAAAGTAATGAATAGTTTTAAATTAGACAATAATGACATTTTATGGGATTAATATTTTATTAAATTATTTAAAAATCATAAAAATATTTAAAAAATATAAAGTAATTATGATATGATATAAAATATCATATATTGTATATTTATGGTCCAATTACATCATATAAGTAAAAATTATATCCTTTTAATATTGAAAAATTTGTTACCACAACTAAAATTAGAATATGTTAATTAAGGGTTAATCAAAATGATATGGTTTAAAATAAAACCAAAACATGTATAAATTTTATTGGTTGATTATATTAAATAATTATATTATGTTATCTTTTAATATATGTAAATTTGGTTGTATTTGGATGGAAAATTAAATTATTCTAATTTAATCTTATGATAAATTTCCAATAACACCCCTCCTCTCTTATAAATACCACCCCTCACCACCCTTTCTACTCACATCTTCTAAGAATTGAATATTGTAAATATTATTCCTAATTTCCTTCCCAATCCAATTCTACATGTCAAAGTGCTTATGGTCTCAACAAAATACAAATTTTAGGTTCCTCAAGGGTTCCTTCAAGGAGGTGATATTCAAGAGGCACCTTTCTCAAAAAATCTATTTTAATTTAATTTCTTCTTGTACCTTATCCTCACCTCCTTCATCAATAAAAACATAATAAATACAATATAATTTATATACTAGAATTTTATATTTCTGAGGGAATATATTATGTCTATATACTTTCTCATCTCCTCATGTTCAAAGAAACGAAACTGTTTCCCAAATTATGGTGGTTTACCATCTCTGTGGACAATGCGTTTTTCTTTTCCATTACCACTTTCAGGGCTGGTCATAAAACAATTATTATGGTTATAAAAGATTTTAATATTTATATTATAACTTATTTATTGTTATTTAACTAATATTCAGACATAATATAAAATAAAATGAAACCAGTTCATGATGGTCGAAAAAATTGCTAAAATAAACTAAATATTAATTATTAACATTTTTTCATATGAATCATCCTTATTACAGAAAAAAATGATATTTGGAACCATTTATAATTTTTTTATGTTAATTATTTCCACTTCATTTCAATTCTATATAATTATTTCCATTTGATAAGAACCTATATAATTATACACTAGTGAACCGACCATGAAGACCATGAAAACAAACGCTCATAGAATGAAGAAATTGAACATTATAACTTATTATAACGACCATAAATAAACTTAATAAAATTTTAATAAATAAAATAAATGTATAATATGTTATAAATTAAGTAATCAAATAATCCAATTGGATTATCTATGAAATTAAGTGTAAGTGCACAACACCTTCAGACAAAAGGTATGAGACCTCTTTGAGCCTCCAATTTTTCATTTGGGTTACGATTTATCTATATTTACTCCAATATATTTCTTTATTATTATTGACTACTTATCCGATATTATATTTATATGTTCCAAAAAATTTATCTATCTCAATTAATCTTTATTTTGTGAGGAAACACATCTTTTACAGGGTTCTTTTCTCAATACCTCTCGATAGACAACTCCAATTAAAGGGAACTTCTCCGTTTATTACCAACTTTCAAGTTCACTCCATGAACTATTTTAAGACACTAAAATTTAACTAAAATATTTTATTTTATCATGAAAAAATATTTTAGTTCATTTATGGTTTTATTTGAAAAATTATGTATTTTTCCTCTTTAAAGAGTCTATAATATTTTCCCTTAAACCGCTTTAAGGTGGTTCATTTGTAAAGTTCCCTAAACTCTATTTTTCATGTATTAAATTTAGTTGGAAAACATTTCTTCATGATTGATTATTATTTATATTTTATTATTATTTAGAAATGAATTATTCCCTTCTTTCATGGATACTATTATGATACACTCTTTGGTTATGACTTATAACATGATTACGAAACCTATTTCTTTCCATGGATAACCCTTATGATTATTCCTTATGTTTGATTTATTTACATGGCACACATATTCTTGAAAATGTTATGATGTGTGCACCCATATAGCACTACAATGCATTGGGTAATGTTTAGTATCATTATATTTCTTTTATGGGATTAGGTGGTGAACCTAATCCATTATGGGACTTATTCTGCCATATGATTAGTTTGGTAGTCTGCCTTGAATAATTTTATTTCAGGTTGAATATTGCTGATACATTCTAATATTTCCATGATCATATGATTCCATGTTCTATATGTAATTGTTCCATATTTTTATACACAAGCCATAAATTTTATGTTTTTATATGTTTCATTTCTAACTCATGTGCTATGTTTCATTCCCATGTTTATTCCATTAATGAGATTTTTAGCTCTTTCCTTTTTTCTATGTATTACCCAGGTTATCCTATGAATATATAGAATATGAAATGGATTTATGATATCTTTGTGAATATTAAATAAATTTTATTCATAATTTTATTTTTATGTTTTCAAATCATATACCTATTCCTACAAAGAAACTCGAATATTGGATCATTGGTTTGTATTATACTTAAAATCGTGTAATATAATGTGAAAAAGTCTAGGGTTTTTATAGTTGGTATTTATTAAAATGAATGAATCAAATCCATGGTAACTCTCAAGATTTAGCATTAGATGAAGAATGGATCTCCTTCCAAGGTATTGATGAGGAAAGGGATACCACAAGGGACGGTGGTTTGTCCCACCGAGGTGGTGTCGCCACCAATGGAGATCCCTAATAGGTATTAAATAATTATAGTTTGTATCATAGCCTAACATAGTTATTTTAAAGATTAGGGATTGAGAAAATTAACAATATCCTTAGGGATAATTATAACACCATGGATAAACTAGATTAAAACATAGAGAATCACTAGTTAGGATATACTTTTCATTTATATGTTTATCCTTCTATGTTAAAATTTTACTTTTTATATCCTTATTAGCTAATTATTAGACCTCCCCCAAAATTTTTATTTTTATTTTTTTAGTTAGTGGCTATTAATAAGAGAGCCCAAGCTAACAACCAGTGTTTTAGGAAATGCGATGATTTCCCTCATGATATGCCAAAATTGAAGGGAATTGGAGATTTTAAATTCATAACGATACTAGATATCTTGGATCACATTATGAATAATAACTTGAATAATGTAGAATACCCTCCTCCTAAGAGAGATAATGTTGCAGTCAAATACCTTATACAATAAAATCCACCAATCTTTAGTGGATATTCTGATCCAATAATCCTGGAATAATGTATTAACTCCATTGAGAAGATATTCTCTATCCTCGAGTGTTCATAAGAAGATAAAGTTTTGCTGTAGTTCTATAATTTTTATTGGGAAGATGATTAGTGGCAGGAATTGATAGAAAATTTTAATTCTAAGGAGGGAAATCATTCGATGGAATGGTAAACATTAAATATTTTTTTCAATAAATATTTTACACGAATTCTCTATCTTAAGATAGAGAGGAATTTACTTGGTCTAAAATAAAAGGAAGATGCGCCTATTAAATCATACGAGGAAAACTTTACAAGGATTATAGGGAATTCTTTCAGATTTGTTATCAACACTAAAAGTAAAGTGGACCAATTATTTAGTGGCTTTATACTAATTCTATGAAAAGACATAGAAATTCAAGACTTTTATAGTTATTAAGACATTTTTAGTTTTTTCCATGAAGTTGAGATGAATATCGGTGATTCTCAGTGGTATTGTGGGAGTAGAGATAGGAAACGTAATATGTAATTCTCTTTAGGCAGGACAATATAAAAATATCATTGAAGAAAGAAAACCTAGTATCCCATTTGTCAAAAGTGTGGGAATAAGCATCCTCGAAGCTACCTAAGGGTAACCAGATACTGCTTCAAGTGTGGAAAATAAGGCTACTAAGATAATCAATTTTGAAGTGAAATGAAGAAAAATAATAACGAGGAAGTGGAAAGGAAGGTTTAGATAAAATGTATTCCAATTTTGGAGTTATTTAACTAAAACGAACATGGGAACTATGCTATCCAATTACCTAAGCCAAGGGTTATTATAGAAAATCAATGAAAACAAATTTCAAGGTAGCAAGGAAGGAAATATGCTATCACTACAATTGAGGTAGTTCCTAAAAATTATTTTGTGATAGGTATGCTAGTTATTCACTCAATAATAACATTTTTTTTGATTTTGGTTCTACTCATTCTTTCATATCTTTCTGGTTTAGTATAACTATTTAAACACCACCTCAAAATATGGGAGTTGAATTATCTGTAATAATATTGAATGGGGAAATTATTGCATCAAAATTATATAACTCCTCTACAGTCAATTTTTGTGGACTGAACCTCCTAGAAATTCTAATTTTACTTCCTTTTTCGGAGTTTAGTTCTATATTGGTAATTGAATGGCAATATTTATAAAAATCCAACATCAACTATCGGGAAAGGGAGATAACTATTCACATCCCGTGGCCTCCTCCAATTCTTTACAAGTGTAAGGAGGAGGGTGAATCTCCTTAAGTATCATCATCTCAATTTATGATATTATTTAATTATGAGGAAGCATATTTAGCTCAAATTATTGAGAAAAAAGATAGGATCATACTCGAAGACATTCCAAATGTGAAGGAATACACCGATGTATTCTCTGAAGAATTTCATAATCCTCCTTCTGACCAAGAGGTTGAGTTATCAATTGATATTATACATAGATATTTTCCTATATCAAATACTCCTTATAGGATGTGAACTATTTATTTGAGAGAACTAAAGAAGTAGTCACAAGAGAATCTGGACAAGGGTTTTATACATCCGAGTGCTTCACCATGTTGTGTGATAGTCCTCTTCATCAAGAAGAAGGATGGATCAATGAACCTCTAAATTTATTGTCATGAACTTAAAAAAATTATGATAAATAATATGTTTCCCCTTACATGAATAAATTACTTGTTTGATCAACTACATGGAGCTTAGTATTTCCCTAAGGCAGACCTTCAGTTGGGATATCACCAACTAAAGGTGAAGAAGGAAGATATTCACAAGACTACCTTTCAAATAAGGTATTGAAAATATGATTTGATAGTAATGACCTTCAGAATCTCTAATGATCCAATTTTTTTTGGAATTAATGAATAGTTTCCTTATAGATTACCTCAACAAATGTGTGGTAGTCCTTATAGATGATATTTTGATATACTCCAAGAGTAAGGAGGAGTATGGGGATAATTTTAATAATGTGCTAAACAAATTATGAATGGAAAAAATATATACAATGTAAAATAAATGTGATTTATAGATAAAATAAGTATCATTCTTAGGACATGTTATCACTAGTAAAAAAATATTTGTAGACCCTTAAAAGTCAAAGGCAATTGAGGAGTTTCCTAGACCAACATTTTTTATAGAGATTTGTAGATCCCTTGGTATAGTTTGGTATTACCAATGATTTTTTAAGAACTTAATAGGATTTTCAAACCCACTAACCAAGTTTCATCAGAAGGGAGTAATTTTTTTTGAACCAGTGAATGTGAATACTGCTTCTAATATTAGAAAAAGAGGATTATCATTGCACATTTACTCACACTACCAACAAATGGAGAACTATTTGTGGTATAAAATGGTGAATAAAAGAAACTATTATTTTGATTACTGATGAAAAATAGTAAAGTGGTAGCGTATTCCTTAAGGAATCTGAAAGTTCATGAGCAAAACTATCGCAGACATTATTTAGAGTTGGCGAATATGTTCTTTGCTTTGAAAATATTGCCTCATTATCTCTATGGGGAAAAGTAGGAGATATATACTGATCAAAAGAGACTTATATATATTCATATAAAAGGAAATTAATATTTTCTAATGAATATGATCATATATCATTAAGGATTGTAACTGATCAATCTACTACTCTCCGATTAATGAAAATAAAGTGTCACTTACTCTAAGTTGAAAGGATATTGAAACTTTATAAATGACAATAATTGATAATGATGAAATCTTATTTGGATTACAAAGGATGGACATGGGAATCATAAGGTAAGAAAAATCATAATTACTTTATCTAATGATTTCTCATCCATATCTTATGGAGTAGATAAAGGTTGCTTAAAGTGATGATGTAGAAATTTAGAATAAGGTGGAAGATAAAAATAATAATAAATCCTCAAAATTCAAAATTGGTAAGGAAGGAGTTGTAATATTTGGGTCATGACTATGTGAACCATCAAATCCAGATATAAAGAAATAGCTTTTAATTGATACAAATATATCAACCTTCTCTATCCACCTAGGGAGCACAAAGATGTATCGTGATCTCCAAGGGCATTATTGGTGGGACAATATGAAGAAGTAAATCAATGAGTATACATCAAAATATCTAGTATGTTAGCAAGGGAAGTCTAAAAGGGAAAATTATAAGGGGATGATACAACTAATTACCAATACTAATATGGAAATGAGAAAACATCACTATGTAACTTGTCACTGGACTTCCTAATATAGCCAAATTAAATAATTATATATGGGTTATTGTTGATAATATTGTAAAGATAGATTAATTTATTGAAATTCAATAGGACTAATCACTCAATTAGATTTCATGGATATACATCAGATAAGTGGTGAGGTTAAAAGGAGTTCCATTATTGATTATATCTAATCGAGATCTTATATTTTCCTCCATGTTTTAGAAATGTGTCCAACATACTCTAAAAACTAATATGAACATCAATATGGCTTATTAAAACCAAAATAATGGACAATATGAGTTGAATATTCAGACACTGAAAGGATTTTTATGATCATTCTCAATGGATATCCAAGGAGGATGGGATGAAAATATTCCACTGGTCGAGTTCTCTTACAAAATTATCTTCCACTCGAGCATCCAAATGACCCTATATGAATCCATTTATGGGAAAAGATATAGAAAACCTAAATTAATGGTTGAAGTTGGAGAATCAAAATGCTGGCACCTGAAATTGTCGAGGAAATTGAAGAAAAGTTAAAGACCATCCATAATCATATCCGAGCTGCCCATAGTCAAAAAATAAGCTACGACGATAATCATCGACAAGACCAAGAGTTTTATGTTTGAGAAAATGTGTTCCTCAATGTATCTCCATATAATAGTTTCATTAGATTTGGGAAGAAGGGATAGATAAGTCCCTGCCACATTGCCTCTTTGAGTTTCTTGATCGCATCAGAGCTGTGTCATATTGACCAACACTACCACAAACCATGTCTTAAGTGCATGATGTATTCCATGCATCCCTCTTGAGGAAGTACACACTAGAAACCTCAAATGTATTGAATTAATAGGTGGTATAGTTGGAAAGTGATCTCTCTTATGGAGATCCGCTGGTGAAGATCTTGGACCATAGATATAATGTTTTACACAATATGACCACTCACTTTGTTAAAGTGCTATAGAGGAACGAAAAATAAGAAGAGGAAACATGGGAAATAGATGAAGAAATGAAGGAAAATTACCCCCACCTATTTTCAAATTAATATGTAAAATAAAATTTTAAGCTGAAATTTCTTAAGGGAGGAATTATGTAACACCCTGATGATTTTTTATGAAATATTTCTCTTCAAATAATTTAAATTCTTCAGCTTATTATGTTGCATGCAACACTGAGTTTAAACAAACCATGATATAATATTAAAATATTACCGCATATATAATAATATAAAAATTGAATTGGTGGGTATAAATAATAATAACTCCATTATTAAATATATTTATTAATAGTAAATAACTACGTAATTTTTAATAAAGACATTTTATTCTTAAAAAAGATGTTTTCTTTAAAAATAATAATTTAATTTATTTAAATATAATTAATTTTTACAATTTTAGAATCTTTATTTGAAAAATGAATATTAATTTTTTAATTCATCATGTCAAAATTATCTTTGGATTAATTTTTGATAATTTTCTAAAAAGTTTATAATTTTAATAAATAGTAAAAAATATTGGTTTACATTGAATACTTTATTTTTCTTTTAAAAAATTTAACAAGTAAAATTATATTTTAGATTAGTTTTAAAATATAATGAGTTCCTTTTGATTATAAATAATATAATTTTGTTCATTGAGATGAACTTTTTACATGAATTTAGTATAAAAACATTTTATACTTAAAAAGGGATTTTTTCAGAAATTTTTTTTTTCATTGCACTTTTCAGGTTTAAATTTAAATTAAATTATGAAATTATGTGTTTTTAATTTGGAAAAATGAATTCCATATTTGTAATCATAATTCCCAAACTTATTAAACATACCACTTTTCTTTTTGGTCTGTATGAATAGTAACCTTGGTAAATTTTGGTTACCACGGTTAAGGGTAAATTAGTTAATTAATGGGTGAAAATAATATGATAAAGACTATAAAATTACCCCAACACCTGATCCCAATTATTGGTTGAATAAATTAAAGACTTAAAACCTAGGGTTAAAAATTTAATTATTTAATAGACACTTGTACATGAAAATTACAAATATATTAATAAAATCAAAGAAAGTGAGAAAGTATCACACTCTTATTTTTTTTATTTTTTTATTTTTAATATTAGTTTAACTAGGAAATATATAGAATAATAAAGAGTTTTTTTTAAAGATACATCTTGGAAATTTTTTTAGTGAACAAACACTTACCTAAAATGCTTACATAACTATGATGCAATAATAATTAAATTAATAGAAAAATCAAATAAACAATATCAAAAATATTAAAATAAATATAACATGAGATATTTAAGATGATCCATGAATAATCACAATGATAATGAAAGTTTTAGGATATAATAAAATATTTGTTTATAATTTTACTAATTTAGTTTATTATTTTAAATTCAAAGTAATGAATAGTTTTAAATTTGAGAGTAATGATATTTTATGTGATTAATATTTTCTTAAATTACATAAAAATATTAAAAATATTTTAAAAAATAGAAAATAATTATTATATAAACTAAAATTCCATTTTTTTGAAATTTATGATCGAATGACACCATATAATTTAAAATTATTACATTTTAATATTGAAAATGTTGTTACCACAATTAAAATTAAAACAGGTTAATTAAGGGTTAATCAAATTGATATGGTTAAAAAAATACCAAAAATTGTCTAAATTTAATTGTTCGACTATATTAAAACCTTATCATATCGTATCTTGTAATATATGTAATTTTTGTTTTGTTTATGTAGAAAATAAATTTATTATAATTTAATATTTTGAGAAATTTACAAAAACACCTCTCCTTCCTTAGAAATATCACCCCTCACAACCCCATATCCCCACACATTATAAGGCTTGTATCTTGTCTATATTCTTCCAAATTACATTAAAAAGACTCTTCCCCATAGCCATGTGATTTTGGTCTAAAAAAATCCCAATTTAAGGTTCCTAAAGGGTTCCTTGAAGGAAGTGATATTGAAGAGGTACCTTTATAAAACCAATTCTTTTAATTCCATTTCTTCTTCTACCTTCACATGAACTCCTTCAAACATAATATTATAATAACTATAGTATCATGTATATAGTTTAATTTTATATTTCTAATGGAATATATTCTATCCACCTCATTTCTTATCTCCTCCAATTTAAAGAAATGAAACCATTGTCCATATTATGGTGTTTTACGATCTATATGGATTACGAGTATTCATTTTCAATTACTTCTTTTAAGGATAGTCATAAAAACATTATTATGGTTAAATAATATTTTAATATGTTTATTATAAATTTTTTCGTGTTCTTTAACTAATATATAGACATAAAGTAAAATAAAATGAAACTAGTTCGCGATGGTCGGAAAAAATTCCAAAATAAACTAAACATTTATTATTAATGTTTTATCAAAGGAATTATCCTCATAATGGAAAAAATGATATATGGGACCATTTATAATTATGGATTTGAATTATTACCACTTCATTTAACTTCTTAAAAATTATTCCCATTTGATAATAACTTCTATAATTACACACTAGTGAACCAATCATGAAACCATGAAAACAAACACCCATGGAAATACGAAATTGAACTTTACAAATCTTCAAAATGATCATAATTGAACTCAAAAAAATTATAATAAATCAAATAAATGTATCATAGGTTATGAATTAATTAATTAATCAATCAAATTTTATTATCTTGGACATTAAGTGAAAGTGAATAATTCCTTTAGACATAAGGTAAGGGATCTCTTCGAACCTATAATTTTTTCCTTTAGGTTACAATTTCTATCTCTTTAATCTAATTTATTTATTCATTTTCTTTTATACATAACCTAAATTCTGTTTATATGTTCCAAAAATATGTATACCCCAAAATTCATCTTTATTTTATGGTGAAATACATGTTTTAAAAGGTTATCTTCTTAATTCCTCTTGATAGCAATCCCAATTAACGAACACTTCTCTATTTATTACCTAATATTTGGTACACTCCATATACTATTTTAAGGCACAAATATTTTCCATAAATCTACTATTTTATCATGAAAAAATATTTTAGTTCATTTATGATTTATAAAAACAAGTATGTATTTATCTTCTTGAAATACTATTTAATATTTTCCCTTAAATAGCACTAAAGTGGATTATTTATAAAGTTTCCTAAACACTATTTTTCATGTATTCACTTATGTTAGAAATAATTATTCATGATCTATTATTATTTTTATTTTACTATTTTCCATTAATTATTTAATCCCTTATTTAAAGGATACCATTATGATACACCCTTTGGTTATGCCTTATGAGATGATTATTAAACCCATTTATTTATATGGGTAACCCTTATGATTATTACTTATGTTTTATTTCTTTATGTGGCATACATATTCCGGAACATACTATGATAGTTGTACCAAGATATCACTCTAATGAATTGGGTAATGTTGAGTCTCTTGATACGTCATATATGAGATTAAGGAGTAAACCTAATCCATTATGGGGTTGTGTCCTCCATGTGATATAGTCTTGGTAGTTATCCTTGACTCATGTTTATGTTATGTTGTATGTTTCTTCCACATTATAATATTTCCATGATCATATGATTCCATATTCTATATATCATTAATCCATATGTTTATACCTAATCCAAGCCTATTATTTTATCTTGTTCTGCCTATATAAGTCATGTGATATGTTACATTCCCATATTTATTACCTTACTGGGGTTTTTTCTGAATCCTTTTGTCTATGTATTTCCTAGGTTATCCTATGAAGATATAGGATCTCAAAGGGAGTTAAGAGCTCATTATGAAGATTAAATAAAAGATTTTCCTAATTTTAATTTCAAGTTTTCTAATTATGTTCCTATTACTCAAAAGACACTATAATATTCAAGTATTGGTTTATATTATGATCAAAATCATGTAATATTATGTGAAAATTTCAAGGGTTATTATAGAGATAGTCATCAAGGATAACCTATGAAGTTAGAAAATCTCCTTCTAGTAATGTCACCCCAATGTCTCCATAGAACTCTGCTCCTTGATAATAATGTAGTGAGACTATTTGGTAAGTCAATCATCAACCACCTAGATAGCACAATGTTATATCTCTTTTCACAAAAGGTACATAAAAAAATCTATTGATATCCCATATCACTTACATTATGAGATCTTAGGAGTTTTAGTCAATCTCAATGGAGAATGATGAGTTTCCTTCAATTATTGTCATGTGAAGCATCGAGAAACACACTCCATAATACTTTTCCTTATAACAGCCTACAAAAAAATTACAAAAATGGTATTGGTACATATTATCCACTCTAGTATTTACCACTAACGAGGAGCTATCAAAATCCCTTAATACCAACTCAAACATTGAAATCAGAGCCATTGTCTATCCCTGTAAAAGGATGACATGTTCTACACTTTTTGAAAAACTGTATCGTGCATCAATTGAAAATATCTAGTCTTATAGAAATTCAAAATAAATGTATCCCAACTATGCCTCTCTCATATGATGGAGAAGTGGTGGTGTCACTACCATTGATTAGAGATTGGTTGTCCCTTTCTCATCCACCAAGGTGAACTGCAAAGAGTCCAACTTCTCTGACACGTCCTACACTAAGTGAGACCCGAATTTTTTCTTAAGGTAATCTAACAAAAAATTACCCTTCCCTAGTGTATAGACTATCTCAAATTCATATTCCGACATGAACTACAACCAATTCCTCTTACTTAGGTTATGGTCTCTCTAAGATAATATATACTTGAGATTCTGGTTGTATGGGTAAACAATAAAGTGCTCACCCATAAGATAATACCTCAATTACCTCACGATGAATACTACTACTTCCAAATCCAAATTATTTCTAGTGAAGTTCTTCTCATGTGGACTAATCTACCTTAACACATAAGAAATCACTAAATTCATCTACATAAACCACAGTCAAACCCATCTGTAGTGTCATCACAGATTAATACATGATTGAAAAATTCCTCTAGTAATATCAACATTGGTCACTAGTCAACCATTGCCTCATTTTCTCATATTATTTCTAATATCGATCAATATAGTGAAAATATTTCTATTTTCATTTCAAAATAATACATGGGCACACAATCCTAGGAAATTATACTTCAAAACTCTGATAGTTCCCTTTCAAGCTGAGAAAACATCACAATTATTACACACTCTTAGGTGGTTACCAAGCTGGAATTGCCTCTTTATTCTTCATGTCTATAAATACACTATATTTAGAGATTAAATTCCTTAAAAAGTGTACCTCTCTAATTTTATAACTAACACTTTGAGATTTTATCGTATAACTGATGCTCACAAATTAAGTCTAGGGTGGTCCTCAAATTCTTGGTGCGCTTCTCCTATGTTGTAGAGTAAATGGGAATTCCATCATTAAATACAAAAATAAAAATTTACGAGAAGGGTTGAAATATCTAATTTATAAGTCCCATGAAAATAGTAGGGTAATTTTTCACAGCAATCAAAATCACCAAGAACTCATAGTGCTTATAATGACATTGTAATTTTGTTTTCGAAATATATTCTCTACGAACCTAAAATTATTGGTTCCCGGACCTGAGATCAATTAATGAGAACTATATTGAACCATATTTTTTTTTGAAAAGGTCCTCAATACTCTGCAATTTGTGCTTATTTTTTATTTTCACCAGGTTCAGGAATCGATAATCAGTACATAACATCAATATCTTATCCTCAGTGTTGAGGAACGAAACTAGAGCTTCCTAACGAGATGCACTAGGCATGATAAAACCCTTCTCATAAAGGTCCCCCAACTGCACCCTCATCTCCTATAGATTAGTAGGGGCCATTCAATATTACACATAATATATCACTCCAGTCATGGGGTGAAATCCATTGTAGAAACCAATATCTCTATATGGAGGTAGTCCAAAAGCATCTTTAGGGAATAAATTCATGTACACATCCAAAAATAATAGAATCTAGATATATATAGAGCTCAATGAACTAAGCTATGAACTCATTTTCTAATGAGAGATATGTTACATCTCCATAATCTTGATACCCACTCATTTTTCTTGCAGGACTTTCTCTCCATTGAAGGAAAAAGTTATTACATTATCCTATAGACATCTAACACTCTTGTGGTGATAGTATTTCTGAGAACATACTATAGATAACCAATGAATACCCAGAATTATATCATATGATTTCATTACAACAACCAAGATATCCAACAAATAAATATCCAAACTATGTCGCATATTGAACTATTGAAAAATGTGAGAAATGAAATAATCTCTCCCTATAGGAAAATCCAACCACAAATAATGGGATAAATATTCTAATGGAATATCCAACTCTTGCACGAGGTATATAGAAATAAATAATTGACTCATTACTATGTTTAAAAGTTTATAAGCTAAAGTATTGAAGCCAAATATCATACCCAGAAATATCTAATGTGTAGTATGATCATAACCATTAATGAACTATAACCGAACACACCCTCTTATTCCACCTTTTTATGTATTCTAAGAAAAACTAGGTCTGGTGGTGGGAGTAGTTCATAGTGTCATCCTCAACCTATAGCTCCTCCCATATGGCTCTTACAACCCCTCTATAAGTACTGACTCCCTGATGCTACCTTAGAAACCCCTAGGAGATCCCTGATCATGATGTTACCTCTGCAAAAGTGGTTTATCTACTGTCTTTCCACTATATAAAGTGCACTTGGTTAAGAAATCATGATCCATGTAACCCCACACGTCACAAGAATAAAATCATCTATCTTCAATATTATTATATCCTTTTTGCGATATAGGAACTTTAGTTCACTACATCTGAGTTCTGTAATGAGTATACCCCCTTCATTGAGATCCTGATGTTTGACCTCTGGTAGTATTAGTAGATGAATCTTCTATATGATGAACATTTCTAGCTCTATCTACCTGACTATCCTTTGTTAAGAATCTCTCTTCCACCTAGGGTCACTCTAGCACCTTGATATAAGTGGGAATGGAAAGAGATACTACATTTTCATAGATGTCCCTATCGATTAATAAATCAAACTTAAGTTCTTGGAAGTATCCATGTCTCACCATAATGGGACAATAGAGCATGGGGTTTGGGAAACTCAAGGTGTACTCCTCAAAAGTCATATCACCATACTAAAAGTCTATAATCTTTTAAATCAACATAGAGAACAAGGTTGAAGGGTAGAAATACTCATATAACAAGCACTAAAACTCCTCCCATGAAAGTGGTGACTCCTCATTGGTCTTGGTGACTAGACTGCACCTGTGTCTTACCACTCTAAGAACAATTATAGTTTCTAGAAAAATCATCTAGTCAGTTGGGGTTAAAACTAGTTATAAAATCCAATTTGCTAACTCAATACAATCCTTAGCTACCTGAGCATCTAGATCATCATGTAACATGAGATACCACGATTGTTGAAACTAAAAAAACATGATAAGACTTCATAATTCATCATCTTATCCCACTGGAATAATCATCTCCTCAGTATGTAGAATAACATCATCCTAAAATACTAGAGGTGGGTTTGTACCCTACTTATCGGGTTGGATAACTAATCTCTACTCTCCAAGAGGGAACACCACATGGAGAGGTCCCTACACCAAGGCATCATTACCCAATTGTTCAGTGTAATGATCCTATCTCGGTATCCAAGCTAGTTTTCCTCATGAATTCTTCATTAAATTTAATAAGATGTAACATGGAAAGATTAAAATATCCAGGGAGATAACTTAAGAAGGTTATTAGAGTCAAAGACACATTACTAAATGATACTTGTACCATTGGTTCCCTAAAACTATTTCCTTGGCATAAAAAGTCTAAAAGTAGTTGTTCAAAGTCCTGGTGCATGGATATATTGTCCTACACACCTTTATTGGGTTCTCTAGTTTGAATGTTAACTCAAGAAACTTTAAAACTATTTCCATAAGTTTAAAAACCAATCATCACAAAACATCCATATCCAAACACTTTCTTGAGACCATACCTCCTATGATAACACTCTATCATGAACCAAACCATAAAGGACCCACATTGTCTAATAGTAAGTTGAGAATTTTACCCCAAGATCACCTCCAATAGGAATAGTTCTAGAAACTAGCACTGAGTAGGAATATCTCACATGATGTGAGGCTTTAGCCTATAACATCACACACACACACACACATCTCCATACAATAGTGTAGGGATGATAATAAAAGATGAAACCTCTAGATTATAAACAAATTCATTTAAAAACCACTATGTAAACATTAGAGCACAATAAAAAATCCAAGGATATAAGAGAGAAAATATGCATAAAAGAAACCAAAATTATCCCAATCCAAAAAAAATTCTTACGATGAAGGAGAAATCCGTAGTCATAAAATCTGTAACTGACCACCCTAAGAGCTCAAAGTTTCCTTGTAAAACCAAGATCTACCTACCCTAGGTCCACTAAATTCCACTCCAAGATTATAATCATTTTAATAAGACACAACAGATATAGGAAAATCCAATGTAGGGGTGAGTATATATTTTCCTATAAGGGTACCCTAAAAAATATAAAGTGAGTGATAGAAATATTATAACCATCTTAATCCATAAGGAAATAGAAAAAAGAAAACCAAAAATATATACTCATAAATAAATATTTGTTTAATTGAGAGGAATCTTTATATTTATATCCATCTAAGAAGTATGGGTATGTCCATAGCTCTAACAACTTGTGCTGTACTAATTCTAGTAACCCAAAGTAACCTCACTAGAAATATAATGGAGGATCCAAAACATGATGTAAGATACCTTGACTGATGGATTATCAACTCCAGAAGGGAAATTTCTCCCCACTAGTGCTTGATTATTGGGGGGCTATAGCTCAGTAGATAGTGGACTCACACCCTAGTAATTTGGTGGAGTAACAGATCTACTAGTTTCTATGATATGGTGAACCTGATCCCTATAAAACCCAACATTCTAGGAATTCAAAAACCTGAAACCACTCTTAGGTTCATTCTGTTGCTTTGTCATTCTCCAAGAATCACTATAGGAAGTTTCTCTCCCACGTCACCTCATATTATATCTCATGTGCTGAAATAAATCCCACCATCTTGTTCTATGTTAAATTATTTTTAGAATGGACTACTTACAGACCCCAATCCAATTCCTAAAGAAATAGATATATGTGGTGAAACCTTATAAGAGAAATATATGATGTCTTTGGTGTACCCAAAATATACTCCCAAGTCTAAGCCACCCCATTTTCCCCTACTCCACTGGCGTGTAAAGGTCCACATATATGGAGTATGATCAGAAAAAAATGGTGTGTAGAACCTCCTAGTGTCCCAAGAATGTACTTCATGTACACAAGTTGACTGGACAAGTAGGTTCACATTGCATGTGGGACCACCACTTAACTATGTGATATGTAACTCATCTAGAAACACCAGTTTCCATATGAAGTAGACTGAATAATGTGTGATCTTCTGGAACACCAGGTTTGTATTCATAAATTTCATAGACAGAGAATTAATTCCCCTAGAATATTTATGTATCCACCATTATTGTTGATTCCACTGGGAAGAACTATCAAAACACTCAAATAGTGTGTTAAACGTCATCAACGGTCAGTCTAAAGTCAGATTCTAGCCGTTCCTCACTAGAAAATCATCCTCCATCACCCCCATTTCATTCAAACGAACTAGTTCACAAAACATCATTTACAATCCTCTCATGAATTACCATCATTAATATCATACCTTCACTACACCATAAAACATGATTCCAAACCCACAACAATGTTCTAAAAAACCAAAGACCAAATGCACAATTAGTTTGGTTCCATAAAATGGTTGAACCACCATTGAAATGAATAAAAGTGATGAGAACACATGGAAAAAAGGGATAAATAGATAAAACACCAAATTTAAGAATGATTAATGGCCATGTTCAGGTTGGCCACTATTTGTTGATGGAGAATAAAGGAAAAATATCATTATATAAATAAATCCAAAATTGGGGATAAAATTACAAAAAAACACCCTACCCAAAGAATTAATTGATCATTGGTGAAGAATGTGTTCACTAGTTATGTCATCAAATAATTCATTTCATTCTCCATTTATTCCACAATTCAATGAAATCACATGAGATCAATCCTCAATTCCTCATTCATTTAATAATCAAAGATCCTTCCCCATGGTGATGCATCCTCTACCTCTCAATTTCCTAGGGTTATATAGATTACCCTAGATATTAAATATAAATAGGATTATATAGTGGTCATTTATAGGTTAGCTCATTTTAAAAAATAATTTTAATTAATTAATTTTATTCATTTTAATCCATCTATAGTGGAAAATATTCCCAAAACCCAATACATATAAATTTATGTCATAACTAGTATAAAACAAAAATTTTGAATTGAACAATTTTTTCAATTTTTGCATCTTAGTATCTTATCATTGGAAAAACCATTATTTCCTAAAAGATGCATAATTTTTTTATATATAATATATTTAATATATCGATTTTAGGGCATTAAAACACCGGAAACATCATGCCAACTCCAAATAAAAACTTAGATTTATATATAGAAATACAAAAATGCGTTAAAAAGAAAAACTAGAGTCATTACAATAAATTATTAAACAATTTATCGATATGATAAATCAAATTTTAATTTTCAGAACTAGGAAGTTGATTAACATAAAATTCTCTAGAAATTACAGTATTTAAAAATTCACTTTTAACATACATTTAAAATAACTTAAAACCTTAAAAATCCATAAAATATAAAAAAACAATATACACAATTATAGAAACTTTTACAAAATATTCATCAAAATCTACACCTTCTTTAAGAAAATAAACTTGTCCCACAACTCTAGATTTATTCATTAAATTTTGACTAAATTCAAATATTTTATTTCTAAATATCCATTTAGTTAAAAAACATATTTATATTTAGGGGTTAAACTAAATTCCAATAATTATTTCTATTAAGTTGATTATGTTCATCATTCATAGAATTAATACAATTAGAATAATTAAAATCATTAAAATCATTATTAAACACTAAATAAGAAATAAAAGAATATTTTTTGAATAAATTTAACATAAAATTCATTTTCTTAACTCCAGAATCAACATTCAAAATTATATTATCAACAATGTTATTTTTATGAATTCTTTAAGATTTTGGATTAGAATGAGGAGTTTGGTCCTCATCAACAATTACATTATTCTCTCAAGATTCTTATTCACTAAAATTAAAATATCTAAAACCATATTCAACATTTTCTGAGGCATATTTTTTATTATAGAACTTTTTATCAAACTTTACATGCGTAGATTCTTCAATATTAATAAATATTTTATTATATACTCTATAAACTTTAGTATTATTTTAAAAACCTAGAAAAATAATTTCATCACTTTTAGAATCAAATTTATCTAAATTATACATATCATTTAAATAAAATAGTTACACTAAGAAACTATAAAATAACCAAAATTAGGGTTTATAATGTTAAATAGTTGATAAAAGGTTTTATATAATAGATAGAACAAAATATTTATTTAAAATATAAAAAATAGATTTTTTTATTCTAACCAAAACTATTTAGGAAAATTATATTCATTAAGAATAGTTCTATCCATTCCCTGAATTGTTTTATTATTTAATTATATATTACCATTTTTTCATGGTGATCTCAGAGTACAAAATATATGAAAATATATAGTATCTTAATAGAATTTCTAAAATTAAAAATTAAAAATTTACCTTTTTTATCACTTTTATTATATTAAATAAATAACAATTACTATTTTGAATTAAATTTCAAAATACAATAAATGTTGGCAAGAATTAATTCTCATGAGACACGAAATATACCCATGAAAACCTACTAAAATCATAAACTATCATATGAATTTTTTTACCTCCTAATATACCTATTTTCATTAGATCCAATAAATAAAGATGAAATAATTATAATTTCATAGTAATATAAACATGATTGAAAAATATGAAAATTTATTTATATTACTTATCTTTTAAACATGAATCAAATATATAATTTTTCACTTACTTTAATTTAGGTAAATATAAAACATCTCCATGTTTTGATAGTTTATATTTTAAAGTAAAAAATGATCTTGTCCAAGACTCATGTACTATAGAACATCATCATATTATATAATATTAAGATACACACCATTCTGATTAGTTTGTTCTGATAAATTAATAAAATAAATATTTTTTTTTCTTATTTTCATAAAATATGATAGAATTATTTTTTAAAAATAGATATTTATTATCTTCAAATTTAATATACATACCATCATCATAAAGTTTTGGTATACTTATTAAGTTATGTTTAAGAAATTAAACATATAACACTTTAGAAATTTAACCTATATGTGATATAAATACAACACCAAAACCTTTAAACCTTTATATATAAGTATGTTTTAATATAAAAGATCCACAATAACTTATAGTGTAATTACTTTTTTTGGATCACCAATCATATTCCTAGAATAGACACTATACATGCACAATGTATCCTTGAGATTCTTCGGGTGATTTTCCTTATTTAAAATTTTCACCATTAAAAATAGTTTAAAAGAACCTTATTTACTTCTAGATTCATCACTAGAATCCAATTATTTAGTGTATCTCTATCGAACTTTATATACAAACAACTTATTTTTTTGTAAGTTGAAATTGTATATACATTTTTCTGTCATTTTGTTAAGGATTATATATATTTTTACTCGATAATTCCTCAGATATGTTTTTTATTGATTAAAATAGGTTTTAAATGTTTTAAAGGAAAAGATGAAACAACTAACCAAAAATTTCCATTAAGAATCATGAAACTACATTACATGACCTATTGAAAATTTTCAAAGCATAAGGACAAGTCATAAAGAATTTTATATCTTTAACCCGTTACAGAATGTGATTCAACAATAAACATTGTGTAATTTTTGAATTCAATTCTCTCTTGTAAGATAAGGCCTAGAGAAAGATACATGTCATGTGTCCCAGATACACATTGTGAAATGTGTCAAATTTATAAATCTACAGTTGAGATTAATGTGAGATTCACGTAAATTCAAAAATCACAGAAGGAAAATTAGATAATAATTACACAACATGAAACACTATTACACGTCATGTATTATCCTAACTATTTACCTAGTATAGGTGCACCATATAAATAAGATAAGGAAGGAACTTTGTACTTCTATCAATATTTATCTCTAATTTTCTCTCAAGTCTTCTTCACCCTTTCTCTCTAAGATCAATTTGTATCAAGTATTTTCATTGTTTTGTTATTACTCAAGCACTATGGATCAATTTTAAACTATTCTTCATACATTTTTTCATCTCCAACACCATTCTATGTGTGTTTTTCACCCCAATAATAAATATTTGTCTAATCTACACTCTTCTTGTTTTTATTCTTATTTTAAGTAATTATTTTATTAGAATTGTGATTGTTTTTAAGTCCATATCACTTATTCACAATTTCATGTTTGTTAATCAATTTAAAATTAAATCTTTCATGTTTTTCAATTGTTCAATCCCAATCTATGTCAGCATGTTAATGATGTTTTCAATTTCTCATCTTTTTGTGATCAATTATATTATGATTAACCAAAATTATTAGGATAGGTATTGAGAGTATGGGTGAATGAATCCAATTAATCTTTAATTATCAACTTGGTAATCTTCTAGAATAGTAATGAGGATAAATAATAATTGTTATCTAATTATTTTGAACATCCTTGACTATAGGAACTTTGAATTAACCACCTCGATATGATTAGAGTAGAATATTCCATGACCATTAGCCTATGATAATTTCTGATTTTGAGGCCAGAATTAATGCATCCCAGTTACAACTATTTCTAGATCAAGGAATAATTTTCTCTTGTATAATTATATTTTTCTTGACCATAGATAACTTGTGAAATTTTCTTGCTTCACATCATATACCTTAGGACTATACCAAGTTAGAATCAAAGATCATCCTTTCTCCTAAACCAAGAAATTAATCCAGATCCCTTCCTTTTCTTTGATCTTTTTCCTTAAAAATCATAACTATAGTTTTTCCCAAATCCAATCATCCAAAGAGGATTCTTACCACAAAGGGTTTTGAGCTTAGTTCTTTCCAGACATTACAAAAATACTTGTAGGACCGACAACGAACTATCAATATATTATGTCTTTGTAGAAATTTTAGTTGGGTAAATATAAATCTAATATAACTGTAATCCGCATGAATTAAATTATGCTTGCGTGCATGTCAAATTTTAGCACAATTTTTTGGGAATAAAAAGGACTCTGCAAAGGCTTTCTAATTTTTTAAAAAAGAAACCATTATTACCTCCCCTTTTCCCCATTCCATTTTCTTTTTCTTTACCATTTATTTCAGATACCACTGCATCCTTCTCCTTCTTGCATCTCTTAGTGCATGCATCTAGACCCTCTGACTCATTCAAGGATCCTTGAAATATAAGAACAAATTTTCTTTGAACCTAAAATCAATAAGTATAACTATGTATGCCACCATTCACAAATGGCTGGCCGAATCAATCATGCCGGTCCAAACCATCCCAACCCACCAAACACGCAACCTATCATACATGGTGAGAAACTAGTGCAATAAGAGAACACCATATTGGATTTTGGATTTCCATCAATCAATGATGTCATGACTAGTATCGTATTACCTACTATACAGGAACATAATTTTTAAAACAAACCTGGACTCATTTATATGATCCAGAACATGGGAAAATTAAATGGGCTTCAATGTGAAGATCCCCATGATATTATTTCAAACTTTTAGCAAGTTTTCAATACGTTTCACAACTAGGGAGTATCTTATGATTCCATAGGACATCATTTATTTACCTTCTCCCTGTGAGAATGAGCTATATATTGGCTCAAAAGTCAAGCACCTGAGTCTATCACGACTTAGGATGATCTGACTAAGAAATTCCTAGACAAGTAATTTCCACAAATTCTCACTTGGAAACTATGAAATGACATTTAGAAGTTTTCTCATGAAGATGGAGAATTATAATGGTAAGCATGAGACTGAGTTAATGAGATTAACTGAAAGTTCCCACATCATGAAAATAATATTTTTATTTAGCTCTAGATATTTTATCATGGTCTCTAACCAGTTACTCGCACAGTCGTTGATGCCATATCTGATGGAGGGTTAATGTTAAAAACACCTCTGGAAGAATGAGAAATTCTAGATGAAGTATATAATAATTCTAGTCTATAGTAAAGTGATCGTGCGATTCCCTAGTGTGGGATATATCAAATTGAAGAGCATACCTAACTAGTTGCACTATTCAAATCTTTGAACAACAAGTTGGAATCATTCAAACTACCAGCCGCATCACTAATCCCTCATTCTCTAGTCATGAAAATTCTGTGATGTGACATGTGAGATGGACCACAGATTTATTAAGACTGCACAACAAGTGTTGATTAACAACCAAGTTAGGAGTGAAATTATATTAATTATAATCAAAAAGAAAAAAAATTCATTATCCATAGCAATAATTTTAAAAAAATACTGTAAAAAAAAGGGTATTTCCAAAAAAGAAGTGTTTAGGAACCATTTATAAATCAAGGACCACCATTATATCCTCTAATAAATAATGTGCATCTAAAACCACAGCAGGTAACCAAAAAAACCATCCCTCTGCATAGCCAACAACAATTTCAAGGAGTTCCATCGATACCTTCACAAATATCGATACATCTGCAATCAAAGTTGGGAAATATACAGTTAGCATTTGTTCAAAAGGCAGATCAAAGGATGAACACTCAAGAGATGGGAGTGAAAATCCAAATGGAATCACTATGAATCCTTTTTCATCAAATGTGTTAGATCTCAAAGACCATATAAGAAATATTTCTATGTACTCTACCTGGTAACACAAATACATACTCGATAAAAGAGGTAATGGTTGTAGTCATGAGGAGTGGAAAAGTACTATACTTTTAGCAACCATGAGGAGGAGAAGGAAAACAAGTTAAGGAACCATAAAAGAAGACAACAATTATTAAGGAAGAAAATGATAAATAAGGAAATATTACTGCCCATGTAACACATCTATAAATACCACATTCTATAAAAATTCCAATTCAAGAGAGACCTGTGGAAGAAGTCTATATTTCCCCAGCACCTTATAAGCCAATACTTCCTTTTCTGAAAATAGAATGTAAAAAGAAAAATTGAAGGGAACTATATAATTTTTTGGATATGTTCAAGGAACCACACATCAACATTCCTTTTGCTGAGGTAATCACTCAAATGCCTAGTTATAGAAAATTTCTTATGGAAATTCCTTTTAAAAAAATAGAAATGGAGGACCTAGGAGTCATCCTACTGAATTAAGAATGATATGATATTGTTCAGTGAAAACTTCCACAAAAAATGAAATATTCCAAGAGTTTTTCAATTCCTTTCACAAAAGGATAATGTAACTTTGGAAGAGAATTGTTCGATTTAAGAGCCATCATCAACCTCATTCCGATTAGTGTATTCCAAAACTGGGTCTTGAAGAACTCAAACCCACAAGAGCAGTACTCTAATTGGATAACCTATCAAAAAAGTATCCTCAAATAATTCTCAAGGATGTCATAGTTAAAGCTTACAAGTTCATTTTTCTAGTAGACTTTCTTGTTCTTGACATGGAAGTGTAAGCAGAAATTCACATCATTTAAGTCTGACCAATCTTATCCATTGGAAATGTATTGATCGATGTAAATCAAGGAAGAATCATATTTCTATCAGGTGAAGAACAATACATGTTAGAACTAGCAATGGAAATCTAACAAATATATGACTCTTTTGACTACCAAGCTATCTTTATCATATATGAAAGAGGAGGCTATTTAAACAATGGAAATGAGCGGGATTAAATGATCATTGATGATGATAAAGAATATGAATTTGAAGAAGTAAACTACATATAACCTCTCATAAGGGACATCATACCACCTTTCATAACCTAATTCATTTAGCCATAAAATATGGAACTAAAACCCCTCCCCAATACACTCAAGTATTACTTTATCGAGACTCTAGATGCACTACCAGTTATCATTAACTGTAAACTATCCGATTTATAATAGGAAAAACCGATTGAAGTCTAGAAAATACATAATCTATCAATTTCCTAGGGAATATATGACCTTAAAGGGATCAATCCTGCTTCATGCACCCATAAAAGTTTACTTGAGGAATGTGGAAAACCCAAATATAAACCACAGAGGCGAATCACACCACCAATGAAAGAAGTTGTTAAGAAAGAAGTAATAAACCTTCTAGATTCTGGAATAATATTTTCAATCTTTGATAGCGAGTGGGTTAGCTCACTACAAGTAATTCCCAAGAAAGGATACCTCATAGTGGAAAATAATGATGAAGATGAATTGATCTCAACTCGCACCATCACAAGATGAAAAGTATGAATGGACTATAAAAATATAAATGCAACAACCCAGAAAGATCATTTCCCCATAACTTTTA
Source organism: Viscum album (assembly GCA_963277665.1). NCBI lineage: Eukaryota > Viridiplantae > Streptophyta > Magnoliopsida > Santalales > Viscaceae > Viscum > Viscum album. Next base: position 1,500,739,658 of record OY728122.1, on the reverse strand, counting down.
TGGACCAGATTATTAAGAGATAAGAAGGACATGAATTCTACTATTTCGTGGAGGGATATTCAAGTATAATAAGATTAAATTCAACCCATAATATTTTTCTAAAATAACATTCACATCTCCATTTGGCACTTTCACCCACAAGAATTTGTCGTTCGGTATATGTAATCTCTAGAAAAATTTCAAAGATGCATGAAACCTATATTCCATGATATAGTGGATAAATTATTAGAAATACTTACAGTTGGTTTTTTAGTTTTTAGCAGATACTTTGAGATCTATATAAGAAATATTTGGTTAGTCCTACAACACTGTGAAAAGAAGTCTCTAGTTTTAAATTGAGAAAAATTACACTTTATGGTTTTAGGAGGCATATTCATTGGAAAAAAATTCTTTAATAATAGCATGGATGTTGATCCTATCAAAATAAAAGTGATAAAATATTTACCTATGCCCACAACATTTAAAGGTATAATGAGATTTCTAGACCATGTTGGATTCTATCCGTGATTCCTAAAGGATTTTGAGAAAGTTTTATACCCTATGACACATATTTTATCAAAGGAAACACCATTTTAATTCACTAAAGAATATCAATGGACATTCAACAATTTAAATAAAAGTCTGATAGCTGCTCATGTAATAATTTATCCAGATTGGGAAAAGGAATTTGAACTGATTTGCGATGCCAATGACTTTAATGATGGTCCTATTTTTGGATAGCGAGTCGGTCACATATTCTGCCCAATCTATAATGACATTCATGCACTTAATAAACCTCAGGTGAACTATAAAACCATAGATAAGGATCTATTAGTATTCCTTTATGCATTCAAAAAAATTCACTACCAATCTAGTTTTATCAAATGTAATTGTGCACACTGATCATGCTGCATTAGATATTTGAGGAAAAAAATATGCCAATTCAATACTGATGTGGTGGATTCTATTTCTTAAAGAGTTATAAATTATCATCAAATATACTAAGGACTTAAAAAATATGATTGCAGATAATCTATAATGAGACTTAGCATACTAGAAAATTATCTATACACATGATACCTATAACTAGACTTAGCATACTAGCAAATTATTTTTTTGGATCAAGTATCACACTATTACTAGGATGAACCACTACTTTTTATGGGATGTGATGATGGTTTATTACATTGCTGCCTTCTAGAAGATGAAACCCAAAACATTTTAGAAATGTTTCATACATCACTAACAGGTGGAAATCTTGGAATTGAATTCATAGTGGTGAAGATTCTATATGGTGGACATTTCTAGACAACACTCCCCCAAGATGTAAGATTCTTTTATCAACATTGTGAGAAATGACAACTAACTATCAATATAGGAAAAAGGAAAAAAATTCCCCCAAACCCAATCATGAATGTAAAATTATTTGATGTATGGGTGATAGATTTCATCAGACCATTTCACTACTCACATAGAAAATCCTATATCCTTGTTGGTGTTGAAAACATTTCCTAATGGGTAGAAGCTGAAGCTACAACTCATGACACCGTGGAGGTAGTCATCAATTTCTTGAAGAAAAATGTATTTTCCTGATTTAGATTTCCTAGAATAACAATTTGTGATTGAGGAAATAATTTCAATAATAATGCGGTAAAAGGATCGCTTACAAGATAAAGAATTCGGTACAACATAGGAACTCCCTACAACCCGAAAACAACCGGGCAAGTTGAATTGTCAAATAGGGGAACCAAATAAATCCTAAAAAATACCATGAACCTAAGTAGAATTAATTGGGGTCTTAAATTAGATGATGCACTTTGGGAATACTCTATTATGTACAAAACACCAATTGGAACCGCACCTTTTTGATTGATATGTGGGAAACCCTGTCATTTTCCAGTAGAGCTAGAGCATCGCTCATACTAGGAAATAAAAAATCTCAATATGGATTTTAAAAAATCTAGAGAATCTAGGATGATGAAATTAGATGAATTAGAAGATCTCAAAAATGACACTAATGAAAATTCCAAGGTCTATAATGAAAAAAATGGCATGACCAAGACATTGTGAGATGATTTTTTTTTCCAAGAATAAGGTTTTGTTATATAAATAAAGGTTAAAGTCGTTCCTTTGGAAGATCAAATCCAGGTGTTCAAAACCATTTTAAGTCATTCATGTGTTTCCTTATAGGATATATTGAGATTCATAAAGACAAAACACCCCATTCAAAGTAAATGGTCAATAGTTAAAAATATTTTAATAACCCTTCAAGGAAAGTTGTGTTGTCAATTTGAAATTCACCTAAGAATCAAAGAGTCAGTTTCTCAATGTTAAATAAAGCACTATCTTGGAGGTAACCTGTCATGAACCAGTCTGGGTCACCATCCGACCCGGTACCCGACTCGGTCTGCGACATGGCCCGATGGGCGTTCCCGATCCCCACGGGTTGGTACAAGTGCCCGAGTATCATAAGTAACAAGTGGGAATGTTTTACCCAAAATGAAAGATAGAAGGACAACTAACAATATAAACAAATGAAACTAGAAACAGACAACCAAACACACCTTTAAACTATAAATAGGTTTAAGGTTTACAATTAGAATAAAAATTTAAGGTGAACAACAATAAAGATAGAGAACTAAAACTCCAATACCGACCTCCAAGCGAAGAAAATCAGCAACCCGAACCACCATCACTAAGTTCAATTATTCGACCTGGAATACAAAATAAACATAAACTACATACACCCAAAGGTGTATGTAGGGTGTGATCCAAAATCGCAATAGAACGTCACCGAATAAAAGGTTCCACACATAATTATTAAATGAAAATACATTTAAAATTTTAATTAAAGAAACAAGTAAATACTTAAACCGTTTAAAAAAAATGAGATTAAGGAAAACTCTTTAAAATGGAACTACTTAAATTAAAATACACACACACACCCTTAATTTTTAAAATAACCAATGTGTCACACTGATGATCATAAAGTAACCAATGAGCACCAAATATGGGAGAGGCCTCATGGGTGTTATCTAGCATGGGTCCCTAGATCTCCGTGTCTCGGTGAAGCGTGGCTTAGAAGGACACAAACCTCATAAAATGTGGCTTAGAAGGCCACAACCCTTAGAAAAGGTGGTTTATAAGGCCACGACCCTCAGAAAATGTGGCTAAGAAAGACACAACCCTCAAAAGGCATATGTTTAGTTAGTGTTGCAATCGTCAGTAATGCCAGTGAAACTGGGTCAAGTCACCTCCGGAACCCTAGTCCACTATCCTAGTCCATCCTCCTAGCTACTCGGGATTCCTGAATTGTTCTCAAGTAAGTTTAAAGTTCATTTCACACATCACACTTACTCATAAAATCCCAACAGGGCACTTACACACGCAAAATCACCATTTTCACACCCAAAACCTCCTTTAAAACCATACTCACACCAACAATATTTTCAAAAAATAATCTTCATAGGTTACATACTCAATTAAACCACCTACACAATGTAAAGACACTTATCATTAAACAAACTACAACTTACACATGTAAACACCATTTTCAAATAAGGCGCACACTAAATAATTTTTCAAAAACGTTTCACACCATTGTCATAATTAAGTAAACCATAAAAAAATTATAAAGCAATAGAAAAAGGGTGTCACAATCCTTAGCAAAAATAAAGTAACCATTTATAAATTCAAACACATTCACACATCACACTCACTCCAATAATGTTTTAAAGTGTAACCTGCACCACCCAAATAGTTTGATGTAAAAAACCTTATACCATATGAAAACACAATTTCATAAACCACGTAATTTAACTAGCCAAAAATAAAAGCTTATAAAACAATTTAAAATAAATCGCTTGGTGTTAACCACTAAACCCACACAAACCCCTCTTTTACGAATGCACACACCCGACGTTATGCCAAAAATAAAATGTTCACCACTTGAATAAATTAAAAAGCTAACCGCATAATTTAAAAATCACTAACAACTAACTAGATAAATGTTCACAATAAAAAACACACATGTACATAAACATGATACTAGCAATTTCAATGCATATCAAACTCCAATGAAAACTCACTTCTCACTATAAAAATTAATTAAATAACATGTTCAACAAATTAAACTTTCAAATTAATTTATCAAATAATGATTAGACATGGAACCCAATACCTCGGGTGTTGAAGACCCCAATAGTCGATGCGAAACTTCAATTACTCATTAAACACACCACAAAAATTTCTAAATGAACCTTAAAAACAAAATATTAGAAAATGCATTAAAATAAAACCAAATTCAACAAAATTTGGACCCAAAACAAGAAGAAAAACTTACCTGCAACTCTACCAAAATGGAAGGACAATAAATCAAAATAAAACGCACTTGCAGCAGAGATATGGGAGTCCAGACGGAGCTTAAATGAGGTCACGGGAGGTGTGTTGTGCCAAAAAATCAGCTGAAAGGGAGAGGTGGCATAGGTCTGAGTGGTGAGAGGAAGAAAGGCAAGGCCATATTGATGTGAGGAGGTGTGAGGAAGATGGAAGCACGACTTAGTGGTAGCGGGTTGATGCGGCCAGAGAGTGGAAAAGAGGGTGTCAGATGGGATTTTCCAAAAAAAGAAAAGAAATAAAAAGGAGGTCGGTGGCCATGGGGGGTTCATGGGGGTGGCGCGAGGTGGTGCGAGGGGAGATGGGACAATAGAGCGTCATTTCCAGAGGGGTGCGATGTGCCGGAGGGGAGCAGCGAGATGGTAGGGTTACGGGGGTAGGGGTGTGTGACTGCTGAAGGCTGAGGGAGGTGCGAGACGTGGACCAACAGACAGGGTGGGAGGTGGTGATCGAGTGAGCAGGCTGGCCAGGGAGGAGTCTGGTTCTCCAGTGGTGGTCCACGAGGTAGGAAGGGGGGAGACGCGACAGGAGGGTGGCATGACATAGCGTCAATTAGGAGGCATGGGGTGCGGCGCGGGGGGTTCCGGCGGGGTAGAGGAAGTCGCGACATAGGAGAAAGGGGGGAGGGGGGTCAAACCCCACCCTAAAATAGAATATAAAAAAGTAAAAAAAAGTAATAAATAAAATAAAACTAATATAAATTATCAATATTAATAATATTATTATTCGTAAACTAAAACCTTAAAAAAAATAAGTATTACAATATTAATAACAACTTAATAAATTTTATATTCTTAATTAATAATACTAATATTCTCAAACATTATTATTGTTATTATCATTAAAAAAACTTCTTAAATTTTTATTAAACTTCTTATTTTCATTTTATTTCCATTGTTTTCAATACATTTATTTAACCACCTTGATCATCATGCAAGCCGTTTGGTGAATCGGGTGAGGTAACGCGGCGAACCATCAAAGTTGCGCAGCTTCAACCGTTCCCCGACTGTGCATCGGACACCACCATGCCTAAAATATTCATTTATCAGCAAAAAGTAAAAATTTTAATCAGGCTCATCCCACACTTCGACAAAGATTTACAAAAGAGAATACAAATAATAAAGATAATAAATAAATATTGTTTTAGAAATCTGGGTGCGACAATTCTCCCCACCATAAAGCTTTGCGTCCCCAGAAAGCCACAACTAAGGCTGAGACCCAAAAAAAAATGGCACCCCCTTAAGGTTCAAAGAGGATCCCCATAAAAAGAAAGTGGTTAGAGAAAATGAATTAAATGAAAACCTCAAGAGGCTCGTATATAGACTTCCTGATATGTGTCGCTCATCCCAAAGAGTAAGAACACCTCCAGTGGATTAATCAAGGATTGAAACTCTTGTACCCACAGAAACCAACTTCAAAAACCAATACACCTCGAGAACCAAAGAAAGAAAACCACATCGTTTGACCGGAACGAACAAACAAGACCAAGCACGTCCATGGAATACTCTTATCACCTACCACCAAGTCATCTTTAGGAATAGAGAGAAAACGCCAACCAAGGAAAAGCCTGAAGGGGCTCCCCACCATTAGAAACTTACCGACGCCCGAGATGAAACTGGTAAACTGACACAATGTGGCCTAGATGGGATCACCACCCTTACTAAGAAGTTCCAACTTGTTTCATTCCAGAAACAATTGTGTGAGACCCATCCTGGGTCTCGCCACCATTATAACTGAAAGAGGATACAAAACTTTGAAAATTTCCCTGAAAGTAACCAAACACCCCACCAAAAGGGGTAGGGAGGGAGGGGCCCGACCACCAGGCATCATAGTCACGAACTAAGACCAAACATCATCACTATGTCCCTGGATGAGCACTATTCAAATCTAAGGCCAATTTACCTAATAGGCCCCAAAAGGACCACTAAAAGTGATTACATTCGCTGGGATGTAACCCCCAGGACATTAAGGTAACGAGACGACCACGCCTCCTCATAGTCATGAAATCCTTACGCACCCAAATGGTTCATTCAGAACTAAATAACCAAAATAATAATAATTCAAAATGCCTTTGCTTTCAGTACCGATGACAAAAATAAAGTCATTTTCTCAGACACTCCTGGGTTCCTGAACACGCGTCAGCTTCACTCTGAGGCCTATGGCTGGAGCCCTAATGTTTGAAACATCTCTTGCCTCACAATAAGGTATTGAAGACTCCCAAATAGAGCTTCTCCTTTTTGGTGACACATGCAATCACACCACAACTGAGAAAACACTGACAACCACAACACACCATGACGTCCAACTACTCACTCGCGGTATATCCACCAAAATAGGGGTTTAGATGGCATACATTCACTAAATCTTCATCTTAACCAAGAAACTTAATAAGGTAAAGATGCAAGAAAACCACTCCCATTTGAACAGAAAAATAATTAGAACTACCCAGGAAGAGGACACACCCCTATGAAAATCAGGATTCCTGAAGGATTTCAAAAAATCCACCTTTTCTATTTCAGAGAACTCACGATGAAAACGTCACCAAAAATGACCTTTGTGGCCGATAGAAGCACTACAAACCTTTCAATACTTTGTTCCGCACAGATAATTCTGAACCGCCTTCACGCTTCCCCGCTGGAATTCCTCTCACCGTTTTCAGGGGGCCTTCAGACACAACAATGTCAGACTTAATACCCGACGACTCAGAAAACTCAAAGTGACCAACACTCTAATAAATTTCCCTTGCGTTTGTCATTTTTCTGCGAGAGGATTTTCTTAACTGAAAAGAAAAATAAATAGACTTAGCACTATCACTCAAAAGGGAGAGTCCTTGCTTTAATCAAATGGAGGGTCGACCAAAAAAGAATTACACATAGCCGCACTTCAATCACATGTTAACGCTTCATGGGGGGCATGAACTAGTCAAGAAATAAAACCATGGACCCAACTAAACTGGTCCAATGGTCAAGGCATACCACAATCAAACACTAAACATGCAGGGGAACCACTACAGGGGCTTCCCGAAGCACTTTTCAAAAGAATTCACTAACCACATTCTTGCACACCAACTTACAAATAAAAATTAAATCTCAAGACACAAATAATTCAAAATGGATTCTCGGCTCAAAACGCCTCACATACAACACTTCCAAAACACAAGGACACACCACACAATACCCGGTTATAAAAACATAAAATTTTCCTTTAATAAAACTTTTGGAAGAAAAACGTAGCTGGTGGGTTTTACAAACACCAATAGTGTCCCATGGGGCTCGCACATGCATGTTCTCAAGCCACACCGGCACCCACCTCTTGTCCATCTAGGCACCCATCCAATCGTTCCAATAACCATTTCTCTTTACATATACACTCATGCATGTGGTTTCCCATGAGAACACCAAGAAATAAAACCAGACCCTTTTCATTTTTCAAATCCTAACATTCAAGCCACACTTTCCAAACCATACAAATCATTTTATTTTTAAAGCGCTTCATTTTAAAACATTTTTTTTCAAGACCAAAACATTTTTACTTAAAAAATAGATTTCCATGAATCCAAAACAAAGATATGAGGAATGATGCAAGAGTAGACTAGTGTCAGCATGTGACTAGAACATATGTTTGGAGGTCATACACCAATCACGCCATCACCATAGAGAGTATTCTCGGACAGCTTCCCCGGATCCATTTGGATTGGTAGACCCTGCGATCTCACTGGGACCACTGACCCTACTCCCTTTGCATTTCCCCTAAACAAGATTAACCAAACTGACCAAAGGTTTAGACACACCATAACCAGTTTTGGTAACTCAAGTCCCGCCATGAGGTGTGCTGGCAAGGAACCTTTCTCGAAGCCTGGACGTCGAGTCCCGACAACCTTAAATCCAACCTATTGTGACTCTATCCCAAAAGAACACAAAAAAAGAGAAAAAACCTGCCTTTGATACCATTTTTTCCCAAACCAGGCCGGGTCGCCATCTGACCCAACGCCCGACCTGGTCCGCAACATGGCCTGAAGGGCGTTCCCGATCCCCACAGGTTGGCACAAGTGGCTAGGTATCATAAGTAACAAGTGGGAAAATTTTACCTGGAATAAAAGATAGAAAGACAACTAACAATATAAACAACTGAAACTAGAAACAGACAACCAAACATGCCTTTAAACTATAAATAGGTTTATGGATTACAATTCGACTAAAAACTCAAGGTGAACAACAATAAAGATAGAGAACTAAAACCCCAATACCAACCTCCAAGCGAAGACCATCTGCAACCAGAACCACCATCACTAAGTTCAACGCTTCAACCTGGAATACAAAAGAAACAAAAACTACATACACCCAAAAGTGTATATAGGGTGTGATCCAAAATCCCAATAAGACATCACCCAATAAAAGGTTCCATGAATAATTATTAAATGACAATACATTTTCAATTTTAATTAAAGCAAGAAGTAAATGATTGAATTTTTTTAAATAAAATGAGATTAAGGAAAAAAGTTTCAAAAATAAAAACTTAAATTAGAACACACATACACACCCTTACTTTTTAAAATAAACAATGTGTCACACTGAAGAGAATAAAGTAACCAATGAGCACCCAATATGGGAGAGGCCTCATTGGTGTTAGCCAGCTTGGGTACCTAGATCTTTGTGTCTCTGTGAAATGTGGCTTAGAAGGCCCCGACCCTCAGAAAATGTGGCTTAAAAGGCCACAACCCTTTGAAAACATGGCTTAGAAGGACACCACCATCAGAAAAGCATATGTTTAGTTAGTGTTGAAATCGTCAGTACAGCTAGTGAAACTGGGTCGAGTCACTTCCGGAACACTAGTACACTAGTCAAGTCCACCCTCCTAACTACCCGGGCTTCCCGCTTTGTGCTCAAGAAAGTTTCAAGTTCATGTCATAGGTCACACTTATGCATAAAATCCCAATAGGGCACTTACACACGCAAAATCACCATTTTCACACCCAAACCATCTTTTAAAACCATACGCACACAAAAAATCTTTTCAAAACATAATCTTCATATGTTACATACTCAATTAAACCACCTACACAATTTAAAAAGACTTATCATTAAACAAAATACCACTTACATACACAAACACCATTTTGAAATAAGGCACACACTAAATCATTTTCAAACACGTTTCACACCATTGTCATAATTAAGTAAACCATAAAAAAATTATAAATCAATTGAAAAAGGGTGTCACATGTCTTTGCACAGACTAAAGTAACCATTTATAAATTCAAATGCATTCACACATCACATGCACTTAAATAAAGTTTTAAAGTGTGACCTGCACCACCCAAATAGTTTGATGGAAAAAAACCTTATACCAAATGAAAATACAATTGCATAAACCACATAATTTAACAAGCCAAAAATAAAAGGTTATAAAACAATTTAAAATAAATCGCTTGGCATTAACCACTAAACCCACACAAACACATATTTTAAGACTAAATGTGCAAAAAGTCAGTCCAAAAATATAATGTTCACCACTTGCACAAATTAATAATCTAACCACATAATTTAAAAATCACTAAAACTAACTAGATAAAAGTTCACAATAGAAAACACACACGTACATAAACATGCTACTAGAAATTTCGATGCAAATCAAACTCCAATGAAAACTCACTTCGCACTACACAAATTAATTAAATAACATGCTAAACAAATTAAAATTGCAAGTTAATTTATCAAATAATGATTAGACATTGAACCACCTACCTCGGGTGTCGAAGACCCCAACACTTGATGCGAAACTTCAATTTCTCATCAAACACACCACAACAATTTCGAAATGAACCATAAAAAATATATTGGAAAATGCATTAAACTAAAACCAAATTCAACACAATTTGGACCCCAAACAAGAAGAGACACTTACCCAAAACTCTACCAAAAAGGAAGTACAATATATCAAAATAGAACTCACCTGCAACAGAGATATGGGAGGCCATACGAAGATTAAATGAGGTCACTAGAGATGCATCGTGCTATAAAATCAGCCGAAAGGGAGGGGTGGCACATGTCTGAGTGGTGAGAGGAAGCGGGGCAAGGCCGGATTGATGTGAGGATGTGTGAGGCAGATGGTAGCATGACTCAGTGGTAGTGGGTTGATGTGACCGGAGGGTGGAAAAGAGGTTGTCATATGGTATTTTTGAAAAAAAATAAAGGAAAGAAAAAAGAGGCCGACATCCATGGGGGTTTCATGGGGGTGGCATGTGGTGGTGCGAGGGGTGCTGGGATGGTAGAACGTCATTGGCAGAGGGGTGTGGGGCGCCTGAAAGGAGCGCCGTGATGGTAGGGTTACAGGGGGAGGGGTGTGCGACTGCTGAAGGCCGAGGGGGGTGCCGGACATGGACCAACAGATAGTGTGAGAGGTGGAGATCGAGCGAGCGGCCTGGCTGGGGAGGAGTCGGGTGCTCCAGCGGTGGTCCACGTGGTAGGAGGGGGGACATGACAGGAGGGTGGCGCGACGAAGCGTCGAGCAGGAGGCATGGGTTGCGGCATGAGGAGTTCCAGCGGGGTAGAGGGAGTCGCAACCTTGGAGAAAAACGGGAGGGGGGTGGTCAAACCCTACCCTAAAATAGAATATAAAAAAGTAAAAAAACTAATAAATAAAATAAAACTAATATAAATTATCAATATTAATAATATTATTATTCTTAAACTAAAACCTCAAAAAATAATAATAAGTATTACAATATTAATAACAACTTAATAAATTTTATATCCTTAATAAATAATACTAATATTCTCAAACATTATTATTATTATTATCATTAAAACAATTTGTTAAATTTTTATTAAACTTCTTATTTTCATTTTATTTCCACTTTTTTTAATAAATTTATTTAACCGCCTTGATCATCATGCAAGCCGTGTGGTGAATCGGGTGAGGTCCTGCGATGACCCATCAAAGTCGCAAAACTTCAACCATTCCTCGCCCATGGGTCAGACACCACCACATCTAAAATAATCATTTATCACCAGAAAGTAAAATTTTTAATCGGGCTCAGCCCGCACTTCGACAAAGAATTACAAAAGTGAACAAAAATAATAATAAAAATGAATAAATATTGTTTTAGAAATTCAGGTGTGACAATTCTCCCCACCATAAAGCTTTTCGTCCCTGGAAAGCCAAAACTAAAGCTGATACCCAAAGAGAAAAATGGCACCCCCTTAAGGTTAAAAGAGAATCCCCACAAAAAGAAAGTGGAAGGAGGCAAACACATCATTATTAGAGAAAATTACTTAAATAAAAACCTCAAGAGACTCTTATATAGACTTCCTGATATGTGTCGCTCATCCTAAAGAGCCAGAACACCTCAAGTGGATTAATCTAGGATTGGAACTCTCGCACCCACAGAAACCAACTTCAAAAACCAAAAAAACTCGTGCACCAAGGAAATAAAACCATGTCATTTGACAGGAACGAACAAACAAGACCAAGCACGTCCAAGGAATTCTCTTATCACCTACCACCGAGTCATCCCTAGGAATAGAGATAAAAGTCCAACTAGGGAAAAGCCTGAAGGGGATCCCCACCATTATAAACTTAACGAAGCTTGAGATGAAACTGGTAAACTAACACAAGGTGGCCCGGATGGGCTCCCCACACTTATTAATAAGGGCCAACCCGTTTCATTCCAGAGACAATTGTGCGAGACCCATCGTGGGTCTCACCACCATTAGAACTGAAAGAGGATATAAAATTTTAAAATTTCCCCGAAAGTAACCAAAGACCCCACCACAAGGGGTAGGGTAGGAGGGGCCCGACCACCGGGCATCAAAATCATGACCTAAGACCAACCATCATCACTATGTCCCTAGATGAACATTATTCAAATCTGGGGCCAATTTACCTAACAGACCCCAAAAGGACCACTAAAAGTGATTACATCCGCTAGGATGCAACCCCCAGGACATTAAGGTAACGAGACGACCATGCCTCATCACAGTCGTGGAATCCTTACGCACCCAAACGGTTCATCCGGAACTTAATAACCATGAAAAAAACAATTCAATCTGCCTTTTCTTTCATTACCGATGACAGAAATAAAGTCGGGGTCTCATACACTCCCGGGTTCCTGACTACTCACCTGCTTCACTCCGAGGCCTATGGCTAGAGCCCTAATGTTTGAAGCATCTCCTGCCACATAGTCAGGTATTAAAGACTCCCAAATGTAAGTTCTCCTTTTTGGTGACACATGCAATCACACCACAACCGAGACAATACCAACAACCACAACACACCATGACGTCCAACTACTCACTCGCGGTATATCCCCCAAAATAGGGGTTTAGATGGCGTAAATGCACCAAACCTTCATATTAACCAAGAAACTTAAGAAGGGAAATATGCACGACAACCACTCCCCTTTGAACATAAAATAATTAGAACTACTCAAGAGGAGGACACACCCCTATGAAAACCAGGATTCCAAAAGGATTTCATGAAATCCACCTTTACTCTTCAAGAGAACTCACGATGAAAACGTCACCAAAAATGACCCTTGAGGCTGACATAATCACTACAAACCTTTCAAGACTTCGGTCAGCACAGATAATTCGGAACCACCTTCACCCTTCCCTGCTGAAATTCCTCTCACCATTTCCAGGGGGGCTTCAGACACAACAACGTCAAACTTAATACCCGTCGACTCAGACAACTCAAATAGATCAACAATCCTATCAATTTCCCTTGCGTTTTTCATTCCGCTATGAGAGGATCCGCTTAACCAAAAAGAAAAATAAATAGACTTAGCACTATCACTCAAAAGGGAGAGTCATTTCCTTAATCAACTGGAGGGTCAACCAAAGGAGAATTACCCATAGCCGCACATCAATCACAAGTTAACGCTTCATGGGGGCGTGCACTAGTCAAGAAAGAAAACCATAGACCCAACCAAACTGGTCCAATGGTCAAGGAATGCCATAATAAAACAATAAATGTGTAGGGGGAACCACTAAAAGGGCTTCCCAAAGCACTTTTCCAAAGAATTCACTACCCACATGCTTGCGCCCCAGCTTACAAATAAAAATCCAAACTCAAGACACAAATCATTCAAAAAGGATTCTCGGCTCGAAACGCCTCACATACAACACTTCTAAAGAACAAGGACACTCTACACAATCCCTGGTTATTAAAACATATAATTTTCCTTTAACAATACTTTCTGAAGAAAAATGTAGCTAGTGGGCTGTACAAACACCAAGGGTGTCCCGTGGGCCTCACACATGCATGTTCTCTTGCCACACCGGCACCCACCTCTTTTCCATCCAGGCACCCATCCACTCATGCCAATAACCATTTCTCTTTCCATATACACTCATGCATGTGGTTTACCATGTGAACACCAAGAATCAAAACCGGACCCTTTTCATTTTTCAAAACCAAACATTCAAACCACACTTTCCAAACCTTACACGTCAATTTATTTTCAAAGATCTTCATTTCAATTTTTTTTCAAGACCAAAACATTTTTACTTAAAAACCAGACTTCCATGAATCCAAAACAAAGAGATGATGAATGATGAAAGAGGAGACTAGTGTCAGTGTGTGACTGGAACATATGGTTGGTGGCGATACACCAATCACGCCATCGGAATAGAGAGTATTCTAGTACAGCGTCCCCAACTCCACATGGATTTCCAGAACCTACGAGCTCACTGGGACCACTGACCCTACTCCCTTTTCATTTCCCCTAAACAAGATTAACCAAACTGACCAAAGGTTTAGACAAACCTCAAATTGTTTTGGTAACTCGAGTCCCTCCATGAGGAGTGCTGGACAGGAACCTTGCTCGTAGCTAGGATGTCGAGTCCCGAAAACCTTAAATCCAACCTATTGTGACTCTATCCCAAAAGAACACAACCCAAGAGGACAAACCTTCCATTGATACAATTTTTTCATGAACCAGGCTGGGTCACCATCTGACCCGGTGCCCGAACTAGTCCGCGACATGGCCCGAAGGGCGTTCCCGATCCCCACGGGCTGACATAAGTGCCAGGATAACATAAGTAACAAGTGGGAATGGTTTACCCAAAATAAAAGATAAAAATACAACTAACAATATAAATAACTGAAACGAGAAAGAGACAACCAAACATGCATTTAAACTATAAACAGGTTTAAGGTTTATAATTCGACTAAAAACACAAGGTGAAAAACAACAAAGACAGAGAACTAAAACTCTAATACCAACCTCCAAGAGAAGACCATCAGAAACCAGAACCACATCACTAGGTTCAATGCTTTGACCTGGAATACAAAAGAAATAGATAATACATACACCCAAAGGTGTATGTAGGGTGTAATCGAAAATCCCAGTAGGACGTCACCCAATAAAAGGTTCTACACATAATTATTAAATGACAATACATTTTCAATTTTAATTAAATAAATAAGAAAATTCTTGACCAATTTTAAGGAAAACGAGATTAAGGAAAAAAAATTCAAATATAACAACTTAAATTAGAACACACACACACACCCTTGCTTTTTAAAATAAACAGTGTGTCACACGGATGAGCATAAAGTAACCAATAATCACCAAATATGGGAGATGCCTCGTGGGTGTTACCCAGCCTGGATCCCTAGATCTTCGTGTCTTGGTGAAATGTGTCTTAGAAGACCATGACCCTCATAAAACATGGTTTAGAATTCCATGAACCAAAGAAAATGTGGCTTTGAAGGCCATAAACCTCAGAAAATCATATGGTTAGTCAGTGTTTCAATCGTCAGTCCTTCTAGTGAAACCTGGTCAAGTCACCTCCGGAACACTAGTCCACTAGTCTATTCCACCCTTCTAGCAACTCTAGCTTCCGGCTTTATGCTCAAGAAAGTTTCAAGTTCATGTCACACGTCACACATATGCATAAAATCCCAACATGGCACTTACACACACAAAATCACCATTTTCACACTCAAAACCTCTTTTAAAACCATACGGACACAAAAAATCTCTTCGAAACATAATCTTCATAGGTTACATACTCAATTATACTACCTGCACAATTTAAAAACACTTATCATTAAACAAACTACCACTTACACAAGTAAACACCATTTTGAAATAAGGCACACACTAAATCATCTTCAAACACGTTTCACACCATTTTCATAATTAAGTAATCCATAAAAAAATTATAAAGTAATAGAAAAATGGTGTCACATGTATTTTCACAGACTAAAGTAACCATTTATAAATTCAAATGCATTCACACATCACACACACTCAAATAAAGTTTTAAAGTGTGACATACACCACCCAAATAGTTTGATGAAAAAAAACTTATACCATATGAAAACACAATTGCATAAACCACATAATTTAACAAGCCAAAAATAAAATCTTATAAAACAATTTAAAATAAATCACTTGGAATTAACCACTAAACCCACACAAACCCCTCTTTTATGACTAAACACGCTCGAGATCATGACAAAAATACAATTTTCACCACTTGCACAAATTAATAAGCTACCCGCATAATTTAAAAATCACTAACAACTAACTAGATAAAATTTCACAACAGAAAATACACACGTACATAAACATGCTACTACCAATTTCAATGCAAATCAAACTCCAATGAAAACACGCTTCTCACTACAAAAATTAATTAAATAACATGTTAAACAAATTAAACTTGCCAATTGATTTATCAAATAATGATTATACATGGAACCACCTACCTCGGGTGTCGAAGAACCCAACACTCGGTGCGAAACTTCAATTACTCGTCAAACACACTACAAAATTTTTTAAATGAACCTTAAAAACAAAATATCATAAATTCATTAAAATCAAAACAAATTCAACACAATTTGGACCCCAAACAACAAGATACACTTACCCGAAACTCTACCAAAAATGAAGGACAACAAATCAAAATAGAACGCACCTACAGTAGAGATATGAGAGGCCATACGGAGTGTAAATGAGGTCATCAGAGGTGCACCATTCTATAAAATCAACAGAAAGGGAGAGTCAGCGCATGTCCGAGTGGTGAGAGGAAGCGGGGCAAGGCCGGATTGATGTGAGGAGGTGTGAGGATGATGGTGGCGCGGCTTGGTGGTAGAAGGTTGACGCAGCCAGAGGGAGGAAAAGAGGGTGTCCGATGGGATTTTTCAAAAAAAAAATAAAAGAAATAAAAAGGATACTGGTGGCCATGGGGGGTTCATGGGGGTGGCGCGGGGTGGTGTGAGGGGGGCCAGGACGGTGGAGCATGGTTTCTGGAGGGATGCGGGGCACTAGAGGTGAGCGAAAAGATGGAAGGGTTACAGGGGTAGGGGTGTACTACTGTTGAAGGCTGAGGGAGGCACGAGACGTGGAACAACAGACAAGGTGGGAGGTGACGATCGAGCGAGCGGGCTGGCCGGGGAGGAGTCTGGTGCTCCAACGGTGGTCCACGAGGTAGGAAGGGGGGAAACGCGACGAGAGGGTGGCAGGGTGCAGTGTTGAGTAGGAGGCATGGGGTGCAACACGTGGGTTTCCAACACGATAGAGGGAGTCGCTACCTAGGAGAAAAACGGGGGAGGGGGGGTTCCAAACCCTACCCTAAAATAGAATATAAAAAATATAATAAAAAACTAATAAATAAAATAAAACTATTAGATATTATCAATATAAATAATACTGTTATTCTTAAACTAAAACCTTAAAAATAATTAAAAGTATTAAAATATTAATGAAAACTTAATAAATTTTATATTCTTAATTAATAATACTAATATTATCAAACATTGTTATTATTATTATCATTAAAACAACTTATTAACTTTTTATTAAAATTATTATTTTCATTTTATTTCCATTTTTTCAATAAATTTATTTAACCACCTTGATCATCATGTAAGTTGTGCGGTGAATAGGGTGAGGTCACGCGACGACCCATCAAAGTCGTGCATCTTCAACCGTGCCCTGCCCGTGAATCAGACACCACCACTCTTAAAATATTCATTTATCAGTAGAAAGTAAAAATTTTAATCAGGATGAGTCTGCACTTCGACAAAGATTTACAAAAGAGAATACAAATAATAAAAATAATAATGAAATATAGTTTTTGAAATCTGGGTGTGAAATAACCCATATTAGGTCACATTAGGATAGAATATTTTAGAATATTCTTTTGGATATCTTAGGGAATTTTAGGAACAAAGGAATAGGGTCTGGTCTAAATCTGATCAGAAAGATTAAATTATATATCGTGTAACCATAATTCATGACATGTATTTTCATGGATGAAAATTTCATTAAATTCCAAAAATTAATTTCGTGAAACCCAATTAAACATCATGTATTTACCTGATTCAATTTATAAAAACTGGCCATGAAACTAGGATTCATGACCCATCCTGATCCTTATTGGTCACAACTGACCCCCTCCCTCTCTAACTGCTCGACAGCCAGCCCCCCTCTCAACTATCTACCCTTCCTTCCCACTCCTCCTTTCCTCGATCCCCTCCCCCTAATTTAAACCCTTCTCTAGAATGGCACACACAAATATTTTGCGCAATTCCCCACTGATTTTGTGTCTGAGGAGGATGAACCCCCTCTAGTGTAGTGTGCACGAGGTATTGCACCACCCGCACCCCCATTACCTCTCGTAGCTTCCTCATTCATTTTAGTTGAAACCTTTAAGAAACCAATTAGTCAGGACGAGACCCAATATACCTTTAATGAGTTGTTGATGATGAAAACCCTAATATGCACCATATTCTACATTTTTTCAACCCAAAAGACCTTGTTTAACTCAACCACTTGTAGGCGAAACTGATGAGGACCAAAAAAACCATCTACATGGGTACCCTTTCTCACCTACATGTCAGCGAGGAGGTCCTCCATATCCTCAATCACCAATATATTTTACCCATAATTGAGGTATGTGAGGAGACAAACCAAGATCTATTTTTTGAGTTTCTATCCACATTTTAGGTTTTGGTTGAGAACCTCCACTTCATACTAGGTGTATGTCCTCATGAGATTTCCTTCATGGAATTATACATTGACCTCGACCTCTATATTGATGATTTCTCCACCTCCTAGGTATTCCATACACCGCAGCTTCGTCCCACCACTTCTAATTCAAAGAGTCTTAGATGAATGATTTCCCAAGATGCTGAAATTTATCATAATCCCATGATTAACAAATCCACCCAGATTCGTGGCCCAACACTCCATATCTAGCATAGATCCTAGACACATTCTTGGTTCACCTAAGCCCAGTCCCACAATTGTGTTAGTTATATGGATGTCATCATCCTAGATACATCCATTAGTTGCCTTACCACTAATATCTCATCTCAGTTCATATTCTACTATAGATCCTATACTGAGAGGAAACTAGGAACACTTATGGGGGGATCTTTCATTACACATCTAGATGGTCATCTCAAAATTTTAGACACCACCCTACCACTCTCCTCACTTGGGATCATAGAGTCCATTGATATCCTTTTTATGCACAAGATGTAGCTGATTACCAAGTATGGATACCTATATTGATGAGAACCAGGGGTATTTGGGGCTGTTGATGAAGCCTCAAGAGATCATGTTGTAGAGCATTCCCCAATTATAACCCCACATCCAGCCCACGGACCACATCTTCTATCCCCACCAACAAAATTTTCATTTTCCTCCCTCCAGAATCACCTACCCTACTTCTCCACCCACCATATCATGTCCAGAAGATCTCTAGGCGATGAACTTAAGAATATGAGAGAATATACACTAGATTTTTGAGCACCTCCATATACATTTTACTGAGTTCTACCAGTTCACTACCCTTCCTCACCATCATTAGCCCCTACCAACCCATCATAATTTACCAATGCTTCCCCTTCCACCATCCCAAAAAATTTACCTTCTGAGCTCACAGACCCTGCTGCCTAGCCAGAATATCTGAAAGATTAGGCCTGGATAGGAAAGGTACCCACAACCACCCATCCACCATGGTACCCTTTGTCGATCCCACTGTCCGACCCATAAACACATTACAGATCAGTACCTTCCCACAACTTTGCACCCATATTGCTTCTATAACCATGTCCCCATCATCCGTATTTGACCAGCTATCCCTATTATCTATTAAAACCATTTACTATGAAGGATAGTTTCAAGCACACTATGTTCTAGAGAGGAATTTTTATGATTTCATTTCTAACATTGATATTTCATAGTGTACCCCAATCCCCTCCCCCATTTTTTGTATGATACTAGAGTGATAATAATTTTTATACTTTTTTTATGCCCTTCCATGAATGCAACACAACATCTTATATATAAGGGGAACTAATTTTCCCCCATTTTTCTTTGTTATTTTCTAAATATTTACACTTTTTTGGTATCCATGTATATCTCCTTATTTTCATCTATGGTTATTGATGTACCTATGCCACTATATATCCTTGTTCCACAAGTGAATCATCATGTGGATGAGGTCAAGAATCAACTTTAGGAGTTATCACTTGAGATTAGTGCTCAAAATCCAACCTATGAGCACAAATATCCTTCCTACCACACTATATCTTTGTTCGGTATGCTCCTAAAGTGATTATTACTACCAAACAATCCCGAGAGATAGAGGGAACCTCCACGAGTAGCAACATAAGACATAGGAGAGATGAGTAGATGGACAATACTGACTTATACTTTGGTATATCCTTCTAGTAGAATACATCATTATTAGTACTTTATGGGAGGCAACCCATATTTCATCTATTTTCTCATTCTTTGTAGTCATGATTTTGTCATATTCATCAGTTAATAGTTTTCTATTTTTATCCATGATTCACATTGAGTCTTATTATACACACATAGCTACATTTATATTAGATGTATTTTAGTACTATTCACTGTATGCACCTTCCTACATTATAGCTTAAGAAACCCTTTAATCCTATATAGTAATGTTTTATCTAGTGAACAATCTATGTTTATCACCATTTTTGTAGGTATCCCAATTCCAAAACTAAGAATACTCAACTTTACCTATAGAATGCAACTTTATACTGGGAGCAGTCAAGTCCTTTTCATTTCAATTTCCAATTTCCAATTTAATAATCTCTTCTTTCTCTACCAACAGCCTCCCACAATACTTCCACACACTGTGTAGAAACTGTCTCATTCTAAGTATGGGGGAGTTTTTCTTGAGCTTTACTTTCAATGCACCTGAATTTTTTCCTATTCTAATTTATCTAGGATACATTTTTCATTTGAAAGCATGATTAAAACTTTAAACTCATTGTAACCATATTAAAAAAAAGATAAATTTAAGTTGGGAATTGTTTGAAATACATTTTTTTCTCATGTTTATATTTTTATATTTTTTTGAGTTTATTAATTTAATTAAAACTGATTTTTTTGAAATTATTATTGATTGAATTATTAATTGATTTTATACCCTTAGTAATTGTTGGCTTTCCTTATTTACTCCCATATCAGAGAGGATTATGAGCCTACAATTTCATATTATTTTCTAAACACATTTCTTGAGTGAAACCTGGGACATGTAAACCAATATGAACTTTAATTGAGTTCTTATTGAGGTTATGATTGAAGAAATACAATTTTAAAATGGTTGAGGAAATATTTGTTGAGATAATTTTTCCTCTAACACACCTTATATCTTTACTTCATTAAGCATATAGTTTCCATGAATGACCTTATAGGATGAAGATATTCCAAGATGATTATCCCTTCCTACCCCTCTCTTTGTATAATGAATGAATTTACTTTGAACAAGTGTGGGGGAAGTTTTTAGCCAGAAGACCTGAGATGATTATATAATGTAGATGTATTGTGTAACTCACTAGAATGTTTTATTGTGATCTATTTTTACAATATGATATTTCAAATATATCCTGCTCCTTTGAAAAATTAAAATTAAAAATAAAAATATATTTATGTTGTGTATTTGGAAGATAAAAAATCACAATTTCAAGAATGATGAATCCCCTGAAGGATTATATGTGGTTAGGGGATGTATGTGAGATCTAGCCTAGACATGGCATTAAAAAATTAAAAAATAAAAAATAAAAGGAAAGGAATAGGATACCTTTTTTTGAATTCCTTTATATATTCATATCCAACTTGAGATGATAATATTGTGGACTTCATTAGCTAAGGAGGATTCATTTCATTGGAATTTTTACGACATTCATGTGTTATACTTCAGATCCTACCTTACTTTTTGAGTTTTTCTTTCAATATTTACCCAACTTACCACATCCTTAGAGTCATGTGAACCTAATTGATAAGTCTTACAAGATTGATTTTGTATTTGTCTTTTGGAAGTGAAGATGATAGAAGAAATACAAGCCTATGGTTAGGAACATGTACTTAGGGTATGACCATAACTCTATTTTCATTTTACCTAGAGTGATGAGAGAAAAAACATTGGGAGGTAAATTGAAAATGGATATAGATTTCATGGAATAGTTAATTGATTTTAATTTAAAGATTAAGAATTTGTTTAAAGAATTGATCTTTGAGGCATGAATAATTTTCTATGCAGGGATGATTGTTGTAACAAATGGACCTGGGTTACCCACAAAACTGGTATTCAACCCAATCCTTCACATACCTGAAGGGAATTCCCAATCCCCATGGGATAGTGACAAGCACCCAAGTATCAATCAAAAAACTAGAGGGAATGATTTTTACCAACCTGTACAAACACATTTCATATATATATACATAGAAAATAAATAAATAGTGTAAGGATAATGAATATATGCCATAATTATAAGAAGAAAGCAGGAAAAAACAAATGTAGAAATGTCTAAAACTCCAAAATACAAATCCAACTGCAAGGGACAAAAAACAAGCTCTTACTTTAAGTGATGGAGTGGAAAAACTCCTACCATCTCACCACCATATACCCAACCTAGCTGACATGAAACTTCTTATCCTCATAGTGTCACCTTTCCTTTCCATGAAATAGAAGATATAATAAGGTCTACACACCACCGAAGAGGTGAGCAGGTCATGAGATAACGTGCTTAATATGATCCCACCTAGGTGTTCCATTACTAATATCTATATAATAAGTTCTGTGTGATCATTTTAAATTAAAACATGGCATGATAAGTAGTAAAAAAAATTTATAGAAAACATTTATAACATTTCCCTTTTATCAGAGTTCTAAAAAATAGGTATATCATTTTCAAATCACATTTTTCCATATCTTATTTCACAATAATCAACATGAATATCCATGCTAAATAGTAAAAAGCCAAGAAATACCAAAAAACATAGTAGCAACACATGCATCACAATATGAAGGAATACAAAAGGTCAGGCAGAAGACTACTCATGCCCATTAATCTATGAACATCTCACTCTGTTACCTAAAGCCAATGATATACACTCCTAGACCTGGCAGACACCCCAAAAGTGAAACCCCAACATCATATACATTTCTAGATCCAATGATCTACACTCCAGGACAAAAGGAACACCCCATAAAGTGAACACCTAGAATGGATGGTGGCCTCAAGTTAAAAAATCCACCTAACACCAAAAGTAACGCATGTGTTCATTTTCACAATCATTTCAATGATTGAAAATCATTTCAAAACCATATCACAAAACCATTTTCAATGCTTTGAAGATAACCTTTTTTGTTTACATTTATAAAAAATCAGGGAAAAACCATTTTTCATTAAAAACTATTTTCAACACACACAAATCAATAATTCAAATTCCTTGTATAAATTAGTTTACAAAGTAAAAACAACAAGGTTCATCAACATAGTCTAGAGAAGGAACCACCTACCTCAAAACTCGGGCCTCACATGCACACAACAAGATCCACTAACAATGAAAACCCAATAATGTCTACAAAGGATCTAGAATCCAAATACAAACATATTAGGATTGATTCAATTGAGAAAGAGTGTTGGCGTAGAAGAGGAAATACCACATACATCAAGAAAAAATTCCCACCGCACCACAACTAACAAACGAACGACCTCAGGAATGAGATCACACAATAGATATAGAATTAGATGAGAGAAAACACAAACATAGGCCAATGGATCCAATAACCCAACCCAAGGGAGAAACCATGATCAAGGAAAATGAAGAAGTGGAATGATCAGTTTCCCATAGAGATGCACCGCAACCACAGTTAAGATATAACACTGAACGAAGAAATCTAGAAGGATTGGAGCCTCCCAAAATCTCTTGGGAATTTCACTAGGTCAAGATAAAAAAATTATGGAGAAAGATCCAAAACAAAATAGTTCCACACCTATTTTAAAAAACAATACATGGGCTATTACATGGCATGTAACCTGGTTACATGACCTATAACCATCAAAGTACCACATTTTCTAGAAAACCCATAACCTTAGATTAAAATCCATTATTTAAGACATTCAGGATGAAAAACTTCACTTCACAATATGTAACTTTTTAGAGCCTGAATCCTATCACAGCTTGCATATAGAAACTCTTATACATCATATAACCTGGTTACACGATGTGAAATCCTCATGTAGACTAATTTATTGGTAATGGGATGTTTCAAAATCCCAACCATAAACACTTTTAGTCCCCAGGAAGTCCTATGGAAGTTGTAATCCATAGAAAAAGATTAGGCCATTTCCCGAATGGCCCGAAGGCCTTATTTGTTTTATTAATTTTGATAGCCCCCCTTTCAAGGGATGAGGGGGAACTATTAAAAGGCCCGTAGGCTCAAAGATTACATGAATCGTATGTCTTAGGAAATATACAGACTATACTGGGAACTCCTCCTCCCAGCTTCTTCATCCTAAAATCGGATTTCCACCTTCGTATGGCTGTTCAGTTGGGATTCTTGTGCAAGCACAGGCTGGTCCTGATGGAAATTACATACCCTCTCCTTCTGAAAAATCTGCTTAGATTCTGCTATGATGAATGCGCCTTCTCTAAATACCAAACAAGAATTTCACTTTGAGAGTCAATGATCTCAATTAGATTCTCCAAAATAGAAAAATCTGACTTTAACTCAACTTCCTTCCAACTTAGAATATGATCGAAATTAGGATGGTACATCCTGAGTTGAGATATGTAGAAAAAATCATGAATACCAATCAAATGAACTAGAAATGCTAATCGATAAGCTATGTTTCTGAGTCGCTCAGTGACCTCAAACAGTACAACATATCTTTTAGTCAACTTTCCTTACTTTCAAAGTCAATGACGAACCAACTAAGGGGAAACATTCAAGAAAATCCATTCGCCAATGGAAAAATCTATTGGACGCTGCCACCAATCCACATATGATTTATTTTGAATCTGGGCTGGAACCAGACATCAATTTACCTCTTGAATATTTTATAATGTCACATAGACCAAACTTGGTCTAACCAAAGATACTTCTCCCACCTCTTGCCAACAATGGGGTGATCTGCATGGGGACCATACAATGCCTCGAAGGGATCCATTCTTATCGACAACTGATAACTATTGTTGTAAAAAAAAGTAAACCAATCCCAGATGGCTATCCAATGATCCACTGAAATCCTACACACATTCATGATGTATATCCTCTAAGATCTAAATCACACATTCTGTTTGACTGTCTTTCTATTGATGATTACCTGTGCTCAACTTGACCTAATTTCCCTTTGGATCTTGGAGACTCATCTAGAACCTCGAGGTAAACATAAGGTCTCTATTAGAAACAATGGAAAAAAGGATTACCATGTAACCTAATAATTTATTGTATATAAAGATTACCAAAATATTCAACCTTAGTGGTATCCTTGATCAGAATAAATTGAGCACACTTCTTCAACTGATGAACAACCACCCAGACATCATTCCTCCCTCATGGATTTTGTGGTAACCCAAAAAAAATCAACAGACACCTCATCCCATTTCTATATTGGCACAAGAAGAGGATAAAGAAAACCAGAAGGCTTTAAGTTCTCTACCTTTATCTGTTGCAAGGTGTAATAGTGTGACACATAATCTGTAATGTCACTCTTCATACCCGACCACCAGAATCATAATCCCATGTAATAATGCATCTTTGTAGCACCTGGATGGAAGAACCACAAATAGCTGTGAAAATTAAACAATACCAAAATCCTCATGGATACAAGGATAAAAAACCTCTTTCCAAATTGGAGTATGCCATATGAGGAGAGAGACCAACTAGAAGCAGTCTGAACACCATAAAGGCTTTCTCAAAATTTACTAAAATCAACATCCTATTGCTGACTCTACAAGACATACTACAAGGGAGGTGATGATAACTAAACACTGGTTAAAACCATACCTGAAACATCCTCCTTATAATCTAGTTGTAATTGTGTGAAAATCCACATAATGTTCCACTCCTCCTTCAATTATAGAACAACCTACGATGGTACTTTCCTACTAAGAGAATCCTCAACGACATTCCCATTTTTTTGGGGTATATTTGATATCGAAGTCAAATGTTGGAAGGTAATCAATCCATTTTCTCTATATGTGATTCAAATATTTATGAGAAAATATATAACTCAAACTCTAATGATCAGAGAATACTGTGAACCTCTCCCCAAAAAGATAGTGATGCCAACATTTAAGGGCATTAATAACTACTACATACTCTAAATCATGAGTTGTGTAATTATTCTCATGCAGTCAGAGCTAATGAGAGTCATAAGCTACCACATGGTCATACTGCATAAACAATCATCCCAAACCATCACCAGAAGCATCACAAAATACCATGTACCCCTTATCAGGATATGTTAAGATCTGAATAGGAGCCAATGTTAAATGTCATTTCAGTTCATCGAATGAAGACTAACACTTCACATCCCCAGTGAATTTCACTAAATTATATGTAAAAGTATTAAAAGGTGATACCATATTAGATAAATCCTTAACAAACCTTCATTAGTATTCATCAAGACTAAAAAGTATCTGAATTTCAAATACATTCTATGGTTCATTCCATGAAGAAACTTCTTTCACCTTCTCCGAATAAATTAATATGCCATGATCAGAAATTTTGTGCCCTAATAACTTCACTCCTTGAATCCAAAAACAATATTTCAAAATATTTCTATACGAATGATGACTTCTCAGAATTTCTGGAACCAAACTTATATGGTTTTCACGCTGATGCTCAGATTTCAAATAGACTAGAATATCATCCACGAATACTTTTAAAAAATTGTATTAATATTTTTGGAATATCTGATTCATGAAATACATAAAAACTCTAGTAGCATTAGTCATACCAAAAGGCATAAAAATATATTCATAATGACCATACCTACTTATGAATGCTGTATTTGGTACATCAAACTCTGGAAACCTGAGTTGATGATAACCAGACCGAAGATCAATCTTCAAGAACCACTTTCCCCCTTTAACTGATCAAAGAAATCATCCACCCAAGGAAAATAATATTTGTTATTAAACATTATCCGGTTCAACTTCTGATAGTCCTCACACAACATAAGTGAACCATTTTTTTCATGGGAAAGAGAACATAGGCTACCCAAGGTGAAGTACTAGGGTGAATAAAACCTTTTTACATTAGGTCATCCTACTGAATTTTGAGCTCTTTCAGCTCCGTTGATGCCATAAGATTAGAATTTATTGATATCAGCTATGTACCTAGCACCATATCAACTGTAAAATATTCCTCTATCTAGAGGAATACCATGGAAGTCATCTATGAAAATATCTTTAAAGCCTCAAACAACAATGGGAAGATCAAAAAAAGTATAAATTTTATCAATCTCAAATGCTACAGTAGACAAAAAACACTTGATCTCTTGGTGAGAAGGCATTTTATGTCCTAATGATAAGTCCAACTTCCCATGAAACACATGAGATCTCTCATCAACAGTAAGAAAAAATACATGCCAACGATAAAAATCAACATCATCTCAATGAGGGACAAGACATTCCACACTGATGATGACATCAAATATATCCAGATCAAGAACAAGAAAATCCTAGACCAACTCCATATCAACAATAATTAATAAAAAAGGAAACTAAAACTCCTGATCTATCCTCTTTACAAGTGGTATCACTAACTTCATTACAAAGGAAATAAGTTCCATTGGATGTTTAATAATATCAAAAAAATGTTTAGATATAAACAAGTTGGAGGAACTAATATCAAATAAAGAAATTGCAACTGAAGACGCAATAAGGGTAGTACCTCTCACTATTACTAGAACTACATAAACTTCTACTGGAAACTCATCTAATACGTGAAGGTACTTCACTCCTGAGGCCTGTGGCTGGAGCCCAATAGTATTTGAAGCTTCTCACTGCATTGTTGTATCCTTTAGATCCAACAAACCCTGACCATAATGAGGCTTCGTCATAGCCTTCCAGAAGCATTGTACACGTCCAAAACCGCCACAACTATTGCACATCTTCACGAGCATAGGGAAAAAAAATTCAAGTGTGTCCAAACCCGCGACACTAATATCATGTTAGAGGCACATTTCTAGATGTAGCATATGGGGCAGAGGAGGCTCGCTACTGATACCCACTACCACCACTTCTGTGATGATCCTTACACTTCCTTTTCTTCCCTTGCACACTGCTGAAGATACCACTAGATTGAAGAGAAGATTTGGGAAAACCAAGCTTTCCTCCAATATCCATCTATGATATCGTAGCTCTTTCTACTGTCTCCTCATAGGTATAAAGTTTCAACATAAGTACACGTGATCAGATATCTGGTCGGAAACCCTACAGGTACTTTGGAGCCTTCAGTTGGTCATTCTTAACCACGTCCGGAGTAAAATAGACAAGCTTAAAAAACCCATTAGTTTATGCTGACACTGATTTC
The DNA here is from genome assembly GCA_963277665.1 of Viscum album. NCBI lineage: Eukaryota > Viridiplantae > Streptophyta > Magnoliopsida > Santalales > Viscaceae > Viscum > Viscum album. The sequence continues at coordinate 1,500,711,450 of OY728122.1, read as the reverse complement.
TATACCTACTACAAAAAAAATAATTTCAAATAATTTTCCAATATTAGTGACAATGTACAAAACTGTTTGAAGAACATGGTTTTAAAACTCTTCCAATTTAGGTACATGTCTTTGTCTTCCTAGAGAATAAAATTTCACCATCACTTTCCATAACACTTCAGCCTGAATGATACACACTTTACCAAGATATTCTCAAGTATCTCTAAGAATTAAAAGATTTTATCAACCATATCCAACCATTATTCCACATCTTTAGGTTCATTCATTCCTTTAAAGGATGATGGCTTCTCGCACATGAATTCTCACAACTGATCTGTCTCTCATCCGGCTCCTGGATGTACCTCAATAACCACATTATGAACTTGTGGCACATCTTGATCAATAACATGAACTTATTTTATGATAGTTTCTTAGAGATTCAGATCTACTAGAAGATTTTGTTGTGGAGAATTAGCTACAACTTCCCAGGGAACTCATGGAAGATGTCTCAGAGGTATACTGTTGCACATAAAAACACAAGGAAAAATAATAAAAAAGATTAAATATTAGGTTAAACCAGAAAACCCATTATAAAAAATTAATATTGAAAATAAAACCCAACACTAGAGACACATTACCCGACATACCATGAAAATTTTAGTTTTTTTGTGATAAGAGATGGACAAGCACTTATCGGTACATACCTCTCAAGTCCCGAAAATCCTATCTCTAGTATAACAGATGTCCTAATACAAGGGATCTTGAGGAAATACCTCCTATGATTCCAAATTTTAAAAAACCAACCAGGGTTACCCTAAAAAATGGAACCTAACCTGATTTGTCACATACCCAAAATGGGGTTCTCGATCCCCACAGGCTAGAGACAAGCACCCAAGCATTGATCAACAAACCATATGGAATGATTTCTCCCAAATATACAAAAACATGTCATATATATACACACATAAAAGAAATAAATAATAGAATAATAATAAATATTTTCCATAAATTTTTGAAGATAGTGGAAAGAAACAATTGTAGAAGTGGAAAAAATTATAAAAGACAAGTCCAACTATAAAGGAACAAAACAAAACAGTTACTTAAAGTGATAGATTGGACAAACTCCCACCATCTCACCACCAACTACCCAACCTAGCTAAGAAAAAACATTTTTGCCACACTATGGAGACTTGTTTCCCTGCAATGGAAGACATAAAAAGGTTTACACACCAACGAAGAGGTGTGGAGGGTGTGATCTAGTAGGCTCAGTAGGATCCCACCTAGGTGTTCCATAAACAATATCTATATTGAAACTCCCGTTTGATCATTTTAAATTAAAACATGGAATGATTAGCAGTAAAAGGGTTTTATAGAAAACATGGTAACATTTACCTTTTATCACTGTTATTAAACAAAAGTAGGTATATAAACTTCGAAGAACATTTTTCCATATCATATTTTATAAGAATCAATATTCATATCAAGTCTAAAATTTTAAAAATCCAAATAATACAAAAACAACAGGAGTAGAACGAGCATCACATCACCCAGGAATACAAAAGTTCTGGTAATCGATTACTCATACTCTTTAATCTATGTACTATGAACTGTGGTACCTGATGCCAATGATATACACTCCAGGAACAGGGAGACACCCTCGAATGTGAAACCCAAACATCATATTCATACCTAGAGCCATTGAATTACACTCTAGTATAAGAGGAACACCCCAAAAATTGAACCCCCACAATGGATAATTCCCTCAAGCTAAACCTTACACATTGTACCCAAGGTAACCCAGATGCTCATTTTCACATTCAATTCAATGTTTGGAAAAGTCATCTCAAAACCATCCTAGAAAACTATTTTCAATTATTTGAAAATACTCCTTTTAATTCCATTTATCAAAAATCAGTGAAAAACCATTTTTTTTAAATCTACTCAACACACAAAAATAAATAATACCAATTCCTTATAGGGTTGATAATGAATTGGGAGGATAACTATAATGGTGAAGTTAGATATTATTTGGACTCTCAGTTTTAACTAGAATTTTCTATAGGATTCTAGAGGGTTACATGTCTTGTAACCAGGTTACACGATGTGTAATGGTTTCTGGAGGCAAGTCGTGAAAGTCTTCGTTCTATGAAGGTTACACATCATGGATAGCCTTTACATTTCATGAGTTATATAATGAATGATTTTAAATTTAATGTAACACGTTTTTTTGTGTTATGGAAATTAACTATCTCACGATGTGAAAGGGTATTACATGTTATGTAATACCTCAAATACATTTTTGATGGGAAGCACATATGAGATTTATTTTACCCTCCTCTACTGTTTTTTTATCTTGACCCAAAACCTTCCCCAAGTGATCTTGAAGCTCTAAATACCTTTTGGATCCTCCCATTCGGTGTTCGATCATCATTTAATTGTCAGTGTGATTTCTGGGTAAGCTTTCTACCTCATTCTTCAACTTTCTATCCTTATCCCCCTTTATGATTTCAATATATCATCCTGAAATTCATCGATTTATACTCCATGGTGTTAAATATCATCTCTTGGTTGTGTTTTTGGGTCTTCTAGACATTCGTTCTTGTTGACAAGTGATGTTGCGAGTGTTGAGTTTTCAGAAAAGATGGGTTATTCCATCCTGTTTAGCCAAATTGATTAACATTGAATTGCTTTATTTATTTCATTTGTTAATTTAAATTAAATTCCTCACACATTATTTTAATTTATGTAATGAAATAAAATTCTAGTAAATTGGGAGATTTGAATTGGGTCTTGCATTTGAATTTGGAAATCCTCTAATCCCATTGAATTGGGGTGGTTTTATCAAAATTTTTGGATTTAAATTGGAAATTTAATGGAAATATTTCAAATAAATTGTTGAATTTTATTTTGGAAATGAATTTTGAAATTTATGGAATTTTTTTTAATATATTGAAAACTTTTGAAAATGGATTAAAATGTTTTGATAGAAACCCAATTGTTTTTTCTTGGTAAAGAGGCATTTTTTTATTAAAAATCATTTTGGTTTTAACTAGAAAATTATAATTGAAATTGAATAATCGGATTTAAATTTTTCTAAGAAGTTTTATAATAAATTTTCCATCATTGATTGTGTAAGAGCACATGCAAGCCTTAGGTAGTTGATGAGTTATTTAGACACACTCTACGCTATTACAACGTTCTAAAACATACATGTAGTGGGTCACATCCCTGATGGGATGGTGATTAGTTTCCTTTGGCCAGTGTTAAGGGGATGTGTGTATACACATATTATTGAGATAAATTAGAGGGTGTGTAGTCCTATATCTTGATACTTTTATACTTATTTGGAATATGACCTTGTGTCTTGGTTGTTTTATATTTGAGATGTAAATTATTTCTAGTGGTGTAATACCACTTTATATACATTAAAAATTTATATAAACTCTTTTATGTAACTATTTTATTTAATCCAATATTTTAGGAATATTCCATTGCTTGTAAATACTTTTCTTAATGTATGTTTCCATCATTTAAACTGTATATCATGATTTGTTTAAATATGTTTTTTAAATTCCAAACCAGTTTATTTTAAAAATTGAAAGCATTTCTTTGGTTAATATATTATTGGTATATATTATGGAATCCTTGGTGATGCACTACTATGAATTTTATCACACCCTACTTGTATCTTTGGGTGTTTTTAGATTATCTCCTTCCAGGTTTGAGCAAGGTGGAATGATCCCTTGGAGGTGGATCTAGATGTTGAACCTAGGACACACTGATTTGTGTCCTTAGGGACTTAGGGTGTGTTCCACTATTTTGATACTTGGGTTTTAGTACTTTGGGATTTAGTGACTTATTGATTCTGGCACATTACTTCTAGTGGAGTTTCTTTTGTAAGTATATTGACTAGCTTGTCATGGTTTGACGATGTTTTGTAGAAAATTTGTTCCCACTTGCATATTGTATGATGACATGAGCTAGTCTCCAACCCATGTGGATAGAGAATAGCCTTTGGGCTATGCCAGGACTAGATTAGTTACTAGGTTACTAGGGTACCCAGGCTAGTTTGTGACATCAACCCCCGCATTCCCCTTTTTAGGAGTATTTGAAATCCCAAAAACAATTCCTTGAAGAAACCCTACTATCCTTTACTGGTGAAGGTTAAACTATTTATATAATAATATGAAGTGTAATATATTATGGTCAATAATGACTTGAAATCACTATTGAATTAGGAAATGTATCCATAACCTCCAATTAAAACACCATTTATGCATACTAAAGATTCTGTGTATAATACCAGAAAAATTATAGAAATGAACTGTCATAGTTTTATTACAACAATGTACTAAAAATCAAAGTTATGAACTTTACAAAATTTATATAACTAATGATGGAAAATAAAAATAATAATAAATACTAGTCAATACTGATGTATCATTCCTTATATTCCCCAGTAAACATTATGATTATAATAATAGAATTACAACAAAAAAATACATTCCATGGAATCGATACATTGATAGAACAGAAAAATGAGAATTATTACACAAGAGATTAGTTTGGATGAATTTATTAGAAGTAAAAAATGGAAATTACATGACTATTTTGCATTATGTACATTGGGAATTATGATTGTTGTGCATTAGTATTTTTGGTGAAATAACCATTATAAAGTGAAAGTTATAATTAGACTATATTAAGGGTAATGATGCGATCTAGTTGATGAATATGTGAGGAATCATTACCTATAATAGTAGAAAAATACCTTATGAATCTAATTTACTAGAGTGGGGGAAGTAGGTAACATTAATAGAATTTACCCTTGACTAAGACCAAGAATAAATTCAACAATTAAAATTTGAATATGATTTTCTATGAGATAAGATTATGTTAGTTGAAATCACTGCCAGATCAATATTAGTCGAACACCCCATAAAAGTACCACCCTTGAACACTTTAACCTTAGTTATTATTATGGTGTGATAAGGGATTATGTATCTATGGGTAAAGTAGTTTTAAAATGTAAATTATTTTATAAACGAAATTTTGTTTAATCTGATACTACAATTTTTTAGATATTAAATCATTATATAATAATTTAATGTAATGACCCTAGATTTCACTGTATATTGTCCATAAATAAATAATATATTAAATAGATTGTTTCACGTACTATACAAAAATAAAATGAAAAATCTTGACCTATATTTTTAATATTAAATTTGAGCACTGAAACTTAGCTGTTAAAGTATCTTGTATAAATTGAAGTAACCCCGTTGTAAAATCAATAAAGTAAGAATGATTTGAATCCAAAAGTTGAATTATTCCTTAAAACCCCATTTTTATGATCTTCTAAGTGGGGCATATTTATAGGGTGTTTTGCAGACTAATCCCAAGGCAAACTTGAGCAATAATAATTTGATAAAAACTATATACAGGAGAATTTCTATATCATAGAGATTTCTACAAGGTTTATGCTATTCGAACTGCCACCTAAAACTAAATACAAAGAATATTTTATGATTAAGTCACATGTGGTGGTAATAATGTGTTATTTAAGTTTAATTTTTTACTTTATCAATATGTAATAAAATATTTATTTTTATATAATGAATTTTTATGCTTTTCGAAAGGTCATTTTTGTTCATTTTACTAAATTCTTAAAAAAATCTATTTTCTAAAAATTGGAATTTTATTTCAAGAATTAAATTTATTATTATTAACTTATAAAAATATATATTTATTTGATGAATAATAAGTTTACACTATAATAATAAGTAAATTATAGTTCATATACCAAAATTCATTTTCCTATAAAAAATACTTATCACTATATTTTATGTTCTTAATTAAAAATAAAATTTAAATCTTTTAGGGTGTTAATTATAAAAAATTAATTTTTTTTGGGATTTATCATGTCTATATTAACTTAAGATAATTTTTTTTTGTTTTCTGAAAAAATTTATTTTTTTGGAAAATAGTGGAAGATTTCATTTTTAATAATACTGTGATATCTATCCCATTATAAGTATGACATAAAAATTTATGAAACATTTTTCTTAAAAAATATGTATTTTATTTTTTAAATTATACATTATAAAATATTTATTATATATTAAAAAGCTATATTTGATGTTTAAGAACATAGTTAATATTTTTCTCAAAAATCATTTAGAACATTATAAAATTATTATATTAAAATTACTTTTTAACAATTTTGGAAATTGAATTTGAAGAAGTTGATTTAAATGTTAGAATCATCCGGTTGAAATTATCTCATAAGTACCTCTTTATATTTATTCAAAGATATAAATTACCCTAGTTAAAAAATAGTTAACATAGTAAAACAATTATTTTTCAAAGAATGATAATTTTCTAAGTATTGTGTATTTTTTAAATAAATGAATACATTTTTAATTAGGAACTTAATATGAATTTTATACATATATAGAAATATTTTTATACTAATTTAATTTATAATCATTAAAAATGACATTAATAGCATTTAACAATTAAAACAGTATTTTATCTAAAAAATGTTTTCAAAAATTTTGTGCTTTAATTTAAATTTCAATTTACTGAAATTTAGAAATTGAATTATTTTAAAGAGAGTAAAAATTAGAATCTATAAAATGAAATTTTTTTATGATGTTTCATCTTATATATTATTTGTGATAAAATAATAACCATGATTAATTTTTAATCAACATTAATTTGGGTAATAATGGGTATATGAAGCATCTAAAACTTTTAATAACTAAAAGGTCACTTACAACTTATAGAAACCCGTTCTTAGTATTAAATTAATAAACTAATATTTCAATTATCATGTATTCACATAACTCACCTAACCCACCTAACACCCATGTGATTCCATTCTTACCCCTCACCAAACTTTAGTTTTCATGAAAAGTCCCTCTTTTTCACCTATAAAAGGAGATACCTACCCCCAATTATATTATTCCTTTCCACTCCAAGTGAATTTATCATGAATTTAAATTCCTTATAACTATATAAATATCTATAAAATAGTTACTAAGGTTCTATGTATTTCTTCTAATCTTTATGAAGTTACTTAGTGAGGTAAAGGTTCTCTTCCTCCTCCTTTTGATTTAAGTACATTTTTTTGGGATAAACCCTTTTTATTTATATATTATTATTATAAAATGTTTTAATAATTAATATTTAATATATAAAAAATTCCATAATTATGAGATACTACCCTTCTCTCACATTAAACCCACTTCATAACCCCTTTTGTAAAGCTGTAATGTTGCTGAAATCCCTCATTGATTCTCTCACTCATATTTTCAATTCAAGCACTTACTTTATCATAATACAGTTTATTTCCATGTAATTATTCTTAAATTTTTTTATAATTAATCCTTTATTGTATAAATTATTTTCTATTAATGAAATAATTCACTTTTCACTCATTAAACCCATTCAATAATAATTTTTTATACCCAACATGCTACTGAAATCATTCCTTTATTTTCTATCTTCATAACATGAATACCAAAATCTAATATAATTAAAGGGTATCAAAATAAATAATGTTTATAATAGATTTTACATACGAAAAATGTTCTAAAATATGTGATTAATATAGTTATTTATTATACAAGTGATTCAAAATCTTTAGTGAATGTCGGGAATTAATGTAAGGGGTTTTATTGAATCAAATCCTTTTCTTGAGTCATAATATCTCCAATTTGATTATAATCATTCAAGATTAAATTATACAACCCTATGATGATTTTATGTTGTATTTAAATCTTCTTTTCTAGGAAAATAATTTTTCACACATAATTCTTCTTCCTTTATGGATCTATTATTTATTAAAAAATATAAATGTTTTTTATGAATAGTTACCATATCTTTTAATGCATTTATTTCTTCTTATCCATGTTTATATTTCCCACCAATGATATCATTTACCTAGTGGTAAAAAATTGTTTTTATCCCTAATTATCCATATATTCATTTTTATTTATTTTAAAATAAAGGTTTTGTTAACCTTATAATATTTTGGGTTTCCAATAAATAAAATTTAAAAATATTTAAATGGATTTTACTTACCTTGATCTTATATTCTTCCCTTATACTTCATATTTTGACATATTTTTTATTTATTATAATTTAATTTTTATTGTATTTTGTTTGTAAATTAATGTTTTAATATGTTTTATCTTCATTATAAGAAATGATTTTTGGAAAGTGATGTGAAAATCACATATTTTAAGGTGATATTAAGAAATGTTTTTTTAAGAAATATACTTTTGGTGAATTCTATTCCATTTTTAAATGATTTTTATCCAATTAAGTAAAGGTTCCTAAATCAGTATATATGTGATCCTTTTAAAAAAATTTCTTAGGTGATAATATTTTTGGTATCAAACAATCATGATTTTTACGTGAAAAAATTTGGAAATATTTTCAAAAACATTTTATTTCAATGAGTTATTTTTGATAAGATGAATGATTTGGTTTTAAGAGGAAAGAATATATGTGGATGATGATGGGTGGGTTCTTATTTCACCATATAATTCATTGGTTAAATTTTTTATATCTCTTGAGATACGTATTTTAATCATGTATCTCTCTACTAGGTAATTAGATATTGATGCCAACTCTAGTATGAAAATCAGGTAGTAATGCATAATCCACTCTGGGAATTAGGCAGTGATTCCTACTCCACTATGGGAATAAGGTAGTGACACCCACTCTACTTTGGAAATAAGGTAGTGATTCCTGATCCACCATGTATTTTTTTCTATTCTTATTATTATTACAAAAATATATGATGCCTCTAATTTTAGGATACACCACATTTTATTATTTTTCTTACTTTTATTCATTAGATATACTTTATTTTAAAGGTAGGATACATTTTTAGGATATTTTATGTTCTAAAGATATTCTTATTTCTTATGTTTTGACTTCTTGTTTTTTTATTTATGTTATGTGTTGCAAATACATTTTTTGGGTGAAATTTTTTTGGGTTTTCATTTTTCCATGATCCATAATGATAAATAAGTTTTTATGATTGTCACTTATGAAACCTTGATATTTTTATATGGAGTTTATCAATTACAAATGTTTTCCCTCATATTTATTATATAATGGTTATGATTAGTTGATAAGTTTCCCTTATCCACATTTAAACTCAACCCTTTATTATATTTCCATTCCCCAGGTTATAAAGATGATTATATCATATAAAGGATATAGAGGAACATGGTTATAGGGAAATGACAAAAAGTGTAGTAAAATAATATGGTTAAGTAACTAGTCCCCCATACACTAAGTCTTTAGGTCCTTAAATTGTGTGACAATTCATGATATTTATTAATTTAACCATAGAATCAGTGTAATATTTTTGTATGTTTAGATCTGGTCACTATAGTTAGTATCAAAGTAAAGGTTTAGTTATTTTTTGAAATTAGTTTAGTTATCTTTAGTTTTTGGTCTATAGAACCATAGTGATAACCCTAGTTACGAATCTAAGTATAGGATGATATCTTAAAATATTGGTAAGGTCTACAGTTAGTGATTTTTTAAAAAAAAATCCTTGTATGGATACTATAAAGTGGGTGTGATTGTGGTACATATGCACATAGGGGTAATAAACCATAAATTGTTTGGTTGAGGATTAAATTGATCATTAGACAGATGAAAAAATGAGTGGCCCTAAGACTACTCACCTGACTACACATTCCCGGGGATGTGATTTATTTAATAAAATTCTTTTTACCAACAACATTAAATAATTTTTTCCTAGTTACGTTGAGGGATTAGGGTGATAAGTATAATATATTCAAATTTAAAGTAACCTAGGATAAACTAAGACAGATAAATGTTGAACTAAATAAATCACATTCTAATGTGATTATAATGTTAAAAGGTTTTATTTTCGAATCGCTTTTATGTTTTAGATTATTAAAATTTCTCAATATTGTTAATAATTTGTCACTCATATCAACATTTTTTTAGTATTGGCTAGATCTTGGAGGAACCATTTTAATAATGGATGGTATGGAGAACACAATACTTTTCCTAAGGGGAAACCAAATGAGATAGAAGCTTATGTGAAAAAACTTTTGGTTATACTCAAAAAACTATCTCAAGATATGATTAAGAACTGAAGACTTACTGAGCATCTAAAACCATGAAAAAAAAGAAGGGGGGGGTATATAATATTAAGTGATAAAGATGATAAAATAAGAAAGATTCAATTTCATTCATGTAAAAAATAAAGGAAGAGAAACCCAAGGTAATGTATCAATAGAACTAGAATATGTTTTATTTTTGGTAAAGAAGAACATAGAGCTACAATATTCTAAGGAAAAATGAGGAGTTCTTTTACCTTGAGGGAGAAAAATAATGTTCTTCCTAATGTTACACCAGTAGTTCGATGTTTTATATGTGAGGAATTTGGTATCTTTGTAAACCAGAGCACTAATCTAAGGGATTAAGATTAAAATCGACACCAATAACTTCATTGACCACGCGATCATGTAAAATCCTATGAAATTACTAATATTGAAGTGGATAAAGATAATTAACTGGTTCTCGTTACACTTATTCATCACTCTAGATTTTCATATGTCTTATTTAAATATTTTTTTACCAACTACTTGTTATTAAAATAAAAATACTTGGTGGTATCCTTATTTTATCCAAGTTATACGAATCTCCTTCAAGGATTGTGGGATTCTAATTCATGAAATTCATATTATCCTTCATTTAGATAAATTTAATACTATTTTAAAAATGTATTTGTTCTCTCTACTTAGGGGGAAAAATATTTATTTAAATAAAGAAATCACATTTCATATCAACCTATGGCAGTCAAGAAATTAAAAGATGATAATGATATATATTGGAAAAATTATTCTACTATAAGAGTCAAGATACTTAATAATGAGCATTGTTTATCTCAAATGGTTAAGAAGAAACACATTATTAGAATTATTTTTTTATAAGTGAATATATGTGACAGATACCTCTTTTGGGGATTAAATCTTGATTCATATTATAGATACCCTTAACTAACTTCATTACCTAGTAATGATTAAAAATTAGGAGGAAACAATTTATTTAAGGGGTAGAATATAACAACCCAATATTTAATTATATATTCTAGAAAAATAAATAATATATTTAGTAGTTTGTTTAACACACTATACCCAACAAAAACAGAAGAATATTGATATTTTTTGAATATTAAATATGACTTTTAAAAGATATCTATTAAATTAGCTGGTATAAATTAAAGAAACCCCATTTAAAATACATAAACAATTTAGGAAGGAATTATATCCTAAATAGAAAGTCTTCCTTACGATGAACATTTTTACAATATTATAAAGGAGGTAGCTTCACTAGGGTTTTCTATAGAGAAAGCCCAATCCAATCTTGAGAAAATATGTTAAAAAAACAATATATAGGAGAAGTTCAAGCTTGTGGAGATTGAAACAAGGTCCATGTTAGCTGTACTTCCATCCGAAACTACAACCATTTCTTATCTAATTCTTAGGTCTTATGTAGTGATCATAGAGTAAAAATTAGGATTATATCAACATGTAATAAAATATTTATATTTATAGAATGATTTTTTATACTTTTTGAAAATCTGTTTCTTCTCAATTCAATTTATGTTTGAGAAATCTATTTTAGTAAGATTACCATTTTATTTTAAGGAACTATGTTTATTATTATTGAATAATAAAAAGATATTTTCGTTTTATGAATGATTACTTAACACTAAATTAATTTATAATTTATAGAAAATATAAAAAAATTCATTTTCCTATAAAAACTACTCCTCTACATATTTTATTTTCTTAATTAAAAAAATTATAAATTTTAGGATGCGAATTTAAAAATATTATATTTATTTTTGGAATTCTGATGGAAATTTTAAATTAAGATATATTTTTTGAGATTTTTCTAAAATAATGATTCTAAATGAATAATTAAATATATATTTTTCACAAATACCATGACTTTTATTCCATTATAAGTTTTAAATAGTAATTTATGAAACCTTTTTCTTGAAAAACTATTCATTTTATAATAAAGATTATATATTTAAAAATATTTATTATAGTTTATAAACAGATAGTTTATATTTTAGAACTAAATAAATACTATTCTCAATAATTTTTTATTCGATTATATATTTATTATATTAAAATTAATTTTTTGCAGTTTTAATAATTGAATCAGAAGGAATGTTTTTAAAAATTATAATCAGTGGGCCTAAATTATCTAATAGGTGAATCATTAATTTTAGGAATAAATATTTCGTAACCTTAGTTAAAAAATTAGTTACTATGGTTAAACTGTTAAATTTCAACAAAAGATACTTTTATAAGTATTGTGTATTTTAAATTAAATTCATATATTTTAAGTTAAGGTTAAAATGAGAAGTTTATAAATAAATAAAAATACAAAAATAATTATTTAATAAATAATTATTGATAAATAAGATTACAAACACATAATAATTAAGACATATTTTTTCAACATAAATATGTTTTCTACGCATTATATGTTTTAATTTAAAAGTTATTTTCTTATAATTTATAAATTTAATTTTGTTTAATGAATGTTAAATTCATATTCAAGACATAAAAATTGGTTAATAAGTGTCATCTTATATTTGTAGAGATGCAGTAATTACCATGATAATTTTTAATCATGATTAATAAGGGTAAAAATGGTTAAAGAAACTATGTAGAATTATTAATAATTAAAAGGTCAATTATACCTTTTATAAGTCATTTTTAGCTATAAAATTCATACCCTCATGTATCAATTTCCATTTATTCACCTAACTCATCTATCCCACCTAACCCTCTGAACACCCATGTGATACCATTCTTACCCCTCACCAAATGTTAATTTCCATGAAAAAACCCATCTTTTTCACCTATAAAAGGAACCCAATCCCATCATTTGTCTCATCTATATACACCCCAAAGGGATTTATCTTTAATTAAAATTGCTTATCCCTCTACAAATCCTGACCTAGTAGTTCATTAGGTTCCAAGGATTCCTCAAAATATTTAAGAATCTACTTTTCAATTTAAGGGTTATCCTCCTCCTCCTTTTGTTTTAGGTAATTATTTTATGATAGTTCATTTTGATTTCCATATGATTATGATTACACGTGTTAATAATCAATAATTTAATTTCCAAATTATTCCATTTTAATGATATAATACATTTATCACTCATTAAACCCATTACATAATCCTTTTGTACACTTATAATGCTCTCAAAAACCATTCCTTGATTTTCCATCTACATGTTTTGAATATAAAAATCAAATATTATTCAAGGGTATCAATATAATAAAGTTTATAAAATTTTATGGATATGGAAAACATTAAAAAAATATATATTTATATAATTATTTTCTATACAGGAGATTCAAGAGATTTTGTAGAAGTTTACAAGTAAGTTAAGTGGTTTTCTTGACTCAAATCCTTTTATTGAGTCATAATTCCTCCAATTTGATTATAATTTTTTATTATTTAATCATCCTAAACTATGTTATTTTTATGTTTTTTTACATATTATTTTTTAAGTAAATAATTTTTTTGACTAAATTACTATTCCTTGATGAATTTATTAATTCATAAAAAATGTAATTTCATTAATAATAATTCCCATATCCTTTAATGGGTTTTCCAACATATCCATGTTTTTACCTCCCATTATTGTTATAAATTACCTAGTGGAAATTAAAATTGTTATTATCTTTTATAACCCTTATATTACCCTTTATTAATTTCAAAATAATAATTTCATTAAACTTTTAATGATGTGGGTTATCAATAAAGTAATTTTTAAAATATATAAAAATATTTACATTAACATGATATTATATTGTACGCTTTTACTTCAATTTTTTCTATATAATTTAATTCTTATCATGGCCTATTTACTAGTTTTGTAAGTAATGTTTTAAAATGGTTTCTCTTTATCTTAAAAAAATGGTTCTCGGAAAGTGACATAAAAACCATGTCTTTTTACGGTGATATTAAGAAATGATTTTTTTAAGAAAAATCATTTTTGAGATTTATCTCACACTTTTAAAGGATTATTATATAATGAAGTAATGGTTTATAAATCATCATATATTCTCTGTTTTTTAAATAAACCTTTTGGATAATTCTATTTTAGTATCAAATAATCATGTTTTTATATGATACCATTTGGAAATGTTATGAAACCTATTTTATTTCAATGAGTAATTTATGTATTGATGAATGATTTAATTTTCTGTGGAACTCATATGTATGGATTATTATGGGTGGGGTTCTATACCATACAAAAATTCATTTCTTAATGTTTTATATCTCATGATATAACTATGAGAATCACTTAAGGAATAATTGACCCACTATGGGAATCAGGTTGTGATGCATACTCTACAATGGTAATTTAACAGTGATTTCTACTATAACCTTAGAATTAGGTAGTGATTACTGATCTACTATGAAAATCATATTTTTATGACTACTACATAATGGTAATTATATAGTTATTCCTGCTCAATTATTGTAATAAGGTAGTGATTCCTGTTCTATTTTGTTTTTTTTTTGTATGTTTAATGTTTTGTCCGAAATATATAATGCCCCTCATTTCAGGATATTCTAAATTTCCATATTTCTGAAACTTCTTTTTTACTTTTAATTTTTTTATTTCAGAGATATGATAAATGTTTATTATATTCCTTGTTCTAAATATATCCCACTTTCTTATGTTATGATTTCATGATCTGTTTGTTTTTCATTATGTGCTCTAAATCTATGTTTTTAATTACCTTTCTTGGGTCTTATTATGTTTTTTACATGATCCATAATGATAAATAAAGTTTTATTATTTTCAATTATTATCCCATGGTAATTTTATATAGTATTTATCCCTTAATCATTTTACCTTCCTATTTATGATCAAATGGTCATGACTAGTTGATATGTATCACTTAATGATTATTTGAGCGCACACATTTCACATGTTTCTTTACCATTGGTTATGAATATGATTATATCACATATAGGGTATATAGTATCATGATTATAAATAAATTTTAATTTTTTTTTAAAATATTATGTTTTAGTATCCAATATTCAAGAAACTAATTTTTCTATTCCTTATATTGTACGAATATTTTTGATTTGTATTAATTTAACATTGGAATCAAATTAATATTTAAATATGTTTAGGTTAGGTTACAATATTTAATGTACATAGTTAGATTTTTAATTTTATAAAATGGATAAAATATTTGGAATCCGAATGGAGAATTTTTTCAAGGGGCGAAGTCTAATATTTTCAGAAAAAGTAGTAAAATATAATAAAAATAGTGAAATATGGTAAAATATGTTAAATTTGGCATCATATATATGTAATAATGAATAAAATAAGGAATGTTTTTGATATTTGAATAAAGTTTTCACTGATAAATTTAGTTTATCACTAATGGAGTTAATTAGGAACTATAGAGTGTGGTGGACCACTTAATAAAATGAAAAATATAATATTAATTATTTTATTTCGTTAAATTATACTTACCACACTTATACATACCCACCCATATTCTAATTTATCTTATAAAAAATTAAGAGTTATATATTTATTGATATATCAAGGTGTATATCCCATTGATCTCCATTCAATAATGAAGAGTTTAATAGGTTCTAAAATCTGATTCTAGGCTAAGAAGCTTAAGAGAGGTATGTGTTGTTTTTCTCTCTCTTTTCAATTCCAATTTACATTTCCATTATTGATTCCTTTTAAATTTTAAATTTATTATTTGTGCGGGTAGCGCCTAGCCGGTGGATTGCGCCAGCCACTGGTCCGGGTCGCCCGGCGGGCTGGGATAGGTTATTGGCAATGATTACTGGAAATTTCTCTCCTTCCATTAAATATATAATTTTTCAGGATATATACCACATAAAATAAATAATTTTTTTAATATCAATTGAATTTATGTCTTTATGATATATTATACATTTATGGGATTATTTTACTCACATTATACTCCTTTTATAAGACGTTGTAATGCCTAAATTCTCTTAAGAGGCATAAAACTCTATATTACCCCATTATCAAAAATTTATATGTATGCCTTATATTTTTGGTATTATGTATATATAATTTCTATGAGGTTGTATTTATCTAAGTATGGATCAATTATATGAAGTTTTTGGAGCCTCTCTCAATCCCTATGTGGATTAAACACAATTTTCGTATAAGGTCAACTTTTTCGTCAATGCATGCCGAACTGGAAGTATTTACTCACATAAATTTTATATCCCTAACTTGTATCAAATATGTGGGTTTATATAAATATTATTTAGAATTGATTTATTTTAAATCTATTTTCTCTCTTACCATTTAAAATACATGTATTCAATTGACTGAACATATTGATCATCTTAATATTTTTTGAGCTCAATAACTATAATTCCATATGATTCACCTAATATGAGTATTTATTTGAACATTGTGAATAACTATTTATCCTAAATAATTTTCAATGTAATTCACATGGATTTATTTATCAATTAAATTCTTTCTTAAATATATTGAAATTACCATATAATACTTTATTCAATATAGGAAAATATTGCAAGACATGCTTAATTGAACACTTGCTCTTTTTATTTCTATGTTATTCATTGTTGAATGTTATTCCTTGTATAGAATATGAATTTTTAGTAAATAATGGAATGAATTGTAATTTTATGTGATGGAAGGGGCCCAAAATTATATATCTCCTCATGGTGCTAGTTGGTCTCATTAAGAAACTATGATAGGGTATTGAGGGATTCCTTATCTAATATGTATCATTTCTTGGTACAATGGATCGATTGTTTATTTATGATGTTAGATATTATTAATTCCAATAATTTTGATCATTATGTGATACTTTATTTTTATCCTTGTGATTATTTATTTTTTAATCACCCTTTTATTATGTTATGTTTATGTATTCATTTATATGTAAACATTTATTATCTATTCCTCTTATATTTATTATTCCATTATTATGATATATTAGCTTCTATTGTACGCTCTACCTTACTGAGAATTTGAGCCCACCCATTACCTTTTTCCCATTTTTATAGGAAATGATGCAGAATACTATATGTTATTATGTATTTGGATAACATTAAGGAATACTAATTTGTACTAAAATGATGTAATATGTCTTAATGTAATGTAATGTTTATGTATATTGTCTCTTAAGAAATAATGAACCTTGATCTTGGAAATGTCATATCATTAATCTCATTACATTTTAATAAATAACCTACCATCTATAGGTGACTAGGGTAGGGGGAATAATAACAAGTTGCATAGTTTCATTCAAGAGGTCAAAGCTGCGTGGACCCATATGATATAACTAAACTATCATACATTAATACACACCCAATTTTATGATGAAAAAAATCATGTTAGCCTATAATGTAATTCCATGGAATTCCATGATTTTTTTGAAAATTAAATGGGATTATTTCGAGACCAGTCCTTGAGATGGCACATAATTGTGAGGCCCAGAATGGCCAGAACAAATTTTTGAACTATTTTTAAGGTTCATTAATTAAACATGCGAGCGGGGTTTTATAACTTTTAAAATGGTGCCCAGATAAAAAATTTGAGGGCAACGTTAAACTTAGAGCATTGGGATTCACCTAGAGTGGGCCAAACATTGGTCAACGTGGGCCAACAGTTGAAAATATTTTTTGGCCAAAAATAAAATAATTAAGTAACAATTATTTTATTTTCTAATCCAAGTAACTCTTAAATGTTATCCCGGATAAGAAATCTGAGAGTTCCAATGATCTTGTGAGGGAGTGTTAACCTTAGGAAGATCTTAACCTCGACCAGCGTTGGTCAAGGTTGAATGTTAATTTACTAAATTTTCAATAGAAAAAATTAAATAAATTAAAAATATATTTTAATTGTTTTATTTTTTAATGAGAAATGGCATACCAGTGTTGCGGTGCAATAACAAGGAAATGATTAATCTCAATAAAGAAACTCATTAATGAGTCCGCATAGAAAAAATATAACATTGCATAATAGAAATGATGATTCACGTTATTCAATTAATATCATAACAAGAAATGTAGCATTATTGGCACAATCCTAGAATTCTTCTAAGATTTGGTGGGTGGAAACGACAAACAACAAATTCCCCATCTTCCACCCGTTGGGAAATCACTAGCAATAATGGGTTGAAGATTAAGAATGAGGAATAGAGGTGCACAATCCTGTTCTTCCTCAACCAACACTTTTGTCCCAGGTAGGGAATTTTATTTTAAGTAAATTTTTTCTTTTCTATATTCTTTATTCTAAATGAATAACCCAGGTTAACTCACAAACTTGTTAACCCATGGATTGATCATTCTTGTGGGATGGTTAATGCCACGGGATAAAAAAGGGATACCTTTTTCTGTAATTTTCCACCATATTCCTTGGTTCTTCATGATAGTACTAAAAATAACGCTTCGGGGTGAACACGAAAAAAGACCCAGATCGTTCTTTGGGTGTTTTTGTGTGCGGATCTTTCCCCTCCTCTCTCCTTTCATCCTTCCCATTCTTCATGATTCAAAAGAGGTGGAAGATTGGCCATGGAGATGATTGGAGGAAGGGTCGTGACTAGGCAGTCCGCTACACCGGTGAGAGGCTACGGTGGTGGTATGAGGGAGGTGGCACATGGGAAGTGCACCACAATGGTGATAGGGGCCGCAGGCACAGAGGCCTTTGGTATGAATACACGGCCACCCGACCCCATCAGTGATGCAATGATGACCGTCGCGACATGATGGACCGACAGATCACATAGAACGACCTATCTGTGAGAGCGGATCAGCACTGGAGGGTGTCACTATTCAGGCATCGTGTTGGAGGAGTGGCCAGAGTTGGCAGAAGTTGCATGCAGAAATGGGGCATCCAACTTCTTCCAGCCTTATGCAGCACAAACCAGATGCCCAAAGGGTGTCCATGCAGGTGGAGGACTGGCCTGCCATGTAGAATGGGCTGGTGGCATGAACCGTGCCACTAGGAGGATCGGGTTGGAGAAGTGATATCCTACTGATATGGGCCGAGCAGATGGGAAAAATCGATCCGCTGAGTGTCCCAGGTTGGGAAAGAATTGGCCTGCCAGTTTCGGGCTGGGTTGGATAAAACCAGGTCACTGGGCGACCCAGCGGGCTGGACCCATGACCAAACTGGGCATAGTCCAGTAAGGACTAGTGGGCTTGGTGGCCCAGAACCCACCAAGTCAGGTTGGGTCAGTTGAACCGGGTCGGGTCATGCAGGACACCCAGGTCGGGTTGGTCAGACCAGGTTGGACCGAGCCCGAACACAACCATCCCCTGTTTACTGAAATGTTAGTATCTTTCAGACTGGGAGTCCAATTGATGTGCCATCTATGGAATTGGGACAATTGGAACAAGACAGTCTCTTGGGAATACTATAAGTGAGATTTCATGGCAGTTGAGATGCGACCGATGTATTGAGGATTATATTCTCCCGGAATCAAGCGCACTATGAGTAGGAATCCTACGATTGGATCTAACGTGAAGGATATGATGAGCGAGTCTTAATGATTCAGTTAACCAAGAGATGAGTGGGTCTTAGTGATCCAGCTGGCCCGTAGAAAAGCAGGTCTAAGTGATCCAGCTAGCCAAGTGATGAGGGGTATTAAGTGATCCAACTGTCCAATAGGTTAGTGGGTCTTAGTGGTCCAACTGGCCTATAGATGAGTGTATCAAAGTGTTCCACCTATCCCAGATACACGCAGGTCTAAGTGATCTAGCTAGCCCAGAGACGAACACGTCTAAGTGATCTAGTTGGCCTAAATATGAGTGGGTCTAAGTGATCTATCTGGCCCCAGATATGAGTGGGTCTTAGTGATCCCACTAACCCAGGTGATGAGCGGGCCCAGACGATGAATCCTTGAGCAGTACAAATTTTCAGCTTTATGACTGATAAATCGTACTTTCTATAAATTGAGTTATACCTGGTGTGAGCTATATTTTCTTTGTGATCTTGTTGTGTGGTCTTGACTTGTGGTCTTTCCTTTGTGGTTTGGGGTCACAACTGAGTATTATGTTACTCACCCTTGCACGAGCTTCACCTGAATGTGTCGTGTCCCATGCAGGTGATCAATGCTTCGATGAAGACCTTGGTGGATAGGGAGGAGGTGGTGCTTAGTGAGACAAGATGAACATGACATACCTCTATAAATACCTATATTTATCATCCACCTAACATTCAGGTAGGGATTGGGTAGATGGACCTAGGAAGGTATAGTTTTCTTGTGGTTTTGGGCTGGTATTCTGGCCCCTTGTACTTTTCAGTTGTACTTTTCTCTCAGTAGATGTATCAGTCACAATTGTGGTTTAATTTCTTTTTACTTTAGGCATCTTGACCTTTATGTGTGTGTAAAGGTTTAAAGGAAGATTCCTTCCCTTTTTGGGATATGCCTACTCGGTGCTATTCGCCATCCCCTATCCTATGGAGTGTGGGTTTCGGGTAGTCAAGGCATGGGCCCTGGGGGATGGCCCGTGACAAAGTGGTATCAAAGGGAGGTTCAGATTCATGATTAGTACGCCCATTTGTTTGATTAGCCCTTATTTTGGCTTACGAGGATGTAAATCCCAAAAGGGGGGAGTACTGTAATACCCCATAATTCCATTAATTTTTTTTGGGGAAACAATGTTAATTTTTTAGCTCGGATAATAGGCTAGTGAATCGAGTGTTGGTGCAGCGACCGACATATCCATACACTAGGACCCTGCAATATGCTTTCCAAATCGGTGCATGAAAACACTGGTTTCATGCGTCTTTGATTGTTTTATCATGATCTTTTTTTGTTAAAGTAATCTCACCAGGTATAATATTTTTGTTGTGGTTCATCTTGATCTATTTCAAGATGACCCCACATAGGCATCTAGTCAGGATTCCAATACATGACCACAAGGATGGTCCATAGAGCAATGATGATTCGGTACATGGACTGTTGAACGAGATGGATCCTTCAGGTGGTGTCCTAGCGATACCACAAATCTTTGTTCAACAGTTACTACCACCACTACTTATAGAGTATGCACATAGGCTTAGTGCATTACATGACTTCCAGTGATAGAGATCTCCCATGTTTATGGGAGAGATAGATCCTTAGGTTACTAAGGATTGGCTGGAGGCGGTGACATGAGTCTTCCGCTTAGTGAAGATGCCACATGACCAGATGGAAGTTCTAGAAACTGGCCTTCTGCAAGGCTCAATAGGGATATGGTGGAGTTTGACCATCTAGACTCATGAAGAAGTGACCCTCACCTAGTCTGACTTCAAGAAACTTTTCTGGGAGGATTTCTTCCCTATGATTTTGCAGTCAGTGCACATATAATAGCTACTTCACTTACAGTAGGGAATCCTATCAGTGGATGAGTACTCTGTGAGGTTCACAGACCTCTCCCATTACTCTACAGATATGGTATTGGATCCTTTATTTAAGGACCATACCTTTGAGCAGGGACTCAGATGAGAGATCAGGGAATCAATGATTTTCTTGAGAATCCCTACGTTGGCTGGCATGTTGGTGAGAGCTCTTCGGGTGGAGAGCTTCCTTGCTTGTCATGAAATGATTTTGGGAGATACCACTGGCAGACGGGTGGACGAGTCATCTATGATGGGTAGCTGACAATTGAAGCAGAAGTCCAAGTAGGCCAAACCATCTAGAGGATGACCCCAGGACTCAGGGTTGGTGGCACGAAGCCATCAGGGCAACGAGAGTAAGCCAAGAAGCAGGGCATGCTACTTGTGCGGAAAATAGGGACATATGGCTTATGACTACTCCACCTTTCATACATACAATCAAGGGATGGTCGAAGGGCTTCCAAGGAAGAGGCAGAGGTTCGAGTGAGGTGGTCCACTGGGAGGAAAATGTTGTAGGGGAGAAGGAAGGGTCGTAGCCAGTGGATAGAGGTTTGAGGTGCTACCACCACCACCCTCAAGTGGTCCACCATGGGCTTCAGGAGTTAGTGGAAAGGGGAAAGACTAGATTCATGAAATGAAGGCCTACGACCATGACACTCTAGATATTATTAGAGATATGATTTGTGTATTATCCACTATAGATAATGTTCTTATAGAAACATGCGCCAGTAACTCCATCCTTGACACAATACTTGTTCGAATCTCAGAGATTCCAATGGATCCATTGTCTCGATCCTTAAGGTTAAAAACCCCTATAGGAGGGGATTCGATGATTACACACTGGTACCGATAGTGTGAGATTACTATTAAAGGCAAGAAATTCAGCTGGGATCTACTAGTAGTGGCATCGAGGCCTTACAATGTCTTCTTGGGCATGGAATAGTTATCAACATTCCATTATCAAATCGATTGTTTTAGGCTAACACTGCGGTGTGTCCACAGAGATTGGAACATGTTTAGTTTTATCTGTAAGAAAGAAAATAGAGCAGTGTAGGATAGAGTCTCACATAAGAGGGTGTAGCTGATCACTCATCAGTTGGCTAGTATGACCCTCAGTGTAGTGGATGGGATGAGTCTGTAGTTTCCTGCAGTGGTGGATGAGTACTGGGAAATCTTTCCATAGGATGTTCTAGGATTAACTCCTCATATATAGGTAGACTACTACATTGATATGTACCCCAATACAACACGGATATCTACAGCTACATATCAGATGGCTCCTGTAGAGCTCATTGAGCTGAGGGTACAATTGAAGGACTTGGAGAGGATGGAGTTTATAAGGCCTAGTGTTTCACCATGGGAAGCCCCAGTATTGTTTTCCAAGAATGAATAAGAAATATTGAGGCTATGAGGGAACTTCCAATGCATAAACCCAATGAACATGAAGAAAAAGTATCCTATACTTAGGATTGATGACCTATTTGATTTTCTGAAGGGAGCGAGATGGTTCTCAAAGATATACCTCATATAAGGCTATCCCTAGCTTCGAGTGCAAGATGAGGAAATCCTGAATACATCTTTTAGATGTCTCTACCACCGCTATGAGTACTTAGTGATGCCATTTGTTGTGACGAACGCCCCAACAGAGTTCATGGGACTCATGAACGGGATCTTCCAGCCATATTTAAGTAGGTTTTTAGTGGTCTTCATTGATGAAATTTTAGTGAATTTGGTTTCCAAGGGGGAGTACATGATACACCCGAGGATGGTTCTGGACACACTCCAAGAGCACCAGATTTATGGAAATCTCTCAAAGTGTGAGTTATGGATATGGTAAAATCAATTTCTGGGACATGTAATCTCAGAGGCTGGAGTTGCGGTGGGTCCTACGAAGATCAACACAGTGCTTGATGAGTGACCCTATATTGAGTTTTCTAGAGGAGGGCACCGAATACATGATGTACTATAACACATCAGGTACCAGGCATGGATGTGTCCTAGTTTGGGGTAAAGAACTGATTTCTTATGGTTCACGATATTTTAGACAACACGAGAAGAACTATGGGACTCATGGACTTGAGTTGGTAGCGGTAGTCTTCGCACTAAAGATGTGGTTACACCACCTTTTGGGTGAATAATTCCCCATCTACTCTGACCATAAGAGTATCAAGTATATCTTTTATCAAATGGATATGAATCTGAGATAGTGACATTGGCTAGAGTTACTCTAAGACTATGAGTTCAAGATAGTCTGTACTCCTGGGAAGGGGAATGTGGTGGTAGTTGCTCTCAGTTGGAGATCGAGTTCACAACTATTGAACGAGGCCTCAGAGAAGTTATCCTCACTTCAGATATACTTTATGGATAGAGATGAGGTATCTTATCTTCATTCGGTTGTAGTTTCCCATCCAATCATACAACGAGTCATGGAGGCACAACTCATAGATGCCAACTGTGAGACTACACGTGCCCAGATGTCCACAGGGCATGTCCTTGTTTGTTATTAGAAAGGTGGGGAGAACACAATCTTTTTTAGAGAAAACACTGTAGTATCAGTGGAGTTTATGGAGGAGGTGTTGAGGGAGTTCCACACATCCCCTTTAGTGGTATATCCTAGTGTGGCAAAGATGCACTAGGAACTCTAAAGTTAGTACTGGTGTCCAAGGATGAAGAATTTAGTAGCAAAGTTTTTCTTGAGATGCATCACTTGTCAAAAATTGAATGATAAGCACTGGGTTCAAGTAGGTTTTACACAACCCATTGAGGTACTAGAGTGGAATTGGGATGGAATATTGATGGAATTTATGATGAGCTTTACACGTACGTCTAGGGGGCACGATACCATTTTGGTGATCGTAGACTAACTCACCATGTCAGCCTAGTTCCTACCCATTCGAGAGCATGGTTCAGTAGAGATATTGTGACACCTCTATGTGTAGGAGATAGTTCGACTCCACGGAGTCCCATCTATGATAGTTTCAGATCATGATGCCCGATTTACAACTCAGTTGTGGAAAGGATTGCAGGAGTCTTTTAGGGATCATTTATGCTTAAGCACATCCTTTCACCCACAGACTGATGGTCAGACGGAGTGAACCATATAGAAACCAAAGGTCATGATTCATTCTTGTGTCCTTGATTTGGTCACAGTTAGAGGAACCACCTTCCACTGGGGAAATTTATGTACAATAATAGCTACCACTCCACCATCGGTATGTCACCATTAGAGGCCTTGTATGGATAACCATGCAGGTTATGGTTTTGATGGACAGACCCCAAGGGAGTCATCACTCATGGATCCATAGATCATACATGCTACCACTGAGAAGGTGCAGTTCATTCGAGAGGGGATGGAGACTGCACAGAGAAATTAAAAGTCATATGCTGATAGGCGACAGAGACCCTTAGAGTTTGAGGATAGGTACCAAATATTCTTACGAGTGCCTCCTCGACTAGGGATACAGATATTGGGCTGGGTGAAAGGTTATCTCTTATGTTCATGGGAACTTTCCTGATACTGCGTAGAGTGGGAGAGGTGGCATACCACATGGCTCTACCACCACAGTTTGAGAGGGTGTACAATGTCTTCTGTGTAACCCTCCTCAGGAGATACATGCATGACCCTTCTCACATCATCGACCACAACGACATAGAAATTCACAATGGGGTGACATTCATGGAGTTCCCGGTGGAGATAAAGGATCGAAATGAGAGGATCTTTCATGAATGGTTGATACCTCTAGTGCAGTTTTGTTGGAAGTATGAGAATCTATAGGACATCACATGGGAGTGGGAGGTTGAAATTCTTCCTTAGTACCCCCATTTGTTTTATTTTCACTTGTTTTGGCTTATGAGTATTCAAATTCCTAAAAGGGGGAGTAATTTAATACCATAGAATTCCATGATATTTTTTAAAATTAAATGATATTATTTCGAGATCAGGCTCTAAGACGACAAGTAATTCTGAGGCCCGGAGTGTCCAAAACATATTTTTCAACTATTTTAAAGGTTTATTAAATAAAGGTGCGACAGAGTTTTTCTAACTTTTAAACCTATGATCAGATCAAAAATCCGAGGGTACCATTGAACTCAGAGAGTCATAATTTTCCTAGAAAGGTCCTAACATTTGACGGTGCGAGCCAACAGTGAAAAGAAGTTTTTGTTTGTAAATAAAGTAATTAAGTAACAATTATTTTATTTTCAAATCCTTGTAACTCATAAACGATAACATGTATTAGAAATCTGAGAGTACCATTGTGATTGTGAGGATATGTTTCCCTTAGGTAGATCTTAACCTCGACTGGTGCAGGGTCGAGGGTGAAAGTTAATTTTTGGACTTTTTATAAGAAAAAATTAAATAACTTAAAAAGTTATTTTAATTATTTTCATCATTATTGAGAAGTTGCATGTTAGTGTTACAGTGCAGTGACTAGGAGATGATGAATCTCAAAAATGAACCTCATTAATGATTCAGCATAACAACATTGCAACATAGCGTAACCGAAACTTTGATTCACGTTCATCAATTAATAGCCTAATAATAAATACATGATTGTTGGCACAATCCGAGAATTTCTCTGAGGCTTTGGTGAGTGGAGATAATGAATTCCAAATTCACCTTCTTCCACCCTTCGAAAAATTGCAAGCAAATATGGGATATAGATAAAGAACGAGGAATGGAGGTGCGAGATACTATTTTCCCCAACCAACAATTCTATCCCGGGTGGGGGGTTTTATTTTAAGTGAATTTTTTCTTTTCCCCATTCATTCTTTTAAATGAAGAATGTGGGTTATCTCACAAAAAAGTTAACCTACGGATAAATCATTCGTGCAGAATGGTTAATGCTATAGGATAAAATGGGGATATATTTTTATATGATTATTACACCTTATCTCTTGGTTCTTTATGATCCTGCTTACAAGAGAACCCCTGGCTCTACCTGAAAAAAGACCAAAATAGTTCTTTGGGTGTTTCTATGTGCGACCCTTTCCCCTATTCCCTCATTTCATCCTTCCCGTTCTTCACGATGCAACGACGAAAACACATCATCTGGGGAGACACCATGAAGAAGGGCTGCGACAATGGAGAGAGGCCACGATGGAGGCAGGAGGCCGCAACACCTAGCTACAGCGTTGGCACGAGGCCAAAGAACCCCAACCACAATGGTAGGTGGGAGGTGCCACACTGGCAGCACACTGTGACGATGAACATAGGACTGACACTGGCAGGCGACACCGTCCAGACCCCAAATTGGAGGAGAGACCCTCTTCAGCAGGACACAACATGCAGAAAGGGGGTGGATGGCTTCTTTCGTCTGTATGCAGCACAAACTGGACACCCATCAGGTGTATGAGAAGGGGGAGGACCGACCCATTATGCGGGCCGGGCTGGGGGTACGAACTAGGCCACTGGGTGGACCGAGCCGAAGAAGGGCTTGCTTGCCGATGCGGGTCGGCCTGACAAGACAAACTAGGCCGCTGTGTAGCCCAACCCAATAATGAACCGACCCTCCAGTTGCAGGCTGGGCCTGATGAAACTGGGTTGCTGGGCGACCCAGTGTGTTGGACCCACGATCGAACCTGAGGGGGTCTAGTAATGCCCAATATTCCTGGAACAGAAGCTAGGCTAGACCTTAAACAATTGGGTTGGGTTAGGTCAATCGAACTATGTCAGGTCACATGGAACCCCTAGACTGGGTTGGTCGGGTCAGTCCAACCGGGTCAGACTGGGCCCAGACACAACCGACCCTTGTTTACTAAAAATTCAATATTGTTCAGATATGGCATCTTATTGATGCTCCATTTGTGGCATTGGGTCCTTTGTAGTGAGACAGTTCTTCGGGCATACTCTAATTGAGATTTTGTGGCATTTGATGTGGGACTGATGGCTTCAGGAGTAGATTATCCCAGAATCAAGTGCACTATGAGTAGGAATCCTATGATGGGATGTGGCGTGAAGGATATGACGAGAGGGTCTTAGTGATATAGTTGGAAAAGATAGGAGTAGTTCATAGTGATCCAACTAGCCTAGATATTAGTAGGTCTTAGTGATCCAGCTGGCCCAACGATGAGCGGGTCTAAGTGATCCAACTGTCAAAGAGACAAGCAAGTCTAAGTGATCCAGCTCGCCAAGAGATGAGTGTGTCCTAGTGATTCAACTAGCCTAGAGATAACTGGGTATAAGTGATCCAACTGGCCTAGAGATGAGCGGTTCTAATTAATACATCTCACCCAGAGACGAGTAGGAATAAGTGATTCAGCTGGCCCAGAGAGGAGCGGGTCAAAGTGATCCAGCTAGCCCAAAGATGAGTAGGTCTAAGTGATCCAGCTGGCCTAGAGACGAGTGGGTCTAAGTGATCCAGTTGGCACTAGAGAAGATTGGGTCTCTGTGATCCCACTGGCCTAGGTGATGAGAAGGGCTAAATGATGAATCCAATAATAGTACTAATGTTCATCTTTACAATTGATAGATATTACTTTCTTTACTTTGAATTATAACTGGTGTGAGCTGTCTTTTCTTTGTGATCTTGGTGTGTGGTCTTATTTTGTGGTCTTTCATTTGTGGTTTGGGGTCCCGATTGAGTATTGTGTTACTCACACCTACACAGGCTTTACCTGCATATGTCATGTACTGTGTAGGTGATTGATGCTTTGAAGGAGACTTTGGTGGACTGGGACCATGTGGTGATCAGTGAGATGAGATGAATGGGACATACCTCTATGGATACCGATAGTTATCCTCCACCTACCCTTCAGTTAGGTCTTTAGCAGACATACCTTGGTAGCTATATTTTTCTTGTGGTTTTGGGATTGTATTCTATCCCCTTGTACTTTTCAGTTGTATTGTACTCTTAGTAGTTTTCTGAGTGACAGTTGTGGTTTACTTTGTGTTTAATTTCTGTAGTTTGAGCTTTGTTCATGTGTATAGGTTTAAAGAAAAATGCCTTCCCATTTTGGGATGTTCCAACTCGATGCTAGTTTCCAACCCCTTGCCTATGGAAGGCAATCTTGGGGTAGTCACAACGTGGGCCCTAGGGGATGGGTCCTGACATATAGAATCACTCCTCTATCTAGAATGTATAGGACATGGGAACTTGTTAACTTATCCTTTAAGAATTAAAAATCCAATTGACACTATGCTTTCGAAATAAAATCTTGAACATTGTTGGTCAATTTTGATAACGGTGATAAAATATAAGAGAAATTAGATGCATTCATAATATAATATGAATATAATATTAGAAATATTCAAAGCTCAACTTCATTCCATTTAAATTTCCATTAAATTATCAGATCAATATTAGATGGTTCCATATATTTTTCAGGCTCATATATGAAATGACTAGGGAAATGAACTTTCTATGCATAGAATTTACAATTTTACATCTTACCATAAATTTGATACTGATAAAGGAGTTCAAAAAAGATATATAAATTATTAGAATGGACCACTTATTCCTTGAATAAACAAAAGTATTATATATAAATTCCATAAAAAAAAATTATGATAGTCCTTGAACACCCAATGTATCAATCCTAGAAAGCATGTTTTTTATTGGTTACTCTGAAGGGCATCATAATGAACTCAAAAATGTGCATAGTGATTCCATAATGTAGTCTTGTGAATATAATCTTATTTCATCCTCATACGGTAGTACCCAGGAAATAAATTTTCCTTCTAAATACTAACTAGATTCCTTAAAATAGTAAAATACATTAGAAATCCTTGGTAAGGGATACCTATTATTTACCACTACTTGATTTTATCATTAGTTATGGTTAATAACCTTATATCCCCATTAACATTTTTAGAGGAAATAATTGTGGGATCCCTATAGAGATACACTAGGTTGAATAAAACCCGTATATCTAACCCATACATAATAAAGGAATGTGATTCAAAATAACCAAATGAAAAAAATAAAGTATAGGGAAGATATAAATTTTACCTCTAAATATCTCAACACGTCATAGATAATCAACTTCTATCACATGATGTTTACCAAAACAAGATCCTTTACCACTTTATGAAGATTTTATAATTTCTTGTATCTGATTTTTCCCCATTTTAGAGAATGAGGAATTATCTTGGGTCTACTTTATCCACCACCTCCCTATTCTCTCAGTTCATATAGTTACTAGTGATTCTATGGTTATTGATGCTATAGGTGAGGCGACCCATCCACCATCACATTGTGTTCTATTCTATATGGACTTCCCCAGTAAGAAGGATACTTAAACTGTTTATATCCTTCATCTCAATATAAGTAGAGACGATATTTAAAAGATGTAGTTTTTTTCTGTATAAGACATTGAAATATTTCTATATATATTTCCAGATCTAGGAACTGATACAACATGTGATTCCAAGGCTCGGTGTGACCAAAATTAATTTTATAAAATATTGAATATATTTTATAGTGCATGCGCATGAAAACGCAAATAAAATGTGATGAATCTTAAATGTTTTAATGAATCAAAAATACAAGACAAACTTTGTGTCCAAAATGTTTTGTTTTCCCTTGGAATGACATAAAATTAGCTGGCATGGGAAATTCAGAACCCTTGATCTTTAGCTGTGCGTTTAAGTGAATTAATTAATTAAATTAATTAATTAATGATTTAATTCTATTTGGTCTAAAATGATGTCTATGAATATATCTTTAAATGAAATTTTTTAGGGTTGGATCATTTCTTTATGGAATTTATCAGTGAGAGAGATCCTCCCTCCTCCCTTCGATGAATGATGAAAAATATATAGATTAGACAGAATCAAAGCATGATAAATGAATAAAATTCATCAATCATTGTGTGATAGTGTTCTTCACCAATGATCGATGAAAAACATAGGTAGGGATCGTCTTTGGTTGTTTTACTCATCAGGATTAAGTACTTGTGTAGATTGATAATCATTCTTAGATCTGCACCCCTCTTTGTAGCCTTTTCATATGACAGCATATTGAAAATTAATTATTTAGTTTTTTATCTAACACTTTATCACATTCTTGATCGTTGGAAAAGAATTTTTGGGACATGATTGTTCAAAAAAAAATTCTTGTGTATTTCTCCCAAACTTCTTCACTTTATTCATAGATGCTATCCTTGTGGTTCCTGGTTCGACAATTTTTCGGTGGTGCCTTACTCTACCAAGCCCTCAGATCCACAATGGATTTTAAAAATGAGAATGGTTTGATTATATGAGCATAGATCTATAAGGCTTGTAGGATATGGATGCCCAATTTGATGGTTTATATCAAAAAAATCACGGTTCGGTGGAGTGGTGTCATACAGAATGAGTGGTGGTTCACCAAATCTCCATCGGAGCTGATTTACATCGAACGATGGCTAGAGAGTGTGATATTTAGTTAAATCTAAATATTTTAGATATATTCAAGGTAGAATCCATAGAAGTTGGAGAAGATTTTATGTGGTGGATTTGATCTGAGTTTTCTAGAAAAATCATGACTACACACTATGAACATTGAATGAAACACATCATGTAGCCCCTTCTAGTGGTGATGCTAGGGTTTTGGAAACCCATAAGGATGGGATGACTTGTACTTCCCTTGAAACTCTATGGACCACCTTTCCATGTGAGTTAGCTATGTGATAGATCACATGATTGACCATATGCCATGTTCAATGTACACAAACATGAATTGAGCACACGAGCGACATCCTTTGTAAAACCACACACCATTTACCATTGTACCTTGAAACGGGGACCGAGTAAACTAAAAACACAAGCGGAGACATGACTTGGGTCCCAATTAGCCTAGACATTCCATGTAGTCCACCTACACAATGTGTTCCTCTACATAGATAGGGTTCCATGTAGTTTCTAGGGAAAAGAGAATGTGGTGAAGTGGGAACACATGTCGTGTGGGCCCCCTCACACTCCATGTTCTCTTTGGGATCCTTTTATAAGATTTTTAACATTCGTTTATCCTTTATTTGAACTCATATTTTGGCCCAATATTAGCCTATCCTGATTTTTTTTTTCAAATATAACGTGATGGTGACCTTGGAAGTGAATTTAAAGATACGATGTGAAGTGTTCTAGGTTTTTCACTCCCTAAAGTGACACCTATTGACAATAATAATCATACAGAATTACGATTTATTCTATCGGGTGTTACCCTCTAACAAGATTGGGTAGTGGAGTTCCCTGATGGCTTCTACCATGTGTTAACTCCAGTAGGAATCGATAGTGGAGTTCACCAACAACTTCTTCCAGGAATTACCCTCCAACAAGACTAGGAATTGGAGTTCACGGATGGCTTCTACTAGGCGTTACCCTCAAATAGGGCTGGCAGTTGAGTTTCCTGATGGATTCTACTAGGTTTTACTCTCCTGTTGTTCTTGGTGGTGGAGTTCCTTGATAGCTTCTATCAGTCATTTCCCTTCAGTAGGGATGGAAAGTTGATTTCCACCAAGTATTCTTTTGGGCATTACCCTCTAGTAGGACTGGTCCATGGAGTTCCCCAAGGACCTTTTCTGGTGTTACCCTCTAGCATAGCTGGGAAATAGAGTTCGCCGACATCTTTTCCCAAGAATTACCCTCCAGCAAGGTTGGGCGTGGAGTTCCTCAGTGACTAGAAGAGTAGGACCCTTCTATCGTATGATAGAATGGGACCCTTACCAAGAGATTATGTCTATTTGACTATGTGGAAGACTGAAAATGCATGGTTTGATATATATTTGTACTCACAAGGAAGATGGACTCTTTGCATACCAAGATGTGTTTTTGTTATGCAACCTAAAACTGTGTGGGCAAGTCAATTTTCCCAAAGAAGATTGTATCATGGTTTAGTGATTGGGTTATTTAGCCTTGTGTTTTCTGGGTAGATGCATACGATGTTGGGCCTCATTGATGAACAAATTTAAGAACTATTAGATACTCTTCTCCTTGGGATGAGTTGTGATATGGAGAACCCCTTACTCTATCATTTGGGATTATTGGACTTAGTGTATATATATATATATGTATATATCCTTCTTTGGTACCCACTAATTGGGGTTGGTTACTCTCCTTCGAGGGGAGGTAATGACGCGTAGGGTATGCCATGTGATTTTTGTGTCTAGTTTCTCATGGTTGGATGAGTCTACTCGACTTCTATTGGTGGAGAAGGCTCAACGGGTAGTTTATCTACTCACTATGTTTATCCCCTTGATCTTGGATTAGCGTACTTTCACTATTGTTGGGTTGAGATGTACTCTTTCACTATACCTTGTTCAATATTATGATTTCCTATTATATTATATCTCTTACTACTCCCGCTTCACTCCTTTAAGAGAATTCTACTAGGTAGCTACATACTCACCCCTACATGGGCCTTTCCAACACATGTCACATCTTTTCCAGATGATGAATAGGTTGACCGTGACTTCAAATGATCTTGGTGATACTGGGTTCTTGGACCATGTAAGGTGGTCATAGCCTGGGATATGTGAGATGGGATCTCTTAACTATTAAAACTTTTCTAGTTTTGTTAGGTTAAGAAATATTTCTAGTTGAGTGTGTATTTTACCCTTTAATTTTTAGTATACACTACCATACTTTTATACTGTTTTGAGTTTCATGCATGCTTGGTTTATTTTATAACAATGTTGCATCCTTTCGTCCCCTCTGAACTTTGTCATTGAGTTGGTTGTGTGCATGTGTATGAGGTTTTAGGAAAAGGTCTCCTCGAGTTAATTATGACTTCAATGCTAGTCGGGACCCCTAGTATATGGAGACAATATTTGGGTAGTTGTGGTTTGAGCCTCATCTTAGGTCAGGTTGCGACAGATTACTATCAAAGAAAGTTCATTCCTTGGGAAGTTGTTCAGAGTTTCCCTTTAATAGGATTTGGTTTAGTTTAGGGAAATGATTCCAAAGTGTCTTGAGTGTGACTCTTAGGTGAGGGAGTCCAGTGATGGTATTGGTGGATGACATATCCATTCAACAAGATAATGAATACCTTCGTGTTAACTTGTAATGCTAAGACATTTGTTGTGGCGACCAATGGTACATGCATAAAATAGGATTGAGTCTTTGGCTATCCTTCTTGAGTTAGCTCCTTTTTTATTATTGATAAATATATATATGTTCATATGACCGTAGTAATACTTGATAATATTTAGGATTCCTTCATGATAACATCTACCCAGGATACCAGATCCAGTTCATGATGAAGAACCTATGAGCAATGCCACCTCAATTCATGGTCCATCCTATAATCCCCTTCCTCTAGGTGGGTAGGCAGTAGTACCTCAACCTGTCGAGCAGTAGATCATCCCAGCAGAGCGGTCTGAGTATGTGAGCAGGCTTAGGGAACTCAGTGAGTTCAAGCAGTAGATACCGCTGAGGTTCTATGGAGATCCAGATCCTTAAGAAGTAGAAGATTGGCTAGAGTCAGTGTTTTGTATCTTCAGGCTTATTCGGATCCTGATGGATTAGGTGGTGGCACTAGAATCCAAAATTTTCCGTATAATGTCTTGAAATTGGTGGAGGAGTGTTAGGAAGATGTACGATGAGTCGACACTCTCATGGGAATTCTTCCAGTAGCTGTTTTGTGGGGAGTACTACCCCTCCTTCTTACTCTCTGTCTGGATCCAAGAGATTCTGAAGCATCCAGAGGTAGGGATGATGGTGTTTGAGTATTTTTCATGGTTTAAAGACGTTATAAATTACTCCCCTGACATGATTTTCGATTACTACCTCTAAGCACAATAGTGTGAGTAGTGAATCCACCAAGAGATTCAAGCCATTGTTGTGCCCTTGTGCATCCCCATCTATACTGAGGTGCTGAAGTGGGTACTGGTGGTAGAGGGGTTTCTATCCGAGGGAGGCCAGGCAACTAAATCTATCACTGAGCATCCAATATCTAAGTCATCTACATCATATGGTAGAATCCGGGCACTTGGATCTTGGAATTGGACACATTTTCATGAGCATGCTCAAGTGCATTGATGTATGGGGTTGAGGTAGCATAGAGGACCAGAGAATCCCTGATAGTGGAGGTGATTTTTTTATGATGGGAGAGGTCCCATTGTGCTTGACTAGATGACCATGGGTTCTAAGTATCCCAAAAAGATAGCTGATGTTCCTCCATGGCAGAGGCATCACCGTGATCATTGATCTCCCATGTGTAGACATGGTGGTCCTTGCCCCTTGGGAGGTGGAGCTGGAATTGGATCAAGAGGAGATTTAGGTGGAGGATGATTCTATGTGATCCTTCCCCCACCACCATTAAAAGGACCACATCAAGCTCTAGGATCTGGCGGTCGGGGCCATAGATTGCTGCATGCTTTGGATGTCTATGATCCTGTATCACATAAGATTATTCAAGGTGTGATATGTGTTTATTATAATCTTTACTCAATTTTAGTAGACATAGGTTCTAGTCATTCTTGTATCTCGATATTCCTGGTGTGAGATATTGATATTCCAGTTGATATTCTAGCACGATAGCTTCAACTTGCGTATATATTGGATTTCCATGGTCCGAGCCTAGATTTACTATCACTAAATACTAGTCAGATTCCTATGCACTAATGGTATGAGATTATCCTTTTATGGAAAGGGAGATATCATAGAATAAATAGTGGGTTTAGTGAGTAGGAGGTTGCAACCCATCACCCATCCGTTGGCGAATTTATCCCTTTTTGAATCAAGCTCCTTTGGCATCTGAGTTCCTTTGATTGTGGATGATTATATGGACGTATTTTATGTGGATGTTTTGGGACCACCTCTAAGGTGGGAGATGGAGTTTTGCATTGAATTTCATGTTGGGTCTGCCTTGATATCCTTTGTGGTGTATTGAATGACACCTACCGAGATCTGGAGCTATGGTTGTAGTTAGAGGAACATTGAGAGAAGTGTTTCATCTGACCCAATGTGCCCTTCTAGGGATCTCCGGTGTTGTTCATAAGAAAAGAGGATATGATCTTAAATATTTTCATGGATTATTCTCACCTGAACTAGGCCATGAAAAATAACAAGTAACATTTCTAAGGATTTATGAACTCTTTGAACAGTTATGAGGTGTGAGATGGTTCTCGAAGATCAATCTCTGGTCGAACTACAACTAGTTGATGGTTCACAAGGTTGATATT
This sequence comes from Viscum album, assembly GCA_963277665.1. Lineage (NCBI taxonomy): Eukaryota > Viridiplantae > Streptophyta > Magnoliopsida > Santalales > Viscaceae > Viscum > Viscum album. Next base: position 1,500,675,891 of record OY728122.1, on the reverse strand, counting down.
ACAAAGTTGGAATTCCTAAGTCTCTATAGACACTATGAGTTCCTAGAGCTATCCTTTGGTGTGATGAATGCCTCTGATGTGTTTATGGAATTGATGAACTAGGTATTCTAGTGGTACTTGGAACAAATTATTGTTATCTTTATCGATGACATACTCATCCACTCTACAACAAAGGTGGAACATGAAGAAAACTTAAGGATGGTTCTTGATTTGCTTTGAGATCACTGTAACTACATAAATCTCTCAAGGTTCCAGTTCTAGTCACATGAAGTTCACTTTCTTGGGAATTTCATTTATAAACAAGGATTATCCATGGATCTAGAAATGATTGAAGTAGTAATTTATTTGGAACTACCCAAGAATGTGTCATAGGTGAGGTGATTCCTAGGATTTGTGGGGTAATACAAGATATTTATGGTAGACTACTCTAGAATCACAACACCTTTGACCACCCAAACATAGAAAGTACAACTATTTCTATGGTATGAGAAATGCCAAAGGGCCTTTGTAGTGTTGAGGGTGAGGCTGATGAGTGATCCATTATTGAGACTACCAGAGGAAGGTGTAAATTTTGTAGTGTATTGTGATGCCTTAGAATCTAGGCCCAATTTTCTATTGATGAATCATCAGGTAGTTATCACATATGTGTCAAGGATTTTGAGACCCCATGACAAGAACTACTTAAATCATGACTTTGAGTTAGAAAAATTTATATTATACTTGAGGGTGTGGACGAACTACCTTATAGGTGAGCACTTTGTGGTTTACATATACCACTAGAGTCTCAGGTACGTCTTCACATTAAGAGACCTAAACTTGAGACGGCGATGCTGGTTGGAGTTCCTATAGGACTATGAATTTGAGTTAATCTATACTCCAATGAATGGAAATTTTTTAGCAGATGCCCTTAGTAGGAAGTCCCAGGCTCTCCTAGCATGGTAAATTTTTATGCAGTTATCTTACCTTTAACTGAACATAGTGGATCCGTAGGGTGCTACTTTTATTCAGTAGATGGTATTGAATCCTTCACTTTGCAAGCATGTGAGAGAGTCCCAGTTGGAAGATATCTACTGTGAGATCTTACATGATCAAATATCCATAGGTGATAAACCAAATGGATATTCTGAAGGAGGGAATCATGAAATATGGTTCCAAGGGAGAATTTTGGTTCCAATCACATTGCAGGAGGAGGTTATGAAATAGTTATACACTTCTCCCCAAGTTTTACATCTCTGTATGGGGATGATTTAAAGGGAACTTCAATGATTTTTTTTTGGTTCGACATGAGATAGAACATAAACAAGTTTCTCTCTCTTTTCCTCACGTGTTTTCTGGTAAAGTCTGAGAACCTTGTTTTGATAGGTTTATTGTAGTCTCTTAAGATCCCGGAGTGGAAGTGGGATGGTATATCCTATGACTTCGTCACAGGTATTTTTCACACAGTGAAGGGACATGGTTCTATCTGGGTGATAGTAGAACAACTCATGAAGTTATAACACTTCCTTACTATTAGGGAGGTGATTTTTATGGATATTTGGGGGAATTTTTGAATATGAGTGATCTTAAATTTTCACATGGTTTCCTAAATTATTACCTCCGATCATGATGTTCTATTTACATCATGATTTTGGGGAGGCCTACAAGCGGCATTCAGGACCTAGATGTGGATAAGTAAAACCTTTCTCCCCCAGAATGTTTGGTAGACCAAGGACACTATCCAAGTGATAGAGGATATTCTGAGGGCCTTCATGTTGTGTTGGACTTCATCTAGAGATGGGAGGATCACCTGTCCTTAATAGAGTTTTTGCACAACAAGAAATACCAATATAATTTTGGAATTACACCTTTTTAGGACCTAGATGAGAGACCCTATAGGTTTCCTTTATTCTGTAAAAGTATTGGAGAAATATCTTCTATGGGACCAGAGTTGGTGTAGATGACAATGGAGAAATCACTTGTCATCTGTGAGCAGATAAAGATGGAATAAATAAGAAAATATTATTATATAGATCCCCATTGTAGTCACTTGGAGTTTGATTAGGGAAACCATGTTTTCTTGAAATTCTACTGATCATAAGGATTATGGAGGTTTTTCCAGGAAGGAAAGCTATCCATGAGGTTCATTGGTCTACTCGAGATCATGCAGAGGGTTAGTGAGGTTTATTAATGCCTCACACTACCACCACAACTAGAGCTAGTGAACAAAATCTGACATGTGTCACAACTGATGAGATACGTGCATGAAACTACACACATAATTTACTAGGGAGAGATTGACATCTATGAAGGAGCCACCTTTGTGGAGCACCCATTGGAAATCAAGGACCGACATGAGAGGAAACTACATGGAAACCGTCCCTACAGTTCACAAGTTGTGATAACATAGAAACGGGCTGGAGAGTTCTTGGGAGTGGGAGACCCAGATGCAGGATCAGTATCCTAAGTTGTTTACCTAGTTTTTATTTTTAGGGAAAAAAATATTGAATGAGGCAATGACGTAGATAATTGGTTTTTACCTTGTAAGACTTTTAAATATTTTTATATATATTTCTAGAGTTAGGAGTTGAGGCAACATGGGATTTCAAGGTCCGGTGTTCCTGAAATTAATTTTATAAAATACTTATTATATTTAAATTATGTGCTCATGAAACCTCATAGAAAATGGGATAACTCTTAAAATGGTTGATTAGATCAGAAATCCAAGACCTTGGTTTTTTCTAGAATGGGGGTTTTACCTTTGGCATGACATAAAATGTGTCGGTGCAGGACATTTAGACCCCTCGCTCAATAATAGTTCATTTAAGTGAATTAATTAACTAATATAATTGATTAATTAATTAATTCTATTTGACCTAAAACAATGTCTATAAATATATCATTAAATGAAATTTTCTAGGGTTGGATCATTTAATTATGGAATTCACCGGTGGGAGAGCTCCTCCCTCCTCCCTTTGATGAACAAAGACATATCTCGAGATAGAGGTGAATCAATTCACGATGAATACATCAGATTCTTACAATCATCATGTGATCTTGTCATTCACCAATTATTAATTCAGAAAAATTTAGTGCTCATCATTTTGAGTTTTATGCATTGGAATTAAATATTTGAGTATATTGACAATTTTTCTTTGATTTTGACCCCTCCCTATAGCCATTTCATGTGCCAACATACTAGAAATTTATTATTTGATTTGTTTATCTAACCCTAGATCACGTTCTTGAATGTTGGCCTAGAAATATTTTTCACAAAATCATTAAAAACCATGTTATTGTTCCTTTATCCAAAACTTATTTGCATTCTTCACCGATAGAATCCTCATAGTTCCTGTTTCGATAATTTTTGGGTGGCCCTAATCATGATTGGGCCCCAAATCCATAGAAGATCAATGAAACTATAATTGTTGGAATATATGAGCATATATTTGGAAAGGTTATAGGACAATGATTCTTTATTTAGTGGCTAATATCCAATAAATCATGGATTGTAGGAGCGGTGGTGTGCGGAATGAGAGGTGCTTCACCAGTGCCAATTTCAAGTGAACAACCCCCAACAAGCATGAGATTAAGATAGATAGTAATATTTTTGATTGATTCAAGGTGGAATATATGGTTGTTAGATCATATTTGAAGTGGCATATCATATTTTAGTTTTTTAGAGAATTCATGACTACAAACCATATACAATTAAGAACGCACAATGTGTGGCCCCTTCTAGCAGTGGTGCTAGTGTTTTTGAAATCCATAAGGATGTGATGATGTGTACTTCCCTTGACATGCCGTGTACCACTTTCCTTGTGAGTGATCCATGTGAAAGATGATAGGGTTAGGAACACACCATTTTAAAAGTACATGAGAGGTATTCCGTGTGAAGTCACACACCGTGTACCTTAGTACATAGAAAATGGGTCCGTGTACACTAACATGTCTAGATGATACATGACCTGTGACCCAGTTATCCTGGACACACTATGTATTCCACCTATATGATGTGTACCTCTATATAGATCATGTGGCATATACTAGCTAGGGACATGGGTAGGCGGTGAAGCGGGACCACATGCCATGTGGGTCCCCTCACACACCATGTCCCCCTTTATATCCTTTTAGTATATTTATAACATTCATATTTCCTTCATTTGAACATTGATTTTGGCCCATGAGTATCTTATCCGTAGTGTTTTTCCACATAAATGCGATGGTTCCCTCATAAGTGACTTTTGATATACCTTGTAAAATGTTCTTAGTTTGACATGAATTGAGGAAACACCTGATGAAAGAAATAATAATATGAAATTACAATGGCGTCTAGAAATCATTACTCTCTAGTAGGGATGGGAAGTAGAGTTACCTAATGGCTTCTAGTAGGTGTTACCCTCCCACAGGGATGAGATGTGGAGTTCCCTGATGGATTATTTTGGGCATTACCCTATAGCTGGTTAGGGAAGTGGAGTTCCTAAAAGGATTTTACTGGGAATTACCCTCTGGAAAGGAAAGGAAATGGAGTTTCCTGATGGCTTATACCAGGAATTACCCTCCCGCAAGGCTGGGCAATGGATTTCCCCGAAGGCTTATACCGGGTGTCACCCTCTACAGGGCAGGGCAGTGGAGTTCCCTGATGGCTTATTTCGGGCATTACCCCCTAGAAGGACTAGGTAGTATAGTTCCCCAAGGACCTTTCTGGGAATTTCTCTTCAGTAGGGCTTGGTGGTGGAGTTCCCCGACAGCTTTACCTGGGTATTACCCTCCATTAAGGTTGGGTAGTGGAGTTCCTCATTGACTATCAGAGTAGGATCCTTCTATCATACCAGGGCCTGAGATCCTTACCTTGTGATTGTGTCCCCTTGACTATTTAATATAGTGACAAGAGGTGGTTTAACATAAATTTGGGTTCATGAGGAAGAGGGATGCTTTCTCCACCAAGACACATTCTTATGATGTGACCTAGAACCATCCTGATGAGTCTGTTCCACCTGAAGTGGACAATATCAAGGAGTAGTGATTGAGTTCCTTATACTTTTGTTTTCATGGAATACATGTGGGATATTGGGCTTCGTTGATGGACTAATTTTGGAACTATTGGAAGCTCTTATTCTTAGGATAACATATTAGATGAGGATCCCCTTACTCTCTCAGTTTCAATTAATTGATTGAGTATATATATATATATATATATATATCCATTTTCTGTAACCAATCATTTGTTTTGGTTACTCTCCTTCTAGAAGAGATGAAGACACACTAGGTATACCGTGTTCTTTCTATGTCTAGATTCTCTTAGATTGATTAGTCCACTCTCATTCAATAGGCGGAGAAGGCCTGATGTGTAGTTCATCTAGTCACCATGTTTATCCCCTTGTTCTTGGATGAGCTTACATTCACTCTTGTTGGGTTGAGTTTTACTCTTTCACTGTAACTTGTTCTATCTAATACTTTCTTCTTCTATTGTATCTTTGAATTCTCCCCTTTAACCCTTTCGAGGCATTTTAGTGGGTATATATATACTCACCCTTTAGATTATACCCCTTTCGAATGTCTCCGTTCTCCCCTGGTCTTCAGTCCTCCAGCATCTCCCTCACCCTCTTCTAGGGTTGCTCATCTTTTGGCATGGGTTCTCCATATGTTTCCCCTATCTCTGACACTCTCGTGTCTCCATCTTCATCTTCTAGGGTTTATCCCCCTTCGACTATGGTTCTCCACTCTCGCGTCTCTCCCCCTTTTCTATGGATTATCCACCTTTGTCGATGTTTCTCCATCATGATGATGCAACACTCCTTAGATTCATCCCCCCAGCGTTTCTTCCACGGCTTGTGCGAGACTGGGTATTTCTTTCAGTCTTGTTATCGCTTTCGGTTTGGTGTTGAAGTTCTATCTTTCACAATGACGATTTCTGCTACAAGGAGCTCATGGGGTTCCGACGCTGGTTGTATACTAAGGATTCCTTCATTTTCCCTTTCCGCGGCTCTGATCTCCTATTCCTTGGTGCCTATCCAGGGTGGATATGGAGCGGTCGTTCAAGGAGGTTTTGGGTTAGGTGGTTCGGCGGTGGATAGATCTGAAGGTGTTGCTAGGTTGATTTCTCCTTTTTTGTTTGTTTCCAATTTTATCCCCATCATCGTTACTGTCATTTGGAACTCTCAGCTGCTCAATCTTTGCTCTATCCTTAATTTCTACTTCTCCTCTCCTGGTCGGAGCCGGAGCAGTGGTAACAACAAGGTATTGGGAGGTGCGGTTAGGTGACCGCCATCATTCCAGACGTAGCTCTTCGACGCCGGATTTTTGTTTTTCGATGATGGTTTGATTGTTTTGTTCCCGATGGTGGTGTGTTGAAAGATTTTTTTTTTATGTTCTTGCCTAGTTTTGGTTTCGGGGTTTTGGATGTTGCTGGCTCGATGGAGAACGAAGATATTTGTGATGTTTACAAAGGTACCAGAGGTCTCAGATGGTCTTCGGTGTCCGGTATAGTGTTAGGATGTTGACGATGATGAGGCGATGGATCGTGATGTCAATAGTGGTACTCAAGATGGTAAGGACAGGCGACAGCTGAAGTGGTACTCATGATGAAGATGGGTGATCCTCATATCTTCTCTCAGGTGTTGTGAATGTTTTTGAATTTTGAATTCGTGTAATGGGGTTACTTTTGTTTATGGTTCCCGCCATGTGGTTTGTAGGTTACCGCTTATTGAAAAAAAGAATCTTCAGTCAGTATATACTCACCCTTTTATGGGCCTCGCCCACACATGTCGTGTATTTTGTTGGTAGTGTATAGGTCTACTATGACTTTCGAGGTGCTTAGGGATACTGGGTTCTTGGACCATGTACGGTGGTTGTAGCTTTGGATATAGGAGCTGGGCACTCTTAGATGTTAACTATTTTTCATTTTTTCCAGGTTGGGACATATTTCTGGTTGGTCATGTATTTTTTCCCTTTACATTTCAGTATACACTACCATACTTTTGTACTGTCTAGAGGTTAATGCATTCTTGGTTTATTTAATTGTAGTGTTTTATTGTTTCTTCATTCCCTCTTCACTTTTTCATCGAGTTAGCTATGTTTTTAAGAGAATACCTCCTCAAGTTATTTATTCCTTCAGTGATGGTATCCACCACCTGGCCTATAGAGGCTTTCCAGAGTTAGTTGCAGCTCGATCCCTCACTTGGGTTGGGGCATGACATATATCACCACCTATTATTTTGGGTTATGTACTAAAGCCTCATGAGAATTATGAATTAGGGGTCCCATTCCACATACCAAAATATCTTGAAAGTATTGAGCACTTTTATCCAACACAACCATGTACCATAATCTTACATTATACATGACATATCTTTCCACTAGTTGGATCCAAGGTATCTACAATGATCACATCCTTCTTAATCACCTTAAAACTTGTCTCTAGAAAAAATTACTAAACCTCTAAAAGATTTTCATTCAAAATAATATTTTAAAATGGAAAGGTTTCTAATATTCATTAGCCAAAAAAATTTTAGAATATTGAATTATGATCATAAACTTCATCCCATGTTTGAAAATAGATGCTATGTCTTATTGATATTTTGATTAAAGGGTAATGATCAAAAAATCATCTCATAATTACTCTTGAAACTGAATCCACTTCACTTCACAAATATTATGTTCACTCAAATATAACATCCACTACTATTAAACCATTTAACCAAAAATCACACCATAAGGGGAATAAAATTCACCTTAGTCACCTGAATAAGAAAAAATGTGATATCCCCTTCTTCTAGACACTTTTCTATTTATTTATTTGATATAAGTGCTGCATACTCTCACATATTTTATCACTAGAACACTGATTGAGTAATTTTTTTCACCAGCTAAACTTTTGGGACTTCCCTTATAAGCACAACCATATTTTCTTATTGAACACTATCTTTATCCACCTTGTTATTTCAATGTACAACCAATATATCTATGACAACTAAACTACTTATTCCATGGATAAATCACACAAAAATCATCGTGACCTAGTACTAAATGATGCATGATCCCCAATCTGTATAGTTACACTTCAAATAGTACACCGTTCCCTAAGTAATGATCTGTATATTATCAAATTATATACTTAGAATATGGGGTACCACAATATCCATTTACAAATTTTGTTGTGTATTTTACATATAATATTCAGTTATTATGAAAACCTTACCAATCCATGCAATTAGAACTAGATGACACTCAAACCTCTAACCTAGAAAAATCACTCTGATACCATTCTATCACTACCCTCACCTTCCAAGACACGTTGTGAGATAATAATGAGATCCAAAGTGACCCCAACAAATCCTCTCTACAATTTTACATGGTGTGGAAACAAACATAATGGGAATAAATCCCAATATATGGAAGGAATTACCTTTTTTATGTATAAATAATAATAAAAAGATAACAAAAACCTATAAAATGAAAAATAATTCACTAAAAATAGATTAGTATAAATAAATAAATTAGTATCTTCTTAAACAATCTAGACCAGAATACTATTCTATAAAACAATATGAAAAAAATCCAATAAAAGACACCACATAGTGGTATCTAGGTCACTACCTGCTCAAACTAAAAATGCTTGGATCGAAATTTCATACAATCATGTAAGTCTAAAAAATAATAAATAATAATATGGTGAGAATATAAGTATACTTGTTTGGTTCCTTCTATAAGCTCACTAATGCTAAGTGAATAGGCATACTAAAGCCTTAATGAATGTCCATTTAGTTAATACAAAGATAAAAAATAATAATCATATTAGTAAAAAACATGTCATAAAACTCACCATATCTATAAACAACACAATCCCAATAATAAATCCTCCTTGAGGCTAAAACTAACATAAACTTAGATCAAAACACAACAACTAACTTCTTCCATAATAAGGACCATAAATATCCCAAAAAAAACTTCATGGTGGTATAACTACAATAAAATAAATGTACCTATGGTGTAAACAAAATATCCCTTATACCATATCAACATAAGATAATACCACATCCCTTAAACAAACACAATATAACCTTCCATTGATATTAGTGTGACACATTAATACCATATGATCCAAAAAATATATTAAATAATTACATAAATATACATGAAACCAAAATTCAATTAAAATCAATAAACATATAGAAATGTTTCATCAATATTCCACTTCAACATACCATTTACCATTCCATATAAGAATGTTTTTAGGAAAACAAATATAAATATCCACAACTAATCCTCTCAATTCAACTATTTCCCACAACTTATTTATAATAATCACATTATTCCTCAATGACTAACATAGTATCATTAACAATAATTTCCTCAAAAATCATAAAAAATAACATCAATGATATCCAACAAACATCAAAATAATAAATTGTAACTAAAAAAATAAGTATTTAATCTTTTCTATATTCCCAAACAGCAATTCATGTTTTAATTCTCAAAATATATAATTACCAAATTTATTATTTATAATTATATTTCTTTTATTTTTTAAATAATATATCCATTAGATATCATCACATATTGATAGTCATAAAAATTTAATTAAAATGGTTTAAATCGAAGTCATAATGCCTTACCTCAAATAAATCATGAATAGAATTAGAACTAAAGGATTATATTCAAGTGATTAAAGTTCTACATTTATATAGGAATCCTTTAACAAACCTGAACCCCAATAACTTAAATTTAATCCTCCACTACTACAATATAACATATGATACTAGAATTTATAGATATAGATGAATTGATGAAATATATTTAAAGTGAAAGAATAATACCAAAAATTTAAATACCTATATAAAATGAATCCAAAAGTAAAAGGAATCCTCTAGGGAAATATAAATCATCTAAAATTGAATTCCTCAATCACTTAGGGTTGAAGAGACAGAAAATGAATCAAATGAATCAAGAGAGAATTTGTATTTTAGAATTAAAATATCAAGAAACTAAATCCTAGTATAGAAATACAAAAAATGTAATTGTTTAGGATGGTGAATATATGTATGGGAACCACAATGAATTATATCCCTCGCTCCCTTAAAATTTACTGGCTATTTTATCTTTAATTAAATTTGTTTCACTAAACTAAAACCCGAATATTTTATCCTAACGTAATCCTTTTGATATATATCATTTAATCCATAATATAAAATTATATAACATCCATAAAACCCAATGTTTTTACTCATACATATATAAGACTCCATGAAGATACTAATATGTGGTGTTCAAAAAACCATTCAATTTCGAACCAAAAAAGGATGAATTGTTGTTTCCTCTCACTTTATGGTGAATAGGTATTCCAATAAAACTTAACTCAAACCACATTATCTAAATAGAAACCACCACATTGTAATTTTTAACCATGATGTATTATTCCTCTTTAATTATTGGAATCAACTCAACAATACCCACTATGAAAAAATGGATAATCCACCATTTAACATCATGATATTATATGAAATATTTTTTAAAAAAAAATTATTTCTTTGATAGCTTGAATTACATAAATCAACAAGTCTAAAATAACTATGATATACTATTAGGATATTATTATTTCATGTTATCACATATCTATAGTTTCTTGTATATATTTAATTAAAAAGAGAAAAATATATACCTTAGAAGATGGTCAGAGCTAATTAAAGATTATTATTGATCAATACATCACCACCCAAGGATAGAAAACAAGGTTGATGATTCATTGAGTCAAAATTATCATGATAGATTATATATGATGAGGATAACTTAAGATCCTATATTCTTAGATTTAAAAATGATGGAGAAAGAAATATTAAAATAAGGGGAAAAACTTATCCATATCAAATGAGTGTTCATACATTTATAAATGTAAGTATTAAAGAGGCACAAAGATAAGATATAGAGATACAGAATGAGGTAAAGGATGTTACTGAGTTCAAACTTGATTGTGATGTAGTGACAAGTTTTAGGAACCATGTTTGATTCCCCTCCATAGTAGTTTTGATGAATGAGATATTGGATGATGCTCATAGTTTATTATTCTATATTCATCTTGTAAGAAGAAATATGTATATATATTTGAAAGAATATATCTGGTGGGATGGTATGGAGAGATATATTGTTGAGTTTATATCTCAGTGATTGTCATGCTAGAAAGTTAAGGCGAAGAGATAAAAGTTTAATGGGATGTTAAAACCATTGTCCATACTGGAGTGGAAATAGTAAAGTATCACCATTAATTGTTTCATCGGACTCCCTAAACTGAATAAAGGGAACAATTACATAAGAGCTATAGTTTATTTCCTTATAAATTCATCACAATTAATTTCCATTAGATACGATTTATATCTATATTATATTTTCAGTTTATATATTAAGAAAGTGTTAACGTTTCATGGGGTACCACATTCCATTTTTTTGATCAGGATTTGAGGTTTACCTTAAAGTTTAGACAATGTTTTCAAATGGATTTAGTTATTTTAATGAGTTTTAGTATACTGTATCATCATCAAGAAGATAGCGAGTATGAAAGAACTATTGGAACTATATAAGACCATTTGAGATCTCTCTCTCTATGGAATTATAATGTAGTTGAGATCAACACCTTCATTTGATGGAATTATCATTCAATAATAGCTTTCACTCCAGTATTCAGTTAGATCCTTATGAATCCCTATATGGTAGAAAGTGAAAGCCTCCAATTTTCCAAAAATGTACTTGGTGAAAGGAATATATTAGGACTAGACCTAGTTGATGAAGTGATAAATAATGTTAGAGGCATTCTTCAACATTTAAGGGAAGCTTGAAGTATGGAAAATAGCTATACTATTTTTTTGGAAATATTTGGAGTTTGAGGTTGGTGAAAAGGTGTTCCTATGAATATGTACCTAGAATATGGTAAAGATATTTGAAATTAAGTGACATATAAGACCTAGTTATATTAGTCCTACAAAAATTCTTTATCATGTTAGGAATATAGCTTATCCATTGGTTCTTGTTCCCCATATCTCACAAGTTCATAATGTGTTTCATAGTAAGTACATACCTAATCCCTAGTATATATTATACTCAGAAGTCATGATACTAGAGAATGATCTCTATTATGAGGAGTAACTGGTGGAGATTTTTTTTATCATTGAGAGATAATGTTTTATGAAATAAGACCACTTACCTGGTTAATGTTTTGGGGAAGAACCACTAATTTGAGGGTGATATATTGGAATCTGAGGATATAATGAAACAAATATATCCCCATTTTTTGTATAGAAGTGATGAAATTTGAGGAAAAAATTCATTTTATGTAGGGTAGAAAGTACCACCATGAGTTTTTATGATATAGCATTTTTAATAAATCTAATTCTTTGATAGCTTTCATTACATGCAACAACGAGTCTAAATGAACCATGATATGCAATAAGATTATAAATATTATATGTTATCACAAAGACATTAGAATATAGGGTATGAAAATGACTAACTAAATTATGAAAATGTGTCACTTACACATTTATAAAATTAATTAATTGGTTATCCATTAATTATAAATGTAACTAAAAGTTATTTGGAAATAAAGGATATGTTTTTCTGTTTTTTTAATACATGAAATATATTTTTATCAAAATAAATTAATTTATCATTATTGGTGATTGATTTTAATAGAATATTTATAAAATATATTCAATCAAATTCATTAAACATTCAAATAATACTATTTAGGAATGCGATAAAAATTAATATCATTTTATTCTTAAAAACTATATTTCTCTAGAAAGGAGATTTTGTCACATTTTATGCCATTATATTAAAATTTATATTTTCCACAAAAATGTATTGAATTTTATAAAATCAATTATATACATAGAATATTTATGTTCAAATTTAATAAATTGGTCCCTTTTATTTTTGGTCTTTATGAATAATGGGCATGGTAAAATTTATCATCTATGTAAATAGTAAATACATTTAATCTTGGTTAAAACTATGTGATAAGACCATAATATTTCAAATTAATTCTTATGGGATGAATGTAATTCTACCCTTTTTACCATGGTCAAAAAATTTATTTTTTTAATGGACACTTGTCCAAGAAAATGGTATTTATAATATTCGAAGCAAATAAAGTTACAGTGCTTCACTCTCTTAGTTTAAAATATATTTTATGTATTCAAATAGGGAAAAAATTAATTATCAATAGATATTGATAGTAATTTTGAGATTAATGAAATTATTTTAATGATATAAATTTATTTATAATTTTTAGTCATTATATAATGAAATAATGTGACACGGATAAAAAATTTCATCAATTAAATAAAAAAAATATAATAAATGATTTAAAAATTGTAAAATTAATATAATTTGAGTGAGTTAATGTGTTACATGATTTTTTTAGATTAAAATTACATACTAGTGTTATGTTGAAGAATTATATTTGAATCCTAAATTTTTATTTGTGTCTATTAAGTCAAATTAATTGAATAATGTCAAAATTTATAATAAAGATATTTTATACAATTATATTTTGTTAAATTAAATTTAAATAATTAAAACATTAAAATAGGAAAACGGGATAAGATATGATCAAAAATCATGATACATTTTCTATTTATTAGTCAATTGGAACCACTTCTATTGAGAATAAGTTTATTATAACTTAATATTTTAATAAATTTCAAGTGTGTCCCCTAATTATCATCATGATCATCATTTTTTTTTATTTGGAATAATTTCAGAATACAAACAAAGGAAGAAACACTAGGGGGCCAGGGAATTAGTGGGGTCTGAAATAATGGAGCCCAAGAACATCCCCTTTTTAAAAGATTACCCCCTCAGGAGTTAGATAGTTGATGCATGGGAAGTTACTGATACTTGACCCATAGACCACCATTGAGTCAAGATAACACACAACCCCATTACACTATCTCAAAGTATGTAGAAAATTTTTGTGGCTATTAATGAGACTCCTAGAACTTATAATGACATAAGAGATTGACCAAGGGGTGGAACCTGTACTATATAGGGAATCATAATGTGTTATTGATTTCATTTCCACCACTGCCATGCCAATAGACCTTTGTCTGCGTAGCTAGAGATCTCTCCGAAGAGCCAAAGATTCATCCTAGAGAGAGTTAAAATTACCATAGTATGAAATAAAATTAGGGATGAAATATCCCTTGAGATTATAAACCACACCTCCTCCCCACATGGATCCCAAGCTATACAAGACATCAGTGTTGAGTTTGTGACCTGAGGAAATTGGGTGCTATTGAACCCTATGGGAAGGAGTGCCTCTTGGGTTAGAATGGAAGGATGAGTTTGAAACCAAGAGTGATCTGAGGGTGGGAATATTTTCCCAGTTCTTGAATAGTCTGATCTTGTCAACCAAGAGGTTCCTAATTTGGATAATCAAGGATATATTAGAGAATATAACCACATAAAAGTTAAATGTGATCGTTTTCTTTCTAAAGCACGAACATTTTACGAACATCACTATGGATCAAGCCTTATTCTCTGGTCTAGAAGCTCCCACACCCATGAACTAATACTCAATAAAAGAGAGGTCCAGTAACTATGGGGAGGAAAAATTATTAAAATCCATAAACAAGTTCTAAACCACATGATCACAATTGAATTCAAAGAATAGATGGTCCAAGATATCCTATAGACTTTTACAATCACTTAAATATCAAGAAACCATTTTTATTCTAGTTAATTTGATATTATCATCAGTTTCTAGTGCATGGTTCTTTATTCCCCAAAGATGTAAGTTGTATTTTTTGGGGATATCATTTCACTATAGATCTTCCACACATATATTCAAATTTTCCACCTTAATAGTGACCATATGGAAATAATTTATAGAGAAAGAACCAAATGTATATTTAGTGAATATGCACTTGTCTAGCTCTGTGTTCAGGTGGATGAGGTCAAAAATATATCTATGGTCTTTGTCCAAAATTATGTTGATGAAACATGGGAATATGCATGCATGCCTAAATAATATATATAGAGTAGGAAATATATGGAACCTAATATTGGATCTGACCTAATTGTGATCCCAAAATGAAATATCACCCATCCCTGTTACCCATAATGTATGGTTTTAAGTAATCTGGACATGAAGATAAATCAAGGACCATTGGGAAGAGGAGTTCCCTCCTACCGAACCCATATCCCCTCTACACTTCTTGAACATAAATCTTCCATAGAGGGTCTATTCCTTGATTACATCCAACTCATTCCTAGAATGCATACATCACAATGTTTCTAAGATATTCTGGAAATTAATTCCACCCACCCTAATTAGACTTTCCATTATTTTCCAAGAAGCCTAGTGATGCTTTCCAACCATATAAGAATCCAAGATAAAAGATGAAAAGTTGTTATCAATATATTATATAAATTGTTTCAGGACCTTGAAATCTGATATATAATGAATTATAATAGAGGAGAGTACAATATTTTCCAGCGTAATTATACAACCAAAATAAATATAGTTGTTCTTCTAGTTCAATACTTTACCCATGATCCTTCCAGCAATCCTTTAAAAATGGTGGATTCATAGCCTACTTGAGGATATATGGAAAACCATGTATTATATAGGGAAGATAATTTATTTCATGTCCAAATTATTAATCATAGATCTTATATTCCATTCCAAGAACCTATTTGAGAAATAAAAGTTACTCTTCCCCCGGTTTGTGATCATTCCACTCCATTTGTAGAAGTCCTGAAGTACTTAGTTAATACCATGAGCCGAGAACTTTATTTGAACCATCTAACTTGACCAAACCCTATAAGATTGTCTTATAACATACTTAGGAAAATTTTATAGGTGATTATCACCCTAGAATACCAGACCTAATTTCTATAAGAAAAGATCTAAAATTGGACTCTTGAAAGAGAGGTAGTTGTCTTACCAGACCTCTTTAAATTTATTTCTTATTATAATTACTCTAAATAAAGGTATTTACCATAAAATAATAAATTAAATATCCTCAATATTCTCAAATTTTTTTAAGTATATGAAACTACCATTATACACTCTCTTTCTATCAAATGCAATGTGAAAGCATCACTCATGCGTATGTACAATTTTCCATCTCCATGTGGTGGTACAATTTATTTTCCATCACCCTATTTTATGGATTATTATTATTAAGGATTTAAATATTATATATGATATTTATGGAATAAGTAGTCTTTTCTATTAATAATACTATTTCTACATTCTTATCTTACAAACCAATATGAAATGATAATGTCGTTCGTGCATACGTGCGGACTAACACCTCCACAAATTAATGTGAGTATTTTTTCACTTATATTTTACCTGGATGGTAAAGAGGATAAATATGATAAATATATATAAATTATATGATATAATAATTACTCCATAAAGGTGAATTTTTATTCATCTTTTTCTATTCTATCCCTTGAAAAATGAAAATAGCGTTTATCTATGCGTGTGACCTACCATCTCTTTGAACATTGTAATTCATTTTTTATATCTACGATTATGTATGACTCTAAATACACACATATAATGAATATAAATGACATAATAAGAATAAAAGTTATTAATAGAATAAAATTATACTAAATTCACATTTATTATATAGGATTTTAGAATGCTTTCGAAGCCAGTAGAACTCAAGGTAAGATATTTTCATCTCACTTTTATTTATGTGGGACACATGCCTTATACAAAACTAGTTTATTATGTGTGGTGTATATAATACACATGATTGTATTTTATAATTCCTATTTTGAAAATTAAGGGTATACATATCCATCTAAATTTCATTTATTCATGAGACTTACGATTCAAAAGTTACCAAATTGGAAAGGGTTTTATTGTACAATCTCATTGTTTATCAGGATTGTGCATGATTATGATTCTGATGATCAAATATTATGATATACCTCTCAATAATATCATTAATTTTATTATAATTTGGTTATTTATTGAGAATAAATTTTTTCCTTTCATTTTTTCTGACCTTAGGTTCTTAAGATCCAGAAAATAATTTTTTAAGGAAAATCAAATTTATTTCTCTCTTCAGTTGAAAAATATTTTTCATCCATATCAATGTTTCCTAAAAATATTTTAAATAAGTGTTTTAATATTATCCTATTATTTTTTATATTAATTTTTTCCAATTTAAATTTTTTTAAAAAATTGTTCAAAAGTAATGTACTTGTTGTTTTCTTTATGCAGTACTTTATGATTTTTTACAATATGTGTAAAAGGAATGTTTTAATTGAACTTATACAACATAAAAATAATTTCATACCAGTATAATAAATAAATCTTTTTAATATTACCTAAAAAATTTTCCTTTTTTATTTTAAAAGAAAATGTTTTTTTACATTATTTTGGAAATTTTTAGATTTTGAAGATGAGATTTCAAAACGGAAAGGTTATTTTCATCAACAAATATTCTAAGTGTTTTTTCAAATTCACTTTTCATCTAAGATGACATAATTTGATGTTAATTAATACTTAATAAATTTATTATCCAATGATACCATCCTTATTATTTCTATGGACAGTTAATGTTTATGATGATAAGATATTTATCAAGCCCACTTCTTTTGCATGAGTTACTCTGTGATGAAATATATTCGATACTCATTTATTTTCATGGGTTTTTATATTAAGAATGTTTTATGATATTGTGGAACACCTATATATGATTTTCATTATGTGACTGGTGGTAACTATATCTCAATACAATTTATTGGGTAATGATTAATGTTCTATGTTCTCAATGATAATACATGAGGTTATCTCAACCCCAAAAGAGCGTACATGCGAGGTTATCCAAATCCTGAAGTAGTTACGTGGGTGGTTACCCAAAGACTAACATGTTATGAGGATCTTGTTTAGTATACTTTACATAAGTTTTTCTATACTTATGTGTATTCCACAATTCCATGTATTATGTTAATGTTATTCTCTCATGTCTCATGTTGTTGTATTACTTTATGATTCATTTTTTATAAACCACAAAACATAATTCAATAACTCAAGATTAAGATCTATGATATGTATGGATGGATATAAAATGTTAAATTAATGTTCTCATACCCTTAATCTCATGTTATTCTTATGTGAACATAGGCATATTTGTTATTTACCCTTACTGACCATTAGATATCACCATTTATTATGTTTTATTTTACCAATTTTTGAATGAATGTATTATTTATGATAAGTCTAAGAAGAGTTCTAGTTATAAATAACAAAGTGGGAGAAGATTTAGTTCACTTATGAACCAGTTTCTTATGTACCCTTGTTTTTAATGGACCATATCTATAAGATTCTAGTGTGGATCTTCATATTATATAAATAATATTCTTTAATAAGATGAAATATTTATCTATGAAATTAATGGGGAACTATACATCATGACCACATCCAAACCAATATTAACCATATACCTTCCATAGAATAATTTTGAAACTACCATGGCCATGTATCATTAAAAATCTAAAACTCATTTCATTACTCATGAACCACTTCCAAACTACACACCAATATCTCCTACTCTTGAGAAAAAAAATTAATGGATTGAGAAAATATAATCCCTTATATATGTAATAAATATACAATCCCATCTTACCATACCATTAGTTATAATAAACCAATAGTAATTTTTTAAATTAAAATAATTCATTGATAATTATGTCACGACCCGTCCTCAGGGCCCGTGCCGTGACTACCCCAAGCCCGCCTTCCATAGGCCAGGGACTGGCGACTAGCACCAAGGCGTAAAATCCCAGTAAACAGGGAAGGCATTGCCTTTATAAGTAACAACCACACAGAGTCAGCAAGCGGAAAGTAAAGTGCAGAAAAGTAAAGGGGCCGGAAATACAAGCCCAACTGTAAAGTACAACTGAAAAGGTAAAGTACAGCAACTGAAGAAAAGACGGCGGCCTCGTGTCGTCCACTGGCAATCCCACCTGAAGGGTGGGTACAGATAGCCTCCAGGCTCCTCGGGTCCCACGTCCGCTCCGAGCACGTCCCGCCCAGTGGTCCACCTCCAGGTACCGTCCTGCTCCACGCCCCAACCGTGATCAGCGCTGTCCGTCGTCTGCAACCAACACAACAAGGTGCGGGCATAGCCCGTGCAGGGGTGAGTACAAGCTACTCAGTAAGGACCCCGAGACCCCCGAAGGTCTCCCGAAATCCACAAAGGATATATCACAAAAGAAAGATGCAATCACGAAGTAACATCTGACTCGACTTAGGTATATGCCCATACATATACCTAAGTCCCCAATTCTAGCTCTGCTCACGAGCTCAAGAACAACTCAATCCACAAAGGAAAGCAAGACTCAAATCCACAAGGAGAGTATACAGTAAATCCACATAGGATAGTTCAACACAATCCACAAAGGAGAGTAACATAAGATTCAGCTCAACCAGGTATACTTTTTCAGATGACGTCAAAGATGATCACTGATCCATCTAAGTCGTCAGACCCACGAAGGATCGATAGGTACTAACCCCCGCAGAAGACCCACACAGGATCGGGCTCACACAGAACCTGTAGGCAGTGGCTCACACAGAACCGGTAGTAAGGACCCACATAGGATCGGGCTCACACAGAACCTGTAGCACTGATCCACGTAGGATCGCTGAGTGCAGTAGTCGACGCAGTCCACTGAGGATCTCTGCACAGTCGTCGCCGCAGTCCACGAAGGATCTCTGCTCTGCCGTCGTCGCAGTCCACGAAGGATCTCTGCTCTGTCGTCGTCGCAGTCCACGAAGGATCTCTGCTCTGTCGTCGAAGTCACAGCCAGCGCTAGGGTTCCCGCACAAAGCGAGCTCGTTTAGGAGGGTCCGCTCCACGAGCCGAGAGGCTGATACATCAACTGACACGTAGTCCGAAGTTGATGTATCCAAAAGTTCCGTATCGACAACAGGATCTCAACGCGACAGACGGCGCGTCAAACGGACGCCCGGTCTGAGAGTTATTGGCATTTTCGTCCCAGGGGCCCGGTTGGTTTTTAGGGCAAAACCAACCCGACCATACTCCGCCTGTATCCGATCCTCGGGCGGAGTATGCCAAAAGTTCCGTCTCACTTAGAGGAATCTACCACAGCTGACGGTACGTCGATCGGACGTCCGTAGCTCACGTTATGAGCGTTTCCGCTCCGAGGGCCCGGTTGGTTTCGTGTACGAACCAACCCGGCCGAACCCAAAGTCTTCCGAAACCTTGAGTATAATATACCGAAACGACCGTCTCGATCCAAGGATCGCGTAGCCGCTGACGGTTCGTCAATCGGAGGTCCCAGGCCCAAGATATGGGCGAAAGACCGAAGAGGGCCCGAAAACGGGGGTTCTGGGCCCGGGGCGACCCGGCCCGAACCGGCCCGAACCGGCCCGAACCGGCTCGGCCGGGTCCGGTTCGGCCTGGGCGCGGCCCGGCCGACCGGACCGGCCGGCTCGGCTTCGGCCGAGCGGCCGAACAGGCCGCCGCCGCGGGTTTGACCCGCGGCATTTGAAGAAACGCGGCCCCCGCGGGGGGCCGCCTGTCACGCGGACGCGGCCGGGCCGCCGCGTCCGTTCCCGGTTCCGCGCGGCCGCGGAACCGGCCGCCACCGCCGCGGCTTCAGCCGTGGCGGAAGATCTCCACGGCCGCGCGCCGGGCGCCGCCGCCTCCGGTCGCCGGCGCCGCCGCGCCGGCGACCCGCGCCGCCGCTGCCTTCCGCGGGCCGCCGGAGATGCTCCGGTGGCCCGTTTTGCCTCCCGTCTGCGCCGATGCCTCTCCCGGATGCCGACCTTCACTGCGGAATCAACGGATCGCCCCTGCCGCGCGGTTTGTCGTCGTCCGTCATATCCGCACAACAAAAAGGGATCGGCGGAGGGTTGTCGGGTCTTGTTCGTTAGACCCGCACCCTCCGCGTTAGCCATAATCAACGGGAGAAAAGAAAAAAAGATGATCAACACATGATCCAACAATTTTATTTAAAGATAAAATTGTTCGTTTGAAACCGACTTTTTAAATTTTCAAGAACGTTCACGAGAAAATTTAAAAAGGGGTAACTTTTCCAAAATAAATCTCTACCTCGAAGTCGTCGTCGGACGAGAGGTCGTCGCGGAATCGCTCGTCGCGGAAGAAGGAGATCGTCGCGTCGTCGCGGTATCCGGCGTCGCGTCGCCAATCTCCGGATCAAGAACAAACAGATTTAATTAATTAAATCCGTTGTTATTGAAATTAAGAAGGGAGAATTTAGAAGTTTCGATTCTCACCTTTAACCGCCGATCGCAGGTTCGCCGCGGAAGAAGAGGCACCGAAGAAGAAGAAGAAGAAGGTCGCGGAAAAGCTGTTGACGTCGCGGATCGTGCGTCGTCGGATTCCGGTTCCGGCGTTCTTCGCGTTCTTCGCGTTCTTCGCGTTCTTCGCGTTCTTCGCGGAGAGGGTGGAGGCTCAGAGGAATTGCACAACGATAGCAATCCTCCAAAATAGACAAGTTTGTCTATTTTATTATTTTGCCAACAAACGTAAAACGCGTAAGTAACGACCCATTTAATTCGTTGAATTAATTCAACGAGCGAAACAGCCCATTTAATTCACGAAAGAAACAGCCCATTTAAATGGTCTGTTAAGAATTAAAGAAACGCGTCGGTTGACTTTTCAGTTTCTTTGACGGGTTTTCGCGGGTGCGTTACTTAGCGAAAGAAACGGCGGGGCTCGCGCGGGCCCCACCTCACAAATATCCTATCAAGAGGGTAGGATATTTCTGGATAGCATCCTATCCAGTTCAACACAGTTCAAGCCGCCTTTAAGTGGCTTCAAGTGGCTTCCAAGCAGCTTAAGTGAAATAAAATAAAGTTGTCGCACAAATTTATTTTATTTCTGACTTAAAGCCGCAAAATTTAAAAACCACGTCTGAGCAAACGCAACTCCGGAAGAGGCGTTTCTAAGCAAATACCGGCGCTGCGATTTCATCGGTGCCCTCAGAATTTGATTCCGGGCACCGGTTCAAAAGATAGAAAAACCCGCTCGTCCGTTCACTGAACGTACCCGAGCCAAACTTCGGAAATTGATTCCGGGCACACCGGGCCTCGGAATCAGGTGCCGTCTGAAGCTGCGCTCTTGTAAAATTCCAAAGAAAATTAAGAAAAAAATTTCCTTGAAATTTGCGGGTCTTTACATTACTCCCACCTTAGGGCTTTACGTCCCCGTAAAGATACATCAAAAACTAGGGGAACAAATGGGGGTACTGAGCACGCATCTGAGCCTCCCGCTCCCAAGTGCTCTCCTGGAGGTTCCCGTGCTGCCATCTGATGCGCACAAGAGGAATCGACCGCCCACGTAGGACCCGCTCCTGTCGATCCTCGATCTCTACTGGGACCTCCGCAAAAGTCGCCCCATCGTCCACGTCCAGCTCCCCAAAGTCGATGATGTGCGTCGGGTCGTGCACGTATCTCCTCAGCTGAGACACGTGGAAGACGTCGTGCACCCGATGCAACTGAGGTGGTAGAGCCAGGCGATAAGCCACCTCTCCTATCGTGCTGAGGACCTGGAAAGGCCCGATGAAGCGTGGAGACAACTTGCCGCCTCGGCCAAATCTCCGTAAACCACGTCGAGGTGAGACACGCAAAAAGACGTGGTCGCCATCCTCGAACTCCAGTGGCCTCCGCCTCCTGTCAGCATATGACTTCTGCCGGCTCTGAGCTGTCCTCATCCTCTCCTGGATGATCTGGACCTTCTCCGTCGTGGCGCGGACCAACTCTGGTCCCACGAGTGCTGACTCCCCAGGGTCTGTCCAGCACAACGGTGATCTGCAGGGTCTGCCCTACAACGCCTCGTATGGTGCCATCCCGATGGTGGAGTGGTAGTTGTTGTTGTACGCGAACTCCACCAAGGGTAAGTGGTCCTCCCAGCTGCGACCAAAGTCGAGAACACATGCACGGAGCATGTCCTCGAGTGTCTGTATGGTCCTCTCCGTCTGACCATCCGTCTGAGGGTGGAAGGCTGTGCTCAGATGGAGCCGCGTCCCGAACGCCTCCTGCAACCCCTTCCAAAGCCGGGAAGTGAAACGAGCATCTCGATCGGAGACGATAGACGATGGCACACCGTGAAGCCGTACGATCTCCTGGACGTAAAGACGTCCCAAGCTCTCCACTGAGCCCTGCTCTCTGATGGGTAAGAAGTGTGCCGACTTGGTGAGTCGGTCGACAATCACCCAAATGGAGTCGTGACCTCTGGAAGTGCGTGGAAGTCCAGTCACGAAGTCCATAGATATGCCGTACCACTTCCACTCCGGGACCTCCAAGGGCTGTACCAAGCCTGCTGGTACCTGATGCTCTGCCTTCACCTGCTGGCAGGTGAGGCATCGCGAAACGAACTCTGCCACAGCTTTCTTCATGCCCGGCCACCAGTGCTGTCGTCTGAGATCCTGGTACATCTTCGCCACTCCGGGATGCACCGCCAAGGGAGAAGTGTGAAACTCTCTCAGCACCTCCTCTCGTAAAGCGACTGGTACGAAGGTACGTCCTCTGAAAAGGATGACGTGCTCTGCTCCAAGGGTGAAACCATCAGGCGCCTGACCTGAGGATATCAGTGCACGCCGGGTCTCACAGTCAGCGTCCCCACGCTGAGCCTCTCTGACCCGCTGTAGAAGTGGAGGAGAGACTGTGAGAGACTGAAGAAAGGCTGCTCCGTCTCTATCCACGAAGGATATCTGCAAGGAGGCTAGCTGCTCCGTCGCCTCCTCAAGTAGCTGAATGCCCGTCCTCCTGCTGAGGGCATCGGCTACCACGTTCCCCTTCCCAGGAGTATAGACTATCTCAAAGTCATAGTCCTGGAGGAACTCAAGCCATCTCCGCTGTCTCAGGTTCAGGTCCTTCTGAGAGAAGATATACCTGAGACTCTGGTGGTCAGAAAAGACTGTGAAGCGCTCGCCCATCAGATAGTGTCGCCACGTCTTCAGAGCGAAGACCACTGCTGCTAACTCCAGGTCATGAGTGGCGTAGTTCTGCTCATGCGGCCTCAACTGACGTGATCCGTAGGCAATCACGGCCCGCTCCTGCATCAGGACGCACCCGAGTCCAGTCCCTGATGCATCGCAGTAAACTACGTACCCAACTCCCTCCTTAGGCAACCTCAAGATAGGTGCGCTGGTCAATCTCTGTCTCAGCTCCTGGAAGCTCTGCTGACATCTGTCTGACCACACGAAGGGTTTCCCCTTTTTCGTCAAAGCCGAGAGTGGTGCCGCAACTCTGGAGAAGTTTGGCACGAATCTCCGATAGTATCCGGCTAGGCCCAAGAAGCTCCGCACCTCTGTCACGCTCTTGGGTGGCTCCCAAGCTAGCACTGCCTCGATCTTCGCGGGATCCACTGCAACTCCCGCCTCAGAGATGACGTGTCCCAAGAAATGGACCTCACGTAACCAGAACTGGCATTTTGAGAGCTTGCCATAAAGCTGGTGCTCTCGGAGCGTGTCTAGCACAACTCGCAGGTGGTAGGCATGCTCCTCCTCAGTCGTCGAGTATACCAAAATGTCGTCAATGAAGACCACGACAAAACGGTCGAGGTATGGCTGGAAGATCCTGTTCATGAGGCTCATGAACACTGCTGGAGCATTGGTTACGCCGAACGGCATAACCAAGAACTCATAATCGCCATACCGACACCTGAAGGCCGTCTTCTGCACGTCCTCGTCTCGAACTCTGAGCTGATGATAGCCTGACCGGAGGTCTATCTTCGAGAACCACCGCGCTCCCTTGAGCTGATCGAAGAGGTCGTCAATCCGTGGCAGCGGATACTTGTTCCTCACTGTCACCTGGTTCAGGCGACGATAGTCGACACATAGTCGCAAGCTCCCGTCCGCCTTCTTGGCGAACAAAATCGGGGAAGCCCAGGGTGAAACACTGGGTCGGATAAACCCCTTGCTCTGCAAGTCCTCCAACTGTACCCGCAGCTCCCGAAGCTCGGCGGGGGCCATCCGATATGCTGGAGTAGATATCGGGGCTGTCCCGGGGTACAAGTCGATGTAAAAGTCTACCTCTCTACGAGGAGGTAGCCCTGGAACGTCGTCGGGAAAGACGTCTACGTACTGGTCCACCACTGCAGGAAAAGCTGGACTCCGCACGTCCACTGCTCCTAGGATGAGGCTAGCCAACTGATGAGAGATGGGCTGCACTCTCCTCCGCGGAAGTCCATCCTGTGCTGCAAAGGTTCCCTTCTCGCCGGTGAAGGTAAACCTGCTCCCGTCGGTGCGAACACATCGCACCTTGCGCCTAAAACAGTCGATCTGGGCATGAACCGTGGATAGCCAATCCATGCCCAAGATGACGTCGTAAGGCCTCGACGCCGCTACAAGGAGATCCCAGCCGAAGCTCTCGCCTCCTAGAGTAAGCTCACACTGCCGGCACCAGTGCGTAATCGTCGAGTCTGCTCCCGTAGGAGTCTCTAGCCGTAAGGATCGAGCCAACGGCTCAGTCGGAATCTCCGAGCTCCGAACAAGGGCAGAGGCTATGAAAGAGTGACTCGCTCCTGTGTCTATAAGCACTGCAGCAAGGGTGGAATAGACACAGATCGTACCTCGAATCATCTCTGGCAAGTCGGGGACGTAGGCCTCCACTGCCTGGAGCTGGGCCTGTCTCTGCCCGCCAGCTCCCTGTGGTCGAGGTGGCCCTCCTGGTGGTGGTGGGGGTAGAGCCTGGAAGCGTCGCCCACCACCCGCTGCTCGGCCAGCTCCTCTGCCTCGTCCGCCTCCTCCCTGCGGACCGCCACGGTCGACCCTCTGCCTCTGCCTGGGTGGCCCCTCCACCGTCTGCTGCTCCTCTGGTCGGCGAGTCGGGCAATCACGAGCCATGTGACCCTGCCCGCCGCAAGAGTAGCACAACCTGCCTCTCGGAAGGCTGGCACTCCGCTGTGTGCCCCGCACTGCTGAGCCGGTGTCCTGAGGCCGTCTGCGTGGGGGTCTGGTCTGCCTGGACCCGAGAGTCATCCGTCGGCTACCTGCTGCCGAAGACTCAGCTACCTGTCGCCCTGTGCTAGGTCTCGCCGCTGAAGAAGGCTCTGCCAGGAAGCTCTCGATCAGGAGGGCTCGCTCCAGCACTCCCGCCTGGGTCGGAATGCTGAGGGAGATCAGCGACGCCCGAATCTCCTGTCGCAAGCCCTGCTCGAAGGTCCGGGCCCGGAAGAAGGGGTCTCGTACCATGTCGGTCGAGTAGCAAGATAGGTCCGTGAACCTCGCCGCGTACTGAGCGACCGTCATGCTACCCTGGCGCAGCTGGAGAAGCTCCTGGATGCGCACCGCTCGGAGGGTGGCCGGGACGAACTCAGAGCGGAAGAGGCTCTCGAAGTCCGCCCAGAGCAGGGATGCCTCATCGTGAACCTGGAGCATCAGGCTCCACCATCGTCCTGCCGCCGCCTGCAGGAGACTCGCTGCGAGAATCACCATGAGATCCGCTGGTGTCCTCACTAGTCTGAAGATCCGTACCACTGCCTCTAGCCAGTCCTCGGCGGCCTGGGGGTCCGCCTCACCGCGAAACCTGGGCGGTCGCTGGCCCTGAAACTCGTGCAGTGCCCTGAGGCGACGTGCATCGTCAGCGTCTGGTACTGGAAGCATCGGTGGCTCGGCGGGTAAGGCTACCGCCGGTGCCACTGCTGGCAAAGGGCCCTGCACCGAGGCCTCGTCGCTCGGTGGGCTGCCGTCACGCCCTACACTCGGAACCCTAGCTGGCAGTCGTCGCGGGGCCATCCTGAAAAGGAGAACAAGAGCACCACAGTCAGAACAGTATACCTGGTGAGCTGGCACAAGTAATCGCAAGGAAAACTTGAGACTTTCATAAAGCAGATCAGTATACCCGGTGAGCTGACACAAGTAATCACAAAGAAAACTTGAAACACACACGCAATCAATGTTTTCATGCATTAAGTCGGAAATCAGGAGTCAGGGTCCTGGTGTACGGATACGTCGGCCACCGCACCAACACTGGGCTCCCTGAACTGACAACCACACTCAATACACTAAACACTATTGCTTCATATAGAAAGAAAGGACGATCAGAGTTTGCGGTAGAACCGACCACCTTTGATACCAATTTGTCACGACCCGTCCTCGGGGCCCGTGCCGTGACTACCCCAAGCCCGCCTTCCATAGGCCAGGGGCTGGCGACTAGCACCAAGGCGTAAAATCCCAGTAAACAGGGAAGGCATTGCCTTTATAAGTAACAACCACACAGAGTCAGCAAGCGGAAAGTAAAGTGCAGAAAAGTAAAGGGGCCTGAAATACAAGCCCAACTGTAAAGTACAACTGAAAAGGTAAAGTACAGCAACTGAAGAAAAGACGGCGGCCTCGTGTCGTCCACTGGCAATCCCACCTGAAGGGTGGGTACAGATAGCCTCCAGGCTCCTCGGGTCCCACGTCCGCTCCGAGCACGTCCCGCCCAGTGGTCCACCTCCAGGTACCGTCCTTCTCCACGCCCCAACCGTGATCAGCGCTGTCCGTCGTCTGCAACCAACACAACAAGGTGCGGGCATAGCCCGTGCAGGGGTGAGTACAAGCTACTCAGTAAGGACCCCGAGACCCCCGAAGGTCTCCCGAAATCCACAAAGGATATATCACAAAAGAAAGATGCAATCACGAAGTAACATCTGACTCGACTTAGGTATATGCCCATACATATACCTAAGTCCCCAATTCTAGCTCTGCTCACGAGCTCAAGAACAACTCAATCCACAAAGGAAAGCAAGACTCAAATCCACAAGGAGAGTATACAGTAAATCCACATAGGATAGTTCAACACAATCCACAAAGGAGAGTAACATAAGATTCAGCTCAACCAGGTATACTTTTTCAGATGACGTCAAAGATGATCACTGATCCATCTAAGTCGTCGGACCCACGAAGGATCGATAGGTACTAACCCCCGCAGAAGACCCACACAGGATCGGGCTCACACAGAACCTGTAGGCAGTGGCTCACACAGAACCGGTAGTAAGGACCCACATAGGATCGGGCTCACACAGAACCTGTAGCACTGATCCACGTAGGATCGCTGAGTGCAGTAGTCGACGCAGTCCACTAAGGATCTCTGCACAGTTGTCGCCGTAGTCCACGAAGGATCTCTGCTCTGCCGTCGTCGCAGTCCACGAAGGATCTCTGCTCTGTCGTCGTCGCAGTCCACGAAGGATCTCTGCTCTGTCGTCGAAGTCACAGCCAGCGCTAGGGTTCCCGCACAAAGCGAGCTCGTTTAGGAGGGTCCGCTCCACGAGCCGAGAGGCTGATACATCAACTGACACGTAGTCCGAAGTTGATGTATCCAAAAGTTCCGTATCGACAACAGGATCTCAACGCGACAGACGGCGCGTCAAACGGACGCCCGGTCTGAGAGTTATTGGCATTTTCGTCCCAGGGGCCCGGTTGGTTTTTAGGGCAAAACCAACCCGACCGTACTCCGCCTGTATCCGATCCTCGGGAGGAGTATGCCAAAAGTTCCGTCTCACTTAGAGGAATCTACCACAGCTGACGGTACGTCGATCGGACGTCCGTAGCTCACGTTATGAGCGTTTCCGCTCCGAGGGCCCGGTTGGTTTCGTGTACGAACCAACCCGGCCGAACCCAAAGTCTTCCGAAACCTTGAGTATAATATACCGAAACGACCGTCTCGATCCAAGGATCGCGTAGCCGCTGACGGTTCGTCAATCGGAGGTCCCAGGCCCAAGATATGGGCGAAAGACCGAAGAGGGCCCGAAAACGGGGGTTCTGGGCCCGGGGCGACCCGGCCCGAACCCCCCCTGGGGTCGGCCGTACCGGGTCGGCCCGAACCGGGCCGGCCCGAACCGGCCCGAACCGGCTCGGCCGGGTCCGGTTCGGCCTGGGCGCGGCCCGGCCGACCGGACCGGCCGGCTCGGCTTCGGCCGAGCGGCCGAACAGGCCGCCGCCGCGGGTTTGACCCGCGGCATTTGAAGAAACGCGGCCCCCGCGGGGGGCCGCCTGTCACGCGGACGCGGCCGGGCCGCCGCGTCCGTTCCCAGTTCCGCGCGGCCGCGGAACCGGCCGCCACCGCCGCGGCTTCAGCCGCGGCGGAAGATCTCCACGGCGGCGCGCCGGGCGCCGCCGCCTCCGGTCGCCGGCGCCGCCGCACCGGCGACCCGCGCCGCCGCTGCCTTCCGCGGGCCGCCGGAGATGCTCCGGTGGCCCGTTTTGCCTCCCGTCTGCGCCGATGCCTCTCCCGGATGCCGACCTTCACTGCGGAATCAACGGATCGCCCCTGCCGCGCGGTTTGTCGTCGTCCGTCATATCCGCACAACAAAAAGGGATCGGCGGAGGGTTGTCGGGTCTTGTTCGTTAGACCCGCACCCTCCGCGTTAGCCATAATCAACGGGAGAAAAGAAAAAAAGATGATCAACACATGATCCAACAATTTTATTTAAAGATAAAATTGTTCGTTTGAAACCGACTTTTTAAATTTTCAAGAACGTTCACGAGAAAATTTAAAAAGGGGTAACTTTTCCAAAATAAATCCCTACCTCGAAGTCGTCGTCGGACGAGAGGTCGTCGCGGAATCGCTCGTCGCGGAAGAAGGAGATCGTCGCGTCGTCGCGGTATCCGGCGTCGCGTCGCCAATCTCCGGATCAAGAACAAACAGATTTAATTAATTAAATCCGTTGTTATTGAAATTAAGAAGGGAGAATTTAGAAGTTTCGATTCTCACCTTTAACCGCCGATCGCAGGTTCGCCGCGGAAGAAGAGGCACCGAAGAAGAAGAAGAAGAAGGTCGCGGAAAAGCTGTTGACGTCGCGGATCGTGCGTCGTCGGATTCCGGTTCCAGCGTTCTTCGCGTTCTTCGCGTTCTTCGCGTTCTTCGCGTTCTTCGCGTTCTTCGCGGAGAGGGTGGAGGCTCAGAGGAATTGCACAACGATAGCAATCCTCCAAAATAGACAAGTTTGTCTATTTTATTATTTTGCCAACAAACGTAAAACGCGTAAGTAACGACCCATTTAATTCGTTGAATTAATTCAACGAGCGAAACAGCCCATTTAATTCACGAAAGAAACAGCCCATTTAAATGGTCTGTTAAGAATTAAAGAAACGCGTCGGTTGACTTTTCAGTTTCTTTGACGGGTTTTCGCGGGTGCGTTACTTAGCGAAAGAAACGGCGGGGCTCACGCGGGCCCCACCTCACAAATATCCTATCAAGGGGGTAGGATATTTCTGGATAGCATCCTATCCAGTTCAACACAGTTCACGCCTCCTTTAAGTGGCTTCAAGTGGCTTCCAAGCAGCTTAAGTGAAATAAAATAAAGTTGTCGCACAAATTTATTTTATTTCTGACTTAAAGCCGCAAAATTTAAAAACCACGTCTGAGCAAACGCAACTCCGGAAGAGGCGTTTCTAAGCAAATACCGGCGCTGCGATTTCATCGGTGCCCTCAGAATTTGATTCCGGGCACCGGTTCAAAAGATAGAAAAACCCGCTCGTCCGTTCACTGAACGTACCCGAGCCAAACTTCGGAAATTGATTCCGGGCACACCGGGCCTCGGAATCAGGTGCCGTCTGAAGCTGCGCTCTTGTAAAATTCCAAAGAAAATTAAGAAAAAAATTTCCTTGAAATTTGCGGGTCTTTACAAATTAGATATACCTTAATAGAATGATAAACGAAATTTAATAGGTTGTAATCCATATATTGGGTATGAGATCCCAATAACACTATTATTTTTTTTCCAATTAATTGTTATATCTAATAAAATATTAAACCTAAAAATAAAATAATTAAAATTTGTATACATTTCTAGAAATTTTCTTAAAATCAGAACCATTTATGGTGGTATAAACAACCCTATGGTTTGTGCTTATGTAAAACATGATTTAGTAAGGGTCCCTATGCTTTGGTTTATTACATGAAAATTCTTGAGTTTTTTATAATGTATGTTGGATATTATTTCTTATTATTTCTCCAACTATTGGATATTATGATATGTTTATAATAACTTGTAAAAATGTTTAGAGAAGATTAAATAATTTGATATAAAACATATAAAGTGTTAAATTTTTTAAAATAAATTTTAAAACTTTACAAAAGGATTGATACATATGTTTTATAGTTCAAATAATTTTGATATTTTGATTAATTAAACAAATACTTAAGTGGTATCCTTGATTATTATAAAATAAAGTTTATGACTATGCTATGGTTTTATATAACTCTTAAAAATAAAATCAATGGTTAAAGATTTATTTTTGGATGTCATTTTCTTCTAGTTATAAAATAAAAGTTCTTTTAGACCATTCCTTGAAGGAATCTGTTCCCAATCACTGGGAGATTTATCCACACCCATCGTTACACTTGGCGGAAGGAGTCCATTAGTGATTCTCAATGTTACTTATTCTATTGAAGTTAAAGATCATGGAAAGATTGGATCATAGGAGAAGTAATAAATATTTTTCATTAATTTTCTTCATTACTAATGTATGGAGGGGTCTTGTGGAATATTCGTTTTTGGTTGGTTTTTATACAAGGTATGCATAATAATTATTCCCTATAAATTATTTCCTTGGTTATAGAGCCACTTAAATTATGTCTGGATTAAAGTTTTAGATAGATAGAAAACCTTTAAAATTTTATTTTATATGATATCATTTTGTTTTATCTAAAAATAAAATGTTTCATATATTTGTTCATAGCCACAATGTATTTTAAGAATAAAATGATCACAGTTTTAATAGAGTTATAAAACCATGTTAGGATCTAGGAAAAATAGTGGTAATATATTTTAAAAACATATTCACCATAAAATAATAATAATATGTCATGGTTTACAAGAATAACAATCATGATTATAATCAAAAAATTATTCCCATTAGAAAACCATGTCATAGTATAATAAAACATAATCTTAATTAAAAAATTAATACTTTATAAAAGTATATGAAAAAATGGATTGTCCTAAATAACAATAAACATTGTTTTCATTGGTGAGTGTTGTCACGTGGGATAAAACATGTTGTGTTTAAAAAAAATATAATGGTTTTTATATTTTAAATTAATTTTTTCAAAAATTATTAGAAAACCTTTCACCCATATTGTCCAGATCAATAGAGAATATAAATTTAGATTTAGACCATACGAAAAATTGTTTTATTGGATGCAATGTTTGTTTAGAGTTGATTTTTAGGGTACATTAAATTTTAAAATGTTTATAAATTATAAAAAAGGATTACCATAAAAGAATTTATATTCAAATATGAAATTTTATTGAATAATAATTTTAATTTTTTATATTAAAACTAATTATATAAAATATGTTATATTGAGTTTACATAAACTGTTTAAAAAATATAATAAATATTTATGTGATTATAAAAGCTTTAATAAATATCATATATTGATAAAATATAAACATAACTGTAATAAGATTATATGTTTTATATAAATATTATAACACACTCTCATTCACAATTTCTTTTGGTTTAGAGTTTTAGAGAATTAAAAAACACAACCCTTAATAATATATAAAAATAACCACATATTTTTTTAGACCTAATATAAATTCATGTCATCCAAAATACATGTTCTCACAACTTCATACATTTTATAAAAATCATCATAGCTTGAATTTTGATTTCATTATAATTCCTAATTATCTATAAACTATAAAAAATGATTATAATTTGTGTAATGTTCATATAAATTGTAGTTAAGTGTAATAAAATATAAGAAACTCTTTATGAAATGAAATTAAAGAAATCTGATGAAGAAGAATTTAGAGAAAACATAGAACTCTTATATAAACATAAACATTTTTTAATAATTAAATCAAATTCATTTCTTAGATAAATAGAACTAAAAGGTGATTATAATGAAAAATTATATGTATATAGGAGGATAATATAATATTTATGAAACTTTCTTTGAACATCATGATCATATTACCAATAATTACTTGCTATCAACCATAATGAAATAAACCATCTGGTTAATTAAAACATAAAATTTTAGAGAAAAATCTATTAAATAAAACATTGGGTTGAAATATAATTATATTCCCACTAATAATAATATAAAATTTTCAATTATACTATCATGGATAAAACATATAATGTCTTTCATTTCAATACATAATTATAAGTATCAATTTTTTCTCATGAATAGTTATTGAGTGAAATAGAATGGGATAACCAATTCCATTTTGAGAATAAATTTAATTACAATTATATAATATAAAAAATAAAGGCCAATAAGATGTTTATAAATATTATTATTTGATAAAGTTAGAGAGAGAGTGAATAGTAACACAAAGATATGGATTTAAAATCAAAAGAGGAAAGGATTAAGAAAAACCCCTTACCTCGAGTCTTGGAACTCTTTGTACACCTTATAACTTCCTAAATAATAAAATTACATTAAATATTTAGTTGATTCAAAACATTTTTCAAATTTTTTTCATTATTGTTATTCACTTTTATTCATTTGTTGACACAATTTATTCTTTTATTGAGTTAAATTATATAGTGTCGGTCTTCTTGAGGTTGTTCACTTCATAATTCACAAAAACCATCACTGGAATGGTAATGGAAAAAATATCCCAATAAAATGGTTCTAGAAGTTCTATAAATCTCATATTATATGTTTTATATCTATCTAGAATAAAATTATTTCAATCGTTCAGTATATATTTATATTTTTTAATCATTCCCTAGTAAGCCTATTTTCGACACTAAAAAATGAGTTCAATTGGTTTCTTTTAATATCATAATGACTATTTTATCATTTTAGAGGAAACTATTTGATTATTAATGGAAAATTAAATCCTGAAATAAATTTCATGAATTTCTGTGAAAGTCATAATAGAAAAATAACACATCCACAATAACTTAGGTAACGTAATCCTACCACGAGTGAATGATAATTTTAAAAAAAATTAAAATAAAGGAAAAATATTTGATTTACATAAAAGAATTTTATTAGAAATTAAATTATGTTATTAAAATAATTTTAATGGTTAATTATTTTTATAAAAGGGGTAAGAGGATGATTGAAACCGAAGGACACGGATTTTGAAACCAATATTACAGTATAAAAATAACTTTTAAAAGATGTTTGTTGAGAGATAATGAATTATATATCATAAATAATAGATAAAAAGGTGTTAATATAATGTAAATAAAATAATTAAATAAAAATAAGAGATTTTTTAAAATAGTTTTAAGTTAAAAGAATCTTAAAAAATAATGGAAAGGCTGACTGTGTAACCCTTACTTTGCTCATTCATTTTTCTCTTTTGGATTGAGTCTAAAGCTTTTATTGCAAGAAATTTTGTATAAAAAAGACATAAGAATGTGTCTAGGAAATTTTATTGAGTTTTTTGGTAGGATATATAGATAATACCCAACTTTGGATATGTTTTAGAATTTATAGATTGGTTCCACTTTTATTATCAAAAGTTGTTGAGATTTTCACAAATATTCATTAAATAAGGGATAATATTATAATTTTCAGGTGGAGGGTTCTTCATAAATTTAAAAGGTAATATATAGTTGAGAATTAATCATCCATATATAACTAAATATAAGTTTGTATGATTTTTTACTAATCTATTAATGGTTTTCATTAAAAAAATCATTTATATATATTTTTCGGTTATTCTTATAATTTGTTATTAAAAATATCTAGGTAATCATGGAATTTAAGTTATAAAATTTATATAACTATTTATAATTTTATTTATCCCTTAATTTTTATAATAACATCAACCTTTTACAATATTAACAATAATTTACCCT
The DNA here is from genome assembly GCA_963277665.1 of Viscum album. Lineage (NCBI taxonomy): Eukaryota > Viridiplantae > Streptophyta > Magnoliopsida > Santalales > Viscaceae > Viscum > Viscum album. The sequence goes on along the minus strand of OY728122.1, from coordinate 1,500,641,136 downwards.
TTTAAACCTTTTCTATGACGCGTAAGCACATCATCATCATCGACAAGTATTTTAATATTTATCAAGACATCAATAATTAATTTATAATAATTGTATAATATTTATGTTATATTTTAACTATATTCTCGTTTAATTATTTTCAAATTGGTTTATATAATATTCTACATCATTTTTATAAAACATATAATAATAAGAAGTAAAATTCCATTTGAACTCAAAATCATATTTTAATTGAAGTTTAATTGTCTTACTCTATATCTAATCAATTGGAATTCAACATTTATAACTTTTAAAATTAGTTATTTTTGAATATTTAGTATTCTATAATGTTCCATATATTTATAAAACTTTACACATCACTATTTTTCAAATATAATAATAAGAAGAATTTTTTGTTGAACTCGAACGCTTATTTGAAAAAAAAGTTCAAAATTGTTACTCAAAATCCAATCAAATAGAATTTGTGTATTGAGATTGAAATAATAATGTTTTTTTTATTTTTAATTTTATAAAAAATTATTTATATTTATCATTTTTTATTAAATATTCTAGGTATTTACACACTAATAAGTTATAAAATACATTTTTAATCCTAACTCTTATCATTCAAAAGGAATATGAATTCAAATTTATCGCTCAACATATAACTAAATTGAATTCAATTTCTAAATTTAAAAGTCAATTAATTAAAGATTTTATAAGAATAAATTAAAATTAAAATTTCATATATAATATTTTATAATAATATATTATAAAAAAATTTGATTATACCACACATTTTCTATTTACAGTCATATCTTTTTTATAAAATTTTAACAAAATAACTTTCATTTATTTTTTATTTTTTTAAAATATACTATTAATTTTACTCAAATTAATATTTTTATTATACATTAACTTTTAAAAAAATCATAATATATCAAAATAAAATATTTCATTAAATGAGAAATATTCATTTTAAAATGAAAAACATAATTTTATCTTATACCATGCAATAATAATTTATAAAATATTAATAATTATAAATGTCAATATAAATCCAAAAAATAAATATAAATATTCATTTATAAAATATCTATTGATAACATCAATATATGAAAATATGAAATCCTTTTAAAGAAATATATTTGACGATTAAACATAGTCTTGAAATAAACATAATTATTTTTAATGTCAAATGAGTATATAATTAATCTTATTAACTTCATCTAATCGATAATATTGTATGTCTGTTACATCATAGTTTCAGTTATCATAATGTAGCAACCCATAAATATAAATAATGACTACCTGCAACAACTACCCCCAAAGATCATATAAGGACTACTATTAATGACCATAAAAAATATTCTATTCCAATATATAACCATACATAATTGTATCAAATAACTTTATAATAATATCTCATTTTCCCTAGAAATTACTATCATATTTCCTTTGGTTTTCTTCATTATATTCTTATATTTTTTGGGTTTATTCTCATAGGGGAATGTGATGAAGAAAACATCAAGTTTAAATTATTTTTTATTTCTTGTTTTTATTATCCCATTATACTTATAATAATACAATGGATTATATTCATCCATCATCAGTAATTTTATGTGATTAATAATTATTATTTATTTTATTTTATACTATTTTTTTATATAATTTTTTTATTATGTCCAATATATAATTTATAAAAAGATAATGCATATAAAAAATATAGGTTATTATTTTCTACCACCTTAAAGAAATTATGTATTTAAAATTTAAGCTCCTTGAAAAAATAGAAATATCACTAATTAAAAGATATTGAAACTCTTTATATAATCTCTTCAATAATATAACTCTTTAAAAAACCCTTAAACATAATTTTTTGTCTTATTCTATAGTACTTCCAAAAATAAAAAATATATATTTTGTCCTGAGATTTATTGATCCAAATGTAATCATATTTTTAATTTATCAATATATTTTATTCTATAAAGAATTCAATTCATTATTTTCATATATCACTTACTATTTATTCATCTTTTTCTATAATATAATATAGGTTTTCTGAAACTTTACACTAATGATCATGTTGATCACCCTTTTTAGATTTTTATTGAGGATTTTAATTTTCATAAAACCCTATATTATGAAAAATTAAAACATTTAGCTTCCCATTGTGATGATTATTAAGGATTTTGATGAAAATTTTTCTCATTATTATATAGATCAATATATTATTTATTGAAATATCAAGTCACATGTTTTTATTTAACACATTTATAAAACATACCTTTTCTGAAAAGACATACATTAGAATGATTTTTACCACATTTAATACATAAATGTAATTTTTTTCTCTTCACATTAGGTTTTCTCATACAAAAAACTATTATATATTTTCACATAATCACTTTTTATCTTCAAGAATTCATGTTTTATAATATTCAATACAATTCATATAAACCATTTCTACCAAAAAACTCTTTTTAAATTATAAATTTATTTGTGATTAACTACAATTTTTAAATTGATTTCAAACCTATATAAAATAAATCAATTTAAATTTAAATATTGAGGAAATAATTCAGTGCATACCTTGATAATCTCATGAAATGTGCTTCATAAGAAGTAACTGATTCCTCTTATATTTTCTCCAAACCTAAAAATTTACTTCCCTTATAATTTGAAGATCCTTAAGAAATTAGTTTTCAAGAAAATTATTTTAAAACACCTGTCATTATATGAGATCAATATCATTTTTCTTCTTGTTATTGTTAATTAATAACCACCATTGATTAAATTCACATTCAAGATGATAAACTATAGGAGTTATCTTTTGATGATTTGAATAAACCAAAGCATCAAATATACTCTATAAAGAAATTATATATCATTCAGCTATCATTATATATGAGTTAAAACACAAATATTGGACGATGTTGTCACCCAAAATTCTCCATTATTGATATAATATTTTTTAGAGAATTTAGTCGTTCCCTTTCATTGGTACCACTATTTACAACTCATGTTATTCAAATGAAAAAAACAAAAATTTGTTCAAATCCAAACCAAATCATTTCTTGTCATAGATTTGGGATTCTTTTATCTTAACATTTAATTTATAATTGATTAACTTTATTCTCTTGATGGAAAAGTATTTTAAAATAAATAAAAATTTGATGAATTGACTTAGTAACTTCCATGAAATAATTATTTAAAACTACATCATGTCAATTAAAACAGTATCAAAATGTTTTATCCTTATGTTGTAACCTCTATGAATTCTTTAATTTTTCGTTCCCGTGTTTTTTATTTAACATTCTATCCCATAACTTTGTCTTAGCCTTCCTCCCATATCAACTAAAAAATCACGAACATTACTATTCCAAATATTCAAATTTTATATTAATGTTATGACACACTCTCATTATAATGACCTTTAGATTAATAGTTATTGAGAATTAGAACAAATTACTCTCAATAATACATAACAACAACCACACATCATTTTTATACCTAATGAGAATCCATTTCACCCATAATACACATTCTTCTAACTTAATTTATTTAAATAAAAATTATTATAACTTTAAGTTTTTACTTGGTTATCATTCCTACTCATAGTTGAACTTAATAAAAATCATTAATAAATGTGGGATCAATATATTTATCTCATAAATGTGTAAAAAAGTTGAAAAAATCATTTGGATATGGAATTCATGAATGTTCACGAATATAAATTTAGAGAGAAACATTAAACTCATATAATATCATAAAATTATATTCTATCATGAAATCAACTCGATAAACCATATCGATGGAATAAATTATAATCATAATGGAAAATTATATGTATGATAAAATAGAGTGTAATATTTATGAATGTTTCTCGGAACATCATAATAAAAGTTACTAACAATCACCCATAATAGAATAACATAGTTGGATAATTCTAACATAATCTCTGTAGAGAATAAATCATTATTGAATTTATTATAGGGATATATAATACTAGAACCTACTATAATAATATGACATATCCAAGAATCATATCATGGATAAAACACATAAGATCTTACATTGAAACACATAAGTATAAATATCATAGTAAATCGAAGAAAAGATAATGAATGAAATTGAACGTGTTTACCAATTATATATTGATATGAAAATTAAAGAGATTCATAGAATATAAATAATTAAATATAAATAAGAGGATAAAAGACAATATTTTTATATTATATTTTAGATAGATTTAAGAGAAACAAAAAGACAGGCACTACAAATCAAAAGATAAAAGGATTAAGAGAAACCCCTTACATCCGGTCTCGACTTACTCCATATTTCCTCTAACTTCCTAAATAATAAAATTATATTAATTATTTACTTCATTTATAGACCTTTAATTTTTATTTCATTATTATTTTTCTTTTTTATTCATTTATTATCATTTATTATTCATTTATTAGATTAGTTGGTTGTGTCTTTTGTTTTGAGATCATTTTTTTCATAATTCAAAAACAGGTTTTCTATAATGGTAACAATCAAAGGTCCTAATAAAAAGGTTCCATAATTACTATATGTGTTAATATATATGTTTTAAATGTTTCTATAATAAATTTATTTCAATATTTTAGTAGAACGTTATAATTTAAAAGACCTTTATCAGGAAGCTATTGTAGACGCATAAAAATGACTTTGATTATATACTTTTAAAATAATTATTAGTATTTTATGATTATTGAATCATAAAAAATATATTATTTGATTATTAATTTTATATTCAATCATGATATCAATTTTTAAGAATTTACATGAATAGAATAGGTGAAGAAAAACATCACTATTCACTTATTTATCATAAAACCACCACAAATGAATGATGTTTTTAAAATGTATTAAAAGAAGTGAAAAATAATATATATTTGAGTTTTATAAGTACATTATTGTAAAATTATATTTCTATTTTTTAGTTAATTTTAAATTTACATATCTTAATGAATGGAGTAGGAGGGGAATTATAATAAAAATCAATGGATTTTGAAACTTATATTTCAATATAGTAACAAATTATGAAAAAGGTTTTTCTAAGATTTAATTATTGATATATAATAAAAAATGGATCAAATATATATTAATAAACATGTAAATATAATTATTTATATATAAGAAGAGAATTTTAAATTGGAACATATCCATAGATATGAAAGGAAATAGTGACTTGGGAACCCTTACATTTCTCTCCAGGTAATATCCTTTGGATTGTTTCTAATGAATTTGGAGGATGGAATTTTGGCTGGATAAAATCCTTAGGAACATGGACATGTCCTTTAAATGTGTTTAATAAAGTGTATAATGGATCCCCTTTCATATACATTACTTCAATTGAATTTCCTTAAATATTCAATTGTTAAGTGTTAATAATGTAAATTTTATAGGTAATAGACCAAAAATGGAAAAGGGAAGATATATCATAGAATTAATCACCCACATATGACTACATATTTATTTATTTATAAATAATTTTTAGAAAAAATACCCTTTGGGTTGATTTTTATTATTATTTTTGTAATATTTCTTTTAAAATATTTGTATATTATAATATTATGGGTTTAATATTTATATCAATTATTTATCATCTTATTTATCTCTTAAGGTTTAGAATATCCTTGTATATCAAGATAAATATGAAAATACATGCCTTTGTGGATGAGGTACACTCACTGTTTCAAGCTAATACACTCACTGTTCTATTATACTTATTATATTTTGGTAGTTTTGAAAATTTAAAACCTAAAGGGAAAATGTGGTGGAAATGGATGTTTGTTATGAAATGAAAGAAAAAACATAAAAATTCAGATTCAACACAGGGTGTCAGAATAAAGGTGCTGCTCCTTGGATAAATTATAACGAGTAACTTCACTATCATTCTCTACTCATATCACCCAAACTCAATATTCAAACTACACTATATATGAGAATATCTCTCACTTATCATTTGATAATGTGAATTAACATATCATTAATGGATCCTCGAATGATTTATGAATACTATTACGCAATAAACTAATTGAATAACTCTCTATCAAGAGATCAAGATATTTATCCCTTTGGAATCAGTCACATCCAATCTTCACTCAACCAAACTAGATTTATCATATGATAAGATTATTAGGATATGGAAGGGAGAAAAATGGTTTAGTGAAAGACGAAAAAGGAAAAAAATAAAAAGAGAAATGCACTGTCACTGAATTCTCAACCATATAATTCTCTGAATTATCAATGTTATAATTAAATATTAAATATGGAATTTTAAAGACTTTGGAAATATCAGAATACCTATTCTTGGATTCCCCAACGTTTAACCCACCATGATAATGGATTTCAATACAACAACATGAAAATGAAAATAAAACTAAAGTGTAAAAGAACATAGACAAATGAAATATAATATTATTATATTAATATAATACTAAAATTAAAATATAAAGTTCTTTACTACGTCAAACAATAGTTAATGTAAATAATCTAAATCCATTATAAGTGAGAAGTGGAAATGTATTTATATGCATGTGGGTGGGGGGTGGGTGGGTTGGGGGGTTATTCTTTTATATTGAAAAATTTTAGTTCCACCACAACCATGATTTCTCCCTGGCTCTACCTTACATGGATTGAGTTATGAAATAAAATTTTTCCAATGTGAGATTCATATTTAATATTATAGGATTTTTATGATTTCTAAATGATAAATTCTACAATATTATGATGGATTAATATTGTATAGAAGATTTGTTGGGGATCTACTAATTAGAGAAAAGTATTAGAAATTTTAAATCTTAAAATCTGGCTAATTGTTTTTCGAGTAACCGAGTTCAATTCCATGTATGATTTGTATCCTTAACTTAATATTAAATAAAAAAGTGAGGATGAGTTTTAGAGGTATTATGGGGTGATGGGTCCCTTTCAATTCACCTTATATTGGTCTCAGAGTTCAACAATGAATCATAAGTGAGTGATTGGGTGGGTTAGATAATCCAAAATGAGTGTCACATTTTGTTTTGAAGTGATTCTTTGTTTTATTTTTTGTGAGGGATATATATTTCACCTTACATAGATTTAAAATCATATATTGTTCGACTTATATGAGTATTAGTGTAGCTAAGTTAATTATATATGGGTGTTGTGTGTGGCTATTCATCCATATGTATCCATCACAAAATGATTTTTAATCTGATGCGACTGCCCGCTCAAACAAATGATTCTTAAATAGGTTCTTGGGTGGCCTGTTTAATCTGAAACAAGTTTTGGTCTAGGGGATGATTCTTAAACAACTTGCACATGGTGTTATTTAATCCTTAAAAAATTTAGATTTTGTTGCATATTTTTCACAATATAACAATAGTTTCTTTTAATTATAGTCTTATTATTCTTATATTCTTCTAGAATCACCTATTCCTTCTTCCAGAATCATTGATTCCAAATTATTTTCTAGAGGTGGATCTAGATTTTTTTGGTTTGAAAAATGAGCTCTTTTTAATAGTGTATTGGGTGTAAATTTGAACCAACATTCAAAAAATGTGTAATATTTTAGAATTCCCTTTTTTTAGTTAAACACACCATCTCTTGGCTATGTTATATTATATGATCTAATCGCTAGTTACTTTATTGAAAAATAGGTTATTTTTAATCACATCATCCCTTATAAATATTAAATAAATGCTACCCATATGTGTGAATCCAAACATAATCACCCATAGGTTAATTTTACACCTGAATATACAAAAAATTTAAAATTAAAGTTCTTTTTTTTAAATTAATCTCCCAAAATAATTCAAAATTTTAAAATAATAAATTAAGATGATTTCACATTAAAAGTATAATTATTCGAAAATATTAAAAAGAAGTTCGATGCATAGGATTTACATTATTTTTTTGGAATTTAAATTGAAAAATCAGAGTAAAATTATGAAAAATGAGTTCTCATCACTTCCCCACTCTCAATTTATTTCCGTATTGAAAATTAAAAAGGAATACAACTAGAATATTCATCTAGTGTAGTGGAAACACATGGAAATATCATGAGGAAAAATCACTAGCCCATCCATTGTAAAAGATTTTCTAAATTCCATTATGAGTTGTTATCACAATATCACTTGTTCCAACTTATTTATTTAACATTCCAATCCCACCCATTACACTATATTACCGACTTAACCTAAAATGTATCACCATTTAATTAAGAAAAATTGGAAAAAAAATTTCTCTCATTACCAAAATATATGTGATCTACTATATTAATTTTAAAACACTTAGCTTCACTAATCGAAGATTCAAATGTTCTTCTCATGAGGTATTCCAAATTTATTTTCTGGGATTTAAGGCTAGTTTTATTAAGTGTGGAAAATCAATTTTAGAAGAATAATTTTAATATCAAAATGAAAATGTATGTTCTATATTATAAATCATAATACAATGAAAGTAAACTGCATTATATCCTCCCTTTAGCATCACTCCCACGACTGGTTATCCCCTTTTACTATTTTGGGTTATAACTATATAGTGAATAATCAATGAATATAATCATATATTTTTCACTATTTTTGGTTATTTTTTCTTTTTTTTATATTTTTTGAATATTCATTTCATATATAATTTTTTTCATGAATATTAAGAGGGTAATATGTGTTATAATAAAACATTTTAGATTTGATCACTTTTCCTAAAGAACATTTAAATTATCATCACACTCACCCCAAAAATAATGAACTTCATCCTTTGAATCATCATTAAACAACCTATGTACCACACTTTGATGAAATTATAACATGAAATGTACTAAATCAAGGGGTAGTTTGGGATTAATTATCATGTAATGTAACTTAAACAATAGGTAGTTTTTGGGTTATAACAATTATGGGGGGGGTCAAATGTCTAGGGGTCTAGAAAAAATGGATTTTATGGGTGATATTTTAAGTAAATAATAGCCATAATCAAAATTATCACACTTGAATACTGTACAATAAAATAAGGTTCAAGGAAAGTTCAAGTTTCACTACATTTATTAAGACTATTAATGAATGATTTATAAAGAAGAAATTGTTTATTGGGCATTGAATGTCTCTCAGGTTGGGGGTATAATTTTATAAGATACTAATTTCAGTTCCCTACTACAAAACTAGGTTTCCACAACACCACCATTTAACAGCGCTAAAAAAAGAGCTGATAAATGGGGTACCTTTATGAACGCTAAAAAAACACTCATAAAGGGTACTTTTAACAGTGCTAAAAAGCGCTGTTAAAATTACACCTTAATCAGTGATTTTTATTAGCATAGATAAAGGTACCGCCTTTATCATCGATTTTTTTAGTGTTGTTAAAGGGGACTCCTTTATCAGTATTTATTATTAGTGCTAATAATGGGGCTTATTTATCTGGTCTTTTTTTACTAGCACTGTTAAGGGGTATATTTCAAAAAGAAATAATTAAAAATAGTATATTAATATATAAATATATAAATATATAAATATATAAATATATTAATATTGATATAAATATAATTTATATAATTTAAAAATGTTTTAGATAATTATAAATAGACATTTATAATTAATATTTAATAAATTTAGTGAAAAGGGGTTAAATATATTTTTAAAAAATATTATTAATTACTAATTTTCTAATTATCATCAACTAATAATAATTTAATAACAATTTGAAGACACAAAAAATCTAAAAATTAATAAAAGACCTAAAATAAGTTGAAAAAATAACTCAATCTTCAAGAAACCAGAACTTTTGATCCGTGTGTCTGTTTGATATTATGTCTTTGATATTTTATCATTTTTCATAGTTTAATGTTATTTATAATCAAATATATAATAATATATAATTTTTTTTGATATTCACCTATAAAAATTTAATTTTATAAATAAATAATTAAACATATTTACATAGAAAGTATATTTCTCAATATATAAGCCTTATTCCAATAAAAAATAATATCCATTTTATTTAAAAGGAAATTGAATAAATATTTATATACATATACATATATAATTAATTTATATAAAATTTTTATATATGTATATATATAAATATTGTTTTGTGTATTGACAAGCCAAAATACGTTTATCTACATATTCTAATATATATATATAAATAATGATTTTTTGAACTATTTAAATAAATATAAATATGTATAATCATATTTTTAGATGCACACACACACACACACACACATATATATGCATGTATGTATTTATAAACACACACACAAAGCATATTTTATATATTTATATATATATTTGTGTATAACAATGTAATGAAATATATATAAATATATAAATATATTATAAAATGAAAAACAAAACAAATATATTTATATTTATATGTATATATAATGTGTGTGTGTATATTTTTTACTATGTGTCTATATTAACCAATTGATATATATTATCTATATCCTCTAATATATGAATATACATATGAATATACATATGAATATATATATGAATATACATATGAATATAAATATGAATATACATATGAATATAAATATGAATATATAATATATGTAAATATATATAAGTATGTATACTTATGCTTACAGATACACAAGTATATATAAAATATATATATAAGTGTATGTATGTTGTATGTATGTCGTATATATGCATGTATGTATTTATTTATAAACACAAAAAAAATTATAAATGTATTTAAAAATAATTTTATAAATATATATTAATATACTAATAAATATACAGATAACAAATAATATATATATATATAAAAATAGATATAAATATATATTATTATATGAATAAATAAATAAATATATATATATATATTAATATAACTAAATATATATATATTAATATAAATCTATAATAATATGCGAATAAATAGAAGTAAATGTATATATATATATATCATAAATGGAGAACAAAACATCATGGGGGAGTGGTAAAGGGTCCAGGCGTGCATGGGAGTGGTCTTGAGTTCGAATCTTGGGGGAGACAGAGGCAAGCGAGCGGGTGCAGAGGGGTGATAACATTGTTAAAGGGGGGTGGCTAGTGCTGTTAAGAGGGGGGTGGCGGGGGCGTAGGTGGGTACAAGTGGGGTGGGGGTGTGGGTAACACAAGGGGGGTGCCTCACACTATTAAAAAGGTAGATCCGATTAAAATATTGTTTTTAATTTTATGAGCACTTTTAAAAAAGACTATATAAAAGACCCTTTTATCAATGCTCTTTTTATCACTGATAAAAGTGGCTTTTATTAGTGCTTTTTTTAGCTCTGATAATAGGGACCACCTTTATGTTCACTGAGATTAACAACACTTTTTTAGCTATGTGAATTCCCTTTTTATTGATTTTAAAGGCCATATTTTTAGTAGTGTATCTTGTATATTAATTTCTACCTTACTAACATGGGTTTAAGTCTATGAAAATATAAAATAAGTCACATTTTCATTTTGAAAAAAATAAGTGTATTACTCAAAACTATAATGGTACTATAAAAATGTAGGAAAACATTAAGAATTTAATATATTATTTATACAAAGACTCCAAAAAATTAAACATATAAAAAATTATCCAAGTCGTAAAACATGATAAGACCCCCACCCACAAATACTACCCCATTTAAAGTGTAGAACATGAAAAAAGTATTAGGTAGTGGCCCTACAATTATATATAGAAAGAATGTAACATGGTTATTTAACGTAATGGTTTCCTTGAGTTAGTCTCCTATATTTATCCACTAGTGCTTCCAATAAGAAAAATAGAAACAAAAATGATACTTTAATCAATGTAAAAATATATAAATGAATGATAGAAGAGAAGAGATTCTTAGAACTTTCCCTAAGTGGGTTTTATCTTTTGAACTCCATAAAGGCTGGAATTTTCAATAGTTTAACCAAAATCAAAAGGCGGTCTAGGTTTCTTTGATAGAAACCATTATATGTGAGTTTTACTAATATACATGGGTTGATGAAAAAACAATCTCATGCATACTTATTTCAGTATAAAATACATTTTTTTCAATTTAGTTGATTAATATTTCCTTTTTTTTATAATTAAAAGATAGATACATTAATTAAATAAAACAACAATGATGAATATATGCTGCAAATGATTTCTCATAGAGTAATATAAGTGAAAGACCAAGTCTCTAGCTCATATTTGAAGAATTAAGTGGAAAGATAGTGAAAGGAATTTGAAATTCATCTTTCACATCATGAATGGTATATTTAGGATGCGACAGTCTATAAGAACTCATTATATGAACACAGGATATGAAAAACAACACATGGGGGGACAAACCCAAATTTCACAGCATGAAAAAATGTCTGATTCCATGAATTATTATGATAGAAAATTTATGCTTTGTTAATCTTCAAATTAATGAACTTATGATGCATCATTTTACATGGAATCTCTATGATCCCGTAGGATTGGATCAAGAATAATTAATTAATACATTTATGACTGATTATATATGACCTAGGTGTGATTTTTACCAATAAATTCTAGTATTATGGGTGATTTAAGGCACCAACCTTGGCTCTGGGAAGTTCTAGGTGAGGATAACCTGCTATTACTTTTTTTCTACTTATTTTATTTTATTTTAATTCTACTAATTCATTCCTTCTCCCTTATCTTATTGGATACCCTTCACTGGGAAAGGTAAAATATATCAGTGACTGGGGAGGGGAGGCTTGATCAATTATAATGCTTGAATTATTATTATTTATTAAATAAAATACTTTATTTCGTTTTCCCACTGGTTTCAATTCTTAATTTTTAGTTTTAATTATCAAGTATGATTATAATTTATTTCGGATTCTATTAATGTTTTTTCCAAGTTCAATGATCCAATATATCCCTTCACCTAGTTATAGTTTGTATACAATGGAAAAATCTAATGAAATGTAGTGAACTGCTGATGATTTTCAGTATGTGTGTGAAGTGGTGGTTTAACTATTGGTTTTTTTGGGAGAAAATCCAATCGAGGATTTCCCAAATCAACCAAGAGGGATTGCTGAAACTCCACACAAAAATAAAGTAGGGTAGAATAATTTGAGATCTCAGTTAGGAATAGTCTCATCATCACTATCTGGACATGGTAGATAGAGGAACTGAACATTGAATCTCTCTCTCTTACCAAATTATGGTATCTTAAGTAGAAACCAACTTATTTTCTTGAAAAAACATAAAAGTTACAATTGTTTTATGTGAAATCCAATTTGATAGACTATCTAGGGGGTTTATATACTATATTTAACTTAGCTAATAATTTTCTTCCTTGACCTTCAACAACGCATGTGTCAAAATTAACACCATTTTTCTGAAGGTAGTTCCATAAACATATCTTTAACATTTAATAAAAAATATATGTAATAATTTTTTTGAATTAGATCCTAAAATTGAAAGAACACTAAAAAAAAAATCACACTCAAAAATAAATATTTATTTAGTAAATCTTTTAGATATGAGTAATACTCATTGTTTTCACACTAAACATAATGAAATGGCTAGAAGTGCCAATCAAACCCCCATAGATCTATACCTACCACAATTCACATATAAAAAACTCATCTTATTGTTACTAATTTAAAAAAATGATTTTTAATTGAGGATTAATATGATATTGGTACTACAAAAATGTCATAGTTTTGCAGAAGAATATAAAAATAGAAACATTCCAGAGTACACCTTTGTATGTTCAAGTTTCAAGCCTTTAGGAGTTATGAATGAATAATTAAAGTGGAGGGAATTCCCATTTTTATTTGAAGGAGCTACTGAGGAATGGTTATTGTACCTAAAACTAGAATAATTCTCCAATAGGGAAGATATGAAATTAATCATTATTAAAATATTATTTTCCACCTATAGGAGTACAATGGTATGGAAATTGATTTACGTCATTTGAAAATCCATCGAAGAAACTCACTATGAGTATATGGGTATCATTTAGGAATATTTTCATTAGTTTAACTCAAAACGTGGAAGAGGAAAACCACTTCATTTTGTTCTTATAACAAGACCTACTCAATAATTACCATATCCTACTTGACACCACATTAGGTAGAGAATTGACACAAAAGTTTCTTACAGAAGCTAGATGGTTGAATAAAATTATAGCTCATAACACACATCAATTTGGAACAACTAGTACAGGTAGAAGAGGGATTAATGGGGTAAGAAAATCTTATTAACCAGGTTTAAATGAAACCATAGTTTTATAACTAACTATTTTAGTGTGAGAAATTCTTCTAAAGAAATTGATTGAATAAGTATCCCAACCTTAGGTATGTGTTTTTTGTTCTTCACCAAATCATTATACAGACACATGTGATGAAGTAAAAAGAATAGAATGTTTTATAATAGCCTTTTAAACATGGAAATTCCAAAAAATTAATGCACTAAAAGATAAACCTCAAGAAAAAATTGGATATAAAAACAAAATTCCCAGGTAGATATTTTTATCCGTGTCGATAACCAAACTATCCCCTATACCGAAAATAATACCAAAATTGACCAAATTTTATATTAGCATATAAATAACCATAATATTGGGAAGCTTATAAAATCACCCTTTACAAAAGAATAATTTTGGATAACCTTCAACAAGTTCCTTAAAAGGAGGAGAGATTAAAGTGCTAAAAAACTCAGTGAAAGATTTATCAAGTAAGTTTGAAATTATCAATGACTTTCATTCTGCTAACTTAGGAAAAATTATTTCTCAAACAATCTCAAACCCAAATGGGAGTATATGCTTGATTACAACATGGATTGAAAATAATATTCTACCAACCTTAAAAAATAATGTTCAAGATAAAATTTAATGAATAAAATTTGGAAATCCAGAATACATTCATGAAGAACAATATTTCCATGCATAAAAATAAAAGAAAAATGAAGTAAGGAAACTTTTTAATTAATAAAGACCTGAAATTCCTTTTCAAATAAAAAAATGGAACAAAGGACATTCTATTACTATTCCTTTATAGGTTTACTATGTCAAATAATATGGAAGATAAACTTCTATGGAAGATTCAATAAACCTTTCAAAAGGATAAATTCAACATCCCTCTCCATGAATCCATCCAAAACAATTTCCATGTATGAAACATTTATGATGGAGTATTTTACTTAAAGTAAAATAATTAATTGGAATGAGAGATTAAATTTTGGAAGAATCATATCAATCCTTATCACACCACAAATTCCTCAAAAAATTTATGATCCACAGAAATTCATTTTTCCCTACTACATTAGAACATTAAATTTTTCTAATGATTTATTTGATCTTTGTGCTTCTATAAATGTCAGGACTCACTCTGTGTTTTTATATTTGTAAATATGATAATTAAATCCTACATCAGTATTGCTATAATTATAAAATAAATCCACCATTTTTCTCGAATTTGTTTTAGAATACGTCCTCATTGGAGTGAAAAGACTAATTTCCCTGCCAAATTATTTGTTCTCACCTTATTAGAAGATAAGGGAAATGAACAATCACCCATTTGTTGGAATTCTATTATTTAATATAAAATGAAATAATATACCCACATGAAGGAACAATTACTATAGATATTTGAGACAATGTGGTTCAATTCAAATTTCATGACTCCTTAAAGAACCTATCAAGCAATCATTCACTCTTTGAAATTTCTAAGGAAAAAGGTACATAACCTATTGAAGATTCATGTATGATATAGGAATTTTTTCCTTACGAGATAAATTCTAAATTCAAAATAGAAAAGAAATGTGAGTACCCAAAAATATTAAAATTAAAATTTCATGTCGGTAGATGATATTACACCATATTTATTTGTTGATTAATTGGATGGTGAAGAAGCAGATATGATCTCTTGTACACAAGAGTACTTATATTTTGAAGTAGGGAATCTGAATTCAATATCATATCTTAAAAAATAGTGAAATATTGATTTAATACCACTACAATGTTATTTATAATATATAAAACTCGTGGACGGAGAGAAATTACCAGTCATCATAACTAACAACCTATCTAAAAGCCAAAAAACATGATTGAACTTTTGAAAAGAAACATATGATCCATAGGAAAAAGTTTAATAGATATTCCTAGAATTAACCCCAAAACATGATCATGTATAATCTTGAAATAGAGATATTCTATACTAATTAGATATATTAATATAGGACTTAATCCCACTATCATAGAGTCTGTAAAGAGGGAAATAGACTTTTTTTTGCAGCTGATATCATTTACCCAATTTCTGATTCATAATGTGTTATCCCAAACTATATAGTTCCCTAAAAAACTATTTTAACCATTATCAGGAATAAACATAATGAATCGATTCCCATGAGAGTGAAGAATATATGGATAGTGTGTATTGATTATAGTAAGTTAAATCAATTTACTAGAAAACAACTTCCTTATCCCATTTATTGACCAAATGTTGGATATGTGAGTCAGTTAGAACTCAATAATGTTCCTAGATAGATTTTTAGGATTCATTTAGGTTCCTATTTCTCTAGAAGATATAGAGAATACGACCTTTAAATTTCATTTTTGAAAATTTTCCTATAATAAGATTCCTTTTGGGTTATGTAATGCTTAAGTTACATTTCAGTGGTGCATGGTAAATATATTTTTATATCTTATTGGGGAATTTATGGAGGTTTTTATAGAGAAATTTAATGTTTATATAAATTCTCTTGATCCTTGCTTGGGATATATAGAAAATGTTTTTAAAATGTGAATGAAAAAGATTGTTAATTTGAATTTTGGAAAGGGATATTTAATAGTTGAGAAAGAATATCAATAGAACACAATATTTAAAAAAAATTGATCTAGATAAATATAAGGTTTAAATTATAAATTCATTGACATATAACACATTTTTGACACATGTTAGAAATTTTCTAGGCCATGTAGGATTCTTTAGACGATTAATCAAGGATTTTAGTATGCTTTATCTACATATTTCAAGATCACTTTTAAAAGAAGATAATTTTTTTAATAGTGATTGTAGGGAATCATTAGATGATATGAATCAAAGGTTGATTACCCCCTAATATTGAAACCACTAAATTGGGAACACATATTTGAGGAACATTACAATTCACCAAACAAAGCTATATAATAATCCATCTCATGTGATTAAACAAAAACCATAAGTCATTGATTATGCCTCAAGGAAATTTGATGCTTCTTTTCTTAGATAAAACTTATTTATTTTTTATGAATAATTTTATATCTTTTTTAATTGAAACTAAAGTAGTTACATTTTTTGATCATGAATTTATTTTGTAATTTATGAATAACGTTGATTCCATGACCAGATTTGTAAATGGATGCAAATTTTGAAATATTTCAATTTTAAGATCAATGATAAGGAGGAAAATTAAAATTAGGTGTCTGATAATCTAAGTACAAAACCTAACACCACTGAACCAGAAACATCATATTATAAACTATTAAAAGATATTTTACTTGGAAAAAAACACTACATTATGGAAGGGAAAGTACCATGGTATGCTAAAATTGTCAATTAAATGGTCACATATCAGGTACCCTCTCATCTTAACTCTTATCAAAAGAAAGAAAATCAATGTTACTCTATATTTTTTATTTGGAATGATGCATTTTCTGTAAATTTTCAATGATCAAGTCATAAGAAGTTGTTTTACTTCAAGTAAAATTGAATGTTGTGGAGGAAAATTTTAACTGTAAAGACCAGTCATAAATTCTTTACAATATTGAATTTATAAGACCACATTATATAAATATTCACAAAATTTTTTTTTGAAAAACAAAAAATGCTAGTGTTTTTGGAAATACCTAAAAAATAAAATAAATGCATGAAAAACGAGTAAGATTTTGTGAATTTTTTGAAGTATGTGCACTATATTTCGTGGGACCATTTCCAATGTCATTTGTGAATTATTATATACATATTTATCTGGATTACATTTCAAAATGGGTGGAATAAAAATTAAAAAATAATGATGATGCTAAATTATTTTTTGATTTTTCTAGGGATAACATATTTTGTAGGTTTGGAGTACGAATATCCATTATCAGGGACCAAGATGATAATTTTCGAAATAGCTAAATGATGTAACTACTAAAAAAGTGTGGGGTATAACATAAAACATCATCACCATAAAATCCAAAAATAAATGGACAAGTTGATGTTTCCAGGAGATAAATTAAAAGAATTGTGGAAAAAACTGTTAAACCGAACTGGAAGGATTGGATATAATGGTTAAATGATACACTATGGGATTATAGGAACTCCTATGAGACACTAATAGGAATGATCCTATACTAATCGATTTATATGAATATTTTTCACCTCTATATGGAATTAGAGCACAACGACTACTTAAATGTATGATATATGAGTCTGTATCTTGTCAAATTTGAGAAGGAGATGATATTTCAGCTACAAGAATTCGAGGAAATCATGAGAGAATATTTTAAAAATCTAAATATTTAAAAATAGAGAATAAGGAAAGCCCATAAAAATATAATTCAACCACAAACATTCTTCTATAGAGATCATATTCTATTAGACAACTCCAAACATGGGAAGATTCTATGTAAGCTTCATTCTAGATTGAAATTTCCTATTATTTTTACTCATTTATATCCATTTGGGGCTATTTATAATTAAAGGAAGTATTAGAAACCCCAATCATTATTAATATAGATAGGCTGAAGAAGTACCAGGGGACCCTACTAATAGAACCAATGGTGGAGATTACACTTTTCACCCTATTTATTAATGAATTCCCACTGAGTTATACCACTACATACCATTTTATTACATGTGGTAATTCCTTTTAATCCTTTTTTACTTGTATAATAATGGTGAATACATATGTAAACTGCATCAATTATTTTTGGGGGAGGGAATCTTATTATTTATTCTTGGAATTCTTTAAATTTTTTCATTTTGTTTGGTCAAGCCAATGATGTTACCTAGAAGATCATTATTTAGACAACCCATGTTTTTCTATCTTAGTTGGAATGTCTCAACCTAGGACCCACTTAACTCTTGTCATGATCCGGTGTGTCACATTTCCTCAAACATGCCACCCCATATGTCAAAGTCTACCGACTAGTAGCAAGGGTATAATGATAGTTCAATGGGATGACTATACCCTCATATCAGAGTGGTACGAGGAATATAACAAAAAATATATAATAGTTATAGAAGCATATCATAAAATAAAAAATAAATAAAAGAATAAATAGGGAAGAATAAATAGAACTGAAAAACTGAATAATAATAGAAATTCGCTAGGTTAATTTCAATACGAGGTGAAATATAGGAAGTATAAAATGGGAACAATCATACAATCATACTATACAAAAGTACTAAATGAACAACATGATTATCTACTAGTATCTCAAGAATATTCTCAATCCTCTTCTCCTAAGATCCAACTATAAGTAAGCAGGTCAATAACCTATCGAAGGTCCTTTTACCTTATAAAAACATGAAAACATATAATCTTATAAGGTACCAAAGGTAGACAGAGTAGGTTGTGTGATAAAAATCTCATTAGTCCACTAGTGACAGTGTCAAAATGTAATCAAAGAAGTTCTTGTAATGAAACAGTGTGAAGGTTTAAACAGAATAAGAAATCAATGTTGAAATAAATAACTAGCCCGGTATAGTTCCAATAGGACACCTAGTGGGTCCGAATGCTATGAATCATGGCCAAAATAGAAGTCTAATCAGTTAATATATATAGTAATAACATGTATAAAGTTTAATTATATATTTCATCCACCTATATAAACCAATTACATGTAGACTTAAGTGGCTATATAGCTAGGATATTAGTTGATTGCTGGAATAAGGCATAACTAAGACATCCATGACCAGTCTTACGATCCAATAATATCATGAAATATGGTAAATTCTATAAACCCCCATAAGAGTGTCAGACGTCATGCACGACACTCATGATGGTGAGTGATCCTTAATGTCATCACTCTAATAAGGGACAAGGCACATAAATCCTAATGTCCATCTAGTGTTAATGGTGTGAGACGTCATGCTCAACACTTGATGTAAGGATGCATGATACCATCATTCCCAAAAAAACCCTTACCATTATAATATAACCATAACAAGATGTAATCATATACATAATTTAGGAATTGGGTATTACATCTCATGAATCAAAAGAGTCAAACTCAATTCTATTATGCCATTAAAATTCAAATAAGAATTTATAAAGCATAATAAAAAGACATGGACTTACCATACTTTTTAAATCATTTTATTTGAACATTAGATTCATTTATGGAAGGGAAACCATCATGAATTAAATATTCTATATTTAAATTCCATTTAATTCACTAAGTCAAATAAATTAAATTCACAAGGCACATGGGGTATATAGAAGGTTCCATGGTAATTAAGGGAATCACCTTCATGGGAAATTATAAGCATTGGTAGGCCAAACACATGTAAGGTATGGTTGGTTCAATTAAGCATTCCAACGACAAGGTGAATTGAATTTAAAATTTTAGTTGAATTTTAAGAAGTGATTTCGGTTATAAAAACATTTAACCAAAAAATGGTAATTCAATTTGGAACACCCAATGGGTGTCCATATATGAGGTCAACACCATATAAACAACTAAAAAAGAGTTAGGGGATGCGTATCATGGTTTGAAAATCAATTTGACACAATGAACTCTATTTAAAGGGGATTCTTGACAAAAGATATCATATGACACAATGACATAGCTACGAAGCAACAAAACTAAAGGGTAAAACTTTGTGAACACCTACCTCAAGGCTGTAAATGACTCCTCACTCGACATCAGCTTTATATTTGACATATGTTAGAAGATTTATGGGAAATGGTCCAATGCCCTGAAAATATTGAAATTGTTCTTGTACATAAAGAGAGAAATGAATATAAGGATAAATTATATATTAAGGGAGTTGATTGAAGAAATTATTGATATGGATCAAATTATTTAGATAAATCAGTATTTGAACTTCAGATTTGAAAGTTATCACAATGTATAGATAGGGGATATTTTGAGCTCATGAGAGAAGAAATAGTAGGAAATCCACTGGAGGAAGAAAGGAAAAAAGAGTAATTGGTTAAGAATTTAAATGAGGGG
The DNA here is from genome assembly GCA_963277665.1 of Viscum album. Taxonomy (NCBI): domain Eukaryota; kingdom Viridiplantae; phylum Streptophyta; class Magnoliopsida; order Santalales; family Viscaceae; genus Viscum; species Viscum album. Next base: position 1,500,620,000 of record OY728122.1, on the reverse strand, counting down.
AAATACTGTAATTTCCCCTAAAGATATAGAGGAACATAGTTTAGTTGCACTATTTTCTAAACAGTGTGTAAATCATATGATAGTCAATGCTATAGGGGGAACCTCCCATGGTTAGGCACATAGTTTATCTAACCGTTCAAAAACCATGAAAAAAGGATCTATCCAAAATCTCAGAAGCAGTACAAGGCCATGTGCCTAGGGCTGCATGCTTGTACAAAAACTGTGCGGACCCTAGGTCTCCACTATAAGCAACTAAACAGTTTAATAGAAACCATGTGGGTTGGGTGACACATTTTCCTATAACCATACAACCTAGTATTTTCATACCATTTTTGGGATTCAGTATCCTAATGAGAACTGAATGCACCTAAGACCATCTTAACATGATTAGGCCTCATAAATAGGTCCATTTTAAAGGATTTCAATTGAAATTCAAATGATCTATACCTTCATGAAAAGACAGGTCATTACAAACTCTCATCCTTAAATAAAATCCCCCTCTAGTTGGCCTTCTTAGTGTAAGGAGGTAATTTCTGTAAATAGTTCTAGACATCGAGCTCGTATATCAACTTCCATCTCCCCGAAAATTCCTTGTACCCGACTATGTTTCCATAGCAACCATACCAAATAAACTAACCTACCTCGGAGTGTCTTCATGCTCTGATTAACAATATGAATTGGATACTCCTCAAATGAAGCATCTATATCCAATTCAACCTCATCAAGAAAAAAAACATATGACAAGTTTGGATAATATTGGAAAAGTTGTGATACTTGAAATACATGAAGCATTGACTAATATTTATGAGGAGTCTCAACTAGTATGACACTATTTTGAACCATTTCAAAACCTCTATGGGTCTAATGAACCATGGTAAGATCTTACCCTGCCTCCAAATATGTCTATGGAACAACCTATTTGAGACTCTCAAGAAAGCGAGGTCTCCAACTTTGAACTTGAGAAGTCACTGATGTCTGTTGGAATATGATTGTTGTTTGGAATAAGCTATCATCATGTGATTTCTGATTAGTTGGACCTTCTTTGTAGTCTCATGCAGAAGATGTGGTCTAAGAAATCTGGATTCCTCTATCTATATCAAGCACATAGGGGAGCATAAAGGCTAATCATATAAGGTTTCATAAAGATCCATCTCAATGGAAGCCTAAAGGCTATTATTTTAAGCTAAATCGATGATAATATTGTGTTTCTCCTGTGAACCCCAAAATTCAAGGACACATGCATGGAGAATTTCTTCTAAAACCAAAATAGAATGCCCTATTTTCCATCAATATGTTGGTGATAGGCCATGCTCAGAATCTCCTGTATACCCAAGGACTTCTGTTACCCCTACCAAAACTATGATGTAAAGAAAGCCTCATTATTTGAAATGATAAATTGACAATCTCCAGGAAAATGTATAACCTCCCTTGAGTAAAACATTTCAATCTCATATACTGATAAAGTCTCACACACATGTAAGAAGTGTGTGACCCTCATTAAATGGTCAATGACAACTCAAACAATATCATTTACAGGAGTTTATTTGGTTCAAATGAGTCAGGAAATCCATCAAAAATCATCCCATTTCCCTAGGAAATGGATAATGGATGTAAAAGACCCAATGGCTGCTGATGTTCTACTTTTACCTGCTGACTGGTGGAACACTGAGTGATGAAGCCGACAATCCTACATTTCATACTAAGACACCAGTACTGGAATTTTAGATTCTGATACATTTTGGTGATACCAAGATGAGCTACCCCTGACGAGGCATGGAATTCCCACATTATCTCCTCTATTATATATATTGGGACCCATATATGGCCTCAGAACAACAATGTATCCCCCAACATGGTCTAACCTGAATATGTATCATCATCTAAAATGATTTCAATTTGGAAAAGGATATTAGGATCAGGTATATGCCCCATTCTTACCCATTATAGAAGAGTATAAGTCACCACTAATGATGAGAGGATAGTCTAACCATGGTCCTCCTAAACCTTAATGTGAATATCTAATAATAAGGATATAACATTACATTCTACAATGTAATCTTAAACCACTTGTGTCTGAGTCTTCTAGCTTAGAGCATCGTCTATAATGTTTCCCTTACTAGGAATATATGCAATCTCAAAATCAAATGATTGTAGGTTCTCAAACCACCTAAGCTACTTGAGATTTAGATCCCCCTGTATAGAGATTCACTTGAGGATTTTGTGATCCATAAATACCACAAAACTCTCTCCAAGTAGATATTTTGTCCAATAGGGTAAGGTATTCACAACATCAGTGAGATCGAGATCAAGGTCATGTGATTAGTAGCTTTGCTTTAGAGGCCTCAACTGAAGAGACCCATATGAAAAGAATCACTTGTGTTGCACAAGAACATATCCAATCTCAATACCTGATGTGTAAAATTAAACAATATAACCCATTTATAGCTCTGATAGAATCAGTATCAGCACTGAAGTCCAGTGAACTTTTAACTCCGGAAAGTCTATTTCAGAATCTTATGACCATACAAATTTCACACTTTTCATTTTTCAAGCTCGTAATAAGTGCTTCAGGACATGTGAAATCCTATATAAAGCATCTTTAATATCTATCTTTCCCTACAAAACTATGTATTTCAAAGACATTCTTGGGATGATCTAAAGAGACTATGTCTCTCACTTTCTCTGGGTCCACTAAAACTCTTGATTTTGAGATGAAATGGACTAGTAAGTGTACTTTGTAGATCCAAAAGTAGAATTTACTAAGCTGAAAAAATATTTGATTCTCTCTCATTTTATTCCACAACATCTCAATATGGGTTTCATAATAATATATAGAGCATGAATAAACCAATATATACTCAAAAAATACTATCATAGATTAATATATATATGAGTGAAAGACCCAATTAATAAGATCTATAAAGAGGATAAGTGTTTTTATGATTCCAAATGGAATAAATAGGTACTTTTATAGACCATACCTGCCCTTGAAAGTTGTACAAGGCATGTCCAATCACCATGCATGAACCAGGTGATAGCCTAACCTCAAATATTTTTTTTGAAAACATTATTTCTCCTTGGAGATGATCAAAGAGACCAAATATTATAGGTAGTTTATATTGATTCTCTATCATGATCTGGTTCAACTTACGATAACCCACACATAACCTTAGGGTACCACTCAACTTCTTGGTGAAAAGGATGGGAAAACCCCCGGGAGAGGTTATGGGGTATGTAAAACCTTTATCCCCTAGATCCTATAATTCCTTCTTGAGCTCTAGAAGCTCTTTAGGTGCCATCCTATAAGGACGAATGGTCACTGGTGGTACTCAGGGCACTAACTCAATAGTGAATTATAACTCTCTCATCAAAGGTATACTAAATAATTCATCATAATATATGTCCCGAAATGATCCACTATCAATGGAAAACTAGTGGGTCGTATCCCCTTTTCATCTAGGAAATGGCTGGTGATTTGAGCTCTCACACTACACAGAATCTTCTGCTTAGGTCCCACACGTAAAACATTGACCTTCCATTCTGCCTTATGCTCATATCTAACTCTCTGTAGTGATTTAAATATCAACTTATGATGATAGGAGTCAATATGGGATCATTATGGATTAACCAATCCATACCAATGATTATGTCAAATCCCATCTTTTCAATGATGAAAATATTCCATATGAGAAGGTATCTACCTATCTCAAGGGGATAGTCCTTATAATGGAGGACACCCTCTGATCGGATACCTTATGGGGTATCAAGCATCATAATTACAAGAAAGTGTTTGATATCAAGGCCCAAAATACCAATTATTCTCATAAATTTAAAAGAGTGAGACATGTCCTTATCAAAAAAAGATGCCACTAAAGTGGTGGATACTAGAATAGTACATCGTACAGTAGCTGTTTCGACACTCTACTACTACAATGTAGGCTATAATACATGTAACTAACCTTTACTATGTCCCTAAGTCACTTTTTGACTGCCCTAACAAATCCTGTACTACTGGTGATGTGAATCATAAGTTTGATTGCCTCTTCCCTGACCGCCCCCATGGCCTGATCAAATGGCGGTATTCTAGATGCTTGCCTGAGGTGATCCTACTGGCTGAGCTCCTGATCATGGAGTAGGATTAGATCACCTCTCTATAGGTACTTAAGGGAAATTCTTGATGAAGCATTGGATATATCCCAGCCCATGGTAGCCTTTGTACTCTACTAGATCACACAAGCACTTAGGTTTCATGTGTATTATCTTCTATCACTGGTGAAAAATCAGAAATTTATTTTCATTAGGAGCCTGATTACTTCTACCTCCACGAGTAGTCTCAAAACTCCTCTTTCACCTAGAAGAATAACTACTGGTAGTTCATGGTTCCAAAATCCCCTAACTCTTACCATCAACCTCCCTCACATTTCTCTCTGTAATAAGGGCCTAGATGACAATTTTAGAAATGGTATCCAACTTGGCCATGTTGAACAATGACCACATGATCTATACTAGTCTCTCATTGAATTTATTGGTGGTGATAAGGTCATCACTCACTAGAGTAGAAGTGAAATACTATAAATCTATTAAATGATCTGAGTATTCCATAACTATCGTGTTCCCATTCTATAGGTTCATGAGTTCTCTATCTCTGTCAGCTATAAGAGTATAGGGATGGAAGTAGTTATAGATGATCGTCTGGAAATCCACACAGAACATATCATGATGTCGATCCACCTAGATGATAACATTCCCCCATCTCTTGAATGAATCACACAACATATACATAACTAGTTTGAACCTTCACTCTAGAGGGGTCTCTAGATGATCAAATATAGAAATAATGGTTGTGATCCATGACTCTACAGTGTGTGTTCTTCCATCCTTAAAAAAGGATGGATAAGATACAGTTGTAATTTAGGAGTCAACTATTCCCTAATCAGGGTAGGTAGAATGAATCATTGCATAGACTGGTACATATGTAATAATCTCTCTCAGAACTAGGTATTAGTGCCCATATTTGGACGAAGATGTGGTGCCATAGGTTGCACTTCTAGAGGGACCACTATAACACATGGACCACCACCTCAGGTACATGGTCATCTCCGCCTTCAGGGAGTGTTATAGGAGGATGTCATGGTAGCATGATACTACAATTCCAAATTCATTCCTCATAAGAAATTTAATAAATTGAGAATATTGTACAAAGAAACTTAGATAAGTATAAATCCTTCCTATAAGAACAATCATACCTATATGCTTACTCCAAAATCTAGTCCTAGATGATAGAAGAGACCAAAAGGCCATATGAATGTAAGATATTCCCCACTTTTGATCTACTAATCATTAGTTCAGTTCTAAGTCTCTTTTTTAGTATGTATAAGATATATAGTTTTACTTTAAAACTAATACTAATTTTAAAATTATGCTTGTTTAAATTTTTAAAAAACATTAAATGGTTTAATTATATAGATTACCTATTCTGATCCATAAGAGACCAAACACCTTATGAACCAAAATTTGAAATCCACTCAATCCACTCCATAACACGTTTTATCCCATGTGACCAATGGTTCATTGCTCAACGTTACATAATTAACTCCCTATGGTGTATTATTTAACATATTAAGTAAAACACTATTAGGTTAAGGTAGGAAATTCAATTATCAATTATGTTTTCCAAACCCTATAAGAAGTGTCAAGAGAATTCTATTTGTATTAATGAACTATAAATATGCAATAAAAAAATGCATGCTGAAAGTAGTCACGTCAATGAAAAATTCATGGAATATTAATTGTATTGTGCGTGTGATGATGCATGCCCTAATGCAGACCCTCATTTCATCAGGCCTTGGTAAAAGAGTCATCATTTCAATAATACCAATATCAATCACATATTAAGACATATGCGTCACCCAACAGTGAATTCATATCAACTATAAATGGGATAATCAATAATAAAAATGACCAATCCTAGGTAATTTGGGTTTCGCCTGTACATGGGTCAACAATATAGAAACCCTCACTTTTTATAAATTAACATTACATATTTTTACGGAATACATAAAACATTTAACAAACAAACTCCCAAATACTATATTAGTTTAATTCCTTTAGAAACATGAAAACATAAACACTAGTACATAAGAGATCTATATTATCTCCCACAATGTTATTCATGACTAGAACCCTTCTTAGACACATCATACATAATACATATTTTTATAAATTGGGGAATGAAATATAAAAAGGGGAGTTCTCAAATTATTGGTAAGTGTGGACAAGGGGGACCTATAAATATAAGCATGATCATAAGGGTACGATAATGTGATAATAACGTTAGAATAACATACACTACATATAATAAGATCATAAACAGGAATCATAGCCTAAATCTTGGTCATTCATAAGACATGAATCGTAAGGAAATAAAGAACATAATGCATGAAATTAAAACATAGGAATAATACATGGAATTGTGGAAAACACATAAACATTTATTGATTTCCACAGTAGTCAAGGTATTGCTTCCATGACTATATTAGTGGATGATGTCCTTTATTAAACTGGGTTCACTCCCCATTCTTGCACTATATTACTAAACTAAGTTTACTCCTCATTATATCCATGTAATACTAAACTAAGTTGGATCCTCATTCAAACCATCTCTATCTCATAATATATAAATCTTTACCCAATGAATTTAAGGGATATATGTTTCCCTACCATCTCATAATGAAATCATACATACAAATTACACAAGATCAAAAATAATTATATCATAACCCATGAAATGAAATGGGTATTATAAATAAGTAATCATATCATAACTTGTGAAAAAATGTTGGTTTCATAATTATTTCATTATAAACATAACTCATGAAAAGAAGTGGGTTTCAAAAGAATATCACCTATGAAAGAGAAATGGGTGTCATAAGTATTATTCCATAAAAACAGAAAACATTGAAGTAAATTTTTTTGAATGGAACCAATGAATAATTTCCTAATAGTGAATGAGTAACATCAACAGATGTCATATTATATAGAAAATAGATTGAAAATATATTTTTAAATAAATTCTTGGTGAAAATATACTTTTTTCCTAGTTTTTTTAAAATATAAAACCTTTTGAAAACTATTATTCTTGAAAACATTTAAAATAAGCTTGAAAACATTTTGAAAACTATTTCCTTGAAAATATTTTGAAAAAATATAAGAAAATATTGAAAGCCTTTTGAAAACCTTTCACTTGAAAACCTATAAAAGAATTTTAAAATCATTTTGAAAACAAATTTCTCTAAAAAAAATCTGAATAATTATAAATAAATCATTAAAATTTTCAAATTACTTTTTAAAACATAAAACATTTTTTGAAAACCTTTTTCATTAAAAAAATATTTGAAAACTTCTACAGGAAGCATTGATAACCATAAATTATTTTTTTTAAAATATTTTTCATCGAAAAACACTTTAAAAATAATGAATATACATAATATTAGGAAATAATTATCTTCTAAAAAATAATAATTTTTTCCTCATTTAAAGGAATATTCAAAGGCATGTCCGTCATTACAGCGGGTAAATCCATACATTTCATATGAGGTAAGAAGAATATTCCTTTTTTTCAAGGTAAAGGGTCAGGAAAAGGACTTGTTTTGAAAGTGATAATAAGATTCCCTTGAAAATATTTGTAAATGAAAAAAATGAAAAAAATTCTTTTATGTATAATAGGATAATTTTAGAATATTTTGGAAACCCTTTTTAGAAAACATGGTTTTTAATGAACACATATTTCTGATCGAAGAGAGGGTAAAGTAAGGATTTCCTGAAGACAATTTACTGCCTATATTATATACCAAGGAGTAGAAAAATGGTACCAATAAATGAAGATATTCTGAATAAACTAAGTAGAATAAAATTCAGGAATTTTCTTTAGATATGGATCATAATATTTCATCAAAGGAATCATAAACATAAACAATCTCGTAATGCAGTGAGATTGTTTCAATAAACACTTACCTCTTTGAAACATTGAACCACACTCCCAATGTCATGAAAAAGATATTACCTATAGCATAACATATCATGAATATAAAGAGATTTATTATATAAAATTTCAAATTTATTATATACCCTTGATGAAAAAATATAGGTGCATAACATGACATGTGTCTCAAAGAAGGCAAATTGAGACAAAATTACTTTACTGATTGGGTAAATTTTGAAACATAAACCCAATGAAAGAAAGATCATATTTTTTTTCAAATACCCATATTTTTTAGTAAAATAATCATATAATACATCCGTGTGTAGTAAACACATAACACAAAATGAATGGGTGGGGAATAAATCATGTATCTCATGAAAATAAAAAGTGAGATGAAATTCCTTTAAATTGTGTCTTGAATCTCTTCGTACTTGATCAAAACTCCTATATAATAAATATTAGTTTATTATAAATATATAAAAGATCCATATTCTTATATATACTACCTTATATAGTTTTATTGTGACTTTATATTACCCACTTTTTTACACTTCTATGCAAAGGTTTCACTCTGGGTAATATTCGCTTTGTTATTTTCATGTGACTTAATTTGTTATATATTTGGACCTTATAATTATACCATGATATAAGGAATATAAAAAAAAATAAAAATGTCATTTATTATAAGTGTATATGTATTATAATAATCTATATAATAGGTACGTATGAAATTGAATACACTATTCATGAAGAAGGTAGGTGGTACATATGCACGAATACTATTTCTGTTTAATAGTTGTATTGAAAGAAAGTGAGTAAATATCATATATGTATATATTTATTCTTTATGAATCATTATTATATCATATATATCATATAATTTCACTAAACCTATCCTTAATACATTCCATGTATCATATGAATGTATAACATCGATTTATGGGTGTGGTAGTCCACACTTCCTCAAACGAAATTATCATATTCACACAAATTGGAAAGTATAAAGATATGTGTTGTAAGAGGATTATATAATCATAAATACATAATAAATATAATACATATCATATATAAATAGACTTTCCATCATAATTTCCACCATGAGAGGCGGTAAAATAAAAATGAACAATCATTGTTTCGTGAGGCGGTGGTTTTCCGTATATGTAAAAAGTATATTCATTACCCATTAAATGGAATTTTGTGTATGAATAGGTTGAAAAATTATAATAAACACATAATATTATATTATTGATACTGGTTTTGTTATAAAATTATGGTATAATAGGTGTCCAAGGAGTGAATAATTGAAATAAAATAAAAGAACTTGAGGAAGAATGCTACCTCTTTATCAGGAAACTCCTTTTGGTTTGAACAAAAGGGATTCCTTGGAATTATTTATGCATAATGGGAAGATTATAGGATTAAGGGAAAAAAATTATGGTCTATTTTTATAGATATTGGTCGAGCCATAGTGGCTTGATAGGTGTTAGGAAGTGGGAGGAGAGGAGAATTTTTTTATAGTAGAGGAGGAGTGACACTCTTATATATTTTGGTAAAAGGAATTCCACCCACATTTTTCCCATATCAAGTGGATAAAATAATTTACCAATTAGATACCATTTATTATATGGTATAAGTATGTCCATCAAATTTATCATTTACAAGTTTTTAGGACGTTTGGGCCCTTAAGATTTATGTTTAGTCCCTTAATCGTTGTAATTAATTTTAATTACTTTCAATAATATTTTTGGTCAATAAAAATGTTAAGTTTTTTTGATATTATAAATTATTATGATTACAAGTATGAAATACAATTTTCAAAATTATAATCATACAAGTGGCATAAATTAATTTAAATTTAATCCCATGTTGGGTCGGTAATGCTGGATTTTAAAGTAAAAACATTCAAAAGTTAACTATGTTTTTATATTAAATTTACTTGTGAAATTGATTATAATGATCCACATTGGGTATACTGATAAAAAATATTATCTAATTAAACTTTAATACCAATTTAAAATATAAATTGACCATAAAAATAACTTAGATGAAAAATAAGTTTTGAAAAAAATTCAGTATTTTTCACTATTCATTAAAAAATAACGTTTCTTGGAAAAATAAAATAATCTCACCCTAAAATAATTTCGACAATATAAATTAAAAAATTAATTTTATTTTGTAAAATTTAGTTTCTTAATGTGTCTACAATTAATTTTATAAATTTTCATAGAAGAACATTTAAAGTTGTTCATTTGAGATAATAATACTTTTAAACATAAAAGGATTGTACCAAAAATTATATCTTTCATTATAAATATGTTTTATTTATATAAAGACACTATAAAAAATATTTGAAAATTATTTATTACTATTCATGTTACTATGTTTAATAAAGAGGTTATAATTATCCTATTTAAATAATTATAACAATAAAAAAAATTCATAGAAACTCAGTGTTGCGTGTAACGTACACCAAGTCAGTATTGCGTGTAACATAAACCAAGTCAATGTTCCTTATAAATAAAGATACAATTTATGTTCCTTTTAGTGCACAATTTACATGGTGTTTCATATAACTCAATCCAAATATATTTGTTTTATAAAATAAAATAGTTCCAGTGTTGCGTGAAATGAAAAATATCAAAAAGATTAAATTAACTTGCAAAATAAAATATTTTAAAAAATCTCAGGGTGTTACAGTCAACCCCCATTAAAATGATTTTTTCCATTTAAATTCATCTTGGTTATAAAAGGATTAATATTTTAGTGTTTCATTGATAAAAACCCACACCACAAGAATGAATTCTGAAAATTCCCTTAAAAATGTGTAGTTGGAACCATAACGGTTACACAAAGTAACATATAACTAAGTTTCCACATTGGAGGACATAGGCCAAATGTTATTGTGAAACCCTTATCCTCCTTGTCACGAACCAACCCGGGTCGACCTTGAACCAGTCACCCGAGCCGGTCCACGAAATTTCCTGAGAGGCGTTCCCGATTCTCCCGAGCTGGCGAAAAGTGCCAGGGCATCAAAAGAGAGAAAGAGGGAACGATTTTTCCCAATAAAAATAAATAAAGCTATGGAAATAAAATAGAACAATGAAAAGTAAATAAACAACATAAAAAGAAAGAATGAACAATAACAACCAACTAACCTGACCAGGACCAAAAATCCTCATGACTCCGAGAGTCTCTCACCAATCTACAACCAACTCTCACCCATGGTGAGCAAGCTCGAGTCAAACCTACAACAGAAACTAAATCAGGAAAAATACTATAGGCGTGAGTATTAAAACTTAGTAGGAGTTCCCAAAAAATTATTCCCAATGAACTACCATTAAATAAAAAATTTATCAATTCCTAGTTTGAACTAAATTATATAAATATGGGTTTCCAAAAACACACTTTCATTTCTAAAACACATAACAGTCCATTGCCCTTTTTAAATTTAAAAACAAGTTTGATGTTTAAAAAAAACTGGTGCATTGCATTTTAAAACATTTTTTATGTGAAAAATTTAGAAATCTAAATTTATGTTGTTGGTAAAAAGGAGAACCACACACAACACACACTAAGGGTAATGGAAAAAGTGGCACACAGAGGCCAGTAACCGAACTAGACCTCTCAATCATCCACCACATACAAACAAAAACTAAAGGAAACATGGGTCGAACTTAGGAGCTCGTGAACAATCTAGAATATACTATTCATGTGATTCATCCTGAAGGCATGCCTACTCTCGATGACTGCATAATGCACTAATTCCAGGTGTTTCCCTACACGACCGAATAGAGGGGCCCAATCCCCTAGCAGAGTGTCATCCGTACCGAGGTCCACTAGCCAGTGAGTAATATAAACTAGTGCATCAATCTTTATCTAAAGATTCAATTACTATGTCAGGTTCCCATGTTAACACATGTAATAAACAGGAAAGGGGTGAGTCAACAAAGTCAATCAAGCAGCACAAACATCACACAAAAATCATACAGTCAACAAACACCAAAGATCACCCATAATTCACCCCAATGAGAGTTTTCAAAAATAATTTATTTTTATTCAAGTGCCAAATGGGCCTTCACCAATTTTAATGATAAACCTCATTTATCAAGAAAACCCAAAACAATCTTTCACACTACAGAAGAAATCATTTATCATTTAAACCAAAACTACATTTGAAATTCCGTGAATTATGTTTAAAGGACAAATGGGAATTCTTTTATGAATGAGTGTCCACTGATCAAAAATATATTTCAAGTTTCATGTATAAAATAAACGGCTCTTTTTTAAACAAAATAATCAGTTTGAAATTAATTATCTCATATTATCTCTCATTTATTAAAATTAATAAAATATCATGCAATTGATAAATTCTGAATTTAATGGTGAGTGTAGTGGGGGACCTACCTCAAATTGTAGGTCCAACACGACAACACGAAAACACGACATGCCTCCCACAGGCGCACAAGCACGCACAAACCGATGATCGCGGTAACGCAGGGTTACCCCGCCAATGCACTGCAATAAACACACAACAACAAAGGTACATAGACACATACCCAAAACAATCCAAACGAATAACCAGCGCAAAAGAACCACCTAGGAATGTTTTTCAAAACACAATTTCCACCATATGTACTATTTAATAAACTATTTTCACCATTTATAAAACACAACTATGTGACGCAAAAAGGGTTTACACCAAAAACATGTCTTATTTTATACAAACACACTACTTTAAAAACAAACTCATATTCAACACTTTAAAAATACCACTTTCGTGCCATCTAAATAATTCAATAAATCATTAAACTATTTATTAGATAATTTCAAGAAAAACCAAAAATATTTCACACCAAAATACACATAAAATCCCACTTTTGAAACCAAAATTACACCAAGAACCATTTCACACCTGAATATTTATCACATGAATGAATTGTTAAATTATTTAAACAGTTCAAAGAACATTATTAAAATAATTTAAAATTAATTTCAAGTGTGCAAAAGAAGGGGAACCCACCCAAATAATAATTTACCACTTGAACGCAAGTCAAAAAACTACAAAAATACATTTCGCACCACAAATTTGATCATAAAACACATTTATAAAACCAAATAACATATTAAATTAATAAATTTATGCAAGGGTATGGAACCACCTACCTCGAGGTAGAATACATCAGTATCTCGGTGCGAAACCAAAAACGCACGTCAATCGCACCATAAGAAAACACGAATAAACACTAAAACAATGAACCAAAAAAAGTTATCAATGTCAGACCTCAAACAACTCAAATCACCCAAATAAAAACCATAAGAACAAAGAAAAAAACCCTAGCAAAGAAGGAGGAGGGTCTTCCCGAAGTGGAGCCACATGCGAAAGAGAAGAGGGATGCTGACCGGGGGGGGTTGCGGTCGTCGACAGAGCTGGTCGGTTCTCACTCACCGGACAGGTGCACGTTCGGGAAGGAGGTGGACTGGAGCGTGACTAGTTGAGGCCAGAATAGAAGTGGGACGCTGCTACTACAACGACACCAGATAGTAAGGTTGTCAGCGAGGCAGTGCTGGTTGGTAAGGTGGTCGATGAGGCAGCGCAGGTTTGAAGAAGGGAGAAGAGGAGATGGGCAGTTGCAGGGGCGGTAGGGAGATGCTATGTTGTGCGGGGCTTCTGGGTGGTGCTAGGTGTAACAGGGGCACTGGGATAGACCATCGAGAGGCCAATGTAGTAATAGGGAGGCACGACGACTGGCAATGGGTAGAAGGAAGTTGGGGCGTGCAGAGTCTAGAGGGGGGGCATCGCTGCAAGAAGGAGGAGGAGATGTGGAGGGCTGCATATGATTGGCGAGGGAGACCAGGCTTGCGTAGACAACAATTCGAAGGGAGAGGCAAGGCGAGGAAAGAGGCCAGTCGGCTGACGGTGTGCAGGAGGAGGGTGATGTTGTGCGGGGAAAAGCAGCAAGGAAGTGGCCCTGCTATGGGAAGAAGAAAAAAAAATAAAAATGGGGGGGGGGGTGTGGTGGCACTACCTAGGCCAGGGGAAAGAGGAAAACAAAACGAGAGAAGGGATAGGGTTTGGAGGGAAAAATAAATAATAATAATAAGAATAATAACTAAAAGAAAAATATAACCAAACAAATAAAATAAAACAAACATTAATCCATAATAAAAAATTTATAAATAAATAATAATAATAATTTTAATAATAATACACAAGTAAATAATAATAGTAATAATAATAAATTTGAACTATAATACTAATAACACTAATAATAATTAAACTTATTAGCTGTAATAATAATTAATAACTTTTACAAACATGATAATAATAATAATTCTAATAACGATAATAATTCATTATTTCATTTTTAAAAATTATAAAATTATTAACAACAATAAAAATTTTAAATGACACAATAAATCACAACTTTACCCATCTTAATTTTCTGAAGGCAGGTGGATTATTCCGATGTCTATGAGGCGCCACGCGGGGTATCCAAAACGCGCTCTGCCCGGTCTCTCAACAACGTCAACTCAAAACATGCTCTTCCCAGGATCTCAGCAACGTCAACTCAAAACGTGATCTACCTGGGCGCACAGCAACGTCAACTCAAAATGCCCTGTGCCTGGGTGCTTAGCGACGTCTGCTGAAAAACATGCACTTTTTAACATAACTCAAAGATTTTTCATCCGGGACTCAACCCGAAGCCCAAAAAAAATTTAATAGTCAAAGAAAATTATAAAATAAAATAAAAGATAGGTCGGGGTGTGAAAATTCTCACCACCATAACTCTTTTCACCCTCAAAAATCCAAAACAAGATCAAGATCCAAAGATGAAACTCCTTATGTGTCACTCACCCCTAAAAGTTTAAGCAGCTCCAGTTGATCGATCCAAACTGACACTGAAAACCCATGACATACAGCTTATTCTTCAAATAGGATCACCTTAATCGTCACCAAGAAGAACCTAAACCATCTGTTTCAACCAAGGAATAAACAAACATAAATCACGTCTGAGACATATCCCTATAATCTTAGTCCAACAAAACTATTAGGTGTACTCCAATCTCAATGTTTACTCGAGAGGAAGAACTCAAGATTAGGTGGTTTCGCACGAGACCACCAACCACCCAACGATACATGAAAATAAACATTGATACTGACATGGGGATGTCTGAACAGGCTCCCCACCATAATTATTGGGATAACTCTAAAGTACTTCATGTGTAACTTTGCACAACCCACTGTGGGTCTCCCCACCATAAGAACTGACAAGGTTAACCAAACTTGAAAACTTTCCGCACACACCAAAAACCCCACCACAAGGGTAGGGGAGGGAAAGGAAGGGACCAACCGATAGAGTATCAATACTACCATCATCACTGCACAAAAAATTTCACACCCTCGGAAGAGCACAAACCATGACGCGCTAAAGACCAAGATTAAACCAAGACCCTTCTCCACCGATGGGGTTCTCCAAACTACGCGCCAGCTTCACTCCGAGGCCTATGGCTTGAGCACAGATGATTGAAGCACATTCTACCTCACAATTAGGCTTCAGAAATTCCCAAACATAACACACAAAACAGAATTTCACCAAAGACACTTCCAATAAAATAAAAGTTTCAAAGAGGTTCAACCACAACCATTCTTATGACTGAAAGAAAAGAAACACTGAAAAATGATACAAGAGAGGATTACTACACCCAAGAAACACTAAAAAGAGAAAACCTCAAATCGGTCCCCAAACATCACCCTACTCCTGCCGACGGGCTAGGGTGACCTTCGACGAGCCAGGTCTAGCTTCAGCGCGCTTTTTGGAACACCATGGTAGAAATGCTGCAAGTGACCCAAATGTCCACAGGTGTGGCAGAGTCTCGAAGCACTCGGACACATCAGCCACTTGTGACCCTACCTACCACACTGGTGACATATCATGGTATTGCGCAGTGAATAAGAAGACTAAAGGTCTGAAGGCCTCTTGATTCTTCTATTAGAGCCACTCGCATCAGGGCACTTCTCATTCTTCCTGTCGCCATCCTCTGCACTGCTTCCCAAGGACGGGGGAGGATTCACCTGCTAGCTCAACTTCAGCAAGAAAGTCTTGCCCCACAACATCTGAGAAGGTGGTTAGGTTGATCTCTTCCACTTTTGATCACAGTTCAGGTCAGAGCCCAGACTAAAATTGTCAAACCTTCCCGGGATCATTCACAACAAACCACTGATCATACAAAACCAGGTCTATGAAACGTCGATAGAATTCCAGTACCGATTCAACACCCTGCTGAAGACAACACAACTCCATCGTCTTACTCAGCTTTGTAAACTTAGAGAAGTTTTGTTGGATGAACGATGACTTGGAAAACTCAAAAGTTCATTCTTCTCGAGGTTTATCCCAAGACAATGACTTCCACATTTTCCAGGTTAGTCCTTCAAGCATAAAGGTAGCCAACCTCACCTTTAACGACTCTGGAAATCCAATGAAACCAAACTTCCTCTCAATCTTCTGCAACCACTCCTCCTCTTCAAGAGGATCTATTTGACCATAGAAGAGTTAAGGATTCAACTTCCAGAATTCCAGAACATAGTCTATAGGCTGATCAACTAGAGTATTTTCTAGGGATGCACCACACGAGACTGCACCTTGGGAATCGATCAAACCTTCTTGGGGGTGAACACTATTGAACACGAAAACAAGGACCGATATCAGAACATGGTCATTGCCATTTCAAATTCAACTTTTCGTAATCTCCAAGATAAAACTTTACAAAAAAAATTTCAGAATGAAGGAAAACTCAAATGATTCACTTGGGCGAAACTAGTGATGATGGGTGACTCAGACATATGGTTGGCGGCCATATGCCAGTCACACCATCGTCACTGAGAGCATTCTAGGGTAAAGTCCCTGGATTCACATGGCTTTCCAGACCATTTGAACTCACATAGGTCAGCTACCCTGCTCCCATTTCATTTTCCAATAAGAAACAAACCATAAGAATCAAAATACATTGACAAAACCGAACATCCCATGGTAACCCGAGGTTTGGAAGGAGAAAGGGTTCATGACATCCTTCTCATCTGTATGCCTCGAGTCTCAAAAATTCCACTCCTTCTACCATGAAAACCCCAAATAATGATGTTCACTTTGAGAAACAAGGTCCACTCAGGAGCCGACCCGCTCTGATACCATTTTATCACGAACCAACCTGGGTCGACCTTGAACCGGTCACACAATCCGATCCACGACATGACCCGAGAGGCGTTGTTGATGCTCCTGGGCTGGTGAAAAGTGTTAGGGCATCAAAAGAGAGAAAGAGGTAATGATTTTTCCTGATAAAAATAAATAAATCAGTAGAAATAAAATAGAACAATGCAAAGTGAATAAACAACATGAAAAGAAAGAACGACCAACAACAACCAACTAACCTGACCACGACCAAAACTACTCACGACTCCAAGATTCGATCACCAATCCACAACCAACTCTCGCCCACGACGAGCAACCTCGAGTAAAACCTAAAATAGAAACTAAAACAGGAAAAATACTATAGGCATGAGCATAAAAACTCAGTAGGTGTGCCCAAAAATCTATTCCCAATTCACTACTGTTAAATAAAGAATTTATCAATTCTAGGTTTGAACTAAATTATATTAAATAAGGGTTTCCACACACACAATTTCATTTCTAAAACAAGTAAGAGTCTGTTTCCCTTTTGAAATTTAAAAACAAGTTTAATGTTTGAAAGAAACAGGTGAATTGAATTTTAAAGCATTTTTTGCGAACAATTTAGAAATCTGAATTTCTGCTATTGGTAAAAAGGAAAAACACACACAACACACACTAAGGGCAATGGAAAAAGTGGCACACAGGGGCCAGCAACCAAACTAGACCTCTCCATCGTCCTCCACATACAAACAAACACTAAAGTAAACATGGGTCGAACCTAGGAGCTCATTAACAGTCCAGAATATACTATATATGTGACACATCCTGAAGGCATGCCTACTCTCGATGACGCCATAATGCCTAAATGCCCAGTGTTGCCCAACATGGCCTAACAGAGGGGCCCAATCCCATAGCAAAGTGTCATCCGTATTAAGGGCCACTATCCACTGTGTAATCTAAACCAGTGAAACAATCATTCTCAGAAGATTCACTTACTATGCTAGGTTCCCATGTTAATACGTGTAATAAACAGGAAAGGGGTGAGTCAAAAAAGTCAATAAAGTAGCACAAACATCACACACAAATCATACAGTCAACATACACCAAATATCACCCCTGATTCTCCCCAAAGAGTGTTTTCCAAAATAATTTATTTTTATTAAAGTGCTAAACGAGCCTTCACCAATTTTAAAGAAAAAAATCATTTCTCAAGAAAACCCAAAACAATCATTCATGCTTCAGGAGAAATCATTTATCATTTAAACCAAAACGACATTTGAAATTCCATGAATTATGTTTAAATTCCAAATGGGAATTCTTTCATGATTGAGTGTATGCTCATCAAAAAAATATTTCAAATGTCGTGTATAAAATAAACAACTCTTTTTTACACCAAATAACCATTTTAAAATTAATTATCTCATATTATTTCTCATTTATTAAAATTAATAAAATATCAAGCAATTAATAAATTTTGAATTTAAAGGCCAGTGCAATGGGGGACCTACCTCAACTCGTAGCTCGAACGTGACAACACGACAATGCAACATGCCTCGCACATGCACACAAGCACGAACCAACCGATGATCGCGGTAACGCGGGGTTACCCCGCCAACATGCTGCAATAGACGCACAACAACAAAGGTATATAAACATGGACACAAAAAAATACAAATAAATAACCAGCGCAAAAGAACCACCTAGGCATGGTTTTCAAAACACAGTTCACACTATCTGCACAATTTAATGAACTGTTTTCACCATTTATAAAAAACCACTAAGTGATGCAAAACGAGTTTACAACAAAAAACATGTCTTATTTTAAACAAAAAAAACTACTTTAATAACAAACTCATATTCAACACTTTCAAAATACCACTTTTGTTCCATCTAAATAATTCAATAAATCATTAAACTGTTTATTATATCATTTCAATAAAAACCAAAAAGAATTCACACCAAAATACACATAAAATCCCCCCTTTGAAACCAAACGTACACCAAGAACCATCTCACACCTGAATCTTCATCACATGAATTACTTGATAAATTATTTAAACATCTCAAATAACAATATTAAAATAATATAAAATTAATTTCAAGGGTGCACAACAAGGAAAACACACGAAAATAATAATTTCCCACTTGAACGCATGTCAAAACACTACAAAAAATAAATTTCACTCCACAAAATTTGATCATAAAACACATTTATAAAACCAAATAAAATATTAAATTAATAAATTGATGCAAGGGTATGGAACCACCTACCTGAAGGTAGAAAACATCAACATCTTGGTGTAAAACCAAAAACGTACGTCAATCGCACCGCAAGAAAACACGAATAAACCCTAAAACAATGAACCAAACCAAAATTATCAAGTTCGGACCTCAAAAAACACAAATCCCCTAAATCAAAACTCTAAGAACAAAGAAAAAAAACCTATCAAGGAAAGATGAGGGTCTACCCGAAGTGCAGCCACACGTGAAAGAGAAGAGGGATACTGGCCGGGGAGATCGTGGTCGTCAACATAACTATTCGGTTCTCACTCACCGGACAGGTGAACGACTCGGAGGGAGGTGGACCGGAGCACGGTCGGTAGAGAATAGGGACACTGCTGCTACAATGGCACTGGATCGTGAGGTTTTCGGCGAGGCAGCGCTGATTGGTAAGGTGGCCAACATGGCAGCGCAGGTTTGAAGCAGAGAGAGGTGGAGTGGGGTTGCTGCGAGGGAGGTAGGGTGCTGCTATGCTATACGGGGCTACTGGGCGGCTCTAGGTGTAATAGGGGAATAGGGACACACTAGCGGGAGGACGATGCAGCAAGATGGAGGCGTGGCAGGTGGTAGTGGGCATGAGGGCGTTGGGGCGTGCGGAGTCCAGGGGGGCAGGGGGGCGTCGCTGCTAGAAGGAGGAGGAGATGTGGAGGACTGTAGCTGATTGGGGAGGGAGACCAATCATACGCAGACAACAGGTCAAAGGGAGAGGCAAAGCAACGCAGGTGGCCAGTCAGCCGATAGTGCGCAAGAGGAGGGTGATGTTGTGCGGGGCAAAGCAGCAAGGCGGGGGCACTACTACAGGAAGAAGAAGAAAATAAAAGAAAAGGGGGGGGGGGTGGCGACCCTGCCTAGGCCAAGGGAAAAAGGAAAAATACGAGAGAATGGCTAGGTTTAGGGGGGAAAAATAAATAATAATAATAATAATAAATATATAAAAACTAAAAGAAAAATATAACCAAACAAATAAAATAAAACAAACATTAATTCATAATAAAAAAATACAAATAAAAATTTATAATTAGAATAATAATAATAATAATTGTAATAATAATATACAAGTAAATAATAATAATAATAAATTTGAACTATAATAATAATAAAACTAATAATAATTAAACTTATTAATTGTAATAATAATTAATAACTTTTACAAACATGATAATAATAATAATACTAATAAGGATAATAATTCATCATTTCGTTTTTAAAAATTATAAAATTATTAACAACAATAAAAATTTTGAATGAAATAATAAATCAGAACTTTTCCCATCTTAATTTTCTGAAGGCAGGTGGATCGTGCCGATGTCTAAGAGGCGCCATGCGAGGTATCTAAAAGGAACTCTGTCCGGGCGCTCAACAACGTCAGATGAAAAACATGCACTTTTTAACATAACTCAAAAAAATTTCATCTGAGACTCAACCCTAACCCCAAAAAAAATTTAAAAGTCAAAGAAAATTATAAAATAAAATAAAAGATAGGTCAGGGTGTGACAGTCCTTCAATCATGGGTTTATGAATCGCGGGATTTCCAGACTTGATTGGTTGTCACCCAAAATACATGATGTCCATTTTTAAAAGAAAAATATAATAATTTTTGAAATAAATATGATGGTCATCCTTGAAATTATGTTAATTACTAAATATCATTTTAACCAAGGTTTTCAAAACAATCTCAATACATAAATACTTCATCTCAAGTTTAACTTATAATTTTCATGACTGGTTAACATTATAACCTCTCTAAAAGATGAAAATCCAAATCATTAGAAAGAATGTGAAAAAATTAGTTTATCATTTTTCCCCCTATACCAAAAAGTAGATCTTTGTAGTCACATTTCAAGCATGTGAATACCCTCATGGAATATTCTCTTGGAGTTTCAAACCAGGTGTGTAACAAGGCTTGTTTTCATGTACCAAATTACCTTAAGTGAGGACTAGAACATCTTTTTATTTATTTTTTTACCCTTAGATACATTTTTACTGGATCCAGATCCACTTGCAGTATCAATACATGTATATATTTATAGTAAACCACTCATTCTATACTTTACCAAACTTCCAATACATTTTCCTATACTTTATTTTATCCTTAGATATATCCCTAGAAATTACCTTTGGGTTCTCACTATGTTGTTATTATCATATCTTCCAAAGGATAATTAAACCTTTACTATGATACAAACTATAGAGACCCTCTATTTTTATACATTAACATTACATATATGTTTTAGTATACTAAAAACATTAAACAAAAAAATGCCCAAATACTGTATTAGTATTGTGACTTTGGAAACATGGACTTATAAACACTGATACAAAAGAGAGAAAAATTATCTACCACTATGTTCTTCATTGTTGGAACCCTTCTTAGACACATCAAACTTAATACATATCTTCATAATCTTATGGAAGAAACTTAAGAAGGGTTGAGGTCAGATGCTCAATAAGGGTAAACAAGGGAGACATGAAATCATAATCATGAAAATAATGGTATGATAACTTGATAATTACATTAGAACATCATACCCTGCATATCATATGATCATAAACATGAATCATGACATAAATATTGGAATTTCATAAGACAAGAATCATAAGGAAATAAAGAACAAAATCCTTGAAATAAAAATATAGGAATAATACATGGAGTTATGGTAGATAGATAGGCATAGATAATTATTTCCATAGTAGTTAAGGAACTTCTACCATTAATATATTAGTGGAAAAAGTCCTTTACTGAACAAGTTTCACTCCCCGTTCCAGCCCTGTATTACTAAACTGAGTTCACTCCTCATTACATCCCTCTAATACTGAACCAGGTTCACTCCTCATACCAACTATGTCTATCTCATGAGATATAAATCTTTACCCAATTCATTAGAGGTAAATATAGGTCCCACCACCTCATAATGGAATCATACATACATGTTGCACAAGATCATAGATAATCATATAATAACCCATGAAATGAAATGGGTATCATAAACATGTAATCATATAATAACATGTAAAAAAGGTAGGTTTCATAATCATTTCATCTTAAACATAACCTGTGAAAAGAGGTGGGTTTTAAAAGAATATTAATAGTGAAAGAGAAATGTGTTTCATAAGTACCATTCCATCAAAAAAAATATTAATGAAAAAAATATGAATAGAACCTTTGTATAATTTCTAATAAGGGCACGCGTAACATCACCAGATGTCATCTTAGGTGGAAAATAATTTGGAATGATATTTTTAACAAATTTTTGAGGAAAATATCATGTCTTCCTGAAAAATTATTTAAAAAAACCCTCTTTAAAACCAATTTACTTGAAAAATTATAAAAGAATGATGAAGACGTTTGAAAAAATATTTCTTTGAAAATAATTTGATAACTTGTAAAGAAAGATTTAAATTATTTTGAAAATTATTTCTTTGAAAATACTTTGAAAACTTATAAAGAAATCTTCAAAAAAATTTGAAAACATTTTACATTAAAACATATTAAATAAGCTTGAAATTAGTTGGAAAACAATTTTCATTGAAAATAATTTGAGAACTTATAAAGAAATATTTAAAAAATATAAAACAATTTTTAAAACATAAAATATTTTGAATACCTTTTTCTCTTAAAATATCTTGAAAAAAATTTAAAGGAAGCTTTGATAACTATATTTTGCTTGAAATGTTTTCTTAATTGAAAACCACTTTAAAAATAATGACTATCCAGATTATTGGGAAATAATTTAATTTTAAAAAAGAATAAAATTTTAATATTGTAAAGGAAGCATAAAATTAATTTCATTCATGATGGTGGGTAATTCTATACTTGTTTTTTGAGGTAAGAAAACCATTCCTTGTTAGCATGGTAAAGGATTAGAAAAAAATTTTGTTAGAAAAGAGAAAATTATATTCCTTTGAAAAAATTGGGAGAAGAAAAAAATGGAAAAATTTCTTTAAAATATTATAGGAGAATATTAGAATATTCTTGGAAACCCTTTTTAGAAAACATGGTTTTTAAGGAACATAGATATCTGACTGAAGAGAGGGTAATGATGGGATTTCAAAAAAAATTCATTTTCTATCTTATTTACCCAAGAGTAGAAAAATGGTTCCAATACATGAATATATTATGAATAACTAGAGGCTTATAATATTCAAGAATGATCTTGAGAGATGTATCATAATATCTCATTAAAGGAGGCATTAACATAAACAATCTCGAAAAGCGATGAGATAGTTTCAGTAAACTCTTATCGCATGGTAAATTTTAACTGTAATCCCCATATAAGATAAATGAAATCACATGATGCTTAAAATATCATAAAAATAAGGATATTAACTGTATAATAATTTTAATTTAGTATATTTACCTCATGAAAAAATATATGTGCATAACATGGGTGGTGAATAAATCATGGATCTTACAGAAATAAAAAGTGAGATGAAATTCCCTAACATTGGGTCTTTACTCACCTAATACATGTAAAATCCTCATGTATAATAAACATAAGTTTATTAAAAATATATCAGTAAACCATATTATTATATATATGAACTTATATAGTTTTATTATTACTTTATTATTACTTTATATTACCCACTTGTTAATAATTCTATGTTAAGGTTTCACTTTGGTTAATATCAGTTTTGTTCTTTTCTTGTGTCTTAATTTGTTATATATTTGGTCCTTATACTTATACCTTGATTTCCAGAATATAAAAAATTATATAAATATCCTTTATATTCATTATGTTTTTATTATAATAATATATATAATACAAAAGTATGACATGGAATACACTTTTTATGGATACGATATGTTGTTTGTACGCATGAACGCTATTTCCATTTAATTGATGTATTGAAAGAAAGTAAGTAAATGACATATATGTATATATATATATATATAATTTTTCGTGTATCATTATTATATAATATATATCATATAAGTTCAACCAAACCATCCTTAATACATTCCATGTAGTGTGTGAATGAATCAGATCGCTTTGAGCGGGCATAGTCCACACTTCCTCTAACGAAATTATCGTACTTAAAAAATGGAAAGTATAAAGATATGTGTTTAAAAGGATAATATAATATTAAATAAATAATAAATATATTATATAAAATATATAAACATAGCATCCATCATAATTTCCACCACAAGATGTGGTAAAGGAAAAATAACAATCATCATTTCAGGAGGCGGTAGTTCTTCGTACACATAAACAGTATAATATTTTCCCATTAGATAGAATTGTGTGTAAGTGTAGGTATAACCCTTAGAATAAAAAAATACTAGTATATTTATTTTACTGGTGTTTTTATAAAATCATGAAATAATAATGGTTTAGGGGTTATATAATCGAAATAAAATAAAAGAACATGAGGAGGAATGATACCTCTCATTCGGGTAAATCCTTTTGGGTTGCAGTAAAGGGATTCCTTGGATTTATTTTTTTCCCAAGGAAAGGATTCTAGGATTAGGGGAGGGATTTTAATGAGCTATTATTTTATATTTTTGTTGAGAAAAATTGGCTTGGGAGGTGTTAGGAAGTGGAAGGAGTGTAGACCTTTTAATAGTTGAGGAGGAGTGACAGTTTGTAAATTTGCGAAAAAGGATTTCCATCCAGGTTTTTACCATATCAAGTGGACCCAATGATGGGAAAAATTATATATAAGGTATTATAGGGTACATATTTTTCTATAAAAGGTAACTTGGATATGTTTCTAGGTCATTTGGGTGTTTAGTTCCTTATTATGATTAATTTTACCTTAATTGTTGTAATTAATTTTAATTAATTTCACTGAGATTTTTGGTCAAAAATTTAGTCAAATTTGTTATAAATTATTATGATTACAAATATGGAATCCATTTTAATAAATTAAAATTATATAAGTGGTATAAATTAATTTAAATTTCATTTCGCAGTCGGGTCGACGATGCATGTTTTTAATATAAAATTGTCGAAAAGTTTGGTATGTTTGTGTATTCAATTTAAATGTGAAATTGATTCAAATAACCAAAATTGGTTTGATTGATAAAAATATGATCTAATTAAATATTTAAAACAATTTAAAATATAATTTAACTATATAAAAATAATAGATGAAAAATTTGTTTTGAATTAAAATTCAATAATTTTCCTTATTCAACCAAAAATAAAGTTGCTTAGAAAAATATCATAAATTAACCCTTAGGTAATTTCAAAATTATAAATTCAAAATTTAATATTTTTATCAAATTTTATTTTTAAATTTTTCTAAAATTAATTTTATTATATTTCACAGATGGATATTAAAAGCTGTTCATTTGAGAAAGTAATATTTTTAAACATATAAGAAAAATAACAAAAATTATATCTCTTGTTGTTAATATGTTTTATTTATATAAAAAAATTATAAAAAAAATTATAAAATAATTTATTACTATTCATGTTTCTATGTATAGTGGATAGTTTATAATTATCACATTTAAATAAATATAACCATAAAATGACATTTCATAGAAACCTAGTGTTGTGTGTAACGTACACCAAGTCAGTGTTTTATGTGACATATGATATGTAAATATTTAGTGTAAAAAAGCTAAAATTTATGTTGTGTGTAGTGTATGATTAATTGGTGTTACATATAAATCTATCCAAACATAGTTCTTTTATAAAATAAACTATTTTCACTATTGTGTGCAATGAAAAAATGCAAAAATATTAAATTATTAAAATTGTTTTCACAAAATCTCAGGGTGTTATATGCTATGACCAGCCATAGAGACAATTTTTTATTCCTTTCACTCCTAGTATTCTATATAATATCCAGGAAATAATAAAAAGGATAAATAGCCTCTGATACCACTTTGTAACATCCCGACCTAAGATTCACGTAACTCTTATCCCAAGCCGGTGGGTCACATGGCCTCAAGTATGCCTCCCCATATTCCAGATGCTCCCTGCTAGTTATAAGGGTGTAAAGGTGATTTTTTGAGGAGACTATACCATGTTATTAAAGTGGAACAATAAATATAACAAAAAACATATAACAATAGTGAAAATATTAATGGAAAAAATAAATAAATTAATAAGTAGGGGAAGTATAAATATAACTAAACAACTTAATAATAATAGAAAACCTCTATAGAAGTGTTTATAAGATGATTCATACCATGAAGATAAGAAAAAATTAGAATAGGGGAACATACATACAATCATGTTATACAAAATTACAAAAAGATTAAAAGGCTACCCCACTAGAATCTCGAGTGTAAGCTAGATCCTTTACTCCAAGGCTCAAACTATAAGTAAGAATATCAAAACCATTTAGCAGAGTGTTTTCCCTAATCAATGCCCAAAGACAGATAATCTTCTTGGGTACCAAAGGTAGCTTAAGTAGGGTTTGAGATAAAAATATTAGTAGGCCACCACAGACGGTGTCTATGGGTAATCCGAATTGTTCTCATAACTAAATAGTGTACAAGTGTAAAAAGAATAGGAAATTATTGATGAAATAAACAACCATCCCACTTTGGTTTCTATAAGACACCGGACATGTCTACCTGCTTCATCTCATGGAAAGAAGATAATTCTGATCGGTTACAATAAATATAGTAATAATATATATAGTTTAATTATATATTTCATCCACCTATATGAATAAAGTACATGCAGATATAAGTCGGCCTATACGTAGAATACTAGTTATTGGATGGATAGAGGCATAACTTAGACATCCATGACTATTGTAATGAGCATATATTCTCAAGAAACATGGTACATTCCCTATATACTAATAAGAGTTTGATATGTCATTCACAACACTCAATATAGTGAGTGAGACGTCATGTCATTACACTAACAATGGACATGGTGCATAATGCCCACTGTCCAAATAGTGTCAATGGTGTGGGACACCATGCCGAACACCAAATTTAAGGTAGAATGATAGCATAATGCCCAACCAAACCCTTACCATCATACCACAACCATAATAAGTAGTAATTATATACATAATATTGGCATGGTGAATTACCTATATTGTATCTCAAAATTGAAGATCAATTCCATTACGGCATTACAATTCAAGTAAGAATTTATATAGGACAATAAAGTATATGTCCTTAACCTTCTTTTTAAATCATTTTTCTTTATAATTTTACTCATTTAAATAAAGACAACCATCATTCATTAGCAATTCCATATTAATATTCCTTTAATTGACCAATTTAAAGCAATTCAATTCTCAAGGCACTTGTGGCATTTATATGATACCGGGGTCATTAAGGGAATTTTCTATATGGTCAATTTCAATCATAGGTTGGGTAAAAACATAGGAGGTACCTTTGGTTCAATTAATCATTCACACTATAACAGAAATTTAATTTAAAATCTGAGCTTATGGTTTAGAAGGCATTTCAGGCACAAACACATTTAACCAAAATCAGAATCTAAACTAGGCACACCCAAGGGGTATCTGTATATAAATTCAACACCCTATAAACAACCAAATAATGGTCATGGGATATGCATCATGGATCAATGGTTAATTTGATATGAAGGACTCAATTTAAAAGGTATGTTTGAAAAAAGCCTACGTGTAGCACAAAATCATAGCTACGTGGCAAAAAAAACTCTAGGGGAAAACGAACTGACCTCCTAGATCAAGGATGTAGATGACTCCTCACTCGATATTGGCATCATATTTGAAGTAGTTTGGATGAGATCTTAGAAATGGTCTTATTCCCTAAAAAAAGGGCAATTGATATTGCACTAAAATTTCTCAATGGATTCGAAGACAAACTTATATAGGAAGGGAGAGGACTTAAGAACATACCGATATAGATCCAATTCTTTAAACAGATCGTGATTTAGTATTTTTATTGTAAAGTTATCAAAAATTCAAAATGGAGGAGATTTTCATCTCCCAGAAGAAGAAATAGGAGGCCATTTACTAGATGAAGAAACAAAAAATAGAAATAGATTATAAATTTTAATGCGGGGAAAAAGCTTAATTTCATCACAAAAAAATACAAGCACACAGTTTTCCAAACCATACACAAACCATGCACAAGTCACTAATATAAGGGGGTAACCTCACATGGTTAGGCACACGATTTATCTAATCATGCAAAAACTGTGAAAACAAGCACTATCCCAAAACCTTGTAGCATCGCATGGTTGTGCTGCTGGGGTTTCAATTTTTAATGCAAACCATGCGACCCCTAGATCCCCTTTATTTAGAACCAATCAGTTTCAAATATTCTTTGTTGGTCGGGCTTCATGGATTCTTTTAACCATGCAACCCTATATTTTTTTCCATTTTGGGGATCCGAGATCTGAATGATCCCGAACACAATCAAGACCATCTTCAATTTACAAGGTTTCATATGAAGTTCCATTTCAAATGATTTCAATTGAAAAGAAAACAATCTATACCTTCATGAAAATATGATTCATTACATTAGTCTACTCATCCCCTCATCCTTTTAATAATAATTGATTAATCCAAAACTATCACTTTTTTTATTCTTATTTCTAGTTTCATCCACATGGAATAAGCATCATGCAAGAATTGGAGAACTTATACATTATTCACACTATTAAAAGGGAGTAAAGAATGTGAAATAATTCAAGGAAAAACCAGTACCTATAGATCATTAGAGTTTAGAAACCTAGAACAAATAGCTTCATTAGAAGAAGAGATTATTTTTAAATTCATTATTTTTTAACACCGTATATTTATTAGAATCTATATTTGTGCTTTAAAATAAATTTCAGACTCCACTTTTAACTCTTTTAATCTATTGTCAATCAATGAGAAAAAATTATTCTTAAGATAAGCATTATTAAATGTTTTTATTTTAATTATTTATATGATTAGATGAGTGAAATGGAAAATGAATGAGTAAATTTAATATTGAGGGTTTTAATTTGAAAAATAATTATTTTTGGACATGTGGTTATATTTGATGACGAAATTATTCTTATATTTTCAATGTTTTGAATTTATGAATTTTATATTTATTGGTTTATTTCTTTTTTTAATTTCAATGTGTAATATTCCCAATCACATGTTCCCATCCCAAAGAGGATCTATAAATAAATATTTCCAAATCATTCCATAGTATATTTCTTGAGATACCTCAAAATGTTTTCTTATAGAACAATCTTGGTATCTTATCAAACCTATCACTGAAGACAATCACTTTTTATATGAATTGTGTAATTTTTACGGTTTAACCCTTTTTATTTAGAACCACCTTAACATTGAATCATACTTTTTCACATAGAATCAAGGAATGACCTTTTAACCACATTTCAATCCTATTGTATGCTTTTCTACCCTACTATCATTGTGTTTCATGATATTTAAAACAATATGTGTGGGTGAGGGTGTCCATGATGGATGGGGATATACCTCCATGAGGAGATTTTTTTGGTGGTTTTATTGAAAATTTGGGAGAGTACATGTTGTTGGAGTTGGTGGCCTAGAACCAACTAATTTTTAATTTAGTCATTAATAAATACCTTATCACATCTTGATTGCTCTTCTACGTGATAATGCATGTGATAATTTCCTAAGGATAGTTGTTGCATTAAAGGGTCATAGCAGATCCCTACTATGAAGAGAACCTAGAAGTGCCATAACCTAGTATTTGAATATATATTCTGTGGCCTGATGATGTTATTTGAGGGACCAAAATAATAGAGGCCATTAGGGGTGAAGACTCCTAAAACTTTGAGGCATACTCTCATGTTGTGCGCCCTTGGTAATATCCAAGAGGATATTATGAGAATGAGACCCGCCAATAGGAAATCCACATTTCATAGTGTCATGGGATGTCCCTATCTGCGGACCTGTCTATTGGGCATTAGACTTTAAGATTATTATTATTGGGTAATATAACTCATGCACGTAGATGTATTGAAAAAAACTGTTATGATACACTCTTCAAAGTGAGGTAGGATATGTTGGGTGCATCCTGAGTAATACTACATTAATAGATAATACGAGAAATTATTTGTCCCTTATGTTCCATAATAGAAGTAGATATCCCAGGCCCTTTTATGGAATTGATATAGCTTAAATAAATCTATGGCCATGGTAATAAATGGATGAGTTAAATTTCCAAAAGTCAAATAAATTATAATCATGCACATGGGTTGATGGGACTAGCATGAAACCCACTGGATTCTTGATATCTATACAAAGGGATTACATTACACGGTAAACATTTGTAGGAGGTGACATGTCATTGTGGCATTTAATACTATCTATATGGGTGCCTTGGCATGATTCAAGATGCTAATGTTGGATTTTTGGTAGGCTCTGCCTAATACCACTAAGAAAGAGGTATTGAGGGTCAATAACTAAGTGTGTCTAAGTATCATAATTAAATATTAATTTAAAAAGCTGAATAAATATTATCTCCAATTGTGGTTTTGATAATTATTTAAGGTTGCCTAATGACATTTATTTTGATACTAGTTATTCAAGAGAATATATTGTGTGAGAAATAATATATTTATTTGTGATTAATAGAGTGATATTTATTTGAGAAATAAATACCCATTATTTAAGGTCTAATAAATGTGGTGGAGGAAATAAAGAAAATGGAAAAACAAAAGTACACACCGTGTAAATTAATATACACACCAAGTAATTTTTCATGGGATTTGTGAGAAATAAAAATATTTATTTAATTAAATAATCTTATGTTTAATTCACTGGGCACATGTTAAGTAATAATAATAGTCAATTGTTATTATTAGACATGTGGTCTTGCTAAGAATTAAAAAGAAATGAATAAATGCTTTCAGGTAATTAATTAATTTTATTATTCCAAGTAATTTAAATCCCAATTATATTATTCTCATTATCCAATTCATTTTTGGTGGTTGCACACAATGGATATGAAAAGATCTCAAGCCAAGAGAGATTTATTTTTTGACCAAGAATGCTCTCAAGTTATGAGAGAGATCCTCCTCCATCGGATCAAGGAGAGCACTTTAGAAGCAGCTCCTAGGGTGATCAAAGGCAGAAATCACAAGTGAAAGCTCTTCCATGCTTTCAACCAGAGACCCCTTTGGAAATTTCCAGAGATACGTGGAACAAATGTGGATCACCGCTAGAGGAAGCCTACACTTGGATTCTAGGACGCAATGATAGATCACATCAGATCGTGACATGAAACATCAATGGATAGATAATTCTATTAATTTAATTCTTATATTTTAATTAAATTAATTATAACCGACATATAATGAACCTTTTCTATGGATTTATGACTCCCTTCCTTTCTTTTGTCCTTCATTCTATTCCAAATATCTGATGTTTTATTATCGAGAAGAATCTCGGATTAATCATTGGTAATGGGAAAAAATCAAGTTACGTACACCCACCAACCCACTTCTGCAATGCCCGAAACCTTTATGTGGTATCAGAGCAGTCATATCATTGATTATAATTTTTTTTGTTTTACATTGATTATTTATGCAATTAATAATTTAGTTGTTTCAATTCAAGTTAATCATTCTATAAATCTGAATCTTGAGATATGTTCCTCCTATTTTGATTCTATTTCACCTTACAAAAATTGTCTTTTATTTTAATTTTGATTAAAATAAAATAGAGGATCTCATCCAGAGGTTCCAAATATTCCTGACAGTACAACATGAGAACACACGACATGTATTTGGTAGTACACGCCATGTAGTCAAGATTCAATGCATTAGACTGGTCTACCAAACCATGCTATGTTTTGTAGTCTTTGTATGTCTTAAATGACTCCATGTGTTGACCAGGAACATGCAACATTCGGTTACGAGATTATATGTCATGTAGTCCATTGGACACGACATGTAGTCCCATTGGGTTAGGGTTAGACTGTGTACCTCGTACATGGCTTGCCCAGCTAGAAACTATGTAACATGGATACTAAATGGTGTGTGGCCCACTGAACATTCCATTTACTCTGAATAATTTCAAAGTACATCTACAATCCATGTCCCCAGGCGTGTACTTCAGATGGACAGTGAACGATAGTACATGCCATGTAGTCAGAACTACATGCAGTGTACTTATCCAAATAACCCAGATTTATTAAAATTTATTATTATATTATACAAACCCTTGAGACGTGTACCGTGGTGTGGGAGTAAAGCTGAGACACAACACATGATAGGTGTTTTATAAATATGTGTTTAATTTAACATCTACGTAATGTTCATTTATAATCATTGGGTAGTTATGAATGAGAATTCACCAGGTTGCCTACAAGGTACAAGTTATGTACACAGATAATTTTAAATGAATTAATTTGTTTAAAATTATAATGGATGATAATCTCAAGGAAATTCATAAAAGAGTTTAAGATAAAAGGATTGATTAATTAAAGATAACTAATTGATTCGAACGTGATTTATCTTAAACAAGAATTATTAAAGAATTTAATTTATTTTTTATTTATACATAAATATTGTTGCGTGTATGGATGATCATGAGCTTGAAAAATACCTTTTTATGTGAATGGTTTCTTTTAATTAAATTATTTAAATTAAATTTTTTGGCCTATAAGCCTTTTCCTCATTAATATGTAGGGCCTGCATTCCCAAGGTTTATTTTATGTAAAACCCCATTTTACCCCTCACCTGCGAGTGAGATAAAAGCATATATAATGGATGAAGCTCCCATGCTAGTGGAGGCAGCTCAAGTTAGGATCCAAGGTGAAACCAATCAAAGGAGATACAAAGGTGGATAGGTGGAAAGCTGTGAAAACTAACCCAAAAGGTTGAAGGTGTTTCTCCCCAAGATCTTGGGTTAGTTTATCAACCACTAGTTAAACTAACAAATAGAACAAGCTCATGATCAAACCATTTATTTTATTTCTGTCAATTTCATAGTTTATTTATTATGGGTGTGTTTTCACAATCCCACAATTAATGAATTAAAAAAGCATGCAAGATGGAACTAAAATAAGACCGACTTATGAGTAAATATTTTCTTAGACAAGGTTAATACGTTAAGTATATCCCAATTATTATTAAAAATAATGTAATCAAATAAAATAAAATGGAAATTTACATATAAGGATATAATCCATCAAAGAAATATTATGTCAGTGTAACCTTCCAAAATTTTTATTAGAATCGAAGCGTAGTTCAAAGTGCTTGACCAACCCCAGTTGGGGTGCTTTCAATTGTTGGGGAATTATAATTCATGTTTTTGGGTTGACTTGACTTGGTTAAAAACCAGGGTTGACTTCTATAATAGGAATTGGTGTGACGAAGAGTTAAAGGTTGAGGAAATCCAAAATAAAATAGTTTCAGGATTGGGGAGTCCACTCAGCGAATCAAGGAACTGCGAGTTAATATAATTGAAATTTGAAATGCCTATCTAAAACCCTTCAAGTTGCTTGACCAACCCTATTTGGGATAATTTGAATGGAAATATGTTTTTTTTTCACTAGAATATTGAGGCAACATAATATTCCAAAGTTAATTGTTAGGGCTATTGGATTTCAATAAAATATTGGTAGACTAATAAGTATTAATTTATTTATTTTTATTATTTTTATCTTGATAAAGTACTAAAATATTTTCTCATCTTAATTTATAGAAATGACAAGAAAAATGACTTCAAACATATCATTTAAAACCATAGTCGAGATAGAAAACCTTCTCACTGACACCAATTTCTAGGAATGGAAGAGGCATTTATGTGTTATCCTTCACCATGAGAGGAAATTGTACGTGCTGGAGGAGGCCATTCTATTTGTGCCTGGAAAAGAGGCCAGTGATGAGGAAATATCTTTCTATATGAAATGTATGGATGATTATACAAATTTCAAATGTTTCATGATATCCTCTATGTCTAATGAGATCTTGAAGAAACATGAAAACTTGGATACGTATAGAATGATGTCTCACCTTAAGGATCTCTATTAAGAGAAGGTGATACAGGAGAGATATGAGATCTCCAATGATTTGCTTATAACTATGTTTGGAGAGTCTGTGCCAGCTGTGCCTCATGTAGTTAAGCTTATTGGCTATATTTAACGCATGTACATCTTAGGGATTATGCTCTCGGATGAGCTGTGCACAGATCTCATCCTATCATCACTGCCCAAGACCCTCTCTAGATTTATTATAAACTACATCATTAGAAACAATGATAAGAGTCTATAGACACTTCTGAACATAATTATCTAGGTAGATGAGGACATGGGGAGTCAAAAACCCACAGTCCTTATGGTGAATAAGAAAAGGAATGATAAGGCAAAGGGGGCAAGGATTCATAAATGGTCTAAAACCACTGAGAATTTTCCCTCCAAAAGGGGGAATATCAATAGGTAGGGAAAGGAATAGGAGGCAATATGTTTTTCACGTGGCAACCGAGAACACTGGAAGGGGAACTACACCCATAAGTGCAGGGACGCTAAAGGTGAATTTTTTATCAAATTTAATCATTACATTTCTACACATTGGGTATTAGTTACAGCTTATGGGGATCATATATGTATTCAAATGTAGGATTCAATGAGTTTGAGAATGATTTCTAGAGGAGAGATGGATCTTTGATATGACAATGAAGCGAGGCTGGATGCATTGGCCATTGGCTATTACAATCTCTTGTTCCCAACTAGGATGCTTTTGGTTTTACAAAACTGTTATTATGTGCCTAGTGTTACCAAGAACATAATTTTTGTATCATGTTTGGATATGGATGGATTTGTTTTTCAAGTTTAGAAATAAGGGTTGTTTCTTTTATAAGAAAAAAGTATGTTAGGGTATGGAGCATTTAGATAATGGATTTTATGTATTAAATTACGAAATCCAAGTGCTGGCAATCGATACCAAAACAAACTCACTTGACTCATACATCACCCAGTTGTGGCATCACCGTCTTTGTAATGTAAATGAGAAGCGCTTGATAAAGCTCTGTCACGATGGTTATTTAGACTCTACTGAGGTAAAACTAGTAGATAGATGTCAATCTTGTTTACAAGGTAAAATGACCAAGCCGCCTTTCAGTGGACAGGGGGAAAGTGCCATAGAGCTTCTAGGATTGGTTCACATGGAGGTGTGTGGAACATTTCTAGTAGAAGATAGTAGCGGATATTCTTACTTAATTACTTTTACTGATGATTTGAGTAGATATTGATATGTCTACTTAATGGGGTATAAGTCAGAGTTCTTATAAAAATTTATGGAATTCAAGAATGAAGTATGGAATCATCTTGGCAAGAATATAAAGAAACTTTGACAGGATCGAGGTGGAGAATATCTGAACCCAGAGTTCATCAACCTTTTATGAGAGTTTGGGATTCTATCTCAACTCACTTCTCCTTATACACCACAGGGTAATGGTGTTTAGTGAAATGCGAAACCACACCTTGTTGTAAATGGTGAGGTTGAGGACGATTCATGCAAATCTTCCATTATCCTTTTGGGGATATGCATTAAAAACTGAAACAAACACATTAAACCAAGTACCAACTAAGGAAGAAAATGGAATTCCCTCTAAGATATGTAATGGAATGAAACCCATTCTGTCGCACACACATGTATAAGGATACATGTCTCTTGTTAAGGCCTTCTAAAGAGACAAACTTTCACCCCAGAGTACAAAGTTTATCTTTATAGGATATCCCGAGGAAATGAAAGGATATTACCTATATAAACCTTCAGATTAGAAAAATCAATGTTTCTATATAAGTCGTCTTTCTTGAGAGGGAACACATCCTAAAAAAGGATAGTGGGAGAAATATTGACTTCGACGAAGTTAATACTGAAGATACACAGGAGTTGGTATATGAACAAGTTCCACAGGTCCCCATGGAAGATGTTCCAAAAACATAAGTACTAATTAGGAGCTCAAGATAGATAAGGGAACCAGAGAGATTTGTTTTCATAGTCATCGAGGATGGTGAATAATTATTGTTGGAAAATGATGAACCTATCTCCAAAAAAGAATCGCTAGAGAGGTTAGAGGATACAATATGGATAGAAGTTATTAAATTTGAGTTGGATTCCATGTATCAGAACTAAGTATGGGTTCTGTTCAATGAGCCAGTGGATGTAAATCCTATTGGATGAAAATAGGTATTCAAGAGAAAGTAGGACATGGAAGGTAAAATTATCACCTAAAAAGAAAGGCTAGTGGATAAAGGATTCAGACAGTGTCAAGTAATTGAAAATGATGAAACATTCTCACTAGCATCCATGTTTAAATCCATAAGAATCATACTTTCCATAACAGCTTACCATGACTACGAGATTTGGTAGATGGATGTCAAAACATCATTCCCAAATGGGAACCATTAGGAAGATGTCTATATGACACAACTAGAAGGGTTTGTGACAACAGGTGAATCCAAATGGGTTGCAAGTTATAGAAATCAGTTAATGGATAAAAGAAAGCATCCAAGTCATGGAATATTCAATTTTATGAATCCATAAAAGAATTTTGTTTCATTAATAAAAATGTGAGCCATGTGTTTATAAGCAGTTTAATGGTAATTAAGTTGTTATCCTAGTAGTATATGTTAATGACATATTAATAATTGGAAACAATGTACCAGTCTTACAGTTAGTTATGGACTGGTTGAACAAGTGTTTCTCCCTGAAGGACTTAGGTGAAGTAACCTACATTTTAGGGATCAATATCATTTGTGATAGATCCAAGAGGTTGTTTAGAATTTGTCATGGTAAATACATTGAACAGATACTAAAGATATTTAGTATGGAACAACCCAAGAGGGGATTGGTTCCAATGTCACAAGGACTGCATATTTATAAGAAAATGTGTCCTAAAAACAACAGGATAAAGATAGGATGAGTAAGATCCCATATGGTTCGGCTATAGGATCTATCGTTTATGCCTTGTTATGTACCAGGCTTGATGTTTCCTATGCACTGATCATGGTAGGCAGATATCAAGGAAATCTAGGAGAACAACATTTGACTGCTATTAATAATATCCTTAAGTATCTGAAAAGAACTAAATATATGTTCCTGGTGTATGAAGGATATGAGAAGCTTTTCATAACAGGGCATGCTGATGTTGGTTTTTTGAAAGATCAGAATGATCTGAAGTCGAAATCATGATATGTTTTCTATCTCAATGGAGGAAATGTGAGCTGGAAGAGTTCTAAGAAGCCAGTTGTCACATATTCTACAGTGAAGTCTGAATATATAGCGGTTTCTGATGCGTCCAAGGAATCCATCTAGATTTGGAACTTTATCCACGAGCTTGATGTGGCTCTAGGTAGTAAAGATCCTATCACATTGTATTGTGATAAACTATAGTGGTGGATCTTGAAAAAGAACCAAGGTCACATCAATAGACAAAACAAATTTTCTGAAAGTATCCACTCTTGAGGAATTTATCATCAAAGGGGTGACGTTGCAGTGATAAGAGTGTCCACTGAAGAGAATGTGGAGGAACCCGTGACTAAAGGACTATCTTAGCAGAAGCATGAATATCATGTGAGAGCTACAAGGTTAAAGGTTTTCATATGTTATCTCTATTCCAAGTGGGAGTCTATTGGAGTTGGTGGCCTATAACCAACTACTTTGTACATTATTCAATAATAAATACCTTATCACATTATGATTTTTTCTTTTGCCTGACAATGCATGTGATAATGTCCTAAGAATTACTGTTTCATTAAAGGTTTATATCATTAAAATAAATTTTTTTCATTGGTTTTTAAATTTGTTTTATTTTTAATTACTACTCATAAGATTTTATGATTTGGAATCAATCAAAAATAATGATGGTATTAATATGAATATAGGGAATATGGATCTCAAGAAAAGAGAAATAGAGATAATTTAGTCATTAAATTTAATTAGCTATTAATCACATGGTTCTTGGTTCCACAATCAACACTAAATGGATTAAAAAACATCATGATATATAATATCTCTGATGATAAATGTAAAACCTAGAAATAAAATACCTAAATGAAAAAAGGAAACTCTATATAAAAAATAATTGATTTTGTGAAATAATAAATCCAAAAGAATATCCTTTGAAGCTATAACATTAAATATAGATCCAGGTAGTAAACCATAATCCACTAAAACCTAGATCCAATTATGATTTAATTACCATATAAGAATGAAGAATAAAAATGAATTAAATGTGATGAGAAGGACACCATGGATCTCAGGGGAATTTAACACGATGACTAAAGAAGGTTCAAAACCATAATTGTTGATCTCGCCACTCAAAATGATTCCCCAAAAATAACAAAAGAATAAGAGAAATAAATAATGTCAAGTCAAGAATAATGTTAAAAAACTATTTTTAAGGAAACTGAAATGAACTCCACCATGTTTTTGATACATTAATAATGGCCATGGAGGCCTGGATTATTCTGATATTTTAAATCTAATATATTTGAAATGGATAACCCTACATCATCATTTTATCTTTCATCTACATTTAAAACATTCATAAACATAACCATGACAAACATTATATGGTGGATAAATACACTACACCATTTCATCCATATAATGAATCATACTATGACATAGAAGAACCTACCTAAACATTTCCAAATAACTGGTGGAAGACCAACCTCAACAAGAATCCACACCACAACATTTAGTATCTATTTTATTTTATCCATCATAGTTTCCCATCGGTAAATCCTTAAGGCATAATACAAAATCCAAAAACTAGAAAAACATTTTAAATATCCCCTCATTTCACAATGATACTATTCCATGTCACCCAAGTCACACAGCCTCTAAAATAGTATCCACTATAGAGTGTGGATATCTGAAAACCTTTAAATAAAAACTCCAAAATCAATATGATAGAACGCTATTCTCTATGTGTGTGGCCACTAACCATTGATGCATATGTGATTCCTATAGACACTACATCCCTCAAAAAAAGTGTTTCCCTACCTTGGTTCTCTAAACACCATACATATTCTCGATAAACCACTTTTACAATCTTCCACGGTCACATCTCCAAAATATATAGGATGATGGCCTCCACTAAGGATCACAAGGTGAGTGTTTTGGAACATTAAATGTGAAAATACAAATCTCCACCATTGAATCACCTCATAGAAACCTGAAGACACTTATAAAGTCTAATACACTAAGGATTAGTTTTAAAAAAAGGACCATATATAAGATACAAAAAAAAAAATCATACCCAAAAATCAAAAAGAAACCATGAGATGGAAAATTACTTCTTGTAAATGTATAATTAAATTGATGTCTTGAAATTAAATAAATAATTATATATTCATTTCATGAAGATTATAAAGCAAATTTCATGTAGAAAAATAAAAAACATTATAGTTATTTGGGTATTAATCAATCAATACAAAACCACTAACGACACTATCCAAGAATATACTTCACCTCTTAAATAAAATTCCTAACAAAGGCTGAGGTGCAGTTTGAACCATAAGGGAATCATACATATGATAACATATATAATTTCAATAGATAAGGATCTAATCTTTATACATAAACAAATTTAAATTTTCAACCCATGGGCTTGATTCTTTGTTCGATCTCTAGAATATCACTTTACTCTCCTCTTATAGGGATCTCGAGACCTATATCTTACAATAGGCATGAAAACCATCTTAAAATTTTAAGAGGGGTTTTTCTATGGGATTTAACTGTGTATAATATAGATAAAACCCATATTTATTATCTCAAGATACACTTCCCAAACAATATCATATAGGTATCCATGCTTCATCATCTACCATATTTGTGCCACCATTTCAAATTAGATTATGATTAAAGAATATAAAATCAATCAAATTACCCCCTATATTGATAGAAAGGTAAATATCTTCTATCCATTAATCAAATTCAATGAAATATTCTCCACCAAGGAACTTTGGTACTTCCTAAAGTAGAATATTCAAAAAAACCCACAATTCATATTTCTTTTTTTCATGACACAACATCTCGACGATGTTTTTATTTCTTATATTTTATTCATCATCAAAAATCTTGGTTAGCACATAACAAATGAATCACCAAAAAATAGAGAGAACATCATCTCATGAATGTAAACATTCCCATGTGTTAATAATAGTGATAGTCCAGTTCCAAACCATAATCATGTAATTATAAACGGTAGTAAAAATAAGTATTACAATGACTCAATATATTACAAAATTCCAATAATCATTCCAATCAATCACATTTATTAAATCTCATAATTTATTTTCATGTTAATAAAATCAAATAAAATATAATAAAAATTCATTCAAAGTACCTCTAGTATAGTTTAATGAATCAA
Source organism: Viscum album (assembly GCA_963277665.1). Taxonomy (NCBI): domain Eukaryota; kingdom Viridiplantae; phylum Streptophyta; class Magnoliopsida; order Santalales; family Viscaceae; genus Viscum; species Viscum album. Next base: position 1,500,579,299 of record OY728122.1, on the reverse strand, counting down.
TTATTTGGTATCCCAAGATATAATCTTTAGGAAATTCTTATTATCATCACATAATATTGATGATAATTATCAATCTGAGACTTATTATATATCCAATAAATAAAAACAAATCATTATGGAACACATAGAATAGTCATACTCTTGTTCATATTATCTTATATTATGAGAATTAATATTTTTCATAAATTTATTTTTCTATTAAACTTTTAACACCACTCAATTTAATGATTCCATTAATAAATTAATAAGTAATTAATATTTAATGGCATAAATAAATTAAAATAATATTATAATAAAAAAGATTTATCATAGAATAATAATAAATTGACCAGTCATATTTTATTTTATGCATGAATTTCATCTTGTAAAATTATCGATTCGAAAAAATTAAATTGAAAACACATGTTTTGTAATAAGGATTCATAATTATAGTTTGAATTGTATTCAAATGATATCAAGAGACAATATTTAATTTAATTATATTAAATTAAATAGATCGTAACTTTTCTGTAATATTTGAACAGTCATTTCATTTTATAAAAAATTAAAATATTGAACATAAATAAGAAACAATTCAACAAAACCCATAAGACTAAATAATTTATCAAATATTACAAGAATAATTCCAAAATTGTTACAAATATTTACTAATTGAAATATTTATTTGAATTAGGATTCATCATCAGTGGAAATACATAAACAAGTTTATATTATTGATGTAAAAAATGAATCCCTTACTTTCTCCTATAGATTCATTTATTAACATGAAAAATACTTAGGTTATGACCTAAATATAGAAACTATGGAAATCATGTATCAAATATTATCACAATTTTTAAAAGTTAAATTTTTAACTATTATGATTAATGTTTTTAAAATACAAAAATATAATCTTAATGTTAATATTATATAATTAATTAATTAATTTGACATTTTGTGAATTGAAATTGTAATACATAATGAAACATATAATAATATTTTATGAATAATTTTAAATTCAATAAATAAATTTTGATTAATTTATTTCAACAAAAAAATGTTCTGCTGACTGAAATTGCCATAGTATTAGAATATTGTTGGCCCAATATTCAATTTTCAGACAAATCTCTTCTACCTACATTACATGATAGGTTTAGTTGACACAATTTATATACAATACAAAAAAATCCTTAAAAATTCCGAACATCAAACTCAATCCTCTCAGAGAGAAAAAATTTATTATACAGTAATGTGGTTACTCTCTAGGTGGAAAGACCTTCTGGTTTGATAGTGCATTTTAGAGTGACCTAAGATTCCCAAAAATAATAAGAAACAATTTGGGTACTAGAAAAAAGAATATTTATCAAATGAATGAGATTTATTACCATACCAATTCCAAGTAATATATAACCGACCCAGTAATGAATAATTCATAAATACTTTAAAGGGTTATCATCTTATAATACTAAAATAAACAATTTTAAATAGATTTTATACCAACCCTGAAAATGGAAGACAGAGGTCTTAATGAAATTCCCAAGATTATTAAATTACAACATTTTACTTCATCCCAGGATAGTCTACAAAAAACTGAGGAAAAACTTTTGAGGGGAAAGAAAATTGGATTAATCATTAGGATTACATTTCAGAATAAAATTATCATCCATGTGAAATAAATGTACCACAATAGACATGTGTGGAAACTACTATGTGAGGAAAGATATAAATAGTAGAATGTTCATAAAACTAATCGTGATATAAGATACTTAACATCTGTCGACAAAAAACCACAATTAAGGATGATATCCCAATTCTTAATGAAAAAATAATTTATGTAGATATCTCACGTATGTATTTCCTATAATATACACCATGAATTACCATTTCCACAACCATTATGACATCCTAACGATTACATGATCAAATAAATTTCCATAAAATCATTATCACAACATTATAACCATATAATCAACACATTACAAACCTCATGAATCATATAAAAACCAAATAATCATTACCTCCTCAAGTTCATGAAACCCATTATATATATAAAGTCACTTATAATATTTGTTTCAACGCATCTATATGTACTAAAAAAATATTATATGGTTTTATGTTCTTGTTGGTATCATTTTATACCATATATATCATTTCATATATTATATGGGTCATTACATAGACCTACCAATTCCAATCTTCTATAGGACCCATAATTATCATTAGAATTCACCTATATTATATATATTGTTATATATATCTAGCCATACTTGTTTGGGATTGAGGAATATCCTGACATACTCCAACCTCTTGTAGGGTCATATATATCTTTAGTAGTAGTCTTTAGTAACAATAAATCATGATTTTTATAAAAATCATATATCATTATTATAAATGTATCATTCCTTATCACCTCTCTTCCACTATTTCATAAATATCCACCACCCATGTCTATATCTTCAGAAATATCGTCACCCCTCATACATTGATTCATAACCTAATCCAGTAGCCAATACAGTACATTAACTTATGTCATTAAATAAAATGATCAAGATATATGACCTAAATAATATAATTCCAGACATGATGAAAACTTCGAAAGCATGGATAAAGAATATTTAATAATAGGATACCATGGTAACAATAATGAAACAAAATTAATCATCACTGTAACAAATAGATATCAAAATCAATCCAATATTTTTACCAACAATAATATTATCATATTAAAATTTCCTTGTATTATGTTTCGAATTATTTTCACATTATTCATGCCATTATTATTTAAACCACATATAGAAGATATAAATTTTGATATATGATCCATTTAATTATGCAATAGACATTTTATTCATATTTTTATTCAATGATTAGATAAACAATTTTTTATTTATCCTTATTCTATGTTTATTAGATCAATTTGAGAATTAATCTATATATTCACACAACTCTGAATTCTTATTAGACCTTACACTAACTAGAAAATCCATAACTAAAACTATAACCACATGAATATCATTCCCACATAACAAAATTATCTTGAACCCATGTATAGTGATCCAAATATCTCATACAAGTGTTACATTTTATTATATGAATATTAACAACATAATATTATGATTTACACTATAACATTAATGTTTTAGTGACCTTATAAACATGGATATTTAAAAAAGTGTACATAATATATTTTCATTGAGATCTAATTAGTTTTTTCCAAATACCACAATTTTTTTTGGAATATTCTATTTGTTACCATTTGATAAAATACATTGGAAAGGGAAACATAATAAAGGGTGAGCTAAGAATATAATTTTGTTTAAATAAAGAAGTTATTAAATTTGGATAGTTTTTATTCATAAAGTGAGTTTATGAGTTTATGAGTTTTGGAATTACATTTTTAATAAAATTCCCAATAATTAATAGATCATATTCACGAGTCATGGTTTAAATAATGGAATTTAATAAAAAATGAATCATTATCGAATTAATGAACATGATACATTATATCATAAAATTTTATATAATCCTGAAATAAAATAGTTTTATAAATTATGGTATAATTGTAATCAATGAAATCGAATTTCAAAGCTTCGTATCATGAGATTCATCATATTTCAGACTTTTTATAACCACCGGTGTAAATGATATGGGATTCAGAGAACATCCCTTAAATCCTATTTGGGCTTGGGATTCCCACATAGGTACCTTCTATTGGGATTGAGATAACCTCACATGGAACATTAGAGCTCAAAATTCATTAACATTTTCCTATTCATTATAGTGATATAATAAATTGTTGCATTACATAATAAAAATCCATTCATATATATGGAATTGGATAATAAAATACATCACCGTTTTATCATTGATCAACAGATGAAAAAAATTGTTTCATCAGTATTTCATCATCATAATCATAAAACATATAAAGATGTAATAAGGATTTAATAATAGGATCAAATCCCTTATTAATCATAATTACATGAAATGATGTTATCAAAGATGAAAAATTACATTAATAGATCACAACAAACTATCTTAAGGAATTTACCATTATCATTTTGAATTCACTATTTAAATATTTAATACTTCCATAAAAAAGTAATGAAATAATTTTATTTTAAATGAACCAATGGAATTATTTTTTATTTACATAGAGAAATTATTTTTCATGACGGTAGGAAATTTTATTTGACCAGTTTATGTTAAAACAATATTTTGGTTTAAACCATTGGTAAATAGAAACTATGTAGAAAAACAAAAATATTATATATATTAAACTATTTATAGATAGAAAAATTTCACAAACCAACACTAGTTTACCATGAACTGGTCCCCCAATCCAATCTGTGGAAAGGCCCAATATGCATTCTCGATCCTCCCAGGCTAACAAAAATCACCAAGGGAATTAATAGAGTACAAATAGGGAATGATTTTCCCAAAAATTAAAATTGAAACTAAATTGTATCAAGTTGATAATGAAGTTCAAAATATTTGAAAAAATGAATTGAATTCGTTTTATACACCCGAGAAAAAAAATAATACAATAGCTATATAAAAGAAACTAAAACTAACTAGATGAACACAATAGATCCTAGTGACATCAAAGATCACTCTCTAACCAAATGAGTAACTGTCACTCAAGATGAATGAAACCCATGCTAAAACTAGAAAAAAAATTAGATAAAAAATAACAATATACATGGGTATGAAAATCAATATGCAAGACCAATAATATATCCCCAATTCACTTCTTTTAAAAATTCAAGAAACATCAATTTCAGGTTTGAACTATAATTTATAAAAGTATGTTTTTCTTTACATTTTACTTAAAAACAAAATAACAACCCATTTAGCCCTTTTTATTTCAAAAAACCATGATCCAACCATTAGTGAGACCACAAAATTTTCAATGAGAATTTAGAGTCTATGGTATAAATCTATAGGAAAGACAATAAAACAATTTTCATGAAAACATTTTCCCAAAATCCTTATTAAAACCAAAACACTACTTTAAAATAAAAACAATTCAAATGAAGGTGCCACTGTAATCACACAATTGGGGAAACCAAAATAATCAGACAAGTATCTCAACGTCATTACATGTAACTAAATCTAATATACATTGGCGAACCCCGGATATCATGAATAATCTAGGAGACACAAATACATGAGACCCAATCCTTGGTAGCATGACACACATGATGAAATAAAAACTCTAAATACGCTATACCACCCAAACTCAAGACAACTCAAGGGAAAATCCCATAGTAATAATCCCAAATGTATATCCACCTACTACATTCCATTGGTCATTCCATAAACTATTAGTGCATCAATCATTCATAGAAAATTCCCTCATAATTCCATGATCACATGTCTCATGTAAAATTGTTGTTATCCATACAATTCCAGTCGAGCATCCAATCCCAATTATATTTATAATAAAAAAACAATGACATGCTTCACCCTGATACATTCCAAGAAATGACTCACATTTCATAGAATAGATATAATGCAAGGATTCCATTTTGAGGAAATAAAATAATAGGTCATGTGGATTCCACAATAAGGACACCCGACCCATTAACAATAAAAAGGCATAAGAGTCATTCCACATTGGTTTTCAAAATAAAACATTTTCACCATTTTCACAAATGCCAAAAGTGCCTTTAAACATTCCATAAATCCAATGTAGATGGACACACCAAATCCACTTTTTGTAAAGATGTGTAAACACACCATTTTGAATATCCAAAACATTTTCTAATTTCCTTCAAAACATTCCGGATACCCAGTCAAGACACAATTCCTTTTTACAAAAATTCCATATGGTTCATTTACTTATTAAACATGACAAACACATTTAAAAATCTATACCAATTTCATTATAAAAACCAAAAAAACAATTAAGAAACAACATAAGAAACCTACAATTTTGTTTTTCACGCTACCACAACATTTATATAATTAAAGAATTTAATTCATCATATATTTATCACATAGAAGAAAAATGGGAAACTAATCACACAATAGGGTTGCACTATTTAACAAAACAACTATTATATAACAATAAAAATGTGAAAAAAATCATTCAATAAATTGATTTAAATGGAAAAATAATATATTAAGTATCATAAAAAATTGTGTTAAATCCAATATAATTTTTTCAATCACAAGGTGTGCACATTTATAACGAAAGAACACTATTATAACAATAAAAAGAATAATCCACCATTTTGGAAACTAGGAAACTCATCGAAGGATCATATTGAAATATTTTTAATATAATTAAGATGATAAAAGCATGAAATCAATGATTCTTACATTACAAAATCATGTGCATGGGAGACCTACCTCAAATATATAATGAAATGAAAAAACACAAGTCAAAAAATACTCCACATAGGTCCTAAAACATTAAATCTACCAAATAAATCCCTTAATGATAAGATAACCCCCAAAAATCAAAGAGAAAAAAATATTAAAGAGAGGAGGGTATACTAAAGCGTAATAGAAGGTCTTCGCTAGAGAGGGGAGGTTGGTTGGGAAGTGCACACCAAAGATGGGAAGCTGGAAAGGGTTGTACACCAAAGAAGAAGACCACCAAAGGCAACCATAGGTTGGGATCACAACCGAATGTGGGGGAACTGGAGAGACATGTCAGCTCATAATGTAGGGTGATGGTTAGTTGTGTTGATAGGGAAGGTGGTGGCATCAGGGTCCACGCCACATGGGAGAGGTGGTGGCGTCGACGACCGCCCCAGTTGGGTGAGGTGGTGGCACCAGCTAAGTTTGTTGTGCTGGTGAAGGAGCCTATCAAGCTAGTGCACATGAGCTGGGAGAGCCATCATCGGTAGGGTGTTTCATTGAGGAGTTCCTAGAATATTGTGAGGGAGGTCACCAGAACTACAAAGCAAGTGATAGAAGCGCACACAGGTTTTGCGCATAGGGAACATGTCACGTTAGATTGTGTAGTGCAGATAGTGTGGAGAAAGGGAATAAAAAAAGAATAGAAAAAAGGGAAAACCTAGGTGAAATGAAAAAAGTATATAAAAATTAACTAAAAACATTAATAACCTAATAATAATTGTTATAATTAAAATAGTAAAAATAATAATATAATAATAATACTAATACTAATAATTTTTTTCATATTTAATTATAATAATAATATAGTCATAATAATAATTATTATTATTATTATTACTCAAAATAATTATAATTTTATAACTACAATAATAAAAAAAAATCTAATAAAATTATTATTATTATTTCTACTATTATTACATTTTAATAATAATAAAAACAACAATTATAGTTATACTAATTATAACAATAATTTTTTAATAATAGTAACAATGAATATTTTATTTATTTGAATGAAACTGCACATTCCACTCATGGATTATGTGACCGTGTGGGAACTTTGCGGTTGATTTTATCTCGAAATGTGGCCACCCTAGGACCCAAAATGACTGCATGGTCTCCACTAACTGTGTGGTTCCCACGCACTATCATATAAGCCACCAAAACACCAAATATAAATTATACTAACAAAAATAATAATAATAATAATAATAATACTAATTAATTATTACATAATTTTCAGAATATTAATAATAATATTTATTTCATTCTTAAAAAAATAATAATAATATAGTTTCAATAATATTGTTTTTAATAATAATATGATTTACAATAATAAGATTCCCTTAATAATATTTTCATTACTATTATTAATAAAATTAAAATTTTAATTGTTTACTCATTCTATTTTAACTCTTATTAAACTCCATTTAATTATTCATTTAATTATTATTGTTATTTTTCAATGAATGGGTAGGCCCCAAATTCACATGGGCGAAGTCACACGGTTTCCAGACCACGCTTTTTCCATGCACCTGATGTCGTCAAAACCAAAACACACATTATAAATAAAAACTCAAATATTTAAACTGTGACTCACACCAAAACCAGATAAAATTATTCAAAGCCATAAAAATAATAAAATAAATTCATTACTAATGTATAGGTGTAAAAATTCTCCCCAACTTAATGCTTTCATCCTCCAAAAATCCACATCACATTCTATCTAATTGAACTACATGATACAAACCCTCAACCCATGGAAATTTCATTAGCCACCAATGGAACTTAACCCTAAGGCCTATGTAGATCACAAGAATATGGGAAAACCAAAAAGATTCCTCACCTTGAGAATTCATCTTGAATTTGATAACATCTTAATAGAATGAGACCCACAGTGAGTCTCCCCGCCATTATAAACCAACTAAAATAACCAAATGAAAATTCAAATTATATCGTATCTGGGAATCTCACACATAGCCAAAATACCCATACCACATGGGCTGAGAGGGATGTCTGACTGAAAATTACTTTTTTATTATCAAAACACTTTTGAGGATGAAAGTGAGAAACCACATAGACTGAGCAATCTCAAAAACATCACAATCAAGTAAAGAGAATAAACATAGATACTACATATGGGGTAATTCATCCACGCTATTTGTGACTAAATGAAATTCAGAACAATTGGGAAATCACAATAGAAACAATAGAACTACCTTAATGAAACTATAGAGGCATAACCTCAACTAAACATCATAAAACATTGGGTTTTATAACTATGTTCCAGCTTCAATCCATGAACATTGGCTAGATCTATGATGGATGAAGCCTCTCCTACATTTCGGCCAGGTTTTAATAATCCCAATAAGTAAAAAAAATTATTAGAAAAAATAAGGTCAGAATATTGACACAAAAACTACTCTAGCATTGAAAAATGAGTTCATCAAAAGTCCCATTAAATATCCTTAAATTTCAGAACACAAAATACCATCAGTACAACCACCATATCACTTACACTAGTAGGAAACATACAAAATAAACATTATAAAAAACCCAAAAACACATCACTTCGGAGAATTTCATCCATGAGTCTTTCTGGGGTGACCCTAATAGAATTTATGTAAGTGACCGAGTAGTCTATAATAATGGTAGTGCCAAGGAGTATTAATACATGAATTTTTCTAATGAACTAGAATATTACATTGATGACATAGATAGAACTCATTTAAAGAATAGCTTTATGGAAGATTCTGAGGACTATTCATTATAGGACCCACTCTATTAACTTTGAAACACTTTATCATATCATTACCATAATTTCCCCCACTAATTCTTGTAACTGAAGGAGGGAGGATTACCTTAGGTTCACCCACCATTATGACTTCAACATGGAAGGCTTTCCTCGCCATATCAGAAAAATATTTGAGATTGAACTATGAAACCTTCAACTTCATAACAGGAAAAAGGCTGAACTCAAAACATCAAGCCTGTATAGAATCATTCACAGTATACATCAAAAGATAAGGAATCAGGTCAAAAAAGTGACAAAGATACTCCCACATGGATCTATCACCCTGTTGGAAACAACACACCTCCACCCCCTCTCCACCCATTCTATCACAGAGAAATACTAAAGAATAAATGAATCCATGAGGAACTCCCATGTAAGATCTTCATGTGGTTTGTTCCGAGACACAGACTTCCACCACTTACACAGTGAAACTTCAATCATGAATGTTTCAAATATAACCTTCAACAACTCGTGAAACTAAATGAGGATAAAGTTACTTTATATATTTTTCATCCATGTCTGCTGCTCTAGAGGATCTTCTTTTCCATAACAGATATGTGGAACTAGATTCCAAAACTCAAGAATGAAATCAATAGTTTATTACCTGGAAATCCCACTAACGGGTAGTCATACACAGCTGCACTACGATCTCTCATCAATGCTTCATGGGGTAAACCACTAGACAAGATAAATTCAAGAACCAAATCATGAAAAATTCAACAATAAAAATCCTCAAGATCATGGTCTGTATAAGTGACCAGAATTTAACATAATAGATAAAGCATTATTAACAATAAACATCCTTTTTTGGAGAACATTTTTTATTTGAATAAAAACATGGTGGATTATCACACTCATCAATGTTGTTTCATCGAGCCTCACTCACATGAATACTTTCTTGCCCCATGGGCATCCATCCCTTGTGACAGACCTAGCACCATCCACATACCACTATATATGTGTGCACTCATGAACACACCAATGTCTAAAACAAAGAATCCTCATTTTCCAAATACAAATCATTCAATCGCTTTTGAGAAATCATGTACCATCCAATGGCACATTAAGCACCAATTCAAAAATTCATTTGGTATAAAACCCATCCCATTTCATAAAAAATAATCTCCAAATCTAACATTACATTTTAGACAACCATTTTACAAAACAATTATGCTGCATCAAGCACATTTCATAATTCATAGGAGACAGAAATCAACTCAAATAGGGAACTAGTGTTAGTGTGTGACACGACCATATGGTTGGTGATCATATGTCAAAAAAAATCACCAACATAGAGAGCCTTCATGGACCATTACTCTATCTCCACATGTATTGACAAACCCAGTGATCTCACAAGGACTAATATCCCAACTCCCCTTATCGTATCCCAATCGAAAAACATTCCCTAATGTCTAAGGAGACCAACAAAACCAGACATACCATTGTAACCTGAGGATAAGAATGAGAAATTGTTCACAACTAGTTTCCTGAAACTATCCCATGAGTCCTGAAAATCCTACACCATATAACTCAACGTACCATAATAACAAAGGGTGCTCTAAAAAGAATGGGAAACTAAGAGATGACCTACTCAGATACCATTTTGTCACAAACCAAAATGGGTCAACCCTGAACTGGTCACCCAAGTCGATCTGTGGAAACACCAGTGAGGTGTTCCTAATCCTCTTAGTTTGGTGACAAGAACTGATGGAATAGACCGAGTAAACATAGGTAATGATTTCACTAAATAAATAAAACAAAAAATTAAACAGTAGCATGTTTCACATGCAATTAAAAATATATAAAAAATTGAATTGAACGTCATTTATACACGAGAGACAAAATTCTACAATAGCTATTCAAAAGAAACAAAAACTAAAAAGAAGACGACAATGGCTCCATTTGACCTCAAAGGTCTATATCCAACATAGTGATTAACCGTTTCTCTTGAAAAATCAAACCCAAGTTGGAAAATGCACAAAATATAAAATAGAAAATATCTATAAGTGTGACTATAAAATTTAGTAGGATACGCCGATTGTAAATCCCCAATGAAAATCCATTTAAAATTCAAGAATAATCAATTATACGTTATAACTAAAATTTATAATGTAAAAATTTTTGTAACATTTTTCTTAAAAACATGTTGTATCCCATTTCCCATTTTAATTTCCAAAAGCCAAGATCCTACCATTAGTGAGATGTTGTCATTTTTAAGGGGAATGTGGTGTCTACATTTTCAATACTCCCAAAACATGATAAGACAATTTTCTTGATAAAAATTTTCCAAAATCCTTATATATATAAACACACAACATTCCAATAAAAACATAGCACAAGATGGTACTACAGTAATCACACAACACATAAAACAAAAATAAGAATACAAGTATCTCAACATCAATGTATGTAACTAAATCCAACAAAAAAATGTAAACCTAGGAGATGAAGAATATTCTAGAAGACACTGATATATGATCCCTCATCACCGGTAGAAATCCACACATGATGAAATCAAAACACTCAATAAACTAAGCCACCCTAACTCATGAACAATTGAGGGAAAATCGCAAAGTAATAAACCCAAACAAATATCCACCTACTATGGGCCACTGGTTAGTACGCTAACTACCAGTGCATCAATAATTCATTGAAAAATCATTCAATATGCCAAGATCCCATGTCTCATGTAAAATGGTGTTGAGAAAGCCAATGATAGTTGATAATCCAATCAAAAGTATATATATAATAAATAAACAACAACTTACATTGCCTCGAGCAACCCTTATAATCGACTCACAATCTATTTAATAAATAGAACGCAATAAGATGAGGAAAGAACCTCCAATTAAGTGTCATAATGATTCCACAGTGAGGAAATCCCATTTGTTAAACGTAAAAAATCATGAGATTCATTCCATAGAGGTTTTCAGAATAAAACATTTTCACCAGTTTCACAACCACCAAACAGGCCTTTAAAAATTTCACAAAACCACTATTTATTGACACACTAAATCAAGTTTTCATAAATATGTGTAAAAACACCATTTTCCATATCAAAAAACATTAGAAATTTTCCTAATAATATCAAGGCACAAAATCTTTTTACAAAATTCCAAATGGTCCATTTACAAACAACTCATGCAAAACACCGTCAAAAAATGATACCCATTTCATTATAAAACCAAAAAAAATTAGAAACCATAGTACAAATCTGAAATTTTGATTCTCACACATCCTATAAAATTATCAATTCAAAAAAAATTATTTTATCTCACATTTGTCTCATAAAAGAAAACTGGGAAACTAATCACATAATAAGCATGCACTATTAAACAAAACAGTTCCTATTTAGCACTCAATAAGGTGAAAGACCCAAATTTCAGTCCATAAATTTATTTAAAATAATAAAACAAATTATAAGTATCATAAAATATTTTCAAATTCCAAATAAATTATTTTCGAGTCACTAGGAATGCGCAATTACAATGAAACAAAAACTATTATCACAAAATGATGCAAAAACACCATTATCCACATAAGGAAACTCATACAAGTATCGTATTGAAATATTTAAAATATAATTAATGTTTGAAAAGTATTAAATCAATTATTCCAAAATTATAATGTCAAGTGCATTGGTGACATACCTAAAATCCGTGTAGAAACAAAAAAACAAACGTCCAAAGATACTCCATGCAGATCCTTAAACAATAAATCAAATAAATGAATTATGTAATGAGAACCACACCCCCACAAATTCAAAGAGATTAAAACAATAATGATGAGATTAAGGTATAACTTTGAGGAAAATATGGTCTTTTATGGATAGGGGTGGGATGGGTGGTGCACACTATAGAGGGGTAGTAAGTAGGGGTTGTGTGCTAGAGAAGATGACCCCTAGAAGAGGATGGAGGTCGTGATCTTTCTAGAAGGGGGAGGCACCAGAGATCTACCCCCGATGGGAAAGGATGGATACATATTGACATACTGTTAGTAGAAGGTGGTGGTACCAGTGTCTATCCCAGCTCGAAGTGGTGGATGTACCACCTAGGGTTGCTGCACCCGAGAAAAAGGTCGGCCAACAGGTATGCGATAGTTGGGAGAGGAGTTGCCAGCATGGTGCGCCAGTGAGGAGTCACGTGAAGGATAGGAGGGAGGCTACTCAAACTGTGTAATAGGGGAGTTCAGAATGCTGGGATTCTACACATAGGGACCATGTCACGTAAGGTAGAGGTGCGCATGGGAGGATAGCTTCTATCTCCAGAAGTCACTGCCCGGGGACTTAGGCTGACTGCATGGTTTCCTCTAACCATACGGTGCCTGCACACCAGCCTAGAATCCACCAAAACAACCAATAATAATAATAATAATAATAATAATAATAATAATAACCATTAATTTTTTCATAATGTTAAATAATAATAATAATAATATTTATTTAATTGTTAAATATATCAATAGTAATATATTTTCAATAATAATTTTCTTAATTAAAATAATAGTAACAATAATTATATTCTATTAATTATAAAAATAATAATAGAATAATACTTTTAATTACATTTTCAATTTTACTCATTTTATTGTAACTTGCATTTAACAATATCCCATTATTCATTTAATTCTATTGTTTTTTCAAAGACTTGGAGGCTGTACAGTTTACTAGGTGAAGCCACATGGTTTCCCAACTCTTCTATTCCTTGTGCCCTATACTATCAATCCCAAAACATAATATTTAAAATAAATACTCAGATATTTAAATCCAGACTCAACCCAAATCCCAATAATATTATTCAAATCCATGAAAATAATAAAGTAAAATATTTACAAGGGTCAGGTGTGACATAAAAATGGATAAAAATGATGATAAAAAATCATAGGATAATAATAAAAATGGTATTGAAATAATTTCAATGAAAATATTGTCATGGAAGATACAATTTGGGACAGAATCGGAGAAATAATATTGGGTTTTCTTAACAAAATATTTTCAAAATATTGAGTACATATAGAGAGAAAATTGAATGAAAATAATGTAATTTAAATAAATAGTAATATGAGAGGGAAATAAATATGATTTTAGATATATATATAATAAAATTTGGTACAATGATATTAAATCATAAAAAATCCCGATAAAATTGTACTGTAATGTAAAAATATATGCTTTATCAGTAAATTTTAATGCATAACCACCTTTAAATAAATAAAATCAAATGAAACATTAAATTACATGAAAAAAGGTTTATTAATTATACAATATATCAATTTATATATTGATACATCAAATAAAATAATATAGTTGTATAACATAATGTATTACCCAAAGGATTCAGTTTGATATGATAAACCCATTAAACAATTATAACAATTTAATAAAAATGCATTGGATGATGTATTTTTAATTATAACATTACCTAATATGATTTAAGAATGATGTGTGATATAACTTGTCAATGTGGGTTTATATATACCATATGGAGATAATTTTTCCATAACATAAAATTTATCTCAATAAAAAATATTGAGAGGAATAACCCTTAGCTTTTTTTACTTAATTCATAAGCAATATCAACTACTATATGCATGTGCAACATTGCCATTTTCCAACTGATAGGAAGGTAAGAAGATAAATAGGATAATGTAACTATATAAGAAGAATTATTTCATAAATATATAATATAAATATTATTTTCTTATAATTACAATCCATGAAATATGATGACATAAAATTATTCATAACACTATGTGGAGGTTATAGTCCACACATACACATGGTTGATATATCCATTTCCCTTTTGATGTAATGGTGGTGGGAAATGGTGGTGAAATGATCGTAATAACATCTTAGTATATTGATAATAAAAATTTTATGTAATTATATATAATATATTTTTAGAGGAAATGGAATTTGAAATAAAATAGAACATTCTTGGTTATGATTATTACATCATCATTCATAGATATTCATTGGCATGAACCTTGATCATTAAAATAGTGGACATAAGGGAATAACATCGTATCATAGAAGAAGAGAATGAATATATAATGGGTTTTTTATATGTAATTTCCTTTCCTATATGTCAAAAAATGATGATAATTGTTGAGAAGCGGTTTACTTTTATAAATTTATATGAGTGGTGGGAAGTGGCACACATGAAAATACATTAATGATTTCAATAATATGTTGTCTAATTAAAGAAGAAGTTCATAAAAATGAAAATTTAATACATGGTAGAATAATATAAGGATGAAATATTTTATTCTAAAAATAATGATGAATTCTTATGCTATTTTATTACCTCTATCTCTTAGTTGAACCCACAATAAACTTATTTCAACATTAACCATGGAAATAAAATTTTATTGTTTTTACTATTCCTTTTGACATAAAATATATTTAAACTATTAAATTTTATAAATTATTTTTATTAAATATATTTAATAAATTCAATTATGTAATAATTATATTAGTGCATTAAATTAACATTAAAACATGTTTAACAAAATCCTAGAAAACATTTTTTCAGAAAAATGAATTTGTATGTATAAAAGATAATTTAATTCCATTTCATGCCTTCTACGAACAATGAGATGAATATTAAAAAAATAATTGATTATATATTCTTTAAATATCATTAATATAATTGTTAAATATTTTTATATGTGATTAATAAACATAAAACCATATTTTATTAAAAAATGTTTTTATAAAAAAGGTTTCTAAGCTAAATAATGGTCTTTTACCCAAGTGACATATAATAAAGATTCGAATGTGATTAGTTATAATATGATTAATAAAGTGGTTATAATGATACCTAATATAATTTTAAAATATAATTAGTTTATAATATAACTTTATTGAATGAAAATTAATGGCAATTTTTCGAAATTCGGTATTATTACAAAATATATTAATTTGTTTATGAAAATCCCCAAAAATTCACCCTTATAAAATATTTATATGCTGATTTAAATAAGTTTATTAATTTCCAAAATGTTATTTATAAAAAATTATGAAATAATATTATATTGAAAATGAAAAATATTAAATAAAAAAATTCTGAAGAAATCATTTTTAAGACTAAAATAACTTCATTGAAATTTGATTTCTTATTTATTATAAATTTAAATATAAATTTGAATTATATAAAATATTTATAATGATATTTCATAGTGTTTTTATTCATATTAATACATCCAAATTTGTTTATTGGTTATAATGATGACATAGTAATAAAAATATTTTCATATAATGTCATAATTTTTTTGAAGCTCAGTGTTGTGTATCAACAAAGCTATTAGGAACAAGTTGCATTTTAAAAACAATTAAAGGGTTTTATATTCTAACATGAATATTGAATCTTATTGGTTTTATCTGGATAAGGATCGGTTAAATATTGGAATAAACCTTTTTTGAAAACCCACATCGTATAATGTAATAAAAAATCCACATGAAAGTGGATGTAAGGAAGATAAAGGATACATTAAATAACACATAATTAGGTTTATATATTAAGAGAAAATAACAAGGGAGTGAAAATATGGTAATATAGTTGATAGATAATTCCAATGTATAATAGGTAGGGATATAGAACATGGGAAAGAAATTTTAAATGACCACAATACTATAAACCATTAATTGGGGAAAGGAAAATGAATTCTAAAAAATAACTATAAAAAGGATTACAGTTTCATATTGATTGTCTTCAAGACATATTGATAAGTATTGATTACCATGGAGTATGAGAAAATGAATGTAATTTCAATCTTCAGTTACATGTTATAAAATGTTTCCACATTTAACCCATCATCCAACGATGAATAAACAATATAACTTTTTCATGCTAGAAGAACTAAAATAACACTCAAATTGATCGTAGGATTTACAAAATGATGAAAATTTATTCTCCATATCAAAATTTAGTAAATAAAACCAAAAATGGTTTGTAAATTCTAAGATAACTAATATTAATTAACTACAATTTGATGTATTTATCACATGGTTTTTTATATTAATACCCAAAGATCATCTTAATTCTCTAAAGAATAGATAAATTCTAAAAAAATCACAAAATCATCTGGAATCTCGATTGGAAAAAAATTAGAAAGGGATAAAATATATTAAAAATGAACATAACTATAATTTCAAATCAATATAAAATAGTTGTGTATTTCACATACAAAACATATAAAGGCCTTTATCACATATTCTCCTAAAACATTTTAAAAACATGAATCACCATAATTCATCAATGAATACATATTATCTTTCAAGAATTAAATATATCATTTTATACCATAAAAATCATAGATTAATCAACTTATTCCACAATTAATTTTTTTTATTAACTTGATTAAATGAAACATAAATCACTCTAGTATAAAAAGACTAATTAATTTCATCTTCAACAATTTAACCAAGATTAATTTATCAATATAAATCAACACATTATCATAACTTAAAATTATGAACAAAATATTATGAAATTGTTGATGTTTTTCCCTATTCATATTTTTTCCAAAAATATCACCATACAACTGAATAAATTTTTAATATTATAGTTACTATTCAAAATACAATCGAAAATAATTAATGAAAAAATTAAATAGATAGATGATTATATGATCAATGACTCATATAACTAGATTATAAATGATAAAACAATTAGAAAACATAATTCTCAAATAGAAATAATTTAATAGACAATTCCTTACTCTTAAATCATTGGAATAAGATTGTTCCTTCATTGGGGTATTTATAAGCCCTTGGATTTTAGAATTGATCATGATAATTCGCATGTTCCAAACACCTAATAATATTCTCTATAAATTGTACCTGAGGTTTCACTTTTTTTCTCTACATTAGACTATTCAATTTTACTTATATATCTCATAATCTATGAATTTCTATTCAATAACCAAAAAATATCCATTTTCATTTAAGATAATTTCTATAGTGTTTAATTCCCCATTATTCATAGATCGGAGACTGAATATCCTTACTTCCATGATCCCAATGAAGAATTAATATTAATTTATTTATTTCATTTAAAATCTCACATATTTTCAGGTTTTTTCTCATATGTTGAGATATCTATTTAAGAATAATCGCAAGACATTTCATTCTATCTAAAATTTAAATTGTTTCTCAAAAGGAAAATCATTATATCTTATATCTTATTAAGTCATAAAACGATTCTTCTTTGTTCTATATATTTATGAAAAAATGAGATATGAGAGAAAAAAAATTAGTGTGAAAATAATATAATCATTAAAATAAATTTTTTATGTCTAAATAATATCACCATGTTTTAAATAATTGACACATATAGTATTCTATGTCATTCGTGATCATAATATCTTAAATCCAACATTATTTTTCATAAAGAAAATTTTAATTAAGCTAAGAATATACCCTTGGCATGTCTATCCTAAGGTATAGTATTTGGAACACTCATCTAGCACAGATAATAAATTTATTAATTCGAAATAGGTTGTATTCATAGTAATCTCTTGGAGGTGAATCTATACCAAAATTGTGTCATGATTCTAGTATCCTTGTAGGGAAGTATTTTCAATGAAATAAACACATCATTATTTACATGATTTATGTATGGTCTCATATTCTTAGTCTTATCATAAGGTTTTCACAAATATGTCTTCATCTATGTTTCTACAAGTGTCAAAACCATACACTGACACCATTTATTGAAATTAAAACATTGCTAACATATAATTATATATTATTAGTTTAATATTTAGTATATATATTTATAATCCATGAAACAATCACCCAGTTTAGTGTTTTTTAAATATGATTACATAATAAAACTGTTCTTAAACTTTATTCATCATCTACGACAGAGTTCTTTAATCCTAGAATGCTTCATATACA
Organism: Viscum album; assembly: GCA_963277665.1. Lineage (NCBI taxonomy): Eukaryota > Viridiplantae > Streptophyta > Magnoliopsida > Santalales > Viscaceae > Viscum > Viscum album. Next base: position 1,500,560,256 of record OY728122.1, on the reverse strand, counting down.
TTTCCTTCTTTGAAACGTTATTTATATTTTGGGGAAAATGGAACATAACAATGTCTGATCTTAGATTCTTAGTAAACATAAACAAGTAATATATTAATCAATTTAAATTTTTAGGAAAATAATTATTATTAGAGTATTAGAAAACTATCTTAACATTTTAATGTCATACTACACAATTCATATATCATAATAACAATTCATTGAATAAATCATGGTAGTTCAGAATATATAAATCTTAAAGGAATAATGGAACATGATCCATTAGATCTTAAAATTATCATAAGATCAGTTCATATAAGAGTTTCATAAAGTGTGGCACAAATAAAAATCACCTAAATATTATCTCAACACTACCCATTAAGATATTCAACACATGTTAGGACATTGATTTCCTAATGTGTACCTATATTTGGTATGGTATAACCTCTTGTGTACCCTTATTTGGATTTGATTAACAACCCGTGTAACCTCTATTGGGATTTGGATAACCTTATATTTCCCCATTAATCTCATAATACATTAATAATTACTGAATACATTTGACAGATATAACAGACACACACATCAAATTATCGAAATACATTCATATTTATTCCACAAGATTGAGAAAATAAAAATAATGTCCTTATATCATAACCCATTAAAATGAAAATGGGTTTCATAAATATTTTATTCTTTATAATTATAAAATATCTAGATAAATAATAATTATGTTATCATAAGAACATATACCCAATGAATCAAAGAAATGACAACGGATATTATCATAGATTAAATATGAATTTAAAATATCAATAAAATATATCATGAGGAAAACACACTCTAAATTTTAATATAATTTTTTTAATATATATAATTTAAAAAATACAATGGAATAAATTTTATTTTAAAATATCCATGAATTTTTTTTACAAATATTAAATTAAATGGGTAGTTCTGTTATAGGGAAAAGCAGTTCATGCGTAGTAAAGTAAAAAAATATTTTTTTTCACACCCTTGTTAAAAATGTACCACATTCAGAATATAATAATATTATTAATTATAAGCCATTTTATATATAGTATAAATGTGTAAATATGTATTCAAATAAACATAGAAGAATAATAATGTAACGTCCTGGTCCGAACTATATTTTCTTAACTGGAGTCCCACATGACCTCATATTCAACAACCCATACAATGTATGATTCCTACTAGAATTAAATGTCTATGTAATTCTATGGGGAGGTTATACCGGTAGTATCATGTTAGTGAATAAATAATATTCAAATGGATTTCAAAAAATATAATTATTATATTAATATGTGCGAACTAAAAATAAAGGATGACCTGCTATATAGGTAATAAATTACTCCAAAATTGGAAATCCCAAAAATAGTTATAATGAATCATATAAATAAGTAAAAATTAATAGTGGGTTCCTCTCATGTATATCTCGATCTACTACCAGCACCATGCTCTTATACTCATCCATTGACCACAATCCATTTTCAATTAATTGGTACTATATAAAAAAATTATACACACACTTTAAGGTTTCCATTAATTGGTGAGAGTAATAAGTTTAGAATGACACCGCCAAATAATCCATTATAATTTTCATCAGGTATAACATGTGTAATCCATGTTAATAGAAAATTTATAAAAAATATTTTAAAAATTCCACATATACCAATAAATCATGTTCTATAAAAGCCTCCAAAGACACCTAGTTCTACCTACCTCACATCCATATCAGTAGAGGAGCCATAATATGTTATAAGAAACAAATACAAGTTAATAAGTTTCTAATAAATACCTAGTTATCTCATGAAATCAAGAGAGATAAATCTCCAAGACCATCATATCCAATATCATGTATGGCTTACTACTCAAGACAATCATATGTTATCTATTCCTCAGGTTAGGTACCCATGCTCTCATTACCCTAACATGCTTCCTTAATTCACAACCCTCAACTGTAATTCCCCTATCATATGTTTAAGACCATCTCCATTAACATATTCAGTTGTGTGTTGTCATCCTATTTGGGATAAAAATCACACAATAATCAACATGAATCAAGTACCAAAATAAATATTCAGGGATTGTAACACACATAAAAGGGAAGAAAATACTAGAAAGCATATCATATCTACATGAGAAAATGGAAGAATGAAAAAACAACATGTGATGATAATCAGGTGTTTAAAATAAATAATATACTAGTACTAATAGAATCAAATATCATTATGTGTATCACAGTCTATATAGACACTCAAATGTGATCACAACTAGGAACGATATACAATGTGTTCCAAAAAATAAGTATACACATTTAATTCTAATTCTTCAAAAATATAATGTAGGAACATTGTTTTTGATAGTGCGTATGACACAAAACACTAAAAACATAATGGAACATAATATCATGAGAATTTATAATATATTTACTATTTAAAGTAAAATCAAAATATTCTATAACTTGAAATTCATGTCAAACTGTGTTATTATGTGATGTACGTAAGAATGAGTCTCTTTAATTTATTTTAGTATTTACATGATTGTGTTTTAACCAATCAAAATATGTTATTAAAATATTATTATTTAATAAACTATTTTATAATAAATAAGAAATTATGAATATTTTTAAACATAATATAAAAATATATGTATTAAAAAATATAATATGAATTCATTAGATAAAAAATAATTAGAAATGAATATAATTTCAAATTTAAAAGAAATAGAATATTTATAGAAGGCTATTGTAATGCTCAAAAAGTAATTTCACCTTAATAAATTAAATTAATTATAGTTATTGAGTGATATTAATTTAATATATATATATATATATATATAATATTCTAAAAATCCTATTTAAATTAACCCAATATATTCGATAGATATAAGAAAAAAACAAACTCAATATTTCACATAAAAACATAAATATTTATTGTTGCATTTTTATTGCCTTTTAGTGGTGAACATATATTAAAATAAATGTTTTGAACTTTTTTAGATTATATAAGACAAAAAAACATCATTATTTTAATATAAAAAAAGTCTATCAGGGATAATTTTCTATATTTTTCTGTGAAGTTTCATTTTTTAATGAATTGTCAAAATTTCTGAATTTTAATTCAAAACTACTTTTTCATCTAATTTATATTTAAGGAAAAATATTATTTTAAATTTGTTTTAAATTTTAAATGGATCATATTTTTATCACTTAACCAAATTTCGTTTATTAAAATCAATTTTACAATGAAAATGTATATAAAAACATAGTAAATGTAATGTATCGGAGTTTCCATTTATTATTTTTTAAATATTATATGGAATTATTTCGAGACCGGGTGTGAAGAAGGCACATCATTCCGAGATCCAGTGAGCCCGGAATGGTGGTTTGAACATTTTTTAGTTAAGTGAGTCGGCACTTGTGCGCGGTTGTGGCAATTTCCAAACGGATGCCCGGATTAAAAATCTGAGTGCACCGTTGTGTCCAAGACGAAGACTTTACCTAAGAATGAGGCTAACCTCAACCGATGCAGGTCAAGAAAAAAAGTTAATTTTCTGAAGTTTTAAGTAAAATAAAGTAAATTAAATTAACCAGTTTATTTTATTTCATTTAAGGAAACATCCGCTGTGGTGTGGCGACGACGCAGCTGTTTCCTAAATTGATGGCGCGTCTTAATGACTTCGAAATGGCAAGTCAATGCCATTAATACTGCCGTGTAATTAAATGCCAACATGTTTCCCCTTTTTAATGGGTTAAGAAATTGTACGTCCTAGGCAACGTAGAGAGAGGAACCTCCGCAGAATCTGTGGCGCGTTGAAGCAAATTCTTGACGACAAATGACAACGGATCGAAACCAAGGATCGTTGCGCCGACGTTGAAGGATCTCGACGACAACGGCAGCACGACTCCTTCGTCAATGATTGATCCTTTCGAAAGTCATGGGTTGTTATTTTGATTTCTTTTCCCCGTATTTGAGTTTAAATGACGAACGCGGATCAACCACAAACAAGTTGATACGCGGATTTGTACGTTCTTGCGGGAGGGATTTTTCTTCGGGAAGATTATGGGGAATTCATCCATACTTTAAGTTGTTGATGACTCTATCCCCATTTATTCCTATTAATGGGAGCGAATCAACGCCGTGACGAACGAATGCGGAGGTTCATCCCACAATTTGTTTATTTGGATTTCTTCCTCCTTTTTCCTTAAGCGTTCTTCGCGTTCTTCGTGGGGTGACGAACAACGGATCGTTGCGCATCCGTTCTGCAATTCAACGATCCCAAATCGAATGTTCGACATCGCAACGTCCTTGTGGAGCTGCAGCGACGATGGTGGACGACCAATCGGATCGGATCAGAAAGAGCGTTCTTCGAGCGTTCTTCATGCGGGAAGATCAGAATGCGTTTTCAAAGCCGATCGGAGGTCCAAAAACGACGTAAGCGGCTTTGTGGGGTCGGGGCGACCAGAACCTGGAAGTTTTGCAGCGATCAGAAGAACAGATTGATGATCGGAGCAGCATGGGAGGAGCGCTGGTGAAGAGTGCCGTTTCTAGAAATTTCCAGAATACACGATGTGTACTTCCGAAGAACACGCCGTGTAGTTCTGGTGGTGGTGGATAGGGATTCGGGTCAGAGAAGAATCACACGGCGTGTGAATCCGGTCACACGGCGTGTTGGACCTTCCCCGAAGCTTGGCGTGTACTTTGGGTAGTACACGGACACAGGATGCTCTACACGGCTTTAGGCGGCACGACGTGTACAGCTCGGCAGAGGTGGCTATGCGGAGCTCGGCGTGTATCCTGAGGATACACGGACACGGAATGGAGTACACGGTCGTGTACTTCATCACCCGACCAGGAGAGGTCAACAACGTGAGTCACCCCGTGTGCAGATTGCACGGTTTGGAGGACACGGGTTGGTGACCATGTACAGTAACATGGCCAGAGTACACGGAGTCAACCACAGTTACCCAGACACGGTGTGTACTCCGTACTACACGCCGTGTACTAAGTTTTTCTACATGACCATCCTCACGACACGGGCCGTGGTACACGGGCAGTACCGGGGGTCAGACAACACGGCGTGTATAATTTATACATGTCATGTACTTTTTGGAAAACGGCTTGGTCCTTTTGTTCACCGTTCCTTGAACATATTTCGTTTGGTTTAGTGGCCCTACTTCTTGTTTCCCTGAGGGTCAGGAATCTTTCCCTCATGCAGGATTTTGATCCCTTCAGCAGGACATTCTGTGATAGAATCAGGCATCCATCCGAGAGGTCCAGATCGAGATCCATTATCCATTCCAGACCCTTGGTAGAGTCAGGCATCGACGTGACCAACTCTACCGGGCGTTGATCCTCTACCTAGCAGGTGAATTCCGGATGAGTCGCGGTATCCGCCATGGCCCTAGCAGTGATCCTCATCTGTGTATCGAGATATTTCCCACTCAAGAGTGTGTCTCCCGTAACGAGTGCTTCTATCTATCATAACCCTTCCACTCAGGAGTGTGTCTCCCATAATGATTGTATCCATCTCTCGTGATGGTTCCCGACGAACAGAACTTCTCGGACGGACGTCATCAGAGCTATAAGACTCGTGGAGTGTGTCCTCCCGGAACGAGTGCATCACGAAATCTTCGAACGGAATCCCTTGCATGGGTATGCGGTCGTGTGACTTGTTTATAGACCACGGGTCTGGGTTTGGAGTATATATGGTTTTTTCTATATCTTATGTAGACATATACTATGCATAGCTGACCGTACCTTTACTTCGTGTACTGCTTTGTGGTTTTCGGGGTCCTCTACTGAGTATTGTTATACTCACCCCTACACGGGCTTTGCCCGCATGTCTGGTGTCTTGTGCAGATGAGCAGCCTTTTTACAGAGTACAGGGTGGACCAGGATAGGACCGAGCTTTCTGAGTTCCCTACAGGCCGAGGCGTTCCTACGGCTACGAGCGGTAGTCCCAGTACCTTTGTGCTTACAGGTTGGACCTTGCAGTTTTTTAGACTCTTGCTTTTGGTGGGATTGTATTCTGGCCCATTTTAATTTTACAGTACTCTACCTTTCGTCATACTCTGTTGGATGGGTTTAGTTGTATGCATGCATTTTTGTTCCTTAGTGTTTTACATTTTAGCATTTGTGGGATTGGAGATGTGTGTGTGTGTACAGGTACTTAGGAAATGCCTCCCATGTTAGTGACATGCCTACTCGGTGCTAGTCACCAGCCCCTGGCCTATTGGAGGTGGGCTTGGGGAGTCATGGCACGGGCCCCACTGGGACGGGTTGTGACAGAGTGGTATTAGAGGTGGTCAGTTCTACCTTAGGACCAAGAGTCTGTGAGTTTCATTTGGGGAAACAATGTTAAGTGTTTCGGGTTCGGATTTCAAGCTAGGGACCCCAGTGTTGGTGTGGCGGCCGACGTATCCATACACCAGGACTATAATAACCTGCTTTTCGACCCAGTTCATAAAAACACTGGTTGCGGGAAATAAAAGGTACATGCATCATATTGGAATGGTTTGTGTCTTCCATGTCCTTGGTGTCAGCAATCCAGATATACTCATTGACCGTGACACATATTGTTTCTTTACAGGATGCCTCCGCAATGCGTACCTTCTAGGATTCAGCAGCACGATCACGAGGATGACCCCCTCAGTGAAGATACTTCGATACAGGGACCAGTTCCCCAGGGGTTTCCACCAGGTGGTGCACTTGTTATACCACCATTGGAGCAGCCGGTGGTACCTGCAGTACCGACCGGCGAGGAGTACAGGCTTAGCGCACTCCAAAAGTTTCAGAGACATAGACCCATTAGGTTCCGAGGCGAGCTCGACCCTCAGGCGGCTGAGGACTGGCTTGAGGCGGAGACTAGAGTTTTCTATCTAGTGAGGACACCAGCAGACCAGATTGTGGTCCTTGGAGCGAGCCTTCTACAGGGTTCTGTGTGACGAGGGTGGAGTCTGACCACACAGACTCACGACAAGGAGACTCTTTCGAGGACGGAGTTTGAGAGACTCTTCAAGGAGGAGTTCTCTCCGGTTACGCTGAGAGTTGTGCGCATCCAGGAGCTTCTTCAACTACAGCAGGGAAGTATGACGGTGGCTGACTATTCATCGAGGTTCACCAACCTCGCCAGGTACTCGATGGATATGGTCAGAGATCAGTAATTTAGAGCTCGGACCTTTGAGCGAGGTCTAGAGCGAGAAATCTGAGCTAGTTTCGTGCCTCTATGCATATCGACCTATGCTGGAGTGCTCGAGTGGGCCTTGGTAATCGAGAACTTCTTGGCGGAGCAGAGACAGCCGCCGGCAGTCAGCAGCAGGAAGACAGGTGCGGAGACACCGGCAGTAGGGAGCCGATGTCAGACACAGGGATCAGGACATGGGAGACATCATAGGAGGACCCAGGACATTGGATCGAAAGTCCAGGGCTCTCAGGTTGGATCCAGTCAGCCTAGGGAGAAGCGATGCTAGGCATGCGATTGTAGGGGCATCTCGCTAGAGATTGCCTGACACGTCGAGCTGCTGATAGGGAAGTGGTGGATGGACCACCGAGGAAAAGTCAGAGAATGAAGAAGGCAGATCCGCCAGGCGGTGGACGTGGAAGAGGAGCAGGGAGAGCAGCGGGTGGTGGCAGGCACTTCAACTTACTTCCACCACCACCCCCAGGAGGTTCGCACTAGGCTCAGGGAGCTGGGGGACAGGGACGGGGACAACTGCATGCGGTTGAGGCATACGACCCAGGGGATCTAGGGATGATTCGAGGTACGATCTGTGTCTTTTCTACCTTAGCTTCCATACTCATAGACACAGGTGCCAGTCATTCCCTTATAGCCACATGTCTTGTACAAAACCACGAGATTCTGGTAGAACCGTTGACTCGATCCTTACGCTTGAAGACACCTACAGGAGGAGACTCGACGATCACACACCTTTGTAGACAGTGTGATATTACCCATGGAGGCAAGAGTTTCGGTTGAAACCTCTTGGTGGTAGCGTCGAGTCCTTACAACTTCATTCTCGGTATGGATTTGTTATCTTCGGTCCATGCCCAGATTTACTGTTTTAGGCGAAGAGTGCGGTGTGTCCGCCGTGATGGAACAAGGTTTTTCTTTGTCAGAGAAAAGGAAACCCAGGAAGCACAAAATGCGCTCATGCATAGGAGGGGGCAGCCGATCACTCGTGAGTTGGATAGCCTTACCCTCAGAGCAGTAGATTTTGTGAGCTCTCAGTTCCCAGCAGTGGTAGCAGAGTATGAGGACGTCTTTCCAGAAGATGTTCTAGGGTTACCTCCCTGCTGGGAAATTGACTTCTGCATCAACTTACACCCCAGGACAACACTGATTTCCTCATCAGCTTATCGGATGGCTCCCGCAGAGCTTCGCGAGCTGAGGGTGCAGTTGGAGGATTTGCAGAGCAAGGGTTTTGTAAGACCCAGCGTCTCACCCTGGGCGGCTCTAGTCTTTTTTGCCAAGAAGGCAGACGTGATTCTGAGGTTGTGCGTGGATTACCGGCGCCTGAACCAGTTGATGGTGAAAAACAAGTATCCACTGCCGAGAATTGATGACCTCTTCAATCAGCTAAGAGGGGAACAGTGGTTCTCGAAGGTTGACCTTCGATCAGGCTATCACCAGCTACGAGTGCGGGATGAGGATATACCGAAGATGGATTTCAGATGTCACTACGGTCACTATGAGTACTTGTTGATTCCCTTTGGTGTGACGAACACCCTCGCAGTGTTCATGGGGTTGATGAACCAGATCTTCCAGCCGTACTTGGACCGGTTCGTAGTGGTCTTCATCAACGACATCCTTGTGTACTCGACGTCAGAGGAGGAGCACGCGAGACACTTGAAGATGGTTCTAGACGTACTTCGGGAGCTCCAGCTTTATGGAAAGCTCTCAAAGTGTCAGTTCTGGATTCGGGAGGTCCACTTTTTGGGACATGTCATCTCAGCAGATGGAGTAGCTGTGGACCCAGCCAAGGTGGAGGTTGTGTTAGCATGGGAGCCACCTCGGAGCGTGACAGAGGTGCAGAGCTTCCTTGGGTTGGTAGGATATTACCAGATATTCATCCCTGATTTCTCCCGGATATCAGCACCGATGACAGCCTTGACCAAGAAGGGGAAACCCTTCGTGTGGAAAGAAAAGTGCCAGCAGGCTTTCGAGAAGTTGAGATAGAGTTTGACGAGCACCCCAGTCTTGAGATTGCCGGAGGAGGGTGTCGAGTACATAGTTTTCTAAGATGCATTAGGGACCGGGCTCAGTTGTGTCCTGATGTAGTAGCATGTAGTGATTTCTTATGGTTCGCACCAGCTTAGGCCACATGCGCAAAACTATGTGACCCATGATCTCGAGTTGGCAGTGGTAGTCTTCACATTGAAGATGTGGCGACACTACCGTATGGGAGAGCGGTTCATTGTCTACTCTAACCATAAGATCCTCAAGTACATCTTCTCACAGAAGGATCTAAATCAGAGGCATAGGCATTGGCTATAGTTCCTCCAGGACTATGATTTTGAGATTATCTATACTCCTTGAAAGGGGAACAAGGTGGAAGATGCCCTTTGTAGAAGGTCGAGATCACAGTTGTTGAGTGAGGCGACGCAGCAGTTAGCCGCGTTACAGTTATCCTTAGTGGATGGAGAGGATAAAACTTACCTACAATCGATAGTTTTCACCCCTCCACTCTTACAGCAAGTTAGGGAGGCACAGCTTGGGGATGTCGACCATGTGGCCTTACGTGCTCAGTTATCCGCAGGACATGCTCTTGATGGATATTCTCAAGGTGGGGAGCACATACTTCTTTTCAGAGGATTCACTATTGTACCAGTGGCGTTCCAGGAGGAGGTCCTGAGGGAGTTCCATACATCCCCTTTGGCGGTACATCCTGGAGTAGCAAAGATGTACCAGGACCTCCAATGATAGTTCTGGTGGTCAGGCTTGAAGAAGGCAACAGTAGAGTTCGTTTCTCGATGCCTCACATGCCAGCAGGTGAAGGCTGAGCACCAGGTTCCAACAGGGTTAGCTCACCCCCTGGAAGTTCTAGAGTGGAAGTGGGATGGAATATCGATGGACTTCGTGACAGGCTTACCACAGACGTCCAAGGGGCACAATTCCATCTGGGTGATCATTGACCGACTCACCAAGTCAGCCCACTTCCAAGCTATCAGGGAGCCGAGTTCCGTAGAGAGCTTGGGACACCTCTATGTACAGGAGATAGTTCAGCTTCATGGCATCCCATCGACTGTAGTCTCAGACCGAGACACCCGCTTCACATCCTAGTTGTGGAAGGGATTGCAAGAGGATTTTGGGACTCAGCTACACTTGAGCACAACGTTTCATCCCCAGACGGATGGTCAGACGGAGAGGACCATTCAGGTTCTGGAGGATATGTTGCGAGCCTATATCTTGGAATTTGGTCGTAGTTGGGAGGACCACCTACCAATGGTGGAGTTTGCGTACAACAACAGCTACCACTCCACCATCGGTATGGCACCGTTTGAGGCCTTGTACGGGAGACCCTTCCGGTCACCGCTTTGCTAGACTGACCCCGGAGAGCCAGCACTCATGGGTCCAGAGTTAGTGTGAGCTACAACAGAGAAGGTGTAGATCATCCATGAGCAGATGAAGACTGCACAGAGCCGGCAAAAGTCTTATGCTAATAGGCGACAGAGACCTATGGAGTTCGAAGAGAGAGACCATGTATTCTTTCGGGTCTCACCTCGACAAGGGTTGTAGAGATTTGGCCGAGCCGGTAAGTTATCTCCGAGGTTCATCGGACCTTTCCAAATCTTGGTCAGAGTTGGCGAGGTGGTGTACCGCCTGGCTCTACCGCCACAGTTGCATCAGGTACATTATGTCTTCCACATGTCACAGCTGAGGAGGTACGTGTCTGACCCATCGCACGTCATCGACTGGGGCGAGCTGGACATCAAGGATGGAGTGACCTTTGCTGAGTACCCAGTGGAGATCGAGGATCAGCAGGAGAGGATCCTTCGTGGGCGATCGATTCCCTTAGTGCATGTCCGGTGGCAGCACGAGAATCTTCAGGAGAGCACATGGGAGCGGGAGGCTAAGATTCATGCCCAGTACCCTCATCTTTTTGAATAGCCTTTGTTTTGGCTTTTCGGGGACGTAAAGACCCAAGGTGGGGAGAATGTAATGTCTCAGATTTTCTGTTTATTATTTTTTAAATATTATATGGAATTATCTCAAGACCGGGCGTGAAGACGGCCCATCATTCCGAGATCCAGTGATCCCAGAATGGTGGTTTGAACTTCTTTTAGTTAAGTGAGTCAGCACTTGTGCGCGGTTGTGGCAATTTCCAAACGGATGCCTAGATTAAAAATCTAAGCGCACATTTGCGTCCGGGATGACGACTTTACCGAAGAATGAGGCTAACCTAGACCAGCGTGGTTCGAGGGAAAATGTTAATTTTCTGACGTTTTAAGTAAAATAAAATAAATTAAATTAACCAGTTTATTTTATTTCATTTATGGAAACATCCGTTGCAGCGTGGCGACGGCGCAGCTATTTCCTAAATTGATGGAACGTCTTAATGACTTTGAAATGGCAAGTCAATTCCATTAATACTGCCGCGTAATTAAATGTCAACTTGTTTCCCCTTTTTAATGGGTTAAGAAATTGTACGTCCTGGGAAACGTAGAGAGAGGAACCTCTGCAGAATCCGCGGTGCGTTGGAGCAAATTCTTGACGACGAACGACAACAGATCAAAACCAAGGATCGTTGTGCCGACATTGAAGGATCTCAACGACAACGGTAGCATGACGCCTTCGTCAACAATCGATCCTTTCGAAAGGTAGGGGTTGTTATTTCGATTTCTTTTCCCCGTATTTGAGTTTAAACAATGAACGCGGATCAACCACAAACAAGTTGATCCGCGGATTTGTACGTTCTTGCGGGAGGGATTTTTCTTTGGGAAGATTATGGGGAATTGATTCATGCTTTAAGTTTTTGATGATTCTTGCCCTGTTTAAGCCTATTAATGGGAGAGGATCAATACCGTGACGAATGACGGTGGAGGTTCGTTCCTTAATTTGTTTATTTGGATTTCTTCCTCCTTTTTCCTCGCGCGTTCTTCGCGTTCTTCGCGGGGTGACGAACAACGGATCATTGAGAATCCGTTCTGCGATGAAACGATCCCAAATCGAATGTTCGACATCGCAACGTCCTTGTGGAGGTGCGGCGACGATGGTGGACGACCAGTCGGACCGGATCGGAAAGAGCGTTCTTCGAGAGTTCTTCGTGCGAGAAGATCAGAACACATTTTTGGAGCCGATCGGAGGCCCGAAAATGATGGAAGCGGCTTCGTGGGGTCGGGGCGACCAAAACCTGTAAGTTTTGCAGTGATCGGATGACTAGATTGATGATCGGAGCAACACGGGAGGCGCGCCGGTGAAGAGCGCCATTTCGGGAAATTTCTAGAATACACGACGTGTACTTCCGAAGAACACGCCGTGTAGTTGCGGCAGTGGAGGCTAGGGATTCGGGGTCAGAGAAGAATCACATGGCGTGTGACCTCAGTCACACGGCATGTTGGACCTTCCCCGAAGCTCGGTGTGTACTTTGGGTAGTACACAGACACGAGATGATCTACACGGCTGCAGGCGGCATGGCGTGTACAGCTCGGCAAAGGCGGCTACGTGGAGCTCAGTGTGTATCCTGGGGACACTTGGACACGGGATGGCGTACACAGTCTTGTACTCCATCACCTGGCCAGGTGAGGTCAACAGCGTAGGTCACCCCATGTGCAGATTGCACGGTTTGGAGTACACGGGTTGGTGACCATGTACGGGAACATGGCCAGAGTACATGGAGCCAACCACAGTTACCCAGACACGGTGTGTACTCCATACTACATGCCGTGTACTAAGTTTTTCTACATGACCAGCCTCACAACACAGGTTGTGGTACACGGGTAGTACCCGAGGTCGGACAACACGGCGTGTATCATTTCTACACGCCGTGTACTTTTTGGAAAATGGCTTGGTCCTTTTGTTCACCGTGCCTTGAACATATTTCATTTGGGTTAGTGCCCCTTCTTCTTGTTTCCCTGAGGGTCAGGCATCTTTCCCTCACGTAGGATTTTGATCCTTTCAGCAGGAATTTCTGTGATAGAGTCAGGAATCCATCCGAGAGGCCCGAATCGAGATCCTCTATCCATTCTAGACCCTAGGTAGAGTCAGGCATCGACGTGTCCAACTCTAACAGGCGTTGATCTTCTACCTAGTAGGTGAATTTCGGATGAGTCGCGGTATCCGCCATGGCCCTGGCAGTGATGCTCATCTGTGTATCGAGATCTTTCCCACTCAGGAGTGTGTCTCATGTAATGAGTGCTTCTATCTATCGTAACCCTTCCACTTAGGAGTGTGTCTCCCATAATGAGTGTAGCCATTTCTCGTGGCGGTTCCCGACGAACAACACTTATCAGACGGACTTCATCAGAGCTATAAGACTCGTGGAGTGTGTCCTCCCGGAACGAGTGCATCACGAAATCTTAGAACGGAATCTCTTGCGGGGGTATGCGGTCGTGTGACTTGTTTCTAGACCACGGGTCTGGGTTTTGAGTATATATGGTTTGTTCTATATGATTTGTAGACATATACTGTGCATAGTTGACCGTACCTTTACTTTGTGTACTGCTTTGTGGTTTTTGGGGTCCTCTACTGAATATTGTTATACTCACCCCTGCACGGGCTTTGCACGCACGTCTGGTGTCTTGTGCAGACGAGCAACCTTTTTAAAGAGTCTAGGGCGGACTAGGACAAGACCGAGCTTTCTGAGTTCCCTACAGGCCGAGGCGTTCCTACGGCTACGAGCGGCAGTCCCAGTACCTTTGTGCTTACAGGTTGGACTTTTTAGTTTTCAGACTCTTCCTTTTGGTGGGCTTGTATTCTGGCCCAGTTTACTTTTACAGTACTCTACCTTTCGTCGTACTATGTTGGTTGGTTTTAGTTGAATGCATGCATTTTTGTTCCTTAGAGTTTTACATTTCTGCATTTGTGGGCTTGGAGATGTGTGTGTGTGTGTGTAGGTACTTAGGCAATGCCTCCCATGTTAGTAACATGCCTACTCGGTGATAGTCAGCAGCCCTTGTCCTATTGGAGGCGGGCTTGGGGAGTCACAGCGCGGGCCCCACTGGGACGGGTCGTGACAGTAAACCATTGGACATATTTTACATTGAAAACTAGAATCATCCTCTCGTCTACAAGATTATATATAAACTAATATCTTCCTTATCTATTATTTGAATTTTTAAAATGTATTAATATTTTTATTCAAGATAATTCCTAATTTTTAATTGGGTAAACATTTTTTCTGAAAAAAATATTAGAAAATTTAATTGAAATTAAATAAAATTATTAAGGGAAAATTAATCATAACAGATGACTAAACTTTTATCTTAAGGGCCCAAATCCCCTAGAAACATTTAAAAAATCAATTGGATTCAAAAAACTCATAAATAAACCTTCCAATATTATGTTTTGTTCCTTTTTAATTACTTTTTTAGTTAAAGAAAATTGTACACCTAACTTATTTTAAAAAATACTATGTGAGTCAATTTCATCCCATATAAAAGGCCACCAACCCTACCACTTTTTTGAACCTCTAAAACCACATGGGATCAGAAATTATCTTCTAAAACAAAATCAAAAAATCCCAAAATTATTTCCCTAATCCTCTATTTTGGCAGTAATCAATCCATGGAATCCTTTTGGTACAAACCAATCTGAGTTACCCAATTAAGAAGTATCATCTCTCCTGAAGATATTTAGTTTAATTTCAACTATCCTATCCTCAAATATCCTTATTATATTATTATATAACAAGACCAGTATTCCAAATATACTTTTATATTTTTATTCTTATGGTTAGAACTACACTTACACACAATCTCATATAATGGGTATTGAACATACAATCAAAGTGTGTGATGAACTACCCCCGACGAAATGATGATTGTCCAATTTTCCTTTACTACCACTCATGATGGATATTATGATGGAATATATTTTTATATATGATGTATATAATATTTATTTTAATTATTATATTATATAATTATTTTACAACAGAAATCATTATAATTTCAATATTTTGTAAAAATAATATCATTATTTGTTGAATGGTGGACATATTCCCCTGAAAGTGATGTGATTCATTCACAAAATACTTGAAACATATAAAAGATTATTATAATCAAACATATTATACATACAAAACATATATATGATATTGATAAAATAATTACAGTTTTAAATATTATATATATATCATTTTATTTATGACCCTTTCACACACATAAATTTGATAATATTGATCGTGGACATTTTGACTACGGCCTCCTCGACACGATGTGATTCCTATTACATCTCAAAAATACTATATGTAGGTATATATGACTAAATAACATGTTATTTATGATAAAATTATCATTATGGAAATTTATTTCATTATATACCTTCTATCCATAGTGATCATTAAAAAATTGAAATGTTAGTCATGCGTACGTACGACCTACCGTCTCCATTATTGTATTGTTGTTTCATATTTAATAATCATATTTAATGATTGGTTTCACTACTAGAAAAGGGGGCATTGGAGCCCCCCAGACTCGGGCGACCGCCATTGGCGGTCGCTATAGCTCACCATTAGCGACCGCCAATGGCGGTCGCTAACCTGGATAAAAAAATCCGGGGGGTTTCTGCGCCCCCCCCCCCCCCCCCCCGCGCCCTCGATCTCCCTCCGCCCTAGATAACCCCCTCCCTCCCTCGCCGCCCTCCCTCGCGCCGCCCTCCCCTCCCCCGCCGCCCGGCCTCCCCCGCCGCCCGGCCTCCCCCGCCGCCCGGCCTCCCCCGCCGCCCGCCCTCCCCCGCCGCCCGCCCTCCCCCGCCGCCCGGCCTCCCCCGCCGCCCGCCCTCCCCCGCCGCCCGGCCTCCCCCACCGCCAGCCCTCCCCCGCCGCCTGCCATCCGGCCTCCGGCCGCCGCCCTCCGCCCTCGGGCCTCCGGCCGCCGCCCTCCGGCCTCCGGCCACCGCCCTCCGGCCTCTCGGCCCTCCCCCCCCCCCACCCCGGACGGCACCCGCACCCCGGACAGCCCCCGGCGCGCACTCCGGACCGCCCCCCGCACCCCGGACGCCTCCCCGCACCCCGGACAGCACCCCCCGCGCACTCCGGACCGCCCCCCGCACCCCGGACGCCTCCCCGCACCCCGGACACCCCCCCCCCCCCCCCCGCGCACTCCGGACCGCCCCCCGCACCCCGGACGCCTCCCCGCACCCCGGACAGCCCCCCCCCCTGCACTCGGACACCCCCCTCCGAACCCGGACAGCCTCCCCGCACCCCGGACAACCCCCCTCCCGCACTCGGACACCCCCCCTCCGAACCCGGACAGCCCCCCCCCCCCCCCCCGCACCCCGGACAGGCCCCCCGCACCCCGGACACCCCACCCCGCACCCCCGACAGCCCCCCTGCACCCCAGACAGCCCCCCCTCCCCCGCACCCTGGACACCCCCGCACCCCGAACACCCCTGCCCGCACCCCTGACAGGCCCCCGACACCCCGGACACCCCTCCCCGCACCTCGGACAGCCCCCCCCCCCCCCCCCCCCCCGACCCCGGACACCCCCCCCCCTCGCTGCCTGTCCCCCGTCCCCTCACCGCCTCCTCTCCTCCAGCTCCCCGCCGCCGCCGCCGCCCGTCCCCTCCCTTGCCGCACCGCCTTTGGCTCCGGCTCCCCTTCGCTGCCTCCTCTCCCTCGCAGCACCGCCTTCGGCTCCCCTCCCTTTCAGGTTTGTAGCTCAATCAGGTAACATGAGCTTTCAGTTACATTATTATTTTATCAATGGTTCATAAACAAATGGTTAATATTTATTTTGAATATAGTTGATTTGAAAAATGTAAATGTAATAAGTATTGTGTAAATGTTTGTTATACAGATATTATTATGGATAAGAGTTGGATTGATCTTCCAAATCGAACGTCTAGAGAATATTTCAATGGCATTATGCAGTTTATTGACTTCACGAGAGGATTTGAAAGTGACTATATTAGTTGTCCATGTAGAAAATGTGCTAACAGATATCAATTCACACGAGATACTGTGAGGGAGCACCTTTTCTTTAATGGATTTCTGAAAAATTATAAGAGTTGGACTCGTCATGGAGAAGAATATGTTCGTTGTCAAAATACAGATGCAGCTCAGATGGATGTTGATGCAAGGATGACTGATCCAATGCATGAAATGCTTACTGAAATGGTACGTGGGTTTGATCCTGAAGGCATTGACATCCAGAATCTTGAGACCGGTGAGATAAATCTTCGCTCTGGTGCAGATCGTGATTCAAGGAGGTTTTATGAAGTACTTGATGATGCGAAAACATAATTATATCCTGGATGTACTTCTTACAATAAACTGTCGTTTATCGTGGAGTTGTTGCATTTGAAGACTTTGAACAATTGGTCAGACACATCATTCGACATGCTTTTGGTTTTATTGAAAAAAGTTCTTCCTGTCGACGCTAAGATTCCTGAGTCGTATTACTATGCTCGTAAGTTGACAGAGAACTTAGGTTTTACATATGAGACTATAGATGCATGTGCAAACAACTGTATGTTGTTTAGAAATGAAACTGCTCATTTGGATATTTGTACGGTTTGTGGCGCTTCCAGGTGGAAAGAGAACAGGGGAAATAAGACTCATCAAAGTCAGATTGTGATACAGGGGAAACCGATTGCCGTAAAGCAAATGCGTTACTTTCCCCTTAAACCGAGGTTGAAAATATTTTTTATGTCATCTAAAGTTTGTAATTTAATGAGATGGCATGCAAAAAGAGTTCATGAAAGTGACATGTTAACCCACCCGGCAGACTCTCATGCATGGAAGGATTTTGATAAGAGACATCCCGACTTTGCTAAAGATGTTCGTAATGTCCGATTGGGATTGGCAGCAGATGGTTTCAATCCATTCAAGTCTATGGTTGGTGCAACTCATAGCACATGGCCCGTGGTGTTGGTTCCATATAATCTTCCTCCATGGCTTTGTATGAAGCAACAATTTATATTACTTTCCACTCTTATTGATGGACCTAAAAGTCCGGGGGATAAGATTGATGTTTACCTTCAGCCATTGATTGATGAGTTGAATGAATTTTGGGGCGATGGTGTGATGACTTATGACTGCGAAACGAATGAAATGTTCAAACTGCATGCTGCTTTATTGTGGACAATCAATGACTTCCCAGCTTATGCAAATTTATCAGGCTGGAGTACGAAAGGGGAATTTGCTTGCCCTTGTTGCAATAAAAGTAAAAAATCTGTATGGCTTAAACATTCCAAAAAATGGGCATACATGGGTCACAGGCGTTTTCTCCCTCCCCAGCACAGGTTCAGAAAGGACAGAGTGGCATTTGATGGTTCTAGAGAGTTCAGCCCAGCACCAAAGATCATGACAGGAGTCGAAATGTTATCGCAGATTGAGGAAGAAAACATCCGCACGGTATATGAAATTCAGGATTTGGTGGCTCCTCCAGTACGTAATATTCGTGCTGCGGGTAGGCAGCGCAGTCAAAATTGGAAAAAGAAAAGTATTTTTTATAGTCTTCCGTATTGGAAAACTAACATGTTGAGGCATAATTTGGATGTCATTCACATTGAAAAAAATGTTTGTGATAACATATTGTGGACCATTTTAGGTGTCAGTGGAAAGTCAAAGGACCATGTTAATGCATGCCGTGATTTGGAAGAAATGGGTTTAAGGAAACAGTTGCATTTACAGTTAGCTGAGGGAAACAAGGCATATATACCTGCTGCACAGTATTCGATGACTACAGAGGAGAAAGAGACGTTTCTTTCCATTTTGAAGATGGTCAAGGTGCCTGATGGTTACTCTTCTAATATTTCAAAGTGTGTGAATCTGACGAGCAAGACATTGCAAGGGTTGAAAAGTCATGACAATCACATATTACTTCAGCAGTTGATTCCAATCGCAATTTGTTATTGTTTATCCCCCAATGTTGTTCAGCCCTTGATTGAGATGAGTAATTTTTTTAGACAGCTTTGTTTAAGAAATCAACGAATGAGTGATTTAAAAAGTTTGCAGGACCGAATTGTACTTACGCTTTGTCACTTTGAGAAACTTTTCCCCCCCTCATTTTTCGATGTTATGGTCCACTTGACAGTGCACCTAACTGATGAAGTAATGGCTGCTGGTCCAGTGCAATTCAGGTGGATGTATCCTATTGAACGGTATTTGAGTACATTGAAAAGATTTGTACGCAACAGAGCTCGTCCAGAGGCATCAATAGCCAATGGTTATTTGATGGAAGAGTGTACTACCTTTTGTGCAGAATATCTTACGGATGTTGAAACAAAATTAGATAAGCCCTCTCAGATTGATGATGGTCCAGTTGGAGAAGGAACCACATTTGATATGGACAACATCGAGTGGATACAAGCACATCGATATATCTTGTTCAATACTCCATCAGTTGCACCATTAATGCAGTAAGTATCTTATCAATGTGCTTGTATAACTTTTACATGTTTTCTTTGCATAAGTTGATCTTTTAAACATCGCGTAATCATTTGCAGGAAACACATTAATGAGATAAAAGAAGAGATGCATCGTGCGACTGAGTTGCAAATTCAACAATCTCATTATGCGGCATTTCATGATTGGTTCAAGGATTATGTATGTATAAATTGATTTTCATTATGAGTGAAGTATTAAACTAATTCTTTCTGCATATATCAGTATTTATTTTTATAAATTATGTAGGTTCGTAAGCTGAGGGAGTTAGGGGACCCCACGCTACCTGAAGTATTTATCCAACTGGCTGAGGGTCCATCTATAACGGCTTGTCGTTATAAAGCTATTGATGCTAATGGTTTTCGATTTCGCATTAAAGATGTTGACGACAAACGAGCAACACAAAACAGTGGCATCGGTTGTCCCTTTGTCGATTCTGGTTATTACTATGGTCAATTGATAGACATCATTGAAGTTGTATACACACACGGTTTGAAGTACATATTGTTAAAGTGTAATTGGGTTGATCCAGTGCGTGGATGTAAAGTCGATCAATATCAGTTTTCATTGGTGAATTTTAACTATATGTTATACAGAAATAATGAATGAGTTGAGAATGAACCTTTCATTTTGACATCACAAGCGGAACAAGTATTCTTCGTTACTTTGCCTTCGGATCCAAGTTGGCAAGTTGTTGTCAAAATGTCTCGGCGAGGAGTGTTTTTATTTGAAGAAGATGAACCCGAGACTGTTCCGTTTGTTTACCAACAACTTGATCAACATACCGTAGTTCAACATGAAGAAGATATTTATTGGGTCAGAGCGGCTGTTGAAGGAGAAACGGTCGATTTGCATGCTTAATGAAAGGTATAATTGTTTTCCCGCTATTCAGTAGAATGTCCTAGGATATCATAAATTATCTAATCATTTTATAAATCCTTATAAGTTTTAATCCTCACTTTTGTGAGTTAATTCAGTCATAAATATTTAGGTTGATTAACTTTCTGATTTTTTAAAATTCATTCACAACTAATTATTCAATCCATTTTTTGTTTGATTAACAGTTGTACAAGTTTGATTTATTAAGAACAATCCAATTTATCTTTTAAACACTTTGGACTCATTACTGATATTTTGTATGACTGCAGACATGTCAGGGGAAGAGGCAGAAAATCCACATCATCCATCTGAGGCATCTACGTCTCAGGGTCGAGGTATGTTTGAATGTCATTGTCTATATTTTTTATGTAATTGACATATATATATATATATAACATTTGTCAATTTATATATAAAATTGTTTTCAACAGGATCAGACTCGGCTAGTTCTTCCTCTCGCAGGAGAGGCCCTGGTCGTGGCATATTATCATGGAATTCCGACACGACGACAGATGTTTCATTTGATGAGGTATTTCATCCCGTGGGACCGAATGCACCGGCATTTATTCGTCAGCTGGGTCATATTATACGTGACCCACATCGATTTCCATTGACCACGCGTGATTGGGCTTCTATCCCTCAAGACACATTAGATCGTCTATGGAGGGCGGTTCAGGTAAGAAAATAATTTTACTTTATTTTCTATTTATAAATAATACTAATATGTTTGATTATTTTCATTATAGCAAAATTTGAAAGTATGCCCTGAAGAGTTTCGGCCCGTGTGTATGAGCAAATGCCTTAAGCTATGGAAAGATTATAAAGGCAAAGTGAAGAGGGACAACTGGGTACCAAATGTGGGTGCCCTTGACATTTTGGAAAAAGTCCCGAGAGGTGTCCTCCCGGATCAGTGGCGTGACTTGGTTGCATATTGGTCTACTGAGGGTGTTGCGGTTTGTATATTAATTATTTTGCTGTATATATATTTTCAAGAATATGTGATTTGTTTGAAATTTGAATGAATTGAATGTAGGAGGTGTCAACACGCCATTCGGAGAATCGAGCGTTGCAGGGACCAGCTCACAGGCTCGGGACTCGTCACGTGTCTCAGATCCGACATGAGGTATATATTATTCATTTTTTAATTTATTAATTAATATGGTTTTGTGTTTATATTCTTTTAATATACAGTTTCGAAGGCAAGGTGCAACAACTGATAAAATGTCGGTGTGGATAAGGACTCGTGATCGCAATGATCCAGAGGTTGCAGCATTGATAGTAAGTGTCTGTATTTACCAATAATTACATAAATCTATATATTAACATATATATATTTATATATATTTAAATATTTCACAGGATCAATTTGAAGCTGAGTTAGAACATCTGCCAGAGGACCAGCGACAGCTTCCCATGCGACGGGATGAGATCTTTCATCGCATTATTGGTCGGGACGGGCATGGCTATAGTTTGACCTATGGAGCAGGGATTCCTCGTTCTGTAGTGTCACGCGCTGCGGTTGTCGGTCCTGCTGTTGCTCATATGACACAGCAGATGTCAGATTTTGAGGCACGGCTGCGCGCTTCCGAGGAGACAAATGCGCAATTGACAGCTGAGGTTAGAGCACTGCGGGAATATGTGCGTCGAGCTGATGGTACAGGGGATCATACGACGCAGGTATATACTGTATTTATTTATTTAATTTAAATTATTTTTGTTATTAAAATATTTATAATGTTTATTTGTTGTAGGCACCTGGCCCACCAGAAGGAGGTAGCAGTGATGGAAACGCGTGACGCACCATATATTCACGAGATATGTTTTTTGTTTTTACTGGTAGGGTTGATATTGATGTACTGTATTTATTCATTTAAGTAATGCATTATTACCATCCATGGTGGTCTTTTAAATATTTTATACACATATTGAGTTTTTGATCAGATAATCTTGAATGATTCTACATTTGAAAAAGTCGAACTAATTCCAACAGATCAATAAATCTGATCTTATAGATTATGTATTATCCAATATATTTTTTATAAATTTCAGTATGGTATCGATAAAAGAAATATGTATTAATTAGATGTTATCACTTTTATTTTTCACTTTTGTAATCAATGGGATGGCCTTTGCACCCCCGGAGAGCACCCTGCACCCCCGTAGAGCCCCCTGCACCCCCGTACAGCCCCCCGCACCCCCGTACAGCCCCCCCCCCCCCCCCCCCCGCACCCCCGTACAGCCCCCCGCACCCCCGTACAGCCCCCCGCACCCCCGTACAGCCCCCCGCCACCCCCGTACAGCCCCCCGCACCCCCGTACAGCCCCCCCGCACCCCCGTACAACCCCCCGCACCCCCGTACTGCCCCCCGCCACCCCCGTACAGGCCCCCGCCACCCCCGTACAGCCCCCCGCACCCCCGTACAGCCCCCCCCCCCCCCTCGCACCCCCGTACTGCCCCCCGCACCCCCGGAGAGACCCCCGCACCCCCGTACAACCCCCCGCACCCCCGTACTGCCCCCCGCCACCCCCGTACAGGCCCCCGCCACCCCCGTACAGCCCCCCGCACCCCCGTACAGCCCCCCCCCCCCCCCCGCACCCCCGTACTGCCCCCCGCACCCCCGGAGAGACCCTCGCACCCCCGTACAGCCCCCCGCACCCCCGTACTGCCCCCCGCCACCCCCGTACAGGCCCCCGCCACCCCCGTACAGCCCCCCGCACCCCCGTACAGCCCCCCCCCCCCCCCGCACCCCCGTACAGCCCCCCGCACCCTCGTACAGCCCCCCCGCACCCCCGTACATCCCCCCGCACCCCCGTACAGCCCCCCGCACCCCCGTACTGCCCCCCGCCACCCCCGTACAGCCCCCCGCCACCCCCGTACAGCCCCCCGATACCCCCGTACAGCCCCCCGCACCGCCGTACAGCCCCCCGCCACCCCCGTACAGCCCCCCGCACCCCCGTACAGCCCCCCGATTGTGTCGTTTTCAGCAGCGCGGCGCACGCTGAAATGGCGCGTTGGGGGGTCAAAACCACCCGAACGACCTTCGAATGCCACGAAACCGTACGACAACATCCGGGGCGTGAATTGTGAAATGGTCGGCCAGACGGCACCTCATTCGGAGGTGCCGTGTGACCGCGGCGGCCGGAAACGCGTTTTCGGCGCCGTTAAACACCAAAACGGCGTGCGGCGGTCCGATTCGGAGCAAACGTGCTCCGAACGACCTGAAACCGCACGGGAACGATAGAAATATTATTCCTGAGATGCAGGAGGAGGCCGCACGTCCATCGGACGTGCGGTGCGCGCGGCACATCCGATTGTGTCGTTTTCAGCAGCGCGGCGCGCGCTGAAATGGCGCGTTGGGGGGTCAAAACCACCCGAACGACCTCCGAATGCCACGAAACCGTACGGCAACATCCGGGGCGTGAATTGTGAAATGGTCGGCCAGACGGCACCTCATTCGGAGGTGTCGTGTGACCGCGGCGGCCGGAAACGCGTTTCCGGCGCCGTTAAACACCAAAACGGCGTGCGGCGGTCCGATTCGGAGCAAACGTGCTCCGAACGACCTGAAACCGCACGGGAATGATAGAAATATTATTCCTGAGATGCAGGAGGAGGCCGCACGTCCATCGGACGTGCGGTGCGCGCGGCACGTCCGATTGTGTCGTTTTCAGCAGCGCGGCGCGCGCTGAAATGGCGCGTTGGGGGGTCAAAACCACCCGAACGACCTTCGAATGCCACGAAACCGTACGAAAACATCCGGGGCGTGAATTGTGAAATGGTCGGCCAGACGGCACCTCATTCGGAGGTGCCGTGTGACCGCGGCGGCCGGAAACGCGTTTCCGGCGCCGTTAAACACCAAAACGGCGTGCGACGGTCCGATTCGGAGCAAACGTGCTCCGAACGACCTGAAACCGCACGAGAACGATAGAAATATTATTCCTGAGATGCAGGAGGAGGCCGCACGTCCATCGGACGTGCGGTGTGCGCGGCACGTCCGATTGTGTCGTTTTCAGCAGCGCGGCGCGCGCTGAAATGGAGCGTTGGGGGGTCAAAACCACCCGAACGATCTCCGAATGCCACGAAACCGTACGACAACATCCGGGGCGTGAATTTTGAAATGGTCGGCCAGACGGCACCTCATTCGGAGGTGCCGTGTGACCGCGGCGGCCGGAAACGCGTTTCCGGCGCCGTTAAACACCAAAACGGCGTGCGGCGGTCCGATTCGGAGAAAACGTGCTCCGAACGACCTGAAACCGCACGGGAATGATAGAAATATTATTCTTGAGATGCAGGAGGAGGCCGCACGTCCATCGGACATGCGGTGCGCGCGGCACGTCCGATTGTGTCGTTTTCAGCAGCGCGGCGCGCGCTGAAATGGCGCGTTGGGGGGTCAAAACCACCCGAACGACCTCCGAATGCCACGAAACCGTACGACAACATCCGGGGCGTGAATTGTGAAATGGTCGGCCAGACGACACCTTATTCGGAGGTTTCGTGTGACCGCGGCGGCCGAAAACGCGTTTCCGGCGCCGTTAAACACCAAAACGGCGTGCGGCGGTCCGATTCGGAGCAAACGTGCTCCGAACGACCTGAAACCGCACGGGAACGATAGAAATATTATTCCTGAGATGCAGGAGGAGGCCGCACGTCCATCGGACGTACGGTGCGCGCG
Organism: Viscum album; assembly: GCA_963277665.1. Taxonomy (NCBI): domain Eukaryota; kingdom Viridiplantae; phylum Streptophyta; class Magnoliopsida; order Santalales; family Viscaceae; genus Viscum; species Viscum album. Next base: position 1,500,535,156 of record OY728122.1, on the reverse strand, counting down.
GCACGTCCGATTGTGTCGTTTTCAGCAGCGCGGCGCGCGCTGAAATGGCGCGTTGGGGGGTCAAAACCACCCGAACGACCTCCGAATGCCACGAAACCGTACGACAACATCCGGGGCGTGAATTGTGAAATGTTCGGCTAGACGGCACCTCATTCGGAGGTGCCGTGTGACCGCGGCGGCCGGAAACGCGTTTCCGGCGCCGTTAAACACCAAAACGGCGTGCGGCGGTCCGATTCGGAGCAAACGTGCTCCGAACGACCTGAAACCGCACGGGAACGATAGAAATATTATTCCTGAGATGCAGAAGGAGGCCGCACGTCCATCGGACGTGCGGTGCGCGCGACACGTCCGATTGTGTCGTTTTCAGCAGCGCGGCGCGCGCTGAAATGGCGCGTTGGGGGGTCAAAACCACCCGAACGACCTCTGAATGCCACGAAACCGTACGACAACATCCGGGGTGTGAATTGTAAAATGGTCGGCCAGACGGCACCTCATTCGGAGGTGCCGTGTGACCGCGGCGGCCGGAAACGCGTTTCCGGCGCCGTTAAACACCAAAACGGCGTGCGGTGGTCCGATTCGGAGCAAACGTGCTCCGAACGACCTAAAACCGCACGGGAACGATTGAAATATTATTCCTGAGATGCAGGAGGAGGCCGCACGTCCATCGGACGTGCGGTGCGCGCGGCAGGTCCGATTGTGTCGTTTTCAGCAGCGCGGCGCGCGCTGAAATGGCGCGTTGGGGGGTCAAAACTACCCGAACGACCTCCGAATGCCACGAAACCGTACGAAAACATCCGGGGCGTGAATTGTGAAATGCTCAGCCAGACGGCACCTCATTCGGAGGTGCCGTGTGACCGCGGCGGCCGGAAACGCGTTTTCGGCGCCGTTAAACACCAAAACGGCGTGCGGCGGTCCGATTCGGAGCAAACGTGCTCCGAACGACCTGAAACCGCACGGGAACGATAGAAATATTATTCCTGAGATGCAGGAGGAGGCCGCACGTCCATCGGACGTGCGGTGCGCGCGGCACGTCCGATTGTGTCGTTTTCAGCAGTGCGGCGCGCGCTGAAATGGCGCGTTGGGGGGTCAAAACCACCCGAACGACCTCCGAATGCCACGAAACCGTACGACAACATCCGGGGCGTGAATTGTGAAATGGTCGGCCAGACGGCACCTCATTCGGAGGTGCCGTGTGACCGCGGCGGCTGGAAACGCGTTTCCGGCGCCGTTAAACACCAAAACGGCGTGCGGTGGTCCGATTCGGAGCAAACGTGCTCCGAACGACCTGAAATGAGATTATTTCTTGAATCGAAGTTTTTAAATTATTATAGCACAATGATTTGATATTATATATATATTAAATATATATTAAATATATATTAAAACATTTAAAATATATTATATATATATATATATATTTAAAATATTGTATTTAATAGTATATATATGAATATTTTTACACATATATATATATATTTATTTATATTTATATTCAATTCAATAAAAAAAATTTAAATTTTTTTTTTTTTTAGAATAGCGACCGCCAATGGCGGCCGCTAAAGCCCTTTAGCGACCGCCAATGGCGGCCGCTAATGGCCTTATTTATAGTAGTGTTTTAAAATTATAAATTGTGTGTGAGGATTATAATTATTTCATGTTGATTGTTCATGTGATAATACACCCTATGTCCATAGTTGGCCTAGCAAATTATGTTTTTTAACAGAAGAACGAAATTTGGTTAAAAAAACCAAACTAAACATAATTGATTATGTAGTTGTAAAAATCTTGGTAGTAAGTGAAATAAAATTAATGATAAACTTGAACTTTTTTCTCAAGAATGTAAATAATTATCATAAGATAATTATGCATGAGTTTAAAATAAATTCACCTAAGTGAAAATGCAAGGTATTGGATTTCGTAAAAATTTACATTCCATTGAGTCTTATTCTCTTCATGATTTTTTTTAATGATTATAATTGAAATCAATGATCCTTTTATGATATTTAACATTTTCTCGAAACAATCACATTATCATAGTGAAACTAAATTCATATATGTAATGAAAATTATACCAATATGCAATATAATATCACCATTAAATCATTCTTTATAATATTTATAGATTCAATTTGAATTATTTTATCTAAGATAATTTTACATAATAGTTACCACATGGAAAATATTTTAATAACCCAATTACTTTTAGCTGGGTTATATTACTTCCTTATTTCCATTCATATTATATGATAATTTTTATAATTACCTTAACAATACATTTATTAATTTAATCTTATATATGTGGATTTATATTTTATACACATAATTTACTCATTAACTGATTCTTACATCAAAATTATAATCTTTTCGATGGTTTACATTGCAATCTCATTTTGAATGAGTGTTTTTACACATAAATTTCCATCAGAGTATAGTAATTGATCATTTTCTTAGAAACCCTTTCATTTTATTCTCATTTGGTTATTCATGACCATTATTAAGTAATTGTACAATTATCCCACTCTTTAATACAGTTTTTTAAATGCTTGTTAGAAAATTGGACTTTATTTATATTTTTAGTCAGAGAACATATTTTCTTCTAAAAACCACATTTTCTAAAAATGATGTTAAAAATGACTTTATAATGATTTTTTATTGAATATTTTTCACTTTTATTTAGTTTATCATGGTTTTCAGAGATATATTATTGTCACATTCCAAACTAGTATTTTTTTTAACGTTGATACCATGCAATAGAAATGTTTGTTTTACCTCATATGACATGTACATATATAAAAGTTTTCATTTCATTGAAGTTTCTTTTTAAGATTAAGTTATAATTTTTTTAAAAATGATTCCAAAAGTGATTTTCAAATAAATGGGGTTTTAAAGGATTTTTTATAATAAATGATATATTCCCTAAGAATTCTTTTAAAATATACTATTATTTATATAAATAAATGACAATAACCCTAAATTTTACACCAAATGTGATATATTTTATTTATTACACCATTATTATTCTTTTGGATGGTTTTTTATTTAATTTTCCATGCATAGTATTCACATCCACTTCTTTGATTTATTTTTTCACCCTCTTGAAAAATTCAATCTTCTATTATCATTGAACATTTATTTTCCCCTTAATTATCTATTTCATTTATCGTGGATATTAATATAGCCTATATAGTATTCCATTTTACAAGTAGTGTCTACTTTGATAGTAACCTAATTATTTGGGGAAATAATGAAAATTCGGAATTTTTTATTAAATACAGATATTGGATAAGTAATATTTTTTATTTTGACTATTCAATATGGGGAATTCTTTGGAATGGAAACGAAGAGAGTAAACCAAAAATTTGGTATCTCTTCAATGCATCGATAATGTCTCATGAGTCAAATAAGATGTGAAAATTAAATGGGTCTCTATCTATAGATTTTAACCATCTTGTGAAAGGTCTTGATGGAATAAGTTTTTATGTTCCTTATACATGACCTCAAATAATAAATCATTTCCCTCATTTTTTTAGTTATTATTAATCAATGATACTTTTTGATGACATATCTGTTGATTCATTACATTTTCTGTTCAATGATTAAATATAACATGTTCTAGTTTCTTAACTTTCCATATTTATTTTCTCCTTATATTGTTATTGGGATGGAATATGATACCATTTATTATGTTTCCATATTTTATATGTTGTTCCTTCTCATATTATTGACTATATGTCATGTGAGTTCAGTTATTTACTAGGTCATAATTATTACTCTCTTTGACTCATTTTTTCATACCTTATACATTACCCTTATTGAGAATTTGAGGTCTCCGTTATTATTTATCCTTCCCCCAGGAATCCACGAAGCATACAATGAAAGATATGCAATGATATAATAGATGGAATAAAGTTATCATCGATCATATTTAGAAAAAAATGTTGTAATTGGTGTTTTAATTTGTTATAAAAGTATCATGTATGTATCTGTTTTACCATGAATAATAAACATATTGATAATTCAGGTTTTTATTCTTTATAATTGTGCGAATGTTATTGATAGCGGACACCAGCTTCGTGATTTCTAGGGTTCAGTCTCTATTGTCGGTATCAGAGGATTTTTGTAGCAACCATTTGAAGTAGATTTAGGAAAACATACATTAGAAAACATAACCCTAAGGTTGATTTTGAGGATAATTGTATAAAAACACTGTATAAATTTGATAATGTTGATATTGTGTGGGATTTATAGTAATACATCCATTTCTGGATAGTAAAATTTGATGTGGATCTAACATAATTGTATCTATGACTAACGACTCTGACAATGTGTGTTGAACCTGATTAAGCAAAACCCGATACATGAAAAAGGGATATAATGTGCACCTAGTTAGAAACTCATGTTGGAGATGCATATTATAATTCATATTTTCTATACAGACCATTGCAAATGATTTGAACATATGTTGACAAAATAACCTAGGTTAAACCTAAGGTATTTGAAATTGAAGATAATGTGTCATGATTTATAAATACTTTAAATGATATTATCGATAAACCATACACCATGGATGGATATATGTGAAAATAAGTGGAAGAAGTATTTATGTATTTAGGGTTGTATTAAAAACATTAGTTACAAGGATATTTAATTATTAACCTTATTTCAAGGATATCTATAAAATTTATTTTGAAAATTATATTAGCATAGTTTTAGAAAAAGACAACGTGTATACTAGGTGATAACCCATGAAATATTGAAAGGGTGCAACACATGAACCCATAATTGTTGGATGATAAGGGTTTGATGCCAACCACTAACTTAAAAAATGTCATCGTTAATATGTCATTGTTTTTACTCGAACATTTTGATGAAATGATACTAGTTATAAACCAATAGTGTTTCTTTTTAGGTTAAAGATTAATGTTCTTACAGTATTAGTTTTAGAGAATAGTTACAGACAAATAGTTGTACATTTCACTATTTTATGTGCCTTATGATCCATTATATGTTTATTTTAGGTCATCAAGAATCAATGTTAATTTTTGGATATCCATTTATTGATGTATGGGATGAATTGGAATTTTTGTCAAAGCACAACCAAATGATGGAATGTTTCACATGAAATTAAAATATATCATGTATATAAGTTTTCTAATTTTCATAGGTAGTAAAATAATATCCTAACATTAAAAAATTAAAATATAAATAAAATTTATCCTAATACCTTGATTTTGGTTGAATCTATGGTCTTCTAAATCAGTGTAGATTTATTGATTTGAGGCCCTAAATATTATACTGATCATTCACTTTTTTGTGATTAATTAACTTAATCACTCCCTATAAATATTTACTATTTTCCTCCAAGTATGTATCCCAACATCCCATTAATGTTCTTTTACTCCGGGATAGAGGTATATGTTAGTCCAAATAACCATTTTACATCCCATTCACTCTTTTATAGAGTATTTTTTACAGTCCCTTCTCCTGATGTGGGATTTCAAAAATGGGGAATATCAAAAATTATATTACCAAAATCTATTTTAAATTGCATGGATGTAATTTAATTAATGCGGGTAGAATGTAAAATCCCAGAAATCAAATGTATGAATATTGAAATCGATATCGTGTACGACATGCCACACCAATTACAAAAGGGAATATAATATCCCCATAATTAATTATAAATTACTATATTAAATAAATTAAATAAATTATATATCTTAAAATTCATGTGATTCTTTGTTCTCATGTGGCATACACAACAACGAGTTTTTTCTATGGCTTGCGGTACCTGCATGACTGAGTTTTAAGTGAACAACAACAGACTATAAAAAAATTATTATTCCATATAATAATATGTAATAAACTAACCATTATGAATAATATTATCTAACATTTGAGAATATATTTAATGCACAAATATAATATTAATTCAGTAGCTTCAAATTAATTATAAATGAATATAATAGCCAATTAAAAATAAAGGGAATATATCTTATAAAACTATTTTATTCTCAGAAATATATTTATCACTTTTATATTAAATTATAAACCATCAGTGGGTTACATTAATGTAATATATATATATATATATATATATATTATTTAAAAAATTAAGTTTTATATTCATCCAATAGATTCTTTAGACATAAGATAAGAAGAAACCATATATTTCATATTAAGACCAATTTTTTTTATTATGGAATTTTTACCTCTTTTTCATGGAAAACCTATATTAAATTCAATTTTTAAAAATTATATTTATTATATATATAAAAATTAACATTATCATTGAAATATAATCATATAAATTATTTTTGGGTGACTTTTTTGTATTTTATTGTGATGTTTCATGTTTTGCTGAATAATGAAAATTGCTAAATTTTAATTTAAAACTACCTTTTAATATATTTTATTTATAAGTTAAAATCTTATTTTAAATTTTTTTAAAGTTTAATTCGATCATATTTTTATCAAATAATCCAATTCAGGTAATTACAATTTAATCTCAAGTTGATATTGTGTATAAAAATTTGAAAATATTTTGATGATATTACATTAATAACCTGCATTGTTGTCTTGTATGTGGCATTATATTTAAATTAATTTCTTCCACATATTTTAATGTAATTTGGAAAACTATATTATTTATTTAGAATCTGCATAATTGAAAATATCTTAAATGGTCAATATAGTTTTTGAACAAAAATATTAGTAAGAAAAGTTTAAATTATTTATAATTATTAAGGCAACAATATGTTTAATAAATGACTGTATCATTAACAGAAGAGCCCAAATTTCCTAGACACATTTAATAAAGGAATTGGATGGCCATACATCATCTATTAACCTAACATTTTTTTATAATGGATGACTTTTTTTGGTAAGAACGTGGGTACTCCTAACTTTATTAAAAAAATCCTTTGTGAGTCCTTTTCCACCCGTATAAATGGCCACCGCCCATGCCACATCCTAAAACCTCTCAAATCACATGGGATCCACCAATAGATGCAAAATTTACCACCCAAAATCCCTCCCTTATTTCTTGAGGCCTCTATTTTTTGGATGAAATCCAAAGAATCCTTTTGGTACAAACAAATTGGAGTTACCCAATTAAGAGTTAACACCTTTGCTCAAGGAGTTTAGTTTCGCTTCCATCGTCCACACCATAAAATCTACTTATTTCCTAATTATATTACAAAACTAGTATCCGTAATATACTAGTGTGTTTTTAATCTTTGTTTTCGACCTAAAACATAACACAGTTCCATTTAACGGGTAACATATATGTTGTTTACATGTATAATGAACTACCGCCTCACGAAATGACGATTAATCATTTTTTCCTTTACTACCTATCATGGTGGAAATTATCACTTACCGTCTGTTTATACATGTTATATATAATATTTATTATGTATTTAATACTATTTATTTCTTTTATAACTCATATCTTTATTCTTACCATTTTGTGTAAAAATGATAACATTATATCTAGAAGTGTGGACTACTGCCCCCATGAAACGATGTGATTCATTGACATAGTATATGGAATGTATAAATATTATTATAATTAAACATATGAGACATAAAAAACAGATATATATTATTCATGAAATAATAACAATATGAATAATATATATATATATATATATATATATATGTTGTGGCCATAAAAACACACAATTTTCCACATCATTTTATTCAATTTTTAATGATTTAATTAATTAATTTTTCACTTTTAATAAATAAAGGCACTTTTTTATTTTTATAAATAAATTTCTTAATCACTCGTTTTTTATAAAAAATTATATATTTTAATCCTTTAAAATAATTAATTTTGTTTTTTTTTATTTTTATAATCTTTTAATTTACCAGATTTGTTTAGTTTATTTAAATCTGCTTAACTTTTTAATAAATTTACATTTTTTTAAATAATCATTTAATCATTTTTTTTGTTATAAATTAAAGTAGTATTTAATTTACTATACTATCTTTTAATTTATATTCATTAAAATAAATAAACATTATTAATTATTATGTTTAATTATTTTGTTAATAAATTAATTAAAGAATTTGATATTTAATTTAATAAAATAATGTGTTTTATATTTTTAAGTACTCTCTTTGATATTTAATTAATTATTTTAGATTTTGAATAATTTAATACTTTAATTTATTGTTTGTAGTATAAATTTAATGTCACTAGCATTTTTTTAGTCTTTCGGTCTCAATGACGCTCACATTAACTATTCGCATCCCAAGCTACCAATGCACCCATGCATTCCTTTTACATTGACAGTGACTCAATTTAGAATTTTCCATTATCTTTATGAGTCATGAAGATAGCCCTTTCGTCGTATTAAATTACTAGTTTCAATTTTTAATACATTTCTTTTATCTTAGATTAATTTAAAATCAACAATTAATTAAAGTGTTACATTAATTACTTTTTAATAGGTTTTATTTATATTAGTTTATTTTTATATTATTTTTATGATTTTAGTTTACCAGAATAATTAAATTTTTATCTAAAGGAAGTTTTAGTTTTATGTTTATTAATTTTTTTATGTTTATTTATGTTGCAATGAAATTTTCATTTAGTTTTTGACACCGACCATCGGTGTCGATCTAACCTCCCTTGCTACCAACATCGTTCATTGGTGTCAGTTGCAATCCACTGACATTGTTCATCCACCCTCTTATCGATGTTGTAACGGCGTCGGCTCCACCTCACTTTACTCTTTCACAATGGCGGTGCCACTAACACTGAGCCACTTCACCAAGACACCATTTCGTAACTCACCTCCTACTAACATTTCCCTACATTGCTTCCCCTCTTTCGGTTTCTCATTCCGATTGATCCTAATAAAAATATGGCACTCCATTAAAATCACCTTCAAAGCTCCCCTGCCTCATTGCCACCCCCACTTATTCACCCTCTGACGCTGTTGTAGATCTCTCCCATTCACAATATACCACTACCACTTTCGATCCAGTGTTTAACCAAAAAATTCCACAATTCCATATCTTACAATCCAGATAACGAATGAGTCAAACTAACTCTATGAAACCCATAAGAGTACACTGATCCACCGCTGTTGGCCGCGTGGTGAGGAACCAAAGAGGAATGTCCTGCTATAACCGGGAATCCATACGAGGAAACCTCTTGCCACTGAACAAAGTTGTTCTGATTTGTCATGCTGTGACGCTTGGATTCGAGGATGAAGCCGCCGGTTTGAAGATTTCCAATCTGAGGGTGAAGTTGTAGCCACACCGGATGACACTCAAGGTGACTCCGCATCACACGACCCTAGGACAACGCACCGCTATAGTTGAAGGACCCTCGGGTGCGTCGTGTGAGGAGGAGTGCGACCAAGAGAGCTGTGTGTTGTGTGAGGAGGAGGGAAGCTGTGCTGTAGATGGAGCCACACCATGTTTGAGCAGTGTCGCCGCCAGACCTTATTGTAGTGTGGAGATAAACCCTTCCCCCTGAACAGCATGATTTGGGGGGGGGGGGATGAAGATAAAGATAAAAAAACTAATCTAAAAATTGAACATACAAAAATATTAACAAAATTATTTATAGCAACAAATTAAATTATGTTTGTAATATTAGAATTAATTAACCAATAAAAATATTTATTTTATTATTAAACATTAATAATTAATTTATAAAAATGAAAACATTTTTAGTTAAATTAAATACATTAACTAGATATATTATATAATTAGTATTAAAACTATTTATTTATATATATTAAAAAATTAACATTAATTTTTGTTTAACTAATGGTATAAAATAATTATAAATAAATATTTAAAGTCAGGCAAGTAATTAAATAATTTAATCATAGTTCAAAATAAAACAAAATAATAAATAAATTTATAACAAATAACTATTAATATAAATTAAATAACATTAAATCATACATTAATTAAGTTGTTGATTATTTAAAAAATTTAACACTTTTTATTAATGTAAATTTAATTACATTCGGTTTTAAATAACCAGGTTCACACCAAAGCCTTAAAAACATCCATGTGCATTCAACTAACACTTCAAGAGTTAGTTACAAGGGTAAAAATAATGCGACGTGTGTTTCATGAAAAAACATAAGTGTGTAGTGAAATAGTGAGAGACATGTTTAAGTCGCTAGAAGCTAGTAGTGATTAGCACTAGATGACAAAGCACAAAATGAAGAGCGGACAATAGGAAAATGCAGGACACTCATTCAACATTCCATTAAAACATATTTCGAGAGCGGACTCTATAAGGAGATTCGGCCTTAAGACACAAAGAGCATGAAATGATGGAGTTTGAGAGTAGAGTGGTACTAGATGAATCCTTCCTCCCTATGTCATTGTGTATTTTATTCTATTTTGGATTATTTTCTATTTTTGAAATCAAAATGATTTTTGTATTATTTTTTCTTAGCTCGGGAATTTTTATTCTAGTAGATTTATCATTATATGACTTCACATATGTTACATTTTTAGAATCATAATCAATTGGTGGGATTTATTTATGATTATCTATTTAATTGTTCACTCCTCAATGTTTTTCAAAACTCATAAATTCATGATAAACTGGTGAGTAAGATATTGAATAAATTTATCAGAGAATTAATGTCTTTAACAGTTGGATTTTTACGGTGACTAAAATTCCAATTTGTATCTTTTTCAATTTCACAAGCAATTTGATTAATTCTCGAGTGGTGAACTCCATGAATCAGTCTTCTGTCTGTTGAGTTTCCTGGTGAGACAGATTCTTGAACTTTTCTTTGAGGTATGATTCAGTAAAGAGTTGTGGAGAAAATAATATTTTAACAAGTAGTTTGTAATTTCTGAGCATTACACTTGATCTATTGCTCCTTTGTTTAGCTACTGTATATTAGTGCATTGTATTTATTTTGTATTTCAACACTCTAGAGTAAGACTTAGTTTCAATGTTAATATATTTTTTTCTCATCCTTTTTTTCACATAATCACAAAAAAATAATAAAAAATATAAATAGTATAAATATGTTCAATCCCACCACTACTGACAACAGTGGAGTTTATTTTGATTAAAATCAAAGAAATATCATCTGCCTTCTCTGTGGATCAACCATGAACCACTATGCTAGTGTATGTCAATAAATGTAATTTTTAGGCTATGATGACCTCGGTACTCAGTATAATTTGGCCCTATTTATATGGATGGAACGTGCTGAGTGTCTTCGGTTTTAATTAAAAAACATGAAAAATTTAAAAAAAATAAAAAATTATGCTCAATAAAAATATGTTAACCTGGTCCTGCTGCTTTTTTTGAACACCAATAAAATATGTTATTTGAAAATTGGATTTTTTTGAAAAAAAATTAATCTCAAAAATGAAATTTCATTAGAAATGGAATCAATCAGAGCCTCATTTTTCTATTGTTTCTATTATGGGCACACTGCCTGACAATGTGTTGATAACCAGCCACAACTGGCTGTTTACGTTGAAAATCACGAGCAATTTGAGTCTAATCCTAAATTTATAACTGAACATTAATTGATTGAAACCAAATAGGATGTCAGGGATGTTATTTGGAATTCCTTTTCATGACCCCTCCCCACAAAGTGTACCCTTCCTAGGTCGGCAATGTGAGAAGGGAGATAATGACCCCCCGAGTCCCACCTCCAGTAGGCCCCGAGTTGGCGACTAGCACCAAGTGTATAGTAAATACACAAATGGGAGGCATTACCCTCTAATATAACACATGTGTAAAAGAGAGATAAGATAGAAACCAACAAAATCCAACTCAAACTGAAATATAAAGGAAATATCATGTACACATATGTAATGTCATGAAAAACTACCACAACTTAGAGGGGAAAATTGCAAGTACCCAAAAGAAATTAAAAATATTAGTGACCACGAAGTCTGAACATCTCCTACAACTCCGAGCTTGTAGAATCCAGCTTGATCTTCAACCTGCTCCCAGTGACCTAAAAATAGTTTATATATTCATAGGGTGAGTATAACATTATACTCAGTAGGATCCTCCCTAATGCCTCTTGTGCAAAATTAAAGAAAGAATACTAAATCATAGTGAGGAATAAGTGAAACTAACTGGTCACCTAAACATGTATACTTTGTTCCTAGCCTCACCATGTATATTATCACCAATTAATGCATACAAGTGAATATAATATAATAATGAATATCAAGGGTACCCTTTTACTACTTCCCCACTCATTTTCCACTTTGCCCCAACATCCACGTCATAAGAATCTCTCTCAAAAATGGCTTGCCCACAGACACCTAGGCGAAGCACCACAACATGCACCTCATACAACAAAACCACCATGGCCATGTAAGCAAAGTCACAAGGTTGTGTAACTTGTATCATACGTCAGGTATGAATCCTCAAGCCATTATAGCCCATACACTGATTAAGGATCCTCAACCCATCATAGCCTATACTCATTACACCTATACTAGTCCATAGGAAACTATATCCAAAATATATGTGTGTGAATAACCATAATCCATTATATCCCTCTACACACATATATGGGAAAAACTAACCCATATGCCTACGAGAACAAGTAACTACCAATAGAAGAGTGTGGGGCCAAAGGGGGTAGTCAACCATCCATCCTCCCACCAGAATGTGGGAAAAAACACCCCCAGGGCTCAAAATCCCAGGGGTGTCAGTTTCCCTTACTAATGGGGTGGATTAGAGTATAGAAACACAAAAATTACAGAATATACTATATCTTACAACCACACTATGGGTATAACCTAGTCTTAGAATCAACTACAACTAATGTGTCTCAAAATCCTGGCTGCCACTTCTAATACTAGGTATCCTATAAGCACAAAACCATTTAAAGAGCTTAATTACATTACTCTATTCCATTTTTATTAGTTCCACTTTATGTTATTTAATTCTTTAAAAATTAATAAACCATTAACAATTCCACATTAAATTTCATTAGCACCACACCCAATGTCCACTATCCCTTTAAAATTGTAACTTCATCATTGTGTCCCAGCAAGCTCCAACCCCATGGTCTAACATCATTTATTCAATTATTTATTTACCGCATTACTTTTGCATTTTCCCAGGAATTCTAAAAAACATTCTATTCTACAAAACACAAGGGGCATAACATATTGAGTAGATGAACTACTCATCGATTCATTGCTACCTATAGCAAGTGTGTAAACCCATCCTCCCTTGAGAAGCTAAACCTAGAAAGCAAGTGGCATACCACACGCTTCTTCGCCCCTTTTGGAAGATTGGTAAGCAAGGTCAATTGCTTTGAGTAGTGGGGAAATTAAAGAAGACAAAAACCAAAAATAATCAACAAGAATCCAATCATTCACATCCAACCCATTTCATCATCCCAGGTGTCCTCCATGACACCCATATGCATCAACTGATGCATCTTGCCACTCAATGCATCAAATACTACCACAACCATTAGGACTCCCTACTCTCACATATCACAAAAGCCATCCAAACTCACATCAGAACATAGATAGTAGGAAAACAAACATCATATCAACTGGGCTCTTGTCCCTTAAACAAGAAAGAGGGTAACTCATAACATTATGGGGAATTATCCCTTATTAAAATACCAGTTTTTTATTCCATCTTGAACTATCCAATTAATTAATCGCATGATCCAACTACGGGAAACCTGAATTGTAAGCTATCACAAATTGACGAATCATGCCTACTACATCAGTTTGATTAGCATGAAATTACAACAACAAAAATCAGGTTCATTCGAATTCCAATTTATCATTATCCAAACAATTATCAATTAATTCCAACTTTATATTCATTACCAATTTCCATCGAGAATGAAAATCTTAAAAAAAGAAAGCATAGATATCACACTATCATGCTAAACAAGAGGCAATAACATACAACCAATATCAATTTATTTATCTTGTTTAAATATTCATTATGATAATTCCATTGTGATCTAGTGGGATAAAACATTCAAACTATACAGTTGAACATAAAAGAAAAGAGAAGCGATGAATCCACTACCACGAACAGTTCTTGAGATTCATTATATGAGAACAAGCCACACAACAGGTGACAATATCCTCCCCTATAACAACTGCATCCACGTGAGGATGCAGAGACCCCACCACAACGGTCACAGCCAATAACAGTCCATTAAGAACATGGATAGAGAATTCCATAGAAGGGAAAATATAAACATAAGGAGATGAATTCAAAATAATGATGATAGATCATACCAAATATCGAAGATTGACCGATACTGCTTGGTTGCATCAAAACAGAGGGGAACCAATCCAATGAGGAAAGTTTGATTGTGTAACTCCTACAGGATGGAATGAAGGGTTCGATGTCTCATTGCCGAGAACTAGGAGGAAGAACAAGGGAGGAAGATATATCGTCCCTTTAGAAGATTTAACCAAGCAATGGTTTATGATACGTAGGATTTTCCATTAAAATCAGATTGTATTAAACCACATGTTTTGACCAAGTAAAAGCATCCCGAGCCTTAGAGAAACTAATATAGGAGTTATGACCTTTGAATTGGCCTTGGAGTCCTTAAAACAAGGCTTTAAATGCATTTTACTTTAATGGAAACATCAATGGGGCGAAAATGTATGAAGCTGAAAACACTGTTCATGAACACGAAATTTGGAAAAAGAAATAGAGGCTACCATTGGACCTCACCATTTTGGAAACACTTTTCATGAAATCTCAATTTAGAAAAGGAAATAGAGGAAACCGTTGGACATCACCATTTAGGAAAGATTGTTTAATAACTCAAAATTTGGAAAAGGAAATATTGGAAACCGTTATAACCTCACCATTATGGAAACACTGTTCATGAACTCAAAATTTGGAAAAAGAAAATAAAGGATACAGTTGGAACTGACAATTCTGGAAACACTTTTCATAAAATCAAAATTTGGAAAATTAAATATAAGCTACTGTTGGAAACTCACCATTCTGTAAACACTATTCATGAACTCAAAATTTAGCAAAGGAAAGAGGTCAACATTGGAACCTCGCTATTGGTAGCTCACCATTGCACTGTTCAACTAAGGCTATCGATGAAACTGTTCACATAAGGTCATCATTGCACTATTCAACTAAGGTTACCATTGTACTGTTCACCTAAGGCTACCGTTGACACTGTTCAGCTAAAGCTACCGATGACATTGTTCACCTATGTCTACTGATGACACTATTCACCTAGGGCTACTAATGAACTGTTCACCTAAGGCTACCGATGCTCTGTTTACCTAAGGCTTCTGATGACAATGTTCAGCAATGGCTACCAATTTCACTGTTCACCTAAGTCTACTGATGACACTGTTAACCTAAGCCTACTGATGCACTATTCACCTAAGGCTTCTAATGCACTATTCACAGAACTAAAAACTTTGAAAAGTTTTGGGAATAAGTCACCTTGACCTCCTGGAATACCTCAAACACCATATTTTTGCAATGGATTTGACCAGAGAGGTCCTGGATATTATATGAGACACCTCTCAAAACATTCTCGTTATCGAGAATTTAAAACCAACCTAAAAGGGGACAGAAATAAGTCCAAACAACCACCCATCAAGATACCTCTCAAAAGAGATCAAGCCACAAGGAGCAACCAAAGAAAGCCATCTCATAAACACGCGAGGTCTATAACGTCAAAGGGGACATCATTACATGAAAAAAGTAAACATCAAGCAAATCTGGGTACTAAGCACATATCTATGACTCACATTCCCAGGTACGCTCCTCCATGCCATTGTGTCGCAACAAGACACAAACCAATGGGATAGAACACTCATGAAACACCTTGTTTTTACGGTCATGGATCTCCACAGGCCACTCCTCAAAGGTCACATCATCATCTACATAGATCTTTACCCTATTGATGATTTGAGTGTCATCATGAAGAAAACGATAGAGCTATGGTACATGAAAAACATCGGGTATGTGGATCATCTATGGGGGGAGTCATACTCGATAAGCCGTAGCACAAACAAGAACTAACACATCGAAAGGCCCAACAAACTAGGGATAATGCTTACACACATGACCAAACCATCCTTTCCCATGAGAGGGAGTCTCCATCAGAAACATGTGATACCCAAAATCAAACTCGAAGGGTCTCCTCCTTTGATCAACATATGATTTCTGATGATCCTACATTGTCTTCATCCTCTCAAAAATCACCTAAACCATCTCTATTGTATTGTGAAATAGTTCTGGTCTAAGAATTGCCGACTCTCTGATGCTAGTCTAGCACAATGGAGAATGGAATGGCCAGCCATTCAAGGCTTCAAACGGCACCATATCGATGATGGAGTGAAAACTTTTATTGTAAGAGAACTCCACTAAGGGTATGTGCCTCATACATGCACCTCCAAAATCTAGGACACAATAGCATAACATATCTTCAAGAGGCTGGTTTGTCCAATTAGTTTGACCGTCTGTCTGAGGATGAAAAGTAGTGCTAAGGTATAGTTGAGAACTGAAATCATGTTGGAGACTTCTCTACACTGTGGAGGTAAAACGAGGATCTTGATCTAAAATGATAAACCTTGTGATTCCATGAAGTCTCACCACCTCCTCCGGATACATCCTCGAAAAAACATCCACTGAGCTCGACTCCTTGATCGCTATGAAGTGGGATGATTTTGGTAGAAGATCCACTGCCACCCAAAAAGCATCATGTCCTCCAAGAGCTTGAGGTAAACTATTAACAAAGTCCTTTGAGATGTCCTCCCACATCCACTGAGGATCATCTAACGGCTGGTGCAGACCAAAAGGAACACGGTGATCGGCCTTCACCTTCTGGAAGACCAAACATCGAGACACAAACTCTACAACTGCAGACTTTAGCCCAGGCCATGAAAACTCCCTCAAGGATCAGCACAAAATTATCATGCCAGGATGCACCAATAAAGGGGAACTGTGGAACTCTCCGAGAACCATCTTGCGCATCACCAAGGGAACAAAAATCATTCCATGATACAACCCTCAGTGTTGTTCATCCTCAGACCAACCATCAGGGGCCTCACCACAAACAACTCGGTCTCTGCAGACCTCCACCTCAAGGTCCCCCAACTGGGACTCTTCCACCTGTTGCACTAGATATAGTCGCACTGTCATCTGTAAAAGACAATGTATACCCCCAAATTCTCCCACATAAAGATGTAATGCTGATAGTTATTCCATTACTCTCCAAGAGTCTCCAGATTCATGCAATACATCACTACGTGACTTCAAAATCAGCGCATCAACTAAAAAATTCCCCTTTCCAGGTGTATATGATATTTCAAAGTCATATTATAGTAAGAAATCCATCCTCCAAAGCAGTCTTAAGTTCAAGTCACGAAGGGATAAAACATACCTCAATCTCTTATGATCAGGGTAAACCACAAAGCTCTCACAAATGAGGCCATGTCTCCACCACATCAGAGAAAACACCACGACTGCCAACTCAAGATCATGGGTGGGATAGTTATATTCATGAGGACGTAATTGCCGATACCCATAAGAAACAACTGATATTTGTGGCATTAGAACACAACATAACCCCAGATGCGAAGCATCGCAGAAAACATCAAATTGAAATCCCTCAGCTGGAAGAAAAAGAATTGGAGAAATTACCAACTTCTCATTTAGATACTCAAAAGCCATCAGACACTCATCAATCCATATGAATGCCTGATTTTTTCTGGTCATCCGGTTAGAGGAGTCACAACTTGATAGAAATCAGATATGAACCTCTTGCAGTAGCCTGTGAGACCAAGAAATCTTCACACCTCTAAAACTCTCTTGGGGGATTCCCAAGAAACAAATTCTTCTATATTTGATGGATCCACAACTACTACCTGATTGGACACAACATGCCCCAAGAAACAGACTTATCGAACCCAAAACTCACACATTGAAAACTTTCCAAATAGCTGATGTTGATGAAGAACTCCCAAAACATCATGTAGATGCTCTGTATTCTCCTCCTCATATGTGGAGTACACAAAAATGTCGTTGTTCAGAACCACCATGAAATTTTCTAGGACTACAAAACACAATTTTCATCAATACCATAAACATAGATGGAGCATTTGTCATGCTGAACGTCATTATAAAGAACACATAATGCCCATAACGACATCAGAAAGAAGTCTTCGGTATATCCTCATACTTCACACGCATCTAATGATATCCTAAACACAAGTTGATATTTTAGAACCAACATGAACACTTTAGTTGATCGAATAAATCATCAATCCACGGAAGAGGATATCGATTCTTCACCATCACATTGTTTATGTGACGATAATCAGCATAAAATCGCAAACTGATGTGAGCCTTCTTCATGAACAAAACTGGTGCACCTCATGGTGACTCACTCGGCTGAACAAAACTGCACTGTTACATACCCTCAAACTGTACACGTAGCTCTCGTTACTCAAAATGGTCCATCCTATATGGAGACAAAGAGATAATAGACAATCCTGGTTGTAGCTCGATCCCAAACTCGATCTCTCGTCGATGGGGTAATGCTACCCCCTCTTCTGGAAAGACATCATGGTACTCTTTTACAACCCTAGGAAACACCAACTGCTAAACCTATAATGATCTCAGCATCATCTCATCCATCATGGATGATAAGAATGGAACACACCTCTAACCCATCTGAGGGTCTCGCTCACCAATGAACACCACTGGTTCTCCATCTGCATTGGAGAACAAAACCTTCCTCCTGATGAAATTCAGGATAGCCTACACTGAATACAACCAATCCATGCCAAGGATGCGATCATATGGTTGTATTTTTAAACATTAGAAATATCCCCAAGAGTAGTGTTTCCACAACACTAGCTCACAGTCTCTACAAACTTTAAATAATCATCTCGACATCCAACTGGCGTAGTCTACGCCAATGGCACTAGAAGCCTCTATACCTAATTTCCAAAATCATGGACTAGGGAATGTGATATGAAGGAGTGTGTCAATCATGAATCAAACAAGGAATACACCAAGGTAGAATACAAGAAAAGGGTACATTGAACATCGTATGGATCGCCTGGTGCTGGAAACACTAAAGAATGAAGTTGACCATGACATCCACTACTACCTCTCGGACCTTGATGATGACCACAACTACGGAAGCGCTCTACTCTTTGAGGACAAGGAGTGTGACAGGGTTGCCCTTTGCCTACCCAAACTACCCTATGCTGATTAAAAGCAGGTGCAACCTACTGCTGCTACCTCGTTTGGAACTGCCCCAACAGAGGAACCGGGATCCGAACACCTGGTGAACGATGACTACTTTGAATGGTAAGGCACTCTCACTGCAGATGACCTTGGCCAACACAACAAAAAAGTGCTTGATTCCTTGGCATAGTCCTGAGAGATACTGCCCTAGGTGAAATGAGATGATGAGGGCTGGGACCTACCCCCGACTGAACGGGAACTCTTTTTCCCTAAAACCGGGAACCCCAGACCACAGCTCTACTTCATGAGGAATCATGATGACTCCCCTCTCATGATGATCTGGTTCTTTCAAATGTCCCCTTGATGACCTTTCCCCTCACCAGCACCTCAAGATATGTCTTAAGCATAAATGGGTTGACTTGGCCCTAGATCTCTGAATGCAAACCCTCTTCGAAATGCCACGCCCTAGCCTCCTCATCTACAAACAGGTCCGAATAATATCGTAAAAGGTTCTAGAAATGGATTCCAAACTCTCGCACAATGGAGCTCCCCTGTCAAAGGGTAAGAAGATCCATGCGACTAGATGCCTGTGTGGCCAAAGAATTAATCTCAACTCTAAAATTGTCTCGAAACTCCTCCCATGAGATTGATGGCTCCTCATGATCCCTAAGGAACAAGAACCACCACTGCCTCGCTGCTCCATGCAACATCGTCACAACAAAGTACACATAGTGTTCCTTCTTAGCATGGAACGAAATGAAGCTTATTTTGACCTCCTCCATCTAGTATTTTGTGACATCATCTGAAATGGAGCCCTCATTCTTCTAAAGACTCTAGTGCTGAATCTCTCCGAGTGTCCTCCTCCAAGTTTCGTCATCATCAACCTCTACCCTACGATGATCTTTTGGAACAGCCTACTAATCATATTCTATTTGTTTTTGACGAGGACATCAACTTGGATCCACACTTGTAAAATAACAAATAGTTAGAGCTCTTAAACCTGGAATAATGAAGACTCAACATTAATTAATTAATTATTTTTTTATTCATTTTTGGTAAACCTTTACCATGGTCTACCCATTGAAACACATGCACCCAGAAGAATGATACATGATCCATTCCTAGTTCTCTACCCTACAACTAGTATCACCTCATTATGTACCCATTGTAAACATAAAGGTATGTACATCAGATCATCGGGGGCCCTAAACGCCTATGTCCTAGCCGGTCTCCAGTGTTTACATCACTTGCTAAACATGACTGACACTGTTTCTCTACTATACCATGAAACCTCACCCGTGCCCAACTATAAACTCCATCCAATCGCTCAAACTCTCTCTGATACCACTCTATCACGACCCCCTCCCCATCATGTGTATCTGTCCTGGGCCGGTAATCTGAGACGGGAGATAATAACCCTTGAGTCTAGCCTCCAATTGGCCCTGGGATGGAGACTAGCACGGAGGGTATAATAAACACACAAATGAGAGATATTAACCTATATGATAACACATGGAGAAGAAAGAGAAAATATTCACACCAACCAACTCCAACTAAAATATAAATATGATATAAATACCATGTACACATATGTAATGTCATGAAAAACAACTACAACTGAGAGGGGAAAACTGAATGTACCCAAAATAATGAAAAAACAGCAGTGACCACGAAGCCCAAAACACCACTGGAACCCCAAGCTAGGAGAAACCAGATTGATCTCCAAACTTCTCCATGTGACATGAAAAAAATTGTTTTTATAGAAATTGGGTGAGTTTCATATCACCAGAGGGTGGATCGTTTCTTTATAAGGACGAATGAGATGTCTAGGCGAGTAGAGCGGGACCCAAGCATAATGGGCAAGGATGAGTTAAGGCCCAGATTTCTAGTCTATATCTAGATGAGCAGGGGTTTTCACATATGGACTTTCCTCTAGTGGTGGATCATTTCAATGATGTATTTCTAGATGATATTTCATGTTTGCCTCTGGAGTGTGAGGTAGACTTTTCAATTGAGCTCGTGCTAGGAGCAGCACCAGTTTCCTTTCCTCCTTATAGGATGGCTACATCTCCTTAGGGTTCTCCTGTCCTGTTTGTGAAGAAGTCAGATGGTGCTCTCAGGCTTTGTGTGGATTATTGGAAGATGAAACAGTTGACAGTCATGAACCGATATCCCTTTCCGAAGATTGATGATCTCTTTGATTAGCTTCTAGGAGCCCGGGTGCTCTCAAATATTGACTTGAGCTCCAGTTACCATCAGTTGCGTGTTATACCAACAGATATATCTCTCACAGCCTTCCAGATCATGTATGGTTTATATGAGTATATGGTTATGCCATTTGGTCTCATGAATGCACCTGTAGTTTTCATAGCACTGATGAACTGAGTGTTCCATCCATAAATGGTTTATTTCTTGGTGGTCTTTGTGGAAGATATCTTGGTGTACTCTCACACTCGACATGACCATGATAACCATATTGATATTGTGTTGAGTACACTGAGAGAGAATCATTTATATGATAAGCTCTCAAAATTCCAATTTTGGATGGAAAAGATTCACTTCTTGGGTCATGTTATCTCAGAGACATGAGTATCAGTAGACCCAGAGAATGTGAGAGTAGTAGTTTCCTGGGAGAAGCCGAAGTATGACTTTGATGTATATATTTTTCTAGGGCTGGTTGCATACTACAGACATTTCATATAAGACTTTTCATGATTAGTAGCACCACTGAAGAGCCTGACTAAGAAGTGTGAAATGTTCCTAGGGTCTGATTCATGTGAATCAGCCTTTTAGGAGTAGAAAGGGAGGTTGACTTCAACACCAATACTAGTTTTTCTAGAGCTGGGAAAGATCTATACTGTGTATTGCGATGCTTCAGGTATCGGGCTGGGAGGTGTGCTTATGCAGGGAGAAGGAGTCGTTGTGTATGGGTCTCAGCAATTAAGGCCACATTAGAGGAATTATCCGACGCACGATCTCAAGTTGGCTACTGTTGTTCATGCCTTTCACTGTTGGAGAAATTATCTTCTGGTAGAGTATTTTGTGGTTTTCACTGACCCCAAGAGTCTCAAGTACATCTTCACTCAGCATGACATGAATTTGAGATAGTGAAGGTGGGTTGAGTACCTTCGGTCTTTTGACTTTTGAGATTTCCTATACACTTGAGAAGGGAAACGCAGTGGAAGATGCATTGAGCAGGAGGACTCAGATACAGACAGTTCAAGAGGCCATCAATGAGTGTATGCTTATGGATCTTTTTTATGAGGTGCATTTTATGGTGCACAATAGACATGGGAAAACATTTATTTCTTTTATAGATGTTACCTCTACTCTTCTTGATTGAGTGCGAATGAGGAAGCTATCAAATTCTATAGGCCTTGTCCTACGAGAATGTGGGTTAGGAGAGGACCCTATTCCATTAGGGACCAGAGGGGAGGACGAGATCTTGAGTTTTTAGGGGTGCGTATGGGTGCTAGCAGACATACACGAGGAGATGATGTTGGACTTTCATTCCTCAGTTTGGGCAGTTCATCCTGGTGTCACCAAGATGTATCGTGATCTACACCATCGGTATTGGTGGCCAGGTAAGAAGAGATATGTTGCTGGTTTCATTATGAGGTGTTCCACCTGTCAGCAGGTGAAGACATAACATCAGCGACTAGAAAGGCTTTTACAGCAGTTACCCTTTCCCGAGTGGAAGTGAAATGATGTTGTGATGAATTTTGTGATGGGTTTGCCGAGGTCACCTCAAGGGAATGATGCAGTTTGAGTTGTCAGTGACAGACTCACGAAGGTTTCTCACTTCATGATGATCAAGGGGACCTTCAGTTTTGATGAGATGGGAAGTTTGTACATCTGAGAGATTGTACATCTTCATCGAGTTCAACACTCCATTGTTTCAGGAAGAGATGCATGTTTTACTTCCTGGGTCTGGAAGGGACTGCAGAAGGCCTTGGGAATATACGTACTTCTGAGTACAGCATACCACCCCCCAACAGATGGCCAGTCCGATAGTACGATTCAGGTTCTTGAGGACATGCTTCGCACATGAATCATGGATTTTGGAGGTTCTTAGGAGAAGCACATACCTCTTGTGGAGTTTTCCTATAATAATAGTTTTAAAGGAACTATTTAGATGGATCCTTAGGAGGCTTTGTACAGTAAGCCATGCCGATCACCCTTATGTTGGCAGGAGGCAGGAGAGGCAGCTGTGCAGGGACCTCGTCTTGTCTAGGAGACCACTGAGCAGATAGAGTTGATTCAGAAGAGGATGGCTATGGAATAGTCTCAACAGATGTCTTGTGCTAATCAGTGGAGATGACCTCTGGAGTTCAGGGTCAGAGATCAGGTTTTCCTGCGTGTCACACCTATGTTGGAGAATAAGAGAATTAGGAGACATGGTAAGCCTTCTCGAATTTATTTCCGACTGTTTGAGGTGTTGGGGAGAGTCAGGATGATTTCCTATCGGCTGTAGTTGCCTTAGAGGTACATGGATATGCAGGATGTATTTCTAGTTTCTCAGCTTTGATGTTACTTCTCAGACCCATCTCATGTCTTCCAACCCGAGGAAGTTGAGTTGGAAGAGGATGCATCTTTTGAGGAGCATCCTCTTTGGATTGTCAATCGACGTAAGAAGGTTCTCTGTGGATGGTATGTTCCTTTAGTACTAGCACTATGGATACAAGAATGAGTACAGGACAAGACTTGGGAGAGGGAGGCATACGTACAATTACAGTGGCCAGAGCTGTTTGTGGTTTCTTCTTCTACACCGCCTTTCTTGGGAAATTCAGGGACGGATTTATTTAACGGAGGGGGGGGGGGGGGTGGGGAAGTTTGTAAGGACTCAGATATTCTTTTCAGGTATGTGTTCCTTCTTCTGGTAGTTTTTGAGAAAAAAGGTAATTTCTGGAAATTTATAAAGTACACGCCATATACATTATGAGTACACGCCATGTACTGGGTCACTGTAGGAGGCCGTGTGCTAGCCATGTGATGGCCACACACACGACCATGCGGGGGTGACCTGAAGGTTACCTAAGGTAGAGTACGGAAATGGAAAGTACACACCGGGTATTTTCTTTTTTTTTTTTCCATTAAACTTACCGGGGTCACGTCTAATAGCCAGAAACATCTTCCTCTAGGTATCATTCGGCCGAGAGCTCCCATACTGCCACGATCTTCCTCTGAGTCCCCAACTGAGTATCCAAACTTGGATTCAACCGCCGTCGATTGTGTTGAGATCACCTCAGTAAGATATCTCTTCTTCCTGAGCTTCATCTCCCAATTCCGCCTCCTTCTCATGTTATCCTCTATTGAACATTTTAGACGTTTTTATAGATCTTCAGCATTCTAAGTTGTTTCAAGACCTGAAACTAAAGTATATCGATATGCCAACACTGAGGTAGGTGGTTTGTGACTTTCTATCGAAATTATTTAAGTTATATGTACAATTTTGTCCAATACCCTTGAACGGGGTATTTCATGTTTACCGTTTTAACCCTGTTAATTTCCTGCTATACTAGTATGCGTAAATAGTGGTTAATTGGAAGTGAATAAGGCTGTTTACTATGATTTGGATGTTTTTACCATGAATGTTCTATTTAGGGCCATTTGGTCCTGTTTAGCCATTAGGCTTCCTTGATGTTTTCCATACCTAGTACTGTAGGATGGAGTGATTATTTTATCTTACATGATTGATATGTTGTAGGTTGTTTAGTCAAGTAGTTCTTGAGGTTTACTATGGCTATATTGAATTTCTATGCTCGTTTGACTTACACAGGGCCGTGATAACTTGGTGTAGTAGACTATAAGGGGGATTGACCATGTGAGATTCTTCAGAGAGTCTTTAATCACTTTGGACAATAAGGGGAATTAAATGTATGAGCTTTCTCAGAGAGTCTTTATCACATTATGCTATAAGGGGAATTGACTATGAGGGCTTCCTCAGATAGTCTATGTTATATCCTCGTAATTTGAACCAGAGGGGTAGACTGTGTGTGCTTCCCGGAGGGTTGCTTGTGATGCTAGGTAGGACCAGAGGGGATAGGCTATGAGTACTTTAAAGAGGGTTACCTATTTGTGTTTTCCTGCATGATGAGTTGTTTACTTGATATATAAAAACTGAATGTTTGAAACTATAGGATAGGTTACTTCTGAGTACTTCCTTGTTACTACTTCTTTACTCATTACCTACCATATATATATTCACTGACTGTTAGGCACAAATCTCGTGGTGGTTGCCTACTGGGATTTAGTCTCACACCCTATTTTTGCTCATGCTTTTGGGCCCAAATAGATTATATTATTTGAGGTATTGATAAGGTCAAGTTCCCTTCTACATCAGGTACATGATTTACTATAGAGCTAGAGAGCTTGGACCAAGATATGGCATGCAATGCTAAGGAGTTGTTTACTTGATTTATTTTTTACTTGGGTTTAATACTGTTGTATTCCAGCATTGTGATTTGTTTGGATGCTTTCCTTGAAATTTTTATCATGAATCATTCATATATATATGTGTGTGCTCAATTTTATTATCGTCTTGTTATCTATTTTTTACTTATCTATGGATTATTCCTGCTTCCAATTTTTATTTTTTTTTCTTCCACTATGTGACTCTGCCAATGGGGGCATAGTTTCCCCACTATCACACCCATGGACCTCGCTGCTAGTGGAAACCCTCTAGTGCCCAGGGAAATGTGTTTGAGGCCATGTGACCAACTAGGTACGGGTCGCCTTGGGGTGGATTCCAGAACCGGGACATTATATTAAGATCCTCCCTGAAGCCTCTCATACCAAAGTAAAGAAAGCACGCTAAAGCACAGTGAACAAAAAGTGATACCAACTCATCACCTAAATAGGTATACTATGTTACCAGCCTCACTATGGATACTCTCACCATGTAATGCATAGAAGTGTATATAATATAATAATGAATATCAAGTGTATCCCACTACTACTTCTCCACTAGTTTTCTGCTTTTCCACAACATCGGACATCCTAAGCATCTCTCTCCAAAATTGCTTTCCTGAAAACACCTAGGCGAAGCACCACAGTATGTACCTCATGAATGAAAATTGTAGAGACCCAAATCTTGACGTACATGGACAATACATTACTTTTTCGGAATACTTAAAACATAAAAAAAACCAAAACTCAAGGATCATAATATTTTAGTGTCTATGGAAACTCAGAACATAATCTTCTAATCATGGTGAAAGATTTTCAACATCTCTCATAAAGATTTTCCCCTTTTGTTTTCTTACCTAAAACCTTTCTTTATATCCTGGGGAAAAGAAAACATATAAACAGTGAGCTCAAATTCTTAGTAAGGGTAAGAATGGAGAAAATAAAACAAACCATATACATTTGAACTTCAAAACATAAACATAAAGTTTATACATCAAAATCTTGAGTTTTGAAATAAATGTTGGAAGTACATAAGGCATAGATCATAAAGGAACATCAATCATGATAAAATAGCATGGGAATAAAACATGTAATTGTGGAAAACCATTTAGCACATGATATGATTTCCATAGTAGACAAGACATTGCTGCCAAGACCATCTTAATGGACAAAGTCCCTTTTTGAATCGAGTTCACTCCTCATTCCTGTCCTGTAACACTGAACCGGATTAACTTACCATTCCAGCCATGTCTATCTCATGAGATATAAATCTTTATCCAATACATTGGAGGGAGATATAGGTCCCACCCCTCTCATAATGAAACCATTCTTATGTGTGCCACAAAATCATAAATCATACATCATAGCATAACCCATGTAATTAAATTGGATTCTTAAACATCGTGTCATCATAACATAATCCACATAAGATAAAAGGACTTCATAAAAATAATTCCATCATAACATAATCCTATAAATGTAAAAATAGGGATAGAAACAGAACCTTATATTATCTTAGATAAAAAATAATTTTGATAAAACTCTTGAAATCCATTCTTAAGGAAAATATCCTTTCTACTTCAAAAATATTTTTCCTTTCCTAAAATGTCATACAATTTTAAACTAAAAGATGTTGATTAAAAATAAACTTGAAAAATTTTAAAGGAAGATTCAAGGAAATAATGTTCTAAAATTCCATTCAGGCCGTATAAGTGAAAAAAACATTCTTCTCATACTTTGGCCTGAAAAGTCAAAAAGGTACCTCGTACTAAAAACGACAAAAGATTCCTTTCATATGTTTTACTAAAAACTCACCAATGGGTAATATTGGATTTTAAAAATTGTAGGTGGATGGAAATAATATTAAATATTGATGAAACAATGATGTGGATTATAAATATTCCCCAGTAAATTCTGAATTATAAACAATCTCTTATAAAAATGAGATTGTGAGATTTTCCCTTACCTTATGTCAAATATGCTTCGTATGTATCCGAACCTCCTGTATAATGATTTAAATAATATCATCGACTTATTATAGAATCATATTCATTGTTATTATATCATATATGGTTTATTTATGTCTTTATATTACCCGTTCTTTTGTAAATTCTATGTTAAAGCACAGTTTTGGGTAAAATCGTTTCATTTATCGTATGAGTTTCGACATGTTGTTCTTGATATTATTACTTATATCCTGATTTACTTAATTACAGAATGTAAAACATGCTTTATATATAATATATATTCAGAATATACGTATATATATGATAGATCGATAAATGGAATGAAATACACCGTTCATGGAGACGGTAGGCCGTACGTATGCATGAACACGGTTTTTGTTTCCATATTGAATTGAATGGAATAAAGTAGATGACATAAATATATATATACATAAATACAGTATCATTATTATGTCATATATCACAATATTATTCATTATATATACTTTATAATCATTCATGAATGGTTAACATGGAGAATGAATCTCATCGCGTCGTGGAGACGGTAGTCCGTACGTACGCACGAGAGATGATATCATTCCCGTGATCATGGAATTTTATTGATGTGTATGTATAATATTTCAGAATCAATATCACTTTAAAATAATCATATATAGTTTTTTATTTACACCATTATACCCATCCAAGTATGGCGGTGGTCGAAAATAGATTACACCATGGCGTGGAGACGGTATTCTGTACGTACGCACGTGCGGTGATTTCGTTTTCCGTAGGATGGATAGAAGGTGAAATAGGGTTGTTTCATATTTATAGTAACATATTAGTATATAAGTAATACTGATTTTATTACTTTATAATGAGACATCTAAAGAAGAAGAAGTAGAAGAATAAAGAAACTAGAGAGAATCGGAAGAAGAGATTACATCTTCTTCAACGCACCTCCTTTAAGCTTCCTATTAAGGAAGTAGAGTTGGTCTATTGAGAAGACCAGAACCTCCAGAATGTTTCTAGGGTAGTGGATAAGAGAAATGGGCATGGGTTGGCCGAGATTCAAGGCTCAAAAGGGTGTGAAGAGAATGGGGAAGGTGTGCCCTTTTTATAAGGGAGGAGAGGGGCACTTTAGGAAAAACTTAAAATATTATTTTATAATAAAGTCATATTCAGTTTATAATAGCTCCAAATTGATTTCATTCAAAGCTAAAGTGGGGATGGGTCGAAATTGTCTCAACCAATTGATTTTTTACAGGTTTGGTTCATTATATTGACATTTTTTTTAGTTTTAACTCTTAGTTAATTAGATTGACATTTACCATGTCACTTTGTATTTTTATATTATATAGTTAATAAACATACCATATAATCCAAGAGACCCCCAAGTGGTCCATTAATGATACAAATATCATGATATAAGTATCTTGGGAGAACCTATGATTTTTAGGAATATAATAACAATTACTAATATAATATTTGTTTTAAAAACTAATTTATGTCAAATTTGACACTATTTGGTAATTGATTTTTCTGAAAATCATAACAGCATGATTAGTTAGAAAACAGTTAATTAAATCAATACTAACATTTCATATTAACCTATAAAATTAGTGTAATTCATAAAAAGTATCATATTACATTTATTTGGGTATTTATAACATCAATTGTGTTAATATTTCAATAATAAGATAATTACCGCATCATCATTGTGTCATAAATAAATTAAATTATTTAATTTCTAAAAATTATAAATAAAATACCATTATGTAGAAATTATTTTTAGCTTTCTAAGGAATATTTATAGTCGACTTTATCTTATGTATAACCCTTATATTAAAAATGATTTAGTTATTAAACTTTGATTTTAACTATTTTAACCCTTCACTAAATAAATTAATAATAAATGTCTTAATCTAATCAAAGTGGACGTAAATGGTCATATTTTATTCCAAAGGTTGTTTTGGGTCGAATTACACTTATCCAATAGAATTAGGACATGTGTTATGGTAATAATAATATCATTTTTACCCTTAATTACCCTATTTACTTTTAACCGTAGTAAATAAAAGTAAAAAGTTACTATTCAACAAAAATTATTTTCATCTCATTGAACCACATTTTAGTCCTTAATATTAACCGTGTCTATCAGATTTTCAAAATTCCACTCACAGAAGTGGTAAAATTATGTTTAATGTGAATTTACAAATTCTCCTGGGAGGTGGGTAAAAGACGGTGAAAAGTTCAATAAAATTTTTATATATCTAAAATTATTATAAAATGACTCCAATGAATTACATTGAACTTATATAAGTACTTTGTATCAATTTTGACCTAAAATAAATTCAAATAAAATAAATAATTATTTAAATAAAAATTCATTTTTTAAATAGTAACACATTGTTTTCACCATTCATAAAAAATTGATAGTTTACAGAAAAATACAAAAAATTCGCCCTAGGCTAATTTCGATATTCCGAATCCGAAAATAAAGTCCATTTTGAAAGATAAAATTTATAAAATTTAAAAAGTGGGTATTACTATTCCTAATGGATAGTCTATAATAATATTATAATAACATTTCATTGTTTAGTGAAACTCGGTTTTGCGTACAACACACGCTATCGTGGAAGGTCACGATTGCATTTAAAGCAAGCCAAGTCAGGGCTATGAGTAGTGAAAGCTCTGTATGGTGTTGCATATAATACATGCTAAACATGGTGTATTTTATAATAGAAGACATCAATGAAATTAATAGAATATTTTTCATAAAATCTTGGGGTGTTACATTCTACCCCCCTTAAAATGAATTTCACACTCGAAATTCGTCGGGGTTATAAATGGTTTACTACTTGAAAGTTTCTTTAATAGAAATCCACATCTTAAAAAGGAATACCAAAACTTGACTTTAAAAACTAAAGTATGAAACGTAACGGTACCCAAATTAAATAATCACTAGGTTTCCATATAGGAGAACATAGGTGAAAATATGGATATGGAAGAGAAATATAACCATCAACTTATTATGAAGAGTGGTAGAGGACATGGATATGAAAAATCCAACAATCAAAAAGCCTTAAATTTGTGATGATCTAAGGTACCATCCGATTCATCAAATATGAGATCACTAGGACAATATTTTTTTGTTTTCAAGATCATTTCCCTAATGTTGAAAAATTGTTGAATTAAAAGAAATACTTACTTGATTTTGGAACAATCTCACTGTTGTTTGTGACTTCAACAATTTCCACTTCATCTCTTAAAGAAATGAAGTTGAATTTGTCTTCCGTGAAGTGTTATCAGATCATGAGATAAAATGATAGCTCATTCCATCTGTCTCAAACATAAGGTTAGCAAAAGTTATATACATAAGTCCATCTATGATGAGATTAATCATATATGGTTCCTAAAATGGACTTATACTTTGTATATCATACCACATAATAAATTGAAACCAATTTATACTAACCAGGGACTTCCTGTAGACCAGTGGAAGGCGATAAAGGCTTGTCGCACTTTGGTTGTTGGTTCGATTCCTGCATCCTTGTCCGACGCGACAGGTTGTCACCCGTTCTGCAGGTTTTCCCCTTTCTAAAACTACACTATTATAACATTCTATCAATAATATCGTAAAAAAATCCTAGTCTTAGAAAATACTAAATTATGTTAAACATAATCCATTCCAATCTTTAGGCTTATCCAAAATACTTATTTCCAAACTCATAGTATAAAGAGAATGATTACAAAAAAGGTCATATAACAAGCACATGAATACCATCATTTATCCCTAATATATCAAAAGATATATCTTGTTGATTACATTCCAAACATGTGAATACCTTAATCTTGTATTATCTTGAAAAATGAATACCCATTGAATCTTAGTGAAAACATGAATGCTGTCAAAAGTTAACTCTTTCCACATAACAAAATCCAAAAATTATATATACTCAAACCATGATATAACCTTTTCCTTATATCAGTCATGGGCTCATGAATACAGTTAAACATTTCATTTTCTCTTTATCCCTTCATTATGCACATATCATCTTCTTTCCAAAAATATCTCAATCACTTTCCATAGTTAACGGTACCATAAAATTATTGAAAACCACAATAGGCTAATACATAAATATTCCAATATTCCACGATACTATATACAACATTATTTTGGAATCCCATTGCATAAACACTTAATAATTCCACCACATCATTTTCATATTCAACATCACCAATAGTGATCGCATGTGACTTCCCTTTGTCCTTTGCCTCAAGTGGTTTCTCATGTCGATCATCATTAACCCATGGATTAGTGCATTGATTAGCATAATACCCCATTTCCTTGCACTTGAAGCATTGAAGTGTTAGTGGTGTGTTATCTATAGTCTTTTATTTATTCACATCATTAGCAATGCTTTTTCCATTACTTTGACTCTCAGCTACTCGATGACCTTCTTTTCCACACTTAAAACATTTTCTAGTCCCTTTAAGATAATCTCCACCATGCTTCTTTACACACTTTGAGCATAAAGAAACATTCATCTTCTTTTAATTATTCACAGATTTCTCCTTGAACTCCATCATTATTTTCTTATCAAAACCATGAGATGGATATGTTACACCAACTTCTAGTTCTACCTTGATATCACAACGCACAATTTCTTCATAGATACTGAAGTCTCTTATAGCTAATTCCCTTTGAAGACTTGGTTTTAAGCCACTGAAGAATCGATCAACTTTACATTCAGGTTGGATGATAATGCCAGATTCATACCTTGTATGCCTTGTAAAACTTTCTTCGTATATACCAACAGATTCACCATCATTTTTATTAAGCTC
Organism: Viscum album; assembly: GCA_963277665.1. Lineage (NCBI taxonomy): Eukaryota > Viridiplantae > Streptophyta > Magnoliopsida > Santalales > Viscaceae > Viscum > Viscum album. The sequence continues at coordinate 1,500,502,750 of OY728122.1, read as the reverse complement.
AAGGAACTCTTTTTCCATCTTTGTTCGAAGAATATGAGGGAAGTACTTACTAAAAAACAAGTTATTGAACTCGTCCCATTCCATAGATTCAATTTTATCTTGGGGCCTTGTATTCTTAATTAGAGTCCACCACAGGTCTGCTTTACCTTCTAAATGGTAAACAACTAGAATGACTTTATCATGTTCCAAAAAACAAAGTATGGAAAATATCTTTTCTATGGCACTGATCCATTGTTCAGTAACAAGTGGATCAGAAGACCCATCGAAAGAAGGTTGACATTGCCTCATGACGGACTCAATAGAATATTGTTCCCTTCTCTGCACATTCAGATGTCCAGAATGATTCATAGCTTGTGTAAGTATAAAAATATGATTTTTTACTCCATCTCCCAAAACATTGGTTTGTTCAGGAGGACAATCATTGCATTGCCCATTACATTGATCAACACGGTTCCTTCGGGTTCCAACCATCGTCTAAAACCCAAAAATAATAGTGTAAGAGGCAAAACTTATGCTAGGAAAACAACATAATAAAGGGGAGTACCTTCAATATCTAACATCTTAGGTTAAATTATAATATCATTACCGTAATTATAGTACTATAAACTATACTTATACTCAACCTTAGGGACATCCCTAGACATACCTAAGAAATATCTCTAGGGATCTCTCTAAAGTTTTCGCATCCTAGTTTCTTAAGGGTAACTAAACCTTTCCTCTAATACCAACTGTAGAGACCCAAAGATTAATGTATAAAGAAAATACATTACTTTTTCAGAATACTTAATACATAAATGAACCAAAACTCAAGGATCGTAATAGTTTAGTGTCTTTGGAATCTCAGAACATAATATTCTAATCATGGTGAAAGATCTTCAACATATCCCATAAAGATTTTCCCCTTTTGTTTTCATACCTAAAACCTTTAATTATATCCTGGGGAAAATAAAACATATAAAGGGTGATCTCAAATGCTCAGTAATGGTATGCATGGAGAAAATAAAACAATCTATATAAATTTGAACTTCAAAACATGAACATAAAGTTTAAACATCAAAATCTTGAGTTGTGAAATAAATCTTGGTAGTAAATAAGGTATAGATAATAAAGGAACATAAATCATGATAAAATAGCATTGGAATAAAACATGTAAGTGTGACAAACTATTAAGAACATCATATGATTTCCATAGTAGCCAAGGCATTGCTGCCAAGACCATCTTAGTGGACAAATTCTATTTCTGAATCGAGTTCACTCCTCGTTCCAGTCCTGTAACACAGAACTGGATTAACATACCATTCCAGCCATGTCAATATCATGAGATATAAATCTTTACCCAATGAATTTGAGGGATATATAGGTCCCACCCATCTCATAATGAAACCATTCTTATGTGTGCCATAAAATCTTAAATCATACATCATAGCATAACCCATGTAATAAAAATTGGATTTTTAAACATCGTGCCATCATAACATAATCCAAATTAGATAAAAGGACTTCATAAAAATAATTCCATCATAACATAATAAAATAAATGTAAAAATAGGGATAGAAACAGAACCTTATATTATCTTACGTGGAAAATAATTTTGATAAAACTCTTGAACTCCATTCATGAGGAAAATATCCTTTCTACTTAAAAACATTTTTCCTTTCTTAAAATGTCATACAATTTTAAACTAAAATAAGTTGATTAAAAATAAACTTGAAAACATGTAAATTAAGCTTCATGGAAATAATTATCTAAAATTCAATTCAGGCTGTATAAGTTAAAAAAACATTCTTCTAGTACTTTGGCCGGAAAAGTAAAAAAGGTACCTCGTACTAAAAACGACAAAAGATTCCTTTCATATATTTTACTAAAAACTCACCAATGGGTAAAATTGGATTTAAAAAATTGTAGGTGGATGGAAATAATATTAAATATTTAAGAAACATGGATGTGAATGATAAATATTCCCCAGTAAATTCTGAAGTATAAACAATCTCAGTTAAAAATGAGATTATGAGATTTTCCCTTACCTTATGTCCAATATTCTTCGTATGTTTCCAAAAATCCTGTATAAAGATTCAAATAATGTAATTGACTTATTACAGAATCATATTCATTGTTATGATATCATATATGGTTTACTTATGACTTTATATTACCCGTTCTTTTGTAAATTCCATGTTAAAGCACCGTTTTGGGTAAAATCGTTCCATTTATCGCACGAGTTTCGACTTGTTGTTCTTGATATTATTACTTATATCCTGATTTACATAATTTTACAATATAAAACATGATTTATATATAATATATATTCAGAATATTCATATATATATATATGATATATCGATAAATGGAATGAAATACACCATTCATGGAGACGGTAGGCCGTATGTACGCATGAACGCTGTTTTCGTTTCCTTGTTGAATTGAATGGAATTAAGTAGATGACATATATATATATATATATATATATACATAAATCCAGTATCATTATTATGTCATATATCTCACTATTATTCATTATATATACTTTATATTCATTCATGAATGGTTAACATGGAGAATGAATCTCATCGCGTCGTGGAGACAGTAGTTCGTACGTACGCTCGAGCGATGATATCATTCCCATGATTGTGGAATTTTATTGAAGCATATGTATAATATTTCAGAATCAATATCACTTTACAATAATCATATATAGTTATTTATTTACACCATTATAACCATCCAAGTAAGGTGGTGGTCGAAAACAGATTACACCACGACGTGGAGACAGTATCCCGTACGTACGCACACATGGTGATTTCATTTTCCGTAAGATGGATTGAAGGTCAAATAGGGTTGTTTAATATTTATAATAACATATAATTATATTAGTAATACTAATGTTATTACTTTATAATGATACAACTAAAGAAGAATAAGTAGAAGAAGAAATAAACTTGAGAGAATCAGAAGAAGAGATTACCTCTTCTTCGACACACCTCCTTTAATCTTCCTCTTAAGGAAGTAGAGTTGGTATTTTTGGAAGACCAGAACCTCCAGAATTTTTCTAGGGAAGTGGAAAAGATAAATGGGTAGGGGTTGGCCGAGGTTCAAAGCTCAAAAGGGTGTGAACAGAAGAGGAAAGGGGTGCCCTTTTTATAAGGGAGGAGAGGGGCACTTTAGGAAAAACATATAATATTATTTTATAATAAAGTCATATTCGATTTATAATAGCTCAAAATTGATTTATTTTGATGATAAAGTGGGTATGGGTAGAAATAATCTCAAAAAATATATTTTAGACAGGTTTGGGTCATTATATTAACCTTTTCTTTTAGTTTTAACACTTAGTTAATTAGATTTACATTTACCATGTCACTTTGTATTTTTTATTATATAGTTAATAAACATACCATATACATCCAAGATACCCACAAGTGGTCCATTAATGATACACATATCATTATATATGTATCTTGGCCGAACCTTAGATTTTTAGGAATATAATAACAATTAATAATATAATATTTGTTTTAAAAACTATTTTATGTCAATTTTGACACTATTTGGTAATTGATTTTTGTGAAAATCATAACAGCCTGATTAGTTAGAAAAATGTTAATTAAATCAATACTAACATGTCTTATTAACCTATAAAATTAGTGTAATTCCTTAAAAGTCTCATATTACATTTATTTGGTATTTATAACATCAATTATGTTAATATTTCAATAATAAGATAATTACTGCATCATCATTGTGTCATAAATAAATTAAATTATTTAATGTCTAAAAATTATAAATAAACTACCATTATTTAGGAAATCCTTTTAGATTTCTATGTAATATTTATAGTCGAATTTATCTTTTGTATAACCCTATATTAAATATGATTTAGTTATTAAACATTGATTTTAACTATTTTAACCCTTCTTTAAATAAATTAATAATAAATGTCCTAATCTAATCCAAGTGGACTTAAATGGTCATATTTTATTCCTAAGGTTGTTTTCGGTCGAATTACACTTATCCAATAGAATTAGGACATGTTTTAGGGTAATAATAATATCATTTTTACCCTTAATCACCCTATTTACTTTTAACCGTGGTAAATAAAAGTAAAAAGGTACGATTCACCAAAAATTATTTTCATCTCATTGAATTACATTTCAGTAATTGATATTAACTGTGTCTCTCGGATTTTCGAAATTCCACTCACAGAAGCGGTAAAATTATGTTTATGTGAATTTCAAAATTCTCCTAGGAGGTGGGTAAAAGATGGTGAAAAGTTCAATAAAATTTTGATATATCTAAAATTATAATAAAATGAATCTAATGAATTACATTGAAATTATATAGGTATTATGTATCAATTTTGACCTAAAATAAATTTAAATAAAATAAAAAATTATTTAAATAAAAAGTCAGTTTTTAAATAGTAACACAGTGTTTTCACTATTCATCAAAAATTGAATGTTTTTAGAAAAATACCAAAAATTCACCCTAGGCTAATTTCAATATTCCGAATCCAAAAATGAAGTTCATTTTGAATGATAAAATTTATAAAATTTCTAAAAGTGGGTATTTCTGTTCATAATGGCTAGTTCATAATAATATTATAATCACATATTGTTTTTAGTGAAACTCGGTTTTGCGTACAACACACGCTATCGTGGAAGGTCGCGATTGCGTGTAAATCAAGACAAGTCTGGGCTGCGACTAGTGAAAGATCTGTTTGGTGTTGCGTATAATACAAGAGAAACATGCTGCAGTGTATAATAGAATACATCAATGAAATTAAAAGAATATTTTTCATAAAATCTCAGGGTGTTACAAAAATCACCACATCCACATAAGCAAAGATACCAGGTAGTTTCTTTGAGCTACCACATCTCGCATAACGTGTAACATACATCAGGTATTAAACCTCCAGCCATTATAGCCCATACAATGAGTAAGGATCCTCAATCCATCATACCATATACATGTTACACCTATATTAGTCCATAAGAAACTATATCCAGAATATATGTGTGTGAATAACCACAAGCCATTACAACCCTCTACACACATATATGGGGAAAACTAACCAATGTTCCTACCAGCACTAGTAACTACCAATATAAGAGAGAGGGTCCAATATGGGTAGTCAGCCATCCATCATCCCACTAAGATGTTGTGGAAAACACCCCCCGGGGCCCAGAATCCTCATAGTGTTAGTTGACTTACTAACGAGGTGGAGTATCGTATAGAAACACAAAAAGTACACAATATAAAATATCTTACAACCACACTATGTGAATAAACTAGTCATGGACTCAACTACAACTAATGTATCTCAGACTCCCTTCTGCCACATCTAAGACTAGGTATCATATAAGCACACAACCATTTAAAGATCTTAATTACATTAATTTATTCCATTTATATCAGTTACACTTTATGTTAGTTAATTATTTAAACATTAATTAACCATTAACAATTCCTCATTAAATACCATTAGCATCACACCCAAATTTCACTTTCCATTTAAAATTTTAACCTCGACATTGCGTCACAACAAGCTCTAACCTAATGGGTTAACATCATTTAGTCAATTATTTATTTACAACATTACTTTCCCATATTCCTAGGAATTATAGAAAATATACTTTTCTACTAAACACAATGGGGCACAACATGGTGAGTAGATGAACTACTCGTCGAGTCTTTGTAGCCTATAGAAGGAGCCTAGACCCATCCTCCCTTGATAAGATAAACACAGAAAGCACATGGCATACCCCGCATGTCTTCTCCCCTTTCTAAAGAAGGGTAAGAATGAATAGCTACCTTGAGCAGTGGGGAATGTAAAGTACATAAACATCCTAAAAGAATCAACAAAAATCCAAACATTCACATCCAACCCATTTCATCATCCCTAGTGTCCTCCCCGACACCCATATGCATAAACGGATGCATCTCACCACTCTAGCCATCAACTGCTGCCACAACCAGTAGGTCTCCCTTCCCTTACATATCACAACATCCATCCAGGCTCACACCAGAACATAGGAAGAACGAAAACAACCATCATATCAATTGGGATGTTGGACCTTAGACAAGAAAGTTGGTAACTCAGAACCCTATAAGGAATTATCCTTTATCAAACTACCAGTTCTTTATTCCATCTTGAATTAACCAATTTATTAATCGTATGTTCCAACTATGGTAAACCTAAATAGTAAGCTATCACAAATTGGTTAAACATACCTACTGCATCAGTTTTATTAGCATCAAATTAAAACCACAAAACTAAGGTTCATTCACATGCCTCTTTATCTTTAGCCAAACAATTATCAATTAATTTTGACATTATGTTCTTTAACAATTTCCATCTATAATGAAAAGATAAAGAAAACAAGCATATATATCACACTATCTGGAAAAACAAGAGGCAATAACAAATGATCGATATCAATTTATTTGTCTGGATCAAATATTTATTATTTCAATTCCATTGTTATCCTGTGGGGTAAAACATGATAACTATATAGTTTCATGTAAAATTAAATAGAATCAAAAAATCGCCTACCTCGTATAGTTCTTGATGTTCTTTATATGAGAATGATCCAAACAACCGGTTAGAATCTCCTCCCCTATAACAACTGTGTCCACCCGAGGATGCAGAGACCCCACCACACCGGTGACACCCAAGAAAAGTCCATTAGGAAAATGGAAAGAAAATTCCATAGATGGGGAAGGAGAAACATAAAGAGATGAATTCAAAAGAATGATGATAGGTCCTCTCTTATATTGAAGATTGATTAATACTACTTGGTTCCATTAAAACAGAGGGAAACTAATCCAAGGAGGAATGTTAGATTGTGCAAATCCAATGGGAAGGAATGAAAGGTTTGAGCATCTCACAGCTGTGAACAAGGAGGAAGAACTGTGGAAGAAGATATATCATCCCTTTAGAAGATTTAACCGAGCCGTGGTTTAAGATGCACTGGATTTTCCATTAAAAGAGGATCGCATTAAATCACATTCTTTGACCAATTAAATGCATCCCGAGCCTTTGGGAAATTAATATCAAAATTTTGACCTTTGAATTGGCCTTAGAGTCTATAAAAAATGGCTTTAATTGCATTTTACGTTAAAGGAAACATCAAAGGGGAAAAACTGTAGGATGCTGGAAACACTGTTTATGATCATGAAATTTGTAAAAGGAAATAAAGGATACCGGTGGACCTCACTGTTCTGGAAACACAGTTCATGAACTCCAAATTTGGCAAAGGAAATAGAGGCTAACATGGGACCTCACCGTTCAGGAAACACTGTTCATGAACTACAAATTTGTCCAAGGATATATAAGCTTCCATTGGAACATCACCGTTCTAGAAACACTATTCATGAACTCAAAATTAGGAAAAGGAAATAGAGGCTACCATTGGACCTCACCTTTCTAGGAACACAATTCATGAACTCAAAATTTGGAAAAGGAAATATAGTCTACTTTAGGAACCTCACAATTCTAGAGACACTTTTCATGAACTCAAAATTTTGCAAAGGAAAGAGGTCACTGTTGGGACATCACCGTTGGAACCTCACCATTGCATTGTTCACCTAAGGCTACCAATGACACTATTAAAATAAGGTCATCATTGCAGTGTTCAACTAAGGTTACCATTGCACTGTTCACCTAAGGCTACTGATGACACTGCTTACCTAAGGAAACCGACAAAATTTTCACCCATGGCTATCGATGAAACTGTTCACTGAAGGCTACTAATGACACTATTCACCTAAGGATACTGATGACACTGTTCACCTAAGGCTACTGATGAAACTCTTCACCTAAGGCTACCGATGACACTGTTCACCTAAGGTGTAGATGCACTGTTCACCTTAGGCTATCGATGCACTGTTCGCATACGGCTACTGATGACACTGTTCACTGAAGGATACCAATGACATTGTTCCCCTAAGGCTACTAATGCACTATTCAAAGAACATGAAAATTAGAAATGTGTTGGGAATAAGTCTGCTTGACCTCTCGAAACACCTCAGACACATGATTTTCAACATGGAATGGACCAGAGAGGTCTGAGATATTACATTTTTGGTTTAATCAAACCCATGAAATTCAACATAGATATTCTCAAGAGAAAGATAAAAAATGAATGAATTAAAAAACATGATTTTATAATTTCATCAAAAGGAAAAAGTACAATATGAATCAATATTCAATGAATAATAGAGTGTTTATAAGAGATTTGAAAATGAAGTTGAAGAATAAAGTGATTCAGAATCTGGGAAACAAAACATTTACATTGATAAATCAAATTTTGATGAACAAAATATGGAAATAATTGTCTCATAGAATAATGAAAAACAACATTGTAGATCCCAAAATGAATTTAAATGAATATATGTCCGAACATTTTAAAATTGAAATGAAAAATATTGAAAAAGATTTCCCTGTTCTCTTCATAATTAACACTTTTTAGAAAAATCATTGTTTTAGGAGTTTTGAAATGTAAATCACTATAGTTGAAGAGAAACATGAAAATGTAAACCTTGATGTAAAAAACTCTTCACCAATCATTTTTCAAATTTTTAAATAATGAAACTAAACTAGAATTGGGAATTTTATTAGATGAGATCATTTATATGGAAAACATTAAATCTAAAATCCATGAAATTGAATTGAAAAAATCCCTTCCCTGCTTTGAAACTGCAAACCAAAATATTTCTGAAATGATGCTAGAGGATAAATATGGTGGTTATTTCTTTGAATAAATATTAGACGGTGAGCTTTCATTTCCATGTTCTTAGATTGATTTTTTGTTTGAAACTGAGTGTAGTGAGATTGAAAATAGTGTTTTCATACATGGGGATAAATGTTTAAATTTGAATAATCTAGATAGTGAATTTATTAAAGCTAAATTGAACATTACTCCCCTGGATTTTAAATTTATAGAACACACTATATACATCTTCTTTGAATTTGATCCTCCTAAAAATGAAGTTGAAGTAGAGATTGAACAGACACTTGATGATGAATGCAGAATTGATTTGTTAGAAGCAGTGTAAGGTGAGTGTGAGTTAACTGATGAGGATCTATTGGATGATATTTACAATATTGTCAAACCTAGATCTTTGAACGATAATATAAATAATCTTACCAATTTTACTCATGCATACTCAATTGATTTGGGTGTTGACTTTTTTCTTGATACTAAGAGTAGATTAGTAGGGGATATAAAGCTGATTTCCAGTTTCTCTGATTCTATATAAGACTTTATTGATCCCCTTCATATACATATGATAAACTCTTCACCTAAAATATTTCTTTAATTTAAATCATTTAACATTGAAGTTGAGAAAGATACCTTTGTGGACAATAGAACACCCTTAAGAGAACCGAGTTCAATGTTTTCCCTTTATGTGAATCCATATCATGATAAATCTGAACATTATATGGAAGTTTACCACACCCATACCACAACTGTTAAAGGGGGATACATAGCAGTTACTTCAGCTGGTGATAGTTTGGTTTTTATTTTTTTAATAAATAGTGCATCCAAATTTTATTTCACTGTTAAAAACCATTTGGCCAATAACATGTGGTGGTTCCTAAAAAGAAACCACATACACCCAAGGACAACAACTAGTTCTAGGTGAGTCTGGATAGGGACCATAAATTTACCAATTCATGAGAGGAAACCAATTTTTTATAGTATTCATTAGTATAAAAAAATTGTAATTAAATAATGTCTAACTAAATACTTTAAAAACAGGGCTTGATGGTAGTCAACCCATGTACTCCCTTTGTTTTCATTTTTTATTGTTGTTTCTTTGAATAAATTTCCTCTTTGATATCTTTTGTATTACCTATCTCTATTGGATATATTCTCATGGTTTACATGCTATTAGTTTTTAGGATACTACAGTTGGTGTCATCTAATGAGTGGAATTCTTGTGCTGGAGGATTAATGAAATACCATTTCTATGAAGTACATTAATTTCATTATTAATTTTTTCATCTTCGGCTCAATCTATTAAAAATTCACTAATATGTCGCTTTTTCTATTATTAGTGAGTAAATGACTCACTGATGCACCTGAGCCACTGATACACTAGTATTAGAGACTCGGTGGTAGTACTGTTAGTTACTCAGTTAATGGTACTTAAAAATTTCTACTTTTACTAAAAAATCTGCTTCATGTCTTTCTTGAAAAATTTTGAATATGCTAAAGAAAATATAATTCTTCTGGCATTGTAATGAATGTTTTCTACATGTCACTGTGTTTTTAAAAATTATGCATGAACTTCTTTACTGAAAATTGGAATCTATTGTTACTTAAATGACATCACTGTATTAGAAATTATGTGTGGGGTGTTCATACAGGCTGAGAAATTGTGTATTTAATATTCTTAGTTCAGGGGTGTTTGGAACACTTATTTTTTTCTTTATTAGCCATTCGCCTAAATAATTTTTTTTTCAAAACATCCATTCACCCTTATACTTTGCACCCATATGTATCAAGAAATTGATAGAACTTTAATGAAAATATTTTTTACTGAGTTAAAGGATAATGCACATCTTTGGATAATGAACCTTCTGTAAAGTGATTATTTTGGAAAAAATATTTTTAAACATCAATGAGACCCATCAACTTGAAATAAATCTACTAAATTGAAAATCTATATTTAACATTAATTGATTAATTTTTCTTATCAACATTGAATATATATTTGGGAAAAAATATGGGTTTTATGTGGGGGGTCAACTTATGTTGAACTAAAATGTGATGTATTGAAAGACCTTCAATACCCACTTCCACATCAATGTTTTTTTTAAAATGATCAATTTTTTTCAAAATTCGTACAAAATTTTTGGCTTCACACTTTTTCTCAAATGATTCTTTCTATGGGATAATGCATGATTAGTAATTATGAACTTCACTGAATTTGAAATAAATGTGGGTGGATGATTGCTGAGTGAAGATGTTTAGTGATTTTATGAATGTTTATGTCTAGGAACAACTTTTTAGAGTGATATGGGTGACTACTTTTTCGAGTTGAGATCATAATAGTTAGAACTCAAAGTTTGAACTCTTCCATTGGGGACTCACAATATTTTTAATTAATAAAAAGTAATCATCTTAGTGTGCCATTGTAAATAGTTGTCTTATGAATATTTGGAAACTAGAGTAATTTGGGAATTTGTGATCACATGGTGAATATCTGATACCATAGATTATGGGTGTGTATTTTTGCTATTATCCCTCTATACACTTTGAATAAGTGAATTTTCACAGTGCTTCGGAGATGATACCTAACTTGGGAAAAGTAAAAATAGTTTTTGGTAAAAACGAGTACATTAAGTTGAGGGGAATGATGAACGCTAGATGAATAAGGAGAAAATTGATTTATATTGTAATCATTTGGGTTGTATCAATAAGGTGTTTCACAAAAAAATATCTATTATTGGAGCCTATTTGAATATTCAAAGTACAAAGTTCATTTTGGAAAGTTTTTAATTCCTCGTATTTTCAACCTGTTGTCACTCATGAATTTGGAACTTGATCTTAGATTGAAATCTGTCACTAAGAAGAATCATTTATGAGGCATGACATCATCATATGTATATTATTATTTTCTCTCTTGATTACCCTTTGGGTATTTGTTCTGGGATAGATTCATTTGAATATGTATATTCTTTTGATAGGCCTATTGTTTAACTTCATCAGTCCTCTCTTTGAAACTATTTGAAATGTTACATTTTGTGCTGAAAAAATTGAACACTTTTTTTTTCAAATATAATGAAACAAGGGATTGTTTGGGGACAAAAAATGTTTATGTGTTGGGGAATTTAATGTGGCCTTAAAATAAAATGTTTGATACATCCTTTTATTTTATTTTTAATGATTTAGTTATTTAGTTCTTCACATTTTAATAGTTAAATTCATGTTGTATTTTTACAATTAAATTTTTTAATCAATATATTTTTATAAAAAATTATATATTTTTATCTTTTCAAATGATTAATTTAATTTTATAAATATTTATAGACATTAATTTACTATATTTTTGTTGTTGTTTTAAATATGCCCCAAATTTTAATAAATTGTACTGTTTTAGAATAATCATTAAATCATTTTTATTTTAATATAAAATAACATAGTTTTTAATTTAATATTTAATATTTTAATTTAGATTCATTAAAATAATGTAACATTGTTAATTATTATGTTTAATTATACTATTAATTAATTAAGAAATGAATTTGAGATTTAATTTATTAAAATAAAGAGTTTTCTATTTTTACGTATTCTATCAGTTATATAATTAATTAATATATAATTTTAAGAATTTAATACTTTAATTTCTTGTTAGAAGAATAAATTTAAAGTCACTATAATTTTTTTATTCTATCGGTCTCACCTATACTCACATTAATTGTCGCTAACAAAAGATACTTATGCACCTCTCCTTTCCTTTTACAGTAAAATTGACTGAATTTATACTTTTCCATTTTTAGAGTCTCCAACAAGGAAATTCCCTTTTATTAAATGATTCATTTTAATTTTTAATATTTTTTTATCTTTTATTATTCGTTATTAACATAATTAATTAACGTGTTATTTTAGTTTATTTTTATTGTGTTTTATTTATATTATTTTATGTTTATTTTATTTTTGAATTTTTAATTTTCTGTAATAATTAAATGTCTATATGAATTATGCTTTAGTTTTAGTTTTCCTATTTTTTGTATGTTGAAATAATATTTTCATTTACTTACTGAAACCTACCATCAATGTTAGCCTCACCTCTCTTGCTACTGGAAATGTTTATTGGTGTCAGTCTCATGCCATTGACACCGTTGTTCCTCCCACATACTGATGTCATAACGTTGTTGGATCCTCCTCTCTTTCCTGTTTCACAACACTGGTTCAACTAACACTAAGACACTTCCCGAATCTTTCCTCTATCAGTGTTGGTGCCACAACATCACCATGACACCATTATGCTACTCTCCTCCTATTGAAGTCGCCCTGCACCACTTATCCTCTGTCGGTAGCTCATTAACATATAGAAAACTCTTCATCAACCTATGAAACTCCATTCCAATCACCTTATTCCACCCCTACCTATTTTCCGCCACTACTCATTCACCATATGATGATGTTGTAGATCTCCCCCTTTCACCATATCCAAGAGCCACTTTAGAAATAGTGTTTAAAGAGAAAAATTCCTTACTTCTAGATCTAACATAGTAGATAACGAATGAATCAAATATAATTGATGAAAAATATTAGATTAAGGAGATCCACCACTAATGGCCATGTAGTGAGGAACCAAACATGAATTTCCTATTACTCCAAGGAAGACGTCTGAGGAATCAACTCGCCACTGAACCAACTCATTGTGATGTGTCGTGTTGCACCACATGGAGTCATGAATTAAGCCTCCAATTAGAAGAAATCCATGCCAAGGGTGATGTTGAAGGCATTATGGTAGATGCTTGAGTTGATGCCACATAGTAGGAGGCTGGGACAGTGTGCCGCTGTTGATGCAGGTCTCTTGGGTGTGTCGCGCACGAAGGAGTCTGACTAAGAGAGTTGTGCACTGCGTGAGGAGGAGGGGTGTTTCACCATCGCTTGGATTTGCACCGTGTTTGAGAAGGGTTGTCTCCAGACCTTCTTCCATTATGTTGAGAAACCATTCCCCCATGTACAACATGATTTGGGGGGGGGGTGAGATGATAAAGATAAAAAAACTAATCTAAAAACTAAACTAATACAAATAATTATAAATTTATTAATAATAAAATATTAAATTATGTTTAAAAAATTATAGTTCATAAACCAAAAATAATATTTTTTATTTAAATTTTAATTATTAATTTATAATAATAATAACATTAATATTTATATTCAATACATTAACATAATATATTATCGAAATAATATTAAAAATGTTTATTTCTAAATATTTTTTAAAAAACAAATTTAATGTTTGTTAATGTAACGATATAAAATAAATATAAATAAATAAGGTTATGTAACTAATTAAATAATTATATCATAGTTATAACTGAAATAAAATAATTAATAAATTTATAAAAAATAACTATTAATAACAATAAACAAACATTTAATCTTACATTAATTAAGATATTGAGTATTTATAAAAGATAACACTTTCATTAAGGGAAATTTAATTACATTCTGATTTAATTTTTAAGATTCTCACTAAAGCCTTAAAAACATCATAATGCATTGAAATAACTCCTCGAAGTTTGTTACAATTAAAAAACTAATGTGATGTGTGGTTTGCAAAAAAAATACACATGTGTCATGAAACAATGAAAGACATGTTTAAGTTAGAGGATGAAATTGGTGATGAGAAATAGATGAAAGAGCACATAAAGTAGAGATAACAATAGGAAAATAGGGGACACTCATTCTACATTCCACAAACACATCATTCAAGGGAAAACGTTCTGAGGAGATTCGACCAGAAGAGACGAAGAGCAAGAGATGAAGGAGCCCGAGAGACTAACGGTACTATGGGAGTCCTTCCTACATCTATCCTTAAATTTTTACTCAATTTTTGGTTGTTTTTCAGTGTTTGAAATCAAAATGATCTTAGGATAATTCTTTCTTAGATCGTGAATTTTAATTCTACGGGATTTATCTTTAGATTAATTAATATACATTACATTTTTTAGAGTCATAATCAATCATTGATATTGATTTATGAATATTTATTTAATTGTTAACTAGTCAATTGTTTTCAAATTTTATAATAACAATAACAACTTGTGAGGTAGATCTTGAATACATTTATTGACGCATTAATTACTTTAATAGTTGGAGTTTTATGATGATCTTAATTCCAATAATTGTTTTTTTTAATTTCAAAAGAAGTTTGATTAATTCTGGAGTGGAAAACTCCACAAATAATCATTCTATCTGTTGAGTTTCACAGAAAAAGAGATTCTTCACTTTTTTTTTGCAGTGTTATTCAATAAATATTTTTGGATAAAACATTATTTTTACCCGTATATTAGAATTTATGAGTATTACAGTGGATATATTGCTCCTTTATTTTGCTGTTATATATTATTGCACTATATTTATTTATTATTTCAGTACTATAAATATTAGGCTTAGTTTCTTTTTTAAGAAAATGTTTTCTCATCCAATTTTCACTTCATCAAAAAAAAAGAAAAAAAAATAAAAAGAAAAAAAGATGTTCACTCCCTCCATTACCAACAACCGTGGAGTTTATTTTGAATAAAATCATAGAGAACTCACCTTCCTTATATGTGGATGGACCCTACACCTCTATGCTTGTGTAGGTTAATAAATATAATTTTGAGGTCCGTGATGATATCCATCCACATTAATATATATCATTTTCTTTATTAACCATCCACACACTACAATGTGCTAATGTCTGTCATGGATGTGTGGTCTACAACCTCCTTGACATAATATGAATAATTTTACATCATAGGAAATATATATATATATATAAGTATATATTATTATGTAACATGGTGTTTTTGATATACAGATCAGTCTGGAATGATATTTTTCATTACCTTATTTCTATAACCATCATTGAAATGTGGGAACATTACTCATGTGTATGTATGACATACCGTTTCCATGAATACAACACTGTATCATTTTTAGAAATATATTTATGTATTTGTTTTAATATAATAATTTTTGTATAAATATGATAATTATTCAATGATAATAAGTCAGTGACATTGAATATTTTGACCATAGTTGAACTATAAATGTTGTTTTCTACACAAGAATCGAATTTGGTCAAAACACATAACTTAAACATAATAGATCATGTAGTAATATAGTACATAGTAATAAGTGAAATAAATGTAATGATAAAAATAAAAAATAATCTCAGTAAATAAAATTAAAAACTTATGTTTATAAAACATGATTTCAAACTCGTATGGTAATGAAAGTGAAGCGATTTCATCTCTCTTTACATTCCATTGTGACATACTTGTTTTTATGAACCTAGTAAATAAAACATGGTATATAAAATTAAATTTTAAATGATATATCATTAAAATGTTTATCATCATGATACTATAAGTTTCATTTAGATTTATAACTTCATGGATATTATTATTCAAATGTTTCGAAGTTTCATGATTTAATTTGGAAGGTTTAAAGATCATTATACTAATGAATGTTTTTAATGATTATCTTGGCAATATCACTTTTTTTTGTGATTGTTAACTTTTTATTGAAACAATATCATTATTTTACAACACCAAAATTCATAAATATTCTGAACATTATCAACATTTTCATATAATTTCATGATTAAATCATTCATCATTATATTCATAGTTTCAATTTGAATAATTTCATTTTAGTGAATTTGAGATAAAAGTTACCTAGTGGAAAATATTTTCATAATATAATTTCATTTGATTGGGTTATATTACTTCCTATTTATCGTTCAAATTATCTGATAATGTGTGTAATTCCACTGACTATCTCTTTATGTGTTTCCTCTTATATATATATATATATATGTATTTATAGTTTTTGAAAAAATATATAATTATTAATTGATTATCAAACCAACATTATAATATTTTAAAGGGTTTACATTGAATATTTTTTTTGGGGAATTGTTTACAGATAATTTTTCATCTGATGAAATTATTTTATCCCCTTATATTTAATCATTTATTTTTATTCTCCAATGGTTATTCATTACCTTTATTATATAATAAGACCATTTTCCCAATATTTGTTACTGATTTTTTTTTAGATTTTTTTAGAAAACTCTTTCATTTCTCTCTTTAGTAGGAGAACTTGTTCACTTATAAATAAACATTTTCTAAAAATAATTTCAATTATTATAGGACTTGGAACAACAATATTTACCATTTATTCACTTTTACTAATTCTTTAAAGGTATCTTATTGTCCCTTTCTGAATAGGTAAATTTTCTATCATTTTTAATGTGCAAAATGAATTTTTTTACCACGTACAACAAGTAAGGATTTACTAAGCATCAATTCATTGAAGATTTATTTTCATGTTTAAAATGATATTTTTTTAAAATGATTTAGAATGTGAATTTAAAATAAATATATTAATAATAGTTTTTTCAAAAGAGTGAATCTTTTCATCATGAAATTATTAACAAGATATTTTTATTTCTATTCATAAATGACAACAACCCATAATTTTACTCCACTATGGATATATTTTATTGATTCCATCTTTATTATTCATTTAGATTGTTTATGATATATTTTTAAAAGGATATTATTCACATCCACTTAGATGATTTATTTAGTAGTCCCCTTGAAATATTAAATCTTCTTGGATCGTCGAAAAAATGAAATTACCTTAAACTATCCATTCTATTTATAATGGATATTAGTATTTCTTAAACCATATAGAAATTTAAATATGTTTTCTACTTTGATAGTTATTTGATTATTCGGGGAAATATTAAAAATTTAGTATTCCTTATTCAATAATGGTATTTGATAAGGTATATTATTTATTTTTATTATACTTTATGATGAATTATTTGGACTTGAAATTATGGGAGGATCCTGAAATTTATATATCTCCTTGGTGCATCGATAGGTTCTAATCAGACAAATATGTTGAAATAATTAATGGTGTTTCTATGAATACTTTTAAACTATCTACTTATGTGGCCTAATGATACAAGTTTTCATATGCCTTAGGCATCACATATAAATAATTAATCATTTCCCTCATTTAGTTTCAGTTATTATTCAGCCATGAGATTTCGTGTCTATATATCTATGGATACATTTCATTTTCAGTTCAACGATTAAATGACATGTGTATTAGTTTCTTTCCTTTCAATATTTATTCATCATTTTATTTTTATTGGGATGGTATGTGTTTCTATTTATCATCTTCACATATTTTTATGCAATTATTTATTTTTTATTGATTATATGGAATGTGACTATAGAAATTTACCATTCTATAATTATAATTCATACTGATTCATTGTTTATTCTATTATACATTACCCTTAAAGAGAACATTAGATCACCCTTATTATGGTTCTTCTCCCTAGTAATCCATGAATTGTACCATGAAATATATTATAGGATATACTAGATGGAATAATATTATTATCGATGTTTATTACACAAAAATTATGTTTTAATTAGTGTGTTAATTTTTAATACAAGACTCATGTAATTATATAATTTACCAAGAATTGTATGTATATTGGTCCTTGAGGATTTTATTCCTTGTAATCATGTCAATGTTACTAAAAGAAAAAACTGGCACTGGGATTTCTAGGGTTGGGACACTAAATTAATACATGTAAATGGGATCCCAATTAGGTACAAAACTTCCTATATATATGTTTATGGTGAATAAATTCAGGGTTTATTCAGAAATCATCACCATAATATCCTTTGTGTATTCTTTTTCTCAAACAAATTTACAATGATTAATAAGAATTCTTATAAATATTTAAAAAAATTAATAAAACACCACATGAAGTAACAACTTTCTATCTCCAAGATAAATTAAAAAACATATATGTAATCTAATTAATTTGATTAATATATTTATTATTTATAAAAATTATACTTTCACATGTAATACTATTATATCACTCTAGAATAATCTGAGATAAAAATGGTACTAAATATTTTTTCATTCATTGATAAGTATTAGTTATTATCATATAAAATGTCATTTTCCATTTTCTATAATGTTTATGAAATCCAAATATCTAAAGTACTTAAATAATAAGGATAAGAGGAATATAGATTCCTATATATAAATATCTTTTTAAAATATGAAACTGACAAATAGTGGATAGGGGGTGAGGGTTCTTCCAGGAAATGGACCAATAACAAGAATACATATTGATATAAGAAATATATATGAATATAGACTAAACAGAATTCCTAGACATCAAAAAATCATGAGAATAACAAAAAATTAACGATGTAGTGTTTGATTATTTTTATGAATAGAAACTCCATATATATCCATAGTATTAACAACTCCAAATTATTTTCACTATTTAATTTATCTTGTTGTCATTTTTTAATTTTATAGTGTTTAAATATACCAATAAATATGAGTCGATATAAATAAATGACACAAGTAATTAATTATAAATTTTTTGGCATTCAATAATTTGAAAAACAATTTAAGGAGCATACTGGAGACTATGAATCATAGATCTGTATTCTTATAAAAGTTTTCCCAAAAATAGGTGATGCTTAATTGTAACATGGTTTTACCCTTTCCTAGCTCAAGTCTATCATGTAAGTGTAAGGGGGTTAATATATTAAAAATTCACTCACCCTTACACAATTTATTGGAATGAATCTTTACCAATACTTGAGTATAAGACATCCCTTACGAAACCATCAGATATAAGGTATTAACATTAGACACTATACAAACTTCACGTACACAACTATTGTTTACCCTTTTGTATCCATCAGGAAATAAATATAAATAATATTCATGTTAGCCTACACCCTTATGTACCTTTAAATTACATGGTCGTACCCTTCCCCATAGGATCAGAAACACTTACATTATATACCAAACTATATCATACCATTATGGAATTCAATTGTTAACTAGATGTAACTTTTATATGTTTTGGGACACCTTTTTTATGGTAGGGATTTACACTCACAATGTTCACGAATATCTCATTTATCCATATTAAAGTCGTAAAATCATTAGTTTTCCCTTACAAAATATCATTAAAACCATCATATCAATTACTAAAATCTTATTTCCTATTTTGAGTTGATAATTAATGTGAAATTTATTATTTTTTTCAGATAATATGATTATGAAACATAAGAAAAATTGTTTTTTAATTATAGTTAATGATTTATAACATTATAATATTTAACACCCATTAATGTTACCATATGGTAATTATATGTTTTATAACACATTTTAATAAGTCTCTCATTTCATTTTAGGATCATTCCTAATTAGAATTCCATTTTCAAAAGTGGTTTGATGTAAAATTACCTAATATTAAACTCTGTTAACTGGATAAATCAACATAATTAGTGGACCGAAATAGTGACTCCCTATATTCTAGTGGTACAAACTAGTTGTGTGGGTGTAGATGACATTGTTGGTAGACTATAACCCTAGTATATATTAATAATAAATCAGAAATTAAGGTAAATTAGAGTAACTAAAATTGAAAAACTAATATATCATACAACTAGAATATAATGGATGAACCAAATAAAAAAAATAAAAATTAACCATGTAATTTGATAAGATAAATTAACTAAATTAAATGCTACAAGTTATATAATAAATCAAAAAGAAGACACAAATAAACTCAAAATACCCTAGTCCCGAATCAATGGTTAGAATCGTGTCCTTGATCCATCCAATTCTATATGAAATAATAAACCTCAATTTACATTTAACATTTGGAATCCTACACTCATGTAATATACTCAAGTACCAAACGATGGCCCACAGAGGGTGTGAGTAAATCTATGTTGTTTAACCCCATATTGTCTAAACGAAATTGGTCTAATAGTAAGTTCATGAAATATTGTGATGAACAATTGTATTAATAAAACAACTAATACATTATAACAATTAACCTTATTTTGAATATATGCGGTAATAAATGTAAGGATATATCATTACCCGGAAAATTGCAACCCCAGGTCCATGGAATAACCACATAATATAGAAAATCCCCATATATAATAATTTTAGTTTAAAAACTGAGAACACTATAGAAAAGTTTTCTTACAATCAGACCAATCCATTTATATAATATATTCTACCTAACTATTCCAATCCATTTATATAATTATTTCAGCATAACTAGTCCCATAACTATAATAATTTCAATATAACCTATAATATCCCTTTATATAATAATTTAAACATAATCGGTACATTCCCTATAATCATTACTACATAACTAGGACACACCTTCTATTTAGGAATTTCATTATATGATAAAACACAACTCATAATGGGAATAAGTAACACAACATACATCATGGTACATAAGATTTAATTCATCCAATTTCTTTTTATCATTCAATACCATTTAATTCATCAAGTTATAACATAACTCCTTAAAATTTTTGGGTATATATCTATATCAAATAAAAATATCTCCATTAATTTTAATATAAAAAAATATATGCCCGATGTGATAATATCCCGAGAAATCACCTAAGGACTCATGCATGTAAATTACTAGTTTAAGGAAAGAACCAATTCATTATGCTTCAAGGGTAGAAAAATATTACATGCATCCAATTTCTAGGTCTCAACACTATTGGATCTTAAGGGATCTATATATAAGTCTAGAAATAAGATAATTATCAACAATGGATACAAAATTAGAATCATTGGGATGATATCTTTGAATATATGATGTGTCAAACATGTAGTGGATGGAATTGAAGCTCTCTAGAGGGTCAAATTTGTCTTCCACTTGATTCGTTCCACTATATAAATTGACATGAAAATCATAGGTTATAGATTTACCTATTTCATGACTTGGAAATTACCCATCCTTGGTTACCTCTAATAGAAACCATGTTTAATAAACTCAAACATGAGTGGTAGTATCTATAGGGAATAATAATGTTTTTTTGTTATTTCCATTGTCACAGATTTCTAACTAATAAACTTATCCATCTAATACATATCTTACATTAGACTAGGTGTAATAAGAACTTTCTCACCAAACATCAAAAAAATGAGAGTTAAATAAAGAGACCTTCCATAGAATGCCTCAAATGGTTACATTTGGATAAGTCTATGAATTTTTTTTATATGAAAACACTATAATAACAATATTCTTCTCCCTTGAACCAACGAAGTCAATAAAAATGGATCGTACCATATCATATATAATTTTAATAGTCCCCTCAGATTGTACATAAGATTAAGGATTATACGCCATACCTAATGCAACCTATGTTTCTACAACCTCAATAAGACCCTACCAGAACTAAGATGTGATGCGTTGATCCCTATCAAAAGTGATATTCCTCAAAACACAATGCAGTTGAATAATCCATTACACCTAAATACTACATAGATAATCAATAGTGAAGGTATCTCTAATTAGAATGAAGTGGGGTAACTTTTTTAGTTGAACCTTGATCACCAATAAACCATCATTCTTATTGGGGTATCAGGAAACAATGTTATGAATTCCATAGATACATCATCCCATTCTATTCAAAAATGGGAAAAAAATTACAATATCCATCCAAGCCCTTAATGCTAATCTTTCATCTGCTAACATGTGAATCATAACTCAAAAAATACCTCAACTTATTTCTTAATACCTAGACACCAGTATTGTTGATGTAAATTATGATACATCATTGTTATAAATGAGTGTACTTCCCATATAGGAGAATGAAACAATCTCGTTATATCATCCAGAAATTCCATAGGGTCCCATAATCACTCATTACTAAGAAGTTAATTTCTTCTCCCACATTACCATTTTGATGGTGGATCCCTACTAAATAAGTTGTCTCTCAATGATAATACCTATTAATTAAATATATTCATATTATTGATCCAACAAAAAATCATATGTATAAATGATACGAAATTTAGAGAAACTCTTCCCTTGGACTCTTTATCATCTACGTGAATGTCGCTATATAGTTCCTTAATTTTCACCTAGTGGCAAGACTCTCACCGAGCCAATTTATGAGTCCTAAAGATCAATGAACACGAAATGATGTTTCTCTATCATGGTGTATAGTCCATATTGATGTTTATATACTGATGATACTTGACCCACCTAATCTATTGAAGGCTCATTCGCCATTGTGAAAAGATATACATGAAGCTCTCAATTTTCATGTACACCATAAACCACTCTGTGAAATGATAGTGTCTCCAGAATCTCAGGGTGTGTACCACCAAGAATAACTCTATATCATGAGTAGGATAATTCCTCTCAGGCAGTCTCAAATAACTTTATTGATAATAAATAGCATGGAACAAATTTATTAAAACAACTCAAAGTACAACTCTAGATGGATCATTATCCAATGAATAAGCCTTAACAATTTTTTTTGGAGGAGATCCATGCTAAGGTAATATTTTCCATTATATCCTTAATATATCTCATTAAACTATATGACCTAGCATACTTCACCCATTTCTTGTTCATCATTGAATTAAATGTTTCTCAATGGGAGAATTCACATATAAATTGATAAAATTTACTTGGAAATCCTATAATGATACAAATATTGAAGACTTTATTGGGGAGATCCAAAGATACCATAGGTAAACAAATATTTAGTCCATCCAACACAACACTCAATGTGATGATATGGCCCAAAAAGTTAAAATTATCGATCAAGAAACATAAAATGTATTGATGGGTGTAATGTTTATAATGTATTATTATATGAAGGATGATGTCAAGTTTTTGTGAATGATCTCTTGAAAAAATTGGAAATAATAAAAATTCATAAACAAATTCCACCAATAAATGATCTATAAGAGGATGTAATATTAAATTCCTCAAAGAAATTAATACCAATAGTTGAATTTTCTCAAAAAATAGATTCACTGAAAAGTCATATAAGATATTCATTTTTATTAAATTAGTATGACTTATATATGATAGTATCAACATCCACAATAGTTATCCTAATATCCAACAATATTGTAGTAGATATTGGCACATATCAGCTAGTCAAAGAGATCATAAATGTATAGAAGGGTATACTTGAACATGATCATCATTTCATTCAATCTCTGATAGTTCAGACACAAGGAAAAATTCCCATAAGACTTCTTGAAATAAAGCATGGATGAATCCATTTGTGATGTATTAGTTCATAAGAAACCATTGGGTTTCACATCTCCTAATGTTCCTTTGATTCCTGATGTTCTTCTTGACACATCCTGTAGGGTGGAACATATTTTAGATCTCCTCAAACCAACTTGATCATGTACTCCAACACCATCTTAGGTGGAATGATATAAATCTTATTGGGAAATACCTACTAATTTTTTTTTCTAAACCTAGTTCAAGAATAACTTACTAAATTCCAAAAAAAATATTTTAAGATAATTTTTATATATGCCATTATATAATCTAATATGCACTAAATTTGTCTTGTATGACCAGTCTGAAGATCCCTCTCACCCTAGTTAGAATTGTGGAAATATTTAGATATAGAATCTATCCTCTGATAAAAATTGATATGATATAGGTATAGAATTAAAAAATCCATAATAATTATGAAATAAAATCATGAAATATCTATTAAATATAGTACACAAATGAAATTTTAACAAGGAATTTCTAGAGAACATACCTTGTAACATTTGATATACTCTAATTCCACTCCCAAAGTGTACTGATGGTTAGACACCATCCAATAATTCCACAAAAAATCCAAAATCATTTTAAAACTGATTATATGTAAGTGACTCAATTACTCAGGTATAAATTAAAAAAATGAAAGGTTTGAGGATACATGAATCATAACTCTTACATTAGAAAGCCTTACATCACAACTATCTAGATTAAATTTCTTTACAATCAACTATCTTTCTCCACTTCTCCTAGCCTATAGTTGGACTCCCCTCCAAAGATACCTCTATATGGCAGTGCCACTCCTATTCTTGGGTAACTCAACCCATTTGTCAACTTGAATGTATAGTGTAACTACATCCAATAGTCTAATGAGTTGTATCCTAATCATTCAAAAACATTGGTATCTATCCTGATCCCATACCTCTACTCTTATACAACAACAGGCCCCTAAAAGAACTTTTATAGGTGGACTAAAATGCCACAAATGGAGCAATATGAAGCAAGGTGTGGACAGTATAGACGATTTTGAATATAAATTCAACACAGATAGAATTGAAATGATTCAAAATCCTGATATTGATGTCCTCCTCCTTGACTTCTATTCTTTCTATTTCTTTAGAGATAACTATCATTACATAACTTATTAATGCAATGTAATCTACTTGTTCTCTATATAGAAATAGAATGTACCCTATTAATGGCCTCTCTCAGATTCCCTTCAATGATGATAACAAAAATAAATTCTTTATAAGTTAAACTGATGTGAAATAACTCTAATATTTTACCTAGTATCATAGAGAATCTCATCATGGAAACTCTGCAACCTATAAATCTCATAGACTTCAAAAGATGTTGAAATGAAATGGAGGTTACTGAAATATAAATTTTTGTGTATTACTGAAAACCATCCGGAGTCTTGTTCATAAATTCTAGATCCTTCTCATCTACCTTAGTTTAAGGAAGAAATTTTCATAGAAACATCATATGTATATCCTTCTAGTATAACTCCTCTTATTACCATGATTTCACTAAGTTATCCAACCAAAACATGGTTTTCTCATGGATAATATATATAACACACATCACCCCCAAATATATAGGGGTCTCAATCTGGTTGAAGATCATCTAAATAGAAAGAACATAGAAATTTGTTGTAATGGGTCATCCATACCCAATTAATGTATGTTAATGTTGCTGCTGAAACACTCTATTTGGAACTGACATCCATGGTATAGTAAAAAAAGATTATCATTCGATAGATCACATGACCACTAAAAATATGTTAATAACCAGATTATACATATGATTCCCAAGACCCACACGATGGTCTGGTTCAACAATGTTAGTATCAATCTAATTTACATTCTCATGATGAACAGTTTGAAGAAAAAGAAGATGAATAATCTATATTGGAGAAAATAAATCCCCAGAACAATAGATAAAGACATGGTGAACCTTAAAATGTGAAAAAACAGAAGAACACTGGCTCATGGAATTTCTAAACATTCATTAAAAAGTTAATTAACAAGGAATACAAGTGAATTCATCTCATTTACCAATTTTCAAAACTATTTCATTTCACATTTTATATAGAAAAATATATTAGATGAAATAAATATGTCTCCATAATAAAAAATCCTTGTTAATATTTAACTATATTTTCCAATTGTAACAAATTCACACTCATATATTTCCATACCATAGAACTGGGTTATATCATAAAAAATAATAACATCACACAACATGTGAGTCACATAGAGTGAAATAATATAATCTCTAACAAGTGAACATCATGAACAACAATCTCATCCTTAGGGACCTTGGTTTTCCCCCACACATGGGTTAGCTACTACCATTCACTATCTCATTACCATTCCATGAATCATCCTTATATCCTTTCTAAATTTCCCACCATTTAATGAAATTGAATTGAAAAAACATAATCATTAAATACCAATTTGTGGCATCCCTTGATCATACATTCTCTCATGTGGACAAATTATGATGTTCACTAGTCCTCAAGTGTTCCTCCCCTTATGGAATTTGTTTCAAACTAGTAGTGAGGGTGTAGGAATAAATATGATGAGACTATACTCATTTTTACGAAGTTACAATACCATGAAAATAAAAAATTTCTAACTAATGGAAATATTGGAAATAAAACCTCAACAAATTGATGATATTGGATAATCTAATTAAAAAAATGATAAATAACTATTTAATGTTAGGATAAAATATAAAAAAAATCAAATTCTAGTAGTCATATATGGAATTGATCAAGATTATACAAATAAAATCAATAGATCAGGGTCATAAATCATTGGTAAGTGTTATATTGAAGCTCCACCCCATCAAGAAAACAACAATAATGTGAATGTTCCCTTTACATTGTCCAAAATTGCATCTATTTAATCTTCTGTGGTTCCAAATGACAACCAAAATATGGCGTGAGTATAACAGAACAATTAAAAACACCCATATCTGAAGAAAACCAATCCGATAGTAGGTTCATGCAATAAAAAGAAAATTTTTATTATTAATTAAAAAATTATAATGTATATCAATAAACCTTATTTTTAAGCATACATGAATAAATTTGAGCATATATCAGTAACATGATAATCATAACCACAAATTCAGGTCATATCACATAACCTAAAAATCCAATTGAATAATATTTTCAGCATAATAATTCATATTCCTCTATATAATATCTTCAGATTAATTGGGCCAATAACTTTATAAAATAATTTCAATATACCCAAGACAAGACAGTTTTATAATCATTTCATTATAACTAGACAATGCCTTATAAGAATTATAGAATAACTGGGAAAATCCTTTTATATAATCATTTACTATAACAAGGACTAACCATATGAAAATTATTTTATTACTATAAAGCAAACTGTATATAATAATTTCCTCGTAAGATAAAACCTATTCCATAATTTAATGAATGAAAATAATATAAATCAAAATATATAATGATAAATTCATTTAATTACTTTTTATCTTTCAATGTCCATCCATTAATATAGTTATCCTTAACCAATTAACATTATATTATATAAAATAATTTCATATAAAAAATTCACCAGTCACATCAATAATAGAAATTACTTTTTCGCACATGATCATATCAAAAAAACCTATTGTTTTATTTCATTCTAATTCATGTTTTATGTCAATAGACTATTCATTATTGTTCAAGGTCAGAATTATCTTATATGTAGCCAAAATATAGGTCTCGTCACTACCGGATCCAAATAAATCCAAAGAGTATTCCAAATACATGATTATTATCAAAAGTTATTCAATTAAAGAACAAGTACACTGTGTTAGTGAAATCCCACAATATTCAAAACAATTATGAAATTAGAACAAAATCATATTGAATTTTTCTAGATCACCAAACATTATCCTATAATAAATACATCACACTACACTAGGAACACCAATGAAAAACATTTGAAATTGAGTTCACAATGAATAAAGAAGATTAAACGCTACACGACTATGACTAGAAGGGAAAGAATCCCTCAAAAATTGCATGGAATAAACCTAGGGATTTAGAGATAATGTTTCATGATGGTTGAAAAAAAATAATAAACACATCATTGATTAAAACATCTATGCATGAGTTATTCACGACATGAATCTGAATCATGATGTGAATTTATTGACTAATAAAATATGTTGAACAATGCATCACCTTAGTATAAAATAACCACGGTCAAGAATTTAGCGATGCGAACAAGTTTTATGGAAGATAAAATTTCCATCTCATACACTTGATGATGACATGTTTCAATACCCATGAAATTATTATATAACATGTTAAGGACATGAAGGTATCTACTGGATAGTAGACATCCCATTTCCTATATTAACAAACTGATCCACTATATAATATTTACATACCCATGAAGAGCCTTCCAAAAAACATTATAGGAATGTACCATGACACAATCAGTTCATAAAAACATAATTCCCTAATATCTTGGTAATTTTTCCGAGAAAAGTATCTCCATACCCACAGAAAAGTCTCTATCACCAATGATTTAAGAAGAAAAAAACTAATGGTGTTGAACTAAATAATAAGAGGGAAAAACATGAATTTTTTGAGGTAACATTTGGCATGGAGTAGTGTCTTAGACATGAGACTTATAGGGAAATTTCTTAAGGTGTGTGAAGGTGAGTGAAATGTAAATAAGAAAGAGCTTGTATTAGCATGCCAAGAAAATCATTAGTGTGAAGCCTAATACATTCTATGAGGGGAGGGTGAATTAGGGTGTCCAATTTTTATTTCAAGTAATAAAATACTTTTTCACACATTGTTAAGAAGTGTTAAAACTAATTTATGGGTAATTCTAATTTTTAAACATGCATATGAAATAATTGAACCACAATAAAATATTTTACTCATTTCACCACTCTGGGCTAATACATGGAGAATGTTTTGAAAGTGTGTTATTTATACCTAAACACACTATACTTTTCTATATGTAGTGGATTGAAAAAGTTCAGACATGGTCACTTCATTCAAGGAACATAATTACTAAAATAATTTTCAGGATAACTTAATGCTTCCCTCAAATCAATCCAATGACTCCATATTACTCACTACCTTTGGTTATGTCTTACCGTGTTTATAAAAATGATGGTCACTATAATAGATTGGGAAAATACGCCTCCTCCCCTAATTATTTTTAGACTTTAAATTCCACATATACCTGAATTAATGCTCAAAAAATCACTTCTGACTCATAACCTATATTAAAAACTAGATGATCACGCAAATCATGTACATGCACACAATTTTATTCATTTATCCATCTCCTTAGTCATTATAAAACAATTGATCATTCCTATATCCCCTTAGTTTTCAAAAAACATTATTAATTTCACACATCACCGGTGTTTTCACTCAACAAATGTTTTTTAGACAAATATAATCTTTTCAAAAATTGAATTTGTGATTAGTATCTATTGGTCTTAGTAGAAAATTTTTTCATTATTCATTCTACTCTAATTGTCACAACACATTCTTGATGAAATGGATATAGATCATTTTTTAGGGTTCTGTTCTCTGAATTGTAGGTACACTCATATTTTCTAAAAATGCTGACACTTGTGTAACTATATTTCTATTCATCATCCTTGTTTAAAACATCACAGTTTCCACAAAAACAAATCATTTGAATTTCAACTTTTATAAAAAACTCTTAGATAATTTTTTTCAGGATTTTGGGACATTGATTTTCACACAACATCAATACATACAAAAAACAATTACATAGTTATATTTTGATCAACATGCCCTAAAAAAATTTCTATGTGAATATATTGAAATCTACTACAATATTCTAGGAAGCCATTTAAATTACATGACAATATTTCTTGAAAAATAGTATTACATGAATTTAAATGCCTCTGATCAACACATTTTAGATTGTCAATTTTTCCCTTCTCTAGCTGTAAATAACCTTGGTTCCAAAAATCTCCCCCTTTGGGTTTACTAGAAATTTGTAGATAAGCTTAATAAAGAGCCTTCCTAAAAAAACATGTTTTGTGTGAAATAACACATACATCCCTTTATGTCTGTATATGTTAATATCAATGTATAAATAATTATTTTTAAAATTAAATATCATTCATTAAGAGAACACCCCCTATCATGAAAATCTATAATTAATTGATTTTTTTCAACCACATTGAAAATAATCACAATTAAACTATATTTGGCCTATTGTATAGAAAGGATAACCCACTAGATCATATCACATCCATTAACATATATCACATCCACAAATAGATTAAAATATTTAATAAAAATATTGATAGGGGACAAACAACAATCATATTATTTTATGGGAGGTGGATGAACACTAAGGTTCAACAGATGTTTCTTGAACATTGGTTCTACAAACATATTAGTTAGAATTTACTAAACATCATCATTAGATCAATCATGATCCAATTTATTAATATCCTATTTAGCCTCTTTTTTTCATGAATTTATATCAAATATCAATATGTTTGGTACAAGAGTGTTTAACCATAATTTTTATTAGCTCAGTCAAACTCTTATTATCATATAATATCACTATAACCTTTCTCACATAATTGGAAATATAAGTATATTTATTGTTCAACAATAATATATGAGTTCATTCATTTACAATAGTGATATACACTTATTCATAAATATTAATATAATTTACTTCTTATTTTTCACACAACAATCCCAAAAATATATTTCTAATGAGAAATGCACCACCACTTCTGTAATTTTGTTCCAAAACCTCTGTATCTCTATCATAATAATAATATTTTGAAAATTCATTATCTCTTCCTACCTAATATTATAAGAACAATTTGATAGTACCTTTAATATATTCTCTGATTCTTTCAACTTCTAAAAAATTATATTCTTTTCAAGTAAATTGGATACGTGTCTCAAAACATGTTGTAATGATGATATATGGGCATTTGGTATACAAATGTAATAATCATCCAATGATCCTCCTTGACATGGTGGGATAAAATGATTTCCCATACCCATTCAATCCATATTTTTTACTGACTTCAATCATATTTGAAATTTGTTTTGATTAATGCATGTTTAATTTATTTAGAAGATTTCATACATACATTACATGATAAATGAAGGTTTAATCCATATTTGAAATATTGTGTCCCCAAAAAGTATTTGACTTCACTGGTCAGGGACATTTCATATTCTTATTTTATTTTATTAGAAAATTCTTCCTCTAAGACTTTCATTTTTAATACAAATATAATATAATAGGCCAAAAAATCACCATAAATTGATCTACCTATTAATTCATCACATATAGATTATGGTCATCAAATTATTTTCCAAACTAAATTTTGATTGTGATAATAATCCAATCTACAATACCATTATTGTGGATCATAAATTAGGAAATAAATAATAGTATTTTATAAATTTCATTCTTTAATAGCAATTAGAAATCTAATGGCTTGTTCAATATATACATAATCATTATGAAAAAAATTTAATAATGCCATTTTTTTCATTCATCTGATAAATGTTTTTCCCTCATTGTATAACCATGTATAGGATGAGTCAAATTAAATCATTTAGATCTAATAAATAAATAATTTCTTTAGAATAAATTCCGTTAAACTATAAAGGGTATATAAACAACATGCATTCATTGTTTCTGATAATATTTTCCAGTTCATCAAATTTGTTTTCCAAGACCCATCTTTTTCCAATAAAATGTTAATTCTCCAGTCTGTCCACAAGACTACAATTCCAAATTTTTTCAATCTAATATAGTTCATCATTCATGGCCTCAACCCATGATTCATTATTTACTACTTCTTAAAAGATTTTTTTTCAAAAATTGATAGGGGAGAAAAATGTTTTTCATTATTTTTCAACTTATCAATGTAGGTGGGGTCCCATATCCAATATTTATAGAATAATAATCCATTTCTCTTATATTTCAAATTTTAATTTCTTTTTTATTTTCTCCCTAAATAGTTAACTATTCTAATTCTAAATATTTATCATTATTATTTTTATATCCCTGATTATTTGGAAATCAATAAATAATACCTACATTTGATTCATCCCCTTATTAACATTCTTCTTCATTTTCCATCATATCATATTATGATATCCACATGTTATTCATAGTTTTAACCTCAATTAGCATAACCTAATTTATCTCCATAATATTTGAAATATCATTATTAATACATTTGGAGGATTTACTCTTCCTTGAATATCCATGGAATATTCCCCAATCTAAAAAATCACAATACATTCCTTATTTTTCAAATTTGTTTCATCTGAAATATTACTTCCAAAAAAGAAAAATATATTAGTGATGGATTCCTTAAATTTCATATATCAAATTATGTATTTTATTCTTCTATACATATCATTGTTCTATTTTGTGTTTACACCACAACACTAACACCCCCATTCTAGTAATGATGATAAGAAAACTCAATTTTCATAGTTATGGATATATTAGTCACCTCTCAGGTTATTTTATGGATTGAACCACTTTATTTTGTTTTCTCACTAATAAAGCCGCATTATTGGTCACACTTTTTCAAATGAAATTTTCAAATTCAATGGATGTGTATTCTATTACATTTTTTGATTATTATATATTAATTATGAAACTAGTTTTGAAATCAAAAATTCAGTGATGTATCATCATAAAGTCAATCACATATAATGTTCACTTCATAAAAATCAAAGATACCATTCTTCTATAATCATCAATAAAAATAGTATCATACCTCTCTCTATATGTTTTACTCACATTCATTTGATCGCACAAATTTCTGTGGATGAGATCATGAAGATTTGAAACCTTTTTATTATTAGACGATAAAAAGTATGAAATATCTTTCCTCACCTGAAAGAATCATATATCTTTTCTCTTACATTCATTATATTGGGAATTTCAACAACATCCTTTATAAATGACATGTTTTCAATGATATTTGGATTTATTCTACAATACCTAAGGTTCCCAATGTTGTTTTCCTCTTCAATTGTTATGAAAAGAAGCATTTTCATTACTTTGTACCAAAATAAATTATCATTTTTCCATCCACCATTCAAGATAGAATTACATTTATTCCCTTTCATGGTGTACCCCTTCTGATTAATTGTCACATTCAATCCTTAGTCATA
This sequence comes from Viscum album, assembly GCA_963277665.1. Taxonomy (NCBI): domain Eukaryota; kingdom Viridiplantae; phylum Streptophyta; class Magnoliopsida; order Santalales; family Viscaceae; genus Viscum; species Viscum album. Next base: position 1,500,469,658 of record OY728122.1, on the reverse strand, counting down.
GAGATTACTCACATATAAGATATTTTTGAGTAAACTATCCATGTAGAGAACTTCTATTTTTTATTAGCTTATCAATTTATAATTCTATATTTACACTAACATTAATCTTCGTTAAACCATCAATTCTAAATCTCACATTTTCATTAACATTTATATTTTCATTTTAAAATAAATATTCATATTCTATAATGTGGGATAATAATTCTCTATTAAAAATATATGTTTTACTCTTATATGTATATTTGAGATGGATATTTCTAATTCGGATTTCTCAACATTCTTCTTCTCCTTACATGAGATACATGATTTAGTGGAGGAAAAAAATGTCCTCACTAATCACATTTATAACTTCATGGATGAATCATACTCATAAACTTATTCTAGAGGAGAAAACAAATTTTCAAGGGTAATTATTCATGGTAATTCGTTATTGAATTGTCTCAGAGTTATGTAATTATTTTTCCAAACATTCAAATTCCAATAACGAATAATATTAGGGTGAATTTAAGAATAATTTAAACTATATGAAATGAAGTAATTTCACATATTTTATGAAGGATACAGTTTCATTCAACTCTATTGATTTCTTGGTTCATTAAAATCCAGATAGCTCCATTCCACTTTATATTATGATATTTTATATCCCTTAAAGATAAAAAAATTGACATTTGATAAGAGGGAATATTTTATAAATTAAATTGCTCCACATGTCTTCTTATATTGTATATGTATTTTACTAGAGATAATCCCTATATAATTGGGTATTATTTTCATCTCTCATCCCTATTTTATTTGAAGGTATCTCTCTTAGGACATCTGGCACCTCTATGATATTTCTAACTTTATAATTACCTTTTATTTGTTTCATCCCCATTCATTAGACTGAACATTTTGAATCATATAATATTCTATATTTTTTAATAAATTTAGATATTTTATCATTTAAGGATTTCAATAATCTTTCAGAACAACGTTTAACTATTTCTATATGTTCTACATAAAAAAACCCTCAAAAAAGTTTCTTCTTTATTTACCATGTTTTTGATCCAGTCTCTATTATACCGCATAATTAAATGATTTTTTCATTAAAGGCATCAACTATTGAAGAATTTTCCTATAGTCTCTATATAATGACATTGATGACATTAACATTCACTTCAATCATATGGTTGAACTCCATAAAATCTTCATAAAATTATATAGTTTTTAAATTTCCTTCAGCATATCCTTGTAGTCGATGAATATTAACAACCATATGATGCACATTATTTGATGACTCATTAACCAATGTTCCAATATTTCAGTTTTTATTTCCGTAAATGTCGATCTCATCAAAAATACCCATAGGTTCCATCATGATTTCCAAAAACCATTTGAATGACTATATTCATCTTTTATAGGTTCTACCATTTCAACTATTTCTATCTTGGAATATTCATTCTTAGATATAAAAAATTGTTATAAATCCTATTAAAAATTTATTATTATCTAGATTGACTTGGAAAATGAGTCAGTTTCTAAATAATTCCATTCAGGGTTAGAAGTATCTCTTTTTATGGAACCTCCTTTAGGAACTCTTTATTATTTCATGTTAAAATTATACACCATAAAATCAGCTTTTTCAATATGAATCAATTTTTTATTCTTCACCATACCAAAAAACTATCCAATTTAATCACTCCTTCAAATTACCCATTTCACCACTTCAAATTTTTGTCAAAGTGTGAAATATTTTCTTCATCTTCATCATCTCCATCATTAGTAACAATAGAACTGACATATTATTAAATGTATTTTAATTCCAATTGCTTGATTACATGAATAGTTGTATCTTTTTGTCTGAATGTCATATCATACATCACCAGACAGCTCATCATATTATTAATATAAGGGATAGAAAGATCCCATTCATTAATAACTGACACTTTTATATTTTAAGGAGGTGCCGACCATCATTGGATTTTCTTAAAAATTTTAATATCCTTAATTTATTCCTTCATTCATCGAATAGAACAAAAAAATGTAAGTAATTCCATTAGTAAAACTACATATATTTTGATATGCATGCATGTTAGAATCATCCAAATGATTGTTCTAAATTTGTTGTTTTTCATACATTAAATTTTCATCACCTTTTTATATATTTTCTTCTTTATCCCTCATGGACCTAGATTTTTTTCAAGTCATTAACTTGAAATATATATGATCAGATTGTCTTGTAGTAAGATAATTTGGAGCTTTTCCATTTTTATTTTAATTTTATTGTCTATTTCTATCATATAAAGAACTATCACATACCTAACCTATAACCCTTAAACTATGACATAGAGAACATCCATCATAAGATAATTCAGATGATATTTCAAAATAGACTACCATATTTGGAGGTTACATATATAAAAATTTGAAAATAATATAATATACATAGAATCCTCCATGAAAAAATTAGAATATGATATATTTATAAATTATAACATGTTCCCTATGATACCACTCGTAGAACCCAAGAACACCCTGAGAGGGGAGGGGTGAATTCTATTTTCAACATTTTCTCACATTGATAAGGATATTGTACCCACATAGGTAGGAAATTTTTAAAACTATCTTATGGATTCATGATCTTATTAAACACAAATATTAACCCACTATTCTTCACTAGATAATGTGGTTTCTAAAGTTTAGAAACTATAAATCTATGCAAGACCCAATAACTCTAAATGAATTTTAGGAATAGTCCACTTACTTTATTGGATAAAAAACATAGACTCCCCTTGTTCACTACCATTGGACAAGTTCTACCCTTTTTTCAACTTTAATTTCACTTCAATAGATTGGGAACCCATATATTTTTCCCTAATTACAATGAGAATTTGTAGAGACCCAAAGCTTGACGTACATGGACATTACATTAATTTCGCAGAATACTTAATACATGAAAAAAACAGACACCCAATTACCATATTTGTTTAGTGTCTTTGGAAACATGGAACGTAATATTCTAATCATGGTGAATGATCTTCAAAATCTCCCATAAAGATATTACCCCTTTGGTTTACTTACCTAAAACCTTTATTTATATGCTGGGGAAAAGAAAACATATAAATGGTGAGATCAAATGCTCAGTTAGGGTATAGATAACATAAAACAATCCATAAACATTTGAATGCAAAAACTTGAACATAAAATCTAAACATCAAAATCTAGAGCAAAGACATAAATCTTGGAAGTATGTAAGGAATATATCATAAAGGAACATCATTCAGGATAAAATAGCATGGGAATAAAACATTTAATTATGGAAAACCATTAAGCACATGTTATTATTTCCATATTAGACAAGGCATTGTTTCCAAGACCATTTTAGTGGAAAAAGTCCCTTTCGGAATCGAGTTCACTCCTCATTTCAGTCCTGTATCACTGAACCAGATTAACTTACCATTCTAGCCATGTCTATCTCATGAGATATAAATCATTACCCAATGCATTGGAGGGAGATATAGTTCCCACCCATATCATACTGAAATCATTCTTACTTATTCCACAAAATAAACATAAATCATTCATGATAACCCAAATAATAAAATGGGTTTCATAAACATCATCCCATCCTAATGTAATCCATATAAAACAAATTGATATCATTTCATCATAAGAAGAATCAAACCGTGTAAATAATAAAAACATTATACTTGAAACATAATCATAATGTCATCTTAGATGGATAATAGTTTTGACAAAACACATGAAATGAATTCTTGAGGATAATATCCTCTCTTCTACAAAATAATTTTATTTTCTCAAAATGCAATGAAATTTTAAAAGAAATGGATTTTGTTTAAAATAATCAGGAAATATTGTACAGTAAGATTCATGAAAATAAAGAGTTATGAAACCTTAAAATTCCATTCATTATGTATAAGTTAAAATAACATTCTCCTTGTACTTTTAACGGAAAAGTCAATAAGTACCACATATGTTAAACAAAAGAAAGATTCCTTCCACAACACAAAGTAAAAGTCAAAAGGGGTAATCATGACTTTAAACATACATGGAATAATATAAAACACTTTATGTAAAACATTTTTATAGACATGGATGAAAAATATAACCCAATAAATACTTACGTATAAGCAATCTCGTATAAAAATTGTGATTGCAAAATTATCCCTTACCTTAGGTCCTGATATGCTTCATACGTATCCGAACCTCCTATATAGTGATTTAAATAATGTCATTGACCTATTAAAAAATCATATTCTTTGTTATGATATCATACATGGTTCACTTATGACTTTATATTACCCGTTCTTTTGTCAATTCAATGTTAAAGCAACGTTTTGGGTAAAATCGTTTCATTTATTGTACGTGTTTTCGACATGTTGTTCTTGATATTATTACTTATATCTTTATTTACTTAATTATAGAATTTAAAACATGATTTATATGTAATATATATTCAGTATATAAATATATATGATATATTGATAAATGGAATGAAATACACCGTTCATGGAGACGGTAGGCCTTGCGTACGCATGAACGCTGTTTTCATTTCCTTATTGAATTAAACGGAATTAAGTAAATAAAACAGATATTTACATATATCCAGTATCATTATTATGTAAGACCTTTCATGATTATTTATTATATATAATTTATAATCATACTTGAATGGTTAATCATGGAAAATGAATCTCATCGCATTCGTGGAGACGGTAGTCTGTACGTACGAACAAGCGATGATATCATTCCCATGATCGTGGAATTGTATTGAAATGTTTTTATAATATTTCAGAATCAATATAAATTTACAATAATCATATATAGTTATTTATTTACTCCATTATACCCATCCATGTACGGTGGTGGTGGAAAATAGATTACACCATGGCGTGGAGACGGTATTCCGTACGTACGCACGCGCGGTGATTTCATTTTCTGTAGGATGGATAGAAGATGAAATTGGGTTGTTTCATATTTATAATGAAATATTAGTATATGAGTGATACTGATTCTATTAACTTATGATGAAGTAAATAAAGATGAAGAAGTAGAATAAGAAATAAATTGGAAAGAATCAGTAAAGGATATTACCTCTTCTTTGACGCGCCTCTTCATAACCTCCTCTTAAGGCACTAGGGTTGGTCTTTTGAGAATACCAGAACCTCTATAATGTTTCTAGGGAAGATGAGAATGGAAATGGGTAGGGTTTGGCCAATATTAAAAGACCAAAAGGGTGTGAAGAGAAGAGGGAAGGGGTGCCCTTTTTATAAGGGAGGAGAGGGGAACCTTTGGAAAAACATAAAATATTATTTTATAATAAAGTCATATTCGGTTTATAACAGCTTAAAATTGATTAATTTAGAATATAAAGTGGGTATGGGTCGAAATACTCTCAACAAATAGGTTTTAGACATGTTTGGGTTACTATGTTAACCTTATCATTTAAATTTAACTCAATGTTAAATAATTTAACTTTTACCATGTCTTCTTGTTTTCTTAAACTATATGGTTAATAAACATACTATAACAAGACAAACGAACTGCAAGCGGTTCATTATTAATATATATAACATTATATAAGTCATTTGGCCAATCCTTATATTTTTATAAATATAATAACAATTAATAATATAATATTTGTTTTAAAAACTATTTTATGTCAATTTTCACACTATTTGGTAATTGATTTTTTTGAAAATCATAACAACATTATTATTTCAAAAAGGTTAAATTAATCAATACTAACAAGTCATATTAACCTATAAAATTAGTTTAATTCATAAAATGTCTCAAATTACGTTTATTTGGGTATTTATAACATCAATTATGTAAATATTTCATTAATAAGGTAATTACTGCATCATCGTTGTGTCATAAATAAATTAAATTATTTAATGTCTAAAAATTATAAATAAAATACCATTATGTAGGAAAAAATTTTATATTTCTAATTAATTTTTATAGTCTAATTTATCTTATGTATAACCCTATATTAAAAATGTTTTAATTATTATACTTTGATTTTGACTATTTTAACTCTTCTTTAAATAAAATAATAATAAGTGTCCTAATCTAATCCAAGTGGACCTAAAGAGTAATATTTTATTCCTAAGATTGTTTTTGTTCTAATTACACTTATCCAATAGAAATAATACATGTGTTAGGGTAATAATAATATCATTTTTACCCTTAATTACCCTATTTACTTTTAACCGTGGTATATAAAATTAAAATGTTACTATTTAACAAAAATTATTTTTATCTTATTGAACAACATTTTACACCTTGTTATTAATCGTGTCTCTCAGATTTTCAAAATTCCACTCACAGAAGCGGTAAAATTATGTTTTATGTAGATTTTCAAATTCTCAAAGGAGGTGGGTAAAAGACTGTGAAAAGTTCAATAAAATTTTTATATATCTAAAATTATTATAAAATGACTCAAATGAATTACATTGAACTAATATAAGTATTATGTATCAAATTTTACAAAAAATAAATTTAAATAAAATAAATAGTTATTTAAATAAAAATTCAGTTTTTAAATAGTAACACAGTGTTTTCACTATTCAACAAAAATTGAAAGCTTTCATAAATATACCAAAAATTCACCCTAGGCTAATTTCGATATTCGGAATCCAAAAATGAAGTCTATTTTGAAATAGAAAATTTATAAAATTTCAAAAAGTGGGTATTACTATTCATAACGGCTAGTTCATAATAATATTATAATAATATCTCATTTAGTGAAACTTGTTATTGAATACTACACACGCTATCGAAGAAGGTCTTGATTGCGTGTAATGTATGCCATGTTAGGGATGCGTGTAGTGAACGCTCAATTTGGTGTTGCGTATAACATAATCAAAACTTATTTCATTTATAAATTAATCAAAATCTATACTTAATGTTGCGTAAAATAATTTCAACAAAACGAACTTGAAATTGTGTGTAACACGAGACAAGAATAGTGTTGTGTATACTGTAAGCTAATACGGTGTTACATATAGTACAAGCTAATCTTGGCATAGTTTATAATTGAAGAAATAAAAGAAATTAAAAATAATATATCTCATAAAATCTCAGGGTGTCACATTCTACCCCCCTTAAAATGAATTTCTCCCTCAAAATCCGTCAGGGTTATAAATCGTTTACTACATGGAAGTTTCATTCATAGAAACCCACATCGTAAAAAAGGAATAATAAATAATCATTTTAAAAAGTAATGTTATAAACAAAATGAATACCAAAAGTAACTCATCACTTGGGTTCCCACATAGGAGTATATAGGTGAAAATATGGATATGGAAGAGAAATCTAACACTCAAGTTCTGATGGAGAGTGGTAGAGAACATGGCTATGAAAAAGCCAACAATCGCAAAGCTGTAAATTTGTGATGATCTAAGGTACCATCTGATTCATCAGATATGAGAGTACAAGGACAACATTTTTGGTTTCCAAGATCATTTCCCTAACATATATTAAGTTTTACATAAGGAGAAATAATTACTTGATTTCAGTGTAATATCATCGTTGGTCATTCCATGAATAATTTCCACTTCATCTCTATTTAAAGAAATGAAGCTGAATTTTTCATTCATGAAGTGTTAGCAGATCATGTGATAGAATGATAAGTCATCCCATCTATTTATATCATAAAATGATTAACATAAGTTATTAAATGTACACAAGTCCATCTATGGTGAGATTAATCGTATATGATTCCAACAATGGGATTATACTTCATCTATCACACCGCTTAATAAAATAAAACTAGTTCCTACTAACCAGGGACTTCTTGTAGGCTTGTGGTAGGAGATAAATGCCTGTCGCACTTCGGTTGTGGGTTCTATTCCCATAGAATTGTCCGACGTGAGTGGTTGTCGCTCATCCTATGGGTTGTCCTTTTTCTAAAACTATACTATTATAACATTACAGAAATAATATCGAAAAAAGATCTATCCTTAAATAATACTATCTTATGTCCAACATAATCCATTCCAATCTTTAGGATTATCCAAAATACATCTGTCCAATCACATTGTATAAAGAAAGTGATTACTAGAGAGTTCATATACCAAGCATGTGAATACTATAATTTATTTCTCATATATCATAAGATATATCTTCTTGGTCATATTACAAACATGTCAATACTATAATCATGTATTCTTTTGAAACATGAATTACTAAAGAACCTTAGTGAAAACATGAATTCTGTCAAAAGTTACCACATTCCACATATTAAAATCCCAAAATTTCTATATACTCAAACCATGATATCAATTTTTCCTTATATTAGTCATGAGCTCATGAATACTATCAAAATTTCATTTTCTCTTTATCCCTTCATTATGTGCATATCTTCTTTCAAAAAATATCTGAATAACCTTTCATGGTTACCAATACCATTCAACATATACTATTAGATACTTTAAGAAAAACAATAGTGTAACAATCCTTAGATGATTCTTTATTCCATAGTACCATTAAATTACCTATACGACATAACTCTTGATAAACATACAATCATTCCACTGCCTTCTTAAACCATTGACCATGATTCAACACTTATTTCATATCATATATCATTTGTAGTCTCCTCATCATCATCCACATAAATACTACCCATATGACCATGCTGATTCTCTTCATGAGATTTTCCCTTAGGGTATTGGTTTGAATAATTCCCATACATTCCACATTTAAAACTTCTAATCATTGTTGATGTCGTAGCAATACCATTATCCTTCTCCATGGTGTTAACTGAACATTTTCCTTTGCACTTACTGGATTTGTGTCCTTCTTTTCCGCAACCAAAGAGTCTTCTAGTTCCTTTGAAACATTCTCCTTGAAGCCTCTTACCACATGATTTACATGAGAGAAATTGAACTTTCTTTCCTATATGATCATCACGAAACTCCATCTTTCTCTTATTAGATGAGTCGGGAAACTTACCAAAGTTGAGATTATTGATCATATTACGAGAGTGCTGATTAGGCATAATAACGATGTTTGGACTTCCAAATCCTATTTCATTTGGTCTCTCATGAAGAATATAATTCCATTGTCCATAATATCCTCCATTATCATGAATCTTCCTGTTTCTAGCCATTTTCTAAAACCCAAAAAAGAATAGTGTGAGAGGATAAAATCAAGCTAGGGAAAAAACATAATAAAGCTGGAGTACCTTCAATATCTAACATCATAAGTTAAATTCTATGATCGTTACCATAATTCTAGGAATATAACTTATACGTATACTTATCCTTAGGGACATCCCTAGACATACCTTGGAAATATATCTAGGGATTTCACTAAAGTTTTCGCATCCCAGTTTCCAATAATGGTGAAAGATCTACAACATCTCCCATAAAGATCTTCCCAATTTTGTTTCCTTACCTAAAAACATTCTTTATATCCTAGTGAAAATAAAACATAAAAAGGGTGAGCTCAAATGATCAGTAAGGGTATAGATAACATAAAACAATCCATAAACATTTGAAGGCAAAAACATGAACATAAAATCTAAACATCAAAATCATGAGCAAAGACATAAATCTTGGAAGTACGTAAGACATATATCATAAAGGAACATCATTCATGATAAAATAGAATGGGAATAAAACATGTAATTGTGGAAAACCATTAAGCACCTGATATGATTTCCATATTAGCCAAGGCATTGCTACCAAGACCATCTTAGCAGACAAAGTCCCTTTCTGAATCGAATTCTCTCCTCGTTTCAGTCCTGTATCACTGAACCAGATTAACTTACCATTCCAGCCATGTCTATCTCATGAGATATAAATCTTTAACCAATAAATTGGAGGGAGATATAGGTCCCACCTATCTCATACTGAAATAATTATTACATATTCCACAAAATAAAAATAAATCATTCATGATAACCCAAAGAATAAAATGGGTTTCATAAACATCATCCCATATTAACGTAATCCATATAAAACAAATTGATATCATTTCATCATAATAAAAATAAAACCATTTCAATAATAAAGAAATTATATTTGAAACAAAATCATAATGTCATCTTAGATGGAAAATAGTTTTGACAAAACACATAAAATGAATTCTTGAGGATAATATCCTTTCTTCTACAAAATCATTTTATTTTCTCAAAATGCCATGAAATTTTAAAAGAAAGAGATTTTAAAAGAAACAGATTTTTTTAAAATAATCATGAAATATTGTATAGTACTCTTCATGAAAATAAGGAGTTATGAAACTGTAAAAATCCATTCACGCTGTATAAGTTAGAAAAAACATTCTCCTTGTATTTTTAACGGAAATGTAAAAATGTACCACGTATGGTAAAAAAAGAAAGATTCCTTTCATAATACAAAGTAAAAGTCAAAAAGGAGTAATCATGACTTTAATCATGCATGGAAGAATATGAAACACATTATGAAAAACATTTTTATATACATGGATGAAAAATATAACCCCAGTAAATAGGTACGTATATGCAATCTCGGATAAAAATTGAGATTGCAAAATTGTCTCTTACCTTAGGTCCCGATATGCTTCGAACTTATCTGAACCTCCTGTATAATGATTTAGATAATGTCATTGACTTATTACAGAATCATATTCATTGTTATGATAACACACATGGTTCACTTATGACTTTATATTACACGTTCTTTTTTAAATTCCATGTTAAAGCAGCGTTTTGGGTAAAATCCTTTCATTTATCGTACATGTTTTCGACATGATGTTCTTGATATTATTACTTATATCATGATTTAAATAATCTATAGAATGTAAAAAATTATTTATATGTAATATATATTCAGTATATAAATATATATGATAGATTGATAAATGGAATGAAATACACCGTTCTTGGAGACGGTAGGCCATGCGTACGCATCAACGCTGTTTTCAATCCCTTATTGAATTAAATGGAGTTAAGTAAATGAAACATATATGTAAATAAATCTAGTATCATTTTTATATAATATATTTCATGATTATTTATTATATGTACTTTATAATCATACTTGAATGGTTAATCATGGAAAATGAATCTCATAGCATTCATGGAGACGGTAGTCCGTACGTACGCACGAGCGATGATATCATTACCATGATTGTGGAATTGTACTGAAGTGTTTCTATAGTATTTAAGAATCAATATCACTTTACAATAATCATATATAGTTATTTATTTACACCATTATACCCATCCAAGTAAGGTGGTGGTGGAAAATAGATTACACCACGGTGTTGAGACGGTATTCCGTACGTACGGACACGTGGTGATTTCATTTTCCGTAGGATGGATAGAAGATGAAATTGGGTTGTTTAATATTTATAATAACATATCAGTATACGAGTGATACTGATGCTATTAATTTTTGATGAAACAAATAAATAAGAAGAAGTAGAAGAAGAAATAAATTGGAATGAATCAGTAATGGATATTACCTCTTCTTTGACACGCCTCTTCTTAAACCCCTCTTAGGGAATTAGGGTTGGTCTTTTTAGGAGACCAGAACTTCTATAATGTTTCTAGGGAAGATTATAAGGGAAATTTGCAGTGGTTTTCTGAGATTCAAGGCTCAAAAGGGTGTGAAGAGAAGAGGGAAGGGATGCCCTTTTTATAAGGTAGGAGAGGGGAACCTTTGGAAAAACATAAAATATTATTTTATAATAAAGCCATATTTGGTTTATAATAGCTCCAAATTGATTAATATATAAGATAATGTGGGGATGGGTCTAAATACTCTCAACCAATAGGTTTTAGACAAGTTTAGGTTACTATGTTAACCTTATCATTTAGATTTAACCCAAAGTTAAATAATTTAACTTTTACCCTGTCTTCTTGTTTTCTTAAACTATATGGTTAATAAACATACAATAACAAGCCAAAAGAACCCCAAGTGGTTAATTATTAATATATATAACTTTATCTAGGTCATTTGGCCAATGATTAGATTTTTAGGAATATAATAACAATTAATAATATAATATTTGTTTTAAAAGCTATTCTATGTCAAATTTGACACTATTTGGTTATTGATTTTTGTTAAAATAATAACAACATGATTAGTTCAAAAAACGTTAATTGAATCAATAATAAAATGTAATATTAACCTAGAAAATTATTGGAATTCATTAAAAGTCTCAAATTACATTTATTTGGGTATTTATAACATCATTTATGCTAATATTTCATTACTAAGGTAATTACTGCATCATGATTGTGTCATAAATAAATTAAATTATTTAATCTCTAAAATTTATAAATAAAATAATATTATTTAGGAAATATTTTTATATTTATAATGAACATTTATAGCCGAATTTATCTTATGTATAACCCTATATTAAAAATTCTTTAGTTATTAAACATAGATTTAAACTATTTTAACTCTTCTTTAAATAAAATAATAATAAGTGTCCTAATCTAATGCAAGTGGACCTAAAGGGTAATATTTTATTCCTAAGGTTGTTTTTGGTAGAATTAACCTTATTCAATAGAATTAGGACATGTGTTAGTGTAATAATAATATCATTTTTACCCTTAATTACCCTATTTACTTTTAACTGTGGTAAATGAAAGTAAAATGTTACTATTCACCAAAAATTATTTTTATCTTATTTAACAACATTTTACTCCTTGATATTAACCGTGTCTCTAGGATTTTCGAAATTCCACTCACAGAAGTGGTAAAATTAAGTTTTATATAGATTTTCAAATTCTCTTAGGAGGTGGGTAAAAGACGGTGAAAAGTTCAATAAAAATTTTATATATCTAAAATTATTATAAAATGACTCAAATGAATTAAATTTAACTTATATAGGTATTATGTATCAATTTTGAGCTAAAATAAATTTAAATAAAATAAATAATTATTTACATAAAAAGTCGGTTTTTAAATAGTAACCTAGTGTTTTAACTATTCATCAAAAATTGAAAGTTTTCAGAAAAATACCAAAAATTCACCCTAGGCTAATTTCAATATTCCAAATCCAAAAATGATGTCCATTTTGAAAGATAAAATTTATAAAATTTCAAAAAGTGGGTATTACTATTCATAACGGCTAGTTCATAATAATATTATAATAATATATCGTTCAGTGAAACTTGGTATTACGTACTACACACACTATCGAAGAAGGTATTGATTGCTTAGAAGACAATCCAAGTCAGGGCTGCATTTAGTGAAAACTCCATTTGGTGTTGCATATAACATAATCAAAACGTATTTCATTTATACATTAAACAAAATCTATACTTAATGTTGTGTAAAATAATTTCCACAAAACGAACCTGAAATTGTGTGTAACACGAGCCAAGAATAGTGTTACGTATACTGCAAGCTAATACGGTGTGGTGTATAGTTCAAGATAATCTTGGTGTAGTGTATAATAGAATACATCAAAGAAATTAGAAATAATATATCTCATAAAATCTCGGGGTGTTACAGAATTTACATTCACCATATACCAAAATCAATGGACATTAACAAACTATTTACTCAAAACCTATGTTAATATCCTACTAGTCGCGCAACTCATGTATATGTATAAAAAGATATTTCTTTCACACAACTAAATAGTTTTCACACATCATGAATACATTCATAAAGACCCATAGTTTTCAAGAAATATTAAAACATTAATACATGAACTCCATTATAATGAAACTTTAGTTTTACCGTATAACTCTAACATTAATGAAAAGTGACTATGTTATGAATCTCCATTATTGGTGATATAAACAACTCACGGTCTTCATAGAACAACACATCATCGATATATTTCATGATGAAGAGGCTTTGAATATTCATTGAGAGTTCTATTATCTATAATTGAAGAACCCTCCTACTTATAGAAGTTTCATACCCTCCACACAACATCCCCTCTCACAATCACCCTCACATTAAAAATAATGTTTCATTGAACTTCATTAATTTTATGTCTCATTTTTCAGGGAACTCTACAAGTAATTCATGTGTTCCTTCTCCTTAGGATCACATTGATTTAAAATTTCTAGATTAATCAATATTGGATTGATAAAAAAACTTATATTATTATTTCAGTAATATAAGGACATCATTCAAATAATTATACTACTAAACAATTTGGGGATTTTATAGGGAACTGAGGAGGGGAAAATGTTTATATTGGGAAAAAATATTGAATGAGGGTTATAATTGAAGGAAAATTTCTTGGCCTATATAGTCTTTACTCTAATAACACATTAGTGAATGTATGTGGGCCATAATAACGGGACACTATGTTTATTGGGGAAACTACAGTTTTTACAGTGCTAAGTCATTAAAATGGAATCAAGGATCATTTTCTTCTTTTATTTGGGGAATAACCATGGAAATGGTTGGATGATGATAGATGAATGAGACTCAAGCATGTGATTATCTATATTTATGGATAGATGATATTTCATATACCTCATTGTAAACACTTATGTGGTTTTTGTTACTATTTTTATGATACATTTGGGTGAATACACGCATCAAGATAATTAACCCTGGACAAACTTCCATATATATACCAATTATTATGACACAACTAGTTCATTAATTTAATTCCAACAATTTATTATATCTTTTATAGGTTGGATCTTATTCTCTATTGTGTGATATATATATTTTTCAATTCTAATATAATATATCTATGATGTTATTACTAGTAGAAATAGATTAAGTTGATATTTTTTGTTTGTATATATATGAAAGTGTCTAACGTTCACTGGGAAGAACATGATTAGTACTAAGAGGGATGTACATTAGGTTTTTGGTTGAATCATAAGATAACCATGTTGTGACAATATATAATTATTATGAATTTTCAAAATGGAATAATTTTTATTTAATGATTTTTTTCTCATTATATAAGAATTCACCTTGACATGCTCCTATTGTACTACGTGCGAAGGGGGATTTAGTTCTCCCACAAAGAAGGATGTTCCCACTCTACAACTAGACATGTCAGAATATATAGATGAGTATTTTACCACACATTCTTCTTTTTTTAGATACTATGGTCACCTCATCTTGTATTATTTAACATGTCACATTCCTATGAATAAGAAACCATAACAATAGTTAGATATTCGATTAAATTAAATCTATAGAAATATTCATCCATAGAGGGAACTGAAGGCCCTCGAGATACCAAGGAATTGGTTGAAATCATTTTGGGAATATTTAATATTTCATAGTCTCTACTAAAGTTTTAATTTATGTAGAGATAATCCTTATTATATGTGTGAAACCCATTTTGATTCACCCATATCTTATGAATCCTACAGATTTTTAGGATATCTACATGTAGTATGAGTATTTGAATAAGAATGAATTTTTAGGATGAGTACTTCAGTATATTATTCCATGTATTATTCTTCAAGAAGGTGGGTAATAGTCTTTAATTATGTATTGACTAATAAATGTTGAACCATGTTTTATTGAGGAATATATATCTTTTACTAAAGATTGATCTTATTTTTGATCAGTTTTGGGGATCCTATTTATTCCCCAAGATTATTAATAGATCATGCTACCATAAGATGTAGGATAGAGAAGAGTACATCTGAAAGATGAAATTTCAAAGTAGTTAAGGGTTGTAATTTTTTTTATTTCATATATTTTTAAAACTATGTTAAAAATGTTCATTTCCATCATAAATAAGATCTTACACCAATACATTGGAACATTCTTTATAGTGTTTTTCGATAATATCCTTATGTACTCATCAGAAATATTGTAGCTTAACATACATATTGAGGTAGTATAATGAATGACTTAAAAACGTCATCTATATTCCATGATAATTAACCACAACATATGGAATCATGAGGTTATGTTATTGTGTTTTTGGTTTTTGGTTACATATATTTATATAGTCCTCGATAAAGTAGAGGAAGTGATATTCAATAAATGTATCTAAAATTTGTTCATGACTAGGAATATCCTGGGAAACTAGTTTAGTACGTACATTTTATCATGGAATATTACCATTTTTCAACACCTATGAATATTAAAATGAATAATTTATTAATGTTCCAGTGGTTTGATCAGTATTAAGATCTATTTACTATGATAAATAGAAAGTTGACTACATCTCCAGTAAAAATACTCCCCGAGTCAGGAATATATATGATGTTTATTGTAATACATTAATCACATTTTTAGTGTGAATTATTGATTCAGAGTGAGTAGGGTGTATTGAACGGGTCATGTCATCTCTGAACACATTAGAGTAACTACCCTATCAATGAAATAGAGTTTGAATCAATGGTTCATGTAATTAAATGTTGGTGATAACATGTTTTTAATGAGAGGGTTTCTATCTACACTGACTATAATTTCCTTCACTACATATTCACCTAGTGGGACATAATCTTGATTTTGATATACTAGGTAGGGTATATTTATACGTTTTACATTAATATGGGGTATGCAGGTGGGATAGGAAACATAGTCACATATAATCATTACTGTAAAATGTATGTAGCGCAAGAGATTAGTGATAAACCATTAGAGGTTTAGTGGAAAACGAATAACTTATTGTCTAACTAGAAGATATATTTTTCTATGGAGAATGTATCGGTTACATGTACTCATTTGGTAGTCAAATCATATATAGCAGTTATGTTAAATAAAATAAAAATACATTAAGAAAACCTTACATTTTATATATAATTATGAAATATTATATGATGAATATTCAATACATTATAATATTTTCCACACAAGAATCATATAGGTCTATTTTCATCAGATGCATGGATACATAAAAAATTTATTCATAATATATCTTCATAATCTCTCACTATGATTTCCAAAACTAGCACTTTTCAAATACATATCATACATAAAATCATTCTTTTTAACCTAGTGATAGGAAATCTAAAAAATGAAGAGATTTAATGATCAGTAATTGTAAAAAAAGAGATATTAATGAACAATTAATAATATAATGAGAATGAGGGCATGATGACATGTTAATAAAATTTGAATACTGCACCTTTTATATCATTGATCATAATCTTGAGTCACCTTGTAAGGATTTGATAGTTTGTAACACCTGAATTAGAGAGGAGTCAAAGAACATAAGCCAAAAGGGAATAAGATGTAATAATATATTAGAATGATTCATACACATAGGCTTGGAAAATTATTTCATTAGTCAAGGATCACATCCAAGACTACCATAGTGGATTGGGTTCTCTCCATTTTCACTCTTAACATTGGGAAATTTTTACTCACTAGACAATTCAAGTGGACAGAACCCCTTGCTGATCTTGCATCACTCACCATTTCCATCTTTTATATCTCTTAATATATCTATATTTACCCAATAAATTGGAGGGAAATATAATTTTTTTACTACCCATCACATATTTAGAAATGAACACATGTTTTACACATGATCAATTACATCAATCATACCATCACACATGGAATGTAAACATCTTTCAAAAACATTTCTAAAATTTACCATAACATTTTTTTAATAAAATAAAATGTTTTCATAAAATTATCATTAGAAAAATAATAATACATATGAATAAGGAATATGTATGGAATCCTTGAATCATATCCCCATTAAAGTAGAAGAATAATCCATTTACGTTATCAAAAATTAAAATTCCATTAAACAATCACTATGAATATGTCTTGAGGAAAATAAAATTTTCATTTTTGAATCAATTATATATAATCAAAAAATTCATCAAATATAATCCAATGAATTCATTAAATATATATATATATATATCTTTAGGGTAAGCTACAATGCCTCAATTATTCATCATGGACGTATATTCTATTCATTATTTTTATAATTAAATAATTATTCCATTAACATTTATTTGAAAATTCAAATTTAAAGAATTCATAAAAATAAGATATGTTCAATTTTTATAATTTCTTAAAAATTGAATGAAAGGAAAAAATGGAATCAAATATTCATTTGGAATATAAAATCATTTTTTAAAATAACTAGTACCCAACTCATTATTTATCATGACATGATCATTTAATTACAAATTTTCAAACACAAGATCAAAATATTATGGTGATGATCAATGAAATATGTCTCACTCTTTGGGAGAGAGTGATGATTTTGGAAGAGGAAATGAATTTTTTGGGACAACCATGACACGTAAAAATGCACTGAATACATGTAGTGACACATGAATGTGGAATCATTATAAATAATTATATATGTACATTTAAGTGTTCAGGTATATAAAAATTAAATCAATGTATTTATAAAGTATGCATACATCTCTACGTGAATTAAAATAATGTATGTATACAATATAAATAACACAAACAACATGAGAGGAATAATTAACTACAAGTAAAACTGTGCATTCTATAATTGTATGTAGTATATAATGAATAAAAATATTGTTTATAAAGTGACGAATATAGGATTTAAGTGATATAAGAATCTATATTGAAATATAAATATTGATAAACTTGAGAAGTTTTTAAGAATCATTAATAATAATAAATCATATCCTAAAAATAGCAATGTATATAAGTGAATATGCCTAGGTGGTCCTAACCTAACACACGATCTCCTCACATAAAATTATGTGACCATGAGACCTCATGTTTCTAGATATTCATAGTTTGTATACTCACCATGAGTTTCTCCTACAACATATTATAAAGGAGGAAATCAAAGTTGCGCCATTGATAAATTTTGTAGTGAAAACCAAATATGATGTTCACAAAGGCGAGGATGATGAACTCATTAGAGTCCAGTCGATGTGATGCCACCGCAAACCCAGTAAAAACATGACAGATTAACTAATGCTTAAAAATTCATCAAGCACAAGATCCCTCACACCACTGAAACTTACAAGCCTAATATCAACATTATTGAAGCCTCGTCACCTATCATCAATTCAACATTGATCGATAAATATGGATTCAAAAAATGAAAATATAAAATCACCAGTATTGTCAACAATGGTTTTGGAGAATTTTACATATAATTATTTGAAAATAAATAAAGATTAAGTGCATATATAATATGCACAAACATATGAATACATATAGAAATTATTTTAGAATATTATTACATACAGAAATAAGTGCATATGGAAAATAAATGAATACTCAATATGAATAGAGATATATGTGCATATAGAATTTTACATATTTTTTATATTAATAACATTTTTTATTGTAATAGTTGTATGAAATTATTTTCTATATATAGTAAATTTGAAATGTTGTTGACCATAGGTAAAATATATCACATATATATGCTAATAGTGAATAATATAAAAATCTTATAATGAAAATATATATAGATCTAAAATATTCAAAAATTACATAGCTATACAGATGTTTTTAAAGAAAATATAATAGAAAAGTATAAATTTTAATTCCTTAATTAAAATAAATGACACCTATCAAATTTTTGTATTTTTCTTTAATTTTAGTTACCTTTGATTTGAGTGAAATACTTATTGATCTGGTGGTTTTATTTATAGTTTATGATGATCTTAATCTAAATATTCTATATGAGTGATTACTAAATTTCCACTCATTGTCTTGATACGGGGAATTTTATGGAAAATTATCAAAGGGCAAACAATTTGGAAATATTCCTATAAGGGGATATTGTTATGAGAACTATCCTCGCACAAAAGTATGTGATAATGGTAATACTGTTGATGTTATAGTTTATGGTGTTACTGTTAATACATGGGAGGGGGGCTACTTATTCTAATTTCGTATAACTAGTTGATATTAATGTGGACCCTAGTTATTAAAAGCAGGTAGTTGTTTATGAAATTATTGAGAACCATGTCTATGATGTTGATTTAATAAAGGATAAATAATTTATGCAAAAAATATAAGTTCTTCCACTGCTTACCAATATCCTCATGCGGTTACATGTAAGATCCTATGGTGAAAGTCAATGCTCTGTAGAGGTTGACCAATAATATAAGAGTCTAGTATTGGCTGTTTGAAGTGGAATTTATGGTTGAGGTTATAAATATAGTGGTGGGACCCAATAAGTGTAATAATATCCCAAATGAAGGGCTGGTTATTCCAAGGATCCATTGAAGGCATATGATATGATAGGACTTGTATAAGGAGTGAATGATTGTTCTGTGGTAATGGCCAAATCTGTTCGGTCTCCCTGGAAGTCTGGTGAAGGTATTTCGTTTATGAATGCAATTTTGATACAATTGAGATGAGTTATCAGTCTAATCATGAAGAGTTTGAAAATTCATTAGTTTCTATAAATTACCATGATATGGAGCTTGTTCTGGAGAAGTTCCAACATTCTTCATATGATCGCAAATGAAGAAAAATCATAAACATAATTCTACTATTTAAAAAATTTCAAAAAAATATCACAAAATGTTCAAGGGATTCAAGTAAATAATATAAAGGAGGTCCATAATAGGTGATAAATTAATGACACCCATGTTGAAAGTAAAATAGATGATCATTACTCCTTTAATATCCATATGGATAGGGACATTTCCCCTACTATCATACGAAAAGAAGAGGGTGTTATTTCCACTGACCCTGTCGTTGACACTATGCATGTTATATACCAAATCCAATTTTATGAACATGGTCGATGTTGCATGATTACAGTTAAAACATGATCTATATATGAATTTTATGAGAGATTTTTTTGTATACAATAATATATATTTTTCATTTTAAGAATGTGGTTATTTTTTAATGTGAATTGAAATACTAAAAAATGATAGGTGGAATATTAAAATTTGTATTCCATAATCAATATACTACACTGTCAACATGAAAGTCTTATTTGAATCATAAATAATAATGTAATAATAAATAATATATACTAAATCATAAATCTAGAATAAGTGTATTCTATTGTCACCATATGAAGAGTACTTGTTTTCTTGAGAAATCCAAACCACTACCCTATTAAAAAAATAACCAAATATAATCAGTATACTAATCTTTCAGCATGAAATTATAATTTGTAGCATAAACTATAATATAATCATAAATATTATATAGTAAATCATGCAACAAAAATAAGTGTATTCTAAGGACACTGCATTTAGAATACGTATTTTCATGAGAAGTCCAAACCTCTACCATATTAACAGAAAGTCACCAAATATAATTAGTATATTTCACTTTCAACATGAGTATATAATGTGAAGCATAAACTATAATATAATCATAAATATAATATAAAAAATTATGAAACTGAATAAGTGTAAGCCAAGGTCATTGAATTTATAATACATGTTTCCATAATTAGTATACCTCACTTTCCACATGAAAATATAATGTGATGCATAAACACAAATGTAATAATAAATAGTATATTGTAAATCATAAAACCGGAATAAGTTTAAGCTAATTTCATAATAATTATATTACATGTTTTCTGGAGAATTCAAAACCTCTAACTCATTAAAACATTTAATAAACCAAATTAAATATGAAGAATATGGTTGATGTTATTAATGTAATATACCTAATTTAAAATGATGAACATGGTCGACATGTTAAAAATAAATTATAATATATTTCCTTACAAGGAATATTCATCATAAATGTTTTTTTTGAAAAAATTAACAATTTTACTTATATATAAGAAATTAATCTATTGAAAAAATTATTCATATTTTAATTTCAGGAGTGATTTTTGTATAAACAAGAATATAAATTTTTCATATAAAGAATGTGAGTATTATTTAAATTGAATTTGAAGGCAAGAAAATGTTGGGAAAAATATTAAAAACTATATTTTATAATCGGTATATTGTACTGTCAACAGGAAAATATAATGTGAAAGATAAATAGTATATAGTAAATCATAAAACCTAAATAAGTGTAAAATAAGGTAAATTTAACTAGAATACATGATTACATAAGAATTCTAAACCTCTACCCAGTAAACAAAAAGCCACCATAAAAAATTTAAAAAATATAATCCGTATACTGCACTGTCAATATTAAAATATAATGTGAATAAAAAACAGTAATGTAAGTATAAATAGTATATAGTAAATCTTATAACCTAAATACGTTTAAGAAAAGGTAACCTCATTTATAAAACATGTTTTCAAGAGAAGTCCAAAACTCTAAATTAGAAGGCATTCAGTATAAAAAATATCAATGCTATTTAGAAAAGTGATTATGAATACGATGTAAAAAATATTGAAATTGGAAATCAATAGGAAGAATGTAATTTTTTATGAATTTCAATACCTTCAATATTGTGGACTACTTTTCAGGATACATGGGCCTATAAGGGATATTAGAGACAAAATTATTACTATATAAACCAAAATTATTATTTTCATAATCCAATTTCACCCCACCCAATCTATCATGGTGGAGGAGAGGTGATTAAATAGAATAATTAAAACTGAATACATCGATGTCGGTCCATTTGGAAAAAGTTATTGGTACTAGATGGGAATTACTAGTGAAATATGATTCAATGGGGGAATATGATGTTGTTAATGGAGATAAGGAAAAGGTAAGACCTTTTTTACTCATTAAAGGGATATATTATGGGACTTTCCAGGGAAGAAGTGAGAGAAAACATGTGAAAGAGATAAGAGTTAAGGGATTCAATGACAGTATGGATGAATATGATTCGACAAAAATCATTAAGGATGTGGTGGGGATATGGTTTAGGGAATATAGTGGAGGAGGGAACATGTGGTGATGAAAATATTAGTGAGGAGGTGACGGAAATGGAAGGACATTGGAGGCGGCGGGGGTGGGGGCTGGAGTGGGGGCAAGGGTGGGGCATGGGTGGGGGAGGGGCTAGGAAAGAGGATGGGATGGGGGTAGGAGGCGAGAAGGATGGGGAGGAGGAATAGTTTGGAGATAGACATCGGGATAAAGATGTTGAGATATGGTTGGGGATGGATATTTGGGCGTGGGGAGTTAGGGTTGAGGGTGGATAGGAATTCTGCGGGGTGGGAGATGAGTTTGGAGGAGAAGGAATCATGGAGAGAAGAATGAATGTATATTAGGGATGGTTAGGAGGCTGATGGAGTCAGAATTCATTGAGAGTGATAACATCACATAAATGATTACGGAGAAGACACATGAACTAAAAATCTGAATCCTTTAGTATAGAAAATAGGTATTTTTGTTTTTTTCTTCATATAGGTATTCATTTCGCATGGAAGCAACATCCATGTTGATCATGTTCCAACCTATATATGGAGTTTTCAATGAATATATGATGATGTAATTATAATTCAAGAACTAACCTGGAATTACCACACTTTCATAAACACTGAGATCCCTGATATACTTACCAATAAAGTATGTCTTCAATGATATAGCCACTTTGATAGTAATGAAAATGTTATTCATTAATATGTTATTGTTAATGTAATAACTGACATTGGTTATTTCATTCATATTCCACCAAATGATACATTAATCCTCAAAAATAGATACATGAAATATATTCATGAATTGGGAGGATCCCTCATAGGTGATACATTAATCAAGAACAGTACTAGAATAATGTTCATTAATATACTTCTCTTCAAATAGACTAGTCCATATGATTTTCATATATTATTTACCTGTAAATACATAAAAATCATTATGCAAGAATAAAACACATGAATTAATGTTTTACTACCATTAATTCAAATCTTGATCATTACATTCTAATAAAAGTATTGATTTTATTAAAAGGATAATTATTTTCCAAATCTCTTTACGGACTTGACTATACCATATTGGGGTGTAATGTAATGTATACATTTGTATACATGAGTGTAATATATACATTACTAAATACTTTTGAATTGTATGCCAAATTTTATATTTATAAAATTTTTATACATAAGTTTTATGTATCTGTAAACATTATATGGCACCAAAAAATGTCCATGTAAGTTTAAAAAATATACATTGTTGATGTTTATGTATAAAAGATTGTAATCTCACAATATTTTCTCTCTAATGATTCTATTTTGTTTTACATAAAGGTCTGCATTTCCCTTTGAAGAAACATCCATGTTGATCTTGATCTATCCCTGAGCCAGTGCATTATTTTAATACATTTTCATGATTACGAGGAATGATGTCTTGAAGGACCGATATGTTAAGTAGTCTTGTGAAATAGATTACATACAAGAATGTTACATTACACATTCAAACATATAAAACAACATTAATAATCTGTTGAGAACACCATTAATCCCCTAGCATAACCATACATATCAAACATAATATACTTCTTGGAATCCTGGTAAAACAAAACATAAGAAAGGGGTGATCTCAGATGCTCAATAAGGGTAAGTAATTTAGCAGAAGCTATAAACTTTTGAGGCAATGTGTAACAAAAACAACTAACTTTTGAACACAAATTTGAATATAAAACAATGAATATAAATCAAATATTACAATTTAAATCGGCACATGGTTATTAGAATAGTCTAATAATCATATGTGATAATTAATTTCATAATGTGGGAATGCCTTATGTCGGACATCATTACCACATAGTCAAGGCCTCATGCCAAGAATACCAATATTTTTTTTCAAGGACTTGTTCCAAGACACTAATTTGTCTCATGAGACATACCAATTTATCGAGGAGTTATAGAGGGCTCCACCCGTCACTTACTAAGTACACTACATTCCTCATATGAAAATGTTGAAACATATCATAAACATTCGTATTAAAACTAGCATATGAAATGACAATACTTAGACCGTTACCCATGAAGGGTATAAAAATAGAACATCCATAGTCAAACATATCATAACTCATTCAATACAATATATAAGATTGTATTATAATAAATCAACTTTAATCAAGAATAATATCTAGTAAGGGATGTTGACATTGTTGAAAATGACCAGTAAAACTTTTTGAGAGAAATATCCATTTTTGTGAAATAATTTAAAAGTCCAAAATTTATTAAGGAAATCATTTTAAAGTTATTTTTCAATCAATGTGACCGATACCACTTTGAAACGTTTTAATGTAATTAAAAATTTAAAATAATTATATCCATATAAATAAATCCTTAAAACCATTTTGAAAACATGGATATTAATGAGAAATATTTAGAAGAATATATATTTAAAAATTTTAAAATGATTTTTTAGTAAATTAATACCTAAAAAGAATCATTTGGAAATTTCTTTTATGAAACATGAACATGGAAAATAAACATGTCCCAGAAATAACTTATACATAAACAATCTCAGATAATATTGAGATTGAGGAATTAACCATTACCTTGCACTTTCCTTTGGTTGAGGGTACGTTTAAACTCCTGTATAATGATGATAGTATGTTATTAAATTAAAACAGAACCATATATATATTTATTATATCATAAATGATTAATTTATGACTTTATTCTACATATTTAATAATTATTTCCATATAAAATTAACATTTCGGGTAATAATCTCTTTCTTTATCGTACATGTTTTAACTTCTTAATATTGATCGTATCATTTTGATCATGAATTAAATACTTATAGAATATAAAACATGATTTATATATGAAATATATTTAGAATATAAAAATTTATAATAGATAGATATATGAAATGGACAACACCATTTATGGTGATAGTTGGTCGTACGTACGCATAAACGCTGTATTCGTTTTAATATCGTATTGAACGAAAGTAAGTGAATAAGATATATGTTAGTAAATACATAAATATATATATAGTATAATTATTATGTCATATAATAAATAATTATTATTAACATATATTTTTATAATCATCATTGAATGGTGAACGTGGAAATGAATCTCATCGCGTCGTTGAGACGGTAAGTTGTACATATACACGAGTGAAAATATCATTTCCTAAATGATTAAAAGTTGTGGAAATGGATGGTATATTAATTTTATAGAAAAATTATAATGTTATTTTAATTATTTATATACATATTAAACATCATTATATCAATCCAAATATAATAGTGTTGAATAAAAAATTACACCATGACGTGGAGACAGTAAGCCATAGGTACGCACACATGATGACATTATCATTCATAGGATGGATAAAATATTGAATATAGTTGTACCATATTTATAATAACCTCATATTATGTATATGGTACCAGAGTTTTTTTTTGTTATGGAAATTACAAAGAAAGAGATTGTGGAAAAAGAAAAGAACATTGAAAGAGGTGATAAAATAATTTCCTCTTCATTGGATGTTTTCTTTTGATTTGAACAAAAGGGATCATTAGGTGGGATTTATGCTCAAGGTAAGGACACTAGGTTTAAGTGAGGGAAGTTGGGAGGAGATTTTGGAATGGTTTGGCCAAGGAAAATGGATCTGGATGAGTGATTTTGAGAGAATGGGAAGTACCCATTTATAAGACAGGTTAGAGTCACTTTTGGTAACGTTTGAAATATTTTTTTATTATAAAATAATTTTTGGTTTCTAATTGCTCCAAATTAAATTATATTGAAGCTAAGATGGGTATGGGTAAAAATACTCTCATAAAATTAGTTTTAGATAAGTTTAGGTCACCATATTAACCCTATATTTTAGATTTAATTTTTTGTTAAATAGTTTGACTTTCACCATGTCCTCTTGTATTATTATTGTAAATGGTTAATAAACATACTATAAAATGTCAAGAGAGCTTCAAGTGGTTAATTAATGACTTATATATAATTATATATGTCTTTTGGCCTAGCCTTATATTTTAAGGCTTATTATATAATTTAATAATATATTATTTGTGTAACACCCCAATATTTCACAGTAAGTTATTTTCATTAAAGTAATTCAATAGCTTCCGCTACATGCAACACTGAGTTCGAGCGCACCATGACTTACCAAACTAGCCTTTCAAAAAGAGGTCATGAATATTATTAACTAAAATTTTAATTTATATACTTCATATAATTTTATAATCCATATCATGTGTTTCAGAAACATAATATAAGAAAAAATTCATTTTTTCATATAAAAGAAGTATTAAAAAAATGCAATTTTACCATCTTTTAATGGAAATTTATTTTTTTAAAAAATATTTGACAATTTTATATATTGAATTAAATGAAATTAAATTCTTTTTTCGAATCAGGACATAAATGTTTATTTTGGATAAATTTTTGGTAGATTTTTGTTAACTTTCATATTTTGATAAATACTGAAAAATACAAAATTTTAATTGAAAAAAACTTTGTTAATAGAAATAATTTATTGTGTAAAATTATTAATTTGAATGATTTAGAAGTATAATTATATAATTTTTTTATCATTTAATACAATGTAGGTAATTATAAGTAATTTCTCTTTTAAATTTGACAGAAACACATGTCAATCTTTTGATAGTTTTTACTTTTTAAAAACCTACTTTTTAGTTTTAACAATAAGAATTAATTTTAAATAAATTAATAGAACTTATATTTTTGTTAAATTTTTTAAAATAGAGTTCATTTTTGAATTCATAATATCAAAATTATCTTAGAGTGAATTTTTGGTTTTTTTCTGAAAACATTCAATTATTGATGAATAATGAAACACTATGTTATTGTTTAAAACTCTATTTTTATTTATATATTTATTGATTATAAGTAAATTTATTTTAAGTTAAAATAGATACATAATACCTATATATGTTCAATTTTATTCATTTGAGTCATTTTATAATATGTTTATATATATATATATATAATTTTATTGAACTTTTTACCATCTTTTACCAACATTCTAAGACCATTTGAAAATTTGCATAAAACATAATTTTACCACATCTGTGAGATGAATTTAAAAAATTTTAGAGACATGGTTAACATCAATAAATAAATGTGGTTCAATAAGATGAAAATAATTTTCTGGTGAATAGTAACCTTTGACATTTATTTACCACGGTTAAAAGTAAATAGGGTAATTAAGGGTAAAAATGACATTATAAATACCCTAACACACTTCATAATTCTATTGAATAAGTTTAATTATACCAAAAAAAATCCTTAGTAATAAAATATTATCCTATTTGGTCCAATTGAATTAGATTAAGACATTTATTAATATTTTATTTAAAGAACAATTAAAAGTTTTAAATTCAATGTTTAATAACTAAACCATTTTTACTATTGGGTTACATATAATATAAATTAGAATACAATTATTCAATAAAAATATAAAATTATTTCCTATATAATGGTATTTTATTTATAATTTTTATACGTTAAATAATTTAATTTATTGATGAAACAATGATGATGAAGTAATTACCTCATTAATGAAATATTAAAATAATTGATATTATAAATATCCAAATAAATGTAAATTGAGACTTCTGATAAATTAAACTAATTTTATTGGTTAATATTACATATATGGGTTGATTAAATAAATTTTATTCGAAGTGATAAAGTTTTTATGGATTTCAAAAAAATCAAATACTAAATTGTGTCAAAATTGGCATAATTGTGTTTTTAAAACTAATATTATATTATTAATTGATATAATATTTATAAAAATATAAGGTTAGTCCAAAGGACTTTTGTAGGATTATATATATTAATAATGAACCACTTTGGGTTCTCTTGGCATGTTATAGTTTTTTATTAACCATATAATATAAATGTACAACAAGACATGGTAAATGTCAAACTATTTAACTAAGAGTTAAATCTAAAAGATATGGTTAATATGGGGACCTTAACATATATAAAACCTTTTAGTTGAGATATTTTTGACCCATAACCACCTTATCCTCGAAAAAAATCATTTTGGAGCCATTATAAACTTAAAATTATTTTATTATAAAATAATATTTCAAGCTTTTCATAAAGTGCCTCTCACCCCTCTTATAAAAGGGAACATCCCCTTCTCTCAAAATCGCACCTCCAAAGCCATTTGGCTTAGAAAAAACCTGATAAAATATACTAAAAACTTCCCTCAAATCATCCTAGAGTCATTAACTTGATCATGAAGCCAACCTATGGATCCCTTTTGATCAACTCAAAAAGAAACACCCAAGAAGAGGTAATAATTTCACCACCCTCTTTCAAGTTATTATCTTCTTCCACTTCCTCTTTATTTATTGATTCCATACCAAAATAATAAATCCAGTACCTTCTACATAATTTTATGATATTATAAATATGGTACAACCATATTTTTTATTCTATCCAACCTATAAATGACAAAGTCACCATAAGTGTGTACATATGGCTTACCGTCTCCACATTGTGGTGTAGTTTGTTAATAAAACACTTCATTATTGGTATGTGTATAATAATGAATATAACTGATGTAAATAATAAATATTACATTTCAATGATTCTTTACATATGATATACCATCCATTTATATATGATATCACCATCAATATAATTATATTTTTGCTTTTGCGTACGTACGACTTACCATCTCCACGAACGCGATGAGATTCATTCCCCATCATAATAATTCAAGGATAATTTTAATTTTATAATTAAAATTTATTTTTAAGTACTTAATATCATTCTGTATATTAATCAAATACATCATATACATAAAAAACATGACTTATGTAATAAAACCTACAAAGGAAACGAATATGTTAACAACCAAAACAAGGATACTACTGAAATAACACTAGAAAATAAATATTAGAAGATCATATATGATATAATATTTATTTATTTGTTTCTTTTATAATTTATTAAAAATGTTTTTAGCATTATACACGAGGTTAACCTAATCTATAATATGGAAAAGCACAAAGTAAGTGGTTTCTTATCTCACTTTTAATTCTGTGAGATTTCCATTATTCGCCACTTATTTGATGCATTTAGTGTATTGTTATTAAAATATGATATATGTTATCATGATTTTCTATATATTCATGGTATTATGTTATTAATTTGGTGGTAATTAACTTTTTGGCACATGATACGATTTATTAGAACATGGTAAGTGGTTTTCATCTCACTTCTTTCTTACGTGAGATTCATGCTATATAGCCACTATTTTCTTTTGTGTGGTGTATGTACTACCCATGATTGTATTCTTTATGTAATGTAATTTAATTTATGAGTATTTACATACTCATTATATTATCCTTATTTCATGGGGTGTATTTTTCATAATTCACCAAATCGTTATGGGAATTTCTAATTTCGATTTCCACTCACTAGGTTTTACGCAAACTTCATTGATTATTTTTCTCCAATATTTTGTGTGAAATCACTATTTATTTATTTATGTATTAACTTACAATCACCTTTGTGTTTTTATTATTTTTGATAGACATAATAAATCCATTGATAAATTTTCAATTAATAGATATGAACTTGATAAGAGTAATCTTAACACAATTTTCATTCATTGAGTTAATCATCCAAGTTATTGGTGTTGCGGTTACATGAAAATGTGTGAATTAACTCTTATTGTTTTACACTGAATATCCAATCATATTTAGTGTATTTATATTTTTCATGCATAATTATTCCATTAATTTATCCTTAACCTGAGGATACAATCTTTATAATGGAATTCATCTCAACTTATATTCCACTGAGACTTCTTCGTTGTTATGTTCCAATTCACAATTATTTGGTGTATATACTGTACATTGACATAATATATCATGAATCCACTTATTCTCATGATATTATATTGTTTTTATTACCTCAATTATTTTTATTCAAGTGTCTCTCGTTTTATAAGGAACTCTAACTAAAATATCATTTTAAATGTATTAAAAAATCTATTATTCTAAATCATTCTCATTAATGTCCATGTTTTAAAAATGGTTTAAAGGATTTATTTATATTGATATGTATTTTTAAAAATTATAATACCTTTTTTAATGATTCAAAGTGGTATGGGACACATTGATTAAAAAATCTATTTTAAACAGCTTATTGATAAATAGTGTGACATATAAAAGTTTTGAAGAAAATGGGATATTTCTCTCAAATGGTTTTAATGATTATTTTCATTTATGTCAACATCCGTCATTGGATTTTACATTTGTTTAATGTTGATTCATTATGATAAAATTTTCCCTATGTTATTTAAGTTTTTGTGATATGTTTGACTGTTGATGTGTAATTTTTATACCATTCGTGGTTTATGGTTAAAGTATTAACATTTCACATGCTCGTTTTAATAAGAATGTTTAGGTTATGTTCCACACTTTCATATGAGGAATGCATTAAACATAGTAAGTGATGGGTGGTGTAATTCCCTAACCCCAGTTACCCAGAGTTGGGGCATTATTATATAACATTGGCGTGATCACAAGAAAGATCAAATCTCGAAAGACCGATTGGTTTAATAGCTTTGAAAACACAAGATATATTCATAAGTATTACATTACAACATAAAAATGAAAGCTACAACAACATATTTTCTTCATAGTCCACACTCATATCCCCACATACTATCCCTGAAAGTCATTCATAAATTAATTCTTCACATCCTGGAGAAAATAAAACATTGAAAGGGGTGAGCTCAAATGCCCAGTAAGGATAATAATATAGAGGAAACTTTCATAAATAAGAATAAACATTTAAGTAAATATATAACTAAAACAAAAGCCTTTTAAACTTGAACCTAATCATATAATGGAAAAAATAAAATTAAATAATCCAATTTACCTATTCACATAGATATTCTACTAATCAAATAATCACATGCAATATCAATAACCACTTTCATAATGATGGAATACATAATTCCAGACTATCATAACCACAGAGCCAAGACCTCGTGCCAAGAATAAAACTAAGATTTTGTCAAGGCCTTGGGCCAAGAAACTAGTTTGTCTCATGAGACCTACCGATTAATCGAGGAGCTATAATAGGCTCCACCCGTCACATATTAAGTCCAATGCATTCCTCATATGAACAAGTTTAAACACAACATAAACATTCGTATTAAAACTAGCATACAAAATGTAAATACTTCATCCATAAACCATGAATGGTATAAAAATAGAACATACACAGTCAAAAATATCACAAAACCTTCAATACAATATATATTTTTTGTATCATAATAAATCAACTTCAAATAAGCGTAAAATCCATCAAAGGATGTTGACATAGATGAAATCAAAACTCTTTTTAGAGTAATATCTCTTTTTATTTTGAAATCATTTAGGAGTAATATATTTAAAAAATATAACATTTTCTTTGAAAATATTCTGATAAGCTAGTAAGGGAAGGTTTGACGATTTTATAATGGTGAAAAATAGCCGCACCCACCGTATAAGTAAAAAAAACATTCTTACATTAATTCTGTCGAAAAGGTTAAAAAGAACCTTGTTTGGAAAATGACAGAAAGATTCCTTTATAAACCTCTTATAAAAATTAAAACAAGGGTATAAATGAATTTAACCCATATTCTAGTAAATAGTAAAAATGTTTTGAAATACATTTTTAAGAACCATGGATGTGGATGATAAAGAAGTCCCAGTAGATTATTACGTATAAACAACCTCGGATAATGAAGGGATTGCGAAATAAACCCTTAACTTGTACTTTTCCTTGGTTGGGAGTAGGGTAACCTCTTGTATAATGGTGAAATAATTGTTATTAAATTATAAAAAAATCATATACATTCATATGATATCATATATGATCTTTTAACATCGCTTTGTTAATAATATCTTAGAATTATCGTTGTTTCGGGTGTTAACTTACTCATTTTATTTTATATGTTTTGTTACTTAAGTCATGTTTTTCATGGGTAGGATGTATCTTAATCATATCCAGGATGATATCAAGTCCTTAAACATTATTTTTAATTTATAAAATGATAATTATACTTGAATGGATATGATGGAGAATGAATCTCATCGCGTTCGTGGAGACGGTAGTCCGTACGTACGCACGAGCGACAATATAATTGTTTTTATATTAAAATAATATATAATTGGATGGTATATCACATATAAATAATAATTATAATGTTATATTTATTATTTAAATGAATTAAAAATCATTATTATACCCATCAAAATAATAATTTATTGAATAACAATTACACCACGACGTGGAGACGGTAAGCCGTACATACGCACATATGGTGACATGTTATTCAAAGGATGGATAGAATACTGAAATATGGTTGTAAAATGTTTATAATAACATCAATGTATATATAATATACTGGATTTATTATTTTATAATGATAATAACAAATAAAGAAGAAGTGGAAGAAGAAAGGAACTTGAAAAAGGGTGGTGAAATCATTACCTCTTCTTCGGGTTCTTCATTTTGATTTGATCAAAAGGGCTCCATAAGTTGGATTTATGACTAAAGGAAGGCCTCTAGGATGAATTGATGGAAGTTGAGAGAGTATTTTGATAGAGGTTGGCCGATCCAAAAGGCTTTGAAGGTGAGAAATAATGAGAAGGAAGAGTGCCCTTTTATAAGAGGGGTGAAGGGCACCTTTGGAAAAGCTAGAAATATTATTTTATAATAAATTCATATTAGTTTTCTAATGGCTCAAAAGTAGATTATTTAAAGGTTAAGGTGGGGATGGGTCGAAAACCACTCAACCATTAGAATTTAGACAGGTTTGGGTTACTATATTAACCTTATCTTTAAGTATTAACTCTTAGTTAATTAGTTTCACTTTTATAATGTCTCTTTGTATTTTTATATTATATGGTTAATAAACATAATATATACATCCAAGAGACCCCCAAGTGGTCCATTAATGACACAAATATCATGATATAAGTCTCTTGGATGAACCTCAGATTTTTAGGAATTTAATATCAATTAATAATATAATATTTGTTTTAAAAACTATTTTATGGCAATTTTGACTCTATTCAATAATTTATTTTTGTAAAACTCATAACAGAATTATTACTTAGAAAAAATTTACTTAAGTCAATCCTAACATGTCATATTAACCTATAAAATTAGTGTAATTCATAAAAATCTCAAATTATATTTATTTGGGTATTTATAAGATCAATTATTTTAATTTTTTCACTATTACGGTAATTACTTCATCATCATTGTGTCATAAATAAATTAACTTATTTAATTTCTAAAAATTATAAATAAAATATCATTATGTAGGAAATAATTTTATATTTCTAATGAATATTTATAATCGAATTTATCTTATGTATAACCCTATATTAAAAATGTTTTAGTAAAAAAACTTCGATTTTAACTCTTTTAACTCCTCTTTGAATTAAAAAAATAATAAATCTCCTAATATAATACAAGTGGACCTAAATGATAATATTTTATTCATAAGCTTGTTTTTGGTCGAGATACACTTGTAAAATAGAATTAGGACATGTGTTAGGGTAATATTAATATCATCTTTACCCTTAATTACTCTATTTACTTTTAACCGTGATAAATAAAAGTGAAAGGTTACTATTCACCAAAAATTATTTTCATCTCATTGAACCACATTTTACTACTTGATATTAATCATGTCTCTCAGATTTTTGAAATTCCATTCACAGAAGGGGTAGAATTATGTTTTATGAAAAATTCAGTTTTTTAACTACCACTTAGTGGTTTCACTATTTATAAAAAATTGATGTTTTTCTAAACAATGCCAAAATTTCACCCTAAGAAATAATTGATATTCCAAATTCAAAAATGATGTCTATTTTAAAAAATTCCAAACATATAATTTTCATTAATTAATTTTATAATTAATTCCCGTTGTCACAACAAATAGCGTGTTTTTAAGAAACAATATATATCAAAAGATTGACAATTGTTTATGTCCAATTTCAAAGTGAAATTAAATCTAATGAACACCATTGGATAAAATGGTAAAAATATATTATAATTATACTTTAAAAACACTCAATAATATAATTTATCACTATAAATTATTTTGAGTAAAAAAGTTGTTTTTAAGTATTTTTCACTATTCATAAAATTGGAAGTTCTTAGAAAAATACCAAAAATTCAACTTTGGATAATTTCGATATTCCGAATCCAAAAGTGCAATCCATTTTGAAATATAAAATATATATAATTTCAAAAAGTAGGTATTACTATTCATAACTACTAGTTTGATTGGTTGTGGTGTGTTAGAACTCGATGTTGCGTACAACACACGCTATCGCAGTATTTAAAGAGAAGCTTACCGTAGAAGATTGGGGTGTTACATTCTCCCCACCTTCAAATAATTTCATCCTTGAAATTTCTAGAATACTACCACATGAAAAGACTCGGGTGGTTCTTCATCATAAGTTCCTCGGGTTCCCACGTTGCCTCTTCCATCTTATGGTTTCTCCACAAAACATTTACCAGACGCGTCGTCCGGTTTCTCAGTACTTGTTCTCTCATATCAAGAATCCTGATTGGCTCTTCGCAATAAGACAGATCAGGTTCCAGTTCTAATTCTTCATAGGTGAGTACATGCGTTGGGTCGGGCATGTATTTCCTCAATAGAGATACGTGGAACACATCGTGAAGTTTGGAGAGACTTGGCAGCATTTCCAATCGGTAAGCTACAACCCCAATTTGTTCTAGAATTTCGAAAGGTCCGATGTACCCGGGACTCAATTTACCTTTCTTACCAAAACTTATGACTCCCTTCCACAGAGATACCTTCAGGAAAACATGATCACCGACTTGAAATTCCAAATCCTTCCTTCGATTATCGGCATAGCTCTTCTGCCTACTTTGAGCTTCTTTGATGTGATTTTGGATTACCTTCACCTTTCCATCATTTCCTCCACCAGTTCTGGACCTATAAGTTTTCTTTCACCAACGTCATCCCAACAGGTTGGTGTGCGACATCTCATTCCATATAACGCTTCATATGGTGCCATTTGAATACTCGAATGGAAGCTATTGTTATAGGAAAATTCTACCAAAGGTAAATATTGATCCCACATACCCTGAAAGTTAAGTGAGCAAGATCTCAACATGTCTTCTAAGGTTTGAATAATCCGTTCTGATTGTCCGTCTGTCTGAGGGTGGTAGGCAGTGCTCAAATGAAGTTCATTATCCAGGGATTTCTGAAGACTCTTCCAGAATCTTGAAGTAAAACGGGGATCAAGATCAGAAACAATCGATAGGGGTACTCCATGAAGTCTCACAACTTTATTAATATATAGTCTTGCTAGATGTTCCAGTGGTAGATCTTCTCTTATAGCAAGAAAATGTACTGACTTGGTATGAAGATCAATAATAACCCATATTGCATTGTTCCTTCTAGGAGTCTTTGGTAGCCCCATGACAAAGTCCATCGTAACATTGTCCGATTTCCACTCTCGTATGGGAAGAGGTTGCATGACTCCTCCAGGCTATTGCCTTCTAGCTTTCACTTGTTGGAAAACCATACATCTTGACACAAAATTAGCAATTTCCCTCTTCGTGTTGTCTCACCAAAAATGATCCTTCAAATCTCTATACATTTCTGTGCTCCCAGGGTGTATAGAGAAATTGAAAATATGAGCATCATCTAGTAATTCTATTTTTAGATCAGGTATATCGGGAACACAAAGTCTCTTCCCAAATTTCAAAATTCCTTCTTCATACACAAAGTCTCTCAATCTCCCATCATTCACAGCTGTAATCTTCTTTTAGAATTCTTCATAATCAGTCTAAGAACTCTTAATCATTTCTAGTAAAGATGGTTTGGAAAAAATTTGAAAAAGCATTGATGTTTCACCTTCTCTGGTTATTCCCATGTCCATCTTCATTAGATCCATGAAAATTGGATCCCTTTCAATTCTCATATTGTTCATAACTCCATGATCTTTTCTGTTCAATGCATCTACCACCTTCTTTGCTTTCCCCGGGTGGTAGTGTATCGTACAATCATAATCCTTGAGTAATTCAAGCCATCTCCCTTTCCTCATGTTGAGTTCTTTTTGTAAGAAAATATACTTCAAACTCTTGTGATCAGTATGAATCTCACATTTTTCACCATAGAGATAGTGACTCTATATCTTCAAAGAAAATATCATAGCTGCTAACTCGAGATCACAAGTAGGATAGTTTTGTTCATGAGTTTTCAACTTTCGTGATGCATAGGCAATAACCCTATCATTCTGCATAAGGACACAACCAAGTCCTTTCTTCGATGCATCACTATAAATAACGAACCCATCATTCCCCGATGGTAGAGTCAATATAGGAGCATTGACTAATCTTATCTTCAATTCTTCGAAACATTCTTCACACTCTTTTTTCCAAACAAATTTAACCCCTTTACGTGTGAACTTCGTTAATGGGTTATCCAATCGGGTAACATTCTGGACGAAATGTCGATAATAACCTGCTAAACCAATAAAACTACATACCTTAGTTATATTCGTAGGTGCTGACCATTCATGGATTGCCTTGGTTTTAGAAGGATCAATAGAGATTCCATCTTTAGAGACAATATGGCCAAGAAAAGAAATCTCATGAAGCCAGAATTCACACTTGCTAAACTTCCCATATAATTCATGTCTTCTCAGAGTCTTCAGGATAATGCGAAAGTGATTTTCATGATCTTCGTAGTTTTTGGATTATACCAATATATCATCAATAAATACCACCACAAATTCATTGACATATTCCTTGAAAACTCTATTCATCATATCCATGAATACAGAGGGTGCATTAGTCAATCCAAAAGGAATTACTGTAAACTCGTAATGCCCGTACCTGGTTCGAAATGCTGTCTTCAGAATGTCATCCTTCTTCACACACAACTGATGGTATCCAGATCGAAGGTCAATCTTTGAAAAGTATTGAGCTCCATGCATTTGGTCAAATAAATCATTAATGAGAGGTAGATGATACTTGTTCTTTATTGTTATAGAATTGATCTCCCTGTAGTCGATACATAACCTCATAGATCCATTTTTCTTTTTAACAAAGAGGATAGGGGCTCCCCATGGAGAAACACTAGGGTGAATAAATCCCTTATTACTCAATTACTCTAGTTGTTTCTTTAGTTCGACTAATTCCACAGTGGCCATTCTATAAGGGGTCTTCGATATAGGCCTTGATCCAGGAATTAAATCAATGTAAAATTCAACTTCTCGTTCTGGAGGATGTCCAGGTAAATCTTCTGGAAATACATCTACATATTCTTTCACAATAGGTACATCCTCTATTTGAACATTCCATTCCTCACCCACAGTCTTTTAATTGTCTTCCTCCCCAATAATTGAATTTAGTTGAGCTACTGGGGGTGGATCTAGAAAAGAATTAGGTGGTAGTGATTCTGCTCTAAAGATAAGGTGTTTCTTATCATCATCATCAAAAATCGTAACCTACTTCTTCTTACAATAAATCATCACATCTTAGTCCGAAAGAAAATCCATACCAAGGATAATATCAAACTCAATCTTAGGTTTGATGATGAGATCAGCAGATAAAGAACATTTATGTGCTCTAATGGGGACTGATTCACAAAACTTTGTTGCAATGATACATACCTTAGGAGTTTTAACTGACAACTCCCTTGTTAAATCAAATTGGAAATATCTAATTTTCTTAGAAAACTGGGAAGATATGAAACAATGCAATGATCCAGAATCAAATATTGCATTTTCTAAACTTGATGAAACCATTAAATTACCTGCCACAATGTCTTTCGGAGCTTCTACCTCAGCAGTAGTGATAGCATAAGCTTGGACTTGATCCCTTGGCCTTTTCTAAGGTAAGTTCTCCTGACGCTTAGGACATTCATTTTCATAATGTCATATCTCCCTGCAATTGTAGAAATGAACATTGGTAGATTCCTTCTTCCCTTTGCAATCACGAGCTTGGTGTCCTTTTTCACCACACTTGTAACAGACACCCATTCCCTTCAAGAAAGTACCGTGGTGTTTCTTCCTATATTTACCACAGGATGGATATTCAACCTTTCCCTTCTTCCCCTTATTTCCATTCCCAGATTGATCAACAGATCTCTTCTTCTCTTTCTTTGCTTTAAATTCAAAAGACATAGAGAATTCCTTTTCGGTCTTGATAGCACATGAGATAATGTATTCGTACGATGAAAAGGATTGTGAGACTAGTGCACGACGGAGAAATGGTTTTAACCCATCAAATAAATGATCAATATTACTTCTTGGGTTACATATATAATCTCCAGCATACCTTTCTATCCTTGTAAAATTAGCCTCATACTTTGCGACATTCTCATCCTCCTTTTGTCTCAGACTCAGAAATTGCCTTTCCATATATGCTCGATGGTCAGGAGGAAATTATTTTTCTAAAAACAGATCTTTGAACTCCCTCCATTCCATATTTGATACTTCATCATCTTCCTTCATGTTTTGAATCAGTGACCACCATTGATCAGTATCTCTAGTGAGGTGGTAAACTGCCATGATAACTCTTTCCCTTTCACTACTCCCCAGAGCCTGAAACATTTTTTCTGGAGAATTTATCCATTGCTCAGCTACTAATGGATTTTTACTCCCATTGAACGTTGGTGGTTGTTGCCTCATGAAGCGATCTAACATTGATCCTCCACGCTGCGGATCAGGGTGCTCCATACGGGTGAGGTTATTATTCATAACCTGAGTGAGTTGTCCCAGTATGGTGATTAGCTGATCGACACCAGTTGCATCACCAGCTCCACTATAATTATCTTGAGCAGGAGGGAAATCCCTACATGGAGTGCATGCATTGATACAGTTTCCATTTCTTCCACTAGGCACCATTTCTAAAAAATGTCATAAACTAGATCAGTTTATGAATCAAAATACATAATTCCATACTTATAAAACACTTAACATAAATTGAACTATTTATGGATATAATCCATAATCAAAAAAATGTTTTCTTTGAGGAATAATATACTCATAAATCCTTCATAATGATTTTTAAAGAAAATGAGAGTTATCCTAAGCATATCCCCCGGGAGTGTCGTAACCAAGAGTGCAGCAAGGCCTGTTGTCGTGTACCAGTTCCCATTCAAGTCCAGCTCAAAGCAGTGTTTTCGGGTTTTACCCCTAGGTACATCTGTGCTAGATCCGCCTCTACCTGATCATATCCAGACAGGGATTTATTGCTCGGAAAACTCACAAAATCTCTACAATACAAAAATTCTAGGAAGTTCTTCTATACTAATCCTCAAAGTCCATCTTAAATATATGTGATCTAATCAGAGTTTATCTAAATCTAGCTTCCAAGGTTTGTACTAAAATTAATCCGACACTAAGTATAACGCCCTGGCCCCAGTTACCGAAAGTCGGTTCATTATTACATAACATTGGCATGATCAAAAGAAAGATCAAATCTCGAAAGACTGATTGGTTCAGTAGCCTTTGAAATACTAGATATATTCATAAGTCTTACATTACATCATAAAAATGAAAACAACAACAACATATTTTCTTCATAGTCCACACTCATATTCCCACATACTATCCCTGCAGGTCATTCATAAATTACTTCTTCACATCCTGGGAAAAATAAAACATTGAAAGGGGTGAGCTCAAATGCCCAGTAAGGATAACAATATAGCGAAAAATTTCATAAATAAGAATAAACATTTAAGGCAATGTATAACTAAAAAAAATCCTTTTAAACAAGAACCTAAACATAACAAGACAAAAATAAAATGAAATAATTACACATACTTATTCACATAGATATTCTACTAATCGAATAATCACATGCAATATCAATAACTACTTTCATAATGATGGAATGCATAATGCCAGACTATCATAACCACATAGCCAAGGACTCATGCCAAGACTAAAAATAAGATTTTGTCAAGGTCTTGTGCCAAGACACTAGTTTGTATCATGAGACCTACCGATGCATCGAGGAGCTATAGCGGGCTCCACCCGTCACATATTAAGTCCAATGCATTCCTCATATGAACAGGTTTAAACATAACATAAACATTCTTATTAAAACTAGCGTACGAAATGTAAATACTTCATCCATAAACCATGAATGGTATACAAATAACACATCCATAGTCCAACATATCACAAAACCTTCAATACAATATAGAAGTTTTGTATCATAATAAATCAACTTCAAATAAGCATAAAATCCATCAAAGGATGTTGACATAGATGAATTCAAAAC
Source organism: Viscum album (assembly GCA_963277665.1). NCBI lineage: Eukaryota > Viridiplantae > Streptophyta > Magnoliopsida > Santalales > Viscaceae > Viscum > Viscum album. Next base: position 1,500,428,647 of record OY728122.1, on the reverse strand, counting down.
TCTTTTTAGAGTAATATCTCTTTTTATTTTGAAATCATTTAAGAGTCATATATTTATAAAATATAAAATTTTCTTTGAAAATATTATTATAATAATTCAAGGGAAGCTTCAACGATTTTATAACGGCAGAAAATAGCCGCACCCGCCGTATAAGTTAAAAAAAACATTCTTACCTTAATTCTGTCGAAAAGGTTAAAAAGCACCTTGTTTGGAAAACGATGGAAAGATTCCTTTATAAAACTCTTATAAAAAGTAAAACAAGGGTATAAATGAATTTAACCCATATTCTAGTAAATAGTAAAAATGTTTTGAAATACATTTTTAAGAAACATGGATGTGGATGATAAGGAAGTCCCAGTAGAATATTACATATAAACAACCTCGGATAATGAAGAGATTGCGAAATAAACCCTTACCTTGTAATTTTCCTTGGTTGGGGGGTAGGTTAACCTCCTATATAATGGTGAAATAATTTTTATTAAATTATACAAGAATAATATACATTCATATGATATCATATATGATCTTTTAACATTGCTTTGTTAATAATATCTTAGAATTATCATTGTTTCAGGTGTCAACTTACTCATTTTCTTTTATATGTTTTGTTACTTAAGTCATGTTTGTCAGGGATAGGTTGTATCTTAATAATATACAGGATGATATCAAGTCCTTAAACATTATTTTTAAATTATAAAATGTTAATTATAATTGAATGGATATGATGGAGATTGAATCTCATCGCGTTCGTGGAGACGGTAGTCCGTACGTACGCACGAGCGACAATATCATTCTTTTGATATTAAAATAATATATAATTGGATGGTATATCACATATACAGAATCATTATCATGTTATATTTATTATTTACATGAATTAGAAATCATTATTATACCCATCCAAAAAATAATTTATTGAATAACATTTACACCACGACGTGGAGACGATATGCCGTACATACGCACGTATGGTGACATGTTATTCAAATGATGTATAGAATACTGAAATATGGTTGTAAAATGTATATAATAACATCAAAGTATATATAATATAATGGAGTTATTATTTTAGAATGGTAATAACAAAGAAAGAAGAAGTGGAAGAAGAAAGGAACTTGAAAAAGGGTGGTGAAATCATTACCTCTTCTTCGGGTTCTTCTTTTTGATTTGATCAAAAGGGCTATTTAATATGGCTTTCAGACTAAAGGAATGCCTCTAGGATGAAGTGAGGGAAGTTGAGAGAGTATTTGTGTAGAGTTTGGCTGACCCAAAAGGCTTTGAAGGTGTGAGTTAATGAGAAGGTAGAGTTCCCTTTTATAAGAGGGGTGAAGGTCACCTTTGGAAAAGCTAGAAATATTATTTTATAATAAATTAATATTCGGTTTCTAATGGCTCCAAATTGTATTATTTCAAGGTTAAGGTGGTTATCGGTCGAAAACAACTCAACCAATATAATTTAGACTGGTTTGTGTTACTATATTAACCTTATCGTTAAGTATTAACTCTTAGTTAATTAGTTTCACTTTTACAATGTCTCTTTGTATTTTTATATTATATGGTTAATAAAATTACTATATACATCCAAGAAACCCCCAAGTGGTCCATTAATGATACACATATCATGATATAAGTCTCTTGGACGAACATTATATTTTTAGGAATTTAATATCAATTAATAATATAATATTTGTTTTAAAAACACTTTTTTGTCAATTTTGACACTATTCAATAATTGATTTTTTAAAAAATCATAACAGAATGACTACTTCGAACAGAGTTAATTATGTAAATCCTAACATTTCATATTAACCTATAAAAATAGTTTAATTCATAAAAATCTAAAATTATATTTATTTGTGTATTTATAATATCAATTATTTTAATTTTTTCACTATTATGGTAATTACTGCATCATCATTGTGTCACAAATAAATTAAATTATATAAAGTCTAAAAATTATAAATACTAAATAATTATGTATGAAATCATTGTATCTTTCTAATGAATATTTACAATCGAATTTATCTTATGTATAACCCTATATTAAAAATGTTTTAGTAAATAAACTTTGATTTTAACTCTTTTAACTCTTCTTTGAATTAAATAATAATAAATGTCCTAATATAATCCAAGTGGATCTAAGTGATAATATTTTATTCCTAAGGTTGTTTTTGGTCAACATACACTTGTCCAATAGAATTAGGACATGTGTTAGGGTAATATTAATATCATTTTTACCCTTAATTACCCTATTTACTTTTAACCGTGATAAATAAAAGTGAAAAGTTACTATTCACCAAAAATTATTTTCATCTCATTGAACCAAATTTTACTACTTGATATTAACCGTGTTTCTCGGATTTTCGAAATTCCATTCACAGAAGAGATAAAATTAAGTTTTATGAAAAATTCGGTTTTTTAACTACCACTTAGTGGTTTCACTATTCATCAAAAATTGAAGTTTTTCTGAATAATGCCAAAATTTCACCCTAATCTATAATTGATATTCCAAATTCAAAAATGATGTCTATTTTAAAAAATTCCAAACATATAAGTTTCATTAATTTATTTTATAATTAATTCCCGCTGTCACAACAAATAGCGTGTTTTTAAGTAACAATATATATCAAAAGATTGACAATTGTTTATGTCCAATTTCAAAGTGAAATTAATTCTAATGAACACCATTAGATAAAATGGTAAAAATATATTATAATTATACTTTAAAACCACTAAATAATATAATTTATCCCCATAAATTATTTTGATTAAAAAAGTTGTTTTTAAGTATTTTTCACTATTCATAAAAAGTGGAAGTTCTTAGAAAAATACCAAAAATTCAACTTAGGATAATTTCAATATTCCAAATCCAAAAATGAAGTCCATTTTGAAATATAAAATATATATAATTTCAAAAAGTAGGTATTACTATTAATAACAGCTAGTTTTATTGGTTGTGGTGTGTTAGAACTCGATGTTGTGTACAACACACGCTATCACATTATTTAAAGAGAAGCATACCGTAGAAGCTTGGAGTGTTACAGGTGGAGCACACTATAGCTCCTCGACGAATCAGTAGGTCTCATGAGACAAAATAGTCTCTTGGCACTAGGCCTTGACAAAATCTTATTTGTAGTCTTGGAACAAGGCCTTGGCTATGTGGTTATGATGTCTGGAATTATGCATGCCATCATTATGAAATTAGATATTGATATTACATGTGATTATTCGACTTGTAGAATATCCATGTGAATAATTAAATTGCATTATTTTATTTATCATATCCATATTATGCTGAAGTTTATGTCTAAAAGTATTGTATTCTATTATTATTCATTTAATTAAATGTTTATTATTATTTATGACAGTTTTTACTATATTGTTATCCTTACTGAGATTCTAAGTCACCCCTATATTAGGTTTTATATTTTCCCCGGATGCAATGAGGTATATTATGATTAACCTACAGGAATAGGCGAAGGGATATAATAGTTTTCAAAGGGATCAGAATGTTGTTTTTTATTTCATGATGTAATGTAAAAAATTTTTATGTATCTATTACTTCCAAGGATACTAAACTGATCAGTCATTCGAGATATGATTCCTTGTATCGTGGAAATTTTATGTAATAATGCACTAATTCTCAGTAACTATGGTTGGGGAGTTATAATTTGTATTAGTGAAAGTTTAGTACAAACCTTGGAAGCTAGATTTATAAACAACTTAGATTAGAAAACACTACCCTAAGATATACATTGAGGATTATTATAGAAGAACTTCCCAATTTTTTTTAATGTAAATATTACGTATGTTTTCCAAGACAGGCATCCCTATCTGGATACGAGCAGGTTGATGCTGCTATGGCATAGAAGTACCTAAGAGTGATAACTTCGACAAGGATTTTCGGGCTTCACCCGGGCCGGGGTATCCTGGGACACGACAATGGGCCTTGCATCACTCTTGGTTATGACACTCATAGGGGAAATTCTTAGGATAATTCACATTATCTTTACTAACAAATTTGAAGGATTTTAATATAAGATGATAATAAATATCCTTGGTAAATTTTAAGGTGTTTGAGAGTGAAAATAACGTGTTATGATATTATTTAATGATTTTATAACTCACACAATTCTTTCTTATGTTAGCCAATGGATGTATTATATAGTAGTCATAATAACATTGAATGTGATGTACAATGTGGGAACAGTGGTGGAAATGAGCAATAAAAGGGAATGCTGATAGATGTAAAAGATATCATGTTCTTTCCGAATCAGTTTTTGAAAAATATGAAAAAACATATATATTAACCAACTCCCAGACTCAACAAATAAGAGAAAGGCAGTAAATTATACGAGCACCATTAGTGGAGACCATGGAGAAAAGAATGCTCAATTTACATCATGAGGGAAATGTGGAAGGAGACACCTAGGGAAGTGTCTCAATGAAACAAAGAAATGATTTTTATATAGGAAATTAAGACATAACGTAAAGAATTGCAGAGGAAAAATGAAGAGTACTATGGATGAAAATAAAAATGACCCCAAGAGTCCATTTAAAGTCATTTTCCATAAATTTAGGGGACCATTGCATTACCCGAGTGAATGCACTATTCTATAGGATAACCTCTTGGTCATGAAAGAACCTATGTGGAAATAAATGGATGGTGAAATATTTAAAATTATTATTTCTCTTTGTTAATGGGATTAATTTGGAAGTCTTTTCTCGTTTATGTGTAACCCAAAAATTTTTTATGTGAAAAATGTTTTTTTAGGATGAATTATATTTTCTATAGTAGATGTAGTTGTAAATAAATGTATGGGTTTATATGTTCCTTGAATTTGAGTCCATTACAAGTTATTAAATTTTGGGAAGAAAATGCGAGGTATGAGATAAAATTTGTGGTGAAATTATATAGTTTTTATTTTGAGGAAATTATCTCATTTTGGGATATTTATAAATTATTGTTTTTGCAAACGGAAAACACGTAGACCATGTGATAACATGTCACATCAGGAAAATCTGTGGGAATCAAACCCACAATCAATGTGCGGTTGGGATTTATCTCCTACCAGTGGACTACGTGAAGTCCCTGGTCTATGTGACTTATTGTTTTTACATGAATTATTTTATTGATCAATAATAAGTTGATTTGTGATCTTATGTCTTATCAAATGGATATCCTTATTATAGGAAAATGATTTTCTTACTAAGTGATAAATGTTGTTTTGGAAGATGTTCTCTCTATTGGGAACACTATATGCATAAGAAAAATAGAGTATTATGAGATTTCATTTGAGGAGTAATGGTGGATTTTTATCTATGTTTTTATTGTGGATTTATAGCGATTTGGGGTTTTTATGGAAATGATTTACCTACCATAGAGAATATGTGATTAGGTTAATTACTTTTAAGTATGTGAATTTAAGATTAGTCGATTTTATTTGGAGATACAATTTAATATATAATACTTCATAATCAAATTATTCTAATTTTTGGGTTTTATTATTAGTTTGGATTATATTTAAATATTTCAAGGAAATTTTTTTATTTAATGGTATTTATTGAATTTTTTGTATCGTAGTTTTAATTTTAAAAATTAAGATTAGTAATTATTTCTCTAAATGGTTATTCTAATTTTCAACCATTTAATCTTGTTCTAACCATTTTGGTTTTGGTTAATCTCTAACGACAAGTTAAATATATAGTTTACGCTTTGTGTATTATGTGATTGTCTAGAAGTTGATTCTAGAGCTTCAGGTGTGACCATGTTATCTTTAATACTCATTGTTTGAAAAAAATATGAGTTAGTGGTGGAAATTTATTAAATAATGAAACTCTACTTGAAATGTATATATATCTTTTTATGTTCTTAGTCAATCTCATAAATAAATTTCTCAACATTATGAAATGGAACTTAAAACAAAAAAACATTGTCCGTTTAATTTTCCTATGAGGAAACAAATGACCATTTTATCCCATCACAAGTTTGTGGTTTTATTGTCGTTAACTTTCCCCTGATCATGTTTTCTATCACTCTCCATCAGAACTTGACACTTAGTTTATCTTCCATATCTATGTTTTCCTACATGGAATCTAAGTATGGGTTATCTCAGGTGACCTTAGTACTTCTCTTTCTTTCTTTTAAAGTGATATTTTTATTTACTTTTTTTCCAATGATGGAAATTCAATGATGTTCCCAAGACATATTTTAAAATTTTGAGGATGTAGTTTCAAAAAGGGTGGAAGAATGTAAAACCCCATGATTTCATAGTAAGTTATTTTCTTTTATGTAATTCAATAGCTTGCACTACACGGAACACCGAGTTCGAGTGCACCATGACTTATCAAACTAGTCGTTCATAAAGTGGTTATGAATAGTATTAACTGAATTTTGATTTTTATAAACTCCATATAATTTTTTATACATATTATGTGTTTCTTAGAAATAATATAATAACAAATTCATTTTTTCAGTTAAAAGATGTTTTTTAAAATAATTCAATTTTGCCACATTTTAATTGAAAACCCCTTTTAGGACCAATATAAGACAATTTTATATATTTTATTTAATGAAATAAAATTATTCTTTATAATTGGGACATAAAAAGTTGTATGGGATACATATTTGGTACTTTTGTAATAACTTTTATATTTTGATTAATACTGAAAAATACTAAATTTTAATTGAAAACATATTTTTTAATAAAAATAATTTATAGTATTAAATTAGGCATTTGAATTGTTTGGAAGTTGAATTATATTATATTTTTTCCATTTAATACAATTTAGGTCATTACAAGTAATTTCACATTTATATTTAATATAAACACATGTCAATCTTTTGATAGTTTTAATTTTTAAAAACCCGTTTTTTGGTTTTGACAGCAGAAATTTATATTAAATTAATTAATGAAAATTATTTGTTTTTAATTTGGTATAATAGAATTCATTTTTGAATTCGGAATATCAAGATTTTCATAGGGTGAATTTTTGGTATTTTTCGGAAAAAATTTAATTTTTGATTAATATTGAAAAAAATACGATATTGTTTAAAACTGAATTTTTATTTAAATAATTATTTATTTTATGTAAATGTATTTTAAGTCATAATCGATACATAATACCTATATATTTTCAATGTAATTCAATAGAGTCATTTTTTAATAAGTTTAGATATATAAAATTTTATTGAAATTTTTACCGTCTTTTAACAACCTTTTAGGAGCATTTGAAAATTTTCATAAAACCTAATTTTACCACTTCTAAGAGTTAAATTTCAAAAATCAGAGTGAGATTGTTAACATCATTAAGTAAAATGAGGTTCAATAAGATAGAAATAATTTTTTTTGTGAATAGTGACTTTTGAATTTTATATACAATGGTTAAAAATAAATAGGGTTATTAAGGATAAAAATGTTATAATAATTACACTAAAAAATGTTATAATTTTATTGGATAAATGTAATTAGAAAAAAACCTTTTTTAATATAATGAACCTCTTTGGTCCACTTGGATTAGATTAGGACATTTATTATTATTATTTTTCTAAATAGTTTAAATTGTTAAATTCAATGTTTAATAACTAACCAATTTTTAATATAGGGTTACACATAAGATAAATTCAACTATGAATATTAATTAAAAATATAAAACAATTTCCTATATAATGGTAATTTATTTATATTTTTTAGATATTAAATAGCCTAATTTATTTATGACACAATGATGATGCAATAATTACCTTATTAATGAAATATTAAAATAAATGATATTATAAATATCCAAATAAATTTAAATTGAAACTTATGATAAATTCCACTAATTTTCTAGGTTAAAATTACATGTTTGGATTGATTAAATAAATTTTATTTGATGTGATAACGTTTTAATGGCTTTTAAAAAATCAAATTTTAAATAGTGTCAAAATTGACATAATTGAGTTTTTAAAACAAATACTATATTATTAATTAATATATTTTTCCTAAAAATATATGGATTGGAAAAAGGACTTATTTAAGGTTATATATATTAATAATGAACCCATTTTGGTTCTCTTGGAATGTTATATTAATTTTATTAACTATATAATATAAAAAATCAAAGAGACATGGTAAATGTCAAACTATTTAACTAAGAGTTAAATCTAACAGATAAGGTAAATATAGTGATCTAAACCTTTCTAAAACCTACTAGTTGTGAGGTTTTCGACCCATATCCACTATATCGTCGAAATAAATCATTTTTTTCCATTATAAACCGAAAAATATTTTATTATAGAATAACATTTCAAGCATTTCTAAAAGTTCCCCTTACCCCTCTTATAAAAGTGCGGTTCCACTTCTCTCAAAATCACACCACCAAAGCCATTTGGCTCAGAAAACCCCTGCCAAAACATAATCCCAACTTCCCTCACATCAACCTAGTGTGATTAATTTTATCATAAAGGTAACCTAAGGATCCATTTTGATCAACTCAAAAGGAAACACACAAAGAAGAGGTAATAATATCACCACCCTCATTCAAATTCGTTTCTTCTTCCACTTCCTGTTTATTTTTTTCATAGAAAATTAATAAATCCAATAACTTATACATAATTTTATGTTATTATAAATAAGGTAAAACCATATTTGTTTTTCTATCCATCCTATAAATGGAAAAGTCACCATATGTGTGTATGTACAACATACAATCTCCACGTCGTGGTGTAGTTTGTTACTCAAACACTTCATTATTTGGATGGGAATAAAAATGAGTATAACTAATGTAAATAATAAAAATAACATGTTAATGATTCTGTATATATGATATACCGTACAATTAAATAATATTTCACCATCATTATAATGATATTGTCGCTCATGCGTACGTATGACTTACCGTCCTCACAAACATGATGAGATTCATTCCCCATCATAGTCATTCAAGAATAATTTTTATTTTATGATTAAAAATAATTTTTAAGAACATAATATCATTATTTATATGAATCAAATACAACCATTACATAACAAACATGACTTGTGTAACAAAACATATAAAAGAAAACGAATCTGTTAACAACCAAAACAATGATACTACTGAAATATCATTAATAATGTAATATAAGAACATCATATATGATATAATATTTTTTTATTTGGTTATTGTATAATTTAATAAAAATGATTTAACCATTATACAAAAGATTATTCTACCTTATACTAAGGAAATGTACCAGGTATGTGGTTTCTTATCTCACTTTAAATTCTATGAGATTTCCATTGTTCAACACTTATTTATTACCTATAGTGTATTGTGTAATGCCAATTGATATATATTTTCACGATTTTCTTTATTTTATTGGTTTTATGTGGTTTATTTGGTGGTTATTAAATTTTGGACATATGACTCGATTTATTACAACATGGTAAGGGGTTTTCATCTCACTTCTTATTTCTGTGAGATTCCTGCTATATTTCCATTATTTCATTTTGTGTGGTGTATGTAATTCCCATGATTGTATTCCTTAGGTAATATACATTAATTTATGAGTATTTAAATATTCATTGTATGATCCTTATTTCATGGAGTGTATGTTTCGTAAGTCATCAAAATGGTATGGGAATTTGTAATTTCGATTTCTACTTATGGGGATTTACACAAACTTCATTTATTATTTTACTCCAGGATTATGTGTGAAATCACTATTTAGTAATTTATGTATTAATGTACACTACCCTTTGTGTGGTTATTAATTTGATACACCTAATCACTCCATTGAAAAATTCTCAAGTCATCGATATGAACTTTATTAGAGTAATATTAGCTCAATTTTCATTCGTTGAGTTCAACATCCAAGTCATTGGTTTCGTTGTTAAAAGAATATGTGTGAATGTACTATAATAGTTTTACACTTAATATCCAATAATATTTAGTGTATTTATTTTTTTCACAAATAATTTAGTGATTGATTTATCCTTAACCTAAGGATATGGTCTTTATAAGGGAATTTATCTCAACATACATTCCTTTGAGACTTCCTTGTTGTTATACACCAATTCACATTTATTTGGTGTATATACTATACATTGACATAGTATATCTTGAATCCCTTTATTCTCATGATATTATATTGTTTTTATTACCTGAATTATTTGTATTCAAGAGTCTCTCATTTTTTCATGAACTCTATGTAAAATATCATTTTAAATGTTTTAAAAAATTTATTCTTGAAATTGTTTCTCATTAATGTCCATATATTAAAAATTGTTTTAAGGATTTATTTATATAAAAATGATTGTTTTAAAATTTAAATTAATTTTAAAATTTTAACGTGGTATTGGAAAATTTTATTCAAAAATCTATTTTAAACAGCTTCTTGACAAATAGTGAGGCTTTTAAATGTTTTCAAGAAAAAAGGGGATATTTCTCTCAAATGGTTTTAATGATTATTTTAATCTTTGTCAACATGCTTCATTGAATTTTATGTCTGTTTAAATTTGATTCATTATGATACAATCTTACCAATGGTATTAAATGTTTTGTGATATGTTTGACTGTGGATGTGTTATTTTTATACCATTCGTGGTTTATGGTTAAATTATTAACATTTCGTATGCAAGTTTTAAGACGAATGTTTATGTTATGTTTCACCCTTTCATATGAATAATGCATTGGACTTAGTAATTTATGGTTGGAGCTCAGTATAACACCTCGATGAATATGGAGGTCTAATGAGAAAAACTAGGGTCTTGGCACAAGCCCTTGAAAGAAAACTTATTTGTAGTCTTAGCACAAGGCCTTGTCTATGTGGTTACGAAGTTTAGAATTATGACTTCAATCAGTATGAAATTGGATATTGATATTACATGTGATTATTTGACTAGTAGAATATCTATGTGAATAAGTAAATGGAATTATTTGATTTATCTTTTCCATATTATGCTGGTGTTTAATATTAAAAGGCTTGTGTTCTAGTCTTATACATTTTCTTAAATGTTTATTATTATTTATGACAGTTTTCTCTATATTGTTATCCATACTGAGCATTTGAAGTCACCCCTTTCTTATGTTTTATTTTTCCCAGGATGCAAAGAAGTATATTATGATTAACCTATAGGAATAAATTAAGAAATATAAGAGTTTTCAAAGGGGACACAATGTTGTTTTTTTATTTCATGATGTAATGTAAAACTTATGTGTGTATCTAGTACATACATGGATACTAAAATGATCAGTCATTCAGGACATGATTCCTTGTATCATGCCAATGTTATGTAATAATGCACTGATTTTGGGTAACTGGGGTCGGGGCGTTACAATTTGTTTTAAAAACTCATTTATGTCTACTTTGACACTATTTGGTCTTTGATTTTTGTGAAAGTCATGAAAAGTTTATTACTTGACAAAAATTACATTATATAAACCCTAACATGTCATTTTCACGTAGAAAATTGGTGTATTTCATTAAAAATATCAATTTACAATTATTTTGATATTAATAATATCAATTATTTTAATCATTTATTAATAAGGTAATTACTGCGTCATCTTTGTGTCCTAAATAAATTTAATTATTTTATGTCTAAAAATTATAAATAAAATATCAAGATGTTGGAAATAGTTTTAGGTTACTAATTAATATTTATAGTTGATTTTTTCTTATGTATATCCCTATATTAAAATTGTTTTAGCCATTAAACTTTGAATTTAACACTTCTAACTCTTCTTTAAATTAAATTATAATAAATTTCCTGATCGTATCCAAGTGGACAAAAAGGTTAATATTTTATTCTTAAGGTTGATTTTGGATGAAATGCAGTTATCCAATAGAATTATTTCATTTGTTAGGATAATTATAATTTCATTTTTACTTTAATTTCCATATTTACTTTTAACCGTGGTAAATAATAATCAAAATTGACTATTTACTAAAAACTATTTTCATCCTATTGAACCAAATATTACGTACTGATATCAACCATGACTCTATGATTTTTGAAAATAAATTCACAGAAGTGGAAAAATTACGTTTTATTCAAATTTGTAAATATGCGTATAGGGTGGGTAAAAGACCTTACAAAATTTAATAAACTTTTATAAGTATAATTTAATTATAAAATGGATCCAATTAATTAAATTGAACAAATATATATAATATGTATCTAATTTTACATTAAAATAAATTAAAATAAAAGTAATAATTATTTAAATAAATGTCAGTTTTAAATAATAACACATTGTTTTTCACTATTTATCAGAAATTGAATGTTTTCAGAAAAATACAAAATAATTAACCCTAAGATAATTTGGAAATTCTAATTCCAAAAATGAATTCTATTTTACTAAATTCAAAACATATAATTTTCAATAATTAATTTAAAAATGATTTCCATTGTCAAAACCAAAAGGTGGGTTTTTAAAAAATAAAAACTATCAAAAGATTGACATGTGTTTATGTCATATTTAAATGTAAAATTAAATATACTAACTTATATTGTATTAAATGATTAAAATATAATCTAATTATACTTCTAATAAATTAAAATGAATTATTTAACAGTATAAATTATTTAGATTAAAAAAGCTGTTTTCAATTAAAATATAGTATTTTTCACTTTTCATAATAATAAGAATGTTATCAGAAAAGTACCAAAAAATTATCTAATCCATAGTTTTACATAATTATTCTTTAGATGAATTGAATTTCTTTAAATTGAATATATAAAAGTGTCATATATTTTCTTTTAAAAAGGGTTCTTCATTAAAAGGTGGTAAAATTTCATTTTTTTAAAAAAAACTTCTTTTATCTGAAAAATATTAAACTGTTCTTATATTATGTCCAAGAAACACATAATATGGATTCTAAAATTATATGGAGTTTATAAAATCCAAAATTCAGTTAACATTATTCATAACCGCTTTTTTAATGGCTAGTTTGGTAAGTCGTGGTGCGCTCGAACTTGATGTTGCATGTAGCGTATGCAATTGAATTACTTTAAAGAGATAATGTATAATGAAATCATGAGGTGTCACAATCTCCCCCCTTCAATAAATTGCGTCATCACAATTTGAAATTGTTTTTTAAAAATAAATTTTTTCAAATAAAAAATTCTTTTCTGGAAAACCCTTATTGGAAATAGGGTTAATAAAATTTAGTCTTAATAAGGTGGAAAGGGAAATGAAAAATTCACCACAAAATTAGTGGTTAGAATATGATAAAATTGATGGAAATTATAGACACATAATTCGAAGAAAAACATAAATAATTATAGGGAGTAATTTAGTTCATCAATCACAAAGAAGTGTCAAATTGAGGGCCCCAAAGAAATCAATATAAGATGATTTAAAATATCATCGGTTCAACAAAACATAAGGAATTAGATAACACATTTTTGGTTTTAAAATCCCTTACCTAAAGTTTAAGAATTAATTTCATCATAGAATAATAGAAAAAAATATACATGACAAGTAGGGTTCCGTCCTTTAACTATTATCTACCAAAAACTCGTCTTTCACTACAAAAGATAATAGAACTCAAAAATATTCTATTTATTCTAATAGTATAGGGTTCAAAAAAAATGAATTTATAATTCATCTATCATAATTTAAAAAAAAACGAAATTATACAATCTATAACATCACTTTGTCCAGTGGTAGGTGATGCACCCTTATCGCCCTTCGGTTACAGGTACAAGCCTTGCGACCTTACCATACATGACGGGTTGTCACCCAACCTCAGAGATTTCATTTTTATAACAGTCAAAAAATAATCTTAAGAAATGCATTAACCTTAAAAATAGTATCCAATGTCAAGCATAGTCCATTATATCGTTTATAATTATCCAAAATACTTCTGTCCAAACTCATAGTCCACAATTTATGAGGAAGGTAAACATAATGAAGATCTCTTTTTTCCACATAATAACATGTGAATACCTTCATCATATATTTTTTTAAAACATGGTAACACCCTAAATTACCATAAAAACTTAATGATTACATTCATGAAACCTTATTACTTATAGAATACTGGATATACTTCTTATATCCAAATATGTTGTGAACTCCAACAATAAGGGAACAAACAAACAATTAATTAGTTTCAATGTAGTCAAGAATATGGAATATAATTAATCCAAATCAATCAGATCTTATTCAAAAATCACTACTTTAGTATTAGAACCTTATTATGGTTTATCTTTACTTTAACAATAGATTTTACAAAACATTTAACTTTCTATTGAGTCACTTTTCTTGTAACCTCACAATCTTAAATCCTTAATGAAATATTACAACAATATAATTATAATTTATTTCCTAATTAAAATAACCAGTACAACGTTGATACTACAATCAAATGAAATAGTTATTTAATAACAACATAAGAAGATGTAACACCCCAGGTAAATAAAGAGTATGACATTTTCACATTTATCCATATTTGTGAATAAAATATTAATATTACTTTAAAGGGAATGCTATTCTCGATGGCGTACCCAATATGCAACCACAAGTTTCTTTGAAATCTTAAGTTGCACTCTAATAATAAAATAATATTATTTTAAATGGTAGTTAATGCCTAGCCTATTTTAATGGAGGGAATGAACAAAACTAACTACAAAATGATTATATATGTTTGTCAAATATTTTTTTCAATAAATTTTAGAGGATTAAAAATGAAAATGAATCCAGTTTTTAAGCGTAAACATTCCAATATTCCTTAAAAGGTCGATTAACAGCCTTTTGATGGTGAACCCCTTTTTTAAATCCACCTTTTGACAATTTTATAAGCTCTATTTTTCAAAATAAAAATATTATTTATGATTGGGACATTGAAATTTACCTTGGGTTAATTTTTGGTATTTTTCCGACAATGTTCATTTTTCAATGAATAGTAAAAAATACTGCATTTTACATCAAAACTGCTTTTTCATATAATTTAATTATATGGTTATATTATCTTTTTAATTTGTTTTAAAGTGTAATTATAATATATTTTTACCATGTAATTCAATTATGGTCATTGGAATTAATTTCACTTTGGAATTAGGCATAAACAAGTGCCAAACGTTTCATAAATATTGTTTCTAAAAAACCCACTATTTGTTTTGACAACGGGAAGTTTTTTTAAATTAATTATTGAAATTTATGTGTTTGTAATTTGGTAAAATGGATTACATATTTGGAATCAGAATATCCAAATTATGTAATTAATACTCTTTTGTTTTTGGATTTTATGAATAGTAACGACGGTAATTATCTTTAATTATCTTGATTAATGAGTAATCAGGTAGTTAAAGATAATAAGATAATTTCATAATAATAACAAATGACCAAAAAATGTGTCCTAAGGATACTAGTTGTCTCATGGACGATCCTGGGATGCCTTGGGCCAAACTTGGGGGCCCCATGGAATCATTTTTGTGAGAAAGTGACTTTTTATCTTTTTATTTTTAAAGAATGTTAAATGTAATAAAGAATGTATCACCTAACTAAAATATTTTTAATTTTGTCTAACTAAATGATATTTTGGACTATAAATATTCATTATAAAGATAAAAAGATTTCCTACATCATAGTATTTCTTTTTATAATTTTTAGACATTATATAAATTAAATTATTTTTGACATTACGATGATGCAGCGATGACCTCATTATTTAACGATTTAAATAAAATGGAAAGATAATGTAAAATCTAAGACCTAAACATGTCCAAAACCTATTGGATGGGTGGATTTAGAAACTTTATCACCTTATCCTAAAAACACACCAATTTGGGACCATTAAAATCCGAAACTCATTTGAAAATAAAGTTACATTTTACACCTTTCCAAGAGTGCCCCTCCTCTCCGCTTATAAAAGGCCCCCACCCCTACCTCCTTACCCACACTTCCAAAGCCTTTGGCTCGGCCAAACCCTGCCCATTTTGTCTCTAAAAATCCCTATATAACTCTTTGAAGCATCACTTTGGGAAGAAGTCTTCCCAAAGAATCCTTTTAGCTCAAACCAAAGGGAGTTACCCGATTTTAAGGTAATGTCTTCACTTTAGTCCTTTTGTTTTATTTTTCTTCTCCAACCCCCGAAGCTCTTTTTATTAATTTCTTTTGTAACAACTCAAGTATCCTAAATATACTAGGATGTTGTTATAATAAGTATTCGAGCTACACTTACACACACCTTCGTCTAATGGTTAAAGAACATACTGTTTCTGTGGTTGGTGATTTTCTGCCTCATGAAACGATGATTGTTCAATATTCTTTTAACACCTTTAAAGGTGGCCATTATGATGTCAATGTATTTTATATATGATATATATGGTATTTAGGTTTACTATATTCTTCTGTATTTTATATTTAAACCATAACTTTATTTTTTTCGTGTTGTGTAAATGCGATAATTTCATATGAGGAAGTGCGGACTACCGCCCCCTCAAGTGATGTGACTCGTACATGCAATACATGAAATGTATAAAGAATGAAATTAATGAACATATGTGACCTATATAACATATATATTATACTGGAATTATAATATATATATATATCATTTATTTTTAATTCCATTAATATGACAAAGAAAAAATGAATGTAGCGTTCTTGCGTACGTACGACCTACCGTCTCCATGAACAGTGATTTTCATTTTTTATATCCAAATGATATGGAATAGAATAAAATGAATATGTAGTGGATATATATGATATTTTAATCATTAATACTATTCTGAAAATTATTCACTTATAACTACATGGACAATCATTTTTCAAACAAGTTCATTTTTGACTCATGTACCAAACATCGGCAAAAACGTCTGATATGAACTAACATTATTAAACAATTATTATAAAATTATAATATGTTATATGAACTGAAGAATAATATCTAAATGAGGTCCTTAAGAAACTATAAATTGACCAAATTTTATTATTCAGGAGATTAAAGAACGATCGTGTCAAATCGGACCCGAGGTAAGGGATCCTACTCCTCTCTTTCTTTTTTAAGCACACCCTTTTATGTCATTCCTTTTAAGCTCATATTTCTTGTGATGGGATGTTCGTTTATATTACTCTTACTGTAATTTTTATGTTCATATGATGAGAGACCCTATTTCTTCTCATCAATCAATTTTGGAAGTTTTAAGTTGCACCGTTAGGCTGCTGAGTTTTCATAAGGGATTTTTTCATCTCACTTTTATTCCCGTGAGATTTATGCTACATTTTCCAAAATTTCCTTTGAGTGGTGTATGTACTGCCCATTATTATAAACTTTGTGTAGTATAATTTTATTTATGGGTATTCACATCTTCATTGTATGACCCCTCTTCCATGGGGTGTACGTTTTGAAAGTTACCCAACTCGGTAAGGGGACCTTTCACCCTCCTCTTTTTAAAAGACTTCTTTTGTTATGTCTTTTAATTCACATACTATTATGTTGGGATATGTTCTTATATATCCTTGTTGATTTAAATTTTATGACCAAGTTATGAGATACCATTTTTATCTCTCATCAACTCATTTTCTGAATTTTGAAGTGATGCCGTTAGGCTGTCGAATTTTACCAAGGGAACTTTTTAACCCAATTTTGATTTCTTTGGGTTCAACATGTAGTTATTGAATATTTCATCTTTCGAATATGTGTGAATTAACTTTTATTGATTTAAACTTAATATCCACTTATATTGGGTGTATTTATATTTTTCACACATAATTTTGAGATTGAATTATCCTTAATTTAAGGATACCTTCTTTATAAGGGAATTCATCACATTTGACATTTCTATTGAGACTTCATTGTTGTTATGCACCAATTCACTCTTATATGGTGTATATAATGTCCTTTGGAATATTATATCATGAATCCATTTATTCTCATGATATTATAAAGTTCTGACTAAATGTTAATCCTCAATTATTGTATTCAGGTGTCTCTAATTTTGGTAGAACCCCTTTAACCAAAATATCGCTTTAAATGTTTTTATTATTTGTTATTATTAATATCCATGTTTTCAAAATGGGTTTAAGGGTTTATTTATATGGATATTAATGGTTTAAAATTTTAAAATCTTCAAGGTGGTATGGGACACTTTGATTCGAAAATCTCTTTATTAAATGTTTTAAATTGTTTTGGAAATGGTTTCTTTTTGAATGGATTCATTATTTCAAAATACTAAAATGTTATATTGTGATTGGAATATATAAATGTTATGTTTCCTTTATGCATGTTTTATGTGATACATTTATGTTATGGTTCTTAGGAATTGTTATGAAAATGGGTGGTTCCGTGATAAACTAAGGGCGGGTGAGCCCGATATAGCTCTCTAATGCATTGGGTAACGTGAAGGAGTGAAACGTTAAGGTTTCTCCGAAGAGATTTAGGGAATATACTGTGGTGGGTATTCCAAACGCAACTAAGAGGGTTACTCCCTACGTAATAATGTTATGAATTCCTCAAGTTACCTTTTATGTCTTATGATTTCTATGATTTATTCATGATTTTATTGAGGTATTTTAAAGTGACTATGTTTTATGGGTAAAGTATGATTTCATTCTGATGTATATATGAACTCATGTTTCCGTTCCATAATTTTTATGACCCTTAGTGAGCTTTTTATGCTCATCCCAAGTTTTTTTGAAATTTTTTTCACAGGTCAAGGGAAATTTACATGAAATGATGATAGTGTCAAGGAAGTGTCAAGAAAGAATCCATGTTTTATTTTAAATATGTTTCCATTGAGGGGAAAAATGAATACCGAATTTTATGTAACCACTTTGTTTAAATGTGGAATGCAATGAAAGTTTTATGATCTAATTCTCTAAAACTCTAAACCTGAAAAGATCCTCAATGTGTAATCTTGTAATAACTCAATATTAAGTAAGGTTTAAGACTGGGACCTTATAGTTGGTATCAATGGTCGGTTTAGATAACATTAGAGGTTAGGGTATTCTTTAAGCATAAGTGGCATTACCATAATGGTTATAATTTCAGAAAGAATCCTAGTTTTAGATAAAGTGAATGAGTAAGTATATCTTAGTGTTTATCTTCATCATTAGTACATGATGGTTTTGTTGATATACTCACACTGACCTTTTTGGTTTTAGTAAATTGCTGGATCTAGCAGGCACCAAAGTAACAGTGGATATGAAGGAGACCGTGACAATTTTTTGAGCAAGAAACTGAATGACATGGGAGCTGCAATGAGAACTCTTGTGATTATCCTCAACCAACTATCTGGAGTCATGATTGACTACCTAAACCTTGGTGATTTCTCTAAGTCATCATATATGCGAGAAAAAAATCCCTACGGAACTACAGGTAATAATCATAAAGGTAAGTGTCTTCAAAAACTTATGTGTCAAAAATGTGGAAAGAAACACCTAGGAAAATGTTTCAAAGGGACATAAATATGCTATAGATGTGGAAATGAAAGTCATAAAGCAAGAACCTTCCATGGAAAAAGGAAGCATCTAGTTGACTCAAGGAAAGGGAAATAAGTTCTTTCTGAAGGATCAATTGAATGTTTTAAATGTGGTGTGCATGGTCATTATGCAAACACATGTCTTATGAAGAATTTTTGTGAATGGGATCACCAAGATCGTACAAATGTTCGTTTACCAATACCTAATGCCATTTCGATTGAGGATGAAGAAACTGAAAATGACCAATCAAATGTATGGATTATTTCATGACTATTGTTTTCCTATTTTGGAATCTTAGGATATGATTCATGATTTTGTTTATAGGAAGGAAGTATTTTAGAATAAGTTGGAAAGGAATGGTTAATGGATCATGAAGAATGTTGAATGAGTAAGATGTCAACATATAAGGGCTCCAAGATTTATGGTGAAATTCTTAAGAGTATTAAGTCTCTTTTGATGATGGGGTTACATTAGAAGACTTTTTATATTATGCGTAACCCTGATGTTTAATATATGAAAATTTTATTCAAGGAATAGTTATCTGTTCTTTTTTGGACATAGTTATAAAGAACCATTTGCGTTTTTATGATCCTTACTTTTGAGGTAATTATGGGTTACTATATGTTGTGATGGAAGTGAAAGGCATGAGATAAAATTGAGGTTAAATTATGTTATGGTTATTTTTGATGATTTTATCTCTTTTTGGGGAATGTTTTAAAAATTATATAGTTTTGGAAAAAGTACAACACACAGACCGTGTGACAACCCGTCACGTCGGACAAAGCTGCGGGAATCGAACCCACGACCAAAGTGCAACTGGTATTTATCGCCTACCACTGGACTACGTGAAGTCCCTGGTTAGTTTGACTGATTCTTTTTAGTTAGATGATTTTATGAATTAAGAGTAAGTTGATTTTGGGTTATCTATGGAAATTTATTAACCTATCTTGGAGGATATGTGATTAGGTTAATTACTTTTCAATACGAGACTTTAAGAGAAACTAATGTTGTTTGGAGATAAATGTTACAATTTAACTTGGAAGACTATGTGACTAAATCCTTCAAATATTTGGGTTTCAATATTAGTTTGGTTTACTTTGAAGAATTTTATGGACAAATTGTTTATCGAATGGTCCTCGTTGAACTTTGGGTTTTGTTGGACAAATTTTTGGAGATTAAGAATAGATTTTCTTTTTATAAAGGGTTATC
The DNA here is from genome assembly GCA_963277665.1 of Viscum album. Taxonomy (NCBI): domain Eukaryota; kingdom Viridiplantae; phylum Streptophyta; class Magnoliopsida; order Santalales; family Viscaceae; genus Viscum; species Viscum album. The sequence goes on along the minus strand of OY728122.1, from coordinate 1,500,408,040 downwards.
CTTCCCTGGATTATCTAATCTTGTACTAACCTTTTTAGTTTTGGTTTTGGTTAAAGTCTATAGACATGGGAAGTATATAGTTCTCTTTTGTGGATTAGGTGATTCTCTAGAAGTTGATTATAGTGAACAAGTCTTCCTAAATACTCGTCTTTAGGAGAAAATATGAGTTTGTGTAAGAAATCTAATAAAAGTTGAAAGTCAACATGATAAGTAATTATCTTTACTTATGAATAAATTCCTAAATAAAAAAAACAAAAAAAAAACAAAATTTTTTGTCTATTAACTTTTCTTACGGAGGAATCGAATACCGTTTAACCCATCACAAGTTTGTGATTTTCTTGTGGTTAAATTTCTCCTAAACATGTTTTCTATCACTCTCCATCAGAACATGACCCTATGTTTTCTCCTCCATGTACATATTTTCATACTTGGAATCCTAATATGGGTTAACTCGGGTGACCTTTGTACTTATCTTTCTTTATTTTAAAGTGATTGTTTTACCGACTCTTGTTCCGATGTGGGACGTTCAAGGATGTTTCCAAGCTCAATTTTAAAATTGCGAGGACGCAATTCCCAAAAGGGGGGAAGGATGTAACACCCCAGGTAAATAAAGAGTGTGAAATTTTCACATTTATCCATATTTGTGAATAAAATATTAATATTACTTTAATGGGAATGCTATGCTCGATGGCGTACCCAATATGTAAGAACAAGTTTCTTTGAAATATTACGTTGCACTCTAATAATAAAATAATATTATTTTAAATGGTAGTTAACGCCTAGCCATTGTAATGGCGGGAATGAACAGAAATAACTACAAAATAATTAAATATGTTTGTCAAATATTTTTTTCAATAAATGTAAGAGGATTAAAAATACCAATGAATCCAGTTTTTAAGCGTAAACATTTTAATATTCCTTAAAAGGTCGATTAACCGCCTTTTGATGGCGAACCCATTTTTAAATCCACTTTTTGACAATTTTATAAGCTCTATTTTTCAAAATAAACATATTATTTATGATTGGGACATTGAAATTTACCTTGGGATAATTTTTGGTATTTTTCCGACAATGTTCATTTTTCAATGAATAGTGAAAAATACTGCATTTTACATCAAAACTATTTTTTCATATAATTTAATTATATGGTTATATTATCTTTTTAATTTGTTTTAAAGTGTAATTAGAATATATTTTTACCATGTAATTCAATTATGGTCATTGGGATTAATTTCACTCTGTAATTAGGCATAAACAAGTGCCAAACTTTTCATAAATATTGTTTCTAAAAAACCCGCTATTTGTTTTGACAACGAGAAGTTTTTTTAAATTAATTATTGCAATTTATGTATTTGGAATTTGGTAAAATTGATTACATATTTGGAATAATAAGGTCCAAATTATGTAATTAAGGCTCTTTTGTTTTTGGACATTATGAATAGTAATGACGGTAATTATCTTTAATTATCTTGATTATTGAGTAATCGGGTAGTTAAAGATAATAAGATAATATCATAATAATAAAAAATGACAAAAAAATGTGTCCTAAGTCTACTGGTTGTCTCATGGCCAACCATGGTATTCCTTGGGCTAAACTTGGGGGCCCCATGGAATCACTTTTGTGAGAAAGTGGCTTTTTATCTTTTTATTTTTAAAGAATGTTAAACGTAACAAAGAATGTATCACCCAAGTAAAATATTTTTAATTTTGTCGATATAAATGCTCGTTTGGACTATAAATATTCATTAGAAATATAAATATATTTCCTACATCATAGTATTTGTTTTATAATTTTTAGAAATTAAATAAATTAAATTATTTATGACATCATGATGATGCAGCGATGACCTCATTATTTAACGATTTCAATAAAATGGAAAGATAATGTAAAATATAAGACCTACACATGTCCAAAACCTATTGGATGGGTGTATTGCTAACCCTTATCAACTTATAACCTAAAAACATCAATGTGGGACCATTAAAATACGAAACTCATTTGAAAATAATGTTACATTTTATACCTTTCCAAGAGTGCCCCTCCTCTCCTCTTATAAATGGCCCCCACCCCTGCCTCCTTACTCATACTTCCAAATCCTTTGGATCGGCCAAACCCTGCCCATTTTGTCTCTCCAAATCACTATCTAACTCCTTGAAGCCTCACTTTGGGCAGAAGTCTTCCCAAGGAAGCCTTTTATCTCAAACCAATGAGAGTTACCCGATTTTAAGGTAATGTCTTCACTTGAGTCCTTTTGTATTATTTTGCTTCTCCAACCCCCTAAAATCTTTTTATTCATTTTTTTTTACAACTACAGTATATTAAATATACTAGGATGTTTTTATAAGATGTATTTGAGCTACACTTACACACAACTTCGTCTAATGGTTAAAGAACATACTGTTTCTGTGGTTGGTGATTTTCTGCCTCACGAAACGATGATTGTTCAATATTATTTTAACACCTTTAAAGGTGGACATTATGATGTCACTGTATTTTATATATGATATATATGGTATTTATTATTACTATATGCTTTTTTATTTTATATTTAAACCATATCTTTATTCTTTTCATGTTGTGTAAATGCGATAATTTCATATGAGGAAGTGCGGACTACCGCCCCCTCAAGTGATGTGACTCGTACATGAAAAACATGGAATGTATAAAGAATTAAATTAATGAACATATGTGACCTATATATCATATATATTATACTGTAATTATAATATATATACATATCATTTATTTTTAATTCCATTAATATGACAAATAAAAAATGAAAGTAGCGTTCATGCGTACGTACAGCCTACCGTCTCCATGAAAGGTGCTTTTCATTTTTTATCTCCAAATGATATGGAATAGTATAAAATTAATATGTAATGGATATATATGATATTTTAATCATTAATTATATTCTGAAAATTATTTACTTATAACTACATGGGCAATCATTTTTCAAACAAGTTCATTTTTGACTCATGTACCAAACATCTGCAAAAATGTCTGATATGAACTAACATTATTAAACAATTATTATAACTTTATAATATGTGATATGAACTGAAGAATAATCTCTAAAGGAGGTCCTTAAGCAATTATAAATTGACCAAATTTTATTATTCAGGAGATTAAAGAACGATCGAGTCAATTCGGACCCGAGGTAAGGGATCATACTCCTCTCTTTCTTTTTAAGTACACCCTTTTATGTCATTCCTTTTAAGCTCATATTTCTTGTTATTGGGATGTTATTTTATATTAATATTACTTTAATTTTTATGTTCATATGATGAGAGACCCTATTTCCTCTCATCAATCCATTTTGGAAGTTTTAAGTGGCGCCGTTAGGCTGCCGAGTTTTCGTAAGGGATTTTTCATCTCACTTTTATTCCTGTGAGATTTATGCTACATTAGCCACAATTTCCTTTGAGTGGTGTATGTACGGACCATTATTATAAAATTTGTGTAGAATAATTTCATTTATGGGTATTCACATCTTCATTGTATGACCCTTCTTCCATGGGGTGTTTGTTTTGAAAGTTACCCAACTCGGTAAGGGGACCTTTCACCCTCCTCTTTTTAAAAGACTTCTTTTGTTATGTCTTTTAATTCACATACTATTATGTGGGGATATGTTCTTATATATCCTTATTTACGTAAATTTTATTACCAAGTGATTAGATACCCTTTTTATCTCTCATCAACTCATTTTCTGAATTTTGAAGTGATGCCGTTAGGCTGTTGAATTTTACCAAGGGAACTTTTTAACCTAATTTCGATTTCTTTGGGTTCAACATGTAGTTATTGAATATGTCATCTTTTGAATATGTGTGAATGAACTTTTATTGTTTTACACTTAATATCCACTTATATTGGGTGTATTTATATTTGTCACAAATAATTTTGAGATTGAATTATCCTTAATTTAAGGATACCTTCTTTATAAGGGAATTCATCACATTTGACATTTCTATTGAGACTTCATAGTTGTTATGCACCAATTCACTCTTATATGGTGTATATACTATCCTTTGGAATATTATATCATGAATCCATTTATTCTCATGATATTATAAAGTTCTGACTAAATGTTAATCCTCAATTATTGTATTCAAGTTTCTCTAATTTTGGTAGAACCCCTTTAACCAAAATATCGCTTTAAATGTTTTTATTATTTGTTCTTATTAATATCCATGTTTTCAAAATGGTTTTAAGGGTTTATTTATATGGATATTAATGGTTTAAAATTTAAAAAGCTTCATGGTGGTATGGGACACTTTGATCCAAAAATATATTTATTAAATGTTTTAAATGGTTTTGGAAATGGTTTCTTTTTGAATGGATTCATTATTTCAATATAATAAAATGTTATATTGTGATTGAAATGTGGAAATGTTATGTTTCCTTTATGCATGTTTTATGTGATATGTTTATGTTGTGGTTCTTGGGCATTGTTATGAAAACGGGTGGTTCCGTGATAAACTAAGGGCGGGTGAGCCCGATATAGCTCTCCAATGCATTGGGTTACGCGAAAGAGTTAAACGTTAATGTTTCTCCGAAGAGATTTAGGGAATATACTGTGGTGGGTATTCCAAACCTAACCAAGAGGGTTACTCCCTACGTAATAATGTTATGACTGCCTCAATTTACCTTTTATGTCTTATGATTTCTATGATTTATTCATGATTTGGTGAGGTATGTTAAAGTGACTATGTTTTATGGGTAAAGTATGATTTAATTATTATGTATATATGAACTCAGGTTTCCATTCCATATTTTTTTTATAACCCTTACTGATCTTTTTATGCTCATCCCAAGTTTTTTTGAATTGTTTTTCACAGGTCAAGGGAAAGGTACATGAAATGATGATAGTGTCAAGGAAGTGTCAAGAAAGAATCCATGTTTTATTTTAAATATGTTTCCGTTGAGGGGAAAAAATGAATACTATATTTTATGTAACCACTTTGTTTAAATGTGGAATGCAATGCATGTTTTATGATCAAATTCTCTAAAACTCTAATCCTGAAAAGATCCTCAATGTGTAATCTTGTAATAACTCAAGATTAAGTAATGTTTAAGGCTGGGGCCTTATAGAAAACGTGTCTTTACTATTCATATGTTCTATTGTCATAACATTATTATTATCTAATAGCATCTTTTAGGGTATACGATGATGATTTGAGAATTGATTCTCTTTGTGTCCCAACTACTTTAGATGAATAACTGTACATTTGGAACCTTTTTTGTACCCATAAAATCATGTACTTGGTGTCCCTTTTTCCACACTTATAACAAGATACCATTCCCTTCATTCATTTACCATGGTGATTCGTTCCATAGTTATCACATATGGGAAAATCCTTCTTTCCCATCATCCATTTATACATATTTCATTCTACCATCCTTTTTTTCTCTTTCTTCCCTTAAAATCTTTAGGTCTTGGAGAATTATTTACTTATCTTATTAACACATGATACTATTTCATAATATGATAAGAATATGTTGGAGACTATTTTTCTGAAAATATTGGCTTAATACCATGAATGATATGATCCTTCATACTCTTTGGATCATGCGTATTTATGGAGTTATCATTAATTTTATTGGGCACTATTTCTAAACAATGACATACAACAGGCTTGTTTATTAATCTTTATTCATAATTCTAAACATGTAAAAAACCTAACGTAAATTGAAATATTTATTTATATAATCTATAATAATAAAAAATGTTTTCTTTGAGAAATTATTTAATCCTAAATATTTCATATGGTCTTGTAATTAAAATTTTAATTATCTTAAGCATATCCCCCAGGAGGTTCGTTACCAAGAGTGCTGCAAGGCCCTTTTCTTATACCAGGATACCCCATGTCAAGCTCGAAACTCCTTGTTAGAGTTTTTAATCCTAGGTACATCTGTGTCTGAGCCGCCTCTACCTACTCATATCCAAACATGGATGTACTACAGGGGAAAAAAAATCACTACATTACCAAAATTATACGAAGTTCTTCTATACTAATCCTCAAAGTCTATCTTAGTGTAATGTTCTCTAATCAGAGTTTTTCTAAATCTAGTTTCTAGGGTTTTCACTAAAATTCATCTGTTATGAACTGTAATGCCCCGACCCTAGAATCCCGGAGATTGTGCATTATTTTAATATATTGGTGTGATTACAATGAATCATATATTGAAGAACCAATCATTTCAGCAGCCATGGAAAATAGATTACATATATGAATGTTAAAGTATACATTCAAAAATAAAAAAAACATAAATAATATGTTTATAATTCCATTATTCATCTAGCTTAACCCTGTATATCATACATAATACACTTCATGGAATCTTGGGAAAAGATAACATAAGAAAGAGGTGAGCTCAGATGCTCAGTAAGGGTAAATAATTTAGTGGAAGCTATAAACATTTAAGGAAATATGTGTAATAAAAACAACAACCTTTTAAAAATAAACATGAACATAATATGTAGAAAATAAATCTAACATTACCATATTAACATGACCATGGATATTCTTCTAGTCGAATAATCACATTTAATAATTAATTTTGAAATATGAGAATGCCTAACACAGGACATCATTACCACATTGTCCAGGCCTCGTGCCAAGACTAGAAATAAAATTTTTGTCAAGTCCTTGTGACAAGTCACTAATTTGTCCCATGAAACCTACTATTGCATCGTGGGGCTATAATGGTCTCCACCCGTCACTTACTAAGTCCACTTCATTACTCATATGAAAATGTTGAATCATATCATAAGCATTCTTATTAAAAATAGCATAAAAAATTTCAATACTTTAACCACAATCCATGAAGGGTATAAAAATATAACATCCACATTCAATCATATCATAACTCATTCAATAAAATATGGAAGATTTAACAATAATAAATCAACCATAATAAAGAATAATATCCAGTAAAGTATGACGACATAGTTGAAAAGGATCTGTAAAACATTTTGAGTGAAACATCCCTTTTTGTGAAATTGATTAAAAGTCACAAATTTATAAATTAATTAATTAAAAAGTGATTTTTCAATCAATGTTTCCCATACCACATTGAATCTTTTTTAACAGAATTAATATTTTAAAAAAATTATGTCCATATAAATAAATCCTTAAAACCATTTTGAAAACATATACATTAATGAGAATGATTTAGAAGAATAATTATTTAAAACATTTAAAATAAAGTGTTAGTTAAATTATACCTTAAAATAATCCTTTGGTAATGTCTTTTATGAACCATGTTCATGGATAATAAATATGTCCTAGAAAATACTTACACATACTCAATTCAAGATAATAATGAGATTGAGGAATTTAACATTACTTTGCACTTTCCTTTGGTGGAGGGTAAGTTTAACATCTTGTATAATGACCATTGTTTGTTATTAAATTATAACATAACCATATTAATATTTATTATACTATAAGTTATTCATTTATGTGTTTTTGATACCCATTTAACAATGATTTCCAAGTTAAATTAACATTTTGGGTAATAATTGCTTTCTTTATCGTACGTGTTTTAACTTGTTATTCTTGATCATGTAATTTAGATCAAGATTTAAATACTTAAAAATATAAAAAAATGATTTATATATAACATATATTTAAAATATAAATATGTATAATAGATATATATATGAAATGGAAAACACAGTTTATGGAGACAGTAGGCTGTACGTACACATAAATGTTGTTTCCGTTTTCATATCGTATTGAACAGAAGTAAGTGAATAAGATATTTGTAAGTAAATATATATATCTAGTATAATTATTATTTCATTTATTATATACTTATTATTAATATATATTTTTATAATTATCATTGAATGGTGAAAGTGGAAGTAAATCTCATCGCCTCGTGGAGAAGATAAGTCATACGTACCCAAGAGCAACGATATCATTTCATTAATGATTAAAAGTTGTTGGATGGGATGATATTTTAACTATAAAGAGAAATTATCATGTTATTTTCATTATTTATATACATATTAATCATCATCATATCAATCCAAATAACATAGTGTTGAATTACAAATTACACCACGGTGTGGAGACGGTAAGTCGTATGTAAGCACGAATGGTGACATTATCATCCATAGGATTGATAGTATAATGAATATGGTTTTACAATATTTATAATAAACTCATTTTTTGGAAAAGGTACTGTAGTTATTATTTTTGTATGGAAAAGAAGAAATAAAGATAAAGAGGAGGAAGATAAGAACTTTGAAATATGTGATAAAATAATTTCCTCTTCTTTGTGTGTTTTCATTTGATTTACACAAAAGGTCTCCATAGGTTGTCTTTAAGCTCATGGGAAGGCCTATAGGTTTAACTGAGTTAATTTGGGAGAAGATTTGGGTAGCATTTGGAAAAGCCAAATGGCTTTGGAGGTGTGATTTTGAGAGAAGGTTAAGTGCCCTTTTATAAGAGAGGAGAGGGTCCCTTTTGGAATGGTTTGAAATAAAATTTTATTATGAAATAATTTTCTGTTTCCAATGGCTCCAAATTAATTTATTTTGAAGATATGGAGGTTATGTATCTCAATACTCTCAAAAAATAGGTTTTAGAAAACTTTAGATAACCATATTAACTATATATTTTAGATTTAACTCTTAGTTAAATAGTCTAACTTTCAACAAACCCTCTGGTATTATTATAATAAACGGTTAATAAAATACTATAATCATACAAGTAAACCTAATATGGTTCTTTAATTACATATATATCATTATTTATGTACTTTGGAATAACCTTATATTTTTAATATTATTATATAATTTAATAATATATTATTTGTTTTAAAAACTCATTTATGCCAATTTTAACACTATTTGGTATTAGGTTTTTGTGAAACTAATAAAAAGTTGATTACTTCGAAACCAAATACATTAAATCGACCCTATCATTTCATATTAAATTATAAAATTATTTTATGTCATTAAAAGTTTCAATTTTTATTTATTTTTATAAATATAAAATCAATAATTTCAATCTTTCATTAACAAGGTAATTAATGCCTCATCATTGTGTTATAAATAAATTTTATTATATAATTTCTATAAATTATAAATAAAATACAATGATCTAGGAAATATTTTTATCCTTATAATGAATATTTTTTGATGAATTTATTTTATGTATATCCCTATACTAAAAATTTTCTAGTTATTAAAATTTGAATATGACACTTTTAACTCTTCTTTAAATAAAATAATAATAAATGACATAATCTTATACAAGTGTACCAAAAGGACCATAATTTGTTCCTAAGGTTTAATTTGGTCCAAATAAACATTATATAATAGAATTAGGATTTGTTTTAGGGTAATTATAATATCATTTTTACCATTAATTACCATATTTACTTTTAACCGTGGTAAATAAAATTCAGAAGTTACTATTCACCAAACATATTTTCATACTATTGAACCAAATTTTACTTAATGATGTAAAATGTGTCTCTCAGATTTTTAAAAATTCAATTCATCGAAGTATTAAAATTACGTTTTATGCAAATTTGTAAATATCCTAGAAGGAGGGTAAAAGACGTTAAAAAATTCAATAAAATTTTATACATATTTTATTTTTTATAAAATGAGTTCATTGAATTATATTTAAATAATATAGTTATTGTGTATCTTTTTTTACTTTAAAATAAATTTCAATAAAAATAATAATGATTTAAAAAAAAGTCAGTTTTATATAATAACATAGTGGTTTTCACTATTCATCAAAAGTTTAATGATTTCAGAAAAATACCAATAAATTCACCTTAAGATAATTTTGATATTTTAAATCCAAAAATTAATTCTATTTTACAAAATTAAAAACATAGTAGTTGAATTAATTAATTTAAAATTATTTCATGTTGTCAAAACCAAAAAGCCGAGATTTAAAAAGTAAAAACCATCAAAAGATTGACATGTGTGTAAATCTAATTTAAATGTGAAATTACATATAATGAAAAAAAACAAATTTTTATGTCTCGATTATAATTTAGAATTTAATTTTATTAAATTTAATATATTAAAGTGTCAAATATTGTTTTTAAAATGAGTTCTCCATTAAAAGGCGGTAAAATATCATTTTTTTGAAAAACAATTATTTTATCTAAAAAAAATAAATTTGTTCTTATATTATGTCTTAGAAACACATAATATAGATTATAAAATTATATGGAGTATATAAAATTCAAAATTCAGTTAATACTATTCATAACCGCTTTTTGAATAGCTGGTTTGGTAAGTCATAGTGCGTTCGAACTCGGTGTTGCATGTAGCGTATGCTATTGATATACATTAAAGAGAAAACGCACTATGAGATCTTGGGGTTTTACATGAATTCCCAAACTTTCATAAATAGTGATATCCCAAATATGATTACAATGAATTTTAATCTAAAAATATGTTGCCACCGTGATAAAAGATATATTTTTATTCATGGATAAGTTAATGTCAATGTAATGGATGTCATACCTTCTTTCATTCCAATTCAATTTTATTAAGTTTTAACAATACTATTTGGAGGGGGTGGAGTATATTATCTTCCATCACGTACTATGTACTAGAGAAGATGAGACCTGATCATCTCTAGTCACAACCATGAATTCCCGGGAATTATATGAATCATTGAGCTCTTCTATGGGAGATGGGGAGATCCATGAACTGGAGTCTCTAAAATATTATATTTTACTTTAAAATGTAGTTCAACTTATGGGGTAGAAGGGGAATGCATTACTGGATGAATCAAAGACACTAAAAGAGTGAAAACTTTAACCTCTTGAAACTCTAGGGGAGAAGAAATTAGAGTATTTTCTAGAAACAATGACGGAATTAATGCAGGACATTAGGATGTGGTGAGTGTGCGGATACTGAATCATTAACAAGATTAGAGAGGGAGGAAATTCCATGATTTCTTTAAGAAAACCATCCAACCAATAATTTTATGAAGGAATATTACCCTGAGGATCATTTATTATAAGCGCTATACCCCCTTGGGGGAACTACTTCCAATATTGATTCCTCATCTAGACATAGAGGGACTGAAGATGGTACATCCATCGAGTTAGAAAACCCTTCCTTGAACAAATCATTACCAGACTCCAAAATGAGTGTCACACCTTGAGTTTTGGTAGATACCATGATGAGGAACCTAAGTCAATGGCCTTCAAAATCAATCAAGATATAAAAATAATTTCAAATGATTAAAATTTATTTATACAAATATTTGACATTAACAAAAATGATTGAATATTAATTATTGTGAAGCTAGAACAATTAAATGTATAATGGTCACCTCACACCGCGCTTATAAATTTTATTTAAAATGTAATGAAATAGTCTTATTTATCTCTACTATAAAAGAATTGATATATTATTGACCTTGAAACCAATTGTGTAGGCACATATCCCACATATACATAATCAGAAATAATTGGAATAATGAAAATAAATAATGAATACATGATGTGATATGTTATCCAAGACCATCTTCTTATTTAACACCAGACTAAGCCAACCTTAGCTATAAATGAAATTCTCCTTCATAATCTTTATGTCATGCATAACAGGATGATGCTTGCACTTATTCTAAAATACTTTTTGGAGTGACTTCTATCATAAGAACAATATACATATTTTTTTACTAAAAACTAAAAAATATATAATTGGTTAAATTAATTAATAGTGAATAAAAATTTCTAATAGTGATTGGAAACACATATATTGATAAAACACATATATAGTGCATTCAACATACATAATGTAAATAAAAACACAAATTCATTTGAAACAAACATATTAATAATTAACATAAGAAACTTGAATATAATAAAATGAAGGTGAATAGAAACATATATTAAGTGGTTTCAGTATGCAGTGAACACAAGATATTAATTATAAACAAAACATTATGAAAATTGAGACAACATTCCAACCGTGAAAATAATAGTGAAAATAAATGAAAGTGGATATCATACATATTTCTTTTGTGGGGGACTATTGTGATGTTTGATCTTGTTTACATAAGGAATTTTAAAAAACATGACCCTATTATTTATATATCATTATTTATCCTTACATCAAAAACATACTCATATTGGTATAAATTTTTAATAACTTTAACCTAGATAAAAGCACAATAATGAATATATCAGTTAGTATATTGTGCCAAAAAAATTAAATATGGTACCTTTTTCACATCTAATATTTACTAGTCAGTGAATACTTCAAGTCATCCCTAATACAATGGACATAAGAATCAATCATTTTCAAAAAACAATCTTAAAACATTGAAATTAATTTATAAAATCATAAATGTAAAAATAAATAATGAATATTAATTTGTGTGAAGTCAGAACCATAAATTGTATAATGGTCACCTCTCTCATACCTTACGAGTTTGATTGAAAATTAAATAAAATAGTATAATCTATCACTACTATATGAGATGGGAAATATTATTGGCAATGAAACCAATTTATAAAGATCATGTCCCACATTTATCTATATCTAGTACTCTTAATTGAATGGGGAATTTTAAATAATTCACATTCCCCAAAAAAAAGTTTATAAATTTTTATATAATATTAAAATAAAAAAATGATTCTTGATATCCACTGAAACAGAGATTCATTTCTAAAAAAACAGAATTTTATTATCTTATAATGAAACACTAACTAGTTTGAATGGGAAATTTTCATCAGAAACAAACATTGTTATATCTTTAATCAAATCAGGATTGATGTTCTAACTAATAACTAGTGTCTTCAGTTTCTCCATTTAACAATTACATATTTATATAGGAGAATAAAACTAAAAAGGTTTCCAATGGATCAAAGAACTCGTCTCCATATGATATGGTATAAGGCCCATGATTCCAATAGAACAAATCTAATAAATAAAATAATATTATGAGGATTAAAATGCTATTTTTTCATCATAATGAAAATGTAAGGATCACTGGTGGGAACATCTCAAATAGAGATATTAATGCCCTTCTTGACACAAACCTCGAGGATACCAATGAGGCTCACCTTCATGGATGTCAGGAGGGAGTTGGGGGAGGATATCATCTTATTGCATACCATCACCTAAAATAATTTTGAATCATAAGCACGACACTCCTCCTTGTCGACACGTCCCCTTTTGAGAAATAATGAATCCATTAATTGTAATTACATTGGATAATATAAATTTATTTGAGTGAACAGATCTGCCTCAATCCTTTTTTTCTACCACAATGGTATGATCGTGTTGATTACAAAAGGTATTATTTCATGGATTGAAATAAGGAAAAAGTAAATCAACAAAGGATTAAAAAATCATTGTCTGAAACAATAACCAGAGAATCCTCATGATAGATTCGGAGGATACTCATGCAGGGATGCTAATGCAATGTGGGGGGGGGGGAGGCATAGGTAGGGTTTTAGAGGCATTGGCAGAGTTGGAGACCAAGGAGGAGGAAGAGGAGATATAGATTCAGGGTGAATGTGGAATGAAGGGGAAAGGGTGGCATAAGAGGTGTAGCTCAGGATGGGGGAAGAAGCAGAGATGGTTCAAGAAGAGGAGAAGATCAATATGAGGCATAGGATGTAGAGATAGGAATGGGGGATGATAGTCAGGGTATGGAGGAGGAATTTAGGTAGACACAATGGATGAGGTCCTATATCTCCTCCAATTTTTAAATATATTAATATGTGAGAGTGGCACAAGTGATGGTGAAAACGATGAGGAAGCAGATACAGCGAGGGTGAGGTGACAGAAAGGTGGATGTGGTGATGTAAAGGAAGAGGAAGAGATAGTCAGGCAGAGGAAGATATGAAGGATATGGGTTTGGAAAAGAATGGGTTTGTAGAGTTGTAGAGATAGATAATGATTGGAAAATTGATGAGATGAATGTGGAGGAGATGGAGGTGATTTCAGAGGCTGAGTTGGTGGATGGGGTGGAGTTTGTGGACACAGAGTATATGAGGAATCATGTTTTTTTGTTGTATTGGTATATGAGAAGAAGGTGGAATGTCACCAAAAATGATATAGATATGTTACGTGGATGAAATTTCACACCCTATAGTAGATATGGTATATTTTTTTTTAAAATAATCATTTGGAATAAAATGGATATTCTCTTAAAGAGTTAAATAATATCAATTTTCATTAAACAATTATATATTCATATAGAGTTATTAAATAGAGTAAAACTAAAGGAAACACGTAGTCTCAAAAAATAAAAATTGGAGAATAATATTCATGGTATTTCTGAGAGGTTGGACATAAAGGTTTCTAATATAAATCTTGATCATATACCTTCCAATGATATATTGATATTGTAATATAAATATCATACCACTTTTGTTACAATATAATCAAAAAAATCAGAAAATATATTAATATAAATTGATATATTAATCAATATTATTTTCATTATAACCATAATAAAAAAAACATGGTCATTATATAAGTCACATAATATTATGAAGTTGTGAATATGACATCTGTCTCACACAAATAAAAGTGAAATGGAAATCCCCTAACCAAAGAATAACTTAATTCAAAATTAATAAATCATTTTATATAATTAACATATGTTTATAAAACATAAAAAATTATAGTTATATACTTATAGTATCATATATTTTATACTTAAAATAATGGAACACCCATTTATTAAGAATTCATTATTCAAATTGCTGATTCCGGGTGTTAACTGTTTAATTTTTTATGGGATTTTCATTCCTATTATTCCTATACATGTGATTATATCATGATTACAAAATCTATAGAATTTTTATCATGATATAAGTATCATATATATTCAATATATATATATATATATATTTATTTATTTTCTTTATTAGAAGTTATATGTTGAAAAATTAATCACCTCATTCATAGAGATGGTTCGATTTACTTATTCATGACATTGATTTCGCTCATCGAATGGTGAAATAAAAAATGGGTAAATATTAATTTAGAATTATAGGAAATAATATATATAATATATACTCAAAAAAATATATCATTTTTACCATTTATGTGAAACATAAATGAAAATCAAACCATATCTATTTGTGGAGGCGGTAATACACACATTCGCACAACTAGAGTGTTCATTTTCCAACACATTGAATGTTATGAAGGATGATAGTGTATTATAAAAAAATGGAATAATTATTTAATTAATATATTATAGAAACTAGGACCCACCATAATATCCATTCTCAAAATACGGTTATGGGAAATAAATTGTATTTTCGTATTTAGGCGGTTGTGCACATGTACACTTGACCGATACATTCACATCCCCTCAGATGGAAAAAGTTTGTTTATTGTTAGAAAAAGACACATAATAAAATTTTATTATATTAATTATAAATATTATTTTAATTCATGATGATTAAAATAGTATCATAAAAGGTAAATAAATAAGTAAATTGAATCTCGTCTTGTAAGATGATAACATGTCCTTCAGTTGGCCTCCCATTGATTTCTTCATAAATTGAATTGGAATCATTTTTTATGAATCCCGAAATCACTAATTTTTGAATAGTGATTTTGGGATGGGTATATTTAATGGTATTTGAGTATATAAGGATCAATGTGGTGTAAATAGAGGAAATAAGGTGTTTCCTTTTATAAGTGGGGGAGATGTTGCACTTGTATTTTATTAAATGATTTATATATTATAAATATGTTTATGAAAAAATATTTTAAAATTTCTAGATAGTAGAAATAGGGACAATATTATTTCCCCATATTTCTTAAAAATTTTATTATACATTGTTAATATGAAAATTTACCATTATCACTTCATTCAACCCCCCGATACATCAGTTTTGAACTTATCCTTAGAGACAGATTTCTACAATTTCAATAATTTTTTATCGACAAAAGGAATGATTCCATATTGTGAATGTTGAAACTATTGATTTCCAATATTGAATCCATTTAATAAAATTTAATCACTAAAATTGGAAAAAATTCCTTCAAATAAACCAAAAAAATGAAATGATAATGTCATAAATTGTTTTCTTATGTATAATTTTTTTTATAAAAAAACAACATATAATTAATTAAAATGAAAATATTTTTTTATATAAAAAATTAATTTAATAATTTTACTTTAAATCCATTTTAAATCAAAATGTATCTTCTTATATTCATGAAATGAAAACAAAATTTAGAATAAAAATATGTAATTTTTACTATTCATTAAAAACATATCATTTTATAAAATTATAAAAAACCATTATAAAAAAATATTGAAAGGAATATTTAATAAATTATTTAAATTTATTTTAATAAATTTTAGAAACATTTAATTGAATAATTATATTATTTTCCCAATAATATTTTCCAATTTTTTTTCAAGATAATATATTTTTCTAAATGAATATAAAAAAACTAGAAAAAATTGATTTGATTTTACTAATACATATTAGAAAATTATAAACTTTTATTATACCTATTCATTCAACTAATAGAATGGGTAGATTATAATTAAATTCTATATTATAGTTCATTTAGATTTAGGGTTTTCTATTTTTTAATCCATAAATGAAATTAAATATATATTAAAAATATATATGTCATATAATCTCAAGTTCTAACATTATATATTATTTTTCAAGGGGATGTTATGGAAGGTATTGGATCAATAATTTAAATTTTTTTATCACTTAATAGGGTAAACATCGATGCCTCCAATGATATATTCCCTGACAAAGTTCTACATATCTCCCATGAATTAAGTATGAAAAAAATTAAAATATTAGTACCAACCATAATTTGAAGATGTGTTAAAATACAACATGCCAATGAAGATTAATTGATGATGGATGTGAATTTTAACCTCCTTACATCATCTAAAAACACTTAAAAAATCCATGATATTCGTGATCATCAAATTTTAGGTGTTATCATTGAGATCTAATGATTCTTTCGATGTCAGTACAATCATGGAAATCAAAACCCAATTATCTATCGGGGGTGTTCTTAGATCGACCACATAAAGAGATAATTTCCACTATATAATATTTAAGGAAAGAGAAAATATCAACTTTGAACAATAAATATTCATTGAAATTTTCTTCTCATATTCTTAATATAGTGGATTCTCAATTACTAAGAAAGTTTTCTATGACCGTCATATATCAAATTTACACTACATAATAAAAAATGAAACATTATGTTGAATAATATATATCATTAACATTATTTTTAATTTATCACCATTATGTAATTTATAATTAATATATTACATGGTAATATTGAGTCATTAATAATACTATTAATACAAAAAATATTAAAAGAAACATGAATGTTAAAATGATATTCGTTCATATAATATTTTTCTAATAATTATGTATGTACTATGTGAATAAATTTTTTATGTAAATTTAACAAAATTATTAAATATTAAAATAATGATGAATTTATTTTCTTTTTGTTGTTCGATAACTTATAAAATTATTAGCCCATATGCGGGGCCCACCATATCAAATATAACAATTCATCATTATAGGTTATATCGATTAAAAGAAAATTTTGTTTAACCCTCTAGATCATTATCTAAATAGTAGTTAATATTATTCACAGCCCAATAGTAAAGTGTAATCCACTTGGAGGACCCTAAAAAAGATAATGAATAATTATAGTATTAAATACCATCTTATGAACACACACTGTTCCATATAATTTAATTTTCTTGAAATGACTCATAATGAAGGGAATTTTTTTTTCATCATCCTAAATTTATTTATTATGTTATGATCAAATTATATAGACTTACATTGCACTACATTAGCCAAAACTTGATGAATGTTTTACCATTCACATCCTATGTGCCTCATATTCAACTTCTTTGAAACTAACGTGACAAATTATATCATTACCATTTATCCAATTCCATAACACCAATAATGAACCCCAAAAAGCTACCTCAACACGATTTCATTATCCTGATTTCTCCTTGCATAAACGTATTTGATAAAATAGAAGACATTGATAACTATCTCAACCCAGGAGACCGATACACATGTTTACAGAATGAACATCCTCTGACCACTTAAACAAGTGGTTCCCGTATATATATGTATATCCTGATGATATCATCTAATATAGATCTCTAAGTGAGAAGGTCATGAGATGAATTATAAATGATAATGATCACCAATCACTTGATATTTCGACATCAAATTTATCCAGTCAAGATGATGTATTTGGACCATATAACATGTATTTATGATTAGTTTCATATTATCTCATGGATCTCATTATATCCTAGTAATATCAATAATATTTTGATAGGAAAAATATTCTTATAAAAATAAAATTTAATTAGTGGAAAAATAAAATTTAAAAATATAATTTATGATTCCATCATGTATAACTAAATGTATACATGAAATGGTAATATAAAAGTACTATTGTGTTGGTTCTAGGGATCCCATTATTACAACATGCCCTCTTCCATTAAGGCCAACATTATAACTATCCTTGTTAAATATAACATGATAATATCATGTTTCTAAAAATTTATGGATTTATTTATAGTCCTAACATCTATATGATTAGTTGTTTTTCTACTATATGTAAATTTAAATTCATTGGAAATAATTATAATGAAACTATATGTGAAATTAGGTTTCTCACTGTAATAAACCGAAATAATGGAAAGTACGTCTAAAATAATTATCATAATTAAAAATATTATTTATTTTGTGGGATTAAATTAACATGAAAAAAATTTATCATATGCTATACATTTCTTCTTCAGCTTCCCGATCAGCAGAAATGTAGTCTGTATTTGTAGATATTATCTTTTATAATCATGTCTCTCTAATTAACTTTTCCTAACCTTGATATTTTATCAAATTTATCTTTGAAATACTAATTTTGACCCATTTAAAATTTTACTCTTTCCCCTCCTCATAATTTTTATATATCCATTCTGTATGTTCTAGAATAATTTGATAATCTTGTCTGCTTCCCTTGTAGATCTACTGGTTACTACTAACAATTTTCTATCGAAATATTTATGTTTGAAATACCAGTTCATGAACATATCATGGAAGACATTATAGATCATTCACAGAAGTGTTTTAGATTTAACACGTCACATAAATTTACTCTAATGTCTCATTCATGCCATCATTGATAGATTTGTAACATATGAAATTGATAAAAAATATCGATCAATTTTTTTCTATTAGTTTTTTTTAAAAACCCTGTAAATATGTGTTCCATATACTAGGAATAAGAAACTATTATAATAACCAAGTATAACATATTCAATATATCTAAGGTTTCTACATTAATTCAATCTTTAGTGAATTACTTTCATTCTAGTCTCAAGTAAATGTAAGACCAACAATATTTTCCCAAAAGATAAAAAACATATTATTCTTGTATAATTGTATCAATCCCATTAACCTATTATAGTCAAATTGAAAATATTAATTCCAAATTAATATTCAATGATAATGTTTCCAGCTTCATTACAAAATCGTTTTTACTAACTCACACCCCATATTATAATTAAATGATGTCACATTCCCATTCTGGTTGAGTCATATAGATATCTTTCATGATTGGTGGTCATGAAATACAATTCCATAATTAATGATCATAAAAAATATCATTGAAATTTTAGATATTAATATACATATCCATAACGACATAGTATGACCAATCACACATTATTTGATTCTTACACACACTAACAATGTAAGGTATCACTTGAATATCAACTAAAATTATCAAAATAATAATCCCCATGTACAAGTATACTTGGAATCCATTAATTTTTTATGTCTTAGATAAATTACATATATTAATTAATTATATCAATCATTAATCTCAATGAATAATGTATTATTAACCACAATGAATAAACAACCATTACCATGGTTTAATCCATCTTATGTATTATCTGTCTCTTGAACAATTCATTCTTACACCTCTTGTGGAACTTTTCCCAATGTAAACCATTTTTTCATCTACGTTATTGACTAAAACCATGCTAGTTATCCACACACTTTCTCAAATAGACATTTTCACCCTTTTATTGATAAATAGTCAATAATAGGACTATTTTATTTTACTAATATGGTTTTCTATATTAACCTATAAACTATAATATTATTACATCAGGTTCACATTGTGTTTTTGTTATTGAATATTTGTTTACATTGTAATCAAACACAATGTATCAAAACACATCATTATATAAAACAATGTATTTGAACCATATAATAAATCATATGATGTCTATTTTTCATGATAGATCTCTTATTTCATTGGTATAAAAATGTTATTCCAGAGGAATGCCTCTAAGTATAGTAGAAGATTCTATAATTCTTATGAGTCTTAACATTGAATCTCATTTTACACAAATAATTATCTGATATGTTTAATGAAATGTTCCTTTATTAATTTTAGCAGAACACATTTTATTTATCATTATTAACATATTATACTCATAATAGATCCTCCATATTGACATTATTTCTTTTATGTTGTTATAGAAAAATGAATTATGTATTACTCTATGATATATTATTATTATTGATGAATTCTTGACCCAGATAATATTTGGAACACTGAACTATAGAGACTAATTTTTTAACCATCTATACACCATACATAATATTCACATTCCATAATAATCACTTAATGGAATCTTAATAAGTATATTTACCACTACCTTAACCATGAAATAGTTAACAATATATAGCTGAACTAGTTCAAAATGATTTATGGCCCCCTTTTATATCTTGAGGTTTATTTTACCCAAAATAAGAACATTATTGTGTCCATAATACATAAGGTAGGTAAATAAAAATATTTTAAATCCATCTTTGGTTTATTTATTAAATTTACCTATTTTTTATTATATAAAATCTATCTAAAACTAGGTATATAAGTCTTACATTTTAAAATCATTGGGTGTTTTTAATTACTCAAGCGTTACTAAACTATTGTTTTTTCTTAAACACCACCAAAAACGTCCATTCCTAAAATGGTATAATGTATCCCGGACTTCAATGGGCATGGGAGAGATTTTTTTGGGTGCTATTTAATTATTTTACATCATGAACTTTTTACCTAACAATTTAATGTTTTTCTCTTCCCACCACTAACATAGAAGAAATCATTTCTTTTCATCGTTGAGAAAATAAATTTTATCTAGTAATGGTTCTATAAATTAATATTGTATTTCAATACACAATTGTAATATGAATATTGTATTTAATATCCAATAAGTATAATAGAATCATTACTTACAATTGAAAAATATACCTTGATAAGATGTTGCAACATTATTCTTCTGTTAAGTTGATTGCATTTAAAACATCCATAGAAACATGTAAATTAATTATCATCATTTACTCTAACCATATTTTTTATTGAATGATATTTTATGGTTCCATTGGGGTCACCCATTCTTTTTATGTTTTCACATTATCTCTAATCAGGTTCACCCTATGAAATAAAGACTATAATTTTAATCACTATTTTATTTTTATAGTGATCCTTAGAAAATGTGTAATAATATTTTTCTCCATACTTATAATTTCTTATTGAAAAATGAGAGTATTGTAAATGGGTGAAAAATATATAGGAATAGGATTTCTTGAGGTTCAATGATTGTCCTATTATATTCACACATAGATACTATAAATATGAATCACTCTCATCCATCACATATCCTTGTCATCATCCTGAAGATGAGAAAACATGTGAAACCATTGAAGTCCAGATGTTGTATCCACAACTCAAATTGGATATCGATGATAGCATTTTTACAAAATCATCATATACATCACTCATGAGTCTCTTGTAAGACTTTTTATCAATAATTATTACTTTTGAGACATAATAGGTATTGGGGACACCAACACCACGAATTTAAAATATCATAGTGGATAGGTAAAGATCATGTACAATTTTTAGGAATTCATGCCATTATGAATATTCATTTTCCCAATTTTTATCCAAGTGTTCTTGTGGTATTTAATTTCATTTTATACTAAAAATAAATTTTTTATAATTTTACATTTATCTTGATCCCCAATTTTTTCATTATTGTTTAGTGAAATCATTAAATATATTCCACTATTTTATTAAACTATAGTATCTCTATATTCTGGAATTAAAATACACTATCACTTGAGAATTCTAGTGGAAAATATATTTAAATAATCACCTCATACTCTACAAGATATGACCATTCGTCTACAAGGATAGTTTATTGTAGGTGTTTGACAGACCAGCCATGTTTAGTATTTACTCAGTGATCTATTTAGTGAATTCATGACTTATAAATTTAAAGATATGATTTACTCAAAACATTCCATTAATGATTGAAAAATATATTTTTGGATACCCAATTATTTCAAACACTAGTAAATCCAACACAAAAATCTCATAAGAACACCCCAATAGTAGGTGTAACCCTTATCTATGACTAATGAGCACCTCATACACCTTGTTTTGATTAAATTCAAATGTTTAAAGGCATTTAGTGTAAACATATTCCATGATGGATTTTTAATATTCTCATCTAATATAATCCATTTTTTTGAAAAATGTTTAGAATAAATTTTCCCATTCAAAAATTAATATTCATTAATAAAAAATAATTCCACGCATGTGAATTGATTTTTTATTTTATTATTTTATTTTTTTCCTATAGACATGAAAATAAGGGAAATAATAAAAAATGTTTAACGGAAATAAATTTACCCAACATGTATAGAGTATATGATATAGGTCATTCCATTTAATCTCAATCAATGTACTATTTCATAGGGGTATCATATATGAGTTTAGTCATGAAACATAATTCAACTCATCCAGGGTCCAAATGTATCCACTCTACATATTCATTTCCCCTCAACATGGTTTTTTCCATGACATACCCAGTCCTTTCCAATTGTGTGTCAATACTCGCATATAGGTGAGGGGGTCTCATGAAGGGTAATGAATGTATATAAAATTACAGAGGCCAATACCACTATACATGTTGGATAAAAATTATGATGTGTGGAATGAAAATAAAACAAATTAATTATTACACATTTTAAACACATGTAATAAACAATTAAATAAAAGAAGCTAGATAATTACAAGGTTGAGTCACAAATCAAGTCCATTAAACTGGTAAAATGAATGAATTAGGAGAATATAATATATTATATTAATTTAAGAGGGTATTCAAATAATTTAAATGAATTATTTAAATTCACATCTTTTTTTAATAAATTTAATTTCAGTTCAAATATGAATTTTAATTTTTAAAAAATTAAAACAATATAAGAATTAAATTTTTAACCCAAAAGTAACTTTCTTTCAGGTTGTTTTTTGGACCATGATATTTTATTTGGTTGATTTACTAAAGTTTGGGATTTAGAATCTTCCAAGGATCTAGGTTGTGAGTAGTGATTCTCATGTGGGTGTTGTGATCATAGGGACTGGCTTGTCCTGAGCATGTCCTAGTGGTATTTTTGAGCTTCCTCAAATGAATCAAGTAAGGTGGGGTCATGTTAAATAAATAGTGATATCATGTATTGTACCTATGCCTTAGGACAAGATTCTCATGGTTTTATTTTTTGGGGTTTAGAATCGTATGATAGATGATCAGGTGGTTGGGGACATCAGTATTGGTTGAGGGCATTAGCTGGTGAGTAAGAGAAGGTTACATTGTGTCATAAAAACACTTTACATTTCCCTTGGAAGAGATATTATGATTAAATGGTATTTTTATTCTTATTTATATTATGAGGTTGCCTGTGTTTTATGGCCATGTGTTTGGGTGCTTTTTTTGATGTGTTGCAGATCGACAATCTATTAGAGGCAATCGAGGGCTCCTTGGGGATGTTAATTATAATGGGTTTTGCATGAGATATTAT
Source organism: Viscum album (assembly GCA_963277665.1). NCBI lineage: Eukaryota > Viridiplantae > Streptophyta > Magnoliopsida > Santalales > Viscaceae > Viscum > Viscum album. Next base: position 1,500,384,096 of record OY728122.1, on the reverse strand, counting down.
ATGATATATTGGAAACCCTGATAGGTTTTATTTTTATTTATATGGAATTTGGTGAAATTTATTACCATTTCTTTCGCATGGTTGTTTGACCTTCCTTTGTCATAATTATCATGGTTTTGGATCTTGAGACATGGTTAATTCCTAAGAGTATATTGTGATAATGTTGGATTTCCATTTTTAGGATGTTGGGTTTCTAGTAAGGGAATTAATATATGATAATGGTGTATAGAAGATTCACATTTATGGTACAGGATACCTGTAATTGAGGATGTTGGGCAGACACTTTTTTTTCTGCAATGATATATTTTTTAGTGATTTTGTGTCGTACTATGGTTCCTAAAATGTTGTTTGATATTTTATCATAGTGGATGTGAAATCACACAATTTTTTTGATTATGGACTATGGTTTTGGTCATATTTAATTAAAAATATATATTAGGAGTCGGACCAAGGCTCCAAATATAGTGATTATTCATTGTTGGGTACGTTTCTAGACTGATGTTCTTGGAATTGTTGGTATACCAGCCGGGATGGATGGTGGACTAGTTCTCTGATTCCATGTTTTAGGAAGTAAATTGTTATTATATCCATGTGTGATTTGATATATGGTTTATTAGTTGGACTGATTCTCTAAACATGAATGTTTTCATATATTGTATAAGTATTAAACTAGTGTGTATGGAACAATTGGTATTAATACATGAGATAGATGGAGGACATATGGTTTAGTCATGGTAGTAATTTTTTTGTGGTAATAGAGGGAGACATTTAAATGTGATATGAATGAGATAATGACTATTTTTTTGAAGATGTGGTAGTTTAAGATATTGAATAGTATATAAGATTATAGAACAATCATATGATTGGTCCCTAAAATTGTCAGTTTTGGTTGTGGATTCCATAGATATGGTACCCACTTGATATTTGTGATGCATGGACATTGAGACATTCTCTGAGACACACTAACATTGGTAATATAATGTATGTTAGATCGTGGTATTGAACCAAAGGATTGAAATATGTTTTATTTCTTTTTTATGTTTCAAATGGGCTATGAAATTTTCATGAGAATGAACATATGGATGAAATTTATTAGTACACCATTTGGGGTTACTAATCCGATTTATTTTACACCACCTATATGTGAAACTCAGTTTTTGTGTGTTTGTGCAGACCTCATCTATGATTTGAGGTTGATCAGAGATACACGATTCATTGGGTGAAAGACTAGATATTCTTGATTGAGTGGGATTCATGTTTTTGGTCAAATGCTTACAATTGAGGCTCATGATATGGAACCATGGACTGGATATTTCTTATGGAATAGATTTGAAATTAGGGCCTAATGTACTTAATTTTTAGTTATTTTTTATATTTCATCGGCTTAGTGGGATACTGAGGTTTTATGTATTACAGGGATGTTCGAGCCATTAATTTTTTTTATTTAATCATGTTTTAGTTTTAGTTTATTTATTCACCCTATTTTTATTACATATATAGTGTTCTGTCATTTAATATTTGATGTGTATTTTGAAATAGGGGTATAGTCCCCTCATAACGCCACCTTTGAACCCCACTACTAGTTGGTAGCATCTAGCATATGAGGAGGTGCGCTTTATGGATTATGGAGAACTTACTCGGAGCACCAATTTTAGTGGAATTTGGGCTGAGAAATTACAATGTAGTATCATAGAAGTCACATATATATTATTTCACTATTTTGGGCTTGGTATAAAAGAGATATAACAATGTGTTAGATATTGTGATGGGTACTCGGATAATGCTTCATCAAATAATGTTCTAATAAGATGTTTGGGTTACCAAGGCTAAGATTGATATTCAGGTTATTTAATGATATATTTGTATTCAATTTTTCCTTGGGAGTGGCCTAAGTAATCGAGATATGGAGGTTAAAGATGTATTTTAGGATCTTGTCCCATTAGAAAGAGGGATATGATTTTTCTTCTCTCCTGGACTATATAGGAATGGGGTATATCTTGCATGGTGGAAGGAATATAGGATCCATAAGTAATAGGCTATTTGGTGTGTGATTTTATGGATATCATTATGATGGATGTATATTTAGATCCACAATGCCATGCTCGATGGGGAGGACACTAGTGCTGTCCTTATTGATGGTTGGTGTAATGTCCACGGGGGTTCATTGTTGTATATGTGTTTGATTTTTTGACCCGTTGTGGATGTTTTTGTTTAGGATTGGTTTCTTTTATTGTTCCTCTAAGAAGTAGTTCAAAGAGAAAATTCTCTGAGAGGACTAACCCCTTAGTTGTGTGAAATTAGTATGTATATGAAAACCTAATTGTGGGGGACCATATTGGAGGGTGTTTTGACTTAAAGATATCATGTGATGAAAATAAGGTAGTATTCTAGATTCTCATTTGTTGTTGTCTATATGATTTGGAATGTATATAGATTGATAGACCACGTGATGTTATATAAGACTTGATTGGTAGGGATTGGTGGTTGAGCCAAGATTCAATTTTGACATGACTCAATAGAAGGGATCCAATGTCGTTTTAGCTTTCAAGTGTGATAGGTGAGTGGGGTTGACTGAGTTATGTTTTCATTTGGGTCTCAGAGGAAAATATGGATAATTGGAACTATTGAAACTCATGCATGAATGATGAAGGTGGGTTTTAGATTTAGTCTTGTTGGATTCCATTTCTGAGAAGGTGAACCTGTGTTCCAGTGTTTGGCCTTGTGGTTGGTTTCAAGATGGTAAAGTTTGTTCATGTGTCTAGAATATGAAACATTTGTGTATGTGAGTTGAATCTAGTTTATTTTATTCAGATTATGATAATAGGAATTGGTTGATTTTCTAGGTTTAGTGATTATGAGCTATGTTTCCTAAGAGGTGACTCGTCAGATCCAATGTAGGTTCTTGAGGTTAGATTACACAAGGTCATGAAATAGTTATGTGATGGTTGAATCTTGGACGCATTGGCACTTGTGACACATTTTGTCACTTGGATTATGGATCCGACATTACAGACGTGTTTTTTGATGCATTTGAGTATGTTTGGATGCCATTTGTGGGATAAGAATCATTGTAGATGTGATTATAGCCCCAATAGACAATGTGTCCAGAGGCCCATTGGACATAACTTTTATGTTAAATAATTGATTATGATTTTGTTGTATTTATTAACAAGATATTACCATACATGATGTTTAATGATGATTTTCCCAATATATTAACATCATCTTGAGTATGGTAAGAGTGAATCATTAAGATTCCATGCTATAAGATATTTCATTGGGGTGATAGGAATCCTTTGTGGTGGTTACAGTCACGGAGTTGTGTGTCAGAGGCTATATATCAGGGATTCCAGTATTTTATTTCTCTGAGTGTGGTCCCTATGATAGATCCGATATTGACCAATACCATGGGTGATATTCTCAGCCAATGGGATTAGGGGTTAGTACATATCCAATTTTGTTTTTATATTGGGATTTGGATGACCATGTCTAGTTATGAGGGTTGGTATTTTTTAGGGAATTGGTTGTGGAAAAGTTGTTTTTTATGAGGAAATGGTAGGGACAATCCGATGGTGTGGATTGCTATACTGGTCATTGTTACATGATCATTTTGTAATTATCTTTACAATACACTTAGAAACCATTTTTTTTTCGGGTTAGAGGACCACTACAACCGTGTTTTGAATGGATAATTCTATGATGTGTACCATCATGGATTAGAATCGGGTTTTGTGGTTGAGTTCTATTGTGTGAATAAACATGATCATGATGATGAGTTTTAAATTTACCCATGATGAATCTTATTTGATGGGTGTGTTTAGGCAGTTCCTTAGTGTTTTGATGGTGGTGGAAAGTGATGTAATTCCATGATAGCTTGCACTCCCTACATTAGAATTAATGTAGAGAAGCTTGGTTGGTGTCTCTGAGGGGAATGCATTGAGTTGATCTTGGGTTGATGAAAATTTTGGTTTGGGATGTTTGATTGGATGGCCATTTAGGGTTCTTGTAATTGAAAAGAATTATAGTGGGGTGGTTTTAGAGACTCATTTTTTTAGTTTTATAAATTTTACATTTTGTTTTAATTTATTTCATTCGGGTGCATATGCAGGGTAAAATAGAATTTTCATCTAGAATAATATCTTAGATGGTTTTTATTACCAGTACATTGGTCATAAAATTGGAAGATTAACCTAGAATTATTTTTATTGATGAATTTAGATCATTTCAATTTGTTCATGAATATTTATGAATTTATGAATTAAATATTAAATAATCTATGCAATTTCGGGTGGCAATATCTTTTGAATGGATTGTCAAATTGAGATTTTGACTCCATGTTTTGGTCTGGTATGAGGAGGTTTTTTTCCTCAAAAAGTAATAAAATCAATTCAGGATCTATGAGTTCTTATGGATATTAAATTGGAATTTAATTAGTTAATTAATTAATTAGTGAGATATTTATTAATCTTTCTCCCACCATTTTGGATTTCCATGCATGATAGAGAAGGGGGAGAGTGGTATCCCATGAGAAATGACTAGTTTGATAATGGAGGAGGAGAGGATGTCACCAGAAATATTCCATAGAAATGTTCAAGATTAGAATGTGGTGCAATGTCTCCTGAGAATGAATTTAGACCCAAATCATTAGTGTTGTTTCCACTAGGAGTTCGGTTTTTGAGTTTTTTTCCTTTCTCCCCATAGATTATTTTTTTTCATGTTTTATAGGCTTATTATGATTTCTAAGGACCCATTTTGAGTCAATTTGTCCCTAATTGGGGATGATTGGGGGTTTCAGGTGGTTCATAAGGGATTTTATTTCTAAAAACCATACTACATGGTGGGTGGTTTGAATAATATAGGCACCCCATTTTTACAGTTCATGTAAGAAGATAATAATATGTGTATATGGACTATATTACATAGATTACACCATGTAATTTCACATTGTATGTGGACAATTAAATGGATAGATAACCCACATAGGTTGGACTTGGTAGTGTACGATAGATGGCCCAACACCATGCATGTGACACACAATGTCTGAAGATTAGGCCGGACAAAGAAACATGCCTAGTCAATTTTGGGTAATATGGTAGGGATACTACGTAGTGTAAACACCATATACCCTATATTTATGTCATGTACATAGGTTTTACATTCCAAGTCTTGCTGGAGTACACACCCTTGGGGGGCTATGTGAGTACATTATGTGTATTTTTTCATATTTTACATGTATTTCCAAGTTTGTTAAACTTTTAAGATGTTTTTTAATTATGTTCCTTATATGGTGTCTTTTTTTTAACCTGGACCATGATGAATTTGAGGACTTTTTAGGGGAATGGGAGTTTGACTCGCCCCAGTTATAGTTTTTTTGGTTGTTGTTTCTTCGAATTGGTTTATGTCTATGAGGCTATTATGACATGGTTATATTTACAGTTTTTGGAGACTAGTCCACTAGTATATATTGGGATGGATGAGAGTGTCGGAAAGTTGATCCATATGTATGGTTCTTAATATATGTAATTGAGGTTGTTAGACATAGGATTTGTAATTTTATAAATAAATGTTTTATGGTTTAAGTGATGGATCAAGTTTCCCATATTGTTTTTGACATTGTTGAGTAATAAGTATATAACATAATAATAAAGTGATAGATGTAGGTCATAGGTTCCAAGAAAGGATAATATACAATATAGATTAATGGTAAAACTGAGACACTGGATAAACAATGTATACTTTTTTGGTTATGTACTAGGAAGTTTATTTGGGAAATGATTGTCTACAAACTACGATGGATGGTGGAATGATTCACTTAAATATACGGGTTAAGAACCAACCTGATGCTCTGGGAATCTGTTATTTGATATATGATTTATGAAAAGGATGAATTCTCTATTATTAATTGTTTTGATGCATTTTATACGTATTGGAATGATTCTCAAGGTACTATTGTTTATGAAACATGAGATATATGGAAGAATTTGGGTCTTGGAATGGTATTAATTTTGTACAGTAACTTGGAAAAACGTGTTGAGGTGAAAAGTGTGAGATAATGTTTGGGTCATGAAGACATGGTTTGGGATGTCTTAGTTGAGAGTCCAAGATTATAATACTATCATAGGTTGGGTCCCTGAAACAATCATGTTTGGTTGTGGCTGCTATGGAAATTGATCATGGTGGCTTTTTGGGATGCATAGTCATAGAGAATTTATTAGAGAAACCAAATCATTATGTAATTATGGTCGAGCGATGTCTTATAGTAATTTATCTATGGTAATTTTATTTTTATTTATATTTAGTTATGTTTTATAAAGGCTGAAAATATTGGATGAGAATTCACTTATAGAAGCTATTTATGGGATCGTGAATGGGGGAAGCCTACTAATATTTATTTTTGTCCTCATATATGTTCACCCTATAGTGTATGAAAACATTTTTTCTTCTTTATGGTTGAGAAAATATTTATGATGGATACATAGGAGTCATATTATTTCACGATTTAGTAGGATTCCCATCAGTAATTGAATGGCTGGGATGGAGAATCATAAATGTTTACTGGATACATGGTATGGGTTGTAGCATCAACTTGTATGTATAGAAAACATTATCTATCTTTAGTTAGTCATTATTAATTTTTTATGTGCCAAATTGGAAATTTATGGTTTATGTATGGACATGTCTTTTGGGCCATTACTATATTTTAGTTTATTACAACATGGTTTGGGTTCGTTTTATTTATTTATTCAATTTCTATGATGTTTATGGTGTTTGGTTATATACTACTAGTTATGAACTATTATCTAGGGGTATATTCTCCTCATAGTTCCACCATATACCCCCTCATGTAGTCACTAGGCTCTGGCATATACCGAGGAATTATCTGGTTCATGTTGAGAACCATCCCAGAGCACTGGTTTTGGTCGCATCTGGGTTGGGGAATTATATCTAATGGAAGAGATGAGATATGGGAGTGAGAACATTTATGGAAGCAAAAATGGTATACCGAGTAGTGTTGGTGGTATTTTGGCTTTATGACATGACGAAGGGTGGTACAGGGTGCTAGATAAGGTGGGATCACTCTAACATATGAGTGGTTGGATCAACTCTAAATGGAAATGGGACACTAGAAGAGGAACTGTTGGAGGTTCTGGAACTATGGTGAGCTACACGACATAAATGCACAAATACTATCTACATTATTAAAATCATTTATAGTTTAACACCTAATTATTATATATAATAAATATATTACAAGATAAAATTATGTCATTAATTTGAATCATAATTCCATCAATATTAAACAAACTACTAATATTAAAATAACATTCATTCATAAAATATTTTCTTGATTTCACCTAAATATAGGTTGAATACATTTAATGAATAAATTAAACACAATTACTCTATATTTTAATAGTAATGAATTTATATATTTTTTTTGATCTATTTCATGGAAAAAACATGGAACTCATTGTGGGCCCCACATTGAAATGTATTTCTATTCATTGGAATAGGGATGTTTGTTTATTACGCTATTGTGTGTGAAAATCTATTCCCATATCCGAATATAAGTGAGTATTATTTAAAAAACAAAAAAGGAGTCTAGAAACCCACCATGGCCCCAAATGAGATTATGAATAGTCATAGCAATAATTACTATCCTATGAACATGCACTGTGTAATAAAATCTATTTGTCTTACAAAATATTATAAAAAAGGATACACACCTCTCTTAGTGACCTTTTAAACAATTTTATTTATTAATTTAATGTGACATAATTTCCTTTAACAACCATGGAAATGAATTGTTATTGTACTGCCATCCTTGTCATCTAGGCCCTAGATATCACTTCTTCAACTAAAAATAAAAATATTTGTCCTCGAACATTCAACCATTTATATACAACCAATGACTCTCCCAAAAAATTCTTACTCTCCTTGACTTCAATTTCATTGTTTTTTCCTTGCATCAATTTTCGTGAAACAATGCTACACCCTATAAATGATCTCATGGTAGGAGACCAATACACATGTTTATATTGAGGTACATGAGTGACACTAAAATAATGTGGTATTCCTATTTGTGGGTCTATCCTCATGATCTCACCTAGTGTAGATCCCCATGTAAAAACATAGTGAGAAGTAGTATCAGATAATATGATTCCCCATTAGCTGATAATCAAGCATCAACTTTTTCAACTTTTTATGATATATATAGACCATTAGACGTATGTTTAATATTAATTTCATAGTATCTAAAGTTCAAATTATTTCCTAGTACCATCTAAAATTATTTTATAAGAGAAATAATATAAGTAAATTATTATTTAAATAGTTGATAGGGAAATATGATATAAGAACCCGACCTTAAACATTACATAATCTTGAATTAAGTGAATAATTCACATTGATGATCTTTTCAGGTTTAGAATTCTAGACAATTATACCATCACTATTACGTTACGTCTTAATAATTACAAGGTAGACTCTTCTACTCAGTTTCCATTTTTTATAAAATAAAAACAATTAAATAAAAGTGTCATTTCTACTCCCATGTTACAGACAACATGACTTTTCCTCAATACCATCATTGACCCTATTCATCTATAAGTCCTTTGAAAAAAATTTCAAAACATGGGATGAGCAAAAAAAGATCAGTAAGGGTTATAAGAAAAACAAAGAAAAAATTAGTTCATCAATACATACATAACATAATCTCTATAGTATACCTCATGAAATTATAAGATTTATATAGTAAACACAAATCATAAAGGTAACTTGTGGCATCCATAACACACTTACATTATAGCTTTCACACCCACTTATGAAGTTATATTTAGAATACCCATCACATTATATTCTCAAAATCTCTTTGGAGAAACATTCAAATTTACCTCCGCCATGTTACCGAATTCATTGAAGAGCTATCTCGGGCACACCCTCCCTTGGTTTATCATGGAACCACCCATATACGTAACAATGCCAAATAACCATAACATATTCATAACATATAAAATAAACACAAAGAAAAGATAACATTTCCACATTTCAATCACAATATATGATTTAAATATATTGACATAACAAATCCCTTATCAAATCCATTTTCAATACCAAAATACGTAAAAGGTTTTATGGTATTTATTTTTCTGTTAAAAACATTACGGATTGTTAAGGAAACAATAGGTCAAATAATACTCGCTGCGGCAGAAAAGGGCATTGTCACCGCTTATGTTAAAAGAAAAATTCTTTTTTTCATTTATTAAAATGACTCAGATAAAAATATTCTCATTGAATGAAATGAATTGTCAAAGGTGTTTGTACCATGTATAAAATAATGTCATGTATAAAAACAAATATTCCTCTATTAAAGGAGATTGAGACGAAGTCCTTTACCTCGTGTCCAACAAGACCTGTTCATTCTTTAATCTCTAGAATAACAAAATAAAGTTAATTTATACTTTCTTAAGAACATTTTTCAAGTTTATAATTCCTTTTAAATCAATTAATACAATGTTATAAACATTATCCAATCATTTAAGTTAATAATATTCATTTTGACGATATTTGGTACTTGAGTAAAAAATGGACTTCTTATAAATATAAGTTGTTCATGTGGTAAAAAGTTCATTATATTCCGAATGATATTCATAACATAGATATCATAAATATCATATATATCCAGTATATATATGTATTTATAAAAGTACATAACATTTGGAGGTAAGAAATGAAATGCACAGTTCATGGAGACGGTAAGTCGTATGTATGCATGAACGCCACATTCATTTATATTTCAAACTAAATTTAATGAAAAAATAAAGATACATAGTTATATTGTAATTATTGTATTATATCATATATATAACATAAGTAACTCCATCCATTATATGTTCCACATATGCCATGACTGAGTCATATCGCTTTGAGGGGGTGGTAGTCCTCACTTCTTCAATTGAGTTTATCGTATTTACCTACTATAGAATCCATAAAAGGTATTCTATAAATGAAAAATAAAGAAGTGTAGAAAAAATATAAATATAATATATATCATATATAAATATAGTTCCATCATAATGTCCACCATAAGAAGATATAGGAGAATATTGAACAATCATCGTTTCGTGAGGAGTTAGTTTGCTGTCCACAGAAACAATATGTTCTTTACCCATTAAATGACGGTGTGTGTAAGTGTAGTTTGAATATTTCTCATAAAAACTACATATTATATTTAGAAAAATGGTTTTGTTATAAAATAAAGGAATACAAAGATTTTATGGTGTTGGAAAAGTAAAATAAAACAAATTAACTTTAGAGTAGGTGTTAACTTTAAATCGGGTAAATCCCTTTGGTTTGAACCAAATGGGTTTCTTAAAGTCCCTTCAGCCTAAGGTATGGATTCTTGGAGGAAGAGAGGGATCCTGAGAGATTATTTTTGTAACACCCCGACCCCAGTTACCCAGAGTCGGTGCATTATTGCGTAACATTGGCATGATCACAAAAGATCAAGTCTCTAAAGACCGATTAGTTTAGTAGCCTTGGAAACACTAGATATATTCATAAGTGTTACATTACATAATAAAGTGAAAAAAATAAAATAACATAGTCTCCATAGTCCACACCCATATCCCCTTCAGACTATCCCTGCAGGTCATTCATAATATACTTCTTCACATCCTGGAAAAATTAAAATATTGGAAGGGGTGAGATCAGATGCTGAGTAAGGATAACAATATAGCAGAAGCTTTTATAAATAAACATAAAAATCTAAGGCAATTTATAACTAAACAAAATCCTTTTAAACATTAACTTCAACATAATATGGAAAAAGTAAAATTAAATAATGCCATTTACTTATTCACATGGATATTCTACTGGTCGAATAATCACATGCAATATCAATAACAACTTTCATAATGATGGAATGCATAATGCCAGACTATCATAACCATGTTGCCAAGGCCTCGTGCCAAGTCTACAATAAGATTTTGTCAAGGCCTCGTGCCAAGACACTAGTTTGTCTCATGAGACCTGTCGATGCATCGATGAGCTATAGCAGGCTCCACCCGTCACTTATTAAGTCCAATGCATTCCTCATATGAATAGGTTTAAACATATCATAAACCATAACATAATCGTATAAAATAAAACATGCATAAAGGAAACATAACATTTCCACATTTCAATCATAAGATATTAATACAACACATTGATATAGTAAAAAACACTTTCAAAACCATTTTCAATACCAAAATAAAATAAAATTAAATCTTGGTATTTATTTTTCATTTAAAAAAAGTTATGGCTTATAGAGGAAGCCGAAACTCAAATAATAGTCACGACGGTGGAGAAGTAGTTATCGCCGCATATGTAAGAAAAAACATTCCTTTTGTCATCTAGTAAAAATGGTTCGTATAAAAATACTCCTTTTGAATAAAAGTAAAAGTCAAAGGGTTTTATACACCGTATAAAGTAAAGTTGTTTATAAAACCAAATATGCCTCAATGAAAGGAGATTGAGATGAAGTCCCTTATAAAGATCATTTTTTGAAATAAAATAGATCTATTATGTGTATTCAATATAAGTACACATAAAGAATGTGCAAATACAAGATAGGACATAATAATATCATGACCTAATTTGAAAGTAAGAGATTAAACCAAATAATGGAAACTGGGTTATGATGTTCCCTTACAAAGATCATTTTTTAAATAAAATAGATCTATTGTGTGTATTCACTAGAAGTACACATAAAGAAAGTACAAATACAAGATAGGACATATTAATATCATGACATAATTTGGAAGTAGGAGATTAACCCAAAGAATAGAAATTAGGTTAAGAAGTTACCTTAAAAAGATCATTTTTTAAATAAAATAGATCTATTATGTGTATTCACTATAAGTACACATAATGAAATTACAAATACAAGATAGGACATAATAATATCATGACATAATTTTAAAGTAGGAGATTAACCCAAAGAATGGAAATTGGGTTAAGAATTTCCCTTACAAAGATCGTTTTTTAAATAAAATAGATTTATTATGTGTATTCACTATAAGTACACATAATGAAATTAAAAATACAAGATATGACATAATAATATCATGACATAATTTTAAAGGTGGAGATTAACCCAAAGAATGGAAATTGGGTTAAGAAGTTCCCTTACCTTGTGTCCGACCTGACTCGATCGTTCTTTAACCTACTGAATAATAAACTAGAGTTAATTTATATTTTCATAAGAACCTTTTACATGTTCATTATTCCTTTTATATCACTTATTACCATGTTATGATCATTATATAATTATTTAAGTTAATAACGGTCATTTTGTCGATCTTTGGTATTTGAGTCAAAAATAAACTTCTTATAATTAGAAGCTGTTCATTTGGTGAAATATCCATTATATCAATCATTATATTCATGATTTAGATATCATATATATCATATATATCCATTATATACATTTATTCATAATATTACATAACATTTAGAGGTAAGAAATGAAATGCACCATTCATGAAGACGGTAATCCGTACGTACGCATGAACGCTACTTTCATTTCTATTTCATATTTAATGGAATGAAATCATAATGATATAAAGGTATATTATAATTCCAGTATAATATCATATATAATATCATTTACTCCATCCTTTATACATCCCACATATGGCATTAACGATTCAAATCACTTTGAGGGGGCGGTAGTCTGCACTTCCTAAAATGAAGATATCGCGTTTACCCATAATGGAAACCATAATGGTATTCCAGAAATGAAAAATACAGCAGCTTAAGTAAAACATAAACATTTTATATATCATATATAAATATAGTTACATCTTAATATCCACCTTTGAAGGTGTTATATGAGTGTTGAACAATCATCGTTTCGTGAGGCAGAAATTCACCATCAACAGAAAAAGTATGTTTTTTAACCAATAGATGTAGGTGTGTGTAAGTTTAGCTCGAATCCTTCTTATAACCACATCCTTGTATATTCAGGATACTGGTTTTATTACAAAATAAATTAATAAAAAGAGTTTAGGGGGTTGGAGAGGCAAAATAAAACATAAGAACACAAGAGAAAACACTACCTTTATAACGGGTAACTCTTTTTGATTTGAGCTCAAAGGCTTCCTTGGGAAGACTTCTGCCCAAAGTGAGGATTCTAGGAGTAAGAGTGGCATGTGGAGAGACAAAATGGGTAGGGTTTGGCCGAGAAAAAGGCTTGAGAGGTGTGAATAAGGTGGTAGTGGTGGGAGCCTTTTATAAGAGGAGAGGAGGGGCACTCTTGGAAAGTCATGAAATGTTACTTTATTATAAAATGATTTTCAGATTTAAAAGGTCCCAAAATGGTATATTTCGAGGATATGGTGATCAGAGTTCGAAATACACCCATCCAATTGGTTTTTGACATGTGTAGGGCTTAGATTTTATATTATCTTTTCATTTTATTTAAATCGTTAAATAATGTGGTAATCGCTGCATCACCATAGTGTCATAAATAATTTAATTTATTTAATGTCTAAAAATTATAAAAAAACTATCATTATGTAGGAAATATTTTTATATTTATAATGAATATTTATAGTAAAAAATATGACTTGTATAACCCCATTTAAAAATTGTTTTAGTAAAACAACTCATGTTTATGATATTTTTATTTTAAAATTAAATAAAAGGTTTTTAATGTCATTTTCCTACCAAAGTGGCTCCATGGGGTACCCAAGTTGACCCATGGATTGTCTTGGTAGGCCATGACTCATCCAATAAGGGTAGGACAGGTTTCATGATATTTTCATATTTTTATAATATCATTTTTACCTTAAATTTCACTAATTACCTTTAATCGCGATTAATTAAACTTAAAAGTTACTATTCACCAAAAAAATATTTTAATCCCATTGAACAAAATTTTACATCCTAATGAAAACCATGTATGTTGGATTTTTGAAAATCAAATCACATAAGTGGTAATGTTTCATTTAAACGAAAAATAAGTTTTTTAACTACCACTTAGTGGTTTCACTATTCATGAAAAATTGAATTTTTTCAGAACAATGCCAAAATTTCACCCTAAGATATAATCGATATTCCAAATTAAAAAATGATGTCTATTTTAAAAAATTACAAAAATATAAGGTGAATTAATTAATTTTATAATTAATTCCCACTGTCACAATAAATAACGTTTTTTAAGAAATAATATATATCAAAAGATTGACAATTGTTTATATCCAATTTCAAAATGAAATTCATTCTAATGACCACCATTGGATAAAATAGAAAAAAATATATTCTAATTACACTGTAAAACCACTAAATAGTATAATTTATCACTATAAATCATTTTTATTAAAAAATTTGTTTTATGTATTTTTCACTATTCATAAAAAATTGGAAGTTCTCACAAAAATACGAAAAATTCAACATAGGCTAATTTCAATATTCCGAATCCAAAAATGAAGTCCATTTTAAAATATAACATATATATAATTTCAAAAAGTGGGTATTACTATTCATAATGGCTATTTTGATTAGTCGTGGTCTGTTAGAATCTCGAACTTACATACAATGCAAGCTATTCCATTATTGAAAGAGAAGCATATCGTGGAAGCTCGGGGTGTTACATTCTCCCCTCCTTCAATAAATTGCATCCTCGCAATTTGGAATTTTTCTTTGAAAATAAATGGTTGAAAATAGAAAATACCTTTGTGGAAAACCCACATCGGAAATAAGGCTAATAAAATTTAGCCTTAATAAGAGGGAAAGGGAAATGAAAAAGTAACCACCAAATTTTGATCTCGATAAGGAGATCATTGGTGGAAATTAGAGACATATAATTGGAGGAAAAACGTAAATATTTATAGGGAGTGATTGAGGTCATCAATCACAAACAAGTGTAAAATTGAGGGCCTCAAAGCCTTCAATCTATGTTGATTTAAAATATTATCAGTTCAACAAGACATAAGGTATTAGGATAACACATTTTTTGTTTTAATATCCCTTTACTAAAGTTTAAGAATTAATTTATTCATAGCATAAGATATAGGTATATATATATATTTATGAATGACAAGCAGAGTTTCAACCTTCAACTAATTTCTACCACAAACTCATCTTTCACTCAAAAAGATAATAGAACTCAAAAATATTATATTTATCCAAATCGTACAAGGTTCAAAATATTAAAACATACCATTTAGATTAGGAAAACTATTTTTTAACAACCATGGAATTCCTGTAGGCTAGTGGTAGTTAATAAAGGCATGTCTCACTATGGTTGTGGGTTTGATTCCTACAGCTTTGTCTGACGCAACGGGTTATCTCCCGACCTACAGGTTGTCCTTTTTCTTACCCTTGTAGTCACACACTCAGTGTCCTTTTTCTCCACACTTGTAACAAACTCCCATTCCCTTCAGGAAAGTTCCAAGGTGTTTCTTCCCACAGTTATCACATATTGGAAAATTCCTCTTTTCCCTCGTCCATTTATCCATTATTATCTCTTCCATCCTTTTCTTCTCTTTCTTCCCTTCAAAGCCATAAGACTCAGATAATTCCTTACTTATCTTATTAACACATGATACTATTTCTTCATATGTTGAGAACACATGGGAGACTATTTCCCTTCTAAATATTGGCTTAATATCATGAAAGATATGATCCTTATTACTCTTTGGATCATACGTATTGATGTAGTTCACATTCCTTCTACTGGGAGCCATTTCTATACAATAGCATAAACTAGGTTAGTTTATGAATTGCAATGAATAATTACAAACTTGTAAAATACTTAATATAAATTGAACGGTTTATGGATATAATCCATAATCATAAAAAATGTTTTCTTTGAGGAAGTATGTACTCATAAACCCTTCATAATGGGTTGTAAAAAAATGAGAATTATCCTAAGCATATCCTTCAGGAGTGTCGTAACCAAGAGTGCAGAAAGGCCCGTTGTCATGCACCAGTTCCCATTCAAGTCTAGCTCAAAGTGGTGTTTTCGGGTTTTACCCGTAGGTACATCTATGCCAGAGCTGCCTCTACCTGCTCGTATCAAGACAGGGATGTATTGCTCAGAAAACTCACAAAATATCTATAATACCAAAATTCTAGGGAGTTATTCTATACTAATCCTCAAAGTCTATCTTTGGGTTATGTGATCTAATCAGAGTTTATTTAAATATAGCTTCCATGGATAGTACTAAACTGCCTATGATACAAACTGTAACGCCCCGACCCCAGTTACCCAGAGTCGGTGCATTATTGTGTAACATTGTCATGATCACAAAATATCATGTCTCGATACACCGATTAGTTTAGTAGCCTTGGAAACACTAGATATATTCATAAGTGTTACATTACATCATAAAGTGAAAAACTACAATAACATAGTCTCCATAGTCCACACCCATATCCTCTTTAGACTATCCCTGCAGGTCATTCATAATATACTTCTTCATATCCTGGAAAAATTAAAACATTGGAAGGGGTGAGCTCAGATGATCAATAAGGATAACAATATAGAGGAAGCTTTGATAAATATACATAAACATTTAAGGCATTGTATAACTAAAAAAAATCCTTTTAAACATGAACTTAAACATAATATTGCAAAAGTAAAATGAAATAATGACTTTTACTTATTCACATGGATATTATACTGGTTGAATAATCACATGACAAATCAATAACCACTTTCATAATGATGGAATGCATATTGCTAGACTATCCTAACCACGTAACCAAGGCCTCGTGCCAAGTCTACAATAAGATTTTGTCAAGGCCTCGTGCCAAGACACTAGTTTGTCCCATGAGACCTGCCGATGCATTGAGGAGCTGTAGCGGGCTCCACCCATCACTTATTAAGTCCAATGCATTCCTTATATGAATAGTTTTAAACATATAATAAACCATAACATAATCGTATAACATAAAACATGAATAAAGTAAACATAAAATTTCCACATTTCAATCACAAGATATCAATACAACACATTGATATAATAAAAAACACTTTCAAAACCATTTTCAATACCAAAATAAAAGAAAATTAAATCTTGGTATTTATTTTTCATTTAAAAAAAGTTATGGCTTATAGAGGAAGCCGAAACTCAAATAATAGTCACGACGGTGGAGAAGTAGTTGTCGCCGCATACGTAAGAAAAAACATTCCTTTTGTCATCTAGTAAAAACGGTTCGTATAAAAATACTCCTTTTGAATCCACCCATCCAATAGGTTTTTGATATGTGTAGGTCTTAGATTTTACATTATCTTTTCATTTTATTTAAATCGTTAAATAAGGAGTTAATCGCTGCATCATCATGGTGTCATAAATAATTTAATTTATTTAATGTCTAAAAATTATAAAAATAATATCATGATGCATGAAATCGTTTTATAGTTCTAATGAATATTTATAGTCAAATATATGACTTGTATAACCCCATATAAAAATTGTTTTAGTAAAAAAACTCATGTTTGTGACATTTTTATTTTAACATTAAATAAAAAGTTTTTAATGTCATTTTCCTGCCAAAGTGGCTCCATGGGGTTCCCAAGTTGACCCATGGATTGTCTTGGTCGTCCATGACTCATCCATTAAGGGTAGGACATGTGTCATGATATTTTCATATTTTTATAATATCATTTTTACCTTAAATTTCACTAATTACCTTTAATCGCGATTAATTAAACATAAAAGTTACTATTCACCAAAACATTATTTTAATCCCATTGAACCAAATTTTACCTCCTAATGAAAACCATGTAGGTCGGATTTTTGAAAATCAAATCACAGAATTGGTAATGTTTCATTTAAACGAAAAATCAATTTTTTAACTACCACTTAGTGGTTTCACTATTCATCAAAAATTGAAGTTTCTCCGAACAATGCTAAAATTTCACACTAAGCTATAATCGATATTCCGAATTCAAAAAGGATGTCTATTTTACAAAATTACAAAAATATAAGTTGCATTAATTAGTTTTATAATTAATTACCACTGTCACAACAAATAGCGTGTTTTTAAGAAACAATATATATCAAAAGATTGACAATTTTTTATGTCCAATTTCAAAGTGAAATTAATTTTAATGACCACCATTGGATAAAATGGTAAAAATATATTCTAATTACACTATAAAACCACTCAATAGTATAATTTATCACTATAAATCATTTTTATTGAAAAATTTATTTTAAGTATTTTTCACTATTCATAAAAAATTGGAAGTTCTCACAAAAATACGAAAAATTCAACATAGGCTAATTTCAATATTCCGAATCCAAAAATTAAGTCCATTTTGAAATTTAAGATATATATAATTTCAAAAACTGGGTATTACTATTTATAATGGCTATTTTGATTAGTCGTGGTGTGTTAGAATCTCAAACTTGCGTACAATGAAAGCTATTTCATTATTGAAACAGAAGCGTATCATGGAAGCTCGGGGTTTTACATTTTTAGTAGAGGTTGGATGAGACAAGGTGCTTGAGAGGTGTGAGTAATGGGTTAGAGGTGAGGGCTTTTTATAAAAGGGAAGAGGGGCTCCTTAAGAAAGTGTGAAAATATTATTTTATTATATAATGATTTTCTATTTCTAAATGACCAAATCATATTAAAGTGGAAGATAAGATGACTCAAGGTCGAAATAAAATCATCGAATAAGAAATGGATAAGTCTTGGATCTTATTTTAATCTTTAAAATATTATTGACTTGAATTATTTGTTAATGAGGTAAACACTACATCATTATTGTGTCATAAATAATTTAATTTATTTATTGCCCAAAAAATATTAAAAAACCATAATTTAGGAAATATTTTTATCTTTATAATGAATATTTATAGTCAAATATATAAATTATATATCACACATTAAAATTATTTTCTCAATATAATACATGTTTATGATATTTTTATTTTTTACTTTAAATAAAAAGTAATTTATATCATTATCATACCCAAGTGGAATTGAAAGGCCAAAAGTCTCACCCAAGGATTTTGTTGGTCATACATTACTTGTCCAATAACGTTAGGAAACATGTTAAGGTAATTTTATAATATTATAATAATGTTTTTATCTAGAATTACCCTATTTACCTTTAACCATAGTAAATAAAATTCAAAAGATACGATTCACCAAAAAATATTTTTTTCTTATTGAGCCACATTTTAATTACTAATAACAACCATGTATGTCAGATTTTTGAAATTCAATTCACCGAAGTGGTATAATTTTTTTAAATGAAATAGTCAGCTTTTAACAACTACTTTGTGTTTTCACTATTCATCAAAATTTAAGTTTTCAAAAAAATACCAAAAAACCAGCCTAAGATATATTTGATATTACGAATTAAAAAATGATTTATTTTTTACAATTTTCAATAAATATAATTTTTATTAATTAATTTAAAATTAATTCTCCTTGTCAAAACAAAAAACAGTTTTTAATAAATAATAACTATCAAAATATTGACACTTTTTTATGTCCAATTTAAATTTAAAATTACTTCCAATGAAAAACATTGTATTAGATGGTAAGAATATAATCTAATTAAACTTTAGAAAAAATTAAAAAGTTAATTTAAAAATCTATATAAATAAATTATATTAAAAAGCCGTTTTGAATTAAAATGCATTATTTTTCACTATTAATTAAAAAATATTTTTTTTCACAAAAATACCCAGAATTAACCCACTGTAAATTTTGATGTCCTGATTCTAAAGAAGAATTTTATTTTGTTAAAAATAATATATCAAAGTGAAAAAAATATATTTAAAGAGGGTTCTCCATTAAAAGGAGGTAAACCGACCTTTACAAGAATATTAGAGTATTTATGACTAAAATTTGATTAATTCACATTTTAAGCCTCTAACTTTTATTTGATAAATTTATAAACATTTAATAAACATGTATAATCATAAATTAGTTATTTATGTTCATTCCTACCATTACAATGGAAAGGCGTTAACCACCATTTACATTAATATTTTTTTTTATTTTTCAGTATGACCCAACGTTGTGTGGAATGTATGATTTCAAAGAAACTCGTTGTCTCATATAGGGTATGCCATCAAACATAGAAATACCTTTAATGTAAAATTAATATTTAATTCAAAAATATTAATAATTATGAATATGTATTATTTGTTATTTACATGGGATGTTACATCCATACCCCTTTTGGAAGTTGCGTCCTCACAATTTTTATTCACTTATTAAATAAGGGGTGGTATTTATTCCTCATAGATTTTTTAGATTCCCATGTTGAATCTTAAACCCAATGGTTTTTAAACAAAACCTTTACCTGGTGAATTACCTTATTTCGCAATGCTTACTCTCTTCAGTCAAGAATATGAACTGATTGTTCCTCACTTGAGAGATTCTTTTCCAACTGAACTATCTCTGGGTTCAAAACATTAGATGGATCTGGCATATACTTTATCAACATGGAAACATGAATAACAATGTGTACATGGGATTAAATTGGAGGTAAAGCCACACTATTTTCATCTAATCCAACATTTATAGGATTTTTTAAGGTCCAATGAACCAGAGACTCAATATTTCCTTATAAAAAAAACACATCACACAATTCCAAGGAGAAACTTTAAGAAAGGAATTATCACCTACCTCAAAATAAAGACCCTTCCTCCGGTTATCCACATAACTTTTATCCCTACTCTATGATCTTCTGTTGTGCTTCTGAATCAACTGAACTTTTTCTACCATCTCTTCTACCAATTCTGGTCGAATAAACTTCCTTTCACTTACTTCATCCCAAAAAGATGGATTCTAACACTACTTCCCATATAATGCCTCTAATGAATCCATCTATATACTAGAATAAATACTATTATTGTATGCAAATTCAACCAAAGAAAGATATTGGTACCAACTTCCCTGGTAATGCAGTAAAAAATCACATAGCATATCCTCTATGGTCTGAATTGTTCATTCTGACATCCCATCTGATTGAGGATGAAATGATGTACTATAATTTAACTCAGTACCCAATGTCTTCTAAAGTCCTTTCCAAAATTTAGAGGTAATCCTAGGATCACGATCAGATACAATGGAGAGGGGAACTCCAAGAAACTTGACTATCTCCTTAACATACAATCAAAAATGTTGATCTAGAGAAAAATTATCTTGAATAGGAAGGAAATTAGAAGGTTTAGTCAAACGATCTACAATAACCTAGATTGCATTATTACCTCAAGATTTCTTCAATAATCCCACAACAAAGTGCATGGATATATTTTACCATTTCCACTCTGGCACCTGTAAAGACTGAAGCATCCCTTTCGGTAACTGCTGCTCAGGTTTAACCTGCTGACTAGTAAAACACCTCATAGTAATGTCAGAAATATCTCTTTTAATTCCATCCCACCAGTAATACTCCCAATGATCTCTTTTCATCTTAGTACTGTAAGGATGAACTAAAAACGAAGAATTATGAGCTTCACATAACAAATCATTCTTGAACTTTGAATCACAATTCATATATAATCTCCTCCAAAATCACAAAATACAATCATTATCAATGTTAAAATCAGGAAACTTACCCTTCTAAACCAAATCTACCTTTTTCTACAACTCACTGTCTTACTTATGTGCTTGCTTAATTCTATCTGATAGAGATAATTTCACTAACACCTAAAACAAAACAGAGAAATTTTCTTCCACAAGAACTTTTATTCCAAATTCCATAAAATCCAAAACCAATGGATCTTGTTCCAATATAGCATGGTTAATGAAGCATTACTTTTCATCTCAAAGAATCTACCACTTTATTTTCTTTTCCCGAATGTTAATGGTTCTTGTAATCAAAATCCTTGATTAATTCCAACCATATCCTCTATTTCATGTTAAATTCCTTTTGATTGAATATATACTTCAAACTCTTGTGGTCACTATATATTTCACATTTTACTCCATACAAATGAGGCCTCAAAAATTTTAAAGCAAGAAAAAAACAACAGCTAATTCCAAATCTTGTGTAGGGTAATTTAACTCATGAGGATTCAACTAACGTGAAGCATAAGAAATTATCTGATCATTCTGCACAAGTACACAACACGTCCTTTCAATAAATCATCTCTTTAGATAACATGCTCACCATTTCTGAAAGGTAGTTCCAAAACTGGAGCATTCACCAATCTTATTTTCAATTCCTAAAAACATTCATCACATTCTTTTGTCCAGAAGAACTTAACACCTTTTAAAGTTACATTAGTCATTGGACTAGATTACCCTAAAACATTCTCAACAAACCTCTATTAATAACCAACTAAACCAAGAAAACTATAGATACTGGTTATATTTTTGGGTTTTGGCCATTATTAAACAACTCTTGTTTTAGAAGGATCAACCGTTATGACGTTTTTTTGAAACAATGTGACCATGGAACAAAATTTATTATAACCGAAACTCATACTCACTGAATTTACCATACAGTTTCTTTTCATATAAGGTTTTCAAGAAAACTCTTAAATGGCATTGACTCTCCTCTTTACTTTTAGAATAAACAAAAATATCATCAATGAACACAACCACAAACATATCCAAGAACTCACGGAAAATTATATCAATTAGATCTATGAATATAGTAGATGCATTAGTTAACCCAAAAGACTTACTAAAATTTAATAATGGACATATATAGTATAAAATGTGTTCTTCAGAATGTCTGCTTCCTTTACCTTCAACTGATGGAAACCCAACCTCAAATCAATCTTCGAAAAATACAGGGCTCCCTAGAGATGATAAAAAAAATCATCGATATGAGGAAAATGATACTTGTTCTTAATAGTGATGTTATTTAATGCTCTATAATCAATGGAAATTCCCATTGATCCATCTTTCTTGTTGACAAATAAGACATGGGAACCCCATGGTGATGGTCTAGGTTGAATGAAACCTTTATATTATAACACCTACAATTCCTTCTTTAACTCTAAAAATTCAATTTGAGAAATTAGATAAGGGGATTTTGAAATGGCTCAACATCAGCAACTATGTCAACAGTAAATTCAAATTCTGGATCAGGTATAATATGAGGAAAATCATCTGAAAAAACATAAAGATACTCATTTACCATTGGCACACCCTTAATCTGAACAGTTCATTTGTTTTCAACTATATGTGCAAGGTAAGATTAATTTCCATATTCTACTAGTTTCTAATATTTCTAATATGTTATCAAAAGTAAGGGTTCATTCTTGTATAAAACTGAAGTTATTTATGAAAAGAAAACACTTCAGCTCTGCAGTCAATCTTTTCATGATAAAGAGAATGCAAATACATACCCAAAATAACATCAAACTCTACTAGAGGCAAAATAATATGGTTTGCAGGTAGATTCTTTCCACAGACTAGGACAATAAGGTTCTTATGGTGTTTTTGTCTCAACATTTTCTCCTGGTGTTTTTACGATATGTTCAGTATTCATATATTGAGATGGAGTTCCAAATTTATTTGAAAACATCACCAAAATGAATGAATGTGTAGACCCTGAATCAAATAACACGTTGGCATACTCTGAAAAAACCAAAAGTGTACCTAATACTACATCATTCGATGGCCCAACATATGTTGAAGTATTTTTAATGGATTTAACCATCCCTTTCTGCTTTTAGTTTGGTTGCTTTACTTTAGTTGAGTTCTTAGTTGTACACTCACTTGCATAATGACCCATATATTTTCAATTAAATAATTTACTAATTGTAAATCAGATTTTATCTTATCATTACTCTACTATTTTTAGGGAAATTACAAGCATTATGTCCCATTTTTCCAAATCGGTAGCACTGACCATAATTGAAAATAAATTCCCCAACATTCGTTTTACCACAATTTTCACAAACTGTAAAATTAATTTTTTTTACCATCAGACATTTTTTGGGAGTTTTTCCATTTCTTATGCCACCTCAACCTCTTATTATTTTGTTTGACAATGAAGACATGATCATCTACAAACTCCATTTCCATATTATCCTCACATCGAACATGTTTTTCATAAATTTTGAGCTCACGTTAAGATAAATCCCTTCGATAATTTTGATTTAATCCTGATGAAAAATTATTGATTTTATAATCAAGATCTCATATGAAATTTGGATCTTACCTTTCCAGTCAAGTGAATTTTGCTTTTATAAACAGCCATAGAGTCATCCTCCTGCCTCAATTACATGAATTGTTTTTCCATCCTATGACAAACCACCTTAGGAAAATTTTTGTCAATAAACATTCCATTAAAATAATCCCCACCAAGATAATAAATCTACTCACTATCTCTGATATTTTTCACCATCAACCACCATTGACCAGCTTCACCTTCAAAATGGTAAACATCATGACTAACCTTTTGTTGTTATGAACACCCCATGACATCAAAAATATTCTCTAGTGGTTTAATCCACCCTTCAACTATTATAGGTTCATATGATCCTCTGAAAGATGGGGGATGTTGCCTCATGAAATGCTCCACTACTGACATGTTCCACTGTGGTTGATCTGGCTAATTTATTGAATAGATACCACCACCATCTATATCCTGATTCAACTATGACATCACTACAAAAAACTGTTCAGTTCTGATTCCGACCGTCTCAAGTTGCATATTTGGAAGGTTGCCTTCGTCTTGATGTTGTCCTGTCATAGCTACCTTGTTTCCTCTACGGATAACCATTCTAATCATAAAAATATCTTAGGTGAAGAAAAATGGTAATATATAAATGATATATCACTCCAATCTTACCATAAATTAAATTTATAGACATTAATTTAAAAATATCCTAACTTCTAAAGTTTTCTAAACAGACCTCTGATACCAACTATAAGGACCCAAACTTAATGATTTCATAATCATGAATTAAATTAATAATTCACATGGAGGATATTTTTAGGTTTAGTGTTTTAGAAAATTATCCCATAACAATTATATTACATATCAAATATTACAAGGTAGACCCTTCTACTCAATTTCAATTTTTTTATAAAATTAAAACTCTTAAAAAATAGTCATGTCTAGTCCCATGTTTTTGACAGCATGACTTTTCATTAATCCCATCCTTGACCCTATTCATCTTTAAGTCCTGTGAAAAACATTTCAAAACATTTAATGAGAATTAAAATCTCAAAAATGGTTATAAAAAAATGAAAGAAATCATTAGTTCAGAGAAACATTCATAAAATAATCTCCTTAACATTCCTCATGAAATCATAAGATTTAAATAGTATACACGAATCATAAAGGTAACCTGTGGAATCCATAACAAACTTACACTGTTGCTTTCACAAATACACAGGGAGTTACATTTGGAATACCCATGATAGTATATTCCATAAATATATATGTAGAAACATTCACATTTACCTCTATCATGTTACACAATGCATTGGAGATATATCTTGTGCTCACCCACAATAGGTTTATCATAGAACCACCTGTATATATAACAATGCACAATAACTATAACATATACATAATACATAAAATTAAAAAAATGAAAGATAACATTTCCACATTTCAGCAACAATATATCATTTAAATATATTGACATAAAAAATCCATTATCAAATCCATTTTCAAAACCGAAATATGTAAAAGAGTATATGGTATTTATTTTCCTTTTAAAAACATTACAGCTTGTTTAGGAAGTCATAGATCAAATAATACTTGCGGCAGTGGAAATGGTCGTTGTCACCACTTACGTTAAAGGAAACAATCATTTTTGTCATTTAGTAAAATGCCTTGTAGAAAAATATTCCCACTAAATGAAATGAAATTACAAAGGTTTTTATACTGCGTATAAAATGAAGTCATGTATAAAACAAAATATGCCTCAATGAATGGAGATTGGGAAGAAGCCCCTTACCTCGTGTCCTACTTGAACCATTCATTCTTTAATCTCATGAAAAATAAACTAAAATTAATTACTAATTTCTAATGAACAATTTTCAAGTTTATCATTCCCTTTAAATCACTTATTACCATGTTATAAACATTATGTAATCATTTAAGTTAATAATGGTCATTTTGTCAATATTTGGTACATGAGTCAAAATGGACTTCTTATAATTACAAGTTGTTCATGGGATCAAAAGTTAATTATATACAAAATGATATTAATGATTTAGATATCATATATATCAAATATATCTAGTATATATATGTTTTTATAATAGTACATAACATTTAGAGGTAAGAAATGAAATTCACCGTTCATGGAGAAGGTAAGCCGAACGTACCCATGAACTCTACTTTCTTTTCTATTTCATATTTAAAGGAATGAAAAAATGATACATAGGTATATTATAATTCCATTGTAATATCATATATATAATTTAAGTAACATAACACTTTATACATTCCTCATATGGCATGAACGAGTCATATCACTTTGAGGGGGCGGTAGTCCGCACTACCTCAAATAAGATTATCATATTTATCTACAATGGAATCCATAAAGGTATCCTATAAAATAAAAATAAAGAATCATAGAAAAAATATAAATATAATATATATCATATATAAATATAGTGAAATCATAATGGTCACTGTAAGTGGTGGTAGGAGAAGATTGAACAATCATTATTTCGAGAGGCGTTTGTTTGCAGTCCACAAAAACATTATGTTCCTTACCTATTTGATGGAGGTGTATGTATATGTAGTTAGAATAATTATCATAAAAAAACCTAGTATATTGATGATACTGGTTTTGTTATAAAATAAATGAATAAAAATAGTTTAGGGTGCTGGAGAAGTAAAATAAAACAAAAGAACTTAAGAGAAGACGTTACCATTAAATCAGGTAACTCCATTTGGTGTGAATGAAAAATGGTTTCTTGAAGTTCCTTCTGACTATGGTAAGCCATCTAGAAGGAAGAGAGGGATATTTAGAGCTTATTTGGGAAGAGTTTTGATAATACAAGGGGCTATAGAGGTGTGAGTAATAAGTTATAGGTTATGGATTTTTATAAGGGGGAGGAGGGGCTCATTAGGAAAGTTTGAAAATATTATTTTATTATATAATGATTTTTGGTATCTAACTATCCAAAACATATTAAAGTCATAAATAAGATGAATCATGGTCGAAATAAAGTAATAAAATAATAATTGGACAGGTTTTGAAAAATATTTTAATCTTTATAATCTTATTTATTTAAATCATTTATTAATGATGTATGAACGACATCATTATTGTGTCATAAATAATTTAATTTATTTAATGTCTAATTTTTTAAAAAAAATACCATAATATTGGAGATATTTTTATATTTATAATGAATATTGATAGTCAAATATATGAATTATATAAGTACACATTAAAATTGTTATCTCAAAATAATACATTTTTATGATATTATTATTTCTACTTCAAATAAAATGTTATTAATATAATTATCTTACCCAAGTGGCATTCGAAGTACAAAAGTCTCACCAAAGGATTGTATTGGTCATCCATTACTCATCCAATAAGTTTAGTTAAAGTGTTATTGTTATTTTATATTATTATAATATTGTATTTACCTTGAATAAATCTATTTACTTACAACCATAGTAAATAAAAGTCAAAAGTTACTATTCACCATAAAAATATTTTTATCTTATTGAACCAAATTTAACTTACTAATAATAACCATGTATGTTTCATTTTTTAAATTCAATTCATAAAAGTGGAAAATTTTTATTTAAATGAAAATGTCACCTTTTAAATACTTCTTCATGTTTTCACTATCATCAAAAATTGATGTTTCTAAGAAAAATATGAATATTTCAGCCTAAGATATATTTGATATTACAAATTCAAAAATGATTTCTGTTTTACCAAATTAAATACATTGAAGTTTTATTATTTAATTTAAAATTAATTTCTGTTGTCAAAACAAAAAGCATGTTTTTAAGAAATAATTACTATCAAAAGATTAACACTTGTTTATATCCAATTTCAAAGTGAAATTACTTCCACCGATAAAAAATGGATTAAATTGTAAAAATATAATCTAATTACACATTTAAAACAATTAAAAATATAATCTATCCATATAAATAAATTATATTAAAAGGCAGTTTTGAATTAAAATACTGTATTTTTGCTATTCATTAAAAGAAAAATCTTATCATAAAAATACCAAAAATTTACCATAAAAATATTTTTATGTCCCTATTCTAATAAAGAATTTTATATTTTCATAAAAGAACATATAAAAGTGACCAATACTAGATTTAATTAGGGTTCTCCATTAAGAGAAGGTAAATCAACATTTTAAAGAATATTAGGGTATTTATGCATAAAATTAGATTAATTAACATTTTAAGCCACTAATATTTATTGGATAAATGTAAAAAAATTTAACAGACATGTATAATAATATTTTAGTTAGTTCTGTTCATTCATTCCCTTAGAACGGCTAGGTGTAAACTACCATTTAAAATAATATTATATTATAATTTTTTAGTATGACCCATCGTTGTGTGCAATGTAATATTTCAATGAAACCCATTATTGTGTATTAGGTACGCTATCGAACATAGAAAACCCTTTAAAGTAAAATTAATATTTAATTCAGAAATACTAATAATTATGAAAATATATTATTCTTTATTTTCATGGGATATTACATATGGACTCTATAATATTATGTTTACATCATGTTTAACTCACTATATACATGAAATGGTAATAAAAAATTCTTATTTAGTTATGTCTAGAAAAACCACTATTGAAACATTAGCCATATTAAAATAAATTTCTACCTTGACATTCCAACACTATGAAATAAAAAAATGAAGATAAATCGATTTCATAACATTCTATAGATTCCATATAGCTTCTTTTGAATATTTCATTCCTCTTGAGAACTATTACAAGGGGAGTTTTCTTGTTCCATATCATATTACCTATATTATTAAATTTTTATAGAATTGATTTTTAAATAAACAATCAGGATAAAATGTTATTACCTATTATTTTAGAATTTTTTTAATATTTTTTATTTACATCATAAGGGGAGATATAAGGAACCTAGCATGAACTTGATAGGGGATATTTATATGTTATATACAATATTATTCCATCCATTATCAATAAAAAATAACAGTGTAAAATACACATAAGAATAATCATTACCTTTATTGATTCTAACAATTATATTAAAAGTATAAATTCATTGTAATACCTTCTTACAAAATAAAAATTCAAACTTTTATTGAAGATTTTAAATATTATTTTTTACCCTTTTTAGGCTTATGTAATGTGCTTCCAAATGGATAAGATTTTCTCTAATAATTCCTCAACTAGTTTATGCCCTAATATCATTCCCTCTAAAAATTCATCCTGGAACACTGGTTCTATATAATTTATTCCACTGAGGGATTCAAAGGGATTTATCTTAATGGTTGAGTGAATGTTATTGTTGTTATAAAACTCAACTAGTGTATTGCATTGATCCAAAATACCTTTAAAATCCATAGTAAAAGACGTTGACATGTTATCTTGAGTTGAATTATAGTCCTAAACATAATAACTTCATAATGATGAATATAATTAATAAATGTATACTCTAAAAAATTATATTACTGATAAATTCTACAGAAATAAACTGTAAAAACTACATCATGATCAGATAAAATTGATTTTCATATTCTACAATACCATAAGAATTACATGAGGTATATTTTTTAATGTTGATCAAGAGATACATATTATCAAATAGTAATTATGTGTTTTTACTTCAAAACTGATTAACTATAACCCAAAAACCACTCTAACCATTCGACATTTTTTGTTGTCTGATGGAAAAATAAATAAAGTAGTTTTTTTATTTCCATTTTGATATAGTTAATCAATATGACATCCCATTTCACTCTTATCAATCAATCATAAATTATTGACATACCAGGAACCATGATACATTCTATACAAAAACTCTCTTCATGTTTCACCACTAGAAATAATCTTTTAGATCACTAATAAATCATACTACATACAAGACTTCTAGAGAATTATGATTTATTAAATTAACATTATATAAACTTCTTCGAGTATAATAATGATGGGACACAAACATTATACCCAAAACATATCAATCCAACAAAATCGTGTATAAACATATGAACATTTACCACTTTATTATTCAATTAGACATCATCCTCTCGTGCCTCTTCATTTATTAATTTGATCAATGGTTGTTTATTCATTTTATGAAGATAAATCTTCTCCCTATATCTATTCATAAAAAATATTAAATTTTTTGGATCATTTGTGATCAAAAAAATAGATACGATATACTGATCTATTTGACTTAGAGAATCAACAACATCAATATCTTTCCCATGGATGCAATTTATTGAGAATTTATAGACATTTATGGACTCCAACTATATTCTCTAGCATATATTATTCTGTTTTCAAATGAATATATACTTTAATTTTTTTTGATTAGTTTGTATATCACACCATTATCTATACAGATAATTACTCAATATTTTTAATAAAATCATTCCCATGAATGAATCTAAATCATTATTTGGGTATTCTTTTCTCATGGGATTTTAATTGATGAGAGATAAAATCTATCATCGTATCATCTTAAATGAGTATTCGTTCTATCTTCTTCTTTTTTGAACAACTATATAAAAAAACCCATCTATACTGAATATGAAACTAAGAAAAAATGTAACATTTAATCTTCTTGAAAATTACTTGAAATATTACTCAAATTCATCAATGTAAAACATCAATGATACTTTCTAAGTTATCTTGTTTTGTGGATTGGAAAATAATGTAAAATATTCTATAAATAATAGATAATATACAATAAACCAAGTAATTGTTGGATCTCAATCAAAGTGGTTATCATATTCCAATGTTCAATAAATTAAATAATTTGAGGATAAATATATAGTTAGGTTAGAATAGGTAATGGGGGATGGTATAGAGTGGGGGGTGGGTGAATATACTAGATTAAAGACTTTAATAAAATAAATTGATTTATTAAATTAATTATCAATTTAATTATTACAGGTAATTATCAGAAGAAAATGTTAACAACAAAAGTTTTTTTATAGTAGTTCAATTCAAAGTATGCCTACTTCTACTCATATACCTCTCTAAAAGGTAGACTATTTGTGTGCAATAAAAATTATATTTAAGGGGGAATCATAACCTAATTAAAGAAATAGTTTTTCTAGTGGTGTGATAAACATGAAATTTAATTCTGTATGGGGAGACATAACATTTAAAACCTAAAATCAGATAAAGGGAGTCAAAACCCAAATAGTCCAGACTTTAGATATAGGGAGTTAAAAACCATTGATCATGAATTTAGAATCTGAGAGTCACAAACCAAATAAAAATAATAATAAATAATTCTTTGTGTGTAAAATCATAAACATAAAAATAGAGTGCATGTGATAGATGTGAAATAGTGTTACAGACTCACAACTAGACAAATGGGAATGTAAAATATTAAAGATCATTTATTAGTTCTTTAGGACTATATCATCATTTACTTTCAAGGAAATTTTAGTTGAAGTAGAAGAAATAAATCCCTTGAGAAATCATAGAGGAGATGGAACACAATGTTATAGGACATTGAAAATTGTACATCAGGTTCACTGTTCACAATAAATTCTCTTTGAAAATATAGAGTATTAAATATTTCATCCAGTGTCTTTTTAGTATTTATATTATTTGTATAACATACCTGAAATAATGATATATATATATATAGAAAAAATATTCATTATATGAAGCTACCCAGTTTCCTTCGAATATTCAAAATAAATTTAGTCATGAGTTATCATATATATCTCCAAAAAATCAGATCATTGTTTCCTCTTTATTTCTGTAGATTAAATATCTAACAAAATCATTCGAAATAATTTGAATAAATATTTGAATAAAATATCCAGAATAATAGAAGCATTCATTGATTTAAAAGTACTTCTTAAATTCATTCAAACATATTAAATAAATTTCATGAAAACTAAAAGTACAATTAAAATGTGAATTCAAATATTTGAAAATAAATAAAATTGAAACCATAGATTTATTTTGAAAATTAAGGTTTTATAATTTATTAATTTTTCACTTTAATTATTCCTCAAAAACATTAAAACATATTTGATCATAATCTGTAGATTTAAATTAAATTTATCCAGTAGAAAACTCATTCAAATTAATCTATATATATATATATAGGAAATTGATTTTTAATAAAAAAATGCATTGAATGAAAAATAATGTCGTGAATTCATAGTAATGTAACGTAGGCTATGAACGTTGATGTAATGTATTGTATTGAAAAGTAATGTAACATAGGGTATTTAATAGTAATACTGTTTACGGTATTGAACAATAACATAATGTAGGGTATTGAACATTATCAGAGGGTTGATGAACAATTCAACAAGGAACAGATAGAAATGTAGGGTTTATATCATACATTGTGGAATAAATAGTAATGTAGGGTTGATGAGTCATTCGTTTCAGATATGAATAGTTATCTAGGGTTGACGAATCATACTTTGCCGAAATGAATAGTAATGTGGCCTATGATATTGAACAGTAATGTTGGTTAATAGATCCATAAATTGCAGAAATGAATAGTAATGGAGGGTTGATGAATCATACCTAACGAAATGAACAATAACATAGTGTTCAAGATTCATACAATGTGGAAATAATGGACATCATACATTAATAAACAACAATTATTTTTATGGGATATAAAAATTAGTTTCAAACAATGGTAAAAAATAATCATTTCTTCAAAAACATATCATATCTATAACTAATCAAGAATAAAATAAATTAGACATATAATGTTCAAAACATTAAAAAAATATAATCAACATCATTCTGGAAAAACTTCCGTTATTAAAAATCAAAGAATATCTTCAAAAAATTTATAGGCCACCCAAATGAAATTGTTAGACATTGATGTACATTAATAAAATGAATATTACTATCTTTTTTTTCAATATAATATAGTTTTATGAAAATATGTAAACTATCTATGTTATACTAAAATTATTACAGAAATATTTTAAAACTATAAGATTCAAAGTTTCTAAAACTATTGCAGCAAATTCATTGAATTTTTTGATTATAAGAGAATAATTTTCCGACATCCTCATAAAATAATTAAATATAGATAAATATTATACCTTTCCTATTTGATGATAATGCCACAAATATAGACACTTTATTATAACATATCATCAAAATACAAAAACGTTTTTAATATAAAATTACATGTAATCAAACAAAATCCTAAACAGTTAAAAATAGAAAAATGTAATCAATCTAAAGAAAAAATATACATAAAAAAATATTATACCCATTTATAAACATATATAATAAGAAAAGACAGCATGAACATGTGGAAATAATCTCCCACTTTTGGTTTGATTAAAAAAACCAAAACATTCTAACAATCAATTTTAAAATCAATTTCGTGTATTTTTAAAAACATTTAAAACCAAATCTATTTTTCCACATAAAAATGTTTTAAAAAAATTCAAAACAAAATATCCCACCCTCTTTTTTAAAATAAGAAAAATGAAAACACCCTCCCTAGAAAGGCAATAGTAAAAAGCTAAAATTACAACAAACCAAGATAAGAATTCTTTTTTTTCAAAATGAGAAGATTCTAAAGGCTTTGTAAAAATTTCTACTGGATGATTTTTAGAAGGTATAAATTTTAAAACAAAATCACCCTTGTTGACATGATATATAGTAAAATGAAATATAATCGCATTATTATTTTTTCTATAATTGGGAATATGATTTTTAGAAATAAAAATTACAAAAGGATTATCATAATAAATAAGTAATTTATCAAGATAAACAAAAAACATTAGGTTTTATTAATCCATAATCTTTGAGAAAAAAATATACTTGTAGAGATATTCTTGACTAATAAAGTGGATAATGTGACATATAATTGCACATTAAATGATTTGGAAATTTATCTTTTTCCCTAAAAATGGAAAATACATGATTTTCTTTTTCGATCAATTCTACAGCCTCCAAAATCAGCGTCAGAATAAGATGTTAAATAAAATTTTTTATATTTTGGATAAAATAAAAGAATATAAAATTTTAATTTAACTTATTTAATTATTATTTTAATATATTTAATATGAATTAATTTACTGTCACCCTGAGTAAGCCTGAAAATTCTTTTCATTTACTCTAAAAATTCAATGAAGTTGTTACTATAGTTTTAGGAACATTACAGCCTATTGTTTTTAAATATTTTTTATTTATTTACTGTGAATTATAGAATTAGCATAATCAAGTGAGGCATTATTTTATAGAAAAAATACATGATTATCTTGATTTAAGTAGTTTAAATCGATGTCTAAAATCATCCTCTGGATGTCCTATAAATTTTATGATGTTCTTCATTGATTTTTCAGAACTATAGTGTTTTCTAGAATTATTCTACTTATGTTTTTTTGTT
This sequence comes from Viscum album, assembly GCA_963277665.1. Taxonomy (NCBI): domain Eukaryota; kingdom Viridiplantae; phylum Streptophyta; class Magnoliopsida; order Santalales; family Viscaceae; genus Viscum; species Viscum album. The sequence continues at coordinate 1,500,349,599 of OY728122.1, read as the reverse complement.
TAAATATGGATCATAAATGTAGATTTTATTTGATTCTTGATTAATTGGAAAGGTATTATGCTTTTATAAAATTAATTCTTTTTGAAGAAAGTATGAATCTACTGTTTAGATCATTTAAAAATTTATTTATGTTGTTTAATTTATATATCTAGTATTTCCACAATGTATGATTAATCAAACTTATATTACTGTTCATTACACAAATAATGGTTCGTGAACACTGATTTACTGTTCATTTCTATGATGTATGGTTTAGTACCCCTATGTTATTGTTAAATACTCTATACAATATTACTATTCATTTTTTTAAGGTATGATTCATCAACCCAATGTTAATATTCATTCCACAAAGTATGATTCATAAACCTTACTTCACAATTCATTCTAAAAAGTATGGTTTATCAACCCCAATGTTACTTTTCAGTACCCTAAACTATGTTACTATTCAATACCCGACACTACATTGTTGTTCAACAACATATGTTACATTAAAGTACAATACACTATATTACATCATTGTTTATACCCTACAGTACATTAATGTTCATACCATACATTATTTCTCATTCTTTGAATTTTTACTGAAAATTGATTTGCTGAATATATATGGATTATACTCAACGGTTTCATTTCTAGATAAATTCACATTGAATCTATATATTGTAATCAAATAGTTTTTAATTTTATTATGTAGTATTTAATTTGAAAAAATAATGAATTATTTCAATGTATTTTACAATAAATTAAATGGATCCAATTTTATTTAAGTTAAAATATCTAAATTTATATTTGGATTGTGATTCTAGTTATTAAGAACCACATTGACAATGTTTAAATGAATTTAAATTGGTTTTTTTAAACATTGAAAGTTTATATACTTTTGGATATTTTATTAGAATACTTATTCAAACAATTTTGAATTCTTTAATTAGATATTTATTCCATAGAAATCCTGAGGCAATGATGATGTGATTTTTATAGAGATATTTATTATTATCACTTCACTCAATTTCTTATGAATATTCAAAGGGAGTAGACCTTGCTTATCTGGTGATTATTTTTTCGATATATATATCTAGATATCATTATTTCATGGAGGATATTAACATAATATAAATAAATAAAATACACAGGATAATATATTTTATACTCAATTTTTTTCAAATATAATGTTTTGTGAGCTTTGAAAATTATATGTAATTTGAAATGTACTATGAATCTCTATTTCATATCCCACATGATCACTTAAGGTCAAAATTTCTTCTTTATCTAATGAAATTTCATTGACGATATGAGACAACCTAATCCTAAACTACCAGTACATCAACTTTAACATTTTATATTCTCATTCATATGGTTGTGAGTCTATAACACTATTTTTCATCCCTCACATGCACTGAATTTTTTTTTGTTTTTTATTTTACACACCAAATTATTATTTTTTATTAATATTCATTTGTTTGTGAATCCCATATTCTAAATATAAGATCTAAGGGTTGTGAGTCCCTGTATCTAATTTTGGAAATATTCATAATGTCACTCCCATTTTCTAAGGTCTATTTTTAAGGGATGTGACTCCTCATACAATAGTCAGTGTCATGGTTATCCCTACACTAGAAAAGTAATTTGTATTTCGGTCACGATTCCCCCTTTAAATCTTTTTTAAAACACATATATCTATGGATGAGTAGAGAAGTATACAAGTATTAGTATGCCCAAATTGGACCAAACTAATTTAAAAACAACCATTGTGTTATTAAATTCTTTCAATTTTAATTATCCTTAAAAACTAACATTGATAATTAATTTAATTCATCAAATTAATTTTCAATGTTTTTAATTTGGTATATTTATCCTCCTCCAAACTATCTTAAATTACACATTCTAACATAAAAATTGGTATTATAGGGAAATAATTTTATAAATTTATTTTATTTGTAATCATTCTTCGAATACTTTTCTTTTTTTATTAGAAGATTGTTCCTTTTGAAACTATCAATTCCCTATCTATAGTATACTTTTAATTTTTTCTTACATTTTCGATGACCTCGCAGTTTAAGGTAATGATATTTTAATATATAATGTTGGGAATAAAATGTTGCTATATTCCTCAAAGGACACCACCCTTTGATGGTAATGATTATGGGTACCCGAGATCTCAAATGGAGGCTTACGTCAAATAGTTGAGCTTTTTTGCACTGGTATATCATGTCAAAACTGTACACATTACCTGAATATGAACCAAATAACCTTACTCAAATTTATTATATTAAATATATTTTCAATTAAAAGTTGTTAATATTTTATATTATTCAATCAATAAAAGTTTTTTTAGTCATCTTCCATTTTGTAAGACAGATCATAAAATATATAAGATTATACAAGTCACTCACCTTTTCTCTGACAATCTAATCTATACAAAAACGACAATGCTTCAGACTATGTTCCATGACATAATGATGGGTGAAGATTAAATAGTAAACCAAATCATCCATCGATTCACAAGCATTATTAATGGAATAAATTCACATGTAGAATATTTAGATAATTAGGTACTTATTGAAAGATTCATATGAGAATTTTCAAAGATATGGAATGCCAAGAATGTTGATATTTTTGAGTGAAATAATTTTAAATATTAAACACTTGATGAATTTATAGGATAACTTCTATAATATGAAATTGAACTAAAGAATATAGTCGATGAGGAGGGAAAGGGTGTAGTTTTAAAATATTTGAATATTGTTTCTGCTGACAATTATGAATATGATATAAATTATTGTGAAAAATCAGATCTGGCTTATATTATGATGGGAGTTTACAAAAGAATAAAAAATATACGATTCAAAAATCAGTTTAGAAGAAACACTCAAAAAAATATAATGGAGGTACGAAAAGTGATATAAATTATATTTCATTAGATGTGAAATATTATGAGTTTAGGAAGAAATGGAATGTCAAACCTAATTTCTTTAAACTATTGAATAAATATAAATACAAAAATAATGAAAAAATTGTGTTGACCACTAGTTTGAGTTGTATAGAAGATTCTAATTCATGTTAAAATATTGAAATGAAAAACAATATTCTGATCTGTTCTTCATGGAATCACTTGATAATGTTAATAATTATTGTTTTTAATCATAATTTTATAATTCAGTATGTGACTCTGAAAACAAAAAACGTTTTGAAATTAAATAAATAAATTGAAATATTATGAAAATCTATTTTCATAGAAGATAAATATATAATATGTTTATTGAAAATATTAAGAAACATTTTTATTAATATAAAATAATTTGAAAATAATATGAAAATTTAGCATCAGTACTTATACATGACATTAAAAAGGTTATAAAAATTTGAAATCCATTCAAGATTTGAATGAAATTTTGAAAAAGGAAGTTAAATGTCTTAAAAAATGTTTGTGTTATATTATTCATGGTTTAGAAAAATATCATAAGATGATATATTTGTCTAAAACTGATAAAAATAAATATGGTTTCAGTAATTATATAATATTACCTATAATTATTAAAACTCATCTTATTAAATTAAAAAATGGGATTACTTTAACTCTTACATATTTTAAATGTGTCAAGAAAGAACATTTTGAAACAATTTGTTCACATAGTTTCTAAAAATCTTTTGGATTTAAAAAAATTACTATTTCTAAATAATTATTATCTAGAGACCCTTGTAATACATGGTAAAATTCTATTTGGTTTCCCAAAGAATTCATTACTGATCCTATTGTACCCAAATTATCTTGGGTACCAACAGGGTTATGTAATTCATATTTGTAGGAAAAATTCCTTTGATGTCTTAAAAAAGACATTTCGTACCTGGATAGTGGATTCTCTCGGTGTGTGAATAGAGAAATATCAATTTTTAACACTTACAACTCATGTGATGGAGGAACTGTTATTTTGGTGACAATTATAATGGAAAAACAAAAGGTTTTGGTGAAGTTGGTATTTGAAATTCTATATTTATTTCTAATGTATTTTATGTTTATGGTTATAAACATAACATAATTTGTATATCCTAATAATGTGATGATTGAATATATGTTAAATTTTATAATGATAAATGTTTAGTTTTTAAACATTATTTTTCATTATTTAATACTAGTAAAAAAGATAATATTTATTCTATAGACTTTTCTAAAATAGATTTTCAACATGTAAAGTGTTTTGATGTTGTATAGTATTAAAAAATATGTTGGAATCGATGTTCTGTCCATATAAATTTATAAATTTTTTATAAGATATCAAAACATAATAATTTGTAAAATCAACTTTCCTTGATGAAAGAATAACTTCTTGTTTGTGAAGCTTGTATGAAATGGAAGGAATACTGAATTTCATTTAGACATAATAATCAGATAATTACTAATATATCTTTAATGTTAGTTCATCATGATTTATTTGGATCCACTCAAATTTCTATCCATAGTGGGAAGAAATATACATTTTTTATAGTTTATTATTATTTTAGATTTACTTGTTTATACTTTCTTGCACCTAAAAATGACACCTTTTCTATATTGAATTTTTTTTGTAAAATATTTCAAAAAGAAAAATGTAGTATGATTATTTTTATTTTTAGTGATAAAAAAGGAAAATTTAATAATTTATATTTTGAATTTTTTTTGAAAATAATTACTATTATCATTATTGTGTTCATTTAGAACACAATAAAAATGGTCTTTTAGAAAGGAAAAAAACAAAACTATTATTTAAATGCCTCAAACTATCTTATGTGAATATTATTTTCCTAGATATTTTTTGGACGATTTAATATTTTATACATGTTTTGTTTTAAATATGAATTTTATTATACCTTTGATAAAGACTACTTATTATTAATTATTTTAAAATAAAAATCTTCTATTTGTTTAATTTTTATCTTTTTAATGGTTTTATATTAAATTAAATGTATAATCTAGATAAATTTGATACTAAATGTGATAAAGATATGTATCATGGTTATCCTAAAAAAATTAATGAATAGAGAGTTTATAAAAAAAGAACTACGGTTATTTATGTATCTACTCATGTTATGTTTGATAAAAATAACGTGAAATTAAATTTTTATTCAAATTTTATTGATTATGAGTTTATAGATTTGGATTTTGGTGAATAATTACATCAATATAAGAATAAATCAATTGAGGTGGAGAATAATCATTCTCAACCTATTCTAAAATCATGGAAGATTCAAAAATATCATCCTTTTGAAAATGTAATTGGCGATGTTGATTATAGTGTGAAAACTAGAATGTATATTGGAAATTATTTTTCCAATTCTTCTTTTATTTATGATTTTGATATTTTTAATGTTAATTATTCATTGAAAGAATCAAACTCAATTTATTCTATACATGATGAATTAAATTAGTTTGTTATTAATAATTGTTTTTTACTTTAGAATAATTTCATGAGGATTAGAAGGTATTTAGAACATACTGGATATTTAGAAACATGTTGGATGAATCTGGATAAACTGTTAAAAATAAATCTAATATTGTTTTACAAATATATTATCAAGAAAAAGGTATAGACTTTGAAAATTCTTTTCCACCTATTTCCATGTTAGTGGAAATTTGATTGTTTTACCTTTTTCTTGTTTTCATGATTTTACGTTATAATAATAGAAGTAAAAAGTTATATCGTAAATGGTTTTATAACTTAAGGTATTTTGGTTTATCATCCTCTAATTTTTGAAAGTGTTAATTTTACTCACAATGTTTTTATATTATCTATAGCTACGTAGGGTCGCAATCAAGCACCTAATTCATTCTAAGAATGGATTTCATTGATTTTTCTAAATAATGTCATCAATGATGGAAATGTTGATCCAATAATATTTATTAAACGAACATATGATGATATTTATTTATTTTAAATTTAGGTTGATGAGATAGTTTTGGGTTCCTCTAGTGAAAAACAATGTAATAACTTTTCATCTTTGATGTCTTATAAATTATACATGAGTCCAACATGAGAAATATAAATCTTTATTGGACATCAAATTTTCCAAAGGAAAGATAGAATTTTTCTTTATCAATTTATGTATGCTAAAGGGTTAAATACATGATTTGGTCCTGATTATGAAAAATCTATAGAAACTCCTGTGTGATGTAATTGTAAATCAGATATTGATGCTTCTAGTAAATCCATATATTTTAATGTCTGTAGATGCATGATAGGTAGATTTATATATTTAGCTATATCTATACACATCCTAATATATATATATATATATATCCACTATTACGTTTATATGAACCAAAATGAAAAAATATTATTTCCAAAATTTATACATGGTAAATTATTCTTGCAACTTACACTTCCATAGGGTCTTTAGTATAGTTATCAAGTGGCCTTTATGATATTATTTACCATTTTAATACGTAAAATTATAATCTATATAAGTTAACATAATGTGAATAAGTTAATACAAAAATATAGTTTTCATTAAATCCATGAATATAGTAATAGATTTACTAAGACCAAATGGAATGGTTAAACATTCATAGTGTCCATGCCATTTGTTGAATTATGTCTTAAGTAAATCCTCAATCTCGACCATATATTAATGATATCTAGAATTATGTTCTGTCATAGAAAATTATTTACCTCTATATAGTATAACAATCATGTAATGAGTTTATGGAAAAAGATACTTGTTATTGATATAGATATGTTCACATTCACAATAATTAATGATGAGTCTCATTGATCCATCTTACTTCTTATGAAAAAAATTCGTTCACCCCAAGGTGATAGAATTAGATGAATGAGTCCCATTTTAATATTCTTTTGAAGTTTCTTATTCAAAATATGCTTATCTTTCATGATAATATTTTCCCAAACCATCTAGATAAAATACAATTTTTGAATATGGTTCCTGACCCATTAAATGAATGCGATCTCCCTTATATGTTAATTTTTATATTTAAAGTAATATAAGATCACATGTTTATTAAAATTATCAAAATAAACATCCATTCCACATCAATTAATGTGAGACTCATATAAAGGAAGAAAATTCTTGGAAAATATGACATAAAATTTAACAATATGGAGAATAAAATGAATTATTTGAAACACATTAAAATAAATTTCAACTAGAGAAGAAACATAGAATATATAAATAATGGTCGTATTATTATATTTTATTCATTTATAATTAATCAAAAAATTATTTAGGTTTTGAATTGATATTCCTTAAATTTGTTTTCGAATAAATAAGAATTAAAGTATCTTTTTTAATATAGGATACTTAAATAATTGATATTACTTATTACCACAAAAAATTTTGTATTCTATGATTTATCTAATATGAAAAAAATACTTTTTGTGAACATAAATCATCGTAAATTAGTTGGACAAATAATATAATCATGAAAATAATTCATGGTATATTAAAATTATGAAAACTTATTTTCAGTCTATATAACCATTGATTTAACATAGGAAATTACAACTCATCATCAATTAAAATCAATTGCTAGGGTTCATAAAGAATATTTTAGTTAACCCTAGTGTATCCAAAAACCATGTTAATGAAGTTTTTCTAGAAGGGAACTCTCACCATGTAGAAGAATAATGGTCCATATTTAATAAACCTAAAATTTTATGAGTAACTAACTCTAGTGGAATTTGTTCAAAAAAATCCACTTGTAGTTTCTTGATTTTTCTGATTACTAGTATAATCACACACCCTTCTTAAACATAACATAGTATGTGTCCTATAATTTTTATTATCATATGTGTTCAAATTTTTCTTCTTCATTCGAGTTTCTAAAGATTAGTTGACATTCTATGATACTAAAAATATGTAATGGCCCGGACCTCTCCGATCCATTACTTTTTGAAAATTTGGTGTTAGAGGTGTCCCGGGAGGTCAAGGTGACCTATCCCCAACACTTTACCAATATTCCAGTTCTGTGAACAGTGTTTCCAGTTTTATGAATAGTAACATTAGGTGTATTGTGTTTCATAGATCAATAACACAGATTGGTAGCACAGATCTGTAGCACAGATCAGTAGCACAGATCGGTAACACAGATTGGTAGCACAGATCGGTAGCACAGATCGATAGCACAGATCGATAGCCCAGATCGATAGCACAGATCGGTAGCACAGATCGGTAGCACTAATATGTAGCACAGATCGGTAGCACAGATCGGTATCACAGATCGGTTTGACAGATTGGTAGGTGTACAGTAACGGTAGGTAAACTGTGTTTCCAGATTCCTACAGTTTTTCCCATTTTGACATTTCTTTGACGTAAAATACATTTAAAGCCTTATTTTAAGGACTCTTAAGGCCGATTCAAATTCCATAAATCCTATATTCATTATTCCTAATGTCGTGATGTTTTTACTTGGTCAAACCGTGTGGGTTAATGTGATCTGTTTTTAATAGAGAATTACGCAGATCTTAAACCGTCACCCCATTAAATATTCAAAAAGGAATGAGATATCAATATCCATTTTTCTTCCTCTTTGTTATCAACTATTAGATGCTAGAACCTTTCAATCCTTTCTGTAGGAGTTGCATAATCAAACATTACTCCTAGGATTGGTTCTGCTCTGGTTTGATGCATCCAAGCTGTATCGATCAATATTCGATATAAGGTATGTTGTATCGTCGTTCTTTTGGGATTCATCTTATCAGGTTTCAATTTCCTTATTATAGCATGCAATTTCCTTGCTTCTAATGGGGTTTTCATGGGTTTTGGTTGGTTCAGTCATACTGTGGCATCCATGGGTGGATGAAGTTGTCGCGAGGGGAGGATCGTGACCCGTTGTGTGGATATAGAATGTAAAGAACTCTTTAAGGTAGGGGATTCATGCTTCTCTCTATTTTACAAGAAATTATATTGTTAGCATGTATAATTCCACTGGATGACTTTGGAATTGACTTAATAAATATATTTGAACCGGATTAATAAATTTTTATCCCTCGTATGTTGTTGCCTCATGTTTTTCTAGATAGTGTGATATCTATGTTTTCTTTGCTTAGATGTTTGTTCATGATGGAAATTGATAAAGAACGTAAAGTTGGAATTAATTGATAATTAATTTGATAAAGATAAAGAGGCATGTAAATGAATCTGGTTCTTGTCACTGTTGTAGTTGTTCTAATTTTTTTATGTTAATCAATTTGGCATAGTAAGCATGTTAAGTCTCTTATGATAGATTACTGATTAGGTTTCCTGAATTTGGAACCTACAAATAATAAACCTGTTAATTTGAGATGGAATAATGAAGGGATTGTTTGATAATTTATTAAAGGGTTCCGAGTTTCCATATTGATTGTTAAAGGGACAAGATCCCAATGATGTGATGTTTGTTTTCCGGCTTCTTGTGTTGTGATGTGACCATGGAGGGTTGTTGTGATGTGTGGAGGCAGGGAGGCCTTGTGGTTGTGGCAGCAGATGATGCCTAGAGTAGAGAGATGCATCAGTTTATGAATGTGGGTGTCGGGGAGGACACAAGTGATGATGGAATGGGATGGATGTGTCTGTTGGATTCTTGGTGAATCTAAATGAGAATGAGTCTACGCTCTTGCTATAGGCGACAAGGACTCGACGGGTAGTACATCTACTCACCGTGTTGATCCCCCTTGTGTTTAGTAGCATAGAATGATTTTCTAGAATGCCTGGGAATATTTGAAAGTAATTCTGTAATGAATATTGGAATTAATGATGTTAACCCATGGGGCTGGAGTTACTAGAATATAAGGATGAGGTAGTAATTTTTTAAGGGACAGTGGACATTAGGTGTGATGCTATTGAAATTTAATGTGGAATTGTTCATGGTTAATTAATGTTTAAAGAATTAATTAACATACAGTGGAACTGATAAAAAGGGAATGAAGTAATCTAATAAATATCTTCAAATGGTTGTGTGCTTATAGGATACCTAGTATTAGAAGTAGCATCCCGGATTCTAAGAGACATTAGCTATAGTTGTGTCTATGACTAGGTAATTCCCATAGTGTGGTTGTGATATATAATATATTCTGTACTTTTTGTGTTTCTATACGCTACTCCACCCTGTCGGTAAGGGAAACTGACTCCCCGGGGATTCTGAGCCTTAAGGGGGTGTTTTCCCCAACATTCTGATGGGATGTTGAATGGATGACTACCCCCTTTAGCCCCTCTATCTTCTCTTGGTAGATACCAGTGCCTTTGGCACAATGGTTAGTTTTACCCATATATGTGTGTAGAGGGCTGTAATGGCTTCTGGTTATTTCACACACATATATTCTAGATATAGTATCCTATGGACTACTATAGGTGTAATGTGTATAGGCTGTGATGGCTTGAGGATCCTTACTCAGCGTATGGGATGTGATGGCTTGAGGTATAATACCCGACGTATGATACACGTTATGTGAGCTGTGGTGGCTCCCGGAAACTACCTGGTTACTTTTGGTTGTGAGGATGGCGTGGTGCTTGGCCCAGGTGTCTGCGGGCAAGCCTTTGTGGTTCACGTGGTGCAAATTGTGGAGCATGAACTAGGTGTATACAGGCAATCCTTTGGAGAGAGATGTAAATGACGTATTTCATTAGGGCAAAGCGGAAAACCAGTGGGGATGTAATATTGGGGTACCCTTGATATTCTTTACTATATGCTATATTATTGTATGCGTTACTTGGTGAGAGAATCCATGGTAAGGTTGGGAACTTAGTATATCTATTTAGGTGGTGAGTTAGTTTCACTTGTTGTTCACTGGGATTTAGCATTCTTTCTTTACTTTTGCACGAGAGGCTTTGGGGAGGATCCTACTTAGTATACTTTTATACTCACCCTACATATATATAAACTGTTTTTCAGGTCACTTGGAGTAGGTTGGAGATCAAGCTGGTTATTACTAGCTTGTGGTTGCAGGAGCTGTTCGGGCTTGTGGTCGCTTTTGTTTTTCATTTCTTTTGGGTACTTGTAGTTTTTCCCTTTTAGTTGTAGTAATGTTTCATGGAATTTCATATATGTACTTGAGATTATTTTATATATCAGTTTTGAGTTGGAGTTGGTTGGTGTCTATCTTATCTCTCTCCTTCGCATGTGTTTTCTTAGAGGGTAATGTCTCCCATTTGTGTGTTACTATACCCTCAGTGCTAGTCTCCAACCCATGGCCTACTGGAGGTGGGACTTGGGGGTCATTATCTCCCTTCTCACATTACCAGCCCAGGAGGGGTGCACATTTTGGGGAGGGGGTCATGATAGAGTGGTAGTTCTGGTTGAGGGATATGATGGAGTTTGGAGGTAGGCATAGGTGAGGTTTCATGGGTTGGTAGGGCAATGGTGTCATTCATGTTTAGCAAGTGAGGTAAAAAATGGAGACCAGCTAAGACATAGGCATATATGGCCCCCTATGATCTGAGGTACAGACCATTAAGTTTACAATGGCTACTAAACAAGGTGATTCTTGTTGCAGGATAGAGACCTAGGAAAGGATAATGCATCATTCCTCTTGTGCCTGTGTTTGAATGGGTAGAACATAGGATAGGTTAACCTAAAATTAATGAAAGAAAACAATAAATTAATTAATATTGAGTCTTCCATATTCCAGGATTAGGAGTTCTAATAGTTTTTTATTTTATAGGTATGGCTCTAGGCCGACGTCCTCATCAGGTTTGCGTAGAAAATGACCAGTAGGTTGTTCCAGTAGAACATCGCATGGTAGTGGTTGACGACAACGACACTTGGAGGAAGAAACTCTGAGAGTTTTAGAGCCATAGTCTGCAGAAGTATGAGGGATCTGTTTCAGATGCATTCATGGAAGACTGTTTAGAGGAGGTCGAGATCAGCTGTAGTTCGATTCGTGCTCGGAAGGAGCACTGGGTGTCCTTGGTTGTGACGATACTGCGTGGAGTAACAAGGTAGTGGCCGCTGTTGTTCCTCAGGGACCATGAGGATTCAACTATCTCATGGGAGGAGTTTCGAGACATGTTTAGAGTTGAGTTTCTTTCCATGACTGCGAAAGCGTCTAGTCATCAAGAGATTCTTACCCTCTTACAGGGGAGCTCTAGTGTTCAAGAGTTTGGAATCCATTTCAGAAACCTTCTACGATATTCTTCAGAACTGTTACCAGATGAGGATGCCAGGGTAAGGTATTTCGAGGAGGCTTTGTGTCCAAAGATCCAACGTCATGTCACCCCAATTATAATGAAGTCATATCTTATGGAGCTAGAGAGGGAAGAGGTTATTGAGAGGACTTTGTCCAGGACCGGATCACTATGAGAGGGTAATCGTCATTATTCCTCACGAAGTAGAGCTGTGGTCCGGGGTTACCAGTTTTTAGGGAAGAAGAGTTTCCGTTCACCTGGGGGTCGGTCCCAGCCCTTCCCATCTTGTTTCTCTAGAGGCAGCAACTCTCAGGCATATTCCATGGGATTAGGTGCTTGTTTTTCTTGTGGTGGTCGTGGTCATCAGCAGCGGGAGTGCCAGAATTTTCAAAGTAGTCATCGTGCACCGGGCACTCCACTCTAGGTTCCTTCGTTGAGGCAGTTCCAGCCAAGGCAGCTACAGCAGGTTGCACCAGCTTTAGATCACCAAATCTTAGATGGGGCAGGCAAAAGACAGCCCCATGATGCTCCCCGTCCTCAAATAGAAGAGTGCGGCTATGGTGGTGGTCATCATCAGGGTCAGAGAGGCCGTGGAGGAGGCCGTGGACAGCCTCATGCTCTAGTGTTTCCAGCCCCAGGCGAGCAAGATGTCATTCGAGGTACCCTTTTCTTGTTTTCTACCTTGGTGTATGTGATTGTTTGATTTTGGAGTGATGCACTCCTTCATATCACCTATCCTTGTCCATGCCTTGGGACTTGAGGTAGAGAGGCTTTCAGTTCCCTTGGCGTTGACTACTCCAGTTGGAGGTCGAGCTAACTTGTTTGAATTATGTAGAGATTGTGAGCAAGTGTTGGGGAAGCACCACTCTTGGGGATATTTCCTATGTTTATGAATACAACCATATGATGTCATCCATGACATGGATTGGTAGTATTCGATGCAGGATATCATGGATTGCTTCAGGAAGAAGGTCATATTCTTCGGTGCGGATGGAGAGCATGTGGTGTTTGTTGGTGAGAGAGATTCTTAGATGAATCATAGATGAGTTCCATCCTTATCATCCATGATGGATGAGTTGATGCTGAGTTTTTTAGAGGTTCAACACTTGGCATTTCCTGGGGTCTTGGAGGAGTACCCGTATGTCTTTCTAGAAGAGGTTGTACCATTACCCCCTCGACGAGAGATCGAGTTTGGGATCGAGTTACAGCCATATGCGTCTCCTATATTTATGTCTCCGTATAGGATGGCCCCTTCTGAGTTACGAGAGCTACATATACAGCTTGATGGTATGTTGTAGTGCGGTTTTGTTCAGCCAAGTGTGTCACCATGGGGTGCACCAGTCTTGTTCGTGAAAAAGGTCGACGACAGTTTGCAGTTGTGTGTCGAGTATCGTCGCTTAAACAAAGTGACAATAAATAACCACTATCCTCTTCCACGGATTGATGACTTATTCGATCAGGTGAAGGGTTCAAGTTCGTTCTCAAATATCGACTTGCGGTTGGGATATCATTTAATGCGGGTAAATGATGAGGATATTCTGAATACTGCTTTCCATTGTTTTCAGGGTCATTATTAGTTCGTTGTAATGACGTTCGGGGTGATGAATGCTCTAGCTGTGTTCATGGGATTCATGAATTATGTGTTCCATGAGTTCCTGGACATGTTTGTGGTGGCCTTCATCGACGACATCCCTGTGTACTCCACAACTAAAGTGGAGCATGCAGAGCATCTACATACTATTTTGGGAGTTCTTTGTAAACATCAGTTGTTTGGGAAGTTGTCGAAGTGTGAGTTTTGGGATCGAGAAGTCCCTTTCTTGGGGAATGTTGTGTCCTAACAAGGAGTAGCTGTGGATCCATCGATGATAGAAGTAGTGGCGTCTTGGTCAGCCCTCAAGACAGTGCCAGAGGTGCGAATTTTCCTTGATCTCACAAGATATTACAGGAGGTTCGTAGCCAATTTATCATGGGTGATAACACCTCTAACAGCTCTGACCAGGAAGGATCATGCCTTTAAATGGACTGATCTGTGCTAGGAATCCTTCAAGTATCTAAAGGAGAAGTTAGTAAGTTCTCCTGTTCTCTGTCTTCTAGCCGAGGGAGTCTAGGTTGATGTTTTTTGCGATGCTTCACATCTGGGGCTAGGATGTGTTCTCATGCAGTAGAGTTCAGTTGTTTCTTAAGGGTCTCAGTAGTTGCATCCCCATGAATGAAAGCATGACACCCATGATCTTGAGTTGGAAGCTGTGGTGTCTGCTCTGAAGTTGTGGAGACAATACCTCATTGGTGAGCACTTTGTCGTTTTCACTGATCATAAGAGTTTGAGGTATGTTATCTCCCAGTGTGACTTAAACATGCGAAATCGTCGATGGATGGAGTTCTTATAGGAATACGGCTTCAAAATATTATATACACCAGGAAAAGGGAATGTTGTAGCAGATGAGATGAGTCCAAATTCACATAGTGATGCTGTGCATGAATCTGGAGATTCATGGAGTGTAATAGAAGAACTGTCAGCAATACATCTTGGTATGGAAGAGGTTGTCTTTTTCAGATGGCAGTGCAGTCATCCCTAATATAGAAGGTGGAAGAGTCCCAATTGGGTGTTCCAGAGTTGGAAGTTTTGAGAGACAGAGTTGTTTGTGTTGAGGCCCTTGATGGTTGGTCGGAGGATGAACAACACCGAATGTTGTATCATGGAAAGCTTTTTGTTCCCTTGGCGATGCGCGAGATGGTTAACAGAGAGTTCCATAGATCGACTTTTGTAGTACATCCTGTTGTGAAAAAGATGTACTGATCCTTGAGGAGTCAGTTTTGGTGGCCTGGACTGAAGCGTGCAGTTGCGGAGTTTGTGTCTCGATGTTTAGTCTACCAGAAGGTGAAGGTCAAACACCGTGTTCCTGGTGGTCTTCTCTATCCATTAGATGTTCCTCAGTGTAAGTGGGAGGACATTTAAATGGATATTGTTACATGTTTACCTCAAGCTTCGGGAGTACATGATTCTATATGGGTGGTAGTGGATCGTTTAACAAAACCGTCAGACTTTATATTAAACAAGGAGTCCAGAACGATGGATGTTTTGTTGAGGCAGTATCTAGAGGATGTGGTGAGACTTCCTAGAGTACCTAGGACGATCATTTCTGATCGAGATCATCATTTTACCTCCAGGGTGTGGATAGGTCTCCAACATGCTTTTGATTCTCAACAACGCCTTAGCACTACTTTTAATCCTCAAACAGATGGTCAAACTGAGTGAACCATCCAAACTCTCAAAGAAATTTTACGATCTTGTGTTCTTGATTTTGGAAGTTCGTAGAAGAGGAACTTACCCTTGGTGGAGTTCTCTTAAAATAATAGTTTTCACTCCACCATCGGTATGGAACCGTTTGAGGCCTTGTATGGCCGGCCTTTCTATTCTCTGTTTTGCTGGACTGGAGTCGAAGAGTCAGAAATTCTCGGACGATAACTAGTGCAGAATACAACAGAGACTGTTCAGATGATTTGTGAGAGGATGAAGACAGCACAAGATCGTCAGAAATCATATGCTGATCAAAGGAGGATACCCATGGAGTTTAATTTTTGGGGTCATGTGTTTCTGAAGGTGACTCCCCATCGTGGGCAGCGAAGGTTTGGTCGTGGAAGTAAGCTTTCTCCCCGGTTTGTTGGGCCTTTCGAGGTGTTAGCTCATGTTGGAGCTGTGGCGTATCAAGTATCACTTCCCCCACAGATTAGTTTGGTACATGATGTTTTCCAGGTATCATAGATCTGTCGTTATCTTCATGAAGACTCTCACATCATCAATTGGGGAGAGATCGTTGTTGATAATGATGAAACCTTCAAGGAGTGACCTATGGAGATCAAAGACCGAAATTAGAAGGTGTTGTGTGGGCATTCTATTCCCTTGGTTTGTGTCTTGTGGCGACACGGTGGCATAGAGGAGAGTACTTGGGAACGCATGTCACAGATGTGTGTCTAGTACCCAGAGCTGTTTTAAGTTATTATGCTGAGTTTTATTTGATCCTTTCTTTTATGTAATTTTGATGTGATGTTATACTTGAATTGTTTAGATATGGATTTTTTGTCCCCTTGATCTCTGATGTCGTGGGTTTTTCCTAGATTTAGAACAACTCAGGGTGGTTTTCCCCTAAGAGGTATCTTACGAGATGGTTTTTCGGACCACTCTTTTCTTTAGGTTGGTTTTAAATTCCTGAGGACGAGAATGTTTTGAGAGGTATCTAATGTAATTTACTAAACCTCTCTGGTCCATTACTTTCTGAAAATGTGGTGTTAGAGGTGTTCCGGGAGGTCAAGGTGACTTATCCCCAAAACATTTACAATTTTCCAATTTTTGAACAATGTTTCCAGTTTTATGAACAGTAATGGTAGGTGTATAGTGTTTCACAGATCGGTAGCATAGATAGATAACAGAAATCGGTAGCACAAATTGGTAGCACAGATCCGTAGCACAGATCGGTAGCACAGATCGATAGCACAGACTGGTAGCACAGATCAATTGCACAGATCCGTAGCATAGATCGGTAGCACAGATCGGTAGCAAAGATCGGTAGCACAGATCGGTAGCACCAATCGGTAGCACAGATCGGTAGCACATATCGGTATCACCGATCGATAGCACCGATCAGTAACACATATCAATAGCACGGATCAGTAGCACAGATCTGTAGCACAGATCGGTAGAACATATATGTAGCACATATCGATAGCACAGATCAGTTGCACAGATCGGTTTTACAGATCGGCAGGTGTACAGTAACGGTAGGTGAACAATGTTTCCAAATTCCTACAATTTTTCCCCTTTTGAAATTTCCTTTAACGTAAAATACATTTAAAGCCTTATTTTAAGGAATCTTAAGGGCGATTCAAATGAAATAAGTCCTATATTCATTATTCTTAAGGTCGGGATGTTTTTACTTGGTCAAACTCCGTGGGCTAATAAGATCCATTTTTAATGGAGAATTAAGCGGATCATAAACAATCGCCCCATTAAATATTTAAAAAGGAATGAGATATCATTCTCCCTTTTTTCTTCCTCTATGTTATTGGCTATGAGACGCTATAACCTTTCAATCCTTCCCGTTGGAGTTGCATATTCAAACAATACTACTAGGATTGGTTTTGCACTACTTTGATGCAACCAAGCTGTATCGATTAATCTTCGATATAAGGTATGTTCTATCGTCATTATTTTGGGGTTTATCTTCTACTATTTCCCTTTCCTTAATATAGCATATAATTTCCATGCTTCTAATGGGTTTTTCTGGGGGTTTGGTTGGTTCTGTCTTACCATGGCATCCTTGGGAGGATGTAGTTGTCACGAGGGGAGGATCGTGACCCATTGTGTGGATAAAGAACATCAAGACCTCTTCGAGGTAGGGGATTCATGCATCTGTCTATTTTACATACAATTGAATTGTTATCCTATATAATTCCGCTGGATGACTTTGGAACTGAATTAATATATATATTTGAAATGAATTAATAAATTGTTATCGCCCGTATGTTATTGCCTCATGTTTTGCTAGATAGTGTGATATCTATGGTTTCTTTGCTTAGTTATTTGTTCTTGATGGAAATTGATAAAGAACGTAAAGCTGAAATTAATTGATAATTAAATAGCTAAGGCATGTAAATGAATCTGGTTGTTGTTGTTGTAGTTGTTCTAATTTTTTTTATGCTAATCAATTTGGCATAGTAATCAAGTTAAATCTTTTGTGATAACTTACAGATTAGGTTTCCTGAATTTGGAACCTACTAATAATAAACCTGTTAATTCGAGATGGATTAAAGACCGAATTGTTTGAGAATTTCTTAAAGGGTTATGAGTTACCCTCTTGATTGTTAAAGGGCTAAGAGGCCATCGATTTGATGTTTGTTTTCCTACTCCTTGTGTTGTGATGTGACCCTAGATGGGTGTTGTGATGTGTGAAGGTAGGGATGCCTTGTGGTTATGGCAACGAATGACACCTAGAGTGGCGATATGAATCGTTTTATGCATGTGGGTGTCGTGGAGGACACAAGTGATGATAGAATGAGATGGATGTGTTTGGTGGATGCTTGGTGAGTTTGATTAAATGTTTATTTGGTTTACATTTCCCCACTACTCAAGGAAGCTGGTCTTGCTTACCCTTCATCTGAAGGAGGCGAAGACACGCGGGGTATGCCACGTGCTTTCTGTGTCTAGATTATCATATTAGAATGAGTCTACTCTCTTGCTATAGGCGGAAATGACTCGATGGGTACTACATATACTCATCGTGTTGATCCCCCTTGGGTTTAGTAGCATAGAATTATTTTCTAGAATTCCTAGGAATATGAGAAAGTAATTCTGTAATGAATATTTGAATAAATGATGTTAACCCATGGGGTTGGAGTTGCTAGAATATAATGATGAGGTTGTAAATTTTGAAGGGACAATGGACTTTGGGTGTGATGCAAAAGAAATTTAATGTGGAATTGTTCATGGTTAATTAATGTTTAAAATATTAATTAACATACAGTGGAACTGATAAAAAGGGAATGAAGTAATCTAATAAAGCTCTTCAAATGGTTGTGTCCTTATAGGATACCTAGTCTTAGAAGTAGCTGCCCAGAGTCTAAGAGACATTTGCTGCATTTGTGTCTAAGACTGGGTAATGCCCATAGTGTGGTTGTGAGATACAATATATTATGTATGTTTTGTGATTCTATATGCTACTCCACCCTATCGGTAAGGGAAACTGACACCCTGGGGATTCTGAGCCTTGGGGTGGGGGGTTGATCCTTTCCCTATCATTCTGATGGGAGATTGAATGGATGACTACCCCCTTTAGCCCCTCTTTCTTCTCTTGGTAGATACTAGTTCCTTTGGCACAACAGTTAGTTTTCCCCATATATGTGTGTAGAGAGCTTTAACGGATTGTGGTTATTTCACACAAATATATTCTATATATTGTATCTTATGAACTACTATAGGTGTAATGTGTATAGGATGCGATGTCTTGAGGATCCTTACTCGGCGTATGGGGTGTGATGGCTTGAGTTACAATACCCGATGTATGATACATGTTATGAGAGCTGTGGTGCTCCTAGAAACTACCTGGTTACTTTTGGTTGTGAGTATGGTCTGGTGCTTAGCCCAAGTGTCTGCAGGAAAGCCATTGCGGTGCACATGGTGCAGATTGTGGAGCATAGCCCAGGTGTATACTAGCATGCCTTTGGAGAGAGATGCACAGGACGTATGTCATTGGGGAAAAGTAGAAAACCAGTGGGGATGTAGTAGCTGGGTACCGTTGATATTCTTTACTATATTCTATATTATTGTATGCGTTACTTGGTGAGAGTATCCATGGTGAGGTTGGGAACATAGTATACCTGTTTAGGTGATGAGTTAGTTTCACTTGTGGTTTACTAGGCTTTAACATGATTTCTTTAGTTTTGCACGAGAGGCTTCAGGGAGGATCCCACAGAGTATACTATTATCCTTACCCTACGTATATATAAACTGTTTTTCAGGTCACTTGGAGCAGGTTGGAGATCAAGCTGGTTACTAATACCTTGTGGTTGCAGGAGCTGTTCGGGCTTGTGGTCGCTGCTGTTTTTCATTTTGTTGGGTAATTGTAGTTTTCCCCTTTTAGTTTTAGTACTTTTTCATGGCATTTCATATATGTACTTGGTTTACTTTAATATTTCGGTTCTTAGTTGGAGTTGGTTGGTGTCTATCATATCTCTCTCTTCCGAATGTGTTCTCATAGAGGGTAATGCCTCCCATTTGTGTGTTACTATACCCTCGGTGCTAGTCGCCAACCTGTGGCTTACTGGAGGCAGGACTCGGGGGGTCATTATATCCCTTATCACATTCCCAGCGTAGAAGGGGTACACTTTGTGGGGACGGGGTCGTGAAAAAATAGGTACCCATTATTTTCACACATAAATATCACATCTTATAAGAATGATATTTTATGCATAAAATTACAATCTAGACTAAAATAATATAATTCTGGTGTCATTTGAAATTTGGATAAATAAAAATCATAATAATTAGAGATCTATATCAACTCCCCCTATGTTATTCACAACTAAAACCCTTCACAGACATGTAATACCTAAAATAATTCTTTATAACCCAAATAATGGAATCATAATAAAGGGGGAGAAATGATGCTGATTATGGTTAATCATTGAAGATATTTATGATTACATAAACATAACATTATCAAAATGTTATTTTAAAATTTTCTTATCATATGAATAATGTACATGTATATCATAAATAATAATATTGATTCATGTCATAAGTTTCAATAGTTCATAAGGAAATAATCATAGTGGAATAAAATTACATTTTTCTGAGGGCATAACATTTTCATATGACTTGAGTTTATAGAACACACATACTCATGGAAAATCATTTACATATAAAATTTGAATTTCCAAGACTGTCATTGTAAATTGGATTCACTATCCATTCCATCATATTACTTTTAATGGTTTAAATTGAAGACTATTACGATGGACATGCTCTAGCTCATTCCACAATTTCTACCTTTAAGCAGTGGCTCTGTCCCATAACCCAAGTCTAGGGTTTCTTTTTATATTATATATAGGGGAAGCTTGTGAAGACTTCATCATTGAGCTAAAGGATCTTAGACATCACCTCACCCTTCTCAAGTTCATATTTTTTCATTTTCATTTGTTAGGGTTCATTTTGATGGTTTTTCTATTTGATGTTTTCATGGGGTTTTTCAGCGCTGTCGTCACTGGATTTCCCTTTCAAACCTTAGTCTTCCCTTTCAATTCCAATGGTTCGTCTGATTTAGAATCTGATAAGGGATCTTCTGTGGTTTTTTTCTCTCTGTATACATTCCTAAAGAGGCATTTCTCGCCCATATCCACTCAGAACCCCTCACATTAGACACTCCCCCGATATGCAATTTCGTCTTCCAGTCATTGGTGATGAAGACACGGTTTAACGATCCTTGTTTTTTATCCTCTTTAGGGTGATGCAGATGTGGTGTGAGAGGGTGCCTTGGGAATGAGGCAGAGTTTTTATAGCTATGGTTCCAGCATCATGTTGTAGTCTTAAATGGAGGGTTATTTCCCCAAGAATCCAACATTTCGTTATGAGGGTATATTGTGGATGATTTCTTCTATTGATGAGTTTGGAATTTTAAATTTGAAAGGTAAGGATTCAGTCCCTTTTTGAATTGATATATGACTACAGTATAGTGGTTATTCTTGTTGAAATGATACAATCAAGATTATTGGTTTTCTACATAAGTTTTTTGGTGAATTGGATTAGGTAGTGGAGAGGTTTTTGTTGAGGCTTAATAACATGGATGTTTTGATATCATATATTGGGTTTTTATGTTGTTTGTTTTCTAGACCATAGGATTAGTATTTAAGAGACTATACCAGTTCAACGTTAAGGGGATTCTCCAGAAGTGGTTTAGAGCATGGGTTTTTTCCTAATAATTTTATCCATTCTTAGATGTTTGAGAGGCTATGGAAACTACCACTAGTACCGGGCATGCACATCTAGGCATAGGAAATCTTGCTATGCAGCGATGAAAGGTTGATTCTGGACTTAACATCATTGATGTTGGGGATTGACATTCCTTTGAATAATTGATCTGGGCTGGATGTTGGGATTTTGAACCATAAAGAAATTGTTTTATTTTTTATGTCTTG
Source organism: Viscum album (assembly GCA_963277665.1). NCBI lineage: Eukaryota > Viridiplantae > Streptophyta > Magnoliopsida > Santalales > Viscaceae > Viscum > Viscum album. The sequence goes on along the minus strand of OY728122.1, from coordinate 1,500,327,822 downwards.
TTGGGTTCCCCCTCACCCCTTAAAAGGGGATTATGTTTCAATAAAAATAGTAATTAACAGCGTGTTCTGTTGACATATTCCGTTACTGAACTCGGTTCACTCAACATTTCAATCCTTATTAACATATTAGATATCCATCATTACAAATATAATTATACGGATATATAATTATAATCATTCCCAATACATAATAAAATCGATGATATATGTTCTACAAGAAAACACATCATTCATTATAGAATAACCTGTGGAAGAGAAACCATTTTCAAATACATTTTATAATTTCACCATAACATTACCTTCAGAAAATTAAATTATTTTATAAATTACTCATCTTAATAATAATAAACAATATTGATAAATAATAATGATTGTATCCTTATAAATTTCCCTATTATATCATATGTAACATTAAATGATGTTATTTTAAATGAAATTTCATTTAATATATCACATGAAATATTTCATGAGGAAAATAACCATTTCATTTTAGATCAAAAAATGTTATATATAAAAATATAAAAATAAAATTGGAAAAATTAATTTTAAAATTTCCCTACAAACATATTAATTTTTCTTCAATGAAAATATGAGTCATGAGAGATAGAAATTCTCTGGATGTCATATATTCCAAAACAAAGATTATATTCACACTTTTGTCAACATTCTAATGTACTTGATCCCAAAAATATAAGATTCCTTTTGATTTTTTAAGAAATTTAAATCAAGGATTAAAATTAATTTTATAAATTATATTATAGTATAAAAAATCAGTTAAAATATTTTAAGAATACATATGTATAGAAGAAAAATATTTTCAATCAAATAAGTAAAAAAAGATGATTTTCATAATTTTTTTTTCAGTCAACTATGTTATTAATGAGTATTAATTGAAAGGATAAAATGTAATATACATAAATAACCATTTTATTAAAAAATAATTGGATTCATGAGATGTGGGTGACTAAATTTCTTCATCTGATACTACATCATAATAAGTCCTGACATAAAAATAAATTTTATCATAAGTCCCTTACCACTTGGCTAACATTTTAATAAAAAACTCATCAATGAGGTAACATTATATGGATATTTAAATAAAAAAAGTAATTATAATTAGCATAAATTTAATTCATGTTATGTATATATACATATATAGAACCAAATTATTGGAATATGTTATGTGTCTGAAATAAATATATATTAGATGAAAATTCTTAACCAAATGTTCACCTTTGATTGATTGTTTTTAAAAATCTCATATAAGAAATTTAATATTATTATAATTAAATTTTAGAATAATTGAAATAATTTTGGTGTTATATATTTCTCTCTTATAACAAATTAACACCAATTTAATTAGAATTCATTATTAAAATTTTCATTTTTGGGTGTTAACTATTCTGTTTTTCAAGAGAATTTAGGTTTTGTAGTTTTGATATTGTTTTGATCATGGTTACATCACCTCATGAATATTTAAATTAATATAAATATAATATTTATTTAATATATATTTATATACATCCATATATGTTATAGATTGATAAATTAATTATATCATTCATTGAAATGGTAGGGCATACATACATATGAATGTTGTTTTCTCTTTCTGATTGATGGGACAAAATATTAGTAAATAAAAATAACTTTTTTAAAATAAATATTATTTCATATATATAATATGTATACATTAAATCCATCATTATTTCCATATATTAAAATCATACATGTTAAACAATTCACATTGCTATGTGGAGCTCGTGGCCCACACATACACATAAAGGATATTATTGTTTTCCAATGGATTGGAGGGTATGTAAGAATATTTTGTATTATAATTATATAAGAATAAATTTATTTTAAATATAAGAAATAAAATTTAATTTAAACGTAATTTCTATCTATGAATTATTGTGATGAAGAATTAATAGTTTCTACATAATGAGGCGGTAGTCCACAAGATCGAATGAGTGATACATTCACATGCTGTTTGATGGAAAAGAGGATGGTTATTGGTGGTTAAATAATATTAATAAAATTTTAGGGTATTTTTAAGAAAAAATTTATAAATTTTTTAATTAACACTATCTAATAAGTGGATATAATATAAATATTATATTTCAAGTGGTTGGATAAGATGATTACCCCTCCGTCGATTAGAGTCCCACAGATCCTTTATTAAGGCCCACTGGAATTGTGTTTTATGAAACAAATAATCTCAAATTAATTTAAATAGTTTATTATATATAATTTTGGTTTGGTTGGATTGTTCTATAAGTCTCAAAATAGTGTAATGAAGAGGTAGTAGGGGTGTCTTTTTATAATTTCCAGAGAGGAAACACTATGAATTTATATAAATATGAAAATATCATAAATTCATTATGAAAAATAATTATTCCAAAGAGATAGATATTAAAATATTAGATATGATGTTGTAAAAATATATCCTCACAAAAGGACATAGATATCTTTATTTTTTTATAATTTTCATTATATATGGGTTTAACCAAAGTTAAAACCATTTTATCATTAACAACATTAATTTTGTAAATGTTATTTGTAATTATTTATGACCAAAATTTAATGTTTCAAAATTTAAAAAATCGGACATGATTATTCAAAATATTGATATCATTTTATAAAAAAAATCTATATAATTGGTGGAAATTAATATTCACATAAAAATTCCAATAGTGATGAAATATAGTTTACAAAAAAAGGTTGTCTAATATATAAAATATTTTTAGTCCATTATCAACATAAAATTAATTAAAATTACCACAATTTTATAATTCAAAATATAAATGAAATAATTTAAATTTTTTGAATTTTTTTTAAAAAGATGTGTTTTCAAATGTTTGAAATGAAAATATAGTTTTCAATATAATTTATAAATTTCACTATGCATTGAAGAATGAATATTTTTCTAAAAAAATTACCAGAATTCACTCTTAACTAATTTATAAACATTGATTTTAAAAATGATTATCATTTTTTCAAATATATTTTCCAAAAGTTGAAAAAATATTATATTTTTTTCTCACACAAAGTCAAAATAATTTTTGTTTAAAAAGATTTTTTTAATTATAAAAGGACTTTAGAAATATAAAATGTAATATTATTTAAAAAATAATCAAATTTTTTAAATTTTTTTCCAATTTATACCTTGATTTTGAAATCCATTTTATAACAATACACTATACTACATTTAATTTATAATTGATATTGATTATATACCAATATATAGATGAATTCTTTTAAATTATATATATTAAATTATCTAGTTGTGGAAAGACATTTACCCATAGATTTTTTGATGTTTTAATACCTAGATGTAGGAGACCTTGTACCATGGTTATCGTTGTGTTATTTTTATGTGACCCTTGTCCTTGGAAGGTAGTAGTCACTACTTCTGTTAGAGAGGAGATGGAAAGGGACTTCCATACCTCTATATGTGTTATATATTATTGTTAAATAGTGATGTACAAATTATTTAGGTGATATTTTAGGTAGCCTTAGATGAGGGGGAACATCCCTGGTTTTGTTTCCAAATTACATTGCTGATATAGGGTAAAGGTTGATAAAAAGTGTCCAGGTGGTTTGACCCTGCCAGTTCCAGTGCCCATTTATATGGGGGGATGTTGTGATGGAATTTATTTTTGGTTTACATAGAACAAAAAGATTCATGAAACATTTTTGGATGATTGTCAAATTTTGGATGAAGGTTTTTCACATTTTACTAATCCCAAAACTCACATAGTCAGTGAGTTGGGAATGTTGAATATCTATGAGGGTGTTTGTTTACATGGGGTTCCCGCAATCATCGTTTCTATCAAGGCTTCACATTTCATGTCATGCCTTTAGATGGTCTTGTAGAATTCCTCTGGGTATCATCTAATTTTTAGTACAACTTACCATCCTCATACCAATTGAATTTTAGATAGAACTACTAACATAATAGAGTATATGATTTCATATAATTTTCAAGGCATAGGTGGCTCCATTGATGGTAACCAATCCTTGATGGTTTTCCCTTTCAAAAGTAGTTACTAAGATTTAATACAAATGGAACTATTTGGGCATCACTATATTTTATTATGATTCTATTTTATGTATCTACCTGAGGTGGATGAGGTATAAGGTGTATGATACCTTTTAAAAGGTGTAGTTGATGGGGATGTTTTTGGTGAATACGAAAACCAAGAATCAATGAAATTTATACTAGATGATACGACCATTGGATTTTTCAATTGTCAACTAATGTCTACTATAGGTGTCACCTTTTTTGGGGAATAATTTTCCATGGATGAAATGTAAACTAGTAATATGGTTTTTTGAAGTAGTTTTGATAATATATCGGGTTGGTTTTGTGGCATAACATCTTGAATATCCACTACATTATCGAGGAATGCATGATGTGATACACACTTCTCATATTAGTGTGTACATACAAACACATGTTCTTGTTATAGAATATGATTACATTTAGTAAGATCCATTTTCAAATCATGAGGAGCATCTTGGAAGGACTATTGAATAGAGGGGGAATATGGTACCACTTTTTTGTATCCTGTTGAAGTATGGACGAATCATGTTTGAGATATTGGACAATATATATGATGTTAAATCTATGAGACATAAGTTATTTTATAATTATTTCTATATATATTCTTATATAATTATATTTCATTATTTGTGTATTTTTATATCATTTTTTGTCTTTAAATGTTCACGAATACTCCATTTTATGTAATTTTTAATAGGCCTCTTTTGTGAAAAAATAAAAATTTACTATTTAACTCTTATACATATAAAGTCTATATGCTTTTTAAAAGGAAAATAACGTATTTAAAGAACTTGATTATGCGTAACCTCAAGAATCTACGAGTTTCATAATGGTATGTGAGATGTTCATGCACCACATAAGGGTAAATACTGACCTCGATTAATGTTTGACCTATAGTTCTAATGGTTATATAATAATAACAAATGCCTTATGTAAGGGATTTTTGAAGTTTATTTTCAATGTGTTCAGTTAGAAAATAATGTGCTTTTGTATATTAAAGAGTTATTAAAGAAATATTATGGCTGGAGGATTAGATATGTATGGGTAACATACAATTTTCAATGGAGAAATAATGCTACACAAGTTTTACATAAGGATAGTTAGTATGATTCATTAGGGTAACCCGTTGTTTATAAATGTTTTTATGGGTATTCTTATACTCTTATAAGTGTAAAAATGAATTACAGTATTCATGGTAGGTTTAATAGACCGAAATAAGTGTAATATCCAACACCCTTACACAATAGAATAAGTTATATAAGGATAAATCCCTTATAACATTACACATCTCCAATTGAGGGATTTTTTTTAAAAAACCTCTTTATGAATATTTTTCCCCAACATAATCCTATTAGGTGTTTTTATTTTTCAAATGGAGAATGCGTTTGATAATTACTTCCATGAATAGATTAAATCACGTGAATCTTATATTTGAAAAAATCTAAAGATGCAGTAGTAAAGAAAATTTGTTGAGAAAAATTAATTAGTGAATTCAATTTTTCATTCACAACACTATGGAGTTGTTCATGGGTTTCCATATTGAAAAAAACCATAAATTTCATATCATTTTTTATAATCCTATACCCTTTAGGTCTTGTAATTTTCGTATTATGATTGGTAAATCCATTTTTGATTTATATGAATTCTTATTCTAGGTTCTAGATAAGGTGGAATGCTCACCCCTATCTTATATTATTATGGTCAGTATTTTATAGGGATAATTCTTGGTTGGAATCTATATTTCAACTCTAAATTTTCATTAGTTATTTATAAAGTTTATAATTCCACATACTTCTTGAAAACAAAAAATTATTCCACTAATGATAACAACCTAGAATTATTATGAAATTATAGTTAATGATTATCATGATTTTAACATATTATTCTAGAGTTATACAATATTATCACATGTGAAATAATAATTTCTTTTAATTAAGAAAATATTTTGAACAAATTATGTAGTAAAATAAAAATAATTTAATTATAAAGCAGATAAAAATTAAAATTTTAATTTGATATTCTACTTCATGGTGGAAATAAAATATTGAGAGTAGGCTATTAGAGTTTTTTAGAGTGGATTTATGTGAAAAATAAAAAGGTTATATATGAGAGATAATTAATTAATAATCCTTACAATTCCTCATAAATTAATTTTTGGTAGAAATTGCTTTGCATTTTGGGGCACTCAATTAAAAAAAAAATCATGGTAAAATTATTGTGCTGGAATACCTTTTTTACAATGATTTATTATAATATAATGTGATTAAGTGTATAACAAGAAACCTATTTTGATATTTGATTCCATGATTATTCAATGAATTTGTTGTTTCAATTTTTTTATTATTAAATCTCTTTATGTGATTCTACTATTTTCTCAAGTTGACAGCCTGAATTTCTGACTTATGACAGATTCAAGACATGATTGTTTATGGGCCAGATAATACTCAATTTCTTGAGATTGTTGAGACTTGTGTTACAAGATTAGTGATAATTATTTCTATCTTATCGCATCATATGTTTATCTTACTAGCATTGAGATGATGAATGTTAAACCACTGGTTTATGGTGGAATGACTAGTTCATGACGACTCAGTATGTGTGGTATGAGTATTAGGCTTGTCGAACAATTATTATTGTAATGGAATACAAGTTTAATATATGAGAAAATGTTTTTTAAGGATGAATGTGTTGTTTCCACCTAGATTTATTATACACACCCTGTATAAGAGTTTGAATTCATTTTCATACATCTTTTATAAGAACCCGAGTAATGGAAAAAGGCACAAAGATGATGGCTAATGAGAGGATCCTGAAATTAAAAGAATCCATGGACATTGGTGGATTCTTATGAGGACCTCGAGGGTAGTAATTAAATTATATAGATAAAATATTATTTAAAAAATTATATTTTTCTCTCAAATGTTGACTAACTCACTATATATAGAAATCATTGAATTTGATATTGAACACATGATATAGAGTTAGTGTATATTTGGGGATATAAAATGTGACCGATTAAGTTTTTTTGAAATCCAAAAAAGAATTTATAGTTTTAATCAATTTATAAATAACTATATGGTTTTTTAGATTCATTATTGTGTTATAGTGAATTTATAAATTTAATCACATTTCATGATTATGGGCATATTCATGATGTAGAAGATAATTGTTTTTGATTTAATCTTCATAACACCTTAATCATCTTTTTTCTATGGTTAGGAACATTAAGGTTTCGGTGAATTATGTGTATCAAAATAATTTTTAAAAATAATCAAAACTAAAATATTTATTAGACATAACTTATTCATGGAAATTAATTTACCAATTTTAAACAAACATTTGATATTTTTCTATTAGTGGTAATGATATATTAATAGAAAATAAATTTAAATATGATTCTCAATATAACATTAAAAACATGAGAAAAATGAAGGAAATAAAAATCCTCAAAACCCCTCCATTTATTTACATTATATAAAAAAATATTTAAGTTTCCACTTAATTTTAACAATGAGTGTTTGAGATGGTAAGGGAATATTAAATAAATTCATAAATAAAATTGTGGTGGATATATAGTGATGGAAATTTTACTAGTTAAAAACCATTCCCCAAACTCTAGTGTCGGAATACATTCAAGAAATAACCTTAACCTCTTATTTATAGTCATAGATATCATATAGGTTGATATAAATTCCCCCAAAATATCCAATTAAATTTATATAGGACAATCACCTAACTCTATGGAAATATGAATATGTAATTTACGTAATACATTGTAAAATTTACCCTGGACTATATTGTTGAAAACAAGTTAATGATGTGATCTAAGGATTTTTTATGTGAATAGTGAAGCGATGAACATTGAAATATTCTTCCCTCAAATACTAACATCAGAAATGATTTTCATATCATGAATCAAAATGACCATTTTCAAAATCATTTTTATTCCTATATTCTCTCCATTAGAAACAAGAATTCACAATTGAATAAAATTAAAAAGATCTTATACACGACACAACACATTCATCCAAAAAAATAAATTATGATAGTATTTCTCGGGGATATCTCACATTATAAACTCAAAATGAGAATATATATTCACAAAATGAAACTTTTTAGATTCTTTTATTTCTAGTTATTAATTTTTTTAATCAATTCTATTTTAAAAGTAAAAGTCATCTTCAATATTCAACCTTCTTTAAATGTGAAATTACAAGATTATTTAATTCATTGAACCATTAATCTTCGGCTGTCAGTCTACTTCATTACAAGTCATTATCTTCCTTTAATGAAATATATTTAGTCATTTTCAAACATAACATATTCAAATGTATCATTACATTATATAAACAAAATATTATACATGTGGGTAAGAATTATCAATTTAATTTAGAAAATAAATATATTATTTTTTCAAATAGATATCAATGAAATATTTATGTCACCCGCTATTTCATAATATTGTTTTTATTTATATTTTATTTATCATATTTGAATCCACAATTTTTGGATATTTTTATTACATATACGACATGTATGCCTATATCATTTATAAAAAAATAATAATTATATATTTATATTATTGTTTACTCTATTATTTAATTTTGTATTATATGAAAATATTATTTGGTTGTAGTCTCCCCACTAAGGGAATTACACCCAATATAATATTAAAAGACCTATTGAATATGGAGAGAAGTATATTAGGTGAAATGGCACTCCATCCAGAATCAATATTGTTGAGTTGTTACATTGGCATCAGATGATTGTCCAAAATGGATGTATAATCTCATTTGAAATGTTGAGATATAAGGTCCCCAATAAGGAAATAATTCTCCAGTGGTGGTGAATGTTACTCCATTGAATGATAAATTTATTGAAATAAAAATGTTACTACACTTTTCTTCAAGGTGATCCTTTCATTTGATGAGCCTAATTAATTTTAACTCAAAAGTTAAATAAGATTATCCAGGGTTAGTGATCAAAATAAGTGAGTATTTTGGTTATTTCATGATGTTTTTACATTTGAGTACAAGCAATAATAAAAAAATAATTTTCTATAACGTGAGGATATATAGTAGCTTCTTGAATTTTTTGGACGTGTGGGTGATCATTGGAGAGGGGAAAACATATACCGTGGGGTAACTATGGTGCTTTCGGAACACATATATTAGAATATGGTCTATGAAATAGTGAGATACATTATCCCAATAATCCATTTTGGTATTCGAGTGTGCCATAAAGAGGGGGAAATATGTCTGCATGGTTACATGTGTTCTTGTGTGGCCTAGATGTTCTAATTAAAGTGTTTGAAATGATTCCCTACTAAATATAATAACTGATGTATGTAAACTATAAAATAAATAATCTATATATTACTGTTAAAAAAGAGAGAATGAAATTATATTTCTAGAAGTAACCAAGGTATAAATATAAAAATAATATTTCTGGGGCATATATCATAAAATTTCATCGTCATACATTAAAATAGAAGCAATTCTTGATAAATAATATTGTAACGTAAAATGAATTTCCATTTCAGTAACATTAGATTCATAATCCAAATGTATGAAATAAATTATAATTTAAATATAAAAACCATTAAAATAATTTTATTAATGATACAACAAATAAATGGGGTTTTATATAATCAACATAATATGTGATTGGTATGTAACACTATATATGTCCCAAATAATACAATTAGAGATGATAATCCCTTTCCATATTGTATAGTTTCAAATAAAATCTCCTGTAATGAAATATTTTGATATATAAAATTTAATACCATTAATTAATAAAGATATATTAATTAAAATATTAATGGTTTAGTATATACAGCTTATAAAAATAAATTTTCCTATAAAATAAAAAAATAACAATGAAACAATTTAGAGATGAATAGCCTTAACTTATGTCTGACATGAATTCTAGAACACTAGAATCCAATATAATAAAATTAGATAAATTATAATTCAAAAATAGAACCATTTAAACAATTATAATATAATTTATTATCAAATTTTAAAATTATAATTGAATACATTTAATAATGTTTTCCGGATATCCATGTTTACGGGTAATAACTATTTCATTTTTCATGTATTTTGTTTTTCTATTGTTATGGTACATTAATATAGATCATGATTACATCATATATTTATCCATAATCAATAAATTATATTCACATCCATTCACAATTTTTTGTTATAAAATTTTATATTAAAGGCCGTGATGAATAATTAGTTACCTAAAATTCTGGAGATGGTAGTTGATATACACACACGAGTGATGTTTCAAAATTTTGATTGATTAAAAGAATGAAAATTAAATCAAATGAAACATTATCAAATAATTATTATAAATTAATTATCATATATATACATTCAATATATCAATATTACAATATATATAATTCATAAATTACAGATAGTTAATTTCACTTCATGGAGGTGGTGGTCCAAACATATGCATGATCAACGATATCATATTCCAAAATAAGGAATTATAATAAGGTAAAAATGATAAAATAATTCCAGAATAAATAATTTTACATAAATATCATATATAAACCTAATATAAATCATAATAACCTACAATGAAATATGGTTCTAAAATTGATTCATATTTCAATTTAGAGGTCGTATCCCACTCGTTCACACAAGGAATTCATTCATTTAAAATATGATGAAAAGGATGCGGAAAATGGTTGTCAAATTTTCATAATGAAATATCATTATTTTGATAATATTATATTCATTAATTCATGATATATACAACATGATTATAGGGCTTTTATTAATTAATTATATTCAAATATCTCTTTTATTATTTTTACCAGTTCATTGAGAGTCCCCCATTTTCTTACAAATTATTCCTTGAATTAATGGTATTATGAGAATAAAAATAGATATATGATAAAGTGAAGGAATCTAGAAATATTTTGGAATATATACTATTAGAAATATAATGGTTAAATTTTATGAATTGGGGAGGATATGTTGTTCCCTTTTATAATGAAGACTAGGGAAACATATGAAATTACAAAGAATATTACCACAATATATGTTATATTTCATATTGAAAGTGGATCTAAATCACACTTAATTATAGGGTAAAATATGATATTATTGAAATATAATTAATAAATATAAATTATAAATGTTTATTTGGTATTATTACACAGATATTCTAATTAATCCAATGAAAAACTAGATTTAACCCAAACCACGTCAGAAAAATTTATGGTTTTTACTCATCATAATGATTGAAAATTAAGGTGAAATAATTAAAATATATAAATTTTAATTATAAAAATATACGATAAATTTTATCAAATTCACCTTCAATTACTGTACAAAATTAACTTTAAAAAAATTGTGTAAAACACAATTAAAACCAATTTATTAGGGAAATTCATTTTATGTATTTTCCAGAATTTATGTCAATTACATACCTTATAAAAAATTATATATAAAAAATAAAATATGTAATAAAATAACTATTTTATAATTTTAATTTTCCTATTTTTTAAAATTCCATTTATTTATTTAGTATAAATAATAACTCCTTTTCCCCTTAATTTTTTTAGAAAACAAGTTTTATGGAAAACAATGAACTTATTCCAAAATAAATAATTACTATGATTTGTATGAAATTACTTGAATTATATTTAAACAATATATCTTATTTTAATTTGGAACCATATTAGGTGTATAATGACTCTATTAAATGAATTTATTTGTTGAAATTAAATGATAATTTTATGAAAATTTATAATTAGTAAATATTCACATTAAATTAAATATATCAAGAAACTCAAAACAAAATCACCCAAAAATAATATTTATTTTCAAATTTAAATAATTTTATTATCTTGTTTGAATAAAAAATAAAGAATTGTAAATTTTTTTTAGAATTTCTATGAAAAAATGAGGAAAAACAGTTATAAAAAATATATAATTATAAAGTATAAATACACCTTATTAGAATAAATTTCATTATGTAAAACCATTTAATTTAGTTTATTATAATGTTGTTAATACTATTTATATAACATGTCTAATTATTTGGTTATAATGGTATAGTACAAATAATTACAGATTTATCATATATCATAGTTTTTTAATTCTTGGTGTTGCATGTAATTAATGCAATGAACCAAAGTGTTATTTTAATCTTATTATTTAGGTTTATAGAGGCCATTAAACGTTTTTTTTCTAGAGTTGATCAATATTAATTATAAATTTTAAATGAATGTAATAAATATAAAAATGGTTTCTTAAATGGTTAATTGAAGTTAATAACAATTAAATTAAGAATAATTCCGAATAAAGACGGTATTTGATGAGTAATTGATCTAATTGGTGATTCATCATGGGGCTTATATGTAAGATGATAAAATTTTTTACTGTGGGGATAATAAATGAAATTAAATTGAGTAAAATTCTGAGATTCTGAGATATCCATTCATAAGATAAAAAATATTATTAATGGTATGTGTTTCTTCAATCATTATTTAAATAACATTGGATGTAGAATCATTTAAGAGTCGATGTGTATTATCTAATAGTGTTTATTTAATGATTTAATGTAGTTACAAATAATTATTTATTAAATATATATTTATATAATAGAATAATATTCTTGAAGACTGTGAATAAATACATTTGTTATTATTAATTATGTAATCATCAATACATGTAGAGGAACTGATTATGGAATTCATGTCAACAAATTTAATGGATGTTGGATGATGCCAAATATTTCATAAATTGTCAATAAACATCATTCTTGATTAGTTAGTTGCTATATAACGTGGAAATACCATCTATTTATAAATATTATAATTGAATGAGATTTAATTATACACATTTTTGGTGAAAATTATTGAAGATGGTTTATTATAACTTTTATTTTATTTGGGGAATAAATCTATAAATATTAATTAGATATAGTTAACAATGTTAAGGTAAACTCAATATGAAATAATTTATGTATGAGCTATAAGAAACTAATATAAGGATTATCCTTATATATTAATTTCATTGTAAATGTATTTTTGAAATCACATTTTGTATTTCTAGGTTACTCAAAATATTGAACACAATGGTTATTTATATTGTAAAAATCATGTAGTATTTGTATAGTTAATCCAAACTACACATCAAGGTAAGTTGAAATTCACATTTTTTAAACGTACCTTATATTTTTTAGGTTATATAAATATTTGTACGGGAACATTCTCTATTATGTAATATTAATTCATAGGTTTAATAATGGAGTAAATAATTTGTTTGTTAATCATCACTACTATAATAGATCCATGTATGAGTCCTCATAATATACCATAGAAAATTTAATTGAATATATAGATAATAATACATCCACAACTGTGTAATCAAAATCATCTATCCCATAATGATTATTAAATTTATAGTTTTGAGGATGATTACTACGTATTCATCATGTTATGAAATTTAAAAGATCTTTTTAATAATGATTCATATCAAGTTAAGAAAAATAAATAAATGATATTAATAATGGATATTATATAAAAATTCAATAATAAATTCCAATGGTTAAATTCCAATCATTCAATGTTCAAAAGATAATGATACCATAACTAATGATTGATGAATGAATAAATGAAATATATACATCTATGTTTTTCACCATATAGGGAGGAAATATTCAAGAACTATAAAATTAAATATGTTTTAAATTAATTCCAACGTTGATTTTTATGATGAATTTTTTTTGATCAGAGAAATAAAAAGATTGTAAGTCTCAAAAATATGTATAATGAATATATTAATGAAATTTTAAATGATTTTTTTAGTTCCATTAGAGAAAATTCCTGAAAATTAAGATCATGATTGGTTGAAATATAAATTTCAAATATTATTGAATAATATTTTAGTGATGATGTGATTAAACAATTTAAATGAAGTAGAAATATGTGAGGGTAGAATATAGATTCCGTATATAATCGAAAAAATTTCATGTAGAATTATGATGTATTATCAAGATAATATGCCATTTTATCCATACAACATATCTAGTTAGTATATGAATTAAAGGTAGAAACTATACAATTCTTAATTTTAGCACATAATATTATTGGGAAGGGGGGGTTCCAATGTATAATTAAGATAATGTTTTTTCCAATAAAGGGGTAGTAGAGAATAGTTACTTAAATGGACTATGGGGGATTTAATTGTACACAAGAATATTATAGTGAAAACTTATAACCATTATTTATCAAAAAATTTAAAGGGAAAATGATGCGGACCATTTTGAATACTGTAAATTTAGGAAGAAGATCATCCATTTTTATAGAACGTAAATGATATAAAATTTTTGATCTACATAAAAGTTGTGAAATCCATTTCAATAATATAAAGAGGAAAATATTTTTTTTCATTAATTTTTATGTTTTGTTCAATAAAACTGGGTCCATATCTATAAAATTTTCCATTTGAATTTTGATAATAATAAGGATATTGTGTGTGGGGGAGAGGAATAAAACCAATGTATCACTAGTGACATTTTCAAACATCTTATAATCTATCCTCACTATTTATTTAATGTTATGATCATTACTTCTTATCATATATGGACTCAAAACAATGATGAGATAACATGAGATATGTTGTAAAATCCATCAATTAAACATTTTAATAGGTGAACTTGTATAATTATTTTCAAATAAGAAAAAAGTACCAATACTGATTCAACCCCCTATCAATGTCATATATGTACTAATGTAATACATATAATAATAATCATGGAAGGACACATGAGATAAATCAAGACAATTACACCTGGATCTAGTGTCAAAAAAAAATCATTTGTAAAAAAGTATTGTTTTGAAAGGAAGATACCCAATTTTGATGATAAATAATTAAAATTTTAATATGAAATGTGGAGTATATTTCATACCATAGATCACATATTTTTAGGGTTTTATAGAATTAGGAAAATCCCTTAGCATTATAAAACACATATCTTTCTAATAAAATTATAATCATTTCTATTATACTAACATTTTTTGTTACATAATAAGACATCAAAATATACACCTAAAAATATCAATACATTATACCCTTCTAAAAATATATATAATAATTTAATTCATTATATCCTGGGGAAATAGAAATATAATAATTGTGTGATCTCTGAATATTAGAAAGGGTAAATATATGTAGTATCAATTCAAAGAAAACATGTGAGAAAAATATATTCATAAAGGAACGAAAAAATAACAATGGTTTATAATGGTAATAACCGATGGCATAAAAATGAAATTACCTGTCAAGAAATAAATCATTATCATAATATAAGTCACATTCCATAATATTTAAAAACATAAAATACTTATAATCTTGAGAGCATAACATAGGAATAAAAAATTAGAATAAGTATATTGCTTCATCATTAACACATAAAACATATTAAATGAAACTAATCTTTAAATTCATCACATAATATGTATGGACTAACTAATATTGTATTGAAACATTTTTTAATGATACCCAAAAAATATATTCATCAAATAATAGTATTTGTTTATCCACATGTGTATCTTCCGGGGCATGGAATAAATACAAACATACCATCTTGGTCTTAGTCCAAGTGCAAATGTACTCTTGATAACTTGGGATTGAAAAACATACCCAATTCATTATAGGTAAATATAACTCTATTTCCACACATATAGAAATAAAAATGATATCCAGGGGGTGCCACATGATCATAAAATACTTTAAAAATTTCATCATATAATAACCTAAGGAATATAAATTTGTTTCATGAATGCATTAAAAAAACATCTTCAAATTAGATATCCATAGATATGATGTTGATGGTTTTATACGATCATGTACTCAGTTGAACATAACATTCTTTATAAAATTTCTAAATATAATATAATCACATTTACAATATATGATTAAATTAATTTTTAAAAAAAGGGAAAAACTATTTTTTTACTTATTTTTATAAGATAAATACCAATAATATGGAAAATTAATTTTCATTTAAAAAACTATGAATCCTGAAACTTTTTATACAAGAATAATGATGAAAACTATGATAATAAAATAAATTTATTCCATATATGATAAAATAGAATATTCTTGTAACTGTTTCCTAAAACTTGAAAATATTTTCATACAAAAAAACATAGAAAATTATGATTTTAGGAATTTTTAATTATTAAAAACATTATTTAAAATTTACATTAAAAAATATTTATTTATTGGTGAAAAAAATAAATAAAACAATTTTAATGGAGTAAAAATAGTGTATGTTGATTACAAAACCATAAAAATAAAATATGATGGGATTTTTTAAAAAAAAAAATATCTCAACTATTTTATGTAGTAATGTGAGGAAATTGAATGGGAGTCATAAGAAATCTATCACTAACTGGAATATAACATTATTTTTTTTTGGAAAGATAAGGAAAATATAATTTTCCTCATTGTAAAATTAACATGTATAATCCTATAATAAAATGTGATTATATTATAAAACATTCCATCATTGGAAATATTTTAATTAACACCTCATGAAACATAGGAAAAAGGATTTTTTAATCCTGATAATTTTGAAAAAATTAACCATAATATAAATTTTTCGGTATTATATACATCATACAATATATAATAATTTGTGAAAACAGAATACAACCAATATAATGAAATGTGAGATGATAAATCCTACATACATTAACAACCTCAGATTAAAAAATATTCGAATTTTACAAATGAAATTGAAATTCATGTATCATGTTTTTAAATATTTTATTTACACAATACATTTAATAGTAATCATAAGAAAAATATATAAAAAATAGTCAAATAATATTAATTATGCATTAGAGAAATAAATTTCATATGAAATCCATACATCCAATCCAAAATTTTTTATATATTCTATTAACCTCCAAAATAATAAATTTAGATTCATTGTTTGTATATATATAAAATAAACTAACACCTATATTAATGTAAAAACTCGGAACATCCATTGAATGTTTTTTTCCTTAAATAGATGGGAATTTTATGAGTCTTCTAAAACTGACGGCCCGCGATTCCGAGGCCTGGGGTCCCCGAAATCAATTTTAGATGTTTTTTGGGTATGTTCAGTAAACGTTCGAGCATGATTTTATAACATTTGAACTGGTGCTCGGAATTCAAATCTGAGGGCACCATGGAACTCACAACACTGATATTTGTGTTAGTATACTTTCTCATCGACAGTAGTTGGCCAATAATAAAAGTAAGACTTTGGGTTTTCATAGAAAAATAATAAAATAAAGTGAGCTACACTTTATTTTATTTGAGCTTCCATTTGATGTGTGGTGGTTAAAACCTTCTCATGGAGGTTGGAGGTGGGACCACCACACTATAATCTCCCATGAGAGGTTATGGTGGGGGGGGGGCACCAAAACTCAACCTCCCATGAGAGGATTAATGTGGTGGGGACCACATGGAGAAAACGACCCTTATTAATGGGAGGAGAGTATAACCTCTCAACTCTCCCTCTTTAATGAGGGAGAGCCTCTTGACCTTCCCTTAATTTATTTGTCGCCAACTCCCCAATTAATATGTTCCAACACATGTGGATTAATTAAAAGGAGCCATGTAATTAATTCTCTATTTTTGAATTTTGTGCCAACACCTAAAATAATAGATCTATTATTAATTTTGGGTTGGCATTGCTCATTACAGTGGAAAGCTTGGGTGTTTTGAGAAGAGGATTATTGGGAGAAGGCCCCAATGGAGAACTCTCGCCAATGAAGAGTGATAAACGCCAACGATCCCTCGTTTACATCTTCCCATAACACCTACCGATGTGGTGTGTCTTCCACAGCCGACACTAATCAAGATTGGAAGCGTGCAGCGGACGCGACGAACGATGATCTTCTTCATGTTCTTTCTGTGACTCCGTCAACAAATGAAGATCGACAATAAATTGAAGGGGGTTTATTAGATGTTGATGTTATTCCTTTTCTATGATCATCTACGGTTGTAAAGGAATTTTTTGTGAATGAGTCCTTGATCATCTTCTTTTCTTGATGATCCAATTGATACCTCCCTAAACGCGGAGGGTGCGTGCCAAACCAACATGGCCCGACCCCTCCGCTGTTCTTATTTGAGATGATCCTCAACATAGTGAGGAAGCAACGAGATGAGGAAGGCGACGATGACAAAGGGCGTGCTTCCTGTGACCTCCGAAACCCACACTACCCTCACAGCGCTTTGCCCGAATCGGCCCCAGCCGAGCTGATCCCCAGCCGAGCCGGCCTCTGCACGTCCCACACACCCGGCCGCACCCCCAGACTGCGCCAGCCTACGCTGCGCTGAAACGGACTCCCCGGCTGCAGGCCCAACTAGCCGTGCCCTGCCCTGCGCCCTCCCAGCTGTTTGCCTGCCTCCCCGGTGCCCTCCCGACGGCCTTCCCGTTGCCCTCCCGGCCTGGCCGATGCCCTCCCAGCCACCCTGCCGGCCTGCCCATGCAACCCCCAGGCCTACCGGGCCGAGCCGCGCTGGCATCCCGAGCCAGACCACAGACTCCCCTGCAGTGCTGTTGGATGAACTAGCTTTCCCTTCCTGGCCGAGTTGCCCAATCCGCGCCCCTTGTGGCGCTGGTCGAACCCAACCGGCTACGCCATCTAGGCCGAGCTGCGCCCCTGGGGGCGACCTCCGAGCCGAATGGCCCGCGCGGCCCACTGGGCTGGGCCCAGTGTGCGAGGCCGAACCTAATAGGCTGGGCCACCCAATGGGTTGGGCCGGACCCAACAGGTTTGACCGGGTTGACCAAGACCGGGTCAGACCAGACCCAGGCCCACTACAGACTCTTTACATCTATGGCCATATATTTGGCATCAGTCGACCATTTGAGGAACTGTCAGCAGCACTGGTAATCATGGAATGTTGCGGTCCCATTGAGTATACCCCACTAGAGTTTGAGGTAATGTTGAGATACAGTCAGGTTTGGGTCGTACGTGAATCCAACCAGGCCCCCGGGACTAAAAAGCTAATAACTCACTGACCAGACATCCGATTGACTCACCGTCTATTGTGTTGAGACCCCTATGATGAGGTGGAACTTTGAGATAATTTAACGTGTGACTTTGAGACAGTTAGAGTATCGACCAGTAGCTTGTGTAGGGGATCTTCCCGAGATGATCAGGCATTTCTCCGGGAACCTAGTAGCTAGATGAGACCTGAAGACTACTGATCGAGTGACTCAGAGTGACTCGTATGGCCCAGTGGGGAGTGCCTGGTTGTGTCGGAAGACCCAAGGTGGAGGATCGCCTGGTTGTGGCAGCAGAACCGCGGTACTCGACAGGAGGAGTACCTCTGGAGGCTATGAGGGGGAGCAACTGGGTGTGGCGGAAGACCCGCGGTGGAGAGGGCCTCTGTGTGATCGCAGAAAACCCACGGTACTCGACAGGAGGAGTACCTCAGCAGTCCAAGGGTTCTGGGAAGCACATCTGTGTGACATGTTAGGCCCACTGTATTCTATAGTGGAGGAATTCTCTTGTATACGAGGGTTCAGATTAATACTATCCCTAGAATAAAATATTGGTTGAGCTGAGTCAGTAACATTTGTGATTACCTCTGGATTGAGATGGATTACTTGATAACTAATGTATATGTATGGGCATATACCTAAGTAAGAATATCAGTTGAATTAATACTTTTTGGTTTTTCCTTGATGGATTTTGTGAGACATTTAGGGTCTCAGGGTCCCTACTATGTATCATTATAAAACCCCTGCATGGTCTATGCCCACACTTCGTTGTGTTGGTTGTAGATGACGGGCAGTGCTGATCAAGGCTGAGTGGGCCAGGACTGGACAGTACCCAGAAGTGGAACACACAGCATGATAGTACACAGAGGAGACAGACAGACATGGAGTTCTGTGGAGGCTATCTGCACCTACCCATCAGATAGAATTACCTAGAGGACAATCCGGAAGCTATTTTACCTTTCTTCTGTTGTACTTCAGTTTCCTTGTACTTTGCATTTGGTCTTGTATTTTTGTCCACTTTACTTTTCAGAAATCCTTTTGTATACAGTTTTACATATAGTTTTCCTACAAACATATACTCTATTGTATGTGGTATAGTTTATAAAGTAAATTCCTTCCAAGTTTTTGGGGTATTTATGCCTTTGGAGAGAGTTTCTAGCCCCTGACCTATGGAAGGCAGAATTGGGGTAGTCACAACACGGGCCCTGGGTGATGGGTGGTGAAAAATTGGTATTAGAGGAGTCGGTTCTGCTATAGAACCTAGGAATCTGATCATTCTTTTCTGTGAAGAAGTACTGTTAAGGGTATATTGTGTGGTTTTTAGTTCAAGGAGTCTAGTGTTGCTGCATCGTCTGACATATCCATACACTAGGACCATTAATTCTGATTTTCAACTGAGTGAAAAAAAACACTGATTGCGTGTCTGTTTTCAAAAGTTTTTCTTTAAGTCATCTCAACCCGGTCAGCTCACCAGGTATAATCTTTTAACTGTGTCACATCTGTTTCTTTCAGGATGTCTCCCCATGGATGACTGGTTAAAGCCCTGATAGTCGTACACACAGATAGCCCACCAAGTGACGATGCCTCTGTGCATGGTCGTTTTCTAACATAGGCACCAGCAGTACCACATTCCGTTGGGCCACCGATGCCACCAGCCCTGGAAGTAGAAGATGCACGCCGTATGAGCATGTTTCATGAGTTACAACTCCAGAGGCCACCCAGGTTTAGGGGAGGAATGAACCCACAGGCAGCTGAGGATTGACTGGAGGCTATGGTGAGCGTCTTCAGACTGGTAGGGACACCAGCTGACATCATTGTGATTCTTGCTGCCAGCCTTCTACAGGAAGTAGTGGGCTGATGGTGGATCTTGATTCTCCAAGTCCAAAATGAGATGATGCTTCTCTGGAAATACTTCAAGAGCCTTTTTCGGGCAGAGTTTGTCCCATCGACCCTACGTGCTATGCGCATACAAACTCTACTTCATCTATAGCCGGGTAGCACGATTGTAGCTCAGTACTCAGCAAGGTTCACCGACCTCTCACGATACTCCACAGATATAGTGAGAGACCCATTATTCAGGGCCCAAAACTTCGATCAGGGGCTTAGGTGAGAGATCAAGGATTCTATGATCTCCCTCAGCATCCTGACATAGGCATGGGTGTTGGATCGAGCCCTCTTAGTGGAGAGCTTCTTTACTGAGTAGTCTCCAGCAGAAAGACCCACCACAGGTCGACATGCATCAGAGTCTTCTGTAGCTGATAGTAGACAGATGACATAGAGGTTTAAGGGGTCCAGACCTATTGTTGGACTACCCCAATACTCAGGATTTGTTGTGTGGGGCACCTGTGGTGGAGACAGACCTTCCAGGAGTGGGTAGTGTTATTCATGCGGTGGACAGGATCACATGGCTCGTGACTTCCTGACCCGCTGTTCTAATGATCAGCAGAAAGTTGAGGGACCTATCATCCAGATGCAGATGTTCGATCGAGGTGGTCCGTATGGAGGAGGCAGACATGGTAGAAGATATGGTCGTGTATCTGGCGGTGGAAAACATTATGAGGTGTTACCTCCACCACCACCAGGAGGTCTACCCCGACCACAGTGAGCTGATGGACAGGGGAGAGCTCAGCTCAATTTAGCTGAGGCTTACGATCACGACACTCCAGATATGATTCGAGGTATGATCTATGTCAACTCCACCTTTTATGTAGTTCTTATAGACACATGTGCTAGTCACTCTTAAATTTCCACGGCCCTCATTCAGAGATCAGATATTTTGACAGAGCCGTTGGCTTCATCATTACGGATAGAGACTCCCACTGGTGTAGACTCGATGATTACGCCCTGGTTCTGGTAGTGTGAGCTTACTCTAGGAGGAGAGATCTTTGGTTGGTATCTCCTCATTGAAGCATCAAGACCTTACGATGTCATCTTGGGTATGGACTGTTTATCTACAGTACATTCCCATATCGATTATATTAGACGCAATGTGCGGTGTGTCCGCCTGGATGGGACCAGGTTTACCTTCACTGGCGAGAAGGGAGACTTTGCATTATAGGATAGACTTACTCAGATTAGGGTGCGTCTGATCACTCATCAGTTGGCCTACGTTACACTTGGAGCAGTTGATGTGGAGATTATGACCTATAATGTAGTAGTAGACCAGTATGCATATGTTTTCCTTGACGATGTTTCAGGACTAACTCCTCCTAGATAGGTGGACTTCTACTTTGACCTGTACCCCAGGATGGAACCGATATCTACACCAACATATCAGGTGGCTATTAAGGATCATCACGAGATGCGGGTACTGGTTAAGGACTTATAAGATAAGGGATTCATCTGGCCCAGTTTTTCTCTCTCGGCAACCCCGATTCTATTCTCCAAGAAGTCGGATGGGAGCTTGAGGCTTTGTTTTGACTACCATCGCCTGAACTAGTTGACTGTGAAGAAAAAGTACCCACATCCGAGGATTTATGAACAAGATATTCCAACCATACCTTGACCTCTTTGTTGTAGTCTTCATCGACAACATTATGATCTACTCGACTACTGAAGAGGAGCATGCCTACCATTTATAGGTAGTACTGGACACACTTCGAGGGAAAAAAATTTATGGTAAGATCTCAAAGTGCCAGTATTGGATCTGAGAGGTTCACCTTTTGGGACTTGTCATCTCAGAGGATAGATTTGTAGTGGATCCATCGAAGATTGAGGTGGTACTTTCTTGGGAGCCACCCAGGAGTGTGACAGATGTGCAAAGTTTCCTGGGTTTGGCTGTTTATTACTGATGGTTCATACCAGACTTTCCCAGAGTTGCATCACCACTATCAGCCTTGACGAAGAAGGGGAAACCCTTAGTGTGTTCGGAGAGATGCCATCAGAGCTTTAAGGAGGTGATTTAGAGGTTGCCTTTTGCCCAACATCTTGAGGTTTCGAGAGGAAGGTGTAGGGTATATAGTCTATTGCGACGCATCAGGGACCATGAACATGTGTTTCATGATGCAGGAGTGAGCATTGATCGTATATGGTTCTCGGTCGCTAAGACAACATGAGCATAACTATTCTTCCCATGACCTGGAGTTACCAGTAGTCGTCTTCACCTTGAAGATGTGGCAGACCTATCTTATGGGAGAACGTTTTGCCGTGTACTCTTATCACAAGAGTCTCAGTTATATATTCTCTCAGAAGGACCTGAACCTGAGACAACAATGATGGCTTCAGTTCCTCAAGGACTATGACTTCGAGATAGTCTATACTCCTATAAAATGGAACGTTGTAGCAGATGCACTCAACAAGAGATCCGGTATACAACTGCTATGTGAGGCGATGGAGAAGATAGATGCTTTGTAGATATCATTTGTAGATAGAGATGAAAATGATTTCCTTCAGTCCCTTACAGTCACTCTCCCACTACATCAGCAAGTCAGGGAGGATCTGCATGGGGATGCGGACTGCGAGACACGACATGCTCAGATATCCACAAGGCAGGAACCTGATGGATTTTCTGAAAGTGGGGAGCATGTCATCCTCATCAAAGGATATAATATGGTACCATTGTAACTTCATGAGGATGTGTTGAGGGAGTTCCACACATCCCCTTTAGCGGTACATCCAGGAGTGGCGAAGATATATAAGGGCCTCAGATGACAGCACTGGTGGCCAGGTATAAAGAAGGAAGTAGTGGAGTTTGTCTCTCAATGCCTTAGTTGTCAACAAATGAAGGCCAAGCACCAGGTTCCACCAGGCTTGGTTCAACCTTTAGAGGTCCCATAGTGGAAGTGGTATGGACTATCCATGGACATCGTGATAGGACTTCCATGTACATCTAGGATTCATGACTCGATTTAGGTGATCATTGACCGACTCACCAAGTCGGCTCACTTGCTACTGATCAGAGAGTAGGGTTCAGTAGAGAGCTTGGGACGCCCTTAGGGGCAAGAGATTGTTTGTCTACATGGAGTAACTTCTTCTATTGTTTCCGATCGTGACACACAGTTTACACCCCAACTATGGAAGTGGTTGAAGGAGGCTTTCCGGACACAACTTATTCAATGAATCACCTTCCATCATTAGATGGATGGTCAGACTGAGCGGACCATTCAAACCCTCTATGACATGTTATGTTGTTATGTGCTCGATATCAGTCATAGTTGGGAGGATCAGTTACCATTGGTGATGATTTCCTACAACAATATCTATCACTCCACCATAGGGATGGCACATTTTGAGGCATTGTATGGGCGACCTTGTGGATCAAATTTGTGCTGGACTGACCCCATGGAGTTAGCAGTAGTGGGACCAGAAATGGTACAAGCGTCCATGGAGAAGGTGCAGACCATCCAGGAATGGATGAAGACTGCACAGAGCAGACAGAAGTCATATGCGGACAGGAGATGAAGATCTCTGGGGTTCGAGGATGGCGACAACGTCTTTCTACTAGTCTCACCCCAACAAGGTATATAGAGATATAGCTGAGGCGGCATGTTATCTCCGAGGTTCATCAGACCTTTCTAGGTCCTCAGAAGAGTTTGAGAGGAAGCTTACAACTTAGCTCTTCCACCTCAGTTGCACTGGGTGCACAATGTCTTCCTCGTATCTCAGCTGAGGAGATATGTGAACAACCCTTCCCACATCATCGACCGTCGAGAGATGGACGTCAAAGATGGGGAGAATTATACAGAGGATCCAGTGGAGAATGAGGATTGACTAGAGCGGGTCCTTCATGGATGGTTGATACCTCTGGTGCATGTTCGCTGGCATCACAAGATCTTCTAGGATTACACATTACAGTGGGAGGCTCAGATGTGTGCTCAGTACCCCTAATTGTTACCTTAGTTCGAGTTGTAGCTTATGAGGACGTAAAATACTGAGTTGGGGAGAATGTAAAGGCTTGGAAATTCTGTTGAAATTTTTATTATTAAATACATGGGAATATTATGTGTCCGTGAAAACTGACAGAGTGTGATTCTGAGGCCCAGTGTTCCCGGAATCAATTTATAAAGTTTTGTTTGGGTAATTTTAGTAAACGTATGAGTGGGATTTTAAAACATTTGAACTGGTGTTATGAATTCAAATCTGAGAGAACCATTGAACTCGCAACGCTGATATTCTCTTAAGGAGAATTTCACTTCAATGACAGTTCGTTGAGAATAAAAGTTATATTTTGGGTTTTCATGGAAAAATAATAAAATAATGTGAGCTACACATTATTTTATTTGAGCCTCCATTTGCTGTGTGGTGGATAAAACCTACTCATGGAGGTTGGAGGAGGGACCACAACACCTTAACCTCGCATGAGAGGTTATGGTGGGGGGGGGGGAACCCGAACTCATCCTTCCTTGAGAGGATTATTGTGGTGGGGACCCTACGAGGCTAAACGATCCGTATTTGTGAGAGGAGAGTATAACCTCTCAACTCTCCCTCTTAAATGAGGGAGAGACTCTTGACCTTCCCTTAATTTATTTGGTGCGAACTCCGCAATTAATTCGTTCCAACACACGTGGATTAATTAAGGGGATCCATGTAATTAATTCTCTAATTTTGAATTTTGTACCAACACATAAAACAATACATCTATTATTATTATTATGTAGGCATTTTTCATTATGGTGGAAACCTTGGGTGTTTTGATGAGAGGATTATTGGAAGAAGGTAAAAACGAAGGACTCTCATAAACAAAGAACAAAGAACCCCCAATATCCTTATTCGACTTCTTCCCCGGACACCTACCGACGTGGAACGTCTTCCACATCCGACGTAACTCAGGATTGGAAGCGTGCAGAAGACGCGATGAACGATGATCTTCTTCATCTTTTTTATGTGACTCCGTCATGGAAAGACGACAGACAATAAATGGTAGGGGGATTATTGCATGTTGATATTAATCCTTTTCGCTCTTATTCAATGGTTGGAAAGGAATTATTTGCGGGTGAGTTGTTTATCATCTTATTTTCTTGATTAACCAATTGATATCACTGTAAAGGAGGAGGGTGCAGGGCAAACCAACTTGGTCTGACCCCTTAGACGTTCTTGTTTGAGATGATCCTCGGCATGGTGATGAAGCAACTAGATGATGAAGGGGGAGACGGTGAAGGTCATGTTTCCCACGGCCTCTGCAACTCACGCCTCCCTCACGACGCTCTGACCGAACCGACCCCGGCCGGGCCAACCTCCACGCGTCTCGAGCACCCGGCCGACGTGCCGGCCTGCGCAGGCCCAAGCCGTGCCGAACTGGCCTGCCTGACTGCCTCCTATCCACCGGGCCACCTGGACGCACCCTGCCCGGTGCCCTCCTGGCCATCAAGGAGCCCTCCAAGCCTTCAAGGTGCCCTCCCATCCGGCCCGCCTGGCCGCACCGTTCTGGCATCACTAGTTGGCTCGCAACCTCCCTCATGGTGCTACTCACCACAACGGCTAGCCCTCCTGGGCCGAGCCGACCAAACCCCGCTGGTCACGGATCAGGCCGAACCAAACTAGTTGCGCCCTCTGGGTCGAGCTGTGCCCCTCGCGGTGGCCTCCGGGCCGAACTGTCCACACGGCCTGCTGGGCGGGGCCCAGTGATCCGGGCCGAACCTAAGAGGCTATCCTGTCCAATGGGTCGGGCCAGACCCAACATGTCTGACCGGGTAAACCTAGACCGGATCGGACCAGACCCAGGCCCACTATTGACCCTTTACTTCTTTGGCCATATCATTGTTACCAGTCGATTGTTTGATGAACTGTCAGGGGCGCTGGTAATCTTTGAATGTATAAGTCCCTTTGACTATACGCCACTAGAGTTCGGGGTATTGGTGAGATACGGTCAGGTTGGGTCATACACGAATTCAACCAGGCCACCTAGACTAAAAAGCTCTTAACTCACAGACCGGTCATCTGATTGATGAACCATCTGTTGCGTTGAGACCCCTATGATGATGCATAACATTGAGATTCTTCTACGAGGGAATTTTTGACCGTTGGAGTATAGACCAGTAGCTTGTGGAGCGGATCTTCCAGAGACGAGAATGAATTTGTCCAGGAACCTAGTAGCTGGATGAGACCTGACGACTAGTAATCGAGATACTTGATGTGACTCGTATGGCTCAGTGGGGAGCGCATGGTTCTGGAAGCCGACCAATGGATGAGGAGTGCCTAGTTTTGGTGGAAGATCTACGGTACTTGATAGGAGGGGTACCTCTATAGGCTATGAGGGGGAGTGCCGGGTTTTGGTGGCAGACCCACGGTGGGGAGCACCTCTGTGTGAGCACGGCAGACCCACAGTACTCGATAGGAGGAGTACCTCAGCAGTCCAAGGTTAGTGTGCAGCACCTCTCTGTGACGCGGTAGACCCACTATACTTGATAAAGGAATATTTCTCCAGTATCCGAGGGTTCAGATTGTTACTATCCCTAGACTAAAATCATGGTTGAGCTGAGTTAGTATCTTTTGTGTTTACATCACGATTGAGATGCATTATTTAATAACTCAGGTATATGTGTGGGCATAGACCTAATTAAGGTTATCTGTTGAATTCATACTGTGTGGTTTATCTTTGATTGATTTTGTGAGACCATGAGGGTCTTGGGGTCCCTACTAAGTATCGTTATACACACCCCTGCAAGGGCTATGCACACACTTCGTTGTGTTGGTTACCGAGGATGGGCAGTGCTGACCGAGGATGAGTGGACTAGGACTAGATGGAACTCAGAGGTAGATCACATGACGTGATGGTACAAAGAGGAGACAGATGGATGTGGAGTCCTATAGAGGCTATCTATACCTACCCTTCAGGTAGGATGACCTGGAGGATGGTCCAGTAGCTGTTTCACCTTTCATCTGTTGTACTTCAGTTTCCTAGTACTTTGCAGCTAGGCTAGTATTTCCAGCCCCTTTACTATTCAACACTAATTTTGTATATAGTTTTACTTAGTGTTTTACTTCCAGATTATACTCTGTTTTGTGTGTTATATTTTATAAAGTCAATTCCTTCCCAGTTTTTTGGGATTTATGCCTTTGGTGCTAGTCTCCAGCCCCTGGACTATGGAAGGCGCACTTGGGGTAGTCACGACACAGGCCCTAGGGGACGGGTCATGATAATTAAATTTTATTTTATTTTCAATTATAAATTATTAATAATTATTCATTTAAATACATATTTATGGTTGTAATTTTTCCATTTTTCATGCATGTTTTAGTTCAATGGTTTCTATCTATGTACATTCATTCATATTTATATAATATACTAAATATTCATCATGTAATAAATTTCATATATCTCTATTAAATATACTATTATATCCATCCATTTAAGGTAGTGGGGAAAAATAAACTTCATTACTTTATATAGGTTGTAGAAAACACTTGCACAAATGTGTTGTTTTTAGTTTTCACTGTATGGAAAATTTAATAATTAAAAATAAATAAAACTATATGAATTATATTTATATCATATTTATCATAAATATACCTTAAATATATCCTTAAAACCTTCCATGTAATTTATAAATGAGAAATAAATTACATCAGTTCATGGAGGTGGTCTTCCACACATACACACAAGTGATATTATTATAGTATAACTCATTTGAACGTTACAAGTTTGGAAATATATTATATTTAATGATTAACAATTAGTTCAAAAAAACCTTATAATGACATTATATTTATATATATAACCTACCTTTATATATGGAGTAGAAAAATAAAATTAATCACATCATATAGAATATAGTCTATACATATGAATGAACAATATATCTATTTTTCATGAAGTCTAAATGAGAGATAAAATGGTAATAAAATTACAATATACAAAATTATTAATAGTAAATATATCTACTTCCACAATTTATTATTGTTAATTATCATTTTTTAGAGTTTTAGGAATGAAGACACTTCATAAAGATTAGTAAAGGAAATTTCCTCTTATATGGTTTTCATTAATTATATTATAACATAAGACTTAAATATTTGGACTTATAGTGAGACCAATAACACAAGGATTATGGGAGTATAGTTTATGTGTGATTTATATATATAAATTATATTTATGGTGATATTTTTTGGCAATAAGTGAGTATAGAAGGATCCATTTTATAAGGTGTGTGGGTGAAGAACTGTTAAGTGCAATAAAAATTATTTTATAATATATGTCTAACTCATGTCCATTGGATTCAAAAATAAAAACATTAAATTTTATTGTGAGGGAGTAATATTTGAACTCATAAAATTGGTTTTATGATACTTTATTATTGTCTGTATTTATTTTGATTCAAACCCCTATTTTAGACATAATTTTGGAAACGTGTTTTTACAATGATTACTATTCATAAAGGTATAAATATATAAGTGCGATTATAATAAAATTTGAATTTTATGATTCCAAATATGGGTTACATTTGTTTATTTTCAATTTTTATATGTTTCATTTGATCATTCTAAAAGAAGAGTGATTTTTTTTAAAAACATTTTTTTATTATATACTTTTATTTTTAAAAATGAATTTACAATTATATAGGAAATATATTATTGAGGAGGGGTTCTTATAAAAAATTAATTGGATTATAATTAAATAATTTCTATTTCTTCGACCTTATATCCATGAAAATTTAGAATTGCATAATTGAACCAATTTATTAAGAGTATAAAATCATAAATTAATTTTTTATTAGAATTAAACATAACGTAGCTTCAAATATGTCATGATTGGGTTTAAAGATACAAAATCATAGTTTTAAATTCATTATTTTATTCCTTAAACATATATTATTTCATTTTTATGGTTTGAAATATTTTTATCTCACACTTATACAATATTTTTTTCATCAATTTTATTGAATTCATAAAAATGATATTTTTTTAACTATTAACCAAAAAATAAAATTGCTTACAAAAATTAAAAATAATTTCTTTAAAAAATATAAAATTATTAATGAACCAATTAAATTAATTTTTAATAACTCAAATTATAAAACTTAGTAATTTATCTTCTAAAAGAACATATATATTTTAAAATAAAAAAATTTTCTAGAACAAAAGAAATTTGTAGAGATATAAATTATTAAAGAAGTACATATTATAACTGATATTAATAATTTTATTTCATTTAATTTTCTCATAATATATTAAAAGTTTTTTAATAATAATAAGAATTATTTTTTATTTTTTATTCATCAATTTCTATTAAAAACATCAAATTTTTTAAATAAAAAATATTACAAAATATCATATTATCATATCACACCTCTATTGGATTATTATATATATCATGTTTTAAGGAATTTTCATCATTAAATGCTACATGAATTCTATATTTTATGAAGACTATGAATTTATAGCTAAATAAACCCAATTAGATATCTTTTCCAGGAAACTAATGACTTTAATGAAAAGAAATGGAATATAGTTTAGAAATGTATCATCAAATAAAGAATACTATTTAATAATAAAAAACTAATTTGTATGTATTTATTTTACCTTTTTTAATGACAATACTTCAAATGATGATAGTGTATAAATGATATCCCTAATGTACATGTAGGATGAGAATATTTCATCATAGCGATGAAATTATAATTAAGACATGTCTTGTATAAAAGGTGAATACACGATGTATAATATCACCACCATGGAACTAGAAAAACGCTTTTCTCATGTAGTTCACCAAATCACCAGGACATAGCAGTAATAATAATTTTTTTCAAAACTATAATATAAATTATCTAAGAAAATTTAAGGAATATAAATATTTAGTGAATTCACAAGTTGAATTAATTGATGTCTTTAAGGAAGAAATGATTAACCTTCCTAATGAGGTGATCAATTTTATATATGGGTTATTTAGACACTAATAAGATGAGACGATATAAGTTGAATAATAAAATCCATTTATTTAAAATAACTCATTTTATGATTTATTAATTAAATATACACGTAATAAAATACCAACTATTTTTAGGCCTATTTTCATTGGGTCATTTTATACATTGAATAATATAGTGAAAATTGGGTACAAAAATATTTTTTAAAAACTCAAAAATAGGAATTTGTATTTTCTCAACCTTATAACACATCAAGGGATAACCTATTGATGACGATATGGATGTTGTGAGATGTAAATCTCAGTAATGGAAGAATTATTTAATAACATCATTAATGTTATAAATTTCATTCAAAATTCATATCATGGTGACATAATAGGGGTTAGAATAAAAAAAACGATCTTTAAAGAATTATATAAGATAATAACATCAATGAAACATAGGAATGTGGAAACAATAAAATACATGAAATCATCTTCATAAGCCTTGGATATCCAAGATACATCAAAAATATTGTGATTATGGTAACCTTAATTGTATGATACATGATATGTCATGAGATATATAAATTCACTAATTAATTAGTTTTCTATATAATTCAATGAACACCCATTATATTAATATCTTTTAAATTCATTATAGTGTGACATAGATCCTCTGTTTTAAGGAAACAATTAAAAAAATTTAATCTCACAATTATGGAGTGTGGGTAAGATTCATTTACTTGCCCTATAAAATAAGAATAATTAAATCTACTTGAATATCATTGAGTTGAAATGGATATGGGTAATCATTAAATAAATATTTTTATGGAAAATAATTCGATAATTTTAGCAGCATAACAATCCTAAAAAATGATCAATGAAAGGCAAAAATTATAGTGGAGGGTTTTATCTAATCATTTCTATTTCAATTAGAAATTTAATGGTTAACGTAAAAACACATTCAAAAAATATCAATTAGAAAAATGTAATAATATAATGAAATTACTCAAATAAGGTGGAGAGGGAGGACATAATACCTTACCCTGAGAGGGAGACTCTACGATCATTAGAGGTTCTTTTTAATAATTATGTTACACTTTTTGACAGAATTAGTGAGGTATAGTGTTTTTAACTTCTATATTAATGTGTTTTGAGTGAAATTGAGTGAGTGGTGCTTTGGGTATTTATAGAAAAATATTAGGGAATTATTTATTAACTTTTATAAATTGGGTTTCCGCTCTCAATGAAATATAATCTAAACCAAAAAACATCACCTAGGTTTCCCTTATTTTCTATCGATGATTATTGGTTTTTAATATTTAATAATCCATAAAACCAATCGAATTAAAATAATACAATTACTGATGTTGAAGTGAGTCTCATTTATAACGAAGCAATTGTAATACATTAAAATATCATATATGTTTAGTTGGATTCATTAATGTATTATAAAATTAATCAAATAACATAAAAAACTATTTTAATGGGAAAATAATTTTTTCATCGATATAGTTATATAGTACATATTACATTACATTTGGGATATTATGAATTCATAAAAAATACATCATAATCATACCATATATAATTTACACAAAAAATATTATATTTTCTCATAAAAATATGAAAAACATATGTATAAAGTCACCATAAAATTTTCATAAAATTAAATTTTTTTATCGACATAACTTTATATATATAAAAATATACTAATTTAAATTAAAATCCTTATTTTTTGGAAAATTATTTTTTCACTATAAATGCTTACTTTCTGCCATTTTAAAAATCACCTTGGATTCCCTAAAATTATATTAACATTTATATATAAATATATATAATAAAATAGAAAATTTATATTGAAGTAACTTTTAGGAAATCAAATTCATGAATACTCCAAAATTTTTGTTTTAATTGAAACTATATATTTAAAACAAAAATACAATTTTGATGTCATTATATCAAAATAGAATTTTATCAAACTCAATATAAATTTTTATATGTTTTTTAATATTTAAAATTGATAAAAATATGTTTTTCATTTCAATGAAAGCAAAAAAATTATTACTACCGTGTTATTAATACACTACCCCTAATTACACCAATGTATTCCCCTATGGTAGGGTTTGTGAAGTTGGTGTTTTATTAAGGTGGTTAGATGAACCTAGTTTGGTCTGGGATCTTAATAATCATGAACATCTCATATAAGTATTTTTGTTTCTTGTTTTAGTATTTTAATTTCATCATGGGAGTTATCAAGGGAAAATACTAATGATGCAATACCCCATTGTTGTTCTAATAAAAGAGATTTTTAGGGTATTATTATACTCGTCAAGGCCATCACTTCTTCTATTAATGTTTATTATATCTGATTATTTAAATTAATATATACTAATATTGATAATCACTGTGAAAAAAAATATCAACTGTTAGGATGCTTAACCGTCCATAAATCTTACATACTATATTTTATAATGTTCCAAAACAACTGATTTGGTGAATGTGTTTTCAAACATGTGGTTCTTCCACAACACTATTACCTGGTGATTTTTATTCATTATAGAACTTTTCTATTGTGATATAATATCTTCATTGACATATCATTATATGGAAGATCATTCTCTATGTTTACCACCTCTTGATTTTTTACATGTGAGGGGTATTGTATTTATTTATTTATGTGGGATACATGGAACACATATTGATAATGGAATATTTTAGAAGGGAGTACATACGGAAAATCTAAAAATATTATGTGATCCTGGATATAAAAGCATCTAATTTATATTGGAATAACATTTCCCAACATTTTAAACTTTACATCATTCATCAACAGTGATATAAAAAGGAACACATTATCTTCAATCTTAAAAAAATGCCATGTTGATGATTGGATGTATATATTTTCCATCAACACTACTTGTAATTCATATGACATTGAAAATTTTGAACAATATATATTGTATCTGAGTTTATATCTTTTCCCATAAGAATCCACTCTCCCCCTTCATCCCATATTATTGGAGTCTAATACATATTCCGTAAATGGTCCTCGTAAGTTTAGATTTGAATAATTGAATAGAAATAATTGTTATATGAGAACAACAATTGGAGAGTTTGATGATCCTAAAATCATTATAAATCCACTAATAAATATCTCAACTTATTCTATATAGTTTTTATATTTCAATCTGACTATCCACCATTGTAATGGTGATAATAAATACATAAAAAAATATTTGAATCAAATTATTTATAAATGATTCTCCAAAATATGATGTTAAACCTCACATCTAGATCAGTTGCAATATGGAATGTAAAACCATGTAGTATTTCCTCTTCCCTTGGGTATATCTTAGTGAGCTGGTCTGGTTTTAAACCTTCCTTGATATTAGTGTAGTGCGTTGACATTGTAAAGTGATCGAAAACCACACATAGCGAACTTTATCCTTGAAGTATCACTGGGAGTCCATTTATAATATCATAATTCAACTTTCCCATTTTCAACAGTTGTAATTGAAATGGTTTCATTATTATACTTGATCGTTGTAACACCTCAATACATCAAAAGATAAATCTATATTCTATACAATATATAATGACCACCAATGAGCCTAAAAAGCCATCAAATATTATTATTTAAATATGATCTTTATATCTTATAAATGAAATTGGAGGATTTTAATATGATTAAATAATTAATTAAATATATATAAAGGTCCAACTCAATATTTATAACTACAATTTAATTAATCACAAATTTTATAAAGTTACATTATTCTTCAAAAATAAACATTCATCAAAAGAATATTTTATTGATTTTTATGAAATAATATTATAATTAATAATTGTATCATTAATATATATATATATATATATATTATGATTTATTAAACCAAAATGACAAACATATCTTATGGATTTTTTTTGACCTTTTTTAAAAATCTTCACATTAATGAATAATGATAAATACCGAATTTGGGAAAATGATATATTATTCTAAAGTGTATAAATTTGATATTTCAATTTTGGATTAGTTTTAAAAATTACGTAGATAAGATTCATTAATAAATCCAATTATATTCTTCGTAATTAATTTAATACTTGATTTTGTTAACAAAAAATGTAAATAAAAATGTAATTTTTTTATTTTTATTGAATGAGTGTTTAATTTTCAATATAAATTAATTTCTACAAATTATAGGGAAATAATATTGAGATTTGATACCGTATTTATAATTAGAATGTCCATATATTGTAATTAAGGGCCCATTATTTTTGTGATTTTGAATAGTAACCTTGCCAAAAAAGTTTCACCAATGTAATGATAAATCATGTAATTATTTTTAAAAATAAATTGATAAAGACCATAAAATGTCCCGAATACATTCCTTTAAGCTATTTTATTATTGGGGAATGTCCATGTATATTCAAATATTGAAAATTTGACATCATGGTTCTGAATTAGTTTTATTTTGATTTTTATATAATTTTATGTTACAAAAAATCCAAAAATTCAATTCTCTTTATTTTATTAACTATAAACATCTAACGATGGCACAATAATAGTATATGATCTATTATAAAAGTTACATTTTAAAGATAAATTATTTATTTTCAATTGTAATTTATTTAAAATGATTAGCGATTAAATAATTTCATTAAAAGAATATTTCACACCAACAAAACATTTATTCAATCATTAGAAAATTGGAAATAATTTCTTTCAAATCATATAAATGTAATATAATCATAATTAAATAATTTTTTTCAAAGAATATTTATGATAATAATAACATTTTATTCATATTTTGAATTTATAATTTTATAATTTAAATAATGTTTTGATTTCATTAAAGTCATGTTGAACTAATAGTTAAAAAAGGCCATTAATGATAATTAATTATAAATAATCATTTCTTAAATGATTTAAAATTCATATAAATCCATTATTTAGCCATGTTATTTTAAAATAGATTAAAATATAAAAATTTATTCATTTAAGGTCTAATTTTCTTTTATTGGAACTATTATGACCCCATAAGAGTAAAAAACTATATTATCATCATAATCTTAAAAAGGAAATAGCATGGGGTAAAAAATATAAGGTAAACAATATGATATAAAATTGTCCAAATATTATTGGATTGGTTGATTTAGAGTCTTCATTATCCTATATTCATATTATATCTTGTTTTATTCTTTTCTTCTGGATTATTAATACATATTAATTCAATATTATATGTAATTGAAAGAGAACCCCTCATCCCACTTACAAAAAGAACCTCTTATACACTATTCTAT
This sequence comes from Viscum album, assembly GCA_963277665.1. NCBI lineage: Eukaryota > Viridiplantae > Streptophyta > Magnoliopsida > Santalales > Viscaceae > Viscum > Viscum album. Next base: position 1,500,291,622 of record OY728122.1, on the reverse strand, counting down.
ACACTTTATAACCATATATTTCATAGAAATACTACCCAATTCACTTCCTAAAATCACTCCACATTATATATATGTTCAATTTAAAGTATAATAGAAACCATAAAGGCTTTATGGTGTAATGAAAAGTTAGTTGTCTTAAGAGGATAGAAAACATTTAATCAAATGATTAATTTTAGTTATTATTAAACCTCTTCAAAATCATAATTAACACCCCCTTAATACTTTTCACCAATATCATAGTAGAAATTTGTTCACAATGACCACATTTAATTGTGACTAAAAATGAAATGGGATTTATTAAAAAAATTAATTATTTGATTCAAAATATAGATTCAATTTTATTAGATCAATTTCCTAGAAGTGGTAAAAATCAATATTAATATATAAATTCCATTTTAATGTAAAATAGTGTTTTCAAATTTTTTTATTTAGAATAAATATGAATTTTCAACATTTTTATAAATTAAATTGATTCTTAGCGTATATATTGATATATAAATAAATAAATGAATGTTATATTATTTCAACCCCATTCGTAATCTAATGAATCATTATCATTACCTAATTAAATAAATTTATGAAAATAGTTATTTTATATGAATAAAAATGAACAGAAGTCATAAAATCCCAATCAGAAGTTTCAATATTTAAAATAATATTTTTAAATATTATATTTTATATATTATATATACATTTAATCTATCAAAAATAATTTACAAGAATAAAATTTATTATTTTACAACTATGATGTCCTAAATGTGACAGTAATAGTAAAAAATTATTATTTCGTATTCACTAAAAAGTAATCATTTTCTAGCAAGTTATACAAATTCTACCAAATTTAATTTTGACATGCTAAATAAAAATATTGTGTCCATTTCAAAATATTAATATTATATGGTTTTCATATTTAAAGTTTGAATGAATATATTTAACCTAAATATCAATTACTATCATAAACAAATGTCCTTATAAAACATAAAGTATTATTATTTTCATTTTATATCAATTTATAAATAACTATGTATTAATTTATTAGTTAATATTTGGATGTATTTTTATTGTGAATAATTGAATAAATAAATTACATCTTATAAATTTTATTTTGTTAATCTCCGAAATAAATGTCTCATGAAATTTCTATAATCAATTATTTCAATATTATTTTGATATGTAATTATTATTTTATTATTTTAAATCATATTATTACTTAATTAAATGTTTAAAAAAACATTTATTTATTATTATATTACCTATTGAAATGAATGAGTTTCTACTGTAATACCTTAATATCCTTGAGATATTTCCTAAATAAAACTTATTAATTTTACCATCCCCTTGTTGGATTATTTTTTTTGAATTATTTTATAATCAAGATAGTGATATGATAAAATAAAATTACTCTATTTCATTCCATTATATATGAAAGTTTTCTTCCACTGATATATTTTTGATATATTTCCCATTTCCCTTCATCTTGTAATCCAAATGATGTAGTAACTGGAAAAATGATTCATTCCTAACAAACATAAGTAAAAATTTAATGTATTTTTATATCCATTAAATAATGACAAGTTATTCCACCCATATTCATGAAATTAATAAAAAATGGAGATTATGAGTAATAAAACAACCAAAAAATTGATTACCATCATATTAATAATATAAAAATACAAATAATTCAAAATATATTATTATATAACTTATCTATTATTTGCATAATCCTAAAAATTATTCAAAACCCTAATGTCAATATTTTCCCAATGATAATATTATGTATGAACACCATGTATATAAATTTGTAATAACATCTCATATTAACAGAGAACGTGAGATTAATTCTCATTATAATATGTTTCCCACTAGGCGACACAATGGAAAATTCCTTCCATATGGTGTCAAGGGAAAAATAAATATTAAAAAAAAATAGAATTCATAGATAAAAAATCAATTATTTTCATAGTTTAAAATCAACGTACCTTCTATCACAACATAAGGGACATCAACTTCAACGGTTGTAATTTTATAAGAAAAATAATTCTCTCTCACCCTATTCCAAAGTGTATTCCATTGAAAATTGGTATATTGGTTGAAATATTATTCCATCAAATTATATACATTATAATAGAAATTTTTATAACATTTCATTAATTTTCATTCATGATAATGATTGACATTTATACCAAATATGTAATACACACCCTTTCTAATTAATCAAGTACCTCAATTTTTCCTTCCACAATTAACAAATTTTGGATTCTTTTTCCTCCCCTTTTACATTTATTCACAGGTTTCTCAATGGTGTTCAATCATCCCCATCATGATTTTATCTCCATTTTAAATATAAGACATTGATAATTATTTCCCTAACATGATTACACTTGTCTCTATATCATAATATTATGATAACATTTGAGATACTAGTAGAATTTAGAGTGTTGGATTATGCCGACCAAATCAATGGTGAATCATAAATTCTATTATATGTATTTAGTCTTTATAATTCCATAAAAATATTATAGTGTTTTCCTTATACCCAAAAATAATATTCTTTTTAACATTCGATAAGTTAAATATTTTTATTTCTTTATTATCTCATTTCTCTTGAGTAAAATACTTATGAAATAATATCACCTTTAATTTATTATATTGTACTCATTTCATCTGTTTTGTCGAAATTTAATTTTGAATCAATGAGAACCATTTATCAATATGAATCCATAAATAAAAAATTCATAGAATAACCTTCTCCCTCTCATTACACATCAAATACAAAAATAAATTTTAATTAGACTTGAACCATTGTTTAACTATTAATGTATTTCTCATTCCATTAAATTAATAATATTTCTAATGTATGATGTGAACCAACATCATCACATCACACCGCAATTCAATTGGGTTTTCTAGAAATAAATAGTTATTGGTCAGAATATGGACCAAGTTCCCAATAACATTCATAATCTACTCATCTTCAACACCATCCATACTTACATTATTAGGATCTAAATCCCTTAAATGGTTACATGTGTTGATAAACATTCCAAACCTACAACTAGGATGCATTAACATATAATGTAATACACATAATTAATAAAAATAGTTCTAAATTTTGATTGATTGCATAAAATTACATAATATGTTATAAAACATTATAGGGTATAATAATAATAATTATTCAAGTAATTTTATTCTAAAATATAGTTCCCCTGGTTCCTACTAAACATTCATAGATATCAACTATAACACAACTATATCTAGTAACCAAATATTTATATATAATTAATTACATTAGTGTACTATATATTATATTCAATCATAATGTATCAAACAATTTAAAAGTCTTGGGAGACTATAGAAACATGTGATTCCTATAATACATTGAAAAAATAATGTATGAACAATAATCATCATAAAAGTGTTCTTATTTACTTTTCTCTATATGCCCTGATCTTGCACTGCCATATCTGGGGATGAGATGATTAATATTAACTTGTATGTATTTCAAACAGATGATGGTAGACCAATTTTCACCATCCAAAATTTAAAATATCAAACGGATGTATAGGATCACATATATTCTAAATGACCACATAATAATATAATTTTTTGAAAATTATAGAAAACTCGAACAAAAAAATTTCCCATTTCCCAATCCATCCTAGGTATCTAAGTACCAAGGAACCTAAGATGATCATAAACCTAATAAATGGGAATTCTTGATCCTCGTTGTTTGGTTAAGAGAATAAATAATCATATAATATAAAAGTGGGAATTATTTTGACACAAAAAAACTAAATAATAAATATACATATCAGTATGCTCAATGATAACTCCATAATGAGACAGTACTAGAATCCAAATATGTATTGAAAATCCCTATAAGTAAATCAAAAATTACTATAAAATAGATAATATAAAATCCCCAATTCCCAATGGGAACGTCACACCAATTCCATAGGATCAATAATAACCATTTCCTATTAGTTTCACTTTACATTTTAATGGACATGAATGAAAGAAATATATAAATTCCAAAAGGAAAAGGTATAATTTGAGATAAATTCCCAGTAGGCTCACACAAAGTGTTCTATAAAATATTCATCAGACAAATAAAAAATAGTAATTCAGATTCAAATAAAATATGTATGGATATAAACATGCGTATTAAAAAAAATATTTTTATTTCAATTGATGGAAGCATTTGAAAAAATGTATTGAGTAAACATTTTATATAGAACAATTTATAAAAATATACTTCAATAAATAAAGCAGTATCATAGTAAATTCACTATATATATAAAAATATTAACAATATGAAACATGGTCATTTTCCATTAGGTACACCAGTTCCAATCTATGATATACTCACAAATCTTATACAAGTGATCATGATAATGTGCACACACATCCCACAAACATTGGAAAAAGAGGACACATCCGTATACCATTTGGGATAAGATAATAAAAATAATGTTTTATTGAGTTATATTATGTCAAACATTTCTATTTCATTACCATCTTAAGGTTTTTGGCCAAAATTACCCAATTACTACCCAGGGAAAAAATTGGTAAATAAGTAATTCAATAATGTGTAAATTATTTTAAAAATCCTTAAAATAAAATTCACCATTTTCAGTTTCAATATGAAAATTTAACATTAAAAAACATAACATGGGAATTAAATAAATTAATACATTTTTCAATATAAACCCAATAATAGGATTATATAAAATATATTTAATCCCTTCTTTTGGAGCATTTATTTTACAAATCAATTTCCAAAATTAAATCATTTCCAAATCACACCCCAATTATCAATTCCATTTTAATTGGGTGTTTTCCACTAAAATTATTGATTGTTAAATTCAAATCCAAAATCAAATTTTATTATATTTTTGAATATTTCATTGATATAAATTTAATTAAATTATTTTGAATTAACAGTTTATAACATGGAAAATCTCTACAAAACCACCAACATTTTTCATAAAGACCGTAAAACACAATTCCCAAAATAAGGGTTTCCAAATAAGATATTAAAAATGGAGATAAACGTATCTAAAATATATTATAGATCCAAAAATTTGAAATTAGATCCATCAATAAATAGGTTATTTAACAAACCCTAAGGAAGAGGGATACATAGTGATAAAGAAGGGACATGAGAAGAACTCTTAATAGATAGGAATAACAGAACAAATATACAAGTATATATCAATCTGGTTAGGGGTTTAGAAAGTCCAAAATCGATTCATGGGAGACCTCTCAATAAATGAAATCAAGATATGATGAGTTAGTGTTAAAAAAGTTATTATAATGGTTTTTCTAAATTTTAAAAACATTTTTATGAAATTAAAAAGTCCTTAAACACAGTTAGATTGGAAAGTTGGAATGATTGTTTAAATTTTCACCCTAACCATAGACCAATCTAATGGGGTTCATAATTTCTATTTGATTGGAAACATTTATGTTCAAATAGTGTGAAATTTTTTAAAATCCCCACTATTTTCAACTTCATAGTATCCACATTGTTGGTGAATTATTTAGGAAATCATGCACCAATCATGATCATTCCAGGAATGTCCAAACTTAAAAAGTTTTTTCTTAATATCCCCTAAATGATAACCAACAAAATAATTTTTAATATGGAGGGTCAATACGTACCTATGAATAGTGGCATGATTTTATAACCTACCAACCATAGTATCTTTCTATCCCTCAAAATCCTATCAAGATGTCTCCATGTCCAAATGATGTGGCCAATGCCTTATCATTAGTTCTACTCTATCCCATTACTCATTCTAATCATATCCAGTATTCTATTGCACTATGAAAAATGTTATTATTCTCCAAAAAATTACATTTTTTTAGAAATATTGATTCTTACTCGATGCCTAGCCATAGATAAATCCAGATCGATATCAAGATCAATCTTGCTCAAAACAAGGGATGGATCGTAAAAATACATTCCTAGTTATGATACATGTAGCATGTTATATATAAATATATTCTATCATAGATGACCTAAATGGAAATTCATTTTCAACATATATAAAAAAACTATAATAGGATCCCCAAAATTAAGAGCATGCTTCCCCTTCCTCCAATGTCATCCATTAGCCAAAAGTGGTGAAACATTCATGAACACCAACTGACCAATTGATGTTTCCAATTGTCTATGGTGATGATTAGAATATGACTTATACCAGCTCATTTATGTCAAAACCCTCTAGTTAATCAATTGAATTTATAATTTCTTCTCTAAAACCATTCCTAGTTTAGTAATGAATCTTCCACAACTATTTGACTAATAAAGCATATGACTATATGTCTATCCATACAAGGACCCAAAAGTTACATTCTAATAATGGAAAAGTTAAACTGGTTATATTACAACTCATCTAGTACCAAATGGGAGTCCAATGCTCTTTCAATGTTGAGAATGCAGGTTTGAATGATATCCTCAGAAATAAATATACCTCTCTATATATTTCCATACATTAGTGAAAGGTATGTCATATTCAAAAGATCCAAAGATCCCAGGGACCCCTGGGGTCCTCCCATGAAGCGATAAGTAAAATGGGTATCTCTATCAGAGACTTCTGTATATGGAGCTCCAAGAAAACAAACACTCTCAAATAGATAATTCCCAACAACATATCTTTGGTTGTATCCCGAATGGGTATAATGTGAGATGATTTTGCTTGCATGTCGATCAGAATGCATATGACATTATTCGTTATCTTGTTATGTGTAATCCCAACCAAAAAGTTGAAAAAATATATCATACCAGAACTATTTTAACACTCAAAGTGACTGAAGAAGTCCAAAATTTCATTATTTATTGGCTAGGCCTCTTGGAACGTATAAGAATGTGTAAAATTATCGTTGTTGAATCTCATAAATTGAATCAAGAATCATTATATAATTTTAGAGAATATATTAGTTATTCATGGGTACACATCCCACTACTAAGTATGGAAAGGATTTATCAAAATATTCCATATATGTTTAGGTACAACTATCTAGTTCTGGAAATATAGTAATCCATCAGAAGAGAACGAACACTCTACAACAGCATGCCCATCACAAAGAGTGTTCCTAATTTCACTAAATTCATCCAAAAGATGTAGTTTGTGAAGAATCTCTATGAAAAGATAATAATTCAATTGAAAAAAAGAAAAAAAACTTTATCCCTATATTCCAAAACCTAATATAAAACTTTTCAAAGGGATCTGTCAAAATAAACCCTTCCAATAATTATTTCATTGTATATATAGGAATTTTCCTACTTATATCTCTGCAACTACCATTCCTTTAGAGAATATGAAATATGAAAATAAAAATATTGTATCTAATCCTCAAAAAATATCATAGTGGATTTTAATAACCATTTGAGATAAGATATAACTCATAATCTTGTGGATTAAATACCTAGAAAACGATTCTATAAATAGGTAATGATGCAAAAATTTATATGAATGAATCACATATTCACTTTCAAAGTCATGTGTCTGGTAATTATTCATTTGTGGGTTATGAATGTAAGGTCCCATGTAAATGATATGATCACCCTATAAAATAACATATCCAAAAACCTATCACACTATATTGTAGTGGAACATATTTCGATACTTGACCATTGAAAGATTCAACATTGGTGTAGTAGTCATAATTAGTTTCAAATCAACAAAAAAAGTCCATAATCTCTCACCCTAAACAATAATTGATCATTTTCAAGAGACATATAACATCAAGGAAGATGACTTCAATAATTACTATAGAAACTTATGGTAATATCTTTCATTAGCAAAGAATCTCCAAATCTCTTAAACATTATGTTTTTTGTCCCCTGACATGAAAAATTAAACCTTTTAGGATCAACGAAGATACCAGGTTCTAACAACATGTGTCACAGGAACCTATCTTCCTAAATTATTAAATCACAATTAGATATATTGGAATAACGATATTTATATCTTAGAAATCAAAGAACAACTCTCATATAATGGATATGATCCACCACAATCATAGAGAAAAAAATATTTCTTACAAAAGAAACCCCAAATGTATCATGATACTCATGTATGATCCCATTCATAAAATCCATGAAGACTTAATGAGAATTTATTATAAAAAATTTCATGAAAAGGTACTCATAACTCATATAACTAATCAAGATGGTAGTTTTATGAATTCTTGTTTCTTTTGTTCTTAACTAGTGATAGCCAGACATATGTTTAATCATTGAAAATGACATCACATGATAAAATTAGTTAAAAAAATAATCAATACATGAATAATAAATATTTTTTTTCAATAACTTGGTTGTGTTTACATTAATCAACATAAAATAGAAGTGTTCCATAAGATTTGATAGTAATGTGAAATTTCACCTCCCAAGGTTAAGCACTTAAGAATATAATGCCTATCTCTAAAAGATCTTAAATTTAGTTGTAAAACCATTTCAGTTCTTCCTATTAAAAATGGTAAAAAGGAATTGATAATGGATAAGTGAAAAGAAGTAAATAAATTGAATAATCTACAACCCAAACCAGTGGAAAACAAATGAATCTGGAAGGACATTAGGAAAATATATCCATACTGGAGGGATAACATCATTCAATGATTATTGATAGAGTAATAAATAAAAAAATGATATTATATTCACCAAATTTATTTAAAAATTTATGGATACACTTGAAATCAGTTCCCATTCTCATTTAATGATATGACACAACCCAGATTCCACTCTAAAGGATACACATCGACGATAGATTTCATTTTAGTCTTATTAGAAATAACCCAATCCATCATGAATATAAAATCGAGAGGATTCATATTAAGAACCAAAAAATACCAATTATGATAAATATAAAATAATGACAATTTACAAGTAGGATATTGAAGACCCTTCAGTCTATTCATTTTTAGGGGTTTAGTTATACCCATAACATAAGAATAGATATCTAGAGGAATATTTTGAGGATTAAAAACAATCAATTAAATAAATGAATGAGATGCAACAGTATTAAAAAATTAAGTCACCATAGATGAAGCAATATTTATGGAACCTCTCATAGTTTTTGGACCAATATCGATATCCCCTGGAGACTCTTTCACTACATGAAGAAGCTTCGTTCTTCATTCTTGTGGTAGGAACCCATTTTTGGAAGTATCTAATTTCACAATAATAATTTTATGGTCTAATGATACTGTGCCAACATGTGTACCATAATAAACATGAGATAAATTCTATTAGTTCCAGAGCATCCACATGAACAACTTCTCTTAGGTGCCTAATCGGAAACTTGTTTTGACTGATTAGGCTAGTAAACTATTATAAAATCAGAGGGACACTTCCCAAAACTATAGGATTTCTAGAAGAACCATCCAATTAGGAACCACATAGAGACTCATCATGACTACTCTTCCCTTTGAGGAAAATCACATAACACCCACTAAATGAAATTGGATCCCCAAAAGAAACTTACATAAAAGAAACATTAAACTCATACATTAACAGTTTTTCCTTAACATAATAATAACAATAGATATTCAGTATGAAAAACAAATAATGAATTTTATATAGAATCCTCATCTTGAACCATCGAGGATTCATCTACGTTTTTGATACAATCTATGCTAATAATATACAAGCATTGTAATGTGATTTTCATTTCCAGTTATTGTTCTTTCTTCCTACCCGAGTTTTGAAAACTTTGTATCCCTAGATAGAATTACAGAATATGGATAGATCTATTTAGTGAAAATAAATTTATTACCCATAACCTTTAATCCATAATGATTCATCTATTTCACCATCATGTCCCAAAATATAATGCTAAGTCCCACTATAATGGACGTGAAACACTTCACCATGATAGAATACTTCATTTCCAATAACTCAAATAAAAGTTATATCCTCCGCAAAAAATCCTTATTTATCATAGGTTTGTTTTATCATTAGATCATAAGTGGATTATGGAGAAGGAATATCTAAAAAAGACCCTGATATTTATCATATTGAGGTTCCATAGATGGAGGCTGAATAGAAATCGGTGATGTTTCCATTCCCATATCTTGGAAATCACTCACAATTATATGAATGGGATTATGGTTCATATAAAGATTATATATATATTTTTCATGTACATATTACTCATGGGTCTTATTGACCCATCTTCTAGGAGCCAATATACTACACAACATCAATAAAAATAATGAAGAAGTCATAACAATACCCAAAGAAACTCATAAACTAGATGAATAGGGAAATTAATCCCAGCATATAGATAAATAATATTTGTAATTCAATATACCACAATCAAATGTAGGATAACTACTATCACTAATCCTAAACACCTCTTTCCCAAACCACCCCCAGTGACTTATGTATTATTAGGATGAGATATAGTCAGTAACCCAAAAAATAACTACTTATAATGTGCTAAAAAGTTCCCAAAAATTTTGATAACATTTGGTCAAGGTTTTTAACATTCACTATTTGATAGAATTTTTTCATGAATTGGCATGAATACCGTGGTACCCTGACACTCGAGCTGATACAAATTCAAATCAATGGGTGTTCTTGATCCCCATGAGTTTGATTCTATCACTAGGCATCCTTAAAGATAAAATGTGCAATTATTTTACCACAAAATAGTAGATTAAAATAGACAAATATTAACATTATCAATGAAAAATCTTAAATGATACAATACTAGGAGGCTCATAGGTAATATAAAACCCAATTATTGTATATTAAATGTACCATAATATTGATAATATAATCAATACAGGAACCAATAGACAACGAACTCCATGTCCCATGGATAAAATATAATTCTCACCTTGATGTGGTTCTTTCCTAATGCTATTACATAAAAGAATAATATCCAAAAATTCCCAAAGGTATGACTAGAAAGTGAGCTAGAATCCATATTTTTTATTTCCAAGTGTTCAATATATGATTAAAATAATATATAGAGCAAATGATTATTTAAATTTCCCAAAAAATAAGAATTTTAGTAAAAGTGTATATTTAAAACAAAACATTATTTTAATTTCAATTTATGGATACACATCAAACAATGTCTTGAGTAAAAATCATATATTAAGTTATTTACATAAATTAACATAAATCAATGCATACATTTCAAATCAAGGACATATATATCCAAAAAATCAAAACAATAAACTTGTTAATCTACAAATAACTATTATATTTCTATGCTTTGTGATCCAAAACATAGCTAATAATAGTGTTCACTAAAATTTGCACACACATCCCACAATGAATTCCCAATGATGACTCATCAGTATCCCACATGTGACAGGGTCTTCCAAACTAGTTTTTATTAGATTTTTGATTCTTCAATCCAATTTTAGGGCATTACCATCTATGTGTCTTTATCTAAAATAAAAAATTAAATTTCTATTCTTGTTTTTCCTCAATCAATTAATCCAAAATAGTACATATATTTTAAAAAAATACAATTTTCCAATCAATAATTTCAATATACCAATTTCACTTTAAATAAAATATGGATTTTAATAAATTAATTTTTATTTTTAAGACAAAATGAATAATAGTTTTCTATCAAATAAATTTATTCCATTATTGTCTATATCAAATTTAAAAATATACTTCAATAATTTCCAAAAATCCAAATCACATTCTGATTTCTAATTCTATTAGAATTGGGGGTTTTTTCAAAAAATTAATGTTGATTCAATTGAAATCCCAAATAACATTGGGTATTGATTTTATAATTCAATTGAAAGAAAATAAATTTAAATTAATCATATCTGGGTTTTATAACCTGGAAAATCTCAATGGAACCACTTACCTTTCATCACAGTGATCATTAAACAATATTCCCAAAATAGGAATTTCTAAAAAAAATGATAAAAACAGATCAATTTACCAAAACTGTTTTCATGATCCAAAAGGGTGTTTAGAGCCATCAAAAAATATATGATTTAAAAACCTCTAAGTAAGAGAGATATATATAGTGTGGGAGAAGGAAAATGAGAATAAATATTATGGGAGATGAATAAAACAATGTTAAAAAAGAACCACTTCACCTACGAAGGGGTTTGGAAGTGAAAAATGGGTTCTTGAGATCCCTCTCAAACTATGAAATAAATATATGGAGGGTTATGGTGAACATGATGATTCTATCATGTTTTTTAGTTTCAAAATATTTTTCATAATTTAGTAAATTTTCATGAACGTTTAGTGGTGTAGGGGCACACAGTTTTTCAAACCATTCATGTAACGACACAATGTTTCATTAATGGAAAATCCCTCCTAATCCAGTTAATTTTCTTTTTATAAAAAAAATGTTTTTATAAGATTTAAACTTCTTTGGTTTTATGATAAGAGTTGTGACCATTACTTTTATAGCCGTTGAACAGTGATCACATGATTAGTATAAATATAAGGCTTTAACGAAACCAATTTTTACTCAGCAAAAGAAGTGATGGCCTCATCCAAAAGAATTGACCCATACAAAGCCCATTTGTCGGAGCTCGGAAAAGAGGTGGCATCTTTGGGCTTCTCCCTTGACCAGACCCAAGATGAGCTTCATTATTTCAAGCTTGAATGGGACCGTCTACAGGAAAAGTGGAAGTTGATAGATATTACCACTCGAGCGATGTTATCCGAGCCGCCCCAAGAGTCTGTCACCATCACACACCTTACCCTTAGGTCTTATGCAGCTATTTTAAGGGGTTATGTAACCAATAAGTAGTACTATGTTCATGTAAATTATTTTTTTAGTATATAACAATGAATATAATTTCTAGTCATTTTTGATACATTGTAAATAGTTTTTAAAGTACAAATGGTGTTTTTAGTTATTATTTAATTAAGAATTCAATTTTATTAAATTAAGGTATTTTTGAATTAAATAATATTTTAATAAAATATTATTATTAATATTAAATTAATTTTTATTAAATATAAATTATCTTGTAAATTTATGAATGCAATTAAATTTTTTATTAAAGTTTGAAAGCCATTTCTGTCAAAACCCGTGAATTTTCGATAAATGTTGGTTTTTATTTTAAAAGTGAAAATTCACATATTTAGAAATTTTTTTAGATAAAATAATGTCATTTCTGGAATCAGGATGTCGAAATTATCCAATGGTGAATTTTTCATAATTTTCTGAGACAGTCAACTATTTGGGTAAAAATTAAATACCGTTTAAATATATAATGTGTTTTATGACATCATAATGACCCAATGGTGATGTAATAAAATACAATAATCCTTATGTTCGGCCAATATATGTTTTATAATTAAAATAATGTGATTTTGGGTTTGTTTTACTTACTTTTCAAAGCATTAATGAACCCCTCAAGACTTATTCAACACTTTTCCTTTTTAAATTAATTTCCATGGGAGTGTGACTCACCTCCACATAAGCAACCTTATTATTTTAAGAAGTTAGGACTTGGTCCTTATAAAATTTTGTTTTCCTCTTCCCTTTTCCAAAAACCATGGGCAAAAACCGTGGGATAGTTTGTGGTTTGGATTAATTTAATGTAAGGGGACCCAAACCTAAATAATAAAGAATTTCCTCACCTTTCCTATATAAACCCACCGAAGATCCCACTTCCTCCTCACTAAAATCCTTTGGAGTTCGTCCAACCTCTGACCTACTCTCTCTATAATCCTCCCAATGTGCCCCAAGCTCCAAAGAAGCCTCTCACAAGCCTCTCTCTATCCTTTGGAAGCACACTTCCAAGTAAGGGTTTTTTCTTCCTTTCTCATTTTTGTCAATTTTCTTTAAGTTGTGTTGCCATTTTAATTTCAATTATGAATATTGGGGTATGGTGTTGCACCTCCCCCATACTGCCCTCTTATTTTTTTAATTATGGGAGACCCCTTTCTCTCTCATTAAATGCCTCCCATGTACACCCATTACTATGCCGAAATTCTGAAAGGAACTTCTCTCTTCTCTTTTATATTCAAGCAATACTTTTGTATCATGAATCTAAATTCCATTACAATTGTTGGGACATGTATCTATATAACCTCCTTACTGTCCATTACATGTAAATATGATGAGGAACCCCTTTCTCTCTCATCAACCTTTTTTATGAATTCTTATGTCACACTGTTACGCTGTCAAAATCGCACAGATTTTATAAGCCAATGTCATTGTGTAGTGAATATCATGCCCATTTCTCCATCAAGGGTATTCACCTTTATGCACATTTACTTATTTATTGTAAATTTTCATGTATGAATTCCACATTCCTTTATCGTTGAATAAAGGATTATGTTTTATGAATCCATGTTTTATGATCCATGTGGCACACTTATGCATGAAATGAAATGTTTAAGAATGGTGGGACCTTATAGCGCTCCAATGCATTGGGTAAAGTATAGTATCATGATACTTAATGTGTAATGAGTTTTGACACATGATAATTCAAGTACAACGAGGCCTTACTCGTGCTTCATGAGCAATGTGGATTTACTCATGCTCCATGTGCAATGAGCCTTGGCTCATGCTAATTCAATGTTAAGTGTTGTTGCCACATTTCCATGTTAAGATTATCATGATTTATCATGACTTTATGTTCATGTTTATTTTATGCTCTATTGATATTCCTATTGTCTAACATGTATTTTAAGCCTCATGTTATTCCATGTGTACTCCCTTACTGGGCTTTATAGTTCACCCTTTTCTTATGCATGTCCTTAGGTTATCCCATGCATTGCTAAGTACGAGGGAATGTAGTGGTCATGTAAAGGATGTTTTCAATAAATATGTTGTATTTCATGTTTTACGTTTTTATTTAATGATCCTAAGCCCCAAAGACACTAAACCTCTCGATCTTCTTTGTTGTATCAAGTGAGGTTTTAGGTAATAAAGCATGTTTAAATTGTAATAAAAAGCAGTGTTGTCATAGTCGGTATCAGAGGATAGATTTAGTTATATTTGGGATTAGGAAACCATAGTAAAGCCTTAGATACAAGACTAAGTATAATAAAAACATCCCTAAGTTTTGGTAAATACTAAGTATGTGGTTTATCAAACAAATACATCCCCGTCTGGATACGAGCAGGTAGAGGCGGCTCTGGCACAGATGTATCCTAGGGGTAAAACCCGAAAACACCGCTTTGAGCTAGACTCGAACAGGAACTGGTGCATGACAACAGGCCTTGCTGAACTCTTGGTTACGACACTCCCAGGGGATATGTTTTGATAAATTCACAATCTTAGTATGAACCCTTATTAAGGGAAAAATGCCCCTAAGAATTTATGTTAGAAAGTTGATCATGAAAAGCCTAGATTGAATCCTATAGTCTCATGAGTTAAAGAAATTAAAGTTTATTTATAAGTCATCAACTTTTTTCTTTGGATTACCCTTTATGTGTTACCCATAACTTTCCTTTTATTCCAGCCAATGGCCTGTAATAGGAGGACTCGGGCTAACAACCGTTGTGAAGATCAGTGTGATGATTGTACTAACGAGATGCCCAATCCAATGGGAACGGGAATCATGAACTTTGTCACGCTTCTCTCTCAGCTAACTCAAGTTTTGAATAGAAACACGGGTCAAGAGGAATGTTCAACCCCCCCCCCCCTAAGAAAGAACAAGTCGCTATCGAGAGCTTCATGAGACAAAGGCCTCCTACTTTTAGTAGATCATCCGATCCCACGATCACGGAACAATGGATCAACTGCATTGAAAAGATATTTTCCATCCTCCATTGTTCTGAACAAGAGAAGGTTCTTCTGGCGGCTTATCGTATGGAGGGTGAAGCTGATCAATGGTGGACACTGATCAAAAATACGAAGCCTAAGGAGGAGATTGAGGCTTTGGAATGGAAGGAATTCCGGAATATGTTTTTCGATAAATATTTTCCACGCACCCTCCGTCTTAAGATGGAAAGGGACTTAATTTCCCTCAAGAAAAAAGATGAAGAATCTATGGGAGCGTACGAGGCACACTTCACAAGGCTTGCACGATACACTTCCGGCTTTGTCGTTACCCCCGAATGCAAGGTTGACCGCTTCTTTGGTGGGCTAAAGCCTAGCTTGCAGAAAGCATTAGCGATCCGTGACTTCGACAGCTATGAGAAAATTGTCCGATGTGCCCTCAAGGTTGAAACGGAGATCGGAGAATCACCGGGGTATAATGGGTACAAGAAGCATAAGGTGGACTTCAATGCTGGTGGTCCGATGGATAAATCCAACAGTGCTAAGATGTTCCAGCACCCCACTTGCCAAAAGTGTGGAAAGAAGCACCCTGGAAATTTCCTTAAGGGGACGAGAAAATGCTTCAGGTGTGGAAGAGAAGGGAACCTAGCTATTAACTATCGGAAAGAAGGACCCGCAGCTATGATAGAGGAGAAGAACACTCCGTTCGAACCTCAACGCGTTGTTCAATGCTAAAAATTCAAAGAACCGGGTCATTTTTCAAATCAGTTCCCTAATCCAAGGGTTATAAGAGGCAACCAAAAACCTCCAAGACAGCAAGGAAGAGCTTTTTCCATCACTTCTGCCGAAGTGAACCCCGACAATGAAGTGGTGATAGGTACACTAGTTATTCATCCAGGAATAGTGATCGTACTTTTTGATTCAGGTTCTATGCATTCTTTTTTATCTCGAATGTTTAGTAGAACAACCCCAGCACCACCACAAATCATGGAAGTAAAGATGTCAGTGAGTACGAAAAATGGGGCAATCATTGCATCCCATGAATATAAGTCATTCCCTATTATAATCTGTGGATTGAATTTCCTCGAGAACCTCATCATACTTCCTTTGGTGGAATTTGATGTAATTCTTGGCATGGATTAGATTTACTTATATAGAGGCAATATAAACTATCGAGAGAGGGAAATCACACTCCCTATAAAGAATCAACCCCCGATTCATTACAAGTGTCAGGAGGAAGATGAATCTCCTTTAGCTCCATCATCTCAATCATGGATATTACTGCCCTATGAGCACACATATCTGGCTCAGATGATTGAGTCCAAAAAAGAAACCATCCTTGAATAAATTCCTATTGTGAGGGAATTCATAGAAGTGTTTCCCGAGGAACTGCCTGGTCTTCCTCCAAGAAGAGATGTTGAGTTCTCAGTTGAACTTATACCTGGGGACTACCAATATCCAAGACTCCATATAGAATGGCTGTTGTTGAGCTTGAAGAGCTGAAGAAACAACTACCGGAGAATCTGGATAAAGGGTTAATACGCCCAAGTGCTTCACCATGGGGTGCACTAGTCCTCTTCATCAAGAAGAAGGATGGGTCAATGCGGCTCTGCATCGATTATCGTGAACATAAAAAATCACGATAAAGAACAAGTATCCTCTCCCAAGAATCAATGACTTGTTTTATCAGCTGCGTGGAGCACAATACTTATCCAATGTGGACTTGCGGTCGGGATATTATCAAGTAAGGGTAAAGAAGGAAGATGTCCCCAAGACTGCTTTTCGTACATGGTATGGGCACTTTGAATTCATAGTAATGCCTTTCGGACTCACCAACGCTCCAGCAATATTCATGGACTTGATGAATAGAGTATTTAGAGATTATCATGAAAAATATGCAGTAGTCTTTATAGATGATATTCTAATATACTCCAAAACCAAGGAGGACCATGAGGAGCATTTAAGAACTGTACTGGAGACATTGTGCAAGGAGAAGCTCTATGCAAAGTATAACAAGTGTGAGTTCTAGTTGAAGGAGGTCTCATTCTTGGGCCATATCGTCACAAGAAATGGGATATCTGTGGATCCCACCAAAACAGATGCAATTGAGGGATGGACGAGGCCAACATCGATAACCGATATCCATAGCTTCTTGGGGTTAGCTGGATATTATCGACGATTTGTGAGAAATTTATCACGATTGTCCAACCCTCTTACCAAGCTAACTTGAAAGGGATTAAAGTTTTCTTGGAGTGATGAATGCGAAGAAAGCTTCAAGGAGATGAAAAGGAGGCTTATCACTGCACCCATGCTCACTATACCCACAAGTGGGGAACTTTTTGTGGTATTCAGTGATGCTTAAAAAAAGGGCATAGGTTGTGTGATGATGCAGAATGATAAAGTGATATCCTATGCCTCAAGGTAGTTGAAAATCCATGAGAAAAACTATCCAACACATGATCTGGAGTTGGCGGCTGTGATCTTTGCCTTGAAAATCTGGCGGCATTATCTCTATGGAGAGAAATGTGAGATATATACTGACCACAATAGTCTTAAATATATATTCACACAGATTGAGCTTAATATGTGCCAGAGAAGATGGATAGAGGTCATCATGGATTATTACTGTTCAATACATTACCACCCGGGGAAAGCGAACAAGGTGGCGGATTCCCTAAGTTGAAATGATCCAATGATTGTATCTATGATGAGAATTGAGAAGGATCCAATCTTCTTAGACTTGATGAAGATGGATGTGGTAATCATAAAGAAGGGAACATCATCAATCCTTTCACAAATGATTTCTCAACCATCTCTTTTGAAAAGGTTAAATGATTCTCAAAAGGATGATGTGGGAATTCAATAAAAAGTGGAAGCTATCAAAAAGGGGAAATCCTCAGAGTTTAGTGTTAATGAAGAAGGAATTGTGCGGTTTGGGAAAAGACTCTGTGTTCCATCAAGTCCGGAGCTAAAGAAGGAACTTTTGGATGATGCACATAGTTCAAATTTCTCTATTCACCCAGGGAGCACAATGATGTATCAAGATCTCCGAGAAAATTTTTGGTGGGATAATATGAAGAAGGAGATCGCTGAATATACATCAAAGTGCCTGGTGTGTTAGCAAGTGAAGCCAGAGAGGCAGAAGTCTATGGGGATGATGCAACCATTGCCCATACCAGAATGGAAATGGGAGAACATCACCATGGACTTTGTCGCCAGACTTCCAAGGACATCCAAAGGCAACAATGAAATCTGGGTTGTTGTGGATTGTCTTACAAAGACTGCACACTTCATTGCTATTTGAGAGGATTTCTCTTTGGATCAACTGGTACAAATATATATCAGGGAAGTGGTAAGGTTGCATGGAGTACCACTATCTATTGTGTCTGACTGAGATCCAAGATTCACCTCTATGTTTTGGAAGAGTCTTCAACATGCTCTGAATACTGAACTGAACTTTAGTACGACCTATCATCCTCAAACTGATGGCCAATCCAAGGGGACTATCCAAACACTTGAGGATATGCTGAGAGCGTGCTAAATGGACTTTAAAGGAGGATGGGATCAAAATATTCCTCTGGTTGAGTTCTCTTATAATAACAGTTTCCAATCGAGCATCCAAATGGCACCATATGAAGCCCTTTACGGGAAAAGGTGTAGAACACTGGCATGTTGGGATAAGGTCAGTGAACGTAAGATTCATGGACAAGAAATGGTCGAAGAAATGGTAGAGAACGTGAAAACCATTCAGCAGCATATCAAGGCAGCCCAGAGTCGAAAGAAGAGTTATACAGATAATCTTTGATGAGACCTTGAATTTAAAGTTGGAGACACGGTGTTTTTACGCATATCTCTGTGGAAGAAGGTCATGAGGTTTGGAAAGATAGGGAAGTTAAGTCCAAGGTATATCAGCCCCTTCGAGATTCTTGATCGTGTTGGGGATGTGGCCTATCCACTAGCACTTCCACCTACTATGGCCAAGGTGCATGATGTATTTCATGTATCCCTTTTAAGAAAGTACATACCAGACCCTTCACTTGTAATTTCTTCCGAGGTGGTACAATTGGAAGATGATCTTTCTTATGAGGAGCAACCAGTGAAGATCTTAGATCATAGAGAAATAGTTCTACGAAATAAGACAATTCCCCTCATCAAGGTGTTGTGGAGAAACCACAAGTTTGAAGAAGAAACTTGGTAATCGGAGGATATGATGATGCTGAGTTACCCACATTTGTTTTAGTGTGGGAAAAGGAAAATTTCTAGGGAGAAATTTCTTAAGGGGGGAATATTGTAACGACCCAATGTTTCATTAATAGAAAATCCCTCTTGATCCATTTAATTGTCTCTTTATAAAAAAATGTTTTTATAAGATGTCAACTTCTTTGGTTTTATGATAAGAGTTTTGAACGTTACTTTTATAGCCGTTTAACAGAGATCACCTGATTAGTATAAATATAAGGCTTTAACGAACCCAATATTTACTCAGACAAAGGAAACAATGGCCTCATCTAGTAGAATTTCCCCA
Source organism: Viscum album (assembly GCA_963277665.1). NCBI lineage: Eukaryota > Viridiplantae > Streptophyta > Magnoliopsida > Santalales > Viscaceae > Viscum > Viscum album. Next base: position 1,500,271,405 of record OY728122.1, on the reverse strand, counting down.
TACGAAGCCCATTTGTCGGAGCTCGGAAAAGAGGTGGCGTCCTTGGGCTTCGCCCTTGACCAAGCCCAAGCTGAGCTTCATTATGTCATGCTCGAATGGGACCGTCTACGGGAAAAGTGGAATTTGATAGTGATTACCACTCAAGCGATGTTATCCGAGCTGCCCCAAGAATCTGTCACTATCGCGCACCTTACCCCTAGGTCTTATACGACTATTTTAAGTGGTTATGTAACAAATAAGTAGTACTATGTTCATGTACATTATTTCTTTGTATATAATAATGAATATAATTTTAGTCATTTTTGATACATTATAAATAGTATTTAAAGTACAAGTGGTGTTTTTAGTTATTATTTAATTAAGAATTCAATTTTATTAAATTAAGGGATTTTTGAATTAAATAATATTTTAATAAAATATTATTATTAATATTAAATTAATTTTTATTAAATATAAATGATCTTGTAAATTTATGAATGCAATTAAAATTTTTATTAAGGTTTGAAAGCCATTTCTGTCAAAACCTGTGAATTTTCGATAAATGGTGGTTTTTATTTTAAAAGTGAAAATTAAAATATTTAGACATTTTTTTAGAAAAAATAAATTTCATTTCTAGTATCAGGATGTCGAAATTATCCAACGGTTAATTTTTTATAATTTTCTGAGAGAGTCAAATTTTTGGGTAAAAATTAAATACCGTTAAAATATATAATGTGTTTTATGACATCATAATGACCCAATGGTGATGTAATAAAATACCATAATCTTTATGTTTGGAAAATATATGGTTTATCATTAAAATAATTTGATTTTGAGTTTTTTTGACTTACATTTCAAAGCATTAATGAACCCCTCAAGACTTATTCAACACTTTGCCTTTTTAAATTAATTTCCATGGGATTGTGACTCAACTACACTTAAACAACATTATTATTCTAAGAAGTTCGGACTTGGGCCTTATAAAATTTTGTTTTCCTCTTCCATTTTCAAAAAACCATGGGCAAAAACCATGGGATGGTTTGTGGTTTGGATTAATTTAATGTAAGGGGACCCAAACCTAAATAATAAAGAATTACCTCACCTTTCCTATATAAACCCACCCAAGATCCCACTTCCTCCTCACTAAAATCCTTTGGAGTTCGTCCAACCTCTACTCTACTCTCGCTAGAATCCTCCCAATGTGCCCCAAGCTCCCAAGAAGCCTCTCACAAGCCTCTCTCTAGCCTTTGGAAGCACACTTCCAAGTAAGGGTTTTTTCTTCCTTTCTCATTTTTGTCAATTTTCTTTAAGATGTGTTTCCCTTTTAATTTCAATTATGAATGTTGGTGTATGGTTTTTCACCTCCCCCATACTGACCTCTTATTGTTTGAATGATGGGAGACCCCTTTCACTGTCATTAAATGCCTCCCATGTACACTCGTTACTATGCCGAAATTCCGAAAGGAACTTCTCTCTCCTCTTTTATATTCAAGCAATACTTTTGTATCATGAATCTAAATTCCATTAAAATTTTTGGTAAATGTGTCTATATGACCTCCTTACTGTCCATTACATGTAAATATGATGAGGAACCCATTTCTCTCTCATCAAACTTTTTTATGAATTCTTATGTCACGCTGTTACGCTGCCGAAATCGCACCGATTTTCTAAGACAATGTCATTGTGTAGTGAATACCATGCCAATTTCTCCATCAAGGGTATTCACATTTATTCATATTTACTTATTGATTTTAAATTTTCATGTATTAATTCCACATTCCTTTATGGTGGAATAAATTATTATGTTTTATGAATCCATATTTTATGATCCATGTGGCACACTTATGCATGAAATGAAATGTTTAAGAAGGGTGCGCCCTTATAGCGCTCCAATGCATTGGGAAAAGTATAGTATCAAGATACGTCATGTGAAATGAGTGTTTACTCATGATAATTCAATTAAAACAAGGGTTTACTCATGCTTCATGTGCAATGAGGGTTTACTCATGCTCCATGTGCAATGAGCCTCGGCTCATGCTAATTCGATGTTAAGTGTTGTTGGCACATTTCCATGCCTTTATGTTAACGTTTCTTTTATGATCTATTGGTATTCCTATTGTCTAACATGTATTTTACTCATCATGTTATTCCATGTGTACTCCCTTACTGGGCTTTATAGCTCACCCTTTTCTTATGCATGTCCTCAGGTTATCCCATGCATTGCTAAGTATGAGGGAATGTAGTGGTCATGTAAAGGAAGTTTTCAATAAAGATGTTGTATTTCATGTTTTAAGTTTTTATGTAATGATCCTAAGCCCCAAAGACACTAAACCTCTCGATCTTCTTTGTTGTATCAAGTGAAGTTTTATGTAATAAAGCATGTTTAAGTTGTAATAAAAAGCAGGGTTGTCATAATTCACCCAAAACATGTATCCCTCTAACATGTTATCGGTTCCTTCTTGGTTTATTAAAAATTTAACATATTTTGTGACAACAATGAAAACCCCCACTATTTATGTTTTCATGGTTTCCAATGGGTGGGTGCCTAACATGATAAGACAATGTACCAGCCATGCAATGCCAAAAAATTTCCAAAATTTTCAAATATTCACCCGAAGAGCCCTAAAAATAGACCCAACCAAGGTATGATTAAAATGAAAAGTCAAGAATTACCAAATAACATTAGAATTATGAAACATACCATTTATTTAAATGATCATTTATCCCACTTAACCATGATTTTCTTATTTCACTGTAAGTCATCTTCATAATATATATGAAACCCATAAAGACAAAATTAATCCATCCATAATCATTACAAACTATGGTAATATAATCATAATAAGGATGATCTCAAATAATAATTATGGTTAAACATAAGATGTGACCCTTTAATTTCATCAATGAGCATATTATAAGCATATGGACATGTTGACATAATAAATGTTCATGACTATACAATCAAAATATTTATACCAATAATTAAAATGATCATAAAAAATTTTTAAAATGGAAGAATGATTTAAAATAGGAAAGGGTAATTTTCCTGACCCCCTCCCCACAAAGTGTACACCTCCTAGAACTGAAATGTGAGAAGGGAGATAATTCCCCTTGTGTCCCGCCTTCAGTAGCCCCTGGGTATGCAACTAGAACCGAGGGTATAGTAAATACACAAATGAGAGGCACTACCCACTAAGAGAGGACATGTGGAAGAGAGAGATAAGATAGACACCAACAAACTCCAACTTAGACTGAAATATAAAATAAATCTCATGTAAAAATATGTAATGTTATGCATAATACTACAAAAAAAGTGGAAAACTACAAATACCCAAAAGAAAGTAAAAACAACACCAACCATAAGCTCAGACAACTCCTACAACCCCAAGCTAGTAGAAACCAGCTTGATCTCCAACCTGCTCCATGTGACCTGAAAAACAATTTATATATACATAGCATGTGTATAATAGTATATTCAGTTGGATCCTCCATGAAGCCCCCCATGCAAAAGTAAAGAAATCATTCTTAATCACAATGAACAACAAGGGAAACTAACTAATCACCTATACCGGTATACTGAGTTCCTAGCCTCACCATGGATACTCTCACTATATAATGCTTACAAGAGTACATGATATAATAAATAATATCAAGGGTACCCCACTATTACTTCCCCACTGGTTTCTTGGTTTTCCCCAATGTCGCACGTCCTAAGCATATCTCTCCAAAAAGGCTTGCCTGCAGACTCCTTGGCGAAGCACCACAACATGCACCTCATGCAACAAAACCAACACGTCCATACTTTACTGTTACCAGTTAGTTTCTGGGATCCAACACAACTCATATTATGTGTATCATAAGCCAGGTATTATTCCTCAAGCCATTACAGCCCATACACCGAGTAAGGATCTTCATGACATCACAGCCTATACATGTTACACATATAGTATTCCATAGGATACTATATCTAGGATATATGTGTGTGAATAATCACAATCCATTACATCCCTCTACACATATATATGAGGATATCTAACCAGTATGTCTACCAGCACAAGTAACTACCAAGACAAGAGAGGAGGGCCAATGGGGGTAGTCAGCCATCCATCCTCCCTCCAAAATGTTGGCGAAAACATCTCCCAGGGCTCAGAATCCCTAGGGTGCCATTTTCCCTAACTGGTGGGGCAGATTTGCGTATAGAAAAAAAAGTAAAGAATATACTATATCTCACAACCACACAATGGGAATAACCTTTCCATAGAAACAACTGAATCTAACGTCTCTCAGTCTCCGGACTGCCACTTCTAAGACTATGTATCCTACAAGCACACAACCATTTAAATAGCTTTATTGCCTTACATCATTCCCTTTTTATTAGTTTCAATTTAGGTTAATTAATTCTTTAAACAATAATTAACCATTATCTATTCAACATTAAATTTCATTAGCATCACACCCAAAGTACACTGTCCCTTTAAAACTGTAAACTCAACATTTCTTTCCAGCAAGCTGAAACCCCATGGGTTAAAATCCTTTATTAAATTATTTATATATAGTATTAATTTCCCATATTCTTATGAATTCTAGAAAAACATGCTATGCTACTAACACAAGGGGGATCAACACGGTGAGTATATAACTACCCATTGATTATTTTCCTCCTATTTTAAGAGTGTCGACCCATCCTCCCTTGAGATGATAGATAGGAAAATCATGTGGAGTAACCTGCATGTCTTCATCCTTTTCAGAAGAAGGGTAAGCAAGTCCAGATTCATCTAGCTTTGGGTAAAGTAAAGCTGATAACCAATCAAAGAAACATCAGGCATCCAAACTTTCACATCCAACCTGTTCCATAATCCATGGTGTCCTCTCCAACACCAACATGCATAAACAGATGCATCTCACCACTCTAGTCACCATCTGCTCCCACAACCAATTGGCCTCCCTAACCCCACATATCACAAAATCCTTTTATGCTCACATCACAACACAAGAAGCAGGAAAACAACAATCATATCAATTGGGATCTTGGTCATTAAATAAGCAAGAGGGTAACTCAGAACCCTACAAAGAATTATCTTTTATGAAAAAACTGTTCTTTAATCCGTCTTGGTTTAACTGATTTATATTTCATAGGTTCCAAATTTGGGAAACTTAATCAGATCACAAATAATTAAACATGCTTACTGCACCAGTTTTATTAACATCAAATTTCAACAAGAGGAACCAGATTAATTTACATGCCTCTTTATATTTATCCAAACAATAGTCAATTAAATCTGGATTTATGTTCTTTACCAAATTCCATAAAGAATGAAAAGCTAAACTAGAAAGCTTTGATATCACTCTATCTTGAAAAACAAGAGGGAACAATATACGACCAATATCAATTTGTTTATATTGTTAAAATATTTATTATGTCAATTCCAGTGTGATCTAGTGGCATAAAAAATTCTTACCTTACAGTTGCCCGTAATAGAAATGAGAAGCAATGGATCCCGTAACTCAATTAGTTCTTGACATTCTTTATACGAGAATGAGCCACACAATGGGTTATGATCTTCTCCCCTGTGACAACTATATCCACCCGAGGATGCAGAGACACCACCACATCGGCCAACACCCAATAAAATTCATGGGGAAAGTGTGAGATGAACCCAAAATAATGAATATAGATCATAATTTATTTCTATGATTGATCGATATTTCTTGGTTGCATGAAAACAAAGCGGAAAAAATCCTAGGAGGAATGTTTGATTGCATAAATACTATAGAAAGGAATGGGATGTTCGAGTGTCTAACACGTGAGAACAAGGAGGAAGAACTAGGGAGGAAGATAAATCATTCCTTCAAGAAGATTTAATTTAGTAGTAGATTAAGATACACCGGGTTCTCCATTAAAAGAGGATCGCATTAATCCACGTGTTCTGAACAAGTAAAAACATCCCGAGCCATATGAAGTGATTAATATAGGGGTTACAGACATTCAATCATCCTTAGAGTACTTAAAACAAGTCTTTAACTGAATTTTAAGTCAAAGGAAATGTTAACGAGGTGAAACTGTGGGAAGCTAGAATCAATGTTCACGAACTCAAAATTTGGGAAAGGGAAAACACTGTTCATGAACCTCACTATTGGACCCTCACCATTCTAGAAACACTGTTCATGAACTCAAAATTTGGAAAAGGATAAAAGGTTACCATTGGAACCTCACCATTGGAACCTCACTATTGCACTATTCACATTAGGTTACTGATGATACTGTTCACAGAAGGTCACTGATGACATTGTTTACATAAGGTCACCGATGTAACAGTTCAAATAAGATCACCGTTGCACTGTTCACATAAGGTTACTGATGACACTATTAACATAAGGTCACCGATGTCAATATTCACAAAAGGTCACCAATGACACTATACACATAAGGTCACTGATGTCAGTGTTCACATAAGGTCACCATTGCACTGTTCGAATAAGGTTACTAATGGCATTGTTCATAGAAGTTCATCGATGTCACTACTCACATAAGGTATCTGATGTCAATATTTATATAATGACATCATTTCACTATTCATAGAAGGATACCAACGCACTGTTCACAATGGTCTACCATTGGAACTGTTCATTGAATGAACTATTCAGAAAAATGGATGTTTGGAAAAGTGTCGGGGATAAGTCACCTTAACCTCCCGAAACACCTCACACACCTGATTTTCAAAAATTAATGAACTAGAGAGGGCTAGGCCATTACATCAGATACCTCACGAAATATTCTTGTCCTTGATACCTGAAAAACCACCTAAAAGGAAAATGAAATTGGGTCTGAACAACCACAAATACAGATACCTCTCAAAAGAGTGCAAGCCATAATAAACAACAAAAGAAATCCATATTATAAACATGAGAGGTCTATAATCAAAAAGATACATTGATACATAAAAAGGGTTAAACATCCAACAACTATGGGTACTGCACATGTATTTTTGACTCATATTCCCATGTACTCTCCTCCATGCCAACGTGTCAACATAAGACATGAACCAAGGGGATAGAACAATAACACAATAACTTATCCTTGCGGTCCTGTATTTCCATTGGTCACTCCTAAAATGTTGTATCATCATCAACATCATTCTCTCCCCAATCGATGACGTGAGAGTCATAAAGAAGATAATGATGGAGATGTGATACACGAAAACATCATGTATCCGACTCATATATGGGGGTAGTGATACTCGATACACCATAGCACAAACACTAGCTAACACCTCAAATGGGCCATCAAACTGGGGAGAAATCTTACTACCACGACCAAACCTTCACTCCCCATGATGGGGATTGACCTTTAGAAACATGTAATCCCCAACATCAGACTCTAAGGGTATCCTCCTTTGATCAACATATGATTTCTGATGACCTTGCATTGTCTTCATCTTCTCTCAAATCAAGTGAATAATATATATTGTATTAAGCACTAGTTCCGGTCTAAGAATTGCTGACACTCCGACCCCAGTCTAGCACAATGGAGAACAACAAGGTCATCCATACAAGGATTCAAATGTGCTAAACCAATGGTGGAGTGAATACTATTGTTGTAATAAAACACCACCATGGGTAAGTGCCTCATCCAAGAACCTCCAAAATCTAGGACACAAGAGTGTAACATGTCTTTAAAAGTCTACATGGTTCACTCTATATCACTGTCTGTTTGAGGATGAAAGGAAGTTATAAGGAATATTTGAGAACAAAAAGCATGATGGAGAAATTTCCACACACTAGAGGTAAAATGGGGATCTCAATCCGAAATGAATATCCTTGGGACTCCATGAAGCCTCACCACCTCCTCCGGATAATACCTAGAAAAAATTCCACTAATCTTGACTCCATGATTTATTTGAATTGGTATAATTTTGTTAAATGATCCCCTACCACCCAATTAGCCTCATGTCCTCCCTGATCTCGAGCTAAACTAGTAACAAATTCCATTGATATGCCCACCCAATTCTACTAGGAACATCTAACGGTTAGAGGAGACCACCAGGAACACGGTGTTCGATCTTCACCTTATGGAAGACTAAATATCGAGACACAAAATCCGCAACCACATGCTTCATCGCAGGACACCAAAACTGGCTCCTCAGTGCCCGATACATCTTTTTCACGCCATGATGCACCGCTAATGGAGATCTATGTAAACCTCTAAGAACAGTCTCACGCATCATCAAAGGAAAAATATCCTTCCATAATACAACACTCGGTGTTGTTCATCCTCAGACCAACCTTCTTGGGCCTCACCACAAACAACTCGATCTCTCCAGACCTCCACCTCTATGTCCCCCAATTGGGACTCTTCCAACATCTGCAATAGAGATGACTACACCATCATATGAAAAAGAGAACATATTCCCCCAACTTCTCCCATAACATGATATATTATAGAATGTTCTTCTATTACTCTCCAGGAGTCACAATATTCTTAAAATCTATCACTACGTAACTTACAACTCATTGAATCTTCTAAAATATTCCTCTTTCCAGGTGTATACGATATTTCAAAATTGTATTCCTGTAAGAACTCAATCCATCGATGTTGTCGTAAATTCATGTCATGTTGGGAGAAAACATTACTCAATCTCTTAAGATCGGTGAAAACCACAAAGAACTCACCAATGAGGTATTGTCATCACATTTTTAGAGAAAAAACTATGCCTGCAAACTCAAGATTGTGGGTGGAATAGTTACGTTCATGGGGAAGTAACAACCGATACCCATAAGAAACAACTGATAACTACTACATCATATCACAAACTATCCCCAGATTTGAAGCATCACAGAAAATATCAAATTGAACTCCCTCTACTGGAAGACAATGAACTGGTGAACTTACTAACTTATCCTTTAAATATATGAAAGATACATGACACAAATCAGTCCATATGAACGCCAGATCCTTCCTGGTCAATGTTTTCAGAGGAGTCGCAACTTGAGAAAAATCGGTGACGAACCTCCTATGGTAGCCTGTGAGAACAATGTTACTTAACACCTCTAACATAGTCTTGGGGGATTCCTAAGACACAACCTCTCTATCTTTGATGGATCCACAGCTACTCCCGGCTGGGAGAGCACATGACCCAAGAAACGGACATCTCGAGCCAAAAACTCACACTTCAACAACTTCCCAAAGAGATAATGTTGACGAAGAACTAACCAAATGGTGTGTAGATTATCTTCATGATCTTCTTCAGACATGGAGTTCACAAGGATTTCATCAATGAAAACTTCTACTAACTTGTCCAGGAAATCATAGAACACGTAGTTCTTTAATACCATGAACATAGATAGAGCATTTGTCATGCCGTATGACATTACAAGAACTCATAATGCCCATGATGAAAACAGAAAGTAGTATTTAGGATTTCCTAATCCTTCATACGCATATGATGATATCCTAACCACAAGTTGATCTATGAGATCCAAATTTCATCCTTCTGTTGATCGAATAAATCATAAATCCATGGAATAGGATAGTGATTCTTTATTTTCACTTTGTTCAAGCGATGATAATTGACACACAACTAAAAATTATCATCAAACTTCTTTACAAAAAAAAAACTAGTGCACCCCATAGTGTCACACTCGGCCGAACAAAACCGCACTGTAAAAGACCATCACGCAGTATGTAGCTCTTATAGATTAGAAGGGCACGTCCTATATGAAGAATTAGAGGTAAGAGACACTTCTGGTTGTAGCTCCATCACAAAATTGATCTCTCGTTAAGGGGATAATGCTACAACATCTTCTAGAAAGACATTACTGTAATCATAGATAACACTAGGGAACAACAACTACTGAACCTCTAAAGAACTCATCCTCAGATAAGTCATCATTGATGATAAGGACAGAACACAACTATGACCCATCAATGGATCTCACTCACCAACAAACACCACCGTCTCTCCATCCACATCGAAGAAAACCACCTTCTTTCAGAAGTAATCCATGATATCCTCCACCGAATGCAACCAATCCATGCCTAGGATGACATCATATGGTTATATTCGTAAATATAAGAAATATCCCCATGATCAGTGCTTCCCCAATATTAGCTTAAATTCTCTACATACTTCAAAAAAGTCATCATAACCTCCAACTAGCGTAGTCAACTCCATACAAATTGGAATCCTCTCTACCTCAAGTCCCAAAGAATGGAAAAAGGTATGGGATATGAACGAGTGTGTCCCTCCTAAATCAAACAAGGCATAAAACAGGGTAAAAATAATCAAAGGGAACCTCGAATGAAGTTTAGATCGCCTGGAAATGGAAAGGAAAAATCATGAAGAAAATCACGACCTCCTCCACGACCACTCTAACCCTGATGACGACCACACCAAGGCCGTAATCCGCTCTCTGAGGTTGGGGAGTGTCACATGGATTCCTCTACTTGACCCATCTACCCTCTACTGATATAAAGTCGGTGCAACCTACTGCTAATGCCTCTCTTGGAACTACCACAATGGAGGAACCTGGAGAGAAACACCTAGTGCACGATTACTATTATTAATAGTCCGAAACTCTTGCTGTTGGTGACCTCAACCACCACAAGAAAAACAAGCACCTGATCCCTTGACATAAGAATAAGAGATTTTTCCCCTAGACAACCGAGATACTGAGTGTTGGGACCTACTTCTAGCTGGACGAAAACCCTTCTACCCTGAATTCCGGGAACGCCAGACCATAGCTCGTCTTCGTGAGGAATCATTATGACTCACCTCTCGTGATGATCTAATTCTGTAAAAATTCCTCTCAATGACCTCTTCCCTATCCAACACCTCAAGATATGTCTTTAGCATAAATGGGGTGACCAGATGCTGGATCTCGGGTAGCAAAGCCTCCTCCAAATGCATTTTCCTAGCCTTATCATCAAGAAATAGGTCCGAAGAATATCATAAATTTTCCTAAAATAGATTTCGAACACTCTCACACTAGAAATCCCCTATCAAAGGGTAAGAAGCTCCTGGCGATTGGATGCCTTTGTGGTCATGGAAATAAACTCAACTATAAACTTGTCTCGGAACTCCTCCCATGATATTGATGACTCCTCCCAATCCCCAAGGAATAAGTTCCTCCACTACCTCGATAATCCATGTAGCATCATCACAACCATGGACACCCAGTACTCTTTCCAAGATTGGATCAAACTGAAGCCTATCTCAACTTCCTCCAACCCGTCATTTGTTACTTCATTTGAAATGGATCCCTCATACTTATGCAGACACTGGAACTAAAACTATTATAGTGTCCTCCTCCAATTGTCATCGGCGTCAACCTCTACCTGGCGGCGATCTTCTGGCACAACCTGTTTGACATCTCCTATGTGATCTTGATAAGGATGTCGACCTCGTGCCATACCTACAAATTATCATATATTTAGATCTCCAAAACCTGGAATATGGAAGACACATCATAAATTAATAAATTTTTTTCTTTTATTAATTTTAGGTTCTCATATCCAAGGGTTCGACCCATTCAAACACAGGCACAAAGAAAAATGATGTCTGATCCTTTCCTAGGTCTCTACCTCACAACTAGTATTACCTCATTTAGTAGTAATTACAAACATAATGGTTCGTTCATCATATAATAGGGGGCCCTAAATGCCTATGTCTCAGCTCGTGTCCAGTGTTTACATCATTTTATAAAAATGAATGACACTGTTGCCCTACCAACCCCTGAAACCTCACTTGTTCCAAACTCCAAACTCCATCCTATCTCTCAACTAGACCTCTAATACCACTCTACCACCACCACCTCTCCACAAAGTGTACCCTCCTGGACCGAAAATGTGAGAAAGGACATAATGACCCCTGAGTCCTGCCTCCAGAAGGCCTTCGGTTGGCGACTAGCAAAGACTGAATAGTAAACACACAAATTAGAGGCATTAACCTCTAAGAGAACACATACATAAGAGAGAGATAATATAGACACAAAAAAACTCCAACTCAGACTGAAATATAAAAGAAATCACATGTAAAAATATGTAATTTCATGCAATCTATAAAACTGAAATGGGAAAAATTGAAAATACCCAAAAGAATGTAAAAACAACCGCTACCACAAGCCCGAACAACTCCTGCAACCCCAATCTAGTAGAAATCATCTTGATCTCCAACCTAGTCCATGTGACCTGAAAAATAATTTATATATACATAGGGTTAGTATAACTGTATACTCAATAGGGTCCTCCTCATAGCCTCTTGTGTAAAATTAAAGAAATCATGCTAAAGCATAGTGAACAGAAAGCGAAACTAACATGTCACCTAAACAGGTATATGATGTTCCCAGCCTCACCATGGATACTCTCACAATGTAATGCATACAAGAGTATATAACATAATAAATAATGTCAAGGGAACCATGATACTACTTTCCCTATGGTTTTATGCTTTTCCCCAATATCGCACATCCTAAGCATCTCTCCCCAAAAAGGCTTGCCCGTAGACACCTAGGCGAAGCACCACGAGATGCACCTCGTGCAAAAAAAAACAACCACATCCAAACAAGAATGTAAGAAGCTAGTTTCCAGGATCCCCCAAATCTTGTATAACGTGTATCATTCATTGGGTATTATAGCTCAAGCCATTATAGCCCATACACTGAGTAACGATCCTCAATCCAACACATCCTATATATATTACACCAATAGTTGTCCATAGGATACTATATCCATAATATATGTGTGTGAATAACCATAAGACATTACAAACCTCAAAACACAAATATGGGTAAAACTATCCATTGTGACAACCATCTCAAGTAACTACCACGAGAAGAGAGCATGCCAAAGTGTGTAGTCAGCTATCCCTCCTCCCCCTAGAATGTTGTCGAAAACACCCCACAGGGAATATAATCCCCAGGTTTTCAGTTTCCCTAACTGATGGGGTGAAGTATCTTATAGAAACACAAAATTTATAGAATATAATTTATCTCAGAAACACACTATGGGCATAACCTAGTTTTAAACTCAAATGAATCTAATGTCTATCAAGCTCCCGACTGACTCATCTAAGACTAGGTATCCTATAAGCACACAACCATTTAAAAATATTTATTTCCTGAAATCATTCCAGTTTTATTAGTTCCACTATACGTTAATTAATTTGTTTAAACATTAACTAACCATTAATAATTCCACATTAAATTTCATTAGCATCACACCCAAATCCCAATATACCTTTAAAATTATAATCTCAACATTTCGTTCCAGCAAGCTCCAACACCATAGGTTAACATCCTTTATTAAATTATTATTTATATAATTACATTCCCATATTCCTAGGAATTCTAGAAAAAACATTTTGTGCTACTAAAAACAAGGGGGATCAACACTGTGAGTAGATAACTACTCATCGAGTCATTTATGTCTTTAGAAATAGAATAGACCCATCCTTAGTTGATAAGATAGACATAGAAAGCACGTGGAATATCCTTCATGACTTCACCCTTTTCGGAAGAAGAGTAATCAAGACCAGCTACCTTGTGTTGTGGGGAATGTAAAAAATATTATCAATCAATGAAAGATCAAGCATCTAAACATTCACATCCAACCCATTTCATCATCCATGGTGTTCTCTCCAACACCCACATACATAAAATGACGCATCTCGTCACTCTAGGCATCATCTGATGCCACAACTAATCGGCCTCCCAACCCCCACATATCACAACAACCTTCCAATCTCACATCACAACACATGAAGTGGGAAAATAACTATCATATAAATTTGGATCTTGCCCCTTAAACAAGCAAGATGGTAACTCAGAACCCTAAAAAAAATTAACTTTAATCAAACAACTAGTTTTTTAATCCATATAGGATTAACTAATTTATATTTTGTAAGTTCCAAATTCAGGAATCATTATAAATAAGATATCACAAATAAATTAACATTATAACTACACCAATTTGATTAAAATAAAAATACAACATGAGGAACCATATTAATTTACATGCCACTTTATCTTTAGACAAACACTTTTGCATTAATTTCAGCCTTACGTTCTTTACCAATTTCCATCATGAATGAAATGCTAAAAAAGCATGATTTGATATCACACTATCTAGAAAAACAAAAGGCAATAACATACAATCAATATAAATTTATTTAACCTATCCAAATATTTATTATGTCAATTACATTGAGATCTAGTGGGATAAAAAATGATAACCCTAAAGTTACATGTAACGGAAAAGAGATGTAATGAATCCCCAACCACAAATAGTTCTTGATGTTAATTATACGAGAACAATCCACACAACGGGTTACGATCTCCTCCCGTTTGAAAACTATACCCACCTGGGGATGCAGAGACACCACCACATCATACAACACCCAATAAATTCCTAATAAGAACATGGGGGTAAAACTCACTAAAAAGGGAAAGGAGGAATAAGGAGATGAACCTAAAATAATGAATATAGATAGTACCTTATATTTAAGACTGGTCGATATTACTTGGTTGCATGAAAACAAAGCAGAACAAATCCTAGGAGGAAATATTGATTGCACAACTAATATGGAATGGAATGGGATGTTTGAGCATCTCCCACCCGAGAACAAGGAGGAAGAACTCGGGAGGATGATATATCATCCCTATATAAGATTTAATAGAGTAGTGGTTTAAGACATGCTTGGTTCTCAATTAAAAGTGGATTGCATTAAGCCACACGGTTTGACCAAGTAAAAACATCCTAATCCTTAAGGAAAATTAATATAGGAGTTATAGACTTGGAATCAACCTTAGAGTTCTTAAAAAAACATTTTAAATGGATTTTATGGCAAAGGAAATGTTAAAGGGGAGAAACTGTAGGATGCTGGAAACACTGTTGACGAACTGAAAATTTGGAAAAGGAAAAACACATTTCATGAACCTACCCATTGGAACCTAACTACTCTAAAAACACTATTCATGAACCTCACCACTGGAACATCAATGTCATGGAAGCACTGTTCATGAAGTCATGATTTGGCAAAAGAAAAAAGGTCACCATTGAAATCTCACCATTGCACTGTTCACATAAGGTTATAGATGACACTATTCACAAAAGGTCAGTGATGACATTGTTCACATAAGGTTACCAATGTCACTGTTCCCATATGGACACCGTTGCACTATTCACAAAAGGTTATCGATGACACTGTTCACAGAAGGTCATCGATGACACTATTCACAAAAGGTCACCAATGTCACTATTCACATAAGGTCACCATTGCACTATTTACATAAGGTTACCAATGAAACTATTCACAGAAGGTCACTAATGAGACTATTCAAATAAGGTCACCAATGTCATTGTTCACATAAGATCACCATTGCACTATTCACATAAGGTTATCAATGAAACTGTTCACAGAAGGTCACCGATGACACTATTCACATAAGGTCACTAATTTCACTATTCACATAAAGTCATCGTTGCTATGTTCCCAGAAGGTTACCGATGCACTGTTCACAACGGTCTACCATTAGAACTGCTCACCGATGGTACTGTTAACAGAAATGGAATTTTGGCAGAGTTGGGGATAAGTCACCTTGACCTCGTAGAACACATCATACACCTGATTTATTCAATGGAATGGACCATAAAGGTATGGGCCATTATATTAATCATAATAAAAAATAATGATATAAATTATATAAATATTGATCATATGAAACTATGTAAACTCATATTTGGGAAAAATAAAATTCAATTGTAACTTTGAACAATATTATCATAGTTTCCTTATAGCCATGTTAAAATTGGAATAACCATATTGTTGACTTCGATTATAAGTATACATAGAAAATTATCATTACAAAATGAATTGTATTTTGATATTTTTTCACCCATGATATCAACTATATCGAAATCAACCAATGCTATCTAAGTGAACCAATTGTATAAGATGTATCAGGAACACCCAACGCTATATAGGGGGACCCATTATATAATAATGTCCATGGACCATAAGAAATGTACATAGTTCATTAATTTCACAAAAAAACTCATATATTAAATAATTATTCAATTTTTAATATAATTTACTGCTGAAAATGATAAGGGTTCTATAAAAATATCTTTGAAATTAGATTGACCCATGGGGAATATACAGGTTCATTAACAATTTATTTGTAACAGGATTATCCAATAAAAAAATGGGTTCCATAACAATAAATATGTAACAAGATTGGACCATATAATATAACTTGAATCCATAAAAATCTATTTGGAACTGACTAACCCATGAAAAATAAATGAGTTGTATAACATTATCATTGAAATATGATTAACCTATGGAAAATAAATTTGTTCCATAAATATTTATATAAGAAAATATAAACCTGTTTAAAGGGAACATGTTTAATAATTATCTCACAAAAACAAGATAAACCAATGGAAAAGTAAATAAGTAACATAAAATTCACATTGAACCATGATTAACCCATGGAAATTCGTGGGTTCCATTGAAATATTCTTGTAACATGATTCACCCATAAAAAAATTGGTTCCATAAAACTATCTTGAAAGCATGATTAACCCATGTAAGGAATCATGTTACATTACAATATCATCGAAAAATTATTCACCAATACAAAATAATTTGGTTCTATAACATTATAATTGAATCATGATTAACCCATGAAAATTTAACATGTTATATATCATTCTTTTTGAAACATGACTAACACATGGAAAATAGATGAGTTACATAAAAATATTTTTGAAACATTAATAACCTCTGAAAATAGATTTGGATCTATATTAATCTCTTAAAAATATGATTAACCTATAGAAAATAAATCATTTTCATACAAATATATTTGAAACATGATTAAAATATAATAAACAAGTTGGTAATATATCATGATCATTGATACATGATTAACCCATAAAAAATAAATGGGTTTTTGTTAATATAATTGAAACCTGATTAATCCATCACAATAAATGGGTTCCATAACAATAAAAATGATACTTTATTAACATGTGGGAATAAAATGTTATCCAAAAAGTATATTTGAAACAATTTTAATCCATTAATAGAAATAAATTGGATTGAATCATTACTGTGTATCCTCTTTGGAGCATAATTAATAACTTTTTTTGTTAACACTGATTAATGGAAATACCATTACAAGACCGTTGAAGACATTTTAGTGAAATGAAATGTTTCATTTTGAAAAATACTATTAAAAATTTAAATGTCACAAAATTTTAGAAATGAGATTTATTGCAAAAAACAATGGATGCACATAAATGAATATTCAACGAAAATAATGGAATATATTTTTGGAAAATATGGTAATGTTATATATATTAAATATAAATAATCATTCAAAACATTATGAAAAAGGTTGTAAAAAGTTACCAATTTTGAAAACGATAGAAAATGAAATTTTATAATCATTATAAACATAAGGTACAATATTATTTCAAATGTAATTACAAAATCACTACTTTTTAGAATATAAAATATTTGAAGGCATTTTTTAAAACATGGACATTGAAGAGAAAGATACCATATCTATAAGAAAAAACAATATTGGTTTGACATACAAATGACTTCATTTATACTTCTTAATAATTAAATAATGAGATGATTTTTTAAAATGTGAACCAAATTCTTTATTAGAGGACAATAAATGATATATTTATCTTCAGAGTGAAATCACATCATCTCCCAAAAAAAATTGATTAACATAAAAAACTGAGAAGAAATGAAATTGTAACACAAAGCCATTCCCACTTTTGTAATGCTATAATCGTAATCCCCATGGATTAATAATTTGAAATTAAATAATATATATCATGAATGAAATGATTTTAATTGTATTACATGTTAGTGGGTAGTATATATATCTCACAAATTAATATAGGTCCATATCATTATCGTATACCTCTATGAAAGGGAATTGGAGATGAATAACCCTT
Source organism: Viscum album (assembly GCA_963277665.1). Lineage (NCBI taxonomy): Eukaryota > Viridiplantae > Streptophyta > Magnoliopsida > Santalales > Viscaceae > Viscum > Viscum album. The sequence goes on along the minus strand of OY728122.1, from coordinate 1,500,253,449 downwards.
ACTAAAATCATATCATTGAAGTTAAGACTTAATCAATTAAATTACTATTCTCATAAAATATAACAATATAATAACTTGTGTTAATAAAATGGAATAAAATTAAGGATCAATTATCATATAAAAATATCATAAGGGAGTCAATGAAAAAGAGTTATTACACAATTAAAGGGACTTTAATTAAGAAATCTACTATAACTTAGTTTCATTCAAGTCAAACACACTTGAATGAAATAATACAAAATGAAACATAAAAAGCCATAAAATATAAAATAATAATGATATTTTGTATATAATGTATCTATAGACACCATGTAATAAATTTAATTAGTGATTACATCATATGTCTCATAGAAGTAAAAGCTAGATGTGAAAAACCCTAATCTCAACTCCAAATATTCATTATATGTACTTTAACTCATATTTAATAATTTTACATCAGTTATTTTATTTATTATAATAATTTTATAGTTTTAATACCTCAAAATTAAATAGTTTATTTTATATTTTTAATGAAATATATAAAATATATAATTTATTAATTCCACATCATGTTTTTTTGCAAAATTTTGGTTCATTGTTTAAAAACGAATTTAGTATGTTGACCATGGTAAGTGAGGTAATTATTTCCACTTGACCACAATAATAATTTTGAATCAATTATATTATTTCTTTATAAATTAAACTTTTAAATCCAGAAATTAAAAATGATTATGAAAATTTAAATACATTACAATCATGGTCTTGGAAATCCGTACATATGATTGATTTACATCTCTATTTTTCTATGATAAAAAAGGAATTCATTATATTATCATAACCAATGATCATAATATCATAAATATAATAATATTCCATTAATCATACATATATATTTATAAAATTCATGTGATGTGGTTAGGACAAATGAATCCCATTTCCATATAGAGGTGGATGTCACAACCCGTCCTCGGGACCCATGTCGTGACTACCCCGAGCCTGCCTTCCATAAGACAGGGGCTGACGACTAGCACCAAAGGCATAAAACTGGATAGAAGGGAATAAATTTCCATTATATAAGAAAACAAACACCACAGAGTACACAAGCTGAAGTAAACACTATGTAAACTGAGTACAAACATAAGTGAAGGAAAGTAAATGGGCCAGAATACAAACCCAACTGAAAGTACATTACAACTGAAAAGAAAGTGAAACAACAATAAAGTAAATCAGCCACCACCGTGTCGTCCTTCGGCTATCCCACCTGTAGGGTGGGTACAAATAGTCTCATAGGCTCCTCGGGTCCATCTGTACGCTCCGTGTTTGTTCCGCCGGATAATCCACCTCCGTGTACCATCTCGCTCCACAAGCCTCAACAATGATCAACGTTGTTCGCCGTCTGCGACCAACACAACGTAGTGCGGGCATAGCCCATGTAGGGGTGAGTATACGATACTCAGTAGGGACCCCGAGACTGTTGAAGGTCTCCCAGAATCCAGTAAGGATAAACCACAAAGGAAATATACAATCAAAAAGTATCAACCAACTCTACTTAGGTATATTCCCATACATATACCTAATTCATTAATTCCAGTTTTTCTCCAACTCACGAGCCCAAGTTCAACCCAGTCCACACAGGAAAGCACATCCCAATCGACAAAGGTAAGAATAACCCAATCCACATAGGAAATAAAGTCAATCATATCGAAGATAATGATTGAAAGTCAAGACTCAGATCACATAGGTATACTACTCACGAAGAGGGGTGTAGATGATTAGATGTAGCCTCTGAATCATCTCCTCTATCAAACCCACATAGGATCAATTCACAGAAGTCGTCGCTGTCGAATCCACGTAGGATCCAAGTATAGTTGTCATCACTGCTGAACCCACAGAGGATCCATGTACAGTCATCCTCACTGCCGAACCCACGTAGGATCCATGTACAGTCGTCCTCGCTACCGAACCCACGTAGGATCCAAGTACAGTCGCCATCGTCGTCGCAGTTGCAACTAGCTCTTGGGTTCCTGCACAAAGAATGCTCGATTTCGAGAGGGTCCCCTCCACGAGAAAAGGGGGTCTATACATAAACTGTCATGAAGTCCAGATTTGATGTATCAAAAAGTTCTATCTCGTCAATAGGAACTCAACGCGACAGACAACGCGTCAATAGGACGCCTGGTCTGGGAGTTATTGGCTTTTCCTTACCAGGGGCCCGGTTGGTTTTTAAGCTAAAACCATCCCTAACATACTCCATCTACATCCAATCCTTGATAGGATTAATACAAAATAACTGTCTCACTATGTGGAGTCCAACAAAGTCGACGGTACGTCAATCAGACGTCCGGAACTCATGTTATAACCGTTTCAGCTCCGAGGGCCCGGTTGGTTTTAGGTTCGAACCAACCCGGACATACCCAAACATTACCAAAAACATGAGTTTAATATACCGACACAAATGTTTCGATCCAAGGATCCCAACTCAACTGATGGTGCGTAGATCGGAGATCCGTAGCCCAAAAAATGGGCATTTGAACGAATCTATCCGAAAATAGGGGGTTTGGGCCCGGTCCGACCCGACCCAATACCCCCATGGGTCGGCCCGAACCGGGTCGACCCAACTCGGGTCCGGGTCCAGCCCATTTGGGTGCGGCTCGACTAGGTCGGCGAGGCCCGTCCCAGTGCTGGCGGCCCAGGTACAGGTCAATATTGAAGTCTACCTCTCTGCGAGGAGGTAGTCCAGGAACCTCATCAGGAAAAATGTCCGCATATTGATCCACCACAATAGGAAAACTCGGACTCCACACATCAACTGCTCATAGGATGAGACTATCCATCTGATGAGTGATCGACTGTCCTCTCCTCTGTGTGAGTCCATCATATGATGCAAAGGCTCTTTTTCGCCGATGAAGGTGAACCTGCTCCCATCGGTGTGGACACATCGCACCTTGCGCCTAATACAATCGATCTGAGCATGGAACATAGATAACCAATCTATGCCCAAGATGACGTCGTAAGCCGCTACAAGAAGATCCCAGCCGATGCTCTTGCCTTCTAGAGTAAGCTCACAATACCGGCACGAGTGCGTAATCATTGAGTCTACTCCCGTATGAGTCTCTAGCCATAAGGATCGAGCCAACGGCTCCGTTGGAATCTCCGAGATCCGAACAAGGGAAGTGGCAATGAAAGAATGACTCTCTTTTGTGCCTATAATAACTACAACAAGGGTGGAGTAGGCACAAATAGTACCTCGAATCATCTCAGGTGCACCATGGTTTAGGCCTCTACTTCCTGATGCTGAGCTTGCCTCTGTCCTCCAGCTCCCTGTGGTTAGGGTAGACCTCCTGGTGGTGGTGGTGGTAGATCCTCAAAGCATCTCCCACCACCCGCTGCTCGGCCATCACCTCTGCCTCGTCCGCCTACTCCCTGCCGACCACCATGGTCGAACTTCTGCCTCTGTCTGGGTGGTCCCTCAACCGTCTGCTGCTACTCTGCATGGCGGGTCGGGCAGTCACGAGCCATGTGGCCCTGCCCGCCGTATGCATAGCACTGTCTGCCTCTCGAATGACTGGCTATGATGTGTGTGCCCCGCACCTCCGAACCAGTATCCTATGGTCGTCCACCTGATTGCCTTGTCCGCTTGGTCCTCTGCGACATCTGTCTACTGAAGGCTGCAAAAGACTCCGCTACGTGCCACCTTGCAGTAGGTCTCGCTGCTGGTTAAGGCTCAGCTAGAAATCTCTCCACAAGAAGGGCTCTCTCCAGTAATTCTGCCTACATCAGAATACTGAGGGAGATCATCGATTCTCTGATCTCATGCCTCAGTTCCTGCTCGAAGGTCCGGGACCAAAAAAATGGGTCTCGTACCATGTCAGTGGAATAACGCGAGAGGTGGGTAAACCTCACCGAGTACTGGGATACTATCATGCCGACCTGCCGCAGCTGTAGTAACTCCTGGATGTGCACCGCACGGAGGGTGGCTGTCACAAAATCCGAGTGGAAAAGGCTCTCGAAGTCTGACCAAAGGAGAGATACCTCGTGGTGCACCTGGAGCATCCGGCTCCACCATCTACCTACTACCGCATGCATGAGACTCGCCTCAAGGATCACCATGAGGTTTGCTGGTGTCCCTACCAACCTGAAGACTAGAACAACAGCCTCCAGCCAATCCTCGGCTACCTGAGTATCCATCTCCCCACAGAACCTAGGCAGTATCTAATGTTGAATCTCGTGCAGTGCACCTAGGAGACGTGCACTCTCAGCTTCTGGGGCTACTGGCATTGGCGGCTCGGTGGGTAGAGGTACCGTCGGTGCCTCCTCTGTAATGGGGTCCTGCACCGAGGCCTCATCACTCGGTGGGCTGCTGTCTCGCACAAAACTCATAACCCTAGCTGGCTGCCGTCATGGGTCCATCATGAAGAGAAACAGGTGCACCACAATTAATACAGTATACCTTGTGAGCTGACACAAAGTAATAAAAAAGAAAACTTTTTAAACACACATGCAATCATTGTTTTCGTGCACTGAGTCGGAAATCAGAAGTTAGGGTCCTGGTGTATGGATACGTCAGCTGGCGCACCAACACTGGACTCCCTGGACTGATAACCACACTCAATACCCTAAACACTATTGCTTCACATGGAAGAAATTATCATATTCCTGAGTTCTGTGGTAGAACCAACTTCTCTGATACCAATTTGTCACGAACCGTCCTCGGGACCAGTGTCGTGACTACCCCAAGCCCGCCTTCAATAATCCAGGGGCTGGTAACTAAAACCAAAGGCATAAATTCTGATAGAAGGGAAGGCATTGACTTTATATAAGAAAAAATACCACAGAGTACACATGATGAAGTAAACACTTAGTAAACTGAGTACAAGATTATGTTCTGGAAAGTAAATGGGCCAGAATACAAACCCAACTGAAAGTACAGTACAACTGAAAAGAAAGTACAGTAGCAGTAAATTAAATCAGCAACCACTGTGTCGTCCTCCGGCTATGCCACCGGAAAGGTGGGTACAGATAGTCTCATAGGCTCCTCGGGTCCATCCGTCCACTCCGTGTACATTCCACTAGATAATACACCTCTGGGTACCGTCCCGCTGCACAAGCCTCAACCGCGATCAGCGTTGTCCGTCGTATGCAACCAACACAACGTAGTATGGGCATAGCCCATGTAGGGGTGAGTATACGATACTCAGTAGGGACCCCAAGACCTCCAAAGGTCTCCCAGAATCCAGGAAGGATAAACCACAAAGGAATTATACAATCACGAATTATCAACCAACTCTACTTAGCTATATGACCATACATGTACCTAAGTCATCAATTCCAGTTCTGCTCCAACTCACAAGCCCAAGTTCATCCCAGTCCACACAGGAAAGTACATCCCAATCCACAAAGGAAAGCACAACCCAATCCACAAAGGAAATAAAGTCAATCATATCGAAGATAATGATTGAAAGTCAAGACTTAGCTCACACATGTATACTACTCACGAAGATGGGTGGAGATGATTAGATGTAGCCTCTGAATCATCTCCTATGCCGAACCCATGTAGGATCCAAGTACAGAAGCCGTCGCTGCCGAACCCACGTAGGATCCATGTACAGTCGTCATCACTACCGAACCCACGGAGGTTCCAAGTAAAGTTGTCCTCACTACCGAACCCACATAGGATCCAAGTAGAGTCGTCCTCGTTGCTGAACCGTAGTAGGATCCAAGTACAGTTTCCATCGTCGTCGTAGTCGCAACGAGCTCTAGGGATCCTGCACACAACACGCTCAATTCCGGGAGGGTCCGCTCCATGAGCCAAGGGGGTCGATACATCAACTGTCACGAAGTCCAGAGTTTATGTATCACAAAGTTCAGTCTTGTCAATAGGAACTCAACACGATAGACGACACGTCAATTGGACTCCCGGTCTGAGAGTTATTGGCTTTTCTGTTCCAGGGCCCGGTTAGTTTTTAAGATAAAACCAACCAGACCATACTCTAGCTGCATCCAAATCATCGAGTGGAGTAATTCAAATGAACCGCCTCACTAAGAGGAATCCAACCAAGTCGACGGTACGTCAATCGGACGTCCGGAACTCAAGTTATAACCATTTCCACTTCGAGGGCCCTGTTGGTTTCGGGTTCGAAACCAACCCAGCCGTATACAAAATTTATCGAAACCTTGTGTTTAATTTACTAAAACGACCGTTTTGATCCAAGGATCCCAACACAACTGACGGTGCGTGATCGGAGATCCGTAGCCCAAAATATGGGCATTTGAACAAATCTGTCTGAAAATAGGGTGTTTGGGCCCGGTCCGACCCGGCCCAAGACCCCCTGGGTCGGCCTGAACCGGGGCGACCCGACCCAGGTCTGGGTCCAACCCGTTTGGGTGCGGCCTGCCCGGCGGGCATAGCCCGGCCTGGCCTGTGCGGCCCAACCTCGCGCAGGAGCCCCCGCCCGACATGGGCGGCCCGCGGCCTGGCTCGGAAGCTGGCCGCAGGGTGCGGGGGGGGGGGGGGGGAGCCCCCCTTTGTTTTTGGAAATGGTGGCCCCCCTGCTGGGGTCCACCCTAGGATGTACCGGGGGGTTATGCCCCTCGGTTTCTCTAGAAACGGCCGGCATTAATGTCCGACCGGTTTGTGCTGCCGCGGGACCAGCATGGGTCCCTCCTCCTGGAGCACCGATGGCCAGCTTGGCCAGTCACCCCCTACTGAACCACTGCGGACTAATGCTGCGGCTCTACCCTGACCGGCGCGGCGTGACAGTGCTGCGCCCCTCCGCCATGGCCTCCCTCGGGTTCTCAGGCGTGGCAGGACGGTGCCGCGCACCTCCACGGTGGCCCGCTCCGGCCGCGGTTCCATCGGCTTTACCGGCGCGGCGCGACGGTGCTGTGCACCACCACCGCGGCCTGCTCCGGACGCGGTTCTCTTCATCCCCGTACGATGCAAAGACACCGCGCCACTTCCACTACGATCGTCAATGTAAATCACCAAGGAAACAGGGAGGAGAAATCAGCCATGTTTGTGCAGTCCAATCCCCTCCCTTTACATTGGTAACATTCGACCAAAGTAATCAACAAAGAAGATTAAATTAAACAGGAACGAAGATAAACCCTACCTTGCTAAGAAGTTCTCGGTTGTCAAGCACTGCAAAATATTGTGTCGTTTCCGTCATCGATGTTTTGCACCCGAGGAAACATCATCTTCTCTTTTATCATGAAGAGAAGGAGATGATTGCACGTCATTGGAGAACTCCCGCGTCGGTGTCCCTTCCCTTGTCATGGAGTAGGAAGGGGATGGAGAAACCAGAGTCACTGAGTTGTTCTTCATTGAAGGGATGAACTTCGACATGGGAGGATAATGTTATTCCAAAGAAACCAGAGCTCTCCCTTCCCCAATTCCCAACAAAACAAAACAAACCCCAAAATAATATAAGCTCCTCTTATTTTATTAAAACATGCCATGGGTTCAAATTACAAAATTGAAATACTTAATTAAATTAATTGAATATGTGTGTGTTGGAATTATTTAATGAGGGTATGGTGAGGAGAGGAGAAGTCACCCACTTATTGGGGGAGTTAAACATGTTAAGAAGAGTTACCAACTTTAAGAGGGGGAGGGGGTTATAGGAGTTAAGGGAATATGAAGGGGTGGGGCTCGTGTAGGCCCCACATCAAAAATATCCTAACATGGGTAGTTAGGGGATTGTGGGTCCCACCCCAACTACCCCATGTAGGATATAACAATTTGATAAAGAAAATAAAAATGTACAACAATTTTATTTACTTCCCATTTAATACTCAATTTATAACAACTCCTCCTGAGAAAATGAACCTTCAGAAAAGGTCATCTTAGGCAATTAAAAGCACTTTGGTTCCATCAATGCCCTAAGATTTCAATTCCGAGCACCGGTTCAAAGGATGGAATAACCCGCTTGTTCGTTCACTGAACATACCTGAGCTAAACTTTGGAAATTGATTCTGGGCAGTCCGGGCCTCAGAATCAGGTGCTGTCAGAAACTGTATACTCGTAAAATCCCAAAGAATTTAAGAAAACATTTTCCTTAAAATTTATGGGTATTTACTGTGGCAGTCCACACTTACTGAAACAACATTATTATTTTTCAGTTTATGAAATGAAATTTTATATTATCTGTTGTGAATGAATCATATTTGATTATTATAATTATGATATCATATATAAAAGAAATAATTTTTATATTTATCCTTATAACCTTCCACATAAATCACTAAAGAAAAAGAATCACCTCGCTCTACATGGTAGTATTCAACCATACACATGACTGAATTTTATATATCCCTAATATAATGGAATGAAAAAAGGTATATTTGCTATAATTTATGTTTTTGGGAAATGAAAAAGGGTTTAGAGGTGGGTGATAAATTAAAATTTATTTTAATTATCATATCCCAAAACCATCATGAAGGTTCTTTCCCATCAAATTTCTAATTAATTTATTCAATATTTGATGAAATGAATACATGAGAATCCGTACCTACCATATTGATGAATTTTGATCATCCGAAAATGAGAAATTCAGATTTCCATCAACATTTTGGGTCGATTTAAGGACATAATCTCTCTAGTAGTGATCCGCACATGCAACTGTGATCTTCAAGTAATGAAACATGATCTCTATGTCTTAGCATGGAGAATTAGTAGTCCATTATTTTACATTATTGATCAATAGTTATTTAGAATTTTTGAATTATCTTTTTTTCCCATTATTTAGAGAAATATTGTGGGATGATCTAGGTTAGAAATAATTTTTCACAAAAATTTTGTTCTTTGTTTTCACCAAAGAAAACACAACAGAATAGTGGAAGCCATATATTTATAGAGCAATGGTTTATGTAAAAATAGTTTCTTAATACATGCTGACCATTAAATAATATAATATCCTTTAATGAATCCTAATTAGTCATAATAATTGTATAAAAATTATTATTTTCTTGATTGAAAACATCATAAAATTGATAAATTATAATTACCGACTTCTAATAAAAAAAACTTCTATGAATGCACTCACGATCCGTTCAGTCTCAATAATATTTTATGAATAATTTAATACATATTTTATTCATAAAAAAATATTTCACTCACACACCGGTTAATAAATAATAATAATATATTCAATAATTAAAATAAATATATCCTTATTAAAATTTCATTGAATATGTATTTGTTACATTTATGCGACCAATTTAACTTGAATTATATTATTCCACGATCTTGGGAATATTATTTATTAAATTAAATAAATTAAATTATAATTTAATCAAGAATAAAAAACTTACTTAGTGTTCCACCATAGTGGGTTTTTTCTAGTTGGAATTCAGTCGGCTCACTTAAATCACATGATTAATGTCAAGTAACTAGTTATGGAATCTTATAGAAATAAAATTGTGGTTCAATGTCCACAACCAAATAAGAACACTCAGTACATAATAGAATCTGATTTCACAATATCAAATCAATCATGTTTCTTGATGGTTTCATCAACATATACCCTTGATACATCTTCATTTGATTATCTGAAATACAAACGTCATTAAACCAGGCCTACAGAATTCAAGGTTACTATTATATTTCAATCATAAGGATGGGATATTAGCTTCTATAAAGGTGTAAGGGAAAAATCATTTTTAAACATATCCATTAATTTTGGGTCCATTATCAGGATCCCAACAGACCCTAATGCCATTAAACATATTATTTTATAGTTTTTATTTCAAAATATATTGGTGCAAGTCGTGACATGAATCAATGTTAATTTTAATATATAATTCCATTACACATGCTCTGATATGGGAATTTCTAATGATACCAAAACAAACAGAATTTCTACTAGAAGATCTATTATTATAATTTACCTTATTAGTGATTAACAAGTTAATACATCATGATAATAATACTCAACCGCTTACAAATACTTATAACTGATGGTTTAAATACTCTGTGTCACATAATTGTATCTTATTGAAATAGATAACTATATTACCATTATTGTCATAGCATGTAAAGGTTCTCATCATAGTAAGTAATTTATATAAACATATCAATTAAAAAAATACTCATGGAAATTATTAAATTAATTTAATCCTACATAATAAAAAATATGTAATATGATCTTTAATTAATATTGAATCCATACAATATACATGTAATCAACAAGAAAATAGTTGGTATTAGAACACCAACTCAAAAAAAATCCTATATGGATTAGAGAAATTGTCCTATAACATTCAGTCTTCTAGACCACACATGATAATCATATTTATGTGCAATTAAGGTTTTATACAACGCTTCTGCATTGTCTTATCCCATTGATATACCTCACACTGAAAAATCACTTCCATGAGAAAAATAACTCAACATATGATACTTATTATGTATGTTGGTCAACAAATGATGTGACCTTATCCCTTTTTGGAGATCCATTTATATTGTATTATCCTAATATAGTTTGACAATAACTTTTAATATTGGTAAAATGTTAACAAAATAGATGTTGTTTCCCATCCATACTTTTTATTTAGGTTCCTCAATATCCCCAATATGATCTCTAATAAATAGCACTTGATTTACAGTTGTTTTCTTGACAAATCTATCATCCATAATTGTTCATTATTGATCTCACATGATACAATCCTAATGAAATCTCTATTGTTTTTCTTATTCCTCAGAGGGAGTTAGATGGATCAGTTGAGAAAGAATTATTTGTGTTCAAAACTTTTTAATCATGATTGGATTGTTTGATACTCTCATATATAGACAAGAATTTATATTTATAAAGTTACAATTTTGTTTAAAATATTATTTTATACATGAATACAATTAAATAAGATAGTTAACTATTTTAAAACCCCATGTATCATAATAATAATATCATTATTATTTTATGGTGCATCCTAACTTGTGAAAATTGATTAATAATATTTACTGACATGTAAATAGTTATTAATCACCAGACATGGTCATGGTAAGTTCGAACACCTTGATTTTAATTAAAGACCCAAATAAATATTTTATCTTAAATTAATTTTTCTTTTATATACTGGTGAATTAATATTAGTTGCATATTTAATAAAATAAACAGATATTCTTTGACTCACATGTCTTTGAATAGATTATTATTCAATAATGTGATCAATATAACATGAATTAAATTATTATTTTCACTTTAGAAAAATATTTATTGTAATAATTATATTCAAATATAAATTAATCTTGACCAATTGAAACACATTATGTGTGAACCTCTAGGAATAATTATCTATGACATTAGGTGGGATTTTATTGAGTCCTTGATTACTATCTAGAAATAGGACAATGAACCTGAAGGAATGAACATAATTTTATAATGTTGACCACAACATACTAATACTCACTATGTAATATAATAACATTTTTAGAAAATATCAACATGAGGGTTATATGATGGTGTCCTCAACCAATATGCTCAATACATTTGTTTCCTTCAGTATCTGAAATAAAAACATCCTTACACCGTGACCTTAGAATATAAAGCGATGATTCAATTACTATAATAGGGTGGAGATTTAAAAATGCATTAATATAGATGTGAAAAATCCTTCGTTGGCTTATACATTTATAAAATGTCAATCATAATCAACCCAACATAATCTACTTCTTACAAAACAATGGTGTTGTAGTTTTCCTATCACAATTTAATTGTGAAAGTCATGTGATGCATCAATTATAATAATAATGTACTGTGACCATTATACAAGCTCATAACATGGAATATCTGATAAAGATAAATCTTTTAGAATTTATAATGGTGGGTATATTCACAAAATCATCCATCCTAGATATTTCCTAGTGAAAACATCATGAGAAGAAGCCTTATTTGCATAAAACTACTCACACGTTATGGTCTAAATACTGAGTATTCCATCATATTACGCTATCTATAATTACCCAATGGTTTGAAAATTTAAATAACCTTCTTGTAATTATGTCTTATTGTATAATCACATAAGACTTCTTAAAGAGAATAATAAAATCCTTATATGTAAAGAAAGAGTGAAATAAAAGGTATATGTAGAATATAACGAAATTATACTGATAAAATAATAACATGACTTTGGGAATAGTAAGGTGACCCTTATAAATAGTAAAACGTCCAATGTAATAGTTACCTTACTATATAATGTATTAATTAAATTTCTCCATATAATATGTGAGAACATGGTATAATTAAATCAATTTATATGTAAATAAATATTTTTAAACTTTATTAATAAGGTGTTGTTATTTTTGTAAGTCATGTATATTTAATTCCAATTTTCTTATTTATTTAAATAATTACATGAAAATATATTTTTCATAAAAATAATTCATAAATTATTGTTTTTAATGTCTTATGATCTTAATATAATTTTATGTTACGTTAATTAATTTTTCAATGTTTAAGAAAAACATTCTAAAATTTAAAATTTATATTTTAAATTAAATTAGGATTTAAATTATAAATATAATTTATCATATATTGAAAACTGGTTTCGAATAACGTTGTTATATTTTTAATTATACATGTTAATAATTATTTGGGTTGATTTTTTGTGACTCTTCAAAAATAATTGAATTTTTGTGAATAGTGAAATATGATAATTTATAAAAAATACTAGACAAATGAATTTATGCATCATGATTGATTGATAGATGATGTAAATAGACCTTATTCTAAACTCACATTACCTTTTTCCTATTTGGGATCACAGGAATAAAAATTATTCATTGTGTTGAGAAAAATAATTAAACTAATGATTAAAATAATGGGAAACCCCTCCTCTCCCCAACTATAAACACAACTATCACCCCTCCTGACTTCACTCCTCTAAAGCCTTGTTCTAAGTACAAATTAGATTAAAATATCTCTTAATCCCATAACCAACATCATTCATCCCTTGGTTTCATAAATATACAAAAATCCTTTTCCGGAATGAGGTTCTCAAGGAAGATATATTCATGGAGAAATTTCTCTTTTCATTTCATTTATTTTCATTCAAGTTCTTTTATTACTTATATTTCATGACTTAATTTCTTCTAAATGTAATGATAAATCCATTACTATATATAATAAAATTATGTTATGATAATGGAATATTTCATAATCATATCTCCTACCCTCTATTTATACATGTAATAAAAATACCTTCTGAGATGTGTTAATTTATCACATTCAAGGACAACATGTTTACAATTTCTATTATCGTCTAAATTTCTAGTCCTAAATTTTTTTATGGTTGATCCAGAATAGAATTTATGAATGATATTTAATTTAAGTTTCTCTAATATTTGGAACCCATGATATTGATTTATAATTCAAAATGAGTTTATTGTGATAAAAAAACCACAAATTAACCAAAACGGTTATCATTAATGTATTTTATAATAATTAATTTTATCACCATTTAACTAAAAGAATTTTATAACCATGTAGCGGTATGGATTTTAAATAATAAAATAAATCAACAATTCTAGAAAACCATTCTCTTCGTATATTTTTATCCTTACATGTGTATATGTTAATTGATCCCAAAAACCGAGGAAACCAATGCTACCATACAATGAAATTGAACCTCTAAAACATTTAGAAAGGTAAAAAATGAACATAATAAGGATATAATAAATCTGTCACATACATAAGTGTTTATTTTCATACTAATTAATTAATTTAGTTTGGTTAATCATTACACTATTATCAAGAGGAAGACACCATCAGATTTATGGTAAGGGATTCTACCTAAACATTCTTTGTTTCCCTGATTTTCTCTATCTATATTTCTAAACAAATCGCATTATAATTTATTTTAATGGACATAGTCTAAATTAAGTGAATATTCACTAAAATAATGTATCAATATCCATTCATAATTCCCTTTTAAGTAAATACATGGTTTTAAATGAATTTTCCCAAAATACTTTCTGATAAGCATACATGTTTTAAGGGAACATCCCGAATTCTAACCAAATTTCATGTGTACTCTATCAAGTATTTCAATCCCTCATGGTTTTTATAAAATAATTATATTTATTATAAAGACATTATTTGGTCAATTATGGTAATACATATAACATTTTCCCTTTTCTATTAACAATTATCTTTAGTATTTTCCATAAAATCGAACTAAAAGTTTTTAATGATAAAATTTCATAACAATTATTCTTAAATGATTTCAAATCTGTTTGATATCACATAACAATATATATGCCTATTTTACATTAGTTTTTAATTCCATACATTTTTGTACACCTATATGATGCACCTTTTTATTATGCTTTAAGACATGATTATGATTTCCATTTATTTCAATGTGTACCCTTGTGTATATGTATGATAGATTATTTATGATTATATATGTGGAATGTTTAATCATTAACATGTTTTGATGAGTGTTCCCAGATAGAACTCCAATTAATTAGATAATTTTGAGTCTCCTAAGATGTTATGTACAATTTTTATGGTTGTTAGACTAGAATTCTGATACCATTTGCAATAGTCTAGGTTGTTAACCTTGACTTGTTCTCCTATTTAAGAAACCATCCTTGAATCCTAAAAGAGTCATGTTTTATAATGCAGCCACATTCTTTGACTGTGTTTTTATATAATCCAATGTTTATATTTTATGATTCCATATGTACTATGCCTTGTTATATCATTATGTCATACCTTCTTTCAAATGTTGTCAGTCATTATTCTTAAGTTCATTCCATTACTTGGTTTTGTAGCTCATCCCTTTGTTCATGTAATCCCCAAGTTATCCTATGAAGATGTATATTCATAATAGAATTTAGGATATCCTTATGAATATTATATAATTAAAATTTTCATTTAGTTTCATGTTTTTAGTTTTATATACCTAGTATTCCAAGACACATGACATTATGATCCTTGGATGGTAATATGATGTTTAATTTTGATTATAATTAGGTAATATTTTGTGTAAAAGGATAGGTCCTCTAAATTTGGTATAATAGGATGGTCTAGTTTTTTTGGGTGTTGGAATAGTGAACCTTAGTAATAACATTAGGGATAAGACTATTTATAAGAAAGCATCCCAATTTATTGTTAAGTATATAGTGACTCTTTTATCATGAAAATATATCATTTTCTAGATATTAACTAGTGGATTTGGCTCTAGCATAGTTGTATCATGGGTTAAAGGCTAAAAACACCACCTTGAGCTAGAATCAAAAGATAACAAGCGCATGAAAATGGGCCTTTTTACACTCCGTGTTTGACACTCTCAGGGTATATGTTTTGGTAAATTCAGAAGCTCAGTACAAACCATTATTAATGTAATAAAAAAATATACCATAAGAATATGAGTTATTAAATTCATCCAAGATAACCTATATTTAATCCTAAATATTCAAAAGTTAGGATTTAATTCTTCTTTATATGTATATAATGGGAATGGCTGCTCAAAACGTCATGACAGTACTTGCACATTTCGCTCAAATTTTGAATAATATGTTGAATTATTTGGAACAACCTCCTCCTCCAAATAAATAAAACGTTTTAGTTGAATCCTTTATATGAAAATGGCCTCCCATGTTTACTGGATCTTCATATCCCCTCCTCGTATAATAGTGAATTTACTCCATTTATATAACACCCCGAGATTTTATGAAAAATATTATTTTAATTTCATTAATGTCTTGTGTTGTATTCTAAACCAAGATTACCTTGCTCTATATGCAACACCGTATTAGCTTGCAGTATACGCAACACTATTCTTGGACCGTGTTACACACAATTTTGATAATAGTTATTCTACGCAACATTGAGTATATATATATATATATATATTCAATGTATAAATGAAATATGGTTGGATTATGTTATACGAAACAACGAAGGATTCTTTCACAACACGCAACCCTGACTTGGCTTGCATTACACGCAATCGCGACCTTCCTCGATAGCGTGTGTTGTACGCAATACTGGGTTTTAATAAACAACGATATATTATTATAATATTGTCATGAACTAGCCGTTATGAATAGTGTTAACTAAATTTTGAATTTTATAACATTATTATTCATCTTACACATTTCTAGAACATGGTATAAGAACAAAATAAATTTTTCGGGTAAAATAAGTATTTTTCAAAAAATGCAGTTTTGCCGCCTTTTGATGGCGCACCCACTTTAAATCTAGTTTTTGACATGTCTATAAGTTAAATTTGACAAAATAAAATTCTTATTTTGAATCAGGATATAAAAATTTACATTAGATAAAGTTTTGATATTTTTCTGATAACTTTCATATTTTAATGAATAGTAAAAACACGCTATATTTTAATTAAAAACAACTTTTTTCATCGTAATTTCATATGTGGTTAAATTATAATATTGAATGGTTTTAAAGTATAAATAGAATATATTTTTACCATTTAATATAATGTATGACATTAGCATTGATTTTACCTTGAATTCGTAAGTTAAATCAATTCAATCTTTTGCAATGTTTTAAAGAAAACCCGTTTTCTTTCGACAACGGGATTAATTTTAATTTAATTTCTGCAACTTTTGTGTATTGAATTTGGAAAAATGGATTCCATATTTGGAATCAGTGGATCCAAATTATGTTAATAAGCTACTTTTTATTTTTGGGAATTATGAATAGTAACTACGGTAAATTTTATTTACCATAGTTTAAGGTAAATCGGGTAATTAAGGGTAAATATAATATTTTAAAATTACCCTAACAAATGTAAAAATCCTATTGGATGACTCAAAGTCGACCCATATCACCTAAGGGTCAGATTAGATTCATTTAATTAAATTTGTTCAATGAAAATAATTTAATTATTATTAAAACCAAAGAATGTGCCAACATGTCACTTTCTTAAATCTTATAAGTATAATAATTTTAATCTAGTGATAAACCTAATGAAACTTCGAACATGAATAGTCTCCAGAAATCTAATACAATTATCTACATCATAAGAATTTATTTAGAATTCTTAAGGATTAAATAATTATCATTTATTATGACACAAAAATGATGCAGTAATTGTCTTATTAATGAAATATTGACATAATTGATGTTATAAATGCCCAAATAAATGTAATTTGAGACTTTTTATGACTTACACTAATTTTATTGGTTAATATGACATGTTATTGTTGATTTAAGAAACTTGTTTCTAACTTATCATTCTGTTATGAATTTCATAAAAATCATGTACCCAATAGTGTCAAAATTGACATAAAATAGTTTTTAAAACAAATATTATATTATTAATTGTTATTTTATTCCTAAAAATCTAAGGTTCGACCAAATGACTTAGATAAGATTATATAAATTAATAATAAAGAACTTGGGGTTATTTTGGCTTGATAGAGTAAATTTATTAACCATATAGTGTAAGAAACCAAAAAGACACTGTAAAAGTTAAATTATTTAACTTAGAGTTAAATCTAATTGATAAGGTTTAAATAATAACCTAAACTTGTCTAAATCCTATTTGATAAGAGGATTTCTACCCATCCCCACCTTAGCCTCAAAATAAATCAATTTGGATCTATTTAAGACCGAACTTGACTTTATAATAAAATAATATTTTTAGTTATTCCAAAGGTGCCCCTCTCCTCCCTTATAAAAGGGCACCTCCTCACTCTCTTCCTCACACAACTTTGAGCCTTCAAGCACGGAAAAACCCTGAAAAATTCTCTTCTCCACTTCCCTAGAAACATCATAGAGGTTATGGTCTTCCTCAAAGACCAATTTTAGTGCCCTAAGAGGAGGTCTCAAAGAGGAGCTTCAAAGAAGAGGTAATATCCATTACCGATCCTTTCGAATTTCTTTCTTCTTCAACTTCTTCTTCTTTAGTTGTTTCATTATGAATTAATAACATCAGTATCATTCATATACTGAAATGTTATTATAAGTATGAAACAACCCTATTTAACCATCTATCCATCCTACGGAAAATGAAATCACCGCGCGTGCGTACGTACGGAATACCGTCTCCACGCCGTGGTGTAAGCTATTTTCCGCCACCACCTTATTAGGATGGGTATAATGGTGTAATGAGTAACTATATATGATTATTATAAAGTTATATTGATACTGAAATAGTATACATACACTTTAACACAATTCCACGACTATGGGAACGATATCATCGCTCGTGCGTACGTACGGACTACCATCTCCACGACGCGATGAGATTCATTATCCATGTTAACCATTCCAGAATGATTATAAAGTATATATAATGAATAATAATGGAATATATGACATGGTAAATCTACTGTATTTATGTATATATATATATATGTCATCCACTTACTTCCATTCAAGACAATAAGGAAAGGAAAGCAGCGTTCATGCGTACGTACGGACTACCGTTTCCATGAACGGTGTGTTTACTTTCATTTATCTATCTATTATATATATATATACTGAATATATATGATATATAAATCATACTTTATATTCTGGAAGTATGTAAATCATGATATAAGTAATAATAATGTCAAGAACAACAAGTCCAAACACCTACGATAAATGAGACGATTTTACCCAAAACGCTACTTTAACCTGAATTTACAAAAACGGGTAATATAAAGTCATAAGTGGACAATATATGATATAATAAAAATGAATATGATTCTGGAATAAGTCAATAACATGATTTAAATCATTATACATGAGGTTCGGACACGTACAAAGCAAGTCGGACCTAAGGTAAGGGAAATATCACAATCTCATTTTTATCCGAGATTGTTTATTCGTAAGTATTTACTGGGGTGTATTTTATCATCCACATCAATGTTCCCTAAATATGTAATATTGTTTCCATCCACTTACAATAGTTTAAATCCAATTTTACCCTTCGGTGAGTTTTTAGTAAAGAATATGAAAGGAATCTTTTGTCGTTTTTCGTACGAGGTACTTTTTGACTTTTCCGACAAAAGTACGAGAAGAATGTTTTTTTAACTTATACAAAATGAATGGATTTTTAAAACATTATTTCCAAGAAGCTTACTTTACAAGTTTTCAAGTTTATTTTTGATCAACTTCTTTTATTTTAAAGTCGTATGACATGTTATGAAAGGAAAAATGTTTTTGAAGAAGAAAAGAAAATTTTCCTCAAGAATGGAGTTCAAGTGTTTTATCAAAATTATTTTCCATATAAGATAATAAAGGGTTCTGTTTTTATCCCTATTATTACATTTATTTGATCATGTTCTGATGGAATTATTTTTATTAATTCCTTTATCTTGTATGAATTTTTTTATGATGTCATGATGTTTAAGATTCCCATTTTTATTACATGGGTTATGCTATGATGTATGTTTTATGATTTTGTGGAACACATAAGAATGGTATAATTATGAGATGGGTGGGACCTATATCTCCCTCAAATGCATTGGGTAAAGATTTTATATCTCATGAGATAGACATGGCTAGAACGATAGGTTATACCGGTTCAGTGAAACAGGACTGAAACGAGGGTGACTCGGTTCAGAAAGGGACTTTGTCCACTAAGATAGTGTTGGCAATGAGCTTTGACTAAAAAGATATGATTCTATATGATTATGTGTGTATTACACAAAGTTTCATGTTTTAAGTTATGATTATTTGGATTACATTTCACTGCTATGATTTATCCCTTGTTATGAAATTATGATCTCTTTTGCAGGTTAAGATTTCCAAAAGATATGTTCTTATGAATATGATGTGATTGATATTTCTTCTATTTACCCTTACTGAGCATTTGAGCTCACCCTTTTTATGTTTTATTTTCCCTAGGATATAAAGAAAT
Organism: Viscum album; assembly: GCA_963277665.1. Taxonomy (NCBI): domain Eukaryota; kingdom Viridiplantae; phylum Streptophyta; class Magnoliopsida; order Santalales; family Viscaceae; genus Viscum; species Viscum album. Next base: position 1,500,233,643 of record OY728122.1, on the reverse strand, counting down.
TTTTTAGGTAAAAAAAAGGGAAGATCCTTATGGGAGATGTTGAAGATATTTCACCACAATTAGAAGATTATATTCCGAGTTTCCAAAGACACTAAACTATTACGATCCTTGTGTGTGTGTTTTTGTTATGTACTAAGTATTCCTCAAATGTAATGTAATGTCAATGTACGTCAGGATTCGGGTCTCTACAGTTGGTATCAGAAGAAAAGTTTAGTCAACCTTTCGAAACTAGGATGCGAAAATGTTAGTGAGATCCCTAGAGATATTTTTAAGGTATGTCTAGGGATGTCCCTAAGGATATGTACACATATAGGATATAGTCCTAGAACTATGGTAACGATATTAGATTAAACCAAAGATGTTAGATATTGAAGTTACTCCCCCTTTATTATGATTTTTTCCTCTCACACTATTCTTTTTGGGTTTTAGAAAATGGCTGGAAACAAGATGATTCACGATAATGGAGGATATGATGGACAATGGAATGATATTCTTCATGAGAAAGCAAATGAAATGGGATTTGGAAGTCCAAACATCATTATTATGCCCAATCAGCAATCTCATAATATGATCAATAAAGTAAAATTTGGTAAGTTTCCTGACTCGGCTAATAAGAGAAAGATGGAGTTTCGTGATGATTATAGAGGAAAGAAAGTTCAATTTCCCCTATGTAAATCATGTGGGAAGAGGCATCAAGGAGAATGTTTCAAAGGAACTGGAAGATGCTTTGGGTGTGTAAAAGAAGGACACAAATCCAGTAAGTGCAAAGGAAAAGGTTCAGTTAACACCAGGGATGAGGATAATGGTATTGCTACGACATCAACAATGGTTAAATGTTTTAAATGTGGAATGTACAAGCATTATGAAAACCAATTCCCTAAGGGAAAGTCTCATGAAGAGAATTAGTATGGTCGTATGGGTAGTATTTATGTGGATGATGATGAAGAGACTACAAATGATATGTGAGATGAATGAATTGTTAAAGCTCGGTCAATGGTTTAAGAATGTAGTGGAATGATTAAATGTTTATCATGTGTAATGTTGTATAAGAAATCTCATAAAGAGACATCTATGGATTGTTACACTGTTGTCTTTCCTTGAGTTTTGAAAGTGTATGATTAATGTTACTAGTATCCATGAATGGTTATTCAGATATTTTTGGAATGTAGATGATATGTGCATAATGAAGGGATAAGGAGAAAATTAAATGTTTAATAGTATTCATGAGCTCATGACTGATATAAGGAGAAGGTTATATCATGGTTTGAGTATATAGAATTTTTGGATTTTGGTATGTGGAAAGAGTTAACTTTTGACAGCATTCATGTTTTAACTAAGGTTCAATGGGTATTCATTCGTCAAGAGAATACATGATTAAGGAATTCACATGTTTGTAATTTGACCAACAAGATATATCTTTTTATATATGGGGGATAAATGATGGCATTCACGTGATTGTTCTGTGACATTTCAAGTAATCATTTTCTTTATACTATGAGCTTGGACCGAAGTATTTTAGATAAGCCTAAAGATTAAAATGGATTATATTGGACATAAGTTAGGATAAAACGTTTTTCGATATTATTGATAGTAATATAGCTTTAGAAAAAGGACATCCTGCAGGATGAACGACAACCCATCGCGTCGGACAAGGCTGTGGGAATCGAACCCACAACCAAAGTGCGACTGGCCTTTATCGCCTACCACTGGCCTACAGGAAGTCCCTATTTAGTAGAAACTAGTTTTATTATATTAAGCAGTATGATATATGAAGTATAAGTCCATTTTATGGACCATATATGATTAATCTCACTATAGAATGACTTATGTATATTTAATAACTTTTTCTAACCTTTTGTTTGAGACAGATGGAATGACCCGTCATTCTATCACATGATCTGCTAACACTTCACGAATAACAAATTCAACTTCATTTATTTAAGAGATGAAGTAGAAATTGTTCAAGGCACGAACAACAGTGATATTGTACCAAAATAAAGTATTTATTCTAATTCAAATTCTTCAACTTTAGGGAAACGATCTTGAAAACAAAAAATTTTGTCCTAGTGCTCTTATATCTGATTAATCAGATGGTACCTGAGATCGTCACAAATTTATGGATTTGTGATTGTTGGCTTTTCCCTAGCCATGTTCTCTACCGCTCTCCATCATAACATGATGGTTAGATTTTTCTTCCATATCCATATTTTCACCTATGTGGAAACCCAGTGATTAGTTTATTTGGGTAACCGTTACCTTTCATACTTTTATTTTTAAATATTGGTGTTTGTATTCCTTTTTACGATGTGGGTTTCTATTAAAGAAACTTTCAAGTAGTAAACCATTTATAACCCCGACGAATTTCGAGGGAGAAATTCATTTTAAGGGGGGTAGAATGTAACACCCCGAGATTTTATGAAAAATATTATTTTAATTTCATTAATGTCTTGTGTTGTATTCTACACCAAGATTACCGTGCGCTATACGCAACACCGTATTAGCTTGCAGTATACGCAACACTATTCTTGGACCGTGTTACACACAATTTTGATAATAGTTATTCTAAGAAATATTGAGTGTATATATATATATATATTCAATGTATAAATGAAATATGGTTGGATTTTGTTATACGAAACAACGAAGTATTCTTTCACAACACGCAACCCTGACTTGTCTTGCATTACACGCAATCGCGACCTTCGTCGATAGCGTGTGTTGTATGCAATACTAGGTTTTAATAAAAAATGATATATTATTATAATATTGTCATGAACTAGCTGTTATGAATAGTGTTAACTAAATTTTGAATTTTATAACATTATTATTCATCTTTCACATTTCTAGAACATGGTATAAGAACAAAATAAATTTTTCGGGTAAAATAAGTATTTTTCAAAAAACTGCAGTTTTGCCGCCTTTGATGGTGCACCCACTTTAAATATAGTTTTTGACATGTTTATAAGTTCAATTTGACAAAATAAAATTCTTACTTTTAATCAGGATATAAAAATTTACATTAGATAAAGTTTTGATATTTTTCCGATAACTTTCATATTTTAATGAATAGTAAAAACACACTATATTTTAATTAAAACAACTTTTTTCATCGTAATATCTTATGTGGTTAAATTATAATATTTAATGGTTTTAAAGTATAAATAGAATATATTTTTACCATTTAATATAATGTATGACATTATAATTGATTTTATCTTGAATTCGTAGGTTAAATCAATTCAATCTTTTGCAATGTTTTAAAGAAAACCCGTTTTCTTTCGACAATGGGATTAATTTCAATTTAATTTCTGCAAATTATGTGTATTGAATTTGGAAAAATGGATTCCATATTTGGAATCATTGGATCCAAATTATGTTAATAAGCTACTTTTTATTTTTGGGAATTATGAATAGTAACTACGATAAATTTTATTTACCATAGTTTAAGGTAAATCGGGTAATTAAGGGCAAATATAATATTTTAAAATTACCCTAACAAATGTAAAAATCCTATTGGATGACTAAAAGTCGACCCATATCACCTAAGGGTCGGATTAGATTCATTTAATTAAATTTTTTCAATGAAAATAATTTAATTATTATTAAAACCAAAGAATGTGACAACATGTCACTTTCTTAAATCTTATAAGTACAATAATTTTAATCTAGTGATAAACATCATGAAACTTAGAACATGAATAGTCTCCAGAAATCTAATACAATTATCTACATAAAAAGCATTTATTTATAATTCTTAGGGATTAAATAATTATCATTTATTATGACACAAAGATGATACAGTAATTGGCTTATTAATGAAATATTGACATAATTGATGTTATAAATGCCCAAATAAATGTAATTTGAGACTTTTTATGACTTACACTAATTTTATAGGTTAATATGACATGTTATTGTTGATTTAAGTAACTTTTTTCGAACTTCCAATTCTGTTATGAATTTCATAAAAATCATGTACCAAATAGTGTCAAAATTGACATAAAATAGTTTTTAAAACAAATATTATATTATTAATTGTTATTTTATTCTTAAAAATATAAGGTTCTTCCAAATGACTTAGATAAGATTATATATATTAATAATAAAGAACTTGGGGTTCTTTTGACTTGATATAGTAAATTTATTAACCATATAGTGTAAGAAAACAAAAAGACACGGTAAAAGTTAAATTATTTAACTTAGAGTTAAATCTAATTGATAAGGTTAAAATAATAACCTAACCTTGTCTAAATCCTATTGGATAAGAGGATTTAGACCCATCCCCACCTTAGCCTCTAAATAAATCAATATGGATCTATTTAAGACCGAACTTGACTTTATAATAAAATAATAGTTTTAGTTATTCCAAAGGTGCCCCTTCCTCCCTTATAAAAGGGAACCTCCTCCCTCTCTTCCTCACACAACTTTTAGCCTTCAAGCTCGGCCAAACCCTGCCAGATTATCTTCTCCACTTCCCTAGAAACATCCTAGAGGTTATGGTCTTCCTCAAAGACCAATTTTAGTGCCCTAAGAGGAGGTCTCAAAGAGGCGCTTCAAAGAAGAGGTAATATCCATTACCGATCCTTTCCAATTTCTTTTTTCTTCAACTTCTTTTTCATTAGTTGTTTCATTATGAAGTAATAACATCAGTATCATTCATATACTGATATGTTATTATAAGAATTAAACAACCCTATTTAACAATCAATCCATCCTACGGAAAATGAAATCACCGCGCGAGCGTACGTACGGAATACCGTCTCCGCGCCGTGGTGTAAGCTATTTTCCGCCACCACCTTAATAGGATGGGTATAATGGTGTAATTAGTAACTATATATGATTATTATAAAGTGATATTGATACTGAAATATTATACATACACTTTAACACAATTCCACGACCATGGGAATGATATCATCGCTCGTGCGTACGTACGGACTACCATCTCCACGACGCGATGAGATTCATTATCCATGTTAACCATTGCAGAATGATTATAAAGTATATATAATGAATAATAATGGAATATATGACATGGTAAATCTACTTTATTTATGTGTATATATATATATATATATGTCATCTACTTACTTCCATTCAAGACAATAAGGAAAGGAAAGCAGCGTTCATGCGTACGTACGGACTACCGTCTCTATGAACGGTGTGTTTCCTTTCATTTATCTATCTATTATATATATATATATACTGAATATATATGATATATAAATCATACTTTATATTCTGGAAGTAAGTAAATCATGATATAAGTAATAATAATGTCAAGAACAATAAGTCCAAACACCTACGATAAATGAGACGATTTTACCCAAAACGCTACTTTAACATGAATTTACAAAAACGGGTAATATAAAGTCATAAGTGGACCATATATGATATAATAACAATGAATATGATTCTTTAATAGGTCAATAACATGATTTAAATCATTATACAGGAGGTTCAGACACGTACAAAGCAAGTCGGACCTAAGGTAAGGGAAATATCACAATCTCATTTTTATCCCAGATTGTTTATTCATAAGTATTTACTGGGGTGTATTTTATCATCCACATCCATGTTACCTGAATATGTAATATTGTTTCCATCCACTTACAATAGTTTAAATCCAATTTTACCCTTCGGTGAGGTTTTAGTAAAGAATATGAAAGGAATATTTTGTCGTTTTTCGTAGGAGGTACTTTTTGACTTTTCCGACAAAAGTACGAGAAGAATGTTTTTTAACTTATACGACATGAATTGATTTTTTAATTTTTTTTCCAAGAATATTACTTTACAAGTTTTCATGTTTATTTTTAATCAACTTATTTTATTTTAATGTCGTATGACATGATATGAAAGGAAAAATGTTTTTGAAGAAGAAATGATATTTTCCTCAAGAATGGAGTTCAAGTGTTTTATCAAAATTATTTTCCATCTAAGATAATAAAGGGTTATGTTTTTATCCCTATTATTACATTGATTTGATCATGTTGTGATGGAATTATATTTATGAATTCCTTTATCTTGTATGAATTGTTTTATGATGTCATGATGTTTAAGATTCCCATTTTTATTACATGTGTTATGCTATGATGTATGTTTTATGATTTTGTGGCACACATAAGAATGGTATAATTATGAGATGGGTGTGACCTATATCTCCCTCCAATGAATTGGGTAAAGATTTTATATCTCATGAGATAGACATGGCTGGAACGGTAGGTTATACCGGTTCAGTGAAACAGGACTGAAACGAGGGTGACTCGGTTCAGAAAGGGACTTTGTCCACTAAGATAGTCTTGGCAATGAGTCTTGACTAACAAGATAGGATTCTCTACGATTATGTGTGTATGACACAAAGTTTCATGTTTTAAGTTATGATTATTGGGATTACATTTCACTGCTATGATTTATCCCATGTTATGAAATTATGATCTCTTTTGCATGTTAAGATTTCCAAAAGATATGTTCTTATGAATATGATGTGATTGATATTTATTTTTTTTACCCTTACTGAGCATTTGAGCTCACCCTTTTTATGTTTTATTTTCCCCAGGATGTAAAAAAAGGTTTTAGGTAAAAAAGGGAAGATCTTTACGGGCGATGTTGAAGATCTTTCACCACGATTAGAAGATTATATTCCGAGTTTCCAAAGACACTAAACTATTACGATCCTTGTGTGTGTGTTTTTTTATGTACTAAGTATTCCTCAAATGTAATGTAATGTCAATGTACGTCTGGATTCGGGTCTCTAGAGTTGGTATCAGAGGAAAAGTTTAGTCAACCTTTGGAAACTAGAATGCGAAAACGTTAGTGAGATCCCTAGAGATATTTCTAAGGTATGTCTAGGGATGTCCCTAAGGATAAGTATACATATAGGATATAGTCCTAGAACTATGGTAAAGATATTAGATTAAACCAAAGATGTTAGATATTGAAGTTACTCCCCCTTTATTATGATTTTTTCCTCTCACACTATTCTTTTTGGGTTTTAGAAAATGGCTGGAAAAAAGATGATTCACGATAATGGAGGATATGATGGACAATGGAATGATATTCTTCATGAGCAACCAAATGAAATGGGATTTGGAAGTCCAAACATCATTATTATGAAGAATCAGCAATCTCATAATATGATCAATAAAGTAAAATTTGGTAGGTTTCCTGACTCGGCTAATAAGAGAAAGATGGAGTTTCATGATGATTATAGAGGAAAGAAAGTTCAATTTCCCCTATGTAAATCAAGTGGGAAGAGGCATCAAGGAGAATGTTTCAAAGGAACTAGAAGATGCTTTGGGTGTGGAAAAGAAGGACACAAAGACAGTAAGTGAAAAGGAAAAGGTTCAGTTAACACCAGGGATGAGGATAATGGTATTTCTACGACATAAACAATGGTTAAATGTTTTAAATGTGGAATGTACGGGCATTATGCAAACCAATGCCCTAAGGGAAAGTCTAATGAAGAGAATCAGTATGGTCGTATGGGTAGTATTTATGTGGATGATGATGAAGAGACAACAAATGATATGTGAGATGAAATAATTGTTGAAGCTTGGTCAATGGTTTAAGAATGTAGTGGAATGATTACATGTTTATCATGTGTAATGTTGTATAAGTAATCTCATAAAGAGACATCTATGGATTGTTACACTGTTGCCTTTCCTTGAGTTTTGAAAGTGTATGATTAATGTTACTAGTATCCATGAAAGGTTATTCAGATATTTTTGGAATGTAGATGATATGCGCATAATGAAGGGATAAGGAGAAAATTAAATGTTTGACAGTATTCATGAGCTCATGAATGATATAAGTAGAAGGTTATATCTTGGTTTGAGTATATAGAATTTTTGGATTTTGGTATGTGGAAAGAGTTAACTTTTGACAGCATTCATGTTTTCACTAAGGTTCAATGGGTATTCATTCTTCAAGAGAATACATGATTAAGGTATTCACATGTTTGTAATTTGACCAACAAGATATATCTTTTTATATATGGGGGATAAATGATGGCATTCACGTTATTGTTTTGTGACATTTCAAGTAATCATTTTCTTTATACTATGAGCTTGGACCGAAGTATTTTAGATAATCCTATAGATTAGAATGGATTATGTTGGACATAAGTTAGGATAAAACGTTTTTCGATATTATTGATAGTAATATAGATTTAGAAAAAGGACAACCTGCAGGACGAGCGACATCCCATTGCGTCGGACAAGGCTGTGGGAATCGAACCCACAACCAAAGTGCGACTGGCCTTTATCGCCTACCACTGGCCTACAGGAAGTCCCTATTTAGTAGAAACTGGTTTTATTATATTAAGCAGTATGATATATGATGTATAAGTCCATTTTAGGAACCATATATGATTAATCTCACTATAGAATGACTTATGTATATTTAATAACTTTTGCTAACCTTTTGTTTGAGACAGATGGAATGACCCGTCATTCTATCACATGATCTGCTAACACTTCACAAATAACAAATTCAACTTCATTTATTTAAGAGATGAAGTAGAAAATGTTCAAGGCACGAACAACAGTGAGATTGTACCAAAATAAAGTAAGTATTTATTCTAATTCAAATTCTTCAACTTTAGGGAAATGATCTTGAAAACCAAAAATGTTGTCCTAGTGCTCTTATATCTGATTAATCAGATGGTACATTAGATCGTCACAAATTTATGGATTTGTGATTGTTGGCTTTTCCATAGCCATGTTCTCTACCAGTCTCCATCAGAACATGATGGTTAGATTTTTCTTCCATATCCATATTTTCACCTATGTGGAAACCTAGTGATTAGTTTATTTGGGTAACCGTTACGTTTAATACTTTTATTTTTAAAGATTTGTTTTGGTATTCCTTTTTACGACATGGGTTTCTATTAAAGAAACTTTCAAGTAGTAAACCATTTATAACCCCGACGAATTTCGAGGGAAAAATTTATTTTAAGGGGGGTAGAATGTGACACCCCGAGATTTTATGAAAAATATTATTTAATTTCATTAATGTCTTGTGTTGTATTCTACACCAAGATTACCTTGCGCTATATGCAACACTATATTAGCTTGCAGTATACACAACACTATTCTTGGACCGTGTTACACACAATTTTGATAATAGTTATTCTACGCAACATTGAGTATATATATATATATTAAATGTATAAATGAAATATGGTTGGATTCTGTTATACGAAACAACGAAGGATTCTTTCACAACACGTAACCCTTACTTGGCTCGCATTACACGCAATCACGACCTTCCTCGATAGCATGTGTTGTACGCAATACTGGGTTTTAATAAACAAAGATATATTATTATAATATTGTCATGAACTAGCCATTATGAATAGTGTTAACTAAATTTTGAATTTTATAACATTATTATTCATCTTACACATTTCTAGAACATGGTATAAGAACAAAATAAATTTTTCGGGTAAAATAAGTATTTTTCAAAAAATGCAGTTTTTCCGCCTTTTGATGGCGCACCCACTTTAAATATAGTTTTTCACATATTTATAAGTTCAATTTGACAAAATAAAATTCTTCTTTTGAATCATGATATAAAAATTTACATTAGATAATGTTTTGATATTTTTCCGATAACTTTCATATTTTAATGAATAGTAAAAACACGCTATATTTTAATTAAAAACAAATTTTTCATTGTAATATCTTATGTGGTTAAATTATAATATTTAATGGTTTTAAAGTATAAATATAATATATTTTTACCATTTAATATAATGTATGACATTATCATTGTTTTTACCTCGAATTCGTAGGTTAAATCAATTCAATCTTTTGCAATGTTTTAAAGAAAACCCGTTTTCTTTCGACAACAGGATTAATTTTAATTTAATTTCTGAAACTTTTTTGTATTGAATTTGGAAAAATGGATTCCATATTTGGAATCAGTGGATCTAAATTATGTTAATAAGCTACTTTTTATTTTTTGGAATTATGAATAGTAACTACGGTAAATTTAATTTACCATAGTTTAAGGTAAATTAGGTAATTAAGGGTAAATATAATATTTTAAAATTATCCTAACAAATGTCAAAATCCTATTGGATGACTAAAAGTCGACCCATATCACCTAAGGGTCGGATTAGATTCATTTAATTAAATTTTTTCAATGAAAATAATTTAATTATTTTTAAAACCAAAGAATGTGACAACATGACACTTTCTCAAATCTTATAAGTATAATAATTTTAATCTAGTGATAAAAATCATGAAACTTCGAACTTGAATATTCTCCATAAATCTAATACAATTATATACATCATATGAATTTATTTATAATTCTTACGGATTAAATAATTATCATTAATTATGACACAAACATGATGCATTAATTGTCTTATTAATGAAATATTGACCTAATTGATGTTATAAATGCCCAAATAAATGTAATTTGAGACTTTTTATGACTTACACTAATTTTATAGGTTAATATGACATGTTATTGTTTATTTAAGTAACTTGGTTCGAACTTATCATTCTTTTATGAATTTTATAAAAATCATGTACCAAATAGTGTCAAAATTGACATAAAATAGTTTTTAAAACAAATATTATATTATTAATTGTTATTTTATTCCTAAAAATCTAATGTTCGGCCAAATGACTTAGATAAGATTATATATATTAATAATAAACAACTTGGGGTTCTTTTGGCTTGATATAGTAAATTTATTAACCATATAGTGTAAGAAAACAAAAAGACACGGTAAAAGTTAAATTATTTAACTTAGAGTTAAATCTAATTGATAAGGTTAAAATAATAACCTAAACTTGTCTAAATCCTATTAGACAAGAGTATTTCGACACATCCCCACCTTAGCCTCGAAATAAATCAATTTGGAGCTATTTAAGACCGAACATGACTTTATAATAAAATAATATTTTTAGTTATTCCAAAGGTGCCCCTCTCCTCCCTTATAAAAGGGCACCTCCTCCCTCTCTTCCTCACACAACTTTGAGCCTTACAGCTTGAACAACCCCTACCAAATTCTCTTCTCCACTTCACTAGCAACATCCTAGAGGTTCTTGTCTTCCTCAAAGACCAATTTTAGTGCCCTAAGAGGAGGTCTCAAAGAGGCGCTTCAAAGAAGAGGTAATATCCATTACCGATCCTTTCCAATTTCTTTCTTCTTCAACTTCTTCTTCTTTAGTTGTTTCATTATGAAGTAATAACATCAGTATCATTCATATACTGATATGTTATTATACATATGAAACAACCCTATTTAACCATCTATCCATCCTACGGAAAATGAAATCACCGCGTGTGCATACGTACGGAATACCGTCTCCACGCCGTGGTGTAAGCTATTTTCCGCCACCGCCTTAATAGGATGGGTATAATGGTGTAATGAGTAACTATATATTATTATTATAAAGTGATATTGATACTGAAATGGTATACATACACTTTAACACAATTCCACGACCATGGGAACGATATCATCGCTCGTGCGTACGTACGGACTACCGTCTCCACGACGCGATGAGATTCATTATCCATGTTAACCATTCCAGAATGATTATAAAGTATATATAATGAATAATAATGGAATATATTACATGGTAAATCTACTAGATTTATGTATATATATATATATATGTCATCTACTTACTTCCATTCAAGATAATAAGGAAAGGAAAGCAGCGTTCATGCGTACGTACGGACTACCGTCTCCATGAATGATGTGTTTCCTTTCATTTATCTATCTATTATATATATATATATATATACTGAATATATATGATATATAAATCATACTTTATATTCTGGAAGTAAGTAAATCTTGATATAAGTATTAATAATGTCAAGAACAACAAGTCCAAACACATACGATAAATGAGACGATTTTACCCAAAATGCTACTTTAACATGAATTTACAAAAACGGGTAATATAAAGTCAAAAGTGGACTATATATGATATAATAACAATGAATATGATTCTGGAATAAGTCAATAACATGATTTAAATCATTATACAGGAGGTTCGGACACATACAAAGCAAGTCGGACCTAAGGTAAGGGAAATATCACAATCTCATTTTTATCCGAGATTGTTTATTCGTAAGTATTTACTGGGGTGTATTTTATCATCAAAATCCATGTTCCCTAAATATGTAATATTGTTTCCATCCACTTACAATAGTTTAAATCCAATTTTACCCTTCGGTGAGTTTTTAGTAAAGAATATGAAAGGAATCTTTTGTCGTTTTTCGTACGAGGTACTTTTTGACTTTTCCGACAAAAGTACGAGAAGAATGTTTTTTTAACTTATACGGCACGAATGGATTTTTAAAAAATTATTTCCAAGAAGCTTCCTTTACAAGTTTTCAAGTTTATTTTTAATCAACTTCTTTTATTTTAAAGTCGTATGACATGTTATGAAAGGAAAAATGTTTTTGAAGAAGAAAGGATATTTTCCTCAAGAATAGAGTTCAAGTGTTTTAACAAAATTATTTTCCATCTAAGACAATAAAGGGTTCTGTTTTTATCCCTATTATTACATTGATTTGATCATGTTGTGATGGAATTATTTTTATGAATTCCTTTATCTTGTATGAATTGTTTTATGATGTCATGATGTTTAAGATTCCCATTTTTATTACATGGGTTATGCTATGATGTATGTTTTATGATTTTGTGGCACACATAAGAATGGTATCATTATGAGATGGGTGGGACCTATATCTCCATCCAATGCATTGGGTAAAGATTTTATATCTCATGAGATAGACATGGATGGAACGGTAGGTTATACCGGTTCAGTGAAACAGGACTGAAACGAGGGTGACTCGGTTTAGAAAGGGACTTTGTCCACTAAGATAGTCTTGGCAATGAGTCTTGACTAACAAGATATGATTCTCTATGATTATGTGTGTATGCCACAAAGTTTCATGTTTTATGTTATGATTATTGGGATTACAATTCACTGCTATGATTTATCCCATGTTATGAAATTATGATCTCTTTTGCAGGTTACGATTTCCAAAAGATATGTTCTTATGAATATGATGTGATTGATATTTCTTTTGTTTACCCTTACTAAGAATTTGAGATCACCCTTTTTATGTTTTATTTTCCCCAGGATATAAAGAAAGGTTTTAGGTAAAAAAAGGGAAGATCTTTATGGGAGATGTTGAAGATCTTTCACCACGATTAGAAGATTATATTCCGAGTTTCCAAAGACACTAAACTATTACGATCCTTGTGTGTGTGTTTTTGTTATGTACTAAGTATTCCGAAAATGTATTGTAATGTCAATGTACGTCAGGATTCAGGTCTCTACAATTTAAAAGATATTATCAATCCTCTAGTGCTTCAAAGCTGCGAAATGTGTTCTGGAAGTTCATCTTTTTGATGGGGAGTATGATCAGTGGTGGACACTAATAATGAATATGAATTCTTATGATGAAATTGATTCCATGGTTTGGGAGGAATTCAAGAAATTGTCTTTCAATAAATATTTTACCCAAACCCACTATCTCATGATGGAAATAGAGTTCCATGGACATAAGTGGAGGAAATTTGAGTCCATTGAGGTATATGCAGAAAACATCACTAGGCTTTAAATATACACCTCCGACGTTTTCATGAAAAAATGCAAGGTGGATCACTAATTTAGTAAACTAAATATGAGTCTTCCAAAAGTTTTGGCAATTTGGGACTTCAAAAATTATGAGTAGATTGTACATTTTTCCATCACGGTTGAAATAGTGATGAGAGTCTCTCAATGGTCTCTTGATTCCGGTGACAGAAAGTAGAAAATGGAGTCTAATATGGTTTCTTTTGCAAATAAATCCCATTATTAAAAGAATATTGAATATGTTAGATGTCCAAATTGTGGGAAGAAGCATACTTGAAACAATGTAAAGGGAACTGGGAATGTATTCAAATATGGGAGGATGGGAAAACTGGCTATGAACTGTCAGAGGGATATAAAGAATCCTACTAACATGGAAGAGGATAAGAAGGCTCATATCCACACTCAACCTATAGTACGGAGATTAAACAGTGGGTAGCATGGTAATAATGCGAAAAATTCCCCTAATCTAAGGGTATTTGGAGGAAATGAACAAAAACCTCCACTGAATCATGGTAGGGATTATTCCATCACTATATATTAGGTGGATTCAGACAATGATGTGGTGACAGGTACAAAAGTTATTCATTCAATAGTAGTGATTATACTATTTGATACTAGTTCTTTACATTATATTAGATCTTTCATGTTTAGTATAACTATTCAACACAACCTAAAAATTTGGAGGATATGTTATCAGTTAGAACATCGAATGGGTTAATTATTACATACAAGGTTTATAACTCCTCTGTGGATAATATTTGTGGATAGAGCTCCCCAGAAAATCGTATCACATAATTATGAATAATGAATATAAAATTAATCCCAAATACGTGAATAAAAATGGATTTCCAAAAATAGTATTTCTTAGGGAAAAGAAGATTTTATTTTACCAATAAGAATAATAATAATCATTTTATGAATATAAATTAATTTTTTTGACATTTTCTCTTCAAATTTATTTTAAAAAATTCTTCATTAGGGTTTTTTGGTTATTTAAATGGGTAAACATTATGCACATTAAAATAATTTTCAGAAAAATCCATCTTTTAAACTGAAAGATGAATTTATAATTATTTCACACTTGAAAAAGGCTGAATAAAAATTATGCATTTTAAATATAAATAATGTGGAATATGATTCATTAAATAATATTCAAAATTTAATGGAACTCATAAATTTCATAATTTATTGAATTTAAATGATATTTTCAAAATCTTGAAAATTTTCAATATTCACTAGATAATAAATATTTTTTAGGAAAAAACAAAAATGTTTCCTTAAGAAAATATCAATATTAAATATTCAAAAAAGATAATAGTTTTATCAAATAAATTTTATAAACTCTTAAAATAATTATATCATTTATTAATGAAAATCATCAAATTTCATCTATAAGGAAAGCATATTTTTGATGAATAAAATTACATATCAAGAAATTGACTGACAATTTACTAAAAATTTATCATTAATTTCTATTGAGTATGAAATTTATAGGTTAATATATATATATTTAATAATGTATATAATACTATTCAAACCCATTAATTTAGTGAGTAGGATATAATACTTATATATTTATCTTATTATATAATCTGGATGTTGTGTATTGAATACACTATCAAACACTGTGAATTATTTTATGTATTATGGTGTTACGTCCTCCCAAATTTTATAAATTTATTCCTAAAAATATAATATATTATAGGTAATAAATGGATGAAAATGTTTAAATACCTTTTTTAGTAATCCATCATGGTTAAATGGGTAATAAAAAATCCTCTTTATAAAAGATAAAACGATGAATGAATATCATATGTAATAAAAAATAGTGTGGTTTAATATAGGACAACTTTTTTTTAATTAAAAATTTTGAAATAGAATAAAATTATAATTACAATTTAATGATATCAAGAAATAATGACAAATCATCAAAATAATTTTAATGTTAAATAGAATGTTAAGAACTAAAAACCCATAAACCAAAGTGCCAGGAAAAATGAAATTGATTTCATAAAAATTGATTGTAATATGACAAAATTTTGCATCAAGATACTTTTCTTAGGGTTGAATAATAAATTATCCATATAGAGTATAATAATAAAGAAATATAATTAAATATAATTACATTTTTATCAATTCATTAATTTCCACCAAAAATATATATTTTTATTCAAAAGTTTATTATTTATAATGAATTTAATTTTCATTCATGTGTTCTTTATATAATATTTTAAAGGGGAAGATAATGATAAAAGTGATAATAAGTATATGGAATCTTCCATTAGTCGTTATCCAACCCAAAATGTATTATCAAAGAGTAAAACTATTATCATAATGATTATACCATCATAGGAATATATAATACATTATTCTTTAATATTCATCAATGTTACCCAATCTTAAATCTAAATAATTACACAATTACCCCAAAATAAAAAAGTATTTGATTATAAAATTTTATATTAAACCTTATATATTTTATACACAAAAACCTTGTGATGTTTTTTATATAAAATTATTCATTGTGTCACCAAATCACTTTTCAATCAGATATTTATCAATATGATAATTTTGTGTTTCAAATAATTTACTTAATATCCTTGATCATATAAATCTGTAATAATATCAATACATTTAAATACATTTCCATAAAATATAAATTAATATTTTATGTTAATTGATATATTAATATATACATCTACCTAAATGAAAATCTCATACAAATTTAGTAATCACATTATGATATCATTGTTTAAGAACATAACTTGGTGCCTAAGTCATTAAAAGTATAACCTTTGTTAATATTATATAAATTTAATGGTTTCCATTTCAATTTTTATAACATCACATAAAAACATAATAATATACTAATTTTTATATTCCATGACTTTAATAACAACAATCATATCCCTAAACATACACTCTCAAACTTTGTGATGAACTCATAAACATTTCATTTCTGGATTTGAAACAGATTATGGTTACCTGATTTTTACCAACTAAAACATATTTTATCAAAACGAAGTAATGGAAAAAATAATTTATCATTTAAAATATATGATTATAGTTGTAGAGAATTATGAAAAACTCTTATATAAATAATCACTATGTCATTAAGTGATCATTTATCCATCATAAGTTTCATTTTCTTATTTGATATTATGTAATTTTGTTTATCCGTATGAAAACATTTAAGTCATATTTTATTCATCCTTATTGATTATTACATGTGGAAAAATAAACATAACAATGGAGTCATAATATTCCAAAAAAGGGTAATTGTAAATATTAATAATTTAATGACATTAGTAGGAAGAATAAGTGAAGAAGATTATAATGACAAAATTAATGTGTATGAGTATAAAATAAAAATATTAATTCCCATAAATACCTATATAATTAAATATGAAAAATGGACAAAGGTATTTAACAATGGAGAGAGTCATAAGAATAAATACTCATAATCCTGGATATATCAATGTTGTATGATTGGAAACATTATAAACTTATAGAAAACATAGGTAAAACATATAGGAATCTTGTCATCACCATAGATACTTTACAGAACCCTTAAAAACTAAAAAAACCATATGGATGGCTTCTAAAATAATTATCTATATAACAAATTCATTACCCAATTAATTAGAGTAGTGTCTGGGTGGGCCTTTTATATAATCTCTATTGGGACCACCAGGATCTATCTATATGTACCCATCATATAAGTTATACTGGTTTCTTATAGTTCAATATGGGTGGACTATTATTATAATATTTTCAATGAAACATATAATTGTACATATAGAATTAATGTTATCATAAAACTAATCAATCATTATTCCTTATTTAATATGATTATTTTATGGGAACGAAATGGGTTTCCAGTGAATATCCCTAAAAAAGATTAACTCATAGAAATGAAATGGGTTCCATGATAATATCGCTAAAACATGATTAATCCATTAAAAAAAAATATGTTCCATAATAATACATTTACAACATGATTTAGTCATGGAAGTTAAATAGGTTCCATAGAAATACCTTTGAAATTTCATTACACTATAAAAAATTAATCGGTTGCATAACAAACACATTAACTCTTAATAAACATGGGGAAAAGATAAAATTATATAAATATATATTTATAATTGTTTAATAATATTTAAAATAATTCAAATTAAAATTTCATTAAAACATGATTAAACTAGGGAGTATAAATATCTTCTATAATAATCTCTTTGAAACAAGATTAACACCTAAAATCGAATATTGATCCAAGACGACACCTTTGAAACATTATTAACCCGTGGAAATGTATCATGTTCTATACCAATATATTTGAACCATGATTAACCCATGGAAAATAATCTGGTTCCATACAAATATTTTAGAATCAATATTAACCAATGAAAGAGAAATGGGTTCCATTTGAACCTATTAGAAATATGTTTAACTTTTAGAGAATAAATGGGTTATATAACTATCACTTCGACACATGATTATACTATAAAATAAAGGAAATGTTTCCATAAAATTTTAATTTAAAAATAATTCAGTTAAAAAAAATGTGTTTTATTACAATTTCATTAAAGCACAGTTACCCCCTTAAAATGAAATGGATTCAATTATGGTATCATTGAAACACGATTTGGAGATAGTATGGGTCCCATGATAATATCTTCAAAGGATTATTAAATCTAGTAAAAAAATGATCTCATAACAATATCCTTGAAAAAATTATAATCCATCCAGTTAAATATTTTGCATGGAATAATTAAATAAAATTTAAAATTGATTACAAGTAAAAAATGGTTATTGATGTTGAAGGCTAGAAATAAAAATAAATGTTAATTAATTAAATTTATTGAAATAAACTTTGCAATTTTAAAATTACATTTAAATACTAAAAAGTAAAGAAATGATTCAAACATCATTTTCATTAAAAAATCTATTGAATAATATAAGTGGACATTCTTATAAATGAATGGTCCTGATAACAGAATAATTGATTCACGGTATAAATATAAAAAATAAAAATCATTTCAAAATATTTTGAATAAGGGAGTCAAATGAGACCCATTTGGAAAATGATATGGAATTTAATTTTAAAACCATTTTATAAAAAATTAAAAATATAATGAAATATGGATTTTTGGAATCATTTATTTTTAGATAATTAGTTTTCTGATAACATTTTTCAATATAAGGAATGGAAGGGAAAGGTACAGGATTTAATATAATATACAACATAAATATTAGTTGAAGACAAAATTATTTATATTTCTTAATCAATATGAATTAGAATGAAAAATAATCGTGCGACCATATTCATATATATTGGAGACAAAAATATATTTTATTCATGAAAATAAATTCATCTTATTTCAAACAAAATATACATCAATATAAAATATATATAGAGATAATAAATTTTAATATAAATCAATTTCCACTCTACTAACTCTTTAATCATATGCCCCATGAAGGGATTACATCAAATAATACATTAAATAAAATTAACACATCTATTTTCATTATATAACATTGAAAATTGAATTATATACACCTCAAAAATGAATATTTTTCCACATCATATACATATGTCACCATGAAATATATTATGAGACAAATAAACCATTAAAAAATCCTTCCATTGAATGTTGGAATTAATCAATGAATCTATTATATCAAATATAAATCCTCGGAAATAAAATGGATTTTAGTTGAAAAACATAGATATCAAATCACATATAATAATATCATAATGGAGTATATGAATACGTTTTATTACCCAATGAAAGGAAATTTATTTAAAATTCCATTTACCACTTAGTATCTTTCATGTGAAATACCATTGAATGAAATAATTAAAATTGAAACAAAAAATACCATTTTGTACATTGTATTAGTGATATTAAATTTATATGGTAAATATATAATCCACATAATATAAATAAGTGCTTAATATGACAAATATCTCATATAAGTAAAATTGCAATGGGAAAAACACCTTACCTTGAGTCCAATCATTCCTCATATATCCTATAACTCCAATATAATAATATTAAAACGATTTAATAATTTTTTAAGGATTTTTTTATATTGTATAATTATCTTATATATTGTATTTAAATTTAATAAAATATTAAATTATTAAAATTGATAAGTCCCCCTTGGGAGTTTTTAGGCTGTTCACATTGTTATTTGAAAATTGGATTTAGTGTGTTGACCCTGGTCCAAGAGTTCATTATTTTAATATATCGATAGTCATAATTTTTAAATAATTATCATATTTATAAGTCTATTATACTTCTATAATAAATAATGAAAAATTTATATGAATGATGAACAATGTTATGATCATATAAATGGTCATTCGTACATTCCCACAAGTAACATTTCAAATTTTCAAGGATCAATATTAAAAGAAGGTGTGAATTATATTTTGATACAATAATTTTACTTTTTTAATTAAATAAATATTATTTCTTTAATTATATTTAAATAATTTTATTTATATATGAATAATGTTATTTGGTGATGAATAAATAATCACATCACATCATTAAGGATGTAGTCCACATATACTTGAATGTTGTTATCTTTTTTCAATGATAAAATGTAAATGATATTTTATATCTTTAATATAGATAAATATATCATTAATATAATTGATATTTCGTTTATATAAAATATATTCATGAACATTACCTTTATTACCTTCAATTTAATAGGTTTTTGAAAATTTTATTACGTCACTTCGTAGGGAGGTACTCACAGTACACCTAAGCAATAATTTCAGATCTCCAACCAAATTTATATATAAAATTTAGATTATTTGAATTTATAAATAAATATAAATATTTTAGAAATATTATATATTCAAAATAAATTCATTATAACATCATTCCATGATAGGTGATGATGGATAATTAATGGAACTGATTCACAGGGCAGTAGTCCTCCGTACTCACGAAATATGAATTTAAATACCATTTGATGGAAGAGGAGATTAATTTAGTACATTAAATTGATATTATAATAATTTTTATATATGATATACATTTTTCATCATATTATCAGATTTTATTACTATTTTAAATATTTGGAAGAAAAAATATATTAAAAAAACTTAGTTGGGTAGTTATCCTTGTCTAGGACATCCTCTTTAAGGTTAAGCGTTATGATTTTTAATAATGGATTCTGACCCAACCAAATCTTCTAAGATGATTTTTTTTATTTAATAGATTTTTATAGGTTTTTAATTATACAAAATGGTTTTATGGTGTGAATAATATCGGAGAGTGGGTGGCCTTTTAATAGTGAGGTGAGTAACACAGTTTTCATTTTTTAAAAGAAAAAGGTACACCCACATTTTTAATTTTAAAATAGGGTCTAAAATTGAGTATAATTATAAATTATTCAAGATAATATAGAATTATTTCCTTAATTTTGTTATTATATAATTTTTATATCATTTTAATGATTATTATTTTTGTTTAATCCCATGTAATCCCTTTTCACATCAACTGAGTAATATATTTCTACTATAATTAGTGTTCATTAATGTAAAAAAATGAGTTCATCATATTATAAAATATAAATTATCATTATTAAAAATAATTAATAATATTACTAAATTTAATACATTTATGTGGTAATTAATAATATAAATTGGACCTACTAATGAAATGAAAAAGTGGGCTATCATGAATTATATTTATCATTGAAAATATGATTTTATATTAAATCTAGGAATAATGACAATAAGTCCATGAATATAAATTAAAATCTAATAATATATAATATAAATATTAAATCTGAAACATCCATTATTCAGGATTTTATTAAATAAATTATAAGTTTAAGTATTATTAATACATACCTAGTTTTTAGAAAAATCATTTTTTCATAATCAAACACAATGTTTTAGTGAAATTTAATACAATGTTGATTAAAAATAAAATGTATGGATTAAATAACAAGTTATTACTTATTTTTATTTGATTCAAATTCAAAGGATTTTTTTTCTTTAAAATATCTTAATTTTTTTTAAATTATTGTTATTTTTTAAAAAAATTGGTATTTTCCCTATTCATTTTAAAATATTCATTTTTTGAAAAATTCTAAATTATTAGAAAACATAAATTTTGATATGATAGTTTAAAAATTAATTTAATATTGTAAAATAAATTTCTACTGTTTTAGAATAATGAATTGAAATATTTGTAAATGAAGGGAAATAAAAAACTATTTTAATGAAAACTAATTTTTGAGGAAGAAGTTAACGTAACAAAAAATTAATTGACTAGTTATCTAAATATTATCAATTATTTATATTTAGATGAATATATATATATATTATTTTATTTTATATTAATCATCCTTTATTTTAATGGCTAGATTATAATGGTTATATATTTGGTGATAGAATAATATGACATATAATAAGTAATATCATTAAAAAATTTATCTGAGAAAACTTATGTAAATAATACCAAGTAAAAAAATAAATGATATCATAATGATTATATACATAATTATGGGATTTTAAAATATCCTATAATGAAATAATTATATTTCATTCTTGTTCCCATGATAATAGATAATTATTTTATATAAGGGGAGTTTATCATGATATTATTATATTTTTATCAGGACCTCATGTCTATACATCATGATCATACCATCAAGGGATTATTCCAATAGAACAAACACATATGGGTTTTGATATTATAATTAATACCCATTCATTTATGTCTCATGAGACCATCATACGCTTTTAGAAGATTTATAAATCTTGAGTTAATCCATCACATATTCAATTCAATGGATTCCTCATATATTAAATGATCAGTGAAAAACAAAATGACGATATTCCTATTACAATAGAGTAAGTTTCTTGATAATATTACATTAATAAATAAATTATGTTTATATTTAATACATCTATTCTCATATAGAAATGAAAAAATCACCCTTGATAAAAAGACATTGATAAAATGAAAAAGATTATAGATGATTAATAAAGAACGTATCGTAAAGAATGTAAATTAATTGATAATATTCCATTTTTCATGTTAAGGCACAATAATAAATAAATAAAAGAATAAATAATTCTATTAATTCACAATAAATTTTGTTTTTAAATTAAACCTATATTTTAAAAACATTACAAGGTAAAATGTAGTCCAAACATTGAAGCGAACATTCATAAAAACTCTTGTAACACTATTGAAAAAATAATGAAGTACATCAATTCCAATTTTTTAAAGGCATCAAGGGGAATATTAAAATAATATTATTTAAATTATTTAAATTAAGTTTTTATTTAATAATATTTTTAAGAAATATAATTCATACTAGAAGAAGAAAGTATAAAAAATAAATGAAATCATTATTTTGAAACTTTTAGGAACACAACATACCTATTTTGTAGTTTCTCTTAAAAATTAATAGGTACAATAATAATGGGATTAATATTTTCTAATAAACCATGTAAAACATTTTTCTATTCATGATTAATAAAAGAGTATTTTTGTTGTAAAATTTCAATCATTCCAAAAATATTAATTTAAAACATTATTTTCAAAATTTTATAAAGAGAGTACAAAATTACCTGTATGGAAATTGATGAAAATTTTATTTTAAAAAATTAATTAAAAATAATATATAATATAATTTAAAAAGAAATAATTTTTTTTTAATTTAAAAATCAACAATGAAAAAAATAAATATGAATATAGAGGAAATTGATTCCAACCCAAATCGAAGAAATATTTTTTGTTGTTCATTAAAAATAATTCAGTGGTACTATGTAAAAAATTTTAGGAAATTTTATAGAATAATGTTATACACCAAAATAACCAGATGTTATGCAAATATATATCAGTTATGAAAGGATGAATATTTAATTTTCTAAAGGGATATTTTTGAGCACATGAGTCACAGTCCAGTTGGTGAGGTATCCTTATGTGCATCCACCAGACCAAGGTTCAAAACTAGGAAGAGGCATATTTCCAGGCTACTGTAGCAGTACTGTAGCAGGTATTGTAGGAGGAAATGTAGTAGTAATATAACAGAACTATACTTTGTGTGGGTACTGTAGCAGGACTGTACACTGTATAGATACTATAGCAGAATTGTACACTGTGCGGTCACTGTAGCAGGCACTATAGTGGTAACTATATCAGGTACTATTCAGTACTGTAGTAGTTGGAACTATTCACCTTAGGCCACTAGTTTGGGATTGGAGTCCTTAAGGATTTTGGGCCACCTAGGCCTTCAGGTCAGTGGAGCTTTCGATCCACCTTTAAGGCCTTCATGCCACCACAAGGCCTTCGGGCCACATGCAATTTTCCTAGACACACTACAAAAAAGGAGCAACCTTAGAAGAGGATTCAGAGCATGTGCACTCACCAGAGTAGAGGCAAATGGATTTTTCAGAATGATAGGTTATGGCTATGCCATCAGGACCAGCCTGTGTTTTCATTGGATGCCTAGATAGATGAACATGCAGAGGTGGAGAGCTACTATCATGATGCAGAAGCTGGGGAGGGGCAGTTCCTTGTAGATAGTCGGGTTGAATTCCCTAAGAAATTCGGGTCATATAATCTCCTAAGCCTATGGGCCATGTAATATCTAAGATTATGATCCTTGTAAGGGTTCCCCCTCATACCTTGAATGGGAGGTTATCAAAAAGAAATAAATATGAAGGCCTTCAGGCCATTCGGGTTAGAGGGATATTTTAGAATAAATAATCCTGTATAATGTTTATTGAAACACAAAAACTAAAATTGGATTCAATATTGGTTGAATTCAATATGAAATTCTATATTATAAATTAAAATATACTATACATAATAATATTTTATATATTTATATATAACATGCTAGATATCAATTATTCATAAATTATTTTTACCAATTTACTCATATATCATTTTTAAAATCCAATATTTAATTTTTAAGTGTTCCATTTTACCTAGTTTGTTTGTTCAATGATTATGATTCATACAACATGGAAATATTTTAATTAACTAATTAATTTTAATCATTAAATATATTTCATATTTATATTATAAATAAATTTATTTGTAGATTCTATACATTTATGTTTTGAAAAATTAATTGAGTCTTTCATGAAGGCATTAGTTTTCAAAATAACTCTTATTCTGGAAACATATTTTGGTTTACATGAAAATCATTCCAAGGTGTGATTTATGATAAAAAAACACATATAATATATTTATAGAGGAGTTTATAAGTTATTTTTACAGTCATGGCCTTACCAAATATAATTTTAATTATTAATGGGGGAGGATAGTGGTTGGATTTTATAAGTGGGTGGTGACACAATTTATATTTTTGAAATAAAAAATGGATACCCATTATTTTATAATGTAAAGATCATCAAAAATGGGTAATTATTAATCAATAGATGCATTAGTGTATAAATATTACCATAAAATATTGATTATAGGATTTTGGTCATTTTAACCCTTTTCATTTAATTTTAACTCCTCAAAAAGAACATTTTTACCTAAACAAAGATAAAGAATTGATACTTTTTTTATATTAAATAAAGCCAAAATTGTTTTTAAAAATATTATATTATATAAATAATTTATATAAGTAATATGTAATCCAATATTAAAAAATTAAATTCTCATATATGGATGAATTTTATTTAAAAATAAACCCTTAGACGAGATGAAAAAACATTTTTCCAAATAAAAAAATTTGACATTTGAAAATATTTTACATTATAAAATATATGTGTCGAATATAATTTTCTAAAATATATAAATTATATTTTTGTTTAACTAAATTTACTGAAAACTCAATTCATAATTTAATTTATATTTTTATTATATTTAGACCCAAAGGAATTTTTCCATTAATGTCATTATTCTTCACTGTTCATAAAAAAATTATAGTTTTCATAATATTCTCCAAAAATCACACTAAGATAAATTTTTAATATATACCGAAATAATTATCTTTATATAGTAAAACAAAAAATATTTGTTTTGAAAACTAATTTTATATTTTTTCACAATATTGTACTATAATTGTTATTAGGAAAATTCAGTTTAAAAAAATTATTTATAATTATTGTTATCATAATTATAATAAGTCAATAATAATTTATTTTATTTTATAAATGTGTAAACCATAAAATTTTTATATTTTTTTATTTCTATTCATACCAACCATCATAATGGTAATGTTAGGATGATTATGTTTAAATAGTAATAATTCAATAAGTCTATTGTGTTATGTTAAAACAATGTGTTTAATGAATCACAAGATATTGAAGAGATTGAATTTATATAAAAATTGATATACAGAAAAGTCTCAAGATTCTACATTCAATTCAATGAGTGGTGACCTATATGATATCAAAAAAAGTTTTTATTTTTAAAATATTGAGTTGTTAAACTATGTGAACATTAAATTTAGGAGACTAAATCACCCATATCACTGGTCAAATATGACATAAATATATGTACAAAAAATATAATTAATAATAAATATACAACCTAACTTCTTATAATTGTAAGAATGGTGATGTTTTGAATCTAACATGATAAAAAAATTAATCGGAGAAGATCATTATAAAATGATTGGGAAGATTAATCCCTTGGATTAATGCTCATTTTTCTGAACCATTAACTCATTCATCTATACATTCACCATGAGATAGTCTTCCAAGGAAATTTTCTATGTTTTGGGGTTGAAAATCATGAAAAAATGACTTCCTATTCGGAGGGTAAAATAATTTCCTCTAGGAACACCTCTACAAATTCTCTCATAACTAGGGGAAGGTAATTTTATAAATTACCATTGTCAACCTCATCCATGAGTGATACTAGAAGACCTGATAAAAGGCCAACTTATAGTATGGGTTGTCTTATCTGGCACAATTATAGATCCCAATAAAATGAAACTCAACAGAATAAGGGTTAATAGTAGTAATTATCATCATCCAAAGGAAAAAATTATCATGGTCTATGAAGGAAACCATAAAATAAATCTTCATACTTATATCAATGGAATTCTTCTCAAGGGAAAATAAGTAACATGATATTTCAATGTATGAAATGTTGAAAACACAATGTAAACACTACAATCATGCATTGATATTCATTTCGAGGGAAATAATGACCTCTAGATGATATGGCATGATGAAAAATGGATGTTTTGAAAATTATCTTATCATAGGTAGAGAGAAACATGGTCAAATAACTTGTATCAAAAAAATAAATTTGTAAAAATTACACGTTAATTGTTATACCTCGCACAATCAGGGGCACTGTTTGATACTCCATTGAATCTAAATCTGCTATATGAAAGTACATTATATAAATAGATTATGTGGTCTACCATTTTCCTTGGGTTCTACCCTTAGGTGACTTTAACTATAAAATGATATGGTCAGACCCCTACACATCAGAGACTAGATTCTTACTGCCTTTGTGGAATCTCACTAAACAATGGATTCCTAGGGTCGTAACAATTCTATGAAACTTTTTAGAGTAGTATCATCCATAAAATATCTAAATTTTTTCATGAATCATTCATGAATCAATATTTATTGATGATCTTAAAATACGTGTTTATTAGGCCATGAATTACAACAATGATAGAAAAATGGTGATCCATAAACAAATTCATCCGGTGTTGAAATCATACTGGGGTTTATAGTTCTTATAAAACTATTATTTTTTAGTATATTTCTTGTAATTTATTTTAGAATGAATTTCCGTACTCTTTATAAATAATGGTGGTACATCAGTAATCATTGACATCCTTTAACGATCAATATCTACTTAATTAAAAAATAAGCATCCTAGGCTTCTATCTATCTTTAACAAGATAAAATTAGTTAAATTATGTGACAATATTCAAATTTCAAAACACAATGTCGTCAATTTATCATTCTATTATTTATTTGGAGTGAATTCAATAGGATCACCAAATATATTCATAAATATTTTAACATTTTTATCATCTTATGAGATAGATATACATTTTTATGAAATGAGAAATTCACTATTTTTTAGATAAAAAAATTGTAATAAAATCTCATTGAAATCCTTAATTTTTAAAATTTCCATTAATTTTTCGAAATTTATTGATACCTTCAATATCTGACTAATTCCTTTATGAATAAATGTATCACAATTCACCTTAATGAATATAGTTGTAAAAATAAACATTAAATTCCACTTAGATATTTATTCATGTCCCTTAGTTTAGTAGTGTTAATTTCATCCCTTGAATAACGGTGGATTGAGCTTGTGGAAATATTATTTCATCTCCTTTTATGGAACTAAATTGAAATCCATTACTATAGTGGGGTATTAAGCCATTATTTTTTCCATTACTTATATTTCCTATTGAACTTCCTCCACATGATTTATATCAATTATTTAATTCATTAATGGAATGGTATTCAAGGAACATATATTGAGGTCAAACAAGATATTTGAGGTGGTTTGAAGCTACATCAGACTAGTGAATGATTAAATAATTAAAAATAAATAATTAATAATCAATATATAACAATTTATTGGATAAAATGTAAATATTATGTGATAAATAATAAAAATATTACCATTCACATCCTTTAATGAAACTAGGAATGTGTTTATGGTCTATGGAACATACACTATACACATTAAGGGAGGCTAAAAACATTTAAAAATAATCTATATTAAAATCCTTCCATGGAAACCCTTAGGAAGAGGTTATGATTTTTATCAAAGAATCCCCTAACACTTATCACATGATCCATAATAGTACTATGTACATTGTATTTAATCTTCCTAAATAACGTATATCCAAAACCGATTTCCCTGATATCATTTTTTACAAACCATAAAATGATAACCCAACATAAGAACTTGAGATAATCCATGGAAATCTTTGAAACAACATTCCAAATCCTAAATGAATAGAAAAAATGTAATTGAAAGAATGAAACTCTTCTAGTAATGTTTCTCTGAAAGATTCCCACACAAGAATGACCAAAGAACCAAGAATGATGTTTCTATAACATAGTATAATTTTCTATCAGAATAATATAAGAAATTTAAAATTTGCAATAATTATTAATGTAATAAAAACTAAAAAATTAATACAATAGATATGATAAAAAATTATATAAAATTAATCCAAAAATATCTGAAATGAAATTCCTATGTACATGATGTTAAAATAATCAGATAATTTATATGTTTTTTATATAACAAAATTCAATTAATAAAAAAAATAATGAAATAACAAACCATCTCCTTGTGGCATAGTGGTTGAGCTCTGACAATGTAATCATCATACACCACATCTCAATTATAAATATTTCCCCTATATCTGATATGAAAAATTTCCATTACAGGAATCTTTCAATAAATGTTATACATAAACCCATTGGGTATATATTTAATTTGAGAAACACTAGGCAATTATGATTACAATATGATATCATTTGATAACCATTATTTGATAAAACAATTATTTATAGTATGATATAAATTATAAAAATGTAGGATTTCCATTTTTATTATATTAATAAATTATATTTCTATAAAAAAATTTACGAATTTAAATTCTATAAAAAACATGTCAAATTAATGAAACATTAGAAAGACCAATTTCATATACTATTTCATATACTATTGGTACTCATTTCAATTTTTGAAACAATGGACAACCAAAATGATCACACAAATCACTAAGAAAGACATACCTTTTCACAGGGGATTACATGCACATATCACATGACATAATTTCCAACCAAGAACTACTGATTACATGCATGGACTAATTGTGTGGCATCATACAAAAATGACAACATGACATTCATCAAAGACTAATTTTGTTTATAATGTACTGTAATAAAAAATTGAATATTAAATAGTCTTCTGCCTTATGTATAAGAATTATATTTCTTTTTCCCATATTAATAATGTTACATTCTATTAAAAATGGAAACAATTAAACAACCAAAACTCCATTTTGATATATCATTTTAAAAAATACCAATTAAATAACTTTTATCCAAAATAATTTTGAAGAGTTTATAAATTACATGATTCCTTAAATAAGACATCAAAATTATCATAACATAGTTTTTCTAAATTTAAAAAACCATTATAAAATATATATAAATTGATAATATTATAAAAATGAGATTCACTAGAAACCACTGATCCTAAACCAAGAAAAAAACATTGAAAATGCATAATCCACTCACCTTTGGAGTAAATCCTTATAGAATGGATAGACTGGTCCTATAGAGGAAAACATTAATCCACAAAATCAAAATATATGGAATAATATTAAAATACCATGACATTTGGTAACAATGATCTTAATTGAGAGTGAAAATATTATATAAAGTGATGAAGTAATGAGGATTATTTAATACAAAATAATTAATTATGTTGTTATTGAGAACTGAAGGTGAAATATTAGAAAAATACACCAAGAAGGATGATTGAAGAAAACATTATTTAGAAGACTGTTTTGAGTGTTTAATTGTAGGATATGAATGTGTGTTACAGTTGAAATTTTTATTTGGGATAATATTGAATAATTATATCTTATTTTTTAAAAACCTATGCATTATGGTTCCCAATAAGATATCATGGGTAATCATAGGAATCAAATCTTCAAGACATTATTCATGGAATGGAAAAGTGGTTCATTCGATGTAAAACCTCCCAATTGAAACAAGTATGATGCCCAAAAATTTCATGGTGTGACATTACTTAGTCATACTATAAGAAACTGTAACATGAATACTATAGTTTCTAAATGGGAAAAAATTATTAGTAATTAGAAAGAACCCTGTGAAGGGAAATATTTAAAAATTTTCATTTCATATACATGAATGAAACATTGCGTATTTTATAAATAAAATATGGTGGAGTTCTCATAATATTCATATATTCATTACATGATGAAAATTTTAGTGATTTTGTTTAATTTAAATTTTTGTGTATATTAGAGAAAGGTTTCACGGTGGTGTGGGTCCCCATAAAAAGTGTCAAACTAATATACTTATGATATTAATAAATGTTTATATATTGAAAAAGGAAATGTTAGGATACATTTTAGAGAGAATATGTTTCTTCCAATATCTTTAAAAATTATATTATCATATAAGTAGAAAAAATATATTTGAAGAAGAAGAGAAGACATAGGGGAGATATTGACCATATCCTTGTATAGATGAAAAGTTTCGAAGTATGAAATGATGTATATTATTAGAGGAAATTATGTTTATGTCACTGGTACATTTAGGGGCCATTGATGTTCTTAATGATTGAGAAGTAACTATTGTTGAGAATTTTCATATGGTTCAAGGTAGACAAATGTGGATAAATACAATGAGTTTGTACTTTTTTCATTCTATACATTGATCATTTTAAAATCTTATGCAATATAAAATGTGAATTTTATGGTTGAACATCCAATTTATGTTTAATAATTTGGATGAAGAAGATTATAGATCATTTTTTTTGTTAGGACATCAAGGTATGAACCAAAAATCTTGTTAATAGTTAGATTATGGAGGACCATTTTTTGTTCTAAGATTTAGTATAAAGAACCCATCAAGAGATAGTAATCTTTTCTCTAGTACATCTTAGGCGATAAATTTGATATCTTCCCATGTGTATTCAATTTTCAAAATTAGTAATGTACCAATATTGCAAAAATGAACTATACAATATAAAGAGATTTTCAACCTCAAAAATGAATTACCTTATAAAAACAACATGAATTGTGAACACTGTTATTTTTTTGTTTATAGTCTACTTGGGTTCCATTGGTATCAATATATTTTTATATCCTAATGGTGAATAAAATTTAAGTGATAAAAGACAAAATAAATCACAAAAATATTTATGAAGAAATTTTATCCATACCCAACAAAATTTTTACTACGTTACTATAATAGACATAATAATGAGAAATGTTAACAATCATTGAAGACAATAACATTTAATAAATGCCTACAATCATAACATAGGTTTTCAAATAATTACATGAAAAATGTCTACTAAATTTTTCTATAGGAACTCCATTCCAAACAAAGAACATTACCTTGTTAGACTGTTAAAAAATTTCCATCTTATAAATAGGAATGGATAATAGTCAGAAAATAAAGATCTAATTAATATATATGTTTATAAATGTGTTATGTTATTTTTTTAAATAATTCTATATATTGTTTATGAATATGTATTTTTATTTCTTGATCATTTTGTTATTTAATTTTTTGAAATAATTGTTAAATAGTGATTATAAAAATATATCATAGTTATATATGATATATTTATCATGGTTTCGTATAAATTATAAAAAATAATTACTTCTATATTATTAAAATTTAATTGTATTATAAAAAATACGTCTTACTATAATTTATGTTATTAATAAAAAATTTAATTTAATTTTTTTAATTTATATATAAAATAATAATATAAAATTTTATCTATTATTAAAATACTAATTAAATTTGTGGTTTTTTATATTATCACAGTTAATTAATATTCGAGTGAATAGTGGAAATATATATAATTCTAATACTATATTGTTTATATGATAATTTTTTTGTTAAAAAATAGTATATAAATACATATTTAATACATAGAATTTTAAAATTATATTTCAACATAAAAATATAGTAATAACATATTAGAAATTTATGTACTATTATTTGAAAATATTTTCCATTCACATATTTAATTAACTTTATGGGTTGAAAAATTAGGAATTGATATTTTTTTTAATGTTAGAAAAAAATTATTAGACAAAGTAAAAAAAAATTTAAATAATATATTTTAATAATCTATAATTTCATTTAAATAAAAATAGTGCTTAAAAATAATATTTTCATAAAAATATATTATTACGTGTTATAGGAAATAATGTTCTGATTAATTTCCCAAAACATAGATTTTTAATTTTATTAAGATGATTATCATATTTGTGAAATAATTTTCTTATTATTTAATATATACCATATCATTTTTGTGTTTAATTTTTTGAATAATAGTTTTAAGTCTAATTGAAACAATAATAGGGATTAAATTATTATAAAACCATTGTTTAACAAATATTATGGATTTAATATCTAGTAAAAATACACAAAATAATTAATATAATAAATTTTAAAATATATATATATATATATATACATATTGACACTATAATAATTATTATTCAATATTAATTAAGATTAATAATACATAATTTTCAATCTATGATTTCTCTACTAAATATAATTTTCTATACATTGACGCCTTTAATTTGAAATTTTATTTTATAATATTATTAAAATTAATTGGATAAATTAGCTGTATATTTTAGTTCTAGGAAAATCAAATTTTGTTATATGGGTTATTTTATCTTTTTAATAACGAATGAAATCACATAGGTAAATACTAGTTATGCAGTTCGAATGTAAAAGTGATAAATGCATGTACATAATGGTAAAAGTCAAAAAGTGTTTATTTTTTTTGAAAATAACTTTTGTGACATTCTAAAACCCAATAAACCCTATACTCATATGTTTAGAAAAATTTCAACAATTCAACTTAGAAAAGTTTAATAGAATTACTAAAATATAACAGGTTATTCAAAAGGCATTGTTTTCCACTTAAATTAATGTGGGTCTGAAAAAACCAATTACAAAATAAACATTCCATTTAAATATTCATAATTGATATATTATTCTATATTTTTCTAAAATTTACTTAATCCCATAATCATGATATATTAGCTTAATACCATCTATTATGTGTAGTTTACCAAGGAAATATCTATTCCACATCATTAATAATTACTTTATTAATGATTAAAATTATTTCCCATAATTAGATTTTATTTTATTAATGATGAAAAATTATTTATTCCTCCACATCTACTAAGAAAAATTGTTATTAGTGTGTTGCATGTACTACCACTTCCACAAAGCAATGTATCAAATTTTTCATCACCACAATTATTGAATGATAAAAAAATGTAATGTATTAATTAAAATTATATAAATAACATAAATATAATAATTGATGTTCTAATAATCATTTAACATCATTCTCATTAATTCTTTTTGAAATGGAAACATTAATAACGTGTACATTCCAATGATCACCTCCTCATGCATTGAATTTTATTTTTCATCACCAAACATCATGGTTATTATTAAAATATATTTAATATCTAAATATTATTTCCATAATAATATTAATAATCTGGTTATTATGAATATATATTTTTTACAAATTCGTCCATGGTCAACATATATAAGGATTTATGATGACATTGACAGAATGACAACATGTAAACCAAGATGGTCTAAAAATTAAATTATAAAGAAATAAATTATGATAGATAAAAGGCATTAAAATGAAAATATATATGAATAAGGTTCTTGGGTATATATCTAAACAATATTATTTTACTATTCAAGAAGTTAATTTCAATTGTATAAAATATTTTAACATAAATAACGATGTTTTTCTCAAAAAAAATCCTTATTTGAGAAAAATGATAATTTATAAACATCATATTTCTTAAATAGTGTATATAATAATAATAAAATGTTTAATAACATTAAATATCTTTAATATTGATATTTTAACATCATATTTATGGATTTGGTCATTCAAGTGGTTTTTATTAGAGTATTTGTTAATTCATGAGGGTTTCTCATCCCAACTTCTCTTCATTTTGATTTGTTTTAATGCTCAGAAAAAAATTATCACTCATATGGTGTATAGATTACATAATAATTTATTTTCTAACAATACATTATTTAATTCATGTGTATTATAGAATAATTTCTTGTAACATCTTTCGGTGACATTTCACTCTAAATTTAATAAATCTATAAGGTGTATTGATGTATTACTTTAATGACAATTACTCTTCTTTGTATATTATAATTAATGAATGATATATTCTAGAATATTATTTTTTATTTCATATTTCTAATATAATTTAGTTGTAAATCACTTTTTACACCAATTTATTATTCATCTTTATTTTAGGTTTTTCATTAAATTACATTATTACTATAAAGATTTTAGATTTCAGTTAATGCTCTCTTACTCCAAGTACATTTTTTAAATTCCCATCTATATCCTCTTATCATTTTGGGAAATCCAATATAGATTATTTTCAATGATTCTAATAATTATTGTTAAGACTTTTTTTAAAGTAAAATGTAATATTGTTTTGAATGATTTGTGTTTTAAAACTATGGTACTTTTATATAGAAATTAAAATACCTTTTCATCCATTAATAGTCAATTTTTTAATCTACCTATACTAATTTTTTTATAAAAATTATATATGATCAAAGATATTTCATATGGAAAATCTTACATTTTGGATTCTACTGATCTTATATATGACTTCACAAAATTTTTAATGTTATTTTTAGTTTATCATTTAAATTAATGTTTTATAGTTTTGTTAATTCCTTTTTATTTTAAAATCCATATATCCTCCAGGGATTAACATGCATGATGTGATGTTTTTATAATCCTATATATTATTATGATATTAATACTTTTGGAAAAATGGATTTTTTTCATCTGAGGATCAATAGTATTTTCTTGATAATTGTTTTTTAGAATTTATAAGCATCATTATATTCTAACATGGGTTCATTAGTATATGATAATGATTTATTTTGAGTTTAAAACATGTTTATTTATTATGATTGTTGGGGTACTATATTAATATATAAATCATTTGTTTCCGTTTATTCACGGTGAGCCTAGAAGGTTATATAAGGGGATTTAACCCATGTAAATTAGTTATAATAGTGGATTTATCCCACAATA
The DNA here is from genome assembly GCA_963277665.1 of Viscum album. Lineage (NCBI taxonomy): Eukaryota > Viridiplantae > Streptophyta > Magnoliopsida > Santalales > Viscaceae > Viscum > Viscum album. Next base: position 1,500,198,155 of record OY728122.1, on the reverse strand, counting down.
ATCTATACATATGAGGATTTATTAAAAGGAAATTAGGACACAAGAGGATTATTCCAAGCCCAATAAGGTACATAAGTGGTTCTACGAAGCTTACTATGTGATGAATTTTTTTGTGGGTTTGATTTTCATATAATTTCCATGCTTATATATATTCCAAAATATTTGGTAATAACATTTTTTCTTTGATTACAGTCCTTGACTAATGTTTATAGTCACATGTGTCCATAAAATATTTACTTATTATATGTTTTCTCATTTCATATTACACATCACTATATCATCACATATGAATAAATATGTTTGTTAAATTTTATTTTTAATAAGAAATATCTCACATACTCATGATTTATAATATGATTGTTATATTCTAGACCAAAGGAATATTATTGTAATTATTTTTAAAATGGTTTATATGTGATTCTTAAATAAGAAGAGATTATGTAACGATGGATGGTGATTTTTTTTGAAATGATATTTCGAGAAAAATAAATGTGTTATGGGTCGAACAATGTTAAACATAGACAATCCATCATTGTTTGGGTGAATAATAAAAATAATATGTTTAGGAATGGATTTTTAGTTTTTGTTGAAGAATTAAGTAAACTATATTTTGTAGTGTAGTTAAAAAAATATGGATTGAGAAGCCAAATGTGGGAGTACCACTCGCCCAAACATGGGGAGGAGGACATAAAAAACATGATAGAGTAGGTCTAGGAATCTTTCTTGGATTTTAGATGACTGATTCATGATTAAGACCTTGAAATCATTCTCATGTGTGATAGAACATGGGAAATTGGATGTGGGCTAGTTTGGGTTGGTGCATCCCATGATACTCAAGTCTCTTATATTGTATATGAGTATTGATCCCCCACTACCTTCTCAAAGTTATATAATTTTAAAATTATTATTAATTATGTGGTCGAATGGGGAGATATTAGATATGGGATAATATTTATGTGGTCATTGTTTATCCACCTTAAAAAATATGGATGTAAGCAAAACCTCCCGTTTAGGATGATATGATATATCTATTCTCTCAAACCTATTATCTTCCATATTAGTAGATAATATAAAATTATTTGTTGGGGATTTTGGTCTATACCATTATCAATAAAATCCAGGGTCTTTGTGAATTTTTATTCTGAGATTAAGAGAAGATGATATAAATGAGTTTTATTCATAAAATCTATTTCTTTCAAACATTTTGAAATTACAGAGAAGTTTACATGAAAGAATGACAAAAATCCGTTAATCCATAAATATATATGATCTTTTTTAGGGTTTACTGATAATAATAATTAGATATTAATTAGATTAACAAAAAAAGTGTGAAACAAGGGCTTGAATAAGACAGAACACCATGATTATCAATGTAAGTATTTTCTGAAATAGTGAATGTTTTAGTAAATTAAATTCATAACGAAATGAATCAATTAATAGGCATTGATTCCTATTGAAACATAAATCTGATGTTTGGGGAGGTAGATTTTTTTTTCATATAAATATTGAGGCATGGATAGGAGAGTGTCACTTCCAATATTTTGAGGCCTTATTTTTTATTATAAAAATATAATACCACACTCCCACTTTAGAAAATGGATTTCATTTTTTATAGATTCAACCTGAGCATAGGAGAAGAGATATCAAAAAATAAATAAAATTATGGGAAGAACACCAAAACTCTTCATAATGAACACGTTCCCTAATTACATTAGGAGGTTCATGATATACGTACATGTAATCAATATGAAACCATGACGGAATCACCCCTAACCTTTTAAACCCATGTCACACTAATTCAATAACATCTGAATAAATAGATAGAAGGTATGGTTCCATTAATTCATTTACAAATATTATGTCTCATTGTATATAGAGATGTAATAGCTTTACATTTGATTAAATTATATTACACTATTATAAATGTTTATAGAGTTCATAGAGAGATACTTTTCCTATAAAACCAACTACAATGAAAAATTAAATGGTGAAAAAAATGATTAGGGTAAATCATCTTATTTAAAACTCATTTATTAACATTATTATTATGAAAAACAATAGAAAGATAAATAGAAATGAAATAAAAAAAGGACACAACATAATGGATAGTGTGTCTCAAATTATAAATTGAGGAATATATTCTCCATGTGTTGTTGTTTTTTTTTCGAAACACATCACCTCTCAGATTAAAAATTAAAATGAATCGATTTTTTATTTTCAATAATAATAGAAATATAAAATAAAATACATGAATATAATTTACATAAATATAGAAATAGTTAATATATTGAAATATTATCCATAGAAACCCCCATATTTGTTTGGAATTCTATTTTAAAATTTATAAAATTTAATCATCTTATATTTCACCTGATTAATTGTCCTATAACATATCATGTAAAAACCTATTTATCATAACCTCCTCTTAAAATTTTTATTATCTATATATTATGTATTATGATAAAAATTTAAACACTATAATAATGATATCATTCATGGGTTATTCCCATTTTAGAGAAACCCATTCGATAAAACACTTTCAATAATAACACTGAAGTTACATATACCATACCCATTACTTTTACCCATTAATTGAATACTTTTGAGTATTTAATGACAGCAGTGATGTTTTTATATATCTAACCTTTATTAATATTAATTATCATAAAAAATATTTAATGTATATAAGGGTTTCATATGGGTTGTCAGAATAAAAAAGGGAACTTTTTTATTGGATGTTTTCAATGAAATCAGGATAATATATTTCCAAAATCATGAAATGAAATTGAAAAATCATTGTTGTTGTATTGATGTGTTTTTTGAATAAATCATTAACTGTTATAAGATATATATAATGTACTGAAAGATAGTGGTTGGGCCATATTTTAATTTTCAGGGAAGAAGGGATCACTAACTAGTCTATGAAAAGAAATCAAACTAATATTATTGCAAATAGCATCTTATCAATATCTAAGACACCAAAAGGTAGTTATATAATTATAATAGGGATTTAACATGGTGAAAAATGATCTATTGAAGACATAGGTGACTCATTCGCTAGCCAGATGAATTTTTTTTCTAGCTGGATTATTCAGTCTAGAATAGAAGCATAAAATAATGTAAAACAATCATTAAATCAGTTTTTAGTTCCCTAACTCAATATGAAACTATTAAGTTAGCTATTAGTTTTATAAATTTACCCTGTAGGTGGATTTTCGTCCTTAACCAACCCATTGGGGCCCACATCATCACAGGAATGTTGTGTATGACACCCCAAGATAGTTCCTAAAATTAAATTGGCCTACAATAGGTGCCAATATGTTAGAAATAAAAAAGGTAATGCATTTGTAATATGTACATGTATATATACAAAAAACCATATCCATGAGAAAATGGAGTGTAATAATAAAATTCCTTATAATTTATTTTAAACCAATATATGAAATTTACTATAGGTAATATATAAGATAATGAAAATATATGGCCAATTATTAATGAGTATTCATATATCACCAGATAGAAATGAATCCCCAACATGATGACTAATTGAAAAAAGGAAATGATAGAGAGATCCCAACTCTAGATATCAATATATAACCATTATATGTGGTAGATCTATGCATGTTTTATATTATCCACCATAGTCACCAATAATCAACCAAATATATATAGAAGACATTAATTGTGTGGGGAAAGTCTACGTAAGGTCGATTATATACATACAATGTAGGAGTCCCTAATAAAATATTAATGGGGATATAAAAATATATATAGTACAATAGATCAATCCATAAAAATAGGGAAACAAAAACCAAATATATATGCCTAGAAGTAAACAAAAGAAATAAGGGATGGGGATCATTATCTCTACATACCAGCGAAGGATGATGAGAAATATTATAGCTCAAAAGGATTATATACGATGACCCTAATCATATCATACCACTCAAAAATCCTTGTAGATGAAAAAAAAATCCACTACTCTCTGTAGTATATGGAAAATAAAATCTACTTGAGGGCCCAATACATTTTCATTCAGTGTGTTCTAGTTGTCGGGTAGAGGACCAACTCCCTAGTATTTTATTAGGAGGGTTTCCACTATGAAGGAAATGGAACTAAGACCTTGTGTGTTAGTGGGATTACACATAGTTTGTAGTGGACTCTATCCCTCTATTTCATGTATGGTGCGGGAACCACATAACCTATTAATGGATTATGGGTGACATGTTCCTTGATAAGGCTAGGGGTGATGTAACCCTGTAGACTATCTAAACAACCATATTGATAAATATTATCGGCTAATAGTCACTAGAAAAAATTCATAATCATAACACATCATGTCATTTAACTGATTTCAAAAAACAACTTCCATCTCATTATTTGTGGAATAATACATAGGGAATGCTATCCTTGGGATAAAATATGGTTCCTATTGTTATAGATAGAAAAGTTGGATGTTCCTTTCGAGTTTACAAGGAATATTCTAACGTACAATTTGTGTGTGACCATTCCTTAACACCTGTCCATGTCTCCACCAATACCCAGTATGGTAGGCCATTTGAGAATACACTATGGGAAGAGTAATACATGGTGTGTCTGGGTCACATAGGTCCAACCCATGTCGTCAATAACCCATTCCCATGTACCCGAACCACAATAGGGAATATTGACCATATGTAAGTACATGGAAATGAAATTTTAATAAAGTCATGGATGTGTTCATGGCCTTGTCTATCCTATATTCTTCTTGAGTACACCTCAAACATCCAATACATGATCAAGGGGTATATATGATTCATACATGATGTGTGGTATTTATCTCCACATAAAACACAAGAATCGACATCTAGGGGTCTATACATCATTGTTTAGGGACTACACCATGATTATTTCATAATTTTATAGGATGCGAGGAATTCTTTATGCAACTCACCCACTCTTTATTTACTATTCATTCTATGTAAACATGAATCGGTGTTTTAATATCTATGGATGACCTCTCCCAATCCACCACTGATGGTGGATTTCACCTACTTGAATTGTGTGTGCCTCAATCCCATCATTGCACCACACTCTAGTTGATGTGAAATATATATTCGGTATTCTATCTATGATGTTTTATCCTGAAAGACAGATCATACCATTATCGATCCCCAAATTAAAGAAATAATTTTTTATGAAAAATTTTCCTTTAAAAAAATCGGACATATACAATAACATTATTTACAAGAAACACCATGTTTTATAAAATTGTGATATATTATTAACCTATTATTAATTTAATTAATAGTAATCTCCAGGAAAATATATTATAGGGTATGAATATGAATAAATAAATTATGAAAATCTTATGGTTATATATGAAAAATATTAATTTATTTGTTATCAATTTATTATAAATTAAATTAAAAAATCATCTGAAAGGAAATTATTTTTTTCTAAAAAAATATTTTTTATATATGTAACGTATTACTAATATTAAATTCATTTATTAATAGTTTCTTAATTTTTATAATGAAATATATATAATATAATTTATCAAAATTAATAAAGATAAAAAAATATTATTTTCATTAATAGGATACTAATAAATCTTGTATAATTCATATAAATATTCTTTTTTTATAATAAAATGTTTTCTTCTAGTGTTTCACGCTTATTTAAATTTTAATTTGTGTACATATATGAAAATTTATTTTATAAAAAAGACTCTATATATAATATTTTTTACGTTAAAATATTGTAAATAGGACCGTTGTATTTTTGTTCAAAATGAATAATAAATGTTTTAAAATACATCATCTTGATAATGGTTAAATCAGGTAAATCCAGTTTAAAAATAATAAATAAGGAAATAATTTCTTATCTTAATTATTTTTAGGATAAATTAATAATACCCTTAAAACCATATGTTTGTTATTGAGATTTATAATTGCGATTTTTCCATGAATATGTAGAAAATAATATTTAAATCAATGATTGTTAAAAAAAATTCAATTTTTTGATTTTATTATCTCTTTTGTGTCATCATAGTGAAAAAATAGTTTTTTTAAAATAGTTACCTATATAATTTATTTTTGATAAAAGTATTTCCCTAGTTTAATTTATTTTTATTTTTTATTCGTTATATAATGTTCTTACTTTCTTATGAAACACCAATGTTGTATTTCACTATTTATTAATAAATAAATGTTTTAAATGTATTAAAATTGATAAAATTTTAATGATTTAACATTATCGATGAATTTTCTTGATATATAAGAAATATAATGTATTTTTGGGTGAAATAAATTTAAGTTATCCCTTTATTTTTAATGCATTGAATTTTAAATTAAAATTAATAATGTCTAAATAATAATAATGATATTTTCTCAAAATTAAGTTTTGTGAAATTATTTTAAAATACAAAACATAAAGATGAAAAGTTGGATATGATATGTTAAAAAATGTGAAAATATTACATTTATTGGCTAAATTTTATCTTTTTGTGAAAATTACAACCCATTAAGATTCAGAATCTCATACCGTGGTTAAATATAAAATTTTATAACTAAGGGTTAATGAAATTGGTTAGGTATAAAATGTAAAAAAACATGGTAAAATTATATTTGATAATGTCAATAAATAAATTATTATACTTTATCATATAGTCCATTTAAAATTTGATTCATTTTTTATATTTAATTTTTTATCATTTAGTCTTTTGAGAAATTCAAAAATTGTCCCTCACCTCAGTCATAAAAGGGAACCTCCTCCCACAATTTTTTAATTCTAATATGACCCTCATGATTAACAAAAATTTTAAAAATGTTGTTGTAAATTATATAGTTACATTACTGAGAATTATTTCCTTCCAAAAGCGTAACCTTAGGTCCCCTTAGAGGAGATCTAAATGAATAGTTTAGAAGAAGGGTTATTTCCCTTAACTGATAAATTTATTTTCTAATCAAATTTACCACTAGTAAATCTGTATAATTTATCAATAAATAATAAATTATATATCCTCAATATTTTAATTTTTTAAATTGATGTTTAAAAACACAATATGATGCCTCTAATTCAGAAAACTATAATTTAATGTATCACTCATGGATATGTATGGCTTAATGTCTCCAAAAAGTAATACAATTCGTCATTAATAACCATATATTATGGATCTATTTTAGTATGAATTTCATATTAATAAACAATATTTTGGAGATAATTATAATTATTGAAGAATTGTATGGTGTATACAAATATACCATCAAATCCTTTTGGAATCAATAATTTCCATTGTTATTTAGTCTAGACTACCACCTCCATGATATAATAAGATTCATTTTTCATTTATATATTACATAGATATTAATGAAGAAGTATCTAATGAATATATACTACATTTAAGAAATAATTACTATCGAAAATTTCTGATTTTGAACTTACCGTTCTTTTATTCAATCCATTGACAAATGAAATCAACAACCTAGTGTACGTACAACCTACTGTCTCTATAATAGAAGTCATTCAATTTTCAGTAATTATGATTTATGGATGTATATAAATTATTATAAAATAAATATATATGCATTTAATGATTAATATTATAGACGGTTGGAACCTCGATTAATGTAAAATGACTAGAATTACGGAACTAAAATAATCATTATAAACGAAACAATTAAAATATGGAATTTACAAATTTTATAAAAATTTAATGAAAAAAGAAAGAGTTTAAAAGTTATAAAGGTATAATATAATATTTAAAAATTATGAAAATGAATATTCTCTGGAATTATAAAAAATATAATTTTTTATTCCAAAGTATAGAGTTTTTTCCGTGAATAGTTATCTCATGAACATGGTTTTATTTTACAATGACCTTGTTTATCAGGATTTTTATGATTAGGATTCCAACAATAATGTCCAATGACCTATATAAAAAAATAATTATTTTTTCCCAATTTTTATAGAATGTGAATATATTTTTCATTCAACTTTTTTTACTTATGTAATCAATAGATTGAATATATATTTTTTGAAATATCAACTTCCTTTCTGACATCGGTAGAAAAAATATTTTCTTCCATAAAATTGATTGAGATAATTTTTTAACGAGGAATTTTTATACCCTAATATTATGGTTCAATCTTATTGTTACCCATTAACAAATTTATAAAAAAATTATTTTAATGATATAATTTTTTATTTGTCCAAATGATGTAATTTTTGATCTTTTCAAAAAATAATATGGAGGAAATATATTTTTTAACATATACAATATAAATATGTTTTCAATCCATCATGAATGAATCTTTATTTAATGATTTTTTAAATGTATCAATGGTTATATTCAATGAAATTTATTTTCATTAATGTTGTGTGGTTTTAAAATAATATTTTGAAATGGAAAGTTTAAATTTCACAATAATTATTCTACAAGAACACTCAATATAATTATTTATTTAATACATTATTTATTAATATAACATATGATTTATTGGGGATATAATTTATGGGTACTGTATTAATTAATTCTATATATGGATTACTTTTTTGATGAAAATATGAAATGTTTGTTACAATTACTTCTTTTCTATGGGTTTATTGATGAAATGTTTGTGAAACTAATATTTTTACAGGGGTATAAAATGATGAATGGTTTTTAGTAGTTTGGAACAAATATATATGATTGTAATTATGTGACGGTGGATTAATTATAACTATGAACTTTTGTTGAAATAAAAACAGGCCTAGTTGTTATTTTATTACCATAGATATTGGTTACATTATTTCCAATGATGTGTGGGGCCAATATCTCCCCCAAATTCATTGGGAAAATATTGATATCTCATGTGATAATCTAAAATAGACTGTGGAGTTAACACCAAAAATTAATTAAATATATCTATTATGATAGTCTTGCGGGTGAACCTTTTCTAATATTATGATTAATGGTGTTAACTTAGTCAATTACGATTGAAATGGAAATGATCATTGATTATAATGGAAACTATTTTCTATGATTATATGTGTTCTAAAAATATGTATATTTTACCGATAATATTTTTAAGGTTTATATTAATTTATTCCACTATGTTTCTTATCTAAGAAGCCCCTAACAATTTATTTCATGGAAGAATTTTATAATATTTGATATGCAAGGTATAATTTTAAAATGATAGTATCAGGTTATTATAGACTTTCGATCATGTTACACATATGTGATCATTGATATCCACTATGTTTACACTTACTAAGAATTTAATCTCAACATTTTCTTGTGATTTCATTCCCAATGTTATGATGAATGTTATTAATTATTTTACATATATAATTGGTTCTATTTATGGAAAAATATGTGTTATATGATGTGGATATTTTATGAAAAGTTGTATATATTTATATGTTTACAATTATATATGAACTAACCTTTTATTTCATGGATGGAAATTTTATATATTTAATATTTATCTATAAAAATATAATGTATTTCTATGAGAAGTATGATTCACTAAAGATAATATCAGAGAAAGGATTAATAAAGCATTGGAAAAAATATGTGAAAAATTTATTAAGATCCTGAGTTAAAATTATAAGGCAGTGTATAATAAAAAATAAAATTTTTTGGAAATGAATTTAATTGTCCTGGGAAATGAATAATGTTTCCTAGAATATTTAGTCATGATCTAGACATCAAATTAATTATTTTACATGATTATGTGTTTTTTTAAAAGCATTGTAGTTTCTCAAAAATATGATTTTTGGTTTTTGTTAATGGTTGTAACCAAAAGGGATCATGATAATTTTTATTGTGATGAATAATGAAGTTATTTTTCTCTTGCGATACAAAAAAATATGGGATAAATATTGAAAAAAAATTATTTTGGATCACACTTATTAATTATTCTACGAATCAATATGATCTTCTATATTATAAAAGAAACAAACAATATTATATTGAGTGCTTAATATCGAACCAAACCAATTCAATTAGTTGGCCAACTATTCTATTAGTCACTAAGAAATGGATATAAACCATTAAAATATATATTTTCTACTCTCTCGTTTCAAAAATTTCAGAAATTCATTCTAGATAATTATCATTATAAATGAATATAATATTAATGGTTTAATCATATAAATAAGATGATTCAAGGGTAATATATTGATTATATATAGTGATATATGTTTATTAGGATATCTATTGGTATATAAGACACTTTTATTCTGCACATATGGATAGAGGATAAATTTATTGAACACAGTCATGAAGATGAAGAATCAATTGTTACATATAAAGCTATTTTTCATTAATATCAAGGTATTATTCTTGTTTAATAATCACCCATTAAATAAAAATTGATCAATTGTTTAGTGGAATAAATAATTTTTTTTGAATTGTTGTATTTATAAGAGAATTTAGTTACTGTGAAAAAAGAATTCGATGTTCTGTAAAGATATAAATTGGAGTAAGATATTCGCCCTACTCAAACGGTGTTGAGAATAAATATAAGATGTATTCTAATGAGAACTATTTTAAATAACATGATAGAACTAAATTCGAACCATGTAAATTCAATGAATTTTTAATGAAAAATCATTGGATGTTTTGGAAGGGAACTAGGATATTTTTTAGATGTGTTAAGGGTGGTTGTAGAGTTAGTGAATTTTGAAATGTGATTAAACTTTTATTTGATACAATTGTAGTGTGTAAGATCCCAAATCTTTCACCACACATTCTCTAATGATTCAAATCCAAGGACTACCAGAATTATTCAAATCATTACAAAAATGCCATTTTTATTGATAATCTACATCAAAAATATAATGAGCCCAAAATTTAAAAAAACCAATGAAATAACAATTACTAGACATTGTTATGACAATTGTGTGGTTAAAGGTAGACTTACATTCAAATCTAGAACTAATAATGTCAATATAGATTCTGGATCTACCAATTCTATTATATATAAAGATATTGAAAATGTAATAATATTACAAACTAAAATTTTACATTTTGAGATAGAATTGAAGACCCACAATGGTATGATTATCACGTCACAAGTTTATGATTAGTCTTAAATAGATGATTTTTCGATTTTTCTTCTTAAAATAATTTATTTTTCCTCTAGTTTAATATTATGTATTTTTGGGAAATCGTTTTATTTATTTACATATACCCAATATTAGTTTGCATGGAAGAAAACTCATGTTGATATTCCTAACCAACCTATTTTCTTCAATTAGTGTGAGGAAAAAATTAAAATTCTAATGAAAAGTATATTCATCATATGGGTCATGATTCATATTCAAAAAAACTATTTTATATCAAAAAATTAGGGAGAATCTCTACATTTAATTTATTCCTATTATAATGTTTTTTATTAATGAATTTACAATAGTGTTTTATTATCTTATATTTAATTTTTTTGTTGTGATTCCAATTTAACCAGTCGCCTATGCTACACTTATTTCAAATACTCAATATAGAGTGTACCCCAATGAGTTGAGATAATTATAGAAACCAATATTGTTGAATTTTTATATGTTATTCATTCAATAGTCCACTACATTGTGATAAACCTTTTTAATTTCTATAGATGACATATGGGCCAGTGGGAATATTCCTGGATTTTCGAGGTATTAAAAAGATCATCATATTGGATAAGAATTTTCTACACTTGATTGATAACATGTTTTATCGATTAAAGGAATCTAAATAATCTTCAACATTTAACTTCATTAAACATATCATTAATTGAGGGAAAAGAAGGAGGACATGACCGTGTCAACATTAAATACAATGTGTTGAATCTATGAATTTGTAATTATTACATTAAGCCTTTATAATTTCCCCATAATCATTATGGAAATAATTTATATTGTTTTATATATTCCCATTATCAATTTTCGATAATATTTATAGATGATATTGTTAACTAATCAATAGGAAAGATAGACCATTTCGATCGTTTGATAATTATACTGATCATAATAAGGAATGTCAATACCTAATAAATTTTTTATAAAGCTAAATTATGGCATATGAATGTTTCATTCTTATGTAATATAATACCAATTTAGTTTATATCATTAGACCCTTAAGAAAAAAATTTATTGAATACATTATTAGACTAAACCATTGTGACTATGATACATATATTTCTTGGTTAACCTGATTATTAACATATATTTATTGATAATATATTATTGGTATCAAATAAACTTATAAATTAATCTTATAAAGGGGAAAAAATCTAAAGGGGAGATGAATACATGGAATGTTTCAAGGATCTGGTGATAAGAGTAGTCAGTGATAATGTAATTCCACTTTCCTATAGTAGATAAGTGTTTTTAATTTATAGTGATGTATTATAACATCCTTCTACATTGATTAGGTATGTTTCCACCTCCACAAGTTCCATTTAGGGTTTTTTATGATGATTCATTATAGATGTTTCTATAGGGTGTAGGAAGTTTTCATATCGTGTAACATGGTCACACAACATGTATGTGTGGGTTGGTAAAATCCACAAAAAGATTTCACACTGTAAATGTTTACATGATGTGAAGATTTAATTCATGTCATTAATGTTTCAAATAATAGATTTTTAATTTGAGGAAGATTATTTTCTTAGTGTACTTAAACACCATGGATTTAATGACATGTATTGGAGATAGAAATTGTGTAATTACCCAATAAACGATGTTTAAGGGATCCAATGAGTTTTTTGGGTTTCTAATTGGATACCTCTTCTACTTTTTCCTAAAACTAAGGCACTGATATAGATATTTTTGTGGACAGTGGTCCTTCTGAATCGATCCATTTGGTGTTTAATCATCATTATGGTTGTTGTGTCTCTCGTGGTTAGGGATCCTTATACTTCTACATTTCATTTGATCTTGGTAGATCCTTAGAGTTTCATTATCTAATTTGTTGATCTAAATTATTGTTTTTCTAGAATTGTTCTATGATCTATTTTGGTATCTTATTCTAACGATCATTCCATTTATTTATTATGGTGTAATGAGTGCTCATTCTTATGGTATTTGGGGTTCCTCATTTATGACTTACCTTTTTCTAAATTCTATCAATCTATAGATGTTGAATGGATTCTAGGGTCTCCATTTGAGTCATTGGGTTTTCCTTGTTGGTGTATCCCATTACTGGCTTGTACAACATAACTCTTGAGGTAGGTGGTTCTATCCTTATCCATTTTATGATAAATATTATAGTTATGTTTTTATATATTAGTTTATACAGAAAAAAATTTAGAATTTGAATAATTTGTTTTGTGTGTTACAATGAGATTTTGAATAGAAGATTTTTTCCATGCTTTTTTATAAATGGAAGGAAAATGAATATTTTATAAGATATGAAAAAGATTTGGTAAAATGTTTTTGAAGTGATTTTTGAAACAATGATATGGTTGTGAAAATGATCACATAGGTTACCTTGGGTACTAGGTAGAAGTTTTAGCTTTAGACCAACATCCATTGTGAGGGTTCACCATCTGGGTGTTCATGTTTTCCTAGAGTATAGATTACTGGATATATATATATATATATGATATTGGGGATTAAAATTCAATGAGTCTCCCTATTATTAGAGTGTAGATAATTTTCTTTAGGTAGCATAGTGCACTGATCAATTATTTTGGTTTATGAGTAGTCTACTATCATAACGTTTCTATTCACTATTATTATGATTCATGTGATACCACAATTGTTTTTTATTTATTATCTTTGTACTATTTTATCCTTGATATTAATTTTGAGGCTTGTGAAAGATGATAGGGAAAATGTGAACATAAATGGATATACCAACATTTAGTTTAGAAATAGGATAATTATAGAATCATTTACTAGATATTCTATAAAAATGATTTAATTCATGTCATGCCTTCTTTATTTAAAATTGTTATACAAGAATTGTTATTCAATGATATGTTGTGGAACATCATGGTGGGATCTTGTTGAGCGTGTTATCTCACACATTTCTCACCTATATGATGGTTCTTAGACCATTGTATGTATTTAAATGCCTAGAAAGGAAAAGCACTGTAGTGAGGCTATGAGGTTTAATGTCAGAAGGGTTGGGTAGGTGGTGTTGTGATGGATGGATTTCATCCATTGCATCACATGGAGTATCTTTTTGGTTTTGTTCCTTTTTATTTCGACTTTACTCTTGGTGTTTTTGTTACATTAATATTAATTTAATTGATTTGTATTCATTATATCAATGGAATATATTTATTGCCTTTCCATTTTTTATTCTTACACCATGTATATATATTCCATATGATTGTATAGGTTGGGAAAAATTTCCCCCTATGATTTGTTGTTCGATGCTCATATTCTTGTCTCATTCCTATAGGGATCGAAAACTCCCTACTAGGATGTGATAAATTAGGTCAAGATCTAGGTTTGAGGGAAGAACAATTTGGTTCATTAAATTTTTCTATCATAAGTGTTATTTCATCATGATTCATTTTCATAGGATGCCTGTTAGACTAGAGATATATTGTCAGGACATGAGAGTAATGTTGGTATAGGGTCCTTTCCATCTCTCACCACAATTATATTCAAGTTTCAATGGGATTTTGGGATATTTCTCTCAAGTGTTGGGTTTGGTTTTGTTGCTCACTTTATTCTAATGGGTTTTCTAGTTTGTACTAATGTTTTCTCTATTTTTTGATCATTATTTCTGTTTAGTGTGAAAAAGTATGCCTCTATGACATCATCCACAAGATCCTCAATAGGTTTCAGAAAATTCCCCTCAAGGGAATCCTTTGATAGATCAAAATATCATTGAAACATTCATATGGGAAGTACATTCTGTTGATTAGGATTTACTATAGGCTGGGAAAAGTGTTGTTGATGTACGACCTAGATCTAGAGAAGTGTGAGTGAGATCGGTAGAATTATTATACGAGAATCCTATGACACTTGAAGGAGTTAATGAACACCAAGAGCTAGATGACTTGGTGGATAGGATCTTACAAATTTTATACTTCATGGAGACACATGGAATAATCAAGATTAAATGTGCATTGTTCAGGATCGTGGGTAACGAAAAGTTATGGTGGGATTCTATGGTACAATGAGACAGACATGTGGACATGGATTAGAAGGGTTTAAAAACCGTATTATTCAAGAAGTATTTTTCAAAGTAACTAATGTAGGAAAATATTATTGGATTACTATATTTTCAATCGAGAGATCTTTCAGTTTTAGCATACCACAACTAGTTTGATCATATTTTCCATTTTTCAGTAGATGTGGTGAATAATTACTAGTTGAATTCTCATATGTACCTGGAAGGAATGAAACCAGATATTAGATCGCATGTATTTTTTTGTTGAAAAATTCTACCTATGTTGAGAAGGTTGATTGGTATATGATAGAAGATATCTATATATTAGGTAAGATTGGGTTTCTTATCCATTGTCTTCATCTTGTGTTAACATCAATGGAATTAAAGGGAAGTAGTGGAAGTGGAAGGATCATTATAGGAGTCATGTAGGAGGGTCTCAGTATAGAACATCCTATGAAGAATTTCTTTTAGCTAGTACAATTCCATTAACTGTCTATTAGTGTGGAACATTCAGACATATCAAGCATTTTTTTTCCTATGCACATGATGATGTGAAACCGATGTAGATATGTTGATAACTTCAAACGCTTCTGTAAGGCTATAAAAACACCTAGTTATTTTTTGGGTTTTTAGCACCAAAGGCTAATGCAGTTTAGTTAGAGACATTAATAACTATATTTCTATATCCACAAGCCTATATATTGAATCACTTTAACATATTATATGAGTGTCCTAAATATATAGATGCAAGACTGGTGATAGTGAGAGGTACTATCTATATTTCATCTTCCATAGATGTTTCATTAATTGATGCTTCTTCCTCCAACTCATTTATATCTACACATTTTTTTTGATATTATTAAACATACAATGTAACTTATGACATTTTTAACAGAGATAGAGACACCCCTTCGTTATTGGAATGGTCAGGGGTTTTAGTGTCTTTATTGTTCATATAGGATAGATAATAAAATGTTGGTCATGGATACTCAGGTTCTTAATATGGATTTATTTTACATCATTATTTGTGTGTATTTTATTATGTCTCATCAAGATGTGGTTGATTATTACGATCAAAGTGCTTCTTTTCTTCCAGTTGATTAGATCTCTCGTGTGTTTCAGGGGTAGTGGGACCCGAGGTCTGGTCAATTTTGACATTCCCATCTAGAGATAAGGAGTTTGTTTTGTGCCATTGCATGTGACCCTGATGATATCTATTCCATTTCTGATATTATTGTGGTTTTCACAAATTTAATGATGTTTTCCTAGAAAAATTCTATGGTTTTCCTCCAAGGAGATTTGTAGTGTATATGATTGATCAGGATATTGGTATATAGCTGATATCTATACCTTATTATAGTATAACATCATCAGAGATGAAGGATATCATGATTAAATTTGATGACCTTATGAAAAATGGTTTTGTTCATCACAAAGATTGAACAAGGTAGCTCTTATATTGTTTCTGACGAATGTATATTGTTCAATTCGGATGTGTGTGGACTATCAGAAGTAGAATAGGTTTACATTCAAGAACAAGTAGCCATTTCCTTTTCTGGATGATGTTTTTGAATAGTTAAAGGGGGAAAAGTGGTAATCAATGAACAATCATGGTTTAGGTTATCATCAGCTCGTAGTTCAACTGTATAATATAGCGAAGATGAAATTCAAGAGAAAGTATTGAAATTATGAATAGATTGTGATACCATTTTTTCTAACTTATTATTCAGATGTTTTTATTTATTTTTATGATTTAGATATTCCATTAATATATTAATAATAATGTGGTGGCATTCATGGATGAAATTCTGGTTTATTCAAAATCAGAGTGTGAGCATGAGAACCATCATATTTTGGTTCTAGAAATTCATATAAGCCAGAATTTTTTTTTGAAAGAATTCAAAATTTAGTTTTTCGATTGAATATTTGATCTTCCTAGGAAAAATTATTTTGGAACATGGCTTAGGAGGTAATCATATTATGGTGAAGTATTTCTCGCATTGAAAGAAAAAAATAGAATGTATTAGAGATATAGAGCTTTTTTGTTCTTGTTGTATAGTATCGATTTTCTGTTAAGGATTTATCTAAATTGGAATCTCCATTGACTACTCATACAAGAAATGTAGTTAAAATTACATGGAATGTGAGGTTTCTAGATTCTTTTGATGAACTGAAATGACTTAAGACATAGAATCCTATTATGATATTACTAATCATGGGAAGGGGTACGTAGTGTTTTGTAATGCCTCTTGTGTTAGTTTTGGAAGAATACATATGAAATATGATTATGTCATAAATTATAGCTCTTTTCATCTTCACCAGAATGATAAAAACTACACCACTCACGATTTAGAAGATACACCATTTTTTCAAGAGATTAAATATCGGTGACACTAAATTTTTTGTGTGAGTGTCACAGTCTTCTCTAATCATAGGAATTTTATTAATATCTATTCTAAGATATACTTTAATATCAAATAGAGACGGTGGGTAGAATACCTTTTTACATTTTAATTCAATATCACATTCACCCCAAGGATTGTAAATGTCGTTTGATACACTCTTAGTTGGAATATAGCATCACATTCTATTGTGGAATCGATAGAGGAGTGGAACCTTATGGGGGTTTTCCCTCAGTTGCACATGGATACCAAGGATAGTGTTTCAAGTTTGGTTATGACTATTGTTCAATAATAATCATCTCTCAAGGAGTCTATTTTTATGAATTCAACATTATTATTAGTTTAGTAAAATTCTAGATCACCTTTATTGTGGGGAGACCAATTCTGGTTTGTCACATTATTCAGATGGAATGATCCACATTGGGAAATATGTTATCATCACAACATCTGTGAGGAGTAAAATCTTATTTAATTATCCCAACTCTTTATGGATCGTTAAACTAGGCACTACAAATATTTATTATGATATTAGACGAAGATTCTAGTGGATGGGTATAAAGTATGACTTTTCTCATTATGTTTCCTATTGTTACACCAACTAATAGATTAATTCAGAGGGAATAAAACCCTCTAGTTTTTTTCAGCCTCTTCCATCATGTTTGTATTGTAATGGAATGAGGTATCCATGGATTTTTTATGAGGATTACGACAAACTACTAGATCTAGAAATCCTAACGTGGTGTTTGTTGATCATTTCACTATGTCTACTCATTTCTTTATGATCGAGGATACCACTAAGGTTGATTAAATGGGTTGGAAATAAGTATATGAGATTGTGAGACAAAAATGGAAGCCCTTCAACTATTATATTAGATAAGTATCCTCTGTTTCCCATAAGTTTCTGAATGTGTCTCAATTAGATAATAAGATCTGAGGTCCAGTTAAGTGTAACATACCATCCACAACCATACTTTCTGATTGAGTGAGTAAATCAGATCCCAGAGGATATGCAACATTTATTTGTCATGGATTTCAATGGATCATAGGATATCCATATAGGAATAATATAATTATATTATAACAATACATATCATTTTCCAATTAGAATGGATCCATTTGAGGAATTTTATGGACTCCCATACAGATCACCTCTTTTTTGGATAAGGTAGGTGAAATAGATTTGGTTGGACCAAGTTTAGTTTTGGAGGAATCCACAAATATTACAAATGTACATTGAAATATTCTTACAAAATAGAGTGAACATAAATCATATGAAAATTATAAACATCATCCTATTGAATTTTCCATTGCTGATTGGGTTTTATTAATGTTCCATCTACTTGGATAATAAATAACATTGGCTATGAGATATGCTGGACTGTTTGAGGTCACTGAGTAGATCTTATAGGTTTCATATCTGTTTTCATCACTGATTTAGCTAATAGATTTTCATGATGTATTTCCCCCGAGTCAACTCAATATGCATCATCCTAGTCTCACTCACATTTAGAGTTTGGAAGAAATTGTGATAGAGACATATCCTTCTATTCTGGAGGACGTAATTGAGGTCAATTAATCAAATGTAAATGTCTTCTATGTGATTTCGATTTCGTTAGTCAATATTCTATTTAAAAATATATTTTATTCTTATGAGACATGCGAGTATGAGTTGTTTAGGAGGGAGGAGTGGGCTTATATTTTTCCTAGGATTACATCTTCTACATGACTTCCCAAGGATGGAATGTCATTATGTTTTTGAGTTTGTAACATCCTGTTACCTTTAGTGGGTATTTGTTTCCCTCTTAATGAGTTTCCTTTTATGATTTGGAGTTTTTAGAGGTTCTATTCTATTTTTTTTGGAATGATTTAAGTGGATTTCTTGTCGTTTAACTAGGTAACATGACATGTGCTTTTTTCTTAGAAAAAGACATCAAAGGGATTCCTTTAATGAATGGTTACATGACGTGAATATTATATTCATGCAGAGAATGTTAAAAATAAAATAATTTCAATCTGAATAAATTAATTCCTTTTGATACGTAAACACAATGGATTTCACAACATGTCAAAGAATTGCACATCATTTAATTCCTTAAGGATGAATTTTTTATGGTTTCGTTCATTATTTGGGTGCCCATTTTTCCAATACTTCTCCTTTTATCTCAATCCAAGGATCATATATAGAAACATTTTGAGACACCTGTCATGACCCGTCCCCCAGAGCTCGAATCATGAATACCCCAAGCCCGCCTTCTATAGGCCAGGAGCTGGTGATTAGCACCAAAGGCGTAAATCCCTAAAATAGGGAAGGCATTGCCTTTATAACTCTAAACAAACACAACCATAGTACAAGCAGAGGAAAAAACTAAGTAAATGTTATATAACATGTATGGAAAAAATAAGGGTTCGTAAATACAAGCCCAACAGTAATGTACAAGGAAAGAACAAACATGTAAAACTAAAAAGACAAACGACTGGAAGGTATCTAGTAGCTCTTGGATCTTCCACCACAGATCCTACCTAAAGGGTAGGTAAAGATAGCCTCCTCAGTGATCCACATCTATCCGCCTCCTCTAGGTACCTACTCATCGTGAGGTCCACCTCCATGTACCATCCAGTACTCGTACACTTTGCCTTAGTCAGCACTATCCGTTGTCTGCATTCGACACAATGAGGTGCGGGCATAACCTGTGTAGGGGTGAGTATAATGATACTCAGTAGGGACCCCAAGACCCTCAAGGTCTCAAAAAATCCAACAAGGATAAACCATAATGTATGATTTCAATGGAAAAAATTACTTAGGTATATGCCCATACTTATCCCTAAGTTATCAAGTAACCCATCTCAATCATGAGGAAAACACAAAGGTCATTGACTCAGCTCAAACGAGGATTTTCATTATCAAAACCATGAATACTAGTTAAATCCTTCTCTATCGAATACATTGGGACTTTCGTGACACCGGGATGCTTCTAACTATCCTTGGACTCCTGATTTTCTCTTCCTATTGAGTAGCCCGGGTCTGCTGCCAACTCCCAGGCACTCCGTTCACTATGGGTCTTCCGCCAAATACCGGGTGCTCCCCCTAATAACCTACAGAGGTACTCCTCCTATTGAGTACCACGGGTCTGCTACCAACTATAGGTGCTCCGTCCTCCATGTGTCTTCCACCAATTATCGGGCCCTCCCCACTGGGCTAGTCGAGTCACTCCAAGTCGAATCAGTCAAGCAGTCATCTGGTCTACAGGTACTAGGTCTCCACACTTTTCATGCTCTTTACTGGATGGATCCGCTCCATGATCTACTATTCGATACTCTATGTGTCACTAAGTCTCACGTAGAAGTATCAAAAAGGACCTCCACATAATAGGGGTCTTAACACAACTGACGACGCGTCAATCAGATGCATTGTCTGTGAGTTATTAGAATGTTAGTCCCAGGGAGCCGGTTGGATTCGTGTACAAACCAACCTGACCATGACTGAACTATACCCTGAAATCCAGAGGGGTATAATTTAAGGGATGAATATGCTCTAAGAATACCGATGCTGCTGACGGTTCATCAAACGGACGTCCGGTACCAAAGAAATGGCTCAACAATGTAATAAGCCAATAATGGGCCCAGGTCCGGTCCGACCTGGTCGGACCGACTGGGCCCAACCCGGTCTGGGCTGACCCGGTCTAGGTCGACATGGTCAGACTCGTTTGTCTTGACCGGGCCCATTGGCCAGGTCATCCCGCTATGTTTTGACACGGTCCGCTGGGCTCGGCCCAGCGGACCGCGGGTGCTGTTCAACCTGATAGTCGCCACGTAGGCTGCTTGGTGACTCGGCCCGGGAGACCGGGCCGCTTTGGCCAGTGACATCGAGTGGGACACCGATGGTCATATTAGAAGGCTGGTGGTTGGGAGGACATTAGGCAGGCCGTGTAGGTCGCAGGCAAGCTGTCCGGTCACCAGCCAAGTCGTAGGTGTACTGGGCAGTGCACCAGGGCGCTGGGCAGCGCGCCAGGCAGCGTGCTTGGGCTCGAGCAGTGCACCGGGGTGCCATGTAGGTCTTGGAAGGGGGCCACAGGGCACTGGGAAGGGCCCCAGGGTGCTGGGCATGACTTCATGGGGTCGTGGGGGCACGTGGCAGCACGACAGGGGGGCCGCTGGGGCACCAGGCACCGCGCCGGGGCACCGGGCAGCGCGACAGGAGTTCACTGGGGCGCCAGGCAGCTCGCCGGGGTGCCGTGCAGGGCAGCTTGAGGCCACGAGGGCGCCGGGAAGGTGGCCGACAGGGGCCAGGAATGCCACCGGCAGGGCACCGGGGCGCCAGGCAGGCCACCGACAGGGCGCGTGGGTGCCAGGCGAGCTGTCGGTAGGGCGCGGGTAGCACGCCGGGGCGCCGCAGGGGCTGCACGGTTTGCGGAGGTCGTGGGTAGTGTGGAATATTTTCATCTTCTCCTCTTTTCCATGCTATCATAATCAATCAAGAACAACAAAGGGGAAGGGTCGGTCAAGTTCATGCGGTCCGAACCCCCCCCTCCACGTTAAGTTGACAACAAAAGGAAATACTTACTCCATAAATAGAATATCAGAGAACAAGAATAAAACCAACAAAAATCGTCCTACCTCATTTGTTGTTAATAGAATAAGTTGTGAAAAGTGGTCACCATTCCGTCAAAGTCAGAGGAAGAAAAGTTCAAAGAAGACGACTCGGGATGACGTCGTCGACGTTCTTCATGGGCGAGAGTGCTTCCCTTTCTTGCGCCAATTGAAAAAGGATGAAGACGGCATTCATCGTTATTCATTCTTTGTGGGTGAAGATTCTTCATTGGAGGAATAATTCTATAAGGGAAGGGTGTCGCATGGCTTTGCCAGCATTTCGCCACTTGAAGAAGCCATCCCAAAACCTTTCCCTAGGCATCCTTTTATAGGAGGGGGATGGTTTGTAAAAAATGATGTTGGAACTTAATTGAAATTGTTGAATTAAAAGTGTGGGACCCAACTAATTAAATTATTGAGAGGTGTCACATTTATTTAGGTCGATTGGAAAGAGGATCTACCTCATTAAAGAGGGAGAGGTGGGAGGTTTTATCCTCCACCATTAATAGGGGTCGGGTGGTCCCCACACCTATTATTTAATATATAGGTTATGGGTCTCGGGTGGTCCTCACGTTGTAACCTCTCATGGGGGGTTATGTTTGTCTGGGCCCCACCACCATAACCACCCATGGGAGGTTAGGCTGTGGTGGCCCCCACTACTAACCTCCCCTTGGAGGTTTTATCTACACAAATAAAATAAAGTTAAAACTTTATTTTATTAAATTTAATTAAAAAACCCCCAAAAACTAACTTACAAACTCATTAGAACACAACTACGGTGAAGGCCTCACTAAGTAATTACCGATGCTGCGAGTTCAACGGGGCCCTCACATTTCAATTCCAATCACTGGTTCAAAAGTTATAAAATTCCGCTTGCACGTTTACTAAACGTAGATGAAAAAAAGTTCAGAAAATTAATATCAGCCACCCTCAACCCACACCGGTTGAGGTTAGGCTCTGCCTAGGTGAATCACACCCCAGAAAACCCAATGGTAGCCTCAGATTTCCAATATGATTTACCGTTTATAAGTTATGAATTTTACAATAAAATAAATGTCAATTAATTATTTTATTTTCGGCCAAAAACTATCATTCTCTAGTGGACCTCGCTGTCCCATGTTAGTATATGCATAAATAAATACTACCCCCATGAGTTCAGAAGTGGTCTCAGTTTTTTAATCTAAGTTACCATTTCTGAGTTATAAGCATTTGAAAAATAAAATAACTTTATTTAATTATTTTATTTATGGTTTTTCTATTTTCGGGTTTTCCCAAAGGAGGCCTACACCGACTAAACATAAGTCACGGCTAGGGTAAACCCGCTATCTTGAGAGAAATGGTGGCTTCATATTTCTGATCTGAGTAACCGTTTAAGAGTTATTCCGCCCTTTCAGGAAAACATCTTACAAGAAATAAGTTATGTTTAACAATACTTCGACGGATCATTCCAGGCACTCCGGGCATCGGTATCGTGTGCTATCAGAATCTGCAGACTCATAAAATTACTATGTATTAAAAAATCAATAGGAATTTTGGGTATTTACATCACCATTCATTCTAGATCAATCCATTTTACATTTTATCTTCATTGTGATTGTGCTTCTTCACTCTGGATGAGTGACCTTTAATATTATTCATTATCATTGATCATGATAATTACCTAAAGATGTTTTATTTGATTCATTGATATAAATATTTGTGTATTATTTTATTCTTATAATGTATGTCATGTAATATTAACCTGATGGATACTACTTTAATTGATCATGGTGTAGAGGACATTCATTCTAGAGGTATGTTGGTGACTTTATGTTTAAATTCCCTTTATTTTCTAAATTTGTTCAATATTGATATGTGGATTGGATTATAGGGTTTATTTTTTGCAATATTGGGTTTTCATTTTTTGTGGATTTGGTTACGGGCGTGAGCTACCAGCGTTTTGAGGTAGGTGGTTCTACCTCTGTAATGTGTTTGATAAACTATATGGTTCCATATTTATAAATTGCTTCAGAAATAAATTTTTATGAATTTGAGATCATTTTTAATATGTTTTGGATTCAGATTTTTAATTGAATTGTCTTTACCTTTGTTTTTAATATATTTAATGAATAGGTTTATTTTCAAATAATTTAAATGGATTTTGTAAAATGGTTTAGAAATTTATCCTAAAAAATTTAGATGATTGTGAAAATGAGAACTTTGGTTACATTGGGAACTAGGTAGAAGGTTTATCTACAGGTCATCGTTTATTGTGCTTGTTCAAATTTTCTTGTGTTCCTCTTGCACTAGTATTTATATTAT
The DNA here is from genome assembly GCA_963277665.1 of Viscum album. Classification (NCBI taxonomy): domain Eukaryota; kingdom Viridiplantae; phylum Streptophyta; class Magnoliopsida; order Santalales; family Viscaceae; genus Viscum; species Viscum album. The sequence continues at coordinate 1,500,173,786 of OY728122.1, read as the reverse complement.
TTCCTTTAGTTACATATATAATGTTGGGGTCTCTCTTTCTAGGGTGTCTCCCTAGACCGGGAGAGTAGTTAATTGGCTTCAGGTACCACATTTCACTATTCATATATTTTTGGGTTTGAGTAGTCTACATCAAGAGCAATTGTATTCCATTGTATTGTGATTCAAATATGATGCAATTGTTTTTTATTTCATGGATTTGTATTTTTTATCCATGATATTAATGTTTATGCTTCTGAAAGAGATATGGAAAAAATGTTTTGAAACTGTTATTCCTTATTTTGATTTAGAACAATGATAATGTAGAGTCGTTAACCAAATTTTCTATAAATAGCATTACATATATTCATGACACATTTTTTACATGATAAAACATTAATTTTTATACAGATACATTCTATTGAACACTTGGTTTTGATCCAATTGATTCTATTAGTTCACACCATACGCACCACTTTGGGGGTGCGTAGAGATTTTTAGGTATTACAATTCTATGATGGGAAAGAAACCATAGTGAGGTGGTGAGGATTAATATCAGTTGGGTTGGGTAGATGTGGTCATATGGTGATATTTTTTCCAATCCATCATATGAAGTAGTTATTTTGTTTTGGTCCTTTGTATATGGACTTGTATTTCTATGTTTTTTATACTTTTACTATCATTTATTTCCATTTTATTTATTACAATTATGGAAAATATTTATAGGAATTCTGATGTTCCTTCATTCTTCGTGTATTGATATTCAATGTGTTTTTCAGTTTGGGAGAAATCCTTCCCCCTTATTTGTTGTTAAATTCCTTAGTGATTGTCTTTATCCTGTCGTGATCAACAATTCCATTTGGGTATGTGATTTATCGGGTTGGGTGCCAGGTTTGAGGGTAGCTGTGTATAGTTTGTTACATGTATCAATGAATGGTATGGGTTGATTCCCTAAGTATATGATATAGATATCACTTATGACATCTTAAAAATGAAGGTTTCTATTAAAAATTACCTAGCTAGAGACATTCAGTGAGATACTATTCATTTTTTTATTAAAGATATTAATGAATTTTCTCAATGGATAATGGTATAAAATATATACGGATTAGAAATTTTTAAATTATATTTTCAATAAAAAATGTCTAAACATTTTCAAATGAATATGGTTGGATTGTATTGAAGAATATGACTTCATGATACATATCCACCATAGAAAAGTGTGCATGATGAATTATGATTTGCGACCGAGGGATCATATAATTTATTCTATTATAAGTATCACAAACTCTAATATATTTCTAGAAATGCTAATGATTTTTATTTAGTTATTTGTTCATGAGGATAAATTTTATATTTATCAGATAATTCATTAACTATTTATCTTTATAATTATTAAAGGGGAACCTAAAAGAGATGAACAGTAGAAAAAGAAGTGAGGAAATTCTACATAGTTCACCACTGATTGTGATTGAATAATAAGTCTCAAGAATTGTGTACATGTTGCCTTGAAACCATATTTGATAAGGTTCTGTTCGATGAGACTCAAAGTTAATCATTCTTTATTCATCATATAATTATGAAGATGTAAATATATTTGAAAGAGTACATATTGTTGGATGGTGTGAAGAGATATATTGAAGATTCTTTGTATTAGTGCTTGGTATGTCTTCATGTTAAGAGTGGTAGATATGTATCTAAGGGGACCTTACAACCATTACCTATACAATAATTGAGATGGTATAAAATCAGCAGTAATTTTTTTTTCAGACACCCAAAAACATCCAAAATGCATAATCTTATATGGTTTTTAGTTAAACTCCTTTAAAAGATTTCAAAAATCAGTTCCATTAGATAAGATTACTCAATTGAGAAAATTAATCAACAACACATTATGGATGTAGTATTATTTCATGGTGTACCATGTCCAATTTTGTCTTATCAGGATTTGAGAGTTAGCTTGCTATTTTGTAGAAGTCATCAGTACGCTCTAAATATAGAGTTGTTTTCCACCACTATTTACCATCCATAGATAGATCATAATTCTATGAGGACCATTAAATATCTAAATGACATGATGAGATATTTATCTATAGATATATATGTCATTTTGGATCAACACAAACATTTATGTAATTTTCTATAAAAAACATCATTCATTCCATCATTTAGAAGACTCCTTATCAATATATATATGGTTATAACTGCAGAGCTCCAAAATACAAGAATGGAGTCTAAGAATGAATTAAATTCATTAAAAATTGAGATAAGTAAATGTAAAAGAGGGTTCAATCCATTTAACATCATCTAATATAATCTCAAAGTCGACAAAAAATTAATGCTGATAATCATCCAAGTGATAATCAGTTGGGGTTTTTGATGATGTATTACTTGGAATATATCCCCATAATAAGTTTATTATATTTAGAAATAATGCTAAAATAATACCTAGGTATAACAGTCTTTCTGAAATTCCTGATCTTGTCGATAAGGTAGCTTATAGATCGGTAGTTCCATTGAATCTCTATCATGTTCACGATGTGTTCCATGTATCTATCCGAAATAATAAAAAACCCTAACCATTATAGGTATTGATGTTATCGAAGATTGAATTGGATAAATTTAAATCATATTATAAAAAAATTTGACGGGATTCTCGATCATAATAGAAACTTTTGTGAAACATGAACACTCAAATGATCAAGGTTTTATGAAAAAACGACCAATTTGAGGAGGCTGTGTGGGAACCAGAGGATTTGGGGAAGAATAATATTCAATATATGTTTGAATCAGAGTGATGAATATGATTTGGGAAAATAAATTTAAGGGGTTATAATCTAATAACTTGTTATCATTATGAAAAGTTTCTCTATAAATAATTTAATTTATACAATAGCATGCTTTGCAAGAAACTACAACATTAAAGGAATAGTGATATACTATTAAAATATATTTATTTAAATTGAATTTTACCGTATATATATTATATATATGAGTATGATTAATAATAGAAATAAAATTATGAAAACTTAATGATATATATATATATATATAATTAAATCACTTGTTATCAATATATTATAAATTATAATAATACTCATTTGAATGAAAATTTAATATTAAAAAAAACTATTTTTATGCAGGAAATTTATTTTTATTAATAAATTAAATCATCAAAATTTTTGAATGATTTTTTAAAAATATATATAATATTTAATTAAATAATTTTTTTAAATATTCATAAAATATTGTTTAAAACTTTATAAGAACAAAATGAGTTTTATACATAAAAATGAATTATTTTTCAAAAAGCAGGTTTTATCCCTCATTCCATAATTATTTTAAAAATATAATATTAAACATTTATAAATTAAATTTGATAAAATATATTCCATATTATTAAATCAATACCTTCAAATATTATAAATAGTAGCCTTTTTTATTTGGTAAATTTGAATAGCTACAATACTAAAATTTATCAACATGATAAATGTTTAATATGGTTAATCTAGGTGGAAAAAAGAGATAATAAAATAATATTTCATATTCGTACCTATTTAATAGAGGATATTTTACTCTTAACATATTAGGATCAAAAAACAGTTATTTAGTAGACAGAAACTATAAACAACTATGTTGGGTTTTCATCCTAAAATACACTAGACACCACTCAGGGAATAGCCCGAAGGGCATTCCCGATCCTCAAGGATAGGCAATAAGTTCCTAAATATAATTAACTGAATATTGGGAATTATTTTACCCTTGTAATTATTTATAAAAAATCAAGTATAACATAAAAAACTGAATATAAAAATCCTAACCATTCATGGAATAATAATTTTTAGATTAAATGTTAATAAAATTTAAACAAAACCCAAAGGGGATACAACATAAAGGAAAAAAGACATTATCTCAGAACCATCATGAAAGAGCTGGAGCGTTTTCCTCATGCATCCACCACAAAACCAACATGGTAAAAATCAATATCATCCCAAACCACAATCTCCAATCATCTTTCCTTTTCATATGTCAATTATAACCATGCCCTCTTACATCCTATAGGTGTAAGTTGGGTGTGAGGCAGATCCTAGTTGGATTCCCCCGAACAAAGATATTCCATACTATAATAAATATAAGATAAATTAACATTCAATTTATATAAAAGGAAAAATAGAAACATTTTTATGAAATTTTTTAAATGAAAAATATTTTTCTTTTAAAATAACCAAAAAATTGAATTGTATGTTGACGGTAAGAATGATATCATAAGAGAGAAGTTAGTAAAGGGATATCCCAATAGAAACTATCTCAAATGGGATAGTAGGAACATTATATCTCAGTCAAAAATTTAATAGTAACCACTACCATCCTCTTCCTTATGAACAAGCCATTAGAGTGGAGAAATACCCAAAATTATAGTTCTATCCAAACATAATTAATATTATGTCACTCTTGTGATCATTAATCCCGCTAAAAGAAACTAGGACAAACTACATCCAAATAATCAATAATACTAATCCTATACCTCCGACCATAATAGCTATAGTTCCCTTTGTTCTCAAATATCATTTCACATGTCACATTCAACAATAAATCACATACACATGCCAATCAATCCAAACATTTAGGATAAATCACTACATTCAAAACAATAATCCTCCTTTGAAACTAAAATCACACCGAAATGACCTTAAATCATGTTTAATACAACATGAATAATTTATTAATCATATTTCCCAATTTATATAACACATTAAATGGCCACAAAAAGAGAGAATACTTGAAATACATCCATTACTGTAACAGCACGAGATTTTATGAAAAATATTCTTTTTAATTTTATTAATGTCTTGTGCTGTACGCTTCACAAAAAGGAGCTTGTACAAAACGCATCCTTGACTTGCCTTGCATTACACGCAATCACGACCTTCCTCGATAGCGTGTGTAGTACGCAATACCGAGTTTCACTAAACAACGATATGCTATTAAAATATTATTATAACTAGCCGTTATGAATAGTAATAACCACCTTTTAAAATTTTAGAAATTTTAGCTCTCAAAATCGACTTCATTTTTGGATTCGGAGTATCGAATTTAGCCTAAGGTGAAATTTTGGTACTTTTCGGATAACTTTCATATTCTGATGAATAGTGAAAATTACTAAATTATAATTAAAAAAAACTTTTTTAATCGAAATAATTAATAGTGATAAATTATTAATTTGAGTGGTTTTAAATTATATTTATAATATATTTTTACAATTTAATACAATGTTGGTCATTGAATGTAATTTCACATTTAAACCAGACATAATCAAGTGTCAATCTTTTGATAGATATTGTTTCTTAAAAACACGCTATTTGTTTTAACAGCGGGATTTAATTATAAAATTAATTAATGAAACTTTTATGTTATGAATTAGGTAAAATAGATTTCATTTTTGAATTCGGAATATGAAATATAGCTTAGGATGAAATTTTGGCATTGTTTTGAAAAACATCAATTTTTGATGAATAGTGAAACTACTAAGTGGTAGTTAAAAAACTAAATTTTTCATAAAACTTAATTTTACCGCTTCTGTGAATGGAATTTCAAAAATCCGAGAGACACGGTTGATGTCAGTAAGTAAAATGTGGTTCAATGAGATGAAAATAATTTTTGGTGAATAGTAACTTTTTACTTTTATTTACCACGGTAAAAAGTAAATAGGGTAATTAAGGGTAAAAATGATATTATTATTACCATAACACATGTCCAAATTCTATTGCATAAGTGTAATTCGAACAAAAACAAGCTTAGGAATAAAATATGACCATTTAGGCCCACTTGGATTAGATTAGGACATTTATTATTATTTAATTCAAAGAAGAGTAAAAAGAGTTAAAATCAAAATTTATTTACTAAAACATTTTTAATATAGGGTTAAACATAAGATAAATTCTATTGTAAATATTAATTAGAAAGATAGAACGATTCCCTACATAATGGTATTTTATTTGTAATTTTTATAAATCAAATAATTTAATTTATTGATGACACAAAGATGATGCAGTAATTATCTTATTAATGAAATATTGACATAATTGTTGTTATAAATACCAAAATAAGTGTAATTTAAGACTTTTTATGAATTACACTAATTTTATAGGTTACTATGATATATTAGTGTTGATTTAATCAACTTTGTTCGAACATATAATTTTGTTATGACTTTCACAAAAATCATATATCAAATAGTGTCTAAATTGACACAAAATAGTTTTTAAATCAAATATTATATTATTAATTGTTATTTTATTCCTAAAAATCTAAGGTTCGTCCAAATGACTTAGATAGGGATATATGTTTTAATAATATACAATTTGGTGTTCGTTTGGCATGTTATAGTAAGTGTATTAACCATATAGTGAAAGAAAACAAAAAGACACGGTAAAAGTTAAATTATTTAACTTAGAGTTAAATCTAATTTATAAGGTTAAAATAATACCCTAAACTTGTCTAAATCCTATTGGATGATAGGATTTCGACCCATCCCCACTTTTTCTTCTAAATAAGACCCTTTGGAACCATTATAAACCGATTTTGACTTTAATATAAAATAATATTTTGAGATATTCCTAAGGTGCCCCACTCCTCCCTTATAAAAGGGCACCTCCTCCCCCTCCTCCTCACACCAATTTGAGCACTAAAGATCGGCCAACCCCTGCCATTTTCTCCTCTCCACTTCCCTAGAATAATCCTAGAGGTCCTGGTCTTCTTCAAAGACCAATCTTAGTTCCCTAAGTGGAGGATTCAAAGAGGCGTTCCAAAGAAGAGGTAATATCCATTACCGATCATTACAATTTCTTTCTTCTTCAACTTCTTCTTCTTTTGTTGTTTCATTATAAAGTAATAACATCAGTATTACTTACATACTGATATCTTATTATAAATATGAAACCACCCTAATTCACCTTCTATCCATCCTAAGGAAAAATGAAATCACCGCGCGTGCGTACGTACGGAATACCGTCTCCACGCCGTGGTGTAATCTATTTTCCACCATCACCTTACAAGGATGGGTATAATGGTGTAATGAGAAAATATTTATGATTATTATAATGTAATATCTATACTTAAATAATATATATATACTCAAATACAATTCCACGATCATAGGAACGATATCATCACTCGTGCGTACGTAAGGAATACCATCTCCACGATGTGATGCGACTCGTTCTACATGATCATCATTACATAGTAATTATATAAATGAATTGAATGAATAAATATGATATATGTTACACTAATAACATTCTGGATATAAGGTATCTATAACCTTAAAAGAATAATAAGAATTTATTCGGCAAAACACACATAAGAACAAAAGGCAATAAGGACCCGAGTAACAAGTAACAATGAAATATTACTAACAAGAAGCTAAGAATATAACCATATATGATATCATATCAATATGTATGATTATGGAATAAGTCAATAACATTATTTAAACCATTATACAGGAGCTTCAGACATGTACAAAACAAATCGGACCTAAGGTAAGGGAAATATCACAATCTCATTTTTATCCGAGATTGTTTATTCGTAAGTATTTACTGGGGTGTATTTTATTATCCACATCCATGTTTCATCAATATGTAATATTATTTCCATCCACCTACAATTGTTTAAATCCATTTTTTCCCTTTGGTGAGTTTTTAGTAATATGTATGAAAGGAATCTTTTGTCGTTTTTCGTATGAGGTACTTTTTGACTTTTCCGACAAAATAATGAAGAATGTTTTTTTTAACTTATACGGCATGAATGGATTTTTAAAACATTATTTCCAAGAAACTTCCTTTACAAGTTTTCAAGTTTATTTTTAATCAACTTATTTTATTTTAATGTCGTATGGCAAGTTATGAAAGGAAAAATGTTTTTGAAGTAGAAAGGATATTTTCTTCAAGAATGGAGTTCAAATGTTTTATCAAAATTATTTTCCATCTAAGATAATATAGGGTTCTGTTTTTATCCCTATTATTACATTTATTTGATTATGTTTTTAGGAAATTATTTTTATGAAGTCATTTACCATATATGATTTGTTCTATGATGTCATGATGTTTCAAGAATCCCATTTTTTTTACATGTGTTATGCGATGATGTTTGATTTATGATTATGTGGAACACATAAGAAAGGATTCATTATAAGATGGGTGGGACCTATATATCCATCCAATGCATTGGGTAAAGATTTTATATCTCATGAGATAGACAGGGCTGGAACGGTAGGTTATACCGGTTCAGTGAAACAGGATTGGAACGAGGGTGACTCAGTTCAGAAAGGGACTTTGTCCACTAAGATAGTCTTGGGAATGAGTCATGACTAACAAGAAATGATTTTCCATGATTATTTGTGCATGACACAAAATTTCAAGTTTCATGTTATGATTATGGGGATCTCATTTTCACTTCTAGGATTTGTTCCATGTTATGATATTATGATCTCTTTTGCAGGTTATGATTTTCAAAAAGATATGATATGATTTTTATTTCCTTTATTCGCCCTTGCTGAGAATTTGAGCTCACCCTTTTATGTTTTCTTTTCCCCAGGATATAAAGAAAGGTTTTAGGTAAAAAAAGGGAAGATCTTTATGGGAGATATTGAAGATCTTTCACCACGATTAGAAGATTACGTTCCGATTTTCCAAAGACACTAAACTATTACGATCCTTGTGTGTGTGTTTTTGTTATGTACCAAGTATTCCGCAAAAGTAATGTAATTTCCATGTACTTAAAGCTTCGGGTCTTTACAGTTGGTATCAGAGGCAAGGTTTAGTCAACCTTTGGAAACTAGGATGAGAGAACTTTAGTGAGATCCCTAGAGATATTTCTAAGGTATGTCTAGGGATGTCCCTAAGGATAAGTATACGTATAGATTATAGTACTAGAACTACGCTAACGATTATAGAATTAAACCTAAGATGTTAGATATTGAAGGTACTCCCCCTTTATTATGTTGTTTTCCCTAGCATGATTTTTCCCTCTCACACTATTCTTTTTGGGTTTTAGACGATGGCTGGAACCCGAAGGAACCGTGTTGATCAACGCAATGGACAATGTAATGATTGTCCTCCTGAACAAACAAATGTTATGGGAGATGGAGTGAAAAATATTATTGCTATCCTTACACAAGCTATGAATCATTCTGGACTTCCAAATGAATAGAGAAAGGAACAGTATTCTATTGAGTCCTTCATGAGGCAACACCCACCTTCTTTTAGTGGGACTTCCGATCCACTTGTTGCTGAACAATGGATCAGTACCACTGAAAAGTTATTTTCAGTTCTTCAATGTTCTAAACATGATAAAGTCATATTAGCAGTATATCGTTTGGAAGGTGAAGCTGATCAATGGTGGAATCTTATCAAGAATAAGAGGCCAAGAGATGAAATTGATTCCATGGAATGGGACGAGTTCAAGAACTTGTTTTTCAGTAAGAACTTCCCTTGTATTCTTCGAACAAATATGGAGAAGGAGTTTCTTGAACTAAAGCAAAAGGATGATGAATATGTTGGTATATACGAAGTGAATTTTACAAGACTTGCAAGGTATGCATCTGGCATTATCATCCAACCTGAAAGTAAAGTTGATCGATTTTTCAGTGGAAGTCTTCGAAGGGCATTAGCTATAAGAGACTTCAGTAGCTATGAAGAAATTGTGCGTTGTGCTATCAAGGTAGAAATAGAAGTTGGTGTTACATATCCATCTCATGGTTTTGACAAGAAACGAAAGATGGAGTTAAAGGAGAAATCTCAGAATAATGGTGAAAAGAAGATGAATGTTTCCTTATGCACAAAGTGTGGAAAGAAGCATGGTGGAGATTGTCTTAAATGGACTAGAAAATGTTTTAAGTGTGGAAAATAAGGTCATCGAGCAGCTGAGTGTCGAAGTAATGGAAAAAGGGCTTATAATGATGTGAATAAAGAAAACACTACATAGAATGCACCACCAACACTTCAATGCTTCAAGTGCAAGGAAATGGGGCATTATGCTAATAAATGCCCTAATCCAAGGGTTAGTGATGATCAACATGAGAAACCACTGAAGGCAAAGGACAAAGGGAAGTCACATGCGATCACTATTGGCGATGTTGAATATGAAAACGATGTGGTGGAATGATTAAGTGTTTATGTAATGGGATTCCAAAATAATGTTGTATCATAAAGTATTAGAATATTTATGTATTGGTCTAATGTGGTATTCAATGTGATTGAGATATTTTTGGAAATAAGATGATATGAGCATAATGAAGGGAAAATGAGAAAACGAAATGTTTAATAGTATTCATGAGCTCATGATTGATAAAAGGACCAAGTGATATCATTGTTTGAGTATATAGAATTTTGAGGATTTTGGTATGTGGAAAGTGTTAAATTTTAACTGCATTCATGTTTTCACTAAGGTATTCAAGAGAATACATGATTAAGGACTTTTAATGTTTGGAATGTGACCAACAAAACATATCTTATGATATATGGGGATCGACGATGGTGTTAAATCTCTGGTAATCGTTTTCACTATGTTATGAGAGTGGACAGAAGTATTATGGATAAGCCTAAAGATTGGAATGGATTATATTGGACATAAGTTAGTATTGTTTAAGGATAGAAGTTTTCTCGATATTATTGATGGGATGTTATAGTAATATAGTTTTAGAAAAAGGACAACCTGCAGGATGGGCGACAACCCATCGCATCGGACAAGGCTGTGGAAATCGAACCCACAACCGAAGTGTGACTGGCCTTTATCGCCTACCACTGGCCTACAGGAAGTCCCTATTTAGTAGAAACTAGTTTTATTATATTAATCTGTATGACATATGATGTATAAGTCCATTTTAGGAACCATATATGATTAATCTCACTATAGATCGACTTATGTATATAATTTTTTTTGCTAACCTTTTGTTTGAGACAGATGGAATGACCCGTCATTCTATCACATGATCTTCTAACACTTCACGAATAACAAATTCAACTTCATTTATTTAAGAGATGAAGTGGAAATTGTTAAAGGCACGAACAACAGTGAGATTGTACCAAAATAAAGTAAGTATTTATTCTAATTCAAATTCTTTAACTTTAGGGAAACGATCTTGAAAACCAAAAATGTTGTCCTAGTGAACTTATATCTGATGAATCAGATGGTACCTTAGATCGTCACAAATTTATGGCTTTGTGATTACTGGATTTTCCATAGCCATGTTCTCTACCACTCCCCATCAGAACATGATGGTTAGATTTCTCTTCCATATCCATATTTTCACCTATGTGGAAACCTAGTGATTAGTTTATTTGGGTAACCGTTACGTTTCATACTTTTGTTTTTAAAGATTGGTTTTGATATTCCTTTTTACGATGTGGGTTTCTATTAAAGAAACTTTCGAATAGTAAACCATTTATAACCCCGACGAATTTCGAGGGCGAAATTCATTTTAAGGGGGGTAGAATGTAACAGCATGGGATTTTATGAAAAATATTATTTTTAATTTTATTAATGTCTTGTGTTGTACGCTACACCAAAAGGAGCTTGCACAACACACATCCTTGACTTTCCTTGCATTACACGCAATCACGACCTTCCTCGATAGCGTGTGTAGTACGCAATACCGAGTTTCACTAAACAACGATATGCTATTAAAATATTATTATAACTAGCCGTTATGAATAGTAATAACCACCTTTTAAAATTTTAGAAATTTTAGCTCTCAAAATCGACTTCATTTTTGGATTCGGAGTATCGAATTTAGCCTAAGGTGAAATTTTGGTACTTTTCGGATAACTTTCATATTCTGATGAATAGTGAAAATTACTAAATTATAATTAAAAACAACTTTTTTAATAGAAATAATTAATAGTGATAAATTATTAATTTGAGTGTTTTTAAAGTATATTTAGAATATATTTTTACAATTTAATACAATGTTGGTCATTGAATGTAATTTCACATTTAAACCAGACATAATCAAGTGTCAATCTTTTGATAGATATTGTTTCTTAAAAACAAGCTATTTGTTTTAACAGCGGGATTTAATTATAAAATTAATTAATGAAACTTCTATGTTATGAATTTGGTAAAATAGATTTCATTTTTGAATTCGGAATATGAAATATAGCTTAGGATGAAATTTTGGCATTGTTCTGAAAAACATCAATTTTTCATGAATAGTGAAACTACTAAGTGGTAGTTAAAAAACTGAATTTTTCATAAAACATAATTTTACCGCTTCTGTGAATGGAATTTCAAAAATCCGAGAGACACAGCTGATGTCAGTAAGTAAAATGTGGTTCAATGAGATGAAAATAATTTTTGGTGAATATCAACTTTTTACTTTTATTTACCACGGTTAAAAGTAAATAGGGTAATTAAGGGTAAAAATGATATTATTATTACCATAACACATGTCCAAATTCTATTGGATAAGTGTAATTCGAACAAAAACAAGCTTAGGAATAAAATATGACCATTTAGGCCCACTTGGATTAGATTAGGACATTTATTATTATTTAATTCAAAGAAGAGTTAAAAGAGTTAAAATCAAAGTTTATTTACTCAAAAAATTTTAATATAGGGTTATACATAAGATAAATTCGATTGTAAATATTAATTAGAAAGCTAAAACGATTCCCTACATAATGGTATTTTATTTGTAATTTTTATAAATCAAATAATTTAATTTAGTTATGACACAAAGATGATGCAGTAATTATCTTATTAATGAAATATTGACATAATTGATGTTATAAATACCAAATTAAGTGTAATTTAAGACTTTTTATGAATTGAACTAATTTTCTAGGTTACTATGATATATTAGTGTTGATTTAATCAACTTGGTTAGAACATATAATTTTTTTATGACTTTCAAAAAAATCATATATCAAATAGTGTCAAAATTGACACAAAATAGTTTTTAAATCAAATATTATATTATTAATTGTTATTTTATTCCTAAAAATCTATGGTTCGGCCAAATGACTTAGATAAGGATATATGTATTAATAATATACAATTTGGGGTTCTTTTGGCATGTTATAGTAAGTGTATTAACCATATAGTGAAAGAAAACAAAAAGACACGGTAAAAGTTAAATTATTTAACTTAGAGTTAAATCTAATTGATAAGGTTAAAATAATACCCTAAACTTGTATAAATCCTATTGGATGATAGGATTTCGACCCATCCCCACTTTGTCTTTGAAATAAGACCCTTTGGAACCATTATAAACCGATTTTGACTTTAATATAAAATAATATTTTGAGATATTCCTAAGGTGCCCCTCTCCTCCCTTATAAAAGGGCACCTCCTCCCCCTCCTCCTCACACCAATTTGAGCACTAAATCTCGGCCAACCCCTGCCATTTTCTCCTATCCACTTCCCTAGAATAATCCTAGAGGTCCTGGTCTTCTTCAAGGACCAATCTTTGTTCCCTAAGTGGAGGATTCAAAGAGGCGTTCCAAAGAAGAGGTAATATCCATTACCGATCATTACAATTTCTTTCTTCTTCAACTTCTTCTTCTTTAGTTGTTTCATTATAAAGTAATAACATCAGTATTACTTACATACTGATATGTTATTATAAATATGAAACAACCCTAATTCACATTCTATCCATCCTATGGAAAAATGAAATCACCGCGCGTGCGTACGTACGGAATACCGTCTCCACGCCGTGGTGTAATCTATTTTCCACCATCACCTTACAAGGATGGGTATAATGGTGTAATGAGAAACTATTTATGATTATTATAATGTAATATTGATACTTAAATAATATATATATACTCAAATACAATTCCATGATCATAGGAACGATATCATCACTCGTGCGTACGTACGGAATACCGTCTCCACGATGTGATGCGACTCGTTCTACATGATCATCATTACATAGTAATTATATAAATGAATTGAATGAATAAATATGATATATGTTACACTAATAAAATTCTGGATATAAGGTATCTATAACCTTAAAAGAAGAATAAGAATTTATTTGGCAAAACACGCATAAGAACAAAAGGCAATAAGGACTCGAGTAACAAGTAACAATGAAATATTACTAAGAAGAAGCTAAGAATATAACCATATATGATATCATATCAATATTTATGATTCTAGAATAAGTCAATAACATTATTTAAACCATTATACAGGAGCTTCAGACACGTACAAAACAAATCGGACCTAAGGTAAGAGAAATATCACAATCTCATTTTTATCCGAGATTGTTTATTCGTAAGTATTTACTGGGGTGTATTTTATTATCCACATCCATGTTTCATCAATATGTAATATTATTTCCATCCAACTACAATTGTTTAAATCCATTTTTACCCTTTGGTGAGTTTTTAGTAATATGTATGAAAGGAATCTTTTGACATTTTTCGTACGAGGTACTTTTTGACTTTTCCGACAAAAGAACGAAGAATGTTTTTATTAACTTATACGGCATGAATGGATTTTTAAAACATTATTTCCAAGAAATTTACTTTACAAGTTTTCAAGTTTATTTTTAATCAACATCTTTTATTTTAAAGTCGTATGACATGTTATGAAAGGAAAAATGTTTTTGAAGTAGAAAGGATATTTTCTTCAAGAATGGAGTTCAAATGTTTTATCAAAATTATTTTCCATCTAAGATAATATAGGGTTCTGTTTTTATCCCTATTATTACATTGATTTGATTATGTTTTGAGGAAATTATTTTTATGAAGTCATTTACCTTATATGATTTGTTTTATGATGTCATGATGTTTCAAGAATCCCATTTTTGTTACATGTGTTATGAGATGATGTATGATTTATGATTATGTGGAACACATAAGAAAGGATTCATTATAAGATGGGTGGGACCTATATATCCCTCCAATGCATTGGGTAAAGATTTTATATCTCATGAGATAGACAGGGCTGGAATGGTAGGTTATACCGGTTCAGTGAAACATGACTGGAACGAGGGTGACTCGGTTCAGAAAGGGACTTTGTCCACTAAGATAGTCTTGGCAGTGAGTCATGACTAACAAGAAATGATTTTCCATGATTATGTGTGCATGCCACACAATTTCAAGTTTCATGTTATGATTATGGGGATCTCATTTTCACTTCTATGATTTGTTCCATGTTATGATATTATGATCGCTTTTGCAGGTTATGATTTTCAAAAAGATATGATATGATTTTTATTTCCTTTATTTGCCCTTGCTGAGCATTTTAGCTCACCCTTTTATGTTTTCTTTTCCCCAGGATATAAAGAAAGGTTTTAGGTAAAAAAAGGGAAGATCTTTATGGGAGATATTGAAGATCTTTCACCACGATTAGAAGATTACGTTCCGAGTTTCCAAAGACACTAAACTATTACGATCCTTGTGTGTGTGTTTTTGTTATGTACCAAGTATTCCGCAAAAGTAATGTAATTTCCATGTACGTCAAGCTTTGGGTCTTTACAATTACCCTTTAGAAACCCCATTTTATTAGCATATGTATCTAAAAACCCTTCACAAAATTATTTCACACCCCATAAAAATCCAAAGAATATAACGAAATATAAAATAAAGAATATTAAAATCATTGAATATTGTTTAATCAGAGTACTTCATACCTCAAATGTTGAAGAATCCCGAAAATAGGGATAAACCAACACCACACCCCAAGCGAACCCTATAAAGGAAATATTGAACACTTAATACCAATAATGAACAATAATAATCCTGATTCAACAAAATATAATAAACCCATACCATTTTAGAAATTATCCCCCATAGAAGAGGAAGTGAAACCCCTTAATAGATGATGAAATCAAGGAAGTACTTAGTTAATCAATGATTCATTGAGAAAACACACCAAAATTGCTAGAACAATGGAGCTCCTGTGGTTCAAACAGAGGAGGGAGAGGAAACTAGGATTGGAAATCCTGAGTGGGGATAATGACTAGTGATTTGGGTTTAAATCATTATAGGACACATCCCATATTTTAAAAATTTTAATTTCTTGGAAAAATCGCATGGTTTACCCACACCATTTTCCAAACTGTGTGGAAACTGTGTGACCCTTATTTTCTAATATTGGAATGTCAAAAAATTATCCAACATGGTCTAAATACCATAGGCTATCTAGTGAACTATACACTATCTACAAACACAACATGGCTACTTGGTTACCTAGTTATGGGTTAATAGTTTGGAAAACATTGGGTCAACCATGCACACCTATGCTGTAAATCCCAACAATATATATATTATCCAAAAAACCCCCATAGATAAATGTTGGAAAAAACATTAATATAATAAATACATGAAAATAAAGACCTAGGTGAGAATCTTCTCCCCACTAGGGAAACATTCCATCCCTGTAAAGCCATCATAATGAATGATCATATAATAGAAATGTGTACTCTTTCCCAAACCAAGATTTATACTCCCATGTATCATGATCATAATTACCATGATTCCAAAGAACACAGGAAACATGAAAAGACATACCTTGAATTAGTATCTATTTGAAATCAAAAATCTATAGTGGCTACTCAAAATCATACAAATCTAGTTCTAACTCCAACTCTTCCCAATTCAATGCATGGGATGGATCTGGGTTATACTTTTTTTGAAGAGAAGCATAAAACACATAATGAATTTATTACAACAACAAATGAAAATTAAACCTATATTCTACTATACCAAATTTTTCAATAATCTAAAATGTTCTGACATACTTTTTCATTACTTTTCATTGCATACTCGAACAACGATCACCAGAGTGAGGTTCTACTTTTTGGAACACCCGATCACCAACACAAAACTCTATATCTTATCATCTCTGATTGGTATAATAATTTGGGTGAATCTATGTTTTAGAAGACCACTAATGTTTTCATTTTAACATTAACATCTATATATTTTGTGAAATATTTTTATTCCAATTAATTTTATCATATTAAATTTTTTCATTTTATGAAAATTAGAAAATAAAATATTTTATAATAGCAAACTTTTGTATTCATTAATTTAAAACACAATGATAATCATCAACTAGACATAACAAAATTATAATCTTTTTTTATATGTAACATTGACTTGGAATAAATTAAATATAACACTGTGTTTCTACAAAACATCATTTTATTATTGTAATTATTTAAATGAGATAATTATAACATATATATTAAACATAATAATATAAATAGTTATAATTACCTATAAAATATTATATATGAAACATATTTATGATTAAAGATATAATTTTTTGTAAAGTCCTTATATGTTTAAAACACTATTTTGTTGAATAAACTACTTTTAATGGCCTTCGGTGAAAAATAAAAAAAAATAAAAATTTAAGAAACATTTTTAAATTTTATTTTACTAAATAAATTTCATTATTAAATTTATAATGTTTAAATTATATTAGGGTAAATTTTCTAAACTTTTATGAGAAACAACATTTCTAGATGAATAGAAAACCATAATGAATTTTAATTCAAAATGACATTTTCATCTAATTTATTTATTAGGATAAATTATATTTTAGTTTGATTTAAAATTATAAATATATAATATTTTATTTAGTAATCCCTATTTGTTAAATTGGAATGAATTTCACTTCGAAATGAAAAATAAAATCATTGAGATCTTTTGATCATTTTTAATTTAAAAACATGTATTGTCGACCCGATTATGGGATAAAATTTTAATTATTTTTTTCCATTTAGATGAATGTAATTTGAAAAAAAAGGATTCAATATATTGAATAAGAAAAATTTATAATTTTAAATTATGTAAAATTAATTTTTGACAATAAATATTATTGAAATTAATGAAAATTAATTACAATGATTAAGGTAAAATTAATCCTCATAAGTGACTTAACATTATTATAATGGGATAAAATGACCTAAAAACTTGTCCAATATCCATTTAATGGACACATTTAGAACCTATATTACCTTTTATGTATTTTTTAAAATTATTTTATCAACATTACATGGAAATAATGTCGATGGATTTCCTTTTCCCAGAATTTTCAAGAGTGCCACTAATCATCCCAATAAAATGTCTCCTCTCATCCCACTTCACCAATACTCTAAATACACCTTTTCTTGACCATGGTAATACAAAATTGATCCTAAAACCCCTACCCAGATCCATGAATAATCTTTTTTGTTTGAATGAAATTAAAGGAAACTCTTCTGTGAAACCCAAAAGGAGTTACCCGAATAAGACGTGACATTCTTCCATGAGTTATTTTATATTATTTCGATCCTCCACCCCGTTATGTATTCTCATTCAATGATTTTATAAACACACCAATATCATCAATATAATTTGATGTTATTATTATTTTTGTTATATCTGAACATACAGAAACATCCATTAAATGGTTAACAAATATACTATTTATGTGTACGACGAACTACCGCCTAACAAAATGATGATTGATTTTTCTTCCATTCCCACCTTTCATGGTTGGAATTTGGAAAGAAACTATGTTTATATATCATATTTATAATATTTATTATTTTATTAATATTGTATAATTGGTTTAAAAAAAATATTTTTAACATTTCATATAGCATAAATGAGATAATTCTGTTAGAGATAGTAAGGACTACCTCCCCCTAACAGAGATTTCATTCATTCACAAACTGCGTGGAATGTATTAAGGGATAATTTTGTAAAATTTAATAATATATATGATATAAATTCTAAATTTTAATAATTATATAAATATATACATATTTCATTTACATTTTTTCAATTCAACTATTTAACGGAAACAACATTCATGTGTATGTTTGAGCTAACGTCTCAATAAATAATTTATTGAATTTCATATATATTTTCATTAAATTTTAATAATACACATATAATTAATATAAATGATATTTATATCATATTTTAAATAATAAAAATCATGATATAAGTATTAAGACCAATTATGTAACAAATTATCACACATGCATAGAACAAAGTAGACATTACCCAAAGTGAAACCTTATAATTTAATTATACACAAGAGGCTAATAAAAATCAAAATAACAAGATATTTAATATTAGATATAAAAATATGGTTCTGTGATATATTTATAATAATCTTATATTTATTATAAAAATATTTTAATGAGTATGAATAGATTTAAGACACAAGTTAAGGGTATTTCATATCACTTTTTATTTATGTGATAGAATGTGATGTTCACCACTCCATTTTACGTGGTGTATATACTAACAATAACATTATTAAGTGATTATTATTTTTAAATTTATGGGTAATTACATATCCATTATTTTTATTCCTTTTTCGGTTTTATGTTTCAATAGTTACCACATCTGAAAGATAGTTTTGTCTCAATTTAACTTCTTTAAAACTCATTCAATGTCACACACATATATTTTCATTTATGTTGTACATACATATTTTGACATGTTATATCACTAATATCATTCCACTAATTATATTTTCTTCTTAATGTAATTATAATTTCATTAATGGGGATTATGTTTTAATGTATCTAAGAGATTAGAGTTCATGGAAATAATCACATCATTTTTGGATATTGTTTATTAATATGCTTCCTTTAGAGAAATCATAAAATCCATCACTTAATAAAAATAAATACATTAATACAATAATAAAATTCACCATAAATATAACTTATTTACCCTCTAATTTTATTGAAATTAGAATTCCTTCCTTACCATGTTTTCTAAAAAAATAATCGAATAATATTATAATACATTACCGATTTTTTCAAAGGAATATTCATTTCTCTTTCTGAATAAGGAATCCTTCAGCAATTTTACAAAGTTGTTGTAGTGTTCTTCTTACCTTATTTGGAATCTAAAGATTTATATGTTGTCATTTCTATGAACCTTAATTTTCATGTTTAAAGGGTTAATTTTGATGACATGTTTTGAAAAAATAATTTTCAATGAAATGGTTTTCAAAAATATTTCACTACTTCATTTTAATTTTAAATGTAATTTTCATGGAATGTGTTTTCAAATTTTTTTAACATTCTTTTATATTATTTCAATTATATTGATTTCAAAATGTTTTAAAATCATGCTGTATAAGTTTGAATAGAATGTGGTTTTCAATATTTTTTTGAATATTCCTTTATATGATTATATGGAACATTGTTTTCATAAATTTTTAATTCTTATTTTATATGATTTTTGGGAAAACTATTTACAATATTTTTTCATGCTTCATTTATCATTTTTCAATGAAATTAGTTTACAAATTGTTTCCCAGATATCATTATATTTTTTCAATGTAATATAATTTTGAAATTTTTTCAACGAATAATTTATAATTGTTAAATTTTATTTTCAATAATATGGTATTTTAAAGGATTTTATTATTTAAATATAATTTTTTCAAAGAATTATTGATGTTTTCCTTTTGAATTTTTTTAAAGTATCTTTCAATGAAAGTTTCCATCTACGATGAAATATTTTTATGTTACTCTATACATTATAGTAAATAACCCCGAGGTTCCATTCATATTCACTATAGAATGTATTCTATTCTGATGGAATGATTCTTATGACCCCCTTTTCTCTTCAATAGGATATATGAATCTGATGCTTGAATCCTAGAACAGATTAAATTTGATGAAAAAATAATGAAACCTTTATTTATTCATAGGTTATGATATTATTATATGATTATGAATCCCATTTAATTTCATTGGTTAGGATATTATTGTTTGTAAATTTGTGAAAAATGTATATATGATTTCATCATTACATGGATGTGATCTATATATCCCTTTAATTCATAGGGTAAATATTTATATATCATGAGTAAAAAATAGTTTGAAAATGAAATGAAATCGGTTCAGTATTACCGGGCTTGAACAATAAGTGACCTTGGTTTAGTATTATAGAGCATGAACCATTAGTGAATGAGGTTCAGTAATATAGGGGTAGAATAGGGAGTTAATTCAGTTCAGTAAAAGAAATTTTATATAAATATTGCCTTGAATGTTCTTTCTTCACTACTAAATAAATCATTTGCATGCTTATGTTTCTTCCACAAATACATTTTTTAATCCAATGTTATACATTCATGATTATGTTCTTTATTTCATTATGATTAATGTCTTATAAACATTCAAGCTTTATGTCATGATTCATTTTAATGAGCTTTGATATTCAGTGAATGATCTTCTATTTTAATGATCATGTTCTCATACCATTATTTTCATGATTATGCTTACATATCAAGATGTTTTCCCTTTCTGAGAATCTGATATTACCAATTTTTATGTTTTTATCTCCAAAATTATGATATTATGTATTATATTAGATGTGTCTAAGAAGTGTTCTGGTCACGAAAAACCTAGTGGCAGATGATATAGCTCATTTATGTTTTAATGATCATGTGTCCATGTATCCAAATACACTAGACAAGTACAGTCCTTTGTTATCAATTTTTATGAAGATTTATGTATTCAACAATAGTTATGAAATGTTAATGTATGTAAACTAAGTGGAATTATACTTGGTATTAGAGATAAAATTTAGTTATTAATTGGAATATATAATGAGAAAACCTTAGTGAGAACCCTAATGACATTTCTAAATCTTAGTATAAGTATGAGAAAATTTATAGGATAATGTTTTTGAAATTTTGTAAAGGGTATAGTGAGGGGTTTTATAGAAATGAATCCTTGTATAGATATTACAATTTGATAGGACCATGTAGTATATTGGTTGTATTAGTTGTAAATTGATCAGTATTCTAGGGGAAAAAGGATGTCGAGAAAGATGATGAATTGGAATTCATATTGAAAGGGATTGATATAGAATTCAATCAGATTCAGTTTATATTGTATTTGGATAATTATAAGAAGTGAAAAAATCATGGAAATTTAATTCCCCATTGTAATCAGAAATAAGTTTTGTGGGTGGTCATTTTTATAGGAACAAATAATAAAATTCAGAATCACATTGTTTTTTTGAAATAATTTTTTTCATTTTGAAATGAATCAGACTCATGTTTAAAAAACAATCAGACTAATGTATTCAAAATAATCATACTCACAGTGAATGTTTATCAGAATGAGAAGAATGTTTTTTGGATGAAAATGTTTTGATAGGACTTACCTTGGGTCCTAAAAGGAAGAATATCATAATGAGGAATTTATTTTCATTAGATTCACTTTGAATCCTATGTGAATGAAGTGAATTTTGTTAATCAGATATTACATAACTATGTTGAATTTATCGTTATAGTGATTTTATATTTGAATTTCATAAAAATCAATAGTTGAATTGAGATAATATGATAGAATATTGATTGAAGAATGTGGGAGTATGAGATTGTTCCAATTAGAATAGCGGTGTCAATTAGAAATGTGGTACTGATTGCAAAGATGGTGATAATTGGAATAGTGGTAACGATAAAAAAGGTGGTGTCATTAAGAAATATAGTGATGATTGGAAATATGGTTATAATTGAAAACATCATACTGATTAGAAAGGGGGTGCTGATTGGAAAGGTGGTACCGATTAGAAAGGTGGTATCGAATGAAATGGTTGTTTCAATTGAATGTGATCTGCCAATTGAAGTGGTGGTGCTAATCTATTGTAGATATTATAATATCAGACTAATCCATCGGACCATCCATTAGAAATTCATACCCAGGATGGTCATACCTAGACCAATCATACTAAGAATGATTATACTCTGCATATAATAATCTGGCTGAGTGAAATGATTGTATGAATATCTAATGGAAGAGGACAATGATCACTAATTTACTCTCAGTTTGTATTCCATGTTCATCAAAAGAATAAGTTAAGAAGACTTTTGTATAAGTGGGTCAATAAATTTGAAAGATAAATAGATACCATTAATGTTTTCAACTAATTCAAAATGGTTGAATAACTTTTTAGGTTTCCATTTTGTCCAAGAGACGAGGATTAGATGATGCTTGGAATATCATGTTGGTTAAAAAAGGTAATGATATTGTTGAATGAATTTTCAATTGGGAGATGTATATTCAATTGAATTATTTGGATCCAAATTGGTTATGTGAATCGTATTCATAAAATCCTAATGGATTTAATTTTTTCAGAAACATGGTTTCAATTTATATACAGACTTGTATTAAAGAAATCATACTGATAAAAATTGTACTAATGTTTTTAAATCATACTACCTATTTAAATGGATGTTTTAAGAAGGAGATGATGTTTGAAAATGTTATTAGAATATTCCAAAAGCATTAAATAATTCATAATTGCTGCATGATTAGAAATGAAATTAATATTTGAGTGAATTTGGGTGAACATGAATGTTTTTGGGATTCCTCCCTAATCCTATTTTGGGTCACCTATAAAATGAATAAAGTACATGGTAATTTCTTATGATAGAGTACTATCCACTGCACTAGAGAGTGAATCTCCTAATTTTTGGTGAGAGAAAAAGATACCATACTGATAAGAGTTGAATAAATTTCAATGTAAATAATATATAGGAGAAGAAAAAAAGGTTGTAACATGACATTCCACTGATCAGCATATTCATGATTTGTTGTACTGAGCTGGTCACTATATTCGTCATGTCACTTGTTTATGACTTATCACCATATCATACAAAAATAATCGGCCTCATGATTTATGTATTGGAATTCCTGGAATAATGAAGTATTATAATGATTTTTTACACACATGAAGTGATGTGGCACTAATTATTTAGTATTTTTATCAGAAAGAAAATTGATCTCAGAGGAATTAAACTGGGAAAATCAGACACAGGAAAATCTGATAGAGTTTTCTGCAGCAAATTATAGGATTTTCATAACTTTATTATAGGTAAGAAAATGAATAATTTTTTTAATTCAATAAATATTTTTTATTATAAATAAGAAAAAGTAACATGACATTTTACTAAATTGTTGTATTGACCTATTTGTGTTATGAGGGTGCACACACACATGTGGATTGTTTACAATGTGCTACACGAGTGAAAGGGTATATCCTACATATTGTAATGAAGGGATTGTTTTCTAGTTGATTGTATGGTATTGGATTATTTCTATACCACAAAAAGGATTAAAATATTCATATTGAATAGTGATCCTTGTAAATCATTAGGTTACAATAGATGTATGTTGGATTTGATTTCAAAAGGGAATTGAAACCTCTAACTGGAAGATAATTCATTTTCAATTGAAAAGAAACAAAAAAAAATTGTATCACTAAATCACCCCTCACCCTCTATGTGATAGAAATAAAATTACTAGGCACATTTTTAGTTGTAATAGTTCATTGGTTCCCTTTGAATATTATTTTCATAATTATTTAAAGTAGTTGTGATGAATAATCAGAGTTATGTGAATTGTAAAGGGGAATCTGGTATTAAATTATAAGAATTATAATATATAGAAGAGAAGAATATCTCCATTTTTTATGTCTCCTTGGTATGCTGTTTCAAGATCTGTTACAGATGGGTTCCCTCTTTATATTGATAATGCTCCTCTCTCAAAAGCTAATAATGAAAATCATCAATATGATGGATGATCCATGAATGATTTATTATCATATCTTTTTGAATGTGTTTTTCTGAGAGTAAATGTAGTTTCCATGGAAAAAGGAATCATAGATAAACTGAATAACATTTATGAAGGTAATACAAATGTTAGTAAGGAAATGTTTCAAATATGGAGATTGAGGTATGAATAACGTAACATGTGAATGTATAAATCAATTGATTACTTATTTTCCATGGTAAATAAAATTGAGTTTACTATATGATATCTTGGTGAAAAGTTAAAATATTATACTGTTGTTGGAAATATCTTAATAATTCTTCCGTCTAAGTATGATGTCATGGTTTCATCATTAGAATTTAGAAATCCAGAAACATTGTCTCTAGATGATTTGTATATTACTCCAATTTTATATAAAATGATAAGGGAGAATTCTATGACAGGAAAAACTAAACCTGATATAGAAATTTCATTCCAGGATTCCATGAAAGAAAATCTTTTTACATATTATATATATTATACATATTATTTATCTATTTTTCTAAAATTATTTTATAACACATATCTTAATAAATTAGTTTTTTTATATTCAATAATTTCATTTGAGGAGATGTGGACTACCACACCCTCAAAGTGATGTGATTAATTCAGACAGTATATGTTATGTATTAAGTATGTGTTTAATGAAAATATATGATGTATATGATAAAATAATGAAAATATAATAATTATATATATAAATATATATAAATATATTTCATTTACATTCAATCAATATGAAAATTAAATGAAAACTGAGTCCATGCATACGTACGACCTACCGTCTCCCTGAAAGTTGAATTCCTTTTCATACTTCTATATTCTAATGATGATTAAAATAAAAAAATGCATAATTTAAATGATATTTATATCATTTTAAACATTATATATATCATTATATACTTATTAGGACCTAATATATATCAAATTAATACACATGTAATGGACAATGTGGATGTTACCCGATGTGAAACCTTAACATAAAATTATTAAGATGTGGGTAATATAAAGTCACAATAAAACCATATAAGGTATTATATATTATAATATGGCGATGTTATTGATTTATAATAAAATTATATTTATAAAAAGGATTATTTTACATGTATGATTAGATTGAAGATAAAATCTACGAGGGTTTAATCTAACATTTTTTTTACTTGAGATACAATCCATGTTAACCTCTATTTATGGGTAATCCATGTTACTAATAATGAATTTACTTTTCCTTTATTATTCATAAATTTATGGGTAATTAAATATCCATTATTTTATCATCCATTAATGGGGATTATGTTTGAAATTTTATTAATTAGGTAATACAGTCTTGCCTCAATTAACCTTATGTAATACATATGCCATGTTATGCACCAATACTTTTATATGAGGTGTATATAATTCCCTTGGATTTATAGGTCATAAATATCCTTCATTTCATGACATTTTAAGCTTTATGCAATTTCAATTTCTTACAAGGGGTGTATTGTTCAATGTTACTATGAGATAAGAGTTTATGGAAACATTCTAATAATTTTATAGATTTTTTATTATAATGATTCCTTTATTTAATTTTTTTAATCAATCTCTCAAAAACAGTCATCAAATTTCATATCATATAGTTATTTGGGATATCTTCATGTATTGGTAGAATTTATAAAATATTTTCTACATAATATAACAATGAATTGATTTATGGAAATCCGAACTTTACCCATTATTCATTCAGAAATCAGTATTCATTTAAAAAAATGTTTTCAACAATTTTTTTAGGAGAATATTATTATATGTGCCGATAATAATTAAAATACATTTCTTTTCAGTTACTAGTATTTTCAATGGAACATTACTTTCTCTTTTTGAACAAGGAATTTTCCTGTCCATTTACCATGAATAAGGAATGGTTTTCTATCATGATACAGAATTTTTAGATTTACCCAATGTCATTTCTATGAATATTAATTTTCATTTTGAAAAATAAATTTTTTAGAATTTTTTTAAAATTATTTTCAAATAAATTATTTTATATGTTTTTTCATGATTTCTTTATATCTGTTCGATGTATTTTCTCAGAATAGTTTTTTCAAAATGTTTTTATGATTATTCTATATGTATTCAATGAAATTTTTTTTGTAAATGATTGACAGGCTTCCATAATAAGTTATCAATAATTCATTCTCAAAATGTTTTAAAATTTTTCATTATTAGTTTTCTAATAAAAATTTATTGATAATGTTTTCATTCTTATTTTATATGTTTTAAAAGAAATTTGTTTACAATTTTTTTCATGATTATTTTATATATTTTCTAGGAAAATGGTTTTCAAAATGTTTTCAATCATTCTTTATATGAATTAATAATTAAAAGGATTACAAAATATTTTCAAAGATTTATTTATAAGAATTCATGTTTATTTTAATGAATGTTGTTTCTAAAATAATTTTTTTATTTTAAATAACCTTCTTTAATATAGAAAGGATATTTTCATAAAGAAATGTATTCCAAATAACATTCTATGTTATTTTAAATCTATGATGACATATATTACTATTACTCATTCCCTTATATGAAATGATCAAAATATTCTATTCATATTATTTCTTGAATGGTTTATGTTTTGAGGAAATGATACTCGTGACACCTATTATCCTTCCACAAGATACATGATTTTGAAACCCGCTTCTAGTCATGAGTTATTATTTAATGAAATGATTATAAATCCAATAATTGTACACATGTTAAGAAATGACTATATGTTTATGACACCCATTTCAGATCATGGGTTATGATATTATTATTTATGAATTTGTGGAATATCTATATTTGATTTAATTATTAGATTAGTGGGACTTATATCTCTCTCTAATGCATCAGGTAAATATTGATATCATATGAGATAAATATAGTTGTAAAAACAAATGAAATATGCTAAGTATTACAAGGTTGAAATTAGAAATGAACTAGGTTCTTCATTATAGTAATGGAATAAACATTGATATCAATTCATTTTTACATAGAAAGAATGGGATGTGAACCAAATTCAGTAATTGACATTGTCCCATATGAAATTCATGCAAATGATTCCTTGACTACAATGCATATCAATATATATTATTATGTTTCTACCACAAATCTATGTTTTATTACAATTTTATTCTTTTATCAATTCTATTTTTTATTTAATTATTATTCAT
This sequence comes from Viscum album, assembly GCA_963277665.1. NCBI lineage: Eukaryota > Viridiplantae > Streptophyta > Magnoliopsida > Santalales > Viscaceae > Viscum > Viscum album. Next base: position 1,500,146,036 of record OY728122.1, on the reverse strand, counting down.
GTCTCGTTAACTTCCATGATTTATGGAATGATTCTTGATTATGGTCTTTGATATGATGGGTATGATCATCTATTTTTCGTATCATTCACTCATACCCTTAAGCTCATTATTATTCTTATGTCTGTTTCCTGTTTTCCCCTACTCAGAATCATTCCTCATCCCTTTTTATGATTACTTCCCCATGGTGATAATGACATGTATTATTATATATGTGTTTAATAACATTTTTAGAAATGAAGAACATTGTGTAAGATGGTTCATCTCATTTATGTACTGGTTTTTAGGTTTCTAGGTTTCCAAAATAGCAAGACTAGTACTGTATTTGCGAATCTATATTTAATATTATTTAAGTATTATTTAAAAGGTATTTAATGTTAATTAATTAAATGAAAGGTTTTATCTATTTAACTTCTCAGATGTCTCCTTTACTATGCTAGGCCCCAACAGTGAGGTCTCACCTACATCAGTATTGAACATGGTGGATAGAAATGATCGACTACAGAGCATGTCAAAAGGATCCATTCGAGTTGATGATTGGTAATTTTTATTATAAAAAAACTTGACCATTACCAAATTTTTATCCCATGCACTTACAAAATCCATGATGTATTCTCGGTGCATGAAAAAAATTAATTTCTTCCAAAATTCCATTTGACCATCTGTTTGATGATGGTATGCCATAATGAACATGACATGTTTCCCAATTAACTTCTGAAGGCCTTCCCAAAACTAAGAGGTTAAATGGGTGTCCCTATCCTATAAATAGCCACCAACACACTATGAATCCTTTCAACCACCTAATCATATAACATTTCTACCTCTTCCACCCAAGCTAAATCTCTAGTCAGATTGAAAAGTGATGATTTGGTCAGATGATCGATAACTACCAATATAGAATTATACCTTATGGTGTACAAGGTAGTCTATCAATAAAATCCAAGACGATCATTTTAAACTTCCATGTAGCATTGGGTAACATATAATGAAATTTTGTGGGACTTTGGTGCACTTCCATTAATTACTGATATGTAAAACCCATCTATATGAAGTCAGTTATATCCCGAATCATACCTATTCACTGATACATCCGACAAACATCATAATACATATTGGTATTAGCAAAATGAATGTCCTAATAATAATGGTGGATATCTTGAATAATGATTTCAAAGATAGCGACACCACAATACATCCCTTAAATCATAATATTACCATAAATGAAAATTTAAAACCACAAGGTGTATCCCCTTCCTGATAGAACTACATGGACTACTGAAAAAACTCATCCCTAGTATGATCCTACCAAATAAAATATATAAGGGAATGATTCATCTGAATACTATCTAATAACATTCATCCACTATGGTCTTTTGGTTTCCCAGTATAGTCGATCAATGATACCCATAAAATTCCACTCATTAGTGGACTATTTCAATGACTACATTGGAAAATTACATCTCAATTCATCTGCCACCACATTACCATTATTAAGGGTATAGAATATATCAAACTCAAACCCCTAAATTTATTCAACCCAATTATGATGCCTTCTATTAATTTATTTTTTTGTGAAAATATAGTCCAATGTTTTTTGATCAAAATATATAAAAAATATATCCCTACATAACTATGGTTCAAAGTATTCATTGAATGAATCACTGCTATTGGTTCCAGTTCATGGGTTAGGTTAGTTTTCTAATGTGGTAGGAGTTTGTGGGAACCATACACCACAACGAAATAATTCTATAACAATACACATCTATGATCCATACCTGAGTTATCATTGTAAACTACAAAACCATTTCTATATTCTAGAAAGAGTAAAAGCATGGTAGTGGTGAACTACCACTTATTTTCCAAAATGGATACATGGAATATTGAACTACTTTTGAACTTTATCCCTTTCTGTGTGAGAACCATCTTGGGATAAGAAAACTAGTGTAAATCCGTACTGAACCCCTGACTATGCACTGGAAATCCCAAAAATCATTTGATTTTAGACATGTTATTTGGATTCTCCCAGGATATCAGAGAAATAATCTTCTTTGGCTCACCAAAACCCCGTGTTCTGAGATCACAATACCCATAAACATTAAATCCATGATTCAGAATGTGCAGTTAGGGAATTCTGAATGCATGTGATGATCAAGAAGAGTTCAGAAAATAATTATCAAATAACACTTATGCTCTCCATCGGATCCAAAATAGACCATTATATATTCCATGAATACCATGAAAAAAGAATCAAGATACTGGTGGAACTATCTATAAAACATAACCATGATGTCCAATATATAATTCGTCTTCTTGAAAGGCACAAAAAAAATACTCGAAATGGCTATACCCACTTCAAATATCCCTCTTATAAACATAAATCTCTCTATATATGACTATGTGGTAACCCAAACATAAGTAAATTTTGGAAGACCATATTTCACCTTTATGATGATCAGAAAATTCATCAATGTGGGGAAAGGGAGAAATGTTCTTCATCATTACCTTTTTCAAATTCAAGTAATCAATACATAAACAGATATATACAGTTTCATTTTTTTTACAAAAATAACATGGTAGGCCCAAGGGGAGACGCTTAGGTGAATCAATCCTATAGAATCCAAATATTCATGTTTTAAATTTATTTCTGTAAACTTGTTCTGGGATATACGGTACGAGGGAAGAGATAAATGTTGTGTTCCCATTTTAAAATCAATCAATAATTTAAATATCACTCTAAAGGAAAACCCAATAAATATTCTATATAATCCATTGGAAACAAATCCACCATATGAGGTAATCAACCCTCAATAACACTACCATCATCCTCCAATGGAAAAAATGATAACTAAAAAAATGATATTACACAATTCTAAACAAATAGTTCCATCACGACTTGACCTGGGATACAATTAACAATTAAAAACCTATGTACATTTATCATGTTCCAAAAAGGTCACAAACTATCTATAATAACCATTGTGCACCAAAAATGCACCAACCAATCAACAGTAAGGATCATATCAATGTGGTCTATTTCAAAAATCATAAAATCCCATTATAGCTCGACCACTGATAAGGCATGTGAACATAATGAAATCCTAAAACCATACACTTTATTACTAGCAACATAGTTCGTAACTCCATCACCTATGACATAAGAGCAGTTCGTAAACCCAAATAATCTGAAAGATTGGAAGAGATAAATAAAACATAACCACCAATATAAAATAGAATAACAACTATATAGGATGAAATAAAAATGGTACCATAAACATTTCTAGTTCTTACATCTAGCCCATCTAGTTCGTAGCCCACAACGCGGTGATTATTTAACTCAGCCAGTGCATGAGAAAGACCACCAACATATGGATTCGGACAAAACTGACTCTATGCAGAAGATAATCCATTCCTAATTCCATGAACATAGAACTATAATGCCTCTATTCTTGAAGTCTCTAACTAGTCTGACACCCCCATAGAATCCTAAAATCCAGCTCCACTCTGATTTCAATGGGTGGATCTATCGAATCGCTACAAGTGGACCCTAACTCAAGAAAGGTTACATGGTTTGGGAGGATACGTGCATGCGGGTCATATGTTACCTACCTTCCCAAAATGGTGTCACACAATAGACCCTACATCAGAATCTGCAGATTATGGTCGATTGTAAGGACATCATAATCTACGACCACCCTTCTTCCCCTTCTCATCTTGCATTCTCTTCATTTATGATGACCTACCACTTCCCACAACTGGCACAAATCCCATGAATCTGGGCTGGGTGATGTGATCAATACCCACCATATAAGAATGGTCAACCACCTCTATATAGGTCTTAAAATTAAAAAAATATATGTGATAGTAAATATCTGACTGTAATCCCGTGTTTCACAATAGAGATTTAATTTTCTTGTTGCAAATGATCTCATGTGTGTACTAAACCATCTCTGTGAAGCAATTGGAACACTCCATCACTGTATGGTCACCGTAGGTAAGGTCCATGATCTCTTATGATTTTTTATAGGATAGAACATTGGTACAATACTAATCATTGAATACAATCTCAAAATATTTCAAATTCATTTTCCCAATATTCTTATTTTTAACTACTGAGTCCCACCACCACCAACTGGGACCCTCTAGCAGAAACGAATCACGTTTTACTCAAGCCTATTAAATGGTATCAAGGAATAAAAACATCTACTCTATCTTCTATAGATAATCATATACATTCTAAGGATCTGCATTACCCAATAATGTAGGAGGATTGTTTTTTAGAATCCCCTTGTTCTTTATCATTCCCTTGACTCAGTTAGACTTCTCTAATCGGAGAAGGATTGGGACCCGATCACTTCCCCAATGACTAAACACCCTAGACGACCACTTACACTATTCATTGATCAATTGGTGAATGATGAATCTCTCCTACCTCTTCCTACGATAGCAAAGAAATTCAATGTTGATGCATTTTTCTACAAGAAAAAACCACCAAATGGAAAAACATCAACACAACCATACTGAAAATTTTTAAGCAATAACACACTTTTCCGATACATTAATATATCAAGAAATAACCAAATCCAACACAATAAAAATCATAATAACCAACCTAATCCACCCCCACATCATGTCCATATATAGTTTGCAGGCTGTAAATCTCACCTGGAGAAAAATTGAAATAAAATCCCTACATCCCATGGATGGTTCATATCTTTCACGAGGTTTGTTGCCCGCCACCCTACTCGCAACAAGAACATTAATCCATGATTATCCTACCTCTTGACCATCCATATTAATACCTAAATAACATGACAAAAAAATAGTGAAACCTCAACTAATACCATTTTTAACAAACCTACATAGGGTTCCATTGATCATGATAGTCAACCAGGATTGTGGCATGCCCCGATGGGCATTCCTGATCCCCATGGGCTACCAATAGGTTCTTTGGTATCAAAAAATGAAACATGGGAATGATTTTCAGACATGAAAATAGTTATAAAAAAACTACAAAAAATAAATAAAAATTGAATAATCAAAACCCATCATGGCCGAACAATTTTTATATTCAATGCTTAAAAACATTTAAAAAACCCAAAGGGTCAAAAAACTAAAGGGAAAAAAACAATTTCCCAAAGCCACTATGAAATTAGAGTACTTTCATCCTCAATCCACCACCACAACACCTGCATTGGAAAAACCACTAGTATCCCAAACCACTATCTCCAATCATGTTTCATTAACAGTGCTAAACATAACCAACAAAACTTATACCCAATGGTGTATTTAGGGTGTGAGCCAGAGTGCCGAAGGATTCCACCCGACAAATAGATTTTATGCAATATTTTTTATAAGACAAATTAATATGAATGTTTGGAAGAATGAAAATGAGTAAAAATTTAATGGAAAAAATATTTAAAAAAAACACGAATTCTTTTTATTTAACTGAAAATGTGAACATTATGATTATGGTATGAATTATATTATAAGTGATCACGAATTCACAGGAGATCCACAAGGGAACTAGCACAATTGGGACACTAGGGACATTTTAACTGGGTGAGATAATGAATATTATCCATGAACAATTTTTCGTCACACAGAATCCACTAGGGAGGAGAAAAAATAAAAATTCTAGTTTTCTCCAAACATCGTAAATATTTAGTTATTATTGTATATGTTACTCCCACTAGATGATCCTAGGCCATGATACACCCGAATCAACTAGAATAATAGTTGAATCCAGCCCACATAGATAACTCGGATCCCATTTGTGATAAATTAACATTTCACATGTCACAGGAAACCCTAAATGACATTCGAATCCAAATAAATACATACATTCTAGATAAATCACTAATTTCATAACCAAAACCCTCCTGTAAAACAAAACCCATGCCGAAATCATCTTAAAACATGTTTCAAACCACATTAAACTTTATTAAAAATCTTCAACAATTTATAAAACATTTTCCATAGTCACATAAAGGGAGGACACATTAAATACAACCAATTACCTTTTAAAAATTTATTTTCATGCCATATGCATCTCAAAACCATTCAAAACATATTTCAAAAATCATAAATAGTCCAAAAAATATTGACAGGGGAAAAAATAATATTATAATAATAAAATAATTTTTCTGCATGGAACCAACTTCCTTAATGGTAGATACTTTTTGAAAATGGTGCTAATACATTACTACACATCACGTGTACCCTATAAAGGCATTACTAAAAATAGAACATCTTGGTCAAAGACAAATAATAAGGATTACACACAAAATAGGTCACCAAACCATCTATATATATGAAACCCCATGAAAATCATATATATTTCCTATAAAAGAGGATGAAATCAATGAAGAACATAGTTACTTTAATATTCATGGAGAAACCACATCCAAATCACTACAAACATAGAGGTCCTTGGAGTCAATGGGCAGGGGAGAGGTACTTAGGGATATAAATCCCTAGTGGGGATGAATATGGGAAATTTGGGATTAAATCACGAAGGAACACATCTAGAATTTTATATTTTTCATTGACCTAGGCAAGTCGCATGGTTTACCCGCATAGTTACCTAGGTAAGGGTGCATATTTTGAAAAAATGTGCAAGAACAATGCACACCATGGTCTAAAGCACAAAATTTCCCTTTTCTCCAAAAATACTTAGGAAATATAAGGGTTAAACATGGGTTAAAAAATATAAGAAAGAAATACCGAGAAATTAATACCTTTGATTGATACGAACCCATGAAAATCACATTTAGGTTTTTCACTTCTATGAAAGATGGAAAAAGTAAATCTCATAATTTTTTATATATATAATGATTAAAAATTGGAGAAAAGATAACTATTAACCAATATAACTGTCATTTTTTAGACTAATATAATTATATAATTATAATATTTTATTATTAATTTTTAGTAACAATATATTGACATTATTTTCATATGAAACATCGATGTAGTATTAAACCATAAATTAAAAATAATACAAAAATTAATTTTTAAAATATAAAATGTTATATAATTTGAATTATTTAATGTTATCCACAAATTTTCATTATAAATATGTCAAATATGGGAGTTTTCAAATCATTATATTTGAATTTACAAATTCTCCTGGTGTATTTAATTTTAAGTTAAATTAATATTGGTCAAATTGACAATAATGATATTTTTTTACGATAATAGTTTATATTGTTTTTCAAAAATAAAAAAAGGATAAAAAAGAAAAGGATGAAATTATATAGTATAAAATATTATTATTAGGAGATTTATTGGCTAATTATTTCCTTATAAGTAAAATTTACAACCCTTTATTATTAATAATGCAATAGAGTAGGGAAAATTAATATTTTTTTGAATAACGGTGAATCAAATTTATAATGTTTAAAATCACTCATAAACATATATAAATTATCATAGTTAATAGTATTACAACCATATAATTATTTATCTTCCAATCCAAAACAATGTTTTGGAATTTCCATGAGTTTTTATTTATTAAGATTTAATAATTTGGGAAATTCCAAAAGTGACCATCACCTCAAATAAAAAAGGGTATATCCTCCCTTACTTCATGACACAACATTAAACATTAAAAATATTAAAAACATTTAAAATTGATCATATAAACCCATATATCCACATATTAGATATTTTTTTCTTCCCGAATGATCAACCCTATAGCCCATTATAGGAGATCTAAAGGATTCATTCTCAAGAAGAAGTAGTCTATTCAACAGATCACATTCATTGATATTTTCATTTTCCTGATACAAATATATTTTATTTATCCTTAAATAATATATATAGTATACAAAATATCATATATGTTCGTATGATTATGATAAAACAATTATACACAAACTTTTCTATAAAACAAGATGCGAAAGTATCGCTCATGCATACATACAGATGACCATCTCCACATAGTGATACAATTTATTCTTGATCTACAAAATTTATGGATTTATTTTATATATTCTCCAAAATTTATATAATTTATAAATGAAAATGGTAAAAAAATTAATGATAATTTCTTTTATAAATTCATACAACCATATCATTGAGAGATTATAATGTCTTTTGTGCATACGTGTGGACTACCAGCTCCAAAATGAGATATGATTTGTTTTAATTTTAAATTTAATTGGATGATAATGAGGAAATATTTTATGAATATTTATAATATATAGTAATTATAAATTATTTAATAATGGTTAATTAAAATTTATGGATCTTTCGATCCATCTTTCAAAAAATGAAAACATTTTTTATGCATATATAGGTCTTACCATCAACATGAATGGTCTAATTAATATTTATATCGATAAATTTAATGGATGAATATATAATTATATATAATTAATATATATTTATATATTTATTAATGTTATAGAGGTTATGTGACTAATATAAATGTACAAGGATGAGATGTATTGAATATAAATATACAGGGAAAATGAAACAATTAACACCATGAAGAAAATGTTTTATTAAGAAATTATTGAAAAAGGGGGATTTTTAATTTGATAAAGGGAACACATATGATATTATATTGAGTAAGAAGAAATTTTTTTTGAATTAAAATAAATCAAAATTAATAATAAACGGTGTTAGAGTGTAATTCATGATGTTAAAGCACAGGTGAATGGCTTTATGTTTCAATATCATTGTTTGTCAATATTGTATATGATTTAGTTTTCAATAATAATAATATAATTATTTATCTCTAATGAAACTCATGAATTTTCATATACTCAGGTTATATATTTAAAATTCATTTTTTCCTTCCATCTTCCTTGTCTTATATACTCATGAAATTAAATATATATTTAATGGAAAATTGACATGATTTATATCTTCGACAAAAAACCATTATCCTCCATGTACATGATTTAAAAAAAATTAATAAGGATTTTACAATTCAATATTTTCTTTTCAATTCATTTATACCCAAGATTTAATTTTAATTTTTTTAAAAGTGATTTTTTTCTAACAGTAGGAACAATTTTTATTTTTCTATAAAAATATAACAGATTTTTTAACGTATATATGATCAACACAATTTCTCAATGTTACATAAAAATGATTTATTGGATTAATAATTAAAAAAAATTAAATGTTTTTTTTAATAAATATATTTCCTTTAATATTTATTTCATTTAAAAATAATATTTCAAAATTAAAAGGCTATAATCCTAAAAAATTATTCCAAGTAATCTTTCATAATCATTTAACATGTAGGAATTATTTTTGATTAAACATATTCTTTATATGGGATATTAACCAAGAGTAATATCATTATTCATCTTATGGATTTGTTTTATATAATGAAATTATTAAATGATAATGAAACACATTTCATTCCTATTGATAATTTTATAATGAAATGATTAGAAAAAACATTGTTTTCATTGTATCTTATATGGTGAATGATTTATGATATTGTAGAAAATATATTTATGATTTTCATTTTCTGATTGTGGTTCCATTATAAACAATGTTTTTAATTATGTAATAACAATGGTAGGTGATTACATTATAAAAACTTATGGTTGTTATGTTATATCCAATCATAGTGGGGACCAATATCTCCCTAATAGAAATTGGGTAAAGATTTATATATCATGAGTTAAAATAAATGGAATGGTTATTGAACCTAGTCTAGTAGGGAAAGATGTAAACAATTATATTATAGGGGATGATCCCAAACAACATTTTTCATTTTGGGAGTGGACCCAATGGACTATGATTTCCTAATAAAAGGTCCTTTGATACAAAGGAAATTATTTTCAATCCCTATTTGTATTCCCCAAATCAATATATTTTGATTATGTTATTATTTTAAAGATCATCTTCTTTTATCCCCAATTCATTAAAATTTTATCTAAATCCTTGATTTATAGTATTATATAATATTACGATATTTAATTTGAAGAGTATTTTTTTCAAAAAATATGATCATATTTATATGTCATTACGATGATGATAGGTTTATGTGATCATTGATATCTCCATAGTTTTCTGGAACCAAGATCCTCATCCCCTTTTTTTATGATTTATTTATAATGGTTCTGATGAATGTTATTATTTATGATATATATATGATTTGTAATGTTTATGAATATATATTTGGGAGTCAGCCTAATTATTTTATGAACTAGAATTTTTTGTTTCAATGATTCCAAAGACTATAGACTAAAATGAGTACAGATTAAAATTAAATGTTATGTAAGGATTATACATATACAAATATGTAAAATAATTTTATGAAATTTGTGTCCATCTACAAAAACTACCAATATGGAGGACATTCAAGAAACCTCCACGAATCAAGGGGATTGACCATGATCTAACACACCCAAGGAATATCCAATAGTGGCCCCATGGGATAATTGTGTTGAACTTGAGGAATGGTGGGGAGAAATGAAAATATATGAAGTGAATACACAATTTTACAATGCAATAAAATAAAAAAATAAAAAATTTACATAAAGAATGGGGTGGAATTTTTCACCAAAATTACAAATAAACATAATCAATATAATCCTTCAATTCTGGGAACTTGCGAAGAATTTAAACCAACTATAAAACGAAAGAAGTTATTAATCCATTATTTATCTACTATTAACAGGAAGAAACAATATATAATATTCCACACCTAATATATTGATTGATCATTGTTGAATAACTATTCCCCTAATGATTATAAATAAAATTGGATATATTCGATATCTATATCATGGTTCAACATGATCAATTCATCATTTCACTTTGATACTTATTCACCAATTTTAAACAAAGAACACTACCTCCATCACTAATTCACTCAAGGGTATGGTTATTACCCTAAATATTCATCATAGTGTTTTATTTATATAGGGATCCATGTTTTTGGTTACTAAATAAATCAATTATTTAATTAACTATTTTTCTTAATTTTTCCACCATAGGTCACCTAAAAATTGTCTTGTGTAGACCTATGTTTTTTCATTCCTGTAGTAAACCCCATATTTTGGTATCAACTATAGTCTGTGATTTCCATTCGGAGGTAACTATAATTAGTGAAACCTTTTATTAAAAAAATTAATTTTCCATATTTTCTAACATATAAACACTTATATACATAATATTAATTATTAGGTCACCATACAACCAATCACAATGATAACACTATTTTAAGAAATTATTCATTTAGAAATATTATATGGAATAAATCCTTATATTATAGTCATCAAATTATACCACCATTCATGAATTTTTTCCCTGATTACTATAAGACTCAATAATTTGTGGATGTATATATCCCACATCTTCCACTCGCACTCAAAAGTGCTCTGTTGAATAATAATTTACATCCTAATAATGTGAACATATTTAATAACCCACACACCCACCTAACACACAAAAACACAAGATCTCTCATATCGATAAATGTTCTCCCCTAGGTACTCCATTAGGTGGAACCATAATTAATTCTTTGTTTTACAAATTATCAATTTATAAAGATTCATTCACTAATCATTGCAATTATGAAACAAGGAATGCATCATTTACCCAGTCCAACTATTTTGGATAGTTCAAGTGGTATGAAACAGTTCCAACGCACCATATTATCATGGAAGGATTGAATAAGCTAAGGGATATTATGCTTCCTCATAAAACCCTTAACAATCCTAATTCATGGGATAAACTACGAGAAATGTTATTACTTTGTTCAAACGTCATTAGAAAATGAAGTTAATTTTAAAAGGAAATCTATATACTATGTGATGTCCTCATATGGTCATGGATCATCTAAACTGTCTATATCCTCAACAACACCATCTCCAGGCCAATAATTGATTTCAAACTAATAATATTCTAGAATAAGGGTTAACTAAATGATTTATAGTAAAGTTACACTAAGGGTGTCATGATAATATTTTAGTGGTAACTATTATTAAATAATATATCTACAAATGGTAATTTCTCGTCCCTGCATTTTCTGAAGTCTTATATGTTGCATATCAAAATATCCCCCAATACATGGATAGTCGTCTCGGTCTACCCTTAAATCTAGAGGTGAAGCCCCATTATCATCACTAAAAAGTTCCCAAAACACTCCTACAGATATATATATATATATATATATAACCACTAGGTGAACTAGGAATAATGGTAAGAGATGATCCTCATGGGTACTACATGATGTCAGATGATCTATCGCTCATACTATGTCCCCCAATTGTCAACATAATTATTTACCTTGAGAGAAAGTATGTGTGACAACATGGTATAATGGATTTAAATAATATATAAATAATCATGTAGTCTTGAATTATTATGATGTCATAATAAAATTTACATACTTTTTTCATTCTACTTCCACGGAGACACTCTTTAGGCTATGTCAAGATTGCTGGAAAGCAGTGTTCAGTGTATATCTGCTGACATGTGAGACATTGAGATACAATCTTGGAACTACAATACATAAAATCTTACCAATAAGTCATCTAATGGAGGTCCTTATATATCATTTCCCCATCTAGATGTATATCACTGGGGGGGGGGACTCCCTCATCACATCCTGTCGCAAAGTTACTAGTACAATCTTATATCCCATGTAACTGATGACATGATCCCCTACATTAAAAATCCATATAGTCAATCTAAGGAGGATGTATAGTCATGTATAACATCCTATTTTATTTATAATAATTTATATTACCTCACACAATAAATTGGAGGATGATTCACCACATTAAAATAAAGATATATTTCAACACTCTAAACACATATTCAAGTACTTCCTACAATATCATCAACACGAAACCGAACCTAGATCGATAAAAATCACTAAACACTATATAATACATGCCTTCACACAATAAAATCAATATAAAAGAACACATAAAACACATATTATCTAGTAAAAGGAACTATCACATTACTCCCTCAATGTAGAAATAGGCCCTTTAAGTATTAAGGTGGTCATAGGGACTCGAATCCTATTGAATTCCACCATGAACATAATGTAGAACCCCTTCAATAAAAGGAATCACCACACCTCCTGCATTCACTTGGATGGATCCAAAATAAGAATAGAATTAATGATATGTTGGTCTATGTATTAACCATGATATTAGATTACATTTCCAACATGATTTAAACCTTGAGGTTCCATAATTGGTTCTTCGGTGGAATACAAAATAACTGTATCTCCTAGAATATGTCTAGGAAAATCCAAAAATTATCTGCACATCCCTTTTCTATCTACGAGAAAATTATTATGCGATTGATGAAGATAACTAAAACCTAGTATAAGTATGGCTCAAAGATATATATCACAATATCCATTATGATTGTGTGGGAATTCAACACACAAAAAGGAATCTCGTGGAACTCATAGTTTCCATAGCTATGTTAGAATTCTATCTTCATCATATCATCCTTGATAACCCTCTGTGTTTTGGTAGAACAACCTTTTATAAATCATAGTGATACCACTAACACTTCTACAATTTTTTAAGAGATCATAAATCATTGTAATGGGATATTATTTTAATATCATTTTCAAATTGTGAAGAAAATTGTTAAAAAACTCCTCAAGATCCTATCTATGTTTTTGGTGAACGTAACTAAATCTTATGTTGGTGAGGCCCATGGCCAAATAAAAAATATTATCCTGAATGTCCATAAATTTCACACTAATTTTCCAAATGTATTTAGGTACATATTTTTTGTGGAAGAAGATATTTTTGCGGTCTTGGAGTGAATGAAATTGAATAATTCAATATAATTTTATATATGTATACCCAAAAAATCTCCTGATAATAAATTAATAAAAAAATATACTGCTAATGGAATCACAATTTTTTAAGTGGCCGCTGAAATAATGTAACGCCCCAACACTAGTTACCCAGAGTCAATGCATTATTACATAGCATTATTATGATACAAGAAATCATGTCCCGACAGACTGATCTGTTTAGTAGCTGTGGAAGTACTAGATACATTAAAAAGTATTACATTACATCATGAAATAAAAACATCAAATTTTTTTCCCCATTTACCACACTTATAACATTATACTATCCCTGAAGGTCAACCATAAAATATTTCTTCACATCTTGGAAAAAATAAAACCTAGAAATGAGTGAGCTCAGATGCTCAGTAAGGATAACAATATAGTGGAAACATTCATAATTAAGAATAAATATTTAAGAAAATGTATAAGACTAAAAAAAAGAATTTTAAACATAAAAATGAGCATAATATGAAAAAGATAAAATCAAAATTTTCCATTTACATATTCACATGGATATTCTACTAGTAGAATAATCACATGCAATATGAATAACCACTCTCATAATGATTGAATGCATAATTCTAGACTTCAAAACCACATAGTCCATGCCCTGTGCCTAGACTACATATAAGATTTTTTCAAGGCCTTGTTCTAAGGATCTAGTTTGTCTTATGAGATCTGTGATGCATCGAGGAGCTTTAGAGGGCTCCACCAGTCACTTATTAAGTCCAATACATTCCTAATATGAAAGAGGTTTAAACATAACATAAAAATTCAAATTAAAACAAGAATTTGAAATGTCAAGTCATTATCCATAAACCATGAATGGTATACAAATAATACATCCATTATAAAATATATCCCAAAACATTCAATAAATTGAGGAGTATTTGTATCACAATAAATCAACTTCAAACATGTTTAAAATACATAAAAGGATGTTGACATAGATGAAATCAAATTTTTTTGAAATAATTACATATTTCTAGTTTGAAATTATTTAAAAGAAATATAATCATAATATAAAACATTTATTTTTAAAATATGTTTATAATATTGTAAGGGAATCTTCGAAGGTGTTATAATTACGGAAAATAGCCACACCTGTTGTGTAAGTTAAAAAATATTCTTTGGTTAATGTTTTTGAAAATGCAATAAATGACCTTGTTAGGAAAATAACGGAATGATTCCATTATAAAAATCTTATAATAAGTCAAAAAAGGGTATACATGACATTAACCCATAGTCTAGTAAATATTAAAAATCTTTTGAAATAAATTTTTGTGAAACATAGATGTGTATGATATAGAGGTCCTAGTAGATACATACGAAAAAACAACCACATGTAATTAAGAGCTTGTGAAATTAACACATTCCATGTACTTTTCCTTAGTCTAGGGTATGTTAGCCTCATTTATAATAGTAAAATAATTGTTATTAAATTAAAAAATAACTAAATACAAAAATATTATATCATATATGATCCTTTAATATTGCATTGTTAATAATATTTTAGTAGTATCATAATTTCTGGTGTTGACTGGAATGTTTTCCATTATATTCTCAGTTACGTCAGCCATTTTTTTTATAGATAGGATTTATTTTTCACTTATAAAGAATTATATTATGTTCTTAAGAATTATTTTCAATCATAAAATGATAATTATTATTAAATTATTATGATAGGGAATGAATCTCATCACGTTCGTGGTGATGGAAATCCATACGTACGCACGAACGACAATATCATTATATTGATGGTGACATCGTATGTAATTAGATGGTTTGTCATATATACAGAATCATTAACATTTTATATTTATTATTTAAATTATTTATACTCATTATTTTACCCATCCAAATAGTTATGTGTTTGAATAACAAACTACACCACGACGTGGAGACGGTAAGCCGTACGTACACACGTATGGTGACTTTGTCATTCATTTGATAGATAGAATAATTAATATGGTTGTACCATTTTTAAAATAACATCACAATATATAGAATATTATGAAGTTATTATTTTATAATGGAAACAATAAATAAAGAGGAAGTTGAAGTAGAAAAGAACTTGAATGAGGTGATGAAATATTTACCTCTTCTTCCAGTTCTTCCTTTTGATTTCATCAAAAGGGATCCTAAGGTTTAATTTATGTTCAAAGGAAGGCCTCTAGGATGAAGGGAGTAAAATTAGGAGGATATTTCGGCTGGGGTAGGGCGATAAAAATGTCTTGGGAGATGTAGAATTTAGATAAGGGGAAGTAACCTTTTATAAGAGAGGTGAGGGTCACTTTAGGAAAAGCTTGAAATTTGATTTTATAATAAAGTATTTTTTGGTTTATAATGGATCCAAAATGATTTATTTCAAATATAAGGTGGGTATGGGTCGCAAAAATCCTCAAAAAATAGTATTGAGAAAGGTTTATGTCACCATATTAAACTTATCTTTTAGATTTAACTCTTAGTGAAATAGTTTGACATTTACCATGCCTCTTGGTATTTTTCTGTTATATAGTTAATCAACATACTATAACAAGACAAGAGAACCTCTAGTAATTAATTATTAATATATATAACCTTATATAAGTCTTTTGGATGAATCTTTGATTTTTTAGAATATTACATCAATTAAAAATAATGTATTTGTTTTAAAAACTCAATTTTGTCAATTTTGTCACTATTTATTATTTGGTTTTTGTGAAAATAATAACAACATGATTACATAAAGAAATTATATAATCAACCATAAAATGTCACAGTAATATTGAAAATTTGTGTAATTCATCAAAAGTTTCAAATTACATTTATTTGGATATATATAATGACAAATATTTTAATATTTCATTAATAATTTTATTACTAAATCATCACTCTGTCATAAATAAATTAAATTATTTAATGTCTAAAAATTATCAATAAAAATCCATTATGTAGTAAATATTTTTATATTTTAAATGAATATTTATAGTATAATTTATCTTATGTATAACTCTATATTAAAAATGGTTTAGTTAATAAACTTTGAATTTGACACTATTTTCTCTTCCTTAAATAAAATAATAATAAGTGTCTTAATCTAATCCTAGTGGAAAAGGATCATATTTGATTCCTAAGGTTGATTTTGGTCAAATTACAATTATCCAATATAATTATGACATGTGTATGTGTAATTATAATGTCATTTTTACCCTTAATTGCCCAATTTAATTTTAACCTTGGTAAATAAAAGTCAAAAGGTACTATTCACCAAAAATTATTTTCATCATATTGAAGAACATTTTACATACTTATGTCAACCGTGTCTCTCAGAATTTTGAAATTCAACTCACAGAAGTGGTAAAATTATGTTTTATGCAAATTTGTAAATGCTCTTAGAAGGTGGGTAATAGACAGTAAAAAGTTCAACAAAACTTTATACATATAATAAAATGACTCCAATGAATTACATTGAAAATTTATATTGATTATATATCTATTTTAACCTAAAATAAATTAAAATAGTAAAACTAATTATTTTAATAAAAATTTGGTTTTAAACAATAATGCTGGGTTTTTACTATTCATCAAAAACTGAAAGTTCTCAGAAAAATACCAAAAATTCACTCTAAGATAATTTTGATATTCTGAATCCAAAAATGAAGTCCATTTTGAATGTTAAAATTTTTAAAATATTATAATTTGGGTATTACTATTCATAATTTCTAGTTTAATTTGTCGTGGTGTGTTAAAACTCTATATTGCTTACAACGCAAGCTATTGAATTATTCAAAGGTAAATATAACGTGGAAGCTTGGGGTGTTACATTCTCCCCTCCGTAAAATAATTTCATCCTTGAAATTTCAACAATATTACTGCGTAAAATGATATAGGTGGTTCTTCATCATAAGTTCCTCTGGGTCCCATGATGCCTCTTCCAACATATGGTTTCTCCATAGAACATTCACCAGAAGAGTTGTCTGGTTACTCAATACTTGGTCTCTGGTATAAAGAATTTTTACATGCTCTTCACAACAATATTAATCATGTTCCAGTTCAATTCCCTCTTAGGTGAGTACAAGCATTGGGTCAGGTATGTATTTTCTTAATAGTGATACGTGGAACACATCATGAACTTTGGAGTGATTTGATGTCATTGCCAAATGATAATCTACAACTCTAATTTGTTCTTGAATTCTAAAAGTTCTGATGTACCAGGGAATCAATTTACACTTCTTATTGAATCGTTTAACACCCTTCCTTGGAGATACCTTCAAGAAAATATGATCTCATATATGGAATTCTAGATCCTTCCTCTGATTAGTGGAATAGTTATTTTACCTACTTTGGGATACATTGATGTCGGTTTGGATAATCTTCACCTTTTCCATTGTTTCCTCAACATGTTCTGGGCTTACAAGGTTTCTATCACCAAAATCATCCATACGAGTTGGTGTGCGACATCTCTTTCGATATAACGCTTCTTATGGTTCCATATGAATAATTTAATGGAAGATGATATTATAGTATAATTATACTAGAGGTAAATATTGATCCCACATACCGTAAAAGTAATGTGAGGAAGATATCAACATGTCTACTAGGGTTTGAAAAGTCCTTCTAAGTATCCATCAGTTTGAGTTTGGTAGGAAGTGCTCAAATGAAGCTCAGTATCCAAGGCCTTCTGAAGACATTTCCAAAATCTTAAAGTAAAACGTGGATTCAAATATGAAACAATTGATAGGGGTACACCATGGAGTCTTAAAACCTCATTAAAATATAGTCTTCCCATACGTTCAATTGGTTAATATTCTCTTATAGGAAGAAAATGTGCGGACTTGGAAAGACTATCAATAATGTCGCATATTTCATCATTACTTCTATGTATCTTTGGTAGCTCCATGAAAAAGTCCATTGTAATATTATCCCATTTCAACTTAGGTATGGGAAGAGGATGCATGACTCCTCCACGCTATTTCCTTCCTGTATTCACTGGTTGGCAAACTGTACATCTAGTCACAAAATCAGCAATCTCCCTCTTTATGTTGTCCCACCAAAATTGTTCCTTCAAATCTCTATACATCTTGGCACTCCCATGGTGTATAGAGATATTTGAGCTATGAGAATCATCCAACAATTCTCTTCTGAGATCAGGTATGTTAGGAACACAAAATATCTTCCCAAATTTCAAAATTACATCTTCATATATAAAGAGACTCAATCTCCCATCATTCACAGCTTTAATAATCTTTTTAAACTCTTCATCAACAGTCTGAGAACTATTTGTCCTTTTCTAGTAACGATGGTTTGGAAACCATTTAAAAAAGTATTGATGTTTCACCTTCCATGGTAATTCCCGTATCCATCTTTACTAGATCCATGAAAAAAGAATCCCTTTCAACTCTCATCTGGTTAAAAACTCCATGATCCTTTCTACTCAAAGCATATGCCGCCATATTTTCCTTCTCGGGGTGGTAATGTATAGTGAAATCATAATCCTTAAGTAGTTATAGCCATCATCATTGCCTTTAGTTTTGTTCTTTCTATGAGAAAATATACTTCAAACGCTTAATATCAGTATAAATCTCACATTTTTCACCATTGAGATATTGTCTCTATATTTTCAACGAAAATATTATAGCTACTAACTCAAGATCATGAGTAGGATAGTTTTCCCATTAATATTTATCTTTTTTGATGCATATGAAATAACTCTATCATTGTATATAAGGACACAACCAAGTCCTTTCTTTGATTCATCATTATAAATAACCAAACCAACATTCTCTGATGCAAGATTCTAGATATGAGTATTAATGAATATTCTCTTCAATTCTTCGAAACATTCTTCAGACTCTTTTTTCCAAACTAATTTATCCCCTTTACGTGTGAGCATGATTAATGGGTTATCCAATCTGGAAAAAATCTAGAGAAAACACCAATAATTACTGGATAAAACAATAATATAGTATACCTTAGTGATACTCATCAGTGTTGTCCATTCAAGGATTACCTGGATCATAGAAGGATCAATAGAGAGTACTTCATAAGAGACAATATTTACAATAAATTAAATCTCATAAATCTAGAATTCACACATGATAAATTTACCATATAATTCATTTCATCTAAGAGCCCTTAGGATAATGCCCAAGTGATTTTCATGATCTTCGTAGATTTTTTTGTATACCAAAATATCATCAATAAATACCACTACAAATTCATGAATATAATCCTGGAAAATTCTATTCATTAGATTCATGAAGAATGTGGGTGCATTAGTCATTCCAAAAGGAATTACATTAAACTCGTAATTACCGTACCTAGTTCGAAATGCTATTTTTGTAATGTCTTCCCTCTTTAAACATAATTTATGATATCCAGATCAAAGGCCTATCTTTGAAAAGTAATGAGCACCATGAAGTTGGTCGAATAAATTACCAATACGAAGTAGGGGATAATTGATCTTTATTGTTAGAACAATGATCTCCATGTAGTCAATGCACAACCTCATAGATTTATCATTATTTATAACAAAATGAATAGGGGCTCCCAATGGAAAATCACTAGGGAGAATAAATACCTTATTACTCAATTCCTTTAGTTGTTTCATTAGTTCCACTTATTCCATAGTGGCCATTCTATAAGGGGTCTTTAATATAGGCCTTGAAATGGGAATTAAATCAATGGAAAACTCAATTTCTCACTCTGGAGGATGTCGAGGTAAATCCTTTGGAAACACATCAATATATTCATGCACAATAGATATATCCTCTATTTGAACATTATTTTCCTTGTCCATAGTTATTTAATTATATTCTTCCCCAATAATTGAATTTAGTAGAGCTACTTGGGGTGGATCTAGATAATAATCAGGTGGTAACATTTCTGCTCAAAAGATAAGGTACTTCTTATCCCTATCGAAAATTGAACCCTCCTTTTTCTTACAATAAATTTTTTCATCATTGTCCAAAATCCAATCCATAATTAAAATTATATCAAATTAAATCATTGGTATGATGATGAGATCAAAATATAAAAAGCATTTATATTTCATAATGTGAACTAATTCCCAAAGAGTTGTTGCGATGATACATCCATTAGGAGTTTTTTCTGGAAACTCCTTGGTTAAATCAAATTGAAAATATCTAATTTTCATAGAAAACAAGGATGATATGAAACAATGTGATGATCCGTAATCAAATAAATCATTGGATAAACTTGATGAAACTATTAAATTACCTACCATAACTTTATTCAGAGCTTCAACCTAAGCAGTAGTGATCACATATGATTAGCCTTGCTCACTTGGCCTTTCTTGGGTATGTTTCCATGGCTCTTAGGACATTCATTTAAATAATTACTCTTTTATCTACAACTATAGCATTCAAAATTGACATCCACTTTCTTCACGATCCAATCATGGCCGTGGTGGCCTTTTCAACACACTTGTAAAAGACTCCCATTACCTTCAGGAATGTACAAGGGTGTTTCTTCCCACATTTACCGCAGGTTGGATATTCAAATTTTCCCATCTTCCCCTTATTCCCATTTTTCAGAGTGTTTAGTAGATCTATTCTTCTCATGCTTTTCTTTTAAGTAGTAAGACTTAGAGAATTCCTTTTCTATCTTGACACCTCGTAAGACAATATCTTCATATGATTAGAAGGATTGTGAGACTAATGCTCGACAAAGGAATGGATTTAACCCATCAACTAATCAATCAATATTATTACATGGGTTACATATGTAATCTGCCGCATGCCTTGAAAACCTTGTAATGATTTCCTCATACTTTGTGACATTCCCATCCTCCTTTTTCCTTAGAATCCGAAATTTCCTTTCCATATCTGCTCGATGGTCATGAGGAAAGTATTTTTCTATGAGGATTTCATTAAACCTCAATACATTCCACGTTTGATACTTCTTTATCTTCTTTTCTTTTTTGTATTAATGACCACCATTGATCTGCATATTCCGTGAGGCGATAACCAGACCTGGAAATTTTTTCCCTTTCAGTACTCCCCAAAGCTTGAAATATTTTCTCTATGGAATATATCCATTCCATAGATACTAATGGAATTGAACTCCCATTTAATGTAGGTTGTTGTTTTCTTATGGAGCAGTCAAACATTGATACTCCTCCTTGTGGATCTAGGTGCTCCATATGGGTAAGGTTGTTATTCATAAACTGAGTGAGTTGTCCTAGTATGGAAATAAGCTGATTAGCACCAGTTGCATCACCAGCTCCACTATAATTTTCCTGAGTCAAAGGGAAATACCTACATGAATTATATGGGTTGATATAGTTTCCATTATTCCACTAGGCACCATTTCTAAACAATGGCGTAGACTAGATTAGTTTATGAATCACAATACATAATTCCAAACATGTAAAATAGTTAACATATATTGAACAATATATAGATATAATCCATAATCATAAAAATGATTTTTTTGAATAAGTATATACTCATAAACCCTTCATAATGGTTTGTAAAGAAAATTTAAATTATCCTAAGAATATCCCTTGGGAGTGTCGTAACCAAGAGTGCAGTAAGGCCCATTGTCGGGCACCAGTTCCCATTCGAGTTTAGCTCAAAGCGGTGTTTTCAGATTTTACCCCTAGGTACATCTGTACCAGAGCCGCCTCTTCCTGCTCATAACCGCAAAGGGTTGAATTTCTTCTAAATCACACAAAATATCTACATTACCATAATTATAGGATTTTCTTCTATACTAATCCTAAAATTCCATCTTAGGGTAATATTCTCTAATCAGAGTTTTACAAAATCTAGCTTCCAAGGAATGTACTAGACTTCCTCAGATACTAAATGTAATTCCCTGACCCTAGTTACCCTATGTCAGTTCATTATTACATAACATGGCATGATACAAGGAATCATGTCCCGAAAGAAGGATTATTTTAGTATCCTTTGAAGTACTAGATACATTAATATGTTTTACATTACATCATGAAATAAGAACGTCAACAACATTTTGTCCCCATTGATCACAATTATATCCTTTGCCTATCCCTAAGGGTCAACAATAAAATAATTCATCACATCATGGGAAAAATAAAACATAGAAATGGGTGAGATCAGATGCTAAGTAAGGATAAAAATATAACAGAAACACTCATAAAGAAGTATAAAAACTAAAGGCAATGTATAAGACTAAAAAAATTCTTTCAAACATAAACATCAGCACTATATAAAAAATATAAAATCAAATAATGAAATTTTCTTATTCACATGGATATTCTACAAGTCAAATAACCACATGTAATATAAATAGCCACTTTCATTATGTTATAATACTTAATACCAGACTTCATAACCACATAGTCAAGGCCTTGTTCAAATACTACAAATAAGATTTTGTTAAGGCCTTGTGACAAGACACTAGTGTGTATCATTAAACCTATGATGCATCGATCTGCTATAGCGGGGTCCACCCATCACATACTATGTCCAATGCATTCCTCATATGAAAAAGGATTAAACAAAACATAAACATTCATATTAAAACTAGCATACTAAATTTATATTCATTGTCCATAAACAATGAATGGTATAAAAATAACACATCCACATTCAAATATATCCCAACACATTCAATACGTTATGGAAGATTTTTATCATAATAAATCAACTTCAAATAAGTTCAAAATCCATCAAAGGATATTGATATAGATGAAATAAAAATATTTTGCAATAAATACCTCTTTATATTTTGAAATAATTTAGTAATATTTTAATTATAAAATAAAAAATTTATTTTGAAAATAGTCTTATAATATTGTAAGGGAATCTTTTAAGGTTTTATAAATATGGAAAATAGCTGCACTTGCTGTATAAGTTAAAAAAATTTCTTTCCCTAATTTTGTCGAAAAGGTCGTAAAGGAACTTTTTAGGAAAATGACAGAAATATTCCATTAAAAAAATTAATAAAAAGTCAAAAATGAATATAACTTCCTTTAACCCATAATCTAGTAAATAGTAAAAATGTTTTGAAATACATTTTTAAGAAACATGGATGTAAATGATAGAGAGGTCTAGGTAGATACTTATGCCATTTTTGTTCTGTATAAGATATATTTTATTCATATCCAGAATGGTATTATGTTGTTAAAAATTATTCCTAATCATAAAATTAAAATTATTCTTGAATGATTATGATGGGAATTAATCTCATTGCGTTAGTGGTGATTGTAATCTGTATGTATGAATGAGGGAAAATATCATTTAATTGATGAAGAAATCATATGTTATTTAATGGTATATCATATATACAGAATCATTAAAATTTTATATTTATTATTAACCTTAGTTATACAAATTATTATACCCATCCAAATAATGATGTGTTTGAATAACAAACTACACCACGACGTGGAGACGGTAAGTCGTACATACACACGTATGGTGACTTTTTCATTCACGTGATGGATAGTATAATGAATATGGCTGTACATTTTTTATAATCACATAAAATTATATAAAATATAATTGAGTTATTATTTTATTGTTGAACCAACATATAAATAGGAAGTGGAGGAAGTAAATAACATGAAAGAGGTGATGAAATATTTACCTCTTCTTCAAGTTCTTCCTTTTGATTTGATCAAAAAGGCTCCATAGTTTAGCTCTCTGACTAATAGAATGCCTATAGGACGAAGGGAGAAATGTGGGGATGAAATTTGGGAAGGTTATGGCCGAGAAAAATGGCATAATAGGTATACAATTAAGAGAATGGAAAGTATACTTTTATAAAGGAGGTGAGGGTCACTTTAGAAAAATCTTGAAATATTATTTTATAATAAAATATTTTTTGGGTTTTTATGGTTCAAAATTGATTTATTTCAAGGATAAGTTGTGTATGGGACGAAAAACACTGAACCAATAGGGATTAGATAGGTTTAGGTACCCATATTAACCTTATCTTTTAGATTTAAGTCTTAGTTAAATAGTATGACATTTACAATGACTCTTTGTATTTTCGTATTATATAGTTAATAAAAGAAATATAACTTGCCAACAGAACCCCAAGTGGTTCATTATTAATATATATAACCTTATATATGTCCTTTGGATGATCATTATATTTTTAGGAATACTATATCAATTAATAATGTAGTATTAGTTTTAAAATCTCAATTATGTCTATTTTGACACCATTTAGTAATTGGATTTTCTGAAAATCATAACAACATGATTACTTCGAATGAAATTAACTACTCAACCCTAACATGTCATATTAACCTATAAAATTAGTCTAATTCATAAAAAGTGTCAAATTACATTTATTTGGAAATTTATAATATCAAATATTTTAATATTTCATTAATACTGTAATTACTGCATCATGATTGTGTCATAAATAATTTAAAGTATTTGATGTCTAAAAATTATAAATAAAATACCATTATGTAGGAAATATGTTTTTTTCTAATTAATATTTATATTGGAATTTAACTTATGTCTATCCCTATATTAAAAATGGTTTAGTTATTAAACATTTATTTTAACGCTTTCAACACTTCTTTAATTAAAATAATAATAAATGAACTAATCTATTCCAAGTGGACCCAAAGGATCATATTTTATTCCTAATGTTGGTTTTGGTCGAATTAAACTTATCCAATATAATTAGGACATGTGTTAGGGTAATTAAAATATCCTTTTGACACATAATTACCAAATTTACTTTTAGCCGTTGTAAATAAAATTCAAATGTTACAATTAACCAAAAATTATTTTCATCTTATTTAACAAAATTTTACTTATATATTTCAACCATGTCTCTTGTATTTTTCAAATTATACTAAAAAAATCGGTAAAATTATGTTTTATGCAAATTTGTAAATGCTCCTAAAAGGTGGGTATAAGACGGTAAAATGATCAATAAAATTTTATATATCTAAAATTCTTATAAAAGGACTAAAATTAATTGCATTGAACATATATAGGTATTACGTTTCTATTTTGACCAAAAATAAATTTAAATAATATATCTATTTATTTAATTAGTTTCAAACAATAACGCAGAGTTTTTCACTATTCATCAAAAATAGAAAGTTCTCTGAAAAATACTAAAAATTCACCCTAATATAATTTAGATATTCCGAATCCGAATATGAAGTACATTTTGAAAATTAAAATTTATAAAATTTCAAAAAGTGTGTATTAATATTCATAACTGCTAGTTTCATTGGTCATGGTGTGTTAAAACTTCATGTTGCGTACAACATAAGCAACTACATTATTGAATGGGAAACATACCGTGGAAGATTTGGGTGTTAAAAATAATGGATAATCTAACCATCTATTTCTTGATGGGAAAAAAATTTAAAAAGAAATTGCCACGTGGTTGTCTATGAGATATCTCTCACCCACAAAGGTGAATACTGTACCATATATCCAAAGGTAACTATCTCACCCATGATAATAGTTTATCATTTTTCAGAAGTTGGAAAGCATGGGTATAAAATAGAAATTTTCATATGGATTTATAGTGACGAAAAAGAGGCCCCATAAGAAATTTATCCCATGAAACACCATCTCACACTATGGAAAAATAAGTTATTTAGAGGATTCACTACCTATAAGGATCTCATTCTATAACTGGTGGGATAATCATTCAAATATATGACAAAAACACACAAAATAGATTAGGAGGTGATGTAATGAATAATTTATATATATATGAGTACATGAGAAATGGTAGAAAACATACAGATCATACCCCAAATCATCTCGTGAGTAGCTTGGACGCAACCCACCAAATCCTACATTTGTGAAAATCCAAGGGATACAACATCCTATGTTTGTTTTAAGACACTTTTAAATAGCGGTAAAAGTATCTCATAGTTTTAACATCTACTATTTTCTCTATATATCAGAGTTACTTCAAATCCATATCCAACACCTCCTCCCTAGGGACCACCATGACTGCAGATAAAGTACCCATGATCATGATGATACCTCTATTTTTGGGATCCATACAAGACTATAATCTACACATTATCATGTTGGGTTGTGAAATAATGATCCATGTTGTTTATACCATTATAATAATAGTATTTTCTTATTCTAGACAGACCATATTTCTTGGGTAATCCAAGAATTACAAACCATGTTCCTAATTTATTGAATGGGTATGCCTCCTACTATAAGGCACTGATGAATGAAATATACTTGATATTATAAGTGACTATGGCCTATTATGATTACATTATCTATATCCATATATAATTCCTCTTCAAGGAAGTTATATGGAATAACATCCCACTTCAGTACACCAACATATGATAGAATTCTTATGAAGAGTATAGTATCATGAATGTATCTATGAATGACCAGCTCAAACATCAATTTATATAATAAACCCTCTCTCACCATGTCAAAGGAGTAGATTGTGTGGTCACCTAACCTCCCAATTAACTCTTCCACTATCACATCACCCTAAGACATCTGTAAAAGTTCAAAAATATAAATAGATGGATTCATATATGTGTAAGATTCATCTTAGAAAAACTATAGAAACCATGATCGTGAGATATTATCTACATCAAATGTCTTCGTGATTAGACTCCACATGTCCCCTACTGCTCCAAGGAGAAGGATTACTGCATGAAGAACCCTCTAATTATCCATATTTCAAACAAGCCAGAAGACTTTGACCACTAAACTAGACAATCAACCATTACATGGGGGTCCAGATCACTATGAAGCCCATATGTTCTATACTAGTGGACTCACACAATGAAATTGTTCTACATGTATCATCATCAAATCCTACTAGAGTTATAAACTACTCCACAATAAATGGAACTTCTCCCTACCCACATAAAGGACCAACATAATATATAGTCCCAGGAAATAGACCTCATCACTCAATTATTCATCATCATGATCCTATATCAGCATCATGGCGTGTTTTCATTGAAGATGCATTTTAAATGTTATCATGATTTATCATAAATAAATTATCATATATGGGGAGATAAATCTAGAAGGATATTCAAAGGAATCAATGATGCATTACATGTTTTCTTTTTGTTCATTATAATAATTTTATTTTTATGTTGAGTAAAAATAATGGTTGTGAGTCTCTTGGGTAATAAATACATAAGTTGAAACACCATAAATTGTTTCCCGTGCATTCAAGATGCACTTGAGGAATGCCAAATAATTTTTTTTGAGTTCCCATATAATCCACCACATTGTATAAACTCTAATAAAAAACTTAAATATAAACTCATATAATAAAACTATATAATGATCCATCCCTATGAGACTTTATTAGATAATTTAAAGTGGAGTAAAACATCCCACAACTATATAAAATAGTAAATAAGTTTGAGGAATTACCCAAGAAGCCAAAAACTAATAATGGAGGACTCATCCTAATGTACCTATACACATAGACCCCACCATCACTATGAAAAAGTGTAAATGAATAATAAATGGAGGAAACATCTAAATTAAATCAATGCATCAAATAACCTCAAGGTAATATATCAAAAAATTAAAATATCAATTCTTAAAATAATAGGGAAAAATATAATCCAAACAATAAATTAATCCCATACCGTGAAAAAAATGGAAAAAAATACAGGGAGATCATAACTTTGTATCTCTATGTCCAACCCCAAAATGTGGTCGATGTACTTATGTACTGCTATGATCCACCTAATTCACTACTAATATTCCTACCATATTTATAAAAAATACATGTTTTTTAATGTCAATTGAAGGGGTCAGTATATACATACACATTATGATTATATGAATACCATGAAGGGAGGAACAAAAATAAACAACTCACTGTCATAAATCCCAATAGCAATTGGGGATAAAAAAAATGACATATTTGATATTAAATAAAACATCATGATAGAGAATTGGGTTCCCCATCTTCACAAACTAGTTAATTTTGAGGAGTCTTCAGACAAATCTATAGTTTCATTCTGGATTCCCCGCACCATGAGAAACCACACCAAAATATTTGTGGAGGACCAACACCTCACCACTACACACCGTAGTTGAGCTGGAAAAGTATACCATGGATATTACACACCCTAGCATGTTGGGGATGTTCCAATACATAGGTAGAGGACCCAATTCTTAGTTCTTAAACCATGATACACACTCTTGGTAGAGGGCACATTACATATTAATTCAACAGGCTTCCACATGGAATGTTGAGGACCCCCAACCTCAATAGTTGGAGAGAGAACATCTCTTAACATAGGGAATTAAAATAAACTCCCATACCATTAATATGTACCCTAGAATATTTCCTTGTACACTAACTATGTATATATTAACTATAATTATTCGATTACCGGGACACTCCAATGTAATCCATCCATTTCGATGTTCCTACCAATGTCTATTCTAGTGTGCTCATTGAGTGTAAGTTGATAGACCAAAACCATGTCCAACATCTTGTATGAGTGTTATTGGATTTTTTATTTTCATCTTCACCTATAACTATACACTCCATACATATGGAATACATGTCCTATATTGATGGATTTCACACCATGAATTTCAGGATAATATATAAAGTGAATAAAAATGATGTGTGCCTTACAAATTGATGATGCTACTATTCTACCTGAGATCTCTCTGGTGTTGTCAAATATAGGGTTGATAATTCCTTATCCATCAATTGGTGTTAGATTCATGCCACATGAACCCCGTGCTGAGTGATACCATAAAAATTATCCTGTTCCATCATAAACAACTATGGATAATAATATCACCAATATCTCCTTTACCAAAAATCTATATAATATCATTATTGATCCGGAAACAACTAATCTTATTATCATTCTCATGAACATCACATATTAGGGGTTTTTATCACGCTTGAAACCTCCATAACAATATTAACCCCTGACATTGTTGGATAATAGAGAAGAACATGAGGAATGGTTGTTAAAAATATACATAAATGTTCTGAACCCTACATTAGTTGATTCAATATTATCAAAAGATTAGAAAATGTAGGAACCATGCGGTGTAATCATGCACAACAATTACAAATAAAATGTACAAATATTAATTCTCAATTGTGGGATCATGTGATGAATGGAAATAACCCAAAAAATAATAGAACATTGTAATTAAATTGTAATTGGTAATCAAGGGGAAAAGTTAAAATAAGAATACCTACGATGGTTATAAATAAATCATTATTGATAAATTATATTCTAGTGATGGGAATGAATTTTTGGTAACAGATTTTTCATTCACATGGTTCATCGTGATCCATCCATCATCACTCATTGATTCCAATTTTATAATGATGAATGACGATCACTAAATCTAATCTAATTAACTCGGTGTTATTATGATTACATTTAAAAACATTATAACGATGTAAATATAAAGTGATTCAAGGTTAAGGGTGGTTCGATAAATAAATAATAAAATTAATTATTTCACTTAACATATAATCCAATTGCCTCCTTTACTAAATTTACCAAAAATACCTAAATTAAATCATGCATTCGTAAAACCTTGTATACATAAATCTACACATCTCTAGGATTTTACATATAAATTCTATATCAATGATAAAATAATTTATTACCAAATAATCCCCACAAGTGTTATAATATATATGTTAATATTTATAAAATACTCTTTTCATCACCCGAGACACCTAAAAAGAACATCATAACCTTAAGAAAATACATAGATATATATGTATATATATATATATATTCAATAGAATGAATCCATTAAAAAAGATTCATTTAACATTTAAACAAATATTCTCTACCAATAGAAAATGTGAATGAGATATTTTTTCAGGTTTCTCCCAATGTCCAATGTTCTCTAAATTTAAATAGTATACTTACTATTAAAAACATTCCATCTCACATATTTAGTTCATTAATTCCCATATATTTTAAATTCATATATATTTGAGAGAATAGAGACCATGAATATTTGAGATTTATTTTAGGTTTCATCTTATTCTTCCAATGTTTGTTCTTTTTCTCGTGTACAATCCATTTTATGTGGTGGACATGGGGTTCATTCAAAATCATCTAAATTTAAATGAATCACTTCATTTTGAAAATTTTATTCACATAAAAAAAATAATTTTTTGTTCTATTATAGTTTATTTATATAACTACTTAAAATTGAATGGAATTATGGTTTCATGTATACCATTAATACTAATGGACTAATATGATAAACAATCGTGATATTATGTTTGGAGATGTAGTAGTTACCAAATATAAAATTTTCAAGAACCATTATCAAATCACATTATTTATTTCATTCTCCCTATTTTATAATTTTATGAACTCTATGATTACACATTCATACAATAATACTACATATCATTCATTTTATGATTTTATTTTTTAGGATTTTTTATCTTATAAATATATATAGTCATTCCACATCACATTAAATTCAATTTACATTAATGAATAATTCTATTAAATGTATTCAAATATTTTACATCTCCTCAATATTTTAAATTGTTGTTTTTAATCAATAAAAAATATTTCATATTGCGTTTTTAAGAGGAAGAAAATGCCACCCTCTTAAAATTTTATCACTCTGTACCCAATATTTTTTATTATATGGATTTTGAGTTTCTTTTCACTGTTTAATTTTTTAATAAATTCAACGAGTTTTTGGTTTTAAAAATCATAAATAAGTTTTTTAGGGAATTTTTACTAAGTGTGTTTTTAAACACTCTTTTCATCCAAATGGATACTCTATGTTTCATAACACATTTTCTGTCACCAAAATTATTATTCATTGAAGAAAAATATGTCTTCTAATTATAGAAGAAATTAATATATCGTATAAAATATATTTATCAATAATTGTGTTTTGACTTCTAAAAGTATAAAAAATTTACTTATTATGATAATTCTTCTTTTAAACTAGATTGTAACACTAGGATCAAATTAAATATTCAATTAGACCAAATTAAATATAATATAAGTTTACATGAAAAATAGATCATGAAAATTGTAAAATCAATGAACTGACTTATTATGGAACACACTAAATAAAATATGAAATATAATCTATGTTTAAATCATAATTGGAATTTTTTTCTATGTATCAAAAAAATTATATTGAGAAATTTTTACATTATTCACTAAACATTATAATGATAAAAAATTTCTTCCAATTAATATCTATATAGATATAATGGTCAAAAAATATTTTTTTTCCAATAAATTGGTATCTATAATTTATTACAATACAAGATTATATTGTCCTAATGAATATGGGGATTATCAAAGTCATCACAACTCTAAATAAAAATGAAATAACTATGAAATGAATATCCATAATATAGTAAAGGGAGGATAGGGAATGTACATTCGAATATCATTTAAAGTAAATTAAGTACCACACATTCAAAAGGGAAACCAATATTTCTCATGATTTTTTGAAGGTGAACAACTTGATGAAAAAGAAGATATTATTTCACCCCATCAAAAAAATCAATATATTGATGTTACTCACTAGGATTGTAAAAATATAGGGTCATATAAATATGAATTATCACATAAGTAACATATATTTGAGAAAATAAAACATATAAAACCAAAAACAATTAGACATGGGGTGCTAGTAACTATTCACTCTTGTCATCAAAATCATGTAAGGAATGTAATATGTGCCTCAAAGTCGATATTGAGGTATGGAATAAACAAAATATTGCATGTTCTATATCATTCTAATTTACTTACATAACTACATTCTAATGTAATATATACCATATTTTTTTATAATTTTCAACATCATCAATGTTTTATTAAATTTTTTTATATTTTAATGATACTAGTAAAAGAATATAGTCTAGTTATTAATAAAAAATGTTCATGTAAAAAAAGACATTTTAATAAAACTAGGTGAAAAACAAAAAATTTTGAATATAGAATCATAAATTATAGATCGTAAAAATTTTCTTTCAAAATTCAACAAATGTGATATATATATGACTCAATAGATATTGAAAAATGAAATTTTGGAATTTAGTTTTTGTAAAAAAAATTGAGTTTTTTGTAAAATTCTGAATTTTTTTTGTATATCCCCCAAAAAATATTGAACTTACTGTAAGAAATTTGGTCCCAATACCTATTAATATAATTGAAAAATGTTTCCTATATAAAAGAGATAATGGAATTGGAATCAATTATTTCATTTTAAAAAGAAAAACACTGTCTATATATGATTTTATTATAGAGTATTAATTAACTATATTATGTGGTACAATGATATGGATGGAAAATACATTAGTCTATTTATATTTAAGTGTAAAAGGATCTCAAGAAAAAAAATTAATCAAAATGCAATATGGACAATCAGGGATCATGGGACATTTTTGAAAATCTATCATATTTTAATAACTTCAAAAAACATCAATGGAGGACATGTCCCATTTGGAGATATGTTAAAAAGTAATATCAATAGTAACAGTATAATAAGTTTCAGAAACTATTTTTTGATTTAATAGGTTCCATTTATTGAAAACATGAATCATAATTTAATTTCTTTTAGTTTTCGATAGTAGTTTTATAATTTTTTATGAAAATTATTTTTAACATTCATAATTATAATGAAATGCATTTATTTTATTCATCCTATTCTCAAAATGTCCATACTACATTTTTTAAATATATTTTTAGCTAATCTGTTATATGCATTTGTTTAAAAGATAATGAATATTTTCCTTTTCATAATTCTCTTGGTCATTTTATATATAATTTCTTTTTAAATCTCAACCTTAATTGACTATTATATGATTTATGAATGATTTTTGTTCAATAAAAACATAGTTTTAGTGCCTTGAAAACATGGTATTGGAAGTAAATTTCACTTAAAATCTAAAAAGTATGTTTCCTCCTATTAGATCACAGATCTTGTTCACAGATATTTTTTTGAACTAACTTATATTGGTAGTATATGTTGAAAAACTTACATGATATTAACTATCGATGATTATATTACATTTTTAGAGGGTTTATTATTATCTCATAAAAGAAAGTATTTCAATGACATTAGCTATAAAGGAATGGTTTTTTTCCTTATATAAAATTAAAATTCTTCTATTTATATTATTAGATATCAACACTAATATGTAGTATGATTCTGAGGACCCGTGTCCCCAAAAATAATTTTATAAAAAATTTAAATATATTTTATATTGTGTAAAAACAATTAATTAATTAAAATGGGAAAACTCTTCCATGTTTGGTAGGATCCAAAATTTGAGTCCCTAGTTGGGTTTGGAATGTGGTTTTTCCTTAAGCGTGACGTAAAAGTAGTTGACACAGGATGTTCAGATTCCTCACACATTTGAAGTGCGTTAAGTTGATTCATTTAATTAAATTAATATTTTTATCAAATTCGTTTGACATAAAAATATTTATAAAAATATTTTGTTAATTTCAATTTAACAGGGTGGGCCTCACAATTTCAAGAATATTCATGTGAGATATCCCTCCCCCTTTTGGAAAATCAAGTCATTCAATGAGACAACGTTATATGGGATTCAAACACAATGAACACATCGACTTCATCCAATAATTGTGAATGCATGTTCTTCGACAATGATCGATCCAAAATAGTGATAAGAATAATTGTTTTTGTGTTTTCAAGCCTTTAGATTATAATTTTGAATAGACATGTATTCCTTATTTGATCTACATTTTGATATGGCCTTTTTATATTTTCAGGTAACAGATTTCATATTTTATAATCATTTATCTTACCTAGGTACCCAGTTCATGATCATATTCCTATAATTTTTGGATGAAAACGCATAGAACTGTTGTTTATGGTTATTTTCTTCTTCAATTATTATCTTCCATCACTATAAGGATCCCCATGGTTCGAGTTTCACATTTATAGGAATCACTGAGCTCGACCAGGCACCCATATTCATGGTGAATCGATGATACAACAATGTTTTAAAGAGTGAATCATATATCTATAATTATTATTGTATAGGGATGCGCTATCTTTTGGTATTATATATTATATATTAAATATGGAATTTGAGTTATAAGATATTATATATTAGATATAATATATATTATACGATATATAAGATATATGATATGAGAAAACAAATAATGGTTAATAATAATGTAATAATTCAATATTTTAATAGAGGTTCCCATTTGACCAACCAGTAGTGACAATTTGATCCTATAATTGAGATTTTAATTTTAATACCAATGTCCAATTCCTTTCTTCGACAAATTCCTTGTGTCAATGAAACACCAATTAATAATAAAATTATTACTATTCTGGAATCATGTTTCCCAAATATCTCCCTCATATGGTGTCAGAATGAAGAACCATCTAAAGCGCAACGACCCAGAATATTAGCCATAAAATTCCTAAAAAATATCAGGTATTTAATTTTTACTCGGGGATTGAGCCAATAAAATTTAATTCAAGAAAAATTAGGGGAAATTTTTATTTTTTACAGAGAGGCCGATTGAGCCAAGTGAACTGAATACAAATATTTTTCTTCGATGTAGAATGTGATGGTTCCAGCATGGTGGATTTTGAGATAGTATGCAATATATTCTGATAATGATTCAAGGAGAAGACACTGATTGACCAAAACAATTGTTCATGATCATTATATATTTCGAGGATTACTCAAGACCTACGGATGGGTAGTGGAATTCCCCGATTATATTTCCAAGTCACCCTCCAATAGGGCTGGTCAGTGGACATCTTTAACATATCATTATTACCCTCAACCAGGGAAAGAAAGTGGAATCCATCGATGATATTTTTGAGATACCGTCCAACATGGGAGGAACGATGAGTTCCTCAACATTATGGGAATACCCTCTAGTAGGGATGGAGAATTTTATTCACTGATGATCTTTACATGTTACCTTATAGTAGGAATGGGTAGTGGATTCCTTGAAGTATTTTGAACACCCTCAAATAGGGATGGGTCGTGGAGATCCCAAATGACCCAAATGGGTTTTCCCTCTAATAGAACATGGATGTATTGTTCCCCGATGACCTTCCATAGAGGTACCCTCCAGTAGGACTATGCAGTGGAGTTCCATGGTGACTTTTCGAGTAATAGCCTCATGTCATAATAGGACATGATATCCTTACCTATAATTTGTGACCACTATATCGTGAAGAATAATGATGTGATGTGGTTTTACATATATTTGGAATCAAAAGGATGAGGAGAACATTCTCCAAAGATATTTTTTTTGTGAAGCGACCTAAAACTATGTGGGAAAGTCAGTACCACCTTAATCAGATAGTATCAGGAAATGTTGATTGGGTCCCATAGTCATGTGTGTTTAGAGAATATGCACGAGTTAACATTCATTCATGGTGGAATAAATCTCGAACAGTTGGAGACTCTTTTTTTGGGATGATATGTGAATTGGAGAACACCTTACTCTATCATTTCGGATTATTTGAATACGTATATATATATATAAACTATTATAGATTAACACATTGTAATTGGATACTCTCCTACATGGATAGGAAAATCCATGAAGGGTAGTATACATACTTTCTATGTCTAGTTATTTTGGTTGGATGTGTCAACTCTCATGTGATATGTGGAAATGTCATGATGATTAGTTCATCAACTCCCTATTTTTAACCCCTTGTTCTTGGAAAATATTAATTTCACTCTCTTTTTATGTTCATATTTTCCCTACCAATGTACCTTCTTCTATATACTAATTACCTTTTTATATGTATCCCATACTACTCCATATTCTGCACATTCAATGAATTCTACTTGGTATGTATATACTCTATTCTCCACATGATTTTCAAATATTTTTCATGTGTTTTTCATGAAAATGATATATCGACCATTAATTTAGAGGATATTGTGGATACCAAGTGCTTTGATCATGTACAATGGTCATAGCTTGGAATATAATAGATATGATCTCTTAGTTGACTAGTATTTTACAATTTTTTCATGTTGGGACATATTTCGGGTTGGTTGTGTATTTTCCAATTTACATTAAATTTAGAGTACCATAGATTTTGAATGTATATTGGTTCATGCATGGGCCATTGATTTTATAGTAGTGTTTCATATTTTCCCTCTTCCATCTACACGTTTTCATTGAGTTGTTTGTGTATGTGAGTATATGTACTTAGTAAAATGCATCCCCAAGTATAGTTGTTCCTTCATCACCTTTCGCCACTTCCAATCCAATAGAGGTGAGATTGGGTAGTTTTAGTTTGTGCCCCGGCATGGGTTGTGTCATGAAAGGTTTATAGAATAGAAAGATCATTCCATTAGGATATTTTTATATGAATCCCATTAAATAAGAGCGGTTTGGTTTATGGAAATAGTGTCAAAGTGTTCCTAGTGTGGATCTCTGGCCTAGGAGTCTAGTGATGGTAAGGGATTGAAACATATCCCCTAACCCGCTCCTTGAGTACCTTCATTTCGAATCAGTATGCTGAGAAAATTGTTTCATGGATTAATGGTACATGAATCTTGTCATAATGAGAATTAACATTCCATCATAATTCAGATAACCATTATTGTCTATATATATATATATATTCTCATCATAATGTTGTAATCCAGGATTACATTTAGGATACCTCAACAATGATATAATGTCAAGATACCATATTCGATTTGTGATAATTACTCAATGAGAGATGAGGAAACAGTTAGGGGTCCATCATGTGATCCCATTCCTAGTGGTGGGAAGGTAGAATCACATCCACATTTTGAGAAGCATCACATTTAAACTAAGAAACTTGAGTATGCAACATTCTTATTGTGATCTATGATTTCCAGTTTCAGTGAGAATTAAGGATCCATTTTAATCCAAATCCTTGTTCATTAATGGATTCTCTAGATTCATTGGTCCACATGTTACGGCTTTTATTGACCATGAATAATAAAGTGGTAGATTTTTCATCTATCCTTTTCCACGGGGTTGCTAGATATTGGAAGCTTCTTGTTACATAATTGGATGATGAGTAAACAATCCCAGGGGACGATTTCTAGAAGATATTTTTTGAGGAGTACTACACCTCATTATTATTATCAATTTGATTATAGGAGAATTTTTAATTTATGTAGTGTGGATGATTGTGGATGAGTAAAAAATGAGATTCGTATAATTTAGGCACTACTCTCTTCACATGATCAGGGATAGAAATCTCCAAGGACAAAAGTTTATGTACCGTATCCACCAAGATATCGCTTCTAGTATAGAACCCATGTGCATCCCCACCATTGTAGTGGTGTTGGAGTGGGAATTGGTGAAAGAAATATTTCTGTCAGAGGGATATCACACAGTGGGATTTGGTAGTGGGAATCATGAATCAGAGTCATTTGGAGAAGCTAGAAGGCCCTAGTAGACAAGATAATAAATCCAGAGACCCTTTATGAGGAGGAAAAGGGAAGTGGTTTTATAGTATTAGGGAATCACAGAGCATGTGGGAACCCCTGGGAGTGATACTAATATTCATGTGATGGGTAGGGTCACATGAAATTATACATTCCAAAACATTTGATGAGTAGGCTACGAAGTTAGCAGATTCACATCCATGATTGAGGCAGTGCTGTGTTCATGGATCTTCATGGTGTGAACAATGAGTTCCCTTGGCTGGTAGAATAGGAACATGAGTAGGAGGAGATTAATGTGAAATATGATGTCATTAGGTCCTTCCATAAACACACCAGTAGTCTCATGTTAGCCAGATGGAGCACGTGGATAGGGGTACTAAAAATTTTATTCTTTGGATGTCTATGATCCTATAGCACACGAGATTATTAAAGGTAAAGTCTTTGATCATTATAATCTAGAATCTTTATTACTAAACCCAATTTCTAGTTACTATTATATCTTGATACTATATGTGTATAATCTAGGACTCCTTGTATAGGCTCTAGAATATAAACATTGATTGGAGGTTCCAACTTGGAAAGTGTCTCTCATATAATTCCTCTTCAGGCATGGTGAGTTATCTCTTAGAGAATAGAGGTTCATATTGGACCTTTTGGTATTCACAGTGGAACCCTATGATGCCATCATTGAAATGGATTTTCTTTTATTGTTTTGATACCATATTCATTTTCATAGAAGACCAGTCAAATGCCTTCACACATATTGGTTGATATTCTCTTTTATTGGGGGATAGATATCCAGGATGGGCAAATAAGTTTAGTGGGAATGAGGTTGTATCCCATCACCCATCAGTTTGAGAGTGTATCCCTTTGTGTACTAGGGTCATCAGGTAGCTAGGTCCGTTCAGTTATGGAAGGTTATATATACACCTTCCATTAAGACATTTTGGGACTACCTCTGAGTTATGAGATGGAGTTATGAATTAACGTTCTTCCTGGGAAAAACAAGTATCATTAATGGCATATTATATGGCACATACTGTGTTCTGGGAGGTGTGTCTCAATTAGAGGACCTTCATGATAAATGTTTTGTCAGACCAAGTGTGTCTCAATGGGGTGATCCTGTATTGTTCATGGACAGAGGGTTATGGAAGCATATGTATTTTTGTGGATAATCATCACTGTAACCATGACTTGTTAAATTAAAAGTACCCCTTGCCATGATTTGATGATCTCATTGAAAACATTACAATAACAATGTTGTTCCAAATGATTGATCTCACATATTCCTACCCCTAGTTGAGGATTCATGAAGATGACATTCCAAATTTTGTAATCGGATATCACTTCAGACATTAAGAGTTTCTTTTTATTTCGATTGGAGTGACTAATATCTATGTCATGTTCATGGAATATATTAGCAAGGTATTACTCTCATACATGGAGTAGTTTGATGATGTATTAATCAAAAACATACTCATCTACTCTAAAATATAAGATGATAATGCAGAGTAATTTATTATGATAATAAACATACATTGAGAGAACTATATTTTTCTAAATATCTCGATTTAGTAGTTCAAGATACATGAGTTTCACTATCTTTGGGATTTCATTTTTTAACCAGAATTATATAGTGATCCAACAAATATTGAACCATTTATTGATAGGTATTAAACCAATAATAGGTTGAAAATCTAATATTCCTTATATTGGAAGCATACTATATGAGGATTATAGTAGAATTCTCCAGAATCGCATCCCATTTTACCACCCTAACAAGGAAAGGGAATCCATTTACCTAGTTACCATAAATCCAAGGATTCCATTGATAGTGGTCCTAATATATATATATATATATATATATATATAATTAAAGGATCACCCATGTGTTTTAGGATATTATTAAAAATACCACAGTGAACATGACCATAAATTTCATCCTCCACCATTAGAGTACAATTATCAGGTGCCGTGAAGGACCACATCATAGCCCTGTCTATAACAGCTTTCATTGATAGAGTGTATTCTACTATATTTTTCTTCATGTAGTAATGCGATACATCCAAATTTATATTAGGTACCTTATTATGGAATTCATCTCAACGAGGTAAGATATTCAAAGTGAAATTCATTGTTCTGGTTTACAATGTCTACACCAAAATTTCATAATCAGATTCAATCCATAATAGATTCCATTTGTAATGGATATAATATCCAACTGCATATATCATCACCCATTACATAGCATCGTATGTGACCCTGACTCGAGGTAGCCACTAGTTTCCACCTCAACATTCACATGGCGCAAAGTGTTGATTGGAGTTATATAGTGGATGTACCAGACCACTTATTTTTTTCATTTCTAAAATGAAACACCCAACGATCGATGGATATTCCGGTCCACGACACAAATTTTCATATTTATTGTTTTAACTATAGAGGCTATTTGCACATCATGATGAATAGAGAGAATGGATGACTATGATTTTAAATACACATCCTAAAACAAAATACTATTCTAGGTCCCCTATAAGGTAGAAATATAGGTGGATGAATCCACTCATAGCTAGTTGTGAACCCACATACTATAAATCACTGTGAAAATTTTGTCAAAAAAAATGCTGAACTACACACCGATATCAAAAATCTAGACGAACAGAGAGAAAATATATGCCTATAGGATATATTTATACATAAATTATAGAATAGTGTGTTGAAATTTCATCATCCCTCACATATAGCGAACATACAAAGGAAATTTGAAATCCACCCTTTTTGAGTGGATTATGGGTTCACCGTAAGTTTTTCTAGGCCGTACAAGTAATAATGAAGTGTGATGGATTAATAAAATGAGCATTAAATTTCATCAACCATTCTAGTTGATTAATTGAGCCATTACATTCCAGTTTATAAAATTCATTTGTATTAGAGTGTACAACTCTATTTTGTTTCCATACAGAGATGTCATTATCCAAGAATGTGTAGTTTTGAAAGGTCATATAGAATTTTGAAGGGATAATTCAATTTTTTTTTTGAAAATGTGATAAAAAGTTTAATAGACATGTTTCTATCCTCAGGTGGAACACACATACTAACCTACAATAGATTCTCAAGACATTTAGTTGTCCATGAATTGAGATTAGAACACCTACATGCCATCTATTTAGTATCACACATGATCTAATAGAAGGAATAAATTATGGAATTCCAAATAGATGAGGTAATATTTTATTTAAAAGAAATTATCAATCTCCCTTTTAACTTATTAAGAAAAAATTAATCAGGAACATTGTTAGAGATAAGATTCCATGTCAATTTTTGGATGAGACCATCAATAAAATTCCAAAGATATTTAATCCTATTTCATCCCCATTCCATTGGTTTTTATAAATTCCTTACATGAAACATTGATCAAATTCTTGTCAATAAATGATAATGACCATATGAATTGCACAACCCGGATCTGAAACTCTTTAATAAGACCCTTGTTCTATATATAAATTGAAACGGAATAAAAAAACTAGGATGTTATAACATAGTTGACAAAAAAACTCTACCAACCTGGGTCATTGGATTGAATTTACACATTTCTATTTGATTCCCATTACATGAATATATTCCATCCAAATACTTACTTTTCACCATTTCCTAGAATAGGGTGACACCAATATAGTTAAACAAGAGAGATCCCCACCTCACCTAAGTTGTTCTGTTATCCTACTTTTCCTGCCAACAAAAATACCTTCATTGAATTCCATAATGGTTTCTTCCCAACTTATGGATAGTCCATAAACAAATTCATAATGTGTAAATAGTTCCTTCATAGGGGATATGTTTTTTTGAGTCTTTTCTATGAAATAAATTTTCATCATCGTAATGAAAGTTCAATGGAAGAAATATCACAATTAAAGAAGTTTATTTGTTTATTAACTCGAAATTGGGTGAGATCATGGATGCTTCTAGCCGTGCAATCCTCTACAATAGAATAAAAATTCCAAATAGCTAATCACATTATCTCAGACACCTTGTATAGTCAGAAAAACCAATGGGCGTCACATTGATAACAATGGATAACCTTGAAGAGCTATGTATTACAATAATATGCTTAATAAATATATTTGAAAATCCATATATTCAAAATAAATCATGAATAAATACCCATTGTAGTGTGTCGAAGGCCTGGGAAATATCAAATTTGAGTGAAAACTTTCACACCATTTATTTCATACCCATTATAGTGATACTCTTTGAAATGGTGAAGAGATAATTATGAATACTTATCCCATGGACAAATCCAAATTGTTTTGGGGTCATACAGTCTTAAACCATTCACCCCCTCACACTCATGATGATATTACTAATGATCTTTGGAATTATATTCCAAGAGAAATAGACCAGAATCATTTAATATCATTAGAATTTTCCATCTTAGGTTTCATGTCAATAAAGAAAGAGTTCAACAAATATGTCATTATATATTGGCAGAAAGAACCCTAATTTCCAAGAAAATATCAACCTATATGATATCACAATAATACAAGAAATGTTTTTTAGAAAATTTATAAATATTATCTACACATTCCATGTTTAGAGTGAATAAAGCCTACTTAATTTCCACTCTATGTGGAGTCTTGATAGGATCATAGTTATGGTGCTCCTCAATTAAAGGATAGATATTTCCAACCCTTCCATTTATGTGTGTCATTCCATCAATAGAATATAATAACATAAAATGCTCCACCACTACCAAAGGGGTCTTATTTTCTGAAGAGTAGAGAATTCGATTTCTACAAATATCTTAAT
Organism: Viscum album; assembly: GCA_963277665.1. Lineage (NCBI taxonomy): Eukaryota > Viridiplantae > Streptophyta > Magnoliopsida > Santalales > Viscaceae > Viscum > Viscum album. The sequence goes on along the minus strand of OY728122.1, from coordinate 1,500,103,051 downwards.
GCCAAGCATTGGATATCTAATCCTTATTCAATATATGGATGGTTTTTTTGTTCCCTTCTACATTATTTTTCCACATTTCATTAAGGTGATTTTTTCTCCATTTCCATAGTCATTAAGAGACCATCTAGCCTATTATGGGCCTCCATTTTCTTAATAGATGGAGTATTTTGATGTTGATTTTTAATCTAGATATGTAATATTTATTCTTCAGCATTTATAATTTCCAAATCCATGTTTGAAATCAAAATTATCCAATAATATTTTTATTGGTGTGCTTTAATTTCTTAGAAATATTTTAGAGATGAATACAAAAAATAATAAATTTTCAATCCTCCAAAATAAGTTCACTACACCCTGTAGTCACAAGATACCCTTTATAAAAGAGAAATTGAATAGGATTTGACATTTTCATTTCCTTTTTTAAATCAACAATAATTTTGTAGTGATTCTAGTGATATTTTGGATGTGTGAATCCAGAAACCTCATGTGAAGAACTTTTATTATCCTTTTGAATAAAGATTCTGTCATGATTTCTTGCATTCCTCCTATTCATGGTGTATAGGTTCTATGTAAAACTAGCCAACATAGCTGGGACCTGAAAAAAATTACAGTGATATATATATGAGGAAAACTCCAATGATTATATTGATTAAAATTATCACCAATCATCTCATATGGATACAAAATAGTATTAATATCTCTATGAACAACGAATTTATTTTTAAAACCTTCATAAGTCACATTGAGTTCTACACATAACTCCATTCATCTATTGTATGATGTGTATGTGTACACAAATGAGAATAATATATCACAACATGGTATGTTGAAAAACAATAACAACCATTTGTTATTTCTTGCTGAGAGGATTGATGTAGATGGATTCATGCCTTAGGCCCAAAAAATGATCCATATCAGATTCATGAGTGTTTTTTGATAAAAATTTGTATCCAATCGACTCCCACCAAAAGGAATTTCAATTAACAAATAGTATCATCGATTAAATATAGTCAATAAAAATTCTTTGAAGCCCAAGATAAAATGTCAAATGGACTTTTCCATCAGCTGGTTCTCTAGCCCTAGACTTCATAAATAGTGTATCTTCATTAATAACATGTTAGACCCATAGTATATTAACCACATTTCTTTTCTATAGTCACATGAGTCTAACCTATACTCCATTTTTTTTATTTTTTTTGTGTCACTACCCATACATAACTCATTCTTGTATTTATCTATAGGATATTTCTTTTTCATTAACCCCATTTGAGGTGATAATGAACTCATCACTAATTGGAATTTAATTAGCTTAATCAGAACAGAATTCACAACTTAGGGATCTGATTGTTTTTTAGATAGTCCATAATGATAGTGTGATTCCCTAGATAAAATATTCATATCAATCATAGAGGTAGTTACATGTGGTAAACACCTATTCAAATCATTGTTTCTAGTAGGATGAAGCTTCTGAAATTATTGTTGTTGAAACTTGGGTGTACTCACATAGAGGGAACTAGGTGAGGTGTTCTTAAATGTTTGTTCCTACCCATCTATGTCATGAATGGGCATATTGATATTAGAATAATGTGAAACCATCAGTTATGGGGGTACTTTTGTTCCCTCATTCTCAATTTCCACCTCATGAGAACCATGTGGTTCACTATATATTATTGATGTACGTTGTGAAAACATACCTTAAAAGATGCATATGTAGCCTCAAATGAACTGGAATTATGAAGTCATACTACTTGAAAGAGGTTCGCATTAGGTTGTTGCATCCCATGGGCCTCTGTATTGGTTTCTATTTTATTTTCTTGTAGAGTTACAACATAATTATCTACCTTAGAACCACACCCAGCATTTAAGAATATAGTCTTTGAGGACAATTTCCTATATGGGTGAGTTTAATCTTCGGTATTCATCTCATTATCATGTAAGGATGCATTATGCTTTATCATATCATTGTCTTGGAATGAGACATCTATATTTAGGCCAACATTTTGAGGCAATATTGTTTTGTTACATTCTTCAACAGGAACATAAATATATATTCTAGGAGTTTAAAATGGATAATATTACCTTCTCCCCACATGGAATCCACAAAATCGTCTCCTAAAATATAAAAAAATAAGGTCCATCATTGTCCTTTCTCTTTAGTTTAGGGGCAGAAATAATTTCCTTTCCCTTTTTCCTTTGAAACTAAGAGTTATCATTAACCATAAAATTAATGAAAAATAGTTTTATGTTCCTATTACATTTCAAGGATGTATGACAAAATTAAATAAAATTCATAAAAAACATTGGTTTTTGTTCATAATGGATCAGTAATTTGACACTGTCATCCCTCGAATTTAAGACAGCTTCTTCTACAAGCGTTCTAGACATGTCAGCTTCAATAATGATTCTTTTATAATTCCAAAAACAATGGATTATTAGTCTTCATATACCTCCAAAATGGGTTCCTAGTGGCCAAGAAAATTTCAAAAAAATTATGTGGATGCCGATGAATCCAATTTAACTTATAGATACGAATCCAAACATGCGCGTGAGTGTTTTTTTATCATGTACATATCAAAATTCATATCCCACTCCTATATTATTAGGAGACCAGTCTATAAGGATACAAACCCAAGACTCCAATACCCCAACTTAGGGCCTTCAGAGGGGAAGACGTTGTCGTAATAACCCCTCCCCATTGTACTCAACATCCCTAAACTAAAACACCAATGTTGAATAATCGTGTGAGTAAGGTCACAAAATCTCCATGGCCATTCACCATTCTGATCTAGTACCCTCCCAATTATTAAATAAATAAAAAATATTATATGTTACTCAATAACCTCCTAGTTCATCTGTAATAACCCAAGATTTTATAAGATGTATTCATTTTAATTTCTTTCATATCTTCTGTTGTACACTACACCAAGATTATCTTGCGATATACGCAACACCGTATTAGCTTGCAGTATACGAAACACTATTCTTAGATTGTGTTACACACAATCTCAAGTTCGTTTGATAATAGCCATTGTACGCAACATTGAGTATATATATATATATTCAATGTATAAATGAAAAAAATGGTTGTATTCTGTTATAACGAAACAACAAAGGAGTGTTTCACTATACGCAACCCTGACTTGTCTTGCATTACATGCAATCACGACCTTCCACGATAGCTTGTGTTGTACACAATACTGAGTTTCTCTAAACAACGATATGTTATATGAACTAAACGTTATGAATAGTATCAACTAAAATTTTAATTTTATAACATTATTATTCATCTTACACATTTTATAGAACGTTGCATAAGAACAAAATAAATTTTTCGAGTAAAATAAGTATTTTTCAAAAAATTCATTTTAGCCGCCTTTTGATGGTGCACCCACTTTAAATCAATTTTTTGATATGTTTATAAGTTAAATTTTATAAAATAAAATTATTATTTGGAATCAGGATGTAAAATTTTACCTTTGATAAATTTTTCATATTATTCTGATAACTTTCTTATTATAATGAATAGTAAAAACACTCTATATTTTAATTAAAAACAACTTTTTTCATCATAATAACTTATGTGGTTAAATTATAATATTTAATGGTTTTAAAGTATAAATATAATATATTTTTACCATTTAATATAATGTATGACATTAGCATTGATTTTACCTTGAATTCGTAGGTTAAATCAACACAATCTTTTGCAATGTTTTAAAGAAAAACCCATTTTATTTCGACAAATGGATTAATTTTAATTTAATTTCTGAAACTTTTGTGTATTTAATTTGAAAAAATGGATTCCATATTTGGAATCAGTGGGTCCAAATTCTGTTAATAAGATACTTTTGTATTTTTGGGAATTATGAATAGTAACTACTGTAAATTTTATTTACCATAGTTAAAGGTAACTCGTGTAATTAAGGGTAAATATAATATTATAAAATTACCCCAAAACCTGAAAAAATTCTATTGGATGGCTACAATTCGACCCATATCACTTAAGGGTCGGATTAGATCCATTTTATGGAATTTTTAACATGAAAATAATTTAATTATTATTATTACCAAAGAAAGTGACAACATGTTACTCTCTTAAATCTTATAAGTATAATAATTTTAATTTAGTAATAAACTTCATGAAACATAGAACATGAATAGTCTACAGAGATCTAATAAAAGTATCTACATCATATGAATTTAGTTATAATTTTTAGGTATTAAATAATTATCATTAATTGTGACACAATAGTGATGCAGAAATTGTTTATCTAGTGAAAAATCAAGAATATAGTTTTTATTAAACTAATAGTGACCATAAAATGGACAAAACCTTGACCAAAACTTATTGATAATGTTAATGTAAACCATAATCATCCAATGGTCGAATATTTGACCATTTGGAGCCTTATAAAAGCGATTATGACACTTATATTATTTTATTTTAAATGATGCCAAAGTTGTCACCTTCATAATTTAATAAATATAACAATTTAAATATTGTGATTTTAAGATGATAAATTGGATTAAAAGTCTTATTGTGAAAGTTAATATATTTATCTTCATTATAGGATTTTAATTTTAATTTTTATTCAAAAAATAAGTATATTAAATAATTATAAAAAAATGATGTAGTAATTATTTTATTAAGAGATAAACCAAATAAATGGTTTTAAAAATAATAAACTAAATAATATATGAACTATTTAATGTACTAAACTAATTTTATAGATACATATGACCTTTTATGAATCTATTAAATATTTTAGTTCAAATATATCCTCTGTTTAGAATTTATTTAAATTCAAATAAATGAATAGTGTCAAAATTGACACTATTGTTATTTTATAAAAATAACATATTATTTAATTGTTTGAAAATCAAAAAAATATTTAAAAATTATAAATTGAAATTTATATAGTCGACAATGTCATAAAGTATCCAATTATGGAAAATTAACAACACATAAGTGACTATTTTAACCATTTAAAATTTAGAATTTTGTTACCATAAATAAACATAAATAGATTAAATAAGGATAAACAAAAATGATAAGGTTTAAAATAAGATCAAAACTTGTCTAAATTTAATTGGTTGATGAGATTACAAACCTATCTCATCTAATATTTGGATATGAGTCATTTTTTTGGTTTTTAAGTGGGGTTATATTTATTATAATTTAATATTTTTAAGAATTCCAAAGGTGCCCATGTCCTCCCTTATAAAAGGGCACCTCCTCCCTCTCCTCCTCACACCACTTTGAGCTTTCAATCTCAGCCAAACCCTGCCAAATTCTCTTCCACACTTCCCTAGAAACATCCTAGAGGTCTTGGTCTTCTTCAAAGACCAATTTTAGTGACCTAAAAGGAGGACTCAAAGAGGAGCTTCAAAGAAGAGGAGGTTCAGATCCATAAGAAGCATATTAGACCTAAGGTAAGGGACAATTTTTCGAATCTCATTTTTATCCGAGATTTCTTATTCATAATTATTTTCTGGGGTTATTGCTATCATCCATTTCCATGTTTTATAAAAGTGTATTCATGTATGTTTAATGTCCTTTTTACCCATTTTGACTTTTACCCCATGGTATGGATGGAATCTTTCTTTTATTTACCCTACTAGGTACTTTTTGACTTTTACGACAAAAGTACGAGAAGAATGTTTTTTAACTCATACGGCATGAAAATATTTTTATGGTTTTATAAAGAATTATTTTCATGAAGCTTCCTCCAAAGATTTCATGACTATTTTCAACAAAATATCCTTCTTTTAAAATTGCATGACGTTTTGTGAAAAGAAATTGATTTTTAAGAAGAAAGCATATTTTCCTCAAGAATTCATTTCAAGTGTTTTATCAAAACCATTTTTCATCTAAGATGACATTATTTCATATGTTTCAAGTATATTGTCTCTATTATTTACATGTATTCACTTTTCTTATTATGAAATGATATCCATTTATTTTATATAGATTATGTGATGATGGGATGATGTTTATGAAACTCATTTTATTTATTGGGTTATTATGAATGATGTATGTTTATTTTGTGGCACAAGTAAGAATGATTTAATTATGAGATGGTTGGGACCTATATCTCCCTCCAATGCATTGTGTAAAGATTTATATCTCATGAGATAGACATGGATGGAATGGTAAGTTAATCTGGTTCAGTGTTACAGGACTGAAATGAGGAGTGGACTCGATTCAGAAAGGGACCTTGTCCAGTAAGGTGGTCATGGTAGTAATTCTTTGGCTACAATGGAAATTATTACATGTTCTTAATAGATGCCACCATTACATTCTTCATTCATATGATATTTTATCATGATTGACGATCCATTATGATCTATGTCTTACGTACTGCCATGTTTTATTTCATTGATAAAGATTTTTATGTTTAAATATTATGTTCATGTTTTTAAGTTCAAATGTATATGATTTGTTTTATTTTCTCCATGCATACCCTTACTGAGCATTTGAGCACACCCTTTTTATGTTTTCTTTTCCCCCAGGATTAAAAGAAAGGTTTTAGGTAAGGAAACAAAAAGGGGAGGATCGTTATGGGAGATGTCGAAGATCTTTCAACATGATTAGAAGTTTATATTCCTAGTTTCCAAAGACACTAAACTAATTTGGTCCTTGTGTGTATATTTTTTTTATGTATTAAGTATTCTGAAAAAGTAATGTAATATCTCTGTAGGTCAAGTTTCGGGTCTCTACAGTTGGTATCAGAGGCAAAGGAGGTAGGAATGTATCTCATCCTTGGGAACTCTCAGATGTGAGCGTTGGACGAAGCATGGCTCTCCGCCCATGGGCTTCATGAGGAAATGGATGCCACTGGGGATGGTGGTGTGTCCCGCCCAGGTGGTGTAGCAACCACTGGAGTGCCCTGATAGGTTTCAATTATAGTCCACTAGAAGTAATTCCAGACCGCTATAGTTGGTATTAGAGGAAAGGTTTAGTCAACCTTTGAAAAATAGGATGCGAGAACTTTAGTGAGATCCCTAGAGATATTTCTATGGTATGTATAGGGATGTCACTAAGGTTAAGTATAAGTATATGTTATAGTCCTAGAATTACGGTAACAATCGTAGAATTAAACCTAAGATGTTAGATATTGAAGTTATTCCCCCACTATTATGTTGTTTTACCTATCATGATTTTTGCCTCTCAAAGAATTCTTTTTTTGTTTTAGTCAATGGAGGGAACCAGAAGGAATTCGGTTAACATTGAATCGAATGGAAAAATTGGTGACTATGAGCAAAAAAAAATTGTAATTCCTGGGGAGAATGATATTGTGATTATGCTGAATCAATCATCGCGATATATTATTAACAAGGTGAAATTTAGTGGTATTCCTAATTCATAAAATAAGAGGAAGATAGACTTTTATGCATGTTTTAATGTTGAGGATCATAAAGAAAAGAAGATTGAGATTTCTAAAGAAGGGAAGAAGAACCTTGAGGAATACCTCAAATGGAGGGGAAGATTTTATCTGTGTGGAGAGAAGGGTCATAGAGTGACAGACTGTTATGGAGTTCAATGTCTTATCTGTGGAGAACATGGGCATTTCCCAACTCAATGCCCTGACCTAAGAGGTTACTTCTAAATCAAGGAAGGAATTATTCCATGAAAATCATTGAAGATGATGGTTTGAAGTGTTTATGTATTGGTATTCAAGAATAATGTTATTGAGGTACTTTTATGGTATATTGAAATATCTATGTATTGGTCCACTATGGTTTTCCATAAGAATATGGCATCGGTAGCCATGAAAAGTGATTGAAATATTTTGGAAAGAAGATGATATGCACATAATGAAGGGATAAAGAGAATCTAATATGTTTGATAGAATTAATGAGCTCATGATTGATATAAGGACTAAGTGGTATCATGGTTTGAGTATATAGAATATTTGGGATTTTGGAATGTGGAAATAGACAACTTTTGACAGCATTCATGTTTTCAACTAAGGTTCTGTGGTAATTCATGTTGCAATAGAATAAATGATTAAGGAATTCACATGTTTGGAATGTGAAAAACAAGAAATATATTTTGATAAATGATGTTATTCACATTCTTGTTATCTGACCTATCTAGTAATTGTTTTCTTTATACTATGAGCTTGGACCAAAGTATTTTAGATAAGCCTAAATATTGGAATGGATTATGTTGGAAGTAAGTTAGTATTGTTTAAGGATAATAATTTTTTTTATATAATTGATGAGATTTTATAGTAATGTAGTTTTAGAAAAAGGACAACCTACAGGACTAGCGACATCCCATCACGTCGGACAAGGCTGTGGGAATCGAACCCACAACCGAAGTGCGACTGGCCTTTATCGCCTACCACTAGCCTACAAAAAGTCCCTGGTTAACAGAAACTAGTTTTATTTTATTAAGCGGTATGTTATATGAAGTATAAGTTCCTTTTTGGAACCATATACGATTAATCTAACCATAAGACGGACTTATAACTTTTGCAAACCGTTTGTTTGAAATAGATGGAATTGTAGGACCCCGGGACACCCTGAGAGGGGAGGGGTGAATCAGAGTGACAACTTATTCTTCTTTAAGTTGTGGATCTTGTTCCCACGTTGGTAGGAACTACTTAAACCTGTATGATGGATATGATCAGCAATTAAACATTCACATGCAGAGATAGATGACACAGCTATTTTTACTTGGTTCACCACTAAGGGCTATGTCCAAGGAGTATACGCCAACAGGTTGCCGGTCGTACCTAAATCCACTATGCTTCACTTGCTGCGGATTACAAATGTTCGGGTACAGACACTCTGTCCCAGGCTCAATGCCTTTACAGTTGTTCAGGGATAGCTCACTGCGTCCCACGGGTCACTCCCGTTGACTCCCCCTGGCTCACTGCCGTTGGTGAAGTCTCACTCATTTTATAGACGTGAAGGTCTCTTCAATAGGTGTTCATTGAAGTTCTTCATCTCCTGTTCAGCATGAGGCTTTTCTTACATCAGGGTTCAGAGTTGATGCTCCTTTTACTTCAATCCTTCTTCTTTAGTGAAATTAATGAATGCACTAGATCCCCTTGTCTTCATTTTCCTGAATCACAATCACTGATGTGATTGCTTACTTAATGAAGTTCAGCTTACTTGGCGTTGTTAGAATCAGTTCTCCATGTATGCATGAGATCATGCATGTATCATTTAGATTTCTTCTTCAATCTCACTTTGCACCAGAAGTATCAGGCAATATTTTATCTCTTGTGCAGCTCTAGAATGGTGGGCGTGCTTTAACAATATCTGGCTCTTCTCTTCAAGCCCGGCACGCAAGTCTCCCCCGACACGCAAGTCTTAGGCGCGCAAGTATAAACTGGCATGCAAGTGTCTCCAAAGCTCATGCACAACTCTGCCTTCTTGAACTTCAAACCTGCGCGACTCACTTCCTTCCTTGCCCAAATCACTTGGGGCGCTCCACCATCAGTTGGCGCGCAACCTCTACATGCGCGACCAAACAACCACTTGAACGGCTCAACCACCTGCGCGACAAGAGCTCGAACAATCTCAAAGTCTTGAGCTCTGTTGGAAATGAGGAGGGGTGGTCCGGTATTTATAGGCAAACTGGACCCCCTGCGCGGAGGCGCGCAAGTCATCCATCGGCGCGCAAGTCTCGGCCCCTGCTAGGCACTTGCGTGATCAACATCCGAACATGTGCGAAAATCTTGCCTTTGCCAAATTTGGATCTTCTGATCTCAAAAAAACAATGGCACGCAAGTTATAATGAATTCAAGGCATCGACACGCAAGTCTCTTCCCGGCACAAAATTCACCTGCGCGACCTCACCAAAACTTGCACGACCCTTATCCCTTTTCCATATTTTGATGTTCTGATCTTCAAAAACATATGGCATGCAAGTTCCCTATCCTCCAAGAGTATGGCGCGCAAGTCCCTTTTCCAAAATCACTCTTCTTAACTCGACATGTCACCATGGAATCAAACATAGATCGTTGACCACAACTCTTTAACTCGACATGTCACCATGGAATCTCTTTTGTCAACAAATTTTTATGTCGTTTGTTTGCTTTGTCGACAAGCACGATCACCTCAGAAGCACTTCTTCTTGGTGATCTGTATCCTTCAGCAACTCTTTTGCTTTTATCACAAACTCCACTATTGTGATATGTATTCTTTGAAGGAACAACTTTAGTACCATCATCTTCTATGACAATGTGATGTGCATGGCCATTTCGTAAGTCAATTCATTGGCACATTACCTCCTTCATCAACAGTCATGATCAACTTCATGCAAACCATGTGATTAAATCCGTCAAGAAGTCTCTAGCATGGTTCTCATGCAATCATGAGTAATTTCATGGTCTTCATCCAAAAACACCATCCTGCTTTAATCATCCTTGGATGGATTACTCCTCACATTCTTCATTGTTGTAAACAATGTATCACCTTTGACACATGTTCTTTGAACTTACGATCAGCACAACAATTGTCTGAATCACTACTCCTCTACTTCATCGGAGTACTTCATGATCACCTTCATTGTGAGATTCCATTCCTCCATTTTATTGGAGTACTTCTTGATCTCTTTCATTTTGATATTCCATTGACAACTATTGACAACAAATACAAACCTATACACAAAGTGGTTCCAACAATCTCCCCCTTTGTATTTTGTTGTCAATACCTTATACATCTTCTGAAATGAATTTGTCAATGTCAAAATGAGAATCTTCTATTCAATGAACTCTTATTTTCAAACGTTCATTTCACTTTCTCTCCCCCTTATTGACAAGAAATACAAAGCACATGGTAGGGAGGGTATCAATCCACACTTAAGCAATGTTTCATTAATCATTTCACTCTATGTCTACTTGAGCAATGCTCGATGTAGAAAACAAGAGGATTTGATTAAGTCAACAAGGCTATCCATTGTCCACAGATCATAATACCAACATGAGATGATAACTCATGTATCTTGTCTTCAAGGGTTTTACCACTTTAATTTCAGGTAGAATAAGATCAACTATGATAGAGAATAATCAACCTGAAACTCCTTCACTCACATTAGCAAATAGATCAAAAACATTCAAGTACAATCGGTAGGATAAGTGAACTTGGGGCACTTCCATTCTCTTTATGTCACTGATCAATTCAATTACTCCCCCTTTGTAGAATAATCTTTGATCTGAGTAACCAAGGGATAGAGATTGAGAAATGACATACCTTCTCCATTGGTGTGTTCTTCATGAAATTCATAGAATAACTACTTTTGAGTCCACCTGGAGTTGATATTGATTGAAACAGTGATTATGGAAGCTTCTTCATTCTTCTCCCCCTCAAGGGAAACACCCCTCATCATCTTCATCAAGAGTTATCATTCATCATCATAATCATTGAATATCAATTGAAGAATCTACTAAGGATGGAAACTTCTTCAGCTTCGCTATCAAGAGTTGACAGCATTCACTACTTCTCAGGTTCCCCCCTTGAGATAATGCTTTACCTTCAATTCCCTGCATTATTAGCACAAATACAATACACAAATGATTACGGGAATAAGGTGGTTCCTTCTTGCTTCATCAAGAAGACTTGCTTGGTTGAGGTCCTTTTATCAACCAAGTTCCTCTGTTCGCTCCAGTCTTCATGCCTGCACATTTGAACATATGTTCTGACATCTGTCGGTGTGGCATGGCTCTGTTCACATTCTCTTCTACTTTGTGTGGAGAATTGTTCTGTTTAGCAGCCATCATGAATGATACATTCTTACTCCTCTTAAGGACTACTTCTTGCTCTGGTATTATGGTTAGGCATCCTTTTGCAATGTGACCAGACATCTTGAATATCTCACACAGAACTTCTTTGACACGTGTGTTTCTCTTTGTTTGCAATCTCTCCTACACTATGTCTTCATCATGTGAATGTTTTCCTTTTCATTTGTCACCAGCCTTGGCCTTCTCATCTTCAAGTTTCCTTATTCTTTTAAAATCTTCTGGCCAGATGACCAATATGTCATTTGAAACTTTTTCAGCTGGTTTAGGTCTTCCACATTGGTTCATCCGAGATTCATCCCACTTAGTGTTTCGTTTGGATGAATGACCCTTCAATTTCATGGATCTAAAATCCTGGGTCTTCTCAGCTTCCCTACTTGAGATCTTCTTGGGGAAATGTGTGTTCACAACATTCTTCTGATTTCTCCCCAAGGAAGATGCTTCATTCTTTGACGGCATAAGAGGTCTTCTTTTCTTTTCAATAGTGAAAGCATGATGATGTGGACATGTGCCTGCATTGTGACTGCTTCCATTGCATACATCACAAATGTTATCAAGAATTCCAAATCTGTTTGCAGTAAACAGATGCTTCTGGACCTGCTGATGTTGCTTCTTCTTCTCTGGTTTCCTCCTCTTTGATATAGGAATTCTTTGTGCTTTTCCATGTAATGGATTATAAAGACAATCCAGTGCACAGTGCCCAAATCTGTTGCAGTACCAACATTGACCCACAAATATTTTCTTCTTTGTGTCTTCTGTATTATGTTGTTGGGCCATCTTCTTAATCGTTTGCGCTCTATTTGAGGAAGAAGCTTCCTCCTTTTTCTTCCTATCCACCCTAGTCAATGTGGTAGGTTTCTTCTTCTCACCTTTCCTCATCCATACTTGTTTATAACTTTTCTTCCCACCTGCACTGATTGTCGGAGTGTATTTAGAAATATGAGTACAAGATGGTTTGGATGGTACCTTTACTTTCTCAGCTGCTTCTGATAGATCAAAGAGTGAAGTCATGATCTTCTTATCACATGTTGGAGGTATTTTGACAAAAGAATCCTCCAGTGAGCATTGAGTACCAGCAGCAACTGATTCTAGATGTGGATAATCAAGAGCTGTCATAATCTTCTTATCATATGTTGGAGGCATTTCAGCTTTAGACTCCTCCAACGAACATTGAGTACAGGCATCACTCATTTCATTCTTTTGTGAAGTCTCAATATGTGTGTTCTCAATCTTTGTCAATTGAGCTTCCAATTTTTGACCCACAAAATTGAGGATGATCTTCTAATCTTCAATAGTGATCATCTTCTCTTCAAAATTCTTCTTCAACCTTTCAACCTCATCTTCATGCATCTTAACTTTGTTTTGTAACAAAGATTTAAGCTCCCTGAATTTGATGGACGTTTCTTCCAGAAAAAAATTCTTGACTTCATTGTTCTTCTTCAGCTCAGCTTCAAGTGCATGGATCCGTTCTTCCAGAGTATTGCTAACTTCACCTTTTTCTTCGAGGGCTTTCACCCGTTTGGTGAGCTTTATACTTTCCATAATTTTTCCTTCCAGCCCCTTTTCCATATTTTCCGCTTCCCTTTCAAGTCGATTGATCTCAAACTGCATAGATTGGAATAGGCTACAAATAATAGCAACCCTTTCTTCTGGAATATCATGCAGATATGTTCTGAGTTTTTCCTGAAAGCTTGAATTAGGGGTATCATCCTTTCCTCTGGATGAGTTCTGAGCCACCTGCTTGATACTTTCCAAGCCTAATGTTTCTTCATTATTGGAATGGCATGGAGAACAAGACACTTCATCTTCTTTGGATGTGGGGGACTTCTTCATAATCTTCTTCTCTTTCTTTTTCCTATTAGTCAAAGTCTTGGTGGATATAGATTTTCTGCTTAGAAATGACTGCGTCATTATCCAGACTGCTCTTCATTGTTGACTCAAGGGAAGAAACTCAAATCCTCTTCTCAATAGAATTACTGGAGAATATCCAACATACGTCAACCTCCCTCTGATACCACTTGTAGGACCCCAGGACACCCTAAGAGGGGACAGGTGAATCAGGGTGACAAATTTTTCTTCTTTAAGTTGTGGATCTTGTTCCCATGTTTTTAGGAACTACTTAAACCTGTATGATGGATATGATCAGCAATTAAACATTCACATGCAGAGATAGATGACACATCTATTTTTACTTGGTTCACCACTAAGGGCTACGTCCAAGGAGTATACGCCGACAGGTTGCCGGTCGTACCTAAATCCACTATGCTTCACTAGCTGCGGATTACAAATGTTTGGGTACAGACACTCTGTCCCAGGCTCACTGCCTTTACAATTGTTCAGGGATAGCTCACAGCGTCCCACGGGTCACTCCCGTTGACTCCCCCTGGCTCACTGCCGTTGGTGAAGTCTCACTTAGTTTATAGACGTGAAGGTCTCTTCAATAGGTGTTCATTGAAGTTCTTCGTCTCCTGTTCAGCATGAGACTTTTCTTGCATCAGGGTTCAGAGTTGATGCTCCTTTTATTTCAATACTTCTTCTTTAGTGCAATGAATTAATGCACTAGATCCCCTTGTCTTCATTTGCCTGAATCACAATCACTGATGTGATTGCTTACTTAATGAAGTTCAGCTTACTTGGCGTTGTCAGAATCAGTTCTCCATGTATGCATGAGATAATGCATGTATCATTTAGATTTCTTCTTCAATCTCACTTTTCACCAGAATTATCAGGAAATATTTCATCTCTTGTGCAACTCTAGAAAGGCGGGCGTGCTTTAACAATATCTGGCTCTTCTCTTCAAGAACGGCGTGCAAGTCTCCCCCGGCGCGCAAGTCTTAGGCGCGCAAGTATAAACTGGCGAGCAAGTGTCTCCAAAGCACCTGCGCGACTCTACCTTCTTAAACTTCAAACCTGCGCGACTCACTTCCTTCCTTTCCCAAATCACCTGGGGTGCTCAACCATCAGTTGGCGTGCAACCTCTACTTGCGCGACCAAACAACCACTTGCACGGCTAAACCACCTGCGCGACGAGAGCTCGAACAATCTCAAAGTCTTGAGCTCCATCGGAAATGAGGAGGGGTGGTCCAGTATTTATAGGCAAACTGGACCCCCTGCGCGGAGGCACGCAAGTCGTCCATCGGCGCGCAAGTCTCGACCCCTGCTAGGAACTTGTGCGATCAACATCCAAACTTGCGCAAACATCTTTCCTTTGCCAAATTTGGATCTTATGATCTCAAAAAACCAATGGCGCGCAAGTTATAATGCATTCAAGGCGTCGGCGCGCAAGTCTCTTCCCGGCACATAATTCACCTGCGCGACCTCACCAAAACTTGCGCGACCCTTATCCCTTTGCCATATTTTGATGCTCTAATCTTCAAAAACATATGGCGCGCAAGTTCCCTATCCTCCAAGAGTATGGCGCGCAAGTCCCTTTTCCAAAATCACTCTTCTTCATTTGTTGATTTTGAGGCCCTGAAATTTGGAAAACACTGGAAAATGGCGCCACCTTCTATCTGCTCTTTTTGAACCGCCTCCAGATCATCCATTCCTCTGTCGATGTTCTTGAATCAAACATAGATCATTGCCCACAACTCTTTAACTCGACATGTCACCATGGAATCTCTTTTGTCAAAAAATTTGTATGTCGTTTGTTTTCTTTGTTGACAAGAACGATCACCTCAGCAACACTTCTTCTTGGTGATCTGTATCCTTCAGCAACTCTTTTACTTTTATCACAAACTCCACTATTGTGATATGTATTCTTTAAAGGAACAGCTTTAGTACCATCATCTTCTATGACAATGTGATGTGCATGGCCATTTCATAAGTCAACTCATTGGCACGTTGCCTCCATCATCAACCGTCATGATCAACTTCATGCAAACCATGTGATTTAATCCGTCAAGAAGTCTCTAGCATGGTTCTCATGCAATCATGAGTAATTGCATGGTCTTCATCCAAAAACACCATCCTGCTTTAATCATCCTTTGATGGATTACTCCTCACATTCTTCATTGTTGTAAACAATGTATCACCTTTGACACATGTTCTTTGAACTTACGATCAGCACAACAATCGTCTGAATCACTACTCCTCTACTTCATCGGAGTACTTCATGATCTCCTTCATTGTGAGCTTCCATTCCTCCATTTTAATGGAGTACTTCTTGATCTCTTTCATTTTGATATTCCATTGAAAACTATTGACAACAAATACAAACCTATACACAAAGTGGTTCCAACATGAATGACGCATCATTCTATCACAAGATCTGCTAACACTTCACGAATAAGAAGTTCAACTTCATTTCTTTAAGAGATGAAGTGGAAATTGTTCAAAGAACGAACAACAGTGAGATTGTACCAAAATCAACCAAGTATTTCTTCTAATTCAAATTCTTCAACTTTTGGGTAATGATCTTGAAAACCAAAAATGTTTTCCTAGTGACCTTATATCCGATGAATCAGATGGTACCTTAGATCATCACAAATCTATGGCTTTGTGATTGTTGGCTTTTTCATATCCATGTTCTCTACCACTCTCCATCAGAACTTGTTGGTTAGATTTCTCTTCCATATCCATATTTTCACCTATGATCTTCTACATGGAAACCCAGTGATGAGTTAATTTGGGAAACCATTACGTTTCATACTTTAGTTTTTAAAGTTAAGTTTTGGTATTCATTTTTACAATGTGGGTTTCAATTAATGAAACATTCAAGTAGAAAACAATTTATAACCCCGACGAATTTCGAGGGAGAAATTCATTTTAAGGGGGGTAGAATGTAATAACCCGAGATTTTATAAGATATATTCGTTTTAATTTCTTCCATATCTTCTATTGTACACTACACCAAGATTATCTTGCGCTATTCGCAACACCGTATTAGCTTGCAGTATACAGAACACAATTCGTAGATTGTGTTACACACAATCTCAAGTTCATTTGATAATTTTCATTCTATGAAACATTGAGTATATATATATATATATTCAATGTATAAATGAAAAAATGGTTGGATTCTGTTATAACGAAACAACAAAGGATTCTTGCACTATACACAACCCTGACTTGGCTTCCGTTACACGCAATCACGACCTTCCACGATAGCCTGTGTTGTACGCAATACTGCGTTTTTCTAAACAACGATATGTTATATGAACTAACCGTTATGAATAGTATCAACTAAATTTTGAATTCTATAACATTCTTATTCATCTTACCCATTTTGTATAACATGGTATAAGAACAGAATAAATTTTTCTGGTAAAATAAGTATTTTTAAAAAATTGCAGTTTTGCCGCCTTTTGATGGAGCACCCACTTTAAATCTCATTTTTTACATGTTTATAAGTTCAATTTTAAAAGATAAAATTATTCTTTTGAATCAGGATGTAAAATATTACCTTGGATAAAATTTTCATATTATTCTGATAACTTTCTTATTTTAATGAATAGTAAAAACACACTATATTTTAATTAAAAACAACTTTTTTAATCGTAATAACTTATGTGGTTAAATTATAGTATTGAATGGTTTAAAAGTATAAATAGAATATATTTTTACCATTTAATATAATTTAACTCATTAGCATTTATTTTACCTTGAATTCGTAGGTTAAATCAATTCAATCTTCTGCAATGTTTTAAAGAAAAACCGGTTTTCTTTCGACAACGGGATTAATTTTAATTTAATTTCTGCATATTTTGTGTATTGAATTTGGAAAAATGGATTCCATATTTGGAATCAGTGGGTCCAAATTATGTTAATAAGCTACTTTTTTATTTTTGGGAATTATGAATAGTATCTATGGTAAATTGTATTTACCATAGTTAAAGGTAAATCGGGTAATTAAGGGTAAATATAATAATATAAAATTACCCTAAAACAAGAAAACATTATATTGGATGGCTAAAATTCGACCCATATCACTTAAGGGTCGGATTAAATCCATTTTATGGACTTTTGATCATGAAAATAATTTAATTATTATTATTACCAAAGAAAGTGACAACATGTCACTCTCTTAAATCTTATAAGTATAATAATTTTAATTTTGTGATAAACTTCATGAAACTTTGAACATAAATAATCTCCAGAAAGATAATAAAATTATCTATATCATATGATTTTATTTATAATTTTTAGGGATTAAATAATTATCATCAATTGTGACACAATAGTGATGTAGAAATTGTTTATCTAGTGAAAAATCAAGAATATAGTTTTTATTAAACTAATAGTGACCATAAAAGGCACAAAACCCTGACCAAAACTTATTGATAATGTAAATTTAAACCATAAGAATCCAATAGTCGAATATTTAACCATTTGGAGCCTTATAAATGCGATTATAACACTTATATTATTTTATTTTAAATGATGCCAAAGTTGTCACCTTCATAATTTAATAAATATAACAATTTAAATATTGTTATTTTAAGATTATAAATTCAAGTAAAAGTATTATTGTGAAAGGTAATATATGTATATTCATCATAGGATTTTATTTTTAATTTTTATCCCACAAATAAGTATATTAAATAATTCTACAAAAATGATGTAGTAATTATTTTATTAAGAGATAAACCAGATAAATGGTTTTAAAAATAATAAAATAAATATTATATGAACTATTTAATGTGCTCCACTACTTTTATAGAAACATATGACCTTTTATGAATCTATTAAATATTTTAGTTTGAATATATCCTCTGTTTAGATTTTATTTAAATTCAAATAAATGAATAGTGTGAAAATTGACACTATTGTTATTTTATAAAAATAACATATTATTAAATTGTTTAAAAATCACAAAAATATTTAAAAACTATAAATTTAAATTTATATAGTCGAAAATGTCTTAAAGTATCCAATTATGGAAAATTAACAACACATAAGTTATTATTTATAACCATTTATAATTTATAACTTTATTACAACAAATAAACATAAATAGATTAAATAAGGATAAATAAAAATGATAAGGTTTAAAATAAGATCAAAACATGTCTAAATTTGAATGGTTGATGTGATTAAAACCCTTTGTCATCTAATATTATGATATGAGTCATTTTTTGATGTTTTTACGTTGGGTTAGATTTATTATAAATTAATATTTTTAAGAATTCCAAAGGTGCCCCTCTCCTCCCTTATAAAAGGGAACCTCCTCTATCTCCTCCTCACACCACTTTGAGCATTCAAGATTAGCCAACCCCTGCCAAATTCTCTTCTACACTTCCCTAGAAACATCTTAGAGGTCCTGGTCTTCTTCAAAGACCAATTTTAGTGCCCTAAAAGGAGGTCTCAAAGTGGAGCTTCAAAGAAGAGGAGGTTCGGATCCATACGAAGCATATCAGACCTAAGGTAAGGGATAGTTTTTCAAATCTCATTTTTATCTGAGATTGCTTATTCGTAAGTATTTACTTGGGTTATTGGTATCATTTATTTCCATGTCTTATAAAAGTTTATTCATGTTTGTTTAATGTTATTTTTACCCATTTTGACTTTTACCCCATGGTATGGAAGAAATATTTCTTTTATTTACCCTACAAGGTACTTTTTGACTTTTCCGACAAAAGTACGAGAAGAATGTTTTTCAAACTAATATGGAATGAAAGGATTTTTACGGTTTTATAAATCCTTATTTTGATGAAGCTTCCTCCAAGGATTTCATTACTATTTTCAACAAAATATCCATCTTTTAAAATTGCATGGTGTTTTGTGAAAAGAAATTGATTTTGAAGAAGAAATGATATTTTCCTCAAGAATTCATTTCAACTGATTTATCAAAACCATTTTTCATCTAAGATGAAATTATTTCATACGTTTCAAGTATAATGACTCTATAATTTACATGGATTCACTTTTCTTATTATGAAATGATATCCATTTCTTTTATATGGATTATGTGATGATGGGGTGATGTTTATGAATCTCATTTTATTTATTGGGTTATTATGAATGATGTATGTTTATTTTTTGTCACAAGTAAGAATGATTTCATTATGAGATGGGTGGGACCAATATATCCCTCCAATTCATTCGGTAAAGATTTATATCTCATGAGATAGACATTTCTGGAATGGTATGTTAATCTAGTTTAGTGATAGAGGACTGAAATGAGGAGTGAAATCGATTCAGAAAGGGACCTTGTCCACTAAGATGGTCATGGAAGTAATCCCTTGGCTACTATGGAAATCATTACATGTTATTAATATATTCCACCATTTCATTCTTTATTCGTATGGTATTTTATCATGATTGATGATCTACTATGATCTATGCCTTACGTACTGCCATGTTTTATGTCATTTCTCATGATTTTGATGTTTAAATATTATGTTCATGTTTTTAAGTTCAAATGTATATGGTTTGTTTTATTTTCAACATGCTTACCCTTACTGAGCATTTCAGCTCACCCTTTTTATGTTCTCTTTTCCCCCAGGATTAAAAGAATGGTTTTTGGTAAGGAAACAAAAAGGGGAGGATCATTATAGGAGATGTTGAAGATCTTTCAACATTATTAGAAGTTTATATTCCAAGTTTCCAAAGACACTAAACTATTACAGTCCTTATGTGTTTGTTTTTGTTATGTATTAAGTATTCCGCAAAAGTAATGTAATATCTATGTATGTCAAGCTTCGGGTCTCTACATCATCAATACATGATCCATCATTCCCGTTCATTTATTCATCTAGAGAGAGAAAGATAAAAGCTAGTGAATGAAGAGAGACTTGAACCTCAGATAGGGGGACTCATTGGAGTTCCTATAGTAATATGATAATGAGAGTAACTATACTCTAGAGAAGGAAAAACTTGATTCATATTAACTTATAAGGATGTCCCATGATTTTTAGGGTATGAATATTCAGAGCAGTTAGCTTCCATGAACCATACCCTTATAAAGGTGTTGGTAAACATTTTCTTCGATACATTTTTTTGACTTGTTCACTCCTTGAGTGTGTGAGAGAGTCCTTGTGGGGAGAAAAATATTGTGAGATCTTATTTGGTCATATATCCATAGGCAACACACCATATGGATATAATTAATGACAGAAACACATTATCTTATTTAAGTGGTGAAAAACTATTCTAGTCATGATATGGAAGGAGGGGATGTGGGTGTTCCAGACTTCATGACTAGTTGTACATAATAGTATGGAGAATATGTAAAGAAACCTTCAATGTAAATTTGGCTGGTCCGGTCTGAAGAATAATTGTAGCTACCTTCACCTCTCCGTGCCTCACTTATCAGAAAGTGGAGGCTGAACACCATGTCCTGGTAGGTTTGTTACTGTCCCCTGATATCTCAATGTTTTAGTGGGATGGTTTATCTATGTAATTCATCATTGGGATTCAATGAACAATTAATGACTATAAAGCCATCCATTTGTAGTTGAAAATCTTTTGAAGTTGGCACACTTCCTTTCCTGGAAGGATAAGAGTTCAATAGGAAATTTCGAGTAGATTTATGTATTAGAGATCAATTTTCTTCATAGGGTACCCTCAATGATAGTCTCCAAATGCGATATGTGGTTTACATAAAAATTGTGGACAAGTCTGAATTAGGAATTGGGAACTATGGTACATATGAATACATCCATTCATCCCATGACTGATGGGATTAATGATCTCCCTATCAATGTTCTAGAGGATATACTGAGGGCTTGAGAGTATGCCTTCATCCCGATCAAGTAGGATCACCATACCATGGTAGATATTTCAAAAAAAAAATAGATTCCAATATAAAATTCGAATTGAATCTTTTGAGGTCATGTACGGGAGACCTAGAAGGTCAACCTTGTGCCAGAGTGTGGTTGGTGAGAAATTTCATGGGGTCCCAGATTGGGTGTATCCAACAATAAATAAATCTAGGTCACCAAAAAAAGATATGGAAGGTAGAGAGATGACATAAATCTTATGTAGACCACTTTTGTAGTACCTCTTAGTTCATGTAGGGAGAACACATTTTCTTGTGAGTCTTCAAGTGATGATTATTGTGGAGGTTTGGTTGGGGTGGCATGCTATCCATGAGGTTTATCAGGCCATTCGATATGGTGTAGAGAGTTGTCGAGTTTTCCTATCTCCTCACCTAACCCCCGCTACTAGAGCAGTTTTACAACACCTTCCACATTACTTAGTTGATGAGATAAAATCATGACCCTACACAAGTCATCAACTTGGGTGAGCTGGACATTGAAGACGGTTCCACAATTTCATATCACCCGGTGGAGATCAATGATCGAATAGAGTTGGCCCTACATGGATGAACCATACATTTGTTTTTAATTCTATGAAAGAAAAAAACATGCATGATAGTTATTGGGTGAAGAAGATCTAGGATTGAGCTCAGTATCTGATGTTTTTCCATGTTTTTTGATTTTATGGATGAAAATATTGGAGGAGGTAATGATATTGGGAACTGGTTTTTTTCAAGTAAGACATTGAAATATTTATGTATATATTTCTAGATCACAGAGCTGATATGACATGTGATTCTTATTCTAGATGTTCCCATAGTATATTTTATTGGAATATTAAATTTATTTTAAATTCCACTATTTTATTTAATTAAAAAAGTTTTATTACTCTTAAAAGGATGCTCTGATCAGAAATATGAGACTGTGTTTTTGTTCAGAACACCATGTTTTCACTACGTGTGTCAATAATGGAGTCAGTGTGGGACATTTGGACCCCTCTCTAGTTGGAGGTGCATTAAGTGGACTAGTATATAATAAAAAAATAAATAATTAAATTTATTTGATCTAAAAATTGTTTATAATTATATTTATAATGGAAATTTTCAGGTGTTGGATTAAACATTTATTGAATCTGTTTGTGAGAGCTCCTCCATCTCCCTTTGGTGATTCGAGAGAAACAATAAAAAAAACATTAGATTAGACCAGATATGGATGCAATGATTTCATCATCTTATTCCAACCATGATGTGGGAATGTTCCTCACCACCTATCAATACAATGTATAGTTAGTACTCATATTTGGAAGATTTATGCCCTTGTATTATAATATTTTGTATATCATTATTTCATTATTTACCTGTGTCTTATTATGGTATTTTTCTATTCCCATGTTCCAAATTTCATACTGTTTTGACAAAGTTCTAACTTGAGTGTCATGTTCTTGATCACCGACAAGAATGATTGGTCCATGAATTTTAAAAATATGTTATATGGGGGGTTTTCCCTCAATTGTTTTGTTTTTTTCAATGGTTAGATCCCCATTGTCCCATCTCAACATTTCCAAGTGCCGCCGAGGTCGACCAGACTACCAGATTTATTGTGGATCGATGATGCGACAATGGTTTGGCACATGACACATTGATCTATAATTGTTTGGGTACATGGATTTTCAATCTATTTATATGATCTATGATATATGTGATATAATATATATGATTTATGATATAAGAAAAAATACGTGAGATATACGATATGAGTGATAAATCTTGGAAAAATAATCTTTTATCGGTTATATCCTATCACCATCCGTCCCCCGGGGCCCGTTTTGTGACTACCCAATGCCAGCCTTCCATAGGCCATGGGCTGAAAATTATCACTAAAAGACATAACCCCTAGAACCAGGAATTCATTGCCTTTACATACTGTAAACACCCTCAACCAAGAACACAGTCAGATATGAATAAAAGTAAACTGTATAGAAGAAAGAGTAATGAAAGTATGAGGGTCTGGAATACAATCCCAATAGTAAAGGTAAAAATACAACTGAAGAAAAAGAATGATAGGTACTGGGTCGTCTTATGAGGTTCCTACCTGTAGGGTAGGTAGAGATCACCTTCTCAACACTCTATGTCTGCCCATCTCCTCTGTGTACGGAGACACTGTATGGTCCAACTCCGGGAACCATCCTATCCTGGTACCCTCAGGTTCGATCAGCGTTGTTTGTCATCTATACAAAACACAACCAGGTGCGGGCATAACTTATGTAGGTGTGAGTATAACGATACTCATTATGGACCCCAAGACCCTCAGGGTCTCACAAAATACACAAAGGATAATCCACAAAGCATGAAATCATCTGACAGCCCTACATAGGTATATTCCCATACATATACCTATGTTATCAAGTATGCCCATGTCAATCAAGTGGAAACAAAGGGTCCAACCCAAAACCCCAAATCTCACCTGTTACACAAAGGAAGGGATACGACGATGATAAGTACCACACCGGTATGCCACATAGAAGAATACCACCAATGTATTACCACAAAGGAATGTACCACATAGGTACGAACCTAGCTCACACCTGGCATATCTTAATATAATAGTGGGGACGATTAGATGTAACTACTGAACCGTCTTACTCTGTTAAGAGGAAGACCCATGAAGGATCCCAAATTACTGACCCACATAGGATCCTAGTACATCGGTAGGCCCACACATGATCCTTATACATCTTCAGACCCACACATGATCCTAGTACATCTTCAGACCCACACAAGATCCTAGTACATCGTCACACCCACACAGGATCCTAGTACATCGTCAGACCCACACATGATCCAAGTACATCGTCAGACCCCCACATGATCCTAGTACATCATCAGACCCACAAATGATCCTAGTACATCGTCAGACCCACATAGGATCCTATTACATTGTTAGACCCACACAGGATCCTAGTACATCATCAGACCAACACATGATCCTAGTACATCGTCAGATCCACACAACGTAACACCCCATGTTTTTATGAGAAATATTATTTATAATTTCATTGATGTCTTGTGTTGTACGCTAACCCAAGATTATCTTTCTCTATATGAAACATTGTATTAGCATGTAGTATACGCAACACTATTCGTGGCTTGTGTTTCATGGAAGAGAGACCGTTCTCGATAGCATGAGTTGTATGCAATACTGAGTTTCAATAAACAACGATATATTGTTATGAACTAGCCGTTATGAATAATATTAACTAAATTATTAATTTTATTACATTATAATTGACCTTACACGTATTCTAGATCATGGTATGTGAACAAAATATATTTTTTAGGTAAAATAAGTATTTTTTTAAAATGCAGTTTTTCCGCCATTTGATGGCACACCCATTTTAAATCAAATTTTTGAGAAGTTTTTGAGTTCAATTTGACAAATTATACTTATTCTTCGGAATCAGGATATAATAATTTACATTGGATAAATATTAAGTACTTTTCTGAAAACTTTCATATTTTGATGAATAGTAAAAATTTGCTATATTTTTCTTAAAAACAACCTTTTTCATCATGATAATTTATATGGTTAAATTATAAAATTCAATGGTTTTAAGGTATAAATATAATAAATTTTAACCATTTAATATAATTTAATTCATTATCATTAATTTTACATTTAATTCATAGGTAAAAACATTTCAATCTTATGTAATGTTTTATCTTTTAAAACCCGTTTTCTCACAATAGGATTAATTTTAAATTAAATACTGCATCATATGAATATTGAATTTGGAAAAATGGATTCCATATTTGGAATCAGAAGGTCAAAATTATGTTAATTGGATACTTTTTATTTTTAGGCATTATGAATAATAACTACTGTAAATTTTTATTTACTACAGTTAAAGGTAAATCGAGTAATTAAGGGTAAAAATAAGATTATCAAATTACCATAACACTTGGAAAAATTTTATTCAATGAATACGAGTCGACCTATAACACCTTAGGGTCGGAATAGATTCATTTTATGGACTTTTGACCTTGAAAATGATGTAATTATTATTAAAACCATAGAAACTGACAACATGTCACTCTCTTATATCCTATAAGTGTAATAAATTTAAATTAGTGATAAACATAATAAAACGTTGAAAATAAATTGTCACCCGAACTATAATAAAATTATATACATCATGTTAATTTATTTATAATTTTTAGGGATTATGTAAATATCATTAATGGTGACACAATAGTGATATAAGATTTATATTATTGATTGAAATATAAAATAAATTGTTTTAAAAATATTTAAATAAATATTATATAATATATTTAATGCGCTCCAAGAATTTTTATGATGAATATTACATTTTAGGGATTTATTGAAAATTTTATTTTTTGTAGATATTCTATGTGGATTTTATTTAAATTCAAAAAATTGAATAGTCTCAAAATTCACACAGTTGATATTTTATAAAAATAACTTATTATTATATTGTTTAAAAATCACAAAAATATTTAAAAATTATAAATTTATATTTTTATTTTCTAAAATGACATAATGTATCCAATTATTAAGAATTCAAAACACATAAGTAATTACTTATAACAATTTAAAATTTTGAATATTATTACCACAAATCAAATTAAATACATTAAATAAGGATACATCAAGTTGATATGGTTTAAAATAAATTACCAACATGTCAAAATTTTATTGTCTGATGAGACTGAAACACTATCTCATCTCATCTTAGTATTTGAGTCATTTTAGAAGTTTTTAGGTGGGGATTGGGTTTATTATAAATAAATATTTTAGAGGTTTCCAAAAGTTCCCTTCTTATCTCTTATAAAAGGGAACCTACTCCCTCTCCTCTTAACAAAATTTTAAGCCTTCAAGCATTGGAAAAACCTATCAAATTGTCTCCTCCAATTCCCTAGGAACATACTAGAGGTCCTGGTCTTCATCAAATACCATCTTTAGGGCCCAAAGAGAAGGTTTAGAAGAGGCATGTCAATGAAGAGGTAATATCCAGTACCGATTCTTTCATATTTATTTCTACTTCTACTTACTCTTATTTCTTTGATTCATTATAATTCAATATAATCAGTATCAATAATATACTAATATGTTATTATAAATATTATAAAACCAAATTTTACCTTCTATCCATCTTACGGAAAACAAAATCACCACATGTGCGTACGTATGTAATACCCTCTCCCCGCTGTGGTGTAATTTTTTTCCTCCACCACCTTAATTGGATGGGTATAATGGTGTAAAGAATAAATATATATGATCATTATAACATGATACTAATTATGAGATATTATATCATCCAATACACTACCATTCAATAATTATGGGAACGATATAATCGCTCTTGCGTACGTACAGATTACTGTCTCCACAACGCGATGAGATTCATTCTCTAGGTTAACCATTCCAGAATGATTATAAAGGATATATAATAAATAATAATTAAATATATGACATAATAATGATACTAGATTTAAGTATATGTTATTTACTTTCTTTCATACAATTTAATAAGGAAACACAAATAGCATTCATGCGTATGTATGGCCTACCGGCTCCATGAATGGTGTATTTAATTCCATTTTTCGATCTATTATATATTGATATTATGAATATATATTGAATATAAATCATGTTTTAAATTCTGGAAGTAATTAAAAATGATCTTTGTAATCATATGAATAATTAAAAGTCAAAACACATACGATAAATGAAACAAATTTACCCAAAATGTTGCTTTAACATGGAATTGAAAAATGAACGGGTAATATAAAGTACAAAGTGAGTCATATATGATATCATAAATATTATTATGATTATTTTATAATTTAATAATATGTTTAAACCAACTATATTGGAGTCTCAGACATAAACTGAAGAAATTGGACATAAGGTAAGCGATAATTATTCCAATCTCGTTCTTAACCGAGATTGTTTTTTCATAAGTATTTACTTGGGTGATATTTATCATCCATGTTCGTGTTTTCTAAAAATGTTTTCATGTATGTTTAATTTCTTATTTACCAATATTTTACTTTCACTATATGGTATGTAGGGAATCTTTCTTTTTTTTACCATTCGAGGTATTTTTTGACTTTTCTGGAAAAAGTACGAGGAGAATGTTTTTTTAACTTAAATGACATGAATAGATTTGTACGGTTCCATAATTAATTATTTTCATGAAGCTTCCACTACAACATTTCATGATTATTTTCCACAAAATTATTTTTATTTCAAAATTGTGTGGCATTTTGTAAAAATAAAATGATTTTACGAAGAAATGATATTTTACTCAGGAATTCATTTCAATGGTTTTATGAAAACTATTTCGCATCTATGATGAAAGTATTTAATATGTTTATGTTTCAAGTATAATGTCTCTATTATTTACATGGTTTAATTTTTCTTTTGAAGAAATGATTTCCATTTGTTTTATATGTATTATGTTATGATGGGATGATGTTTATGAAACCTATTTTATTCTATGGGTTATGTTGAATGATTTATGTTTATTTTGTGGAACATGTAAGAATGATTTCATTATGAGATGAGTGGGACCTATATCTCCCTACAATGCATTGGGTAATTATTGATATCCCATAAGATAGAAATGGCAGAAATGGAATGTAAAATCCAGTTCAGTAATACAGGACTAGAACAGAATGTAAAATATTGTTCAATAATATAGGGCTGGAACGATAAGTAAACCTAGTTTAGTAATGGAATTTGTCCACTATGATGGTCTTGGAAGAAATTCCTTGGATACTATGAAAATAATATCATGTTCTTAATGGTTTCCCACAATTACATGTTCTATTCCCATGATATTTTATCACGATTAATGTTCCATTTTGATTTATGCCTTAGTTACTGCCAAAATTTATGTTATTACTCCTGATTTTGATGTTTTAAGTTCATGTTTTTATGTTCAAATGTTTATGGATTATTTTATGTTCTCCATTTTTACCCTTAATGTGAATTTGAGCTCACCCTTTTTATGTTTTATTTTCCCCAGGTTATAAACAAAGGTTTTAGGTATAATAAAAGGGGTAGTTCATTATGGGAGATACTGGAGATCCTTCTCCATGATTAGAAAATTATGTTCTGAGTTCCCAAAGACACTAAACTAATACGGTCTTTAGTCATCTCTTTTTTTTCATGTATTAAGTATTTCGAAAAAGTCATTTAATTTCCATGTAATTCATGTTTGGGTCGTTATAGTTCGTATAAGAGCAAAGGTTTAGTTATCATTTGGAAACTAGGATGCGGAAACTTTAGTGAGATCCCTAGAGATATTTCTACGGTATGTCTAGGGATGTCCCTAAGGATCTGTATATGTATTGTTTACAGTCCTAGGATTATGATAATGATCAAGAATATCCTAGTATTAAACCTATGATGTTATAGATTGAATGTACTCCCCTTGATTATGTTGATTTCCTAGTATGATTTTTTCCTCTCAAACAATTCTTTTTAGGTTTTAGAAAATGGTTGGAAACAGGAAGAATCATGTTAATGGATAATATGATGGAAAATGTTATGATATTAATCATTTGCAACCTAATTCAAGAGGATTTGGAAGGCTAAACATTGTTATTATGCCTAATCAGAAATCACCTAATATGACCAATAATCTCAACTTTGGTAAGTTTCATGAATCCTCTAATAAGACAAAGATGGTGTTTCATGATGATCATAGAGGAAAGAAAGTTCAATTCCCATCATGTAAATCATGTGGGTAGAGGCATTAGGGAGAATGTTTCAAAGGAACGAGAAGATGCTTTGGGTGTGGAAAAGAAGGACACAAAGCCAGTAATTGCAAAGGAAAATGATCAGTTAACACCGTGGACAAGGATAATGGTATTTCTAAGAGATCAACAGTGGATAAATGTTTTAAATGTGGAATTTATGGAAATTATGAAAACCAATTCCCTAAGGTAAAATCTCATGAAGAGAATCAACATGGTCATATGGGTAGTATATATGATGATAATGATGAAGAGACTAAAAATGATATATGAAATGAAAGAAGTCTA
The DNA here is from genome assembly GCA_963277665.1 of Viscum album. NCBI lineage: Eukaryota > Viridiplantae > Streptophyta > Magnoliopsida > Santalales > Viscaceae > Viscum > Viscum album. Next base: position 1,500,073,519 of record OY728122.1, on the reverse strand, counting down.
GTGGAATAAAATGATGAAGCTCTGTCAATGGTTTAAGAAGGTAGTGGAATGATTGTATTTTTATCAAGAGTAATGTTGTATAGGTAATTTAATGGTACTATGGAATAAAGAAACATCTAAGTATTGTTACACTATTGTTTTTGCTAAAGTATTTTAAAGTATTTCTTTAGTGGTACCGGTAACCATGAAAGCTTATTCGGATATTTTTTTTTGCAAAATAGATGATATGGACATAATGATGGGATAAATAGATAATGAGATGTTGGATAATATTAATGATATTATGACTGATATAAGTAAAAAGGGACATCTTGGTTTGGGTATATAGAAATTTTGGGATTTTGGTATGTGTAAAGAGTTAAATCTTGAAAGGTTTCATGTTTTCACTAAGGTTCTATAGTAATTCTTGTTTCAACCAAAAACATTATTAAGGTTTTCACATGATTGGAATGTGACCAACAAGTTATATCTTATGATATATGTGGGGATAAATGATGGTATTTACATGCTTAGTAGATGACCTCTATAGTAATCTTTTTCATTATAATATGAGATTAGACAAAAGAATTTTAGATAATACTGAAGATTGGAATGGATTAAGTTATAAATAGGATAGTATTGTTTATTTATATAACTTTTTGATATTATTTCTGAAATCATATAATAGTATAGTTTTAGAAAATGGAAAACTCATAGGGCGGGTGAAAACCCATCACATCGGACAAGGATGCGGGAATCAAACCCACAACTGAAGTGTGACAGGCCTTTACAACATACCATTGGCCTATATGAAGTCCCTAGTTTGTAGAAATTTGTTTTATTTTTTAAGTGGTGTGATACATGAAGTATAATTCCATTTTTGGAGCCATATACGATTAATATCACCATATATGGACTTATATATAATTAATAACTTTTGCTAACCTTTTGTTTGATATAGATGGATTGAACTATCATTCTTTCACATGATTTGCTAAAACTTCACGGATGAAAAATTCAACTTCATTTCTTTAAGATATGAAGTGTTAATTGTTCATGGAATGATCATTGGTGATATTGCACAAAAATCAAGTATGTATTTCTTCTAATTCAAAATTTTCAAATTTATGGATAGGACCTTGAAAACCAAAAATCATTTCCTAGTACCCTCATATCTGATGAATTAGATGGTACCTTACATCATCACAAATTTATGGCTTGTGATTGTTGGATTTTTTATAGCCATGTTCTCCACCTCTCTCCCTCAGAACTTGATGGCTAGATTTCTCTTCCATATCCATGTTTTCACATTTGTTCTCCTCTATGGAAACCCAGTGATGAGTAAATTAGGGTAACCGTAACATTTATTAACTTACTTTTTAAAATTAAGTTTTTGTTTTCCTTTTAATGAAGATGGTTTCTATGAAAGAAACATTCAAGTAGTAAACAATTTATAACCCTGATGAATTTTGAGGGCAAAATTCATTTTAAGTGGGGTAGAATGTAACATCCCAAGATTTTATGAGAAATATTCATTTTAATTTCATTGATGTTTTGTGTTGTATGATACATCAAGACTATCTTGCACTATACGCAACATCGTATTAGCTTGTAGTATATGAAATACTATTCTTGGCTTGTGTTGCACGCATGAGAAACCTTCCTCAATAGCATGTGTTGTACGCAATACCGAGTTTCACTAAAAAATGATATATTGTTGTGAACTAGACGTTATGAATAGTATTAACTACATTTTTAATTTTATTACATAATAATTCATCTTACACATATTCTAGAACATGGTATGAGAACAAAATATATTTTTCGGGTAAAATAAGTATATTTTAAAAATGCTGTTTTTCCACCTTTTAATGGAACACCCATTTTAAATATAATTTTTCAGAAGTTTATGAGTTTAATTTTACAAAATTAACTTCTTATTTTGTATCAGTATATACGAATTTACATTTCAATAATTTTTGATACTTTTCTGATAACTTTCATATTTTTATGAATAGTAAAAATAGGCTAAATTTTTCATAAAAACTACTTTTTTCATCCAGATAATTTATATGGTTATATTATAAAATATAATGGTTTTAATGTATAAAAAGAATATATTTGTTCCATTTAATATAATTTATGTCATTAGCAGTAGTTTTACATTGAATTCATAGGTATGGACATTTCAATCTTTGTAGTGTTTTATCTTTTAACACATGTTTTCTCAATAGCGTGATAAATTTTAAATTAAATAATGCAACCTCTATGTATTGAATTTGAAAAAATGGATTCCATATTAGGAATAAGTATATCCAAATTATATTAATAGGATACTTTTTATTTTTAGGCATTATGAATAGTAACTACGGTAAATTTTTATTTACTACAGTTAAAGGTAAATAGGGAAATTCAGGGTAAAAATAAGATTATAAAATTATGAAAACACCTGAAAAAATTCTATTGGATGAATAAAAGATGACCCATAACCTGTACAAGTCAAAATAGATTCATTTTAGAGATATTTTACATGAAAATGATTTAATTATTATTAAAACCAATGAAAGTGACAACATGTCACTCTCTTATATCTTATAAGTGTAATAATTTTAATTTGGTGATAAACTTCATAAAACATCGAATGTAAATAGTCACCAGAAATATAATAAAATTACTTAAATAATGTTAATTTATTTATAATTTTGAGGGATTAAATAATTATCATTAATGGTGACACAGTAGAGATGTAAGAATTATTTGATTGATTGAAATATCAAATAAATGGGTATAAACATATTAAAATAAATATTATATGAACTATTTAATGTGATCCACTAATTATAAAGATGAATAATACATTTTAAGGATATATTAAATATTTTATTTTGAACATATGTTCTATGTGGAATTTATGTAAATTCCAATAATTGAATAGTGTCAAAATTGGCACTATTGATATTTTATAAAAATAACATATTATTAAATTGTTTAAAAATCACAAAAATATATAAAAATTTTAAATTGAAATTTATATGGTCTTCAATTTCATAATGTATCCAATTATGGACAATTCACAAAACATAAGTAATTATTTATAACAATTTAAAATTTAGAATATTATTACCACAAATAATATTAAATATCTTAAATAAGGATATATCAAGTTGATAAGGTATAAAATAAATTCCCATATTTTCTAAATATTATTTTCGGATGCTCTTAAAAACCTATATCATCACATATTAAAATTTGATTTATTTTGGAAGTTTTTATGTGGGGTTTGGGATTATTATAAATTAATATTTAAAAGGTTTCCAAAAGTTCCCCTCTCCTCTCTTATAAAAGGGCACCTCATACCTCTTCACTTAACATCATTTTTAGCCTTCAAGATCGGCCAAAAACAATAAATATGTCTTCTCCACTTTCCTAGGAACATACAGGTGGTCTTGGTCTTCTTCAGAACCACCTTTAGTACCCTAAGAGAAGGTTTAAAAGTTGTGTGTCAAAGAAGTGGTAACATCCTTTACCGATTATTTGAAATTTATTTCTTCTTCTACTTCCTATTTTTTATTTGTTTTATGATAATATAACAACATCAGAATCACTCATATACTGATATGTTATTATAAATATTAAACAACCCCATTTCACCTTCTATCCATCCTACGAAAAACGAAATCGCCGTGCGTGCGTACTTACAGAATACCGTCTCCACGCTGTGGTGTAATCTGTTTTCCATCACCACCTTACATGGATCAGTATAGTGGTGTAAATAATAACTATATATAATTGCTATGACATGATACTAATTTTTAGATCATATATCATCCACTCCAATACCATTTAATAATTACGGGATGAAATATCATCGCTCGTGCTTACGTACGGATTAACGTATCCACAACACAATGAGATGCATTCTCTATGTTAACCATTGCAGAATGATTATAAAACATATATAATCACTAATCATGAAATATATGACATAATAATGATACTGGATTTATTTATATGTTATTTTCTTACTACCATTCAATTTAATAAGGAAACAAAAACAACGTTCATGAGTACGTACGGTCTACCGTCTCCATGAACGATGTATTTCATTCCATTTATCGATCTACTATATATATATATATATATATATATATATATATTCTGAATATATATTATATATAAATCATGTTTTACATTCTGTATGTTTTTAATAATGATCTAAGTAATCATATGACTAATTACAACTCAAAACATGTAAGATAAATGAAACAAATTTACCCAAAATGCTTAGTTATCAGGGAATTGAAAAATGAATAGGAAATATAAAGTCCTCAGTGAGTCATATAAGATATAATAAATATTATTATGATTCTGTTATATATTAATAAAATGTTTAGACACACTATATAGGTGTCTTATACACATACCGATGAAATCTGACACAAGGTAAGGGATAATTATTCCAATCACTTTCTTAATCGAGATTATTTATTCGTAAGTATTTACTAGGGTTATATTTATCATCCATATCCATGTTTTCTAAAAATGGATTCATGTATGTTTAAAGTCCTTTTTATCAATTTTTTTACTTTCACTACATTGTATGTAGGGAATCTTTCTTTTGTTTACCATTTGAGGTACTTTTTGACTTTTCGGGAAAAAGTATGAGGAGAATGTTTTTTGACTTATACGGAATGAATGTATTTTTACTGTTTCTTAACTCCTTATTTTATTGAAGTTTCCTCTACAATATTTCATGATTATTTTCCATAAAATCATTTTCTTTTAAAATTGCATGGCATTTTCTGAAAAGAAAATGATTTTGAAGAAGAAATTATATTTTCCTCAAGAATTAATTTCAAGGGTTTTATCAAAACTATTTTCCATCTAAGAGGACATTATTTAGTATGTTTATGATTCAAGTATAATGTCTATATTATTTTCATGGTTTTATTTTTCTTGTGATAAAATGATATCCATTTGTTTTATATGGATTATGTTATGATGTGACGATGTTTACGAAACCCATTTTATTCTTTGGGTTATGATGAATGATTTTTGTTTGTTGTGTGGGTTGGGTAAGAATGATTTCATAATGAGATGGTGGGACCTATATCTCCCTCCAATATATTCGGTAATGATTTATATCTCAAGATATAGACATGGATGGAATGGAAAGTAAAACTTGGTTCAGTAATACCACGCTTGAACGACAAGTAAAATCTTGTTCTGTAATATAGGGCCGGAATGACATGTAAACCCAATTCAGTAATGGACTTTGTCCACTATGATGGTCTTGGATGCAATGAATTGGCTACTAAGGAAATTATATCATGTGCATAATGGTTTTCCACAATTACATGTTCTATTCCCAAGCTATTTTATCATGATTAATGTTCTTTTATGATCTATGCCTTATGTACTGCCAAGATTTTGGTCATTACTCATTATTTTGATGTTTTATGTTCATGTTTTTATGTTAAAATGTTTATGGATTGTTTTATGTCCTACATGATTACCCTTAATGATCATTTGAGCTCACCCTTTTTATGTTTTCCTTTCCCCAGGATATAAAGAAAGGTTTTAGGTATGAAAAAAATGGGAGATCTTTATGGGAGATGTTGAAGATCTTTCACCATGGTTAGAAAATTATGTTTCGATTTTCCAAAGACACTAAATTAATATGGTCTTTGGGTGTCATTTTTTCATGAATTATGTATTCCAAAAAAGTAATGTAATGTCCATGTACGTCAAGATTGGGTCGTTATACACATAATCTATTTCTCATGTTACAGCCAGCTACAGGGTTCCCATACTATGCTCACTTTTCTCTGGGAAGGTATGCTCCTCAAGAAACTAGTCGATTTACCAAATTCGAAAAAGTCACATGAATAAGTATCCAAAAGAAACGCCACTTCATTGGTTTCTCAATGCAACAGACAGTGCGTAAAATGGATGCCCGGTCTGTATATTATTAGCCTTTTAGTCCTGAGGGCCCGGTTGGATTTATGCTCAATCCAAACAGACCATACCCCAAGTTTATCCAAAACTCATGTGGTGTATACCAAAACGACCATCTCCCTCCAATGATTCTAGTTCCATAGATGGTTTATCAAATGGATGACTGGTGCCATAGTTATGGCCAAAAGAGCGATTATGGTTGAAGTTGGTCTGGGTACGGTCCGACCCGGTCAGAACGACCCAACCCGGCCTGGGTCGACCTAACCCAGTTCGGGTCCACCCGGCCCACTGGGTCCTTCTCGGCACACTGGGTGGATCGGCCTGGCCGCATGCTAGGGGGGGGGGGAGTTACACGACCCCACCTCCTCTCACCGAATGGTCAATGCCTTTCGGTTGCCAGCAACACGCGGGACCTGAACGGGTCCTACTCGGTCCAGCTCTGTTGGCCGAAACGGCCAGCCCTTTCTCCTACCAATGGTGCGTTGTGCACTGCTGCTCCATAGGTGGCCAAATTCCAGCCATGCCTCCGCCATCTGCCACGACCAGTGGGCCGTGACCCCTTTCTTCGACGCAGTGCGTCGCGCACCACCCCTCCATGGTCGGCTGAACGTTGGCCTCCCTCTATCCACCATCGTGGTTAGTAATAGTCTCCTTCCCTCCAGCCTCTGCACGCTCTCTTCCACTACCGACGACCTGAGCACGTGCTACCCCGGTTCCGTGTAACTAGCCAGAGAGGCAGTCGCTTTCATTCTCTGCCATGAAGAATACAACAACAATAATGAATAGTGGGTGGATTGGGCCATGATCATTTGGAACTTCCCCTCCACATTAGTTCAGTAGCAGGCACATCAAGAGGATTAATTCAACTCAAACCACTAAAAATAATAAAACACATAACTCGATGGTTTTTTGATGTCATGGGGAGGGAAGGACAGACGTAAGTTTTTCATTCCTTAAGACATCCCATGTTGGAGGATTTCATGATGAAGGATCTGAAGTTTTAGGGGAACGAAAATGTTCTTTATTGGAGAAGAATTCTTCATTGGAGGAGCGTTCTTCATTGGAGAATAAGAATTCCACCAATGTTCTCCCCTAATTCCACTTTCCAACACTTTCCCCCAAATCCACCAAAAATGAATAGCCAACATATTAAATTATGTTCATTAATTTAAAATAGAGTTGGCCATTAATTATGATGGTGTTAGAATAATTAATTTAGAGGACACCAATGGAACTTCCCTCATTAAAGGGGGAGGTACGAGTTGAAAATCTTCTTAAGAGAAAATCGGTGCTACGAGTTCAATGGTGTCCTCTGATTTCAATTCCGATAACCAGTTCAAAAGTTACAAAAACCCGCTTGTACGTTTACTGAACGTACCTAAAATAATTTCCGAATTCATTCTTGGAAAACCATGCCTCAGAATCATGCATCATAAATTTGATCAGACTCATAATATTCCATATTATTTAAAAAAAATTACATGGAAAATTTGGGTCTTTACCTTCTCCACACCTTAGAGCTTTGCAGCCCCATAATCCACAACTAAAACTAAGGGAACATGTCGTGGTACTAAGAACAAATCTGGGCCACCCGATACCAAGTGCACTCCTGGTGGTTCCCATGCTAGTATAAAATTCACACCAGAGGTATCGACCACCCATGAAGGACCCTATCCTTTCGATCCTCAATATCTATTGGAACCTCTGTAAACATCGCCCAATCAACGATGTCTAGCTCCACATGGTAGATGACGTGTGATGGGTCATGCATGTTTTTCTTCAGTTTGGATATGTAGTAGACATCGTGCATCTAGTGTAACTGAGGTGGAAGTGCTAGGTGGTAAGCCACCTCGCCAACTATGCTGTGGACCGGGAAGGGTCCAATGAACTTCAGGGACAACTTTCTTCCCCATCCAAATTTCAAAAAATACCTTCAGGGTGAGACCCGTAGAAAGACATGGTTTCCATCATCGAATTTTAGAGGTCTCTGTATCCTATCAGTATAAGACTTCTGCCTACTCTGCACAGTCTTCATTTTCCCCTAGATGATCCTCACCTTCTCTGGGGTAGTCCGTACTATATATGGTCCCATCACATCCAGAAAATTGACCTATCCGCACTGTTTTGGGGAAAACCGTGGGGATAATTACCCCTATAACCACGTTTTTAAAACCATAGGCTTATGAAACTATTCAAGACCTATATCCATGGTTCTAGAAAACCATGGGCATAGGGGGGGCTATACCCATGGTTTTCTAGAACAGTGGGTATATGTCGTGAAAATTTCCGTATTCCCACAGTTTTCAAAAACCATGGGTATAAGGGTACCTATCCCCAGAGTTTTTCCCAAAACTGTGGGGATAGGTCTGGGCTAAAATATATATACCCATGGTTATGAAAAACAGTGGGTATAGGTTTCCTGTGTGTGCGTTGGAAATTTTTTTCCCTGCGGGATGGAAATTTTTTTTGGGAGTCCTATACCCATGGTTCTTCCCTCTATACACACTATTTATAAAAATATATTTAACTATATATATATATCTATATATATACACACACATAGGTGATGTTTGAAAAGTGGTAAGATGCGCTGTTTGTAGTGAAGAAGTTCTGGGATCGAAACCCACCACCCGCATTCTTTTAGGATTTATACCCACGATTTTAAAATTGTGGGTAAATAACATTGACTGCATGGTAGTTGTGTATGATGCTCTGACACGGTGGCAGAACTACTATACCCACAGGTTTGGAAAACCTTTTTTATAGGATGGGGAACTTTTTCGACGCCACCAATGACCACGATTACCAAAACCCTAGGTATAGGTTATAACCACGATTTTGGGGGCTATACGAATGGTTTTTAACCCTGGGTATATGCCATTTTTTTGCAGTGCGTGAGTGTTAACTCCCCTAGGTCGGTCCGACTCTGATGTGATCTACAAGGTCTCCCATACAACACCTCAAAAGCTGCCATCCCAATGGTGGAGTGATAGTTGTTGTTGTGTTAAAACTCCACCAAAGGAAAGTGATCCTCCCAGTTGTGACCGAAGTCGAGAACGTAGGCACTCAACATGTCCCCGAGGGTCTGAATGGCCAGCTCAGTCTAGCCATCTGTCTGAGGAAGGAAGGCGGTGCTCAAACGAAGCTACATCCAGATATCCTCCTGAAATCCTCTTCATAGTGGGGAAGTAAAATGTGCATCCTGATCAGAGAAAATCATCAATGGTACTCCATGTAGCTGCACATTCTCATGCACATAGAGGCGTCCCGAGATTTCTACTGAACCCTACTCTATGATAGGTAGGAAGTGGTCCGACTTGGTGAGTCAGTCGAAAATCACCCAAATAGAATCATGACCCCTGGATGTACTTGGATGTCCCATCATGAATTCTATGGATATCTGATCACACTTCCACTCTGGGACCTCTAAATGCTGAACTAAGTCTGCTAGAACCTGATGCTCTTCCATCACTTGCTAACAAGTGAGTCACCGAGAGACAAACTATGCTACTACTCTCTTCATTCCTAGACACCTATGCTATCGTCAGAGATCCTAGTACATCTTCGCCACTCCTACATGTACCTCTAGAGGGGATGTGTGGAACTCCCTCTACACTTCCTCCTGAAGCGACACTGGTACCGTGGTACGTCCTATGAAAATGACAAGGTTCTCCCCACCTTCAAAAAATCCATTAGGTTCATGTCCTATGGATATCAGAGCATGTTGAGCCATGCAGTTCGTGGCCCCACACTATGCCTCCCAGACTCTCTCAAGAAGTGGGGGAGTGACTGTAGGAGACTGAAGAAAAGATTCTCCATCCCGATCCACAAAGGATTTCTGCAAAGCGGCTAGCTGCTCCGTCGCTTCAACTAGAAGCTGTACACAGAATATCCTGCTAAATGAATCTACTAAAATGTTCCCATTCCCAAGAGTATATACTATCTTGGAACCATAGTACAAGAGGAACTCTAACTAATGCCACTATCTTAGGTTTATGTCCTTCTATTAGAAGATATACCTGAGACTCTTGAGATTTGATTGGACTGTAAAATGCTCGCCCATCAAGTAATGTCACCACATATTCAAGGAGAAGACCACTGTTGCTAACTCCAGGTCATGGGTAGCATAGTTCTTCTCATGTCTTCTCAGCTGTTAAGAACCGTATGTGATAACTACTCTCTCCTACATCAGGACACATCCGAGCCCGATCCCTGAGGTATCACAGTAGATTACATACCCTATGGCCTCCTCTGGTAGCCTCAAGATGGTGGTACTAGTTATCCCTTGAATTAGCTTCTGAAAACTGCACTAGCATCTCTCCAACTAAATGATGGGTCGCCCCTTCTTCGTCAACGTTAATAATGGTGCTGCAAATCTAGAGAAATTTGGACCAAACCTTCGGTAGTATCCAGCCAATCCTAGGAAACTTTGTACCTCCATCACACTCCTAGGTGGCTCCCAAGAAAGTACCACATCAATCTTTTCTAGATCCACTACAACTCCAGCCTCCGAGATGACATGTCCTTTAAAATGAACATCTCTGATCCAAAACTAGCACTTTGAGAGCCTATCATAAAACTGGTTATCTCGGATTGTATCCAGTTCCACCTTCAAATGATAGGCATTCTTCTCCTCGATAGTCAACTAGATCAGAATTTCATCAATGGAGACTACTACAAAGCGATCAAGGAATGGCTGAAAGATCATGTTCATGAGTCGCATGAACATTTCTGGAGTATTGGTATGTAGGGAATCTTTCTTTTTTTTACCATTCGAGGTATTTTTTGACTTTTCTGGAAAAAGTACGAGGAGAATGTTTTTTTAACTTAAATGACATGAATAGATTTGTACGGTTCCATAATTAATTATTTTCATGAAGCTTCCACTACAACATTTCATGATTATTTTCCACAAAATTCTTTTTATTTCAAAATTGTGTGGCATTTTGTAAAAATAAAATGATTTTACGAAGAAATGATATTTTACTCAGGAATTCATTTCAATGGTTTTATGAAAACTATTTCGCATCTATGATGAAAGTATTTAATATGTTTATGTTTCAAGTATAATGTCTCTATTATTTACATGGTTTAATTTTTCTTTTGAAGAAATGATTTCCATTTGTTTTATATGTATTATGTTATGATGGGATGATGTTTATGAAACCTATTTTATTCTATGGGTTATGTTGAATGATTTATGTTTATTTTGTGGAACATGTAAGAATGATTTCATTATGAGATGAGTGGGACCTATATCTCCCTACAATGCATTGGGTAATTATTGATATCCCATAAGATAGAAATGGCAGAAATGGAATGTAAAATCCAGTTCAGTAATACAGGACTAGAACAGAATGTAAAATATTGTTCAGTAATATAGGGCTAGAACGATAAGTAAACCTGGTTTAGTAATGGAATTTGTCCACTATGATGGTCTTGGAAGAAATTCCTTGGATACTATGAAAATAATATCATGTTCTTAATGGTTTCCCACAATTACATGTTCTATTCCCATGATATTTTATCACGATTAATGTTCCATTTTGATTTATGCCTTAGTTACTGCCAAAATTTATGTTATTACTCCTGATTTTGATGTTTTAAGTTCATGTTTTTATGTTCAAATTTTTATGGATTATTTTATGTTCTCAATTTTTACCCTTAATGTGAATTTGAGCTCACCCTTTTTATGTTTTATTTTCCCCAGGTTATAAACAAAGGTTTTAGGTATAATAAAAGGGGTAGTTCTTTATGGGAGATACTGGAGATCCTTCTCCATGATTAGAAAATTATGTTCTGAGTTCCCAAAGACACTAAACTAATACGGTCTTTAGTCATCTCTTTTTTTTCATGTATTAAGTATTTCGAAAAAGTCATTTAATTTCCATGTAATTCATGTTTGGGTCGTTATAGTTCGTATCAGAGCAAAGGTTTAGTTATCATTTGGAAACTAGGATGCAGAAACTTTAGTGAGATCCCTAGAGATATTTCTACGGTATGTCTAGGGATGTCCCTAAGGATCTGTATATGTATTGTTTACAGTCCTAGGATTATGATAATGATCAAGAATATCCTAGTATTAAACCTATGATGTTATAGATTGAATGTACTCCCCTTGATTATGTTGATTTCCTAGTATGATTTTTTACTCTCAAACAATTCTTTTTAGGTTTTAGAAAATGGTTGGAAACAGGAAGAATCATGTTAATGGATAATATGATGGAAAATGTTATGATATTAATCATTTGCAACCAAATTCAAGAGGATTTGGAAGGCTAAACATTGTTATTATGCCTAATCAGAAATCACCTAATATGACCAATAATCTCAACTTTGGTAAGTTTCATGAATCCTCTAATAAGACAAAGATGGTGTTTCATGATGATCATAGAGGAAAGAAAGTTCAATTCCCATCATGTAAATCATGTGGGTAGAGGCATTAGGGAGAATGTTTCAAAGGAACGAGAAGATGCTTTGGGTGTGGAAAAGAAGGACACAAAGCCAGTAATTGCAAAGGAAAATGATCAGTTAACACCGTGGACAAGGATAATGGTATTTCTAAGAGATCAACAATGGATAAATGTTTTAAATGTGGAATTTATGGAAATTATGAAAACCAATTCCCTAAGGTAAAATCTCATGAAGAGAATCAACATGGTCATATGGGTAGTATATATGATGATAATGATGAAGAGACTAAAAATGATATATGAAATGAAAGAAGTCTAGTGGAATAAAATGATGAAGCTCTGTCAATGGTTTAAGAAGGTAGTGGAATGATTGTATTTTTATCAAGAGTAATGTTGTATAGGTAATTTAATGGTACTATGGAATAAAGAAACATCTAAGTATTGTTACACTATTGTTTTTGCTAAAGTATTTTAAAGTATTTCTTTAGTGGTACCGGTAACCATGAAAGCTTATTCGGATATTTTTTTTTGCAAAATAGATGATATGCACATAATGATGGGATAAATAGATAATGAGATGTTGGATAATATTAATGATATTATGACTGATATAAGTAAAAAGGGACATCTTGGTTTGAGTATATAGAAATTTTGGGATTTTGGTATGTGTAAAGAGTTAAATCTTGAAAGGTTTCATGTTTTCACTAAGGTTCTATAGTAATTCTTGTTTCAACCAAAAACATTATTAAGGTTTTCACATGATTGGAATGTGACCAACAAGTTATATCTTATGATATATGTGGGGATAAATGATGGTATTTACATGCTTAGTAGATGACCTCTATAGTAATCTTTTTCATTATATAATGAGATTAGACAAAAGAATTTTAGATAATACTGAAGATTGGAATGGATTAAGTTATAAATAGGATAGTATTGTTTATTTATATAACTTTTTGATATTATTTCTGAAATCATATAATAGTATAGTTTTAGAAAATGGAAAACTCATAGGGCGGGTGAAAACCCATCACATCGGACAAGGATGCGGGAATCAAACCCACAACTGAAGTGTGACAGGCCTTTACAACCTACCATTGGCCTACATGAAGTCCCTAGTTTGTAGAAATTTGTTTTATTTATTAAGTGGTGTGATACATGAAGTATAATTCCATTTTTGGAGCCATATACGATTAATATCACCATATATGGACTTATATATAATTAATAACTTTTGCTAACCTTTTGTTTGATATAGATGGATTGAACTATCATTCTTTCACATGATTTGCTAAAACTTCACGGATGAAAAATTCAACTTCATTTATTTAAGATATGAAGTGTTAATTGTTCATGGAATGATCATTGGTGATATTGCACAAAAATCAAGTATGTATTTCTTCTAATTCAAAATTTTCAAATTTATGGATAGGACCTTGAAAACCAAAAATCATTTCCTAGTACCCTCATATCTAATGAATTAGATGGTACCTTACATCATCACAAATTTATGGCTTGTGATTGTTGGATTTTTTATAGCCATGTTCTCCACCTCTCTCCCTCAGAACTTGATGGCTAGATTTCTCTTCCATATCCATGTTTTCACATTTGTTCTCCTCTATGGAAACCCAGTGATGAGTAAATTAGGGTAACCGTAACATTTATTAACTTACTTTTTAAAATTAAGTTTTTGTATTCCTTTTAATGAAGATGGTTTCTATGAAAGAAACATTCAAGTAGTAAACAATTTATAACCCTGATGAATTTTGAGGGCAAAATTCATTTTAAGTGGGGTAGAATGTAACTTCCCAAGATTTTATGAGAAATATTCATTTTAATTTCATTGATGTTTTGTGTTGTATGATACATCAAGACTATCTTGCACTATACGCAACATCGTATTAGCTTGTAGTATATGATATACTATTCTTGGCTTGTGTTGCACGCATGAGCAACCTTCCTCAATAGCATGTGTTGTACGCAATACCGAGTTTCACTAAAAAATGATATATTGTTGTGAACTAGACGTTATGAATAGTATTAACTACATTTTTAATTTTATTACATAATAATTCATCTTATACATATTCTAGAACATGGTATGAGAACAAAATATATTTTTCGGGTAAAATAAGTATATTTTAAAAATGCTGGTTTTCCACCTTTTAATGGCACACCCATTTTAAATATAATTTTTCAGAAGTTTATGAGTTTAATTTTACAAAATTAACTTCTTATTTTGTATCAGTATATACGAATTTACATTTCAATAATTTTTGATACTTTTCTGATAACTTTCATATTTTTATGAATAGTAAAAATACGCTAAATTTTTCATAAAAAACTACTTTTTTCATCCAGATAATTTATATGGTTAGATTATAAAATATAATGGTTTTAATGTATAAAAGGAATATATTTGTTCCATTTAATATAATTTATGTCATTAGCAGTAGTTTTACATTGAATTCATAGGTATGAACATTTCAATCTTTGTAGTGTTTTATCTTTTAACACATGTTTTCTCAATAGCGTGATAAATTTTAAATTAAATAATGCAACCTCTATGTATTGAATTTGAAAAAATGGATTCCATATTAGGAATAAGTATATCCAAATTATGTTAATAGGATACTTTTTATTTTTATGCATTATGAATAGTAACTACGGTAAATTTTTATTTACTACAGTTAAAGGTAAATAGGGAAATTCAGGGTAAAAATAAGATTATAAAATTATGCAAACACCTGAAAAAATTCTATTGGATGAATAAAAGATGACCCATAACCTGTACAAGTCAAAATAGATTCATTTTAGAGATATTTTACATGAAAATGATTTAATTATTATTAAAACCAATGAAAGTGACAACATGTCACTCTCTTATATCTTATAAGTGTAATAATTTGAATTTGGTGATAAACTTCATAAAACATCGAATGTAAATAGTCACCAGAAATATAATAAAATTACCTAAATAATGTTAATTTATTTATAATTTTTAGGGATTAAATAATTATCATTAATGGTGACACAGTAGAGATGTAAGAATTATTTGATTGATTGAAATATCAAATAAATGGGTATAAACATATTAAAATAAATATTATATTAACTATTTAATGTGATCCACTAATTA
Organism: Viscum album; assembly: GCA_963277665.1. Taxonomy (NCBI): domain Eukaryota; kingdom Viridiplantae; phylum Streptophyta; class Magnoliopsida; order Santalales; family Viscaceae; genus Viscum; species Viscum album. The sequence continues at coordinate 1,500,058,030 of OY728122.1, read as the reverse complement.
TAAAGATGAATAATACATTTTAAGGATATATTAAATATTTTATTTTGAACATATGTTCTATGTGGAATTTATGTAAATTCCAATAATTGAATAGTGTCAAAATTGGCACTATTGATATTTTATAAAAATAACATATTATTAAATTGTTTAAAAATCACAAAAATATATAAAAATTTTAAATTGAAATTTATATGGTCTTCAATTTCATAAAGTATCCAATTATGGACAATTCACAAAACATAAGTAATTATTTATAACAATTTAAAATTTAGAATATTATTACCACAAATAATATTAAATATCTTAAATAAGGATATATCAAGTTGATAAGGTATAAAATAAATTCCCATATTGTCTAAATATTATTTTCGGATGCTCTTAAAAACCTATATCATCACATATTAAAATTTGATTTATTTTGGAAGTTTTTATGTGGGGTTTGGGTTTATTATAAATTAATATTTAAAAGGTTTCCAAAAGTTCCCCTCTCCTCTCTTATAAAAGGGAACCTCATACCTCTTCACTTAACATCATTTTTAGCCTTCAAGATCGGCCAAAAACAATAAATATGTCTTCTCTACTTTCCTAGGAACATACTAGTGGTCTTGGTCTTCTTCAGAACCACCTTTAGTACCCTAAGAGAAGGTTTAAAAGATGTGTGTCAAAGAAGTGGTAACATCCTTTACCGATTATTTGAAATTTATTTCTTCTTCTACTTCTTATTTTTTATTTGTTTTATGATAATATAACAACATAAGAATCACTCATATACTGATATGTTATTATAAATATTAAACAACCCCATTTCACTTTCTATCCATCCTACGAAAAACGAAATCGCCGTGCGTGCGTACTTACAGAATACCGTCTCCACGCTGTGGTGTAATCTGTTTTCCATCACCACCTTACATGGATCAGTATAGTGGTGTAAATAATAACTATATATAATTGCTATGACATGATACTAATTCTGAGATCATATATCATCCACTCCAATACCATTTAATAATTACGGGATGAAATATCATCGCTCGTGCTTACGTACGGATTAACGTATCCACAACACAATGAGATGCATTCTCTATGTTAACCATTGCAGAATGATTATAAAACATATATAATCACTAATCATGAAATATATGACATAATAATGATACTGGATTTATTTATATGTTATTTTCTTACTACCATTCAATTTAATAAGGAAACAAAAACAACGTTCATGAGTACGTACGGTCTACTGTCTCCATGAACGATGTATTTCATTCCATTTATCGATCTACTATATATATATATATATATATATATTCTGAATATATATTATATATAAATCATGTTTTACATTCTGTATGTTTTTAATAATGATCTAAGTAATCATATGACTAATTACAACTCAAAACATGTAAGATAAATGAAACAAATTTACCAATAATGCTTAATTATCAGGGAATTGAAAAATGAATAGGAAATATAAAGTCCTCAGTGAGTCATATAAGATATAATAAATATTATTATGATTCTGTTATATATTAATAAAATGTTTAGAAACACTATATAGGTGTCTTATACACATACCGATGAAATCTGACACAAGGTAAGGGATAATTATTCCAATCACTGTCTTAATCGAGATTATTTATTTGTAAGTATTTACTAGGGTTATATTTATCATCCATATCCATGTTTTCTAAAAATGGATTCATGTATGTTTAAAGTCCTTTTTATCAATTTTTTTACTTTCACTACATTGTATGTAGGGAATCTTTCTTTTGTTTACCATTTGAGGTACTTTTTGACTTTTCGGGAAAAAGTATGAGGAGAATGTTTTTTGACTTATACTGAATGAATGTATTTTTACTGTTTCTTAACTCCTTATTTTATTGAAGTTTCCTCTACAATATTTCATGATTATTTTCCACAAAATCATTTTCTTTTAAAATAGCATGGCATTTTCTGAAAAGAAAATGATTTTGAAGAAGAAATTATATTTTCCTCAAGAATTAATTTCCAGGGTTTTATCAAAACTATTTTCCATCTAAGATGACATTATTTAGTATGTTTATGATTCAAGTATAATGTCTATATTATTTTCATGGTTTTATTTTTCTTGTGATAAAATGATATCCATTTGTTTTATATGGATTATGTTATGATGTGACGATGTTTACGAAACCCATTTTATTCTTTGGGTTATGATGAATGATTTTTCTTTGTTGTGTGGGTTGGGTAAGAATGATTTCATAATGAGATGGTGGGACCTATATCTCCCTCCAATATATTCGGTAATGATTTATATCTCAAGATATAGACATGGATGGAATGGAAAGTAAAACTTGGTTCAGTAATACCACGTTTGAACGACAAGTAAAATCTTGTTCTGTAATATAGGGCCGGAATGACATGTAAACCCAATTCAGTAATGGACTTTGTCCACTATGATGGTCTTGGATGCAATGAATTGGCTACTAAGGAAATTATATCATGTGCATAATGGTGTTCCACAATTACATGTTCTATTCCCAAGCTATTTTATCATGATTAATGTTCTTTTATGATCTATGCCTTATGTACTGCCAAGATTTTGGTCATTACTCATTATTTTGATGTTTTATGTTCATGTTTTTATGTTAAAATGTTTATGGATTGTTTTATGTCCTACATGATTACCCTTAATGATCATTTGAGCTCACCCTTTTTATGTTTTCCTTTCCCCAGGATATAAAGAAAGGTTTTAGGTATGAAAAAAATGGGAGATCTTTATGGGAGATGTTGAAGATCTTTCACCATGGTTAGAAAATTATGTTTCGATTTTCCAAAGACACTAAATTAATATGGTCTTGGGGTGTCATTTTTTCATGAATTATGTATTCCAAAAAAGTAATGTAATGTCCATGTACGTCAAGATTGGGTCGTTATACACATAATCTATTTCTCATGTTACAGCCAGCTACAGGGTTCCTGTACTATGCTCACTTTTCTCTAGGAAGGTATGCTCCTCAAGAAACTACTCCATTTACCAAATTCGAAAAAGTCACATGAATAAGTATCCAAAAGAAACGCCACTTCATTGGTTTCTCAATGCAACAGACAGTGCGTAAAATGGATGCCCGGTCTGTATATTATTATCCTTTTAGTCCTGAGGGCCCGGTTGGATTTATGCTCAATCCAAACAGACCATACCCCAAGTTTATCCAAAACTCATGTGGTGTATACCAAAACGACCATCTCCCTCCAATGATTCTAGTTCCATAGATGGTTTATCAAATGGATGACTGGTGCCATAGTTATGGCCAAAAGAGCGATTATGGTTGAAGTTGGTCTGGGTACGGTCCGACCCGGTCAGAACGACCCAACCCGGCCTGGGTCGACCTAACCCAGTTCGGGTCCACCCGGCCCACTGGGTCCTTCTCGGCACACTGGGTGGATCGGCCTGGCCGCATGCTGGGGGGGGGGGAGTTACACGACCCCACCTCCTCTCACCGAATGGTCAATGCCTTTCAGTTGCCAGCAACACGCGGGACCTGAACGGGTCCTACTCGGTCCAGCTCTGTTGGCCGAAACGGCCAGCCCTTTCTCCTACCAATGGTGCGTTGTGCACTGCTGCTCCATAGGTGGCCAAATTCCAGCCATGCCTCCGCCATCCGCCACGACCAGTGGGCCGTGACCCCTTTCTTCGACGCAGTGCGTCGCGCACCACCCCTCCACGGTCGGCTGAACGTTGGCCGCCCTCTATCCACCATCGTGGTTAGTAATAGTCTCCTTCCCTCTAGCCTCTGCACGCTCTCTTCCACTACCGACGACCTGAGCACGTGCTACCCCGGTTCCGTGTAACTAGCCAGAGAGGCAGTCACTTTCATTCTCTGCCACGAAGAATACAACAACAATAATGAATAGTGGGTGGATTGGGCCATGATCATTTGGATCGTCCCCTCCACATTAGTTCAGTATCAGGCACATCAAGAGGATTAATTCAACTCAAACCACTAAAAATAATAAAACACATAACTCGCTGGTTTTTTGATGTCATGGGGAGGGAAGGACAGACGTAAGTTTTTCATTCCTTAAGACATCCCATGTTGGAGGATTTCATGATGAAGGATCTGAAGTTTTAGGGGAACGACAATGTTCTTTATTGGAGAAGAATTCTTCGTTGGAGCAGCGTTCTTCATTGGAGAATAAGAATTCCACCAATGTTCTCCCCTAATTCCACTTTCCAACACTTTCCCCCAAATCCACCAAAAATGAATAGCCAACATATTAAATTATGTTCATTAATTTAAAATAGAGTTGGCCATTAATTATGATGGTGTTAGAATAATTAATTTAGAGGACACCAATGGAACTTCCCTCATTAAAGGGGGAGGTACGAGTTGAAAATATTCTTAAGAGAAAATCGGTGCTACGAGTTCAATGGTGTCCTCTGATTTCAATTCCGATAACCAGTTCAAAAGTTACAAAAACCCACTTGTACGTTTACTGAACGTACCTAAAATAATTTCCGAATTCATTCTTGGAAAACCATGCCTCAGAATCATGCATCATAAATTTGTTCAGACTCATAATATTCCATATTATTTAAAAAAAATTACATGGAAAATTTGGGTCTTTACCTTTTCCACACCTTAGAGCTTTGCAGCCCCATAATCCACAACTAAAACTAAGGGAACATGTCGTGGTACTAAGAACAAATCTGGGCCACCCGATACCAAGTGCACTCCTGGTGGTTCCCATGCTACTATAAAATTCACACCAGAGGTATCGACCACCCATGAAGGACCCTATCCTTTCGATCCTCAATATCTATTGGAACCTCTGTAAACATCGCCCAATCAACGATGTCTAGCTCCACATGGTAGATGACGTGTGATGGGTCATGCATGTTTTTCTTCAGTTTGGATATGTAGTAGACATCGTGCGTCTAGTGTAACTGAGGTGGAAGTGCTAGGTGGTAAGCCACCTCGCCAACTATGCTGTGGACCGGGAAGGGTCCAATGAACTTCAGGGATAACTTTCTTCCCCATCCAAATTTCAAAAAATACCTTCAGGGTGAGACCCGTAGAAAGACATGGTTTCCATCATCGAATTTTAGAGGTCTCTGTATCCTATCGGTATAAGACTTCTGCCTACTCTGTACAGTCTTCATTTTCCCCTAGATGATCCTCACCTTCTCTGGGGTAGTCCGTACCATATATGGTCCCATCACATCCAGAAAATTGACCTATCCGCACTGTTTTGGGGAAAACCGTGGGGATAATTACCCCTATAACCACGTTTTTAAAACCATAGGCTTAGGAAACTATTCAAGACCTATATCCATGGTTCTAGATAACCATGGGCATAGGGGGGTCTATACCCATGGTTTTCTAGAACAGTGGGTATATGTCGTGAAAATTTCCGTATTCCCACAGTTTTCAAAAACCATGGTTATAAGGGTACCTATCCCCATAGTTTTTCCCAAAACTGTGGGGATAGGTCTGGGCTAAAATATATATACCCATGGTTATGAAAAACAGTTGGTATAGGTTTCCTGTGTGTGCGTTGGAAATTTTTTTCCCTGCGGGATGGAAATTTTTTTTGGGAGTCCTATACCCATGGTTCTTCCCTCTATACACACTATTTATAAAAATATATTTAACTATATATATATATATTTCTATATATATACACACACATAGGTGATGTTTGAAAAGTGGTAAGATGCGCTGTTTGTAGCGAAGAAGTTCTGGGATCGAAACCCACCACCCTTATTCTTTTAGGATTTATACCCACGATTTTAAAATTGTGGGTAAATAACATTGACTGCATGGTAGTTGTGTATGATGCTTTGACACGGTGGCAGAACTACTATACCCACAGGTTTGGAAAACCTTTTTTATAGGATGGGGAACTTTTTCGACGCCACCAATGACCACGATTACCAAAACCCTAGGTATAGGTTATAACCACGATTTTGGGGGCTATACGAATGGTTTTTAACCCTGGGTATATGCCATTTTTTTTGCAGTGCGTGAGTGTTAACTCCCCTAGGTCGGTCCGACACTGATGTGATCTACAAGGTCTCCCATACAACACCTCAAAAGCTGCCATCCCAATGGTGGAGTGACAGTTGTTGTTGTGTTAAAACTCCACCAAAGGAAAGTGATCCTCCCAGTTGTGACCGAAGTCGAGAACGTAGGCACTCAACATGTCCCCGAGGGTCTGAATGGCCAGCTCAGTCTAGCCATCTGTCTGAGGAAGGAAGGCGGTGCTCAAACGAAGCTACATCCAGATATCCTCCTGAAATCCTCTTCATAGTGGGGAAGTAAAATGTGCATCCTGATCAGAGAAAATCATCAATGGTACTCCATGTAGCTGCACATTCTCATGCACATAGAGGCGTCCCAAGATTTCTACTGAACCCTACTCTGTGATAGGTAGGAAGTGGTCCGACTTGGTGAGTCAGTCGAAAATCACCCAAATAGAATCATGACCCCTGGATGTACTTGGAATTCCCGTCATGAATTCTATGGATATCTGATCACACTTCCACTCTGGGACCTCTAAATGCTGAACTAAGTCTGCTAGAACCTGATGCTCTTCCATCACTTGCTAACAAGTGAGTCACCGAGAGACAAACTATGCTACTACTCTCTTCATTCCTAGACACCTATGCTATCGTCAGAGATCCTAGTACATCTTCGCCACTCCTACATGTACCTCTAGAGGGGATGTGTGGAACTCCCTCTACACTTCCTCCTGAAGCGACACTGGTACCGTGGTACGTCCTATGAAAATGACAAGGTTCTCCCCGCCTTCAAAAAATCCATTAGGTTCATGTCCTATGGATATCAGAGCATGTTGAGCCATGCAGTTCATGGCCCCACACTATGCCTCCCAGACTCTCTCAAGAAGTGGGGGAGTGACTGTAAGAGACTGAAGAAAAGATTCTCCATCCCGATCCACAAAGGATTTCTGCAAAGCGGCTAGCTGCTCCGTCGCTTCAACTAGAAGCTGTACACCGAATATCCTGCTAAATGAATCTACTAAAATGTTCCCATTCCCAAGAGTATATACTATCTTGAAACCATAGTACAAGAGGAACTCTAACTAATGCCACTATCTTAGGTTTATGTCCTTCTATTAGAAGATATACCTGAGACTCCTGAGATTTGATTGGACTGTAAAATGCTCACCCATCAAGTAATGTCACCACATATTCAAGGAGAAGACCACTGTTGCTAACTCCAGGTCATGGGTAGCATAGTTCTTCTCATGTCTTCTCAGCTGTTAAGAACCGTATGTGATAACTAATCTCTCCTACATCAGGACACATCCGAGCCCGATCCCTGAGGTATCACAGTAGATTACATACCCTATGGCCTCCTCTGGTAGCCTCAAGATGGTGGTACCAGTTATCCCTTGAATTAGCTTCTGAAAACTCCACTAGCATCTCTCCAACTAAATGATGGGTCGCCCCTTCTTCGTCAACGTTAATAATGGTGCTGCAAATCTAGAGAAATTTGGACCAAACCTTCGGTAGTATCCAGCCAATCCTAGGAAACTTTGTACCTCCATCACACTCCTAGGTGGCTCCCAAGAAAGTACCACATCAATCTTTTCTAGATCCACTACAACTCCAGCCTCCGAGATGACATGTCCTTTAAAATGAACATCTCTGATCCAAAACTAGCACTTTGAGAGCCTATCATAAAACTGGTTATCTCGGATTGTATCCAGTTCCACCTTCAAATGATAGGCATTCTTCTCCTCGATAGTCAACTAGATCAGAATTTCATCAATGTAGACTACTACAAAGCGATCAAGGAATGGATGAAAGATCATGTTCATGAGTCGCATGAACATTGCTGGCGTATTGGTTATGCTGAATGGCATAACAAAGAACTCATAATGTATGTACCGAAATTTGAAATCCATCTTCTATACATCCGCGCCTCGTACTCTTAGCTTGTGATAGCCTGATCTGAGGTCTATGTTCGAGAACCATTGTTCTTCCTTCTGCTTATCAAAGAGGTCGTCAATCTGCAGGAGTGGGTACTTGTTCTTCAAGGTAACCAGGTTCAGGCACCGATAGTCAAAACCATGTCTCAAGCTCCCATTCTCTTTCTTAGAGAACAAAATCCAAGATTCTCAAGGAGAAACACTGGGCCATATGAATCCCATTCCTAGCAAGTCCTCCATCTATACCCACATCTCACGAAGATCCACGGGAGACATATGATACGCTAGTGTAGATATCGGGGCTGTCTCGGGGTACAAGTCAATGTAAAAGTGAACCTCTCTATGAGGATGTTGACCCAGAACATCATTAGGGAAGACATCCATGTACAGGTCCACCACTATAGGATAGCTCAGACTCTCCACATCAACCGCTCTGAGGTTAATGCTAGCCAACTGATGAGTGATCGGCTGCACTCTTTTTCAGGTAAGTCCATCCCATGATGCAATGTCTCCCTTATCATCAGGGAAGGTAAACCTAGTCCTATCTATGTGGACACACCACACATTGTTCCTAATATATTCAATTTGAGAATGGACTATAGATAAGCATTCTATACCCAAGATGACTTTGTAAGGCCTCGACGCCTCTACTAGGATATCCCAACCAATGATCTCACATCCTAGAGTAAGATCACACAGCCAGCACCGGTGTTTAATTTTCGAATCATCTCCCATATAATTCTCTAGCTGTAAGGATCAAGCCAATGAATCTACCGGAATCTCCGAGCTCTAAATGAGGGTAGTGGAAATAAAAGAATGACTGACACATGTGTTTATAAGTACTGCAACTATGGTGGAGTAGACACAGATCATACCTCGTATCATCTCTAGAGCGCCATGGTCATAGGACATAGCTGCCTAAAGCTGATATTCCCCCTATCTACCTACTCCCCATGGTCTGGATGTCCACCTGGTGGTGGTGGCGGTAAAAACTCGAATCGTCGCCCCCCGCCAGCTGTAAGGCCAGATCCTCTGCCACAACTGCCTGCTCCATGCAAACCTCCTCGGTTGAACCTCTATCTATGACTGGGTAGTCCTTCAACCGTATGTGGATCATACTTACAGTGGGTCGGACAGTCACAAGTCATGTGACCCTACCCACCGTATGTGAAACATTGCTTGTTCCTCACATGACTGGCTCTGTCTCTGGTAATCTGCACAATCGACCCTGAATCCAGTGGTCATCAACCTGTAGGTCTGGTCCTATTGGACCTCTATGACATCTATCTACTACCAGATGCAGTAGACTCTACTATGTGATGACAGGAGGTGGGTCTCGCTGCTAGTGACTGCTCAACAAGAAAACTCTCTACTAAGAGGGGTCTCTCTAACACCCATTCATGCATTGGAATGCTAAGATAAATCATTAAATCCCTAATCTCCTGCCTGAGTCCCATGTCAATGGTCTGGGCCTGGAATAATGGGTCCCACACTATATTACTGGAGTAGTGTGAGAGTTCGGTGAACCTCGCTATGTACTGAACCATAGTCATGCTGCCCTACTGCAGATGAAAAAGCTCTTGTATTCACACTGTGCAAAGAGTTTCTAGGACAAACAATTCATGAAATAGGCTCTCAATGTCTGTGCAGAGAAGTGCCACCTCATCGTAAACTTGGATCATCAGGCTCCACCATCTACCTGCTACTACCTGCAAAAGACTGGTGGTAGGGATCAATATGAGATCAACTGGTGTCCTTACCAGTCAATATAATCTCACAATGGCCTCCATTAAATCTTCAGTGGCATGTGGGTCTGTCTCTCCCATGAACCTGGGTGGCCTCTGGAGATGGAACTTGTGCACCATGCTCAAGTGATGTGCAACATCTAATGCTGTGGTTGGTGGAATCAGTGGTCTAACGGGTAACGGTACCGCTGGTGCCTCTACTGGAAGAGAGCTCTACACCGACGCCTCATCGCTTAGTGGGTTATCAGTGCGTACTATACCCATAACCCTAGCTTGCTATTTTCATGGAGGTATCCTGAAATGAAACTGGTGTTCCACGTTCGATAAGTTATTACCAGTGAGCTGACTCAAAGAGATCACAAAGAAAACTCTTGAAAAACACACACATAATAATTGTTTTCGAGTACTAGGTTGGAAATCAGATGTCATGGTCCTAGTGAATGGATACGTTGGTCATCACACCAACACTAGATTCCCTAAACTGATAACCACGCTCACTACCCTTAACACTATTTCTATTAAAAATATCATAGTACAATGTTCTACGATAGAAAAAACTCCTCTGATACAAAAAGATATGAACAAAAGTAAAGGTACAAGTACAACTGAAATTCAATACAACTGAAGAAAAATAAAGACAGATATGGGGTCATCCTCCGAGGTTCCTGTATGAAGGGTAGGTACATCTCACCTCCTTAGCACTCCAAATCTGCCTGTCTTTTCTACATACTGACACACCGTATGGTCCACCTCCAAACCCCATCCAGTCCTGGTACCCTCAGCCTCGATCAATGCTCTCTATCATCTGCACACAAAAAAACAAGGTCCGGGCATAGCTCGTGAAGGGGTGAGTATAATGATACTCACTAGGGACCCATATACCCTCATGGTCTCACAAAATACATAAAGGGTAAACCAAAAAAGTATGAAATCAAATTACAACCATACTTAGTTATATGTGCATACATATACCAACGTTGTCAATTATTCCTATCTCAATAATGAGGAAACCCTGAACCCAACCCAAAAGCCCAAAGATCAACTATTCCACAAAGTAAGGGATACCATGAAGATAAGTACCACACTTGTACATCACATAGAATAATACTACCATGGTATTACCACAAAGGAATGTACCACACAGATACAAACTCATCTCACATGTGGTATATCTTAGGTACAACAGTGGAGATGATTAGATATAACTATTGAAACATCTTACTCTGTTAAGAGGCAGACCCACAAAGGATCCAAAATTACAAACCCAAACAAGAATCTAGTACATCATCGGAACCACACAGGATCCTAGTACATCATGTGACTCAAACCAGATACTAATACATCGTCAAACCAACACAGGATCCCAGTACATCGTCAGACCCACAAAAGATCATAGTACATTGTTAGAACCACACATGAACCTAGTAAATTGTCATACCCACACAGGATCTAGTACAATGTCAGGCCCATAAGGGATCCTAGTACATCATCAGACCCACACAAGATCCTAGTACATCGTCTAACCCACACACGATCCTAGTACATCATCAGACCCACACAGGATCTTAGAACAACGTCAGAACCACACAAGATCCAAATACATCGTCATACCCAAACATGATCCTAGTACATCGTCAGACACACATAGGATCATAGAACATCATGAGACCCACACATGATCCAAGTAGATCGTCAGACCCACAGAGGATCCTAGTACATTGTCATACCCACATAGGATCCTAGCACATAGTCAACCCACATAGGATCCTAGTACATCATCAGACCCACACAGGATTCCTTTCTCATGTTGTAGCCAGCTAAAGTGTTCCCCCACTAAGCATACTTGCCTCTGGGAGGTTCGTCTCCTCACTCCACTGGTCGATACTCCAACTACCGTTAAGTCACAAGAAGAAGTATCCTAATGGACCACCACATCATTATGGTCTCAACACAATAGACGGTGCATCAAATGGACGCTCGGTCTGCATGTTATTAGCCTTTTTGTCTGGAGGGCCCGGTTGGTTTCATGCTCAATCTAACCCGACCATACCCCAAATTTATCCAAAACTCATGTGGGGTATACCAAAAGGACCGTCTCTTTCCATGGATTTCTGTGTCATAGATGGTACATCAAACAGGCGCCCAATGCCAATATTATGGCCAAAAGAGTGATTATGGTCGATGTTGGTCTACGTCCGGTCTTACCCAGTCGGACCGACCCAAACCGGCCTGGGTCAACCCGACCCAGTTCGGGTCCACCCGACACACTGGGTCCAGCCCGGTCCGCTGGGTCCGGCCCGACCTGTGTAGTGTGGCCCGACCTGGACTCCTAGGTGGGGGAGTCGCGCGCCCCCTCTTCCTCTCACTGAACAGCTGAAGCCGTTCAGTTTTGAGCAACATGTATGACCTGGGCGTGTCCCGCTCGGTCTAGCTCAGTCAACTGAAATACCCGGCCCTTGGTCCTCTCATAGAGGCATCGTGCGCTGCCGCCCCGCGGCCGGCTGAATGACATCTGCCCTCTATCCACCACTGCGGACGGAAATAGTCGACCACCCTCTGGCCTCTGCATGGTCTCTACACTATAGGTAGAGTGGTCGTTAACCACCCAGTTCCGTGCGACTTTCTCGAGAGGGAGTTGCTTCCATTCTCTGCTGCGAAGAATACAACAACCCTGGAGTATAGCAGGGGTATCTGGCCGTGTTTGTTTGGACCATACCCTCTGTAATAGTTAAGTAGCAGGCGAATCAAGAGGATTAATTCAACTCAATCCAGGCAAAATAACCAACCCCCCCCCCTATATGGTTTGTTGATGTTGTGATGAGGGAAGTTTGGACATCAGTTTGTCATTGCTGAAGACGTTTCACATAGGAGGATGTCACGAGGAAGGAGACGAAGTCATTTGAGTACATTAGTGTTCTTCGTTGGAGAATGTTCTTCATTGAAGTAGTGTTCTTCATAGGAGAAGAAGAATTCCTCTAAACTTCTCCCCCAATTACCCTTTTCCAACACTTTAAACCAAATCCACCAAAAATGAATATCCATAATATTAAATTATCTTTCATTAATTTAAAATAGAGTTGGCCATTAATTATGATGGGGTTGGCATAATTAATTTAGGGGATACTAAATGTCACCTCCATCATTAAATAGAGAGTTCAATGGTTGGATGGTCCCTACCTTTATGAATTCAAATTGGGGGTTTTATATTCGGTGGTCTCCACCTCCATGGATTTGAATTGGGTGGATAAAACTAGAATAAATTTTATTTTATATTTTATTATTATTCCACAAAAAAACATGAAAAGTTACTTTCACCCTAGACCAACTACTGGTGAGGTGAAAGTCTACTTAATCGAAAACAGACACTATGAGTCAAACAGTATTATTAGATTTCCATTCGGAGGACAGGTTCAAAAGTTAAAAATCCCCACTCGTATGTTTATAGAACGTACCTAAAAAAAGATCAGAAATTTATTATGGGCACACCAGGCCTCGAAAACGCACGACATATATTTTCTCGGACTCTTAATATTTCATATAATATAAATAAAAATTTACAAGGAAAAATCAGGTCTTTACATATCCATTAAATGAGGAATCCATTTGATGAACCATATATGGAAGTAAAACCCTGTAATTGAGATGTTCATTTTAGGATCTATGATGGATACCTTCTTCGAGAATGTGAACTGGGTCAAAGAATCACCCCATAATTATATTATTATTGTTTTTTGTGGAATATTTTACCTAACATAACATCCTCATACGATGTTATATTGTTGAAATGTCTCAGATGATACAACATTGATATTTAATGTGAATTATAATAACTAATATCTGGTATTTAGTTATGACTCATGCCTTGAGTCCCTCATAAATCATTTGATCATTATATGGTGAAATATTTCATTTTCACTAATCATATAACTAATGGAAGTGAATAGCCAATGTTGTGTTATTTTCCATATAGAACCAGATGGTTCCCTCCATTTTCGGATTTGAGATATTATGAAAGACATTCGATACAAGAATAATTGATGAAAACCATAATGAAAGTAGTTATTTTATAAGATCACCATAGCTTTTCGGGATTACTCAGGTCCTAGGGATGGGATGCCGTATTACCTAGTGATCATTCTGAGATACCCCCAGCAGGGATGGGTAGTGGAGTTAGTCAATTTTTTTTGGAATTTCCATACAATATTTCTAGGAAAATGGTTTCCCCTATTATGTTTTGGAATTACCCTCTATTATGTATAGGTAGTGGAGTTCCTCAATGATATTGGATAAACTTCCTACAAGGGTGGGTGGCAGTTTTCCCTGATGATCTTTCAGAGTTAACATTTAGCAGGGATGGTAAGTGGAGTTTCTCAATATTCAATGATTAGCCTAAAGAACTTTTGGATAGTGGAGCTTCCCAATGACCCTACTGAGCTTACAGACTAGATGGACAAGGTAGTGGAGTTCCCTGATGTCCTTACCGATTGGTACTCTGTAGAAGGACTTGGTTGTGGGGATTATTTATGACTATTAGAGTAGTACCCTCATGTAGTACATGAACATGATATCCTTACCTAGAATTAATGTCACCTTGAATATATGTCTTAGTGATGATACATGGTTTGATGTGTCATTAGACTCACAAGGAATTGGGATGCATTCCCCACTGAGACACGTTCTTGTGATGCATCCTAAAACTGTGCATGCGAGTCTGTTCGACACAATGTGGATAGAATCACGGTGGAGTGATTATGTACCATAGGCTTGTGTGTTCAGTTTAGATTTTTGAGATTATGTAAATCATTTATGGACTTATTTTGGAACTTTTGGAGACTCTTCTTTTTGGGATGAGCTATTAGACGAATATCCTCTTACTCTCTTGTTTTGGATTTGTTGACTGATCATATATATATATATATATTCGTTATTATATATACACACATTTTCTTTGGACACTATCCTTCTAGGATATGTGAAGATTAAATGTTATTTCATGTGATTAATATGTCATGATTCTTTTGGTTGGATGAGTCTACTATCCTGCTATATGTTGAAAATGATCGACAGGTAGTTCCTCTACTCACCATGTATATTAAATAGTTCTTGGACGAGTGTACATTCAGATTCTTGTTGGGTTGATCTATACTACTTCCCTATACCTTATTTAATATACTTCTTACCTCTTCAATTTTATTTCTTGCTATTCCTCTTAATCCATTTTAGGCATTCTACTAGGTAAGTATATACTCACCCAAGAATGTGAGTTACCCACACGTGATGTGTCTTTTGTATACGAAGCGTAGATCAACCATGAATTTAGAGGATCATAGGGATAAATCATTCTTAGACCCCCTATGGGAGACATAGCATGGGATATAGTATTTTTTTATCTCCCATATATTTACTCTTTTTCAGTTTATACCACCCCAACCCCATAATCCTAGAGATAGTGCATTATTTTATTACATTAGCATGATTACAAAAATTCAAATCCTGAAGGGCTGATCAGTTTAGTTTTATTGGAAATCCATATTAAATACATGATACCCAATATACATTTTAAAATTAGATATACAAAAATGATACATTAAATGAAAATAAAATTCTCCTTTAAATGCTTCTTCTATGATTTATTCTTCAAAATAAAGGGAATGAAAAAAATAAGGGTGACCTAAAATGCTCAGTAATGGAAAGTAAAATGGTTGAAATAATGTATAAACATGAATTGATTAACATTTAAATCAAAATAATTAGTAACACATTCCATTAAAATAATGATATATGGAAGATGTTAAATGGAAAAGTATGAAACTAAAAGACATTCTATTTAATCAATGAAATGAAATGAAATGTATCCATAAATATATTGAATCAATATATTATAGAAGAATTATAAATGAAATATCTATGAATGGAATGAGTAATTATGGGATGTCGTATACTAGGAACATGGGGACATACACTGTTAATATGGAACCTTTGGATGTTTTAACAGTAAAGGTTGAAACTAGTTTAATTAGTCCAAATGAGTAATCTCATGAGAACATGTTGATGCATCGAAGAGCTATATAATGTCAGGGATCCACCCATCAATGAATGTCCAAATAATTACTCATATAGAATAACTAATTTCTTCATTATAATATATGCATTATCAAATATCCTTATTTAATAAAATATACAGATTTATCAATAAATCCCCAGTTAATCAATCAAATATCTATGAAAATACAACATTTAAAATGATATATTGTTTGGGAAATTATAATATCCCTCTAATGAAAATATAGATATTAAATGAAATTTTGAATGAAATTTTTTTATAGTAAAACTATTTTTTCATTACACTATTTACAATCTCAAAAGGATTTCATATTTCATGAATATTATTTAAGAATAGTCTTGAGGATAGTAATCTATAAACATTCCAAAGATTCCAATACAACATTGAATCACTTGAATCATCATATACATAATGATATGAAATAAAATTATATAGATAATTTCCTGAGAATAATGGGATTTATCATATATTAGTATAATGGTATTATATACACCAAATAAAAGTAAATTGGATCATATTATCAAATAAGACTCAATGAAAAGTAAATTGAGATGAAATTTACATTCCTTAACAATCCTATTGTTGTATGGTCGTTTTCCTCCAATATTGTGTTTAAAAATGTCTTACTGAAAAATTCCAGAACCAAAATAATTTTTATAATATCATATATCATCTTATTATAGTTTCTTATTACATGTTTGTTAACAATATTTAATTGTTTTCACTATCTATGGTGTCAATTAACATGTTTTCTTAATAATGTTTTTTATGTTACATGTTATTACTATTACATGGATCATTATTTAATCAATTAAATAATTTAAAACATGATATAATTATCATATATATCTAGAATATATGTTTTTAGAACAATCTATAATGTTTAACAGATAATTAATGAAATGCACCAGTGATCACCATCCTAAATAGCGTCGTCAATTCCTCAGGGAGCGACTCAAATTCAAAATTTATATGTGTCCCAATATTAACCTAAAACTAGGGAGTAGTATCGTAGAAATCCCAGGCACATATAAATTTCCAATTTGACTCATTCCCTGATGAATTAAAGATGCATTTTGCAGCTGATCAAATTTTGGCACCATTTCCTGGGATGAAACACTATTATTTATGATTAGAACACTGCTCTAGATCAGGGATTACCTTTACCTCACCCCTTTCATTTGTTTTTGGACACCCTTGCATATTTTCATATTTCATGTTCACCCTGTGCATGTACCAAGATCATTTGACTCGTTCGAGGACTCTTTTATCACAATCTCTTTTGGCCTTTGATCCCGAGATCGAAAGACATCTCTCTTCTCTTTTCCATTCATAAATGGTAGAGAAATTCCACACTACAGGACCAAACCCACCAAACCCCAACCATAAATTCATTCTGGGACAACACCAAATAATGAACCAAGATAAAATGTTCATTAACTATGGCATGCAATCATTCCATGGTGAGACTCCTAGTATTGTTCACCCCCCTGTCCAAGCCCACATATTTGAGATAAAACCTGGATTCATTCATATGATCCAGAACATGGAGACATTTAATGATCATTATAAGGATGATCTAGATGTACAAATTTCCATCTTCCTGGAACTCTGTGAAACCTTTCTCAATCAGGGAGTTTTATCTGATAAAATAAGACATCATGTCACCCCATTTACCTTACAAGACAGAGCCAATGAATCAATAATGATTCAAGCTCTCATTTAAATTCCGACTTGGGATGAACTATCTATGAATTTTTTGGACAAGTACATCCCACCCATATGATCCTAGAATCTTCGGATGGACATTCAAAATTTAAACCAAATTGAGGGAGTGTCTACTTCAGAAGTGTGTTAGTGAAATAAATAATTAATGAAGATGTTTCCACATCATGGACTTGATAAGTGGATTCAACTCCAAATTTATATCAAGGTCTCTATCCAGTGGCATTGAATTGTTTCTATGTAGCCTCTTATGGTGGTCTCATTTTCAAGACACCTAAAGGAGAAATACCCATTATCAATGAAGCCTCTCATAATGTTAGTCTGTGGAAGAGTTATCCTAGACAACCACGACATGGATTCTACGAAATTGATGATACCACATTGCTAATAGAACAAGTGGATGTGCTCACTAAAATAATAGAAGCATTTTAGATACCAACTACTCAATCCCTTCATGCACCTGTAATGGAATAGCAATCATTCGAGATGTGTGGGGTCCAACATATATATCACTACTACACAGATGTATTTGAAGAACCGGAAAAAGATTGTAATAAAATCAATTTCAATCAACTGAACCATCCATTTCATCTGCAACCATATTATCAGTAGAGGCTCCCTCAACCGCAACCTTAGAGAAATATGGGTTATTTTCAACAAAGAGGAGGAAAAAAAGAATTTAGATCTCAAGGGCCACTAGGATATTCTTCGACGAATCTTGTACCAAGACCACAAGATCAACAACAATCATTACTCAAAAGATCATAATGATTTCAGTGACCTCATCATAGACCTCATCAAGTTCATATGCTAAGAAATCTGGATAACCTCCAAGCATTATTTATACAAAAGTCTGATCAATGAATGATGTCCCATGAGACAGATATGAAAAACTAGAGAGCATTACTAAGGAACCTTGAAGTTAAAATGGGTCAAATCTCAAAAAAATTATCTAAGATATTACCTGGCACTCTAACTGGTAATACTGAGACATACCCAGAAGGGGAATCTAAGGTAGTAATGCTAAGGAGTGGAATGATTCTTGACATCCAAAAACTCAATGATGTAAAGTCATAAGAAGAAGAGTCTAGACAACAATCGGTACCTGATGTAAAATTAAATCCCACCATTCATCAAGATGAAGTACCACCTAAGAAGGAACGTATACTGGATTAGGAGAAGGAACCTGGGCATGTTGCCTCACCTTCATACCATCCACCTTTTCCCTATCCAGAGAGAGCAAGAAAACTTAGAAAAGAGACAAAATACAACATGTTCATGGATATGTTCAACAAATAACATATCAACATCCCATTTGCAGAAGCTATTTTCAAGATTCCCATTTATGGAATGCTCTTAAAAGACCTATTATTAAAAAAATGAAGACCTAGGATTCATCTCCCTAAATGATGAATGTTCTGCAGTTGTATAACATAAAATTCCTCCAATGATGACAGACCCTAGAATCATCTCAATCCCTTTTGAGATAGGCACGTTCAAATTTAGAAGAGCTCTCTATGATCTTGGAGTAAAAATTAACATCATGAAAATGAGTAATTTTCAGAAGCAAGGACTCAAAAAACTCAGAAAGACATGGGTAGCTTTACAATTAGCTAACCACTCAATCAACAACCCTAGAGGTATTTTCGATCATGTATTGGTAAAAGTTGGAAAGTTTATTTTCCCAGCAGATTTCATGGTTTTGGACATGGAAGAAAATGTTGATGTTCTTTTATACTTGTAAGACAATTCCTAGCTACATGAAAGGAATTGATTGATGTGAACCAATGATGTCTCATATTTAGATTAGGAGAAGAACAAGTTGTGTTCAACCTAATTATAGTTGTTCAACACTCAGATGACACTATGGACTTCCATGATATTTCTCCCACTCATAATGGAGAAGAATAATTTTATATCTAGAAAGAAAGTGGAAAATCTCATACAGAGGGAGAATGAATCTCTGACTTCGAGGAATACAACATTACTGAACCACTTACAAGAGATGAATTTCCTAAATTTATCCCACACTTTATGTAGCCTCTTAAATTATACCTGAAACCATTGCCTAGTACATTAATGTACTTATTTATAGGGGAATAATTTTCCATTCCCATTATAGTAATTTCTGGACTATCCCAGGATGAAGAAGCAATATTTGTTGATATACTCAAATGACACAAGCAGTCTATTTCATGGGGAGTGGCAGACAATATAGGGACAATCCCACTGAATTCACTCACATAATCTTACTAAAAAAGGATGAAAAATCATAACATTATCCTCAGAGATATCTCACACCACCAATGAAGGAAGTTTTCATGAAATAAGATCTAAAACTCATATATGCATAAATAATATTTCCTATATTAGATTGTGTATATGGGTGATCCCCCTCCAATTTTTTCCCTTGAAAGGAGAACTCAAAACAACTAGAACAAATGAAAATTAACTTATTTCAACACGTACCAACAATGGATGGAGAATTTTCATGGATTACAGATAATTAAACTCATCCAAAATAAAATACCATTTTGATTTACCTTTTATGGACCGAATGTTGGAAAAGCTAGAATGGAATGATTTCAACTATCTCATGTATGGATATTCAGGATATAATCAAATTGCAGTCGACCCCACTGCTTGCCAAAAATAACATTCACCTGTATGGCTATTCAGGATATTATCAAATATGTATGACACACATATTTCATGATATGGATAAATAATTTTTCAAAATTTTCATGGATGATTTGTTAGTTTATGGAAGATCATTCAATGTTTGTCTAAGCAATCTAGAACTAGTTCTTCAATTCTGTGTAGATAAATTCTTTGTGTTGAATTTGGAAAAATGACACATCATGGAGAAAGGAGGAATCATACTCAGCAACATTATCTACAACAAAGGCAATAAGATAGATCTAGAAATGAACAATGTTATCAATCATAGACCTAATTCACCAACTTTTAGGGTAATCAGAGGTTTCCTTGGGCATAATGGATTTAAAAAATTCATTGTAATAGATTTTTGTAAAGTCGCACTTCCTTGTACACACTTATAGTAAAAAGATATTCCTTTATAATTCAATCAGGAATGGCGACAAGATTTCAATACATTGAAAAATAGCCCAATGACATCTCTAATCATCATTGCACGAAACTACAAAAAATATTTTGATCTTTTGTGGGATAACACAACCTTGTAGTCGGAGCTATTCTCAAAAAATGTACAAATAACATATTTTTCCCCATTTATTATTCAACTCACACATTAAATGAATCATTAATTAATTATATGACCATAGAGATGGAGATATTATCCATCTTAAATGCCTTTTAAAATTTTTATTCTTAACATGTTCAATTAAATGTTATTGTTCTTATGGATCATAATTCCTTTCGGTACATGATGACCACAAAACAGTCAATACCACGGTTAATATGCTGGATTATCATCCTTCATGAATTCAATGTAATAATCTAATATACTAAGGGAAATGAAAATTTCATTGCAGATTACCTCTTTAGAATACCTCTTACCATCATCAAAGACAACAAGGCTGATACTAAGGTAGATTTTTCTAATGAGAAACTATTTCTTATCCAGACCCAGCCTTGGTTCTCTAACATTACTAATTTTTTGTAACAGGATTCCTCCCTCAGGAGTTATCTTATCAACAATGGAAAAAAGTTTCTTTTGGATAAGAAGCATAAATTTTTTGATGAACCTCAAATTTTCAGGTGCAATGTGAATTTCCTTTTAAGAAGTTGCAATACAGAAGAAGAGGAAAAGAATCTAATTAGAATGTTCCACCCTTCATCAGGTAGTATACATCATGGGCCTAAGCGCACAGTGGCTTAGATCCAACAATGTGGAATTTTCTGGCCCTCATTAAATAAAGACACAAGAAGATTTTTCTGCCACTATGGCAGATGCCAAAGGACAAGGAATATCAGAAAAAAATGAAATTCCACAGAACCCCATTCTGGAAGTTGATTTTTTTATGTCTAGGGAATCTAGTTTTTGGGACCATTACATATGACACATGGCTAGAATAACATTCTATTTTCAGAGGGGTACATGTCAAAATGGGTCAAATCTAAAGCAAAGATTCATGAAACTTCCAACATGGTAATAAAATTCCTTCAGAAAAACATGTTTTCACGTTTTTCATTTCCACGACTGCTCATTAGCAATCACATAACACATTTATTAAATCAACCAATCAGATAAATGCTTCAATGATATGGGATCTACTACAATATTGGAACCCACTATCACCCACAAATGAGTTGTCAAATCGAACAATCAAATAGCGAGTTAAAAAGATCATTGAGAAAATAGTTAATCAAAGTAGAAAAGATTGGAGTCAAAAACAGGAAGATGCATTGTGGGCATTTATAACATATTATAAAACACTCACCAACACCACCCCATTTCAACTGGTTTATAGACAACCATTTCATCTTCTGGTAGATCAAGGTCACAGATCATTTTGGGCTATAAAAAATTAAATAAGGAGTTAGACAAGGATTTAGAGAATTGGTTATTCCAATTAACCATGTTAGATGAATTAACGAATGATGCATACAAGAATTATGGAATTTACATGAAAAAAATCAATGGCATGACTAACGGATTGAAAGACGCACCATCATCCTAGGGAATAAGGTTCTGCTATTCAGCTCAAGATTTAAACATTTCTCAGGAATGTTTTATTCAATATGATCTTGTCATTATGATGTTATCCATGTTTTTACATATCGAGAGATTGAAATTTCATGAGATGGAGAGCCTCCATTAAATATGAATGGTCAAAATTTGATGAAATTTCAAGAAACAATCCATAATGGATATGTACCCAACCTCACGTTCAACTAATCTATATGGAAGTCTAGTTGACGACATTAAATTTTTCACTTTATAGGAGGAACCCCATAGTTGTTTTTTAGTTTTTTTAGTCTCGTATTTTTTAGAGTTTCGTTGATTCACATTTTAAAAACATTTATTCAATAAATATAATGGTTACCATTATTCCTTCATTTTACACCTACCTATTTTTTAGCTATTCTAATTTTTAATCATGGGTTTTAATGTTTATTCTATTGTGACAGATTTGTTCTATTAAATTTTTTTACAGGTTCCTAAAACATCAATTTTATGACAACTCAAACACCCCCCTAGCATAACAGTTCATCTTTGGGTGCTCTTGATTCCCTCTTTTTAAATTTATTCATCACTTCCATGGCATTTCAATTATCAAAAAATAATTTTGACAACACTCTCACCAATTATTTCATAGTCATTATGGACACTATATCCTTTTAATAGTGTGTGTGGGGGGGGGGGGGGCTTCTCCTATATTCATATAGATACACAAAAAATTTTGTTTGTTCTCACCATTCTAGGTGAAAATTTTGAAATTCATAAGCATGATGAAAATGTGAAAACCATTATGTCGATGTAAATTTAATATAATGTTAAAACCAAAAATTTTAAGAACCATGTTTCACCCATAGAGAGAATTTTAGAATGATTCCTGAGTTTAAATGTTTAATTCAAATTTAAAATAATAGAAATCATGATTAATTGACTCTGTACATAATATTTATTCCCTTTGTAATTTCCAGTTCATATTTTAAAATTTCATTACCCAAGAGAATTATAATCCTTCAATCTCATTATGTCTTCTTAGTATATTTCTTGTGTGATGCCTGGGACATGGGAACCTACTAGAATTTTCACTATAATCTTATCAAAATGATGACTGAACAACTGTAATAAAAAATTGATTGATGTAGCCATTGATATCCATTTTATGTAAGACCCACCTCTCATCTTTCGTTTGGTTAACCATATTTTCCATGATTGACCTATTAGAATAAAATCCATTTCAAGCCTATTTCCCTTCCCGCCCTGCTCTTTGTATAATGCTTGAAGATTATTTTTGAACAAGTGTGGGGGAGGCATTTTAATAACATTGGATGATTTCACATTCAGAGATGTCGGTTGCACTCACCTGACTTACAGGTTGTGATTCATATTCATTATTCTTGTATTTCATTCACATTATATTCCTTTGTAAAATTTTAATTAAAAAAATTGTTAAGGGTTGTGTCTAGGAGAGTCAAAATTCATCATTTTCTAGACCAATGAATCCCTTGAAGGATCATATGTAGTTAGGTGATGGACGTGAGATGTATCCAAGGAATATATTTTGGAGAATAAAAATAAAAAAGGAAAAGGAAAGTGAGAGAATAATTTCATTATCTACATACTTGTGATACATATGGATCCAATAAAAGCTGATAGAGTATGGACATAAATTGTTAGATGGAGGAATTTTTTCATACTTATATTCTTGCATAAAAATTTTAACATAGATATTACCCCACTTTGGAGCCTGATTTCTCTATTTTAACAACCTACCTACAGCCTCAGAGTCATCAAAACCGTGTTTTTAAAATTTACCAAGATTATTCTTATACTTTTCTTTACAAAGTGGAGTTGATAGATCCATCACATACCTATGGTTAGGAACATGGACTCAAGGTATGATAAGACCATACATTTTACACTTAGTGACGAAAGAAAAGCATGGTGAAGTAAATTACAACTAGGAATATAGATAAGAAACCATTAAAAGATTATGATTTAAAGAATAGAATTTGTTTTGAAAATCTGAACGATAAGGTATGAAAAAAGTACTTTCATGGATTAAAACAGAAACTGGCCAACATTTTTTCTTACACATAATTTATTTACGTAGACATAACATATATTTATTGCATTACAAATTGATTATACTTTTTGAAATCAATGTGGATATTTTTTACATGATGATAAGAAATGATTCATGTCTGGGGGAACATGATTAATATAAAAATTATATTTTTTTTTCTCTAACTTTTCCATTTTTTTCATTTATTTACTAGATAATTCACATGGTATATGTCCAAATTTTTTGGAAATACAGTTTCACAAGATTCTAACGATGAAAGGAGGAAAAACTACAAAAATGGCCAAATACACATCTTGATTGCCATGTTCACATTGTGTAAATAATGATCACGACCTTCCTCAAGCCATGATGCTTATGTCATGAACAACCATAATGAATGAATAAATTTTCAGTTCACATCGTGAGTCCCTCTTACATGTCCCGACACCTGTAAAACCAGATACTAAGAAAATTATGAGGATTCAATGCAAAAAACAAGTTATCCATGGGGTACACATCGTAAACCACCTATACACAACGTGACAAGGTCAAACATCATTAATAATTAGATGATCCGCATGTCACGCTGGAGATACTAATTGAAATAATGCACATTAAGTGTTCACAATGTGAGGATTAGGTACATGTCATGACCATTTTTACATATATAAGGAGTAACTCGGTAGAACATTGAAACATACTTGGAATGTATCTCTCTACCTTTATACTCATTTCATGATTTATTTCTCCATCCATTTATGAACAACTTGGTTCTTTTTAATTCGTTTTCATTTGTAACCAAAGAGAAATGAATTACTTTTTATCAATGCCTTCAATTATTGAATTTATTCCTTTCAATTTTATTACATTAAAGAAAGGTCTTATTTAATGTTTTCTTGCAAATTAATTGCATATTTATTCAATTCCATTTTCTTAGTTATGATTTCCTTCACCCCTTATATTGATTTAATTACCACTAAGAGTAGATAAATGCATCGGGGTCAGAGATTAAGTTTTAATGTATCTACAATATTTTTAGACCACTAGTTATAAACATGGAAAACCAAAATGCATTAGTAATTAAGATATAATTCAACAGTCAAACCCCATTTCTGCAACCGTACAATGACAATCAGAAAATTAATAAAATGACCATGTCCTAATTGATGTAAAGTATGACTATGGGAATTAGCTTAGGGAATATTCTGCAATAGAAGCAGAACCTAATGCATATAGAATTGTAGATATCCTATAGACCACATAATAGTTACATCCTAGGTAGAACTAGAAGTCTAGACCAAGGTTGACTAGTGACTACCACTTACCTCATAGACTAAGCACATAGGACCTTGACATTATGAAAACAAGAATCACTTTTATCTAGATACTCTTAGTTGAACCCGACCCATTTTTAATCACGTGACATCAGACACAAAATTAGTTAGAAACTTACCAACCTTTATTCAAGCTTGTAAGGACTCCTACAAAGGATTCAAGATTAGATTTCTTTTCCCCACAAGAACGACACCCTCCCCATGGGATAGACCCCTAACTTATACTATACAATGCCTAGTACTTAGTAATGCTTGGGACACATGTAAATATCCGATTTGACATGCGACCTAAGGAAATAATGATGCCTTCTGTGTTTCTGATCAACCATTCATGAAGATGGTATTCAATATGTATGCATGCACACTACATTAATTTCTATGTCATATTAAATGGATGAAGATTAAATGATAAATTTCCATTATTATTATAGTATCATATATATTTCATATATTTTATGTAGGAATATGAAAATTATTCTTAACTACATTTATTTTATATACTAAACAAACACATCGCTTTGAGGGGGAGGTAGTTCACACTTCAACAAATGATTTTATCAACTTTATAAAAAATAAAATGTTTAAAGATATGTGCTGTGAAATATATAAATAATATTAAAAATAATAATAAACATAAAATATATAAAAATATCATACATCATAATGTTTTCCATGAGATTTTGTAATGGAAAATTGAAAAATAATGGTTTAGTGAGGTGGTAGTCAGCTATACACATAAATAGTATATTTGTTACCCATTAGATGGAAATGTGTGTAAGTGAAGGTTCAATATATAAAATAAAAACATCCTAGTATATTGATGATAATTTTGTTTTTATATTACTATGGAATACATATCATTTATGGTGTGTGTAGTTGAAAAAAATATAGAGCTTTTGGAATTATGTTACCTCTTTATCAGGTAACTATATTTGGTTTTCCCAAAAAAAGTTCCTTGGATTTTGTTATACACGAAGGGAGGCTTCAATGTGGAATGGAGTTATGTTGGGGAGATATTTGGGAAGAAATTGTCTGATATTAAGTGTGTTGATAGGTGATGGAAAATGGGAGGAAATGAGGCCTTTTATAACCGAGGAGGTGTGGCGTTCTTATAATATTATAAAAGAAAGGATTCCCACCAACATTTTTTTTGAATGTGTATAAATAATGGTAAAATTTAGTGAAATCTGAGGATAGGGTTGAGAAATATATATCCAATGTATTTTGGATAAGTTTATAGGTCAATTTAGGCCATTAGGATATGGTTTAATTATTTATTTATCTTATTTTATCATTAATATTTGTAATTAATTTTAATTACATGTACTAATATTTTTGCTCAAAAAATAATTTATCTTTATTGGAAATTTTAAATTAGGATGATTAAAAATAAGGAATCCATTTTTTAAATTCCAATAATATAATTGGAAGACATTAATTTATATTTATTTCCTTAGATTGGATGAAATTGCTGCTTTTTGTGTAAAAACTTCCAAAAAAAATCATTGTTTTTATAGTCTATTTTAAACTGAAATTGATTATAAGGACAATACATGGATTTATTAATGAAGAAATTATTTAATTAAAATTTAAAACAAATTTAAAATATATTTTATTTGGGTAAATAAATTAGGTGAAAATGATGTTTTAAAATAAAATTCGATATTCATCACTATTCATTTAAAAATGAAATGTTTTATAAAAATATAAAAAATTATCCCTATCTTAATTTTAATTTTATATTTAAAATAAGTTGTTTAAATATATAAATTAAATAAATTAATGTGACAAAATTTGGATTTAAAATTGTTTTTCCATTTAAATGAAATAAAATCATATTTATAAAAATATAGGGTTTTATGGGAATTGTTGAGTTTATTCATATATTTTGTCTATCAAGTCTATTGGTTTATTATCAAAAAATATATTTTTTAATATATGAAATCTATATTTTGTTAACGTAATTCACTAATTGAAATTTTGGTTATTTTTCAGACAATATTTTGTTATGAGTAATAATACTATTTTCATTATATTCAATTTGTTAATATTTTCATTTCAAATTAATTGGTAAACTATTAATTCGTTTTCTAATTATGTAAAATATATAATTTAATATGTTAATTAATAATTTAAAAAAATAATTTATCGACTAGTTTATATATTTTTATAATAATATTTTAATTATATATTATTTTACAGTAAAACAATATATTTCATGCAATGAAAGATTATGAAGATAGTTGTTATTTCATATTACACATGATAAAACAATGTTGAATGAATTTCCAAATATGTAATATAGGAAATCTATCTAGAATATTAAATTTATATTATATTATGAGGGTATGATATCCCCTTACACGATTGGTGTCACATGTAATGTATGCTCTCAAACACAATTTTCATACATTTGAATTTTGTGGCCTTACATTATCCCCACAAATAATAAATATCCATACTATCAATTTAAACATGATATTGGTGATATAGTGGTTTAAAGTAAACTATTATTGAAATAATAACATCATAAAAATGGTTAATATGATATCTTCTTATTCATAGATTATGGAAAGTATAATTGTAACATGATTAGGTTCCCTAGAGAACATGTTCATATGATAGTTTTATACAACAAAACAATAATCCAAAAGAGTGAATAAATTTCATTGATATCATAAAAAATGCTGATAATATGGAAACAGTTACATTTCAAAACCATTTTCATAGATTTATGGAATTTATTCTTTAATGGAATATATTTAAATATACATTTCAATTGAAATTATATTTTCTTTTGATTACTCCTTGAACAATTTATACATTTTCTCATAAAAAATTCATTATGTGAAGAATTAAATCAATAACCACTAAAATATCATTCAATTATCAAATATAATAATTTTATAAATGATTATCTATTCTAAAAGATTATGATACAACACATTAGAATTAAAGTCACTGAATTGCCAAGATGATGTTATAATTACCCTTTAATCTATACTAATCAGCTCAAAATTATCAAATTCCAAACATGTGAAAAACATCATCATGTATCCTATTAAAATATAGTAACAAGATAAATCACCACATAACCTTATTGGAAGCATTCATTCTTTTTTATATATTTTTTATGGAATTTGATAATTCATATAATCCATAAATCAAGAAGTGGTGTAATTTCCATAAGTGATAGAATAAACGACTTGTAGACAAGTCATTAATCAATTCCATGATAGATTTGAGCTATAAAATCAGTCAATTTTTATCATTATTCAAATATCGCAAACATATTATGGTTTTTCCTTCCAATAATAATGGTTTTCCATATCAAATTAACTTTAAACTAAACAAAGTTTCTTTTAACCATTCATCATATGATCTCAAATCCTTCACAAAACTGTAGTACAATACAAGCGTTACATAATTCATAAATTACATGATTAGAACATCCTAAATAAAATAGTTTTACAAAATAATTATTATATCTCAATACAAACTAACATTAATCATTCAAATCCATTTGTGTTTATAACATATGATTAAACATGGTCATTTAGCTTCTTTAGCGGTATATTCTCTTGACGTTTGTGGAATTTTTTTTCATAGTGACTAATCCCCATGATGTTGTTACATTGAATATCAGTGTATTCTATATCCCTTTTCTTTACATGTATAAAACACTCCCAAAACATTCATTGTTTTCCCAAGGTTATTCTTTAAACAATTATCACATGTTTGAAAATCCATTTTCCCTTGATATTTTTTAATTCTTCCTATTTATTATTTATTTTTTCCTTGAATGTTCTCAATTCTATGATTTCAATTTCATAATCCACTCTTATATACTAGATCTGATACCACCATATATTTGAATCACCTTGGATAAAATAGACCACTAGTGTACCCATTTCTTTATTTTCTATATTCTAAGTCTATGAATACCTTCCATAGATAATAAATCAATTTCTAATATAAAATTGAATTATTAATCCCCCTAAACAATAGGGTGTTTTATCATATAAATTTAGCCATCATAAGAGATTGTATTTCTAGAATAGGTAGTTCTATTTGGGAATGGTTTTCTTATGAAAAACATTATAAGATTCTCTAATTTATCAACAAATTTCTATAATACAATATTACCTATATTGAATTTCATAGTAGGTACATTCTACATTGACCAAAAGTTTTGACACATTTCTTCCTTCCATGTTCCTTTTCTGGAAAATGGAATGTACATGATTATAAAAAAATTAAACACTTCATATATCTATAAATATGTTATATTACATAAAACATTTTTATAGATATTTAATCATAGATCATAAAGATTGGATATTTTGGGGTGTATATACTTTTAATTAGTTTGTAATGTTATATAAATAAAATATGGATGATCCTAAAAATATCCCACATGAATGTTAATCTTAGTGCACAAAAAAAAACCATTTTTGTAACATGCTAGCCTTAATCAGGTATGGAACGTTTTTAAATTATTGAATTCTAATTAATTAAGTGTCCCAGGGCATGCACCTATGCACATCTCTATGAGTCTCAGACAACATTTTATTTAATTTATATAATTGTCGATGTTTCATGAAAAATGTCATGTCGCGCTTTGGTGTGGTGTTCAGGTTTTAAATATTTAATTAAGGAATGGAAAAGAGTAATAAGATATTTAATGAATATTTAAAAGAAACCATGAAAGGATAAAAATAAATTCTAAAATAAAATAAAGAGGGGCTTGTGGTAATAAAAAATAATTAAAATGGGGGATTCTCATTTTTAATTATTTTTATTATTTTCCTTTCCATTCTTTTGTTTTATTTTATCTTTTTGTTTTATTTACAATTTTACTTATCTTTTACTTTTCTCTTATTTTTATTTTTCGTTACATTTTATTTGTTTTCACTCATTTATTTTTTCTTCTCCTCTCTCCCTCTCTCATTTATCATGTCGCACCCCTCAATCCCGTCACACCAACCAGCAACCCCTTCGGTAGGCCGTTGCTCCTCCCGCTGACATATGATTCCTTCTCCATTAGTTGAATAGTAAACCTTAGGTAATGGATAATGTTTTTCTAGTTGAATAGTTCGATTCTATTGAGTATTCATCATGCAGTTCGTTGCGGATGATTCTTACCATATTTTGGGGTTTTCTAAAATCCATCATTTTCATCCGTTTTAGGTCAAATCAAAGTCTACCACAGATGTTAGAGTCATCTATGACAACAGGGTAGGGAGCCTACTCGCTTTCCCTCCATTTAGTGGGATTTATAAAAAACAAACCATTTTGTCGTTAGTCTGTTCCTACTAGCATTGTGCAATTTTACCCATTTTAATTACTTTAATGGTTCTGTTTAATTGTTTCTGCTTTAATCATCTTAAATTAATTTGTTTGAATGGTTGAAATAATATCAGACACCCCTTTGAGTGTTCTAAAAAAGTTGGTGTATTTTTCCTTTATCCTGGTTATTAATTTAATTAGATGCGGGTATTGCACTACCCCTTTATTATTTTTAAATTAAATGAATAGTTTATTGAATTATTGCAGAAAAGTTGGACAACCCTTTGGGTGTGCCAACATGATCGGTGTATTCTATCATTAGCGGAGTTTATTGTTTGATTAATTGCATGTGTTGCAAAGAATCATATTCTTGTAATTAAATTAAATAAATAGTTTCTTGAACATGAACATCAATTATAGGATCATTGAAATTGTTCTGTTAAACTATATATTATTTAAATATTTATTATCCATGGAGGATGATATGATATGTATATTTCCTTGCAAGTTGTTGTGTTGTATTGTTAAATTTATGCCTTGTGATGCACGAGGGTATCTGGTTAGTTTTCAAGCTGTAACTTTATATGCGGATTATGTCATACTTGCTTCTGTGAAAACATTAATTAAATTCAGGGTGGGGAAAGGTGGGATGTCCCATATTAAGGGCCATACATATATCCTACATTGCTAACTGGTTACCTCTATGTTCCATGGGGCAGTGTTGTTGTCTTTGCTGGACCAAGAATTCCCCGGAATTTCTAGTAATTTTGAGTGATATCGATTCCAAAAGGGCCCGTCAGGACGGATTTGTTGGCAATGTGTCTAATCCAGCTTCAGATGAAACTTGGACCCATTTTGGAGATATCATAACAAACTCAGGGTAATTCCATGCCTCGTGTGATTCTTGGTCTCTCGAAAGATTTCCCTGGACAGGCTCGATGGCATTGGATAAATTGACAGATGTTCCATAGCGATACATTCGGGATGGGCTCAGACTCCAACACTAAACATGATCCTTAAATAATCATTCATTTATGGTTTATGTTATTTCTAATTGAGTCTATTGAGAATTGAGATTTTTCCCCTGAAATGTGGAAGTGTGCCTTGTTGACACTGGGCTTGAATTCCAAGATAAAGCACAAGCATGGGGTATACTTTTTCCTAGTTTTACATTTCATTCTGGGTTTTATTTATATATACATGCATGTTCTTGCATTTCTACTGACAGGAACCCTTTCAGATTACCAGCTTAGGCTGAATCTGGTGACCATGGACAGTTTGCGTTTGGGACGCGGACTGACTTATTTATTTAACTTAAATGTAATTAATTTATTTTAAATTTTTATATAATGGAACACTGCATTTTTATAATTGCAAAAAATGGAACGGTTTAGACACCGTGGGTGCCAGCCATCTCGTATTTTATCTCACACCTTTCTTGGGTGTCGTTGAAACCTGATTAGATTAAATTCTTGTATGTATTGAATAAGGGAAGTGTGTTACTTCTGATGCCTAACTGTTAATTACTACTTATGATGGAGACTGGGGCTGAGGATCGGGCCTTGCTCGCAATGCAGTTGCTGCATGTGTCTTTTCTGTTAGTTGACTGTGTGTTTGAGGCCTGTTTTCTGTACATTTAGTTTAGACTCATATCATGGTATTCCATTCTTCTGTGAGCTTCTTCACATGGTTTTTATTGTTCAGTTGGATTTATTTATATTTCTTTAGCTGTTGTTTATTCATTTTCATGCTTCTGCTATTGATTATTGTTGATAGTTACTTCAGATGTGATATTATTTACCACCTATGAGGGAATAGTCTCCCCCATGGACAAAAAAGAGCCCTCACTGCTAGTCTTTAACCTCTGGTGTTTGGGGAGATGCACTTGAGGATATGTTACCCATCGGTCTGGCCACCGTCTTTGAGGTTGGATGGATTGGGACGTTACAATGTGGAATCATAGGTGGTTTTTTCCTTTTTTATTACATTTTGGGTTAGACAGGAGACTAGGATATATGGATTTGGGATGTACTTCTGTACTTTGAAGTAGCTAAAACAAGTACATGGGAAACTCAAATTCGTGGGTTGGGATTTCATTTATTGATTATTCCCATTACTGTTGATATTATTTCACCTTGGGTGACTCACTAGTATTGCGTTGTTGTTGTTGTGCTGGTATTATTGAAATAGTGGGTTTACCATTGCAGCCTGATGATATGAGCGAAAAACATCTAAAGCATCCTTATAATCACTATAAGATTTAAATTCCATGCATATTTCCATGCCATATCTACTTTCTGTGTTCATCTTCCTGTTACATCTGAGTGTTGTTATAACTAGTGGTTTAATTTTAAATTGTTGGTTTATTAGATATAAGGTTGTGTTAGTCTGTTTTATGATACCCTAAATCAACCATGGAGTTTGCTGTAGAATTATTTAATAATCCTTTATAGTTATATCTTTTATATTGAAACCTAGCTCATGAGGCGTGTTGTCAGTTATTTAGTGCTCAGAGGTAGGCATTGTACCAAACCTCTTTTATATCATACATTTTTCACCTTCTTTAATACTTGTTTAAAGGCATGTTTGACTGTCATAGGAAAAAGCTGAGGCGATGTCTACATTTTGTGTCTCATGAGAGTGGAAATGAGCACATTCCAGAGATGGTGGGTCCTAAACCTCCAGTGGTTCCTCTCGTAGAGCCTTCTGTGGCACAACCTCCTGTTGATATACCAAGTGACCCTGATGCACAGTTCAGGGATAGTATCCTCAGTTTTATGTAGTCAGTTAAGAATATTTCCAGACCCACCCCGTCTATGACAGACCTTACCTAAGACTTTATATACCAGTACCCTCCCACCTTTTCGGGGAGTGGTGGCCGTCATGATGTAGAATCACGTATAGAAGCTGTATGTTCTATCTTCGACCACATTGAGACACCTCCATAGTGATGGGTCAAACTTGCAGTCTAAATGCTTCATGACACCGCCAAATGTGGGTGTGGCATTTTTTCTCAGGCTGAGAAGGCATGTGACATGGATTGGGCCAATTTCCAAGAACCCTTATACAATCACAATTTTTCACAAACACAGAGATATAATCATTCACGGGAGTTCCTAAATCTTCAGTAGAGATCTATGACTACGTTATAGTATTCTTCTCATTTCACGGAACTTTGGCATTTTTCCACATCTCTGTCTTGTGACCTGTAGATTAATTCAAGGAATTTTGGGGATGAACTTGAGTATACTATCCGCTCACAGGTGAATTTGTTCTGTTTGACCACTATTATGGAGATCATGAACCAGGATCTAATCTCAGAGCAAAATGTCAGGGAAGCCAAACTAGTGAGCCAAGGCGGTTCAGTTCTGAGACATGGTGATGGCTCTTCTGGCAGCAAGAAAGTTCGTTTTGAATGTGTACGTGGGGGAAATCATATCCAAACACACATCATGATGGGTTTTTCACATGTTATCAATGCGACAGGGAGGTTCACAAGAAGCCATTGTTCACAAGAGATCAAAAAGAGTGCTCAGCTTGCGACATGATGAGACCCCTTCAGTATTTATACCATGAAATATCTTCAATATCTAGTGGTAGAATATCTGCACCTACTCCTCTATCAGGAATGAGATCTATGACTCCACAATAGGATAGAGGTTATTTTTCCACAATTCGATTAGGCTAAGGAAATGTTGTAGGTTATGGTTGAGGAAATCAATTTCCAGACTATCTATGTCGTCAGAGTGGACCTACTCCGAACAACAGGGCAGCGTAACCGGGTCAGGGATAAGGTCCCATGTAGACAGTGAAATCAGTGCCAGAGGAGTAGAGTGTAGGATGATCTATAGTGATAGGTTATATTCTATTATCCTATACCTTAGTTTCCTTTATTTTTGATAATGGGGCATCACGCTTCTTTATATCTGTTGTAATTGTTGAAAGTCATGGTTTTCCAATTGAGTATCACTACGGCATCATGTCTCTCAACACCCAGCATGAGATCATGATTGAGGGCATAAACAAGTGTCAAGAGTTCTCCCTCGAGATAGGTGGGAACCATGTTGTTTGGAATTTCTATATCCTTGATATTTCTAGCCTCAACGTCATTTTGGGTATGAACTAGCTTTCTCCTTACTGTGCCAAAGTTGATTTCTATCACCATGGGGTGTCTTTTAAATCCCCTGATGGTGAAACATATCTTCACAATGTAGAATGGGACCTATAGGAAGACTGAGCTAGGCCTGAATATGTAGTGTTGGGCAGAGTGACAGCTTAGTTGGAAAGTCACTTCATGAGCGATCAGGGAATGAAGCTAGTTTGATTCCCTTTAGTGGTGGATATTTTCCGAGTCATCTTATCTAATTATATCTATGGCTTACCTCCTATGATGGACATAGAGGTCACTATTGAGTTCATTCCCGGTGTGACACCAGTGTCTATTCCTCCTTATAAGATGACACCAATAGAGCTACAAGAACTGAAAAAGCAGCATGAAGGTCTTGAGTCTAAGGGTTTCATCAGACCTAGAATATCACAGTGGGGTTCACCTATCCTTTTTTCCAAGAAGGAAGAAAATACCCTAAGGTTATGCATAGATGATCATTGACTCAACTAGTACATAGTAAAGAAATCGATATCCATTTCCACGTATAGATGATATCATTGACTAGCTTCAGGGAGGAACCTGTTTCTCCAAGATTGATCTGAGGTCGGGATATCACCATGTGCATGTGTGACCATCTGACATACCACATACAACATTACGAAGTATTTATGAAATGTACGAGTATCTGGTTATGCCATTTTTCCACACTAATGCACCGGTAGTCTTCATGGACCTGATGAACTTGTGTTTTCATCCATATATTGATTTCTTTGTGGTAGTCTTCGTGGACGACATCTTAATGTATTCACGTTCCACACACGACCATGAAACCCATCTCGAGATCATGCTGAGTACACTAAAAGAGAACCAAAAATAAACTAAGCTCAGTAAATACCACTTTTTGATTGATAACCTAAACTTGTTGGGTCATATTATATCAAATCTAGGGGTATCACTTGACCTTGAAAAGGTGAGCACTGTGGTTTCATGGGAGAATCCCAAGACTGTCTTTGAAACCTACAGTTTCATGGGGATTTCTGGCTATAACAGGCGATTCATATTTGATTTCTCCTGCTTAGCAGCACCTCTCACGACCTTAACTAAGAAAGGTGTATAGTGCATCTAGTCAGAAGATTGTGAGAACTCCTTTCAGAAATCAAAAGGATGACTGAACTCTTTATCGATAACGAATCTTTCTAAACCTAGTAAGATCTATACAGTTTATTGTGATGCTTCAAGAAATGCACTTGGTTCAGTTTTGATGTTGGGTGATCAGGCCGTGGATTATGAATCTTCCTAAACCTAGTAAGATCTATACAGTTAATTGATACACGATTTTTTGGGTGAGATATTTGTTGTTTACACAGATCATAAATGCTAGAAATATATATCCACTCAAAGAGACTTGAACTTAAGGAAACACAGGTGGGTCGAATACATGCAGTCATTTGATTTTGATCTTTCTTATACCACTGGTAAGGGTAATGTTGTGGTAGATGCTTTAAGCCTCAAGACATAGACTCCGGTAATATAGGTAGCCAGTAGTGACTGGACGATGTTGGTCTTGTTTTCAGAGATGCATTAGGTGGTTCACGAGCAGAGAGGACAACCGGTTCTAGTAGCTCCTATAGTGACATCCTCTCTTTTAGATAAGGTGTACATGCCATAGTTGATTGACCATGAGGGTATCTTTTTGAGATAATGTGTTACAGGAGAGAACCCACCTCCTGGTTTGTTTATTGATGGTAGTGAAACTCTTCTTTACCATGGCCATGTATGGGTACCTTCAGGTATATGGGAAGAGCTGATGAAGGAATCCCACACCACTATTTGGGCAGTTCATCCTGGACAGAACAAGATGTATAGAGACATGTGTTGATAGTATTGGTGGCCTAGTATAAAACAGAAGATAGCAGGTTTCATCACTCAGTGCTCCACCTGCCAACAGGTGATGGCAGAGAACCGGCAACCTGTTGGACTCCTACAACATCTATCAATTCCTAAATGGAAATGGAATGCCATCACCATGTATTTTTTATAGGCTTGACAATATCTCCTCAATGTAGCAATGAAGTATGGGTGGTTATTTATATGTTGACCAATGTTTCACACTTCTTTCATATTTGAGAGACCTTTACAATTAATGAGTTGGGAAGGATGCATATCCATGAAATTGTGTGACTTCGTGGTGTACCTTGTTCTATTGTCTCCGAAAGGGTTTCCCATTTTACATTACAGTTCTAGAAAGAGTTAAGAAAGTCACTATTCTTTTAGGAACTTCTGATTACTGAATTTCACCCCCAAACTGATGTGAAATCTGAGAGATGTATATTAGTGTTTGAGGAAATATTATGATCATGTATCCTTGATTTTGGATGTTCATGGGAGAGGCATCTAACTCTTTTCGAGTTTTCCTATAATAAAAACTTCTAGGGGACAATCCAAATGGCTCTGTACAAGGCTCTCTATTGTAGATTGTGTAGTTCACCTTTATGCAGGCTCGAAGCAGGTGAGGAAGCTCTTTTGGGTCTTCATCTTGTTCATGAGGCTTTTGAGAAAGTATAGCTGATTCATAAGCATATAACTAAAGCTTAGTCCTTGAAAAAGTCTTATACAGATTTTCACCACAGACCTCTGGAGTTCGAGGTGGGACATCTTGTGTTTCTGTGTGTTTCTTCGAGTTTGGGTCTCAGGTGGATCAGGAGACAGGGGAAGTTATCACTGAGATACATTGGGCCATTCGAGATAGTAGAGAGAGTTGGGCCGGTATCCTATCAGTTACTACTAACTCATAGGTACTGTTCCATGAACGATGTTTTCCACGTATGTCAGCTTTGGAAATTTCATCCGGACCCATATTATTCTTTTGACCTTGATGACATCGAGCATGACGCTGATGCATCCTTTGAGGAGCTTCCGATCGGTACCGTTTACCGTAGCTTGAACGTATATCGAGGAAAGTTAGTCCCTCTGGTCCGAGTTCTGTGGAAACATGGACGCGTTTAAGAAGTGACATGGGAACGAGAGACAGATGTACATGCGCAGTGCTCTGAACTCTTCTCTGGCGATGTTCCACTACCCTCAGAAGGGAAACATGGGATGAGTTCTCTTAAGGAGGATAGGTTGTAACGTCACAAACATAATCAGTTATGAACTTTTTTTACTTTATTGTATTTTAATTAATTAAGCAACTTGGGGAACGCACCTGGGTATCTCGATGTAGGTCCCAGACAGATTTTTATTTATTTTAAATAATTGGAGACATTTAACGAAAAATGTAATGTCACGCTTTGGGACAATTTTAGGGTTTTAAATAATTAAATAAGGATTGTAATTGAGAAATAATATATTTAAATAATATTTAAAATAAATCAATAAAGTATAAAAAGAAATTCAAGAATAAAATAAAGAGGGTGTTATGGGAATAACAAAAATAATTAAAATGGGGGATTCCCAATTTTATTATATTTATTATTTTATTTTCAATTCATTTTTCCATTCTATATCTTTCTTTAATATCATATTTTACTTATCTTTTATTTTTTCATTATTATTCTATTAGTTTCTTATTTACTTTTCTCTCTTTTCTTTTTTCCTCTCCTCTCTCCCTCTCCCACTCATCACGTCGCACCCCTCAATCCAGTCACACCAACCAACAAACCCTTTATGAAGGCCATTGATCCTCCTCACAATGTATGATTTCTTTGGAATGATGTGTGTGGTAAACCATCAGGAAAGGATAACATTTCTCAGTTGTAATCATTTGATTCCGTTGAATATTCTGTGCGCAGCCTGTCGTGGAAGATTCATACCCTATATTGGGGTATTTGTAAAATCCATAGTTTTCTTCCATTGTAGGTCAAATAAAAGTCTACCATGGATCATAGAGTCATATATGACTACACGGTATGGTTCCTACTCCCTTTCCCCATGTTTTATTGTGATTCATAAAAAACGCATTATTGTGCCATTTGTCGGTGCCTACCAGCATTGTGCAATTTTTCTCGTTTTATTTACTTTAACGGTTTTGTTTAATTTTTGTAGAAATAATAATCTTAAATTAATTTTTTTTAATTTTTTCAATAATAATGGAAACCCCTTTGGGTGTTCCATTTTAGTCGACACATTTTTCCATTAGCCGGGTTGTTAATTTAATTAGCTACGGGTAATGCCCAACCCCTTTTCATTGTTTTTAAATTAAATGAATAGTTGTTTGAATTATTGGAACCAAGTTGGACACCCCATTGGGTGTTATGACATGATTGGTGTATTTTTTCATTATCTGTGATTATTGTTTGATTTTTTAAATGTGTTGAGAAGAAAATTTTTATTGTAATTAAATTATATTAATAGTTTCTTGAACATGAACTTCAATTGTTGGATAATTGGCACTTGTTTTGCTGATCTTATTATCATTTAAATATTATTTATATGATAAGGTTGATATGATATGTATATTTACTTTCACATTGTTGGTTTGTACTGTTAAATTTATGACTTATGATGCATGGGTTTATCTAGTTAGTTTTCAAGATGGAAATTTATATACGAATTATGTCATATCTGCTGCTGTGAAAACATTTATTAAATTAAGGGTGTGGAAAGGAGGTGGGTATCATATTAAGGGACAATCTTAGATCTTCTATTCCTGACATGTTACCTCTATGTGCCGGGGGTGGTGTCATTGGCTTTACTAGACAGAGACTTCCCCGGACATTCTACTAATTTTGACTGATACCGCTTCTAAAAGGGCCCATCGGGACGTATCTCTTGGCAATGTGGCCAGGCTAGCCTTGGATGAAACCTGACCTATTTTGCGAGATTAGGATGAACTCAAGGTAAATCCATTCCTCAGTAAATACTTGGAATTTCGGAAGATTTCATTGGGAAGGGCTCGGTGGCATTGGATAAATTAACGAATGTTCAGTAGCGATACCTTCACAACGAGATCAGACTCTAAATCTCAACATGAAAATTAAATTATGATGAACTTAAGGTTTATGTTATTTCTAATTCATTCTATTGAGAATTTATATTTTTCCCCTAATATGTGGAAGTGTTCCTAGTTGACACTGGTCTTGAACCCCATGTTAATGCACAATTTTGGGGTATACTATTTCTTGGTTTTACCTCACTTTCTGGGATATATTTATATATGAGTGTTCGTGCATTTCTAATGATAGGTACCATTTTAGACTAATAGCTTAGGGTGAAGTATGTGACCAGGGATGGGTGTCATTTTCAACCAGGGATGACATATATATTTCATTACACTACAATTAATTTACTTGATATGGTTATATAATGGCACATTGAATTTTCATCTTTGCATGAAATTAAAAGGTTTTGATATTGTGGGTTCTAGCCTAATGAGATTTTATCTAACACCCTACTCGGGATTCATTGACACATGATTAGATTACATGCTCGTAGGTATTGACAGAGGGATGTGTGATGCTTCTG
Source organism: Viscum album (assembly GCA_963277665.1). Lineage (NCBI taxonomy): Eukaryota > Viridiplantae > Streptophyta > Magnoliopsida > Santalales > Viscaceae > Viscum > Viscum album. Next base: position 1,500,017,642 of record OY728122.1, on the reverse strand, counting down.
ATGCCTGACTGTTCATTACAGCTTAGGATGGAGACTGGGGAAGAGGACTGGGCCTTTCTCGCGATGCAGTTGCTTCTTGTGAATTTTCTTTTAGATGATTGTGTGTTTGAGTTATGTTTTTCTTACATTCAGTTTAGAATCATATCATGACATGACATTATTTTGTGAGATTATGCACTTGGTATTTATCTTATATTTTGAATTATTTATAATACATATGCTGCTGTTTATTCATTTACATGCATCTTCTATTGAATATTCTTTCTGGTTACATCTGCTATGATATTGTTTACTACCTATGAGGGGATACTCTCCCCCACGAACACAAAATAGCCCTCGTTGCTAGTCGGTATCCTCTGGCATTTAGGTAGATGCGCTTGAGGTTATGTAATCCACCGGTCCGACCAACGTCTTAGAGGTGAGCTGGGTCAGGACGTTTCTAATTTCATGTACCTTATTACATCAATTTAGTCCTACAAAACCTTGTCAGAGTTATCACTCATAGGAACCTCTATGTAAGAAACACATCCTCTTGTAGTTTCCAAATGAGTATATTTTCCAATGAAACCCAATATAATCTCAAAATTTTAAAAATTATAGGATGTTCTTGTATACTTATCCTCAATGTCAATATTATGGTTGTTATCCCTAATCTATGTTTTCTAAATTTAGTTTCCATGGTTGCTGCTAACCTCCTCTAAGACCAAAAATAATGCCATGACCCAAGAAGCCCCGAGTTGGTGCAATATTTTATTACATTGTGGTGGTCACAAGGAATCAATTCTCAAAGGACCAATAATTTTAGTGACACTTGAAAATCAATATTTCATACATGATACCATTAATACATTGGGAAATATGAAACAAAAACATGATACATAAAAAGAAAATATATTGGGACCTTGAATTATTATTCAAAGATGTATCCTCTAGATTCTAGGGATAGAAAAATAATAAAGGTGATATGAAATGCTCATTAAGGCTATGTAAAAACAAAAAATTAATGAATAAATTGTAATAAATTATCATTAAAAGGGAAATAATTAATTACACATCACAAACAAATAAATAGATAAGGTAAATTCAAAATGGATTGGAAAAAACTGAGACACATTCCATTTAATCTATGAAGTGAAATGAAATGTATCTATATATATATATATTTCAATATAGTGTATAATGGATTAATAATAACTAAAATATATATGAGTGAAATTCATAATTATTTAATGTCATATCTTAAGAACATGAGTACCTATAATTTCAAGATCCATCTATTGGAATGTTTATGACTTCAAGTAGAAACCTATTTAATTCAGACAACATAATCAACTCCTGAGAACCTATCAAGGAATCAGTGATCAATATAAATTATGGAATCCACAAATAATGAAATGTACTAAAAAATAATCATATAGAATAGTTAATTCATTTAATATACAATATTACTAATCAAATATATATATTGAATAAAAGTTGTGGATTTAACATTAACTTCTCAGTTAATCAAATAATATTCAATATTAAAGCCATATGTAAAATGATATATCATTGAGGAAATAATAATATAATTTTTATGAAAATATGAATATCCAATGATATTTTCATTGAAAAATTATTTCTAAAAGATAATTGTTTCATTAGATATTATCAACAAAAAATGGCTGTGATATATTAAATATAATCAATAAGTTCATTCTTGAGAATAATAATCTCTAATAAATCAAAAGTATCCCTTACCACATTCGATAATTTGAATCATAATCTATAGAAAGGTAAGAAAGTAAATGAAATATATAAACTAATGGATATAATGAAATTCCTGATTTAACATGATATAGTTAGTATGTAAACCAAAAAAAATTAATTGGCACATAGTAACATAGAAGTCTCAATGAAATGTAAATTGAGATGAAATTCAATAACCGTGACTTTAATTTTTTTGTGTCGACTTTATCATCATGTATAGAAGGTAAAACATGTTACTAATTAATACCATAACCATACTCATGTTAAAATTTTCATACATCATTTTATTATATCTTATTACCCATTTGATTACAATCATTCGTTATTTTCACTATCTCGGGTGTTAATTTCTGAGTTTTTCAAGTATGTTATGACTTGATAATTATTGTTCCTATAACATCGATCATGATTTTATCATCTGAAGAATGTAAAACATGATTTAATTATCATATTTATCTATTAATTATGGTTTTAGTGTAATATTTAATGATTTGGAGATAAGAAAAGAAATTCACCATTAATGGAGATGGTAGTCCATATGTATGCATCAATGCTATTATCATTTCTCGGTCATGTTAAATAGAAAAATAGTAAATGATAAATATGTATTTTATAATTCTATTATCATAGATATTTCATATATTTTAGATATTTTTATTTAAATTATTTTTATTACATTCCATGTTTAACATGAATAGATCACATCACTTTGAGTGGGAAGTAGTATGTACTTCCAAAAACAACGTTATCATTTTAACACACAATTGAATGTATAAGTATATGTGTTTTAAAATTAATTAATAAGAAATAATAAAAAATAAATATTATATATAACATATATAAATATAATTTTCAGTGTAATGGCCACCATGAGAGGCTTTTATGATTAATTGTCAAATCAGCCTTTAGTGAGTCATTTGTCCGCTTGACACGTAATAAATATTTTTTGTTACCGATTAGATGGATGTGTGTGTAATTTCAAGAAAAATAATTAACATAAAAACATCCAACTATATTGTAGATAATGATGTTTTTATATTATCATGGAATTAATATAATTAATTGAGAGGACATTAGAAATAAAATTAAAGAGATTTTGGAAGGATATTACCTCTTAAACAGGTAACCCAATTTGGATTTCACCTAAAGGATTCCTTGGATATCATTATTCCCCAGTTTAGGAAAGAATTAGGAATTAATGGATGTTATGGGGATATTTTGGAAGATTTTTTCTAAACATATGTGGCTTGAGAGGTGTTGGGAAATGGGAGGAGAAGAGGCACTAAATATTGGAGGTGCAATGACACTCTTGAAATATTTTAAAAAGAATGGTACCCCACCCACATTTTTTTATTGAATGTGTATAAATTATTGTAAATACAATATATATGGGAGAATTTTTTCTATATATGTTCATCCAATGTAGTTTGTACATGTTTATATGTCTATTTTTCCTTTTAGGTTATGGTTTAGTCTCTTATTAATATTCATTTAACCTTTATCGTTATAATTAATTGTAACCAATTTCAGTAATATTTTGGGTCAAAAAATTGATTATACTATTATAAAATGTAAATTATTCAGATTTATAATATGAAATACATTTTTATAAAATCCATCACAAAATTACAAGAAATTAATTTAAATTCAATCTCATTTATTGGATGGAAATGCATGTTTTTAAAGTAAAAGACTACAAAAGATAATTATGTGTTTGTAGTCAATTTAAATGGAAAATTATTCTAATAACTCTAATTTGATTAATTATTAAAAATATTTTTTAAGGAATCATTAATGAAAATTAAATATATTTTATCCAATTAAAATAATTAGATGAAAAATCATTTTTTAAATAATATTTTTTATTTTTCACTATAAATTAACAAATGAAATGTATTATAAAAATATAAGAATTCACCCAAAAATAATTCTTATGATTATCTTTCAAATATGAATATTATTTTTTCATATTAAATACATTAATGTATTAGAAATAATATTTGAATTTTTTTTCCTTTAAAAGACGATTAAATTTCCTTTATAAAAATATATCATTTTATGTGCAATATTGAGTTTATTATTAACATATTTCAATCAAATATATTTGATTATTATCAAAAATATTTTATTGAATATATAAAATATGTATTTCATTAATATTATTCACTAATTATAATTAATTAAATTTACCATGGAAAAAATATTTTTGGTGTTATAATATTTCATTTATATTCAGTGGGTTTATATTTTCAGTTTTAATTAATTAGAAACATTTTAATTAATTTTATATTTGTGTAAACATTAGATTTTTTTAATTTCATTATTCCCTTTTTAACCTATAATTTAATAGAATTTTTATATCTTATTTTAATAATAATTTTATAATATATTATTATAAGGTAAAACTCTATCATGAGATTGATGTAAGATACTGAATATAGGAACTCCTATATATAATGTAATAATAACAAATATTTTGTGAATTAATAAATATATATTATATAAAATGTAATTAAAGTATTATATTTATTTTTATTTATTAGGGTATTATATTCCCTTACGCTCTTGGTGTCGTGTGTCATGAACTCTATCGAATATAAGGTTCCAAAATTTACATTTTTGGGTGATAAACATTTTTTCATGTTAGTATAAATATTAAGTCGGGTGTGTATTTTACTATTTACTTTTATTTTACACTTTCATACTTTTTTACTATCTAGAGGTTCATGAATGATGAGTTTATTTTATTGTAGTATTCCATCTTTTCCCATATCCTTACAAACATTTTCATTTAGTTGGTTGTGTATGTGCATACATGTTCATAGGAAATGGAATCCCTATGTTTATTTTTTAATTTAGCACTTCTCACGACCACCTAGAATATAGGGGTGGTTTGGGGGTAGTTGCGGCTCGAGCCGCAACATAGGTGAAGTAAGGACCATACCATCTTCTCAAGGAATTTTAAATACGAAGATAATATATTATATTATTTAACAAAAGTTAAAATGGTGGATTTTTTGATTGAATATATATATATATATATTATCTTTATAAATGTTATCATCATCCCTTGTCCAATCATATAAATCATAAAAAAATTTGGTTTTTAATGAAGAAATAGTACCATTTATGAAACATATAGAACACTAGTAAGTGTGTTTAATCATAAAAAAACTTTTGAGATAATGTGGTAAATACTTATTTCTATATATATAACTTCGTTTTTATAATACTCGTCACTGGAAAATACCCATATGATAATTATAATTAAAAAAATTCTTAAATAGATATTATTTGATGTTAATATATGTAAATAAGTTATATGTAATGCCCATTGTAATCGCTGAATCATTGGCCCCAAATTCGAGGATGATGCCATTTAAATTATACATAAACTGACGTATATGCACTTATGGCATAAATAAATAGACCAAGACCTTTGAAGTTATAATTCAAATAATATTTTATAGCAGTATTCATAAAACACAACCTCAAATTGATGATTATGTTAAACAATATTTTCTTAACTTTCATAAAAATCTTGGTTCTAAAGAAATTTAATATTATTGAGAACCCATTTTATTCCTTGAAAAATGGATATGATGAATCTAATAAACATTAAATTGAAAATATTATCAGTGAATTATAATCCACAACTCGTAATAAACGGAAAGTGATAAATGTGGTTGACCATCTATATTTTTTCTCAAACCATGAACATCAATCCCATGATGATTATATTAATGATGATAATGGGATACATTCCATGATAGGTTAGTTTAATTATTTTTAAAGGAATAATGTTTGTATTCTTGTGGAATTCCATTATAATCATAAAATTATTTGAACCCTGTGGATTTTATGAAAAAAAATGAAAAAGGAAGTATCACCTATATTAAGTATAGAATAGAATCAAAATTATAAAATCAAAAATATTAAATTTATAATTTTGAATCCACTTTCCCTATTTTATAGATCGATTCAATTTCAATATTGTTTTATTTTCTAAAAATTTTATTTTGATGCTTTTCAAATGGATTTAGAAATGAATTTTTCTAAATTTTTATATTTCTGAAGAGGATATTATCAATCAATATCTATATTTTTAAATTTTTATATCTTCAAATAATGTTTTTATTGTAATCAATAATTATTCAGATTTATACATTCACTTATGGCTATGTATGACATGTTGACTAAATTACTTTTTCAAAATTTATTTGTTATTATAAAAAATTTAGTAGTATATGTTTCTAAAAACTATTTAAAAATATTTTTTAATTGTTAAAATTTATGATTGTGATTTAAATTTTATCTCATGAGAAGAATTAATTTGTCATGAATTTAATTATTTAATAAAAAATAAGTTAGAAAAGTGTTTTATGGGAGAAATCAAATTATTCCTTATTTTTAAAATTTTTAAAATTTTAATAGGAAACTTATAAACAAATGTACAAATTCAACTAAAATTTTAAATAATTTCTTCATGGGTAAATATATGTTATTTACTACACCCAACTGTATAACAATTTTTCTATATTTGATGACACTATTGAATTTTTTTCCAAAGAGATTTATATATTAATTATTGGATGTCTACATTATTCTAATACATACAAGCCAGAAATCAGGTTCAATGTATTTCTTTGGGATTATTTGTTTTTCAAAAAAAACTCATCTGACATAGATGATGTGTTTAAAAAAATTAATGGAACTAAAAAACCATTATTATATAATACAAAAAATAATATTTCAAAAATAATTATTCTTCTAATTATGATTTTTGATGATACTGACTAGAAAATATTACTAATAGTTGGAAATTCATAATACTAGTAAATTAACATATCTCATTGAGTATTTTGAAGCTGAAATCTATTCCCTATTCTTCTTCTGAAGTGGTATACAATGACACATATGGTTTTTCCAAAATAATTCGGATAGAAAATGGTATCTTAGGTTGTATGTTTACTAATAATAATATCTCAATCAATTTTGATACCAATTATGTTATAATAACATATAAAAATATGATGTGTCATTCTATAACTATGAATATTTATAGAATTAACCATTTTCATAGTGATGACTATAAATAAACATAATATAATTCTTAATTTACTTTGAAATAATAATAAATATTTATATATTATCACTAAACTAGTTCATCTTGTTCTATATTAAATTATAAAATGTTTTTTTTGCAGATGATTATATAAGGATAAATTTTTGTTTTCATTTTAATGCTTGAGAATATTTTAAATAATATGAATATTCATCTATTTTTTCATATGTGTTTTTAAAACAAAATTCATTTTCATGCCATTGATTAATTAGTTAAGGCCCTATGAGTGTGATACATTTATAAAAAAATAAACCTATATTTATAAAAATAATTAAATATTGTTACGTAATAGATTCATAAATATTTTGTTACCAAAAAATAATAGGATAATATATTTTATATAATCCTTACACTATGAATGAGTATTGGGACATTAATATACTCATTTTTACTCCCTAGGGGTGTTCTTGGTTTATTAACATACTCAATCTTACAACGTATAGGTGTAATTTATTTTTTATGTGAAAAAATTACATTATACTCCATATTGTTTATATTAATATTTTTTTTGTATTGTTTTATGATTATTGTAACCTCATATTTACAATTCATTGTTTGATGGGGTGATAATACTATTAATACTTAAATGATCTGAATAGAGACACTACTTTTTGACTCAAATTGTTTTAATTGTTTTTAACTATCTATCGGTATTATTAATTATATTATAATTTTTTTTCAAAAGTAATTATATTTTTTAAAAATTATTTATGTTAATTTATATTGATCCTTAGTAAGAGAATCAATTTTCAAATTTTCTGATGAATATAATTTTCAAATTTTTTTCTCACAATCATGAAATATACATAATGATGATAAAATCATTTCAAAATTTTTAATGTCTCGTATTCACTCTAATGTTTTCAATTAAAAGTTAAATTAAATTATATTTTTTTTGTAATTCGGGTGAAATGATTATATTTTAGTTTCAGGGTAAAAAGGATGTTGTTTTACATTATGACATAAAACCATTTATTAGCATTATAATCACATTAATGTTATATTACATCTATATTAACATTTTATCCTATATTTTTGTGACAAAAAATTTGGGGGATATTATAGTTTATCTCACATTTTTATACTAGAAAACATTATTTATATTATCTAATTATTTTAATTTCTATATTTTGTAAGAAATAGATCCTGATTATTTGAAGATCATGATAATGTCACGATGAAATCTTGTTATAAATCAGAAAGAGAAATAAAGAATTATAATAAATATTTGTATAATATTATTGAACAAATAAACTAATGTTCTAGGATATATTTATTAATTATCATAGATATTGATAGGTCATTGTGGAGACCTCAAGGTATCATGTACATCTTCTCATTAGTATATATCCACCAATATTCTGGTGATATAGGAGATAGTATCTAAATTCAACAAGTCCATTAAAAATCTAGATAAATATTGAAGTGGCAATGATGGCCCATGTGTCTCACCATCTGTATTATGGGTCCTTTAGTCTAGCTGGTGGATATATTTAAATACCTTTTAGAATCCTTAAATGATGGGAAAAAAATAAAAAACTCATCCCATTAAAGTAATATCTCAATCCAAGAATACTCTAGCACATAGTATAGATATCAATTGACAATTTTAGTGGCTTTGTGTCTCACTTCCCTACAAATTAAAAATATATAATGGCTATATTAATAAAATTTCTCATTGATGTCCAAATATCTATCAATGAAATAACTATTATGACATTGTCAATGATTTCATTGTACTTATTTTTTACTCTCATTATACCATAGGGTTTCTTTTTATCAATATGAGATAATTTAGGATGAACCTAAATGATCCCACATCTAGAAATCCCCCCTCCCAATCATCCTTCTTTTTTAGTGTTCACGACCTTTTAATGGGATGAAATTATGTTTCCTATGAAAACAACAAAATGGATGGTGATCAATTGTATTTTATTTTACTAGAAAAACCAATTATAAATACATGATTTATTTTATTGAGATTTCAAACTAAATCAAAATAATAGATGATGGTATTTCAGAAACATGGATTCTGTTAAATATATGGGACTAGTATAATAAACCATCAATAAAATGGGGTAGGATAGGTATTTTTTTTCACAAATAACATTTTCCAAAATTAATTATCAAATAATTTTCTTAACTCTTTTATTTGAAACGAAATATTCTTATTATTTTCCATAAGTACATTCCTACATAAATTAAAAAATATATTTTTTTTGTTTTTGAATATACTAAAATGCTTATAATATCATAAAAATTTATAGTTCTTCTGTTGTTATTTTTGGTTGTATATATGAGTTTTTTTATTTTCGCTTAGAAAAAAAATTTAATTATCAAAAAACATTTAAAATTTAGATTTTTATCATTATAAATTTATGAATTTATTAACATTTTATAATGAAATTAATCCCTGGGTTTCAATTTATTAGATTTTAACCTTTATATGTATCATGTTTATTTATATAGGTTTTAGAGTGTTTCAGAGGCATTAAAGGAAGTGAATAGTTTGTGAATAGTTATGGTAAACCATAAATTTCCCCCTAATAATTCATTTGGTATTATGGTCAAAGAGATTGTATAGTTTTTTATTGGAACAATGTTATAAAAAAATATTTTTCAATCACTATAAAAAATATGTGACTTAGGACAAAGGTGAAAATCATTGATGGCACATTTTTTCCAAACTATATGGGAATCCAGAAGTGGTAATCAACCATTTATAGTATGAAATATATTTATTAGAACATTATTGTTGAATTAGATAACTAAAAAATTGAATTTTTATTTTTAAACTTCCTTGACATCAATAATTCCACCTATTAAACCTATGGATACAAAACCTCGAGTCTCTAATAACTAATTAGGGAATTTCTTATTCCTATATAATATTAACATTGTGGATACATAGGTTTTGGAATATATTTATACAAGGTAAGTGGTTGTTTTTTATCCATTATTTGAATTACCATGGATGTAATCTCATCTTATTACAATGTATCATAATTATAGGATTTCATGAATAGATTTAAAAATTAAAACTTGATCTACTAAGACTTTCTCATTTTTTTAAGATAATAGGTTTTAGAATGAAGATAATTTTCATTCTTACTTGATTGTATAATGATTTCCCATGGGTGGAAGATGACATTAGGTATGATTATTTTGTTTCCATATCATTCTTGAATATTGACCTATACTCAGTTTTGATATGATTTGGAAGTTATTTTTGGGATTCAATAAATTTTTATTTAATCTAGTTGGTGTGCATGTTTAGTTTGGTCGTGAATCATGTTGAATTTTAGCATTATAAATCAACACCTATATGGTATAATTTACTTTTCCATATAGAGCCCCTATTTAATTTTTTAATTTGATAGGGTCTGAATGTGTATATAATTGTAGACAAGGATACCTAACATAGATAATAAAAACATGTTTTTACATGTGAATCCCTAGAGTCTCATAATCGAGAGTTATCACATGTGTCTATTCTTGTTTTATTACAAACACTAATACATTTTATGTTATTTTGATATTATATGTGTTATTCCAATATGTGAGTTATTATAATGATTTTGGATGTTTTCTTATTGTAGAAAGTTATAGGTCAACCATCATAGAAAGGTAATCCCTTATATGAGTATCATTTTAGGAATTCGATGTATAAAATTATTGGACTTGACACATAATCTATGTATGATGTCTTCACATCTTAAATCAAGTGGATAATGAGACAAGATAAAATTAGGACCTAGAAGATGGAGGATATAGAGTATGATTTTAATGTATCTATAGACATGATAGAGATATGTTGTAAAGGTCTTGGGTCTCAACCCCAAAATTGTTATCCGTTTGTCTATTAAAACAAATATGATTCCTTATGGATGACCATGGTCACAAATTCTATTGTGATTTTCTTTTTTCATAGGGCCAATGTACATATATCATGATATTTTGTGGTTGTTTAGCACATGATCACTCAGAACACGTTTTATTTTCATTTTCTTCAACACCTAATTTTTATCATGGTATACACTTCTTTATCACTTGATATTTATATAAGGGATCATTTTGGTGTCTTACTAGGTTTATACACATATCATTAATGACCATCAAGATGGGTTTTAAACATCATTATGAAGGATTTAGGGAAGGGAAATGTCCTGGTGATAGGGAGTTGATGTGATGTAGATTATTGTTCATAGGTTGTGTTGAAATAGTTTCTATCATTATTCTATAGTTTCATATTCATTGTTTTTCTATTTTCTTACACTATGGTTTGACCTTCCATATTGGAGGTCCTTGTTTGTCTAATGTTCTTCTATATTACATTGACACCAGAAATTCATAATGTTATTCCAATTATTATTATCATGTTCCAATGTTTCTTTTAGTTATATTTAACCTTTTTTGTTAGGATTATATAGTACGGTAATTTTTACCAAGTGTATAGTCACCCCATTTTACCATTAAAATAGTATCATCAAGTCAAAAACTTTTTTATATAGGGAGGCTTGGAAGAGGTCATGTATTACTACAGCCCTTACTAGGTGTTTCTAGTTATGGAGTTATAAATTTTTATGTGTAAATGTTTTGTTTTATTTGAGATTGACAATGATTAGGGTATGTTATAATGGATAGAGGGTTTGGTTCGCTCATTATGGGGAGTCACATAAGTTCCTTACCGACTCTTATTTAATAAAAATCCAATATACTAGTTACTAGACATCTATTATGGATTATGGTATTATAGATTCATGTTGTTCTTGATTACTATTGTGTAGCTATAGTTTATTATATTTTTATGAATTTATGAATCATATTTTAGAATATAGTTATATATGTATTGAATATAATTTAATAGAAAACATCTTTATTCAAATATTTAAATGTTATTATTTTTATGTGATATATTATTCTATGCTATCTCAGTACTAAAATTATAATTAATTAAACCAATAAGGTTATTCTGTGTTGTTTGTATATATTATTGTTTCAAAAAAAGTTGTATTGATGATATAAAAATTCTCCCTATTTTGTTGAAAAGTATTATTTGTGAATTTTTTCATTTTCATTTTCATTTTTGTTCGATTCATTTAACATATTTTAGTGGGGAAAATTCACTATAAATAATACATATTATCTTGTTTTCAATGTATTTTTAAGTACCAATAGATAATTAAAATTTGTAAAAACTCAATTTAGAATTGAAAATTTTCAAAAATGTAATTTTTTTTCTTTTCTCCAAGGGTTTAATTAATAAGGGTGTTGAAATTTTAAAATTTGAATTACATGAATATGTCTTATTATTGGTTTAAAATAAACTAGTAGTTTTTTCTGGAATAAAATGTGAAAAATTGTGGTTTTATTTTTAAATAGGTTGTAAGTGTATTCCCCATATTTTTTGGTTAAACAAGTGGTTTGAAATTTTATTTTAAGTAAAAAAATGGTTCAGATTAATGAGAATAGATTATAGATAGTACCATTTTGATATTATAAATTTGCATGTAACGAATTGCATAAGAGATACTCTAGAATATTACTTTCTAAATGAGTTTAATGTTAGTTGATGAATGTGGGAATATTATGTTTTCATATTTTGGAAATATTGGAATGTTTATCAGGGTGTGTGTCAATAAATTTAATCCCTTTAATGGGTGGTCGTAGAAGTGGATAACCAGTTTTTTCTGCAACCTACTCTTGTAGTGGAACATTTAAATGGGTGTTTATATTTTCATGTGTAACAAGTAGACTATGTGACTCTATTATATGTGAGTAGTGTAGTTGTTTTCGATTTCTATGCTTATTTTTTTTAGTATAATTGAAATCCCTCTAGTAATTAGGTTGAATAGTGTTTCATTGAAGAGAGTCCCTTTAGTCACATGGGTTAATGTTCATTTTCAATATGGACTATTAAAATATGACTCTATATGTGATAAATATAATTTTAATTTTGAAAAGATGATAGTTATATAATAAGGGAACTGGTTCTATATAGGTTGGTAGAATAATGAGGCTCCCCATGAATTTGGAGGCCTATAAATGTGCTTTTATCTTATTCGTGAGTAGAAAAAGAGATGGATTGGTGGTTCTGCATGTGTTTTATAATGTTCCCTGGATTTTTATACCGATTGATTATGTTGAGTTATCAGTATGTAACCTTCTAAAAGATGACTATTTATATACCATTGTTTCAATGAAGTGAACTAGTAATTGAGTCAATGAAAGGACCATTGGATTATTTCTTAATATTGATTATGGTTTGGTTTCATCTATAAAATCATAGCTGGAATTTAGTGTTATATGGGACCTTTGAATTATTCATGGAATGTAGGAGACAATGATATATGTGGTGGTTTTGAAGCATCTTAAAATATTGTTCTCATAGGGAGTAACACAAAAATTCAATTAGAGTTGAGAGTTTTATGGTTTTTCGAAACATTAGTTTTAAATAGGGATATTAGAGAGGCCTTCAAGTGAGTGTTTCACATTAGATTGAATTAATATTTTGTTTCTTCATGGAGAAACTAGGTTTGTTTTATTTTTTCTCTAATAGTAACTTCCCCTCTAAACCCTAATAGGAAGGGGAATGAAATGGGTATGTACTGATATTGTTTAGGAAAGTAACGACATTCATTGTTATTTCCTTCAGACTTGTTCCATGTTTACTTAGAATTAGAAAAAGACTATGATATTTCTATGTAAATACCAAATAATTCAATTTAGATCAATTACATTATAGATGATAAAGTTATTTTTAGAAGTGATGTGGGATATTTTAGGGACTATATTTCCATTGAATGGTCTGTGATAAAGATACTGTGATGACAATGGTTGAAATGGTATTAGATATTGAATATATGGAAATTTTCAATTTGATTTTGGATAAATATATTCAGAACATGGGATGTGAAGATAAATAGATAAATAACACTATAATAGTTTATTTTGGATATGTAACACCCCAAGCATCCATGGTACGTTTCCCTTTGAAAAATGAAATAGCTTGTGCTATACGCAACTTTGATATTATAACACACAACGACCAATCAAACTAGTCATTATAAATAGTAATACCCACGTTTTCGAATTTTATAAATTTTATTCTTAAATATTTACTTTATTTTTGGATTCATAATATCGAAATTATCTTAGGGTTATTTTTAATACTCTTTTGAAAACATTCAATTTTTGATGAATAGTGAAAATACTGAATTTTAATTAAAAACATCTTTTTTAATCAAAATAATTTATTGTGTGAAATTATACATTTGAATGGGTTTTAAGTATCAATAGATTATATTTTTAGTATTTAATATTATTTAGGTTATTGGATGTAATTTCACATTTAAAATGGACATAAACAAGTGTCAATCTTTTGATAGTTATTATATCATAAATACATTCTTTTTATTTTGACAATGGAAATTTGATTTAAAATTAATTTCTACCACTTTTGTGCTTTGAATATTGAAAAATCGATTCTATATTTGGAATTATGTGGTCCAAATTGTGTAAATAGGTAACTTTTATTTTTTAGAAATTATGAATATTGACTTCAGTAAATATATTTTTTACCATGGTTAAAGGGTAAATTTGGTAAATAAGGGTAATCAAATATTATTATAATAATATTAAATTAAACTAACATGTGTCATATTCCTATTTTTTGATATATCTCATAACATGGTCCTCATTGGGACGATTTTGGGACACCATTAAACCACTTGAGTGTGATAATGGCACTTTATATTAATTATTCTAAATTAATGGAAAAAATGATAGAAACACATATCGTTTAGTAAAATAATATTTACAATGGGTTATATAAGTTATAATTTCAAAAATAAATTTTAATTTGAAATATAAAATCATTTCTTATAGAAAAGTATTTTTTTTATAATTTTTAGACATCAAATATATAAAAATATTTATGACATAATAATGATGCTGGGTTTACCACATTAACGAATGATTTAAATAAATTAGAATATAATAATTAAAACATTATCAAAAACCTATCAAATTATTATTTTATGATTATATTTCTAACATGAGTCATCTTATCTATATTCATAACGTGTTTTGGAAATTTCTAAACCTAATATCATTATAAAATAAAATAATATTTTCTAACATTCCTAAAGAGCCCCTCCTTCCCATTATATGAGCTCCCACCTCTATCCCATTTATCACACCTCTCAAGCTCCATGGCTCATACCAACACTGCCCAATCAAGCATCCAAAATCCCTCTCTTCCTCTTAGAAGCCTAACCTTAGGCAGAATACCCATCAAGAAAGCCTTCTGGTTCAAACCAAATGGAGTTACAAGATTCAAATGTAACATCTCCTATTAAGTTCTTTTCTTTTATTTTACTTCTCCAACACCCTAAAATCTTTTTCTTCCATTCATTTATAACAACACCAGTACCCTAAATATTCTATGTTTTTATATGTAATTTATTTAAACTATACTTATACACACCTCCATCTAATCGGTATAGAACATAATGTTTCTATGGACGACAAAATACTGCCTCACAAAATAATGATTCTTCAATCATCTACTACCATCTCTTAATGTGGAAATTATGATGGAACTATAATTATATTTGATATTGATGATATTTATTTTATATATAATATTCATTAATTATATTTTATATCATACCTTTATTCTTTTTTTGTATATATATGATAATTTCATTTGAGGATGTGCGGACTACCACCCCTCAAAGTTATATGACTTGTTCATACCATAAATGGAACATGTAAATGACGGTGATAATGAAAAAAATAACATATATAAAATATTATATTATATTAGAATAATAATATACCAATATATCATTTGGTTTTATTTTCTTTTAAAATAACAAAATCAAATGGAAGTAACGTTCGTGCATATGTACGGATTACCATCTCCACGAACGTGATGAGATTCATTCCCCATTGTTACCATTCAAGAATAATTTTCATTAGATTATTAAATATAATATTTATGAACATAATATCATTCTAGATATTAATAAAATACATCCTATCAAAAACAAACATGACTTATGATACACAACATATAAAGGAAAACGAATCAGTTAACATACGAAACAATGATACTACTAAAATATTTTTAACAATAAAATATTATAAGATCATATATTATTCAGGAGGTTAACGTACCCTCGAAAGAGGAAAATTACATGTTTTGGGTTAATTTCACAATATCTTATTTATTTGATATTTTTTTACTAAAGTATCTACTGCGACCTCTTTATCATCCACATCCGTGTTTTCATAAAAATGTATTTCAAATAATTTTAAATATTTAATAGACTATGGGTTACAATAATTTATACCCATATTTGACCTTATATGTTTTGAAAGGAATATTTCCTTCATTATCCAAACAAGGTACTTTATTACCTTTTCGACAAAATTATGGGAAGAATGTTTTTTAACTTATACGGCGGGTGCAGATATTTTTCACCCTTATAACATCGTTGAATCTTCCCATAACATATTATAAATATATTTTCAAAATAAATGTTTTATTTTATAATTATGTGAATCTTAAATGGTTTCAACATTGAACAAGATATTTTTCACAAATAGTATTGATTTCATCTATGTCAACATCCTTGGATAAATTTGACACTTGTTGAAGTTGATTTATTATGATACAAATCTTTTATATTGTATTTAAGGTTTTGTGATATGTTTGAATGTGGATGTGTTATTTTTATACCGTTCATGGTTTATGGTTAACGTATTAACATTTTGTATTCTTGTTTTAATATAAATGTTTATGTTATGTTTCAACTTTTTCACATGAAGATTGCAATGGACACAGTATGATACAGGTGGAGCCCGCTATAGCTCCTCAATGCATCAGTAGGTCTCATGAAAAAACTAGTGTCTTGGTACAAGGCCTTGACATAATATTATTTGTAGTCTTGGCATGAGGCCTTGACTATGTGGTTATTATGTCTGACATTATGCATTAAATCATTATGAAATTAGCTATTAATATTACATGTGACTATTCGACTAGTAGAATATAAATGAAAATAAGTAAATGTAATTATTTGAATTATATTTTCCATATTATGCTGAATTTTATGTTTAAAAGGATTTTCTTTAGTTTTATTCATTTCATTATTTGTTTACGCTTGTTTATGATAGCATCTTTTATATTTTTATCCATACTGAGCATCTAAACTCACCCCTTTATTTTGTTTTCTTTTCCCAGGTATTGAATAAGTATATTATGATTAACCTGAAAGAATAGGACATAGATATGAGTGTGTTCAAAGGTATCACAATGATTTTTTTCTATATTTCATGATGTAATGTAAAATTTATGTATGTATCTAGTACATACAATGTTACTTAACTAATCAGTCTTTTGAGAAATTATCTCTTGTGATCATGCCAATGTTATGTAATAATGCACTAACTATGGGTAACTAGGGTAGGGGCATTACAGATGGAAACAGAGATGTTTATTACAAGCCTTGGAAACTAGATTTAGAAAAACTCTAGTTAGAGAACATTACCCTTAGATAAAAATTGAGGAACAGTATAGATGATCTTCCTAGAATTTTGGAAATGTAGAGATTTTGTGTATTTTCCCAAAAATACATCCCAGTCTGGATATGAGAAAATAGAGGCAGCTCTAGAACAGATGTAACTAGGTGTGGAAACTCTGACATGTAGTTATAGGCATGAACCGAGGTATCCTAGTACATGATAATAGGCCTTGATTCATTCTTAGTTACGACACTCCCAGTGTATATTCTTAGGATAATTCATATTTTCATTACAAGCCATTATGAAGGACTTAGGAGTAAATAATTACTCAAATAAAACATTTTTTTATGATTAAGGATTATATGAACAAACATTTAAATTTACATTAGATATTTTACCAGTCTGGAAATCGGCATTGCGATTCAAAAACTAACATATTGTATGCCACTTTTTAGAAATGGAACCCAGTAGAAGGAATGAGAACTCTAACAACACTCGTGATTCAATGAGTAAGAAGGATCATATCTTTCATGGTATAAGTCAACATTTATAAGAGAAATAGTCTCCCACATATTCCCATCATATGAAGAAATAATATAATGGGTTAAAAAAATAAGTAAAGAATTCCCTGAGTCATATGGCTTTGAAGGGAAGCAAGAGAAAAAAATGATGGTAGAGAGAAAGATGGATAATGTGAATAGGGGAAATAATGATTTTCCCTTATGTGATAACTGTTAAAAGAATAAACTTGGTAAATTATAGAATGGAATGGGAGTTTTATATAAGTGTGTAAAAAGGACACCAGGTACATGATTACAGGGATATGAAAATGTTTTCCAATGTACAATGCTTCATCTGCAAGGATTTGGGACACTATGTGAATCAATGTCCAAATCATCAGAGTATTCCCCATATGATGCTATTGGATAATAATCATGTTATGATACTATTAAGGATTATGAGGAATTACTAGTGTTCTTATGTTGTTATTAAATAATTAGTTTGTTTTAGTGTTGTATCAACAATGTACTAGTTATATGAATTATGTTAATAAATAAAGATTGTATTACAGTACTATTTCATTGAGGAATTGATTAAAAATGGATTTATTCGTCCTAGTGTTTCTTCATGGGGATCCCATGTTCTTTTTTTAAATAATGATGGATCGATGAGTTTGGGCATTGACTATAGGGATATCAATGATATAACAATATACAACAAATATCCCCTAAATCACACAGACGATTTATTTGTTCAACTTCAAGGATCTCAATATTTTTTAATGATTGAACTTGGATCTAGATATCATCAGTTGTGTGTGAAAGAGACCTTCCAAAAATAGTAATTATGAACCAGGTATGGGAATTACGAGTTTATAATAATTCCCTTTGGACTGAAAAATGCACCATCTGTCATCATGGATCTATTGAATAGTGTTTTCAAAGAATATCTTGATGAATTTTTAGTGGTATTTACTGAGGATAACTTGGTATACTCTAAATGCTATGAAGATCATAAAAATCACATGTGCACTATTCTGATGTCTCTTAGAAGAAATGAATTATACTTGATGTTCAACAAGTGTGAATTCTTGATTCAAGATATTTCATTTCTTTGCCAGATTGTCTCTAACGATGGAATCTCGGTTGATCCTTCAAATACCAAGGAAATCAAAGAATGGCCATTATTAACAAGTATAACTGATGTATGCATTTTTATTGGTTTAGAAGGTTATTCTCAGCATTTCGCCCAAACTTTTTCCTGATTGGATAACCCATTAACCATGCTCACACGTAAGTTGGATAAATTTGATTGGAAAAAAGAGTGTGAATAATGATTTGAATAACTAAAGAGAAGATTATTCAATGATCTTATATTGAATCTAACATCGGGGAATGATGCGTCCGTTATTTATACGGATGCTTCAAAGAAAGGACTTGGTTATGCCCTTATGAAGAATGATATGGTTATTACATAGCATCATGGTAGATAAAAATTAATGAAAAAAACTATCCCACTCATGATATTTAGTTAGCAACAGTAATATTTTCTCTGAATATATAGAGACACTATCTATATGGTGAAACATGTGACATTTATACAGATTACAAGAGTTTGAAATATATTTTCTCACAAAAACAACTCAACATGAGGAACATGAGATGCATCGATCTACTAACGGATTATGATTTCACCATACAGTACCACTCAGGGAAGAAAAATAAGGCGGAAGATTCTTTTAACAAAAGGAATCATGGAGTATTGAACAATATTATAGTTGAAAGGGATCCTAAGTTCATGGATCTAATTAAAATTTATATGAGAGTAATCATGGAAGGTGAAACATCAATAATTTTTTAAATGGTTTCCAAACCATCTTTACAAGAAAGTATAAAAAGTTCTTAGAGTGATGATGAAGAGTTTCAAAATTAAATTAAAGATGTGAATGATGGGAGATTTATTGAATTTGTAAATGAAGAAAAAATATTGAAATTTGGGAAGAGACTTTCTGTTCCTGATATACCTTATCTACAAATGGAATTGTTGGATGATGCCCATATCCGGAATTTCTATATACACCATAGTAGCACAATGATGTATAGATATTTTAATGAACATTTTTGGTGGGACCACATGTTGTGATAGATTGCTGATTTTGTGTCCTAATTTATGGTTTTTCAACAGGTGAAAGCTAGAAGAAAATATACTATAGAAGTCATGAAACCTCTTCCTATACCTAAGTTGAAATGGGATGATATTACAATAGACATTATCAAGGGGATACCAAAAAATCATAGAAGGAATGATGCAATATGGGTCATTATTGATTGTCTTACCATTTAAGCATATTTTCTTACAATAAGAGAAGATTTATCATTTAATATTCCGGAAAGACTATATATTAATGAAGTTGTAAGATGTCATGGAGTACCCCTATCGATTGTTTCTGATCATGATCCCCATTTTACGTTAGGATTCTATAAAAGTCATTAGAATGACTTTGATACTGAACTTTCATGGAGTACAACTTACCACCCTCAAACTGTAGGATAATCAGACTGGACTATTCAATCCTTAAAAGATATGTTGAGATCTTGCACACATGACATTCAAGGTATGCGGGATAAATATTTTACTATGGTAGAATTTTCCAAATAACATTAGTTTCCATTCAAGTATTAAGATGGAACCATATAAAAAGTTATATAGAAGGGGATTTCTCATACCAAATTTTTGGGACGATGTTTGTTAATGAAAACTAATAGGCCAAGGAGTTGTTGAGGAAACAATGGAAAAGGTGAAGGTTATCCAAACACATATCAAAGCAGTGCAAACTAAGAAAAATAGAAATGTCAAAAACTGAAGGAATAATTTTTAATTTAAAGTAGGAGATCATATTTTAATGATGGTATCTCCATGGAAGGGTGTTATAAAATTCAGTAAGAAATGAAAATTATGTCCCAGGTACATTAGACCATTCGAAATTCTAGAATGAACTACTGTTTTAGCTTATCGTTTAGCCATGCCTCCAAGTCTCTCCAATGTTCATGATGTGTTCCACATATCACTATTGAGAAAATACATGAGTGTCCAAACACATGTACTCACCTATGAAGAAATAGAAATGGAACCCGATCAGTCTTATTGCAAAGATTCTATCAGAATTATTGATACAAGAGAACAAGTGTTGAGAAAACAGACTACTCGTCTGGTGAAAGTTCTATGGAGAAATCATTGGATGGATGAGGCAACATGGGAACCCAAGGAACTGTTGATGAAGAACTACCCGAATCTTTTTATTTAGTAGTATTCCACAAATTTTTGGGCTAAAATTATTTGAAGGAGGGAAGAATGTAACACCCTATGATTCCATAGTATATTTCCCTTTGAATAATTCAATAGCTTGCGTTGTACGCAACTTCAAGATTCTAAAACACCACGTCCAATCAAACTAGTTGTTATTAACAGTAATACCCACTTTTTGAAATTTTATAAATTTTATTTTTCAAAATGGAATTCATTTTTGGATTCAGTATATCCAGATTCGTTTAGGATGAATTTTTAGTACTCTTCTGAAAACATTCATTTTTTCATGAATAGTGAAAAATAATGAATTTTAATTAAAAAAAACTATTTGAATCAATGTAATTTTTAGTGATAAATTACAAATTTGAATGGGTTTTTAGTTTCACTAGATTATAATTTAATAATTTAATATAATTTAGGTCATTGCATTTATTTTTAAATTTAAACTGGACATAAACAAGTGTCATTCTTTTGATAGTTATTATTTCTTAATAACATACTTTTTATTTTGACAACGATAATTAATTTTAAAATAATTCCTACCACTTCTCGGTTTTGAATTTGGAAAAATGGATTCCAGAATTTGAATCATGAGGTCCATATTGTGTAAATAGGTAACATTTATTTGTAGACATTTGGAATATTTAATTCATATAATATATTATTTACCATGTTTAAAGGGTAAATCTAGTAAATAAAGGTCAACAATTATTATAATAATATTATTAAATTACATAAACATGCATACTATTCCTATTTTTTGACACATGTCCGACCATGGGCATCCATGGGTCAATTTTGGGACCCCATTGAGAAACATTAGAGTGATAATGACACTTTATTTTAATTAATTTAATGTAATGGCAAAAATGACATAAACATATATATTTTAGTAAATTATTTTTTTTACAATAGATTATATAAGATATAATTTCGTCTATAGATATTAATTTCAAAGAAAAAATTATTTCCTACATCATGGTATTTTTTATAGTTTTTATACCTCATATAAATAAAATTATTTATGATATAATAATGACATAGTGTTTACCTCATTAAAGATTGATTTAAATAAATGAGATTATAAATTTTTTAAAAATATCCAAAACATATCCAATTATTATTAGATGATTTTATTTCTTAGATGAGTCATAATATATTCTAATTTAATGTGTATTGGACCCTTATAAACATAAAATCATAAAATAATAAAATAATTGTTTCAAACATTCATAAATAGCCCCCCTTATAAAAATACCTCACCTCTATCCCATTTCTTGCACCGCTCACGCCCCTCTTAATGTCCAAACTCTACCCAATTAAGCTCCCTACATATCTATCTTCCTCTTATAAGTCTTACCTTAGGCATAAGGCACTTCAAGGAAGCCTTTTGTTTCAAACCAATAACAATTACCTGATTTCTTGGTAACATCTCCTCCTATGTATTTTCCTTTTATTTTACATCCCAAACCCCCTAAACTCTCATTATTCATTCATTTTATAAAAAAACCATATCCTAAATATACTAGGCTGTTATTATAATATGTATTTTAACTACACATACACACACCTCCATCTATGGGGTATGGTACATAATGTTTCTTTGGATAGCGAACTACTGCCTCACGAAAAGATTCTTTTCAATCATCTACTGCCTTCTCTTATGGTGGCCATTATGATGAAACTGTAATTATATATGATATATATGATATTTATTTTATCTATAATCTTATGTAATTATCTTTTACAGCATACCTTTATTATTTTCATTTTTTATATATACGATAATTACATTTGAGGAAGTGCGGACTACCGACACCTCAAAGTGATATGAATCGTTCATATCATACTTGGAATATATAAAGGATTGGGTTAATGAAATTACATAACAGATATAAAATATTATATTATTTTGTAATAATAATATATCTATGTTTCATTTGGATTTCATTCCATTAAAAATTGAAATTGAATTAGCGTTCGTACATACGTATGGATTACTATCTCCACGAACACAATGAGATTCATTCCCCATCGAAACCATTCAAGAATAATTTTTATTTGATTAAAAAAAATAATATTTAAAAACATAATATCATTCTAAATATGAATAAAATACATCTTATCAATAAAATACATGATTTACATAACAAAACATATAATGGAAATTGAAATTGTTAACACCTGAAACAACGATACTAGTCAATTATTATTAAAAAAGTAATATTAGAAGATCTTATATGATATCATGTTTATATATTTAGTTCATTATAATTTAATAACTATGATTTTACTCTTATATTGGTGTTTAACGTACCCTTGACCATGGAAAAGTACAAGGTAAGGGTTAATTACATAATCTTTTTATTATTCGAGGTTGTTTTTACATAAGTATCTACTAAGACCACTTTATCATCCATGTCTGTGCTTTCTTAAAAATGTATTTCAAAATAATTTTAATATTTTCTAGAATCTGGGTTAGTGTAATTTATACCCTTATTTGACCTTATATTTTTTTAATGAAATCATTTCGTCCTTTTCCAAACAACGCACTTTATGACATTTTCAACAAAATTAAGGTAAGATTGTTTTTTATCTTATGCGGCGGGTGTGGCTATTTTCCACCATAATAACATCATTGAAGCTTCCCTAACAAGCATATAAGAATAATTTCAAAATAAATCTTTGATTGTACAAATATTTGACTTTTAAATGATTTCAAAATAGAAAGAGATATTTCTCTAAAATAGTTTTCATTTCATCTATATCCACATCATTTTATAAATATTACACTTGTTTGAAGTTGATTTATTATGATACAAATAATCTATATTGTATTTAAGGTTTTTCAATTTTTTGACTATGGATTTGTTATTTTTATACCATTCATTGTTTATGGTTAATATATTAACATTTTGTCTGTTAGTTTTAATACGCTTGTTTATGTTATGTTTCAACCTTTTAATATGAGGAATGCATTTCACTTAGTATGTGACATGTGGAGTCTGTTATACCTCCTCGATGTATCGATAGGTCTCATGAGACAACCTAGTGTCTTGGAATAAGGCCTTGAAAAAATATGATTTGTAGTCTTGGCACGAGGCCATGACTATGTGGTTATGATATCCGACATTATGCATTCTATTTTTAGGAAATTAGCTATTGATATTACATGTTATTATTAGACTAGTATAATATACATGTGAATAGTTAAATTGAATTATTTGATTTATAATTTCCATAAAATTCTTATGTTTATGTTTAAAAGGTTTTATTTTAGTTTTATACAATGTTTTAAAGTTTTATGCTTATTTATGTCAGTTTCTGCTATATTGTTATCCTTACTGAGCATCTGAGCTAACCCCTTTATTCTTTTTTCATTTCCTAGGATATAAAGAAGTAAATTATGATTAACCTAAAGGGAAAGGCCAAGGACACGAGTGTATTCAATGGGAACACAATGTTGTTTTACTTTATTTCTTGATTTAATATAAAACATATGTATGTGTATTGTACTTCTATGGATACTAAACTAATCGGTATTTCGAGACTTGATCTATTGTGATCATTCCAATGTTATGTAATAATTCACTGACATTGAGTAACTAGGGTCCGGGAGTCACATGGTATATTTTTTGAGCTATTATTGGATGAGGTAGACCATGTGTTCAGATTATAAAAATGTCCAAAGATCTGCCAGATCATGTTTGGTATGTTTTATCATTTGGGATGTAGGACAAATAATTCATCACCTTAGATCATAGATGTTTGGGTTTCAAAAAATGATTTCATGAGGTAAAGACCATGATATAAAAACCCATTTTTAATATTATAGTAATGAGGGTGAGGTAATATCTTGAAATAAGGTAGCCTCATTAATTATGTGCCCAATCACAATAGTGTGGATGTTGAATAAATTATAGGATAAATGGTTTGTGGGTTAATTTATGGATCATTGGGGGATGATATGTGTTATGTTAGCTGTCATGTATTCATTGGTGGTCCGGGTGAATTATTACAAGAATTTTTCTCCTGTCTACATGCTTATATAGTAGTGGTTGGGATGGAATGATGAAGTTACCAAAATATCTTTAGATGAAGATGACATGATATAAATACATGGGATAGTTTTGGTTCTCAGTTCTTGGATATAAGAGATGATGAGAGAATATATTGATTCAAAATAAGAAATTTATTTAGGGTATATGATGTAGTATCATGATATCAAAAGACATTTATGAGGGATATGTATAAATAGGGACATTATGGGATATTTGTATCATTATATAACTTATTGTATGGTTATTTAAAAAAATTAGTTACAACGTGGTTTATATCATCCACTACCCATTCATACTTGTGAGTGAGAGGAATTTACAATGTAAATCAAAAAGGAGTTTTCTAGGACCTTTTGTGGTTGAGCTTCACATGGTTTGATAATATATTAGAATAGATATTATCACATTTATAACTAATATAAGAGATTCCATCTGGAGAAGATACTGGAAAGATATATACTTGAGAGATTGAAAAAAAATGTAGTGCCTTCAAGAATCGTATTTGAAATCAAGAACAGTTTAAAATAATTTTTTTTAATGATGATAGATTAGTTCGGGGACTCAATTGAAGTTTAGTATATAGAATCATCCATAGAAAAAATAGAATGTTAGAGAGTATGTTGTAGATCATAAGGGAAATGGTTCATAGATGAGTCATGTAATTCAGTGGATGATGGGGGGATCATTGTGAACATGTTGATTTCTGGTAAATAAATATGTTATAGGAATCCATAGAGATAGAACCTTTGGAGATCATTTGGGTCGGCCATGTATCCCACTACTGTGTTGGCAGAAGATGGGTGGGGTAGATTTATTTGGGCCAATTAACATGCATGATATCTACTTCACTATGTTGTTGATCAAGATTGGTTTGCATAAAAATTAATATATGATATTCTCATAGAAAAACTAGATTTTATAATCATTAGTGTTCTGTGTGGGTGGGATTGTTTTTTACTATTATCTCCTCAGTTGGAGAGTCAATATTTTTAGAGGAAAGTGAATGAATTAGGGTAGATTTTGGCACCATTTGTAACTAATGAACTCATCTTAATTGTTTCCCACAATCAGTATAATCAATTTGTCCATTTGGATAGTCAAGATTTATTCTGTTTATCTTAACTTGTGAGGTATGTTCATGATCATGTCTACACGATTGATTGAGATGATGTTGAGTTAGAACAAAATGTGTCACTTGTGGAGTGGCCAATAAAGATTATTAACATGATTATGAAATTTTGTTTGATACTAACATTACACATAGAAAATTAATCATTATATATTTACATTATTTATAGAAAGGGTATGACTTTATTACCATTAAAAGATTTATTTGGAATATATTTTTATAGAATTAATAAAAAAATTAAATAAAAATGTGGAAACATCTATAAACTGTATTTTTTTTCAAAATAATTTGTTCATTTTTAATCTATTGTTTCTATCATGACTCTTTTTCTTCATTCGTGACACGTCACATTGGACATTTATATAATTACAATAAAACCATACCAATTATGTATTTTTAAGGTTTCATGGGATAAATAAAAGTTCATTATGTGATATAAAATAATGTAAATATATTAATCCATTTTGAAAAAAAGTTGGGTCTATAAATATTTTTACCATTTTAAAAAACAATAATTGAGCTAAATTAATCATTTAATAACTCATTGAAAAAACACTACTACTCTTTGTATGATACTAAAAAAATTATTGTGGGTAAATGGAAAATAAATGTTTATGATAATTATATTAAAAATTTAATATTTTCCTTCAAAACACATCTTTCACCTTTATAAGATCATAAACATTCCATTAAATCATATTATAATTTTATAAACATTTTAAATTTCCAAACCCCCTCCCTACAATGATTTCCCTTTTGATATGGAAATGGGAAATTAGATATAATGAACCCGAGTCCCGTATCGAGTATAACATATGGAAGAAACCAAAACAAAGTGTATATAAATAACACTGTATTTGAGGCTTTACCCATTTATAGTAACTATGATCGAGAGATAATATGTGTCAACCTAAAAACATCTCCAAGAAATATATATAATTAAAATCCATCAGACATGTGTGTTTAAAGTAAAACTAATATAAATAAAAATTAAATATCCATCATAACTATAAAAAGAACAAAACAATGCGTCGAAATGACAACTGTCCCAACGTCATTTCTAGTACGATTCACCTAATCACCCTAGAATCTTGAAAATAGTTTTCTAACCATTGGATGAGCTTACCAATAAAAATAGTAGGAAAATATATATCCTCATATACAGTAGTGGAAGAAGCATACTAATTCCAATATTAGAAAACTATTGAAACTCCAAAGCACATAACAAGGTATACTATCAATAAAAACCCCAAGAAAGTTATAATATAAAAGTAAAAAAAGTCATGTAATGTAAATTATTGAGAACATCAGTGATAGGGTTCCCTACACCTCTTCCCACTGCTTCACTTCTCATCCCTAGTAGTAAATATCCTGACGCTACCACACTCTTTTATAAGCCTCACATTCACAACCATCCAAACACACCTGGCCCTCATACCACTTCATGCCCACAAACACTTTTGCAACAATCACATCACATCCCTCCCACAAACACCTAAGCCACAAAAACATAACTTCATCCCAAAGACACATCGGAAATTACAACACATCTCATCTCGAAGACACCTGGGAAGGCAGACCATGCTCGTATACACATGGGCATCACAACCACACCACAACCTTTAAGAATAATTTTATGATACCAATTCCTTGAATATGAAATAGATAATATCCAATAACAATCCATTCAAACTCCCACAAAGATATTGAGAATATACACCCTCCACTATAACAATGGTGGTTCTCGGTATATAGAGTTTAAAAAGGTGGGATTCATGTAGAAATCAAAAGAAACTACATTTACATATATAGGTACCAAAAACTCATCCCAACCTATGGGTTTTCCTAATAATACACCATCCCACACAAAAATAATTTTTCATCCACCTCTAATGTATAACAACAAAACCTTCCAGAAGCAAAATTCATAACCGTATGCAATTAACTTAACCAATTATCACTCATTATTTAGGAAGCCCAAATTATTTATTAAATCCCTACATGGGAAACTACCAAACACTGTACATGTTATTTGGGAGGGTCAAATGTCACTAAATCCATATCCCCAATACACAAACAAACCACACTGTACCCATAGATCTAACCCCTTGTCTTCCCCTACACACAAAATCATTCATCCAACTAGGACACCAAACAACCGACACAAGGAACTAAAACCAAACTAAACCATACACAGAACACAACCACAAATATCAATTGTATTGTATTCATATTTGATCTACAGATTTTATTAATTCCACTTTTATAATTCCGGGGTGATCACAACTCATGTTTAATCCTGGGGAATCCATTTATTTAATAGGATGTATATGGTTCACAATATTTTGATATTTGCATTCATTCAACTGAGGATCAATAATAAGTTGAAATTAATCACCAATGCGCATGAGAAGAACAAAAAATACTATGATTTTCAGAATGATTATACCCATAAGAATCACTACAAGGTGCAATGATAAAGATAAAACAAATGATCATATTCATCATTAACCCATCCCTCATTTATTACTAAAGTTACATGTTGGATTACCTTCCTAATTATCATATTATCCAGACCTCATTTATCAATTTTTAAATTGGTCTCAACCATACCCACAAGAAGTTATCAGTACATCGATCCCACATGATACACTATTAAAAGAGAGATAGAGGAATACCTACATTGAGAAACAAACGATCACAACTCCTCCTTACCCCCAAAATGATGGGTAATGTATTCATTATGAAAATATAAGGGAAACTGAATATGAAGGCTTCAACACAACTCAATAATTCATAGGGAATTAAATATTTGGGTGCACAAATAGAAATATTTAAGCATATGAGTACGAAATGGTCTATTCATAGAAGAGATAGATCCAATTTCAACGAAAGGAAATGGTTTCATGGGTTATTAATGTTTGATCATGATCATGATTATATAGTTTTACTATATAAATGTCTTGGGATAATTTAGATATTAATGATATAAATAAAATCCATTGAAACACCTTTATAAATTATCAAAAAAGGTTTTAAATTTGAATTTCATCAACAAAAATGTAAGAGTTTTCAAATTTTTAAAAAAAAAAAAAGCTAGAAATTAATCACTGATGGGTGTGTCTACAACATGAGTCACCAACAACGACACATAGATAATATGTCACTGATGCGAACCACCCATAGTGAGTCACCAATGTGAAGAAAAAACATCAAAATCACTAATGTGAGTCACTGACACCCATCCTACAATCTCAAGACCTAGTTAATCCCCACCTTCCAACACATTATTCAACATCCCATAGTCTAAAAAAAATCCTGAAACCATCATATCCCTTATTCACAAAAAAGAATGGAATACACGATGGAGAAAAACTGGGTTGGATAAATCCATTCTTTATCAGATCATCAATCTAAATCCCTTTCTCCACTAGCTTAGAAGGTATCATTTGATAAGGAGTAATCGAATTCTGATGAGAACCATGATGTAATTTTATACCAAGCTCTATATCATTTGAGGGGGTAGATTCACATCATCCTCAGGGAAAACATCCATGTATTCTAAAAAAATTATGGGATCCTCCTTCATCTCAACTTCTACTAATTATACTGTAAGATCGTCCAACACTGATAGATGAGGCTCATCACATCTATTTCCCATCAGAAAACTCTTCTCAACAACAGAAACCACACATTGTCCATCAATATATTAATACATGAATCTCCTATGAATGTATTAGATGTAATAATGAAAAAATACAACTAGTCTTTAATAAGGATGAAATCATATGGCATCATCTGTAGCATAATAAGATCCCCACTGTACTGATGTGGCCCCCACATCAGTCTACATTCTCAACAAATATCAAACCAGTTGCCCTGACCACTGACCAGTGGACTCAACACTAGGGGAATGAAAAGCCTCTCTATTTCTAGTCCCAGAATATGGACTAGACTAGGTGTAATAAATGAGTGAATTATATCCTAATTTAAATAACACACAATAAATATTACTGAACAAACCGATCATTACTCCAATGGTATTTATCCCTACGTAAATAGATTCCTCCATAGCATGAACATGACCACTCCAAGTTCCTATTCCCCTCAGATATTATCTTCCAACTAGAAAATTTCATGGTTAAGGACCTAAAAGATTTCTCTGATGTCAGACTAAACCTGCTCCATATCCCCTCTATGTAGTAAGAGACAACTATCCCTGATGATGAAACTGTGTTGTCGGAAACTACTGCTAAGGAGGGCACTAAACATACCCACCTCCACCATACTAAGCCCAAAACGGAACTGAATGCGAATCTTCCCACAATATCCACATGTGAAACATCTCAATCACATTAAAATCAGAAAATCATGAGTATCATAAATTTGAATTTGTAAATGTTAAAGTCAACTACTAACTGGCTGAAACCTCATTGTCCTAGGTGATGAGGACCTTCTGTTGGTAGCCTTTCCCATCAAAGAACCCAACTGGCTCCCTATCATGATTGACCTCCTAATGAGTGCATTATCCTAATTAACAATACCTTCTTCTAGACCTCTATCTATTTCGACAAGATTATGGAGTTACTATGTGTGGAGAGAATGATGAAGTTCATCCTCTATGTATCTCACAATAGAATCCTCATCTGGAAAAATATTTAAAAAAAAGGAGATCCTTGAACATTATTCCATGTTCTAGTACCAAAATACTACACTACTGGAGGGAGAGATTCCATTGTCACTCCTCATCCTTCAGGGTCAATTAAAGGAATTCTACCTAGAACATTTTCTTGACATCGGCCCACGTAACATTATCCTCCTTTCCTTCCCCTAGTTAGAACATCCACAAGTAACGAACAACACCCATAATCTGAAAAATCCCCAATGGAACACATTAATACTTTAGATCCCTGATTAGGTTGAATTTGAACTCAAACTCCTTGATTTATCTATCTATATCCATTCCAGAGACACTTCCATATTACATTCCCTAGGTCTATAGTTGGAAATCATATTATGTTCTCTTCTACTAGTTGTCCAATTTCTGTGGATAAACACTCCACTAATCATCCAGATCAGCCTGAGGAGCCACCACTACCTGAGCCACACTTGTACGATTATCAGGTTCCATAAATAATATGGAAACAATGAACTTCATAGACATAATTGTGTAGAATTTTATTAAATTTATTTTCACTATTTATATATTTTAAATTCTCAAAAATGAATAAATTCAAACAAGAACACAATTAATAATGTTGCATGTACATTTGTGTGGGTCTCTTATTTGAAAAGAATGAATCCTTACATGGTCATAGGATAAAATCATATTCGTTGCATAGAATAACTGGGGGTTATCCCATGTCCTAACCGTTCTTCCCTTGACAATGTCATGAACCAATATCACCTAACATTGTTTCCCAACCAACACATGAAATCCTCACTTTTCCTAACTCTATACAAAATCATATATCACTACCAACGCCTTTGAAACCATTCTATCATGTCCCCCTCCCTACAAAGATGCCCTTCTTGAGCTGAAAATGGATAATGATAGACAATGACCGCAATGTCATGTCTCTAGTAGGCCCTGCGCTGGCGACCAAAACCAACGGTATAAAAATATC
Organism: Viscum album; assembly: GCA_963277665.1. Lineage (NCBI taxonomy): Eukaryota > Viridiplantae > Streptophyta > Magnoliopsida > Santalales > Viscaceae > Viscum > Viscum album. Next base: position 1,499,985,614 of record OY728122.1, on the reverse strand, counting down.
ACAACATAGGAGGAATTACAATTTTTATAGTAACAATGATCGAGAGAAACGATGTATCAACCTCAATGAAAATCAATGAAGTATATACAATATAATCCACACTACATACCACATTCATTTTTAAAGTAAAACATGTAGAAATTCAGTGAAAATAACCAAGGTGAATATCATAAGAAGAAAACTACGCAATGAAGAAGAAACAATCCCAACGTCTAGGCTAGTAAGATCCAACATAGTCCACGTAATCTACCTAGAATCTTAAAAACTATTTTATATTCCTAGGGTGCGAATACAAGTCTACTAAGTAGGAAAATATGATATTATCATGCATAAGTGGGGTAATCATAATAATTCCTATGTGAGAAAACATAAGAAACTAAAATAACTTAATAAGGTGTAATAACTATCCAAAACTCCCAAAATTAATGCTAACCAAATAACAAAATTCTATTAAAGTAAAGTTGTATGAAAAAGGACGATAACCTACCATTCACCAATTCTCAGTAGTTAAATTCACATCTCGAACAGTGAAAGTCCTAACACAACCATGCTCTTCCAAAAGCCCCATTGTCCCAACCTTCTCGCAAAAAAATGTTCAACAAACCACATCCCTCATGCAAACACTACGGAAAAAACCACATCACATCCCACCCATAGTCACATGGGCCACAAAACCAGAAACTCATCCTGAATACACAAGGGTATGTACAACAAATCTCATCTCGAAGATACCAAGGAAAGAACACATCTCCCTCTATCACCTGGGCCTCAAAACAACACGACAACCTCTCATAAGAGTCCTAGGTTACCAATGCCTACTACTGGGAGTAGGGAATTAACAATAACCATACATTCATCCTCCCACTGGAATTTTTGGAAAGACCAACCTCCCCTATAATAACAATGTATGATAAAAACGTAGTTCTCAACCAAGGTGGTGAGCCTATAGTAATCACAAGGATGTACATGTATATATATTGGTACCAAACACTCAACCCAACATATGGGTTCCCAAAACAAAATACTATCCCACACAAATCATGGCTTGCTACAACAACTAATGAATAACCTCATAACCAGACACAAACATAATTCATAAAGAAAAAAATTCATTTAACCAATTATATTTCTTTATTTAAGATGCCAAAATTATTAATTCAATCCATAACTGGGAAACTACTAAACAAATCACACGTTATAAGAGAAAATCACCCATCACCGATGTTTCACCCTTGTGACACAATCATAACACACCATTCCCACAAAGCTGACCCCCTTGTACTCCCCTACAAGAACAATTGTGCTTCTAACCGAAACACCATACAACCTACAAAAGCTGCTAAAACAGAAAAAAACCACACAAAACACACATCCTCACCTATAAATCATTTTTTATTCAGATATTAATGACACTATTCTTTAATTTCACTCTCATTATTCATGGGAGAACAAGACACCTATTTAATTATGCGGTATCCATTTTTTACGGGGAGTACGTGATTAACTAAATTCACATATTTTCAGTCATTAAAAATAGGATCAACAGAAAGTAAAAATCATCACTCTTCCGCAAGAAAAGACCACCAAAAATAATTATTTTCTGAAGGATTCACCCCATAGGAATCATAAAAGGGATCTAGGAAAACAGATAAAAAAAATGATCATAATCAACATCACCTCGTCCCTCAATTATTTCTATTGTAATAGTTCTTATTATATTCATTATTATCATCTTCCCCTCCACTCATTTATCTCTATTAAATTGGATTCATCCATACCCATAGGAAGACATCAGAACAACCACCCCTCATGATACAAAATTTTAAGAGGGATAGAGAAATACCTACCTCGAGAATCTGATTATCCGTAACACCTACTTGTACCAAAACATAGGGTCGTGTAGGTAGTAGGAGAATCCCAAGGAACCAAAACATGAAGGACAAAAAAACTAGACTTCACAGGGAAGAAAGGACAGGGGTTCACTATAGAAAAATGGAAACACATAGGGAAGAAGAGATATCATCTTAGAAGATCCAGATCTGATGTCAGTGCGTGGAAATAGTATCAAGGGCCTCTAAAGTAGGCTCATGTTCAAGATTAGGTAGTTTGATTATTACAAAGTCCCAGGAGAGTTAGGATATTAGATATATAATTAATATCCATATAAACATTTATAGAAATGTGGGGATATGTTATTAAACACGATTAATGTCAAATAATATGTGGGAAGTGTGGAACTGGAAAAGGTGGAAAAAATAGAAATGACTCACCGATGGGTGAGTCACTAATATGAGGCATGGGTGTGGGTTTCCAATAGTGACTCACCTAAATCTAGTAATAATATAAACCCACCAACAGCAAGTCACCAACATGAACCACCAATTCCAGACTCAAAGAAATGAGTCACTAATGCCTGACATATCGACGCCCTTCATTCCAACACCTAACCTACCGACACCCGACCTACCAACGTCCGTCCTAACGATTCTTGGCTTACTAATGCATGACCTACCTACTCCCAAACTATTGAAACCTGACCTACCGATGTCCAAAACACTAGATACTGACATGTAAATGGACATGGGATGTTCGAACCATTATAGTAAATAAAAATATTTTCATATGATCGCATTTTAATGAATATAATTTTTTTATGTGTCATGGGACAAGGTCATCAAATCCATCCTATAATGCTTCATAAAATCACCCATTCAAATTAAATACATTCACATTTAATTCTATTTTTTCTTCCATTGGAGAAGATATTATTACCTAATACAATAGAATGATAATAAAAAAATTCATAATAATAATATAAAATATCAAATAATAATTTCATATAGAATACATTTATATTAACATAGTTATTCATTATAAAACTCACAGAAGTAATATTTGAAACCAAATAAAAATCAAATTCAATTTATCAATACAGTTAAGGATAAAATTATTTTTCCATTTAAAAAATTATTCAATATTATTTGTTTTAAAAAATTAGGAATATAATTTTTTAATCCTTTGAAACTAATATATAAATATATATTAAGAACTATTGAAATCACTAGAGGAAACATATTTAATTTTATATGTTAATGAACACCATTCTGTAACTTATTAAAGTGATTCAGAATAACCCATTTGAAAAATTTAAAATTATTCTGTTATAATGAAATTATAATTAAATAGCAATATAATTGAAAAATATTTTTTCAATCTTTAAGGTATAAATAGAAATAATATTGAAAACTTTAAAAATAAATGGTTTTGGAAGAGAAATATTTGAGTTTAAAAGATTAAATAAGATTTAAATGAAAAATCCCATTTGATATTAGTAAATTTTGAACCCAAATAATATTGAATGATTAAACATGAGAGAGATTTTAATCCTATTTAATTGAATAATGATAAAATACATATATATGTATTAATATTCAATACATAAAATAAAATATGTTTTTAAAATTTCAAAAAATAAATAGAATAAAAATTGAGATGTTAAAACCCTTATCTTATGTTCTGACAACCCAAAAGTGAGGTCTAATACAAAAAATAATAAATTAGTTTAATTATATAAATGAATAAATAAATTCATATTCATTATATTATTATTTATTAATTTATTTAATTTCTATTTGTATAATTTAGTTTCTATATATGTTATGTTTAGGTCAGAAGTTTTAGGACGTTTTTCCAAAAAAATCTTTCGAGTGTTGAGCATGGTCAAATAGTTCATTTTTCAATATTATTAATAAAACATAATCTCTTTTATTATTATATTTATTATATATTTATACACTTAAAAAAACAATCATTGGGATTTATAAAAAACGAGATACATCATTCATATTGGGGTGGTCTCTAAATAATCGGGAGATAATTTTTTATTAATTAAAATGATTAAAATTAAATAATGAATTTAAATGGTAAACTATAAAAAATTATAGTCATATTATAAATATAAAATTCCATTAAATAATTATTCATTATAGTTGTCTATGTGATTTGGAATATTAATAATGAATTACATTTCTCTATTGAGGTGGTTGTCTACATTTACACATGATCAATGATTTATATTTCCATTAGATATGAGGGTATAATGGTTGATAAAATTTAATATTTGAAGATTAATATTTAATTAATAAAAATTATATATAATAAAATTAATTATATATTTATATCCATCAATGTGTGGTGATGATGAAATTCCATTCACATCCAATCATTGAGGTAGTATTTTTCATGAAATGAAAAGTGATTTTTTTTGTATGATTGAAAAGAGGAGTAAAATAGTTGTTCCATTAGTATAATATAACATAATTATATTCAAAATAACTATTTAAAATTTTTATGATTGTTAAAAAATATTGGAGGCATTTAGAAGAAGAAATAAACAATAAATAATTTTTTCTGACATATACCTCACCCATTGGTGTCATCATATGTGATTAACATTAAGACTTATAGGAGTGTTATTTGTGTGAGAGTAGAGCCACTAAGAAATTGGGAAATGATTTAGAGAAGATTATGGATAAATAATGGTTGATATAATATTCTCAATGTGTGTGTTTAGAGGTGAGGATAGGATGATACATTTAATAATTAAGTATAGAGGCTCCCATGTAAATATTATTAATAATAAAATGTAAGGAATGTTTTTATCATTATAATGGAATAAAAATATCGACTATTTCAAATATACGATATTATTAATCCTATATACACTAAAACAGTAATATTTCGACATGTTTATGATATTTAAATCCCAATATATTCATTAAACCCCCTCATTAACCATTTTAACTCATTCCATGGTGATAAACTATTATTAAGATTACTACTCATTTGGAACAAAAATAAAATTGAAATACATAACCAGTTAATAAAATGAATATTAAAAATATGTAATTATTTTTAAATGATTTATTTTATTTTAGTTTTATAAATCACAATTAATATTTTCTGAAAATGTATTGAAATTTTTATAATAGTTTTTAAAAATTTAAATTTTTTTACCAAAAAAATATGTATATTGTTAATAAATGTTATCTTTTGACGTTGATTATTAAAAATATATATTTTATTATGTATTTATATTATAATAAAACATAATTTCACTTTCATACCACTAAATTAAATGAAAATAATAATGAATTCTTTTTTAAAAAAAATTACAATATATTTGGTATTTGTAAAATTAATATTTTTCACCAATCACCAAAAATCAACCATTTTTGAAGAATCCATAATAAATGTATAATTTAAAATTTTAATATAATGATTTAAAAAATGGGGGTAACTTCATCGATATAAAATAAAAAATTCGAAATATAATTTTTTAATGCACATAATATAATGAAATGTGTCTTTTATTGATGAAATGACCATTGTAGTTATTAATGGGTTTTAACCATATTTTTTTATTCCTATTTTTTTAATTTCATTATTTTCACATGGTACACTCACAATGTTTTTATTTTTAAATTTATTTTTAACATTTTATTATATGGTATAGTATTACATTACATATATAACATTATATCGAATAATATTTTCACTGAATATAATACATACGAAAATCAAGGTGTGTTAAATGATCTATAGGTGGATCCAACTATGAATTATTGTATAATGGGGGTGATTTAAGCTAACATAATATTTAATGAGTTCTAGTATTCAATAATTTATTATTAAATCATAATATGATTCTCTATTTTTGCATTTAATGGATTTATAGAAAACAAATCATTAAAGATAATTGAATATTTAATATTATAATAATTTATTTGAGAATATTAAGTAAGTATTTATCCAATTTAATATCATCAGGAAGTAGTCATTATAAATATAATATATTAACCTCATCAAAGTTTTATGGAATATTTCAATGTAGTCAAGGATGTGGTTTGGCATCAGACCATAAAACAAATACTATGTGAGTGTAGGTGTTTCTATGGTATAAGAGGTAAAAATATAGAGAAACAATTCCCACATTCTTGTGTTTCTAAAGGGAAAAAAAATACAACCATGATACAATTTGGGTATGTGTGCCTTACATTTTGAACGATATATATTACATGCCTGAGTGGATCATGCCATGATGCCATGATTTTTTCTCGAGTATAATTTTAATGATATTGTTTTGAATAGAAAAAACTTTAATTCCCTACTATTTATTTCATTATTGTGGGATTTCTGACTCAATGTAAATAAATATTCTTATTTCCCCTGATTAATGTGGGAATTCATGTATTTTAATTGATTGATATTTAGTTTATTGATGATTTTATTTGTAATATTTTTCCCATATACCGAATAGATTTTTAAGATATATCTAAATATAATTATAATGAATCACTAATATATTTGAGTTAATAATTTTCAATATATATAAAAATAATGACCATGGGAGATATGTTACTAATAGAAAATATGGTTACTATGAGATAATCAAAAATAATGAAAACTAATGTAAAATATTGTAATTTAAGAAACCTGGTCTATGAGGTATTCTTGCTAGAGGTCCAAATATTTCATCATTGAAAGAAAGAGAATAAGCGCTGGAACACCAATCTATGTTAAACTATCATTTTATTTATGAATATAAACAAAATCATACTCCTAGAGGCAGTTAAACATTCTAGTTATAGAGTCTAGGGAACTATATATTTCTCTATGAGTTTTAATCATTGAAGGTTAGTGTGAGAAATCCAAATAATAATATATGTAATTAACATAGTTTTTGGGGGAACAAAAAATAGATTTTATGTTCTCAATATATTATCCTAGTTTGGGTGAATAATGTAAAATATCTAATTCCCCAATATGAATTTCATTATAGCATCACATTAATAACAATTTGTGGGTATTTTAATAGATAATGATTTATGAAATAATATTCCAAGGGGTTTATTTATGATTTATTTGAATCCCCTCATTCATTCCACATATCTTGTTATTTATCATTTTGTGGAACATAATGTGGAATTATACACTATTATTCAGAGTGGAGTATTCTATCATAGAAGTGATGATATTGGTCATCAACTATAATTGGATTCAAATATTTGATGTAAAAAATCTATTTATATAGTAATAAGTTGAATTAGTATTTGTGATCATCATAAATATGCATTTATATATATTTTATACATTTTATTTCATGTATCATGAATATGATACCTTTTTTAGGGAAATATTTAATGAAACCTGATCACAAAACTAAAGGAGAAAACATGGTTGGATTTTCAGTGTTCAATTATATATTTTTCTATGTTTGTACTATCATTAATCACCATATTCCATGATGAAAAAGAAAATAAACATATAAAATGTTGATTATAAGGTATTTGAATTTAAATATAATGAATTTTTGAATATTTATGAGTATTTTATGATGTACCCAAATGATTCTATTGTTTCGTTTAATGATTCTGTGATGTACTTCCCTCACAAAAAATTCAAGTTGTTATAATGAATATATAATTTCATGGGTAAATTTACATTAGTTTAATGTGGAAATGTTTTTAAATTCACTATAATGGTCCTATATAAATTCAAATAAAATTATGAGTATGAGGAGACAACTGTGAATTCATTTATTATTACTAGAGGGACGTGGAATTAACAATGGAAATTCAAAAAGTAATGTTTATAAGGGGGAATATCAACTCAACAAAAATGTAAGAATTGGATATTGAGGATTTCAAGGGCCTCACAAAGGAACCACTTGTATAAATTATTGATAGATATTTATAAAAGAAATGTAGTGTTGAATTATTTATGTTGACTGATTATTAGTCCTAATTTATTAATTAGAAAATTCTCTTTACAAAATTAATGTTTATATCGATAAAATATTATGTGATTTTTTTTAAATGAATCTAATCATTTTGAGGAATATTAAAAGGATGAAAAATCCTTATTTGTATATGATAATATAATATCTAAATATATATATTTTGTGAAATTTTTAGTAGTACATTATGATAAATCTCATAGATCAAATAGAAACACTAAATCATTGCTGCTTGACTGATTTTCATAAAGATCACATTAAGAGGATTTAAGAAATCGAAGGAAATGTTATGTGAAATTTATGAATATTAAATGTTCAAATATCTATTCAAAGTTTATGAATAAAATTAACCTATTTATAATTGATAGGTGATTGAAAAAGGTAATTTAGGGAAAGTGGAATCAATAAAAATGTTATGAAAATTCCCAAAAGTCCACAAATTCAATGAAAAAAATATATTTTAAGTGTAATAGATTGATAAAATAATTAGAAATGTTCAATGTGAAACAACAACCACCAACACATACTAGAAGATGGATTTTTTTTAATTAAAAAAGGGATACATGTGTTGTTTTGAAGATATAAAATAATTTTATGCATATTTAGGGTTATTATGTTTTAGTGATTAGATATAAAAATTATGTTTGTTCTGTTTGAAAAATTAATTTCCGGGCTCATGAAAATAAAAATTGACTAGAAATGACAAATCCTTGTATTTATTTTGTGTCTTGATTTTTTTATAATGGGTTTAGATATAAACAATTTAATTTCACTTAATGTATTTGACGATGTATTACAATTGAGAAACAATGATATTTTTCTTATAAGATGAAACATAAATTATAAGGGTTAAACCTAATAATAAATTTCCACCATGAATTTGATGGTATATCTAATTGATCAATCTGTTGGAAAATATTATTTAAAACCCAAGAAAGTAAAATTGTGATCTTGAATGCTAAAGTAGAAATATGGTAGGATGAATGTTGTAATTAAAATATTTTTTCACAGAGTAACTTCCAAAAGTAATTTTGTAATAGCTTATTCTTCACAAAACTCCATATTCAATAAATTGATTATATTTTTAAATAATATATTACCATTATATTATAGATATAAAATTTTATCGTAGAAATTTCGGTTTCCATTTGAAAAAAATAATAAATAGAATATTAAAAATCGTAAATCGGGTTTTGGATACCTCCATTAGGAACCTAAATTTTCCGTCCATGGCAAAGAGTTTTTTCAAAAAGTGTTTTAATTTGAATAAGATCATACCATACCCATTAAATTATGATATATGATAATTAAAATGTGATAAAAATTAATGATCATAGAAATTCCCATGATATCTATGATAGGAGAGTCACCACACAAGACTTCCACATGGGCATACATTACGATTATATTATAGCGAGAGACATTAACGATCTTGTTAAGAAAAAAATTGTTTGATAAAATTATATAATTAATAATGTAATATATTAATTTTAACATTTATTTTACACATTTCACTTTAATTAATTAATTGAAAACGGAATTTTTTTTTATAATGATAGACACTAATTTTTTTATATTTATATGGTCAATGGTTTAATTTTTTTCTATTCAATTAAATGAAAATAATTATATAATTAAGGATGTAAATAATAAATTTGGATTTTTTTATATATTTCTATAAAATATATTTATCAATGGATAAATAAAAGTTTTGTTATTACATAAACTAAAATAATTTTAACCTTATATTAATGAAAAAGAATTATAAGAGACAATTCAATTTCTGAAATATATTTTATATATGTGAAATTATAATTTTTTAAAAAAATATTTAATTTCTAAATCCTATTTTTATATTATTATTAACAAAATTAATATCATAAAATTAAAATAAATTTATTATAAATTAACTAAATATTGTTTTCTCTAAATACGGGGTTGACATTCATTGAAAGGGAAATAAACAATATTTTTTTAATAAACCAAATATATATCATAAAAATGAACAAAAGTTATAATTTTATCTGACCCAAAAATTTATGCTTAAAAATAAAGAATGAATTCAAAAATTAATTTTCACCTTACATGGGTGAATGATAAAATTATTATTTTTGATATAATGAACTAATATATAATAAATTAGATATCATATTTTGTATAAGTAAGTACAAATATTTAATAAAGGAAAATATATTTTTATCCATTAAAACTGAATAATTTATATAATAATTAGTATATATGGAAATATTTCCCTTAAATATTTCCTAAATTTCATTATATTTTACATGTTTATTTATTTACAATATATTTTCCTAATACCTCTATATCCAAGTAATCTTCAAAGGGATTTCCCATGTAATCTGAAGGAGTACTCTTTTGTCCATAAATAGTTTTCTTTTCCCATGTACACCACTTACTCTGAATTTATAATTAATATATGTTGGAATAAATAAATTTTTTATTCATAAAATTTAACTATTATATAAGAACAATTAATTAAATCGATCTCTCATTTCCATTATAGAAAACAAAACTGTTATTCTTATGTTTTTAACATTTACTATTTTTAATATAAATTAATATTTTTTTAAAGTGACATAAAAAATTAGTAACCAAATAAAACAATATAAACTATATATGTAAATATATTTTTAAATAATAATTTTATTCTCGAATGATGCTACATTCATAATTCAAATATTATATTAATTATTATATCTTCAGGTTTCGGTCCGTCAAACCACCTACATGAATAATGATATATAACTATACCTTACATGAAAATAGGAAATTATGTATTTATAATATATTACATTATTATTTAAATTATTAATTTATTTGGTCCTATAATTTTATTAGTAATATTTAACTCATTAATTAGGAGACTAATGTCCATTCATTAAAACTTCTCAAAACACGATGATCACATTTTTCATCTTTAAGGATCATAACCAAACATCAATGAGAATGATATTATAATAATATTTATGGTAACTATTTATATATAAAAATAATTTTTCTTGTAATTTGAATGGAAATCAACACCTCTAATATAAATCATTTTTAAAAAAATTGGATTAGTCACACCCAATATTGATAATATATAATATAAAACTATTTTACATCTATATAATATTTATAGATTATGTTTATAATAGGATACATATAAGAATAAGTTTCATAAATAGGATTTAATCACAGTAATATTTCTTATAAAGGATATTTATGTTCTTTAGTAGATTTCAGGAATTTTTGCAAGGGATTCACCTCTTCATTTTATCCTTTGAGTCATATTTCCTATTACAGACTGTGTTTTAAGCTGAAAGAAACATTTTATTACTATTGAATTTATATTTTAATATTAATTCAATTCACATGTTTTGGAGATCCATATCATGTTCACTCTATAAATGTATTTTTATATTGGAGATTCTAAAGTTGTAGGGGTTTTGGTTATCTCAAATTCATCCTTTAAGTTATAATGTTCCCTCTTGAACATAATTATTCCATGTCTGTTTTTTCAACATTAATATATTATAACATTAATAATTATTTTCCTTTCTATTGAAAATTAATCATTTATTTTTTTACCTTATACATCAATTAAATTTCATTCCAAAAATAAATATTTTTTGAGAATATTTACCGTCTTGTTTAAAGTTGGTTTCCCATAATTATACATATTTTATATTACCTAAAATGTTTCACATTATAATTCGAAATCAAATTATTTTTTATATTATGTGACAAATTTATATTATATCTAATCAATAAAATGGTGTTTTACTCTTTTTTGAAATTTGTTTTCAGGAATGATAAAAAAATATTTAAAATGTTTTAAATGAGTTAAAAATCAATTTTTTTCTCTTTCACCCAAACTTTTTTATGATATCCTTAATTAAATTTCACGTAACCATTATTAACAACTCGTTTTCAAACTAAGATGTTTCAATGCTTTCAAATCAAAATTTTTAAACAATCATTTGAAACTGACTTGTATGTTCTTTTTTAAAATAATACAAGAAAAGAAAACTAAAATATAATTTATATTTTTCATCTATGTAGAAACACTCTATAATATATTTGTAGTATATAGTTGTCATAATATCTATTCATTAATTTTTTATAAAAGAAATTGTTAATCTCATTGAATTACAATGTTTTTATTTTTCAAAATATCCATGTTCTTATTATTTTTAATTTTAAATTTTAAAAACTCAAAAATGTTTTTAAATATAAGTAATTTCCCTTTGACATATCTAAATTTTTTTCAAGGAAATTCATGAAATGGAACAATATAAATTAATTATGTACATATCTTATGTAATTATATTTTTTTATGGGAAATGAGATATCAATTACATTTTTATTCAATATAATCAACAATTATTGGAATTTTTTTCAACCAATTCAATTCCCTGGTAAAAAATAAATATTTCATTACATTGATTAATAGGTGATTGTCTAGGATTAATATTTATATTAACTATTTACATTATTTAATTATCCATATAATAATTACGCTATGTGTTTATATTTTAAGCAATTATTTCATAGAATGTTAATCCATTTATTGATTAACTATTAATTTTTAATTCATATTTATTTTATTTCAAAATATATTTTTATAGATACATTGTCTTTTTGGTTATGTATATTAAAGTGTAATAATTAATTTATTTAATGAAATCATTAGACTTGATTTGGGATGGGTGGGGCCCTGAATAGATTTGCCAATTTTTTTTATAGTTCTCATGAAGTAAACTATCATGAATATTTTAGTGTATACCAATAAAAAAAAATATATCCTAGAAACATGGTAGTTTTGGTATGATGAGGATTTCTAAGATCATGTTTTTTTTTCATATAAAATGTATGTATCTGTAAACTTTTATTAATTTGATAACTATGAAACCAATTATTATTATCAACATGAAATTTTTATTTATCTCATTACACATAAATATATTTTGGTTTTAGTATATTTCAATTATGGAATTAATTTTCTTTTTTTTGTTTCTAATATATTATTTATTTTATCATTAACTTTTGTAATAATATTTTCTAACTACATATTATATTTATCCATACTGATTCTTTAAACATTCCCCTTCTCATGTTTCTATTTTTATAGGATATAATGACATTTCTTACACATGAAAAGTCTAGGAGAATATATTTTTTCCATAATTTTGGGTAGATGAAGAAAGACTATTATGGATTATGTGGTTTTATGAAATTTTTGTAAAAATATTTTAGTTTAGAGGTTCATATGTTTTTTTCCAATATTATAAACCGAAATGTTCATGGGAATTTATTAAATTAAATATTGACATCATGTTATATAATTATAGTATAGTTATGTTTGTAAATATAAATTTAGTATCAAATATAACATTTAATATAGGTATTACATACGTTGGTGGGGATATAGGGTGATATCGTTACTATTAGAGAATAGTATAAATATTATTGGAGATTAGAATATGATCATATGAGGTTTTTTTGGAGTTTTAAATGTAATAAATATTTGTCAAAAAACTTTTAATTATAATTCCATATTTATTTATTACCCATTAGGTTTTTTTAGTTGAGGGTGAATATTATAGGGATTATCATAATAGTATTTAAGTGTAATCCAATGGGATATGATTATGGGATAAGATTATGTATAATAAAATATCATAATGTTTTTCTTTATGAAGAGATTGTGTGGTTCTCATAGAAATTATTCCTCTATATGAATTAGTTCATTTGGATTTAGTTGTGGAACATATACATGATTGGTTAATTATAAATAAAATGTTTTTTTATAACCAATTTTATCATCACTCTAGTTCCTGATGGGTAATCCTAAGATAGTACAATGTTTGGAAATATACCAATGGATATTCTGTTGTAATCAAAATTATCATTAATATATATTATTAATGGTTTTTTTATTACATATCTATCTTAACAAATATTTTGTAACCCACCTTATTTATGGATATATAAATACATGAGTGATATAGTTTGAACTGAAATATATTGTAATAGTTCAAAATAATAATACATTATGAGTATAAACATATCATTTTGTCATCATTGAATAATTTAGTTTTTCTATACATCAGTAATGATTCAATAAAATAAATTTTTATAATCATAGAGGCCAAAAGGAAACATGTTAATATTTTATAATATGTAATATAGCAAGATTATATTAAAGAAAAACCATGTGTAATAAGACTAATATCAAAATATTTTGTTATTATGTCAAAGTATAATTGAAAAATAAAGTTTAACAATGTAATCATTGATGATTTACCAAACAAAGTAATGAACCATAGGCTGGCATCTACTAGATGTTTGGTTGAAAAAGGAAATGATGAATGAAATATTCAATTACAATCTTGTAACTTAATAAAACGGGTAATATAACATTATCACCCAAATTTATCTACTATAAAGCTCGATGATCCTAGGATATTATTGTATGATCAATTATTGAGGGTATAATTAAATGAATAATGTGGTTAATTTTACCCTTAAAATTCTTATTAATTGTAGAATCATTTATATTTTCATAGAATATATAAAACATACAAAAATTATATGAAAAAAACACTCCATGGGACACCAAATAAGGGTATGTCTGGGTCTAAAGTTGTTGACCAATAAAATGGAACTCGACAATGACCATGGGTTAATATCCTCATAGTCGTATTTCATATCTATACCATCCCTACACTAACCAACATGATATATAAGAGATATCCTCAATATTAAGAACTTCCTATTACCACTATTTAGATAGGAAAACACCAAAAATTACCAATGGAAAATAATATGATTTGAGAACTAAATCTCATTAGAATATTGTCAATTAATGTAAACAATGTCAATACATGTGTATCTATTAGTTCATGTATAAGAATTAATTAAAAACCATTTCAAATAAATCATCTAAAATATTATACCACCCTTTTAAGTTTCTTTTAAAAAGGATATATTTAAATACATTGATAAATATGAAATAAAATTTTTCAATGTGTCATAAGAAGATAAAATAATGATTTTCCAAGAATAAATATCCACAGAAGGTGTCAAATGTTAATATCAAATGAACATGGACGTAATTTATGTATACAGAACATAGGATTGTTTAGAAGATAAGGGTGTACACCACCCAAATATACATGACCACTATATGGAATAAGGGACAACTAATGTATAGGAACTGTGGCTCCCATAAAAGGCCAACCCTAGATATATATGGAAATATTAGTACTTCCCCTAGTCATAGGTTACTCCACTAGGGATTTCATATGTATATTATTTTCGTAATAACTATTGTACACATGGAACGATAATTCATTATAATTTCAATCAAGAAAAAAAATTTTGAGACATAAAAGTTTTTTAAATGGCATATAAAATATTCTTCAATGACAAAATTTTCATAAAAATGCCTCTTTAGTTATACCATGCAGAAGTCATGTTTAATCAATATATTCCATTTCAACACTCCATTTTTAAATTATTACATAAAATTACTATGTATCAAAATATTTTCCATCGAAACCTTATTTTGTTAAAAAAATCGACCAACCTAATTGAATAATTCACCTCTCATGGAATATAATCAAAAAATTGAAAATTCCAAACCAAATCTTTTTGTGGATCATATATATATCCATGGAATATATCTTATTATAGAGACACCTACATCAAAAAAGTTGAAATCTTTACTTACTCTATAACATGTTTTTGGAATAATGAGATTAAGTCATTAAAATAATAGATCTAGGATGAACATAATCACCTCTGTATTGAACCCATTAGATATAGAAATAATATTACCTTAGGATTAAATTGAGGTAATGGGTGGAGAGATAAATTGTAATTATAGTGAATTTTTGTAAAAAATAAATTAAAATAGATTTTTCTTTGAGGAGATCATACCAAAAAATAAGTATCACAATGTAATCGAATAGTGAAGTATTTATAGAACAATAGATGTGTATGTTTGAGGTAATTTTTTTTAATGATGATATTAGAGTGAAAATTAAAATTTAATGACCATAATATTATATTTTAAGAAGATCAAATATGGTCATAAGGTTTGGATGAATAGTTAACAAACCATGTGCTAAATAAGTGGAAACCACTCTCTAATGAAAAACCATATTTAACTCTTTCATGATAATATTCAAAATGTTTTAAAAACTATTCTCAAGATTATTGATTATATAATGACCAAAAATCATCCACTCACATGATTTTATTAGATAATATAATGGTTAGAAAAACCATGCTCAATGCTTAAAAATATCTTTAGTAAGTAACATATCCATATCTCAAAATTTCTATATATGTGGAACTAAAATGAAATCAAAACTATATGAATTTGATTTATCCATTACACTAATGTTTTTTAATGATTCACTCCAAATCATAAAAATAATTTTCTATTACAAAAAATATTTTTACATGTGACATAGAGGGATTAGAAATTATCTATAGTATAATATTTTTTGTCCCAATAATGGGAAAACATTATAAATGTAATGACCAGAACTTATATATATATATATAATTCCCCTTATTTTTTAATTTAATTTCATTTTATGTAATATGGTTAAAGCAAAAACATGGAAATATTTTGATTTTTTGTATCCATTTTTATTTAAATCACCATTATATATCATTATTGTTGATAATATAGTTGTTAAACAGTGATCAAATGATGAATATAAAAATAGTGTTTTATCAAATCCAATTGACATAAAGGGAATTCATAGACACAATTAGTAGGATCATCCCCTCTGCAGCCCATTTTGTAGAGAAAATGAGAGATATATAATGAAGTGGAATTACCTATGACTATGATAAAGATGATATCCAATAACGTAAGGATGATCAGAACCATTTACGATAGATGTTCAATCACATCACGATTATACAAAAAACTATGTTACCCAAACCAAACCATTAATTTCTCACCATTGGAAACCATAACAAAAAGTAATTTCCTATTTTATTAAATGAAAATTTTTCAAGACATGGTAAATATGATTATTTACATTATTTACATCATGTTATTGTTATTTTATAAATTATGTTATTTTTATTTAATAAAACACAAATATTATTTTGGATAATATTCCAATACAATTATGTAATTTTTATATGTATTAATTTATTATTTTAAATAAAATATTATTGAGTAATATATTATTATTAAATAATTTTTAATTAATATAAATGATCATATAATTTATATGATGTCACATGTAATTTTTAGAAGGGTTTAAAAATTGTTATAATCAAAAGATCGCCACATTTTTCATAAATGATTCATTTTTTAAGTTGACATTCACATATTAATAAAATTATTTAGAGGAAATGCATATTCTTGTTGGAATTATAATGTTTTAATTCTAAACTAGTGAATTTCATAATTTTCTGAGATAGTCGAATTTGGTGGTAAAAATTAAATACTGTATAAATATAATTTTAAAATTAAGACATCATAATGACCTAAATGTGATTAGATAAATAAAATAAAGTTTATCCACACACAAATATAAATTTTTATCATAAAAATAACTTGATTTTATAATAATTTTTTTAATTTTCTACATCAATTAATAATCCTCAAAAACTAATAATATAATTTTTTTCTCTAAAATCATTTAATTAAGAGTATGATACACATCTACATAGTAGTGGGAATTATTTTATTATTTTCTTCCCTTTTACTTAAAAAAATAACAACCACTACCATTTGGAAAAAATGGGGAAAACACATGGGATGATTTGTGTTATTGGTTATTTTATATTATATAGTTCAAAACCAAAATATTAAAGTAATCCCCCTATATTATTATTTAATCCCACTTATGATCCCATTTCTCTTCACTAAAACACCTTATAGAAAGTCTTGACTCTTCTCTATACATTTTAGATCCATACCAATGTTCCCCCAATATCTAAAGAAGACCCTCCTTATAATTTGGAGTCTCACATTTAGGAAATGGATCTTTACTCTCATCTTTTATCAACAACATATTTAATGTCATGTCATATAATTTCCATTTTCTTATGTTGGGATATATTCTTTTTTAACCCCATTTTTGTAAATTTTATTTAAAAATTATTATACCCCCCTTTAAATATCATTATTCTCTCCCATGAATCTATATTTATTATTATTACCATGAGAAAATTCAGTAAGGTGCCCTCACATTCTCTTCATTATTCTAGTTTATTTATTCTAATTGGTGTTCTATTACCCATTAATAATGTTAGGGACTGTACTTTCATGATTATATTACACAAGAATTTATGTTATTATAATAAGAGACCCCTTTCTATCAAATCAACCATTTTAGGAATTATTATGTGTGGTCCTTAGGCTCATGAAAATTTACCATTATTTTCCATGCCAAAACAATCTTGTAGGAAATACGATTTCAATTTCATATCTATGGTTTTGACCATTGTAAAGATATTTCAAAAGAGATTGATGTGTATTTATTCTAAGAACCATTATTGTGTAATAAATTATGATTATGAATGAATAAAAATAGTTTGATCTACCTAGAACACATAATTATACGAATGAATTTCATGTGACAGATGATCATGGATTTATATAGTTCTCCATTGCATTGGGTATTGTTAAAAATCCTCAGACTCCATGTTAGGATAGTTAGTGAACCTGACTCATTTATTTTATAATTTCAACCATGATCCATTAGGTATTTCAAAATGGAATATGTTTATGATGTTTTTTTATATGTTTCCACCCATCCCATGTTATTATTACTATGTTATATCATGTATCATTGTTCATGTTTTTGTTTCCTTCTATTTTTATTCCCCATTTATAATCCAATTTCATAACATGTATCACATTATTTGATATTTATTAGTTTTCAAGTCTATATAAATTACCATTTTCAATTATTTCTCCCCAGTTTATCCCATGGTGTTTTGCAAGCCATGGATTTTAGAATCCCTTTGACGTTGTCTTTTATAATTTTGTTGCATCACATGCCCACAATGATATTCTATGTTCTTAATTCCGAATGTCACTATATATATCAATCGGTTGAGTTTTATTATGTGTAATTTTTTAATTAGTATTGTATTAAATTGAAATAAATATTAAGGTAGATGTATTCAAATCAAAGGAAATGTTTTGTTATTTATTATATTTTAATTATAAAATAATAGAGAAAGGATTAGGGATAAATCTAGGTATAATTAAACATTCATAAATATTTTATATGTATAGAGTAAGTGGTTTAGCAATAAAATATATGCCTTTATGGATAGTATGAGTGGATGTGATTCTAGAACTTATGGACCTAGGGTTAACAACTCCAGAATGGTGTGTCAGACATGAATCTCTGTACTCAGGTACATGAAGATGGGCATTACGTTACACCATTTTTCACACTACTAGGGTATATACATTGAAAAATTAATATTATAATTTTGGATAATTATAAAGGAATTAAAAATATCCCAAAAAATATATGTTAGAAAATAGGTCACAGATAACCATGATTGAATCCTAGAAATTGATAAGTTAAGAAATAAATATAATTTATATATTATCCATTTAATTTCATTTTATTCACTTTATGTTTTTAATAGTATTACAAATTTCAACCATATTTTTTGATTTATTCTATCATCTTTCTAGAAATACAAGTAATTGTGTAAAAAGAAAACGTGATGAGCAATGTGATGATTTCCAGAATGAGATACCCAACCTGATAGGATAATGAATCCTGAGCATCATATAAATAATGTCTCATTATATTGAGGTTATGAATAGAAACAAAGATCATGTGGAGAATCCATATCACACTAATAGAAAATAATCATTGACTGAGAGCTTTATGAAACAAAGGTGTCTGATATTCAATGGTTTATCTGATCCCTTAATTGCTGAATAGTGGATAAACTCTATTGAGATAATATTCTCCATCATAAAACATTCAGAACAAGAGAATGTGGGAGACATATATTAGTGGTGGTAATTGATAATTTTTATGAAGCCTAAAGAAGATATCAAACAAAGTGACTAGACATAATTCTAGAAATTGTTTATTAATAAATATTGATCTCCCACTCTCCATATAAAAATCGATAGGTATTTACCTTCCCTCATGTAAAAATTTGAATAATATATCAGTGTTTATGTGGAAAAAATACCAAAACAAACATGATATGCCTTTGAATTTTTCGTTATCTCCTAATATAAGGTTAACCACTTCGTTGGTTGGATAAAATATAGTCTATAAAAATCCCCAAAAATCTATGAATTTGATAGAAATCATGATATTGTATGATGTACCTTCAAATTAGAAATGGTTATCAAAGAATCTAAAGGGAATCATGGAAACAAAAAAAGGAAAGTGGATTTGTATTCTAGTGATCCTATTGGTAAATCTAAAGATACTATGAAATTTCAACTTTCCACTTATCAAATGTCTATAATGATGAACCAGGAAAATTTTACAACAGGAATGAACTAATGATTTTGCTACAAGAATGAGGGGAACCTTGCTAATTATTACTTACTAGAGAAACCCACTAATTCAATAGAGTAAATTAATTCTCTAGAATAACTCTTGTTCAATGTTCAATGCTAATACTGCAAGAAACTAAGGAATGAAATTAATTTTTAGCGCACTATTCTAATTTAGGCATTGTATATTTGTATTACGAATCTTCCCCAGATTCAGAAAAAGTCCAAAAAGGTGGTTGAATATATTTTTATCACCAAATTATAGAGAATTTATATTACTTCCCTATGTGAAAGAGTATCAATCTAAAATTATTGATTCTAAAGAAAGAACCATCCATAATGAAATTCCTATTGTGATAGAATGCATAGATTCATTTCCTAAGGAATATCCTAGTCTTCCTCCTAGCTGATAGGATGGTTATTTAGTCGATCTTATACATGGTTTAATACAATTATCAAAAAATAAATATAGTATGGATGTTGTGGAACATGATGAGAAATATAAATAAATATATTATAATCTTCATAATGGGTTTATACATAAATGTGCCTAACAATGGGGTGCCCCAATCCTCATTGTTAAAAAGAATAATGGTTCAATGAACCATTGATTTTATATATTTTTTATTAAAAATATCATTCAAATGAACGGGTATCCTTTTTCACATATTTATGAATTGATTGATCAACTATATAGAGATAAATACATCTCTAAAGTGGATCGTTGGTTATAATATTAGAGTGTTTTAGGGAAAATAGAGGATATCCCCAAGTCTTCATTTTGTAGAAGGATCGAGAACTATGAGATCATTATAATGCACTTTTGACACATTAAATCTCTAAAAATCATTAGGGAAATAATGAATATGGTCATTATATATTACCTAAAAAATATGTTGTAGTATTTATATAATATATTATAATATACACTAGAACCAAGGAGGAGAATATAGGAACAATGATAAAGACCTTTTGAAATCATAACCATTATTAAAAGTTCATCAAACGTGAGTTCTTATAGAAAAAATTATCATTGAATGGGAATATCATTATATGTAATGGGATATCTATGGATGCATTAAAAATAGACGAAATTGTGAAAGGAAATGGTGAACATATATAATAGATATTTGTGGTTTCCAAGGATTAGTTGGGTATTTTTGTTGACGTTTATGAAACTTCTGGTGTTTTTCAAACACACTAACAAGGATAACTTGATAGGAATCATGATTTCATTATATGATGAATGTGAAGAGAGATTGTAGGTAGTGAAAATTTGGCCAATCAATATTTCTCTTCTAACACTAATTACATGTGGAAAATTATTCATAATATTTAGATATTCTTTGAAGATGGGATTGAAATGTGTTTTAATAAAGAATGAAGAACTCACAACCTTTGCTTTAAGGAAGTTGACTTTTCACAATAGGAAATACAAAATACATGATCTAGAGTTGGTTTTAGTGATATTTTATTTTCGCATATAAAAGAATTATCAATTCTGGGATAATTGTGAAATATATATGTATGAGAAAAATCTAAAATATATATTTATAGAAAAAGAGATGATTTTGTGCGAATGATGATAATTAGAGCTGATCAAGGACCATGAATTCTGAATCTAGTAACAACCTAATAATGAAAATAATGTCTCAGATTATATATGTAGAAAGGATCAATCCAATCTATAATTCAAGAGAATTTCTAGGGCTCAAATATTTTTATATATGAAGATGATGGAAATGGGAAGCATAAATAATGAGACATCATCAATCATTTCAAAAACGATTCATCAATGGAATCGTATTTAACGGATAAGGGATTGTAAAATTAATGATTTTTTAATTTAGAAGAATTTAGAATTTATATAAAATGGGAAAACCTCGATGTTTAGTGTCTGTAAACTACGAGTTATGATATTTGGAGAAAAAATTTTTTTACCTTCAAATCCCATGTTAAATTTGGTGATATTGGATAATGTTTATATTTCAAATACATCCATCCACCAATGAAGAAAAAGGTTTTTTAAATATCTCCATGAACATCAATTGTTGATAAATAAGAAGAAGGATAACATAGAGTATATATCAAGATGCCTTCAATTCCAGCAAATGAATGTGAAAAGGAAACAATTTGATGGATGATACAATAATTAACTATACCTACATGGAAATTGAAAAACATCAGCATGGAATTTTTTACTATTATTATGAAGTAATATAAATTGAATAATGTTTTATGGGTTTTAGTTAATTGTCTTATAAAAAATATTCACTTCATTGCGATTCAAGACAATTTCTTAATTGATTAACTCGCACAGATGATCCTCATAGAATTTGAAAGGATTCATGGAGCACCACTATCGATTGTATCTGATCAAGATCCAAGATTCACCTCCATCTTAGAAAAAGTTATATAACATTCCTTAAACACTAATATCAACATCAATATGGGTAATCACCTAGAAACATATGGCCAAAATGTTAATAAAATCCAGACCGAGATCGACGTGGTAAGAGCATGCTCAATTAAATTCAAAGGAGGATGATATTAGCATCTACCTCTGGTCATGTGCTCATGAAAAAAAGTTTCCAATAAAGACTCCAAATTGTACCTATAATTCCATTCATGGGAAAGGGTGAAGGAAAAATTCATTTTTGGATGATGTTCGAGAATAAAAACTCGTAGGTCCAAAAATGGTTCTAGAAATGGTGGAAAAGGCTATAACTATTCAGTGTCACATCAAGGTTACTAAGAAATGATAGAAGATCTATTAATAAAATCATCAGCCATATGATTATTTTGATTTTGGTGACATGGAATTCCATTACATATCTCCATGTAAGAATTTTACGAGATTTTGGATGAAGGGAATTCATATTAAAAAATATATCATTTCCATGGAGAACAATGATTGCATCATATTGATGGCCAACCAACATGCACACCCTCCAAACCTATCTCAAGTTTATGACGTATTCTAGGTAACCCTATTAAGAATGTACATAACAATCCCATCACATGTACTCAATCCAATGGTGGTACCATTAATTAATGATGATTCCTATGACGAGTAGATGGTGAAGATCTAATATCATAGACAAAATGTTTTATAAAATAATACAATTCACAACATAAATGTTATACGGGGATTAAAATATTGATGAAGTTAAAAAGTAAAATAAATAAGGGATGAAACATAGTTAACCACTTACGGATTTGTGTTGGAATGAAAAACTTTCAAGGGTGAAATTTCATAAGGGGAAAGATATTAATGATTAAAATCCCCCTTTTGATTAAATGTTTTATTAGGTAATATAGTTATAGAAAGCACATGAAACTATTTTGTTGTATTATATCCAATTTTATTTACAATACTATTAAGTATCTTTACATTTGATAATATAGATGTAGAAAATAGATCAATTGAATTATATAAATATAGAGTTTATGAAATCCAATAGACCTAGACAAAGGAATTGATGACCTCAACCAGTAAGACCATACCCTAAAAAGCACATTTATCAAGGATTTTGGGGGAGATAGAATAAATTTTTTCCCTTCACCAATACCAATATGTGATACAATAATATTGGCCTGAGGGAAACCGTTTACATGAGATGATTAAGCTCATTAGGATCACAACCCAAACCATGTTTGCTGAACCACCACATGAAATTTCCACCAACGCCTACCATACCCGTTGGGAGTTATCTGGTTTATTAAATGGATATGTATCAAGAGCCTAGAGATTTGTGTATATATATTATTTTTATCCTATTTGTCTTATTTTTTAATTATTTATATGTTAATTCTATAAAATAGAAATAGTTTTTTTAGTTAATATTAAATTACAATAATGGAATTTATTGTGATGAATTAATGGATTTTTGAAATAAATAATTTTTTAATAAATAATTTTTATTAATTAATGTTTATTAAATATATATTATCATATATTTTTTGTGATGTCAAATGTCATTTTTTAATGGGATCAAAAAATGTTACTTTCAAAAAAATCTAAGAATTTCATAATTAATGTAAATTTTATGTTAAAATTGAAAATTAAAATATCTTGAAAATTTTTAAGATAAAAGAAATAATATTTTTGGAATAATAATGTTTATATTATCAAATTGAAAACATTCCATAAAATTTTGAGGGAGTTGAATTTTTCGATAAAAACAAAATACTATATAAATATTTATAGTTTATTATGGTATAATTTTGATATAAAAGTGATTTAATGAATTTTATAAAGAGTATCCACGCCAAATATAATATTTACATTTATTATAATGTGATTTTGTGTTTATTTTGTTAATTTTATATATCCTTTTTGAATCCTAAAAAACCATTCATATATTTTAATGTTTTAAAATCATTTCATTATGTGTATGACTCGGCTCCACATTAGTGAGGAAATTATTTTTTTATGTTATGAAATTGGCTATATAAAATAATTTGAAGCACTCCCAATTTATAGAATTGTTGGACTATTTTTTTAATTTTGGTGTATTTGGTAATTTTATTATATAGAGTCCAAAACCAAAATACAAATGAAATCCACCTCATTTCCTTTATAAAAAAACATTTCATACCACATCAATTCATTCAAACACCATTTATAAAATCAATACTCTACCCTAAAATCACAAGATTCCACAAAAGGAACCTCAATTCTCTTATGAATACCCTACCATGCAATTGGAGTCACACAGCCATGTAAGGGATCTTCCAGTCTCCTCTTTTATCAATAACTTCTTTTATGTCTTGTAATTTAATTTCTATTTCACTATGGTGGGGCAAGTTATTACATATCCACATTTTTTTCCATTTCATGTATAAATGTTGAGATCATTATTTTATTCTCATTAACCTCTCCAATGAACCTCTATTTACTCCCATTACCATGATGATATTTACTAATGGATACCCAAATTATCTTAGTTATAAAATTTTGTTCATTTAATTAGGAGATATATATAATATTAAATAAATTATGACATTTATTCCCACATACCTATTATTGAACATTTTATTTAAAATTAATGAGACACCACTTTCACTCTCTTCAACCCATTTAATGAATTTTCATTTGAGGCCATTATGCTGCCAAAGTTTCACCTTGATTGTCCATGACAAAATAGATGTATTGTGAATACCATAAACAATTACTATCAAGGGGTTTCAGCTTTAAAAACTTAAGCTTCTTTGACTTGGAATTACATATATATTTATTCCACACATCTTTAATGTTGACAAAAATATTACTATGAATGAATCCATGTTGTATGATCTTTATTGAACACATAAGCATGCGAATGTATTGAATTTGATAGGTGTGTCCAGAGTTTTATAGAGCTCCACTTAAGTGGTTAATGTTTCATATCATGAGACATAAATTTGGAGTAGGGAGTGAAAAATGTTCCTTGATGGTATTTTTTACACCATGATTCCTTGGTAGTTTATCCTTGTAATATGTTTGTGATGAAATGTTCTACGTTGATACTAGATTTCCCTTGTCATGATTATCATGCTATATCATGTTCCATTCTTCATGTTTATTATTCTTAATCTTCTTTTACCCCTTTGATATGCCTTTTTTACGATAGGTATAACCTTATTCCATGATTATATTCTTACTCATCTTTGATGATCACCTCTTTTTTATGGTTTTCCTTAGGTTATCCCATTTAATTTCAAATACATGGAATTTTAGTTGCATGTTAAGTATATTTTCAATACTGTTATTGCATCCCATGTTCAAGATGTCATGATATGTACCTAATTTTCTAATACAAAAAAATTCTCTACTATTTGGGTTATATTATGTTTACTAATATTTAATAAATCATGTAATAATGTGATATAATTATTATGGATGTTACAATAAACCTGATAATATATACTGATATTTTATCATTATCTTGTCATCTAACACCCACAATTCATGCCTATAGCCACTATGTTGTTATCTCACTCAAACCATGTTGATATTCAAAATAGAAATCACATTATACTATAGGTCATCAGTATGAGCATTACATTCATTTACATAGATTTTACGACAATTTTCAACACATTATCACGTTGGATGTATCCCAATGATGATTCTTTAAATGGGAAATATAGAATACATCCTGGATATTAGTCAAATTAGTAGAAAATTATAATATATAATCCACCTTTCAGATTTACTCTATAATCACAAAAGGGACATGATAACTAGGTGATAACGTATCCTACATACCCTAATTTACTAATCCCATAAAAGGAGAATCACTATGGAAATCCCAATAACCATATTAAGGCTCTAATAGATTATGACACTGATAAAAATATGATTTTTGGAGACTCTATGGTTTCTCTAGTTTTCTTCTAAATAATTACATGATATTATTCATCTTCTAGATATTTTTTTCTATTCAAGGAACAATATACAATTAATTGCAAACAATGTCGTGATTATCAATGAATCCAATTAAAATCCTCAAATACTTCCATCATAATCATAGCCCAATTACAATTGTTATTGGAACGCTCCACTAAGGAAATAATTTTTTTTTCAATATCCATACAAGACTATAACAAATTCCCAAAGAATGACTAAATGTTTTTGGATGGATCTATTGAAATATACATCCATCTAGGAATGATAATCCTTTCCCAACATCATTATTGACCCAATCTCTGCTTTCCACCCACTCCAAAATTGACATTTGAAGAAACAATTTTGGTATAAAATGTTAGTGGATGAATGACCATGATGTTTAATAATAAAGAACACATTCAAGTTACCATGATCCTCAACCATCTATGAATCCTTAATAGGTCTGATGTGCATGGATATCTCATCCCACATCCAAATAGAATTGGATAATGCTGGAAGAAAGAAACTTATCCTATAACGTTATACCTTATTTACGGATATTTGTGAAACTAAAATAATCCACCTTTTATTGCCTCCTTATCAACCAAGATTAATAATTTATCATTTTAGTTATCATCCTGTTAGATCTAGGGTGTACATACTAATTGGATGAGTGTCTATGATGCATCAATATTAGTCTCAATATAGTTAGAAAAATCACCATACCGCGAAACAAAAAAAATATTTTAGGAGTTTGGGTACTCTAAATGGATGTCTTTATACATTAAATATTTGTACTACATATTTAACAATCCTTTCAATATATATGTAGAACTGATCCTTATCAACTATGATTGATGCATCCTAGAAAAATAACTTCTCAAAAACAATGGTCCATCAATAACTACACTTTTACTGTTCCATTTATTATCTCATTGAAACATTATACAATTATACTAAAATAATCCTTGACCAATTTATAATTTCAATGGATTTAACAAATATCAAATTTATTAGTTTGAATCAAACTAACCCAGTTTCATTGTTTCATGATTATATTCCTCTAGGTGAAGATATTCTTATAAATCATATATTCTAAATACACTTTAAATTTCTCACCTAGGAGATAGTGAAGAAATTTCATAGAAGAGTTTATGAATTCCATAATCTAAAGATCAAGAATGGGATTGTTCTTATAATAATGGAAAATAGAATAAATATATACATTACTACCCATATCCCCTATATCACAACATATCCCAAACCCATACGATATTTATTATAGTGAAAAAATTCATCACCTTCCTTAGGAACAATTAATAATGGATCTAATATCAATATAACAATCAAATCCTCAAAATATATATGATATATATTTCTTCAAACATGAATCACACCCATATGAGTATACTCAATCATTTAGGATTCAAGCCTGGATATTTTCCAAACAAAAGTCTAACAATAACAATATAATTTTCAATAATCATCAGATCGTAGAATCATTTATAAGATACTCCCATAAAATACATTCTTGAATATCATCAAGAACAAGTAAGACCCCTCATCAGAAATAAAATGGTCCAAAAATATGACCTCATGAATCAGAAACTGATATTTGGTAAATATTTCTTATAAATTATGTTCTCTCCTGATTATAAGGATTCTATTTATGCACTCAGCAAGAAATTACGCAACACTTGAATAAGAAAGTATATCTTCTCGACAAACTAAAAATAATGTATCCCATACCTAATGATATATTCAAATAAATTAATCCATAAATAGATATTGAGAAATTATAATTCCAATAAAAATAATAAGATACACATAGTTCCCAAAGATAATAATGATGACCTTCATATAAATATCATCTTCCTGAATCCCTTTCCTATTTTTTTATCCTCAGATCAGTCTGTGGAACCCACTGTGTAATCATGAACTAATAAAAATGTAATTATTCTTAATAAAGGGTAATTTATTCTTCACTATTACATGGATGTGGACTTAGTAAGGTTAAATAGCTTAGGACTCACTCCTATATTCTTTGAAAAGTGCATAGTTGTTTCCCAAGGAGAAATTCAATGATGAATAAATCCCCTTTCCTCATGATCCTTTGGATAAAACAATAAAAAATTATATTAAATTAGTTCTAAATGGTAGGAAGGATGAAAATAAATACTAATATCTAGAAGTAAGTCTATAAAAAATAAGACTTATTTCTGGGGAGGACACCTTGATTAATTATCTATAAAAAAATCTGGATACTCACTTAGAACTGTATGAAGATCACCACAAAAAAAGGAAGAATGAAAACAAGAAAAATTTCTAAAAGATGGAATGAGATAGTCTCATCACTATGGGAATTGAGACCCACTCTATAATATTATTAATCCCATTCTACTAGAAAGACATGAATGGGTGCATCAAAATAGTGTAATTGGACCTGACAATATTGCCTATTGGCATGAGACCAAAGAATAATCATATAATCATTGATAATGGTAACATAAATTATGTAATCATTGAGATGTAAAAATTATAATAAGGAATTTTTTTTAAATAATTACCCAAAACATATGAAGATTAAATAATAGTCCTAACATAATTAATAAGGAAGTGGTATAAGTTGTCATAATTCCATATGCTTAGATTTTGATCCCAACACGTTGTGAAGGTTATAGTATACAAAGTATTGATATAATCAGAATAAATAAATCTATAAGAACACACTATAACGGAAATATAACACCTCTAATTTTTTGGTCTTGACTCTAAATCCATTGGTCCAAATCCCATTGTATAAAGACATGTTACTCAATCCCACACTTTTTAAGTACATATTCATAGCCCATGAAATGAGGTTAATATCATAAACAGTTTATTATGGTAGTCCTAAACCGAGTCCCCTTAGTGACTGTGGATCCATCTCTGATTGATTATAGTGATCTCATAAAAAAATTCTTATGTTGTCCCTAATTTCCTCATAGGATAGACTTCTTGGGTTATACCCTAAAATCAAGTCTAAGGTGTCCCTTTACATAATAGAAAATGTTTTACATATGACTCAATCATAATGACTATTGGGATCTCCCACGACTAGCTCACTATTGGGGTCACAGATTCTAGTTCATTATAGAAAATGATCTACTTTTTCTTCCTACAATGTCTGAATCTCTAAAGATTTATTTCTTTAGAGAAATATTATTCCATCCATAACATCATTGTCCACAACATCTGCAATGTTTTGTAGGGAAACATGAATGAATATTTACTGAATATCATTCAATGAATATATCATTATAATCCTGGGACTGAGATAGTAACTGGGAAAAAAGATCTCTAAATAGGCTCACCAAGTCATAATAGATAGTATTATAATCCATAACATAATTTAGTTCATGCTCTACATAAGATAACTAAAATTACAATATCACTCTT
This sequence comes from Viscum album, assembly GCA_963277665.1. NCBI lineage: Eukaryota > Viridiplantae > Streptophyta > Magnoliopsida > Santalales > Viscaceae > Viscum > Viscum album. Next base: position 1,499,955,473 of record OY728122.1, on the reverse strand, counting down.
AGTGTATTAGGATTGAAATTTTTATTAAATGAGTTATTGATGTTTTTTAAGAGATATCTTCATGATACTTGTCCTAAAAGGTAGTTTCACATTACATTAATAATATATGTTTAATAAAATAGGTACTGAATCCATCCATAGTGACTTATCACGATTTTTTTAAAGTATAAAATAAATTTAATTATTTTGATCCATTCATCTTATTACTGCTGTTACTTTTCACTATAAAGGATAACTGTGTTCTAGATAGCTAATTTTTATGCAATAACATCTCTAGATTCATATTTAAAATGGGTCAAATGGACAACGTTATATATAATTCTGAATTTGTTTCCTAAAATTATAATAGAATAATAAGATTATCATAAATGAAATGTAACAAAGATTATTGATAAGAATTCAGAGATTTTATTCTCTAAGAAGTCATAATATAGAAAAAATAGTCTTCTAAAACCATATATATTATTATTAGATTATAAATTCATTAATCATATTTAGAAAAATATTTCCCAATATTATAAGATAATGAATATGGATTTTATACAAACATAGACTTCTCATTTTATCGTGAGCCTTGTAATGAAGATATATTATCCTAGCTCACTCCAAAACTAACTTCATGTTCCATATTTCTTATTGCCATCTATCATGAACCCAAAATGATAAGCGTTTTGTAAAAAAATAACGATCATTGGTTTTAATAAAAAACTCACACATTGATTAAAATTTATAATATAGAAACTTGGGTTAGTCTATATTTTCACACAAATTGTCCCTCAATAAATCCCAAATCACATCCCCGATCTCCATGGTCAGGTGAAAAGAACTTTGGTATCATTAAATGATTCTATATAATGATTTCAAGATATAAAGAACTATGAAATGATAAAAACATAGAAATTATCATAGTAAAAATATATAATAATTTGTATTTAAAATAAAACTCAATCCTAAAATTTATATCCAGACAGCTAATAATATGTTCCAAGTTTATAGTCACGAAAATGAAACCCAAGTAAACCTATGAGTCTATTTGTACATGTTTATATTCCACCACCATTCCCATAAATTTATATGGAAATAGGGTATAATAGTACTATCTTTTATATCATGATCTTCACTTTTCCTGTATATTATAAAGCTAATGAATAAAATTTTAAAAGAAAATCGTCGGGAGTGGGTACTAAGGCTTAGTAGGATACGACCATAAAATTTATTCAATGATAATATATATGTATTTTTAAGTCCATATTTAATACTAATTTCCCAAACATATCAAAATAAATCATTATACATATAAAATCACCCTTTTATTTCATTTTAAAATACATCCATATTTAAATATATAAATAAAAATGGAAAAACAATTATACTTGAGTCATAATAAAATGAATTCTATTGGATTCAAGCATCAATATGTATATAAGTTGGTCCACAAGAATATCAAATGAACATGCACAAAATGTTTCCATACAACACAAATGGAATAATCACAACATATGGTTGTAAAAGAATACAGATGAACAAGACCACTACAAGACACCAGTGATTCCTATAGTCTAATAACATTGGTTCCCAAGAATGTTTACCCACAAAACATACATATAATTATTGAATCATCACTTATTTATAAAAAATTCCACGAGATCATTAATTATTTTCATTTTCCACAATACCCAACAAGATTCTCAATGTGATAATAAAATACCATTACGTCCATGAAACAAATTTTTGTATCATTAAAATTTTACCAAGGAAATTCCATTTCATTTCAATAACCATATTTTCAGTAAATATTTTTATTAGTATACCATATAAGATTAAAACATGATCAATAATTGACAATATAAAGCCACATTTTGGTCATTTAATGAAAACAAACACATGTAATAAAATAGTTATATCACCCTCCCATTTATGTAAATAATTTAATTATTCCTCACATAAAAATTCACCTCTCATGGACTTCAAATTACCAAATTCGAAATCTATACGTAATGGAATTAAAATAAAATAAGGAATTAGTAGTGATAAACCATATAATACAGACACATCTATTAATAATAATGAAAACAAAATTTCTATGACAACTTGTTATTGTAATTGAATAGATACAGAAAATGAAAGAATATATCAATAATGTACACTACCAATTACCATACAAAACACAACATCTACTATCAAACCCCATTAATGTTCCATCAGGATAAGGGAAGAGTCAAAAATAGAAAATATAACAAAAAAGAGGAATTAGAATTTTAAAAAACTTACATTGATGAAATCCATGAGAAATTATAAATGATAAGAAATTTATACATTAGATAAGCATATAGAGTGTCATTGAGTGGATAGTTTGTATTAATGAGAAAATTGGAATTAATTTAATTTAAATATGTTTAAGGGATTCAAGTTAATTTTCAAATTTATTTATTTTGGTTGTAGTTAAATTATGAGCTCACATGGATAGGAAAACCTTGTGATATGAAGTGGTAGTGATTGACCCTTTTAAATAAAAATAACATGGGTTCATTGGAATGGTAAGTTTATTTAAAATAAAATCCTCATGATTCCTGACAATACCTGTAAAAAATTAAAAAATTTCTTGTAAAATAAAACCTCCCTCAAATGGATCACCAAGCCATTGTCACAATGTGAATATCACAAAAAGTTATAACTAATACATAACATATATTTATCACATGGATATCACTAATCAAGTTTCATGACCATTTTTCTAAAATTTTATAATTTTTACTATAACTCTTGAAAACCATGAGATCCATGTAAAGAATAACCCAAATAAAAATTTAGTATACATGAGTGTGTTACACAATATTTGTAATATATAGGAATGATCACCCAAGGATATTTATTCAAATGAACATTATTACAATTAACTTTATTAAAAGTAAGAAATAGTGAAAATAATAATTGTGGAAAAATATTGTGTTTATTTAACATGGCAAATGAAAAATATGTATTTTATAGTCATAAATATGATATTAACGTATACACATAATTTAAAAATATATTATGTTTTTTTACTATCTTTTATAAAACCATATATTATTATATTAATATGTAATTAATAAAATTGTGAGGAAACAATATATTTAAAATGGGAGAATGGAACAACCAATTTTATCACACTATATTTTAAATAACTATATATTAGTGACATGTGATTTTCTATAAGGTACACAAAATTAAAATGAATTAAATGAAATTCCCAAAAAATCTACTCTAAAATATACATTAAAATATCTGGTATAATAGGAAGTAACTATATTACATATCCAACAATGAAAAAAATGAAATAAAATTCTATAGTTGAAGCCTCTCATATGAAGTGCATTTTTAAATTCATTAGAAAGAGCTTTATTTAAAAACATTATATTTATACTAACCACCAGTCAAAATAAAACAATTATTGTATGGATGAAATCATATCAAATAGAAATTCAAGATCATAGAAATTTTAATGAGATCAATACTTACATAATAATATCCCTTAAAATCCACTATTTCATCACTTATGTGTAGATATTAGGTGGAGATATTTTTGTCCTATGTAACTATAAATTAAAATTATATAATTAGGTAAATGTTAACAAAATATGTAAAATTTCAATTTACATTCATATATATCATATTTTTTCTTTTAAATAAAATAAAATATTTCTTAACATTAGAATATTTTGTCATTAAATTTTTTATTTAAAAACAAAATTTATATATTATATATTTTTATATTTATGAAATTAAAATAAATTTAATATTTAGAATGTTAATTCATATTTGAGGATTTTATTTATATTTTTCTAAAGTAATAATTTTTTTTGAATAGTAAAAAAATTTTATATAAATTTTCAAATCTATGACTATATATAAATATAAAAGATGTGTATGAAACCGTTTAATTGTATAAATATGTATTAAATGAGTAAATATATAAATTTTATGAAAAATTTGTTGAATTTCAAGAACATATGTTTAATTTTTTTTAACATTTCTAATATTTTCATATAAATGAAATTGTTTTTCACTTTAATTAAATATAATATTGGTAAAATTTTGTCTTTCTTGATTTAAAAGAAACATATTATTAATTTTTTTATACAAATAACATGATATTTTAAAATAAAAAATTGATAATTTTAACATACATATAACGATTATGCTTTAAAAGACAATTTTTTTGAAAATGGTGTTTTACTAATTACAAGAATTTATATGAAATTTTTTTCTAAACATAAAAAAAATAAAATATATGGAATTAAATGAATGAAATCAGTAGATATCTTTTAATTAATATCTTCCATTTTATTTATTTTCATTATATTTAAATTACTGTTAAATAATTATTTTAGAACATTAAACCCAAAATGATAAATGGGAAAATTATTAGAGTAAATTAGTTGATTTTTTTTAAAAACATGTCATTTTTTGTGATATATTTAACCTTGTCTCAGACCAATAATACAATATTTTCAATTTTTTAGTTTTGATGAAATGTAAATCAATTTCTCACTTTATATTATTTTTAAATATTTACATAAATTCCATTATTACAAATTATAAAATGTCGCCTCACAACATATTTAAGATAAATCCAAATATTAATTTTCATCAAATAAATATACACAAAATACATCTCATAATTTTATTCATTGATCATATATAGAGATGATATTATTTTATTACCTCTATCTTAGTGTAGACTTCCAAGGGAATTCTCAAGTCCCCAAAGTTACTACACAATTTTCCAAAATATCATTTATGTTCTTACATACATTACAAAATATAATTTTCATGTAATGCCTCAAGATTTTATGAGATAGATTATTTTAATGACATTGTTTCCTTGTGTTATACACCAATCCAAGAATATCTTGAGCTATATAGAACACCGTATTAGCTTGTTGTATATGCAACACTATTCATAGCTTTTGTGGGACACAATTTCCACTACCTTTGATAAAATTCATTTCATGCAACACATTGTATAGATTTTTTTCAATGTATAAATGAACTATGTTTGGATTATGTTATATGAAACACTAAAGTAATCTTTTACTACATGCAACAGTAACATGGCTTGTGTTACATTCAAGAGTGACCTTCCTTGATATCTTGTATCGTACACAATACTGAGTTTCACTAAAAAATGATATATTATTAAAATATTATATACCTATCTATTATTAATAGTATTAACCACATTTTTAATTTTATATAACTTTTTAAATCATCTTTCTCATTTTATAGTACATTATGTGAGAACAAGATCAAATTTTTGAATAGAAGATGTATCCTTTAAAAGTATTGTTTTTCCGCCATTTAATGGTTCACCCATTTTAAATATAGTTGTTGGAACTTTTTTAAGTTTAATATAATGAAATAAACATCTTCAATGATTAATAGATCACAAAAAATTACTTTTGTTTAATTTTTGGTATTTTTATATTAAAATTTAAATTTTAATGAATATTAAAAATACTTTATTTTAACTCGAAGCAATCATTTTATCTAATGTTTTCATATTTTTATATTATCTTTTTAATTTTTATTAAAGAGTAATTGGATTATATTTTTATAATTTAATTCAATTTTTCTCGTTGTACATAATTTCAAAATTAAATTGGACATACAAACATGTCAATCTTTTGATAGTTATTACTTCCGAAAAATACGTTTTTTGGTTTTGACAATGAGAATTAATTTTAAATTAATTAATCCAACTTATGAGTTTAGAATTTGAAAAATGGATTCAATATTTTTTATTAGAAGTTTAAAATTTTATAAATAGGAACCTTATATTTTTAGACATTATGAATAGTTACTTTTGTAATTATTTTTTTTTATCATGGTTAAGAGGGGTAATCTGGTTAAAAAGGGTAAAAGATAATATTAAACTACACTAAAACATTTACTAATCCTATTTAATGAGCTATTTCCAAAAAACTAAATCCATGGATCTATTTTGGGACTGTATTGATTCACATGGATGTGAAAATTGAAATTTTATAAGAATTAATTCAAAGTAAATATTGTTATACCCAAAACATATATCTATTAATAAATCGATTTAAATATTATGTTATATAACAGAAATGTATGTATATTGATAATAATTATAATGATAAAACAAGTGCCAATATAAGTGTATTTTATTTTTAATTTTTATACATTAGATAAATATATTTAGTTATGAAACAATTTTTATTTAATGATTACCTCATTAATGAATGATTAAAATATATAAATAAATAAAAATTAAAATAAATTTAATTTAAAAATTTTGATACCATCCACAAATTTTTTGGATTAAATTTACTTATTAAAAATAATTTAATTCTTTTGGTTCTAAGTAATCAGGTGGGTATGCTTTTTTGTAAAATTCATGAATGAATACTGTCATAGATTGTTATAATCCATAACATAAAATAGAAAATAGTTTATTAAATGATATTAAATACCAAAAATATATAATATTTGGAAAAAAGGTTAATATAATTTTATATATGTCATAAATAACTTTTTTTTGACATTTTACATGGTATGGTAATTACATTAAACCAAAATTTGTAAATAAGTTGATATCACGGTAAGTTTAAAAAGTGTAAAATAAGGGTTAAAACAAATATATAAGAATAAAAAAATATTCAAAACCTATTTAAAAATTATTGGATGATTTTTATTCAAACTAGTCACATATTATATTTTATTTAAATATGTTTTGGACAATTATTTTATCAAAATATAATTCATTATATATTAATATTTTGAAATTTTCCTAAAGTTCCTCTCATCTCTTATAAAATTGCACTACCACCCTCTCCTCTTAACTCCGTTTTGAGCCTTCATGCTCATGCCACCGATTCCCATTTCACTTATAAACAACCTTAGTTACATTATAGAAGTAATGTATTATCAAAATACCATTTCTAGTTACGTAAAAATAAATTTAAAAGAGGCACGTCAAGAAAGAGGAAATCTCTTCTATCGATTAATTCAAATTTATTTCTTCTTATACATACACTTCATTACATTTTTCATTAAAAAGTAATAAAATAATAATAAATCCTATATTGATATGTTATTATAAATATTAAACATCCCTATTTCACTATCTATCCATCCTACAAGAAATGAAATCACCCTACATGCATACGTACGACTTAACGTATCAATGTCGTGGTGTAATATGTTTTTCACCACCACCTTACCCATATGGGTATAATGGTTGAAATTTCAACTATATATGATTATGAAAACCTTAAACTAATTCTATGTTTTTATACACCATCCAATTCAAAACGAATCAACAATTATTCGAATGATACCGTTGCTCATGTGTACATAAGGCTTACCATCTCCACGACGCGATAAGATTCATTATCCATGTTAATAATCCAAGAATGATTATAAAGTATATTATAATGACCTGAAATTTTGAATAATATTTGATTCCTAAATTTTTTGGTAATTTCATTTTTTACTCCACAAAACTATATCGTTTATTTAATGATGTGTTGTTGTTGGGTTTCAACAGTTATATGATTGTTGGCCAATAATACCATTGTAAACTATAATCTTAAAGTTAAAATTATTGTTTATAAATTTAAATGTTCTTGGTTAATTAATACAGAAAGAAAATTCAATGTCATTATATTTTAGTCTCAGGCCATATGAAGCCAATCTTTCAGAGCATGGGAAGGAGGTTGCATTACTTGGCTTTACTCTGGACCGTGCCCAAGCTGAACTTCAACATGTGAAGCTTACATGGAATCGCCTTAGTGATAAGTTCATGTTAATAGAAATCACCACATGGAAAATTTTGTTAGAGCCACCACAAGATTCTATCACCATAGTACACCTTCCACATAGGTCCTATGCTTGTGTTTTAAGGGGTAATGTAATGAAGTCTTAGTTAATTTCTGTAATACTTTGGTATAAATAAAAATTTTACTTCTTATTATGGTAAATTTTTTGAATTTCAAATGTCTATACAAATATAGTATGAATTTATAAGTGTTCTATATTATTGAAGAATTTTGGAGAAAGGGGCTATTTTAAAATATTTTTGTATTCATTAAATAATTAATAATGTGAATTGATTTTCAAAAATTTGTCTTCTTCAGTTAGGGTTCAATAGGAAATTTAAAGTCTTATAAGATCTACATAATTTCTAGTGAATAGTAATGTATGAATAGTTACATACCCGTATGAATACTATTGAATAGTAATTAATAGTAAATCTATGAAAAAAACATCAACCATGAATGTATAAATACATTTTAGACATCATGAAAGGGAAAAACGATCATTGTTTCAGTTTTGGTATTTTCTTATGAAATTAATATTTGAGATACTATTTAATATGTAATTTTAAAATTTAAATTGGAAATTTATTTTCATAAAATTTAATCCTAAATGGTTAATTTATTGTTTTATGGTTATACAATAATTTTATAGGACCTTGATTACCTTTGTTTATTTGTTACCACATGAGTTATAGTTTTAAAGTTGTATTTTTTGGAATAAATAATGATTTTATTTAAAAATAATATTTAAAATATTTAGAAAATTATTTTCATAAAATGGTGTTTATTTTTTAATTTAGTTCATTGATATTATGTTAAAGTGAATTTTTGGAATTTTTCTAAAATAGTTGAATATTCTGTGAATAGTAAAAATACAGTTTTGGGTTTCCAGGGTTTTATGAAATAATTAATGATGTAATAATTCTGGTTGACTTATGAATATTATTATATGATATTAGGTGTCCCATGTGGCCAATTCCATGGGTAAATACCATGGGAATTCTAATGGTTTTGCAAATACCACCGATGTGGAGTCCCCTGTAAATTAATAATTTTTCCCTCACTTGTCCAATAAATAGCAAGCCATTGCCTCATTATTTTCATCCCAAAATATTATTTAATAATTATATGGACAATATACCTCCCAAAAATTCCTCCAAATGTTCCCTCAAGCCTCTCAAGGTATTTAATTTTAGGCTATCGAAGTTACTCTTCAAGGTAAGGGATCCTTTCACCCTTCTCTTTTATGTAATGACTTTCTATTTGTTATGTCCTCTAGTTTCCATTTTATTATGTGGGAGTTATGTTATTCCATATAATTATAATTTTAAATTTATTTTTCAATTAATGAGTGAACTTTTTTTCTCCATAAAATTATTTTTATGAATTCTTTAGTGACGTCGTTAGGCTGCTGATTTTTCATAAATGAAATCGCATTTTCTCTTTTCCCTCAAGTTTAATTTTCATATGGTATTTCTGTCAAATATCCATACCATGATATTATTTATTTTTATTATGTAACCATACTTTATATTGAGTTATTTATGACTGTTTTTCCCTTTACCCCTCTCATTTCAATGTTTTCTAAAACCACGTTATATAGCCGTTATGCTGCAGAATTTTCCTCTCAAAATTTCTCTCCCTTTCTCTCATGAAATTCTCTTGTTTATTTATGTGAATACCCAGACCTATTTCATTTATATGGGTGTTCATAAATACACAAAAATAATATATTTTATTCTATAATTGGCATATATATAACCCTCAATCCCTTTCTGTGGGTTATAAATGACATAATGATCTTATTTTTGAGTACTTTTAAAACAAAACGATTTTCACATGAAACCCATTTTCTTGATTATACTGGGATTATTTATGAAATTTTTTATTATTATCTATGTGGATCACATGAAAGTAAAACCATATTAATGGTGTTCCCTTATAGTACTCCAATGCATTGGGTAAATAATTAATCTCTAGAGATGACATGGTTCACGGTACCTTGGTGAATATCCTCTGTAATTTTTATGACACCATTAGGATTTACCATGGTGGTATGTTCATGAATGTCAATATGAAATTTTTTATCCACATATTTATGTTATGGTTCATTTTATTTTCATTTTTAAATGACTCAACTTTCATCTCTTATGTCTTTATATTTTTATCAAGTTCTTATTGATTTGACTAGTAAACTGATTACCTTGTTTTCCTTACTAGGCCTTCTGCTCACCCTTTCCTTTGATGTATATATCCAAGATAGGAGATGAAGTATTCTAACATATTATGAACCTATGATGAAGCATTAAAATTGATTTAGAAGGATTTTTATGTTTTTTTCATGTATTATGTTCCTGATTTCTAAGACACTGGACTTTAAAGATCCTCTGTATGAAAAATGTAATGAAATGTTATGTAAAAAAGGTGGGATTCCATAGTTGGTGTCATAGGATAGTTTAGTTATTCATGGAAATTAGGCATTGAAAAAATTAGTAATTACCCTATAGAAAAGTTCAAATATAGAAAAAATTCCTGGTATTTTGGTGAGTTTTGATTAAGTGGTTCATCAAAAAAATACATCTCTGTCTAGATAAGAGCAGGTAGAGGCAGCTCTGGAACATATATTCATAGGGATAAAACCTGAAAACACATATTTAGGCTACAGTTAAAAAAAAACTGGTGCACAAAAACGGGCCTTGTTGCACTCTCGGTTACGACACTCCCAGGAGATATGTTTGGTTAATCGCATCGTTTTTATGAATCGTTACGAAGGAATTATAGAGAAATGTAATTTTTTAAACAATAAGTATTACGACATAAAATCCCTTATAGATAAGAGTCGTAAATGAAATAATTTTCTCACTAATGTTTTATTATTTTAGAAGATGGGTGGAAATAGGAGGAACCTTGCAAATGGTGATCATAATGGACTATGCGCTGACAACCCTCTGATGGATGATGGAATATAAACTTTAATGAGAATGATGAACCAACTGACTCAAATTATGCGAAATAACTTGAATAAAGATGAGAGGCCAATCTCACAGAAAATGGAACCACATTATATTTAATCCTATATGTGTCAACGACCAACAACCTTCAGTGGATCTACTGACCCACTGATTTTTGAATAGTGGATCATCTCTATCAAGAAGATATTTTTTGTGATTTGATGTTCTGAACATGAGAAGGTTACCCTGGCTGTCTATCATTTAGAGGGAGAAGTAGATCAGTGGTGGGAATTGATTAAAAATATAAGGCTATGATCGTAAGTTGATGCAATGGAGTGGGAAGTGTTCAGAATGATATTATACAACATGTATTTCCCTCAATCGATGAGAAAAATAATGGATAATGAGTATATTTTTCTGAAGTAGAGGGATAATGAATATGTGGGAAGCTAAGAGATGAACTTCATAAGTCTTTCTCAATACACCTCTATCTTTATCATGGATCCAACTGGTAAGGTTGATATATTCTTCGGTGTAGTGAGACCTCTTCTGTGGATGATTCTATCCATCTGAGGCAACGATATCTATGAGGAGATTGTTCGGAGTGTGATGAAAATCAATTTAGAGTTTGGTTAGATGCAGTGGTCTCATAAATCAAATGATAATAAGATATCGATAGAGCCCAGCTTAGGGGAGACCTTTGATCAGTGAAGAAGAGGCAAACAAGTGAAACGTCCCACGTGTATTAAATGTGGGAAGATGCATTCAGGGAACTTCAGACTTGGGAGCGGGAAATGAAACTAGTGTGGAAGAGATGTCCATATTTCGAGGAATTTCCATAATGAGGTGAAACATCAACTTCTAAACACTAAAGAAAAGGGTAAAATGGTCTAGGACCTACCTGATGTCTTGTGCATTATGTGAGGAAAACATGGGAACTTTTCCAATAACTATCCAAATCTGAGGGTAGTACATGGGATCCACCATCAGCCTCAGCAAAGGCCAAGGGTCCAAGGTCATGCTTTTACTGTCATGACAACCAAATTTGATGCTTTGAATAATATGGTATCATGTACTCTTTTTTTCCTCTGAAAGATAAAATTTACATTTTTTGATTCGGGTTCTACAAATTCATTTATTTTCTATAATATTTTTAATGATTTTAGAATCAACCCATGATTTCCTAAAAGTATAGATATCAATAAAGTCCCATAATGGAATTATCCATGAATCATTAGTATTTAGATTCTCTAGAATTTACTTTAGTGAGCACGATATTATTGCAAATATTGTAGTCATTCCCATGATGGAATTTAAAATCATACTAGGGATGGAGTGGCTCTCAAATTATAATGCTAAGATCAAATTCCAAAGCATGGAAATCTTAGTAGTCTTGAATGGGGAACCTATAATTATCTTCCAAGGATAGATATCTCAACTTGATATTTGTCTAGAAGGACCCCCTATATCCTTCTTTATGGAGTTGATCAGTGAAGTAGAATAATGAAATAAAATTTTGAGTATAGAAAATGTCCCCATCATCCAGGAATGCATTGACGTATTTTCTGAGGAGTTGTTCAGACCTCCCCCAGAAAGATAGGTAGAGTTATCTGTTAAACTCATGACAGGATCTCAACAACTATCATTGATCACATATAGGATAGAAAATGTCGAGATGGAATAATTAAAGAAAAAACTCCAAGATAATTTGGATAAGGGGTTTATCTGATTGAGTGTGTCTCCTTGGGGGCAACTTTTCTTTGTGTGATGAATATGGATGGATATTTGTAGATATTTTTTTATTTATAGATCTGAATGGGATCACAATAATGAACTAATACCCTCTTCAACGAATTGATGACTTATTTGAACAACTTCGAGGGTCTCAATTCATCCCTAAGATTGATCATCGTTCTGGTTATCAACAATTGAGGCTAAAGAAATATAATATTTCAAAAACTGCATTCTGATCAAGATACTGGCATTATGAGTTTGTCATTCTGCCTTTTGTACTAACTAATGCATATGCTATTATTATGCATTTGATGAATAGAGTCTTTAAAGTCTACCTTGATAACTTTATGGTAGTTTTTATTGATTATATTCTGATATATTTCAAAAGTCATGAGGAGTGTGAGGATCATCAAAGGTTATTTTAAAAACTCTACCGAAAGAGAGGCTTTTTGGAATGTTCAAAAAATGTGAATTATGGTTACAAAAAGTTGCTTTCTTGGGGAACATTGTTTCCAATGAAGGAATCCCACTTGACCCTACAATGACAACAGTTGTAGAGGGGTTGCCTCAGCCTACAACAATAATTGAGATTCATAGTTTCCACGGACTAATAGGATATTATAGGAGGTTTGTTAAAAATATTTCGTTAATTTCTAATCAATTAACCATGTTAACTCGAAAGGGGGTCATGATCATATGGACAATGGAGTGTGAGGAATGATTCCAAGAGATGAAGAATAGATTGGATACTACACCAATGTTAACTCTACCCTCATGTGGAGAAGGATTCATTATTTTTAGCGATGCATCTCATAAAGGACATGGGTGCATCATCATGAAAAATGAAAAAGTCATTGCTTATGCATCTCGACAGTTTAAGACTAATGAGATGAACTATCCTATGTATGATTTGGAGCTAGCAGCTGATCTTTTTTTTGATGATATAGAGGAACTATCTTTATGGGGATAAATGTGATATATAAATAAACCATAAATGTTTGAAGAATATTTTCACACAAAAGGCATTGGACAAGAGATAAAGGAGATGGTTAGAACTTCTTATAGACTATGATTTTTCAATTCATTATTATCCCGAAAGAGAAAACAATGTTACTAATGCATTAAGTAGGAAAGAAAACGTTTTTCATTCCATGATGAGGATTTAAAAAGATCCTTTGATCAATGTCCCAGTAAATCTAGGAAGGGGAATTATAAGGGAAGGGACATCATCAACCCTAACCCAATTTATTTCCCAACCATCACTACTATAGAATATCAAGAAAGCTCAGAAAGGTGATTCTTTGTTACAAAAGAAGTTTGAGGTTGTAAAGAATGAAAATTTTCCTTTGTTTAATATTGATTCAGAAGGTGTATTGAAATTTCATACAATACTATGTGTTCCATATACTCGGGAAATAAAGAAGAAGATGATGGATGAACCTCATATCTCTACATTCTCTATACATCCTACAAGAACAGAAATGTACACGGACCTTCATGATCATTATTGGTGGGATAATATGAAAATAGAGATTGAAGAATACACTTCATGGTGCCTGGAATGTCAGAAAGTGAAGGCGGAGAGACAACATTCTAATTGGGTATTGCAACCACTACCCATACTAGCATGGATGTTGGAAAATTTCACTATGGACTTCGTCACTGGTCTCACGAGAACTTCCAAAGGAAATAATGTGATATGGGTTATTGTAGACAGTCTCACCTAGACTACCATTTTATCTCCATTAGGGAATATTTCTCACTTGATCAACATTCCTGGAATAATGTAAACGAAGTGGTAAGGATGCTTGGAGTTCCACTTTCTATAATATATGATCATGATCCAAAGTATACATCCAAATTCTGGAGAAGTATTCAACATGCTCTCAGCACTGAATTGAATTTTAGTATAGCCTATCACACCTAAATAGATGGCCAATTTGAAATAACTATTGAAACACTTGAGGATATGATGAGAACATGCTCAATGGAATTTAATGATGGATGGGATCAATATACCCTTTAGTTGAGTTCTGTTACAACAACACCTTCTACCCAAGAATTAAAATGGATGCCTATAAAGCACTATATGGGAAGCGATGTAGAACTCCTACTTGTTGGGATGAAGCTGGTGAGAGAAATCCTTTTAGGCTTGATCTTGTGAAATAGATAAATGATAAAGTCCATGCCATCCAGAAACACATTAAGGATTCTCAGTGTCGACAGAAGAACTATGCCGACAATGGTAGAAGGGACTAGGAGTTTGTTGTCGGTGAAAAATCCTTTCTTTGAATTTCACCTTGAAGAGATTCATGAGGTTGTGGAAGAAAAAGAAGCTTAGCCATAGGAACATTGGCCCCTATTAAAAACTTGATCATGTAGGGGAAGTTGCCTATCGGCTTGCACTTCCTCTAAATTAAGCACATGTTCATGATTTTTTCCATGTATCTCTCTTGAAGAAGTACATACCTAACCCTTCACATATACTAAACCTAGAGGTTATATAACTGGAACATGACCTCTCTTATGAGGAGCATCCAGTGGAGATCCTGGATTGTAGAGACAAGGTTCTACTTAACAAGACTACCTACCTTGTTAAGGTGTAGTAGAGGAAACACAAATGCAAAGAAGTCACATGGGAACCATAGGAGTTTATGAGGAAAATGAACCCACAAATTTTCTCTTCTGAGGGTATGAGTTAAAATTTCAGGGTTGAAATTTCATAAGGGGGAAAACGTAACAATATGATCTTCTGAATAATATTTGTTTCAAATATTTGTTTGTGATTTCATTTTATACTCCAAAAAACTATATCCTTTAATTAATGAAGTTATAACATTGGGATTCAACTTTTATATGACCGTTGGTCAATATAACTATTGGAAACTAAACTATTATACTTAAAATTATTGTTTATAAATTCAAATGATATTATCTTATTAATATAGAAATAAGATTTGATGGCATTATCCAGTAGACTTGGGCCATATGAAGCCAATCTGTCGGAGCTTGGGAAGGAGGTAGCATCACTGGGCATTTCTCTGAACGAAGCCCAAGCCAAACATCAATATGTGAATATTGAACAGAATCACCTTAGGGAGAAGTTAATGTTGATAGAAATCACAACCCGAGCAATGTTGTCCGAGCCACCATAAGATTATATCACCACAGCACACAAAACACTTAGGTCCTATGCACGTGTTATAAGGGTATATGTAACAAATCCTTAGTTACTTTCTGTAATCCTTTTCTATAAATAAATTTTTTAATTCTTATTATGGAAAATTTATGAATTTCAAATGTCCGGATAAATATAGGATGAATTTATAAAATTTCCATATTACTGATTATTTTTTGAGAAAAGGGTATTTTAAAATTTATTGTATTCGTTAGGCAATTAATAATATGAATTGATTTCCAAAAAATGGACTTCATCAGTTGGGTTCAGTATGAAATTAACAGTCTAATAAGATCCACTTAATTTTTAGTGAATGTAGTTTTCGAATAGAAACATACCCGTATCAATAGTAATGAATATAAAATCGAATAAAAAAATATATACATCACCCAAGAATGTATAAAAACATTTTAGACATATTAAAAGTGAAAAAACGATCATACATTATGTTTTGGTATTTTTGTATGTCATAAATATTTTATTAACTAATTTAAAATTTGATTTATAATTTAAAAATGAATTTTATTTTAATAAAGTTAAATCATAAATTTTTACGTTATAGTCTTATGGTTATACGACAATTTTATGGGACCTTGATTACTTTCTTAAGGTGTTACAAAATGAGTTATAGTTTTAAAGTTTTATTTTTGGAATAAATAATGATTTTAATAAAAATTAAATAAAAATTATTTATAATTTTTTTTTTAAAAATGGAGTTCATTTTTGAATTCAGAGCATCAATATTAGATTTGAGTGATTTTTTGTGATTTTTCTGAAATAGTTGATTTTTCGATGAATAGTAAAAATAAATTTTGTGTTTTGTGTGTCTAATGACATCATTAAAGATTTAATAATGATGTATTCATTATGTTCTAATTATGAATATTAAGATATTCTATGAGGTGTCCTAATTGGCCAATACCATGGGCAAGCCCATGGTTATGCAAATACCACCAATGAGGTGTCCTTTGGAAATTAATAATTTATTCTCTCATTTTTCCTATAAATAACAAGGAATTACCTCATTAATTTCATTAAAAAATCCTTATAAATGAATCTCAGGTATTTTTACCTCCCATAAAGTCCTATCAAGGTTCCCTCAAGCCTCCCAATGTCCCGATCATCATGTTTCTAATGTTACTTTTCAAGGTAAGGGCTCATTTCACCCTCCTCTTTTAAGTAATGAATTCCTTTATGTTATGTCTTATAGTATCCATTTTATTATGTGGGGGTATGTTATTTAATATCATTCATACTTTTAATTTCATTTTCAATTGATTATATACCCTTTTCTCTCTCATCATAATGATTTTCAGGAATTTTTAAGTGACGCCATTAGGCAGAAGATGTTTTGTAAATAAAATCATGTTTTCTCTTTTCCTTCGACTTTCAATTTCATATGGTATTTCATTCAAATATCCATACCATGATATTTTTTATTTTTATTTTATACTCATAATATATTATGATTTATTTATGAGTGGGTAACCCTGTTCCATCCTCTTTGAATGTTTTCTAAAACAATGTTATATAGCTGTTATGCTGTAAAATTTTCGCCTCAAAATTTCTCTCTCTTTATCTCATGAAATTATATTGTTTTTATGTGAATACAGAAACCTATTTCATTTATATGGGTATTAATAAATACAAAAATGATATATTTTATTATTTAATTGACATACATATAACCCTCACTCCCATTCCATGAGTTATAAAGGACATAATGATCTTATTTTTAAGTACTTTTAAAACGTCACGATTTTGACATGCAACCCATTTCATTGATTATATGTGGGATATTTCTGAAATTTTTGATTATGATATATGTGTCTCACATTAAAGTAAATAAATATTAAGGGTGATCCCTGATAGATCTCCAATGCATTATGAAAGGGATTAATCTCTAGAGATGACAAGTTTCACGATACCTTGGTGAATAACCTCAGAAATTTGTATGACACCTTGGGGATTATCTTTGGTGATATGTTCATGAATGTCTTGAGGTAATTTTGTAGCTACATATTCATGTTATGGTTCATGTGATTTTCATTATGAAATTTATCCAATTCCATTGCTCAGGTCTTTATGTTTTTATCAGGTTCTTATTAATTTGACAAGTAAACTGACTCCCTTGTTTCCCTTACGGGAACTTATGATCTGCCTTTTCGTTGATGTATGTCTCTAGGTTATGATATTAATTATTTTTACTTAGGATTAACCTATTATTATTCCTTAATAGTGTATTAGAAGGTTGTTTTATGTTGTTTTCATGTATTCTGTTCATGATTTCCACGACACTAGACTTTAAAGATCATTGGTATGTAAAATGTAATGAAAAGTTATACAATAAAAAGGCAATATGACATATAGCTATAATAAATAATCATGAAATATATGACATAATATTTATATAGGATTTATATATATTTATTTATATTTCATTTACATACATTCATTCAATTTAATAAGGAAACAAAAGTAATGTTCATGTGTACATACGACCTACCGTGTCATTGAATGATGTATTCCATTTCATTTATATATGTATCAAATATGTATATATATATATTTATATACAAAATATATATGATATATAACTAATTATTTACATTATGGAAGAATGTAAATCATGATATAATTAATAATATCAAAAATGAAAATTCAAAACACGTATGATAAATAAAACGATTACTACCCAAAACGTTACTTTAACATTGAATTGACAAATGAACGTATGAGATAAAGTCTTAAGTGGATGTTATATGATATCATAAAAGCAATTATGTTTATATTACAAGATAATAATATGTTTAATCCCACTATACCAGAGTTTTGGACACATATGGAAGAATTCGGACCTAAGGTAAGGGATAATTTTGAAATATCATTTTTATCCATGATTAATAGTACCTAAGTATTCACTAGGGTTTTATTTATCCTCCATGTCCATTTTTTTTTAAAAAAAATTCTTAAAATTTTTACTATTATTACATATGTGTTTGATGTCTTTTTTACCCATTTTGACTTGTACTACATGGTATGAATGTAATCAATCTTTTGTTTACTATACGAGGTTTGTTTTTGACTTCCCAGAACAATACATAATGAGAATGTTTTTTTAACTTATAATGTATGAATGGATTTTTATGGTTTCATGAAAAATTATTTCCATAAAAAATATTCTAAACTATTTCATGTTTACATTCAACTATATTTTTTTCTCTTAAAATTTCACGATATTTTGAGAAAAGAAAAAAATTTGAAGAAGAAATTATTTTTTCCTCAAGAACATAGCCCAATTGTTTTATCCAAATTATTTTCCATTTAAGATAACACTCTTAAATAGGGTAATGTTTAAATATCTATTATTACTATTATTTGATTTCATTAATGATGGAGTGATATTTTATATGGATTATTTTTTGATGAAATGATATTTAAGAATCCAATTTTATTTATTGGAATATGCATTGATGAATGATTTATGTTTTTTGTAACATGTAAGAAGGATATCATTATGAGATGGGTAAGTCCTATATCTCTCTCTAAAAATTTGGGTAAGTATTTATATCACATGAGATAAAAATGGCCGATACGAAAAGTAAATACGGTACAATAATACATGACTAGAACGACATGTAATCCCAGTTCTATAATAGACATTATGTACTATAATTGTCTTGGAAGCAATGCCTTGGATACTATGGAAATCATAGTATTTTCTCCTTAGTTTTCCAGAATTACTTGTTTTATTAGAATGAAATTATTTCACAGTTAATGTTCTTTTATCATCCATTCCTTACGTACTACCAAGATGTATTTCATAACTCAATATTACTATGTTTAAACATTATGTTAATGTTTTTATGGTCAATTATTTATGGTTTGTTATATGTTCTCAATGTATACACTTACTGAGAATTTGAGAACTCACTTTCTATGTTTTCTTTTCCACTAGATATAAAGAAATGTTTGAGTTAGGAATAAAATAGTGGAATATCTTTATGGGATATTTTTATGATCATTCACAATGATTAGATGATTTGATCCTAAGTTTCCAAAGACAATAATGTAATAAGATATTTAGGAATCTATTTGTGTCATGTATTATCTATTCCACAAAACAAATGTAATTTATATGTATGTCAATCTTGGTTTTTTATATTTTTAATCATAGTGAATGTTCATTTAACCTTTTGAAACTACGATTTGAAAACTTTATTGATATCCATACGGATTTTTCAAAGGTATGTTTGGGGTTTTCCCATATGGTATGTCTAACTAAATATAGTAGTTCAATAATTATGGTAACGATCATGCAAAAACTTGGATTTAAATTAATATGTTTGATATTGAATGTACTCCCCCATGATAATGTTGTTTTCCTGGTACAATGTTTGCCTCTCACACAGTTCTTTTTGGGTTTTTGGAAATGTATCGAACTGGAAGGAACCATGTTCATGATCAATACACTAGAAAATGCATTTATTTTCCTCATGAACAACCAAATGTTATGGGAGATGGAATGAAAAATATTATTGTTATACTTACAAAATCTATTAATCATTCTAGACTTCCAATTTAACATAGAGGGGAACAAATTTCAATTGGGTCCTTTATGAGGAAACGTCCACCTTTTTTTAGAAAGTCTTTAGATTCACATGATTACAAACAGTGGATCAGTACCATTGAAAAGTTATTTTCCATCCTTTGATGTTCAGAGCATGAAAAGGTCATTTCGAATGTCTATCATTTAGAAGGTGAAGCAGACCAGTGGAAGAATCTAATAAATAATAATAAGTGGCAAGATGAAATTGAATCCATGGAATAGGACGAGATCCCAAACATGTTATTAAATAAACACTTCCATCGTATTCATTGATCTATATTGGAAAAGTAGCTCCTTGAGATTTTAAAAAAGGATGATGAATCTGTTGGTGCAAACAAGGCGAATATTACAAGGCCTTCAATTGATGATTTTGGCATTATCATCTAATCTGAATGTAAATTTGATCGATTATTCAGTGGCATAAATACAAGTCTTTGAAGGGTATTAGCTATAATAGAATTATGTATCTATGAAGAGATTTTGTGTAGTACTATAAAGGTAGAACTAGAAGTCGGTGTATCATATCTATCTAATGGTTTTGAATTTAAATGAATTATGGACTTCATGGAATAATCTCAATACAATGGAGAAAAGAGGATGAATGTTTCCTTATTCTCAATGTGTGGAATGAATCATGGTGAAGATTGTCTTAAAGGTACTAGAAAATGTTTCATGTGTGGAAAAGAATGTCACATATTAGTTGGATGCAGATGTAATGGGAAAAAGGTTGGTAATGATGTGAATATGAAAAAGACTACAGAGATGGCACCACCAACCCATCAATACATCAAGTGCAAGGAAATATGGTACTATGACTGCCAATGCCCTAATGCATTGGTTAATGAGGATTAACCTCAACATCCTCTTAGTGCACATTGAAATGGGAATTCACATGTGATCACTATTGGTGATGTTATGTATTCAATGAAGTGGTGCAGTGATTATGTGTTTATGTAATGATATTCCAAAATACTATTGTTGAATACTTTTTATAGTATTATAGAATATTATAATATCTATGTATTTATCCATTGTGATTTTTCATAAGTATATGGAATCGATTACTATTAAAAGTGATTCAAATATTATTGGATAGTATATGATATGAGAATAATGATGGTATAAGAAGGTAATGAAATTTTTGATAGTATTATTGAGCTCATGACTGATATAAAGACAATGTGATATTGTGGATTGTGTATATAAAATTTATGTAATTTTTGGTGTGTATAATGACTTAATCTTGATATAATGAATTTTTTTCATTATGGTTCTATGGTAATGCATTTTATTATCATTTTTCAATAGAATTCATGATGAAGGTATTCCCATGTTTGGAATGTGAAAAGAAAGAACATCCAAATGAGATATGGGTGACAAATATTTAGTCAATTTCATTCACCTATTTTTAATTTTTTATATTTTTAGTTTCTGGAAGGATTGTAATGTTTTCCATTAAGGGATAATACAATTTATATTCTAGTTTGGGTTGATTATATTATTTAATTATCTCACTATAGGTTGGCTTATGCACATTTGATATCTTGTTCAATCATTTTGTTGAGAAGGATGGAATGATATATCATTCTATCGCATGATCTGATAACACTTTAAGAATGAAAAATTCAATGTTATATCATTAAAAAGGTGATGTAGTAGAAATTGATTGGGGAATGATCAATGGTGAGATTTTACCAAAATCAAGTACGTATTTATTATCATGAAAAAATTTCAACATTCAAAAAATAATCATGAAAAAAATGTTATTTGAGTACATTATGATCTGATGAATAATATGGACCCCTAAATCATCACAAATTTATGGATTTCAAGTAGTTAAAATTCTTCATACCATATTCTCTATCACTATACATAATAACATGATGGTTATATTTCTCTTCTATATCCATGTTTTCACTTATCACTTATGTTCTCTTATGTTGAAACCCAATAATGAGTTATATTATATAACTATTATGTTTCTAAATTTCCTTTTAAATTGTTGTTTTAGTGTCACTTTTTACATTGTGGTTTTACTTGAAAGATACTTTCTAGAAGAAAACCATTTATAAACCTAAATCCTTTTGATGGAGGAATTTAGTTTTAGCGGGGGTAGATTTTAAAAACCCTAGATTTTATAGGATACACTCTTTTAATATTATTAATGACATGTTTTTATGCTACACCTTGATTGTCTTGTGATATATGAAACACCTTATTAGCTTGCAGTATACACAACACTATTTTTGCCTTGCGTTGCTAGCAATTTCATGTTCCCTTGGTAGAATTCATTTTAGGAAACATTGTGTATTTATTTTCTTCAATGTATAAATTAAATAAGTTTGGATTATGTTATATGGAGTATTAAAGTATGCTTTCAATACATGCGACACTGACTTGTCTTGTGTTAACCGCAGTAGTGACCTTCCTCGATAGCCTGCCTTATTCGCAATACTATGGTTAACTGAACAACGATATATTATTAAAATATTATATAACTATCTGTTATGAATATTAGTAACCACAATTTTAATTTTATATAACATTTTCAGTCATTTTAATAATTTTCTAGAACATGGTATGGGAAAAAAATTCAAATAAAATATGTATATTAAAAAAAATGGAATTTTACATGATTTTGATAGTGCACCCATTTAAATATAGTTTTGGGAAATTTTATAAGTTAAATATGACAGTATAAACTATTATTGGGGTGTGGAAATAAAAAATTACTTTTTTAAAAATTTTTTATTTTTAAAATAAAATTAAAATTTTAATAGATTGTAAAAAATACGGCATTTTAGCTCGGAACTGCCTTTTTATCTAATTTTTTTATATAGTTAGAATATATTTTTAATTGGGTGTAAATATTCAATGTATTTTATTTTCACCATATAATATAATTTGGTTCATTTTATGTAATTTCTATTTTAAATTTGATATACACACATCTCAATCATTAGGGAGTTATTACTTCTTGAAAACCTTTTTTTTAGTGTTAACAACATGAATTAAATTTAAATTAATTACATCAAATTCTGTATTATTAATTTGTAAAAGTGGATTCCATGTTTTTAGTAATAAGGTTAAATATTTGTAAATAGGTACCTTTTATTTGAAGACACTGTGAATAGTAATATTAGGTATTAGTTTATTTAGCATTGTTAAAAGGAAAAATCTTTCAAATAACGGGAGAAAAATAAAATTTTAATAATAATATTGAACTACCCTACCACATGTAATAATCATATTTGATTATATATTTCTGACCATTGGAATATTTGGGTCGATATTGGGTCCCCATGGATTCACATGGATGTGAAAATGTCATTTTATAAGAATTTAATTAAATTAAAGCTAATTATAATCTAAACATATATAATTTACTAAATATATTTAAATATAGTGTTATATAGAAAATATATATGCCTATAGATATTAATTATAAAGATAAAAATATTTCCTAAAATATGGCATTTTATTTCTAATTTTTAGACAATAGAAATATAAATTTAGTTGTGATAAAATTATGATGTAATGATTACCTCATTAATGAAAGGTTCAAATAAATTAATTTATAAATATTTAAATACATATAATTTGAAAATTTTCATGGCATCTAGGAAATTTATGGATGGTATTGAAATAGTATGGATTCTTTAATGCCTTTTGTTCGAAGGAATCGGGTTTTATTAAATTATTTAACAAGTCATGTATGAAAAGTTTCCAAAATTGACATAATTCAAAACATAAAACCTAAAATAGTTTATTAAATTATATTAAATTACTAAAAATCAATTATTTGTCCAAATGGTTAATATTAGTCTAAATATGTCAAAAATAAATTTTTGTGGGTTGTTTTACATGATATGGTAATTACATTAACCTATAATATGTAAATAACATAATATCACGTTATGATTAAAAAGGGTAAAATAAGAGTTTTACCAAAAACATAAGGATAAAAAGTATTCAAACATATCTAAAAATCATTGGATGATTGGTATTCAAATAAATCATATTATTGTAGAATTAAATAAATATTGACCTTTTTTAATTGAAATAGAATTCATAATGAATTAATATTTTGATAGTTTCCTAAAGTTCCATCCACTCTCTTTTAAAAGGGAACATCTTTCATCTCTTCTTCAAATTATTTTGATCCTCCAATATTGGCCAAATCCTATTAATTTTACTTATAAATATCCCTAGTAAATTTCTATAGATTATCGTCCTCTATGAAGACCATATCTATTGCTCTATGTCAAAATTTAATGAGGCACATCAAGGAAGAGGTAATCTCTTCCATCGATTCCTTCAAATTTATTTCATCTTATAATTCCTCTTCATTAGTTTTTTCATTATAAACTAATAACATCAGTATAAATAATATAATTACATATTATTATAAATGGGAAAAAACCTATTTCACCTTCTTTCCTTCTTATGAAAAAAATCACCACGCATGCGTACGTACGACTTATAGTCTCTAGGCAATGGTGTTGTCTGTTTTTCACCACCACATTAAATGGATGAGTAAAATGGTTGAAATAATAACTATATATGATTATTATAAAATGAGTCTAATTATGAGATATTATAATCCATCCACTTGAATAACATTCTATAACTATAAAAATGATATCATTGCTCATGCATATGTTTGACTTACAATATCCACGATGCATTGATATTCATTCTCCATATTAACAATTCAAGAATGATTATAATGTAATTATAATAAAAAATCATGAAATATATGACATAATAATTCTATTGGGTTTATGTATATATATATTTAAAATACTTACTTCCATTATATTCTATAAGAAAACAAAAATAGTGTTCCTATGTATGTACGACCAACCATCTTCATAAATGGTGTATTACATTTCATATATATATATTATATATAATTAATATATATGATATATAAATAATATTTTACATTATATATGTAATTAAATCATGATATATGTAATAATATCAAGAATAAAAATTCAAAACACTTAAGATAAAAAATGATTATTACCTAAATCTTCCATTGACATAGAATTGACAGATGGAGGTGTAATAAAATTTTATAAGTAAATCATATATGATATCATCAATGCAATTATTTTTCTGTTAAAAGTTAATAATATGTCTTAACCCACTATACAGGTGTTTTTGACACATACCGATTAAATCAGGCATAAGGTAAGGGATAATTTGGCAATCTTAATTAAATCCGAGATTGCATATACGTATGTATTTATTGGGGTTATATTTATCATCTATTTCCATGTTTTCTAAATATATTATTCCAATAATTATCAATATTTATATGTGTATGTTTAAATTCATTTGTTAATTTTTTTTAATTTTACTACATGCTACGGAATGAATCCTTATTTGGTTTACCATATGAGGTATTTTTTACTTTTATAGAAAATGTACGAGGATAATATTATTATTTAACTTATACAACATGAATGGTTTATTATGGTTTCATGATGCCTTATATACATGAAGATTCTCCTACATTATTTCATGTTTACATTCAACAAAAATATTTTATATTTAATTTTCACGATATTTTGAAAAAAAATCAATTTTCAAGAAGAAATGATATTTTCTTCTTGAACTATGTTCTAATGTATTATCAAAATTATTTTCTATCTAAGATTATTCTCTTAAATAAGGTTATGTTTCTATCCCAATTCTTTCTTTGATTTGATTTCATTAATGATTGGGGGATAATTTATATGGATTATGTTATGTTGAAATGATATCTATGAAAACCAATGTAATTCTTGGGTTATGATATGAAGAGTGATTTATGATTTGTGGAACTTGTAAGAACGATTTCATTATAAGATGTGTGGGACATATATCTCCCTCTAATTCCTTGGGTAAGGATTTATATCTTAGGAGAGAGACATGGATGAAATGTCAAGTAAATTCAGTTATGTAATACATGGGTGGAATGAAAAGAAAACCATGTTCAATAATGGACATTCTCCACTGTTATGGTCTTGGAAGAAATTTTGTGGATACTATGGAAATCATATAATTCTTCATTTGTTTTCCCCATATACATGTTTGATGATAATGATATTATATCATGGTAAATTTACATTATGATCCAATAATTATGTACATCCAATATTTATTTAATGACTCATTATTTCTATGTTTAAACATTATGTTCACATTTTTACGTTCAAATTTTTATGGTTTGTTTTATGTTCTCCATGTTTACACTAACTAAGCATTTGAGATCACCCATTCTTTGTTTTCATTTCAACAAGATAGAAAGAAAGGTTTTAGGTAGGAAAACAAAAGAGTAAGATATTAATGGGATAATTTGAATATCATTCACAATGATTAGAAGATATTATTACGTGTTTCCAATGGAACTTAACTAATTATATCTTTGTTTGTCTATTTGTGTCATATATTAATTATTCTACAATTAAATGAAATTTCCACATATGTTAAGCTGGGTACATTATAATTCTTATATCTATAAAACTAAATTAGTATTATTATACATAATTCTATTATTCTTATAGAATAGCTATAAATCAATGCCTCCCATTTCTATTAATATATAATAAAATTAAATTTTTTTCGTTGTGCGAACTACCTCATCCATGATGTCATGAATTTAATTTTTTACTTCCACAACACTTCACTGATAGGAAAGGTGAAATTAAGAAATAA
Organism: Viscum album; assembly: GCA_963277665.1. NCBI lineage: Eukaryota > Viridiplantae > Streptophyta > Magnoliopsida > Santalales > Viscaceae > Viscum > Viscum album. The sequence continues at coordinate 1,499,928,467 of OY728122.1, read as the reverse complement.
TTGTGTAATTTAAATTATAGTTATGTATATTATTATAGTATTAAACATCTAACTTATTCCTCTTAGAATATCTTATAAATGAAAAACTTAATTGAGGGTTGTTCATACTAGTACCCCCATGTAGTAAAATATATCATTTTTCATCATATTTATTTCATATTTACTAAACCCTCATAATATTTTTATAAAACCAATTAATATAACTAAATAATATTATTAATCATGTAAAATTATGATATTATTTCCAAAAGAGACAATATTCTTTATCATAATCATCAATTAATTATAATTTTTTCACTTTTGGGTTGGTCAAACTCGATTCTTGTTAAAAGATTTTATAAAATATCAAATATGAATATAAGATCATTAATAATAATAATATATGATATAAATAATTAAATGGGGAATTTGTTTCTCTACAATTTAAAAAAATATATTAATATAATTATTTAGGATACCAATGTTCATTTATTGAAATAATTGAAACATTATCACTAATTATTTCATCATTAATGACATTATCCAAAACCCAAATACTATGGATTTATAACATTATTTATAGATGATATAAAAATTTGGGAATGATGAACATTGGGAGAATAAAAATTAATAACACAACTATACAAAAACTATATGGAGAATATTTTGATTACTCACAACAAATATTGAAAATAGATTACAAATAACTAATATACATATTGATAATTAATTTAACTAATGTAATTAATATTTTAAAGATATTATTAAGGCTATTGAACTTATTAATAATACAGTTAGAACTATTATATCAAAGAATCAATCCATTTAGTGGAATTCATTTATTATGGTATTGGGGTTTTCCAATCATATTTTCACCCCTTAAGAAATATTTTTTACTATAAACCATATATTCATTATAATGGAAAATCTAATTCCTAATGAATGTCTTTTAAAAACTATTTTCATACATGGTGTTATGAGAGACATATCATGATCATACTAAAAAGGGATTTGGATCAAAAAGATACCAATTTTGTGATGCTTTTTGTAAACCACACACACTTTGACGTTTCATATTGAACTTATTTCTTTTACAATTGGATTCTTACACATTATTTTTTTCATTGTAAATTCTTTCCAAACTGTTATAAAATATAATTATAATTTATTTCATTTACCAATATAAAACTTAATTCCATAATTATTGTCATAGTTAGGAATAATCTATATACACATTAATGATTGTTTCCCGTACATATCCATTGTAACACCCCGATATTTTGTGAATTTTCTCAATTTAATTTAATACTTTTAAAATTTTAATATACAAAAAACTGAATAAATATTTTTTTATTATATAACTATGTTTATATTATTTGATACACAACAACAAGTTAATATTTCATTATACTCAACATCGACTTGCCATGCGATACACACAACACTTATTTTCTCTAAAACAACACATTACTGTTATAATTATTTAAATATTATATTTATACTCTATCCATTAATATTTTTTATATTTATTATAATAAATAGTTTATAAAAATTAGTTATAATGGTTTTGATAATGAAAATATATAATTTCTGGTAATGTCTTTATATGTTTTAAACTACTATATTAACGTCATTCTATGAAAAATAATAAAATTAATTTTAGACACAAATTGAATTTTATATTCGAGAAAAAAAACATTTGTATAAAGAATGTCTAAATTAATTAGGGTTAATTTGAGGTATTTTCCTGAATGGTTTTATTTTTTTTTAATATTGAAAAATACTGCTTAGTAATAAAAAATACAGCTATTTCATTTAAATAATTATTTTACATTAAATTGATTATAATGTAACAATAGTTAGATAATTAAAAAATTAATCAAATTTTAGTAATTGGAATCATTTTTATAATTTAATTAGATATAAAAAATTATTGAATTCTTGAACGTCACTTTTAATGGCCTTCTAGCCACATTTTATGGACTAGTAGTAATGATAATTTTACAAATTTTGTGAATTGAATTTTAAAAAATGGATATATATAGTTATATAATTTATGAAAAAATGTTGGCAATATGGTTATAATAATTCTTGTAAAATAGTAATGTTTTATTTTTCTTCCATAGTTAATGGAAAATAGGGCGATTAAAGGTAAAAAATATTATATTAATATAAAATTACCCTAACACATGTCTTGATTTTATTGGATATGTTTTTTTTACCCAAATAACCTATGTTAGAAACTAAGATACTTTTTAAACAACTTGTCTATGTTTAGGATACTTATTATAAGTAATACATGATATCAATTAGAGTATAAATATTCATTAAAAAGATAATATAATTATCTTCATCATGATTAATTATATATAATTTGTGTACATTATATAATTGAAATTAATTATGACACAATGATGATGTAGTAATAGATTTATTAAAGAATAATATAAATGTTATTATTAATATTAAAATAAATATAATATGAGTTATTTGATTCAATCCAAAAATTTCATATTATATTTATTACATTATAGGGATTCTTTAATGTTGATTTTTTGTAAGGAAACAATTTTTATGATTTTATAAAATATTTTGAAATAAATTGTGCCAAAATTGCTAAAAACGTGTTTTGAATAAAAATAATATTTAATTAAATTCTATATGTTTATATAAAATTATGATTTTTCCAAATAACATAGATAATGGCAAAGATGTAATAAATTATCCAAATTTGGTCAGTTTTTCATTTTATAGTAACTATATTAACGCAATGGTGTAAAAAATAGGTTACTTTAATAAAAGTTATTTTATTTAACTATGGATTCTTAAAAAAAGATAAGATTAATATTGTGACATAAACATGTATACAGTTCATTGGATCAGATAATTTCGACCAATACTCATATCAGCCTACAAAGAACTCACGTTTTAGCTATTTGAAAACGAAAATAATTTTTAATAAATTAATAGTTTTGTAGATTCCTAAAGATCCCCCCTTAGAAAAGGGAACTTATCATTCAATTTTATATACAACTCAAAATCCTTTTTGTCGTAAAAAAACTGAAAAAATTTTATCCAAAAATCCCTCCACTAAACCTAGAATCCTACCCTTACGAGGAAGTCAACTCAATTAAGAAGTTTGGAACAATCCAAATGGAGTTTCCTAATTAAGAGGCAGCGTCTTCATGTACGAAGAGAGTCAAGACACATGGTAAGGGATTATTTTTGTGCAACCTTTATTTATAGTCGACACATGTTTAATAAAATTCATGTTTCTTCTATGTGGTGTATGTACCTCCCTTGAATGACCTTTATGTTTCTTAACCACATAATTATGATATTTCTATATTATTAAAATTTTATTTTCACATCAGGCATATGATTCTATTGATTATAAAGAAATGAGGGTTGATTTCACAATCTCTTCCATCATTGGGATTTTGTTTTTTTAATTCGCCATTGGGTAAAATGTATCATTCATGTCCATTTTTTCTAAAAATATTTTATAATATTTTTGTTCTTCTCATCTGGTTGTTTGATGCTATTTTTTCCCATTTTTGACTTTTTACTATATGTTTTACAAATTATATTTTTTTATTTTCCAAAAGAATTAATTTTGTACTTTTCTAGTAAAAGTAAATGAAATATATTTTATTTTAATTTATATGGGATGAAATGATATTTTTCCAATCATAAAAACATATTTCCTTGATGTTTCCCCAAAAATATTACTAGGATAATTTCTAATAAAATGTTTTCTTTTAAAAATGTGCGACATTTTATGAAAATATAAATATTTCAACAAGGAATGCGTATTTTACTCAAGAACTATTTCATATGATTTTTATGATTACATTATCTTTTTTTAACTTGGTTTTAATTATAAATATTTTAAAATTATTTATGTTTAAAAAAAGTGATGTTAAGAGAATTCATGTTCAAAATGATCTTTCAAAATACATTCCTACCCATGATATAATAATTTTTTATTGATCCAAAATAAAAGTAACATTTTTTTCCCAAAATGGTTTGTCTTTTTATGGAATTATTATTAAAAAACACAATTATTTTCACATGTTACACTTTTAATAAAGTGAATACGAATTCTGTCTCTTTTTTCACAAGTTATAATATGATTACATGTTCATGATTCCATTTTCATTTAAGGAGTTATTATATGATTTTTAGGATCTTTTTTAAAAAATATGTACTATTTCATGTTTAAAATTCTATTTGTGGACCCTGTTTTCATGTCAATAATCCTATTCGTGGACCTAGTTTTCATGTCTAAATTGGTATGTGGGAACCTGAATACATGTTCACAATGTTATGCGTGAACCTTATTACCTATTCAAAATGTTTTGAGTGATCCAAATTTAGTGGTCATAATGTTATGAATGAACCTGTTTCCATGTATATATGTATATTCTAGGGCATCATTCCATGACCTTAATTTAATGAGAGAATCTGTTACTATTTATACAAGTTCACAATGTCACAAGTTTAAGTATATGAGAGAATTTCATGTCTTATGTCAATTTCACGATCTTATATATTATGTAATGTTATATCATTATGATTCATGTATAACTTTGATATGCAAGTAATGATCATCTAACTTTATGTCACATTCCCAACCCATTATGCTCAAGATTATGCTTATATATTTCCTATTTTTACCCTTTCTGGGAATTTTACCTCACCCATTTCTGTTGATTACATTCGATGGGTTATTAATAAAGGATTTGGGAAGATGTACTAAATATGGGGAAATTTATGGGAGATATTGAAGATATTCCATTAGGAAAGAAGAATACATTTTAATGATTCCAATAAAACCTAACTATTATCGTCCTTGGGAATGTGTTATTATAATGTACTAAATATTCATCTAAAAAGATTTAATATCCATCTATGTGAAGCATGTGTCATTATACACATATTTTTCATTCCTTACAATTTTATTCTTTCTAATTAAGAATCTAATAATGTGTTATATAATTTAAGATATATATTTTCCCTCTATTCATTTAGAATTTAATTTTTGTTACTAGTTTTATAATGTATATTTTAAAATTTAAAAAATAAAAACATAAATAATCTTTTCAATCCATTAAAAAATGTTTTACACCCAACACAAAATTTCTGTTGATAACCCTTCTGTATTCCAAAGGATACATTAAATATAATTATCATTAAAAAGTAATTATTTTCAAGGAATAATTATTTCCATTTTTAATATAATTATTAAAAATTACTCATTGGATTTTCTTTTTATAATATTGTTAAAAATGATTTCTTAAATATTTTTTATATTATTTCATATTTATTAATAAATATTTTCATAAACATTTTATTTTTTAGGAATATTAGCCTATACAGGTTTATAGTTCCTATGTGGAATTATTACTATCCTTGTTTAATAGAATTAATGTTTCCAAAATGTAAGTGATATTGTTATTTCCAAAAATATATATATAATTCTTGTAATATGTGTTTTAAGATATTTCATTTCATATTGAAATATAACATACATCATTGACGGATTGCATCAAGTGATCGATTTCACATTATTTCTCTAGCCGAATTATTCCAATTTCTTTTCAACTATATAAATAACCCATAAATTTGTTATTCATTGAAAATTACCCTCTTTTATAAGTAATGAGTATTAATCTAATACATTTACTATATGTATACACTGTATTTCACTCAACCTATTAATGCTTGTTGACTTATATTCTATATGTCAAATGATTTAGTATTGTATTTAATTAACTACATACCCCTTCAAATATATGATGTTAGTTTTGGTGACGCTTTCCAAGATATAATTTCAATTTATTTACGGTGGATATATCGATAATAATTTTACATTTATCAATTTTGACTATTATTTAATACCAATTAATGATGGTTATGTATTTTATAGTATAATTTTTAATTTATATGATTATTTAAATGGATTTAATTAGCTATAGGTTGGGGATATAGTAAAAGTCACATTAATGCATCAATATATACCAATTAGATGATCTTTTTTTGGAGTTTTTCTATATTCCAATAAAGAAACGTATGTTTTGTAGAGACAGGCCTTGCGGTTATGCTTATGACATCTATGAAAAAAATGTATTGGAAAAGGTCTTTGAAATATTTGTCTATATTTATTAATTTCACACTTTTGGAACAAGTTCATATAATCCGTCTTATCTTTTCATTTAAATTTTTACTAAGGGTATATTATTATTTGATTTTTATTTGTATAATTCAATTTTAAAAGGTTATGATTAATTTTTTTGATATGTTATATTTAGAGTAATATCTTTTATTTAGAATTTTTTTAGGGAGGTTTTACGTCATATTAAGGTTTACATTGTTTCATAAATAGTGGGAAAATATATTCTAGTTTTTAAATACCTAGGATTTATTAATTTTTTATTTTTGTTACTTATCTAATTATTTACACCTAAATTGAATTGTAAATGTATGTGATGATATTTTTCTTTATCTTATATAATTACATGATTTTAATTTCTATGAATCTATAGTATTTATCGAATCATATATTCTATTAATGAATTTTAAGTAGTATACCTCTGGGTGAGGGTGCTTAAAAATATATATTTTATATAGATATAATAAAAATTACAAGATCATGCAGATTTTTGGATCCATGATAGTGGATACCATTCACATAATAGAAAAGTTTGAATATTATCATATGATTAAATATTAAAATTAATTTTACCCAATTTTGAAGCAATAATGGTTAGAATATAATATTCATATTTAAAAAATAAAATTAGAGATAAATATTTTAGAGAAATAGATGTATTGGTAGTTAAAGGAATTTTTTTACAATTTACTAAATTTTTACAACTATATAAATTAAAGAATAATTAAAATTTCAACAAGGATAATTTTGTCAATAAAGAATATTATGGTTCAATGGATTTGTAAGATAAGATCTGAAAGAAGAATCATTATCCCACCGATGAAGATGAATACATTAATTTTCTATCCATGGTTGATGATAACACATATGTAAGATGAAGCATGGCCACTTGATAAAAAATTACATTGGATAGTTCCATAAATTGATGGTACTCCTGAAATTAAAAAATGTCATTATAATCATATTAACATAGGTTACAGATATCATTAGTTTTAAAGAATTTATAATATTTATAAGATGAATGATTGGATGATTATGAATATTCTTTAATTGGGGAATATAGATATGTGTTGGTCAATTTCACCACAAGATATATAGGGATAGTGTTAATATATTTTATTTATTTATTAATACAATATGATGAAATAGATTATGATAATATCTCACATATCCTAAGTGTTCTTATATATTACACGTTACCAGAGATTGGAATAGAAGTTTTTAAAAGATAATATTTGGAATCATCACACTAAAAATGGCTTGAAATTTAATAAACATTTAGTGGTAGAATATCGTGAGAAGAAAAAGATTTCCAGACATGTATCATCATATAAGGATCCAAAATAAACTATATGTATTTTTAAGATGAATTGGATTTATTTCAATTAGTCTTGAATCATTTAAATAATGAATTATCTAGAAGTGAAATATTGGAAGAAATCATTTTTACATAATTTAATAACACCAATAGAGGTTTTATATTTTTGAATTAAAAATTTGATACAGTATAGAAATAATAGATATTTATTTTCATTCAAATAGTCAATATAAATTTATTTATCCTCAATACGAACAAGAATAAGATGTTCAAAGAACATGGGGATGAAAGAATAAAAAAGATATTCTTCTAAAATCATTGAAAAAACTTCTTATAAAATAAGGGACAAACAAATTGATGATAAAACCCAACACACACTTAATTATATAGTTCTATAACACTTATTTTATACTATATTTGATAAAAACTAAATATGACCAGACTAATAATATTTTTATATTAAATCTCATCTAATATTTAAACAAAATATCACAAATATAGTCTTAAAATTAAATGAAAAGATGGTTTAGTGTACTCTAGAATATTATTCATAAAAAAATAATCATACATTACTTGTTAAAATTTCTCCATAATGGAATCATAATAAGCCCCCATCTAAAAATCTCATATTTTTTACTCTTATCTATATACCATGTAATGGTGGGATAAGAATGACTGAGATAAGAGTTTTCATAAGGGTAAAATATAACCTTATATCCTCAAATATTAATTAATAAACATATCATTATACATGACCATGGTATAAATATCATGTTTATAAGAATAGGAAAAAATGGGTTTTCAAAAATAAAAAATAGAAGTACATGTAATTGAAAATGGAAAAACAGTTTTCATGGTATAAGAGTTAATAAGAATGGAAAATAAACATTGGACATTGAAAAAAATATTATGTATATTACAAGAAATATCAAAATATTATTAATAAATATAATATTGAGGGTCTTTGTAAAATATATATTAATCGAGAAATAATATATTATGATTTATGAATAATTATCTTGTGACCCATTATGTGGTGGCTTAAGAAATTATATATTTACTCATTAGTGAATAAAAAATTATAACTCCTATCCTATTGGAGACATGAGTATCATAATTAACAAAAAAAAACTAGTATGCCTTATGATATAAAACATCAGATAATTCATTGGACGATGATATATGACCCCACTAATCAATAACCATATATATGTGTGATATAATATATTGATTTTTAATTATAACATGAGTCCCCATGAAATGAAAAAAACATTTTTATAATTCTTAATTGGTATCCCCTACTGTAATATGAAATGATTATGGGATGATAAAAAATAATATCTCCCAAAAAGAATTTTAATATAGTAATTTATAATTTTATTTATAATAATTAACGAAAATGGTTTTAAATCATTTTCAAATAGATGAGAAAGATGATTTAAATCATAAAATGGGACATTATAAAACATTTATTTACATAGTTGTAAATATATGATGAGATACATCACTTTCAAGAAGTCAATTTTTTTATATGTGTTCATTATAATATTTTCAAATATTTTTACAAATAAAATATCACAATATATTCTTTGAATTGGATATAATTTTTTCCCAAAGGAATTGTATATTAAGTGTAAAAATATATGACCATGAAAGGGAAAAAGATTTTCAATATTAGAAATATCATTTTGGAAATCCACATCATAAAATGAGGGTTAAATATTCAATTTGAAAATATATAAGGAGAACTATTATTATCATGAGAAAGAAATTATCATTGGATTTAAAAATTAGATATAGGGACATTGGTGGTAATTGGGAATATAACAAGTTAATAAAATATCATCAATTGAGAGTATATGAAAATCATATAAATCTATATTCAAAATGTAATAATTATGGCTCAAGAAATAAACACATGTCATGAAAAACTATTATGAATTTTGTATCTAATAAATCAATGAACTCATATATTAGTTTTTATGAGATGAATTTGTAAATAAAATGAATTTCATGAATGGTATAATATGAATCCCTGATATAAAATTATATAAAAAACATATTTTTAAAATGGAATATATATGATATAACAAGATCCATATATTTAAAAACCTTACCATTACTCAATATTTCGGTATTGGTGAATTAATATTCAATATAAAAAAAAATTTGTAATAAATTAATTTTTACATTATTAATATATATCACAATAATAAATCATCAATTCTAATTATGTATTGTAAATTTATGAATTAGTAATTTTTTATCTTCATCAAATGTTTTTAATTTATTTTGATTGTGTGTCATGATTTCAAATGTTGATATCAAAACAATTACATTTCTATACGGTTCATAATTCATTGATTGTACTTGATACATGAAATGATTATTTGAAATAATATATATGTATTTAATTTCATTCCATGTTAGTTTTAGTCATAATATAATATTATAGAATCATTTAGGAGATTGTTTTGGAAATTTTAAAGGAAAAAATGATTTTATATGAATAACAAGTGAAAAAATAATATAAAATTCCCATAAATCAATAATTAAATAATTATAATCAATTAAAATAAATAATTTATTATAATTACCCAAGTATTGTAGGGGAAATAAAATGTGATGTTTCATAGAGGCTGTAGTCTATACATATAAACTGGGGATATTTTAATTATAATTAAAATGAAATAAATATATAAATACATCATTATATTAAAAAATTTAATAACATTATAAATATAATATTTAGTAATTTAATACCTTATTTAATAGTATATGTAATTTACTGATGAATTATTAGTCACATCATTCACAGAGGGGGTTGTACGCATGTACCAATAGACCTCATATTAGTTTTTCTAAATAGAAGGCTAGAAGGTGGATACTGATTTTTCCATCTATAGAACAATCCAGTAGAATAAAAATGATACTAATGTTATTATATGATAGTGGCATAATAAAAATTGAGTTAGAAGAAGAATGAATCAAAATAATTGAAATGAAAAAGAAGTATTATGGTAGTTTCACATTATTCAACGGAATAACTCATTTGGATAATTTACAAGGCACATTTAGGATGGACTACAATGGAAAAAAATATACGAAGTGCGTAGTAGTGTCTGTGAGGTAATTTTATGTAGTCTAGTTAAACTATATGGATTTATATGTTAGGATATTTGGGGTGGGAAGGAATAATTTTATAAGTTTGAGGAGTATAATTTTTTTTAATAAATGTTTCATTATTTAGAGCACATGGCCCCAGAAATGAACTATAAGGGAGATTCGAAGAGTTAAATTTGATAAAGAGAATAAAAATACATCATGATTCATGTTATTAACATGTTTTAGACTTTTTAACCTTTGATTTATCCATTTAAGTTTTTTCTTCTATTGGTAATTAATGTTTACCATGTATGTAATTCCCAGACCCCAGAATCCCAGAGTTGGTGCATTATTTTAAAACATTGGCATAATTACAAGTAATCATTACTTGAAGGACCGATCAGTTTTATAGTCATGGAAAATAGATTGAATACATAAATGTTACATTACACATTTTAACATACAACATAGCATAAATTATATTTTAAGTACACCATTATTCCCTTAGCATAACCCTCTATATCAATCATAATACGCTTCTTCGAATTCTGGGAAAAAAACATAAGAAAGAGGTGAGATCATATGCTCAGTAAGGATAAAAATATAGAGGAAACTATCATAAATAAGCATAAACATTTAAGGAAATGTATAAGACTAAATCACAAGACTTTTAAAAATAAAATTCAGAATAATATGGATAAAATAAATCAAATAATTTCATTTACATATATTCTACTCATCATATAATCACATGTAATATCAATAGGTAATTTTATAATTATGGAATGCATAATACCGAACATCATAACCACATAGTCAAGGCCTCGTGCCAAGACTAAAAATAATATTTTTTAAAGGCCTTTTTCCAAGACACTAGTTTGTCTAATGAGACATACCAATGCATCATGGATATATAGAGGGATCAACCTGTAATGTATTCCTCATATGAACATTTTGAAACATAACATAATAATTCTTATTAAAACAAGCATATGAAATGTCAATACCTTAACCATAATTCATGAGTGGTATAAAAATAACACACCCACCATCAAAAATATCATAACTCATTTATTAAAATATTGAATATTTTATTATAATAAATAAACCTCAATAAAAAATAATCTCTAATAAAGGATGTTTACATTGTTTAAAATGACAAGTAAAACACTTTGAGAAAGGTTTCCCTTTTGTGAAATCATTTAAAAGTCACACATTTATAAAGGAAGTAATTAAAAATAAATTTTAGAATAAAAGTGAGCCACACCATTTTGAAACTTTGTAAATGAATTGAAATTTTAAAAAAATCATGACCACACAAATAATTCCCTAATATAATTTTTAAAAGATGTACATTAATTAAAAATATTTAGAAAAACAAATCGTTAAAACATTTAAAATGTTTTTCTTGGTAAATATCTCCTGTAATAAAACCATAATATATTCATTTTGAAAAAAAAAATGAAACATGGAAATTGATGATAAGAATGTCCCAGTAAATACTTATACATAAACAATCTTGGATAATAAAAAGATTGAGGAATTAACCCTTACCTTGTACATTCCATTGGTTGAGGGTATGTTTAACCTCTTGTATAATAACTATATAATTTTATTAAATTATAATAGAACCATATTCATATTTATGATATCATAGTTGATTCATTTATGGCTTTATACTACCAATTTAATAAAAATTTCTATTTTAAAATAGCATTTTCTGTAACAATGGGTTTCTTAATCATACGAGTTTGTACTTGTTATTCTTGATCGTATAACATATTTCATGATTAAATTGATTCCAGAATATAAAAAATTATTCATGTATCATATATATTTATAGTATAAGTATGTATAATAGATAGATATATGGAATGGAAAACACCGTTTAGGCAGATGGTCGGCTGTACAAATGCATAAATGCCATTTCTGTTTTCATATCGTAATAAACCGAAGTAATTGAATGATATATATTGTAATACACACACATATATATATTTCTAGTAGAATTATTATTTCATATATTAATAAGTTATTAATAATATATATTTTCATAATCATCGTTGAACGGTGAACGTGGAAATGAATATCATCGTGTCGTGGAGACGGTAGGCCATACGACCGCACGAGAGATGATGTCATTCTACTTATAGTGAAATATTATGTAGTTGGTTGGTATCATACATATAAATAATCATTAAGATGTTATAAATATTATTTACGATAATTATACTCATTATTATACCCATCCAAATAATTAACTGTGGAATAACAAACTACGCCATGACGTGGAGATGTTAAGTCGTACATACCTACATATGGTGACAATGTCATTCATAGGATGGATTGAAAAATGTATATGGTATTACCATAATTATAATAACATCACAGTTTGTATAAGTTACTAGAGTTATTATTTTGGTATGGAAACAACAATGAAAGATGATGTGAAAGAATAAAAGAACATTAAAAGAGGTTATTAAATTATTACCTATTTTTTGGGTGCTACCTTTTTATTTAGAGAAAAGGGATCCATAGGTTGGATTTTTTTACAAATTAAGGCCTCTTGTTAACATTTTTGGTACCTGAGAAGATATTTCATCTGGGTTTGGGCATGCCAAATGGCTTTTGAGTTGTGATTTTGATAGAAGGGTATGTACAATTTTATAAGAATTGAAGGTCATATTTTGAAAATCTTGAAAAATAAATTTATTATAAAATTATTTTCATTTTATAATGGCTAAAAATGGATTTATTTAGAGGATAAGGTGCGAATGGGTTGATATCCTCTCAATGATTAGGTTTTAGAGTAGTTTAGATCACTATATTGACCTTATCGTTTAGATGTAACTCTTAGTTAAATAGTTTAACTTTTAACATGTCTTCTTGTATTATTATAATATATTTTTAATAAACATACAATAAAAAGCCAATAAAATATCATGTGGTTCATTAATGACATATCAATCATTATATAATACCTTTTTCTGATACTTATATTTTTAATAATATAAAATGTTTTAATAATATATTATTTGTTTTGTAAACTCATTTATGTCAATTTTGAATGTATTTACTATTTGATTTTTGTGAAAGGCAAAAAAACTTGATTAATTCGATAAAAATAAATTAAATCAATCATAACATGTAATATTCACTTAAAAACTTGATTAATTCATCAAAATTCTAAATTTAGATTTATTTTAATATTTATAATATCAATTTTTTTAATCATTTATTAATAAGGTAATTATTTCATCATCATTGTGTCCTAAATAAATTTAATTATTTAATGTCTAAAAATTAAAAATAAAATACGATTATTTATGAAATCATGTTAGATTTCTAATGAATATTTGCAGTAAAAGTTATCTTATGTTTAACCCTATATTAAACTTTTTTAGTTATTAAACTTTTAATTATACAGTTTTATCTCTTCTTAACATAAAATAATAATAAATATCCTAATCTGATCCATGTTACCGCAGATTATCATATTTATATCCTAAGTATTATTTTGGTTGAAAAAAAACTTATCTAATAGAATTTGGACATGTTTCAGGGTAATTATAATATCATTATCACCTTTAACTATCCTATTTACTTTTAACTATGGTAAATAAAATTCAAAATTTACTATTCCTGGAAAATTATTTTCTTCATATCAAACAAAATTTTATATACAGATTTCAACCATGTCTCTCTGAATATTTAAATTGAATTCACACAAGTAATAAAATTACGTTTTATGGAAATTTGAAAATTCCCCTAGAAGGTGGGTAAAAGACCTTAAAATGTTCAATAAAATTTTATATTTAAAATATTATTATAAAATGAATCTAATGAATTAAATTAGACTAATATAGGTATGATGTATCTATTTTTACTTTAAAATAATTTTAAATTAAAAATAATGATTTAAATAAAAAATGTCGGGTTTTATGCATTATGTATTATTTTTCACCATAATCAAAAATTAAATGTTTTCAGAAAAATACCAAAAAATATAGTCTTAGATAATTTTGATATTCCAAATTAATAAATGATGTCTATTTTACCAAATTTAAAACATAGAAGTTTCATTAATTAATTTAATATTAATTCTCATTCTCAAAACCTAAAAGTGGGTTTTTAAGAATTAAAAACTATGAAAACATTGACATGTGTTTATGTAGAATTTTAAAGTTATATTACATCCAATTATCTAAATTATATTAATTGATAAAAATATAATCTAATAAATCTTCAAAAACACTAAAATGTATAATTTTACCCTTAAAATTATTTGTAATAAAAAGTTTTTATAATTAAAATTCAGTATTTTTAACTATTCATCAAAATATAAAAGTTATAAGAGAAACCCCAAAAATATATCAAAACTAACTTTTTATGTACCACTGTAAAATAAAAAGTTTAATTTTTCATATTGAATATATAAAAGTGTCAAATATGGGACTTAAAAATGGTTCTTCTATAAAAGGTTGTGAAATTGCAATTTTTTTAAAAGTACATCATTTATCAAGAAAAAATGAATTTGTTCTTATTTAATGTCTACAAAACAAATAATATGGATTTTAAAATTACATGTAGTATATAAAATTCAAAATTTATTTAATAGCATTCATAACCGCTCTTTGAATGACCAGTTTGGTAATTCGTGGTGTGCTCAATCTCGGTTTTCCATGTAGCGCAAGCTATTCAATTACATTAAAGAGATAATGGACTATGAAATACTGGTGTGTTACATTCTTCCCTCTTTCAATAAATTCTGTCATGGAAATTAGAAGGTTTTCTTTTAAAATAAATTTTTTAAAATAGAAATTACCTTTGTGGAAAACCCACATCGGAAATAAGGTTAATAAAAGTTAGTCATAATAAGAGGGAAAGGGAAATAAAAAAAAGTCACAATGAAATTATGATCTCATGCAGGAGAACATTGGTGGAAATTAGAGAGACATATATGGAGAAAACATTAAATATATATAGTGCGTGATTGAGGTCATCATTCCCAAATAATTGAATAATAAATGGAATATTTAGGGCCTAAAATCCATAAATCTATGATCATTTAAATATCATCAGTAAAAAACAATGTATTAGGATAACACATTTTTTATTTTAATATCAATTTCCTAAATTTATAAATTAATTTTTTCATTAAATAATAAAAAAAAATACTTGACAAGTAGAGTTTCATCCATCAATAATAAAATACAACAAACTAATCTTTCACTCTAAACGGTAATATAATTTAAAAATATTTTATTTATCTTAATTGTATAGGGTTTAAAAACAATTAATTTACAATTCATCTATTATAACTTATATAAAAACTACATTATACACACTAGGACATCACATTGGTTAGTGGTAGGTGATGCACCCTTGTTTCCCTTCTGTTGCGGGTTCATGTCTCGTGGCCTTGCCGGACGTGATGCGTTGTCACCCGACCTCCAGATTATACTTTTTATAACAATAAAAACATAATCTTATGAAATATTTTAACCATAAACAATCTTATCCAATGTCCAACTTATTTCATTTCAACCTTTAGACTTATCGAAAATACATTTTTCAAAACGGATAGTCCAAAATTTATATGGAAGGTAGTAGTAATGAAGATCTCTTTTTCCACATAATAACATGTTAATAAATTCATCATGTATTATATTAAAACATGGTAACACGTTGAATTATCATAAAACCTTATTGAATACATTGATGCTCCATTATTTCTTATAGAATACCTTATAAACTCCTTAAATCTGAAATTTTTGTAAACTCCAACAATGATTGAATAAAAAACTAATAATTAGTACCATGGTAGTCAATAATATCCAATATGCTTTATACAAATCAATTATATATTATTCTGAAATCATTATCTCATTTTCAAAAACATATTAAGGGTTATATTTCCCCCAAAAATATATTTTCAAATATGATTACCTTGAAACTGTGTAACTTTAGTTGTTACCATAAAATTTCAAATCCTTAATGAAAACATGCTCCCATAAAATCCTTATATATTTTATAATTTTGATAACTTGTACTCAAATGACACAATTCATTAATAAAATCTTAATAAATCTATTCATTCCTCTTCACATGTGGTAGTATCATAACTTGACTATTATCCAATAGAATCATTTTTGCTATACTCTTATGATTGGGACATTTATTCGTATAGTGTCCCTACTCCTTGAAGATGAAGCATCGTAAAATTGAAATTTTTTTCTTACTTTTTTAATCATGAACATGGTGTTCTTTTTCTCAACACACATTACTAACTCTAATTCAATTCAAGTACTTCCCATGGTGATTATTTCAACAGTTATGACATATGGTAAAATCTATGTTTCCCTTATTCCTTTTATCCATAATTTTCTCTTCCATCCTATTCCTCTCTGGATTCCCTTTATAGTCATATGACTCAAACATTTATTTGCTTGTCTTTTTAACACACAATATGATTTCCTCATATGCTGAGAATACGTGGCAGACTATTTCCTCCCTTACTATTTTCTTAAGACCATGAAAGTGGCGACCCTTCTTAATCTTTGGATCATGTATATTGCTAGAGTCACTACTACAAATACGCCCTTTATCAGCGATACAAATGGCCTTTAAGAGCTCTATAAAAGATCTATTAAAGCCGGCGAAGATAAGGGGGGGGGGGGTCGCATTTATCAGCGCTAAAAAAACACAAATAAAAGTACCAATTTATTGACACTTTTTTTTAGCGCTGATAAAGGGGTCCTATATCAGTGCATCCTTTATCCGCGGTTTAGTTTTAGTGCTGATAAAGGACCCATTTATCAGTGCTTTTAAAAAAGCACTGATAAAAGTAATAAAATTAAAAAAAATAAAAAAAAAATAAAAAAAAATTACAAACAATTAAAAAAAATCATGCCAATCCTGGGGGCTTTTATAGCGCTTGATCCCTACTTTTAATAGCACTTTCCACCCCGTCCAGTGCCCCGCACACACCCCCTCCACCCTTTATCAATGATATCCCCCCACATCCACCCCCATGTGCGTGCCTCTTTCTCCGGTAGGTTTTGAACTCGAGACCTCCCACCTGCGCACCTATGCCCTTACCACTACTCTATTTTGATTTGTTTGTAATTTCATGATATATATAAATGTATATATAGTTATATTTATTTGTATAGTAATATATATTTATATTAATATATATATAGTTATATTAATATATATAGTTATATAGTTATATTAATATATATATAGTTATATTAATATATATATAGTTATATTAATATATATAGTTATATTAATATATATATAGTTATATTTTATAAAAAATGGTCATCCCCAAAAATTTTATTAAAGAAAAAGGAATAAAAATGTACACATGAGGCGTAATGAGCTTACACCAACGGGAAATTAAAGGGGAAATCATACATACAATCGTACTCACATCAATTAAATACCCGAAACTAAATATTGCCAGTTAGCAGCCGCTGCTGTTTACCATTCCATCATCCAAAAGCATGATTTGATGATGTAACCCTCTCCTTGTGTGAAGTGAGACCGAAGTCATGATCCCCCGAGTGGCCTTGGAGCTTCTTGCCACCCATAAAATTACTCCTTGATGAAGGCATGATCTCTTTTACATCCAAGTGTTGTCTCAAACATGCAGAAAAATACAGAATCAGCATAACATCCCAACATAGTCAAAATCTTGTAGTGGTACAGAACAAGATAAAATTTAAGAGCTTATAAGTAACATCATGGGCAAGATATTCTTTAGGTGTCCACTTCCCCTCAGACTAATCCACATGCATCACAGACAAGTTTGCAATGCCCGCAGGATCAATCATATGGAAGAATGTTGGAATGTAATGTTCATCATAGTAGCAGAAATTCCCCCCAAACCCTGGCTGGTAATAACTCTGGAATTTCGAGTAGCAAAGAGAATCAATCCTTGAAATTAGAACATGTTTTTCATTCATTGTACACCACTGTGCACAATTTCTAAAGTCTTTCTTTTTATTTTCAGGTACCATATGTTCTAAGTATCTAATATAACTAACACCTAGATGACTTCCCTTCAATCGGTGCTAAGACTAAAGCAGTCTTCATCATCAAAATCTACAACAATCCAAACTCATATTCATAGAAATGATAAAAATATCCATCACATCACCATGATGTAAAAACCATCACCAGCCATAAGAAAACATGTTTTCAGCAAGCAGATCATCTAAAATAATGTAGAAACCCAGAGAGAACAATAAGTAAACGCATCAGAACATAGCATAAAAACAGATAACCAGACCAAAAATTATCATCTTCAAAAAGTCCGAAAGGAATATCAGATAAGTCTTCAACATTAAGAGACGTCTCAGAGGGGGCTATATGCGAGGGGTCATTACCAAGGATTGACCTTGAAATTAAAGCATGGATATTTCTTGAATTCCTCAGCTACTCGAATAAACATTTTTTTTCAAATATCAAGATATTCATCAGCAATCATATCACCATTTTTATATTTTCTTAAGGAAGCTGCGTCATTTTCAATTTTCCAACAGTCAAGATCCTCTGAGAAATCAAATTTCTTTTCATACTGGTAGGCATCCCTATAAGTAGGATCATTTTCATCAACTTCACTGGAGGAATCTTCTGATTTATAGTCAAAAGATTATGAGGATTCCGGAAAGGGTTCCGTGGGGACCAGCTGTGGTGGGACTTAAATATTAGTAACCTTGGCAGCATGTGAACATGTGAAAATATTCCTTTCAGTATTAGCATTATCCGTACTTCTTCGCGTTTTTGGGGATTCATTGTGATGAATCCATCAGAATCAATCAAATATTTTTCCCCTTTCGATCTTTAAAATGATAATCTTCTTCCTACGGGGAATTTTCAACATCCTCTTGTAAAGGTTCCTCATATACCAGTTGGTCAAGTTCATTTGTCTCAGGACCCTCAGGTATGGAAACTTCTATCCTGGAACATAAAGTGTCTAAATGAGTAATTGAATCATCTTTGGAGGTATAGGCATTATTTTTTTCCATTGGAATAAAAGTCTGACCAGCAGTAATCACCTCTGGAGTGACCTTCATAGCCCAAATAGATTTGGAATGAGGAAGGGGACGAGGGGGGGGGGGGGGGGGGTGGGGGTCATTCATTTTCACTATGCTTTGTGTCATTACCAATTCTAAAACATTTATTACAAAATTCAGGGACATTCTCAAACACCACATCTTGAGTAAATCCATTTTCCCCATTTTGAATCCAAATCCTCAAAGGCAAATCTTGTGAGATATATATTTCTGTGCAAATTCTAAAAACTAAGGGGCATGTCTGGTTTAGTGTGGCATTATCGAGCTTAAGAGATTTCCCAAACAGTTTAGAAATGGAGGTTAAAGCCTTCTGTTTGAATAGGTGCAGTAGTAGACTGAGAAACCATAGCCAAATTGGGGCAATGGGGGGCTCAGTATCAAAATTAAAATCAGGTGACCATTTAAAGACTTTCATGTGAGAACCCCCGAAAGACCATGAACCGCGTGACCAGAATCTATAGTAATCATCATCAAGAGAAAATCCAAATAGAATATGTAGAGGGTTCAACAATCCGATATGAAAACATGTGAATCCTATGTTATCTATGGTTTTACGATGGAAAACATGAGTGGGGCGATGCTTTGCGAACTTACCAACCAGCGCAAAACGGAGATCTGTGGAAAGAAGTTGAACTTCTTCCGTTGAGAAAGAAATCATTGTTCAACCACGAAACCTGTATAATTTGGGCGACATGCAGTGGGAGGTCGTTGCTTCATTTCACGGATGGCGACCCGCGACCACATCTGCGAAGGATTTTGCGCCAAGGATCCCCACTTGTCTAGGGTTTCATCGAGTAGCGCCCGAGGGCGGAAGCTCTCATGAATCCATCCTCTTATGTTATGATACCACCTTCTATATATATTGTTATATTAATATATATAAAAAATTATATTAATATATATATAGTTATATTAATATATATATAGTTATAATAATATACATATAGTTATATTAATATATATATATATAGCTATATTAATATATATCTCAATTTATATATATATATATAGTTATATTAATATATAGTAGTTATATAAATATTCATATATTTGTATTTTAAATAAAATGGAAATTAGTTATTATTTAGATAAATATAATATATTTTATATGTAAATATGTTTAATTATTTATTTTAAAAATTAAATTTTTAGGTGTGAATATATAAAAAATATGTACATATAGTAATATATTTGATTATAAATAACAGTGCATTATAAAAAAAGATAAAATTTCAAATACATAATATCAATATGAACGTAATAACTTGGAAAAATTCAGTCCCCAACAAAAAAATCAAATAATACCCTCCTTAAATGAGGCTTAAAATCCACAAAATGTTAAAACAATTGGGGTACCAAGACTAAAAACTCGGTTTTAGAGGCCTTCTGGGCAACATTTGGCCATGAAAATACCTTATCCAATGTCCCGCTGATTATAAAAACAGAGAGCTCATCGCAGGCTTCGATTTGATATGTGGTAGAGCTCAAACGGACACCTAGATCAAAAGTTATGGCCGTTTGAAGTTAGAGTTGCGTTTTCAACTTATTTTGGATCTTTTTTTAATTTTTTCATTTTTTTAGTCTTCAAATTATTATTAAATGACTATTACTCCATAATAATTAGAAAATTATTAATTAAAAATATTTTTTTAATTTGTTTAGAATCCATTTTCACTAAATATCTTATATATTATGTATATTAAGTGTAAATGTACATTTATACTTAGCTAAAATATATTTAAAAAGAAGTTATTTTATTTATATCAATATAACTATATTTAGATATTAATATATTAATATATTTTTTATTAATTTTTAAATTTTTTGAATTTTACCCTTTATCAGCAATTTTAAAAAAACCGCTGATAAACCCCCCCCCCCTTTATCAGCGCTACTAAACAAGCGCTGATAGAGGGGGTACCTTTATCAGCGCTTTTTTGAGCGCTGATAATGCCCCCCATATCGGCACCTTTTCGTTAGTGCTGATAAAGGGGGGGCGTTGGGAAAAAATATTTTTATGGTAGTGAGTTTTCATTCTTTCTTCTCGAATCCATTTCTATATGGCAACATATACTAGGATTGATAAAAGCATAATCAATAATCTAAAAACTAGAAAAATTATCATCATTAACAGAATATTTTCACACATCTAGTCTCTTAAACATAAAAATGGTTTCCTTACTGACATAGTTACTTATAAATCCTTGAAAATGGTTTGTTAATAAATTTTGAATTACAATAATTATATCCCTTACGAGTGTCATAACCATGAGAGCAGCATGGCTCATTGTCGTGTCCCGGGGTGCATTAGGTCATGCACAAAACTCCTTTTCAATGTTTGCACTCATAGGTACATTTGTGCCAAAGCTACCTCTATATGCTAATATCTGGACATAAATATATTTTTTAAGAAAATCCACATAATATTTTCACTACCAAAATTTTTGGATGATTTACTATAATATTCCTCATTGCCAATCTTAGGGTAACGTTCTCTATTTAGTTTTTATCTAAATCTATTTTCCTTGTTTTGTGACAATCATCCTCTAATACCAACTGTAATTCTTAGACCCCATAATCCCGGAGCCGGTTCATTATTTTTATACATTGACACGATTACGAGGAATCAATTCATGAAGGACCTATCAATTTAGCAGTCCTGGAAAATAGATTACATACATGAATGTTACATTACACTTTATAACTTAAAACACACGATAAATAATCCTTTGATTATGACATTATTATCTTATCATAACCTAGAAAATTAGTCAAAATACACTCCTTGCATTCCTAGGAAAATAATACAAAATAAAGGGGTGAGCTTATATGCCCAATAAAGAAAAAAATATTGAAAAAACTATCATAAATGAGGATAAACATATAAGGAAACATATAAGACTAAAACAGAAGCATTTTATACATAAACATTAGCATAATATGGAAAATATAAATCAAATAATTCAATTTATTTATTCACATGGATATTATACTAGTCGAGTAATCTCATTTATTATTAATAAATAATTTCATAATGTTGGAATGCATAATGCCAGACATCGTAACTAAATAGTCAAGTCCTCATGCCAATACTACAAATAATATTTTGTCAAGGCCTTGTGCAAAGACACTAGTTTGTCTCATGAGACCTACCAATGCATCGAGGAACTATTGTGGGCTCCACTCGTCACTTACAAATTGCAATGCATTCTTCACATAATAATTCTTCAACATTACATATTCATTTGTATTAAAACTAGCATATGAAATGTCAATAAATTAACCATAATCCATGAATGGAAAAAAAATAGAACATACACAGTCAAACATATAATAACTCAATCAAAAAAATATAGATGATTGTATTATATTAAATCAACCTCAATAAAGAATAATATCTAGTAAAGGATATTGACATAGTTGAAAATGTTCACTAAAAATATTTTAGAGAAATGTCCCATTTCGTTAAATCATTTAAAGTTCATGCATTTATAAAGGAATTCATTTAAAAGATATTTTTGAATCAAAGTGTCCAATACCACATGGAAACATATGAAAAGAATTAACATTTTAAAAAATCATGTCTATAAAAATAAATCCATTAAATCAATTTAAAAACATGGACATTAATTAAAATGATTTTCAAAAATGACCCATTTAAAAATTTGAAATAACGATCCTGAAAAAGAGTACCTTCAATAAAACTTTAAAATATTTATTTTGAGATCATTTTCATGAAACATAGACATAGATGATAAAAATGTCCCATTAAATACTTACACATTAACAGTATAAGATAATAATGATATTGAGAAATTAACCCTTATCTTTTACTTTCCTTTGGTCAGGGGTACGTTTAACCTCTTGTATAATGACCATAGTATTATATGAAATTATAAAAGAATCATATTCATATTTATGATATCAAAATTTATTCATTTTTGACTTTATACTACTCATTTAATAATAATTTCAATGTTAAAATAGCATTTAGGGTAATAATGACATTCTTTATCATATGTGTTTTAATTAGTTATTCCTTATCAGATAACATATATCAAGCTTTAGTTGATTCTAGAATATAAAACATTATTTATGTATCATATATATTCTTAATATAAGTATGCATAATAGATAGATACATGAAATGGAAAACACTTTTTATGGAGACGGTAGTCCGTACGTATGCATAAACACCGTTTCAATTTTCATATATATATATATATATCTTGTATAATTATTATGTCATTTAGTATATACATATTAATTATATATATTTTTATAATCATCATTGAATTGTGAAAATGGAAATGAATCTTATCGCTTCGTGGAGACAGTAATCCATATGTACGAACAAGCGATTATATCACTCTATTGATGGTGAAATCATATGTAAATGGATGGTATCTTACATATACAAAATAATTAACGTGTAATATATATTATTTACATCAATTATACAAATTATTATACCCATCAAAATAATTATGCGTCGAATAACAAACTACACCACAACGTGGAGACGGTAAGCCGTACGTACGAACTTATGATAAATTTCTCACTCATATGATGGAATGAACAAAGACTAAGGTTGTACCATATTAATAATAACATCACATTATGTAGAATTTACTGTAGTTGTTATTTTGTATTGAAAAAACCAAGAAAGAGTAAGTGGAAGAAGAATAGAACTTTGAAATTGGTGATGAAATTATTACCTTTTTTTCGGGTGATTCCTTTCGATTTGACCAAAGGTCCCATTAGGTTTTCATTCTGATTAAAGTAAGGACTATATGTTTAATAGAGGGTATTTGGGAAGATATTTTAGAAGTTATTGGATGAGCCAAATGGCTTTGTAGGGTTGATTACGTGAGAATGTGATGTACACTTTTATAAGATAGGTGAGGGTCACTTTAGGAAAATCTTGAAATATTAATTTATTATAAAACCATTTTCAGTTTCTAATGGATCCAAATAGACTCATTTGATGGATTAGGTGGGAATGAGTTGATATCATCTTTAAAAATTTGTTTTAGACATGTTTATGTCACCATATTAACCTTATATTTTAGATTTAATTCTTTGTTAAATAGTTTTACTTTTACCATGTATTCTAGTATTATTATAACAAATGGTTAATTAACATACAATAAAATTCCAAGAGAAGATAAAGTGGTTAATTAATGAAATATATATCATTATATAAGACCTTTCTATGAACCATATATTTTTAATAATATTATATCATCTAATAATATAGTATCTGTTTTAAAATCTCAATTACGTCTCTTTTGACACTATTTAGTATTATGTTTTTGTTAAAGTAAAAAAACCAGATTACTTCAAAACAAATATATTAAATCAATCCTAAAAAGTCATATTCCCCTATAAAATTATTTTAATTCATCCAATGTCTCAATTTATAATTATTTTAATATTTATAATATCAATTATTTTAATGTTTCATTAATAAAGTAATTACTACATCATCATTGGCTCACAAATTAAGGTAATTATTTAATGTATAAAAATTAAAAAAAATACCATTATGTATTAAATATTTTTATCTTTCGTATGAATATTTGTAGTAAAATTTATCTTATGTATAGTCCTTTACTAAAAATTGTTTATTTATTAAACACTGAATTTTACACTTTTATATCTTATTTAAATTAAATAATAATAAATGTCATAATCAAATCCAAGTGTGTCAAAGAGGAACATATTTTTTTCTGAAGGATGATTTGTGTTGAAAAAAACTTATCCAATATAATTTGGGCATATGTTAGGGTAATAATAATATAATTTTTTCCCTTAATTACCCAATTCTCTTTTAACCCTGGTAAATCAAATTCCAATGTTACTATTCACCAAAACTTATTTCCATCATATTGAACAACATATTAAATACTAATATAATCTATGTCTTTTGGATTTTTGAAATTCAATTCACACAAGTTGTTAAATTATATTTTATGCAAATTTGCAAATGTGCCTAGAATGTCGGTAAAAGACATTAAAAAGATCAATACAATTTTATAGATCTAATGTTATTATAAAATGACTATAGTGAATTATAATTGAGTAATATAGTTATTATATATCTATTTTTTTACATTCAAATAAACATAAATTAAAAATAATTATTTAAAGAATAAATGTCGGTTTTTTGTACCATTTAATATTTTTCAATATTCATAAAAAAATGAATGTTTTCATAAAAATAAAAACAAAAATCAGTCTAAGATAATTTTGATATTATGAATTCAAAACTGATGTCTATTTTACCAAATTCATATCATAGAAGTTTCAATAATTAATTTACTATTAATTCATAATGTTAAAACAAGAATGCAGGTTTTTAAGAATTAAAAACTATCAAAAAATTTACATTTGATTATGTACAATTTAAAGGTGATATTTAATCCAATGACGTAAATTATATTAAATTATTCAAATATAATCTAATGATACATTAAAATCACTCAAATTTATTATTTAACACTATAAATTTTTTCAATTAAAAACGTTGTTTTTAATTAAAATTTAGTAATTTTCACTATTCATGAATATATAAAAATTATCATAAAAACACAAAAAATTTATCAAAACAACAGTTTTTATGTCCCGCTTCTAAAGAAGAAGATTATTTTATAAATTTCACTATATAAAAGTGTCAAATATCAGATTTAAAAAGGGTTCTCCATCAATAGGTGGTAAAATTACATTTAAAAAAATAATTCTTTTATAGGAAAATTTGAATTTGTTCTTATGTTATTTTTAAGAAACATAAAATACAGATTTTAAAATTATACGGAGTATATAAAATTCAAATTATAATTAATAATATTTATAAATATTTTTTGAATTACTAGTTTGATATGTCGTGGTGTGCTCGATTTCGGTGTTTCGTGTACCGCAATCTATTCAGTTACTTTAAAGAGATAACGTACATGGAAATATTGGTCTGTTAAAATGTAATATAATTTTCATCCATGATAATTGGTAATTTTAAAATAATTTATATTTTTTAAAATCAAATAATTAATAAATTTTATCAGATAAAATTATTAAATTAAAATATAATTTACTCAGAAAAAATAAATTATAATGAAATAATTTTTGTATATAAAATAATATAACATAAACACAAAAAATATGAATTTTGGATTAAAAATGAAACATAATCTTATAAACATGATAAATTTTACATTTAAAATAAATAATAGTTATCGAAATTAATAAAAATAATTATATAATACATATAACATAATTGGTTCATAAAAAACCAAATATTGGAAACAAATATTCTTCATTATTCACTTATGATTCAATTGTTTTGAATAATATAAACATTTAATCATTGGATAATATTTTCTCAATAAACCCTATCATAATGTTATTTTATTAAAATTCAAATTATAAAATTTATAAACTAAATTCTTATATAGAAACACAAAGTATAATGAAATTTTATTATAGAAAAATGGTGTTTTTAGAATATTAATATTTTAATTCATATTTTCTATCAATTCATAAAAAATGTAGTGTTAAAACATTATTAATAGAAACAATATATGTTATCATAATATAAATATAAAATATTTGTTTCAGAAAGAAAATATCATAGCTCATAAGTACTATTTTTTAGAAGTTTTTTTATTTTTATATAAAAGTATTCCATATTGGTACTTAGGTATTCAAATTTAAATTCAATGGTCCATTTATATTTGAAATTAAAATTAAATTTCATTAAAAAAATAATAGTGATGTATGAAAATTAAATTTATAAATATTAATAAATTAATTAATTTGTAATTAAATATTTAAATCATTCTAAATTTTAGATACATAACACATTGAGATTTGTACATGAGGCCTTATTAAAAGATATATTTTGGTGTTAATATAACCATTTGGATAAGTTAGAATGTATTTCATATAAATTTCAATGACGTTGAATATATATGAAAATGATGTTTCTCAAAAATAAATTTTTGGAGTCTGGATTAGGATCGCTCTATAGAAAGCCCTAGAGAAGGTGACTCCCTTCCATGTTCTGGAAAATGTGTTTTATATTGCATACTTCTAAGAATATAGGACCTTTATTTCCCTTTTACACAAATATTTCATAAAGTGTTTACATATTTTTATACCACATAATTTAACCTATTAATTATAACAATAATTTATTTTTGTTACATTAAAGTATCAATGTTTTTGTTCTGTTTAGTTTCATATGTGAAATGATCTTTTACAAATTATATTTATTTTGTGGGATGCTTATAAGATCATTTTGGGGACATACAATTATTAAATGTGTAGATTTAAAAGTTATGGAAGACTCAAAAGATTAAATTATTAATGTGAATGAAATAATAATTAGTAATGTATGAAGGGATATTTAAGTTATAAATTATTTCACTAGTGATAAGTAAA
Organism: Viscum album; assembly: GCA_963277665.1. NCBI lineage: Eukaryota > Viridiplantae > Streptophyta > Magnoliopsida > Santalales > Viscaceae > Viscum > Viscum album. The sequence continues at coordinate 1,499,900,362 of OY728122.1, read as the reverse complement.
CAATAATTGTTTTTCTAGAAACAATGAAGGACAGAAGCATAATGGAAAATAATAACTGAAATATTGTTGACGACCGGATTGTTGTAGTGAAATAATAGATAAGTATGGCTCAATAACAATCCTATTTAATATCTTAAATATATACCATATGATGTGAAATGGATTATAAAAATGATAATTGGGTTTATTGTATTCATGATCATATTTGTAAAATATACTATTTTGAAATATGATATGTTACCCCAATGATTGAAGAAAAAAATTCCTTCTAAAGAATATGATTATTCAATAAAAAATAAATGAAAATTGAAATGGTAATTAGAAAAAAGAATCACTAGAGTTAAATTAATACTCCCAAAACAGAATGGATTAATGTTTATAATACAATTTTACCTTTTTACATATTTGAAACAATTAAAATTTCATATTCATGATAGTGTGATGATAATTGATGGTGAAAAAAAATTATATTATATAGCAATTCCTTAAGAGTGTTCTTAAAGAGGAAGTATTCAATGAAAAAGAAGATATAATTATTTTAAAATAAGTCTAGGGAAATATTTAAAATTGCAGTATCAATTTTATGGAATTAGGTAATTGCTATATCCTTCGTATTCTATTTTTGATTAATATTAGACATCGGTTGGATTCCACAGAGTTGGAGTTGATCAATCGCTCTACATGAAGAAGTACGAATAGGAATTTATATTGTTCCTCATTTAAAATGGTCAAATAATTTTTAGATGATTAGAAAAAATAATTGAGGAATATATTTTTAAAATACATGATATATGAGTTAGAATTGTCAATTATTAGGGAGTCATAAAATTTCCATGGACTGAATGTGGCCAAAGTAAGTCATCGTAAATTTTTTTCAATAGAAATATAAAAAATACCATATATATATATATATATTATTCAATGATTTTAAAACTCTACAGGATACTCTGATGAAGTCTTTAATGAAACATAATGTTAAGAAGATAAATGTAATGAAATATCCAAAAATAATTTAAATTGAATTATTCATAATAATGATATTACCCAACATTTTCTTTTCCACATACCGAGATTTTTAGTAGCATTTAATTCCTATGAAAATTAATATTATTTAGATGATATTATTCATTACATCAGTAGAATGATTTTTTTTTCATCTTTTCTATCATATTTAAACTAATATATTGTTATAGGTATACACTAATTCATATTAGGTTGGTACATAAAATGATAAAAAGGCCACATTAGTTGGTACATTTAATATTGGCGTTTTATATATTTCATGGGTTTGTATATTGAATAACATCATATGTATTCGAAAATTACATGATATGTATATCTCTTTTTCACATTAATGAACATAATTATTTTATATGATGAAATAACTTTATGATTGTAATGTTCGTATGATATATTCTATAATTGTAAGGGCTGTTAATTGGATTTGTATTAATTACAAAAAAATTATTTTCATTATATATGTTTATAGAATCTCATTATAATGAATCATTTCATCATGTATTTGTTTTATTGTTCGATATTATTGTTAGAGTACTTGAAAATAAAAAATCAAATTTCACACAACATGTTGAAGGAACAAACTGATGCCGAGTTTTAAGGGAATAAGGTAGATCATTGAGTGAAACCATTTCCATCAAATTATAATATTATGAAAATCAATAGATCGTCCAAAAATAACACTACGTGAAATTCTGGTTTTTTCCACGGTTATTTGCGACATGAACCCTTACACCATTGCATATAACTTCTTATTTTCGACGGGGTAAGGGTTCCCATTGAAAAAGGTTCCGTGCGCCCTACGTTCCAAACCGTGGAAGCTGGTATTTGCGACTGAAAGCACTTATCATCGCAAATAACCTGCAGTAGTAAATACTATTTGGGACGAGAATATACCACCGTCACAAATAGTATGACGGCAGGTGACTATTTGCGATGGGCCCCATCACAAATGCCTATTTATCCGCTGACCGTAATTAATGCGGTGTATGTTATATGTGAAGGGACCCGTCACAAATAGTCCTGTCACAAATAATCCAATATATATACCCCCATCAGTTTTTTTCCTGCCCCACATTCAACTTCTCTCTCTTATTTCTCTCTAAACTCATTTTCACAGTTAAAAGTTTTAGAAGTTGATTTTTTTCCCTACTAATATTCAAGTCTTCTACACATATTGAAGGTCTAGTATAAATGTATTTAAACTTTATTTAAATTACTATTAATTTTATTTTTTTATATTAATTTTAATTAATGGTAATTGGTTGTATTAAAATTATATTTAGATTGTTTTGTTGTTAGCATATGTTTTGTTAATAAATTTAAATTATTAGTATTAATTATTAACATTTACTGGTAATTATTAATTATTAATGATAATTAGTAATATATACTCATAATTAGGAATAAGTAGTAATAATTAAAAATAATTATGAACAATTAATCATAACTAATAATAATTACAAAAAAAGAAGAATAGATACGAAAAATAGGAATAAGAACGAATAATTAGAAATAATTAATAATAAATAAGAATTATTAGGAATAATTATTAATAAATAGGAATAATTTTCCATAATTGTTAATAATTAGCAATAATTGTAAATAATTAGTCATAATTGTTAATAATAAGCAATAATTGTATATAATTAACAATAAATGTTAATATTTATCAGTAATTGTTAATAATTGGCAATATTTGTTAAGAATTCGCAATAATTGTTAATAATTAGCAATAATTAGGAATAATTATTAATAATAAAGAATAATAAAAATAATTTAGAATATTTATTATGAAATAAGAATAATTAATAAAAATTAGGAAAAATTATTAATATATATGAATAATTATGAATAAATAGGAATAATTATTAATAATTAAGAATAATTATAAATAAAGAGGAATAATAATTAATAATTAGGAATAACTTGGAATAATTAAAAATAAATAGGAATAATTAGTGATAAATATGAATAATTAGGAAAAATTAATAATAATTAGTAATAAATAAGATTAATTTGGAGAAATTAATAATAATTAGTATTAATTATGAATAATTATTATTAAATAGGAATAACTAACAAAAATTATTAATAATTAACAATAATTATTAATAATTTGCAATAATTATTAGTAATTATTAACAATTAGATATAATTTGGAATAATTAGTAATAATTATAAATAAGTAGTAATAATTGGATATAATTACAAATAATTGTTATTAATTAAGAATAAATATTAATAAATATGAATAATTTAATAGGAATAATTAGTTATAAATAGGAATAATTAGTAATAATCACCAATAATTAGGAATAATTTGTAATTGATATGAATAATTAGTAATAAATAGCAATAATTAGGAATAATTAATAATAAAAAGGAATAATTCAAAATAATTAGTAATAATTAATAATGATTATCAATAATAACGAAAAATTAGGAAAAGTTAATAATAATATGAATAATTAGAAATAAATTTTTTAAAATAGGAATATTTATTTATAAATATGAATAATTAATAATAATTAAGAATAATTAGTTATAATTAGGAATAAATATTAATAAACTAGAATAATTATTAGTAATTAGTAATAAATAGGAATAATTCATAATAATTAAAATAAATAGCAATAAATATTAATAATTAGATATAATTATTTAAAAATTATTAATAAATAGGAGCAGTTGGTAATAAATAAGAGTTATTAGTATTAAATTGGAATAATTAGTAATAAATATCAATAATTAGTAATAAATAATAATTATCAGTAATAAATAAGAATAATTAGTAATAAATAAGAATAATTATTAATAAATAGGATCAATTAGTAATAAATAGTAATAAATATGAATAATTAGAAATAAATAGGAATAATTATGAATAATTAGAGATATTTAGGAATAATTAATAATAATTAGTAAAATTTACAAAAAAATAATAATAGATACGAAAAAATAGTAATAAATACGAATAATTAGGAATAATTATTACTTAATAGGAATAATAAGTAGTAATTATTAATAATTAGCAATAATTGTTAATAAATATCAATAATTGTTAATAATTAGCATTAATTGGTAATAACTAGAAATTATTGTTAATAATTGGTAATAATTGTTAATAATTTTCAATAATTAGGAATAATTTGGAATAATTAGGAATAATTATTAATAATGAAGAATAATTATTAATAATAAAGAATAATTATTAATAAAAAAGAATAATTATTTATAAATAGGATTAATTATTAATAAACATGAATAATTATTCATAAATATGAATACTTATTAATATATAGGTATAATTATTAATAAAAGGGAATAATTCTTAATAAAGAGGAATAATTTGAAATAATTAGCAATAATTTGTAATAAATAGCAATAATTTGGAATAATTATGAATAATTAATAATAATCAGTAATAATTCAGAATATTTATGATACATTAATAATAATTAGTAATAATTAGGAATAATTATTAAAAATCTGAATAATTAACAATAATTATCAATAATTAACAATAATTATTAATAATTAAATATTATTATTAATAATTAACAATATTTATTAATAATTAACAATAATTATTAATAATTAAAAATAATTAAAAATAAATTTTAATAATTAGTAATAATTAGAAATAATTAGTAATACTTATTAATAATTTAAAATATTTAAAAACTATTATTAATAATTAGGAGTAATTATGAATAATTTTTAATAAATTAGAATAATTTAAAAGGAATAATTAGTAATTATTAGTAGTAATTAAAAATAATTATTAATAAATAGAAATAATTAGGAATAATTATGAATAATTAGATACAATTAGGAATAACTAAGAATAATAATGAAAAATAATAATAATTAGTATTAATTAGTAATTAATTAGGAATAATTCAGAATAATTTGGAATACTTAGGAAAAATTAGGAAAAATAATGAAAAATTAGTTATAAATAGAAATAATTAGTAAACATTTGTAATAATTAGTAATAATTAGAAATAATTAGAAATAATTAGTAATAATTAGTACTAATTAGTAATATTTCTCAATAATTAGTAATAAATAGTTATAATTGGCTGGTAATAATTAGTAATAATTAGTAATAAATAAGAATAAATGGAAACAAATTGGAATATATATGTCATAAAAAAGAATAATTAGTAATAATTTTGAATAACTAGCAATAATTAGGAATTATTTCGAATAATTATGAAAAATTATGAAAAATTAATAACAATTCTTAATCATTAGGAATAATTATGAAATATTAATAAGAATTATTCATAATTATGAATAATTAGAAATAATTTTTAATAATTAGCAATAATTAGGAATAGTTAGGAATAATTAGGAATAATTAGAAAAAAATAATAATAATTAGTAAAAGTTAGTAAATATTTGTAATAATTAGGAATAATTAGGAATAATTAGGAATAATTAGGAATAATTAGAAAAAATTAGTAAAAATTAGGAAAAATTATGAATAATTAGTAATAATTAGTAATAATTAGTAATAATTAGTAATAATAAGCAATAATTAGTAATAATTATTAATAATTTGTAATAATTAGTAATAATTAGTAATAATTAGTAATAAATGATTTGTAATAATTAATAATAATTGATTGGTAATATTTAATAATAACCTGTAAGAATTAGTAATAATTGGGAATAATTATTAATAAATAGTAATAATTTGTAATAGGTAATAATAATGAGTAATAATTAGTAATAATAAGTAACAAATTTTAATAAATTTTAGTAAATTTTCAGAAATTGACACAATATCCAGTCGACTGACTCATGCGTCTTATTATGGAACTACTGTGATGTCAACGTCCATCTTGAGAGGAGCTCATACATCATCTTCGGGATCATAGTTTGAGGATCATTTGTGAGTTCAGTTTCAGCTGATAGTAAGCATAAAGAGCAGGAGGAGATGTGTCAACAACATCAGCATGAGGAGGGGAACAGATAAAATAAAAAGTAATACGAGGATCAGATTAGTCGACAGATGGAACAACATCACAGGCACATTGAGTACATGCGCTATCTGACTGGTATATTAGGGATGGAGTTTCATCCATCATCTCCTCTAGCTACTCTACCTCCTCCGGACAAATGATTTTTTTTTTCATGTTTAAAACATATTAATTCAAAATTTGTAATATTATCTATTTAAATTTTTTTTCTTTTATATTAGTTTGAATGTAACATAATTTAATTTTTTTTAATTTTTTAATATTTTATTTTTTAATTATATGATTTTTAATGATATTTTTTAAGATATTTATTTTTCTAAAAATGTAATTTTTTTGTAATTTTTATGATTTTTTATTTAATTTTTGATTTCATATATTTAATAATTTGTATTGTATTTAAAAATTTCATTATTTTTAAATGTTGTAATTAGTTGTAATATTTTAAAAGTTTTAATTTTTTTAAATATTAAAAAATTTATTTAATATTTTATACAATTGTACAATATTTGTATGTATAAATATTTTAATTTTTATTACTTTAAAATTTTTTAAAAATATTTTTAATTATTTAAAAATATATTTAATTTTTAAATTATTTGAATTAAATTTAATTAAAAATTTTTTAATTTTTTTTAATATTTGAATTGGTTTTTATTTTATATTTTTTAATTTTTAATTTGTTACTTTTTGTTATTATTATTTTTGACGGGTATATTTTTTCATCATAAATATTTATTTTCGACGGGCATGTATAAAATATTTTATTTTTAAATTTTTAATTTTTATTTTCAATGGGTATATTTTCCGGTAGCAAAAAAAATATTTGCGACGACCCCGTAATTTATTTTAAAGGAACTATTTGTGATGGGTAACGGGCCCGTAGCAAATAATGTTTTGCGATGGGCCTGTCATATAAGTTTATTTATTTAAAAACAGAAATCTATTTGCGACCTAATGCTTTCTCGTCACAGATAATGTTTTTTTGCGACGATCCTATGACAAAAAACCTTATATGCAACACCGTTTTCTGCAATGGGTCATTTGCGACAGGACCCCGTCGCAAATAACCCGTCGCAAATACCTGAATTTCTATTACTAGAAATATTTTTATTATCAAGAAAATAATGACAGTAAAAATTTAATATAAGTATTTTTATTTTAATTATATATATTTAATATTTATAGATGTAATTCATGATATTATTTCAGAATTTAGATAATAGTTTCCATACATAACGAGGGAGATGTTATCCATGATCATTGATGAAGGATTAAGGTATCCAAATTAACATTAAAAGGGGATTGAATTCAATATTAGTGTTTTTAAATAATGTAGAGTGATTCAATAATAATAAAGTTAATAAGATTCTTGAAAAAAAAATTAATTATCATGGAAATAATATGTGTTGATTTATGAGGATCATTTTATATTACTCTTATTAATCATTACATTTATACCAAACATGGTATTATAGTTGAATATTTCTAAATTATTATATAACAATTTGATGATGAAAGGTATATGAACACGAAATTTATCTGTTTTTTTGTTCTGATAGGTGAGTATGTTGAGTATAATTTGGTAATTTAGATAGTTTTTTAATATATGAAAAGATAATGAGGTGTAAAAAAATTACAAATTGAGAATGTGAATGTTTTTTGGTGGAATTGAAACATTAATATTTGTAAAGGATTTCCCAAATGAGGATATAAAGAAATAGGATAATCATGAAAAGTGATGTCATTATTCTTAAATGACATATAAAAAATTCTATCTATCGGTTGTAAATTTCATTTTGGTATTGTTATTGATATCATGAATGAGTTTCTCATTAAATGAAAAAAGGAAAGAGGTACCTGACAAAATCCTACACACTAATATATATATATATGTGTATGTATGTGTATGTTTCATTAATATATTAAACAATATTCTCTATAGTTATGAGTATTGGTTTAGAAATTTTATATGTTAATAGGGTAATAGTCACGCTACAACACTTCAGGCCACAAGGTAATTTACCTTTATTAAAGGGTATATTTATAAATAATTGCATAATAGAGGTGATTCATTCAATAAATATTTAGAATGGGTTATATATGTAGATACTTTTTAGTGTATATTACATGGGATATTTCATTGGGAGGTGAATGTTAATATTGCAATATAAATACTGAAAATTTTATGAATGTGTAAGAATCTCACTGTTAATGTGGGGGCAATAGTTTTTTTAATTTCCTTTTCTACATCCAATTGAATATATATTCACAATAAGAAAAATATAGTCATTCCAAGCAGTGTTATGTGGTTTATATTAGTGTTCATTTATATTTATGGAATCTATACAATGATGTAGTGCCTCATCATTTTAAATTAGATTGTGAGTGTTATTATTTATAATGTATAAGGGTCTATTCATTTGTGAAGAAGGACACATCATGATTTATTTGTAAAATATTATCATAATATATATATCCATAATATATTTTTTTTCACACAAATGAAGTAATTATGAATAAAACTATCATAGTAATATTTATTATATGATATTCCCTAGTGTGTCTCATAGAAGAATGTTTTTTTTGATATAGGTCTGAATAGATATTAGGTCACTTCATAATGGTGATTCTCAAATTATAATAGTGTAGAGTTTGAAAAATTATAGATTTATAATTCCATTCAGTAAAAAGGAATTTTAAGGAATAAAATTATTGATTATAAATATTTCTTGACTATTGTTTTTGTATCAATTTTTATCACAATCTGATGAAGGAATTTAGAAATTTTAATGATGTTGTTTTAAATCTTGGATGATATATTATATCTATTTATCCTTGTAAAGTATGGAAGAAATAAAATATAAGAGAAGCTACAATGGAAATATAAAAATATTATGGGAAAAGTGGAGGCATTATTAGATACTTATAGACTGTGTGGAAATATAATCATGTGGTATTCTAATATGATCATTTTTTAATATATCAAATGAAGATTAAGTAATTGAATTATAAACCCACTCCTCTAAAAAATCAATAATTTTCTATAGTGATCAAGGAAATTAATCCTATTAATTTAGTGAGACATTAAAAAGATTGTGATATGTTAGTTTTTTGTTTATATGAGTGCTCTAATTAAGTAAAAATGTTTAATGACATCAAATTTTTATAGAAGCGTTGTGATTTTTCTTTTGGATTCAAGGAAAATAATTATTACATGGTCTTTAATATAGCATGGTTTTGGTGAACCATGAAATTTTTTTCTATAAATATATTAATTTTATTTAATATAATTGTTAATTTTATGGTGTAAAATTTACAATTTAATAATAGATCATATTTGTTGGATATATCACTTTTTCAAAAGATTAACATTTCATAATTCAACCAACCCCTATTTCTAGGTATTTACATTGTCTTGGATAAATAGCTTTGATATTATCCCTATATTATATCATAATATTTTATTATTATTATAGTTCATTTTGTTTATTCCTCTATTTGTAATTTACCTATATATTCTATTAGACATTCCTTTTTTATTAATTTCCTTAGGAGTATCCATGAATTCATAAAATTTCAACGTATTAAAATATAGATATCTTTTTGATAGTTTTAAAATTTATAGTTCTATTAATATAATATTTTTAGTTGATCCCACCCAATGTTGAGGATATAGGTTCCCGTTATAGAGAACTAAAACATATATACATTAATATTACCACTTTTTAGAAGGTTATTAAATAAATGTCAATATGAATATTGCATGAACCATAAATGTTTACTAACATTGGAAACATCCATTCTAAACTAAAAATATATAAAATATCTCAATCATTTCATATTATCTTCTTGATAAATAGAACCCTTATGAGACATATCATTGTTAACAATTATTTAAATAGTTTTTTTCATTAATTTAGATTGAAATATGTCAATATGTTTTTATTTATTTTATTCAGAAATGATTTTGTTGGAGTACTGTAAGAAAAAATAATTAGTAATGTTATGGAAATATCATTATGTGGTCTAAAAAAATCCTTATAATGAATAATAATGTTTCCTTACATTTTTTTTCACACTATAAAATTGCATAAATTCCAAACATAATGAAGGTTATCATTATTAAAACTATTTTTATGACTTGGTAAATTGTATGATAAATCAATTTTCATAATGAATTTATCAGAAAATATATTTGAATGATATTATTCATAATATTAGAGAGATGTAAAATATGTTTTATGATGAACATAGTGGAGATTTATGTATGGTGATATCTATAAAGGCAATATAATTGTAAAACATACATTTAATTAACTATCAAATTGTAAAAAAGGAGTTGTAGAATGGTATTTGTAGAGTCATTAAGATATGTAATGGTTATTTGAGATTTGTCCTGCCCACATAATGGTACTAAGGATAAATTTTCAATGAAATCATAGTGAGGAAATTAGAAAATATTTGATAGAATGATTTTTTTCCCAAAATATATTAGTTTTAAATGTTTTGATGATTTTAAAAACCCTTATTTTCATTGTAATGAATTTTCATAAGTTTTTAAGATTAATCCTATACCAATGGTGTTGTTATTATAATGCCTTTACATTATTATATTACTTAAAAAAATGGTTAATATATTATTATTTAGAGATATTGTATTTATGATAATTCGTTATCGTGCAAAAAATAAATTCAAAATGTATTATCATATAAGAATCCGAAATTTTTTGGAATGTTATGTATCAAACATTAGTTACATATTTATCATCATGAATATAATTATTCTACACATATTGAATTATATATATCAAACACACTGAAGAAGTAAAAAATATATTTTATCAATTGAAGCCTATCATAAATTTATCTTATTGATATTGCATTATCATTTGGATATATTTTAAGGAACTTGATGTTTTTCTTAACATCATTATCACTATTAAAATATTATAAAAAGTTTAATACTAATTTAAAGTTATTAGAAACATATTTTTTATATTAATTGAAATATTTCTAATTTATATGTCAATTTTTATGAATATAATGATTCAAAAAAATAGATTTGAAACATTTATACTATAGAATTTTAATTTATATTTTGTAATAATGGATTCATGCCATTAATGGAAATTATTTTGATCTTTTCAAAGGATTTTCAACTCATTCATTGAGGTTCAATCATGTTATTAAGTCCAATATCAAAAATTAGATATAAAAGGAAGAGTTAGATGCCTGAAGTTAGATACACGAATGATAGGCAGAGACATATGCACAAATGTTGCTAACAAAAACAAATAAATCTTATATAATGAAAATATCATATATAATTTTTGTATGATGTGATTTCATGTGTATAAGTTGTGATTAAAGATCATCATGATTAAAATATTCCATATTATCTTGTAATTAAGATATATCTTCATTTACTATCGAATTTTCAGGAAATCGCGGGTAATAATAGTTTCAGAATATAATTAATAATATTTCATTATTTCAATGATGGTAGATGTGTTTGATAAGGTTTTGAATATGAAATTTATAGATATAGTCTACTTGAAAGATCTTTTACCTTTTTATCTTGTAACATGTTGTTATAATCTGCTAGGAGAAACCAAAAAAATATAAATCATAATGAAAATCAACAAACACATGTAGTAGATTGTATGTGGACTAGACTTGGGGATTTTTGTTCCCATCAGCACTATATATCAATTGTGTTCAATAACTTTCTGTTATTAATTTTTATTTAAGACACCTATTTTTATTTTATAAAATATTTGAACATAGATACATAAAAAATAGTAGTCTTAATAAATGAAATATTTTTCAACTAAATTATCCCCCTCTTTAATATTTAGATATCTATTCCTCGTAAAAATAATTGTTATTCGATTTCATAATTATTGATCTGAAAATGCTAAAGGTTTATATCCAATAATCTAGATTAAAATGTCTGATATGTATAATAACAACGGTTTTTATTCAATGGATAGAGATTCATATATTAAAGTATCAAATTATTGTTGCTTGAATGCTTGAAATTTGGGATTTTATAACTGAAGGATAACATGATCTCAATCCTAAAGGGACTAATGTTATAATATATAGATTAGGACTAGATGAGTTTAATAATGATTCTCAATATAAAAAACCACATTAAATGTTGACTAATATATTATTTTCTCTTGATGTCATATAAAATTAAAAGTCTTTTAGATGAAATATTTGCAAACATAAGTTCAATACATTAAAAATGGATAACGGAGAAAGTATTAAATAGTTGAATAAAATATTCAGTGATATTTTGAATAATAATTATTTTCTATGAACACCAGTTACGGAGCCCAATCAAGAATTTAATGTTATAATAATTTCCCCCATATATTGAGTGGAATTTATTATAAAATTATAAAATAAATTTATTTCATGAGTTTCAAAATAAACAACCTCATTTTAAATACTATGATGAATGACATTGAAATAGATACAGAAGATGACGATTATATAATGGTAAAGAATGAAATTTTTTCCTTGAAGGATTCTATTTTTAAGGGTTAAAAAAATAAGGTAGGTATATATATCTGTGAAAAATTCGAATAAGATGTCCCCTAGAGGAAATGAATATCCATCAATGAACTATAAAATTTGAAGTAGATATTTAATATGTTATTTAACATACTAATAGGTCACTTATGATTATTAAAAATGTATTGTAATCATAATAAACACTTTAATGAAGTAATCTGTTTGGAGTGGAAAAATAAGGGAAAAATCAAGCTAGGATGTCCATAATCATTTGAAAATAAAAAGGTCTAAAAAATAATCTTAATAATGATTGGATATAAGAAGAAACAAATAAATCTATGAAGGAGACGAAGAGTTTTTATAAATACATAAAATAATGTTTATCATTTCAGTTAGAAGATGAATCCCTTAATAAAAGGTAATTGCTGGTCTTATAGATCATTTAGATGATTTACAATCATATAACACATCTAATCATGATCATGAGTCAAAAAATGAAAAATTTTCTAATGAATATTTATAAGAATACATTAAAATTTAAGACACTAAATATGAGTGTTTCAAATAGAAAAAAGGCTTCAATAAATCATAGAGAAAAATTCCAACATTGAGGATAACCTAAAGGAAAAAAATTTAGATTTAAAAGATTATTTAAAAACAGCATTTCATCATTGGTATTAAATTTGAAATTATTCTAACACCTATAAACTGAAAATATTATAATTTTATTTTAAATCAGAAAGTATTTTTTTAGAACTATTTTTCAAAATGTGTTGAATTTTTTGTTTCTGAAAACAAAAATAGATTGGGATCTCCAAGAATCTTCTATCTCACATTGGACTACTACAAAAATGGGATTTATCAGCGCTCAAAAAGGGCATTATCAGCACTAAAAAAGCACTGTAATGCTCAGTGCTGATAAAGGGATACTTTATCAGTGCTCAAAAAGCGCTGATAAATTTCACATTTATCAGCGCTAAAAAATAGATGATAATGGGTTAGTTTAAGAGAATTAAAAGAATGCTGATAAATGCTTCCTTTGTCATTGCTATATTAGCGATGATAAAAGCCATGTTTGTTGCAAATGAATTGTTGCAACATCACACCCAAACATCACCTGCAAAAAATTGAACAACTCAATATGTATACCCATACAATATTAAAACATAAATCATAAGTTAATTACACCATGTATACACATAAACCATTAACACATAATTTATAAGTTAATTAAACACATAAAGAATTATATTTACAATTCAAGGGGTTGGGGGGCTGTTCAGGGGTTTTTGGTGGCTGTCCAAGGGGGTGTAGGGGGTGTCCGACGGGAAGGGGGTGTCTTAGGGGATAGGGGTTTCCGGGGGTGGGGGCAGTCCAGGAGGTTGGGGGGAAGTCCAAGGAGGGTGGTGGTTTCCAGGGGTGTGTCTAGGTGGTGGGGAGGTGTCTAGGAGAGGGGGTCCAGGTCTGGGGGGTGTACATGTGGGTGTCCAGGGGATGGGCTAGTGTCTAAAGTGTGTGTGGGGGGGGGGGGGGGCTTTTCAGGGGGTAGGGATGTCCGGGGGGTGGGGGTGGTCCAAGGGGTTGGGGGCTGTCCAAAGGGGGTGGGGTGGTGTCCCGGAGGGTGGGATGGGGGTGTCCAGGGGGATATGGGTGTCTAGGGGGTGGGGGGTCCAGGGGAGTAGGGGTGTCCAGGGGGTGGGGGTGGTCCAGCGGGTTGCTGGGGCTGTCTAAGGGGGTTTGGTGGTGTCCAAGGAGGGGGTGTCTAAGTGGGGGGGGGGGGGGAATTCTAGGGGTTGTCGGGGGTGTGTCCAAGGGGTTTTTGTGGTTCTCAATGGGGGTGGGATGGTGTCTCGGAGGGTGGGGTTTATCGTCCATGGGTGGGGGGTGTCGAGGGGGGTTGGGGGTATCCAGGTGGTGGTGTGGTGTCAAGGAGGGGTGGGGGTGCCGTCCAGGAGGTGGTGGTTGTCCAGCGGGGTGGGGGTGTATGGGGGGGGGATGTACAAGGTGGGGGATGACTCGTACACGTCATAAAGGTCCTGTAGATTTTTCTCCTAAAATATCAAGACAATCTGAACGCATTTGGTCAGATAGGTCAGTTGTTGTTTTCACTTAAAATTGTGTCCATTTTAATCAAAAGGGAGACACTTTGAGTGGTATCGGAAGCACCATGCCTCATATTGAGGTGGTGTTAACTCATAAACATCCCTAACGCACCCGTGGATCGTTCACCTAAAGGATCAATACAATCAAATTGTGTTTGGGTGGTTTTCCGTTGGTCAGTTGTTGTTTTCACTTAAATATTTGTCCATTTTTTTAAAAGAAAAACCCTTTGAGTGGTACCGGCCTCACCGTGCCTCTGATTCAGGTGGGGATGACTCGTAAATGTAACAAATGACCATTGGATCATTCTTATAAATGATCAATACACTCTGAATGTGTTTGGTCAGATTTATGAATGTCAGTTGTTGTTTTCACTTAAAAATCTGTCAATTTTAAACAAAAGAGAGACCCTTTGAGTGGTGCCGACCACACCGAATCTCAGATTGAAGCGGGTATGACTCATACACATCACAAAGGACCTGAGAATAATTATCCAAAAGGATACATACAATCCAAATGCATTTGGTCAGAATTCCGTACTTCAGTTGTTGTTTTCACTTAAAAATCTGTCCATTTTAAACAAAAGACAGACCCTTTGAGTGGTGCCAGCCACACTGTTCCTCAGATTGAGGTGGGGATGACACGTACATGTCTCCAACGCACCTGTATATCATTATATTAAAGGATCAACATATTCCGAATTCGTTTGGTTGGATTTCAATAGGTCAGTTGTTGTTTTCACTTAAAATTGTGTCCATTTTAAACAAAAGAGAGACCCTTTGAGTTGTATCGGCCACACCATGCCTTGGATTGAGGCAAGGTTGACTCGTACACGTCCCTAATGAAATCATGGATTGTTCTATTAAAGGATCAATGCAATACAACTATTTTTGGTTGGATTTCCATAGGTCAGTTATTGTTTTCACTTAAAATTGTATCCATGTTAAACAAAAGAGAGACCCTTTGTGTGATACCACCCACACCATGCCTCAGATTGAGACAAGGATGGCTACAACATGTCACAAAGAAAATGTCGATAGTTCTCCTAGTGGATGAATAAAATCACAATTTTTTTGGGGGGATTTCCATAGTTTAGTTGTTGTTTTCACTTAAAATTGTGTCAATTTTTAACAAAAGAGAGACCCTTTGTTTGATATAGGCCACACCGTGCATCATATTGAGTGTGGGATGACTCATACACGTTACAATGGACCTTTGGATTGTTCTCCAAAAGGATCAATAGAATATGAATGCTTCTGGTCAGATTTCCGTAGGTCAGTTGTTGTTTTCACTTAAAATTATGTCCATTTTAAACAAAAGTGATACCCTTTGAGTGATACCGGCGAAAATGTGCATCGGATTGAGGTGTGGATGAATATTACAAATCAAAAAGGACATATGGATCATTCTAATAAAGGATCAACACAATCCAAATTTGTTTGGTCTGATTTCCGTATGTCAGTTGCTGTTTTCACCTAAAAATCTGTCCCTTTTAAACAAAAGAGAGACCCTTTTAGTTGTGTCGGCCACACCATGCCTCATATTAGGTAGGTATGACCCATAAAAGTCAAAAAGGACCCATTGATTGTTCTCTAAATGGATAAAAACAATCCGATTTCGTTTGGTCATATTTTTGTTGGTCAGTTTTTGTTTTCACTTAAAAATGTGTCCATTTTAAACAAAAGAGAGACCCTTTGAGTGATTCCGGCCACACTGTGGCTCAGATTGAGGCAGGGTTGACTCATACGCATCCCAAAGTACCCATGGATCATTCTAATAAATTATAAATATAGTCCGAATGATTTTGGTTGGATTTCCATGGGTCAGTTGTTGTTTTCACTTAAAAATCAGTCCATTTTAAACAAAAGAGAGACCCTTTGAGTGGTCCTGGCCACAATGTGCCTTGGATTGAGGCAATGATGACTCTTAAATGTCACAAAGGACCCATTGATATTTCTAATAAAGGATAAATACAATCTGAATGCGTTTGGTTGGATTTCCGTATGACAATTGTTGTTTTCACTCAAAAATCTGTCCATTTTAAACAAAAGACAGACCCTTTGAGTGGTTCCAGCTACACCGTACCTCGGATTGAGGCAGGGATGACACATACACATTGTCGCTGGTATCACTCAAAGGGTATCACTTGTTTCTGAACACATCTATATCATCTTTTGATTATTAAGATTTTCGTAAGTCAGACTAGTACTAAAAAATATAAAAATAAATAAATTAATAAATAATTTAAATGAACTAGTAGTTGTGTTTGAAAATTCCTCTTCAGGGATGCTAGTTTGTTGATGAAAAACGATCTATTTCAAAAACTTTCAAACATAATAAGTGTAATAATTATCATTTGTTTGTTTTTGACACTACAAAAAAATTGATCATTACGAGAATGAGTAACTTCTGTTGAGATGTGTTTGGATAGTTAAATTTTATTATATATATCCTGATATTTGTCAAGACGTATTACTTTCTCCCCCTCTTATGCTTAGCCCCTGTCCTCATTTCATTTTTTAGATGATAATGATACACCACCCTATCATAACAGAATCCTCAATAAGAGATAATATAAATTATATTACATGATTTTTATACCTAGAACGTAGGATGTAGTGTCTCATATATTCAAAAACTCCATCATGTGTGGTCAGTTTGATGGATATCCTTGCTTTGAATCTAGAAAATAAATATTTGGAGTATCCAAGTTCACCATAATTAGAATCAAATGTTGCCTAAAAACACAAAAACTAATAAGTAATAAACGAAGTGAAAACAAAATTGATATTCATTAATCTTAGAGTTTTACCCTTGTATGGTTGATATTAAGAAGAGTCTGTCATATGAAATATTTCTTTCAAATGTTATCAGCAATACATTCACTATTTAATTATTTTTTGAAGGCTCTAATTTCGTTGGACATGATGATGTGGAATGAGGACTAACGAGTCCAAATTTTGGCTCATGGGAAAATTCCTTCAACTATTTTTCATATATATGTCTGTCAACAATATAAAATTCATTTAGTCATAATTTTCACATTAGATCATCTTTTAGAAAATCCATTCACGAAATCATTCATCATATAAATATATTTATAATTGTCATGTCTAGCCAACCATTATCAAGAATCACATTTACATTTTTGAAAACCACTATATGACTACTACCACCGCCTAGCTTCATATCCACAAGAGTCTTCAATTTTAGAAAATGTGGATAGAGAAAAGGACTTTTTATTGTGCTTTTAGTTGCTCATTGGGCTTAGTTGGTCAATCCTTTAGATGGTTTTGAGCCAATATTTTTCACCCCCTTCCCTTTCTCCATCTATAATAACATTCATTGGTTAAGAACATTTTTTCATTAATTGTTAATGGTTTAGATTGAAAAAAAAGTAAATAAATACCTCTTTGGCTGCATGTACTCTTACAAGTTGTGAGGGCCATGCAAGGAATGTATCAATATCCTTTTCAACTATATTAATATCATCACCATCAAGTGGAATAGGTAACTCTACATTTGTCTCATGAGCTACAGAAATCGTCACTTTCAGATGATCTTTCTGAAGGTCTATTATGGAGTGTGTCATCTAGGATGTTGAACACTATAGCCCTCTGTACAAGGGGATAAGTGGGTGTTTACAGATATAAATCACAATCATTATCACCATGTAGAAGATCATAACATGAAAAGTATCAGTGTTTGTATGATTCACATTTCAATGGAAAAATTATTAGAATATTGATTACCATGGATATGACAACACTTTGAGGGGAATGGCTTGTCTCAATGTTGTAGGGGGTGGGAAGGAATCTTCATGCGCTGGTTGTTCCAGAGTTGTGTCTTCTCCTTTATTCACACCCATAAAAGTTTCTAGCAACTCTCCCTTCCATTGCAATCACACATCAAGGGCTGGTAGTTTTTCATCCATTTGTTTCAATGTTTCATTTCTATCATTTGTTTTCTTCTTCTTCTTCTCAAAATATACTCGGGGTGTCACCCCAAACCCAACACCTCTCACACGACTATATTTCTCTGGATGCTTCAAAGATGTCAACAATAGGTATGCATCCGCTACAGGAGTAGCTGATTCCTGTGACTTTCGGATATAGGAAAATAACTAATAATTTTTATATAATAGGAATTTAAAACAAATATTTTTATCGTCATGTCATACTTACAGAAATTTCCTAAATTTTTTTGTGTCCTCATCTACTAGCTTCCCTACCTTATTCACACGTGCCTCCTTACAAAGCACATAACGTGGGATAGAAGTGTGTTTTGGATTTAGACTCATCAATCTACATATAAACATAGAAAGATAATTATGATATTATTTATTGGAAGCTAATAATTATACTGTAAATTTAAAATACGTACCATTTTCTATTCTAGTGAAGCATACCCCATCCTTGCTTTATGATAGTGGTATGTTGGTTTTGATGCGTATTTCTAATTTTCATTACAGGGTTGTCATTTCATAAATGAAATATTGACAATCAAAGTGATGAATACATGTATCGTCAAACAACGTATTATCAACCACAATGTACCTAAAACTTCTCATCCCCACGGCAGCCAATAAATGCATCCCATGCTTCTTGGGATATCAGGTGAGTGTAGACAATGGTTGGGTGCTGGTTTATTTTACCTTTGGAATCATTCAAGTGTCATCTTGTTAATATAGAGAGAAAACCTCGATGAATCCTTCATGCAAGCCTTATTACATAATCCTTGTGTGAATCGTCTACTATAAATGTACTCTTCAAGTGATTGAGAAGAGTAATACATTGTTTCATTATTTTATTTTCTAGTAAATTAAAGAATTAAATTCATAATGTTACCGTAATTTCTTCCGAGATCACAGCCTTCAGCCCAGACACAACATGGTGCCATGAATCTTGGTCAATCGGCATGCATTACCGTGTGAAAAATCCAATGTAACTAATAAATATAGCCTTAT
Source organism: Viscum album (assembly GCA_963277665.1). NCBI lineage: Eukaryota > Viridiplantae > Streptophyta > Magnoliopsida > Santalales > Viscaceae > Viscum > Viscum album. The sequence goes on along the minus strand of OY728122.1, from coordinate 1,499,880,760 downwards.
TAGGATTCACATGTTGGCCTCATGCATTCCATCCCACAAAAAAAATTGATGCCTTTTCTTTTCTCCTTAAGAGCTTTGACCAACATCGTCAAACTATGACGCACTTGTGTTTCTGCGATGTTGGTCCTTCATTCCCAACAATTTCATCGATATCAACATCATCTATATGTTCATCTGAAATGGTAGCAACGACATGTGCTGATGGTTGTCGGACATCATCATTAGGAGAATCAGGAGCCATAACAGCAAGGACGGCAGCAGCACCAGCAGGAGCAGCAGTAGGAGCAGCAGTAGGAGGAATAACAGTTGTATAAGGAGTTGCAGTAGGAGAAGATGGGGATGCAGTAGCCGCAGAAGCAGCGGATTGAGAGACTTGTTCAGCCTCATGTTTAGGAGCACCAGAATTTGCAGAAGTCATTATCTACAAAAGTGGTTTAACAGTTAATTTTGATTACATAAATTCTGTAATGATAAGATAATAACATGAGATACCAAGATCTGTATTAAAAACAAAATATAACCTGTTTATTGAACTCTCGTTCATTTTTTCAAAGGATTAAGGGATTTTAATCCTCTATCGATTATCCCAAACCCTTCATTGTGGTCTCCTAAAACATAAAAAACATCATCTACATTGGGATCGTTCCGAAATGATTGCAACGTACCACTGAAAGGATCTTCCTCAACTAAATTTTCATCAGAACCATCAGTAGTTTTGGACAATAATAGAACAATCTACCACTTTCGGTTTGCGGGATCTAGAACATAAAAACCTGTACCGCTTTTGATTCCATTATAAATTGTTCGTCTTTGTACCCTTCTTTACTAAAATCAACTTTCAAAAATCCACATTCATCTATTTTAACACCATTGTTTTTATCAACCCATTTGCATTGAAAAATCCTCAATTGGAATGTCATATAATCCAACTCCCATATTAGTTTTATAATTCCAAAGTGTGACATATTTTCATAAATTGGACTTTTGTCCTTACTACCAGAAACATGCATCGCTTCAGCCACTAGCGTAACTCAACTATTTTGCATGGTAGTATCATCATCATGTTAATATGTATAGAATCTATAACCATTAATTACATAACCACTATAAGATAATACATACACACTTGGTCCAGTGGCTATCCATCAAAGTCGTTCTAAAATTGAATTCAGATTTTCATCTAACTACTTAAAAATATGGTCTTGAAACCATCCTATAAACTGGTGATTATGTGAATTTGATAACCATTTTTCATCTCTTGATGGATTCAACTCCATAAGAATTTCTTTGTGAGTTTCAATATAAGGAGAAACCTCCCAACTATTATGCTAAACATAAAGGTGGGCATGATCCTGATCTGTAATACTGATTGTTACAACATATCTTCTAGAAATTTAATCACCTTCAATGCATCTAGTGTGATGAGATTTCGGGAGACCAATTCATTCCACATAACATAGGTATTTCGTAAAAAATTAAATGGCTTCCTCAACAGTATATCTCTCCACTATCCAAAACTCAAGCCGACATTGATTTTTCATATACCCTTTCAAAATCTTCATAAACCGTTCAACAGGATACATCCATCTATAGTGCATAGGACTACAAAGTCGAATCTCTCTCACCAAGTGAATTATCAAATGAACCATTATATCAAAGTGTATTGGTTGGAGGAACATTTCTATTTCACTTAATATGCTAACAATTTCTTTTTCCATAGCTAGAAATTTCACCGGGACGAAAACATTTCTACATATAGATTTGAAAAAGAAACAATGTTTGGTTAACTTATGACGAACAATGTTGGAAAAAATTCAACGTAACGATATAAGAATTATATCTTGCATCAAAACCTGGTAGTCATGTGATTTCAAACCTTTTAACATAAAATCATTCATTGACATAATGTTCTTAATATTTTATGAATACCCCTATGGAACCATTACATCATTGAAGAAGTTGGAAAACTAATATATCTCCTCCCTAGAAAGAGTATAAGCAGCTGGAGGAAGAATCATTTGATTTTCACCCTTCACTGGAGACAACTATTCTCGTATTCCCATGTCATCCTTGTCCAACATTGCATTAATTCCATTATTTTTTTTCTAGGGGCATTTAGAAATGTTCCGATAATACTGTCACATAAATTTTTTTCCATATTCATCACATCAAGAATATTTCTGACATACAAACAATTCTAGCATGGTAATTCAAAAAAACTGACGTATTTTTCCAACTTATTTTCATAAGGTTTTTTGTAAATGGTTTACCAAAAGTAGTGTTCAAATATTTTACTTTCTCAAATAGTTGATCACCTATTAGTGGAGACGGTGTTGCACGTTGTTCTAACATCCATTGAATGATTTCGCCCAAGATCGGTACTTATGCCATCAAGGTAGAAATATACAATGTCCTAGAAACACATATTTCGATGAAAGTTTCAACCTAATTGATTCTGTATCTTCTTCGCACATGGGACACCGTTGAGTCCCTTTAATGTTATTGCCTAAAAAATTTCCATACGCAGGGAAATAATTTATTGTCCCATACAACATCGCTCTCATCGTGAAGTATTCTCTTTTATAAGAATCATACATCATAACACATGAATCCCACAATTACTTCAAATACTCGATCAATGGAGCTAGATAAAAATCAATATAATTACATGGTTGTTTTGGTCCTGATATAAGAATAGATAAAATGATGAATTTCAGCTTCATGCATAACAAGGGAGGCCAATTATAATTTACCAACATAATAGGCCATGTACTATGAGTTCTAGTCTGAAAACCAAAAGGATTCAATCCATCTGTAGATAATGCAAGACAGAGGATTCTTGGATATTTTCCAAATTCAGGATACTCATGATCAATTTTCTTCTATAGAGGACAGTCGGCCGGATAATGTAATTTCCCATCTTTATTTCTTTTTTCCATATGCCACGAAAATTGTCTTGCAGTTTCTTCACATCACATAGACGCCTAAACCTAGTAATGATTGGAAAGTACCATAAAAAATTCATAGGATTGGATTCATCTTTCTTGTATTGATAGGAACCGTACTTTGGGGAATCTGTATGTAATTTGTTCTCCTTGAAAAACAATATACAGTCTTTAAGGCATGCATGTATTCCTTCATAAATCATACCCATCAAGCATAGCAATCATTTAGAATCATCTGTCTGGCTTGGGACCACATTATCTTCTGGGAGCATGTCATTCAAGAGAGCAAGTAGTTCCGTAAAACTGAAATCACTCTATCTGTTTCCTTCTTTAAATTTATACAACATTAGTACAACTGACAATGTTGTATACTTAGTGCAACAAGCTTATAATGGCGTATTTTCACAACTCTTTAACTTCTCAAACAATTTTGGGCAAGAACGAAGTTCATATTCTATTGTCATTGTCATTTCCTCAATACGATCATCATCATCATTGACATCTGTAATCACATCCTTCATATGGTATTTTTCATTATCCATATTTTTATTCATATATGATGATCCATAAAACGCAGTTTTATCCCAGCCAGTAGCTACATTAACTTTTTCTCTGGTTTATTCCATCATTTATAACTCTGATCTATTCCATGACATATTAAATGTTCGTTCAACTCCTCTGGATTATGGATCCTAGTATAACAACATTGTAAACACGGACAAAGGATTTGAGAAGGATCCTTTTCCTGATCCTTTGTAAACATGATGAACTCTTTCACTCCATTATCGTACTCTATTGTCAAACAATTAGAATCCATCCAATCTTTATTCATATTCATCCTATTTGAATCTCAAATATTAGTATTTTTGGTTCAAGTACACACAAAATGACTTCCAAATATAGTATAAGAGAAACAATTCCCTATAAAAATAGAGATTAATAGAGCCGAACCATTCCCAAGAATTATATGGAATTAAAGAGAACCAGGATAGACGCCCCTTCAAAATGAACACAGTTTCCAAACACAAAGGGGTTCGCAGGGATAATTACTTATGACATAGATGGTAAAACTCACACAAAATCATCTTCTATGGCTCATCCTCCTATATCGGTTCAAACCTTCTATGGTCAACTAGTCCATCCTTTTATACCACACCATCCTAAAATACATATGGATGAAAACCAGTTGCGAACTCTATAAGTAAAGAAAGGATTCTCAAAATCTCTACAATATAGAATTCATTAAATATAGTTAATTTAGATTCATTATAGTTTCCTCAAATCACCACAGTCCAAACACAAGAATAATCAATAATGATACATATTCCACTCTTAGGACTCTTCCATACATTCAATATCATCATGCCTAAATACACAAATATCTAAACATTCACAGTCACAAACACATAAAAAACCATATCCACATCAGAACCAAAGTACCCATATGGATTTTATTCAGGTTACCCAACTCAAGTGGTGGGGTGTAAAAAATAATTAGAAAATATAATAAGTATATATTCAAACATAATTCTTCAACTGGTGTTAATAATAAAATAAACCCAAGGTATTACTCCATCTATCATAATACTCTGAAGGTGCCCATATACAATAGTAGTCCAAGGTGGTGACGGTTTCTGAGGAGGAAGGGGAGAGCACGCACCTACCGGGGATCGAGGTCTGGTCACTGAGGTTGAAGGTGGCCCGATACTCCTACAAGAGTTCATTCTATATTTTACAAACCTTGTCCTGGTACCCTAGGATGTTAACCCACTGCAGGTTGAAGTGAAATTGTTCCTGATGATCATGCCAATAAAAAATGGAAACCAAGAGGGGGGAGTGGTTCAAAATACCTCATGAAAGATTTAAAAACATGGTATTTGAGAATAGGTTAGAGGCTTTCATGTTGGGTAGATACCTATACAATAGACTCTATATGAGGTGATGTCCCATGCAGTTGTTTCAGAAGGTGAAACTATCACCTGAGAAGCTGAGATCAATGAGGCCCTTCCCCACCATGAACTGAACAGACTCCATGATGGAATTTCTCTAGAATGGGCTTCTAACTTTCATTTCCTTTGGTTTGGAAATGATATTAAATTCTCCCACAACATACAATGGATAGTGGCTGGGATTGAAGGTATTTTTTTCACTCCATTGAGATTCCCTTTGAAGATGGTCATAGATTCAAAAAACAAAAGTCATAAGGAAGGATGTGTCACCATTGGACACCATGGTAGTGATGAATTTATTTCAATCTTGAACATTTTCAACAACATATTTATTGTTCCAAAATACCCATTTGTGTCTGTGGGAGGGGTCAGAGTGTAGAAATCCATGAAACTTAATCTTACAGGATAATTCTAGGATTATAATAGGATTTTTTGTGTTATTTAACAACAACAACAATGACCTTATGATTTTTGATTTCTATGGTGAGGAAGTCTGATTTAACATGGGAACTAAGACCATGAGCATTACATATGAAGATAATAATGATGGATAGGAAAGGGATCTGACATTGGATCTAGAGCTAGTAGCCATATTGAAGTGGGTGGATAATCTCTCATTGAGGTCCCATGATTTTAATAATGTTCATAATACCTTCTGGTTGGTAAGATTCATATGAGTGGGAGATGAGGATCCATAGGGGCATGTGAACGATGGGTAATGAAACTTGAGGGCTGGTGGGGGGTTTCTATCTGGATCCATACGTATTTGGAGCGGGATGACCGCCTCAGAGACAAGGGAGACAGAACAAACACTGCTATGAAGGGGCCTGGACACTTTACAAAAGTAGTCGGTAACCTCAGCGAGGGAGAAATACAGAGATTGAGGTAGAGGTGGAAAGGATGGAAATCTTGGAGGTCTGAGAATCATGCCATACAAGTGCACTGCTAGACAATGTCACTTAGATAGCATGATGGAAAGAAGGGGGGAACCCCTCGAAGAAAATAGTTTTCAACCATTGTATGACCTAGAAATGCATCAGAACCAGGTGGTGTTGTCCTTAATGAAAAAAGTCATCCTTCATTCTTTAATTTACAATGGCATGGTGTTGGATCTAAAGGAATCAGTGATACCTAGGAGGAATCTTCTGAAACTGGAATCCAAGTGGGAAGGACCTTAAATTTTTCATAATCTTCACTACGATAGTGTAAACTCATTGATCTCCATTGATGATGAGAATATCAATATTTCCATCAATACAAGGTTTCTCAAGAGATATCTCACTTGAATAAACCATCCCTTTAGTATGAGATATATGGATTTGAACTAAAAATCCAACATCCTAGTTATATGTTATTAAATTATATGTTAACATCAGCAGTTCATGATGTGAAACTATAGGCTTACCCTATGTGATAAACACGAGATGCCTCATATGATAAATATAGGTTGATTTAAGTTAGAACTATGTGTGTGTATATTCTAAACCGCAATAGGATATTTAATTATGTGTTGACCCATTGTCTTTAGCTTGATTAAAAAATCCACCCCCTATGTTAGAATCATAAGATACCTCCTGTGAAAAATAAGAAACACCCTATGAATTAATAATATTAATCATCATGAGAAAAATAGCTGATGATTCTAAAAAAACCTATTGGTCTCCTCATTTGGTGCAAGACCCAATTGTATTGTTCCCAGTATTGGGTAAAAATATAATATATATATATCTAAAAATTCCAATCACAATCTTAGGGGGTGTGAATCCAAATAAAATTCCCATAGACTATTCATAGGTTGTGATTCCCACGGGTCCTGATATAAGGAAGATAGAATGGGAAGATCAGTAGACTGGATTCATGTTTGAAATCCTCAAAACATGATGTTAAAATGTAGCATTATCTAGAGTCATGTACATGATATACCTCACATGATGAATATTATATGACACTTAGACCAAGATATATGAATTTAAACTACGAATCTTGACATCCTAGTTTATTAATGTTAAATTGTGTGAAATATTTTTCAAATCGATTCGACCTTAGAAAACAAAAACATCACAATAATCATAATACATTCAAATTTATGTCCAAAGTCCTTTTCAAATGATGTTAACATACATGGTTCATGTCCCCGTTGTATGATGTAAAACTATATACTGCCTTTATCCCCAACTTGAGAGAGAACCCCCTCTTAGTGTTGGTCTTCAACCACACTTCTTTATATAACTACATATGAATATATTCCAAATCATAAGAGATATGTATGGATTCATTAAAGTAATATCTCAAGCCCAACAATTCCATTGATCATTTTTAGGGTTTTTCCCCTTTTAGATCATGTCCACCACCTTCTAAATGATGCCCATATTCAGTGCATTCATACACATGATGGGATAACAATATATTGTTCAAATAAACCCTAAAAAATATACTCATCACCTCCTTAAATCATTGAGTTTCCCTAAATTTGGATCCCCATCATCCTATTACATCTGAATAGGATCCCTATGGTAATGGTGTATGGCCTAAATATGCTTGCATCCCACCTATGTGAAATCTCGGATGGACTCCCGATAATAGATGGTTGTTCCCCTGTTTCAAACATAGTGATGGAACATGGAAAAAATAGGATCTCCTACTACCTAGGAACACATATTAGAAGGGACATATTTGGCAGAATAGTTTTGGATCCAGTGTTTCAAACATGTTCAATGGTCATACTCAATCCATCTACCTCTATTATTCAATCCAGACCATCATGAACATGATTTACTTCTCTATCTTATTTACCCACACAAGTGTAACTATAACACCATTGGTATTACACTTTCATGACCCATACACATCAATGAGATATATAAAATCCATGGGATTAAATTACCATAGTTTCTAGAAGAGTATGTGTAATAGGGGACCAAGAAAACATTGAATACCTAGTCCGGCAATGCAAAAATGAGGGTGGCGGAGGTCCGTCAATGCCAAGAACAAGGGCGGCGGAGGTACGACAACATGAAGATTGAGGGCGGTGGAGGTCCGAAAATACGAAGATCGGGGGCGGCAGAGTTCCGGAAAAGCGAAGCTCAGGGGGCAGCGGAGTGGAGACGTAGGATTTAAGTACTGTGAGAGGATTAGGTCATGATAAACCGAGGACACTGTGCGACCAATTTTATAAAATATGGGACTATGGTTTTATCAGTGCTAAAAAAGCGCTGAAAACGACTACCTTTATCTACGCCAAATTTTTAGCGCTGATAAAGAAAGGATTTATCAGCGGGGTTTTAACACTGATAATGATCCTCTTTATCAGTGCTAAAAAAGCATTGATAAATCCTACCAGTATGAGTGCTAAAATTTTAGCACTGATACATGCCTTCATTATCATCGCTTTTCTAATACTAATAGAGGGTCACATTATCTGTGCGTTTTTAGAACAGATAATGGTTACCCTGTATCAGTGCTAAAACATTATCACTGATACACGAATACTTTATCAACGATTTTCTGGCACTGATAAAGGGAATCTTTATCAGCGCTAGAAAAGCCCTGACAAAGAGTCCCTTTATCAGTGGTTTTTTCTTAGTGCTGATATAAGGTGGTGATTCCCTTCCTCATTTTTGTAGCAGTGTTGTATGAACTATGAGTATTTGTTTACCAAAAAATCCTAATGGTTGATTTTTCATTTTTGGGAAATAGAAACAAGAAAAAACAATGAATAATGGTTCATGGTATGTGGATATTCATCAAATATGAGTGATTATTTCTAAAACATCCACTCAATATCCCTGATAGAAGGATCGTATGTCAAATTTGGTGGTATAGTGAGGAATTTAATTATGAATTGAAATAGTTAAAAATACATAGTATATTCCTACAAATATAATCCATTATATTTAAGTCTTTCTGAATAATCAGAGAAGTATTTTTTATCATTATGAATATAGTTATTTAGTAGAATTTTATAAGAATTCGTGTTTAGTTTTATTAGATAAAACTATCATATTTATGACACCATAAATTTATAATATCTATATATTATAAATCAAATGATTATATAAAAATAATTTAATTTTTTTAAATGTTGAAATTTATAAATAATCAATTTAAAATAGAAAACTATGTTATTATAATGTTCAATATTTAGGAATGTAATATAAGAGATATCATACTACTAATTATCCTGACAATTAATGAATCAAAATGAAACAATGTAATTTAAATCAAACGAGAAACCAAAATAATTAATCTATTAAACCTATTAAAGAGGTTTTTATGCCTATAACTCTAGATATTATCCATATGGGACATCTCAGACCAACTATAATTGAATATCATGCTAGAAAATAATTTTTTTATGTGTTGGTTAGTTACTGTTAATGATTTACATGGGTTTATTCTTTTATGACAGAAGTGTCAAGCTTATTAAATTTTCAATAATTTTTTTTAAACAAGTCCAAATTAGAAATTAAACATATTTTTGACATTGAGATGTTATCATTTTGCTGTATTTGAAAAAATTAAATTAATTTTGTATTGATCAAACCATGTTATAAGAAATAATTTTTATGCCACTTAGACACCTCAAAAAAATATTCTTATTTAATGGAGGAAAATGACTTCTCATATAATTTGGTGAAAATGTTTTATGAATAAAACATGCACATATATGTTTGTTATAAAGCTTTCAATGCATTATGTTATTTCAATAAAAAATTTGTAAAAAGTGATACATTACATAAAACACGTTATTTATTATGGAATAATATAAAACCGATTTTACAATACGTCAATGAATTTGGAGGACTATTTTTTATATTAAGAACTAAGGGTAATGTTATTGTCTTTCATCCAAAATACAATTAATGTTTTTCCTATCCTAATATGATATATCTAAAAATTATTTTGTTTTTAATAAATGTTAACTAAATTTTGAAGAATAAACTCATGTGAAATATAATTACTGTGATTCGGTTGTTCATAATGTAACTCAAATTGATAGACTAATATATTCTTATGAAAAAAAAACCTATGCCCCTCTTTAAAAACAATATAGTCTTTGATTTAGAATTTTATTATGTTGAACTATATCCTATATGAATTGGCACTAGTGAACTTGAATGGGTACTCCATATATTCCCTAGAAACATTAAATACCATTCTTCTAAAATAGTAATAATATTTTTAGATTAATTATTTATAACTTGAATAAATATTGGGAACATAGTATAATGAAATGACATTTATCTCATGTGGAACATCAAAATATATAAAAATAATTATATGATGAAATTTTATTTTTATCAACAATGTATGATTTAAATCAGTTCAACACATACAATTCCTATGAATTAGATGCGTAAACCCATAAATATTCATTTAATGTATCTAAATTGGTGTTTAGAAAAAAATATGATCATTTCATTATATCATAAAAAACAATAGTTTATTAAAAAAAGTTACACTGAATATTAAAGAACAAATTATGATGACCAGTATACCAATATAGCTTGATTAAAAGAATTTAAAATTATCCTAGAATATGAAACTGATATGAATTTCATATTAAAGAAATGGATGTTAACTGTGATTTTTTGAATTGATTTTAGGGGTGGATGTTTATGTTAAAGAGACACATGGGTTTGAAGATGATCACAATGAAAATAAAATTTTAAAAAATACCAAAATTTAATATTGAGATAAAAAATAAAATAGATCAAAGTATTTGAGATTAACCTTTATTAATTTTTCAATTTTTTTTATAGGAATGGAAAATCCAACATTATTTTAGAAAACATCATCCTCGGATATCTTATTAGTACATATAAATGTGGATGATGTTATTTTCAGATCAGTTATTCCATAAAATATATAATAATTTTATAAGACATATTAAAACGAATTTAAAATGTGTATTATGGGTGTGATAAACATTTTTATAGTATTTCAAACTTGAAAAATTACTTTTTGGAAATTATATTATTATAATGAAAATACATATAAAGTTTACATATATGTTTGGACTTGAAAAAATTATTACTTATTGGACACCTATGATACCCAATATTAATCTTTATATGGACGAGTCTTTAAAAATAGTGGAAATCATGTTTTATAGATGAGTAATTTTATGTTTACTGTATATTGCTGCTAGCAGAACATAAATTATGATTTTAAAATGTTATTGTGCATGAATTATATATAATAAAAAATAATATAAACTAAATTTGAAGAAACTATATTTATGATATTTAAAATGAAAGGTATCTCTTTCTCTAATTATTTCAAAAAAAAACTAATTTCAATTTAACGTCAAAATTAGATACTAATTTTTTTGATGTATAAATGATTGGAATATCAACATTAAAACATAAAATTGTCATGGTAAATATCTGGTGTATTAGTAATGTACAAAAAAAATTAGAACATTCAACTTCTTATGTTGAATATTTTTTATTAAGATATTTTTGATCCCATGTATTGGTGGAGAATAACACATTATTTTATATTGCATTAAATTTTAACTATGTTCCCATTAAATGTTATAGCACAGGTCCATTCAATATTTCAAACAATCTAATCAAAATTCTAGAACAATGAACATTGATCTAAAAAATAATTTATTAGGATATTATAAACATAAAAGAGATATCTATATTGAATGCTTTGTCACATAAAATCATTTAGAATTCATTTTTACAAAACCATTACATACTGATAGTTTTTATTTGATACATTATAAATTTTGTCTATTCAATTTTAGTTGATTTTATTTTAGTTTTACAATGTTGATTTATTTTCATGTTGAATAACTGTATTATTTACATTATCTTATTTGATAGATAATATAGCTACATTATATTTTAGTCAAATTAAATTAGAACACTTCATCTATATTTTGATATGAATACTCTATACATCACAATGTGGGACCCTTCCATTAATGAGAAAATAATATATCAATCTAATTTGAGAAACTATTGAAAAACATTGAACCCACATCTTTATGTTATCGTAAATTTATTTCCCTAAACCTCTAATCTTAAAAATAGGATTGACAGTGGAAATAAATGAGAACTGAAGGAACATCATCAATAAGGAAAAATAATCTATGAATATAAAAATTAATAAATACAATGTAAATAGTTTTTACATTCATAGAAGACATATAAATCTTTTTTATCAATGTAAAAAACCATTATTGATGGGAATTTTGTATGATTTATTTTGTTTTGATAAAGTGGATTGTTAGTTTTAAGAGACTACAATTTTTCATTTTGGTGATAATGATGATTTGGTCAATGATACAAAAAAAAAGAAGAGTTTTTTTGAAAAATAATACAGAAATTGAAAAGGTATATATGTGCCCTTATGATGCATATATAGAATTAGATATATCATTATCCCCTATAGATGATGTTAGTCCAACTGAACTAATGAAGTCCCATTTATGAAAGTATGATATTGAGAAAATGGTTTTAATGACTTGGAACATAGAAAAAATGTTTTTGTAAATTTCACTCAATCATCTATCGCAAATAAATTTAGTTAGACAAAAACTATTCCATTTCAATATTTTATATAATTATATTATTTAAGATTAAGGAGACAATAAATTTTTGATGTTATGTAATGGGATATTTTTTTCATCTATCAAAAAATATATTAAATATTCATCTATTGGGGAGGATGTCCACTATTTTCTTTAATAGTGTTTGCGTTTTGTTGGATGAAAATATTGAAACTCATGGTCCTGAACTGAGGATGCTATGTAAAAATATCCCAAAGAGAAGTTATTTTCTGGATTTTATCTTTAAATAATTTTTTAATTTGACTTATGAGTAATTTATTGATTTAGATGCATATTTATCTCTAGAATAGTGATCAAAAATAGAAATTTCAAGTGATTTTTTTGTTTAGACTCCTACCCTCATACAACATCATTAAAATGTTAATTTCCAACTATTTTTGTAATTTATTATCTTGATAATTAAATATTTTCGGATATATGTAAAATAGTAAGGTTTTTTAATCATATGAATGAACTATGCCTCAAGAAAGTACCCCTCGTGTGGCGTTAGAGCATGGTGTTATACGTATTTATATTGTTAGAGAATATTTACCATTGATCATCACTAGAATTGAAAATATTTTTAAATGAGGGTAAATATAAATATTTTTGTGTTAGATACCTTTTTTTGAACTATAATCATATTTGGATATGTGTAAAATATTTAGAAATTAATCTATTGACATTGTCAATCAGAATGATTCTAGTGGAGGAGAATAATAATAAGAGAAAGAAAAACATCTGGTTGAAAACAAAAGAGAATGATTATAATCTATATATCTATCATATTTTGAAAGATCTAATTTTGATGGAAATAAAATCATTGATTACATTACAATTACACAAGTTAATCAAGATACATTATGTATAATTATTACACCAAAAACTATTTCAATAATTACAATAACAATCCTGTATAATCCTGATGAGAGTTCATAAGAAACATTTCACACATTGATTAAGGAGAAACAATTATAGAATGATACGTTAATTGAGACAATATTTTTGAATATATATCTTAATTAACATATTGTACTGATAAATTATTTTACTGAAATGGAAATTATAGTTTAATTAGTTACTGAAAATGGTCCAGTGAAACCTATATTATCTAAAAATTGGGTGGATATACTATTATGGTTATAATTAGTGTGTCTTGAAATATGAGAAATTTATTTTCCATTTAATTAATGATATATGATCATCCCCCCATGGTAATGGTTCAATATCCCCAATGAGATATATTTAATGAATTCGAAAAGTGTTATGTATCTCATCAATTCATTATTTTAATTATTGATCAATCTATAATATAAATAATCTCCTTATTAATGGATTAGGTTCCTAAAATTCATGGTCATGAATATCAAATACTAAATTATTTCATAATTATCACTACTTAAAAACAATGAAAGTTAACATCAGGGGATAGTAGTTTCATTATTTTAGAAAATATGTTTTAATTTTTTTATATCAAAGCCCCATGTACATTAATGAGAGAATATTCTGAATAAGGAAAATTCAATGAATATGAAAATACAATTATTAATCCTCAGGAAAATCAAGTATCCAAAAAATAAATAGAATTTGTTTTTTTATCGTCAAGATAGTCTATTAGAAATCCAGTTTTTTGGGTAGAAGAAGTTTCTGAATGAAATATATTAAGGACATGTACACAATTTCATTATAAATTTATCTCAATGATTTAAGAATGGTTTCACCACTCTCTTAGATTACATCAATATATTACATGGTGTGTATATTCAAAAAATATTTGTATAAAAGTATCTTCATGTCGTAAAAATGTAGCAGTTTCACAAGTTACATGTTTTTTCAAATAAGAATTTTAGAAAAATTTGAATCACATTTCAAGAACTGATTTTAATTATTCTATTATTATATTTATCTTCTTTGATTATAAAATATAATTTTTTAATTTAATATAATATTGATGAATTTTATATCTATATTTTCATTATATATTATTTTATCTTATAATTAATTATCTATTATTGTTTTCTGTGTTTCCTAACACTAAATTGATCTTTTATAATTATAGAATTATATCTAAACCTCAATATTTTTTAATACAAAATCCTCACATATTATGTTCATATTCAGTTGTGTTAAATATATATAAATTTTATGTGATATTTTGATTGTTTTCTTTTTACTTGTTCTACATAATGTTGATTTTACAAGAAGCTAGGAAGAAAACAAACAATAGGGAAATTAAAAATATGATTAAAACATTTTTACACAAATTTTTATTCTCTATTCAATGGGTATTGAGATCTTCCAAAAAGTGTATATTGTAATTCCTAAATATGGTTTTCCAATATATCATATTATTATATATTTTTATGACTCAATAAATATATATTTTAATTATAATAATATTTTACTATGTGTTTCATATTATACTTTTTTTCAAAGGAATTTATCTTACTATAACATTATGATATTATCTTATGCTAAGAAAAATGTTCAATATATAATAATTTAGATAGATTGTAGTTAAAAAAGTCATTATATTATAAAATCTACAATCAAAAAGGATTATCAAATGAATTATAGAGGAAGGTGAGGACGTTATATATCACACATTAATATCATATTTATAATATGATGGAAATTATTTCATACATGATTGATTTAGTTTATCATACACTCCAAAGTAAATAAAATTTGTTTTATTATATAAATATTTTAGAAAGTATTTCTTAAAAAATAGTACTATCATTTGGATATCATAGGAAAAACTATATAACATTAAAAAATATTGATTAATTTCATTATCCCTTTATACATTATTTTATTAATTTCAATGTATTAGAAAATTATTTATCTATTTATGGAAAGATTGATTTGAATAATGTGATTCTTTGTTGGGAATGGAAAGATACGAGGAAAGAGATATTGGGGATCATTGTGGAAGAAGCATATTTCATATCATAACATAGTAGAATCATGGTATTAATTGCATATATTTTCATATTTTCAAATGATTATCAACTAGACTATTTATATTTTCTCATGTGATGGTTTTCAAAAATAAAAGAGGATATATCAATGGAATACTTATCTATTTTGTAAAATGGACATTTATTATAGAAAAAATCATATTGAAATATTCTAATAATAGTAAAACGGTTATTCATCACATTCAAGATCATATAAAACACTCATGTTCTATAATATCAATAGTGCAGGGTGCATTCAAATTCTATCTTGAACCCATTTTTAAATTTTATCATCTACTCACACAGTATCATTATCTATTATAATTTCAGTCTGGCATATATATACTAAAATAGTTTTATAATGATCATTTGTATCAGTTATTTTACATTCATTCTCTTGTAGTGTTACAAGGTTATGGATAAATCATTTAATGGTAGATCCTGTAATTATATTATTTTATCTTTTTAGCAAGTAAAAGATGCTCTTATTCAACTGGGATCCCCTAGAAAAAATTCTTTCATAATTAAAATCATGAAACTCAAGGAGTTGAGTGTTCTTGATGGGACTTAGTGACTTTTATTTCTCAAAAAACTATAAATCTATCATGTTCCATCAATTTGAATTATGAATTTTTATTTCTATTAAAAATTCATATTCATAAAATTATTTTAACATATATTCATAAAATTAGTGGATTAATATAAATAATTCCTTATAAACACAATCCCATCTTGACACGTTAAATAGGTACTTTACACTAACATCCATTAAACAATATATTTGTTTTTTCAAATCAATCACATTATGTTTAATTAAGAACCAATACATATTTTGGAGAAATAGAAGAAAAAGCAAATCATTCTAGCCTAGGAACCCTATCCTAGAAAATACTTTTAACACAGAAAACTATAGTAGCACATCATGCCTTGAGTACTGTCTTGTCGCTACCTAGCAGAATACCTCATCAAAAAGCACGGGTCATCATTACAAGTATAAAAATACACTTTCATTAATTTATTTCAATACAAGGACATTATAAGAAGGTTTTACACTATTATATTATTGATATCAATGATTGATATCCACCCGGTCTCATTGGATAGAGAGTAATACAATTTCCATCAAATAGATGACCATTTGACTATGTATCATGTTGTAATAAAAAAGACAATCCAATGAATATATAACGACATCTAATGATAAGGAATAATAATTAGACATGGTATTACTGATGCATCATGAAGTTATTACATATATAGAGTTTCATTTTTGATTTTTATGATTATCTATAAGAAAAAAATATAATATTTCATTAAACAAACATATGATGTCTTATGAAGAGGATGTATCCTTGGAAAGGTAAACCAATCATTGGAATGTTGAATTGAAAATTTTTCTGAACTCCATCGAATAGATGGAGCTAATTCTGTTCAATAATTCATTAGTGATCTATATATATTTAACTAATATTTTACATTACATATTAATTATTATTCTTGGTTAATTGATCAAAATTTTATAACTCTTTCAGGTTAATGTTTTTTGGTATACCTGAATAATGAGCTTATAGATGTTAAATGAATATGGAATCCTCCATAAAAATGAATGAATCCTTAAAAATATTCCGAAAGAGTTGAGATGAAACTCTTGATATTAAATTGAATATAAATCATGAAATTCAGCTTCATTGAGGTATACAGATTATTTATTTTCTCTTCCAACCCACTATAATCACACCTATATTATATTTTTCACCATTACTGATAATATGAATGTAAACAATTCGCATGTCAAGAGGTGGAGGTGGTAAATATCATGTTATGTTAGTTTCTGATAATGTTCCTCTAGGATAGTGGATGAGTGCATCAGATGGAGGAGCCTTTATAAATGATCAAATGGATGGAGAACCTAATGATAATGAAGGTTCATCGGACTGATTGAACATTATCGGATAAGAAGCTTTTGAATGTGAATATAATATGGGGGTGCAATTAAAATAGTATAATAGAATCAAGTAATTATATATCATGTGAAATGTTTAAAAACATATCATATAGAGATCCATTAGGAATAAGTCACAAAAAGAATATTCAATCATACTTAAATTTCTATGGTAGGATTCAAGGGGATGTTTTGAAAAAGTTTATGTTCTGCAAATCACAAGCATCCAAAAGTCTATATGTTGTTTCAAGTAAAAATATCTATTAAGAGAGATTTGGATGATCTTTAATATTGTACTCATGTGAGGATGATCAAAATTAATTGTGGATAATGATAATATAATTCAATAGTGGTTAATAATAAATTATATAAATATTTTATAGCTGCACATAATATCTATTTACTATATTATCTTATTTAGTTGGTGAATAATAAACTACAAGGAAAATGTATATAGTAACTATTTTAGGAAGGTATAAAAATTGAGGAAGAGTAGATTTGTTGTGGTATGGGCATGAATAACTCCAAGAAACTTTACTTGGGGTTCAACCAATTTTTTGTGTCCATTTTATTCATGAAATAAGATAGTAAAATAATCCTTCTTGGAGAAACAACCAACATGGAATGTTGTATGTAATTGTAATAAACCCTATAAACACAATTTTATAATCTCTTGTTCTGTTTACTTCATAGAAAATTAAAGACTTTGATTTATTTATTAGTTCACAATAAAAAAGGATTTAGTGGTTAACAAATTATTTCTTTTGATGATAAGAAAAGTATTTGTAAAATGAATGTGAACATTGATTTATCAACACTATCAATTAATGATCATTCATTTACCTATCAACATCAATTTTTATAAAGGATTATTTTTACTTTTAATGATCATTCCATACACAGAGGATGATGAATACTAAATAATTGAAGATTAGGGTGGCTCAATATTTAATGCCAGAAACTATAACATTTGGAGTTATAAGATGTTACCCTATCATCAAAATCTTATATATGATATCAAAGATGAATTTTCTTGGAATTTATTCTAATTAATGTTGACTCAATGTTATTAGATAATAAGAAAATTTTTGATGTTAATGGAAAATATCAAAATTCCATATTGATAGTTCTCACTTGGAATATTTATATAGATATTACAGGGTTTGCAACAGATAAAAAATATAGTAAAATATGAGATGTATTTAGGAATGGAATATGTAATTTAGGGAAGTAAACTAAAAATCAAGAGGATTAGTATTGATGATATTAATATAGCCCATGAATAATTTTTTTAATATGTTAAATGACTTGTCTCCATTATTATAAATATTAGATGTTTTGGTGAGATGTTGGATGATAATACTATCAATATGAAACCAATTTAAAACTCTCAAGATATATTTTATTCGAAAGATTCATCATTTTATGTTTGATAAGATTCTTCTATATATAAAATCAATATCCTTATAACACCATTTAAGATGATTAAAAATATTTATTTTATTATTTAGATTAATTTGGAAGTTTATTTTGTAGATATGTATATGCTGATGTTATAAAACAGAAGATTTACAAGAATTAGATGATTCGTAGGTAGAGTAAAATGAAGAATATTCAACATAATAAATATACTACTTTTAAAGATTTTAAATAAGGAAAAATTGAATTGTATTTTTTCTCATACATATTGGAAATTTAATGATAAATTCCATCTTCATTATATTTTCGAAATAATATATATGAATATATTGAGTCTGAAAATTAATTAAGAAGTTTTAGAAATAAGAGATAAAGGAAATAGAGAAATTTTCCCAAGAAACAAAATGGAATGTTGGTATAGAGGAAGAGATATGGGAGATTATTCATCTATAAATGAATTATATTTTGTATTAACATCATATATTTATCAATAAAATGAATTTCATCATCCAAAAGGAATATTGGTTTCCAAAAGATAACTGAATAGTAGTTGATAGATAATGATCATTTAGAAGATTGTATAAAGAAACATATGAATATAAAAATGGAATTGTTGATGTTGAGAAAGATAGTTAGGGACATTAATTTTGAAAATAGTGACTGATTCATGAAGGATGAGATAATAATTTATGTTATTATATCTCAAATAATTGATGGTGGTGTGATGAGAGAATGATAAAATGTTATGAAGAATCAAAATTATCAATAGAAGTGGGTTGTTTATTTAACCCAAAAAATGTTAATGAATATTTTATTCTACACTAAATTATTTTTTAAAAGATGATTTTTTAGATAATTCATGATTTCTAATAAAAAGTGGAATTCATCATTAATGTAAATCCAAAAAATAGATTTTTTTAGACAGAAAACAAAAGGAATCAAAAATTTAGTAGTACTACATGTGTAGTTGATCATGATTTAGAGACGACGTCTCTTATTGTGGAGAATTCAAGATTCTTAACGTCTCTTGTTGTGTAGTTGATCATGATTTAGAGATCACGTCTCTTCCTTTCCGTGATTCTCCATGTTCCCGTGCGGTGCCGTTGCACTGCACTGCCTTTGTTCTTGCCGCAACAAGAACAACGACAAGAGGTAGGAGGGTCGGCCGTGTTCATGCAGTCTGACCTCCTGTCGTTATGACGATAAAAGGTGACCCCAAAATAATAAAAGCCCTCATCAAGCAAAAGCAAGAATTAAACCATAATATTTGAACTCAAACCCCTACCTGATGATGTCATCGAATGAAGGTCATCAGGGGAAAAGGACATCGCAGAAAACGGCATCGCAGAAGACGGCATCACATACCGAGGCTCCGTAAGCATCGTTGGCATTGCAGACAAGAGAATCGTCGGCGTCACGGTATATGGTGTCTCGTCGTCAATCTCCGAGGATTCGGCATTCTTCATCATCCTTTGTTGGAGGTCGGCATTTTTCGTTGGCGAAGGGCGTTCCTCGCATTCTTCAAGGAGGAACATGAAGTTCAAGACTTGAGCAAACCCTCTCCAATCCTTCTCGCACCACCCAAACACCCTTAATGAAATAAGACATGTATTGTTTAATTCACTCACACAAGCCACCAATCAATTCAAAATTCAAAATTGAATTCTCGAATTAATTATATTGAACAACATAAATAGTTAATTAATGAAGAGAGTTGACTTTTCATTAAAGGGGTGTGCGGGTGTGTTACGCAATTAATGGGGGGTTTGTGGAAGGTTAGAGAATTTGAATAGGTGGGGACTCGTGTGGGACCCACCTCACAAATATCCTCTCATTGGAGGTTATGTGGGTGTGGGACCTACCAACAACATCCCCCTTGTAGGATATAACTAACTCAAATAAAAATTTCTGCAACACAATTTTTATTTAATTTAAGGGTAAACTCCAAAATATAACTTGAAACCCGCATAAATTGCAATTGCGAAAAATGTCCCCTTAATCGAAAACCGGCGCTGTGAGTTCATCGGTGCACTCAGATTTTGATTCTGAGCACCGGTTCAAGAGATAGAAAAACCCGCTCGTTCGTTCACTAAATGTACCCAAGCTAAAATTCAGAAAATGATTCCGGGCACACCGGGCCTCGGAATCAGGCGCCGTTAGAAACTACGTACTCGTAAAATTTAAAAGAAATTAAGAAAAAAATATCCTTGAATGTTACAGGTCTTTAAATTACTCCAACCTCAGGGCTTTAAATCCCCGTAAAGCTTAAACCCAAACTAGGGATACAAAAGTGGTACTGATCATGCATCTGAGACTTCTGTTCCCATGTGCTCTCTTGGAGGTTCCCGTGCTGCCAAAAAAAGCACACAAGAGGAATCGACTGTTCTCGTGGAACCCTCTCCTGTCGATATTCTACCTCTTCTGGAACCCCGAAAAAGTCACCACATCGCCAATGTCCAGCTCCCCATGGTCGATGATAAGCATTGGGTCAAGCAGGTATCTCCTCAGCTGAGATACGTGGTAGTCGTCGTGCCCCTGTTGCAACTCAGGAGGATGGGTCAAGCGGTAACCCACCTAGCCTACCCTGCTGAGAAACTTGAAGGGCCCAATGTAGCGCTGATATAACTTTCCACCTCATCCAAATCTCCGTAATTCCACATTGAGGTAATACCTCTAGGAAAACGTGGTTGCCATCCTCGAACTCTAGTGGTCTCTGCCTCCTGTCAGAATAAGACTTCTGTCGTCTCTGAGCTGTCCTCATCCGTTCCTGGATGACCTGGACCTTCTCTGTCATGGCCTGGACCATCTCTGGTCCCACAAGAGCTGCTATTATTTCTTCTTTTCCAATAATATAAATATTGTCTCATCCCATGGATGAACCACGTTCTTTGCCTAATACAGTCAATCCGGACATGAATGATACATTCATGCCGTGGACGTCGTCGTAAGGCCTCGAAGTTACTACCAAGAGATCCAACCGTCACTCTCAACTCTACGGGTCAAGTCACACTGCCGGCATCAGCATGAGGTAACTGGGTCTCCTCCAGTAGGAATCTCGAAAGTGAGGGTCAAGTCAACATTTTTATCCGGGACCTCTCAGTAAAAAAAGGAAGGAAGAAAATGTCACAAGTACAAGTGTCTTTTATTACTGCAGCTCGAAGTACAAAGACACACAACAATGAAAAAAATGAAACTAGACGCACCAAGACCAAAGGTCCAATGCCTGGAACTAGTCCCGCTCTTGTCTTCCAGCTTCTGGAGCTCCGTAGTTGTATGCTTTTGCTTCCAGAAGCTGAGCTCTCCCATGTCCACCAGTTCCCTGCGGTCGGGGTGGACCTCTTGGTGGTGGTGGCGGAAACACCTCAAAGAGTCGTCCACCTCCAGCTGCAAGGCCAGCTCCCCTGTCTTGGACTCCTGTTCCCTGCGGTCCGCCTCGATCGAACCTCTACCTCTGCCTGGGAGGTACTTCGTTTTTCTGCTGGTCATCTGTATGGCGGGTTGGGCAGTCACGTGCCATGTGACCAATCCCGATGCAGGAGTAACACTGCATGGCAGGTATGTCTCTGTCATTCCCCTTGGTGCCTCACACTACCGACCTTGAGTCATGCGGTCGACCACCTGTAGGTCTGGTCCGGTTGGACCTCTGCGTCATCTGTCTACTACCTACTGCAGAGGACTCTGCCGCATGCCGGACAGTGGTGGGTCCTTCTGCTGGAGACAGCTCAGCAAGGAAACTCTCCACTAAGAGGGCTCGCTCCGACACCAGTTTCTCCGTCTGGATGCTGTGAGAAACAAAAAAATCTATAATATCTCTCCTGAGCCCCTGCTCGAAGGTTCGGTCCCTAAAGAACGGGTCTCATACCATATCTGTGGAGTAACGCGAGAGGTCTGTGAACCTCGTTGAGTACTTCACCACCGTCATGCTACCCTGCTGTAGATGCAGCAGCTCCTGTATACGCACTGCTCGAAGGGTGGCTGGAACAAGCTCTGCCCGGAACAGGATCTCGAAGTCTTCCCATAGAAGTTTCGCCTCATCATGCATCTGGAGCATCAGGCTCCACCATCTGCCTGATGCTGCCTGAAAGAGGCTGATAGTAGGGATCACCATGAAGTCTACTGGCATCCCTACTAGCCTGAAGACGGTCACCACATCCTCCAGCCAATCATCATCCAATTTTGGGTCCATCTCTCCCCTAAGCCTGGGTGTCCTCTGGCACTAGAACTCGTGCAGTGCACTCATGCAACGTGCACTCTCTTTTGTTGGGGCTGGTGGCATCCGTGGCCCAACGGGTGGTAGTACCGCTTATGCCTCCACTAGTGCCTCAATTGGGATAGGGCCCCGTACTGAGTCCTCGTCGCTCAGCGGGCTGTCAGCACGTACAACTCTCGGGGATCTAGATGGTCGTCCGCGGGGAGGCATCCTGAAAGAAACAAACGTGACACGGTCAAACGATTATACCTGGTGAGCAGACCTGGTTTGAACTGTTTTAAGGGAAAACCATTGAAAACACACACACAATTAGTATTTTCGTGCTCTTTTTCGGATATCAGAAGTCAGGATCCTGGTGTATGGATACGTCAGCCGCCCGCGCCAACACTGGACTCCCTGAACTGAAAACCACACTAAGTACCCTTAACACTATTGCTTCACAGTAAAGAAAAATCAGATTTATAAGTTCTGCGGTAGAACCGAATCCTTTGATACCAATTTATCATGACCCGTCCTCGGGGCCTGTGTCGTGACTACCCCAAGCCCGCCTTCCATTGGCCAAGGGCTGGCGACTAGCACCAAAGGCATAAATCCCGATAACTGGGAAGGCATTGACTTTATAAAAGTAAAAAAAACACCACAGAGTAAAAGTGGAAGCAGTACACTAAGTACAAAAGAAGTGGTGAAAAGTAAATGGGCCAGAATACAAACCCAACCAAAAGTAAAACTACAACTAAACAAAAGTACAACAAAAAAGACAAGTAGCTGGAAGAATAGAAGTAGCTCCTAGGTCGTCCTCCTCGGATCCTGCCTGAAGGGCAGGTACAGATAGCGCAACTCCTAGATCCTCCACCATGGATCATAACCGAAGGGTAGGTACAGATACCCTCCACAACGCTCTCACCCGTCAACTTCCTCCGAGTATCATCTCTTCGTGAAGTCCATCTTCGGATACTGACTCGTCATGAGGTCCACATCTATGTATGATCCAGCCCTCGAACACTCGGCCTCTATCAGTGCTGCCCGTCATCTGCATCCAACACAACGAGGTGCGGGCATAGCCCGTGCAGGGGTGAGTATAAAGATACTCAGTGGGGACCCCGAGACCCTCAAGGTATCACTAAATCCAACAAGGATAACCACAAAGAAGGATCTCAACATATAACCCATACTTAGGTATAATCCTATACATATAACTAAGTTATAAAGTAACTCATCTCAATCAGGAAGAAACACAAAGGTTATGAAATAAACGGATAACCACAACCCAGGTATATGCCAATACATATACCTAAGTTATCAAGTGACCCTTCTCAATCATGAGGAAAACACAATGGTCATAAACTCAGCTCAAACCAAGATTTTCATTATCGAAACCGTAACTGGTGAAGAGCTCTGTATTTGGAGAGTACAGTGATCTTTTCATGACTCCAAGGTACTGTTCACTAACCAAAGACTGCTGAGGTACTTCTCCTGTCGAGTACTGCGAGTCTTCCACCTCACAAAGTAGTGCTCCCCACTGGGCTACACATGTCACTCAGAATCGAATCGGACAAGAAGTCATTAGGTCTCAACCAGCTACAAGGTCTTCATACTCCGAACGCTCGTCTCCGGAAGGGTCCGCACCACGAGCTGTTGGTCGATACTCCAAGTATCTCAATGTCCCACAAAGATTTATCTCAAAGGACCGCCTCGTCATGGGTGTCTCAACATAATAGACGGTGCTTCAATCAGATGCCCAGTCTCTGAGTTATTCGCCTTTTCGTCCCATGGGCCCGGTTTGTTTCGTGTACGAACCAACCTGACTATATCTGAACTGTACCCCGAACTCACATCGGGTATACTCATAGAGACCGTTTGTCAACGTGTTCACCAACGCCGCTAACGGTTTGTCAAACGGACGTTCGTTCTGAAAGTTATCAGGTTTTTTGTTCGAGGGCCCGGTTGGTTTCTAAGTCAAAACCCACCCGACCGCACTCCAACTGTGTCCAAACCTTGAGCAGAGTAAGCGAAAAGGTATGTCTCACTAATTGGAATAAAAAAAGGTCAACGTCACGTCAATCAGACGTCTAGATCTCAAGTTATAAGTGTTTCAGCTCTGAGGGCCCGGTTGGTTTCGTGTTCGAACCAACCCGGCCGTACTCAAAATTCTCCAAAACCTTGAGTGTAATATAGAGAAACGACCGTCTAGATTGAAGGATCTCATCGCAAATGAAGGTGCATCGATCAGAGGTCCATATCTCATGTTATGGGCATTTGAACGGACCTGTCTGAAAAAAAGGGGTTTTGGGCCCGGACCGACCCGATGCCAGCCGCCGCCTCCAGCCTCCGACACCGCCTTGCCGGCGTGGCGCGCCGGTAGGGTCTTCCACGGACCACCGGGCGCGCTCCGGTTGTCCGTTTTTCCTGCGGTCTTGGCTAGAGGTCCTCCTGGGAACTTCTCTTCACTGTGAATTCTTCAAATCGCCTTTGCGGCCCGTTCCGTCATCGCTCGTCGATCCGCACGTCAAATAAACAATCTGCGGAGTCTTCGAATCGCCTCGGCGGCCCCGACTCCGGCCGCGGTTTCGTTCGGCCTCAACGGCGTGGCGCGACGACACCACGCTTCTTCACTGTGATTCTCCATGTTCATGTGCGGTACCGTTGCACTGCGCTGCCTTTGTTCGTGCCGCAAAAATAACAATAACAAGAGGGAGGAGGGTCAGCCGTGTTCGTGCGGTCCGACCTCCTCCCGTTATTACGATAACAGGCGGACCCAAAAGAATAAAAACCCTCATTAAGAAAATTAAAGAATTAAACTATAATATTTGAACTCAGACCCCTACCCGGTGAAGTCATCAAACAAAGGTCGTCGCGGGAAAAGGATGTCATGGAAAACGGCATCGCGGAAGACGACGTCGCAGACCGAGGCTTCATAAGCATCGTTGGAATCATGAAAAAAAGAATCGCCGGCGTCGCAGTACACGGCGTCGCGTCGTCGATGTCCGAGGATTTGTCGTTCTTCGTCGTCCTTCGTCAGAGGTCGGCTTTCTTCGTCAGCGATGGGGCATTTCTCGCGTTCTTCAAGGAGGGAGATGAAGATCAAGACTTGAGAAAACCCTCTCCAATCCTTCTCGCACAACCCAAACACCCATAATGAAATAAGACTTGTCTTTTTTAATTTACTCACACAAGCCACCAATCAATTCGAAATTCAAAATTGAATTCTCGAATTAATTATATTGAACAAATTAAATAGTTAATTAATTAAGAGAGTTGACTTTTCATTGAAGGGGGGTGCGGGTGTGTTACGCAATTAATGGGGGGTTTGTGGAAGGTTAGAAAATTTGAATAGGTGGGGACTCGTGTGGGCCCCACCTCCCAAATATCCTCTCATGGGAGGTTATGTGGGTGTCAGCCCCACCAACAACCTCCCCCTTGTAGGATATAACCAACTTAAATAAAAATTTGTGCAACACAATTTTTATTTAATTTAAGGTTAAACTCCAAAATATAATTTCAAACCCGAATAAATTACAACTGCGGAAAAGGTCCCCTTAAGCGAAAACCGGAGCTGCGAGTTCATCGGTGCCCTCAGATTTCGATTCCGAGCACTGGTTCAAGAGATAGAAAAACCCGCTCATTCGTTCACAGAATTTACCCGAGCTAAACTTTGGAAAATGATTCCGGGCACACTGGGCCACGGAATCAGGCACCGTAAGAATCTCTGTTCTCGTAAAATTCAAAAGAAATTAAGAAAAAAAATTCCTTGAAATTTCCGAGTCTTTACACTAAATATGGTCTTTGAAGAAGACCAGGACCACTAGGATGTTTCTAGGGAAGCGTATAAGAGAAATTGGAAGGGGTTGGCTAAGATTTAAGGCACAATGTGGGGTGAGGAAGAGAGGGAGGAGGTGCCCTTTTATAAGGGAGGAAAGGGGCACTTTTGGAAAAACTAAAAATATTATTTTATTATAAAGTTATATTCGGTTTTTAATATCTCCAAATTGATTTATTTCGAAGATAAGGTGGGGATGGGTCTAAAACCTATCATACAATATAATTTAGACAAATTTAGGTTTTTATTTTAACCTTATCATTTAGATTTAACTTTAAGTTAAATAATTTTACTTTTACTCTGTCTTCTTCGTTTCTTACACTATAAGGTTAATAATGTTACTATAACAAGACAAACGAACCCCAAGTTGTTTATTATTAATATATATAACCTTATATAAGTCATTTGGACGAACTGTAGATTTTTATGTATAAAATAACAATTAATAATATAACATTTTTTTTAAAAACTATTTTATCTTAATTTTGAATCTTTTTGGTACTTGTTTTTTGTGAAAATCATAACAGCATGATTAGTTTTAATAAAGTAAATTAAATCAATACTAATATGTCATATTAACATATAAAATTACTTTAATTCAAAAAAAATCTCATATTACCTTTATTTGGGTATTTATAATATCAATTATGTTAATATTTTCTTAATAAGGTAATTACTGCATCATCAATGTTTCATAAATAAATTAAATTATTTAACGTCTAAAAATTATAAATAAAATAAAATTATGTAGAAAATATTTTTATCATTCTAATGAATAATTATAGTCTAATTTATCTCTTGTATAACTCTATATTATAAATGTTTTAGTTATTAAACTTTGATTTTAACTATTTTAACCCTTCTTTAAATAAAATAATAATTAATGTCCTAATCTAATCCAAGTGGACCTAAATGGTCAGATTTTATTCCTGAGGTGTTTTTGGTCAAATTACACTTATCCAATAGAATTAGGACATGATTTAGGGTAATAATAATATCATTTTTACCCTCAATTACCTTATTTACTTTTAACCGTGGTAAATAAAAGTAAAAGGTTACTATTCACCAAAAATATATCATCTCATTGAACCACATTTTACTCCTTGATATTAACCGTGTCTCTCGGATTTTTTAAATTCAACAAACAGAAGCGGTAAAATTAAGTTTTACGTAAATTTTCAAATTCTCATAAGAGGTGGGTAAAAGACGGTGAAAAGTTCAATAAAATTTTTATATGTCTAAAATTATTATAAAATTACTCCAATGAATTACATTGAACTTATATAGGTATTGTGTATCAATTTTGACTTAAAATAAATTTAAATAAAATAAATAATTGTTTAAATAAAAAGTCGGTTCTTAAATAGTAACCAAGTGTTTTCACTATTAATCAAAAATTGAAAGTTTTCAGAAAAATACCAAAATTTCACCATAGTCTAATTTAGATATTCAGAATCCAAAAATTAAGTCCATTTTGAAAGATAAAATTTAAAAAATATCAAAAAGTGGTTATTACTATTCATAACGACTGGTTTTAATAATATTTTAATATCATATCATTGTTTAGTGAAACTCGGTATATCGTATAGCGCAAGTTATCGAGGAAGGTCGCGATTACGTGTAAAGCAAGCCAAGCTAGTGTTGTTTGAAGTGAAAGATTCCTTTGATGATGTATATAAAATTAAAACAAAACATTTCTCATACAAATCTTGGGTGTTACAGAATAGGTGTGTGAAGCCAAGATTATATGTGTTTTTTGGCCCTTTTTTTGGATGTGGGATGTGTTCTGACATGATGTGATGTTATTATGAAAATATGGTAGCACAATAATGTACAATATTAGAATGTGAGTGTAGAAAATTTGTGGCATAGATGTTTTGGGTACCTTATCCTAAAAGTTCTTTATATTATATTTTTTTATTCATAGATGTTTTATTTGGTGAGTGTGCTTTGGTGAGGTTTTTATTTTGGTTGGTATACCTATATAGGGGTATTTTGGTTCCACTGTATTTCTCACTATATAATTTTTATTCATTTTTCCATGTATTTATGAGGGACAGTGGTTTTCCAATTATGTAAACTGGTACTCTTAACTTGTGCACATAAAACTATTTTCATGATACAAGGAGGACATTATGACCGTGCATGAAATTTCTAGTTCGGACATTTGGAGATGTTGATGTGTTTATTCTATATCATTTATTCTTTTTGTGTTTTCAGTTAGATACCTTTATCTATCTATATATATATATATTACATATAATTTCATTTTTATATGGATTTGGGATTATTTATATTATTTCATGGTGTTTTGTGGTTGATTCATTCTATCTGTGGATTATGTATTCTTATAGAGGGTAATTCCATCCATATTATGATATTTCTTTACACATGGTGGTAGTCGTAAATATGAACCATATTTGAGGTGGGAATTGAGTTTCATTATATATCATTATTAATTTTTATTCTAGTAGGGGAACATTTTATGGGAGGGGGTCATGTCCTAATTATATTTAATATAATACTATATCACTTCATAAGGAAAACACTATTGTCATTTTAAAATAAATTATTTAAAGTATTAAAATTTTAAAAATATTATTTGAAAATGATTCATATAAATAATTCATGGGAAATATTAAATGAATGTTGAATGTTAAATGAAGTCAAGATAATGGGAAAATCCATTCATGTTGTATACATTGAATAAAAAATTCAATTAATTTTTTTTATAAATATAATAATTTACTACATTCATAAAATGAAAATAATATTCAATTAAAACATTTTTATTGATGTATAAACATGAAAAAATTTTACATCAATAAATCATTATAGAATCATCATAAACTTATTCTAAACATTTTAATTATAATATTAAATTTGATTAAACAATTCATGACATTGGAGAGATTTTGTTTGAATTTTCTAAAAAATAATATAGTAGTATATTAAATACTATATGAGAGATATTTATAAGAAAATATGTAATTTTATAAAATAATGGTAAAATAATAAATTACATATGTTTTCAAATATAACGGCTATATAATTTCATCATTATAAAAATTTAGATTATAATTCCCAAAAAAACATAAATTGTAACAAAAAACATTTCAGATCAAGTTACTTTTGAGTAAAAATTTATCTCCCTGAATTAATAAGGGCCCATGATACAAAATTTCAAATGTGTAGTATATAAAACTCATATAAATAAATAGGTTCATGACATCAAACTTTTCTCAATAATACAATATTGAGGCAATGTATTGTTACAACTTTAGTAATATCTAAATCAAAACCAAAAGACATATTTTGAAATAAATTTATTTTTAAATAAAAAAATATTTCCTGAATATAATAATTATATATATTCTTGAATTTATATACCAAATACAATATAATCAAGTGGTGAATATATAATGACTCACAAAGAAATTAATATAAGACAAGAAACCTATAACTTGTGTATATCTTTATTAATAAGAGCTCTGAAATCCATTATAGTAAATTTTGATTTATTATATATTAATTACCAAATAATATTCATGTGGAAAATATCTCGTATTATACACATATTATATATCATCACTTGTTTATTAAAAATATTATCTTAATTTTGATATTTCTGGGGTTAACATGTTCGTTTCAAATGTATGTTTTGTTTCCGAAATAACAACCATTTATTTTATCGTGGTTAATTTATAGTCAAAATATTAATCATATCATATTTATCATATTTAACTTTTTTTAATTGTTTGTTACCAATTAAAATAATATTTTTTGTTATAACATAATTACAATGCATCATGGAGACAATAATCAATACATATAAGAGAGTTTTATTTCCACTATTCAATATATCGAAAGAAGAATGTAAATAATTATTAATAATTATAAAATCATTAATATAAAACTAATATCATATTTAATCATTACATATATACATATAACTATACATCTAAAACAGAAAAGAAAAAAATGAATTCAATCACATCATTGTGTTGGTAGATTGCACACACGCATCAACAACATCATCATTTTGAAATGATTTGGAAGGTAAGAATACATATAATATATTAATATTTAAGGAGAATATTAATATAATAATTTATATATATAAATATCAAATCCATAATAATTACAATCCATGATGGGTGGTGATATAAATTGAATCATATCACTATGTGGATGTGGTAGTCCACACATAAATATTAGTGATATTATCAACTCTCTTTTTGAGGGAGAATATGATGTAAATGGTTATAAAATAATCATAATAAATTATATGTTCGTTTATGGGGATATATTTATAATATTTTTATGTATAAAAACATTTCAGATATGTTTCTAAAAGAAATTTAATTGAATGTTCTCCTTTAATATTTATATAATTCTTTGAGACCTCCATTAGATTAAAATTTATGACTACAAAAGATGTCCTAATAAAGATACTAGATGATAAAATATGTATTGAATGAATTTGGTATCATTTTGAATAACTGAATGGTTTGGTAATAAGGATAAAATTATTTCAATAATGAAGAGGAATATGTACCCTTCACTACGTCTGTGGTAGGGAAACACATGGAATTATTTATAAGATTTCAAAATAATATAAAAATACTTTCATATGTTAGAAGTGATAATTTAATAGTTATTATATGTCAGAATATGATATTATTAAATTATCTTCAAACAATATAATATTTATAAGTGTTTGAGGCAACAATACCCTTATTTTTTTTTCTGTTCCCCTAGTAAAGCAATAAAAATATTAGACCTACTAACAAAAGTATCCAGTTTAAACTATTCATAATTATTGAAATTAATGATTTTATTATTAAATTTTTAATAATTTTCAATATTAATATTATGGATTAAATTTTAGTAAATTCAATTTAAATTTTTGAAATAATTTAATTTTATATAAGCACAGTTAATGAAAACGTAATAAATTTTATAAAAAAAATTTTATGAAAAAAGAATTTTCTTCAACTCCATCCTTATAATAACAATAAAATGAAAGGTAAAATATCTTATTCAATATATTATCTATATATTATATTAAAATAATTACATAATAGTAAAAAATTATTTAATTATAGAAAAAACACATTTCACGTTTCAAATTTATTTTCATAAATATATGTTCTTTCGCCTATAATGTACTTATAACAAAATCAAGTATAATGTTAATCCCTTGTAATTAAACACAGTTTTTATAATTAATGGAGGTTTATTTTAATTTAGGATAAAATTCCTTATATAATTTTCGTTTTTAAATGAATTGTAATTATAGTCTTAATAAATTTTAATTTCTTCACTTTTCATTGAGTATTTTTAAAAAAAATATTATATATATTTTCTCTTAGAAAATGATGGAATTCATGTTTGAATAAATATTCTCCATTTGAAAAATAATATTTATATATTTATTATATATTAATTTTAATTTATTTGTAAAAATTGAATAATTTTTTTATGATAACATATTTTTGATTCATAAATGGATTTACATATTATTGGGTACTTATTTTGTTTTTATTTAAAAAATATTATCATTATTTAAAATATATATACATATTTTATGATAATATTGTTAAAAAAATTAATATCTCTAGTATCTAAACTAGGTTATATCATATCACTATTAATTTTAAACTAATCATTTCATGTTAATAAATTGGTAGACAACATAATATTTTTTTAAATGAAAAGTATGTTATAAAATTCCACTCTGTTTCATTGACACACCTTAAATACGTTTCTTCATCACAATTTTTTATTTCCATTAAAGGATAAAAAATTATAAAAAGATTTAGGAAAAACCCACATCATATAAATGTATTATATAACATAATTTGAAATGGATAAGTGGTAAACATTACTGTTACATGAAATAATAAACAATTATCACACTGTATATTAATACCATGTGTGGGAAATGAAAATATGTATATGGGGGAGGAATAAAATTTCAAAGAAAAAATATATTGTGATATATATTATATTTTTATGATAAGTATCATGTCTTATTAAATTATATAACTCATGAATTATATTAAATAACTAACTTTTGTTCATATTGTGGATATTTTCTAGTTTTGTGTTTTAGAGAATTGGGAAATAATACATACATTACATTCCACATTCATATAGAGAAAATACCATATAAACTGTATCCATTTCATCCAAAATATAATAATTTTTTATAAAACATGATTTTCTTTACAATTATTCATAACATATTACATGGATTCATTATTTGTCATACAAAACCTTATAACCAGTGAAAATCTTTTAAAAAGTTGGGATGATCAAAAAAATCTTAGTAAGGGATATAAATAGAATAAAAGATAACATTAGTCCATGAACACTTGAAAACAGCTAAAATCATATAAAAAACCTATTTTCACCCATATTATAATTACATTGTGAAATATGTGGTTTCCACAAAACATAAAATGGTAAATAGAACTATAAAGGTATCTGGGGGAATTACATTCATAATCTTGTAACTCTTTTGGCTCCCTTATAATTTTTAACCCACACACCGACCTTAAAATTTGTACAACCATCATAGTTACACTTGTAGTAACCATGTGAATAACCTAAAAAATAAAGAGAACAAATGAATTATTGCGATATATAGGTCCCAATCTTCATTATAAAAATTTTACATGAATTTGTACAAAATCAAACAACATGAAAAATTTCATAAAAACATTTTTCTGAATTTTGTAAAACCTAATTTTAAAAGACGATTTGAAAAGAAAACCCCCTTAAAAATATAATATAATTTATATGATACATTATAGAGTGGAAGGAACATGTATATAGACTATAAAGACCTACAATTTATCTAAATATAATAAAAAATTCATCTCAAAAACAATTTTGATACCATATGAATAATGAAGAATAATATTAACCCAAAGAATGGAAATCGGGTAATGAACTCCCTTATCATGGGTTTGTTTTACATAAAACTCATTTAAACCTCCTGAATAATAGTAAAAAGTGTTTTATTCATATCTTATATAAAACATATTATTGTTTATAACACATTATATGATCATTTCATAACATCATTTTACCGTTTAATTTTTAGTATTATGTTCCTTGAATTGTTTTCGTTCTTTACATGGTTTCAATTGACGCATTGTATTTCGCCGTTTAATTGGGTTTTATGATCATATATGAAGGATGTAATTTATATTTCAACCACATTTTCCACCATTTTGGGAAATCGGAACATTGTAGAATGTGTTTTTATATTTAGAACAAGATGGAGAGGAGATTAAGGATGATGATAAATATTTTACATGAAAATGGCATCATACATATTTAATATTATTCTAGATGTTTCATACCTCTAGGATAAGTGGAGGTATAGAGAGTATATGAAAAGGAAGTAATGTGGAAGAAAATACATGAAAAAGGAAGAGGATTCTTACATATTGATCTCTTCTCCTTGAGATCCTCCTTAACACCTTTAGTTTTGGCCTTTTAGTGTACCAAAATCAATATGATGTGGGGAAGACACATGGGTAGGGTATTTTGGAAGAACATAGACAATTCTCAATGATTGAGAGGTCTGATAGGAAAACGGGAATGAAGGTGGTATTCACAGTGGATGAGAGGTTGTATTTTATAATATTTTAACCATTATTTTAATATTTGTTTCTCAAGACTGTGAATTGTCTTGATTTATGTGGCCCAAAATTGTATAAATCGCATGTGAGTTCTAAAAGAGATGTCTTACATCAGCCATTCATCACCTATGATGCAGTAAAGAAAGTATTTCACATTTATCATATTTTAATATTCTTCAAAAATTAGAAAATTCGGAGAAATTTCAAAAAAGTCATCCTTATAATTTTTTAACATGTACAATTAAAAAATGAACTACATTTTTTGAAAATAATTTTCTATATATTATTAATTTAATTTTTAAATAAAATCTCAATTTATTAAAAAAATTACAAATTTAAATCTATAACTCATTTTGTAACACCTTGACAAATTAATCAAGCTATGAATATCATAATGACATATGAAAATAAAATAATTATAGAATTTACTATTTATTATGGTCATATTACTATTCATATATGTCTGTTACTATTCACCAAAAATCATATGTCTTCCTTGAAACTCCAAATAACATACTAATCACAATTATAGATGATTATTTTTTGAAATTCTTAACATTGAAACGATATTATTATGTTTAAAATCTCGTGATAAATATCTACATAAAACAATGTTTCATTCATTTCAATTTTTTTAAAACCTTGGGGTGTTACATTATCCCTGACTCCTGGAAATTTCACCCCAATAATTTTATTTACATATTAAACAAGTGAGGGTTACATTCCCACATAGCATTTTCATATTCCAATGTTACTTCTTCATCCATGTGGTTTCTCCAGAATACATTTACCTGGTGGAATACCTTATTCCGCAATATGTGTCCCCATCATTCAAGAATATGGACTAGTTTCTCTTCATACAAAAGTATATCTTCTAGATGAACTGTATATGGGATAAAAACATGATAAGAATATAGAACATTCATTATCATCATTGATACATGGGAAAAATTATTTAACTAAGATAAACATGGAAGAGAAGATAATTTTTAGGTGCCCTGTCCAACCTTCTCCAGGGTTTCATAAGGTAAAATGATCCGTGTACTTTTCTTTCCTTTCTAAGAAAAATCCATAACACTATTCCATGGAAAGATTCTATGAAAAACATTATCAACTATCTCTGATAAAAATTCTTTCCTTCCTATTGTTTGCCTAACCTTTTTGTCCGCTCTGAGCTTTCCTAATGTGTTTATGGATCATCTTCTCTTTCTAATCCACTTCCCCTACTAATTCGGGTCCCATCAACTTCCTTCCCCCGACTATATCCCAAAAAACTTGAGTATGACACTTATTACCATATAATTCCAAAAAATGTTCCATCTATATAGAACAATGAAAAAATTTATTATACAAAAAGTCAACAAAAAAATTATATTGATCCCAACATCCATAGTAGTCCATTGAATAAGCTCAAAGCATATCCATTAATTCCTGAATCGTTCATTCTGACTTCCCATATGATTGAAGATGAATAGTGGTACAAAAATTTAATTCTGTTCCCAACTACATCTAAAGGCCCTCCCAAAAGATAGAAGTGAACTCTAGATCCCAATCTGATACAATGGAAAGAGGAACACAATTTAAACTGAAAATATCTTTTAAGTATAGTCGAGAGAGGTATTCCAAAGACATTGTATCTCAAATAGAATGTAAATGTGCAGATTCTGTCATCCAATCAACAACAACCCAAATCGCATTATTTCTATAAGAATTATTAGATTGTACAACCATAATTTCCATGGATACATTCTCATATTTACACTCTATCACTGGAAAAGGATAAAGAATACCCTTTGATAACATCCACTCTTCTTTAACCTATTAACATGTCAATCATTGCATGGTAAATTCTGCAAAATCTCTTTTCATTCTGTCCAACCAGTAATACTCTTGATGGTCTTTGTACATCTTACTACTATCAGGATGAATAGAAAATAGAGCACTATGAGCTTCACACAACAAATATTTCTCCAATTGGGAATCAAATGTCAAACAAAACCTTTCAACAATTATTAAAACACAATATTTATCAGATTCAATTATAGAAACTGACAAATTGTAACCTATTAAAGCTTTTTCTACAACTCACAGAAATCCTTATGTGCTTTCTTAATTCTTTCTGATAACGATGAGTACACTAAATCCTAAAAAATAGAGTTATTTCCTAACTCAGCAGCTTCTATGCCAAAATTTATCAAATCATTAATCAGGGTATCATGGTATAAACCTATCATGGTTAATGATGACTGATGTTCTGGCCTCAAGGCATACACCACATTGTTTTCTTTTCCGGAATGGTTATTGATCTTGAAATCTTAATCCATTATCGGTTCAATACATATTCAATGCCTCATGTTTAATATCTTTCGAGTGAATATTTAATTCTCACATTTATAGTCACTATATATATGACATTTGGCTATGTATAAATGATTCCTCCAAATTTCAAAAGAAAAAATCCACAACTGCCAATTCCAAATCTGTAGTGGGATTAATTAACATAGGTGTTATTAGTTTTCATGAAGCATATGAAATTACATAATAGTTAGAAATCAATAAAAAATCAAGTCCTTTCCATGATGATTCATTGTAGATGACAAACTCTAAATTTCGTGAAGGCAATGCCAAAACTCTAGCCTTCACCAATCTATTCTTCAGTTCTTGAAAACAAACATCACAATCTTCTGTCCAAATAAATTTAACCCATTTTTATGTTAACATTGTTAGCAGGAATGATAAATTTACAATGGTTTTAAAAACCATTTTCAAATAACCTACAAATCTAATAAAACTAAAAATCTATATATCATTTATCGATCTTTACCATTCACCAGTATCTTTTTTAGGGTTGGATCAACTATTACTCCAT
This sequence comes from Viscum album, assembly GCA_963277665.1. NCBI lineage: Eukaryota > Viridiplantae > Streptophyta > Magnoliopsida > Santalales > Viscaceae > Viscum > Viscum album. Next base: position 1,499,843,421 of record OY728122.1, on the reverse strand, counting down.
CCATGTTTATAATGTTCCCATGAAAACAAATAGGTTTCAACTAAAAATCACATTTTCTAAATATTCCATACAGTTTATTATCCTTTAATGTTTTCAAAAAAAACCCTTAGATATTCTTTATACACCACTATACTCATAGAAGATACCAAAATTTCATCAATAAACACATCTACAATCATAGACAAGAACTCATGAAATATTCTATTAATAATATCCATGAATACAACATGATAATTAGTTAACACAAGTAGCAGAACAACATACTCATAATTCCCATATTGATTACAATAATCCAATTTTGGGATGTTATCCTCCTTCACATTCTGTTGATTTTATCTGGATGTGAATTCAATCTTAGAAATAAACTGGGCTCACTAGAGGTGATCAAACATGTCATTAATATAATGAAAAGGATACATGTATTTAACACAGATGTTGTTCAAATATCTATAATCATTTTAATGTATCATGAAACCATCATTATTTTTAACAAACAACATAGGGGAACCACATGGTGAAGTTCTTGGATGAATGAATGCATTATCATGAAAATCCTATAAAAGATTTTTCATTTTTAGAATTTCCATTTGATCTATTAGACATGGTGGTTTTGAAATTGGATTAGCATCAGGAACTATGTCAACAATGAATATGACATTTGGTCATGTATGAAACTGGGTAACTCACAGGAAAAATATCAACGTATTCATTTACCACTAGCACATCATTAATCCGAACAGTTCCCTTTATCTTCAATAATATGAGCATGATAAATTTCATTTCCATCGTTCAATAGTTTCTACTATTCATAATATGATGTCAATTATTTGAGCCCATTATTGTATAAAAACTAAATCTATTTATGAGAAAAATTCGTTAGGTCTATTATTAATATTAGAATGATAAATAGAAAGCCAATCCATTCGCAGAATGACATCAAACACTAATAATGAAATAAACAACATTTTCATGAAAATAAATTCTAGAGACAATAATATAATGATTCTTTTAATTAATCATTACTATAATATTTCCCCTGGTGCTTTAACAATATGTTCCCATCTAATTTTTTGATGTGATATATCCAATTTATGATAATATTCTTTAGAAATAAATGAATGTGTAGACCCAGTATCAATCAAAACATTAGAAAAATATGACTAAACTAACCAAGTGCCTCATACAACTTCAACGGATGGCCCATCATTTGTTGATGTGGATACAAAGGATCTCACTACATATTTTGTATTATATTCTGTCTTTTTGCATCAATCCGATTTCTCTTTGGCTAAGCATTTTCATAATGACCCATCTCTCAACATGTAAAACACATTACAGTTTTTTAATCAGGATAATATTAGGATCATTTTCATTTCAATCTTGGGCCATATTTCCAATTAGACCACATCAAATACAAGTCTCAATTTTGGTATGGCATTCCCCAGGGTAATATTTTACACACTTCTCCCAAACTAGAAAATGGAATTTCTAACCATCAGATTTCATTTGTTGATTCTTACCCTTTACTTTCCTTCTAGACCTCTCATTATCCCTTTTGGAAAAGTGAATGTGATCATCAAAAAACACTATATATACCCTCTTTCCACAGAGGCAATCATTTTCATGACATTTGAATTAACGAGAGGCCAATGTCCTTCGATACCTTTTCTTTAATCTTAAGTAAACAGTTCAATTTATTTTCAAGATCACGAATAAATTTGGGGAATATATTATATGTTTGGAATACTTTCATTCATTCAAAGACACTGAATCATCCTTAATTTTCTTTAATTCAATTAACATCTTCTCCATTCAATGTCACACCCCCTTAGGTTAATATTTTTAAAAGAAAAAACTTTTAAAATCACCCCTCTCTATGAAATAAGCCTCATCTATATCCCTATAATTTTTCACCATGACCACCATTGATCAGCTTCACCATCAAAATGATAAATTTTAAGACTTACATTTGGATTATTTGAATAACCCATAACATAAAATATATTTTCAAGTGAATTAATTCATCCTTCATACTCTATTGGGTCTGAATACCCATTGAAGGAAGGTGGGTGTTTACTAATAAAATGTTCCACTATCATCATGTTTTGTTGTGGTACCATTGGTTGTTATCTTTCAGGGATTCCACCACCATTTATTGCGTGAATCAATTGATCCATTATTTTCACAAACTACTCTGTTCAAATACCAACCATTTCGTTCTAAATATTTGGAAAGATATCATTATCTTAATGCCTCACCACTTCAACATCCGTATTTATTCTATAGAAAACCATTCTGAACAAAAATATCTTAGCTAAAGCAACATTTTAATCATGAAATTATATATCATTTAAATTATAAATAAGGGAATAATCATTAATGGTATTCTATTAATATTATCCTAACCCCTAATCTTATATACACTGTTTTCTGATACCAGGTATAAAGAACAGAACATATTACATTACATAATTTTATTATTATGGTCAAGAACTCACTTTAATACATATTGGGATCTTTTAATGTTTTGGGTTTTAGAGAACTGGGATATAATACTTACATTACATTCCAAATTCATATAGAGAAAATACCACATAAATATCATACATTTCTTCCAAAATATAGTACTTTTCAAATAAAACATGATTCCCACTATAAATCTTCATAACAATTAACATGTAATCCTTCTTTTTTCTTACACAACATTATAACATATGAAAATCAATTAAAAACATTTTATGATCACAAAAATCACATTGTATTATATAAAAATATGAAAATAAAACATTAGTCCATAAATACTTGTAAACACATGAAATAATTAAACTAAAAAATTCATTACCCATATATTCTTACTTTGTGAATCATTAGAGTCGAAAAAATATAATGAATATAAAAAATCATAACGGTTTCACGGGGAATTACATTCATTATCTTGTAAACCTCATGACTACCTAGAAATTTGTGTAACCATTGAAATTACATATGGAGTAACCATTCAGTTGTCCTCCGACCTACACATACCCAATGCATTGGAGGGAGATATAGGTCTCACACTTCATCATAAACAATTCCAAAGAAGATGATCAAAATCATAAAATATCAAAATATAATAAAAACATCCCTTCTGCATTTTGTAAAATAAAATATTAAATGAGAATTTTAATTGAAAATCCCCTTAGAAATATAATATAATTCAAGTGATATATTATAGAGTGGATGAAAATTTATATAGATTGTAAATAAACAGAATTAAACATATTATAAACCAAATAAATCAAAAATTATAATACCATATATGTAATAAAGTATATTGTTAACCCAATGAATATATATCAGGATATGAATTCCCTTACCTTCAGTTTATCTTACATTATACTCATTCAGTCCTCAAAAATAATGGTTAAAAGGGTGTTATTAATATCTTAAATAAACATATTCATGTTTATAACACATATATGATAATTTAATATAATAATTTCACCATTTAATTATTATTTTATATTCCATTCTTTTTAGTGCATTCTATAAAAGATTTATATGGAAGGGTTGTGTTTGATTTTCTTTTTGTATGGAAATAAAATTACACAAGTGGAATAAAATGATATTCATATGTTTCCAAAATTTATTATGATCCCATAAATCTATTTTTTTCTCATATATGATGATGGAACGTTCCATAAAAAAATTATGGTGATTTTTTAGATAATTTTTGGTTGTTCCTCAATAATCTTGAACTTCATTCATTATATACATTAATTTCATAAATAGAAGTTCATTCAATAAAATAAAATTCACTACAACATAAAAAATAAATCATGTTTCAATCATTAAAATTATTTTACGATAATATTTAAAGGATATGAAATAAATTGCAAACACATTATCCAAAATTTTGGTAAATCAGCACATATTGGATGATGTTTTTATTTTCTTACAATCGAGAGTGGAGAGGAAGGAAGATGATGAATATTTTACATAAACTAGGTAACATAAAAATTTTAAAAGATCCTGTAGATTTCAAACCTCATGGATAAGTAGAGGGAATGATTGTATTGGAATAGAAATAAATTGGAAAGCAAACACATTAAAAAGGAAGAGGATTATTACCTATTGATCTCTTATACATGAGATCATATTTTAAGACTTTGTTTTTGGACTTTTAATGAGACCAAAAGCTCTAGTAATTTATTATATTATAATATTGTGGTTTATCTTTCCCATAACCATGTTTTTTCCAAAAATATAACTGTACCACTAAATCACATATATATTTTATCAGTACCATTCATTGTATTCTTCAAAATGATTAAATAAAATCAAAAATAGATTATTATATATTTGTTTTAGGGATATTATAACCATAATATTATTGATAAAACCCTCATATAACAGAATTCTGAAATCATAATAAAAAAAATCTATAATAATTATCAATCCTAAATAATTCACAAAACTGTTGTATTTTATTCCAAAATAAATAAATTCATTGATATTTAATATAAATATTTTATTATGAGTCATCACCCTCAATTTAACTATATTTCACACATTTATCACAATCAAAACATTAAAATTATTTCATTCCATACATATTTCATTCATATAATCTTTATCATCAGTGGAGAAAACATCACTCTTTCACTTTGTTGATCCTCTTCATTAGATGTTCTCCTAGGAAATCTATTTTCATAATTTTAATACATTAAATATTTAAATTTTACACTAAAGTATAAATCATGGAATCAATTATTTGCATCCATAGTGTAAAAATAACATTTAATTATTCCGTAGAATCTACTATTATCATGTCCATATTTTTGCACATTATATATATTTTCATTCCACTGATACATTTCACCTGGTAGTTCATCACAAATTATCAACATGTATAAAGATTAATATGCATCATTAAACATTCATCATGAAATAATCTTTTTAATACATTCATCTAGAAACTCTCTTATGTTTACTTGGTTAAATATTTAATACAGTATCTAGTTTGGAATAATCAAAATTTTTTATAATCCATATATCTCTCTATTTGGATTCTCATGTGTACAATATATGTATCAACAATAAAATTTAAAATTAATAAGATTCCTCTTGATTCCCCCCATTACTGAAGGAAAACCCATGAACTAGGAAACAATAATAATTGTCATTAATAATATAATCCCAAAAAAATATTTCAAGAGTTTATAAATAATTAAAACATGTTTTCAAACTATGAAACCATCTATTTAGCCAATGTCATACATTGTAATTTAATACTCAAGTCCTTCATATTTTTAGTGAAAAAAGAAAATTAACCTAAGAATATCCCCTCTGTGTTTTGAGTAATGTGAACAATTTTAGTCCCACTTATTGGGTACCATTGACGATTATGTTAAAATATAATGACCCCTATCAATAGTTATTAACATTATAATCATATGCGGTAAAAAAAAATATGAATTCTAGTGACAAGAAGGGGATGTAATTTGACCATCCAAATATTCATTCCTAAAACACTTTTTTCTTAACCTGGACGTTGAAAAAAATATTAAGAAAGAGTGATCCTAAATGATCAATAATGGTATATATATATGTGATATTGAATAATGATCTATTGTGAGAATAATATGAGAATAATGGTATGAAAATATTATTATAACATTCAAAAATCCAACTTAATTAGTTATAGATCATTAATAATAAATTACGGGAAAATGATTATTCAAAACAATATACAAAAGTCATAATGGTGCATAATCCTCAATATTCAATTCTGATATATTATAACATATCATTAATATAATAAATAAGTTCATGGGATTACATATTTCTAGAAAATTGCATCCTTAGTCAATGGTAACTCCCAAGACAATATTTTTTGTAAAAGTCCTACAATAGATATTTTTAGTAATATATTTCCAACTTTATTTTAGGAGATACATCTAAATATTTAGTTATTTCATCTATAAGAATATTATTAACCCCACCATATGTTTGATTATTTTTAACTCCATAAATTCTAATATATTTATTAACACTATTATCTCATAGAATATACTAGAATCTACGAAATCATATTATTTTATTAACTCTTTCATCTCTTATGAAATTGAAAACATTATTTTATATACCCAATTAATTAAAGGGATTTAACAAACCACCCCTTCATAATAATCTAGAACGGGAGAACCTATCACTTAATCATAATTTATACGTATGAGTTCCAATATATCATATGAAATTCTTGACATCATAGTAACATAATTCATGGAATGAAAAATTGATTCATAAAAATTTCAAAATAACAACAATAACTCATCCAGTGGAATAATAATGATAGTAACATTGGTTCATATTTGAAAAAATAATAATGAAAATATAATAAGGATTTTATAACTGACTATTATGTTAAAATATAACAAGGATATTTAATTATAAATATACATATTTCCTTTACATATTACTTATTTAAAATATATAATAATCAAAAATTTATTTGTAAAAATTACATTGAGATGAATCATGGATGGTTTTAATGGATGCATCAAAATAAATATATACCATTATGGTGGGAAAGATCATTTATGTTGTTTATATTTAATCTATAACTCATTTAAATGTTTTTAGAATGTAGTCAATGTTATATCCTTAGGAAATATTGTTGAATATTCCTATAAGAAATTTTCCTAGAATTCGAAACATGTGTAGAAAGAATTATATTTTAAATATTTGTGTCATTTTAAAGACATTATTTAAAATATTTTATAGAAAATATAGATATTTAAGAAATTTATTTCCCTTATAAAAGAGATATTATTTGTATTATTCATAAAATAAATAATTTTGAATCTTATCAGAATAATTAGTGGAAATTGAATGGAGAAATTTATTATATATAAATATCCAATGATAACTAAATAAATACTATTTATGAGATATAGATCATATAATTTCATCTTCACAAAAATAAAAAAATCAATCTTGATAATAATTGAGATGGAAATATAAAACCCTTATTGATTTGGAAACATTGTTGTTAGAATTATTGTAAATATAATTACATAAAAAGACACATAAAATAAAATGTATGAATATGTATCCATGGTATAACATGATATTGTGTTATTATATAGACCTTATAAAAATAATTGGTTCCTAACATGAATCATTTGTCAATGAACCATTTTTGAGAAATATAACCCTTAAAATAATGGATATATATAAATAAAAAACTCATGGAATAAAAAAACTTATTTTTCTTTAAAAAACCCCACTATATTCATGAAAATCATTATAAAATAAATTCAATGGTATAATATGGACCAAAAAATGGAAGCATGTAGTGATTCTAGATCATATAGTAAGGAATTTGATGTAGATTGGGAAACCATTTCCATTTGGTAGAATTGATTCATATGTTCTACAGAAACCTATATAAAAAACCTGATTTATTATAAATATATATATTAATCATATTCTTAATTATAATATCATATATCATCAACTTATGAAATTAGATCAAACATTAATCGTTATATATATATATATATATATATATATATATATTAATTTCATTAATTTGGGTGTTAAATACTAAATTTATCATGTATGTTCTATTTAGGAAGTTCCATTTATTGGACTTTGATTTTGATTATATCATAATCAGATAATTAAATATGTAATAAATATTATATTTGTTCTGTATATAAAATCTTTTAAAAATCGTATATTATGGTGATGAAAAATTAATTGCATCACTTTGTGTAGATTATAATCACAACATACACATGAGTGGGGTTTCCACTTTTTGATGTATGGAATAAAAGTAACATAAATATTAATATATAATTAATGAACTATTATTATATATTAAATATCACCTTATTTAGTTAAATATATCACTATTACCAACCTTGTAATTCAAAAATGAAAAATTAATCACATCACACTATTGTGATGGTTGACCCAACTATCACATGGAAAATGATATCATTTTACAATTTATTTGAAGGTAATATAGTATAAAATATATTATAGTTTTATAATAATAATTATTTAAAAATTTATAAAATATAAAATTTAAATCAGTTTTCATTAAAATCCATAAAGGATGGTCATCAAAAATGAATATTATCTGTTTATGCTAGTTACAGTCCACATATATAATGGAGGGATACATTCATATCCTATTTGGAAGAGAAAGGGATGAAAATTGATTTCATAACATCATGATGATATTTTAATAATTGGATTTTACATTAGAGTTATTTTATATGTATAATAAAATTCTACTGATAGTGTAGTAAGAATTAATTTTGAGAGAGAATAATTATGATTTATACCTCTTATATCAGAGACCTCTACTAGATTAAACCCTGAGCCTTGAATGATTTTTCTTATGATATGAAAACAAGTTCTAGGATTATGTGATGAAATTTAATTTTTTTAATAGTTCCTATATGATATATACTTATAATATTATATGAATAGGGGAGGACTAGATGTTCCCTTCTAAATTTGAGGAGAGGGAGACACATGGAATTACATAAATAATATCGACATTATATAATATAATTAATGTGAAATTATCTTCAAAATAAAAATAATAATTTTTTTATTAGTTATGTTTTCAATATATTCATCCAATAATATCTTGAGTGGTTTGGGCGACATTTCCAATCATATCTCTTCGTATACACCCAGTAAACCCATTTAAACAATAACTATGGTAAAAAAATTTATCTCAATTAATATTCATTATGAAAAAATATAATTCAATTTAAAAATATATTAATTATTTGAAATATAAATATTGCATAGTTTTTATCATTTTCAATTTCAATATGATATTGAAATTAATTATCAATGAATGAAAAAATTTAACTAAAAGATGTTTTTGAAATTGAATTTATGTATAAATCTGAATTTAATACCACAAATTATATTATAATAACAATAAAATGATTATCAAATTTTCATTGAATATATATTATATTACTTTATTTTAATCATTATTAAATAGTTATTAATTTAATTTATTTTGATAAAACCAAATTTCATACAGAAAATTTGATTATTGAAAAACATTTAAGTAAATAATAATCATATAATAATTTAAGGTTCACTGGTAATTGAATAGGTGAATAATAATTAATTGAAGTTTTTTTACATGATAATCATATTTAAAATTTAATGTGTATTTAAATAAAAGTAAATTTCAATCATACCAAAATCTAATTTTTTCACTTTTTAGTTAAAATTATTTTATTTTTAAAAATTATTTATAAATTACTCTATGTTAATATTGGAATGCTTATTTAAAAAAATATATTAATTCACCAACATAAACTTTTTAAAAATTATAGAAATTAATGAAAATTTTCTCACATAATATAAAATCAAAATTATTTTTTATGACGATTGCTTTTTGAAGAATTAAATAAAATGCTTCTTGGTATTCTATTCTCAATGGGCGGGTTGTGTATTTTAAAACCCCAGAATCTATCTCGACATCAAGCTCCCACATCCAATATTGCATTCAAGGTATGTTCAAAATTATTTTCATCTAAATTTTGATGATTTTTACGAGGATCTAGTGAATCTCCTACCCATAGGTGCTTCATTACTGATTGAATTATTGTTGTTCCTGTTTCTAAATAGAGGGATTGATGGGTTAGATGGATCCCTCCTACCACATGCCATAAAATCAAAATAGATTGATAATGTATTCATAGATGCTTTCATGGTGGATGGTTTGTTCACAACTATTATGGATCTATGATTATTACATTCAGTTCATGTTACAGGAATGAAACATCCCTTCTTGAAGAGTCAGAGGCGATGTAAAATGCCCATGATCTTTATCCCCATCAATATATTCCCCTTTCTATCATGGAATCAAATTAAAAAAATATATGTAACTCCATTAAATTTAAAAATTCCACAGCTTGTTACATATCTTAACTAGTTGGAAGCTGTAAGTCCCTATACTATAATGATATTGAGATTCCTTACAATAGGCTGAAGGGGAACAAGGTTGCGGATTTTTTTTGGCTTCTAGGGATTACCAATAAGTACCTAATATGTTGTTCTCTAGTATTAGTTACCTTCCTAGAGGTGGATTCAATGTTTTTATAGGTGGTCTTCTCAGATGTTATTTCATGATATCTCTTACAAAATTTATTTTCATTCATCTTAAATATAATTAATTTTTTTAATGCTATAAAAAATTAAATCACATTACTATAAATTCAATAATTTGTTGCTATAAATTAATTAATTAATTTTAATTTATTAAAATAACTATAAATATTTTACTATAATTTTTTATTATTATTTATAATTTTAATTTCATATCTATTTTATAGTATAGAATTGATCACTTCGTTCTCTTTTTACCATATTAATAAATATAACAATAATATAAAAAGTATTTAGTTAAAAAATATTTTCTAAACAATTTGTGTTTTACAATAGGTGTTTATTTTTTTCTTGATCCCTTATTTATTATTATATAACATTATATAAAATCCTTGAATGTGTTTTTGAGGTTCTAAAAAATTAAATTACTGTATAGTTTAGTTATTCATTAGAATTATATTCGAATTAATAAGATAAAAAAACAAATGTTATTATTATTTGAATGTAGTTATTTTAGATCAATAAAAAATTAATCAAAATTATTTTTTGTATATATCTATTTATATAAATATTCATTTTATATTATTATTCAAACTATCATTTTTTTACTTTGTTAATTAGTTAAAACACGAGGAATATTGTGAAAAATAAATGTTATATTCAATAAAATGAATATCCTTATGAACAACTAAAAATGGTAGGTGAAGCTGTGAAGTCTCTCATGGTATTAATTGTATGGATTTATCATGTTAGTAATAATATATTAATAAATACTGACTTTGAAATGAAATAATGTTTGAATAAATCACAATTTATTCCTTAATATATCATTAAAAATCATACCTCTATTTTTATTACAATATTCAATCTTTTTATCATTAAGTTACCAAGAAATATATGATAAATATTCATCTCAGTGTATTGAACATTAAATTGTGGACTCTATGGTTAACAATTTTGGGGATAAATATTCTCTAGTTGTTGATCTAACATCCCCGACCATATTATCCTAGAGATGGTTTGTTCCTTATAATTGTGGCATATAATACAAGGAATTATCTCTAAATGAAAAAATTATCATACTAGTATTGATAAACAAGTACACATTTGAATATTATACTACATTTTAAAACATAAATTTTGACAGATTATTTATTTTTAAGTTGTTCCCTCTAGTATATTAGTGAATATATTTAATAATAATCTTTCTATAATACACAGAATGGAAATAAATAAGGTGGTGCACAAATTCTCGGTATGGGATATGTACAGTAGAAATAATTAATAATGAATATGAATAACAAAAATATAAAGGTAAATAATATATCACTCATAAAAATATATTAAACTGTACATCCATTATATGAAATGTAATAGTCTATATGAAAAATCAAATAACAAAAAATATAAACAATTTATTCAATAAAATGATAATAAAATGCAACTAATGACAATGTAATTTTTAAAGTATCATGTATAATATGATAATTCATAATCACTATGGATTGGGAATAAATTAGGAAGAAATTCCATGCAATCAATAAACATTGAATGTAATAAATACATAGAAAATATCAATTAGAATATATTATTTATAAGAATAATTTAATTCTTAATATAGGGAATTCTTAAATATTGGATTTCTCGATCTCATGAAATATTATACGTTAACCATTAAGATCTATAATCAGGAATGATTAACACCATATGTATAAAAACATTTAATTATTACTTTTAGATACTTCTGATAGATTAGGGATTCATCAAGGGGGTACCTACAAAAGTCCCCACCCATATCTATATGTTTGAAGCAATCCTCATATATCAAATATTCCATTTAATTCATTAACAAAACGATGTATCATTAAATATCAATATTTAGTAAAGAATTAATTTATATTTATATTTACCGAGGAAAAAGATAACCTACATTTTAGAAACTTTTATACAGAAGTGATATATAGTTTATGAAATAAATTATATCATTATAAATAATATTTATATTTATGTTAAATATAATATACATTGATCATAGGTATATATATTTTTCAAGGGAACATTTTTGGCTACATAAATCGATATATAATGTGAATCTCAATTCATACATTGTTCAAAAAGATCATTAACCACACATAGATGGAATAAGGATAATTTCAATCAATTATATAATCAATTCTATTAGAATAAAATTCTTGTTTTGTTCATGAATGTAAATACTATACATAGTTTATTAAAGACATTATTATTGTAATTCCCTGGCCCCAGTTACCCAGAGTAGGTGAATTATTACATAACATTGGCATAATCAGAAGAAAAATCAAATCTCGAAAGACTAATTAGTTTAGTAGCCTTGGAAACAATAGATATATTCATAAGTCTTACATTACATCATAAAAATGAAAACTACAACAACATATTTTCTGCATAGTCCACACTCATATCCCCACATATTATCCCTAAAGGTCATTCATAAATTACTTCTTCACATCTTGGGAAAAATAAAACATTGAAAGGGGTGAGCTCAAATTCACAGTAAGGATAAAAATATAGCGGAAACTTTCATAAATAATAATAAACATTTAAGGAAATGTATAACTAAAACAAAAGCCTTTTAAACATGAACCTAAACATATCATGGGAAAAATAAAATAAAATAATGCCATTTACTTATTCACAAGGATATTCAGTAATCAAATAATCACATGCAATATCAATAACCAGTTTCATAATGATGGAATGCATAATGCCAGACTATCATAACCACATAGCCAAGGCCTCGTGCCAAGACTAAAAATAAGATTTTGTCAAGGACTTGTTCCAAGACACTAGTTTGTCTCATGAGACCTACCGATGCATCGAGGAGCTATAGAAGGCTCCACCCATCACATATTAAGTCCAATGCAATCCTCATATGAACATATTTAAACATAACATAAACATCCGTATTAAAACTAGCATACAAAATGTAAATACTTAATCCATAAACCATGAATGGTATAAAAATAGCTCATCCATAGTCAAACATATCACATAACCATCAATACAATATATACGTTTTGTATCATAATAAATCAACTTGAAATAAGCATAAAATCCATCAAAGGATGTTGACATAGATGAAATCAAATTTCATTTTAGAGTAATATCTCTTTTTATTTTGAAATCATTTAAGAGTCATATATTTATAAAATATACAATTTTCATTGAAAATATTCTTATAATCTTGTAAGGGAAGCTTCGGAGATTTTATAACGGTGGAAAATATCCACACTTTCTGTATAAGTTAAAAAACATTCTTACCTTAATTCTGTCAAAAAGTTTAAAAAGAACCTTGTTTGGAAAATGACGAAAAGATTCCTTTATAAACCTCATATAAAAATTGAAACAAGGTTATAAATGACTTTAACTCATATTCTATTAAATGTTATAAATGTTTTGAAATACATTTTTAAGAAACATGGATGTGGATGATAAAGAAGTCCTAGTAAATTATTACGTATAAACAACCTCAGATAATGAAGAGATTGGGAAATAAACCCTTACCTTGTACTTTTCATTGGTTGGGGGCAGGTTAAACTCATTTATAATGGTGAAATAATTGTTATTAAATTATAAAAGAATCATATATATTCATATGATATCATATATGATCTTTTAACATTGCTTTGTTAATAATATCTTAGAATTAACGTTGTTTCGGGTGTTAACTTACTCATTTTATTTTATATGTTTTTTTACTTAAGTCATGTTTTCCATGGATATGTTGTATCTTAATCATATTCAGGATGATATCAAGTCCTTAAACATTATTTTTAAATTAGAAAATGATAATTATACTTTAATGGATACGATGGAGAATGAATCTCATCACGTTCGTGGAGACGGTAGTCCGTACGTACGCACGAGCGAAAACATCATTCTTTTGATATTAATATAATATATAATTGGATGGTATATCACTTATACATAATCATTTGCATGTTATATTTATTATTTACATGAATTACAAATCATTATTATACCCATCCAAATAATAATTTATTGAATAACAATTACACCACGATGTGGAGACGGTAAGCCATACGCACGCACGTATGGTGACATGTTATTTAAAGGATGGATAGAATACTGAAATATGGTTGTAAAATGTTTATAATAACATCAAAGTATATATAATATACTGGAGTTATTATTTTAGAATGGTAATAACAATGAAAGAAGAAGTGGAAGAAGAAAGGAACTTGAAAAAGGGTGGTGATATGATTACCTCTTCTTCGGGTTATTCATTTTGATTTGATCAAAAGGTATACTTAAGTTGGATTTATGACTAATGGAAGGCCTCTAGGATGAATTGAGGGATGTTGAGAGAGTATTTGGGCAGAGTTTGGCCGAACCAAAAGGCTTTGAAAGTGTGAGTTAATGAGAAGGGAGAGTGCCCTTTTATAAGAGGGGTGAGGGGCACCTTTGGAAAAGCTAGAAATATTATTTTATAATAAATTCATATTCGGTTTCTAATGGCTCCAAAGTGGATTATTTAATGATTATGGTGGTTATGGGTCGAAAACCACTCAACCAATATAATTTAGATAGGTTTTGGTTACAATATTAACCTTATCAGTAAGTATTAACTCTTAGTTAATTAGATTCACTTTTACAATGTCTCTTTGTATTATTATATTATATGGTTAATAAACATACTATATATATCCAAGAGACCCCCAAGTGGTCTATTACTGATACAATAATCATGATATAACTCTCTTGGACGAACATTATATTTTTAGGAGTTTAATATCAATTAATAATATAATATTGTCTTTAAAAACTCTTTTATGTCAATTTTGACACTATTCAATAAATGATTTTTTTAAAAAACATAAAAAAATTAGTACTTCGAAAAAAATTAATTAATTCAATCCTAACATGTAATATTAACCTATAAAATTAGTTTAATTCATAAAAATCTCAAATAATATTTATTTGGGTATTTATAATATCAATTATTTTAATTTGTTCACTATTATGGTAATTACTGCATCATCATTGTGTCATAAATAAATTAAATTATTTAAAGTATAAAAATTATAAATAAAATATAATTATGTATTAAATCATTTTAGATGTCTAATGAATATTTGAAATCGAATTTATCTTATTTATATCCCTATATTAAAAATGTTTTAGTAAATAAATGTTGATTTTTACTCTTTTAACTCTTCTTTGAATTAAATAATAATAAATGTCCTAATCTTATCAAAGTGGACCTAAATGATAATATTTTATTTCTAAGGTTGTTTTTGGTCGAGATACACTTGTCCAATAGAATTAGGACATGTGTTAGGGTAATATTAATATCATTTTTACCCTTAATTACCCTATTTACTTTTAACCGTGATAAATAAAAGTGAAATGTTACTATTCAACAAAAATTATTTTCATCTCATTGAACCACATTTTACTACTTGAAATTAACTGTGTCTCTCGGATTTTCGAAATTCCATTCACAAAAGTGGTAAAATTATCTTTTATGAAAAAATCAGTTTTTTAACTACCACTTAGTGGTTTCACTATTCATCAAAAATTGAAGTTTTTCTGAACAATGCCAACATTTCACCCTAAGATATAATTGATATTCCAAATTCAAAAATGATTTCTATTTTACAAAATTCCATACATATAAGTTTCATTAATTAATTTTATAATTAATTCTCACTGTCACAACAAATAGCGTGTTTTTAAGAAATAATATATATCAAAAGATTGACAATTGTTTATGTCAAATTTCAAAGTGAAATTAATTATAATGAACACCATTGGATGAAATGGTAAAAATATATTCTAATTATACTTTAAAACTCCTCAACAATATAATTCATCACTATAAATTATTTTGATTAAAAATTGTTTTTAAGTATTTTTCACTATTCATAAAAATTGGAAGTTCTTAGAAAAATACCAAATATTCAACTTAAGATAATTTCGATATTCCGAATCCAAAAATTAAGTCCATTTTGAAATATAAAATATATATAATTTCAAAAGGTAGGTATTACTCTTCATAACAGCTTGTTTGATTGGTTGTGGTGTGTTAGAACTCGATGTTGCGTACAACACACACTATCACCTTATTTAAAGAGAACCGTACCGTAGAAGCTTGGGGTGTTAAATTCTCCCCTCCGTCAAATAATTTTTTCCTTGAAATTTCTAGAATACTACCCCATGAAATGAATTGGGTGGTTCTTCATCATAACTTCCTTGGGTTCCCACATTGTCTCTTCCAACTTATGGTTTCTCCACAAAACATTTACCAGACGCGTCGTCCGGTTTCTTAGTACTTATTCTCTCGTATCAAGAATCCTGGCGGGCTCTTCGCAATAAGACAGATCGGGTTCCAATTCTAATTCCTCAAAGGTGAGTACATGTGTTGGGTCAGGCATGTATTTCCTCAATAGAGATATGTGGAACACATCGTGAACTTTGGAGAGACATGGCGGCATTACCAATCAGTAAGCTACAACCCCAATTCATTCTAGAATTTCGAAAGGTCCGATGTACCTGGGATTCAATTTACCTTGCTTACCAAAATGTAGGACTCCCTTCCCTGGATATATCTTCAAGAAAACATGATCACCGACTTGAAATTCCAAATCCTTCCTTCGATTATCAGCATAGCTCTTCTGCCTACTTTGAGCTGATTTGATGTGATTTTGGATTACCTTCACCTTTTCCATTGTTTCCTCCACCAGTTCTGGACCTACAAGTATTCTTTCACCAACGTCATCCCAACAGGTTGGTGTGCGACATCTCTTTCCGTATAACGCTTCATATGGTGCCATTTGAATACTCTAATGGAAGCTATTGTTATATGAAAATTCTACCAAAGGTAAATATTGATCCCACATACCCTGAAAGCCAAGTGAGAAAGATCTCAACATGTCTTCTAAGGTTTGAATAGTCCATTCTGATTGTCCGTATATTTGAGGGTAGTAGGCAGTGCTCAAATGAAGTCCAGTATCAAGGGATTTCTGAAGAATCTTCCAGAATCTTGAAGTAAAACGGGGATCACGATCAGAAACAATCGATAGGGGTACTCCATGAAGTCTCAAAACTTCATTAATATATAGTCTTGCTAGACATTCCAGTGGTAGATCTTCTCTTATAGCAAGAAAATGTGCTGACTTGGTAAGACGACCAACAATAACCCATATTGCATCATTCCTTCTAGGAGTCTTTGGTAGCCCCATGACAATGTCCAAAGTAATATTGTCCCATTTCCACTCTGGTATGGGAAGAGGTTGCATGACTCCTCCAGGTTGTTGCCTTACATCTTTCACTTGTTGACAAACCATAATCTTGACACAAAATCAGAAATTTCCCTTTTCATGTTGTCCCACCAAAAACGTTCCTTCAAATCTCTATACATTTTTGTGCTCCTAGGGTGTATATAGAAATTGGAACTATGGGAATCATCCAGAAATTCTATTTTTAGATCAGGTATATCGGGAACACAAAGTCTCTTCCCGAATTTCAAAATTCCTTCTTCATACACAAAGTCTCTCAATCTCCCATCATTCATAGCTTTAATCTTCTTTTGAAATTCATCATCATCTATCTGAAAACTCTTAATCCATTCTAGTAAAGATGGTTTAGCAACCATTTGAAAAAGCATTTATGTTTCACCTTCCCTGGTTATTCCTATGTCCATCTTAACGAGATCCATGAAAATTGGATCCATTTCAATTCTCATATTTTTCAAAACTCCATGATCTTTTCTGATCAAAGAATCTGCCACCTTGTTTGCTTTCCCTGGGTGGTAGTGTATCATAAAATAATAATCCTTGAGTAATTCAAGCCATCTCCTTTGCCTCATGTTGAGTACTTTTTTGTGATAAAATATACTTCAAACTCTTGTGATCAGTATAAATCTCACATTTTTCAACATAGAGGTAGTGCCTCCATATCTTCAAAGAAAAGATCACATATGCTAACTCGAGATCATGAGTAGGATAGTTTTGTTCATGAGTTTTCAACTGTCATGATGCACAGGCAATAACCCTATCATTCTGAATAAGTACAAAACCAAGTCCTTTATTTGATGCATCACTATAAATAATGAACCCAACATTCCCCGATGGTAGAGTCAATATAGGATAATTGACTAATCTTTTCTTCAGTTCTCTGAAACATTCTTCACACTCTTTTGTCCAAACAAATTTAACCCCTTTACGTGTAAGATTCATTAATGGGTTAGCCAATCAGGAAATTTTTTGGACGAAACGTCGATAATAACCTGCTAAACCAATAAAACTACGTACCTCACTTATATTCATAGGTGATGCCCATTCTTGGATTTCCTTTGTTTTAGAAAGATAAACTGAGATTCCATCTTTAGAGACAATATGGCCAATAAAAGAAATCTCTTGAAGCCAGAATTCACACTTGCTAAACTTCCCATATAATTCATGTCCTCTCCGAGTCTTCAGGATAATGCATAAGTGATTTTCATGATCTTAATAGATTTTTGATTATACCAAGATACCATCAATAAATACCACCAAAAATTCATCGAGATATTCCTTGAAAACTCTATTCATCAGATCCATGAATACAAAGGGTGTATTAGTCAATCCAAAAGGCATTACTGTAAACTCGTAATGCCCATACCTAGTTCGAAATGCTGTCTTCGGAATGTCTTCCTTCTTTACACACAAATGATGGTATCCAGATCGATGGTCAATCTTTGAAAAGTATTGAGCTCCATGTAGTTGGTCAAATAAATCATCAATGCGATGTATGGATACTTGTTCTTTATTGTTATAGCATTGATCTCCCTGTAGTCGATACATAACCTCATAGATCCATCTTTCTTATTAACAAAGAGGACAGGGGCTCCCCATGGAGAAACACTAGGGCAAATAAATCCCTTAGTACTCAATTCCTCTAGTTGTTTCCTTAATTCGACTAATTCTATAGTGGCCATTATATAAGGGGTCTTCGATATAAGCCTTGATCCAAGAATTAAATCAATGGAAAAATCAAATTCTCGTTCTGGAGGATGTCCAAGTAAATCTTCCAGAAATACATCTACATATTATTTCACAATAGGTACATCCTCTATTTGGACATTTCTTTCCTCAAACACTGTTATTTCATTCTCTTCCTCCCCAATAATTGAATTTATTTGAGCTACTGGGGGTGGATCTAGAAAAGAATTATGTGGTAACGATTATGCACTAAAGATAAGGTGTTTTTTATCATCATCATCAAAAATCTTAACCTCCTTCTTCTTACAATAAATCTTCACATCATAGTCCGAAATCCAATCCATACCAAGGATTATATCGAACTCAATCATAGGTATGACGATGAGATCAGCAGATAAAGAACATTTATGTGCTCTAATGGGGACTGATTCACAAAACATTGTTGCAATGATACTTCCCTTATGAGTTTTAACTAACAACTCCCTTGTTAAATCAAATTGGAAATATCTAATTTTCTTAGAAAACTGGGAAGATATTAAACAATGCGATGATCCAGATTCAAATAATGCATTTTCTAAACTTGAGAAAACCATTAAATTACCTTCTACCACATCTTTCGGAGCTTCTACACCAGAAGTAGTGATAGAATAAGCTTGGCCATGATCCCTAGGCCTTTTCTGAGGTAAGTTCTCATGACTCTTAGGAAATTCATTTTGATAATGTCCCATATCCCTGCAATTGTAGCACTGAACATTGGTAGCTTTCTTCTTCCCTTTGCAATCACGATCTTGGTATCCTTTTTCACCACACTTGTAACATACACACATTCCCTTCGAGCAAGTACCGGGGTGCTTCTTCCGACATTTACCACATGATGGATATTCAACCTTTCCCTTCTTCCCCTTATTTACATTCCCAGATTGATCAGTAGATCTCTTCTTCTCTTGATTTGCTTTAAAGACATAAGACTTAGAGAATTCCTTTTCGGTCTTGATAGCACATGATATAATGTATTCGTACGATGAAAAGGATTGTGAGGCTAATTATCGACAAAGAAATGGTTTTAACCCATCAAAGAAATGATCAATATTACTTCTTGGGTTACATATATAATCTCCAGCATACCTTTCTAACCTTGTAATGTTAGCCTCATACTTTGCGACATTCTCATCCACCTTTTGTCTCAGACTCGGAAAATGCCTTTCCATATCTTCTCAAAGGTCATAAGGAAAGTATTTTTATAAAAATAGATATTTGAACTCCCTCCATTCCATATTTGATACTTCATAATCTTCCTTTGTGTTTTGAATCAGTGACCACCATTGATCAGCATCTCCAGTGAGGCGGTAAACTTCCATGATAACTTTTTCCCGTTCACTACTCCCCAAAGACAGGAATATTTTTTCTAGAGAATTTATCCATTGATCAGCTACTAAGGGATTTGTACTCCCATTGAACTTTGGTGGTTTTTGCCTCATGAAGCGATATCACATTGATCTTCCACCCTACGGATCAGGGTGCTCCATACGGGTAAGGTTATTATTCATAACCTGAGTGAATTGTCCCAGTATGGTGATTAGCTGATCGACACCAGTTGCATCACCAGGTCTACTATAATTATCTTAAGCAGGAGGGCACTCCCTACATAGATTGCATGCATTGATACGATTTCCATTTCTTCCACTAGGCGCCTTTTCTAAACAATGGAATAAACTAGATCAGTTTATGAATAAAATACATAATTTCATACTTATAAAACCCTTAACATAAATTGAAATATTTATGGATATAATCCATAGTAATAAAAAGGTTTTCTTTGAGGAAGTATATACTCATAAACCCTTCCTAATGATTTGTAAACAAAATGAGAGTTATCCTAAGCATATCCACCGGGAGTGTCGTAACCAAGAGTGCAGCAAGGCCCGTTTTCGGCACCAGTTCCCGTTCGAGTCCATCTCAAAGTGGTGTTTTAGGGTTTTACCACTAATTACATCTGTGCCAGAGCCGCCTCTACCTGCTCGTATCCAGACAGGGATGTATTGCTCGGAAAACTCACAAAATATCTACAATACCAAAATTCTAGGAATTTCTTCTACATTAATCCTCAAAGTCTATCTTAAATCTATGTGCTATAATCAGAGTTTATCTAAATCTAGCTTCCAATGTTTGTACTAAACTTCCTCTGATACCAACTGTAACGCCCCGACCCCAGTTACCCAGAGTCGGTGCATTATTACATAACATTGGAATGATCACAATAAAGATCAAATCATGAAAGACCGATTGGTTTAGTAGCCTTGGAAACACTAGATATATTCATAAGTCTTACATTACATCATAAAAATAAAAACTATAACAACATATTTTCTTCATAGTCCACACTGATATCCCCATATACTATCCATGTAGGTCATTCATAAATTACTTCTTCACATCCTGGGAAAAATAAAGCATGGAAAGGGGTGAGCTCAAATGCCCAGTAAGGATAACAATATAGCGGAAACTTTCATAAATAAGAAAAAACATTTAAGGCAATGTATAACTAAAACAAAAGCCATTTAAACTTGAAACTAAACATAGCATGGAAGAAATAAAATGAAATAATGTAATTTACTTATTCACGTGGATATTATACTAATCGAATAATCACATGCAATATCAATATCCACTTTCATAATGATGGACTGCATAATGCCAGACTATCATAACCACATAGCCAAGGCCTCATGCCAAGATTACAAATAAGATTTTGTCAAGGCCTTGTGCCAAGACACTAGTTTGTCTCGTGAGACCTAACGATGAATCGAGGAGATATAGCGGGCTCCACCCATCACATATTAAGTCCAATGCATTCCTCATATGAACAGGTTTAAACATAACATAAAAATTCGTATTAAAACTAGCATACAAAATGTAAATACTTCATCCATAAACCATGAATGGTATAAAAATAGCACATCCACAGTCAAACATATCCCAAAACGTTCAATAAAATATATAAGTTTTGTATCATAATAAATCAACTTCAAATAAGCATAAAATCCATCAAAGGATGTTCACATAGATGAAATAAAAACACTTTTTAGAGTAATATAACTTTTTATTTTGGAATAATTTAAGAGTGATATATTTATAAAATATAAAATTTTATTTGAAAATATTCTTATAAGATTGTAAGGGAAGCTTCGACGATTTTATAATGGCGGAAAATAGCCTCACCCGCCGTATAAGTTAAAAAAACATTCTTACCTTAATTCTGTCGAAAAGGTTAAATATCACCTTGTTTGGAAAACGACAGAAAGATTACTTTATAAACCTCTTATAAAAAGTCAAACAAGGGTATAAATTACTTGAAACCATATTCTAGTAAATAGTAAAAATGTTTTGAAATACATTTTAAAGAAACATGGATGTGGATGATAAAGAAGTCCTAGTATATTATTACGTATAAACAACCTCAGATAATGAAGAGCTGCGAAATTAACCCTTACCTTGTACTTTTCCTTGGTTGGGGGTAGGTCAAACTCCTGTATAACGGTGAAATAATTGTTATTAAATTATTCAAGAATCATATACATTCATATGATATCATATATGATTTTTTGACATTGCTTTGTTAATAATATCTTAGAATTATCTTTGTTTCGGGTTTATCTTACTCGTTTTCTTTTATATTTTTTGTTACTTATGTTGTATTTTTCATGGATAAGTTGTATCATAATCATATCCAGGATGATATAAAGTCCTCAAAAAGTATTTTTAAATTATAAAATGATAATTATACTTGAATGGATAAAATGGAGAATGAATCTCATTGCATTCGTGGAGACGGTAGTCCGTACGTACGCACGAGCGACAATATCATTCTTTTGATATTAAAATAATATATAATTGGATGGTATATCACGTATACAGAATCATTGTCATGTTATATTTATTCTTTACCTGAATTAAAAATCATTATTATACCCATCCAAAAAATAATTTATTGAATAACAATTACACCACGACGTGGAGACAGTAAGCTGTACGTACGCACGTATGGTGACATGTTATTCAAAGGATGGATATAATACTGAAATATGGTTGTAAAATGTTAATAATAACCTCAATGTAAATATAATATACTGGATTTATTATTTTATAATGGTAATAACAAAGAATGAAGAAGTGGAAGAAGAAAGGAACTTGAAAAAGGGTGGTGAAATCATTACCTCATCTTCTGGTTCTTCCTTTTGATTTGACCAAAAGGGCTCCTTAAGTTGGCTTTATGTCTAAATGAAGGCCTCTAGGATTAAGTGAGGAAAGTTTAGAGATTATTTGGGCATATTTTTTCCCATGAAAAACGCTTTGAAGGTGTGAGTTAATGATAAGGGAGAGTTCCCTTTTATAAGAGGGGTGAGGAGCACCTTTGGAAAAGCTAGAAATATTATTTTATAATAAATTCATATTCGGTTTCTAATGGCTCCAAAGTGTATTATTTAAAGCTTATGGTGGGTCTGGGTCGCAAAACACTCAAACACTAGAATTTAGATAGGTTTGGGTTACTATATTAACCTTATATTTAAGTATTAACTCTTAGTTAATTAGTTTCACTTTTACAATGTCTCTTTGTATTTTTATATTATATGGTTAATAAACATACTATATACATCCAAGAGACCCTCAAGTGGTCCACTAATGATTCAACTATCATGATATAAGTCTCTTTGCCGAACTATATATTTTTATAAATTTAATATCAATTAATAATATAATATTTGTTTTAAAAACTCTTTTATGTCAATTTTGACACTATTCAATAATTGATTTTTGTTAAAATAATGAAAGAATTATATATTCAAAAAAAGTTAATTAAGTCAGTCCTAACATGACATATTAACCACTAAAATTATTGTAATTCATAAAAATCTCATGTTATATTTATTTGGGTATTTATAATATCAATTATTTTAATTTTTTCACTATTATGGTAATTACTACATCATCATTGTGTCATAAATAAATTAAATAATTTAATGTCTAAACATTATAAATAAAATATAATTCTGTAGGAAATCATTTTATATTTCTAATGAATATTTTCAATCGAATGTATCTTATGTATAACCCTATATTAAAAAAAGTTTTAGTAAATAAACTTTGATTTTAACTCTTTTAACTCTTCTTTGAATTAAGTAATAATAAATTTCCTAATCTAATCCAAGTGGACCTAAATGATAATATTTTATTCCTAAGGTTGTTTTTGGTTGAGATAAACTTGTCCAATAGAAATAGAAAATGTGTTAGGTTAATATTAATATCATTTTTACCCTTAATTACCCTATTTACTTTTAACCGTGATAAATAAAAGTGAAAAGTTACAATTCACCAAAAATTATTTTCATCTCATTGAACCAAATTTTAGTACTTGATATTAACCATGTCTCTCTGAATTTCAAAATTCAATTCACAGAAGCGGTAAAATTTTGTTTTATGAAAAATTCAGTTTTTTAACTACCACTTAGTGGTTTCACTATTCATCAAAAAGTGAAGTTTTTCTGAACAATGCCAAAATTTCACCCTAAGAAATAATTGATATTTCAAATTCAAAAATTATGTCTATTTTACAAAATTCCAAACATATAAGTTCCATTAATTAATTTAATAATTAATTCCAGCTGTCACAACAAACAGCGTGTTTTTAAGAAACAATATATATCAAAAGATTGACGATTGTTTATGTCCAATTTCAAAGTGAAATTAATTCTAATGAACAACATTGTATAAAATGGTAAAAATATATTCTAATTATACTTTAATAACACTCAATAATATAATTTATCACTATAAATTATTTTGATTAAAAAAGTTGTATTTAAGTAATTTTCACTATTCATAAAATTAGAAGTTCTTAGAAAAATACCAAAAATTCAACTTAGGATAATTTCGATATTCCAAATCCAAAAATGAAGTCCATTTTGAAATATAATATATATATAATTTCAAAAAGTATGTAGCACTATTCATAACGACTAGTTTGATTGGTTGTGGTGTGTTAGAACTCGATGTTGCGTACAACACACGCTAACACATTATTTAAAGAGAAGTGTACCGTAGAAGATTGGGGTGTTACAATTATTGAAAATTCCAGTTTCATTATAATAACAATTCTTAAGAATGTTCTTATAATATTTAGATAAACAATCGTTAAAAAATCATCGAATCCTATAATGGAATATTTGAATCATTTATTTTCATTGATGGATTGATATTCCATACATGGAATGAATAATAAAAGAAATATTTATTTTACCTTTTTATTAAATTCTAAATGAACCCTTAATTGAAATCTAAATGAATATATCATTCAAAAAATATTGTAAAAAATATAATATGGGTAAAAATAACATTAGTAAATAATTTATAATTGTTTAAAATGTTCTTTTTAAATTTTTTTAGAAACTATTATTTGAATAGAAAATAGATTTCTGACTGAATATATAAATGATGTCTGATTTTCATAAAAACCACTTTTAACCGAATTAAATTTCCAAATAGTTTAAAATTTGTTCTAGTGATTGAAAATTCCATTAATAACATGAGATGATGAAAATGAAATGTTTTATTATACAATTATGGGAAAAATCTAAAAATCAAAGATTATGATTAAAAATTACCAACTAAAATGATATTTTAAAATAAAAAAACACAATAATATTTAATGCAACGTGATAACTAATCAATGAATCAATTCTGGGTAATTTTGTCTTTAATAGATAAAAAATTTAAATAAAACCAAACATATTCAAAATTTATTACATATAGGAAAATTTAATTTCAAATAAAACAAATTATTAATATAACCCAATCAGAATAATTTGAGTTATAAAATTATTTTCCAGTTGGTAAGTTTATAGAAAAATCCCAAAAGATGAAATAATTTGAATTGAAAATATAAAATTTATGAATTATGAAGGAATAATGTTATTTCACGTAAATGAAGTATTATATAAGCAAAATAATAGACATTAGGTGCACAACTTTATGATATTCCTAAGTGAAGAAAAG
The DNA here is from genome assembly GCA_963277665.1 of Viscum album. Lineage (NCBI taxonomy): Eukaryota > Viridiplantae > Streptophyta > Magnoliopsida > Santalales > Viscaceae > Viscum > Viscum album. The sequence continues at coordinate 1,499,817,250 of OY728122.1, read as the reverse complement.
TTTAGATGAATTCCCTTACAATGATATTCATATTGGTTTAACATTCTTTATCCTCATGCATAGTTATTTTAAAGACGTTTTTAACTTATAATATAACCAAATTTATACATATAATATCATTTACAATCCTTTTATGATATCTAATTAAATTATCATTAATAATAATTTTTTTATTTTCATTGTATTAGTTCATTATTTCCTTGTTCTATCTTTTTTTTCAAGAAACATATGATTTATTTTTCATATTATATAGTTTCATAATCATTAGAATAGTAATAATGATAAAAATATCATATTTATACATGAATGTTTCCTCAAAAGAATAAATTAATGATGGTTTTGATAAATTAGGAATATTTTGATCGCATAGATTGTAGGTTTTCTATATGAATGAGTGACATCCCCATATTCAATGATCACAGTTGAAAGGAGTTGAGAAATTTTATAACCTTTTTAACACCCCCATTATTATGTAATTAGGACTTTTTTATGAAATTTATTTATGTATATAATATGTGTTATGTTTAGGAGGATTTGTGTTTTTTAATGGTTTTGTGGCTTTTTATAGGTGAACAGTTTTAATGTAGTTGGGGTAAATTGTGAAACTCATAGACGAAACTAAAAACAGCAAGACATAGGTAAATGTGAAGGCACAAATGTTGCACATGGGTTTTCCAAACAATGTCAATGCCAATGAGAAATCGTGATACTTGAGATAATGGGTATTTATATAGTTGGTTTATAGTTTAGAGACCATGTAAACCAACCTTGTGATGTTCAAACCTTGAGGTAGTATCATGCACATGGTTTCCAAATGGTTTTATTAACCCTGTGACTAGCTATTTTTGGGATAAATGAGACACCCTAAAATTTTGGATCTCAATTGTTTCCCCTCTCACTCCATATCATTTCCCCAAAACCGACCAAACAAGGGTTTTGCCACTCAAAAATAACATCGAACAACTCTCCATTAAATTTTAAGTGATCTAGAGATGTTTCGTAGTGCATTAAAGTGTGATTCTTATGGTAAGTCATTGGTATTGGTTTTTTGTGTAGTATTTTCATTGATCTGGTTAAGCCTCTCTCTAGGTTGATTATCTCTATTAATATTGTGGGAAGATCTATAGTTTTGGATTCCAAAAATTTTCTTGTTTGAATTTTTTTTTGATTGATGAAGAGATCAAAGGCAGATTCATGGATATTTAACCTTTTTTTGGGATTTTAAGTGTCCTTTCCTAATTTCATCATAAATCTCGTGGAAGGTGGCATAACATTCAACTCCTCTATTTAGAACATGAATCCTTCTATTTAAATCGTTTAAATTGATTGAAATTTATTGTGAATTTCTTCTGAATATCATTGTAGAAACACTCATTTATGAAGGTTTGGGGTTTTTTTAAATTATTGAAATATTATGAAATGCGATTTGATAAATGATTATAAAATATAGACATTAAAATAGTTTCCTGATTGAGATTTAAAAAATATAATTAAAAGGGTTTTTCATTCAAATGGATTTGGAATCATTTTATTGGCATGATTTGTGGGAATATATTTTGTGTGTGTGTGTGTTCATATTTAATTTTGTGTCTTGTTTGAAATACAACCATCTGTTTAGTGCTCAAGGTGTAATGAGGTAGGGGATTTGAAAACCTTATGATTACTATTTTGATTGTCAAGTAATTTCCCATGATTATGGAACTATCATAACGAAGCATGCGTGTGTATATGTGTGGATTTGGGGATTAGGATGGGATATGCCAAAGTGTAATTAATGAAATAGGATTGGAACATTAGTTTGTGGCATTCCATTTAAATTGGTGTTGTTTAAGGAAAAATGATTACATTGGAAGTAGTTATATTTTGATATAAAATCTATTTTAAATGTTTTATAAACTACAATATATAAATGAGAAAAAATGTTTAACTTATTTTAATGAGTATGGAATTCATTGAAGAAATTCTAATGAGTTCCATTACCCATATCTACATTATTCCTTTGGTACTTTAAGAAATGTTCTTTTTTGACACATGGGAAAAGGTCTTGTGTCACACATCGTTAGTGGTACATTATGACACATAGGCTATTGTGGAGTTGGGGCATAGATAATGTTTGGATATTAGAATGATAATTGGAGTCCTTGAGTGTTTTCATAAAATATTTATATTAATATTTTAGCGTTCTACTTTGGTACATGGAATTATTTTTTATTTTGATAAATGAAATGTTGGGTTGTATTGAATTAGTATCACTCATAATATATTTGTCTTCCGAGTAATGGCTTATTTTGTTAGTTCTTTTATTCATAAATTGAAAATATTCCCCCTCATGTATTTATTCCCATCAACATTTATTAATATCCTTTTCCTTCGTTGGAATGTTTCATAAGGCCAACTAATGTTCCTCCAAATTCTCAAGCCACTATGAATAAGAGGAATGCTACATGTGGTATCATGTTTTTAGTAATCATTCTATTTGAGGAAACTGGTATCAGATTGGTCCTTTATTTTTTGAACAAGTGGTTTATGTCTTGGTTGTTCTTTAACATGGTATTTGATTTTTAGTCTTTGAGATGATTTCATTCTAGTCTGTTGTTTGAGTTGGAATCATAAAAAGGAGTCTGATTTTTAGAAATTTAAATATAGAGCATAAAAAGATATAGTTAACATTTTTATATTGAACATCATGTAACCATGGAGTTGGTACATTAGAGTATTAGAGATAATTATATGAATTTGAAATATCATTGAGTGGAGTTTATCCATCAAGAAGAGAATAACATTCAATTTTATGGAAGGAATAACCACTAACAGTTCATATTTCATTTTCAGTAATGATATTTTATTTTGTGTAAGGATTTTTTTTTGAAAAATATTAATTTTTTTCAAATGAAGGATTTTGGAAAAAGAGAATCATTGAGGTATTTTTGAAAATGTTCTAACTTTTTAAATATATTATAGATTTAAAATAAAATTGAACGCGATAATGGTTTATTTTGAAAATAAATTTTGGGATTTAATTTCAAATTGATAAAAATTTAGGTCATAGAGTGAGTGAATTATGACGGTTTTTGTGTTTCTACAAAATGAAAAATGAAAGGAATTATAGGAACTAGTCAGAAGAGGCTGTTAAGAATGTTGTTTTACTAGAGCCATATGTGAACCAATAGTTTCTCTGAGCATTATTCTAGATTTGCAAACCACTGAGTCTGGACTGCAACCAAGTTATCATATTATGATATATATCACTACTGAAAATACAAGTGGAGGATGTATAGTTTTCTTCACAAGTGGTCGTGAGAACTCTAGGACTAAGAGGAAGAGGAAGATTGACACCAATTGTCAAGGGGGTGAAAGACATTTGAATCAGACTACAGGATCATGTAATCTTCCTCCAAAACCTATGGTCCATCAATGAGTTTTCAATGTGGTTCATTCAACCACATAAATAAATTTTGTCTGACACCACCTATATAATTCTAAAACTACAATCAGACAGGGACAATTCTGTATTATTGTCATAGTGCTATGAGGTCAAGTGTTTGAAACACATCTTAAGTATCACATGTTTCATATTCATCAATCGAGTGAGGGTAGTAGAATAAATCTCATTAGCATAATTGAGAAATATATGGTGATTCTACGAATTTCAGGACTAATCAGGTAGTGGATCCACAATAATGAAACAAGGAAAAAATTAATGTGACAAATCAATTGAATGGAGCTAAGAAGATGATTCTTAATGATTAGGCTACACCATATATGGTGATAGGTATTACTATATGGAATTATATGATTTTAATTGATTTTTTGAGATGTTTGGATCTCATTTCTATAATGCATCTCATGTTATTGATTTCATGTTATTAATCCATCTGATCATTTCTTCTTTGATAAAAAATCAAACTCCACCTTGTCAAATATACTATCAAGGGTTTGTGTGTAAGAATTTTCTATAAACATTATTGTAGCAAAGTTGAAATGTGATTTAATTGGGTTTGGGAAGGATTTATATGATATAATCATGGTTATGTATTGATTCAAAATTTTCATGGATCACATCAATTGTTATAGTTGAAGGTTCAGTTTCAAAACAGATGATGGTACTCAGCATCACTAGCAATGAGACCTAAATGTATTGGTTAGTGGAATGAGATTTTTTTGTAACTAGATTTTGGGATGATATCATACAATTGGGCTGACTTGTCTATGTAATTGATAAAATAGATCAAGATGAAAAATTTCCCATAATTGGTGGATCAATTTCTATATGTGTTTCCCAAAAAATTCCCAATGATACCACCTATAAGGATGAGGAATTTGTGATTGATCTTTTTCTGAGATCCAACAATATCTCTTATTTCATATAGGATATAACTGATTGATTTAAATTTATTAGGAGTGTATTTGTAAGGTATAGAAAACAATAACCTCATTTAGCCAAGCCCACATCTGTGGGAAGCACCATTTTTGTTTGTAAAGAAGGCAGAATAAACTCTATTGTTTTTTGTGGATTATCATATGCTAAACCAATTTTTTTAAAAAAATATATATACAATTACATTAATTTATGATCTATTTTATTAATTAATATGAACTCAGTGTTTCTCTATGACTGAATTGCGATCAGGATATCATGAATTGAGAGTTTAGAAGGAGGATATTTCAATGAAATATTTCAAAAGAAGTTATATCCACTGTGAATATATATGGTAATTATTTTTGTTCTTATTAATGATACATTTCTCTTTATGAAAATAATGATTATGAAGTTACAGTGATATATTTAATTTATTATGGTGGTGTCTATAGATGAGATTATTCAATAATCATGGAAAATGACTGAGCATGAAGAACACCTGGTGATATTTTTGGGATTCTATAAAAATTATAAACTATTTGAAAAATTATAAAAGAATTATTTTTTATAGAATATTTATACTTTCATGGACATGGAAATAATGGAAAATGTGTTTTGGTGGATCCAGAAATGATAGAGGTTATGATCTCATGGAAACCACCAATGAATATTTTCAGTATATGTTTTTCTCTTGGATTGTATGGTTACTAGTGATGCTTTGTGTGTGATTCTTCCTTACAAGCTTCACCCATGACATCATTGGAAAAGAAGAATGATGAATTAAAATTTCATGAGAAATTCTTAACTTCTTCCCTTTATATTTAATTACACATTACATAAAATCCATTCATGAAATTTCTCAAATTAGGTTAAGGGAATCTGGTGTATTATGATAATATAATATTAAGAATATGATGTGTTCTCATTAAAGTATTTCATGTTTTTTCTTATGGATCATGTTATTTACATGTGAATGAAAATAATTCTCCAACAATGGATTTTGAGTTAGGTGTTGTAATCCATTAATGGAAGGAATGTTTTCATTATTTATTTGGTGATATATTTATAAGGTTCACAGATCAAAAGATATGGACCCACTTTTTATCATAATTGGATTTGAATCTAAGAAAAATAATATTGAATGATTATATCATAATGTTCATCTCTGACTTGATGTATTCATCGAGTAAAGTAAATTTCATGGAATATGAACTATGTAAAAGGTCACATGAATAGTTAGAAAACGATACTTCCACTACTAGAAATTTTAGCTCTATCAACTGACCTATAGCCATGGTTTTATAGGTCCATGGCTACATCATGTTTTTAGCCATAGTTTAATATAAAAAATGACGCAAAATATTTTCCTCAGTTTTTTTAAAAAACCATTAGTTTTCCCTGACTCCTCCTTCTCCCCCCCATGTTGGCCCTCTTCCAACGTTGGGATCCTCCACTATCCTCCTCCCCTGATGACAATCCTCCTCCCAGTAACCCTCCTCTCACTGCCCCGCTACTCTCACGCCGACACCCTCCTCATGGAGACCCTCCTCTCGATCTGTGACCCTCCACTAAATGTGGCGCCCTCCTCCTCTATCCTCTATCGATCCACAAACCTCCTCTCATTAAGGATCCATCCTCCTCTATCCTCCCCCAATCCGAGACCCTCCTCTTTTTTTCCATCTTCATGTGATATATCTCATTGATATCCAAGGTGATTCCCTATACTTTTATTCATTATTCCTTCTTATTTTATCTTCATAGGGAGTATATGGTTTTTTATTCATTATAATTTGTATTGTTTAGGTCTTTTAGTCCACAAGAGATTTTTTTGAACATATTATAAGCATATTCATGTTCTTGTTAGTGTGACCATTCTTCATTACATGCTCTCATGCTGGGATTTTTAGAAGCATCATTTGAGGTATGGGATTCAAAAAATTTCTATTATAATTATTATTTTAAATTGTTAAATTAGTAATACTTTGTCTTTATTAAGAGCACTGTATGGATTAACATAATCAATATAACTTATTAAACTAGAGTAATTTAAATTACACTAGGCAAATCATATGAGAAGAACATGATTTCATGTTATTTATATATGTTAGTGATTCTTGATTGAAATTTATGATATAAAGAAATTTATGATTATTGTGGGAGTATTTCATTTACTTGAACTAAACATATTGATTAAGAGAACATTTTGGGAGACAAATCTAATGTAATATAGACAAGGATGATGTATAAAATTAAAATAAATACCTATTATATTTAAACTAGTAAAAAAAGATTTGATTAACAATCCAATGGTTAAAATTGGATTAAACATATGAATAGGGAATTAAATTCGATAGAAAATAATGAAAAATAGAAATTTTTTCCACAAAAAATAGATGAAAATATAATATCCACTAAACATGTATTCCAAATATGCTTTATGAAAATGGTGATGTTATAAAATTCATGGTCAGAATTTTGTAAAAGGGATATTCGTTGATTGATTTGGTGTTTGTAGATAAATTATTTTCACCAATTGATTATATTGATGTTATCAATTTTTTTCAAACCATTGTTATATAGTGAATATCATGGTATATCGAATGTATATAATAAAAATTATTCTTTTCTCATTGTAGTTTTGTTTAAGGAATTTTAAAATGCTCAATTATGTGGATTTCAAATAAATGATGATGATAATAAATAGTGAATTTTTAAGAATGATTTTTGTTCCTAAAAATAAGTACACATAGATTGGAACCCAAAGCCTGAAAATGATCAATTTTTCTGAGGTTTATGAGTGTATTTGACTAAAATATCTATACTAATATGAATTATTATAGCCAAAAGATGATGTTGGTTTATAAAATATTAACTATATGAATTTTTTTATAGATGAGCTGATAGGGCTGTGAACTTCATATTCATGAGGTGTTTATCATTTTTAGGAAGTCCAATAGAAAGTGAAATTCCTTGGATTTCAATAATCTATGTGAGGGGGAGTGAACAAATAAGAAGTTTCCCAAATTTATATATGTAATTCATTGTTTTATTTCCTCAAATTCCTTTAGAATCCTTGGAATTTCTATACTTTAACATTTTGTATGATTTTCTATGATTAAAATAAATATTGATTGATTTGATGATTTTAGTGATAAACTTTTTATGTTTCTATTAAATAAATGTCTTCTCATTTATATGTGTTCGGTTTATGAGAATTCTTAAGCTCTTTTCATTGATCTAGGTGCATATACCTATGCGGAAGTTGATGATGATGATGGTCTGAGTGGGGGAGATAATGATGTTGGTGTTTCTAAAGGATATGATTATAATCGTGATAGTTTTCATGATACTGATATTGATGAACACTTTATACGTAAATTTTATTCTTAGTTTATACCTTGAATTCTTCCATATAATGATGTTTGTGTTTGGTAGATGTTGTGTTGTATACAATTTTATGGTGAAAGCTGTGTGCAGGGGGTGCAAGGGTAGGGGTAGGGGTTCAGGGGGCGTTCAGGGGGAAGGGGGAGGGGGTGTGTAGCGGGGCATGGGGTAGGAGGTAGGGTAGGCGGTAGTGTGGGGGTGTGTAGGGGGTAGGGGGAAGGGGGTGTGCATGTGTGTGTGAAGGGGGAAAGGTGTGTGGATGTGTAGGGGGTGTGGGTGTGTAGGGGTGTGTGCAGTGGGTGTGGGTGTGCATGGAGTAGGTGGTGCTGGTGGTAGGGGTATGGGGTAAGAGGTGGGTAGGGGGAAGAGGGAGTTGGTGTGCAGGGTAGGGGGCATGGGGTAGGGGTTGGGCAGGGGCGATGTGGGTATGTGCAGGGTTTAGGGGAAGGGGGTGTGTTGGGGGTCTGTTGAGGTCATGTGGTGTGGATGTATATGGGGTGTGGGTGTGTAGGTGGGTGTGTAGGTGTGTGTGCAGGGGGTAGGGTGTTGTGCTGGTGGAAGGGGGTATGAGGAGTGCAGGGGAGGGGTAAGGGGTGTTTGTACCCACCAATTTTATGCTTCTCTATCCCAGCTTTCATCTTGTTAACCTCCTCTCCATTCTATTTCAATCACCCCTATATTTTAAATTTCTGTTTCTATGTTTTCTATTGAAGTCGAAGTAGGATCAATAACATCTTAATGGCTTGTAGAGACTTCAAGTCAAAGCATCGGGACATTGAGCTTTCTTTTTCCCTTCAACATCTGTGGTTCCTGAATCATTCCTCACAATTAGTGCTCTACTTAACATTCTATTTTCTATTTTCTTTTCCCATTCCGTTGGTTTTGATTTTGAATCAAGCTTCTTCTTTATTGGTGTTAGTGAACTGTTTGGAGGATTTGACATTGTATGTGGCATAAGAATCAATTTTTGATAGGTTAATTTTCTTTTTGACCATTCAAACATCTATTCCATTCATTTTCTTATTGGATTGGTTCTGATTATGTTGTAGGTGAGTTATTGATGTTATTATTTTCCAAAATATTATAATGTGACCACATATACCGATCATTAAATTATTTATGTTTGTGGGTTATTTTATTTTGAATGATAACTTTCTTGGGGACTTAAAAATGTTTATTTAGTGGTTGTTGGTATTTTTCATGATTTATGGTTTTCTATTTGTAAACTGTTATTTATGATGAGTACAAATTCACAAAAATTTTCCTTTTACTTTTATGTCTGTTTATCTTATAAAGAGAAATATCTTAATATCGTTGGATACCCATAAATTTTTTATTCATATATAACCATGTTTTTCTTTCATATGTTATTGAATGCTTGAAAGCGTTGCTTTCAGATGTTATTGAATGCTTGAAAGCATTGATCTAAAAAATCTATGTCTCTAAGATACCATGAAAGACATCAATTGTTTGGTGTTCATATTATCTTCTAGCACAAAATGATTTTCTAAAGGGTATTCTAGTTGAAGGAAAAGGTATGAATATTCGTACATTAGTCAAAATTGAAGTGATATGTTTTAATTTCTTAAAAACAGTAAGTTTCATTCATTTTAAATGTGTATGGACAAATAATTCATTAATTGTCTTCAATTAATTTTATGATATTATTTCATAAGATACTATGTCATGAAATTTAGTTAACCTAGACATTTAAGGAATATTTTATGATATTATTTCATAACATGATTTGTCATACATTTTATATGTTTCCATAAGTTGCATTCCATTTACATAATTGTAGTCTAAACAAAAAAAGTAACTATGGTTAAACAATAATATTTCAAAATTAAAATTAGTTGGAATGATTAAATGGGAATATAATTTTCATGGTCACATAGTTATCAACATAGACCATGTTTTATATTAGTTGTACTTAAATGATTGAATATTAAATTGATTTTGTTTCTTTTTAGGCACATCAATGAGAATATCCAGGTTGTGTGAAAAAACTAAGAGGATGGTTGGATCATTACAAGGGAGTAGTTAATTTCGATTTTTACATTTTTAGAAAAATTAATTCATGTTTCCACTTATTGGAACTCTTTTTAAATTCTTGATTTAAGGATGTTATTATTATTGAGTGTTTGTGCTTAAACTGTTGAATACTTTTCATGATAATGTTTTTGAACTTAATCTATTTATAGTGGTTATTGAAAATATTGTATCTTATAGTTAAACATGTTGATAGTTGAGTTTTAATGTGTGATGATGTTTATTGTGAAATTTTTATTTCAGGATTTTATTTTTTAAAATATGTAAAATATTCATTAATGTGCGTAGAGTGGTAATATAAAAAATGTCTTAATGGTTATTTTAATGTTAATTTTTCACTGTATTTTTCTCTTATCATGCTAAAAAGTGTTTTTTACGTACTGGACTATGTGTTTGACTGGAAATCATGAATTAATCCATGTTCACATTGATTATTATAAAAAAGGAATGTGTATTGTAACTTTTTAGAGAAATGATACTGTTGTTAACATTCTTTTTACTTTAAAGTTTTGGTTCCATCATTTCATTCTATTCTAGTTTGGGGGATAGTTTTGGATTTACGGGCAGTCTAGTGGGGTTTTCCAGTAGGTGTGTTGTCCAGGAGTGAGGGGGGTTGTTCAGGGGGAGGGGGCTATCCAGGAGGTGGAACTTTACAGGAGGAGTGCAAGGGGGGTCTTTAGGGGGGAGGGGTGTAGGGATATAGGGGAAGTGTGCAGGGGGTGTTGAAGTGCAAGGGGAGGGGGTAAGGGGGGATGGAGAAGGGGGTCTTTCCAAGAGGGGGTGTTTGGGGGGGTGTCCAATGGAAGGGGTGTCCAGGGGGGCTCTATGAAATCAGTAACTTTTGATCAACTATAATAATTCATAATTAATATTCATTGGAATAATTCAACGAAAATATCATTTTTCAAGGCCAATCCTTTATCACCATAGAACATGTTTTATTTTTTTGGAACTTAAATTATTGAATCTAAACATGTTTTTGTTTCTTTTCTATGTACTTCAATGAGAATATCCAGGTTGAGTGAATCGTATTACAATATGGTTTTCTAATTAAAAAAAATGCATCATATCAGTACAAGAGAGTATTTATTGGGTTTTTAGTTGTTTAAAAAAGTTCATTCATGCTTCCACTTATTGGAACACTTTTGAAATTATCTATTTTAGGATGTTATACTTGTTGAGAGTTTGTGCTTAAATTGTTGAATACTTTTCTTGATGAAGTTATTGACATAAATCTTGTTTTTATGGTCATTGAAAATATTATTTCTTTTGGTAAAACATGCTATGTGTTGAGTTTTAATGTATGATGATGTTTATTGTGAAATTTATATTTGATGATTTGTTTGTTTGAGATAAGTTAAATATTTCATAATGAGGGTAGAGTGGTTATATCAATACTGTTTTCCTGGGGATTTTAATGTTAAATGATCACTATATTTGTCTCTTATCATGTTTAAAAGAGTCTCATTAGATGTTGTTTGGTATGATAGACTAGAAATCATGAATTAAGGCATCTGATCACTTTATATTATTTCTAAATAGATGAATATTGTTACTTTTTAGAGGAATGATACTATTTCATCCTTATTTTTACATTAATATTTTGGTTCTATATGTTCATTCTCTTATGGTTTGGGGGATATTTTTGGATTCGTGGGGGGGTCAAGGGGATATCTAGCATGGGGTTTCTATGAGGGAGGGGGTTTTTCGGGTGGAGGAGGTCCAGGGGCGGACCAGTAGGGGGGGTGGGGGTTGACCAAGATAGAGGGGTTGTTCAGGGGGGGTTGTCCATGAGGGGTGTAAGTGGGTCCGCAGGGGGGAGGGGTAAAGAGGCATGGGGGATGTGAGATGGGTGTGTGGGGGTGCAAGGGAGGTGGTGGGGGTGGGTGGATGGGAATGGGGATCGAGGCTGTCTAAGTGGGGTATGAGGGGTGGGGGTGGTGAAGTGAGGGTTCAGGGGGTGGGGTTTGTCTAGGGTGGATGTTTTCCAGGGTGTGGGGGTGTTAGGGGGGATCATCGCTATCTGTAACTATTGGTAAACAATAATATTTCAAAATTTAAATTACATGGAACGTTTCAATCGAATTTTTTTTCTTGTCTATTACTTTCTCACCATAGACGTTGTTTTATTTTTTTGAACATAAATGATTGAATCTAAAGTTGATTTGGTTTTTTTATGTACATTAATGAGAATATTCAGTTTGAGTGAAAAATATAAATGGATGGTTTGCTCATTAAAAAGAAGAGAACGACATCATATCATAACTAGGGAGTACATAATTTAGTTTTTACTTTTTTGGAACAATTCATTCATGCTGACACTTATTAAAAATATTTTGAAATTATCTATTTTATGATGTTATGTTAGTTGATTGTTTGTGCTAAAAATTTGGAATACATTTCATGTTGATGTTATTAAACAGAATCTGTTTATGATGGTTATTGAAAATATTCTTGCTTACGGTAAAACATATTGACTGTTGAGTTTTAATGTATGTTGTTGTTTATTGTGAAATAAATATTTCATGATATGTATTTTTAAAAATATTTTAAATATTCATTAATGAGGTAAGAGTGGTAATGTAAAAACTGTTTTCATGGAGATTTTAATGGTAAAAGTTCAATGTATTTGACTCTTATCACACTGAAATGAGATAATTTATAGTTTATTCTGCATGTTTGACTGGATATCATGAATTAAGGCATGTGAACACTGAATTTCAATTTAAAAGTGATGAATATTTTTACATTTTATAGGAATGATACTATTTTTAACAATATTTTTACCTCATTTTTTTGGTTACATCATTTCATTATCTTTTAGTTTGGGGGATATTTTTGGGATTTAGGGGGGTCCATGGGGGGGCTGTCTAGAAGGGGGCTTTCTAGGAGGGGGTGGACTGTTCAGGTGGGAGGGGGTTGTTTAGGAGGGCTTGGGGGGGGCTATTTAGGAGGGGTACAAGGGGGTTCTATTGGGTGGGTGAAGGTGGAAGTGTGCAGGGTGTGTGGGGGTGTGTGGGGGTGTAGGGGGAAGGGGTAGGGGTTACTGGTGGAGGGGGGTTGTCCAAGAGGGGGGGTGAGGGGTGCAGGGGGATGGGGTAGGCTATGTTGGGATATAGGGGGAGGGGGGCTCTCCAATGGGGCCTCCTACGAATCTATATTCCCCTCCCCTCACACATTATTCATTTATAAGGATATTTATTTCTCTTATATGGGTATCTAGTGAGTATACGCTAGAAAATTGATACTTCTATGAGGTAAAATGTAGTGTTCTCCCTAATGGTGGGAGAAAAATCATCCAATTTCCCTATATGATAATTGTAGTACCATAATTTCATTCTGGGTATCACCATTAGCATTTTAGTAAGGATTCTACCAAGTGGAGTATATTCCTTGACAAAGTCTGTTCTATAGAGTATATTATATTTCCAATATGTTGTGATTTGGGATATATTTTAGAATATTTATTCCAAATATCTATTGGTCTAGTTTCATTATTGTTGAAGGTGTTATCCAAGCATATTAATTTCCACGAGTCGGGTTATTTGAACTGTTAGGATGATCTCTAATATTTTTTGTTTAATAGGTTACTAATGTTTAGTGTCTGGGGGTGGGGGTCGGTGGTGTGTCAGGGGGGGTTGTCCAGGTGGGTGTGTAGGAGGTGTCTAGTGGGGCTGTATAGGAGGTGTCTAGTGGGGGTGTCTAGTGGGGAGGGGTTGTCCAAGGGGGGGTCCGAGGGGGGGGGGGGTCCATCGGAGGGTGTCTAGGGAGGTCTAGTGGGGTGTTCAAGAAGTGTCTAGGGGTCAAATAGGGGTTTCCAGGGGTGTGTCCCATGGATGGTGTCTAAGGGGTAGGGGTGTCCATAGGGGAGGAAGTGGGGGGTGTCCAGGGTGGGTGTTTAAGGAGGGGAGTGGTGGGCTACTGCATGTGGGGTGGGAGATACTGTAGGGGGGCTCCCCAGGAGGGGGAGTGGTGGGTAGATGTGTGGGGGTGGTGGGATGCAACATGGGGAGTGTGTGTGTGGGGTAGGGGGCTTTCCATGGTTCCAAACCATGGCTATAGGAAATGTGCGGTCTGAGCTTCTTCCACTGTTTGAAACTGTGGCTAGAAGGCTATATCCACTGTTCAAACCATGGCTATAGTATTTTATCCATAGTTTAAACTATGGATGTAATGTTTTCACCACAATTTGAAACCATGTCTATAGGCCAATGCCTATAGCCACACCTTTACAAGCCACAGTTCATTAAACAGTGGCTATTACCTATAGCCATAGTTTTTGGGCGTATAGCACGGGATTGAAACTGTGGGTATAGCCCAAAATTCTTGTATTTTTCAGATGAGTGAAATTTGATGTCGGTTCTACATAGCATGCACATGAAATTTAAATACTGAGGTGTATTTTTTGGTTTTCCATCTACTATCAATGCTTAATGATTTGTTATTTATTGTAAAATATGCAAAAATATATTATTTGTAATGTGTTGGGATGACTTAAAAACCTAATATTGGGGATGCTATTGAGGGTTGTAAGCTGGATGAGAGTTTAGTGTTGTGTTTAAAAAATCAGATGGTCATACTAGTGGATTTTTAATAACAACATCTTCATTCATACCACCATTCAGAATGACTGTTCATTCGGTAATATAGATGTCGTATATGGAATTGGGAGCGTTGATTTAATGGTTCGGTATGAAATGGTTAGGGGATGGGTTTGGTTCAATATGCTGAACATCTATTAATGTTAAGGAATAACATCAGTAACTAGAAGTTATGTTTCAATATAAACCTTTTCTAGTGTTTCAATGTGAGAAAATATCTTCGCATTTTGAAACAATACTGTTCAGAATGGGTTGTAAACATGATTTCATTTAGGTGAAAATGAATCAAATTTCCAAGTTGTCTCATCTCATTATTATTTGTGAATCCCATATGGTGGAGGATCTATCCAAATTATATATCCAAAGAGTGTTAATGAGGAATGATAAAATATATTTAATGGTATCCGACATAGATCCGAGGTATAAATCTCATTTTTTAATATCGTTACAAAAATCCTTTGGGACTCAGTTGAAATTGAGAAATTTATATCATACTCTAAAACATGTTCAATCCAAAAAATATGATACAAACATTAGAATATATATTGTAGGATATTGTAATGGATTATAAAGGATCAGGATAAGATAACATGTTGATAGTGTTGTTCACATATGTCAATGGTCATCAGGCCTTGAAACAAATTGTTTTGTTTGAAGAGTTTTATGTGTTTCACTAATATTCTAACCTTTTTGGGGTGACAATAGGTGTTACATCCATAGTTGGGCAGGGAATTGACCCTACAACAATAGTGACGATTTATTTGATAATGAAATAGGTGGATAATCCTTGGAGTCATCATAAATCTTAGGGGATCATCATCGATGGACCTTTTCATTCACCCAGACATACCATGTGTTCTTATGTATTTATAAATGGCATGAAAATAGACATTTTGGGATGTAGGGAGTGTTATATAAATTGTATATTAGAAATTTTGAGATACTGGAATAGGTTGGTGAGGTGTAATATTGGTTGAAATTACCAAAATGGTTTAGTGTGGTGCATAATGTGTTTTAAATATATTAGTTTAATATTATCAACTAGATAACAAACATGTGATTGGATGGGATTGTATTGTCCTAAAGTAAGATGATTTATTGATACCTATCCCAATAAGGATTTTTGATAGGCATGAGAACATCATGTGTTGAAGAAGAATATATATACTCTAGGTTTTTTTGGATACATGGTTAGGTTCAGGAAGAGAAATGAGAACAAATGGAATAAATGAAAGAGAAATGGATAGATCTGTTTTAGAGAAATTATGGGTTTCTACTCTCTGGGGATAGAACCACTAATGGTTGCGATAATGTAGCACCACTGGTTTTTGTTAAGGGACCATTTCATTATGTATTTTGTTATGTAATGTATATTGGTTATGTTTGGGAATGTATGGGGATCTTTTATAATATTTTTCTTGGGAATTTATAATGTTTCAAGGTTTGATCATTATCTTCGAAAACTGTGAAACTCCTATAAAAAATGTACACAGTGTGACAGAGGCCAAGGTGTTGGAGAACAGGTCTTGCAATGTTTTTCTAAACTATGCGACAACAATGGAGAAACTTTCCTAGATAAGATTTTGTAATTTGTCATTTTTGTGAATATATTGAAAAATATGTAAGCCAACCAGGCAAGGATTATACCTTGTGGTAGTAGCTTTCTCAATGTTAGCACACCATTTTCCAAACCATACATCTAACCATGCATAGGATAAATTTGAGATCCTAAAATTGTGGATCTCACCTCTTTCCCTTTTATCTCCATAGTTTTTACCTAAAATGGCCCAAATTCTATATTATTCTCCCTCAAAAGATGGATAACCATTCCACATCGATTTGGATGTGATATAAGGCAATTACAAGGTGTGTTGAAACTTGATTCTCCTTGTAGGTCATCATTATAAGTTTTATGTGGTGAGGTTTTTTATATCTACTTCTCCACCTCACTCTTTTTTATAGATCTACACATGTTGTGGGTAGATATATGGTTATGGGTCCCATATATGGTTAGTTATATTAATTTTTTTGAAATGGGATTATATTTAGGGTGGGTTTATGGATATTTCACATGGTTTATTGGTATTTTAAGTTTTTATTATATTTTTCAACATAAAAAACAGGTTAGGTGGATTCACTCGCAAATACACTATTTAGAATATAATGAATCAGCTTGAAATTGAATAAATTGATTTAAAATGATTGTGAAATTTTCTTGAAATGAAATTTAGAAACATTGTTTACTGATAGTTTTTGGATTTGTGTGAAATCATGGAATTATTATTTAAAGTGATGTGTTAATGATTTAAAAATAGTTTCTTGATTAGGTTTATGTAAAATGGTTTCCAATAAAAATATTATTTTATTAAAATTGATTTGTTATGAATATATTTCCATCATTTTTTGCACAGTTTTTGTGTGTGATCTTGTTTCATTACGTGGTTATTTTGAAACATGATATGAGTGTCAGTTGAAAAGGTGTACCAGAAAATGAGATTTAATTACCTTGGGATGACGTGGTTGATCCATAAGAAACAGATCATGAGTATAAAATTGTCATAATATGGAATTCATAGTGTAGACATGTAGATGATAAGATTAAAATGGGGTATGCCAATGTTGAATCAATGAAATTGTTTTGGATCATTTTTTGGTTTCCTTCCATGGAAATTGTTATTTGATGGAAATTGTTTTATTTATTTCCACTTGTTTATATTTTGAAATAACCTATTTAATGAATTGTTTTATATGAACTATTTTATATAAATGCACAAATATTTTCAATCCTAGTGGTATGATAAAATAATTCATTTATGAAAATAATCTGAGTTTCATTAGTCACCCATTCTCTGCAACTTTGGTGCTTCTGGATATGTTATTTATTGACACATGGGAAATGGTAAACTATCACACATCTTTATTAGTAAATAGTGTAAAATTGGATTTTATGGAGTTGGATCAAGGATTATTTTTGAATCTTGGAGTTTCATTGGATTTGATGAGTTTTTCCTTCCTAATTTAACTTTGATAATTTAGTTTACCACATTGCTACATTTTTTTATTTTGTTTTGATAATGGGAATGTGTAGTTTTATTTCATTGGTATCATTCATCATATAATGTTTTTATTTTATTTGTGGATGGTTTTTATATTTAAAATATTCTAAAGAGAAAAATATTCCCCCATATTTATTGAATCCCTTCAACATTTATTTCCATCCTTTGGCATCACATGGAATTTTCTTAATGCAATGTAATTTTCCCCAACCATCTCATGAAAAAGAGAATAAGAGAAAAGTTACAAAATTAATGGAAAATTATATTGTTCTGATATTTATATATATAAAAATCTTAATATCACTAATGTGGTGCAGTGATGAATATTTATAGTCACATTACATATTGAAGGTAGTACTCCCCACATTCATGAACGACGTTGTCATCTTTCAGTGAGTGAAAGGAAAATAAATAAAATGATATATTTAATTTTAAGAATATTAAATATGAGACAAGTATTATTATTATTTATTTTATATTATATAAATTAAATAAATTTATCCTTGTAATATTCCGTGTAATATATTATTGAATAATGAATCACCTTGCCTCTCCAATTGGAAGTCCACTGTACACATGGCCAACGTTATCGTACCCCATAATAAATTGAATGTAAAATACTACATGTGATATTATGAATAAATATTTATTTATATAAATAATTATTTTATAAATATCACATTTATATGTAACTTATACACATTACCACATCAACTAGTTATATATGGTAATGTAAAAAATAATTACATCAGTTTCTGTGGCAATAGTCCTTCATATACTTGAAAATTAACTTTAGAACCCATCTTATAGAAGTTGATATTTTTTGGGTCATTGAAATTAAATAAAAAAATATTATTATATGTAAGATAATATTTTAATTATATACTCATAAATTAATAATATTTTAAATAGGAGTATTAATAACTAAAATAGAAATGTATAGTTATCATTTTAACCAATTACTATAAAACCTCATTTAGATTATACCCAATGAATTTTTTTAATATATTTATGAAAAAAGTATTATTGGATGAAATTACAGGTTTTAATAAGTGGTATGGGTTTTTTTAATATGAATATAAATGTTTTGATGGATATTACAATAGAGGAGATGATGTTGTCTTTTATATGTGATGTGATTGTCACACTAAAATTATTTGAAATTAAAAAAAGAAGCACATAAATTTTTCACATTAAAATTCATCCAGAATGGATTATTCAAGATAATAATACATTATAATCTCAATATATTACCCCAAAATATTTTTCATACATTTATTTATGTCATGTTAACGCAAATAATTTTACTTTAATCCCTCATAATCAAACTTTTACATTAAACACATCAAATAATTTTTTATCTTTTTAATATTCAATATGGTATGAAAGTAAGTTTAAAATAACATACAATATAAATTATTATGATTGAAAATATAGAATCTATTTTATCCAATTACATTCAGATAATTTAAAAAATATAATTTAAAATTAATCTCTATGATGTGAAGTGATAAATAATTTATAGAGAGAAAATGTAAAAACGATTAATTGCGTATAAATAAAAACTAAAAAAAATTATTTCAATGAAATAAATTTCATTAATAGATAATTTATTTGACTAATTTTAATTTAAAATAAGTTAATCATACAATTTTTCATTGTATATAATTTACAAAATTATAATTATTCAGATATAACTATGTAATATTGACTAATTATCCACAAATAAAGCATCTGTAGAAAATAACTAAACTAAATATAAAATAATTTTGATATTATAATATATAAAATTAAATTAGTTTTGTCAAATAAATATTCATGATGTTTTAGAAATTAATATCATATTATGTCCATAATTCGTGACTAAATCATAGTTTAAAAAAAATTTATTGAACACTTATTTTTCTGTAAATTGATTATTATTTTATTTATAATGAGTAGATAACCAATACTTTTACTACAATTAATAAAATATAATATAATGTTATGTTATTTTTTTATAATATATTATGATTAATTTTTATTTATGGTTTCATTTCTTTCATGTTATTGAAGAGATTTAAAGAAATAAATTTATTTCCTAGTGTCTTTTTGGTCATTATTCAGTCTCACATATTCAATAATTTTTTTTTAAATAACATGTATTTACTTTCTTTCTAATATAAATAATGTCGTCTCCTTTCAATTAAAACATGGTCCTGGTAAAAAATGGTTTACAAATATTAAATATTGATATTTAAAAACCCAAATCATAAATTCATTAATAAAATATCACCTTCATATAATAGAAATGTTTGTTAAAAGTCCATAAAGATAGAAAAATAAATAGGTTTTTTACGTGTTAGATAATTAGTGAAATATGAATGCCACAACATGGAAGAAACCCATAAATATTTATAGATATTGATAGAGTTAATTGATACAATTAAGTTGATTGGCCAAAGGATAAATAAGGACCTCATAACTCTAAATCAATAATGATTTAAAATAAAATATGATTCAACAAATATGGATGTAGTTGTATAATATTTTTTCCAGGATACTTTTCCTAATGTTGAGGGATTTTTAAATCCCTAATAATATAATTAAATATAAAAACATTATATGTTTCTATTTTATAACCTTAATTATATCTTTGGTTGTGAATTTAACAATTTATAATTTAACCAACACTCTTGAAAATGAATATCCAAAAATTACTATTTTTATGTCTAAAGAACAAAAGGATACTTTCTGGGGATTTTAAAATCAATAGAATAGTGAAATTAATATCCTTATTCCTCTAATAACATCATAAAACAAGTAAGGTGAGAAAAATATATCTAATAAAATAAATTAATATCTAAAACAAACACTTAACTCCATTGGTTCATTTTGAACATTTATTTTTCAAATCGCTTAAGTAAAAATTTGACATATTAATAATGATATACCATAGTACCAAGGTAATAGAAACCCACATTTCAAAAATTGGTATTGGTCTCAATAACAGCATCCTTCACTAGATTCATTATGAATTTTTTGACCAAAACATATAGAAGCAATTATTTTTATAACATTATAATATTACTTAATTAATAGACATTTAGAGGAATTATTTTACCTTAGGATTGGTTTTGGATTTAAAATATTTAACCTCTTGTATTGTCATTTATACATGTCATATTGTTATTGGAGAATCAAAATATCATTTATAAAATCATTTTTTCCATTTATAACACAATCTTAAGGAATAATTAATAATATTTCATTATTTTCAATCTTTCTAAAATTAATTTTCATATTGTTTGAATTGTAATTTTTCATTAAAGGGATTTTGTTGTTCATATTATAATTTTTCATCATATATATGATGATGATAACGAAATAAATATCATTTTATATATATATATCATAAATATTTGAAAAATATTGAATTGTGGTTTTCAGAAATGATGTACGTTATGATCCTACAGTTAGAAGGTCATATGTATGCATTAGTGATGTAACCATTTTACAAAGATAATTTTGGAAATGAGTTATGCAACATTTTATAAAAATATTATTATCATATTAATTAATTTTTATTTTAATATATCTACACATATCAACAATGTGTTTTGATGAATAAAAAATATCGTCATATCCCATTAGGAGGTTAATAGTCTATACATAAAAAATGATGCTTTCTTCATTTAGTTATTCAAATGGGAAGATATCTATTTTATATATCACCCCTTATGAGTGAAAATTGGGTTCCAAATAAAACTATATTTTAATTTATATCACATATATTCATTTAAATTATAATTAATCTGATTCTCCATGTCTTATTTTTTCATTTTAAGGGATTATTTTCCAAGACCACACATTGAGACAGGGTGGAATTTAATGTCCATGTGTTCCAAAAATAAATGTCTGAAATATATTAATTTTATTATATTTAATATGAAATTAAATTTCCTAAAAAGTTTAATTACTTATAAATGGGGGATCAGATTTTAAATCTAAAGGTAATGTTGAGTTTAGAACACATGGTTTACCATAAGAGAGACATAACATTTGTTGGCACATGATGTTTTTTGAAAATTGATATGTGGAATAAAATTAAAAAGGAAGTAACTAAATTATTTTTCTTATACAGGGACCTAAAATATTTTATAGGTACATAGTTCTATGTGATTTATATGTTTAAATAAAACATTTTGTTAATCTAGTTGAAAATATTGTGAGGAAATAGATTGTTTCACAAAAATTTCATGGTTCAAGTATTTGATGTCCTAGATTAGGGCTTAATAAGAAATGAAGGTGGTGCGATGGAAGAGGTTGTAAGGAATCAGATGATGTAAGAGCCAATTTTTCTCTGTTCTTCAGTAAATAATAATGTCAACCATAATTGATGATTCAAGAATAGATTTTTTCATGTTTCTATTGATTTTAAAATTCCATTTCACAACCAATGATTCTCTATACTTCCAGCATAGGGCTCGACTGATGTAGTGGCCTGTGGAACAAGATAAGGAAAGTGGTTCTAGATCAGATGTTCTGGAAATTATTAATTTACACAAGGTCTATTTTGGAGCTAAACAAAATGAGGTGAACTCTCACTAGTGTCTAGGGTTATAAGATTATTATAGGTGTGACACACCGTGGGGCCATGTCACAAGCCATGTGACCCCTCTTCAATGCATTAGTGTATACCTTAGAGTGTACACGGAGGTGACCAAGAAGTAAACAGACATCACACTGTAATGTACTTCTGTAAATACATCGTAAGGCCAGCAATACATGGGTTATGAAATATATCGGTACATGGGTAGATATACATAGGCAGTCACATGACATATACTGTTATAGTAGCATAGAAATGAACTCATGCAATTTGCATAGGTAGAACCTGGAGCTGATGGGACACAGAATGTTCCCTTACTACAACCCATGTACCCCCTCATGGTGGAATTTCATCCATTTTTATCTAAATATTGTAAAATTATAATTAGTGTTCATTCCCCCATATCCTTTTTTTGAGGGTTATTATGGAATCACCTATAACATATAGGATATAGATATATTTATTTAGAATTCTTGGATTGATTATGTTTCATCATTAATTGAGGCCTATCTTGAGATCCTCTATAAATTTCAACCTATATGTGGAATTTTTTTGGTAACATCTTGACCAACACTATCCATGTTTGATTCATATACTTAGCTTCAAAATATAGAGGGATTTTATGGTCTCCCCATAGTCATTGGAGTTATCCTCTTTTATTATTGAATACATTCAGACATCAAAAATATTATTCTAAAGTACATTATCAAGGATTACTAATACTTTGACAGACAACATCATTGTTATCAGACTCAATGAGTTTGATCTCTTGCATGAATTCTTATGGAACACTCAGCAAGATTTCTAGAATGGTATAACAGTTGTGATATCACCTTGATAGTGATTGTATTTTTAGTATATCTCGATATTCTTGATGTATTCATCATTGACATATATTAGTGTACATATTACATTTATTCATTTGTTACAATCCTATTGGTTTTGGGTGTCCTATTGAGTATTGTTATACTAAACCTTGAACGAGCATATACCACCCATTTCATGACTTGTAATACGGAATGAACACTTGATAGAGTCCAAGAGGGATTGTGACAAGGCAATACATTGTGAAGCCTGGTATACTGATGTGTGTTCCTATTATATCTTCATAGAAGCATATATAATACTTTTTATATTTACCGGTTTTTAGAATATTTGGTATGTGATTTTTTTGTCCTTGATTAATTACCTTTATATCCCAGACTAATTTGTTATAGGGATAATATATACAAATCAATGGTTTCATTCAGTTGTTTTTAATTTAATAATTATATTTTCTTGGATATATATGCATGTGTAAATGTTCATAGGATAATGTATCCAATGATAGTTATATTCTTACCCCAAACTAGTCTCAAAACTATACCCTGTGTGAGGGGAACATGGGGATTCACGACACGGGCCCCATTGGTATGGGTGTTGATAGAGTGGTGCCATAGGTTTTAGTTCATCCATAGGACCATATTTTGTGACATTGGTTTATGGCCCAATGTAAAAATATTCATGTTTGTATTTTAGGAAAGCGACTCCAATGTAGGTGTGGTGGTTGATTTGACGAAACACCTCGACTCTGATTAGCTAAATTTTGACTCAACACATGAGAGAACTGGTTAAATGCGATACATTGGTACATGAATAATATATGAATGGTTTTTTGTTTTCATGCCCTTCTTGAGTCACCTCTCTAGATATACACATTGATCTTGGTACATCTTTCGTATTGCAAAATTCCATTGGTTGTATACAAAATAGGATTCAATATCAAAATCATGAATATGGTCCCCTTAGTGATGAGTCATCAATACCTGTAAAATATGAAAAACTGTTGCAACTATTTGGAAGACTATCTATAGAACCACCAGTATATAAGGACATTGTACACATAGTAGTTGTGGATGACGAGATCAGGATGAGAACATATCACAAGTTTCAGTATAAGAGACCACATAAGATTTGAGTTGTGCCCAACCCAAATGTAGTTGTAGACAGGAATGAGGCAGTGTAATGAGCTATCCCTTTGGCGTGGAAACCAATAGGTCATACAATGGTCTTTGTAGGGTTCTTTTTTCACAATTCAATTGTGGTCAGTAACCATGTCATATGATGAGGAGACTCTTTAATTATTAGATTTTGAGAAACATATTAGATATGAGTTATCTCCAACTGTTATAATGTAAGTATGTATCTTGATGCTTCTGCATCTCATGTAGGGAAACATGAAAGTAGTTCTTTATTCAGTGAGGATTAACAACTTCTCTAGGCACATGATGAATAAGGATAAAGATTAACTATACAACGTGTTGAAAATTGAGCGAGGATATTTCTGAGACACATTATATATATATATATATTTGAATTCCAACCTATTATGGGGGAAAATATTGATACATTGTGGATAATTGTTTTCTTCATTACTATTCATAGATAACGGGTGCCAGTTATGGGACTAGAGGAGCATAGACCTCAGCAGTATGGAGAAAATGTCTATATTCGAGACATGGATGTAAGAGATATTTTAATAAGATGCATCGTGAAATAGGTTCTATAGTTTAGGGATCATATTATAGATCTAGTGATCCCAGAGTTAGGGGGTTCTATGATTTTGATGACCAAGGACCTCTTACATGACATATGATGACGAACTGTATGACTAACAAAGAGATTTGTATTATCTATTAACAAATTTTTAATGGAATATATATATAGGAATATAAGGAGGAATGTATGCAATATGTGATAAGAGAGAATATGGATATAGTATAATCTTTGACTTCTATCACCACACCCCCATAGAGGTCAATGATAGGATCTGGGTGTTGGATTCCATGGGCGGTGTTTGCAGTAGACAGTCAAGGATTACGACCTAGATGATCTGATAATGATACGAGTTATTAAATTTTTATTTCCTACATTATTTTAGGTAATTATAGGCATATGTTTATTAATTATTTTCTTACCACATATATAGTTCATGAATGAGAGATTCCCATTGAGCCCTTGGCTCAATCCTCATGCTTAATGGCTCTTAATGGATATCACTTAACGATCAAAATCCTATGCTGAGAGAGTTACTTGGCTCATGGATTTTAGAGTTTCTATTGAAATGTAATTACAGTAGAGATGATTTGTTATTATTTTATCTTAGTAATGGATATGATATCTTAAAATCATATGTAGATTGAATATTTTAGGAAAATTATGTGGTGTGATTGCATTAATGGGACACATTTTTCCATTATCAGTAGAAAGGAAACCCATGCAGAATAGGGTGAACCCATGCATTGGAGGATGAACATGATAAATCATCAGTTGGATAGAATGACCCATCTTGTAGAATATGTAATGTGATTCTAGTTCCAATAGTGGAGGAGTATGATGACATCTTCTCGGAGGATGTTCTAGGCATAGATCCCCAAAGAGATATAAAATTATTAATTGACCAACTCCTCTAAACC
Organism: Viscum album; assembly: GCA_963277665.1. Classification (NCBI taxonomy): domain Eukaryota; kingdom Viridiplantae; phylum Streptophyta; class Magnoliopsida; order Santalales; family Viscaceae; genus Viscum; species Viscum album. The sequence goes on along the minus strand of OY728122.1, from coordinate 1,499,791,751 downwards.
CCAATGATATCTATTCCATCATATCAGATGGATGTCATTAAGAACCATGAGCTAATGGTGAAGTTTGAGGACATGAATAATAATGTAATTGAATGACTTAATGATTCATCTTAGTAATCAACTGATTTTTTTGATAAGATGATGCACATGAGATTAATGTTATGTGGGACTACATGCACTAGAATCATGTGACCATGGAAAAAGGTATCCACTACTATGGACCAATAAACCTTTTGATATGTTTTGAGTTGAACAATGGTTATTAATGTTTTACCTCAGAAGAGACAATGACTAATTTCTATGTATGAGATATTATTATCATGAAGATGATATTCAGATGATGCTGCAGTCACTATGAGTTCATTGGTATTCCCTTTTCCATGAAAAATTCCCAAGCAGTGTTCATTGAATTCATGAACTATATATTTCATACTTTCTTAGATCACCTCATGTATTTCTTCGTAAATGAAATACTAGTGTCCATGGATTTTGAGGAGGATCATAAGAGAAATTTGAGAATGGTTTTTTGTGTATATCGATTCCACCCTCTATGATTGAATATATGGTAGTTCTAGTTCATGATTATTAAGGTTTGCATTATGTGACATGATATCTGAGTAGATGGTGTTGTAGTGGTTCTTTTATAGGTCTAGGTAGTGTTATATTAGGATCCACACAAGGGCATGAATGAGGTAGAAAGCATCATAGGGGTCATAGGATATTACAAAATAATCATATTATATTTTTCAATGATATCATCACCGAAGTGACAATTTAACTGAAAGAAAGATAATTTTGATTGTAAATAGAGGTTCCACTAGGATTTTCATGTGTTGAGGTATATACTGATGGGTACTCATGAATTGATATTTCTTGGGGGGGTGTTGAGTACGTTGTGTTCGGCAATGCATCAGGGAACAAAAGTGGTTTTTTGCAAATAGAGAGGTAAGGAATTATATATTATTGTCCATAAGGAAAGATATACACAATTTAAAACCTTGATATATTATTTTTAGTATTTTTTATAAATACATGTTGACTCTAGCTGATGGTTGACAGTTTTATCTTCCATTTCAATCACAAGAGTGTCACGTAAATATTTTCTCTATGGGAACTTAACTTGAGACTATGAAGATTCCTATATTTCCACTAGAATTATGAAATCTATGTTGTATATAATCATTGCATGAGGAATGTGATTGCATGTTCCTTGATCATGAGACCTTGTTCATAGTTTTTGAAAGAGTAATTAAAATTGTGTTCTTCATTGTAGTTATCCATTAGTGATGAAGATGGATTATATTACCACCCTTCATTGGTTATTAACCATAATTTACTAATGTGAGCATTGGATGCAGAATTGGGGGTATTGACTGTAAGACCATATATACTATGATATCCATTAGGCATGCTTCAGATGAAATTTATAAAGGTTGGGATAATATCATTGTTTTAATAGGATTCCTCATAAATTTAGTGACGTTGCAAGAGGTTGTTCTCTAACAAATTTATACATATAATTTTTTAATATTCATAAGAGTTGAAAATATGTACTCTGGAATATTATAATAGTTTTGGTGGCTAGGGATAATGAATGGATTTTCATATGTTGTCCTTTGATGCCTTACATATAAGTAATTGATGGATGACTTCCATGTTACAATAGTTTTAACTCAATAACCTGAGGGGATATAATTCAAATGGGATGGGAAATTCATATAATTCATGATAGTAAAACCATGTGCTTCAAGGGGAAATGATTCCATATGGGTTATCATAGAATAACTCAACAGTATTATTCATAATGTAGCTATTTAGGAGTAGAGTTAAACAGATAGCATGGGATGCCTCTATACATTGATTATAGTCTTAATACATAGAGTTCCATCGATGATATTTTATTATGATGATGTTTGACTCTCATAAATGTCATTTATAGTAATGAATGATGATTTTAGGACTCATCTATTCTTTAGAACCTTGTTTGACACCCATTCTAAATCCCTGATGTAGAAGAAAATTTAGGTTTTGTAGTGCAAGTTTCATACTAGCTTGTTGGTCTTTAGTCATAGTTGGATGAATCCAATGCCTTTGTTGAAATTTTCATATTTAAACTACTACTACTCCACCATTTGTCTGGAACCATTCGATTCATTTTATGGGTGACCTTATTGTTCACCATATTGATGGGTTGATGTACAGGAATCATCCAATATGGTTGAAGAGATGGGGGGAGCTACTACTGGGTAGGTAAAGTGTATCCGATAGTAGATGAGGTCTTCATAGATCTATTATAAATCTTATTTATATTTATAAATAACTCGTTTTCTTTTTAAGGAGGGATACTACGTGTTCATATCAGCTTCACCTCATCATTTATTAAAGATATTTGGTCAGGCTAAAAATCTATCTACAAGATTAATTTTATCTTTACAGATACTTCATAGATTTCTTCAGTTGTAATACCACTTATATTTATACCCACAGTTAAAATGGGTACACAACATATTCCATGTTCCTCATAAGAAGAGATTCATTCATTAAAAATTTCATATTACTAACTTCTTCATAATCGACATCGAGGATGGAGCTACTATTGACAATTATTTGATATAGATAGAGGATAAACATGACAGGATAAATTATGAGAGATATAATCCTTAATTACAGGTCTAGTGGAAGTATGGGAATCCCTAAGAGAGAACATAGGAGTGGGAGGCTCAAATTCATTTTTAGTACCAACATCTATTCATAAAACCATTGTTTTTGGATTTTCAGGATGTAAGTCCCCACTGTGGAGAAAATGTAAGGACTCATATTTTCCATGTTTTATTTTTTCATTCTCTATGATTTTTTCAAGACCCTGAATTGAGGCAGTACAAAATTATAATGTATTGTACATCTGGAATAAAAATTTGAAATATATTAAATAAATTAAATAGCACAAAAACACATTTTTATTAAAAATTTGGAATAAATTATAAGTGATGGTTTATATCATAAATATGTGGGAATTTTTGGGTTTGGAATGCAGGTTTTACCAAAGGTGCAACAAAACCTTTTTCATCATGGGGTGTTGGTGGATAGGTTGTCATAGTTTTAAATACAACTAAATAATTAAATAAAATATTATAATTTATTTTATTTACATAAAGATATATCCTATTCTATTAGAAAATATTCTTTGGGGGTTAATAGATTTTATTTTAAAAACATGATATCCATAAGAGCAGTTGAGAGTGCAGAAGGGTATTCCATTTGTAGATGATGAACAGATCATTGATTGATGGTGTGAATGAAAAAAATCAGAGGATCATATCAAAAATAACATAATGGGTCCCTTATTCCCCAATGATCATTCTAAATAGAGGAAAGAATGATTTGTATTTGTATTAATACACTTTTTTTATTTTATAAATGTACCTGGATCAATCATCCCACAAATTGATTCGCTGGTCGTGCATATTATAGGATGGGTTAGTTCTATTCTGGAATTTTTTAAATTTATTTTTGAATATTTTTTATATCTTAGTCCTTTATTCTAATGTAAAATAAATATGGACTACAAAAACATTATAATAGGTTCTATCCTTATGTATTTCATTGTTCTTTTCTACCCTTATTATTTGTTCATCATTGAAAACACATTTTTCCTATATCTCAATAAATATTGAGGAAATAGATAATATCACACCCTTTTCATGATGAAACATATTTTTATAGAAGATCTTGTGTTGGAAAGATGAGATAGTTGTGAAATTATAGAGGTGGAAGTCGATCAGGTGATGTAGGTACCCAATTTTCTGGTTCATTGGTGCACAACCATGAATAATGTTCAATGGAATTTTTAGAAATAATTTCCTTGTTAGTATTAAATTATTAGCCTGTGGGAAGGATTATGAGATCATACTCCGTGATACCAAAATGTTGTGCAACTAAAGAGGTTTTTGGAGGCGTTATAAAATATGTGTGGTTCTAGATCTAGAGTTATGGAAATTTCCAAAGGATACTACATGTATAGTATAGAGATAAGCAGTGTGGGAAGCCCTCAATAATGGTATCTTATGGGGAGAAATATTTGTATCCCTTGACATGTGACCATATCGCATGGCATGAGACCATGTCACCTGGAATGTGACCCCTCAATGATTAATCTATATGTACTACAGAGGGTACACAAACATGGAATTGGAATATATGGGAATGAGAACATTGTCTCCTCTTAAATGGACACAACCAGAGTAATAATACACTAGCATAGCATTGTACCAGAACACATGTATAAGTCATCTGAATCCATAATCATTGTATTGTTACATAGACTATAATGACCAAATGTTTTTTTCAATGGAAAATAACATATTATAATTATGTCATATAACAATAGGAATTCATATCACAATGATATTCTAATAAGTATGTGAAAATTAAACATAATATTTTCACATCGGTGATATGAATTTCAAAAAACTGACAGACACAGTTGCGATGAGTAATATTTTTACATACAAATGGAACAAATACAATTTCTTGTTAACAGTAACCTACCATTGTGAATATTTACTGAACCTTATAAATAGTAATGTCACCCTTATAAATAGTAAATCATTAAAAAGAATATTAACCTCACTCGTAAATGTACTAAAAAAAATAGGCATCTTACAAGTGATAATATGACCATAGTAAAAGTATTGGTATTTTTGTAATTGATAAATAATAAATTAAAATTAATTAATTAATATAAAATTTGATATATTTTCTTAAATTGTGATTATAAAATCACAATTTCCGTTCTTTTGGTTTTATGATAATTTTATAAGAACATATGAATTTTTTTGAAGCGTTATAAAATTAGTTATTATTTTAAAATATGTATTTTCATGTAAATTATTATTTTAATTATAAATTAAATTAATAGTTTTTAGAAAAATATTTCTATAAAATATAGTTCAATTTGGGATTCTAAGAATCCAAAAATGATTGGGGTAATTTTTTTTTGATTTTTCTAAATTACATGATTTTCGTGATGAATAGTAAAATATTATAATTCATAATAAATGCTAAAACATGAATTTCTACATCATACTTGAGTAATGGATGGTGTAAATGGCCATTAGTTAGAACTAACATGCACATATTACTATTTTTATTCATAAAAATCATTATGAATTTCTTTTCTTATGGAGAAATAATAAACTAATGATTAAAATATTAAAAAAACCCTACTCCCCTCTACTATAAAAACCACCCACAATCCCCTCTTATATTCACTCCTCTCAAGCCCTGTGGACTTCCATAAATTCACCCCAAATATATCCCATGATCCTCCCCTATTTCCATCATCACCTGGTCTCCCCAAAATTCCAAATCCACTCCCATTAAGAGACTCACAAAGAAGATAAACTAAAGAGGTAACTTCCTCTTTTTGATTCTTTTATTTTCATTCCAGTTCTTTTCTTTTCATCTTTCTCACCTCTCTTCAACCAAATGGTATGATAACTCTAGTAACATATTAGTTTTTTAATTCTAATATTCTAATGTGATTTTTAATCATAATATCTCTTTCCCCATCAATTTATACTATAAATGAAACTACCATCTGAGATGTGTTGATTTATCACAATAAAGGAGGACATGTTTTTAATTTTCATTACCATATTCTTGACATGTCATGAATCCATTTTTATGGTGGAACCTGATTAAAAAATATATATTATCTAATTTATTGTTTTTCAGTCCTTGAAAATTAATGGTAAAAAATATTAATACATATCATGATAATTATGAGCAAAATTGAAAAATTAATCCATGTTTTTATCATTAATGTTTTATATGATGATTCACAATCAATCCAAATAGACAATTGAATTTTACTACCATGTAACATTTAGATGTTAACTAATTTAATATAACTTTATTTTTGGACATCCACTCAAATCATAAATGTGTATACGAACATGAAAATGTGTGAACTGATAATTAAAACCACTGAAACAATCGGATGCAAACAATGAAATTGAACCTCCTAACCAATCAAAATGTTAGGTATGAAAAAAATTGGTAATACTAAATCATTTTCCTGTAAAATAGGTTATTTAATTATTAATTAATTATCATAATCTGATTATTCAGGTCATTAATATCAAGTGTGGAACACCGTCAGACATAATGTAATGGATCCTCTCTATTTCACTTTTATTCATGAATCCCTTCTATGTTATAAGATTTTTTGTGTAATTCCTAATTATGGGGTATGATTTCCCACCTCCCCTATATATCCCTCATGATTTATATAGTACAATAATCTCCATTCTCTCATATTATTCTCCCATAAGTACAATTGATACCATGCCGATATTCCGTAATGGATTCCACCCAAACCTCCAATATTCCATCGAGTTTCTCAATCTTTCATTTTAAACAAATTCAATTGCCTTTTACTTTTTATGTACATCTTCTTCAATATTTTTATATGTGGAAATATCTTCTTCCAAGATCCATCCCTCATTCTCTTTTGGGGATACACTTGCTTTTAAGTGATTCCCTCCTCGATGCTACCCAATAACCAAACTCGTTTTTGGGGAACATCCTAAATTTTAACCCAATTTCAAGAACTACTTATCATTTGTTTTACGCTTCATTTTTTTTCTATTTCTTGTCTTTTTCTGAAAAACATTTTCTTCACTTCAGGTTTTATAAAATTTATTATATATTTTTTTAATTTCAATTCTATTTAGTATTTTCTTTAAAACTGCAATAAAATGTTTTGATGCTACAAATTTACTAAATAGACATCTTACAAGATTTCACTTATGATTGACATCACTAAAAATGAAAAATGCATATTTTACCTTATTAAAATCCATGTATGTTTTAATTCCAATCCCACATAGACATGTTTATGACACACCCATTCATTATGCTTAATGACCAGAATGTGATACCCATTTTCTCCATGTATTCCCCTATTTTTATGTTTGATTGATTGTTTATGATTATTAATGTGGAATTCATATTCATGAACATGATTAGATGGGTGTTCCTAGATAGCTTTGTAATTCATTGGTTAAATTTTACTCTCCTAATATGTTAAGTGAAATGGTCTTGCTGGTTATCCTTTACTCGTGCTACCATACACAAGGGTCTTGGTGGTTAACCTTGATTGTGATCCCCTATGAATAGTAAGACCTAACTAGTGCTAAATTTAGGACATATGTTTCTTTTAAATTTATCTAATTTATTGTATATATGATCCCCTGTTTAAACTTCATGATTCTATTTTCCATTTTATATCATTATTTCTTGATCTCTAACCCATGTCCTAAATCCTTATTCTTATGTTTATTATCTTATTGGTATTTTAGCACATCACATTGTTCACTTGATCCCTAGGGTATCCTATGAAGATTTGAGTTATCAAATTATCTTACGATCTATATATAAAGATTAAATAAAGAAGAGTTATTTTTGTCCCTTGTTTTATATTTTATGTATCTAGTCATCAAAGACACTAGACATCATGATCCGTGGAATGTTATATTATATTTTATTATTCTTAAATTTTTTTTATTTTATGTGTAAAAGGGTGGGGTATCTATCGTTGGTATCAAAGGATGGCCTAGTTGTTTTTTGATTTTAGGAAGAGAGTACAATATATGAAAACTGACTATGTATAAGAAAACACCCATTATTTTTGGTAAGTATTGAGTAAGTGGTTTATCAAGAAAATACATACGTAACTGGATAAAAACTGGCAGAGGTGTAACATTCTAGTTACGAAAGCCACACAGAGGCTCCCCATTCCCTGCTGGTAACATGGCCTTAAGCTCATTTCCCCCAACGGTAGAGGCTGCGAACTAGGAGCGATGGCCTTGGGTGTGATATTGGGGAATCTATGCCCCCATTGTCATAGTAACATAGTGGAAGAGAATAACATATACCAATAGAGGAAGGAGTAATAATACATATTAAAGTAAACTACAGAAGTCTGAGGAAATAAACAGCTAGAATGTACACATATAAAAATTATGCATGGTACATATGTCTAGGAAAAGATCCAAAAAAAATAAAAATGCTTGAATAAAGAACAATACTAAGCCAATGTATAAAAGAAAATAGATAAACAGCTCCCCAGCATTGCAAGCATCAGCTTGTTCCCATGCTCTCCACCTCCACAGCATATCACGTACCTGATGTAGAAGGGCACTTTCCCTTATCTATACATGCAACAATATAATCTGTTTGGGCCCAATCAATTTGTGAGACTAAATATGAGTAGGCAATAACCACAAGTAAAATTACTAATTATGAGTGAATATATTCAAGGTAATAAACCAGTGAAAGAAGAAAACAAGGAAGTACTCACCAGTAACTAGTTTTGCAGTTTCAATACAATCAGTTCCATACATCAATAATGAAAAAACCAGGGAACCCTCGAGGTAGTTCTCTCTACCTAACCCCTCTGGTTCAATCTAAACAAGGATACTACAGAGTCTATATGTGGAAGCTCTCCCAGTCAATCCCCCTTATAGTACCATGCGTTTAAAGACTCTCTACGGAAGCTCACATGGTTAATTCCACATATATTCCTAGGTGGTCAATGAAACTCTGAGGATGTTCACACAGTTAATTCCCATTTTAGACACATGTGGTCAAAGACTCTCTTAGTATGCTCACTCAGTTAATTAATTTTATAGTGTAAAAAAGATTAATGAATCTCTGAGGAAGATCACTTAGTCAATTCCCCATACAGTCAAAAATAGATCAATGAATATCGGAGGAAGCTCACTCGCCCAATTCCCCTTATAGTCTAAAATAGTTTAAAGACACTATGGGGAAGCTCACTCAGTTAATTTCCCTTATAGTCTAAAATGCACAAAGACTCTTTGAGGAAGCTCACTCAACCAATTCCCCTTATAGTCTTTTACAATATGTTCTTGCATCCCTATTTAAGTCAACGAGTATAGCAATGAAATACGGCCAATGTAAACCTCTAGAACTACTTGGCTAATCGGTCTACAGCATATCAAGAATGTCAGAAAACAACACTCCACCCTATAACACTGGGCATGGGAAAATAGGCAAGGAGACCAAAAATGCTAAGCAAGACCAGACAGTCGTAAATATAACATTCATGGAAAACCACATCCAGAACATAGAAATCAACCCTATTCATATCCAAATAACCTCTACTCAAGAATAATAGCATGGCAGGAAAACAATAGGGCTAAAAAAACAAATGCGAAATACCCCACTCTTGGTTATTGGTGATTTTTCACAGAAAACTCAAAGACTTTTTTACAGAAAGGAAGAAATCACCTACGTCATCACTGGGAGGTATCTATACTCCCTTGTCGAACCTTGGATCGACCTAGAACATGATATATCTACAAAAATGACTAAAAATTTAAACCCACGATATCACACGAGAGACAATAAATCATAAGATGGTGGTCTAGTAGAAAATATAAATCACAAATTCAATTACAAGGAAACCAAAAATGTTCTATTCATAGGACAGATGCTCTCTCAGGGGTTCGTCGATGATTCCTAGCCATACGATGCTCCTGGATGAGACAAACAATGAAGGGGGTGTTTCTGTCGATTAGATGCGACACGAGTTCATTTAATGAAAAAAAAGAAAGTGCACACCATGTACATTTTAATTACATGATGTGTTCATGCCTTTCCATACTCCTCTTTGTGAGGCCTCCAGGTCACCCCCACATGGTCGGGTGCATGGCCTCTACATGACATGTACTCATAAAGTACATGGTGTGTACTTCGAAAATTTCTAGAAATTCATCTTTTTCAAAAAAAATCACCAGAAAATAAAAATGTACCTGTAAAAAAGATCTGTGGTTTTACAAGAGCTTGCTCTAGAAATGATGTGAATATAGGTAAAACCATAACACACTACTTTGAGTTAGGATCAAATAAGAACTAGTGCACAACAACGATCCGTGACACACTCTTTGTTTGAAACTATTGGGGGTATGATTTGATAAAATAATGATCTTAGTAAAAAAATTATTAAGGAAATGAAAAAAGTCCATAATAATATTTGTTATGAAATAAATCAATGGTATCCTAGATTGAAACATAGGGAATGAAAAGTTAGAATATACTTCTCCTTTACAATTTAATCCTCTTATGTTCATTTTTCCCTTTTCATGATCAGTAATAATTATTCAACACCTCTAATTGTATGATTGGTTTCTTATTTAATTGAATGAAATATATGAACACATTCCAACAATCAATGTCATAGAGATTTTGTAGATTTCATTAATGATATGCCTTATATAATGGGAACAGGGGATCAAAACATCACGATAGTACTTACTGAGTTGGCTTAAGTTCTGAATAATAACATGAATAATCTGGAACACAATCCTCCTCCATGGAAAGATAAATTTTCCATTGAATCCTTCATACAACAAAGGACTCCCATGTATAGTGTATCTTTAGATCCCCTCCTTATGGAATAGTGGATTAACTCCATTGAAATGATATTCTCTTTTCTCATGTTCTCAGAATTAGATAATGTCAACCTTTCATTCTATCATTTTGACGTGGAAGATAATTATTGTTGTACGGTAATCATGAATATAAAGCCTTAAGAAGAAATTGATTCAATGGATTGGGAGGAATTAAATAGGATGACGTTCCATAATTAGTTTCCCCCAACCCTCCATCATAAGAAGTAAAGATAGTTACTAGAACTCAAGAATATGGGGGAGAGTGCATTGGGGCATGTGAAGCAAACATCACAAGTCCCGCAAGGTATGCCTCTAGAATTTTATTGATCACAAAAATCAAGGCGGATCGCTTCTCTTGTGGAATAAAGTTGATTCTATGAACATTGTTGGTGATTCAAGGCATTGAATGATAGGAGGAGATTGTTCATTGTTTCCTCTATGCTGAAATGGATATCAGAGAGACTCAGTGGTATCGTGGGCCGAGTGACAAGAAGTGGAAAATGTAATATAATGTTGGTGGCCTCAAAAATGAATACCACGATGGAAAGAAGTTCAATCATCCAATGTGTAAAAAATATTGTAACAAGAATCATGGGTTCTGTCTAAAGGGAACCGTAAATTGATTGAAATATAGAATGTCATGAAATCTGTCTAAAAACTACTAATGGAATATGAATAATACCACTAATGTGGAAAAATTAAGGATGTTTCATATCAACACTCATTCTATAGTGCAGTGTTAGAACTTCATGGATCATGGGAATTAAAAAAATCAATTTATCTATGCTGAGGGATGTCATAGGCAATCAACAAAAAAACTACAAGGACATATGGAATGTATTATGCTATCAGTATTATGGAGGTGGATCCTGACAACGATTTGGTGACATATATTGTAGTTATTCATTCACAAATATAGAATGTAATATTTTATTTTGGTACTACACATTCTTTAATATCGTTCGTGTTTAGTAAAACTATTCATGAAATACCTTAAAATTTGGAGGATAATTTAGTTGTGAGAATAGAGAATGAGGAAATTATTATGTCCATGGTTTATAACGCCTCCACAGTTATCATTTTTGGTCTTAACCTCCCATCAAATCTCTTCATACTTCCTTTAGTGGAGTTGGATGATATCATGGGAATAGATTGGATACCTTTTTACAAATCCAAAACCAACTGTTGGGAAAGGGAGACCACTCTTCACATCCTGAGCATCCTCTAATTCATTACAAGTGTACAATGGAAGATAAAACACCCTTATAAAATTATTCTCAATTATGGATATTAATTCTTATTGAGCAAGCAAATATTTCTCAAATGATTGAGACAAAAGAGAGTATCATTATTGAAGACATACACATTGTGAGGGTTTACAACATTGTATTTCATGAATAATTTCTTGGACTTACTCTTGATTGAGTGGTTGAGTAATCTATTGAACTTATTTATAGATCCATTTCTATATCTAAAAACCATATATAATGGCCACCGTAGAGCTGGAGGAGTTGAAGAAGCCACTAGATGAGATTCTGGAGAAGGGTCTTAAATGCCCGAGTGATTCACTATGGGGTATGCCAGTACTATTTTTCAAGAAGAAGGATGCATCAATGATCCTGTACATTTATTATCGTGAAGTATATAAAATAACACTAATTATAGAGTATCCTTCGCCAAGCATAGATGACTTGTTCAATAATCTTCGTGGGGACAGTTATTTCTCTATGGTGGAACATCTTTTAGGATATCACTAACTAAAGGTGTTAAATGAATATATTCCAATGAGTTGATTTTTCCCTTCAGACACACTAATGATCCAAAAAAAATCCTGGAATTAATGAATAGTGACTTAAGAGATTACCTTTGCAAATTTGTAGTAGTCATTATCAATGATATTATGATATACACCAAGAGCAAGGATATACATTAGGAGAATTTTAATACTAAGTTAAAGAAATTGTGAAGGGAGAATCTATAGGAAACATATAGTAAATGTGAGTTCTAGATGGAGGGTGAATCATTCTTGGGGAATGTTGTCAGCATCAAAGGGAAATCTATTGACCCTTACAATATAATGGCAGTTGATGTGTATCCCAGACCAAAATCTATAACAGAGATCTGTAGCATTTGGGTTCCATTTGAGTATTAACGATGATTTCTGAATAACTTTTAATTATTTTCAAAACCAATGACAAAGCTGACATAGATGGGAGTAAAGTTAGCATGGGATGAAAAATGTGAAAACTGTTTCAAGGAGTTGAAAAAAGGCTAATCACTAAACCAGTACTCACACTCTGAACAAGTGGAGAACTCATTGTTGTGTACAGTGATTCTACAAATTAGGCCTTTCATATTTTATAGATTCAAAATGATAAATTGATAGACTACGCCTCAAGGAAGTAGAAAATTCATGGGAAAAACTATCCTACACATGATTTGGAGTTGGAGAATGTGATCTTTCTGTTAATAATATGTAGGCATTATCCCTATGTGGATAAGTGTGAGATATATATTGATCAAAAGTGTCTCAAATATATATTTACACAAAAACATCATAATTTGAGCCAGTGAAGATATTTAGATATCATCAAGGATTATGACTGTTCAATCAACTACCATCTCTGTAAGGAAAATAAGTAGGATGACACACTATATATAAAGGATATTGCATATTTATCAATAATGATAATTGAAAAGGATACAATATTATTAAATTTTCATATTATGGACATGGAAATCAATAATGGAGGAACATCATCATTCTTTTCTTAAATGATTTCTCTACCATTCTTCCAGGAGAAAAAAAAAGTGATTCTCAAAGAAGAGATGTGAAAATTCTAAAAGGGTGGAAGCTATTAAAAGTGAAAAATCCTCATAGTTCATGATTGATTTGAAATTATTTGTATGATTTGGATCACGATTTTTTGTATCATATGATTTATAGATAAATAAGGTGCCTCTAAATAACAAGCATTTATCAACCTTCTATATCCACCTAGGGAGCACAAATATGTATCAATATCTTCGAGATAACTTTTTTTAGGATAATATGAAGAAGGAAATTGATGAGTATACAAAAATTTTATTAGTATGTCAACAAGTGAAGTCTAAAAGACTGAATTCTAAGGGGATAAAGCAACCACTACTCATACTGACAAGGATGTGGGAGAACATCACCATAGACATTGTCATTAGACTTATAATGAAATCCAAAGGATACATTGTTATATGAGAAATTATGGATCTTTTTACAAATACAACTCACTTTATTGAAATTCGAGAGAACATCTCATTGTATCAACATGAATAGATATATATCAACGAAGTGGTATGGATGCATGGAGTACCCCTATCTATTGTATCTTATAGCGATCTAAGAATCACCTCGATATTTTAGAAAATTCTCTAACATGCTCTAATCACAGAACAGAACTTTAGTTTTATCCTATCATCCTCAAACTGATGGTCAATCTGAGAAAACTATTTATACACTTGAAGATATGTTGATAGAGAGTTCATTGAAATTTAAAGGAGGATGGGACCAATATCTTCCACTTGTTGAATTCCTCTATAACAATATCTTCTACTCATGCATCTGAATGGCCCCAAACACAACCCTTTAGGGGAAATCATGAATAACAACGACGTGTTGTGATGATTTCAATGAGTGTATGCTACTAGGACATGAAATGGTTGACGAAACGGTTGAGATGGTGAAAACCATTCAACAAAAAATCATGGTAGCCCAAAGTCAACAGAAGAGTTATGCAAAACATTTTCGATGAGACCTTGAGTACAATGTTGGATACATGGTATTTCTACGCATATATACATGGAATAAGTTCATGAGGTTTGGGAATAATAGAAAGCTAAGTCCCAGGTACATCAGGCACTTCATGATTATTGGTCGTTTTGGATATTTATCCAACCAACAAGATTATCCATTAACGATGGCCAAACTACACGATGTATTCTGTGTATCTCTCTTAAGGAAGTAGATACCAGAATATTTACATGTTCTCTCTTCACATGTGGTCCAATTTGAGAATGATCATTCTTAGGAGAAGCACTCATTGAAGTTCTTGGATCATAGAGATAATGTTCTATGTAACAAGACTACTCACCCGGTCATAATATTATGGTGAAACCATAAGTATGAAGAGGAATCATCCGAACTAGAGGAGGCAAATGAAGTAAAATTATTCTCACCTCTTTATGGAATAGAATGTAAAAAACAAAATTTCGATGGAGGACTTTCATAAGGGGGAAAAATATAACAACCCAATTTTTTATCAATGAAAAATCCCTTCTTATAATTATTTCATATAATCACATGAAATTATAAAACAATAAAAAACTAAGTACTATGTATACATTAAACATAATATTTCACTTTTATGATGTGAATTTATAATTTTAACATACACGGTCCTGAGTTGTATGATGTTTTGAGTCTAATAGAAACTGTTTTTTGGTGAATAATAACCTAGCCGTATGAATAGTAAAAATACTCTTATTAATAGTAATATTAGCCTTATGAATAGTAACTCATCCAAAATAATAGTAACCTCACCCATTAATGTATAAATAAAATTTAGGCATCTTATAGGTGATAATATGACTTCAGTAAAAGTATTGATATTTTTTAAGTCATAAATAAAAAATAAAAAATAGTTTATTTATTTAAAAGAAAATATATTTTCCAAGATTTTTTTCATTAATTAAATATTTTATTTATTCGAGTTTCAAGATAATTTTATAAGGCCTTATGTAATTTTTTAATGCATTATAAAATCAGTTAGAGTTTTATAGTCTATTTATTTTTATGTAAATTAATATTTTAATTAAAAATTAATTTACTTATAATTATAAAATTATTTTTTAAAAATGGATTTAATTTTTTGATTCTACACATCCAAAATTGGTTAGGGTGATTTTATGAGATTTTAAAAAAATACTAAAATATTTGTGGTGAATAGTAAAATACAATAATAAAGAATAAATGCAAAATCCTGAATATTTGCATCATTATTCAGTTGTGGATGATGTTAATGGACAATGTTTTGAACTAACATGATCATATTAATGTATTTGGACATAAAATTCCTTACAATTTGATTTCTTGTTGAAAAATAATGTAGTAATTATTAAAATATTAAAAAAACCCTCCTCCCCTCTACTGTAAAAACCACCCACGCTCTCCTCATCGCTTTAGTCATCTCATGCCGTGTTCCTTCCTTTAATTCTGCCCAAATATCTTCCTAGGATCCTCCCCCACGTCATTCAACCATTGGTATTCTAAAAATACGAAATCTTATCCCATTATGAGGCTCTAAATAGAGATAAATTTTAGAGTTAAATTACTTTTCCGAATCATTTATTTTCTTTCAGGTTCATTTAATTTTATTTTCCATACCTCACCTACCTTCAAACAAATGTATTAATAACTAAAATAACATAAATGTGATGTAATTATATTATTATAATTTTATATTTTATCATAATAAATCATTCTCCCACTATTTATATTTTAAATGAAAACATTTTCAATGATGTGTTAATTTAAGACATTCAGAAACGATGTCATTTCAATTTGCATTACCAAATTCAAGACTGGTCATGAATACATTTTAATGTTTAAACCAGAACATTAATATCTAATTTATTTTACATAATGTTCTATAATACTTATAAATTAATGATTTAGAATAATTATACAATCCATGTTAATTATGAGCAAAATTTCCAAATTTATCCAAGTATTTATCATTAATATCTTATATACTAACTCACATGTACTCCAAATAACCAAATGAATTTTACGACTATGAAACATAAAAAATGCTCAATAATAAAATATAACTTATATTAAGTACAACCACCCTCCACATTAATTTGTAATAGAACATGAATATAAGTGAACCAATCATTAAAACCAAGGAAACAAATAGACCTGAACAATGAAATTTAACCTCATAATTAATAAAAAAGGTTATGAATGGATGCAAAATGGTTATATTAAATCATACACATGTAAAATTGGTACTATAATTATTAATTAGTCAACCTAATTTTATTATTAAGGTCATTAATAACATGTAGAGAAAACCATAAAACTTAAGGTATGGGATCCTCTCTAATTCGCTAATCTCTTCTCTATTATTCCGTTTTATGTGTAATTCCTAATGACTGTAAATGATATAAAACATCCCCTATACATCCATAATGATTTTTAAAATATTGTAAAACCATTTTTCTCACATTAATATCTCCTATGTACACCCATTACCAAGCTAATATTTTATAAGGGAATCTACCCAATCCTCTTATATTCTTTGGGTTGCTCTATCATTATTTTTACCCAAATGATGCGGTATATTCTTTTTATGTACAACATATAAATACTATTTATATAATCCAAACTCATGTTTCATGATCCATCCAAAATTCTATTTAAGGGATATAAATTCTTTTATTTGATTCTTTCCTTGATACTACCCAATAAGAAAACTCGTTTTTATGAAACCTCAAAAATATTTACAAATTTTAAAGATTACACTAACTTTTGTTATAAAACACCTTTGTTTTTATTAAAAAATTATTATTATGATATCATTATCGTTTAAATTATAATTTTCTATAAATTATTATCCCCTTTTTAATTTTAAATTCACTTTTTTATTTTCCTTAAAAGCGCAGTAAAATGAATTAATGCTATTAATTTTTTTAAATTTTCACCTTACATGTTTTCACTTCTATTTGACATCAATTTCCATGCTATATGGATATTTTTACTTATTAATTTCCTTGTATTTTGTTATTTGTTCCTCTCTTGGACACTTTTATGATATTCCCTTTCATTATGCTTTATGACATGAATGTGATACACATTTCTATCAATGGGTTCCATTATGTTTTTTTAAATGATTATGTAAGATTATTTATGTGGAAGGAATATTCGTGAACATGTGAAGATGGGGGTTCCCATATAGTTCTCCAATGAATTGGGTAATGTTTACTCTCAATATATGTTATGTGCAATGACCATGGCGGTTAGCCTCGACTCATGCAACCAAGTGCAATGGTCTTGGTGGTTATCCTTGACATGTGATCCTATATGTAAAAAGATCCATGACTTGTGCTATATTCATGATTTATTCTTATTTCATTTTTATATGATTAAATATTTATATGATCCTATGATTATATGTTATGATTCTATATGTAATTTGATATGATTTTTTCTTGATCTCTCACCCATGTGATAAAGCCACATTCATATGTGTATTCCCTTACTTGGATGTTAGCCCATACCATTGTTAATGTGATCCCCAAGGTAACCTATGTAGATGTAAGGTCTCAAAGGATGTTATGAGACCTTAATGAAGATTAAATAAAGTTATGTTTTTCAGTCTCATGTTTTATGTACCTAATATTAAAAGACAGAAGACATCACGATCATTGGCTTGTACACTGATGATTAATTATGCTTAAAATCATGTAACGTTACGTGTAAAAAGTTGGGGTCTCTATAAAGGCATTGGAATGTAAAAGAAACATTAATGTATGATAGACCTGATGTCGAAGGGATATGTCGTGTACCACTAAAATCTCACTATACTCAATAAATGTTTGCAAGGAGACTTTGTACTATGAATCACAGACATTTTTTTTATGTTTAGATCTCCATATTCATTCCTTGATGGTAATTATTGAATCTTATCTTACATGTAAGACTATTATCCCATAATAATTACTTCCAAGATAGAGTTCTTGGATTCCTTATGTGAGGTCCATAGTGATATCCACTATCATTTTCATTTAATTGTTAGAGTTTTTGGTAACTTTATAATGACAACATCGCGATTTTCAATCATCTACATAATAGTTCAATCTATATTATGTTGTTGGTATACCCCATGGCCTTGTTATTTATCCTTGTCTTTGTATTTTATGTTTTAAAAATTACAACCTACTCCTCTTAATGGTGAGAACCGATTAGTAGTACCTCTCTAATAGATGTCATTGTTGTAATCAAACTCATAGAGGGTGTTCTCGCTGGAATGTGTTTGTGAAACTTCGAGCTATAATCCTAGGAATTTATTATGGCTTTGAATTAACCTTAATATTTTATAGATATTCATGTTATATTCTTTATTGAAATATATATATGTATATGATTATAAATTTTTTCATATATGCTTTATGGTATCAGGGATTGTTATTGAGATTTTTTTATACTCAACATTAAATCATATTTTCCAACACATATCTTCTTGTGTGTATAAAATCAATCCATTAAAAAATAATAGAGGGACTAGGGCCATGAGGTTCATAGTCATACCGGACAGACCAATGTGTGTTCATGCATTATGTTGATAGCAGTCCTTGGTTTGCTTTCTAGTTAGAAATGTCTCTAGACTCTATGTGATAGGATTTTATTTGGCCTAGTTTTCTATTATATTCATTTCATACTCTATTTTTTGGAAATTTCTTATGAATTCATAGTTTTATTTACATTCATTACCCTAAATAATTTTATGAGTTTTGAGATGTGTGGATATGTACTAGTACGTAGGCTAAGGTTACAAATGTTAGTGATATGCCTAACAAGATCTAGTCGTTATCCACTAGTCTACTATAGAAATGCATGGTGAGTCATTTAATGAGACCCATTGGGTTAGTTATGATATTATTTACCCTTACTGTCTTCTATGTAACAAGTTATAGAAAAAAATCACATCTCTTCATAAGACGGTTGTCAAACTTACACACGTGAGATGTTATCGTGTCCCAATATAATGGAATGATATATATATGATATAATGAATCCAAAATATTAATAATTTTATAAAAATAATATATATATATATTTTATACCAATCCTAAAAAAACCCTGATTGCTAATAATGGTAAAATTAAGGAAATTAACTCTTGATGAGGTAGTTGTTCTTATATAGTAATGATGATTTGATAACTCATTTTAAGGATATAGGAATGGTATTTTATCAGGACCATAACATTATTAAAGCTATGTATTTTAGTGATATTGGAGTTGCTATATATTAAAATGTTAATAACATGGTAAGAATGTGGAAGAATAAAAGAAATTTATAGTTTGGAAATTAACAACATCTCAAAAAACTCTTAATCATTAAAACAAATTTATTCAAAAAATAGATTTGAAAAAACCAAAATAGTATAGTATTAGGGGATTTAATTTTGGATGTTATTTGAAGAGGTATTTTAATAACCAAAATGGATTATTTCTATGTAGACTAGAGGAGACTGGCCAGCCATTTATAAGCAATGTGACAAGAAGACCTGAAATTTCTGAAATGAAAAAAGGTATACAAGTTTCAAAAACATGAAAAGGGGTCAAAGATGGAGTATTATCCAGAATGAGACATTATATGTTTCAAATATTGAAAATTGTATTTTAAAAATTATTTAGGAATTTTACCCCATATATACTTAGTTTAACAAGCAATAATCTCATGTTTATGTTAACCACGTTTAATAAATTGAACTATTTATTCTATTGATTAGCTTAAAAAATTAATAAGAACTAATTGGATAAGATATATTATTAAAATTCAAAAAAATTAAACCTATTTTCATGATTTCAGCCCCTGATGTAGATTTTTTTTTAAAACTATTCCTATCGATACTACTATAAAGAGGTTATTGAAAATGAATATTTTGAAAAGATTATATTGTTCTTCAATCATAATTTATTTTGAAAATTTTTCCAGTGAGTCATATAGGTTTAAATAATCTATAATTTAAATATTTTTTACTGAAATAAACTTTTAAATAAATTTTCTATTTATAAATAACAAATATATTATGAAATTTTTCGATTAAAATTCTGTATCCTTAAGTATTAATAAAAAATTAACAATATGAAACAAATATCACAAAAAATATCCATAAGATAATTCATATATTATAATTTAACATATAAATACTATTTTACAAATATAATTATCCGTAATGTTCATAAATAAATATTAATTTTTCTGTTCAAATAGAGAATGAAATGTGAACCAAGAAAAACATAGTTTTTCAAAAAAAACATTTTTTTCAATGTTAGTTAATTTACTTCTAATAAATAAAAGCCGATAAATTTAATTATTTAATTTTTACAATTAATAGTAACCAAATATAATGATTAGTTTATGGTTTTTTACTTTATTATGGTTCTTTTCGAGTTGGGGTTGTGTGTTTTGAATGATATTAAATACATTAAATATTATTATATATAATTTTATTTGTGTGGATTCCTGGTGTTTCATGTCACATATGCTATAAAAAATAAGATCCTTATTTTAAAATATCTAGGTATTTCAGAGGATACTAATGATGAATAAATGAAAAAAATTTAATTTTAATCCATTGAAAAGAGTTAATCTATGAAAATAATTAAAACCAAATATTCCTTGATCACATTATATAAAAATAATGAGTGGATTATTGATGCTTAAAAATAGTGAAGAGATACAAATTGGATTATATATTGAATAATTTAATATTATTTAAATGTATATATATTGCTTTACCATTTACCCTAATGTAAAAATTCTTATATTATTTAATATCTTATAACCACCACAATGGAAATAATTTGTGAATGTAGAATTTAATGGTAATACATAGTTTTTATAGAATCCACATCTTAATATAAATTTAAAACACTCATAAGGAACATGAATTCAAGGGTAATAAAATAAATATATTTTTTCATAAAATAAAAAGGATAATCCTCATTGGGGAAAGAAGATCAAATTATCTATATACCAAAAATATTTTTATTATATCATTGTAATCATACATATAGGGGCCAAAAATATACCAAATTCTAAAATTATAGTCATAAAAAAATATTATAATGTGATATATTGTGGTTCGGAAATATGATAAAATTAGATAATGTTCCATCCAATATTCAATCGGAAGACCAGTGTTTTAGATATTACTAAATGGGATTTATGGAAATTAATACATTGAATCAATGATTGATTAAATAAATATATGCCTGCGACCTATAATGATGCGGGATAAGAGAAAATCATATTCAATAACTACCAAAAAACTGAATTGTGAAAGTTGTATAGTTTGCTGTACACTTATTTTTTATTAAAGAACTATAAATATCATATTAATTCAGGTGTAAAAAATTCATTAATGAAATTATTTTCCATGAAATTATAATCACCAAAATATTGTTTTTATATTGAGTAATTAATTAAAACACTGAGTGGTGTGTTGATTTCATCTCTTGTATGTATGACGTATTAGTCAATTTTTATTGTAGTATACATCTTCTAATTATAGTTAATATTTCTTTATGATATTTATTGTTACATTAGGATAACATTGAATCTCTCCACTAAGATCAAATATAGATCAATAGGATATGTAAATATCATTAAATAACCCAATACAACCAATGAAACATCATCAATGAAATTATTATTTTATACTCCTTGTGCAATTATTTTCCAAAAAATTACAGTTGATGACCACTAATGGGGGAAATATTTGTCAAATTCCTATATAAATTATAAATATCACTGACATTATAAATTATTGGTAGTATACTAATGTATATCTATCATAATGTATTTGTATTTCTTTATATTTTTATATTCAATATTAAAATAATCTTATAATTTGTGTAATGTTAATATCATTGATTAATTATATATTATATCATATTGAGTAGAATGGTCAAATAATATGTATTAAGAATATTTTAACAAGTATTTTATATTTCCAATTAATTCACCAATGGGTGAATGAGTCAAGTTTATAATGAAATTTTAGTTGTTACGCCTCAATTTATTGATTATTAGGAAATTTACAAATATCCCCAGTATGGTATTGATTAATTATTTCACAAATCTTATGGGGTTATATTCTCAGCATAGGTGGATATTTGTTTCAATTATTATCAATTAAGGATGAATGGATTGTGTTTATTTAATAAAACAATTCATATAAGGCATATAAATATAAATTAATAATGATACATTATGAATTAAAAACTCTCTATTAATATTTATTTATTTATTGAGTATTTTCATTTGTTATCAATTAAAAAGCCTTTTGTAAGTATTTATAAATTCAATTATCATATATTCTATGGATATTAATATTCATTATGTGAAATTTTATGACTTTACAAAGGATCATATGGATGGTATGTGATCTTATAAATTCAGAAAGAGTGATATTTTTTACAAAAAAGTGTAACTCTTGGAACATGTAATTACAAAAGACTATATATTATATGATTATTTAAATACATAGGTTAGTGGATGATGGATCATGATAAATAATATTACATTGTTCAATGGTTTTCAAGATCTATTATGATACTATCGATTCATTATGAATGACTTCCTAGGATTTTCAACAAATCTAACCAATATATCTGTGAATGGAGTAACGTTTTAATGTATTGATGAATTTGAATAAAACATATATGATTTTTTGAAATGTTTGTTCACTCTATTCATTCTCACACATATATCATGTTGTAATGGGTATTGAATATAAAACAATGAATCAAATGGGTGTAATATATTTTTTTCTCATGGAATATGGGATAGTGATATCCAAAGACACATGTGACATAATGATCGATGAGAAAATTACTATACACTTGATTTAGTGTTTGAAGAAGTATTATTTTCATTAAATTCATAATTAATTATTAATATGGTGAGAATTAATGAATATATTATAATCATAAAATTTTCATGTATATATTCAAATAGTTATTATTCAACAATGGGAAAATTAGATTTTTTTGAGTTGATGTAGGATCATTATATTCAATATATTTCCAATATATGGTGGAAAAACATTTCATTTTGATAAATGTAAAATAGATTATAATACGTTACAGATGATAAAAAATTAAATTTCCACATATTAACTCATATTGAAATATATTAAATGGAAATTAATGGGGATTGAATGATGTCCCATGCCACTAAAAATATAGTTCAACAATATTTCAAATAATGATTAATGTGAAGGAGATAAACAATAAAAATCAATATTAATGGATGATAATATTCCATAGTCAAATATTTTAATGATATAAAAATATGATTCATAACATTATCATGAGTCATATATGGTATGTTTCAAATTTTTATATTGTTTAGTGAATGTACCATAACATTAAATTTTTAGTAAAAAATCATAAAAAAATAGTGATATCCTTAAGAAAATATATGATTTGTATACATGAAGGGGTATATTGAATATTATATCGCACAATAAATGTTAATACATACTGTTACTGATTAATGGGATAATTTATAGTGAATGATTCAACCATTATGAATAATCAAATTAGTATTCTAGAATATAATAATATGTTTCCCAATATTAATTCCAAATACCATTAAATGAAGCAATTTTATATTTTTTTATCGATACACGTAAAAATATGGCCGACTTCATTAACCATTTATTTTATTAATCACCCAATTATCTACTTAATATATATTTAATATATGTGATATGTTTTTATGTATAATCACAATCAATTTTATTTCATTAGGATCCAATTTTATTCTCAATACTCTATATAAGACATCAAAATTATTATATGACTATATAAAATTACATTTTTATGGAATATAAAATTTCATTTTCTAATTTTTTATTTTGTTGAGTTATGTATTAGAAATGGTTTTGGGGAAGTGGAAACTAGAAATATACTATTTTTTAAGAATAAATCGTGACAATTATTTGATCATTAAGTGTAATATGACTGACTGTCAGTTGGAGAAGAGGATATTTTTTATTCTATTTCATTGCACTACGGTTTTTGAGGCAAAAATGTGGATGTGATATTATGAAATTGGATCAAGGTAGTGAGTCTTATGTTTACTTCCCTATATAAGGGAACTGTGTCCCTAACCACTTACATATATTGCTACCATATTTTCAATATAAACACTAGACAAATTAAACATAAAGATATAGTGGCCTGATTTCCTTGGAATACATGGTACATATGACATCAACAAGAATAAAAAAAACAATAATGTTAATATCTATAGTGATATTCAAAATCTCGTTGAACATCAATAATTCCATGTGATATGATTATGAATTCATGAAAAAAATGGTTAGCTATAAATAATTATAATGAAATAATCCCGATAATGGAGTAACAAATGAGACAAACAAAAAAACCAGATATCATAAATGGAATGATATATAATTC
This sequence comes from Viscum album, assembly GCA_963277665.1. Lineage (NCBI taxonomy): Eukaryota > Viridiplantae > Streptophyta > Magnoliopsida > Santalales > Viscaceae > Viscum > Viscum album. The sequence goes on along the minus strand of OY728122.1, from coordinate 1,499,767,013 downwards.
ATCAAATAGAGGCATGAAATAAAAAAGTGAAATCATAGAATCATGGAATTATAAATTATGGAAACAACAAAATTTTGGACATCATAATCACAATTCAATAATCAATTTCAAGAAATAATAAATTGGTGGATGGAGTCCCCTATCAAAAATGATTTAATACCTATTACTATACATATCATATAATCATATATAAAGCATAATCATTAAATTTTAGTGATATATATTATAACCAATTATAATGTGTACATGGATAAGTTTCATAAAAATTGAAGTCTAACATATGGTGTAACAATAACAATTTCCCATTAATGGTAATGAGTTATAGAATCATGTCTTCAAAAAAATTATACCATAATGTTTTCTACAAATAAATTAACACAATATTATTGGACATTAATAGATATAAAATAAGGTTAATATATTAAAAATTACACTACTATTAAGTGAATTAATAAAAAGGACTATAGAACTGACTTCTAAAATGTAACTATCTTGGATGTGTTAACTCAAATGATTGAATATTCAAAAAATAGGGTAAAGAGGATAATAATTTCAATAAATAATTGAATATAAAAATATATTTACAAACTAAAATGATCAATTTTTTAAACCATGTATATTCAAAATCATTTAATAGAGTTATAAATTAAAAGGGGTAAGAAACAATTAATATTCATTTAATAGGGTTTTCACTACAAATAAAGTTGACAAGGAAAAATAAAAGTTTTTATATCAATAATAATGAATAGTGATAAAAAAATTTATATATTTAATGAGAACAGAAAAATTTAATTATAGAAATAAATTAGAATAAGAGAGTAATGCAGTGCATTTTAGTGTTAATAGTCACAACTGAAAATATTGAAGGTTGATTAGGAACATCCCATACCCTAGTTCCATGATTTGGTTAGTATGTTTACCTAACATCTGGATTAATCAAATTAAAATTTTTCAACAATATTTTGATAAAATTATTCATCTATATTGTATATTTTATTATCCATTTATTTTCATTTAAAGTTATTTATATTTAAACAACATGTTTAATCCACATATCATTTTTCTCTTCATTTAAATGATCCAAGTCCCCATTAGTTTGTGAATAATTATTAATAAAAATTTCAAAAAATAAATCAAATATAGAAGTTTAATGAAAATATATTCAATTCCTTAGTTAGTTTTAATTGATCCCAAAAAATAATTTTGGTTTAGAGTTATGGATGATTCATTTATTATATCGGGTATCATTATATTGTTGGTTAATTTAAATGATTTTATAGACCATAATGAAGTATATTAAATTTGTATTGTAAAATATTAGTTAAGAAATTACAAAAAAAGAAATAACTTATAATATTATTATTCTCTTAATATTTAAACAACATATTATTACGATAACCATTTACGAAGAGAGAAGATAAAAACACAGTATGATGTTCATGGAAGCAGTGAACCCAACATTATTTGAAACATAATTTTAATTTTATAGTGAAATAAAATGATGATTGATAATTTTTATTATAGAAAATAAAAAACATTACATAATTGTAATGATAATGGATTCATTAATCCATGTCGTATGGTGTTTTTTGTAAGATGAATTTGATGAAAAATTTAAATCCTTTATTGAATGTAATACCTTATCATTTAGATGTCTCCATATAATAAACAAAGTATAGATCCCATGAATTGTCTTTTGATATGATAAAAAATCTATGGATGTGGGGAGTATGGTTCGAGAGTGAAATATATAGATTTTATGTAATGTCCATGGCTTAGAAGGAATGTGGATAAGGGGTTGTGTGAGTTGTATTTACAAAGGGGAAAGATGGGTGTTTTTGAATATAATATTGATTTGTTTACTATTTTGTAACAAGACTACCAATAATAATAATAATTATAACTATATATAGATGTTTGATCACATGAATTCAATACAATAGGATATTATATCATTGTTGAATAATTAATTTCTTTACATAGATTATAATGTTACGTACCTTATCTTTTCATATGTCACTTGTCAATAAAAAAAATATTATTCAAGAAAACACTAAAAATATAACTCAAAATATTCCTAAATTATTATATTCAAAAAAGGAAATCCATTTTATGAAAAAGATTTCCCTTTTTTAAAATTTATTTTATAAAAACGTTCTTTATGCATTTGAAATATTTTTTTCAATATTATGATCATTTTTTCATATGAAAATGCATTTATGGTCTCATAAAATTATATTATCAATTTTATGTAATTTAAAATTCTATTATTAAACCATTTAATTAATGTATAATATAATTTATATTTTCTATATTAATTATAAAAAATTAAATAAAATATATGTGTTTTTAAAAAATCAAGAAAACATATTTTATCATTTTTAAAATAACTATTTATTTTTATCATGACATAAAAGATCTATATCTTCATTTAATAAGATAACTAAATTTTATTTTACAATTACATAAGAGATGAAAAAATTATAACTATTAGGTTATTATTCCAAACTATCCTATTACTAATTTATCATTCAAATTATTATTCCAATTGTCAAATATGAATCATTGATATGTGTTTCATATATTAATAAATACCACAAATATAAATCATTGTTTACTCACGTTTATTTATTCTCATGGATATATATATATATATATTAATTTATTTTCAAATTGAGTATTTCAATTATAATATTTAATTAACATTTATAGTGTTCTTATTAGTGTGATCACTCTAATTGAAAAAATGATCCAAATTGTCATATTAGAGTATCCTTTTTTTCTCTTTTATTCCCGTTTTTACACTATCAATTATTTGGTATTTAATTATTCTCACAATTTAATTATAATGTCAATATAGTAAAATATGTTTTGATCAGTATTGAATTTCTGGTGCATTTTATAATAATACATTATTAAATAATACATAGTTATACAGTTAGAAGGAAAATTACATTTACTAAACTACATGCTGTTAAGTTTTCGACCACATGAGAAATTTCACACAAAAAATTTCAAATATCTAACTATGTTTAAAAAATACTAAAGTAATTATATTTCATTCATTCTTTCATATCTATTATCACATCCTCTTATTTTTTATTTCACTATAGTACAATGTCTAGGTTATTAGACTTGCTATGTACAGTTTATCAACAATACTGAATACTAATCATAAGTAAAATAGTGCTCAAATTGTACCAAATATGGATTTATTGCATGTGAGGGATCCATTACTATCATCCACATGAGGTATACATAGAACACATCATGTAACATTTCCAGGTTTTGTGGATGTACTATTGGATGGACCCATTTTCCAATGTGATCCATAAATTAAAATGGAATAATATATTTTATGAGTAGCATATAATTTTTTATAAATCCATAGACTTTCCACCTAGATATAATGTAGTGGAACACATTATCTTTGAAAAAAAAAAGATATGAAAAATACTTACACAAATAGATCTTTAGTTGACATTGATTAGTTATGATGTTTTGATGTATCATCAAGACCTTTTTTATAATTTTACATACGATTCCACTTATTAGATAGTTTGTTTCCCCAAAATAATCCCAGTATACATCTATTCTATATTACATCAAATAATGGTATCCATATGTATTAATTTAGAGGATTGAGTATAATCTATTAAAATAAAATAATTATCCTATAGTAATATGTTTTGTCCATACACCATTTTTTGTTATAGTAATATGTTGCTGTCATCCACTCATCATAGTTATCACATAGTGATGATAAGGCATACTTATGTTAAATTCTATGTTAAGATTATGTTGGTGAATTTACCTAAACATTAATATAAATGTAGGATTATGATTAGATACAATTGAAAATGTTTTTCAATTAATCATCACCTCTATCTTAATATATATCCATACAAGGCAATCAGGTCACAAGTCCAATAAAATTTGAAATGAATTAAATAGTATATATAAGATAATCCCCTCCCACTCAAATGAAATTTTATCTATAGGATGTATTCTGATTTTATATTATATATTTCAAGGTAATGTTTTCCTATTTCATTTTGGTATGGTTAATGGATGCTTCATTATCATATAAGTTTTCTCTTTTTAATTAATTTTTAAAATATTTAGGCACAATTATGTTAGTTTCATAACCTCTTAACTGATATAGTTCTACAAATATTGATCTTTGGGAATTTTATATTTCTTCATCCTCTGATGGTGGATGGTGGATGTCCATCTATAAGGATCATTAAATAAATTTTTTATTCTATTTGAAATTTATGGTACAAATTCTGAAACCCATTCTAAGAATTCATTATTTATAAATATTGAAATATGTGGATTTCCCAGTGATTATAGAATATAATTTCATCAACAATTACTTGTCATCCCATGGATTATCATTTAACCTCTATGAAAGGTATGGTTATGAAATAATTTTAGTAATTTTTTATTTTTTTCCTTAAATTATTACTTTTTGTATATCATTTTTAGGATTATAAATATTATATCTTTCTAAATTACAATAATTTATAATGATGTTAGTCTCATTATGCATAAAAAAATACAACACTCTATTTCCATTCCGCAATGGTAAAGGATTTATTATTCATACTCTTTGGTCATTTCAAACAATATTCACTATAGAATTTTATGATCCATCTATGTGGTTATATATTGGAGGCCATTATGATCAATATATATTTCACACATCTATCTAATAGATAATTCCTTTAAATCATCTATGCTTAGAATATTATAGTTAATCCCATTTCATGAATTTGATAAATATAGTCTTGAAAATCAAACCAAGTCGATAGATATTCTATCACATTATCATTTTGAATGAGAACATTTTCTAATTAGTCTACACAAGAAAATTTTTATAATAATAAGTATCCCTGCATAAGGGGAGTATGGGTACTAGTGAACCAATAAAATTATACATCATTACCTTATGATCTATTTTCATTAATTGGTTTAGAAAAATTTTATATCCTTGACAGTTATATCCATTAGAGTGTATTTAAATCCTGAGAAGTTCCAAAATAATAATCCAGAGAACCTAGAATGTCCATAGAGAATATTGATATGCATGAAATTTATTGATCTAGATAACATCCCAGTCATTGATTTCCTATAGGGGTGCTTATTTATTTCATTACTAGAAACATCACAAAACAAATGTATGCATCCTCTATATAAAAATAAAATTTGATGTAAATTTCATGTAGATTATACTTTTATAATGTATTTTTCATAGTATTCAAATACTCCACATGTTATTAGATTCTATGATAGTAAATCATAATATCACTTATAATGACTACGATATTTTTGGTGAGGAAATATTGAATTAAATTACTCATTATGACCATGATTATTTATGGAGAATGTGTGATTATGAAGGGAATCACAATAAAAACATAGTTTTTATACCTTATTTGAATGGAATTATTTGGATTATCTTCTTTTTTCTCCTCTAATTGGTGATTCTCCAACTGTATTTTTCCATAAATAAGTTATAGTCCCTACATAGATGAACAAAAAATTAAAACATTCATGGAAGGGGATAATTGGTAATTATCATGAATCATTTACTTTGAGATAATCAATATTGAGGAGCTTTAACCCATCCAACTGTATATGTAGTTGACCAACATGACCCATGGTTATGTTCAAAGGTGGGTAAAATCAATAATTTATTTTCTTATATTAAAATGTATGAAGATATATTAATATAACCATATTTTTAATCACAGTGGTATTGTGTTTAGGGATAATTCACTCTTTTTATTAATAATTTACTGTATATATAATTGTTAGTATTAAAATATACAATAAATAGAAGAAGATTCCAAATGAGATTGATCATTATCCTTAATAAGGTATCATATTTTATGGTTATTCCAAATATAGCGAGTTATTTCATACTTATGATAGTTTGTGTAGACCTTATATAAGGAAATCCAATAAAATACCTTATATTTTATTAGTGGTATTTTAACAGTTCTACTAGGAATAAATGATATAAAATAATGGATAGTATTTGAATCGAATAATTCATTATATATTAATGAATCAATAATTAATATAATTATCACTCCAACCATTTCAATGTCTCCTTTAGTAGTATTGATAACACAATCCTTTCATTTCCCTCTAGGCCACATAGATTATTTAATATGATTATTATTGAATACACATTTAAATGGGAATGTGATTTCACCATGTAAATGTTCCTTAAAGTTGAAACACTAATGCACTGGATGATAAATTATAAAAACATTCCTTTTTATTTAGATTATTATGATTATTCATATCTCTTCATCATTGATTAACTTAATTCCCCTAGTTTCCATAGAAATGTAATCTCCATATTCCCTTGATATAATTTATGGGATTGATCTTCATAAAATATTGACATGTGTGATGTCATAATTTCTTACATATATTGGATTTTTGAACTCATCCCTAATAATAAAACAATATTATCTCCATTTTTGTTCAGCATCTCGAGACCCCACAGAATCGCATATCAACATCTTGACATAGAGTCACAATATAAAATCACTTCATAGATATCGGATTACCATGTTATAAAATATTTTCATATCCATATATTTAGTCTAAAAATATATTGATACACATCACATTCAGTGTTGACAATATTTATTTCGGCATGTAGTTTGAGCTTTGTGAATTTTTATAATGCGTCCCAAAAAAATTGGATTTCATTTTTTAATTTCATATGACCATATTTTCAATTTTAAAATGATCCATTCAAAAAACAATATTTGTATAAAATGTATTTTAGAGTCATTCTGATTATATTTAATCTATTTTATCTATATTCTATGTTTTTTAGATAATTTTCCACTAAAAAATCGAAATTTGTTTTTTATATCACTTCTCCATGTGGTGATCCTATTTTGTTCCTTAAAACGAAATAAGGTTCTACGAGACTTTGCATTGATTATATAGCATTGAATAACGTTTTTGTTAAGATTATTTATTCTTCGCCTAATCACAATGACTCGTTTGATCAGATACAAGGAGGATAGTATTTTTGAAATATTTACATGAGATGTGGCTACCATCAGCTGAAGTTGACGGAGGAATACATCCTTATTACATATTTTAATAATAGAAATGGGTAGTATGATTTTGTTGTTATTTCATTGGGCCCAATAAATTTCCCTGTTGTATTTTGGGATCTTATTAATAGAATATTCTATGAATATTTGGATAGTATTGTTATTTTATTTAATGTTGGTTGATTATTATTTCTAAAATGTTATGATAATTTTCAAAAACATTTAAAGAATTTCTAGCAAACTGTAAATCGAAATATGATATATGTAATGTTTTGAAAAGGCATTTTTTTGGTTTCCACAATTTTTTCTCCTAGAAAAAATGTAAATAATGATTCAATAACACCAGACAATACAAAAAATGCCATCTATTGTTTGAAAAGATTATCAAATGTTTTAAGGATTCATAGTTTTGTTGGATTTGAAGGTTAATAACAATGGATTGTTAAAACATTTTCATAGTTTCAAGACCACTAACTATAATAACTTTAAAAGTTGTTAAATTTATATGTATAATGTAATGTGAGGATTGATTCAAGAACTGAAGTGGGTATTGGTGAATTCTACAGTTTGGACCATCCTTCTAGAAATGGTTAGACATTCGTCAATAGAGATGCTTTATTGAAATTACATGGTTGTGTTATGATGTAGAATTATATTATAACTACTTATGCATCTTGTTAACTCAATCATTATATGTAAAATTATCCTACTCATGATTTGTAATTATAATTTAATGTTTAATCAATTAATGTTTGGAGAAATCATTTATATTGTGATGAATGTTAAATATATACTAACAATACTCTTATTATGTATATATTGAATTTGATGGAATTAAAAATGATGTAGAGAAGAAGGATTGAATTGATAAAATATTTTGATTGAATAATCAATTTCTGTACTGGTATAGAAAACAATGTGGAATATGTCTTGAGTCGAAAAATTCATGCATCATTAACAATAATACTGATGTAACATGACCCTTTAACTTATGATTTGATGAACTTTTTCTTGGATGTTGTTTCTATAGGAAACCCCTCAGTTTTATTTCAGTTTTCAATGTGATAATCATTGTAAGAGATAATAAATCAATTTCAGGCAAATGATGGGATTTTGAAAGACAAATTAGGTTTTCTTAAAATTGATATGTCACTAGAATTTAACAATGTTATTAATTTTGTTTTTAGATTTGGAAAAATATTATGTTTACCTTGTGTTTCCCCGCTCATGAAAGATTTGTTGTGTAATTCACATAGTTATATATTTTTAGTTCATCTTGGAAGTAATAAAATGTACGTAGACCATCAAGAATATTAATGGTGGGATGGAATTTAAATAGTTATTTCATAATTCACTATGAAATTTTTGGCGTGTCAATAGGTTAATGCAGAGTGACCACTACCAAAGTGGATGATTCATCCTTTTCCTATGGCAGAGAGGAAATGGGAAATTATATCGATTTACTTCATAATGGGATGACAAAAGACTTTTCATGGTAACAATATGATTTCAGTTATTGTTGATTGGATAAAAAAATCAATACATTTCATTCCTATTTGAGAAAATATTTATTTGTATCATCTTTCTAGATTGTTCATCAAAGGGATTTTATGGTTACATGGAGTTTTACTTTCCATTATATCTAAACGTTTTCTCAGGTTGACTTCTATCTTTTTGAATGTACAAAAAAGTTTGTTAGTAATAGAAATAAATTTCATCACTTATATTCATCCTCAATATGGTGGATTGACTGAGAGAACAATTATGATATATGATTATATTCTTCAATCTTGTTCAATGGACTACTGGGAAAGATGAGATCAACATATTTTTTTATTTGTGTTTTATATAATAATATTTACCATTCAAGTTTACATATGGATCATTTTGAGGCATTATATGGTATGTGGTGTCAAACTCCAGCATTATGGGAAAAATTCAAAGATAGGAAATTGATGGGAAATTAGTTGGTAGAGAAAATGGCCGAAATGTTTTAGATGATACAGAAACACCTAAAGAAAGGCCGGAGAAGGTAGAAACATTATAGAGATAATTGGAGAAAATACATTTCATAGAATGTTGTTGATAATAGAAACTGACAATGTAAATGTGTTGTGTGTTTTGATATGAAAGGATATATGAGTTAGTGGTTCATTGGACCTTATTAAATCATAAATAATGATTGACCATTTTCTACCAATTATATCTTTCTCCGAGTTTATCTATGGTGCATAAGGTTTTTCATTATTTGATGTTGAGGATGTGTGTGCCTAATTCATCTCAGGTTTTTATTTTGGAAACATTTTAGGTACTAGAGAACCATTCTAAAAAATATAATCTTGTTCAGATTAATGATCAATGAGAATATATATTTTCGAATAAGGTAAATAATATTGTGAGGATATAATTTCATGAAGGTGGGGAGAATATAACAACACATGAATTCAAAAATTAATTTAAACACATGGAACATGGATTATCTACATAATGACACATTGTTTTATGGAGGTACTTATAAACTATCCATTAAACATATTTTTCCCTCTTCTATGATTTTAATTTCGAAAAACGAACATGCACTATAGAGATCATTAAGTCATTTGGAGTCTGATTGGACTGATATAATTTTTTGAGAATCGTAACATACCTCTATGAATATTAATATTACCCTTATGAATAGTAATATAAATCTTATGAATAAAAAATTAGAAAATTTAATAGTAACATCCCCTATGAATGTATAATAAAATGGCATGTTGTAAGTGATAATATGATAATTATCTATCTTATGGTATTTTTGTAAGGCATAAATATTTAATTACACTTTTATGATAAATTTAATGATTTAAATGTATATTTATATTCCTGATGTGTAATAATAAAATATTTTTTTATTGTCTTTTGGATATATGATAGTTTTATGAAACCATGAATAAATTATTAAGGTGTTATAAAATGAGATTAAATTTTTAAATTTTTATTTTTAAAATAAATTATGAACATATTTTGAAATTAAATTTATCATTATTAGAAAACTATTTTGGTAAAATGGATTTCATTTTTCAATTAATAACATCGAAAAAAGTATAGGGTGAATTTTTTTGATTTATTCAACATAATATAATTTTATATTAATAGTTAAGCATGGTAATTTACTGCATAGATATAGTATATGTTATATATATTATTCCAAGAATAATGGATGACATAAGAACCCTTTGGTCAAACTCACATTATCTATTTATATTTTTTAGTCACATGAATAATGAATATTCCTAGTGTTCAGAAAAATATATTAAACTAATGATTAAAATAATGTGAAGCCCCTCTTCTCCACCACTATAAATACCACCATCACCCATTTTCACTCACTCTTATAAATCATTGATAATGGTATAAATTCTACCCAATTCCCTTACAACAGATTATTCACATGTCTAATTAATTATAGTCACACCAAAATTCCAATACCAAAGGCCCTAAGGAGGATCTCAATGCGAATATATCAAGAGGTTAAAATTCTCATTCATTTTCTTGTGTTTTCTTTTCAATTATTTATTTTTTCTTATACTACCCTCAGATACCATTTTACAAGAGTCTTCAATGATATAATATTATATTTATTATATATTTGTATCATTATATTGGAAAAATTAATCTTTATTCTTCCCCTCCAGTTCCTCTTTTTGAAGAAATAAAAACATTGTATGTAATGAGTCCTTTTACCAAAATTGTGGATGATGTGTTTTAAATTTCCATTAATTCCCTCAATTATGGTTGTAAACCCATTTTAATGTATTAAATATATCATAAATAATATTATATAACCTTTATAATGTTTTTAATTATCTTATGTTGATGATATTAACTTATATTATGAGATTAGTTTGTGGTTATCGATGAACATCCAATATGATCTAAACAAAATCAGAAATGATTTATCTAATTATTCCACCCCATACCATATAACCAAAATAATTTATGGCATCATTTATTATGTTCTAAACATATTAATAAATTTTCATTCCATGTGTGGAACTTTATTCCATTACACCAGAAAATCCATTACCTACCAACCATGACTATCATATAAATAACACATCCGAAATAATTTAAATAAAAAAATATTACTAATAAATTGGTCGAATGATGTAATACATTGATAATATAAGCATCTATAAATATGAATAATTTTCGTTAAAATATTAATAACATTCTTTTAGCCATTATACATGTGTTTTGAACACATTTTAAGTAAAAAGGACCAAATGTAAGAGATTTCTTATTCCATTTTCAATTCTCTATGTTAACATTTACTTCATTGATTATATGGGTTGAATAATATCATTGAAATGAATTATACAATATATTATGTTTAATTATGTGGATTTATAGTGTACACACATATTCCATTCATTATATTAGTTCCCACTTCTATTATATGATATTTCTAAATGAAATTTCTTTTAAAATCCAGTTTTATATTTTTTTATATGAAAATCCAACGAAATTTTTTAATTAAATTATTCATGTTTTATGAATATGTTATGGTTATTTGGAATTGTTTATAAATGGGGGTGGTACATATATCTTTTTCAAATGTATTGATTATGTGTATGTTGGAGGTTGACTGTATGGCTTCTCTAAGTGAAATTGTGATGGTAACTCCATAAGGTAATATTGAGGGTTATGTTGGTCAGAAGCTGTAAGGGTTACAAATCATATGGTAGACAGTAGGGTCACAATAAAATAAATTAATTCCCCATTTTAACTTTTTGGTTTTATATATTTTCTCAAATTGTTTATGGAAATCTAATTTTTCACAATGTAAATATAAATGTATTAGAATGAAAAAAAATTCATGTGTTTATATATAGTCAAGCACTAATGGTTTAGTTCCACATTTTTGTATCCCTTGATGATATTTTGATGTTCATACCTTGTTTTTAAATGTCTTCCATAGGTTACAATGATGCGTAAGAGAATGTAGGATGTAAAGTTTAATTTTATGAATATTTTTCAAAGAATTCATGTTCTTGCTTCATGTTAAAAAGATAAATTTTTTATGGAAATGGATATTGTTTTAATAGTTCCCAAATTGTATACTTGTGGGTTGATATATATGAGTTCATTCTTAACACTCTAAAAATCTAAACTGATAAAGATCATTCAGAATGTGAGGATGTTAAATCTAGTTAAAATTTATATATTATGTAATGTTTGTTATTGTTTCTTTATATATTCTCGTGAAAATTATTTGGCATGACATCTACTTTTTTTATTCTCATTCAGTTTTCTATGGTTGAGTTACTCTTATTTAAAAATTGGCTCCTCATTATTTTTCATTCTTCTGAACTGCTAGACCATAACATCTATTGATTGTTAATTATATATAGTTTAGTAATGATTTATTTGGGTTCAAATTATTTAATCTATCAAAATCAGTTCCTGAAAAATTTATAATCAAATAGAGGATACATACCTAATTTAATTTCAATGTGTATTTTGGGATATTATATTACTGACGATATAGGTTTTTCAAGACATAAGTGACATGTTTAAAGTGATTTTATCTCTGAATCCTAGTATAATGAGCCTCATGTTGCCAAGGGATATTTGAAATATAGAGTCATTTAAGAGTTTTTAGATATTGTTTGGAAATTTTTTGGAATTCTGATATGAGTTTCCTATTCTAATGTTGAATTCCAATTGATAGAATAGATGATATTGAGTCTTATGACTGATGATTTCTTATTACCATTGGATGTCATGAAATACCATTCCCCCATGATTCCATTTGATCAGAATTCTTGCTAGAGAATCTAATGAACAACATCTAGAGAACCGATGATCTCAAAGAAAAACTCATGGTTTTAGTGCAATCGGTATAATGTCTTTGATAATAGGGCTACCTTTATTCATGTACCCGCATTATATTTTTTACATTGAAGGGATGATAATAAATATTTTTCACATGGAATTTCTATAAAAGAAAGAAAAATAATTCATGGGTTATAATTTTCATCAAGAGGAAGAGGATTGGTTTACTATTATTGGGAAACTAAATGGTTTTTTTCATAGAAAAAATAATTCATTTAGGTGAAATGGGTTGTATATGTAACACCTTGTGATTTTGTGAAATATTTTTTCAAATAAATTTAACCATTAAATAATTTTCATTAATCAATGTATTTATTTTACCTTTCAGTATAAGAAAAAATGAGTTTTGAATTTGTTATAGGCATCAGAAAGTTAATCTTTTGATTTTTGAAACGTAGAGTTTTAGTTTTGGTCCTTATAAATCCATGTAATCTTTGTGATACCTCAAACATTTGGTAATGTTTCATTATAAATGACACTAGGTTTTGAAAAAACCAAAAAATACAGTTAATATTATTATAGAAAGGGGACTATTAGAAACTAGACATTAAACAGTTGGATATGAATTGTAACAATTTATTCATAAATATTAATTGTTATCATTTTATATAAAATAAACATGTTAATAAAAAAGTAATTAAATATCAATAATGAGTTTTATGTTTCAAGAATACAATATTCCCAAAAAAGTTGTTATATATCATTATTGTGAACACTAATAAATTATTTTTCACATATTCTTGAAAATAAATATAAAGAAATAAAATAATTGATTGAAATCCCAATTTTTATATTATCATAAGGATAATTTTTCTTTTTTTAGAAAATATTATTATTTTTTTGAATTCTAAAAATACAATATTTTAGTGGAAAACAACCTTTTTCGAATAGATTATTTATGATGATAATTTATAATATATATGTTTTGAAGAAAGTTTTTTCAATTACATATTTATTAATTCAAAATTGATCATTTTAATCAATTTCATTATGAATTTGTAAATAAAAAAACATTTCAATATGAACATGATCATTTTAAAACACAAATTTATCATCATTTCACATAAATTATTCTTAAAATGTAATATATAAAAATCTATTAAGTTTTTAGAATATTAAACTCTATATTATAAATGATAATATTTTATGTCATCTAATAAGTCTGTTAATGTTTTGTTAAAAATGTAATCAGTTAAAAATAAAAACATATTTATCAAGGGTTATTTAAAAATAAGTTTACTAAGAGGGTTGAACTAAACTGATAAGTACTAAAAATAATAAAAAAATACTTTAACACCCAAATGATTTTATAATTTAGAGAATATAACGTATATCGCAATAATATTACTTTATTGGATCTTCTTTACATGAAAAAAATTATTGTTCAATTATTTCATTCTTAAAACAATACAAGTGTGCCACTCACCTCACTTATAAAATACCAGTCATTCTTATATAAAAAATCACCTTCAATAAATTTTAATTTTTTAAATTAATATAAAAATAACATCCTAAAATCCATCATATAATTATATAATCCTTATTTTTGGAATTATCCCATCCTAGAATGATTTATTTGTAAAGCAATAGAGGGTACCCAAAGAAGGTGTAATGTTCATCCTTGAGCATTTTTGTTTTATTTCTTATTGACAATATTACAGTAATTATTATAAAACGGTTACATAAAAAATAGAACATATTAAATATAATGGGATTTTATGTGTTAATGGAGTTACCGAGAACCATCTATAGTTACATCAAATAGGTTATGAAACAATCATCTTTGTGTATGATAGACTACTATCTTTCCAACCAATTTCATTCATTTTTCTATACACACCTCTAATGTTTGGGAATAAAGAAGGATTTTTTGAAATATATATATATATTTATATTCTATATATGATATTTTTATTATTATTTAATATTATATCATGCATAACTTTATGATTTATATTTTGTGAGAACCTGAAATAATCTCTCAGATGTATAGAAAACCACCACCCTGAAAAGAAATGTGATACATTAATTCTTTACATTGAGGTTATAAGGATGTGTTTGTATATAATATGTGAAATATATGATACCAATAAGAGTATAGATTGTTAATATACTACTTACCATTGTTTACATCAATATTACATGAAAATAGATTCCTTGATCTTGCATATGTATAGTCTACCATCTCAATGAATGCACTGTTTTATTTTTCATCCAAAAATTTTATAGAATAATATAAATAAATATATATTGAATATATATGAAATTAATATTATGGTTAAAATTCATGATATTATTAAATCATGATAATTGTGAGTGTACTTAAAAATAAAAATCAAAGCATATTTGAAAAAAAATGATTAATACATGAAATGTAACATTATCATGGATTCTTTAATAAACCGTTAATAAAATGACATATGTTGATCATATATAGTAATATAGATAAATTTTTTGGTTGAATTTTGTATAAAAAATATATTAATTACATGGTATATTTTAATTTCAATGGAAAATATAATGACATAAGGTATGTTATTTTTAGCTTCTCTTTATTTCTAGGTATGATCTGGAAATTAACAACTCATTTCATTATTATTGTGTATAAAATTTCCCTATGAAATGTTATATAATGGTTCCCATTATTTTAATTATATTTTAATTAGCATTTTATGTTATTCATTATTAGGTATTATTATTCAATATCTTACTAAATAGGTGTTGGATTTCCATCCCCTTTTATTTTCTTTGAGACACACGTCATATACTAAAAGAATAATATTTTATGATTAATGTAAAATAACCAAGACTATAGTTCTTAATTATTCAATTGAAATTTATTTTAATCTATGTTTAGATTTTTGGACCTCTCTTTCAAGAGGTTTATGTTTCAAATTTTACAAAGTGGTGATGGATTATTGTCTCACATTGACATCTTTGAGACATATAATATGATATGCACCTATCATATTTTCTGAGATGAATATACACCAACATTGAAATTTAATGTCATTAATTTAATTACTCTCGTGATATTCTAGGATTAATTATTATTATTTTCAGTCCTGGGGATTTTATTTCACTGTGTTTATATTATTATTGATTTTTGTTGAAATATCATTATTTACTAAGATTAATTCTGATTATATTTCTGAGTATACAATGTCATGATATATATATCATGAAAATAATTTTATTTCATATTTCCAAATAATTTTATAAATAATATATTTTCCCATTATTTTCATATCATTATGTAAATTGGTTTTCAAAAAGAACATTTTAAAAAAATCATTTTCCCAGTCAAAAATAATTTCTCTTATGAAACATTATTTTCAAAAAAAATTATAATTGAATTATTTATTAATATAAATTTGTATCGATACATAAATTTATTCAAATTTTTTTTAAAATAAATTATCTTGTCATTTTCGAAAAAATATCATTTTTCTATTATTGAAATGGTGAAAGTAATTTTTTTATAGCATGAATATAATTTTTTTCCCTCATGAAAATTATTTTATTTTAAGCTTCCTATATATATATTCATAAAAAATTTCAACAAAAAAAAGAATTTTTTTTGTTTTTTATAGTATTTTCTAAATAAGAATGGATATTTTCATTAAGAAATGTTTTGAATTATTTTTAAATATTGGGTTATATAATTAACTGATTTTGTTTTCAACGAAATGGATTTAAAATATGGTAAATGTTTTCAATAGTGGTTTTTAATTATGGATGAAAAATTTCCTCAAAAAATGAATTAAATGATATTTTATGATTATATTATTAGTTTAAAATGAAATTTTATAAGAAAAATATTTTGAAAATACTTTATATTTTAATATATAAATTTTCAAAGAAAATTTATATTTCTTCAGAAACATTATTTTGACCACTGTTTATCTTTTATTAGTCATTGAATGATAAAATTATTATGAAACATTTCTCTCATCCATGACATAGACCATGATAAATTATTATGACTCCCTATTCTTTTGTCATGATTTATGGTATGAATAAATGATTAAATGATTTTAAACCCTGTAAGTTATCTAAGATTAAGATATGATTAAATGATTATGAAACTCAATTTCATATCATGTGTAATGATAGGAAAAATATTTTATGATATAGTGGAACACAAATGTATTATTTTCATTGTGTTGTGGGGGGGCCGATATTTAATCCAATCCATTGGGTAATAATAATTGTTCATTAAGATTATATGTTACATGGGTTTTATGTAATTTCATTAAATGCAGGTACAATAGTGGTTTACCCATTCTTGATGTTGTTAAATTGTTGAATATCATAAGACATACCTTTTATGAGTACCCTGGTTCGTTATCAATACATAATATTTACTATTATTATTTATATTCCATTATTACATGTCTTACTACAATGATATTATATCATGGATCACGTTCATGTATTCCCTAATGAATAATGAACTTCTAGTATTTATTAAATGTCTTAGGATTATGATGTTTGATATGTATTGTATGATTTTCAGATTTTATTCTTATTTTTTCATATAATAATGCTTAGTGTATGGATATGCATTTTACTTTTTTACCCTAATAGAGAATCTGAGACCACCCATTATTTTTAATCATTTTTCATTCAATGAATAAATTTTTTCTGATGGTTATCTATTTGAATTTTAATTAATGGGAATACTTATTTGAGATACATTAATTAAAACTCATAAATTATGATTTGTTTTTCGATATTTCAATTAGAAATTATCTATTATTATCATTATTCATGTGTATAAATAATATATTTAATATTCCCCTAAAATGATGTCATATATATATATATATATGAAATTACCTGGTCTATATAGTTAGTATTAGTGAATTTATAATTTATCCATTATAAACAAATCTTATTTAAATTTAGTGAGATACCTAATAACAATTCTAAAGATATATATTAAGATGATAAATAAATTAATGAGTCTATGTGGAAGAAAATTCCTAGGAAATGTTTTAAAGGATAGAGTGAGAGGTTTCCATGAAATTGAATTCATTATTGGATGGTATAGGTGTATGTGGCTATATAAAATAGGTATATTAGGGTAATAAATATAGAAAGTCCAAATTGATCAAGACTTGATTCTCACCTAGTTCATTGTAACACCATGAAATTTTTTAACATTATTTTTCAAATAAATTAAATTTATTTCAATAATTATTTACATGTTACACTATGTAATATTTTATTTATTTGATGTACCAAGTTATAATTTCACTTCACACAACAACGAAATGTATTTCGTTACACATAACACTGAATTTCTATGAAACATCATTTTATTATTATAATTATTTAAATTGTATAGTCATAACATATAAATTAAAATATTAATCTAATTTGTAATAATTAATTTTTAAATATTATTTATAATGGTTAAATATATATAAATCATACAAATAATAATAAATACAATGTTATTATTAATTTATTTATATGTTTAAAGGTAAAATTTTCTTAAATTAAATGATTTTTATCCTTCGTTGAATAATAATAAAATTAAATATAAAAAAATTATAAATATAATTTCATAAAATAATATTTATTTTTTAATTAAAAATATAAAAATTAACATATGGTTAATGTTTTGGATCTTTTTGAGAACCTGCCTTTTCTATGAATAGTGAAACAAATACTAAATATTAATTCAAAACTTTCAGTTAATATATTTTATTTATATAGTAAAATTATATTTAATGTTGTTTTAAAATTTATAATATATAAATTATAAATATACTAATCTTTTTTAAGTAATTATAATCATTTTTATATTGGCAGAAATATAAAAACATAAGGTCCTTCGAAAAATATCATATTAAAAACCTGCTTCCTCACCACGTCTGCGAGATTAGCATGACACATAATATTTACACACCGATGAACTAAAATTTGATAAAATGGTAAGGAAAATTTCCTTGGTATATAATATTCATATTGTAATAGTATGAACACAATGTTTCACCAAAAATATAGTAGGATGTTTTCTAAAATTAATTACTGCGAGTAACGTAAAATAAAGTCTAACAGGGGAATAAACCATAATATTAAATTCCCAAAAGACCTAACAAGTTTTCTATAACAGGTTTTTTGGAAATAATTAACCCATAATACTTCCCTTATTGAGTTGTTTTGTTTTTATGAATTTTTACAGTTATAATGTTGGTATACGTATCATGTTTTCAAAAAGGCCATGTGTGTCCACTACCTCCCCTATAAAAGACCACCAAAACTTCCCATTCTACGCAACCATATACAAGATATGGTAGACCAATATATACAATATTAAAATCATAAAATACTTCCCATACTCCGTTAATACATCATTTGGGATGAAATCCTTCCAAGTAAGCCCTTTGGTTAAAACCAAAATGAGTTATCCAAAGAAGAGGAATCATCTTTGCTAAAGATCATTCCTTTTTTTCTTTCTCCACTACCTCAATTATTATTCTTCTACGAATAAATTATAGCCTCTATATTATAAATATAATTATATTTTTTATTATATGGGTTCGACCAAATCTCAGGAAAAGATCAATATAATGTGTAACGAACATACCATTCTTCAGTATGGTGAACTACATCCTCATGAAATGATGTGGTTTTTTTTCTTTACCACCACTCGTGGATGAGAAATTTTAAGGAAAAACTATTATTATATGTTATATATTATATATATGATATACTTATTATTATATTATTACTATATAACACATACATTATTTCATTCCATTTTGGGTAAATACGATAAATTCGTTTGGGAAATTCGGGACTACCACCCCACAAAAAGTGTGATACATTCATACACAACATGGAATGTACTAAGGATGTGGTTAGTGAAATTATATGATAAATATAAAATAATAATTCAACATTAACTATATTATAAATGTATTCATATATTTAATTATTTTTATTTATTTCAATATGACAAAAATAATACCGGAAAATATTTTCACGTACGTATGACCTACCATATCAATAAATGGTGTATTCTATTTCATACTTCTATATTTTATTTATTTTAATAAATAAATATATAATGGTTATAAATTATATTTATATCATTGTTTACATTATTAAAATCATGATAGATGTATGAGGACCAAAAAAATTACAAATTAATATACATGCGATAAACAAATGGGATATTACCTAAAGAGAAACATTAACTATGAAATGTTAATAAAATGGTCTTGTATAGTCATAATAAAACCATGTATATTATTATATATAATGATAATTAAATTTAAAATTTTAATTATAAACATCTGTTTATTATAGATAATTATTTATTAGTACTAATATAGTTAGTAAATAAGATAAAGAGATTTCAATCCTCACTTTTATTTCATTGAGAATTTTGCCTTATTAACCATTAATTTACTGTGTGTGGTTTTATAAATTGAATGAATATATTATATATATTTTTTCCGTAAAATTTTTGTATTTAAAAAAATGTTCTTTTTCTTTATTTCATGGGATAATCATTCAAAATTTAAAAATTTAGTAAGGTTTTTATTCTCAAATTTTCTTCTTCCAGATAGAGACATTAATTTCTAAAACCATGTTTTGAAAAATCATTTCAAAAATTATATTATGAGTTCATTTTCAATAATAAAGTATTTAAAAATTATTTTTGGGTTTCAAATAATGAATAAAATGTTTTTTAATTATATATAATAGAAATGGGCTTCACAATATTTGTAATCGTTTTTCATCAGTTTTGAAGTTGTTTTCAAAGAAACAGTTTTCAAAACATTTTGTGGATTTAATTATAATTACTCAATGTTTATTTGAGATAAATGTTTTTGAAAGTTACATCAAGTCAAATTTATAATTTTATTTGATTATATTCAATGAAATTGGGTTTTAGAAGGTTTTAGGATTGTAATCTAAATTTTCATAGAAGAATTGATATTTACCTAAACCTATGTTTTATAAAATTTATTTTAAAATTATTTCAATCTAAAATGAAAACCTTTGATGTTATTGATTCCATATGGTCAGATTATGTGAGTCATACCATTAATATTTATCGTATAATTTTTTATGTGTTAATATCATGATTTTTAAGTGATTCATCTATCACCCACAAGTTATATGCATTTAGAACCCCCTTGTTTGCATGATATATATTTTAATGAAATTATTATGAAAATGGTATCTTTTCTATAGGATATGATGTTATGAAATATTTTTGATACAAATATCATTTGATTTCGTTATGGTATGAGGTTTGTGAAACACATATCATTTTATGGGTCATGATATGATGAAATAGTTGTTATCTTTTGACACAAAAATGAGTGATTTTGTTATGATATGGGTGGGACCTATATCTCCCACAAATAAATTATGTAATGATATATATATAATTGTGTTATACGGGGAATTTGGTCAATAGGTTTGATCCAAAATGGTAATATGGGGAAACCTGATACCTTATAAGGAACAGACTACCACTATATATGGTGGAGTGTCACACATTGTATGTGTAGTCACTATAATGACGGATGATGGGGAATCCTGACCTACTATGGGATGATGGGGAATCCTGACCAAATTTCAGCATTTTAATTAACCCATATTTTTCCACATCAATAAGATTGAGATTGATTATTTTTTTGAAATTTGTTTCATGTAAAATCCTATTTTCCACAATGATTGGTAAAATCCAAGGAATATCTGAAATTGTTGATCGATTTGAACTTATATTCTTTCCTAATACATCAATGACCATTCCAAAATTATTGTCTTCATTAGATGAATGAACTAAAACTACAAGGTCCTTTTTATCATCTATGATGTAATTCTTGTCTGGGAAAGGAACGATAATGATTTTGAGCTCGGTTTCATTGAAATTTCCTAAAGGAGATTAACAAATTAAATCAAAATCAGTTTCTTCTCCAAAAACATTTAGAAAGAATTGGTTCATTTTGAAAATAAGATTCATCCTGAAAATTGTCCATTTGAATTTCATGAGTGGGTATAGACAAAATATTCGTTATATCTCCCAATGGTTCAATGATCGGTGATTCTAAAAAATTGTTATTGGAGCAATATTGCGAACACTCAATCCATGAAGACAAATTTTCCCCTTGTGAATCCATAAAATTAATTTCCTCTTGATTTAAGCACCCATCAACAATTCTTTTATTATCTTCATCTATCCCAAATCCAATGGTTGGTTCTTCAATAAAGGCATTAGGGGTTTTTGTGTTATAAGATTCTTCTATCAATATTGAGTAAGGGATGGTTTGAGTTGGAATGGGGTCCACACAAGTTTTAATTCTTTGAAGTTCTTGTCTAAAACATGATACCTCTGAATTCATTTTTTCCATTTGTTCGCACAATTTTTGAAGAATTGTTTCAGGATTAGGATTGATAGATTTTTTGACATCATGGACTTCCTAATTCTTCATCTTTTGAATAATTCTTGATAGGTATAGAAATTGATCTTTTAAACCTTCATCATCACAAATTTCGTTCATGTTATCAGGTATGGTGTATTCATTCAAAGGTTGATTAAAAAGGTTGGTGATTCCCAATGTGGATTTTCAAACTGATTCCATCCTGAGTTTGTGAATGGATATTGTTGATTATACTCCATTGGATTCATTTGGATATTTGGAATCGTGATTTTCGGGGGTCAAAAAAATAGAAAGGGGAAAAGAGAAGATTAATGGGGATGAGAAAATAGAAATGAGGGAGAATAGAAATATTTTCTAAGGTGACTTACTTGGTCCCCGGCAACGGCGCCAAAATTTGATTGCACCCAAATTTACCCTACCGGTAAAAGCGATCGTTGAAGTACAAGTAGGGGTCGAATCCACAGGGACCGAAGAAGTAACGTTGAGATGCTATGATTTATTGATGGATTGGATATGAAGTGGCCAGCTTTGAGATAGATTTTAATTGAAGAACTAAAGATATAATTTAAATAAGATATAATAAAAAATGATGTGAACTAAACAATTATTGATGGTGGGTTGATCTTAGGGTTTTGCTTGGGGTGGATTGGATAAATTTCTTTTCTTAGAAAATTTCATGTCATTAATTCAAGACATATCCAAACAATGAGATAATTCTTCCAAATCATTCACCAATTTAATCCCTACACAATTCCAAGGCCAATCACTAATTCACTTTGAGGATCACTTTAATGAGAACTCAAAGGAAATATATCGTACTAGCACTCAAAATGTGTCATCGTTAATGTTGACAAAGATGAGAAAGAATGTAACTCATCAAATGGAAATCATAAAATAACGAATAGATTTAAATATTAATTACATGAAATAACATTCAATCCATGACCTTGCTACTCCCTTGGATCAAACCTTAAGAGGTTAGCCCTCCATTGATTCTATTCTACCAATGGAAGCGGGATATAGACTTATGGGGATGGAATTGAAGAAGAAGAAAATTATTAAAAGAACGAACACTCCACCGTTGTGTGATTGAAATCACAAGTGCTTGTGTGAATAATTTCACACCATGATTCAACGGTATCAATGTGTGAAGAAAAGGAAAATAAAAAGTGAAGAAGAAGAAGAAATTTTATTAAAATAATAAACGTGAAAGAAAAACTTACATGGGAAAACTTGACGATGCAATTACAAATTGAAAGCAAGAAATTACATTTGAAAGAAATACAATGGATGAAGGAAAACATTAGAATTAGCTCCGGCCACAGTTGAATAAAATGATCTTCATATTTTTTTCTTTCTACTGTATAAATTTGAGCTTTATTGGGCTTGGTTTCTGGGCCCCATATTTGTTTGATGGGCCTTAGGCCCATTATGATTTTTCTAGAATGTTTCTTTCTTCAGGCGCAAAATTCTCCATCTTCCTTTGGGATTAATCCATCGGACCTAAAAGATAAAATTTTCCAAACAAAGTGATAAATCATATCCCAAAATTTAAAATTAAAATGATGAATATTGTAATTTCCACAAGCAAATTATTGAGTGGTCCCAAATTGACATTTTAAGCATGAATTGCACAATGATGGGAAATGATGTTCAATTTCTGAATTGAAATAAAATTGATGTTTATGAACTTTTAAACACATTAATATTAAGAACTTAACAATGAATATTAGCCACTTTCAGTGACTAATCAGACATAATGTAAATGTATTGAAATCAATGACATTTATAGTTGGTAATAGGGGAATGATTAGTTAACCATTGGAAAATAAGATGATAAAACATTAGTGAGAAACCTAATTACTTGACTGAGGATAAGTACAATGAAAGGAAAAGAGTAGGATGATTTAATTGAATTTTTGTAAAGGATAGATAGAGTGGATTACAAGAAATACATCCACTTTTTAGAAAATATATTTGGGTGTGATTTTGGCATATATTTATCTAGGAATAAAGACACATCTAGGGTGTTTCGAGCATGACATGATCATAATGTGTTCAATGACAACGGGCCTAACTACACACATGGTTTCACAACCCAAAAGGATATACATTTGGAATTCAAAAACACTGCATGAATAATTTTGAAATATTTAAAAATAAGATGGATATAAAAAACATAGGATAAAAATTCTTTTTTATATATTTAGGAAGTTGTCTTAATTTATATATCAAGTAAATTTTTATTAATTATTATGTTTTGCCTCACTATAACAGATGTTTCTTATTAAATTCATTCTAGTTATAGTAAATGGATTCAGTGAAAAAGAAACTCATTAATGGTGATTGAAATTAAAAATGAAATAATTGTCCTCCTAAGAATCTCAACTCTATAAGATATTTAATTAAAGAATCTTGTTTCTATAATCACACATCATTCTCAATAAATTAATCATGCTGAGCATCTAAATAATCAAAGGATGGAACAAAGTTCTATTGATTATATTATGATGGAATTAACAACTTTATTCATTGGGCTCTGTGATCCAGTTGTTCCGGAACCCAATATCGGTTCAATTGAAATAATATTCTCTATTATCTACTATTCAGATCATGATAAATTCATTCTGGTTTCTTATTAGTTACTTGGTGATGTAGACCATTGGTGGACTCTAATCATGAATACGAAGAATCAAGATTTAATTGAATCCTTGGATTAGGGCACATACAAGAACTTATACTTGAATTATTTCTTTCATCAAGTTATTCATATGAATTAGAAAACGTATTTCCTAGTATTGGAGAAAAAAGATTAGGAATTCTTTATTACCTTTTAGGCTAATTTCACAATACTTTTGAGGTATTATTCTTGAGTTATAATTAAAACCAAGGTAATTTTTACATGTATATTAGATGATTAAAGCCGTGTATGAGAAGAGAATTGGATATATGAGACATTATTATCATTGATGATATTGTGAATTGTGAATTCATTGTTTTAATGGATGTTATAGTTATATATAAGTCTCACATTTTTAAAAATAAAATAATGTTAGAGTTCAATGGTAAGTCTAAAAACACTAAAGAGAATAAGATTATCCTTACATTATTCTATTTGTGTAGATACTACCATGCATAATATTTTCTTGTGGGGTATAATTATTTTTTTATGTTTATAGGGGAAGTTCATCCTGAAATTTCTTTCTTAAATGACGGGAAGATATAGGATAATAATGGAAATAGGGGAAAATGTAAAAATAAATCACCTCCCAGTCTTTAGTACATATAGTGTAGGAATGATGGTAATTAAGATAACTTGTTCACAAAAATATGTTTTTTTTATTATTATATGTGACATAAATATCTTATACTGACATATAATGGAGAATCCCAGGTGATCATTTTCTATGAAAAGGGTTGTGATGACTACAAGGTAAAAGTTACACTTACCCTCCCTTATATAATTGATAGAGTCTTAATTTGTTCTATATGTACCCACATTTTCATAAATAACGAATTTTCAAAGGTTGTTATGATTCAATGAATAATATTTCATGTGTAATTGTTGGGTAAAAGTCCCTCAAGGTATCATTGAAGCATTTTTGAGGTGATTGTGTTTGTTGACAAAGTGGACTACTATGTTGTGATTGTTGACAAAGAAAACCATGATATACAAATTGGATGACAAAGGGGATTTCATGGTGGCATGTTCAGTTCAAGGGATATGGTTAACGATCCATATTTGATTCAAGAACATCGAAAAAGGAAAGGATGATCTGGAGGCATTACAAAAAGAGCAGATTCAAGGTGGCGCCGTTTACCTGTGTTTGCCAAATTTTTGGGATTGAAAATTGAAAAATGAAGAAAAGTGGTTATTGGAAAAGTGACTTGCATGCTGTGTATTTGAAGGAGAGGAAAAATGGGAACCTAATATTTTCCAAGATCAGAATATCAAAATATGGAAAAGGGATAAGGGGCGCCCATGTTCTAGGGTTGGTCGCTCAAGTGATTTGTGCGGTAGAGATTTGCGTTCTGAAACTTGTGCGCTGAGGGGAGACATTCACTCCATCGCGCAAGGTGTCCATTTTCCTATAAATAGAGGTCCAACCCTCCTCATTCTGTGAAGAGTTCAACAGTTAGACAAATCATAGCTATTGTCTTTCATGTGTGGTGGTCGTGAATTTGGTGTGTGGTCGCGCATGTAGAAGTTGCGCTCCAGGTGATAGTTGTGCACCTAAGGTGGTTCGGGAGATAAAGGAAGTGAGTTGCTCAAGTTTTGAGTTGATGAATGGGGTGTCACACAAGTGGTTGAGGTAGACTTTCATGCCAGATTTTGAAGAAGTATGAAAGTTTTGGGTTTTGTTCCGATATTGGTTTGGGCATAAAATGGTGTGTGTCTCGCAAGTTTGGAGTTGCAGAAGCTTGTGTCGTGCAAGTGGTTTAGGTGGACTTGCGCGCATGTTTTGACTTGGGCGCCAAGACATGTGCGCCGACTTATAGAAGTGCTTCAGTTATGTTTGATTCACAGTAGAGATTCAGGGCTGCGTGAAAGATGGAAGATTTCCTGATACCTTCGGTACAATGTGAGAATCATCTACAGGTGAAAGTTTGAATACAATAGAGGATCTACATACAACAGAGGATGTATTCATTAGTGATACTGAAGAGACCTACATGTCTATAAACTATGAGTGGATAATTTCTAGAGCAGTGAGCAAAGGAAGAGGAAGAAGGGATCCTCTCCACCGGAAATGATCCAGAGAGAGAGAGAAACAGGGAGTGACACTTGGGAAAGAAGTGAGATGAACATAAACCTTGTAAATGCAGTGAGCCTGGTCATAAAAGTGATCTAGCCTGAACCTTGTAAATAGTAGTGTGATTTAGTGGATTTGGTACAACGACACATTGCCATTATATGGTCCTTGGACATAGCCCAGTGAGGGTGAACCAAGTTAAAATCTATGTGTCTGCCTGCTTACTTCCATGCATTGCATTAAAGCATCATCATCAGATAAAGAAGAAAAGAACTGCTCATAATAAACACACAAAGTGAAAACAATGTGACCCTGGTAATAAAGAGGTCATGATCCAATAGGGTAGGGAGAATTTTGAAAAAGAATATTCATTCCATGATTCAGCACCCTCTCAGGGTATATATACGTCTATTGGTCCTACAATTGGTATCAGAGGGAAGGTTGATTTTATTAGATTTGTTTTCTCTGACTCGGTGTAGTAGATTTCTGTGGTTAAATCAGTTTTCTCTTATCTTAGTACGCCATGGCAATGGAAAAAACATTAATGAAGAATCAGATGTCAAGTGGTATTCCTCAGTGTGGATGTGTTTATGGAAAAAGTGTATTTTCAACTAAAATAATCAAGCAACTTACTGAATGAAGGCCTATATGAATCTAATAGGGAAAGGAATGATTCACTCAATCACTATGGAGGAATGAGGGATGTAATTGAACATAAAATTGATACTGAAGGAACTCATGATGAAGAAGTTTTAAGAAGAAGGCCACCAGTAGATGTTGTCAATGAGAAAAAGAAATTGGATCAGAAATTGGATGGTGAAGTTAAATATAAATATATCCATATCCATGTATTGGAAATTGAGGTCCACAAGATAAGAGGCATAAATCAAAGGCTTATCGATGTGGATAATCACCTATGGGAGAAGATTGATTCTCATGGAGAATAAATTCAAAAGATGGCAAGAATGAAAGGGAAACAAAAGGCTGATGATTATGAAGAGAAACAATAATCAGATGATGTTCAGAATCTAAAATCCAGAAATTATGATCATGCTACAAAGTTTCCTGAAAAAGTTCTGAAGAATAAAAGGCTACAACAATAGAATGTATCTATCTCTAAATCTGTTTATCAGAAAAAACTAAAAGTAAAGGAGCAAAGTAATATGGTAGAAAAACTCACATGACAAACAGAAGACTAGATGAGTTGTGGAAATAATCTCAGAAGAGAACTCAATGCCCAAAATGAATCAAAGGATATAAAGATTCAAATGATGGAAGAAGAGATAGAATTAGTCAAGATAGAAATGGAGAAATCTAAATCCTAAGATACACCCAAGTTGAAGGATGCACTGCACTTATTATTTGAATATCATTCGGCAGGTGATGATGAAATGAATGCCAAATATTCTACATTAGATTGGAAGCATAAAAAGATTTTATCATTCCAAAGGCCATCCATATGGGTAAAATCTGAGATTGGATATGATGATCTAACTCCTAAGCATGATAGGAAAAGTGCAGTGAAAATATCCAGAGAGAAGAAAAACCATGTAGGTGCTGTAGATATGCCTAAAAAGGATTTTACAGGAAGAAACGATAACATGTGCTATTTCAGTGGGATTCCTGTTCATACATCAAGCTTCTATTCAGAGGCACATGAATACATCTCAGGCAGTGAAAATAGAAACATTACTAGATCTGAGAAGAAGAATATGTGTCATGAGAAATCAGAAAGAGGAGTCTCTCAGAGGAAAGCAGTCATTAGATGCTATTACTGTGGAAGAATGGGACACACCATGAGTATGTGTCAGGAAGCTCATGAGCTCAATGTTAGAGTAATAACTCAAGTTTTATCAACATCTCGACAAAGAAATGATGAAATTAGGTATTCCTTTGATGGAAAATGTTTTATATGTTCTGATTATGGGAGTTTGGCAAGAAGTTGCAGCAAGAAGAAATCATGAATGTGAAAGGAACTTCAAAAGAGATTCATGACTCTAGTGGTGTATAATGAGAAAACCTATAGTGGAAGACAAATTGATAAATTGGAAAATAGGTTTAGAGCCTCAGGGTAATCACTCAGAGCTGAACAAATGGTGAATCAATCACCTCCTCTGTCACACCCACAACCACTCTCTAAGATATAACATGAACAAATCTAGATGAAAAAGAGAGGAAATTCTACAGCTGTGAGTAAAAAGAATGTATGTTCACTGGAGGACCTACCACTAATGCAAAATAGTGTGGTGACTCAGATATCTGACAACATAAAGATGAATAAATAATGTATTGAAAAATTATAATGTAGTGTTATGGAATGTGAATTGGAGGAAAGAGAATGACCTCTGCAATGGTGGAAGAAGAAAGGGAAGGTGAAAAGTAGAGATATCTATACCGAGATAAGGAATCAAGGGAAATGGAATTTTGGTGGAAAATCAATGAAGGAAGTGTGTACTAGTGGGTTTAAACCCCATATTGTGAAAAATGACAATCCTGCAGAATCTACATAGAAGAAAAATATTAGAATGTGGGTAAAGAGTGCTTAGTCATATGGCCAGAGCAGTTAAAATTGGCTAGGAAGCTTGAAAAAGAAATGAATTAGTGTTATTCTTTGCATGAAAGAATCAAAGGGTTAACCAATCAGGATCAACCACAATCCTCATCTGGAGGATTCCGAAATCTCCCCTCTCCCTATGTATATAAATTCTATTAACTGGTGATTCAAATGTTTTAGGTTTTAGGGAGATACTATCCAAGGGGATGTGGCATCTAAAGATTCATAGTGGAGAAGTGAAATGCTGTAGAGTTTCAATTGAGTCAAATTAGGTACCGAATTCGATGAAGAAAGGTTAGAACATAGCGCAATAGGATGTGATTGTGTTATTAACTTTATCTCTTGCTTCCTACAACGAGCCCCAACTCAGTAGTCATAGAGATTTTTTTAATGGCTCAATATCAAGTGGACGATAATAATAAATGATGTAGGAGAAGATGAATGTTTATGGGTATAAACAGTTGCCTAACCCCATGAAGTGTTGCATAACATAGGGGAATCATTCAATAGAAAAATCAGATACACGATCCATCAAATAAATAATTGGATGAATCATCTCAGGGGTTTTCATTTGCGGGAAGACTAATTGTTATAGAAGCAGAAATAATCATGCATCTCATGCTTATCTATTTTGTACTAACAATGTGGTATCAGCAAACAGTTTTCAGGATACCAAGAAGTTGTGAGAGAGTATCAACAATTTTTCAACAAGAAGATCATAAAAGTAGTTGAAATAAATGACTTCATTGAACCCTGATACAATGATAAGATATCTGTTGAAAGGGAGGAAGTGGTAAGAGATGAAATGCTTTACTGATTCAGCTAAAGATGAAAACTAGGTTCATGATATGAAATAAGAGCTTGATCAGATTGAGAAGAAACAAACGTGGGAGATTATTTCGATACCAGCAGATAGGAATGTCATTGGGACTAAATGGGTGTATCATGACAAGATGATTGAAGATGGAATTGTGGTTCGAAACAAAGCACGACTAGTGTGCAAATGATAGTCCCAGATAGAGGGTATGGATATTGATGAGAAAGTTACACCAATTTCAATGATGAAGATAGTCAAATTATTCTTATCCATTATAGTGTAACATATGTTATATGTTTACTAGATGGATGTAAAATCTGACATTCTTGAAAGGGGTTCTAGAGAAGGAAGTGTATATCGAGTCTTCAGGTGGTTTTATCATTCAAGAAGATGACAATAATGTTTTTTGGCTAAAGAAAGCTCTATATGGGTTGAAACAAGCACCAAGAGCAAAGTACTAAAGGTTGGATCAGTATTCGAAGAATATTGGATTTCAATGTACTGGACTTGAATAAAATCTCTATTTTAACAACAATAGTAATCAAAGGATGATGGTTCTAGTTTATGTCGATGACATAATATTTGGTGGATCAGAGGAAGTGACACAAGGAAGTAATGGAACATTCATTTCTCAATCCAAATATGCCAAGGAGGCTTTGAAAAGGTTTGGAATGGAAAACTCCAAGGAGATGAAGACTCCAGTTGTAACCCAGATGAAATTATCCAAAGATGGTGATGGAAAGGTAGTAAATATAAAAGAATACTGGAAAATCATTGGTTGTCTATTGTACATAACTACTATAAGGCTTGAATTTTTTTTTGCCACATGCCAAGTAGCAAGATATCAGAGTAATCCCAAGGAAAGAAACATGCTTAATGTTAAAAGAATACTTTGATATATCAAGGGAACAGTTGATTTTGGCTTGAAATATAATGAAAATCTCAGACAGAGTTGTTGGCATATAATGATGTAGACTAGGTCGGTTCAGCGAATGATGGAAAAACAATGTTAGGTGGTACTTTTCATCTTGTTGGATTGTGCATTTCATGGCTAAGAAAGAATAAATATTGCATTTCCTTGAGAACTGCAGATGCTGAGTATATTGAGGACACCCAAGTATGCACATAGTTATTGTGGATGAAGCAACAACTATATGATATGATAGTTTAAGTGAAGTCTCTGACTGGAATCTAGTGTGATAACTCAGGTGCTACAAATCTCAGCAAAAATCTAGTCCATCACTCAAGGACAAATAACATTGAGATAAAGTATCATTTTATCAAGGATAAAGTTGATCAAGGAATCGTGATGTTGGTGTATGTGCCAACAGAGTTACAGGTTTCATTCATTTTTACAAAGGCCTTACCCATGGATGATTTTTAGGGGCAATGATAGGCTCTAGGCGTTCATTAAACTCCCAGCACTTGAAAGACTGTGGATATAGAGATCCCCACCCCCTCTCCCCAAGGAATGATGTGTATTCCCCTAATGTGTTCACATGTGTTCTCTACTCCATTATAGACTCCAAAGGAGTGACCTTTGGATTCGTTGACAAAGGGGGAGAAAATAGTGATTGTTCAAGTGGGAGACAATGTGGCAATTTCCTAAATCATGATTGATAGGGGAGAAGGTGACACGTGGAGCAGCCAGATAGGGGGCGTTGAAGGAGAAGCCAGATAGGGGGAGTTGAAGCTGGTTCACAGTTCTTTTCTAGAGGTTAGCTTGGACAACACAGGCAATAGTGCTGAAGTGGATTTGCAGCTGACAGGAGTTAAATCTTTGAGAATATCAGGGCGGTGGGTGTTTTAATTTTGATGATTCTAGAACTGATCGATCAAAGAATAGATATCATGATAGCTGAGTATCGTGATAAAATCAAAAGAGTGGTGTTTGAATGTGGTCATAATATTTCGAAAAATTGATATCATCTTGGTGTCAAATAGTGGCTTTCATAATTGAAGTGATTCA
The DNA here is from genome assembly GCA_963277665.1 of Viscum album. Taxonomy (NCBI): domain Eukaryota; kingdom Viridiplantae; phylum Streptophyta; class Magnoliopsida; order Santalales; family Viscaceae; genus Viscum; species Viscum album. The sequence goes on along the minus strand of OY728122.1, from coordinate 1,499,734,529 downwards.
TTGATTAACATTTCATTTACCCTTGTTTCTCACACCGAGCATTTCTCATGTGGGCTTAGAGTATGTGTTGAGTAAATCCTTGTTCGCTATCGGAATCACAATAAGCAAATGGAGGCTGAATAATTAACGATGAATCTTTTTATGGAAGAGTTTTCAACAAACCCAAAGGGGGGATATTATTGGGAAAGAATCCCTCATGGTATCATTGAATCATTTTTGAGGAGATTGTGTTTGTTGACAAAGTGGTCATCTATGATGTGATTGTTGACAAAGCAATCCATGACATACAAATTTTTTGACAAATGGGATTTCATGATGGCATGTCGAGTTCATGGGTTGTGGTTAACGATCCATGTTTGATTCAAGAACATCGATAAAGGAATGGATGATCAAACAGTGGTACAAAAAGAGCAGATACAAGGTGGTGCCGTTTTTCTGTGTTTTCCAAATTTTTGGTCCTGAAAATCAACTAATGAATAAAAGTGTTTTTTTTGCAAATGGAATTGCATGACGTGTATTTGAAGGAGAGGAAACTTGTGATCCTAATGTTCATCAATATGAGAACATCAAAATATGGAAAAGGGATAAGGGGCGCCCATGTTTTAGGATTGGTCGCTCAAGTGATCTACGCGGCAGAGACTTGCGCGCTAAAACATGCGCACTGAGGGGAGACTTGGAGTAGTTGCGCAAGGTGTCCAAGTGCCTATAAATAGAGGTCAACCCCTACTTATTTTATGAAGAGTTAAACACTTAGAAAAATAAGATCTCCCGTCATGAAGGTGTGGTGGTCACACATGTGGTGTGTGGTCACGCAAGTAGATGTTGCACGCCAGGTGATAGTTGTGCACCTATGGTTGTTTGGGAGAGAAAGGAAGTGAGCCGCGAATGTTTTTAGTAGATGAAGGGTGTGTCGCACAAGTGGTTGAGGTGTACTTGTGCGCCAGATTTGGAAGAAGCACGAATGTTATTGGTTGCGCGCCAATATTGGTTTGGGTGTAAAAGGGTGTGCTTCGCGCAAGTTTGGAGTTACAGAAGCTTGTGTCGCGCAAGTGGTTGAGTTGGACTTGCACGCCAGTTTTGACATGGGTACCGAGACTTGCACGCCATCTTAGAGAACGATTCTAGGTATGTTTGATTCACAACAGAGATTCAGGGCTACGTGAAAGCTGTAAGATTGCCCGATACCTTCGGTGAAATTTGAGATTCATCTATGGGTGAAAGTTGGATTTCAACATATCATCTACAAACAACAGAGGATATATTTATTAGTGATAATTAAGAGACCAACAGGTCTATAAACTGTGAGTGGATCCTTTTCAGAGCAGTGAGCAATGGAAGATGAAGAAAATCATCCTCTCCACCGACAGTGAGTCAGAGAGAGAGAAATAGGGAGTGACAAATGGGAAAGTAGTGAGCTGACCTTAAACCTTGTAAAGGTAGTGAGCCTGGGCATATAAGTGATCTAGCCAGAACCTTGTAAATAGTAGTGTTCTTTAGTGGATTTGGTACAACATCACATCAACTTTTTATACTCCTTGGATGTAGCCCAGTGAGGGTTAACTAAGTAAAAATCTATGTGTATGGCTGATTACTTCCCTTCATTGCATTTAAAGAATCATCATAATATAAAGAGGAAAATGAGTGCTCATAATAAACACACAAAGTGCAAACAAAGTGACCCTTGTAATAAAGAGGTCATGATCAAGTGGGGCAAGGAGAATTTTGAAAAAGAATATCCATACCCTGATTCACCCCACTCTCAGGGTATATAGGCCCCTAATGGTCCTAACAGTAATAAGTATTGAAAACACATAACTATATAATGATTTTATCTCACATATATGATTCCTCTATGTTTTATTTTTTGGTGGAATGTGTTTCCTATAAATATATTCCATATTTTTCTGAATAAATTTGATTTCATTATAGGAATATATTAGCTTTCTATGTATAAATGCCACATCAATTTTAAAGGAATCGATGTTAGATTTGATATTTTAAAACAACCTACGATCCTATATTAATCATAAGATGTGTAGGAACATTATATAGATATTAAATCATGAAAATGGGAATTATTTTCCATTTAGAAGGTGTGTTTTTTTAAATGGTTCGGTATAAACTCAACATAGATGATATTCCTTTTGTTCATGATTTTTTTTGACTTATTCCTAGGGTTTCTTAATCATCCACTATGACTAGTAGTTGATTCCTCTATAAAACACATACATCATTTCACACCAATTTAAAATAATACTTATAGAATGTCACCAACTGAGTTGTAGGAATTGAAGAAGCATCTCCATGAAAACATTGACAATGGTTAAATTCATCCAATAATGTCTCATTAGGGTTCACATATCCTCTTTGTGAAAATGAAATATGGATTAATGCAAGTTGGAATCTATTATATATAATTGAACATGTACCATATATGATTGTTAGAGCTAATATAGGATTTTGATCACTAATACATTTCCACCATGGGAAATTAAACAATGTGTCCACTACATTGAGTCTAAACAATCATCCATTCTTATCTATTATGGTGATTAGAAAACATCCAATATTTATATATTTAAAAATTATGGATCCTTTAACATTGAATGAAATGGAAATATAGTATCTTTATGAATTGAGTTTTCATCCCTCTAACGAGAAGATCCAGAAGACATAAATTGAATATTTGGAGCTACAAAATATAGTTAAATATAATCCTATGTTTATCCTTGATCAGGAAGAAATGAAATGTTTTAGGATCCATGTTTGTGTTCATTCCCTAATGATGATGAAGAGGGATCTATTGGAGTAAGGTCATAGTTCATCATTCCATATTCATCCTATAATTATGAAGATGTATGAATACTTGATAAAATACTTCTAGTGGGATGTAAAAAAATGGATATAAATGGGTTTGTATCTTAGTGCTTTGTATGTATGTCATTTATTGATGAACAAAAAATTTTTATGGGGATGTTGTATCTGTTACCCATAACAGAAAATAAATGGGATAACATCACTATGTATTTTACCTTTTCACTCCCTAAAACCTATAAACGTTTTAATTTTATATGTTTTTCAGAAAATCTGCTTACTTTTATAGATAACTTCATTACTCTTAGATAATACATATCTCTGGATTATCTTTCGAAGATATACGTTATAAAGGTTGTAAGATTTGAATGTAGTACCACTTTACATTATTTTGGATAATGATCCAATATTAACCTCAATGTTATAGATAATCCTTCATAACAAAGTTTTTATAGAATTGAATTTCAGCATTTCTTCTAATCGAAACGCACATGGTCAGTCTAAATGAACAATTTAAACCATATAGGTTATGATGAGATCATTATTGTGGGATTTAAAGGGTGGTTGGTAATTTCACCTTCCTCTAGTTGGATTTCATTACAAGAATTGATTTCAGTCAAGTATTCAGATTTATCCTTAAGAATCCTCCATGGTAATAAATTTAGATCTCCAGCTTGTTAGATTGAATCTATAGAAAGAGTACTATTGGGACTCAAGATATCTGTATTAATGGAGGATAATCTTATAACCACATAGCTATATATCAAGAAATCTCAATGTCGATTGAAACATTTTTCTGATAAAATTTGGCCTGATATATAATTTGATGTTATTGAGAATACTTTTCTATGAATATCCCCATCGAATATGGTGATGATTTTTGGGATAAATGGTAAACTTTTCCATATCAGTCACTTTGATATTCTTGATCATATCGAAGGGGTAGACTATCACACCAAAAATCCAAAAAATCACTCTACATCCCATGATGTGTTCTATGAATCTATTATGATTATGTACATACATGACCCTTCACATATAATGAACTCATAGTTCACACCACTATAGAATGATCATTAATACAAGGAATAACTTATTTATATTCTGTATTTAATAGTGCATGTTCAATGAAACAATGCCAATCTCCATTAAAAAATTTTATCGATAAACCCCCACATAGAAGAAGCTACATAGAAACTTGGGTATATGATGAGGTAGAAGTAACCTCATTTTTTTATCATATTGAGGAATTTGGAAGGAAAAATTCCTTTTATACGGTTTAGAGTGTAACACGCTTTGTTTTTTTATATATTTTTAAAATAATTTTTTTTATCCCATGCATTCATGCTACACTAAGTAAAAACTTATTTATATGATATACCATATTATCATTTCACAACCCGCAACCTCGAAAAGGATTTCATTTTGCAAACACTGAATATCTAATAAACAAAATTTTATTATTATAATTATTTACTTATAATAGCTATTACATAGTCATTAATTATTGTAATATGAATATAAATAAATACATGTTTAGAATTATTTGTAATGATTTTATATCCATAATTCATACTGATAGTAGTACATAAAATTGTTTTAGCAATGTATATATACGAATGAATTTAATATTATCTTAGAAGAGAATCATTTTATGTCTATATATGAACTATAAAAAAATTGGTTTAAAAAATGTATAGATTTTGAATATGAAAAATTAATTTCTAATTTGAATTTATACATTCTAAATTTAATTATTGTGATATTTTTAGGTATTTTGATGAGAAAAATAATTTTTGGATGTACAGTCAAAAAATTATGAATTTTAATTCCAAACATCTTTTTCATCTAATTTATTTATGTAGTCAATTAATAATTTCTATATGTTTTAACGTATATATAATTATATTATATATATATTATATCAATGTTGTTTAATGAAATAATTTTTATATTGAATGTAGTTATAAAATATTAATGAAAATTTTAATATGCTCAACTTAAATAAACACTTTCTTGCTACTTCTTCGAGATTAGAAACTAACATAAATTTTTCTCTTTTGGGAACATAATTTCATAAAAACTAAAGAACATTGTAATATTTATTATATTAATAATATAATAAGATAAATTTAATTTTTGACCAAAAAATATTAGTTGTCCAAAAACCCATAGTATGGAAATAATTCATCCACAAATCATGCACTATTTATTTTATATTTTTATGACATTTATTACTTAAAATTTATGTTACACATTGGTTGTTTCCAAAATTTCTAAGTGTGTTCTCTCCCTCCCAAATGAATGGACACCACTTCTCCCCCTTCTATATAGCTCTTAAAACAATAATTCTCAGAAAATATCTTACTAATTCACTTCCAAAAAACTGAAACATACTCCATGTAGCATACCTTTGAGAAAAAAATCATATACAGAAACACATTGGTGAATAATAAATGGAGTTACCCAAAGAATATGCAACCACTTTCGTCAAACTCCATTCTTATATATTCTATCTCCACTACCTCATTCATTCGGAATTCATATATACATGATATACTTAGTATCCTAAATATACTGAGTTATTGTTATGATAATGGTTTGATCATAAACTCCACACTATTCCATTAAATAGGTAATAAACCTAATGTTCTGGTGTAGGAAGAACTATGGCCCCACAAAACAATGTTTTTCATTTTTTCCTTCACTGGCTATCTTGGTTGAAATTATGATGGAAACTAAATTTTTTAATGAAATATTAGTTATATATTATTTATTTAATCTTATATAGTTTTAATATAATAAAATACTTCATGGTGATTTCCATATTTGGAAAATATGATAATTTTTTATGAGATATTGTGGAATATTACATCCTTGAACTGATGTGATTCATTCACAACGTATGTGGAACTTGTTATGGACAATTTTTGTGAAATTATAAGATATATTTTACATGATAAGGATAATTCAATGATATTATATATTTTTACATATATTTTATTTACATACATTATTTTATCATGAAAAAAATAAAATTGTAAATATAATTCATTCATAGGTATGACCTACCATCTCCATGAATGGTGTATTCTATTTAATATTTCTATATAATATATATCATTATAAATAAAAATGTACTTCATATAAATGATATCAATAACACTTTTTAAGTTCTATAAATCCTGATATAATATTAGTACAAAAAATATAACCTATTTAGAAACATGAAAAGTACCAAGACGATTTTACCTGATGATAAAACTATACATTTAATTGTTAATAAGGGGGTAATGTAAAGATATAGTAAAACCATATAAAGTATTATATATATCCATATAGTTATAAAAAAATGTTCAATAACATAGTATTTATTATACATGATTTTTTATGTTTATGATGATAATAAATACATAAGGTAAGGGGAATTCTAGTCTCTATTACATTTATTTTAGGTTTACGCCATATTAACTATTTAGATATTTTGTTTGGTGAATATAATTCCCATAAATGCATTATATAATTTTTATGATAAAATTTATGTGTATTTTCATATTTATTTTATGATCTCTCTTTTGTGGTTTTTATGTTTCAAAAGATACCAAATCGATAATTTAGTTTTATATCAAGTTGGATTCTTTGAGACACATTCCATAAATATCAAAAACCATATTTATAAAAAATAGTTAAATAAAATTATAATTTAAAATAATATTCAAGGAAAACTTATTTTAAAAATGTTTTATGTTTTTTGAAAAATATTATTTTGATTTCAATTTGTTTTCGAAGAAATATTTTTTGTAATGTTTTTAATCATTATTCATTTGTTTTTAAAGTGTTTTCTAAAAAATGGTTTTCATAATGTTTTCAAGATATCATTATTATTTTTCATAGTATTTTAAATGAAACTGTTTTCATATTTTTTCATGAATTATTTATAACATTAACAATTTATTTACCAAAAAATAGATTCCCAAAATTTATTATATATTAAAACATTTTATACCGAGGAAAGGATATTTTAATCAAAAAATGTTTTAAAATTATATACAAATTTTATTCCAAAGATGATAACATATGTTGATGTCACTCATTCCTTTATAGGAAATTTACAATGTAATAACCTTAATATTATTTTTTTAATATTTTACATCATAATGGAATGATGTTTATGAAAACTTTCTCTCTCCCACATGTTATATTATTTTGAAGCATGTAATTTTTAACAAGTTGGTATTTGATGAAATAACTATGGAAAATAACTATCTTCTATTGGTTATAATGTGATGAAAATTTTATGATACCCATTTTATTTCTGGGGTTATGATATCAAGATAACAAAACCCATCTATTATTATGGGTTATGATATGATGAAATTTTTGTTTTCTTATGGTACATTTGTGAATGATTTTTTTATGAGATGGTTGGGAACTATATGTCCCACCAATGAATTGGGTATGATATATATGTCATGATATAATTATGGAAATAATGATAATGACCATTATGCACTATGGGAATATGGGGAAACCTGATCCCTTACATAGAATGGTCTGCAACTAGGATGGTGGTGCATCGGTCCAATTAGGTGTTGCTCCATGATGATGAAAGATGGGGAATCCATATCCATTATTAGAGGATAAGTAATCCTGGTCCACTTTTGGAATATAAGAAATCCAAATAATAAGTAAGGAATGGAATATGAATGGGGATAGTGTTTTCTCCCACCGAGTTTTTGATGTCTCTAGGAAGTGCTATGATAAGTTCTAAATATCCTTATTGATATATAGTGAATGATATTAAATTCTTATGTTTGTTACAAAAATCAAGGTATTTATTCTAGGTTTTTCATTCATGTGTAATGTTCCTAATTATTATATGATTAATATCTTGTGAACTACTAATATTTTTATATAATACATGTTTATGATCTTTGATATGTAGTTTATGATCTTTTAATATCATGATTTCATTATCATACACGTACACACATGTTCATACTAATATATATCCATTATTTTACCTTACTGGTCATCTGCGATCATAGATTTTTTATCTTTACATACCTAGGATATAAATATATTTTCGAATTATTATGTGTATAATAAGGGTGATAGTCCCAAAAAACCCAGTGGGAGATAGTTTATCTCACTTATATAGTAGTTTATATGTTTTCATGTTTTTAAAGGCACTAAACTAATAACATATTTGGGTGTCTATCTCTGTAATGTATTATGTATTACACAAAAGTGTTGTAATATTAATTCATGAAAAGTCAGTTTCATTAAACAAAAATCCTAGAATCAATCACGGATTTAAAATCCTACTGTACATTCTATATAAATTCTCAAAATCATTATGAATTTCCATATAATATTAAATTAAATAATTACCATGAATGACCTAGATTTATCATGAGGTTTCATTGATTGAAAATAATTTCCTTTATATAGAAACCCCGCAAGTAAGTTTTCTTGATTATGTGTTTCCCTACTATGAGGTGTGTAACTCACACAGTGATTTTTTTAGTATTTGGATGGAACCTTATGGAACCATTATAATGCTAAGTGCAAGTGAAAATGAAATGATTGTTCTCCAAAGTAACCAAATGTTAAGGGATATTGAATGAAAAATAATTTTTTTGAAAATTTAACAACATTAAAAATCTATGAATCATGAAGTACTTACAAACCAAAAAGGGAGTGAAAATATTATATAGACTCTTTCATAATGTAATATCCCCATTTATTTAGTTGAATTTCTATCCCACTCTTTGTTGAATGTATGATTAACACCCATGAAAAGATATATTCCATCATCTAGAGTTGGTAGAATGTAAAATATATTTTTATTGTCTACCCTTAGGATGGTTAATGGTATCAATGCTAAAATAATATCAAGAATACAATCCAGGTGGAGAAAAGTGACTCCATGGTTTGAGACGTGTTCAAGAATGTATATTTTAGCAACAACAATCATCATATTCATCATAAAATGATATGGAAGGATTTACTTGAGATAAATTAAAAAATATTATGAATTCAATTATACATGTGAGGAATATTTTAAAATAATTGTGATATACAATTCTGGTATTATCATCCATACTAAATGTATGGTTGATTATTTCTCCAATATATTAAAACCATGTCTATAAAGGGTGTTATCCATAAGAGAACTTAGTATCAATAAATTGAATTATAAATGTGATATCAAGCAGTAAATATATTTTAGAGTTACATATTAATCTCATGGTTTTGATAAGAAGAGAAAAATGGAATTTAATGGAAAATATAAGATCCACTGGGATAAGATGATGTTCTTTACATTTAACAAAATTTATTTGGATAATCATAGATATAATTGTTTTAATGGGAATACTATATGTTTTATATTTGTTAAGGAAGATCATAAAGTGGAAAAATAACCATTTGTTGGGAAGAAGTAAGATGGTCATCCCAATAATGAGAAATATCCATAAAATTCACATCCCATAACTTTTTTTTTAAAATTACATGAATATTGGGAATTATCCAAACATGCTCACAAATAAAGGGGTTAATAATGATGATTAATGTAAACCACCACTAAATACAAGGGAAAAAATAATATTTTATAAAACCATGATGGATTAAGCAATTCATATTAATAAGGGAAAAATAATCCTCTATTTTCTAGTTTGGAATTTCATGTCAAATTTCTTATGAATGACCCCATTAAAAATATTATTATTCAGTCTATTGTGAAATATAATGACATTATATCTTTATTAAATCTATATTTATTAATTATATATGATTTTATATTAAATTGTTATATGGTTGAACCCATGAATCAAAAGTGTATTTTTTTTCATAAGATTAGTGCATATTTTAGGATTAATGGGTGAATTATATTTTTGACGAATATATATCACAATTTAAGATGAACATAAAATTTTTGGATACCATCACGAGATTATGAACATTTGGTTGATCATATGTTTAGATTTATTGAAATCCCATTCCTAGTTTTATGTGATTGGAATTTAGCAATATTATGGTTATTTTAAGATACATTTATGTAAAAACATGTAAAATCAAGAGAAGTGTTTTATTAATTTTCTTTGGGATTTTACAAGACAGTTGTTTCTGATGGCACTGGATTCCGAGGCCCGGTGTTCCCGGAATCAATTTCCAAAGTTTAGCTCGGGTATATTCAGTGAACGAACGAGCTGGTTTTCCTAAATTTTGGACCGGTGCTCAAAATAGAATTCTGTGGGCACAGATGGAATCGCATCGCCAGTTTTCGATTAAGAGGACTTTCACCTCGACGACAGATGATCAGGATTGAGAGTTGGTTTTTGGGTTTCATGTGTAATAATAAAATAAAATAAGTGAAAAATTATTTTATATTTGTTGAACCCACGCCATGTGGATAGTGTTGGTTAAAAGCTTCACTTGGGAGTTGGTGGTGGGACCTCCACACCCTAACCTCCCATGGTAGGATAATTAGGGTGGGGACCACCCAAGTAGCATAAACTCCCACGAGAGGTTATGACATGGGGTCCACACGGGGCTTAACCGCCTATTTAATAGGAGGGGAGGAAATCCCTCAATACTCCCGCATTAATGAGGGATAGCTTGTTGACTCTAACTCCCCTCTTAATGGAGGAGAATAAAACCTCCTCAAACCCCCCACCCATTTAATGGGAGGAAACTCCTTGACCCTCTCCTTGTTAATTAAGTGGGGACCACAAGTGCCCCTAAACCCCCTCGAAACTCCCCAAATTAATTATGTCATCCACTCGGGAAAATAATTTGGCAAACCCTCTCCACTTTTGATTTTTTTTTTGAATTGTGCCAACCATCATGACCTTAATTAAGTGGGGCCCACTTAATTAATTTCTGCCACCTTGATTAATAGATTATATTCTATTATTTTTGCGCACATTCTTGCGCCTTTTTGGTGGAGATATTGAGAGAGCTTCTTTCTCCAGTGAAGAATGCGAAGAATGCTAGCGACGCTTCTTCCCCGACCTTCTTCGACCTTCTTCATCGGAGCCCCCCTTACTGACGTGGTGCTTCTTCGACGACCCTCCTTCCTCCCTCCTAGTCTTCAATTCACCGACACATGAACTCTGAAGTGGAAGTATGCGGTGAGCGACATCATCATCTTCCCCCGCGATGCAGATTTCCGTGACGCTCTTCGAACATCATCTTGTTATCAAGGTAGGGGCTTTTGATTTTTCAATGAATTCATCCTTTGTCGTTTTTCGTCTTTATCTTTGGGACACTTGATATCAACTTATCGGGAGGAGGTCGGACTTCACGAACTCGGCTGAATCTCCTCCCCCTTTATGTTGTTGTGTTGTTGCGGTTCGAAATAAGGCGGCGTGGTGCAACGGAACCGCGCAGAATCTTGAAGAAATGAGTCGAAGATGTGCGGCGTCGTCACGCCGCGTAGTTGAGGCCAAACGAACCCGCGGCCAGAGTCGGGCCGCAGCGAATGGGCGCGGCTCCATCGTGCCATGCTGGAGAACCACGAAGACACCGACGCTGATGCGGGGACGTGGCGGAGGGGCGCGACACCATCGCGATGCGCCGATTGGATAAGGTCGTGGCTCGAATCCGCGGTGGTGCAAGGCCGGGGGGACGAAATCGCCGGCCGCCGGAACCTCGGAAGGGCGGGACCCCAGCGGCCCCACGGCAGCAGCACCGGCCGGCCGGACCGGGCCAGCCGGCTTCTAGGAACCGGGGGTCGTAACCCCTGGCTAACCGAAGGAGCTCCCCCCCCCCACTTGGGGGTCGCGGTTAATCAAACAAGGGGGCATCGCCCCCCCCCCCCCTTCCACTCAGCTCGGTGTGGCCGAGCTGGACACGCGGGCCGTGTACAGTGTGCAGGCCGGGCCATGCCAGCCGGCCCACTCCCGAAGGGGCCGGACCCGGACCCGGGTTGGGTCGACCCGGTTCGGGCTGACCCCGGGGGCCTTGGGTCGGGTCGGTCCGGGCCCAAACCCTATTTTTCAGACCTCTTTCGGTCTTTTTCCCATAACATGGGCTATGAACCTCTGATTGACGCACCGTCAGTTGCGATGCAATCCTTGGATTGAGACCGTCATTTCTTTATATTACAATCAAGGTTTCTGAGAGCTTTGTGTTAATACTGGTTGGTTCAAACACGAAACCAACCGGGCCCTCAGAGTGGACACACTTATAACTTAAGCTCCGGATGTTGGATTAACGTACCGTCAAATTTGTTGGATTACTCGTAGTGAGAAAGACCTTTTGGATTACTTATATTTATGTTTTTATGTAGATGGAGTACGTTCGGGTTGGTTTTGACATAAAAACCATCTGGGCCCCTGGAACGAAAGAGCCAATAACTCTCAGACCGGGCATCCGATTGACGCGCCGTCGGTCACGTTGAGTTACTTTTGATGTCAAAAAACATTTGGATACATCAACTCTGGACATCATGTCAGTTGATGTATCATCCCTCGGCTCGTGGAGTGGACCCTCCCCGAATGAGCTTGTTGTGTGCGGGAACCCTTGAGCTGGCTGCGACTACAACGACGATGAAGACTGTACGGGAATCCTCCGTGGATTCGACAGTGATGAATACAGAACTCAGCGATCCTGTGTGGATCAGTGCTTACCGATCCTATGTGGATCAGATCCTATGTGGGTCAGCGCTCAGCTGTCCAATGTGGTCCAGTGCATACTGATCCTGTGTGGGTCAGATCCTGTGTGGGTCATTGCGGGGGTTAGTACCAATCGATCCTGTGTGGGTCCGACGACTTAGATGAATCAGTGGCTACATCTGATCATTTATATCGTCATACGAAGAAGTATACCAGTGTGAACCGAGTCTTGAATTTCATTCATTATCTTCGATATGATTGACCTACTTTCCTATGTGGATTGGTTGTGTTCTCCTGTGTGGACATGATCGAACATGGGCTCGGATGTTGGATCCAAACTGCATTTGATGACCTAGGTATATGTATGGGAATATACCTAAGTAGTGTTGGATATTACTTCGTGATTGTATCTTTCCTTTATGGTTCATCCTTTGTGGATTCTAGGAGACCTTCGAGGGTCTCGGGGTCCCTACTGAGTAGCGTATACTCACCCCTGCATGGGTTATGCCCGCACTACATTATGTTGGATGGAGACGACGGAAAGCGTTGATCATGGTTGAGGCTAGTGGAGTAGTCAGTACCTGGAGTTGGAACACTGGGCGGGACTTTCACGGAGCGTACGGCTGGATCGAGGAGCTGATGTGGCTTTATGTACCCACCCTTCAGGTGGGATTTCCATTGGACGGCTCGACGTTGATGCTTTACTTCAGTTGTTGTACTTTCTTTCCAGTTGTACTTTACTTTCAGTTGGGGTTTGTATTCTGGCCCATTTACTTTCTGCACTTACTTTTGTACCTAGCTTTACATAGTGTTTACTTCTGTTGGCTTACTATGTGGTGTTTGTTTACTTTCTAAAGGAAATGCCTTCCCCTTTTTGTTGGGATTTACACCTTGGTGCTAGCCACCATCCCCTGGCCTATGGAAGGCGTGCATGGTGTAGTCACGACGCAGACCTAGAGGATGAGTCATGAAAAATTGGTGTCAGAGGAGTTCGGTTCTACCGCCGAACTCAGGACTCTAATTTTTTTCTATGTGAATCAATAGTGTTAATAGTGTTGAGTGTGGTTAACAGTCCATGGAGGCCAATGTTGGTGCGGCGGCCGATGTATCCGTACACCAGGAACCTGACTTCTGATTTCAGACTCGATGCACGAAAACATTGATTGCATGTGTGTTTCAAGTTTTCTTTGTGATTACTTTGTGTCATCTCACCATGAATACTGTATTAACTGTGGTGGACCTGTTTCTTTTCAGGATGGCCCCACGATGGCAACCCGCTAGGGTTCCGAGTTTTGCACATGACGACAACCCACCGAGTGATGAGGCCTCGGTGTAGGGCCCTATTACTGCGAAGGCACCAACGATACAACTACCCACCGAGCCACCGATGCTACCAGCCCCAGCTGCTAAGAGTGCACATCATCTTGGTGCACTGCACGAGTTTCAGCATCAGAGACTTCCCAGGATACGTGGGGAGATGGACCCTTATGGAGCCATGGATTGGTTGGAAGCAGTTGTATGAGTTTTTCGATTGGTAGGGACACTAGCAAACCTCGTGGTGATCCTTGCAGGGAGTCTCATGTACGTGGTAGCAGGCAGATGGTGGAGCTTTATGCTCCAGGTGCACAATGATGCATCACTCCTCTGGACGGACTTTAGGAGCCTCTTCTGCTCAGAGTTCGTCCCAGCCACCCTCAAGGTGGTGCACATCTAGGAGCTACTAGAGCTGCGGCATGAAACCTTGATGGTCGCCCAGTACTGGGCGAGATTTATCGATCTCTCACGCTATTTGACGGACATGGTACGTGACCCAATCTTCCGAGCCCGGACCTTAGAGCAGGGATTGAGGCATGTGATCTAGGAATCGCTGATATCCCTCAGCATTCCGACACAGGCAGGGATACTAGAGCGAGCCCTTCTCGTTGAGATATTTCTTTCTGAGCCTACACCAGCAGCAAGACCTACCACATGGCGGCACGAAGCAGAGTCTTTTGCAGCTGGTAGTAGACGGATGACACATGGGTCCAGGTGTACCAGACCCTCAGGCGGACAACCTCAGGACACTGGCTCAGCGGTGCGGGGCACACAATACAGAGCCAGTCTTACGAGAGGCACATAGTGCTACGCATGCGGCGGGCTGGGCCACATGGCTCGTGACTGCCCGACCTGTCGTGCCGAGGAGAAGCAGACGGTTGAAGGACCACCCAGGAAGAGGCTAAGGGTCGACCGTGGCAGTCCTCAGGGAGAATGCGGATGAGGAAAATGAGCTGGCCGAGCAGCAAATGGTGGGTGACACTTTGAGGCTCTACCACCACCACCACCAGGAGGTCCAGCCCGACCACTGGGAGCTTGCGGGCAGAGGTAGGCACAACTTTAGGCAGCGGAGGCCTGTGACCACGGCGCACCTGAGATGATTCAAGGTATTATCTGTGTCTACTAAACCCTTTTTTCAGTTCTTATAGACACATGAGTGAATCATTCTTTCATTGTCGCTGCCCTTTTTCGGAGCTCGGAGATTCTGACGGAGCCGTTGGCTCGATCCTTACGGCTAGAGACTCCTACGAGAGAAGACTCGACAATTACGCACTGGTTCCGGCTATGTGAGATTACTCTAGTAGTTTAGAGCTTCGGCTGGGATCTTCTTGTAGCGGCGTCGAGGCCTTACGATGTCATCATGGGAATGGATTGGTTATCTACAGTACATGCTCATATCGACTGCATTAGGTGCTAGGTGCGATGTGTTCGCACTGATGGGAGCATGTTCACCTTCACTGGTGAGAATGGAGAATTTGCTGTGTAGGATGGACTCACGCAGAGGAGAGGACAGCCCATCACTCATGGGTTGGCTATCCTCATCCTAGGAGCAGTTGACATGTGGAGTCTGAGAATAACTGCACTGGTGGATCAGTATGCAGACATTTTTCCCGACGATGTTCCAGGACTACCTCCTCGTAGAGAGGTAGAATTTTATATTGACCTGTATCCCAGGACAACCCCAATATCCAACCCAGCATATCGGATGGCTCTTGCTGAGATTTGAGAGCTACGGGTACAGCTGGAGGACTTGCGGGGAAAGGGATTCATCCGACCTAGTGTTTCACCCTGGGCTTCCCCGATTTTTTTCACCAAGAAGGCGGACAAGAGCTTACGACTGTGAGTCGATTACCTTCGCCTAAAACAAGTGAATTTGAGGACAATTATCCACTACCAAGGATTGATTTCCTCTTCGATCAGCTCAAGGGAGCACGGTGGTTCTAGAAAATAGACCTAAGGTCAGCCTATCATCATCTCAGAGTTCGGGACATGGACGTGCAGAAGGCAACCTTCAAATGTCGGTATGGCCACTATGAGTTCTTGGTTATTCCTTTCAGCATAACCAACGCTCCAGTGGTGTTCATGAGTCTCATTAATACAATCTTTCAGCCATACCTCTATCTATTTTTTTTTGTCTTCATCGACGTCATATTGATATACTCGACCACTGAGGAGGAGCAAGCCTATCACTTGCGGGTTGTACTGGACACACACCGAGAGCACCAGCTTTATGGTAAGCTCTTGAAGTGTCATTTTTGGTTAGGTGAGTTCCACTTCTTGGGGAACGTCATCTCTGAAGAGGGAGTTATGGTGGATACTGTGAAGATCGAGGAAGTGAAAACTTGGGAGCCACCGAGGAGCGTGACAGAGGTGCAGAGTTTCTTGGGGCTAGCTGGGTACTACCGGAGATTTGTGCCAGACTTTTCCAGAGTTGCGACACCACTCTTAGATTTGATGAAGAAGGGGAAACCCCTCGTGTGGTCAGACAGATGTCAGCAGAGCTTCCAGGAGCTGAGACAGTGACTGACCAGCACACCTATCTTGAGGCTACTGGAGGAGGGAGTAGGGTACGTACTCTACTGCAATGCATTAGGGACCGAACTCGGATATGCCCTGATGTAGGAGCGGGAAGTGATCCCCTATGGATCACGTCAGTTGAGGCACCATGAGTAGAACTACGCTACCCATGACTTGGAGTTAGCAGTAGTGGTCTTCACATTGAAGATGTGGCGATACTATCTGATGGGAGAGCGCTTTACAGTCTACTCTGACCACCATAGTCTCAGGTAAATCTTATCGAAGAAGGACCT
Organism: Viscum album; assembly: GCA_963277665.1. Classification (NCBI taxonomy): domain Eukaryota; kingdom Viridiplantae; phylum Streptophyta; class Magnoliopsida; order Santalales; family Viscaceae; genus Viscum; species Viscum album. Next base: position 1,499,717,968 of record OY728122.1, on the reverse strand, counting down.
AAATCTGAGACAGCGGCGATGACTCGAGTTCCTCCAGGACTATGACTTTGAGATAGTCTATACTCCTAGTAAGGGGATTGTTGTAGTCGATGCTCTCAGTATGAGGACGGGCATCCAGCTACTCTGGGAGGCGACGGAGCAGCTAGCCGCTTTATAGATATCCTTCGTGGATAGAGATGGAGAAGCCTTTCTTTAGTCACTCATAGTCACTCCTCCACTACTGCAGCGAGTCATAGAGGCACAGCGTGAGTACGCCGACTGTGAGACGCGGCGTGCGCAGATATCCTCAATACATGCACCTGATGGATTCTCTGTAGGGGGAGAGCATGTAGTCCTTTTTAGATGACGTACCATGGTACTAGTTGCTTTACAAGAGGAGGTGCTGAGAGAGTTTCACACTTCCCATTTAGCGGTACATCCAGGAGTGGCGAAGATGTACCCAGATCTCAGAAGATATCACTGGTGGCCGGGTATGAAGAAGGTTGTGGCAGAGTTCATTTCTCGATGCCTCACCTTCTAGCAGGTGAAGGCAGAGCACCAGGTACCAGTAGGCTTGGTACAACCCATGGAGGTCCCGGAGTGGAAGTGGGATGGGATATATATCGACTTCGTGATAGGACTTCCACACACATCCAGAGGTCACAACCCCATTTGGGTGATTGTCGACCGACTCACCAAGTCGACCCACTTCTTACCCATCATAGAGCAGGGATCAGTAGAGAGCTTGGGACGTCTCTAAATTCAGGAGATTCTACAGATTCATGGCATTCCATCATCTATCGTCTCCGATCAAGATGCCCGGTTTACTTCCCGGCTTTGGAAGGGGTTGTAGGAGGCATTCGAGACACTCGAGGACATGCTCCTTGCATGTGTCCTCGACTTTAATCGCAGTTGGGAGGACCACACATCCTTGGTGGAGTTCTCGTAAAACAACAGCTACCACTCCACCATCGGGATAGCACCATACAAAGCGTTGTACGACTAACCATGCAGATCACCACTGTGCTGGACAGACCCTGGGGAGTCAACACTTGTGGGACCAGAGATGGTTTAGGCCACGACACAGAAGTTCCAGGTCAACCTGGAGCAGATGAGGAAAGCTCAAAGCCAGTATAATTCTTATGCTGACAGGAGGCAGAGACCACTAGAGTTCGAGGATGATGACCACGTATTCTTATGGGTCTCACCTTGATGTGGATTACGGAGATTTGGCCGAGGCAGAAAGTTGTCTCTGTGCTTCATCGGACCATTCAAGGTCCTCAGTATGATTGGAGAGGTGGCTTATCGCCTAGATCTAGCACCTTAGTTGCACTGAGTTCATGACGTCTTCCACGTATAATAGCTGAGGAGATATGTGCACGACCCAACACATATGATTGACCATGGGGAGCTGGACATTGTTGATGGGGAGACTTTTATGGAGGTCCCATTAGAGATTGAGGATTGAAAGGATCGGGTCCTACGTGGATGGTCGATTCCTCTAGTGCGCATCAGATGGTAGCACGAGAACCTCCTGGAGAGCACTTGGGAGCGGGAGGCTCAGATGCGTTCTCAGTACCCACATTTTTTTCCCTAGTTTTTGATATATCTTTATGGTGATGTAAAGACCTGAGGTGGGAGTAATTTAAAAACCCGTAAAATTCAGGGGAAATTTTTTCTTAATTTTCTTTGGGATTTTACAAGAATTCGGTTTCTGACGGTACCTGATTCCGAGGCCCGGTGTGCCCGGAATCAATTTCCAAAGTTTAGCTTGGGTACGTTCAGTGAACGAACGAGCGTGTTTTCCTAACTTTTGGACCGGTGCTCGGAATAGAATTCTGAGGGCACCAATGGATTCGCAGTGCCGATTTTCACTTAAGAGGACTTTCACCTCGATGGAAGATGATCGGGTTTGAGAGTTGGTTTTTGGGTTTCACGTGGATTAATAAAATAAAATAACTGACAACTAATTTTATCTTTGTTGAACCCACAACATGTGGATAGTGTTGGTTAAAAGCTCCACATGGGAGTTGGTGGTGGGATCGCCACACCCTAACCTCCCATGGGATGATAATTAGGGTGGGGACCACCCGAGCAGCATAACCACCCATGAGAGGTTATGACATGGGTTCTACACGGGGCTTAACCCCGCATTTAATAGGAGGGGAGGAAATCTCTCAATACTCCCCAATTAATGTGGGAGAGCTTCATGGACTCTAACTCCCCACTTAATGGAGGAGAATAAAACCTCCTCAACCCCCCCAATTAATGGGAGGAAACTCCTTGACCCTTTCCTTGTTAATTAGTTGGGGACCACCTGGGGCCCTAAACCCCCCTCGATGCTCCCCAAATTAATTATGTCATCCCCTCATGTAATTAATTTGGCGGAGCCTCTCCACTTTTGATTTTTGTTTTGAGTTGTTCCAGCCATAATGAACTTAATTAAGTGGGTACCACATAATTAATTTCCTCCACCAAGATTAATAGATTATATTCTATTATTTTGGCCACGTTCTTGTGCCTTTTGGGTTGAGAGATTGAGAGAACCTTTTTCTCCAGCGAAGAACGCCGACGACGCTTCTTCCCCGACCTTCTTCGGCCTTTTTCCTTGGAGACCCCCATTCTGACGTGGTGCTTCTGTGATGACCCTCCTTCCTCCCTCTTCGTCATCAACGCACCAATGCACGAACTCGGATGTGGAAGCGTGCGGTGAGCGACGTCATCATCTTCCCCCGCGACGCCGCTTTCCGCGATGCTCTTCGAACATCATCTCATTATCAAGGTAGGGGTTTTTGTTTTTTCCGTGAATCCATCCTTTTCCATTATTCGTCTTTATCTTTGGTCCACTTGATATCAACTTATCGGGTGGAGGTCATACTGCACGAACTCGGCCGACTCTCCTCCCCCATTATGTTGTTGTGTTGTTGCAGTTCGATAGAAGGTGGCGTAGTGCAACAGCACCGCGCGGAAACCTGGAGAAATGCGTCGAAGATACGCGGCGTCGTCACATCGCGCCGTTGAGGCCAAAAGAACCCGCGACCGAATTCGGGCCGCAGCAAAGGGGAGCGGCGCCATCGCGCCGTGCTGGTCGGGCAAGGCTGCGGCTCGAATCCACAGCGGTGCAAGGCCGAGCAGCTGGAATCGCGGTCCACCAGCACCTCAGAAGGGCGGGATCCCGGCGGTCCCGCGACAGCAGCACCGGCCGGCCGGACTGGACCGGCCGACTGAAGGAGCCCCCCCCCCACATGGGGGCCATGGTTACTCAAACCGAGGGGCAGTTCCCCCCCTTCCGCTTTGCTCGGCGTGGCCGAGCTGGCCATGCGGGCCGCACACTGCGCGCAGGCAGGGCCGGGCCGCGCAGGCCGACCCAGGCCACACTAGCCGGGCTGCGCCGCACCCAAATAGACCGGACCCAGACACGGGTCGGGTCGACCCGGTTCGGGCTGACCAACGGGGTCTCGGGCCGGGTCTGTCCGGGCCCAAAAGTCCCTTTTTTCGGACCTCTTTTGGTCGTTTGCCATTAACATGGGCTACGGACCTCTGATTGACACACCGTTAGTTGTGATGTGATCCTTGAATCGAGACAGTCGTTTCGGTATATTACACTCAAGGTTTTGGAGACCATTGGGTTCGGCCGGGTTGGTTCGAACACGAAACCAACCAGGCCCTTGGAGCGGAAACACTTATAACTTTAGCTCTAGATGTCCGATTGATGTACAAAAAACATTGTTGGATTCCTCTTAGTAAGACAGACCATTTGGCATACTCCGCTTGAGGTTTGGATGCAGACGGAGTATGGGCGGGTTGGATTTGACTTAAAAACCAACCGGAATCCAAGAATGAAAAAGTCAATAACTCTCAGACCGGGTGTCAGATTGACGCAACATCTGTCACGTTGAGTTCCTTTTGACGTTATGGAACATTTGGATACATCAAATCCGGACTTCGTGTTCTTTGATTATCATCCCTAGGCTCATGGAGCGGACCCTCACCGAATGAGCTTGCTATGTGTGGGAGCCCTTGAGATGGCTCCAACTGCGACGATGATGAAGACTGTACGGGAATGCTCCGTGGATTCGTCAACGACGACTACAAAACTCAGCGATCCTATGTAGATCATTGCATACTGATCCTGTGTGGATCATATCCTGTGTTGGTCAGTGCTCAGCGGTCCTGTGTGGGATAGCACATACCTATCCTATGTGGGTCAGATCCTGTGTGGGTCATTGCAGGGGTTAGTACCTACCGATCCTCTGTGGGTCTGACAGATTAGATGAATCAATGGCTACATCTGATCATTTATATCATCTTACAAAGAAGAATACCTGTGTGAGATGAGTCTTGAATTTCATTCATTATCTTCGATATTATTTACTTGCATTCCTATGTGGATTGGTTGTGTTCTCCTGTGTGGATGTGATCGAACTTGGGCTCGGATTTTGGAGACAAACTGCAATTGATGACTTAGGTATATGTATGGGCATATACCTAAGAAGTGTTGGATGTTACTTCATGATTGTATCTTTCCTTTGTGGTTTATCCTTTGTGGATTCTGGGAGACCTTTGGGGTCCTGGGGTCCCTACTATGTAGCGTATAATCACCCCTGCATGGGCTATGCCCACACTACATTGTGTTGGATGCAGACGAAGAACTACGCTGATCGTGGTTGAGGCTAGTGGAGCAGTCAGTACCTGGAGGTGGACCACTTGGTGGGACTTACATGGAGCGGACGGCTGGGCCGAAGAGCTAAGGTGGTTATCTCTACCCACCATTCAGGTGGGATTTCCAGTGGATGGCTCGGCATTGCTGCTTTACTTCCATTGTTGTACTTTCATTCCAGTTGTACTTTACTTTCAGTTTGGGTTTGTATTCTAGCCCATTTACTTTTCGCAGTTACTTTTGTAACAAGTTTTACTTAGTGTTTACTTCTGCTGGTTTACTTTGTGGTTTTTGTTTACTTTCTAAAGGTAATGTCTTCCCCTTTTGTCGGGATTTACTCCTTGGTGCTAATCTCCAGCCCCTGGCCTATGGAAGGCGGGCTTGGGGTAGTCACGGCACAGGCCCCGAGGACGGTTCGTGAAAATTTATGCCAAATAAACACTTTGGTTTTTATAGAATAGAAATGTTATTTGAGTTGGAGTTCCATCAAGTTTTTTACACACATGTTTAATGTTATTTTTAACCTTTAGTTTATATATCATATTTTTTGTTGAGATAATTATGGGTTATAGTCTACCTATTTAAGATTTCACCACACTTCATTGTTATCACGGAAGATTTATCTTTCAATACTTTTCTATGAATAAGCATTAAGAATGTGGTAACATTGTATGGAGTAAATCATTCAATTTTTTATCGTACTGTAGTTATTTTCTGAATCTCTTGGAAAATTATTCATTAGGATTTTGTTATAATTTTTTGTTTCATTACTACAATAAAACATAAAACCCTAAAAAATATGTAATGATATTTTTAATGGATTTGAAAGGGTTTTATGAGAAATAACTACATAAAGATGAGATTTCTTGAAATAATATATCCCACTTGAGAATTTTTATATATCCCTATATAATACATTAAGGATATAATAAAATAAATCAATTATACTGTAATAATTTGGATGAAACAAATCTATTGGTACATGAGAATGATGATGATATGGAAATTAAATACAATGTCATTCATCAAAAAATAAGGATTGAAAACAATTGACTTAAATATTTTTATTTTAATCATTGAAATGATATAGATCTTTTTATCAGTGAGTAAGTGAATCTATGTACCTATATATGGATGAAAGAATGGAAAAATGTTTTCTCAAGTATATTGGTCCCTTTGATATATATGATTTTATCTTGCGAGTAGGATATCATTTATTTCTTCTCTTGTGCAACCCATATGTTCTCAATTTCATTCACATATGACTTCAAAGGAAGTTAATACATGGTCAATAACATTTTCTAAACATAAAGGTAATACCACTAGACCATGATAATTCCGATGAGGAATAACTAGTAAGGATTTTTATCTAATATTAAGTGTTTTATGAAACAACAACACATAACTTTTGAAAGTTATTTGTTGAAATAAACACATTTAGTAAGCTACAGAATAAAATGAGGACATAATGAGGAAAAACAACCCTTAGTTTTTTGGAAATAAAGTTATGTATTTATAGGGAGAAATTTATTTTATAGAGGTATAATATAATTATCTGGTATTTTGAGGAACATATTTTTTAAAATAAATTTAATCATTTATATGTATACCATTAAATAAATTAATGATATTAGTTTATGTTACATGAAGAAACTATGATTATATTTAATTAAATTTAAAAAATGAAAATATATATTTAAATGAAACAATTTTTTTATCATGTGTTACATAAAACACCATGTTTATATTATACTATACACAATACTAGGATAGAATGTGTTACACAAAAAACTGAGTTTTAACAAAACCATGACGTTTAATTAATATTTTGATTCAAATGTAAGTGTTATTGTCTAGAAATTAAACCTACTGATCTGAATAATAATAGATTATATTTATATAAAATTGAAAATGGGTTTATATAAATGAATAATTTGGATAAAAAAGTAATTTTTTTTGTAATGTCTTTATATACTTCATCCATATATTTTTTCTTAAAAAATATTATTTCCTTCTATTTTATTAACACTAATAAAAATAAGGGTTCACCCTTATAGAAAAATATTTTTGTAAAATAAATCCCATTTTTTATTCATCATGAAAAAATCATCATAGGTTAAATGTTTTGGTTTTTTAGTAGAGGTTCATTTTTTATTTATAAAGGAAAATATTATATTTTAATTGAAATTTACATTTTCAAATAATTTATTTATAATTATAAATTATATTTCACATTGGTTTTAATATATCAGTATATAAAATAATAGTCAATTAATAAATTTTTTATAATTCTAATCAATTTAATATATATTTTGATAATTTTTTTTTTGAAATTTTAAAGATTTATCATTGAAAACATGCATTCTCTTCACATATACAATATTATTTCTAATATAAAATTTCAAGTAATGCGAGGGGAATTTTTATAAATGTATTTAATATTGTTAATATTCATAGTTTATATAACTTAATAAGATAAAATTAATTGTTTACATATATAAATAATAAAAAATGAATAAATATTTAATGTGGTTGTGGTAAAAATTAATCTACTAGGGGTTAAACTAAAATTACATGAGTAAATAATAACCACAAAAATATCAAAACCCGATTTATTTTTAAATATTTATGCCTTGTATATTATATTACAATTATTTTTTTAATATTAAATCCTTTTTACTTGAAAAAATATTGGTCTAATTATTTTTTTCAAAAATCATGAATTATGATCCTCGCCTCACAAAGAGAGGCCAACCCTTATCCTCACCTATTCACTCCACAAAACCCAATTTTCATGTACAATAACTTCAAAAATCACTTCCCAAAATCACTCATCTCATTATATAATCCATACTTCGTACAAAATTCTATCGGGTTGAGGGTTTGGGTGGAAAACAATGGAGGATACCTGAAAATATGAAACATTAATCAATGAGAGTTTTTTATTTCTTCCTCCACCATCATAAATTCTTATTATAACATTATGATATAACATCAAAATTATCAATAATATACTTATATGATGATATGTTATGGAATTGACCTACCACCATCTCTACTTCCAACGAATGGGTTATGAAATCCTCATTTCTCTATTAGGTGGACTACCTCATCACGAATTGATGTCAATAATTTTTTAGTCAACTAATTTATAAGATATTAATAATGATGTATTAAATATTTTTTTTATTTATATATGAAATTATTATTCTTAATGAATTATTAAATCTCACATACGTTATTTTTTTCAAAATTATAAGAATATAATAATGTTGTTTGTGTGTATGTTGGACTAATGCTTTGTCAAGTGATGAGACTATTTAATTATTTAAATAGAAGGTAATAATGATGTTTTTAAAGTTAATAAGTGATATATTTAATTAAAAATATTTTTTTATTTATAATATAAAAGTAAATATTATTTTATTCAATCTGAAAAGGCTATGGAAATGATATTTACACATACTTATGACTTACCATTTCAAAAAATGATGTATTACATTTTAAATAATTAAATTTAATTGAATAAATTGAATAAAAATATATATAATATATATATAATATATAAATAATGATTAATATTGAGGATAATATAAATTCATGATCATTTACTGATTAAAAAAATAAATGATAAAAAAACTTGAAATAAAGGATTTATTACCTTAAATATATCATTAATAAAGAATAATTACTAAATGGGTAACTAAAAGTAATAAGCAAATAATATATGGTATTATAAATAAAAATATTCTTCTATTTAATATTTAAAATATAAATATATTTATTTTTTTAGGTTGAATTAATTTATACGATGGAAGTCAAGTATTATTGTAATAGATTTAACTTATCTATTTTATTTTAGAGAGACATTGGAGAACTCCACATTAATTTCATTTGTGTTGTTTATATAATTAAAATTTAAAATTTAAAATCATGAATGAATTTATTTTCATTAAATTTAATGTTCCGTTAGATGTTACTCTTTAATTGGTATTTGGATTCATAATATTACTAAATTGGTTTTGGATTTCCAACTCACATTTAGTTTCTCTCAGACACAATCCATATTTACTACCTTTTTTATATAGTGTTTACATTAAACCTAAATCTATTTTATGAATCTCATAATAAACATTATTTTTATTTACATATCAATTTTATCTCCTCTAATGTAGTTAGATTACAGTTCCACTTTTGCAAAAGTGGTAGTGAAATTTTATCTCAACATTCATTATTCGAGACATGTGTTATGTTATGAACCAGTATTATTTTATAATATATATAAATAGAACCATTAAAATTTAATATAATTAATTTATTATTTATCGTAATATTATATGGTTCAATAATTATTACTAATTCATGGGGCTTATATTTTTAGGTAACCAAATTGGTTGAATATTTTATTTTATAATGTCGTCTACTATTGGAATTGATTATGATTATGTTTCAGATGAAAAAGTATTATTATCTATTTCTCAATAATCACATTAATATTAATATATTATTCAAACTTCATGAAAATAAAATTTATCATTAATTTTCCTCTATTTATATACCCAAGAGTTCATAACGACTCTTATCAAGGAGAATTGTATTTTTGTCAATTTGATTCTTCCAAACTACATTTTATATCATTGTTATCAGATTTTGTCTAAAATTTCATTTAAATGATATATTAAATAAATTTAAATCAATGATTTACTATTTAAAAAAATTTAAAGGAATAATCATGTTTTTTAAATAAAAATTTCAGACTGGACTATAAAAAAATTTCAAGGGAATGTTTTTTATAGTATGAAATAATTTTTCTTCTATCTTGGACATTATTTTCATTAATTTTTCCTTTATTAACTTTTTAATATTTCTTCAATGAAAAATCATTATCCAAATATTTAATTATTTAATAATTTAATTTCAATTTAGAATGTTTATCTTCCTCATGAAATGTATCGAATTATTTTTCAGGGCTCGTTTAATTTTACCCATCATTATATTCAACAAAAATAATATAGAAGAAGATTTCTGATTTAAATTTTCTTTTTTAAAATAAAAAAAATATTTTTTCATAAATATTTTTAGTGATATTCCATAGCTTCCCTAGGTTATGATGTAAATTTTCAAAGAAAAGGACATCCCAAGTGTTTAATGTTTTTAAAAAAACATTCAATGAAATGTTATCTCGCGCATGAAAAATTAAAAGATATATTTAAATATAATTATATATACAATATGATATCCTTTGATGTAAAATATTACTTATTAGGCATATTTTCTGGTGATACCATTCTTATTGATTATTGTAATGTCTTATAATGAAAATATGTTTATGAAACCTGTTTCCCTTCAATGGGGGAATTCCAAGATAAAATTCATATAAAACGGTTTATCATCCCTAGGTTATAATAATATCAAATTATAATTAAATAAATATATTTTTGAATGGATTATGATATGATTAAATGATGAAATATTTATGAAACATTTTTCAGTTTTAAATGTGAAGATATGATGAAATGTTCCTAAATTCCATCTTCATTTAGCCAAGTAGGATTTTATTAATTTTTTATGATCTTCTGAATAACATATGTATAATTTTTATTATTTTTTAGGGGGACATATATCCCCTTCGAAGTAATTGGGTAATGATAAATTTTTTAGGAGCTTATACGGTTCATGATTCGTTATATCATGTCCTAAATGGAGGTAAAAGTGGTTGTTAAAAAAAGAATAAAAAATAAGGTATATAGGTTGTTGGAAAATTTATTTTCAGAGTTCATTAGTTATTGTCCGTATCAAAACATTTAATGAATATATTTGTTAGTAGCCCTGAAATTTGATTTTAAATGATTATGAATATGAGATTATTATATTTCATATACCAATGTTATGCTCTCTTGGATAATGGTATTTTTCCACATTTTGATTCCTATATTATTAAATAAAATTATTTTTTCCATGAATAAATATTAGTATATTTGATATGTTGGGTATCTTTTCAAAATGTTATAATCATGTTTTGAAACACTTTTATCTTGTTCCTATTACGTATCACCCTTTTTTTACCTATACAATGAAACTGAGCAGACATTATATTTTGTTATATTTCCCCAGGACATGAAGAAAGGTTTTATATAGTGTCTGTCTATAAGATAACATAATCAGAATATCTTTTTTTGGACACATTTAATATCACGAATGAATTATGAATATTGTCTTACATGTTTCAAAAGGCACTAAACAGTTACATTTATAAATAATTTGTTTTTGTATTGTATTTTATAATAATATAAACTGATGTAATATCTATGCATGAAAATCATGGGTAACTATTGTCTTCTCCATGATGATCCATGAACGAGATGGTGGGATGCTACAGTTCTAGGGAAGAGGAATGAAAAAGTAGGGTTTAAATAAAATCGATATATTTTATAGTGATCTTCTATCAAAAGTCAGATGTAATATGCATGTAAATTGATTTTATTTTCCAACATATGTTTCCTAGGATTTTAACATAGAATTCCAATCATTACAAGGAACATATGAAGTTCTCATATATGGTATCATGAAATGAGAAGATAAAATCCTAAAGGATTTAAAAGGGTCAGTAGTCATATAATCAATATCTATTCATAATATTTAAAAATAGCCGATATACTGATTTAATTTATAAGATTATAATGGATAATATTTTCTTGTTTGGATGTTCAGGAATGACTAGAGTTCCTCCTACCCCACATGGAGGTCTCAATGGATTCATTAATATAAATATAAAAATAATGAATCACCGGATGGAAAAACGATATTATGGAATTGGAAACATAATTTCTCTAAATATTCTTTTGTATGTATTAAATTACCACAAAATTAAATCCAAATTTCAATATATGGGATATCAATGTTTTTTTATGGTGGAAATAAATATTTATATATCTTGTGGATGATCATGTAACATTTATATGCATTTTAAATGTTTTGATAGATCAATGTAGTTGTATAAGATCTTCCATTCCACTATATTGTACGAAGTAGTCATATCAATCATGACCAATTGGTTACCGAAACTAGAAATTAAGAATTAAGATTCATCACACATTGGATGAGCCAGCATAGAAAAATTGTGTTGTACATAATATAGTGAAATAAAATATTCATATTTTACTTTTATTGTCTTGTGCATTTATTGTGTCCATATCATTAATTTATACATACATTTATAAAGTAACTTTTTATTTCATCTATAATTCTAATTTCATATGTGAAGGATGTTTTTAGGCCTCTTGTAAAAAAGAAATTGAGAATCATTGATTATCATCGATTACATTATGTTTTTTGGAGAACAATGATGTTTTAGTATTTTATTTATTGAAATGAAATATTTGAATGTATTTATAAAAATTTATTAGAACATTTATAATAAATATTACATCAATAATTATATTTTTTGAGTCCACATTACTATCCTTAATGTATATTCACGTGTCTTTCTAGGAGAATGAATATCAATGTAGATTTGATCTATTAATGATCTTTTATTGTTGAGTCATTTGATGTAACTATATTCTATTTAAATAGAGAAATTATTCCTTAGGTTGTGATATTCATTTAGATTCTATTTATTTTACATTTTTTTTTAGTTTTATTTTCTGGTCTTCCACTAGTGATGGATTTTTTTTCTTTATAAATACGTGACTAGGTAATCATCTCAAATCCATCCATTCACACTGTATAAATCCAACTAAATTGAATCAAATAAATGTTTAGTCGAATCATATGGTGTCTAAGGGATTCATTCAGTTGAGTGTGACATATTTCAATGAAGTATTTATTTTTTCTACTATAGTTGATGGAACCCTTCACATCAGTATTTTCTATCAAAATCTCAATCATGTTATAGTAAAGAAGAAGTATTTATTACCCATAAATAATGTTTCTGTTGATCACGTATATGTTGTCATGAATTTCTTCAATGATTGATCTTCAATATTTTTTATCACCATATTAGGAAAATTCTTTATGATATTAATAAATCCACATTAATGAGTGGATATGGTAATTGCGAGTATTTTAATCATTTTTTTCCAACCAATTCACCAGCTACGTTTATAAATATGGTGAATAAAATGTGCACTAGATCCTCAATAATTTCAGTGTTTTATTTGTGTATGACAACATAGTATACTATGAAATTGTCTAGGATCATTTGAGAAATTAAAATCATGTAATGATACAAATGTAAATTTTCCAAATTCATGAAATGTTGTACTTTGGAGATGTGATCATAGAAAATTGAATCATCATTGATCCAAAAAGTGTAAAAAAATTATAATTATTGGAAGAAATTTGGAATTAGCATTTGATTTGGATATTTTTGGGCATAGTGGCGTACTACCTCTCTATGAAAATGTATTTTGCTGTGTTTTCCCTCAATTGAACACTCTCACTCAAAAGTTCTTCATGATTGTATTATATTCTACAATAAAGAAATCATTCTTATAGTAGAAATTTCATTTGACCTAAAACCCAATAGTTATTCTTGTAGATTGTTATATATAGTAATGTGGTAATCTCTTATTCATCAGGTTTAGGGTTGGGTCATTTTCACATGAGAAGTTATCCTGTAGTTAGTTATGATTCTTGTCGGGTTGGGCCTCCTAAGAAGAAAAATATATAAATATATCATGAAATATATGCTTTGATGCACACTATGAGAAGTATAGTGTGAAAAAATTTTATATGATGGTTTAATTTTTACTCAGGACAAAAAATATTTTGTGACATATTACCAACAAAATATATGTTTATTCACCCATGGTAATGGGGAGTGTACCTATAATCATTATACAAATACTTTTACTAAACACTTGATAAAGGAAATATCATTACTAATGCACTTAGTGGGAAACATCAATCAATGGGTGTAAAGGATTCATCAAATAGTTGGAATATAATTGATATATTTTATTAATATGCATAGAAAGTATTGATTAGAATTTAATTTAGTGATTTTGGTGAGTTTCCAGTGGAAACCCTTTCTTATGAAAATGATTCCTCTGAGTATTTTCTTAATGATGTGTTACAGGGATTATGGTTTTATTATATTATGAGGAGACCATGAGTGAATATTATATATACTTAGATAGTAAAATTTTAATCCATAATGGCTATGTTTTTATACCACACATATGGAAGGATTTCATTTGGTTTTTCATCATACCCTGTGGGTGGTACACCCTGAAAAAATAATGATTTTTTATGAATGGAGGACCTTATTCTAGTTTACATGTATGTAACTTGGAATTGATTATTTTACTGTTAGATGTAATTTTTTAAGATGGTTATTTTCATATATCCAAATCCTTAGGTTATTCATCAAACACACATTATTCCTTCCCAAAAGTGGGATGAGATATAGATTAATTTCATGGTTTAGTTTCTATAAACCACTCATTGAATGAATGCATAATTTTTTTTTCTTTAAATGATTAAAATAATCATCTCAAATTATTCTTATTCTTGTTAAAACATATGTTTTGGAAATGAAATATATTTATGTATAGGATAACATTAGATTTAAATGTTTTTTAATCTTTCGTCATTTTCAATGGTGATCCAATGTTAACGTATCATTATTTAGGATTATTCTAGGAAGATCTAGAATAATAGTATACAATTTACCCTGAAACCCATCATCAAATATATTGTAAAAAAATACAGAAAAATCAATTTTGGAGGAAAAACATTATTCTTCGTTCCTTGAAATTAGAGGTTAGTAGGTTATCAATATGGTTATAGTCATTGTTTTCTATAAGAATAGTTTATAGTAGTCCATTAATATGAATTAAATTGATATGTTTCTGATGTCCATCCATGCAAATATCATCATTCATGGTCAGATAATAGTTATTCTTCCCGTATTTGACCTAGTTTTATTGAAGATATGTGAAAAGGGACAAAATATTTCACTAGATATTGTTTAGATAAAAAATGATTTTATAATTCATGATAGAATATTAGTAAAAAATGTATATCCTATTAGGAGATATAAAAATTACACATAATATTTTACCTATAGAGAAATATAAATATCGAATTTTCAATAAGGGGGTAATGTAAAGTCAGAGTCAAATGATATAAGGTATTATATATAATAATATAGTTATGAAAAAATGTTCAATAATCTTATGTTTATTATACTAGATTTATTGTGTGTTTGGAGATTGTAAATACGTAAGGTATGGGTACTTCTTGTCCTAATTACATTTCATTACGATTTACGCCTTATTCACTAGTTATATCTTTTGTTGGGTTAATATAATTCCCATAAATGATTTATTTTATTTTTATCCTGAAATTTATGTGAATATTCATATCTATTTTATGATATCTCTATGATGGTTTTAATGTTTCAATAGATACCAAATTAGTATTGTTTTTTCTGTCATTTTGGATTTGTTGAGATACATTCCATAAACATAAAAATTCATATTTTAAAAATTGTTTTAAAAATTGATTATTTAAGAAAATATTCAAGGAAAAGGATTTTAAAAATGTTTTCCTGTTTTCAAAAAATATTTATAAGCATTCAATATGGTTTCGATGAAATAGTTTTCAAAAAATAATTTATATATCTTCATTAGTTTTCAATGGGTTTTCCAAAAAATAGTTATCAAATTTTTTTCATGATTTCATTATAATTTTTCACAGTGTATTAAATGAAATGTTTTTCATATTTTTTTCATTAAATCCTTATAAGATTTCAATTTTATTTTCAAAAAAATGGATCTCAAAATGTATTATTTATGTAAAACATTTTACATTGTGGAATGGATATTTTAAATTAACATTTTTTTAGATGACATGTCAAAATTGTTTTCCATATAAGATGACATATGATGATGTAGCTCATTCCTTTATAGGAAATTAGAAAAGTAATATCAGTCATGTTATTATTTTTAATAGTTCATGTCATAATATTAGGATGTTTATGACACATTTCTATCTCCCATTTGATATATTCTTTGGAAGCCTGTATTTTTAAACATGTTAGTATTGGATTAAATAACTAGAGAAAAGAACTATATTCTATTAGATATAATGTAATGAAATGTTTAGGATATCCATTTAGTTTAATGGGTAATAATATCAGGATAATGAAAACCATCTATTTTTATGGGTCATGATATGATGGAATTTTTGTTGTATTGTTGTATATGTATTAATAATTTCATTATAAGATGGTTGGGAGCTATATGTCCCTCAAATGAATTGGGTATGATATATATATCATGTGATAAATACAGGAATAAAGTTGATGAGAATGATCAACTATGGGAATATGGGAAATCCTGATCCATTACACGGAATGGTCTACGACAAGGATGGTGAGGCATCTGTCCCATTAGGTGTTGTCACCATGAGGATGGAAGATGGGGAAACCTGATCCATTATGGGTGGATATAGAATCCTGGACAAATTTTGGAATAAAGGAAATCCCCATTACTTATGAGGAATTGGATGTGACTGGGCGTAGTGTTTTCTTTCACCCAATATGTGCAGTCCCCATGAAGTGTTATGATAAGTTCAAATTATCTTTATTGATATATAGTGAATGATATTACATTCTTATGTGTATTAAAAAATCCCATGTATTTCTCCTGGGTTATGCATACATGGATAATGTTCCTAATTATTTGGTGATTCATATCTTATGAACTACTAATATTTATTACATAGTAATTGTTTGTGATCTTGGATACATCGTTTATAATATTCTAATATCATTATCTCATTCTCATAACATTATTCTCATGTTCATGCAAATATATATCGCTTATTTCACCTTACTAATCATCTAAGATCACACATTTTTATTTTTACATAACTTGGATTGGAAGATATTTACTAATTATTATGTGTATATGAAGGGTTCTAGTCATGAAGAACCAAGTGGGAGATTATTTAGATCATTATATACTAGTCTATATGTTTTCAGGATTCTAAAGGAACTAAACTAATTCCATATTTTGTTCAATATATTTCATGTATTAAGTATTACAAAAAAGATTTTTAATATTAATTCATGATAAGTGAGGGTCATTATATTCATAACAAAGAAACGTGTGACACTCATGGTTTAAATATCCTAGTTTATATGATATCATAATTCACAAAATCATTACGAATTGTCATATAGAATTTAATTAAATAATTACCATGAATGGAAAACCTTAATCATGAGGTTTTATTGATTGAAAATATTTTTCCATCCTAATGAAACACTAAAAGTAATTTTTATTGATTAAGTGTTTCCCCCACTATGATGTATGTACCTCACACTGGAATTTTATTAGTTGTAAGATGGAACCTGGCTAATGCTAATTGTGAAAGAAAGTGAAACGATTGTTCTCTAGTGTACACAAATGTTAAGGGATATATAATGAAAATTAATTTTTTGATAATCACACAACATTAAAATCTATGAATCATGATAGAGTTACAAACTATGAAAAGTGTGAAAATATTATGTAGAGTCCTTCATAATTTAATATCCATATTTATTTAGCGGATTTTATAATCCACTGGTTTTTGCGTGTTGGATTAGAACCCATGAAAAGATATATTCTATCATCCATTGTTGGTTGAATGTAAATGATATTTTGACTGTCTGCCATTGGGAAGGTTAATCCTATCAATGCTAGAAATATATCATGAATACAATCCATTTTTTGGGAAAAGTTCAAGAACATATTTTTTTGCAACTCAATTCCTCATATTTATCATAAAATTATGCGCATGGATTTCCATGAGCTAAAAGAAAAAATATGATTAATTAGTCTGTACATATAAGGAATATTTTAAAATAATTGTAAGGTACAATTTCTTTATTATCATCCATACTAAATGTATGGTTGATCATTTCTCCAATGGAGTAAAACATAGCCTCAAAAGGGTGTTACATATAAGAGACATCAGTATCAATAAATTGAATGAATGATGTGATATCAATGTGTAAATAGATTTTGTATTTTCATATCAATCTCATGGTTTTCATAAGAAGAGATAAATGGAATTGAATAGAATATATAAGAACCATTGAGAGAAGACAATTAGCATTAAATTAAACTAAATGTGTGGGGATAATCAAATATGGAATTGTTTTAATGGGAATACTATATGTTTTATATATGTAGAGGTAGATAATAATGTGGATAAATAAGAATATATTAGGAAGAAGAAATATAGTCAACCCAATAATGAGAATGATCCATAGAATTCACATTGCACAACTTTTTGTTACAATTACATGAAAATTGAGAATTATCCAAATATTATCATAAATAAAGGGGTTAATATTGATGATCAATGTAAAAAACTTCTGAAGACAAGGAAAAAATAGAAATATTATAAAATCATTGTGAATAAAGTGAATCATTTTAATTAGGGAATAATAATCCTCCCTTTCCTAGTTGGGAATTTCCTGTCCTATTTTGTATGACTGATCCCATTGAAAATAATTTTATTCAATTTATTGTGATATTTAATGAGATTACCTCCTTATTAAATATATATCTAATAATGAAATATGATTTTATATCATATTGGTACATGGTTGAACTCATGAATCAAATATAAATGTTTCTCACTAGATTAGAACTTATTTTCGCATTAATGGGTGAATTATCATTTTGAAGAATATATATCAATATGAAATATGAAAATAAAATTTATGGATACCATTATTTGTTAATGAATTTATGGTTGATCATATGATTATATTTATTGAAATCTCATTCAAGGGTTTGTGTGATTGAATTTAATAAATATTATGTATATTTTAAGAAACATTTATGTCAATTAAACCCTTTGGTTTTTGAAGAATTGAAATGTAATTTTAATTAGAATACCTTAAAATTTTTAGCACATATTTTTAATATTATTTTTGACCTTTAGTTTTTATATCATATTTTTTGTTGAGATAATTATGGGTTATATTCTACCTCCATACAATTTCACCACATATCAAAGCTATCTGAGAAGATTTTTATTTCAATACATTTATCAGAATATGAAATAAGGATTTGGTAATGTTGTATGGAATAAAACATTCAATTTTTTTTCTTATTATAGTATATTTCTGAATTTTTTGTAAAATTAGTCATCATGATCTCTTTATAGAGTTTAGTTTCAACACTGCAACAAAAAATCAAACCATATAAAATTTACAATGATTTTTATTAAAGTATTTCAAGGGTTTTAATGAAAAACACCTACATCAAGATGAAATGTCTTGAAAAAATATCTTACACTTGAGAATTTTTTTATATCCTTTTATAATCCTTTAATTATATAATAAAATAAATCTAATTTACTTGAATAATGTTGATTAATGAAATATATTGGTACATGAGAAAGATGCTAATATGGAAATTAAATATAAGTTCATTCATTAGAACGTAAGGATATAAAATAATTGGCATAAATATTATGATATTAATATTGGAAATGATATAGAACATTTGGTTTCTGGGTAAGTTGTTCTATGAACCTATAAATTAATTAAATAATGGAAAAACGTTTTCCCATGTATATTGGTCCCTTTGATATACGTGATTATATCATGGGAGTAGGATATAATATTTTCATTCTGTTGAGCCACCCTCAGGTTCATGATTTCCTCATTGAATTACATCAATGTAAGTAAATACATGATAAATAACATTTTCAGAACATAAGGGTAATACAACTAGACCATGAAATTATGATGAGGAATAAGTAGTTTGGATTTTTGATCAAATTGTGAATGTTTTATGAAACAACTCCACTCACCTTTTGAAAGTTTTTTGTTGAAAAATACACATTAAGGAAGAATATAAAGAACCTGAGGAAATAATGAAGAAAAATAACCTTAAGTTTTTTGGAACAAAAGAGATGAATTTATATGGAGATATTAATTTTGTTGAGGAATAATGTAACTATCTGATATATTGTGAAACATAGTGTTTTAAAATAAAGTTAATATTTTCTATGTTTTCCATTAAATAAATTATAGATATTTGTTTCTATTAAATATAGAAAATAAGTTTATATAGAATTAAATTTAGAAAAAAAAATATTATTTAAAATGAAAAAATCTGTTTATCATGTGTTACATGAAACCCCATGTTTATATTACAGTATACATAACACTAGGATATAATCTATTACACACAACATTATGTTTTTAACAAACCATGATGGATAATTAATAATTTGATTCATAGAAACTATTTTTGTCTAGATATTAAACCTAGTGTTATGAATAATAGTAAATTATTTTTATATTTAAATTATAATCATTTTATAAAATTTATAAATTTGGATAAAAAGGTAATTTATTTTTTGTAATGTCTTTATATACATCAACAATTTTTTTTCTAAAAAAGTTATTTCCTTCCATTTTGTTAAGGCTAATATAAATAATTTTTAACCCTCAGGGAAATATATTTTGGTAAAATATAGCTCATTTTTTAATTTATCATGTAAAAATCATCATAGGGTCTATGTTTAGGTTTTTTAGTAGAGGTTAATTTTTTGTTTATAATGAAAAATATTGGATTTTAATTGTAATTTACATTTTCAATTAATTTATTTATAAATATAATTTATATTTTACAGTGGTTTTAATATATCAGTAGTAAAAAATTAATCAATTATTCAAATTATTATAATTTTAAAAAAATTTAATATATATTTTGAAATAAAAAAATATCAAAATTTTGAAAATTTCTCTCTAAAAAATGTATTTTCATCATGTATACAAGATTATTTCTAATATAAAATTTCTTCTAATGTGAGTGGAATTTGTAAAAAATTATTTCATATTGTTAAAATTCATAATTTATGTTACTTAATACAATCAAATTGTTACTTTACTTTTATGAATAGTTATAAAACAAAAATTTATTTAATGCAGTTAATGTAAAAAAGGGACTACTAGAGGGTTAAACTAAAATGATAAGAGTAAATATTAACAATAAACATGTCCAAAAACAATTTATTTTTCCATTTCTATACCTTATATAATATTTTACATATAATATTTTTATATAAAATATTTTTTATTTGATAAAATATTGGTGTAATTATTTTATTTCAAAAAACTAAAATTGTGCCGCTCACCTCACATAGAAAGGCCAACCATTACCCTCCAATATTCACTACCAAAAACCCAATTTTCATGTCCAATAACATCCAAAATCACTTCCAAAAATCCCTCACATCATTTTAGAATCTATATGTCGGACAGAACTCTATCTGTCTGAGGGTTTGGGTGAAAACCAATGAAGGATACCTGAAAATTGGAAATGTTAATCAATGAGTGTCTTTATTTCTTCTCTGACAACATATATTATTAATTTCCCATGATGATATAATATCCAAATTATCATTTATATATGTATTTGATGATATTCTATGGAATTGATCTACCATCCTCTCCACTTCCAACAAATGGGTTATGAAATCCTCATTTATGTGTTAGGTGGACAACCTGCTCATGAATTAATGTCAATATTTTTTCAATTACCTCATGTCAATGATATAAATAATGATGTATATAATGTATATATTATTTATATATGAAATTATTATACTTAAATAATTATAAAAACACTCATACAATCTTTCGTTCCATTTTAAGAGAATATAATAATGTTGCTCATGTGTACAGTGGACTGCCTCTTCGCCAAGTGATGTGATTAATTCATGATTTAAATATATGCTAATAATGATGATTTGAATGATAATAAGTGATATATATTACATTAAAATTATTATATACTGACAATATAACACTAAATATTATTTCATTCAATCTGAAATGAATACAGAAATAACATACATGCCTAATTATGATCTGTCATCCCCAAAAATGAAGCATTTCATTTTCAATCACTAAATTTGATGGAAAAAAATAAATATATATATATTTAATATATGTGATATATATAGAATGATTAATATTGAGTATATTCTAAATTCAAGATCATTGTTTGATGAATCAAATAACTAATCAATACAATCCTGAAAAAAAATTATTACCTTAAACACAAATTTAACAAGGAATAATTAAAAAAAATGAGTTATTAAAAGTCATAGTAATATCATATATTGAATTATAAATATATATATTTTAATGTTATAAATTTACAATAAAAATATATTTATTATATAGGTTGATTTAATTTATATGGTGGAAGTCAAGTCTAAAGGTAATGGATTTATGTTATCTATTTTATTTGTGAGAGACATGGGAAAATTTACCACTATTTTTTTTTGTTTTTATATAATTTTAATTTTAGATATCATACCAAAAATTACATTATTTTAATAAAATTTAATGTTCCATTTGATTTTTTTCTTTAATTTGGATTTTTATTCACATTATCGCTAATTTTTTTTTGGGTTTTACATCATTCATTTATTTTCTACAAGCCACATGCCATATTCACAACCGCTTTTATATATTGCTTATATTGCACAGGAATCTATATTATTATTCTTATACTAAATTTTTTTTATATAAATATTTATTTTAGAACCTCTCTTTTAGTAGTATTATAATGCAACTGTTACAAAAGCGGTAACGGAATTTTATCTCAACATTCTTTCTTCAAGACATTGTTATGTTATGAACATATATTAATTTATAATAAATAGAAATAGACCCATTCAATTTTAATATAATTAATTTACCATTTATATTAATATTATACGATCCTATAATTGTTATTAATTCATGGGGCTTATATTTTGAGATTACCAATTGGTGAAATATTTTATTTTATAATGTCATCTCTTATTAGGATTGATTATGATTATGTTTCCGTTGATAAAGTGTTATTATCCATATCTCACAAAGCTCATTAATATTAATATAATAGTCACACTTTCGGATAATAAAATTTATCATTAATTTTCCTCTCTTTATATACTCAAGAGATCAGAATTATTGTTTTCTAGGAGAATCCTATTTTTAGTCAATTTTTTTTCATCAAAACAATGTTTTATAAAATTATTTACAAATTTTTATTAAAATTTGTATTATATAATTATATATTTTATTATAATAAATGTGATACCATTTAAAAAAAATTTAATGGATTCATCATGTTTTTTAATAATCACTTTCTTCCTAGATTTTTATGGGAAATTTTATTAGATTGTTGTTTATAGTATGAATTAAATTTTCTACTATCAAAGTCATTATTTTCATTGAATCGTCTTTTTTTAATTTTTTAATTTTTTTTCAATGAAAAATGATTTTCCCAATATTTAATGATTTTATAATTTTATTTCAATGTAGAATGTTGATTTTCCTCAGTAATGGTAACAAATTATTTTTAAGGACTCATTTATTTTTTTCCTCATTATATTCAAGGAAAATTATGTGGAAGATGTTTAATGTTTTAATTTTTTCTAAACATAGAAAAAATATTTTTGTCCTAAAATTTTTTAATTATATTCTATATATTCCCTTATAAGTTATCATGTTTATTTTCAAGGAAAATGACATCCTAAATGATTAATGTATTAAAAAGATACATTCAATGAATGGTTTTGTTCCTCATGAAAAATTACATGAGATAATTAGATATAATTTTTTATAAAATATTATATCATTTGGTGTAACATATTTTTTATTACGTTTATTTTTTATTCATACCAATCTTATTGATTATCACAATTTTTTATAAAGAAAATATGTTTATGAAACCGGTTTCACCTCAATATGGAAAACCATGATAAAATTAAATTAAAAACTGTTTCTCTTCCCTAGGTTATAACATGGTAAAATTCTAAAGAAATAAACATATTTCGGAATGGATTATGATATTATTAAATAATGAAATATTTATGAAACATATTTCATTATTTTAGATGATGATATATTGAAATTTTTTTTAATTCCATTTTCATTCAAATGATTTGGATGTTATTTGTTTTTTATGATATTCTAAATCATATATGTACAGTTTTCATTATTTTATAGGTGGTTCATATATCCCTTTCCAATGAATTGTGTAATGATAAATTTTCTAGGAGCTTAGATGATACATGATTCGTTATATCATGACCCAAATGGAGGGAAAATGGGTGGTTACATAAAGACAAAAAGAGGCATGTAGGTTGTTGGAAAATTTATTACATACATGGGTTTTATCCCTATCCCAACATGTGATGAATGTATTTCTTGGTTGCCCTGAAATATTATTTTAAATGATTGTGAATATGATATAATTATTTTTCATATACTAATGTTATGCTATCATGGATCGTGGTCTTTTCTCACATTATGATTTCCATATTATTAACTAAAAATATTTTTTCAATTAATCAATATTAGGATATTTGATATTTAGGGTTTGATTTATAGATGTTATAATCGGGTTCTGAAATAATTGTCTCTTGTTCTTCTAACATATCACCCTTTTTTACCCATATTAAGAACATGAGCACAAATTATATTTTGTTTCCATTACCTATGTCATTAATAAATGTTTTATATACTATATGTTTATAAAGATAACATAATCAAAATATCTATTTTGAACACAGTTAATATCATTCATGAATTATGAATATTTCCTTCCCTAACACTGAAGGCACTAAACAGTTACATTTACAAATTATTTTTTTGTATTGTATTTTATGTTAATAAAAATTGATGTAATATCTACGTATGAAAATACTGGGAATCAATATTCTTTTCCCCGATGATCCATAAACCAGATGGTGGGATACTATGGTTTTAGGGATGAGAAAAAAATGAATATGGTAGAATCAAAAAAAATCTATTTCACAGCGGTGTTTTATAAAAATCATCATTACTATGTATGACAATAAATTTTATTTTCAATAATATATTTCATAGGATATTGACATAGTATTCCAATCCTTATGAAAAACATATGCAGTTCTCAATTAAGGTAGTTTTGAATGATAAGATCATTTCATGATGAAATTAATTGTTTCCCAAATTAGATATCAAGTATCTATTCATCATTCAAAAAATAAGAACATATACTAATTTAATTTATAGGGTTACAATATATAATATATTATATTTTGGATTTTTAGGGTTGGAGAGAGTTTCTACTAATCCTGGTGGATGTATTAATGGATTCATTAATATAAATATGAAATGAATGTATCACATGATATAAATTTTAGTTATTTTCATTGGAAGCATAATTTCTCTAAATATTTTTATTATGTTTTAAGTTACCATGAAATTAGTTCAACTGTTCTATAGACGAGATATAATTTTTTTTATGGTGGAACTAAATATTTGTACGTCTTCTAGATGATCAGGTAATATTCAGATGTTTTTATATGTCTTGATAGATCAAGTTAGTGGTATAAGATCATCCCTTCCAAGTGGTTGTTTGGAGTAGTCATATCGATCTTGACCAATTGGTTTCCTAACCTAGAAATTAATAATTAATATTCATCACACGATGGACGAGCCTCCCTTGAAAAATTATGTGGTTCTTGTTATAGTGAAATGCAATATTAATATTTCACCATTATTGAAATCTTTATTTGTTATGTGTGGCTATCATTAATTTATATATACGTTTATAATGCAATTATTTATTGCATCGAAAATTATAATTCCAAAACGAAAAGAAATTTTTTGGCATCATGTGATAAAGACAGAGGGGATCATTGATTTCCTTCGATTACATTATCTTTTTTTTGGGAAACATGAATGTTTTAGTACTGTATTTATTGATATGAAATATTTTAATGTCATTATCTGAATAGATTATAACATATTTAATAAATATCAGATCCATAATTATATATTGTGAGTTCACTTTACTATAATTAGTTAATATTTATGTGTCTATAAAGGGGAATGTAGATCAATGCCAATTTGATTTATTAATCATTTTTCAATATAGATCCATTTAATATAACTTCTTTCTATTAAAATATTGAAAGGATTTATTGGGTGGATATATTCATTGATATTATATTTATTTTACATATGTTTTCTAGATTTTTTATCTGGACATCCACTAGTGATGGATTTGTTTTTTTTAATTAATATGTGACTAGGAAATTATCTAAAATACATCCATTCACAATATATGGAACCAACTGAACTGAATCATATAAATGTTCAGTTGAATCATATAGTGTCTAATGTACTCATTTAGTTGAGTGTGTCAAATTGAAAATAAGTGGTTATTTTTGTAACATCCCAAGTAAGTAATGAATAATAGATATTTTATCTATGTCTATTAATGAATAAGATAGTGTTATAGAGGCTTAAAATGAAAACAAATACAATCTTATGCATGGAATACACTAATATTCTTAAAAGATTGTTTTACTGCCTTTTGATGGAAAAACATTTTTGAACTTATATTTTGACAATTTTATAAACTATGTTTGTCAAAATAAACTTATCCTTTATGATTGGGGCATCAAAATTTACCTTCTGTGAATTTTTGGTATTTTTCTGACAATGTTCATTTTTTAATGAATAGTGAAAAATACTGCATTTTACATCAAAACTGCTTTTTAATCTAATTTATTTATATGATTATATTATGTTTTGAATTGGTTTTGAAGTGAAATTATAATATATTTTTACCATTTTATCCAATGGTGTTCGTTGGAATCAATTTCACTTTGAAATTAGACTTAAACTGGTGTCAATCTTTTGATACTTATTGTTTTGTAAAAACACGCTATTTGCTCTGGCAGTGGGAATTAATTATTAAATTAATTAAGGTGACTTATATGATTTGAATTTTGTAAAATAGACTTCATTTTTGAATTCGGAATATCAAATATATCTTAGGGTGAATTTTTGGTAATTTTCTGAAAAACTTCAATTTTTGATGAATAGTGAAACCACTAAGTGGAAATCAAGCAAACTGATTTTTCAGTTAAATGAAAGTTTACCACTAATGTGTATTGAATTTTGAAAATCCGACATTCATGGTTGTCATTAAGAAGTAAAATTTGGTTCAATGAGATTAAAATAATTTTTTGGTGAATAGTAACTTATTACGTTTTTAATCGCGATTAGTGGTAATTAGTGTAGTTTAAGGTATAAATAATGCTTTAATAATATGAAATGACCTAGAAACATGTCCCACCCTTATTGGTTGTGTCATGGCCGACCCAGAATATCCATGGGTCAACTTGGGGACCCCATGGAGACATTTTGGTTGGGAAATGACATAAATAACTTTTTATTTAATGTAAAAGTAAAAATGACACAAACATAATATGTTCTACGAAAACAATTTTTTACATGGGGTTATAAAGATCATATATTTGATTATAAATAGTCATTGGAAAGCTAAAACGATTTCCTACATCATAGTATTTTTTTATGATTTTTAGACATTAAATAAATTAAATTATTTATGACATAATAATGATGGAGCGATGACATCATTATTTGACGATTTAAATAAAATGGAAAGACAATGTAAAATCTATGAACTACACATGGCCAAAAAAATTGGATGAGTGGATTTCGAACCCTTATCACCTTATCCACGAATTATATCAATGTGGGGCCTTTTAAAACCGAAACACATTTTCAAATAAAGTAATATTTCTTTACTTTCCAAAAGTGCCCCTCCTCTCCTCTTATAAAAGGCCCCCACCTCTACCTCATTTCACACACTCCTCAAGTATTTGGCTCGGCCAACCCCTGCCCATTTACTCTCTCCACATCCCTCTCCTCATCCTAGAGGATTCCCTTTGGGCATAATCCTTTCAAAGTAAGCCTTTAGGCTCAAATCAAAAGGAGTTACATTTTTAAAGGTAATTCATTCTCTCATGTTCATTTGTTTTATTTTGCTTCTCCAACCCCCTAAACTCTTTTTATTTACTTATTTTGTAACAACACCAGTATCTTCATTATACAAGGATGTTTTAATAATATTTATTTGAGCTACACTCTCACACAACTACATCAAATGGTTAAAGAACATACGGTTTCCGTGGATGGCGAAATTCTGCCTCCCGAAACGATGATTGTTCAAAACTCATTTAACACCTTCAAAGGTGGCCATTATGATGTAACTATTTTTATATATGATATATAATATGTTTATGTTTTCCTTAACCTTATTTTTTTCATTTTGGGCATACATTTATGGTTTCCATTATGGGTAAACATGATATCTTCATTTTAGGAAGTGCGGACTACCGCCCCCTGAAAGTGATTTGATTCATTAATACCATATGTGGGATGTGTAAAGGATAAAGTTAATGATATTATATATGTTATTATACTGGAATTATAATATACTCTTATATCATTATGATTCCATTCCAGAAAATATGAAATAGAAATGGAAGTAGCGTTCATGCGTACGTACGGCTTACCGTCTCCATGAACGGTGCATTTCATTTCTTACCTCTAAATGTGATGTAATATTATAAATACATGAATATGATGAATATATATGATATATATGTTATCAAAATCATTAATATCATTCTGGATATAACGAACCTATGACCAGATTAACAACATGTAAGTGTAAGAAGTCTATTTTTGACTTAAGAACCAAATACCGACAAAATGAAAATTATTAACTTAACTGATTACATGATGTTCATAAAATGGTATAAAAGGATTAATGAACCTGAAAAATATTCATATGCAAGTAGAGATTAACTCAAGTTTATTATTCAGGAGATTAAAGAACGGTCGGGTCAAGTCGGATACGAGGTATGGGACTTCGTCTCAATCTCCTTTCATTGAGGCATATTTTATTTTATACACAACTTTCTTTTATACGGTGTATAAACACCTTTGACTTTTACGTTTATTCAAAAGGAATCTTTTTTATACGAATCGTTTAGTAAACGACAAAAGGGAATGTTTTTGTCGTACGTATGCGCCGACAACGACTTCTCCGCCGTCGTGACCGTTATTTGAGTTTTGGCTTCCTCTACAAGCCATACCTTCTTTTTAAAAGAAAAATAAATACCATGTTTTACTTTTATTTTATTTTGGTATTGAAAATGGTTTTCATAATGTTTTTATATCAATGTGTTGTATTGATATCTTGTTATTGAAAGGTGGATATGTTATGTTTCCTTTAAGCATGTTTATGTGATTTGAATTATGTTATGGTTCTTGGGCATTATTATGAAGACGGGTGGTTCCGTGATAAACTAAGGGCGGCTGAGCCCGATATAGCTCTCCAATGCATTGGGTAATGCGAAGGAGTGAAACGTTAAGGTTTCTCCGAAGAGATTTTAGGGAATATACTGTGATGGGTATTCCAAATGTAACCAAGAGGGTTACTCCCTACGTAAGAATGTTATGAATTCCTCAAGTTACCTTTATGTCTTATGATTTCTATGATTTATTCATGATTTGATGTGGTATGTTAAAGTGCTTATGTTTTATGGGTAATGTATGATCTCATCCTTATGTACATATGTACCCATGTTTCCTTTCAATATTTTTTATAACCCATACTGAGCTTTTTATGCTCATCCCAAGTTTTTTTGAAATGTTTTTACAGGTCAAGGGAAAGGTACATGATATGATGATAGTGTCAAGGAAGTGTCAAGAATGAATCCATGTTTTATTTTAAATATGTTTCCTTTGATGGGAATGAAGAATACTATCTTTATGTAACCACTTTGTTTATATGTGGAATATAATGCAAGTTTTATGATCTAATTCTCTAAAACACTAAACCCGAAAAGATGCTCAATGTGTAATCTTGTAATAACTAAAGATTAAGTAAGGTTTAAGGCTGGGGCCTTATAGTTGGTATCAAAGGTCGGTTTAGATAACTTTAGGAGTTAGAATTCTATTAAATGGTTATCCAAAAATATTTTTTTTTTTGAAATGATATAGCATTTAAAGATTACCATGTTGCTTCATCTAAGACATGTTTGTTCAGAATGGTTTTCCGTAGAGGAAACATGGAAGAAGTGCTTGGAAGGCATAAAGAAGGAAATAACCTTCCGAATCAGCATCCAGAAATGGTCGGAATTGGAACTGAACAGTTTGTTGCAGTAATGGCGCAGTTGACTCAAGCGATAAATGGCGGTGGTATCCATACACGAGATCAGCCAGACCAACCGCAGAGGAACATGTCAGTGGTGGAACATTTCATGAGGCAACATCCACCATCATTCAGAGGATCATCTGACCCTGTGCTAGCTGAAGGGTGGATTAAATCACTGGAAAAGATTTTTGATGTCATGGGGTTTTCAGACAATCAAAAGGTTAGTCTTGCTATTTACCGTTTGGAGGGTGAAGAAGATCAGCGGTGGTCTATGGTTAAAAATATCAGGGACGCCGATGACATTGATTCTATTGACTGGGATGAATTCAAAGGTATGTTTCTTGAGAAGTATTTTCCTAAGGCTGTTTGACTTAGGATGGAAAAGCAATTCTTGGAATTTAGGCAAGAGGAAGACTCAGTGGCTGCCTATGAAGAAAGGTTCACTCGATTGGCAAGGTATGCTCCAAATTTTATCTGGGACCTTGATAGTAAAATCAATCATTTTTACTCAGGATTTAAGCCAAAATATCGATGGGAATTAGCTTCTCATGAGTTTAGAATTTATGAAAATCTTGTTCGATGTGTTGAGAAGGTGGAAATGGAGTTTGCCGATGACCAAGTTTTCTATAACAACCAGCAGAAGAAGAGACCGAGGTGGCAGGAGAAAGGTAAGAATTCTTCAAAAAAGTCTGATGGTAAGAGAACTAAGTTTCCAGTTTGTGATAAATGTGGAAAAAGGCATGCTGGGGAATGTCTTCTGAATTCTGGGAAGTGCTACCAATGTGGTAAGATGGGACATAAAGCTCGTGATTGCACTGAAAAGGATCAAGGTGAAGGTAAGAACAAATTTGATTTACAGTTAGTGAAATGTTATAAGTGCAATGAGATGGGTCACTATGCAAACGAGTGTCCGACAAGGAGCTTCAGTGATGGGAAGCAGTTAGACTACAAGCAGAAAGGGGTGGTGAAATCCTTTGCAACTACTTCAGCAGATGTCGGGCCATCAAATGAAGTGGTATCAGGTACTTTGTTTGTTTTTTCAGATTATGCCAGTGTGTTGTTTGATTTGGGGTCTACACATTCTTTCATCTCTGAAACTTTTTCTAGTAAAATGGGAATACCATCTCAAGAAATGACTCCTGAACTTTTGGTAAAAACACCTGGGGGAAATGTCGAGGCAAAAAGATTTTATAAGAATCTTCCTATCCTTATCTGTGGAAAGAACCTACTTGCAAACCTTATTGTACTACCTCTAGTAGAGTTTGATGTTATCCTGGGTATGGATTGGATCTCTATTTACCATGCTAATATTGATTGTAGAGCTAAAGAAGTTTCTTATCAGAAATACTTTCAGTTTGTTTACAAGAATGAACCCTTACTTGTGATAACATATCAAGAGGCCGAGAAACTTGTAAAAGATGGAAATGAATGTTACCTTGCACACATTGTTGAAAATAAAGGAACTATTCAGATTAATGATGTGCCAGTGGTAACTGAGTATCCTGATGTTTTTCCTGATGAGTTGCCTGGAATAATACCAGATCGGGAAGTTGAGTTTACTGCTGACTTAGTTCCTGATGCTAAGACAATTTCAAAACCCCCTTATCAAATGGCACAAATTTAACTTTTAGAGTTGAAGGAGCAATTGCAAGATTTATTAGAGAAAGGTTTCATTAGACCTAGAACATCACCATAGGGTGCTCCTGTTTTATTTGTTAAAAAGAAAGATGGTTCTATGAGACTTTGCATTGATTATAGAGCCGTGAATAATATCACTGTTAAGAACAAATATCCTTTGCCTCATATCGATGATTTGTTTGATCAGCTCCAGGGAGCTCAGTTTTTTTCAAAGATTGACTTGAGATCGGGGTACCATCAGCTGAAGGTAAAGGAGGCAGATATTCCGAAGACCGCGTTCCGTACGAGATATGGCCATTATGAATTTGTACTAATGCCTTTTGGGCTAACCAATGCACCTGCTGTATTCATGGACTTAATGAAAAGAATTTTCCATGAGTTCTTGGATAAGTTTTTGGTGGTTTTCATTGATGATATTTTGGTGTTTTCTAAAAGTAAAGAGGAGAATGAAAAACATTTAAGGGTTATCTTGCAAACCTTAAAAGAAAAGAAACTGTATGGGAAATTTAGCAAGTGTGAGTTTTGGTTGCAACAAATTTCTTTCCTTGGTCACATTGTTTCTAAAGATGGAATAACTGTTGATCCTGCAAAAACAAATGTTGTGGATGAATGGGCAAGACCCACAAATGTAGCCGAGATTCGTAGCTTCCTTGGTTTGGAGGGCTATTACCGAAGGTTTGTTAGAAATTTTCCGCGGTTCTCTAGTCCAATGACTAAGCTAACTCGGAAGGGTGTTAAGTTTATCTGGACAAAAGAATGTGATGATTGTTTTCAGGAATTAAAAAGAAGATTGGTAAATGCTCTAGTTTTGGCACTACCTTCGAGGAATGTAGAGTTTGTTATATACAGTGATGCTTCATTGAAAGGACTTGGTTGCGTCCTAATGCAGAATGATCAGGTAATTTCTTATGCTTCACAACAGTTGAAAACTCATGAGGTAAATTAACCTACACATGATTTGGAACTAGCTGCTATTGTTTTTGCTTTTAAAATTTGGATGCATCATTTGTATGGAGTAAAGTGTGAAATATATACCGATCACAAAATTTTAAAGTATATATTCACTCAGAAAGAGTTAAACATGAGACAAAGGAGATGGAAGGAATTAATCAAGGATTATGATTGTACAATTCATTACCATCCTGGAAAAGAAAATAAAGTGGCTGATTCTTTGAGTAGAAAAAGTAATGCTTCATTAACAATGTTGCGGTTGGAACGTGATCCTTTGGTTAACGATTTGATGAACTTTGGCATAGAAGTTGTTGGTGCTGGATGTCCTTCTGTTTTGTTTCAGGTATCAGTGAGATCTTCTCTATCATATAGAATCAAGCAAGCACAGAAGCAAGACAGTGAGTTGCAGGAAAAGGTAGAGCTGGTTCACAAAGGTATGTTGCCTGAATTCAACTTTGATAATGATTGTGTTTTGAGATTTGGGAAGAGATTGTGTGTGCCTTGTGATTCACAGTTGAAGAGAGAGTTGTTATGTGAAACTCATAGTTCTCCGTTTTCAGTTCATCCGGGCAGTACTAAGATGTATAGAGATCTACGGGAGTATTACTGGTGAGATGGAATGAAAAGAGATATTGCTGATTTTACTGTGAAGTGTTTGACTTGTCAGCAGGTTAAAGCAGAGCGGCAGTGTAACACCCCAGGATTTCAGAGTGTGTTATTTCTTAAAAATAATTCAATAACTTGCACTACACGAAACACCGAGTTCAATCACACCATTAAAAGAGGTCATGAATAGTATTAACTACATTTTGAACTTTATATAATCCTTATAATTTTAGAATCCCTATTATGAGTTTCTTAGTCATAATGCAAGAACAGATTCATTTTCAGTATTTCACTTTTATCAACTTCTAATAGTGAAACCTTTTTAAATACAATATTTTAAACTTTTTGAATAAATGGGGACATCAAAAATTTAAAATGAAACACCCCAAGCTTCCACAGTACGTTTCCCTTCGAATAATGCGATAGCGTGTGTTGTACGCAACCTCGAGTTCTAACACACACCACAACTAATTAAACTAGCCGTTGTGAATAGTAATACCTACTTTTTAAATTATATATATTTTATATTTCAAAATGGACTTCATTTTGGGATTCGGAATATCTAATTTAGCCTTAGGTGAAATTTTGGTACTTTTCGGATAACTTTCACATTTTGATGAATAGTGAAAATTACTAAATTTTAATTAAAAACAACTTTTTTAATCAGAATAATTAATAGGGATAAATTATGAATTTTAGTAGTTTTAAAGTATATTTAGAATATATTTTTACCATTTAATATAATTTTGGTCATTGGACATAATTTTACAATTAAACCGAACATAAACAAGTGTCAATCTTTTGATAGTTATTATCTCTTAAAAACACGCTTTTTGTTTTGACAGTGGGAATTAATTTTAAATTAATTTCTGCCACTTCTGTGTTTTGAATTTAGGAAAATGGATTCCATATTTGGAATCAGGATGTTCAAATTTTGTAAATAGGTAACTTTTATTTTTAGACATTTTGAATAATTACTGCGGTAAATATTTTATTTACCATGGTTAAGGGTAAATCCGGTAAATAAGGGTTAAAAAATAGTATTATAATAATACTAAATTACCCTAAACGTGTCTTAAACCTATTGGTTGATACATGGTCGACCATGAGCATCTTTGGGTCTATTTTGGGACCCCATGGATCCACTTGTAAGTGATAATGACACTTTATTTTAATTTAGTTAAAATGAATACAAAAATGACACAAGCATATATATTTTAGAACAACAATTGTTACATAGGGTTATATATGTTGGATTTTAGATTATAAATATTCATTAGAAAGCTAAAATGCTTTCCTACATAATGATATTTTATTTATAATTTTTAGACATTAAATAATTTATTTTATTTATGACACAATGATGATGCAGTAATTACTATAATAGTGAAAAATTAAAATAATTGATATTATAAATACCCAAATAAATATAATATGAAACTTTTAATGAATTAAACTAATTTTCTAGGATAAAATGATATATTAGGATTGATTTAATTGACTTTTTTCGAAGTAATCAATCTGTTATGAGTTTCACAAAAATCAACTATTGAATAGTGTCAAAATTGACATAAAAGAGTTCTTAAAACAAATATTATATTATTAATTGATATTAAATTCCTAAAAATCTACGATTCGGCCAAGAGACTTATATCATGATAGGTTCATCATTAATGTACCACTTGGGGGTCTCTTGGATGTATATAGTAAGTTTATTAACCATATTATATAAAAATACAAAGAGACATTGTAAAAGTGAAACTAATTAACTTAGAGTTAATACTTAAAGATAAGGTTAATATAAGTACCCAAACCTGTCTAACTTCTATTGGTTGAGTGGTTTTCGACCTATCCCCACCTTAACCTTTGAATAATAAGCTTTGGAGCCATTAGAAACCGAATATGAATTTATTATAAATTAATACTTCTAGCTTTTCCAAAGGTGCCCCTCACCCCTCTTATAAAAGGGCACTCCTCCTTCTCATTTATTCACACCTTAAAAGCCTTTTGGTACGGCCAAACTCTGCCCAAATACTCTCCCAACATCCCTCACTACCACCTAGAGGCCTTAGTTTGATCAGAAATCCAACCTAAGGAGCCCTTTTGATCAAATCAAAAGGAAGAACCCGAAGAAGAGGTAATGATTTCACCACCCTTTTCTAAGTTCATTTCTTCTTTCAATTCTTCTTCCTTTGTTCTTACCATTCTAAAATAATAACTCCAGTATCTCACATATACTGTGATGTTATTATAAGTATGGTACAACCATATTCAGTATTCTATCCACCCTTTGAATAACATGTCACCATACGTGCGTACGTACGGCTTACCGTCTCCACGTCGTGGTGTAATTGTTATTCAATATAATATTATTTGGATGGGTATAATAATGATGTGTAACTCATGTAAATAATAAATATAACATGTTAATGATTCTGTATATATGATATACCATTCATTTATATATCATTTTAATATCAAAAGAATGATATTGTCGCTCGTGCGTACGTACGGACTACCGTCTCCACAAACGCGATGAGATTCATTCTCCATCGTAACCATTCAAGTATAATTATCATTTGATGATTTAAAAATGATTTTTAATGACTAGATATCATTCTGGATAAGAATAAGATACAAAAACCATGGCTTATGTAACAAAACATATAAATAAAATGAGTAAGTTAACACCCGAAACGACGATAATTCTAAGATATTATTAACAAATCAATGTTAAAAGATCATATATGATATCATATTAATATATATGATTCTTGTATAATTTAATAACAATTATTTCACCATTATACAGGAGGTTAACCTACCCCAACAAAGGAAAAGTACAAGGTAAGGGTTTACTTTACAACCTCTTCATTATCCAAGGTTGTTTATACGTAATAATCTACTGGGATCTCTTTATCATCCACATCCATGTTTCTTAAAAATGCATTTCAAAACATTTTTACTATTTACTAGAATATGAGTTAAAGTCATTTATACCCTTTTTGACTTTTATAAGTGGTTTATAAAGGAATCTTTCGGTCGTTTTCAAAACAAGGTCCTTTTTAACCTTTTCGACAGAATTAAGGTAAAAATGTTTTTTTAACTTATACGGCGGGTGCGGCTATTTTCCGCCGTTATAAAATCTTCAAAGCTTCCCTTACAAGATTATAAGAATATTTTCAAAGAAAATGTTTTATTTTATATGGATCTTAAATGATTTCAAAATAAAAGGAGAAATTTCTTTAAAAAGAATTTTGATTTCATCTATGTCAACATCCTTTGATGGATTTTAAGATTATTTGAAGTTGATTTATTATGATACAAAACTTCTATATTGTTTTGAAGGTTTTGTGATATGTTTGACTGTGGATGTGCTATTTTTATACCATTCATAGTTTATGGTGAAAGTATTGACATTTCATATGCTAGTTTTAATATGAATGTTTATGTTATGTTTAAACCTTTTCATATGGGAATGCATTGGACTTAATATGTGACGGGTGGAGCCCGCTATAGCTCCTCGATGCATCGGTAGGTCTCATGAGACAAACTAGTGTCTTGGCACAAGGCCTTGACAAAATCTTATTTGTATTCTTGGCAGGAGGCCTTGGCTATGTGGTTATGATAGTCTGGCATTATGCATTCCAACATTATGAAAGTGGTTATTGATTTTTGCATGTGATTATTCGATTAGTAGAATATCCATGTGAATAAGTAAATGGAATTATTTCATTTTATTTATGCCATACCATGTTGAAAGTTCATATTTAAAAGGCTTTTGTTTTAGTTATACATTGCCTTAAATGTTTATTCTTATTTATGAAAGTTTCCGCTATATTGTTATCCTTACTGGGCATTTGAGCTCACCCCTTTTCTATGTTTTATTTTTCCCAGGATGTGAAGAAGTAAGTTATGAATGACCTGCAGGGATTTTATGAGGGGTTAATAGTGTGGATTGTGGAAACATTATGTTGTTGTAGTAGTTTCTCATTTTATGATGTAATGTAAAACTTATGAATATATCTAGTGTTTCCAAGGCTACTAAACCAATCGGTCTTTCAAGATTTGATCTTTCTTGTGATCATGCCAATGTTATGTAATAATGCACCGACTCTGGGTAACTGGGGTCGGGGCATTACAGTTGGTATCAGAGGAAGTTTAGTACAAACCTTGGAAACTAGATTTAGATAAACTCTGATTAGAGCACGTAGACCAAAGTTGAACTTTGAGGATTATTATAGAAGAACTTCCTAGAATTTTGGTATTGTAGAGATTTTGTGAGTTTTCCGAGCAATACATCCCTGTCTGGATACGATCAGGTAGAGGCGGCTCTGGCACAGATGTACCTAGGGGTAAAACCCGAAAACACCGCTTTGAGCTAGACTCGAACGGGAACTGGTGCACGACAACGGGCCTTGCTGCACTCTTGGTTACGACACTCCCGGGGGATATGCTTAGGATAACTCTCATTTTCTTTACAAATCATTTTGAAGGGATTATGAGTATATACTTCCTCAAAGAAAACATTCTTATGATTATGG
The DNA here is from genome assembly GCA_963277665.1 of Viscum album. Classification (NCBI taxonomy): domain Eukaryota; kingdom Viridiplantae; phylum Streptophyta; class Magnoliopsida; order Santalales; family Viscaceae; genus Viscum; species Viscum album. The sequence continues at coordinate 1,499,680,535 of OY728122.1, read as the reverse complement.
ATTATATCCATTAATAGTTCAATTTATTTTAAGTGTTTTATAAGTATGGGATTATGTATTTTGATTCATAAACTAATCTAGTGTATGCCATTGTTTAGAAATGGCGCCCAGTAGAAGGAATGAGAACTCTATCAATGCACATGATACAAAGAGAAAGAATGATCATATATTTTATGGTCTTAAGCAAAAATTTACAAGAGAAATAGTCTCCCATGTATTATCATCATATGAAGAAATAATATCATGTGTTGATAAGATAAGTAAAGAGTTTACTGAGTCCTATGGCTTTGAAGGGAAGCAAGAGAAGAAAAGGATAGAAGAGATAAAGATGGATAAAGGGAAGAGGGAAAAGAAGAATTTTCCCATATGTGGTGACTGTGGAAAGAAACACCCTGGAACTTGCCTGAAAGAAATGGGAGTTTGTTATAAGTGTGGAGGAAAAGGGCACAAAGTACATGACTACAAGGGTAAGAAAATGGTTTCAAATGTACAATGATTCATTTGCAAGGAGTTTGGACACTACGCGAACCTATGCCCCAGTCATCAGACTATGCCGCAAATGATGCTATTGGATAATAATCAAGTTATGATACTACCACAGATGAAGAGGAATGATTAGAGTTCTTATGTTGATTATATCAATTGAGTGTTGTATCAACAATGTACTTGTTATAATAATTATGGAGTATATAAGGATTGTACTGCAGTACTATTTCATTAAGGACATGAGATGGTGTGGAACAAAGAAAAGTGACTCAGTAGCAGGTTAAATGTTTGGAAAATATATGGTTGAGAGAAAGATAAACCATAATATGGTTCAGATACCGAGTTGGTGATTTTAGAATAATACATGATTGATTTGGATAAATTATATTGGATATTATTGACTACCTTGAAGCTGATTAATGATTGTATATTCCATCATTGTTGGGGTTTAAAACAATTTTTGGATTAATGAAGTATATCCAGTATTCTATATGGAATAATGGAGCATGAATGTAATCAATAAGGAATATGGTAATACATGATGAAGGTATTCATATTCTATTACGGGGTAAAAAGGATCTATATTATGTTTACCTTCCTTATAAATGTTGGACTGTGAGTTTAGACAGAAGTATTTTGGATAGTTCTAGTTTGGATTATTTTGGATTGCCATAGAAGAACAACCCGGAGGTCGGGCGGCAATCCGTCGCGTCCGGCAAGGCTGCGAGACTTGAACCCGCAACCGAAGGGAGACAAGGGTGTATCACCTACCACTGTCCCACGAGATTTCCTGAATTAAATAATGTAGTTTTTTTAAAAGATCTGGTAGATGAATTATAAATAAATTTATTTTGGAACCCTGTACGAATAGTATAAATAGAAAAAAAATTACGTTCTAGAGTGAAAGATGAGTTTGTGGTAGAAATTTATTAATGGGTAAAATTCTATTTATAAAGTAAGTATATATCCTTATTATCTTATCCAATCTCATAAATAAATTCCTCAACATTAATAATAGAAACATAGAACAAAAATGTTGTCCTAGATGGTACCTTAAATCATCACAAATTTATGGCTTTGGGATCATTTGCCTTTTCATAGCCATGTTCTCTACCACTCTCCATCAGATAATTGATGGTTAGATTTCTCTTCCATATCCATATTTTCCTACATGGAACCCTAGTATGTGTTATTTTCGGTAATCTTCATACTTTCCACTCTTTATTTTAAATAGAGGCCTCATTAATTCATTTTTCGATGTGGGATTTCAACTAAGATATTTTGAAATGTCAAAAATGTGTTGTCCCAATACCCTATATTTTGTTGAACCGATGGTACTTCAAATCATCATAGATTGATGAGTTTAAGGACCTCAATTTTATACTTGTTTGTGATTGATGACCTCAATCACTACCTATAAATATTTACGTTTTTCCTCCAATTATATGTCTCTAATTGCCACCAATGTTCTCCTAATCGAGATCATAATTTGGTGGTGACCCTTTTAATTTCTCTTTTCCTCATATTAAGACTAAATTTTAGTAACCCAATTTCCGATGTGGGATTTCCCACAAATATATTTTCTACTTTCAACCTTTTATTTTCGAAGAACAATTTCAAATTGCGAGGACGCAATTTATTGAAGGAGGGTAGAATGTAACACCCCAGGATTTCAGAGTGTGTTATTTCTTAAAAATAATTCAATAACTTGCACTACACGCAACACCGAGTTCAATAACACCATTAAAAGAGGTCATGAATAGTATTAACTACATTTTGAACTTTATATAATCCTTATAATTTTAGAATCCCTATTATGAGTTTCTTAGTCATAATGCAAGAACAGATTCATTCTCAGTATTTCACTTTTATCAACTTCTAATAGTGAAACCTTTTTAAATACAATATTTTAAACTTTTTGACTAAATGGGGACATCAAAAATTTAAAATGAAACACCCCAAGCTTCCACGGTACGTTTCCCTTCGAATAATGCGATAGCGTGTGTTGTACGCAACCTCGAGTTCTAACACACACACAACTAATTAAACTAGCCGTTGTGAATAGTAATACCTACTTTTTAAATTATATATATTTTATATTTCAAAATGGACTTCATTTTTGGATTCGGAATATCTAATTTAGCCTAAGGTGAAATTTTGGTACTTTTCGGATAACTTTCATATTTTGATGAATAGTGAAAATTACTAAATTTTAATTAAAAACAAATTTTTTAATCATAATAATTAATAGTGATAAATTATGAATTTTAGTAGTTTTAAAGTATATTTAGAATATATTTTTACCATTTAATATAATTTTGGTCATTGGACATAATTTTACAATTAAACCGAACATAAACAAGTGTCAATCTTTTGATAGTTATTATCTCTTAAAAACATGCTTTTTGTTTTGACAGCGGGAATTAATTTTAAATTAATTTCTGCCACTTATGTGTTTTGAATTTAGGAAAATGGATTCCATATTTGGAATCAGGATGTTTAAATTGTGTAAATAGGTAACTTTTATTTTTAGACATTTTGAATAATTACTGCGGTAAATATTTTATTTACCATGGTTAAGGGTAAATCCGGTAAATAAGGGTTAAAAAATAATATTATAATAATACAAAATTACCCTAAAACGTGTCTTAAACCTATTGGTTGATACATGGTCGACCGTGATCATCTTTGGGTCTATTTTGGGACCCCATGGATCCACTTGTAAGTGATAATGATACTTTATTTTAATTTAGTTAAAATGAATACAAAAATGACACAAGCATATATCTTTTAGAACAAAAATTGTTACATAGGGTTATATATGTTGGATTTTAGATTATAAATATTCATTAGAAAGCTAAAACGATTTCCTACATAATGATATTTTATTTATAATTTTTAGACATTAAATAATGTGTTTTATTTATGACACAATGATGATGCAGTAATTACTGTAATAGTGAAAAATTAAAATAATTGAAATTATAAATACCCAAATAAATATAATATGAAACTTTTAATGAATTAAACTAATTTTCTAGGATAATATGATATATTAGGATTGATTTAATTGACTTTTTTCTAATTAATCAATCTGTTATGAGTTTCACAAAAATCAACTATTGAATAGTGTCAAAATTGACATAAAAGAGTTCATAAAACAAATATTATATTATTAATTGATATTAAATTCCTAAAAATCTATGGTTCGGCCAAGAGACTTATATCATGATATGTTAATCATTAATGTACCACTTGGGGGTCGCTTGGATGTATATAGTAAGTTTATTAACCATATTATATAAAAATACAAAGAGACATTGTAAAAGTGAAACTAATTAACTTAGAGTTAATACTTAAATATAAGGATAATATAAGTACCCAAACCTGTCTAAATTCTATTGGTTGAGTGTTTGTCGACCTATCCCCACCTTAACCTTTGAATAATATGCTTTGGAGCCATTAGAAACCGAATATGAATTTATTATAAATTAATATTTCTAGCTTTCCCAAAGGTGCCCCTCACCCCTCTTATAAAAGGGCACTCCTCCATCTCATTTCATCACACCATCAAAGCCTTTTGGTTCGGCCAAACTCTGCCCAAATACTCTCCCAACATCCCTCACTACAACCTAGAGGCCTTAGTTTGATCAGAAAGGAAACCTAAGGATCCCTTTTGATCAAATCAAAAGGAAGAACCCGAAGAAGAGGTAATGATTTCACCACCCTTTTCTAAGTTCATTTCTTCTTTCACTTCTTCTTCCTTTGTTCTTACCATTCTAAAATAATAACTCCAGTATCTCACATATACGGTGATGTTATTATAAGTATGGTACAACCATATTCAGTATTCTATCCACCCTTTGAATAACATGTCACCATACGTGCGTACGTACGGCTTACCGTCTCCACGTCGTGGTGTAATTGTTATTCAATATAATATTATTTGGATGGGTATAATAATGATATGTAACTCATGTAAATAATAAATATAACATGTTAATGATTCTGTATATATGATATACCATTCATTTATATATTATTTTAATATCAAAAGAATGATATTGTCGCTCGTGCGTACGTACGGACTACCGTCTCCACAAACGCGATGAGATTTATTCTCCATCGTAACCATTCAAGTGTAATTATCATTTGATGATTTAAAAATGATTTTTAAGGACTAGATATCATTCTGGATAAGAATATGATACAACAACCATGGCTTATGTAACAAAACATATAAATAAAATGAGTAAGTTAACACCTGAAACGACGATAATTCTAAGATATTATTAACAAATCAATGTTAAAAGATCATATATGATATCATATTAATATATATGATTTTTTTATAATTTAATAACAATTATTTCACCATTATACAGGAGGTTAACCTACCCCAACAAAGGACAAGTACAAGGTAAGGGTTTACTTTACAACCTCTTCATTATCCAAGGTTGTTTATACGTAATAATCTACTGGGATCTCTTTATCATCCACATCCATGTTTCTTAAAAATGCATTTCAAAACATTTTTACTATTTACTAGAATATGAGTTAAAGTCATTTATACCCTTTTTGACTTTTATAAGTGGTTTATAAAGGAATATTTCGGTTGTTTTCAAAACAAGGTCCTTTTTAACCTTTTCGACAGAATTAAGGTAAGAATGTTTTTTTAACTTATACGGCGGGTGCGGCTATTTTCCGCCGTTATAAAATCTTCAAAGCTTCCCTTACAAGCTTATAAGAATATTTTCAAAGAAAATGTTTTATTTTATATGGATCTTAAATGATTTCAAAATAAAAGGAGATATTTCTTTAAAAAGAATTTTGATTTCATCTATGTCAACATCCTTTGATGGATTTTAAGATTATTTGAAGTTGATTTATTAAGATACAAAACTTCTATATTGTTTTGAAGGTTTTGTGATATGTTTGACTGTGGATGTACTATTTTTATACCATTCATAGTTTATGGTGAAAGTATTGACATTTCATATGCTAGTTTTAATATGAATGTTTATGTTATGTTTAAACCTTTTCATATGGGAATGCATTGGACTTAATATGTGACGGGTGGAGCCCGCTATAGCTCCTCGATGCATCGGTAGGTCTCATGAGACAAACTAGTGTCTTGGCACAAGGCCTTGACAAAATCTTATTTGTAGTCTTGGCACGAGGCCTTGGCTATGTGGTTATGATAGTCTGGCATTATGCATTCCAACATTATGAAAGTGGTTATTGATTTTTGCATGTGATTATTCGATTAGTAGAATATCCATGTGAATAAGTAAATGGCATTATTTCATTTTAATTATACAATACCATGTTGAAAGTTCATATTTAAAAGTATTTTGTTTTAGTTATACATTGCCTTAAATGTTTATTCTTATTTATGAAAGTTTCCGCTATATTGTTATCCTTACTGGGCATTTGAGCTCACCCCTTTTCTATGTTTTATTTTTCCCAGGATGTGAAGAAGTAAGTTATGAATGACCTGCAGGGATTTTATGAGGGGTTAATAGTGTGTATTGTGGAAACATTATGTTGTTGTAGTAGTTTTTCATTTTATGATGTAATGTAAAACTTATGAATATATCTAGTGTTTCCAAGGCTACTAAACCAGTCGGTATTTCGAGATTTGATCTTTCTTGTGATCATGCCAATGTTATGTAATAATGCACCAACTCTGGGTAACTGGGGTCGGGGCGTTACAGGGAGCTACCGAAAGGGATGCTTCAGCCTTTACCAGTGCCAGAGTGGAAAGGGTAGAATATATCCATGGACTTTGTTGTTGGATTACCGAAGACATCTCGAGGTAATAATGAAATCTGGGTTATTGTTGATCGCTTGACCAAATCTGCTCATTTCCTTGCTATACGAGATACTTTATCTCTTGATCAACTTTCTCGTTTGTATCTTAAAGAAATAGTCAGGTTACATGGAGTTCCTCTCTCCATTGTATCGGATCGTGATCCTAGGTTTACTTATAACTTTTGGAAAGGCCTTCAGAAGTCGTTGGGTACTGAATTAAATTTTAATACAGCTTTTCATCCTCAATCAGATGGGCAGTTAGAACGAACAATTCAGACATTGGAGGATATTCTACGAGCTTATTCTATGGATTATCAGGGAAGTTGGGACCAACATCTTTCTTTGGTTGAGTTTTCATATAATAACAGTTTTCATTCCAGTATACAGATGGCACCATTTCAGGCATTATATGGGAAGCGGTGTCGAACTCCAGCTTTTTGGGATGAAGTGGGTGAAAGGAAGTTGATGGGACCAGAATTGGTAGAAGAGATGGCAAAAAAAGTTCAGCTGATTCAGAAACACATGAGAACAGCTCAGAGCAGGCAGAAGAGTTATGCGGATAACCGGAGGAAGGATCTATCTTTTGAGGTAGGTGATCATGTTTTTCTCAAGGTTTCTCCTTGGAAAAGTGTGATGAGATTTGGTATGAAATGAAAGCTAAGTCCAAGGTTCATTGGACCATACGAAATTCTGGAGAGAGTTGGATCAGTTGCATACCGAGTGGCTTTACCTCCGAGTTTATCTCAGGTACACAATGTTTTTCACGTTTCGATGTTGAGAAAGTATATGCCAGATCCATCTCATGTTTTGAGTCCAGAGTTAGTTCAGCTGGAAGAGAACCTATCTTATGAGGAACAACCGGTCCAGATTCTTGACCACAGGGAGCAAGTGTTACGGAATAAGGTGATTAAGCAGGTAAAGGTTTTGTGCAAAAACCACATGATTGAAGAGGCAACATAGGAATCTGAAAATGCAATGAGGGATAAGTACCCCCATTTATTCGATAAGTAAATAAATTGTGGGGACGCAATTTTCTAAAGGGGGGAAGTATGTAACATCCAAAGTAAGTAATGAATAATAGATATTTTTATCTATGTCTATTAATGAATAAGATAGTGTTATAGAGGCTTAAAATGAAAATAAATACAATCTTATGCATGGAATACACTAATATTCTTAAATGATTGTTTTACTGCCTTTTGATGGAAAACCATTTTTGAATCTATATTTTGACAATTTTATAAACTATGTTTGTCAAAATAAACTTACCCTTTATGATTGGGACATCAAAATTTACCCTGTGTGAATTTTTGGTATTTTTCTGACAATGTTCATTTTTTAATGAATAGGGAAAAATACAGCATTTTACATCAAAATTGCTTTTTAATCTAATTTATTTATATGATTAGATTATGTTTTGAATTGGTTTTGAAGTGAAATTAGAATATATTTTTACCATTTTAGCCAATGGTGTTCATTGGAATCAAATTTACATTGAAATTAGACTTAAACTGGTGTCAATCTTTTGATACTTATTGTTTTGTAAAAACACGCTATTTGCTCTGGCAGCGGGAGTTAATTATTAAATTAATTAATGTGACTTATATGATTTGAATTTTGTAAAATAGAATTCATTTTTGAATTCGGAATATTAAATATAGCTTAGGGTGAATTTTTGGTAATTTTCTGAAAAACTTCAATTTTTGATGAATAGTGAAACCACTAAGTGGTAATCAAGCAAACTGATTTTTCAGTTAAATGAAATTTTACCACTTATGTGTATTGAATTTTGAAAATCCGACATAGATGGTTTTCATTAAGAAGTAAAATGTGGTTCAATGAGATTAAAATAATTTTTTGGTGAATAGTAACTTATTAAGTTTTTAATCGCGATTAGTGGTAATTAGTGTAATTTAAGGTATAAATAATGCTTTAATAATATGAAATGACCTAGACACATGTCCCAACCTTATTGTTTGTGTCATGGACGACCAATACAAGCCATGGGTCAACTTGGGGACCCCATGGAGACATTTTGGTTGGGAAATGACATAAATAACTTTTTATTTAATGTACAAGTAAAAATGACACAAACATAATATGTTTTACGAAAACAATTTTTTACATGGGGTTATAAAGATCAGATATTTGATTATAAATAGTAATTGGAAAGATAAAAAGATTTCCTACATAATTGTATTTTTTTTATGATTTTTAGATTAAATAAATTAAATTATTTATGACATACTAATGATGCAGCGATGACATCATTATTTGACGATTTAAATAAAATGGAAAGACAATGTAAAATATATGAACTAGACATGGCCAAACCAATTGGATGAGTGTATTTCGAACCCTTATCACCTTATCCACGAATTATATCAATGTGGGACCTTTTAAAACCGAAACACATTTTCAAATAAAGTAATATTTCTTTACTTTCCAAAAGTGCCCCTCCTCTCATCTTATAAAAGGCCCCCACCTCTACCTCATTTCCCACACTCCCCAAGCCTTTGGCTCGGCCAAACCCTGCCCATTTACTCTCTCCACATCCCTCTCCTCATCCTATAGGATTCCCTTTGGGCAGAATCCTTTCAAAGGAAGCCTTTAGGCTCAAATCAAAAGGAGCTACACTTTTAAAGGTAATTCATTCTCTCATGTTCATTTGTTTTATTTTGCTTCTCCAACCCCCTAAACTCTTTTTATTTACTTATTTTGTAACAACAACAGTATCTTCAATATAAAAGGATGTTTTTATAATATTTATTTGAGCTACACTCTCACACAACTACATCAAATGGTTAAAGAACATACGGTTTCCGTGGATGGCGAAATTCTGCCTCCCGAAACGATGATTGTTCACTACTCATTTAACACCTTAAAAGGTGGCCATTATGATGTAACTATTTTTATATATGATATATAATATGTTTATGTTTTCCTTATGCTTCTGTTTTTTTCATTTTGGGCATACCATTATGGTTTCCATTATGGGTAAACACGATATCTTCATTTTAGGAAGTCCGGACTACCGCCACCTGAAAGTGATTTGATTCGTTAATACCATATGTGGGATGTGTAAAGGATAAAGATAATGATATTATATTTGTTATTATACTGGAATTATAAGATACTCTGTTATCATTATGATTCCATTCCAGAAAATATGAAATAGAAATGGAAGTAGCGTTCATGCGTACGTACGGCTTACCGTCTCCATGAACGGTGCATTTCATTTCTTACCTCTAAATGTGATGTAATATTATAAATACATGTATATGATGAATATATATGATATATATGTTATCCACATCATTAATATCATTCTGGATATAATGAACCTATGACCAAATTAACAACATGTAAGTGTAAGAAGTCTATTTTTGACTTAAGAACCAAATACCGACAAAATGAACATTATTAACTTAACTGATTACATGATGTTCATAACATAGTATAAAAGGAATAATGAACTTGAAAAAGATTCATAAGAAAGTAGAGATTAACTCAAGTTTATTATTCAAGAGATTAAAGAACGGTCGGGTCAAGTCGGATACGAGGTATGGGACTTCGTCTCAATCTCCTTTCATTGAGGCATATTTTATTTTATACACAACTTTCTTTTATACGGTATATAAACCCCTTTGACTTTTACGTTTATTCAAAAGGAATCTTTTTTATACGAAGCGTTTACTAAACAACAAAAGGGATTTTTTTGTCGTACGTATGCGGCGACAACGACTTCTCCGCCGTCGTGACCGTTATTTGAGTTTCGGCTTCCTCTTCAAGCCATACCTTCTTTTTAAAAGAAAAATAAATACCATGTTTTACTTTTCTTTTATTTTGGTATTGAAAATGGTTTTCATAATGTTTTTATATCAATGTGTTGTATTGATATCTTGTGATTGAAAGGTGGATATGTTATGTTTCCTTTATGCATGTTTATGTGATATGAATTATGTTATGGTTCTTGGGCATTATTATGAAGACGGGTGGTTCCGTGATAAACTAAGGGCGGGTGAGCCCGATATAGCTCTCCAATGCATTGGGTAATGCGAAGGAGTGAAACGTTAAGGTTTCTCCGAAGAGATTTTAGGGAATATATTGTGATGGGTATTCCAAATGTAACCAAGAGGGTTACTCCCTACGTAAGAATGTTATGAATGCCTCAAGTTACCTTTATGTCTTATGATTTATATGATTTATTCATGATTTGATGAGGTATGTTAAAGTGCTTATGTTCTATGGGTAAAGTATGATCTCATCCTTATGTACATATGTACCCATGTTTCCTTTCCATATTATTTATAACCCATACTGAGCTTTTTATGCTCATCCCAAGTTTTTTTGAAATGTTTTCACAGGTCAAGGGAAAGGTACATGATATGATGATAGTGTCAAGGAAGTGTCAAGAATGAATCCATGTTTTATTTTAAATATGTTTCCATTGATGGGAAAGGAGAATACTATCTTTATGTAACCACTTTTTTTATATGTGGAATATAATGCATGTTTTATGATCTAATTCTCTAAATCTCTAAACTCGAAAAGATCCTCAATGTGTAATCTTGTAATAACTCAAGATTAAGTAAGGTTTAAGGCTGGGGCCTTATAATTTTTTCCAAGTTGGTCGATGAAACCCTTTAGATTTTTATTTTTTTAATCAAAATCTCATTTTAGTTACAGTATTGAAGAAGTATAAATTACCTATAACTGGAGATTTTATTGATCACCAATATGTGGTCAGGAATTTTTCTATGATTAATCTTTATAATTTTTTATCACCATATTAGGCTAATGTATTCCGATATTTCTAAATTAACATTCATGAGTGCATCTGGGAATTGTGAGTATCTTAATCATTCCATATTTTCATCCAATGCTTCAGTTGTGGTAATTATTCTGGTGACAAAATTGTTCACTTGTTCTTCAATAATTTCATTGTTTTATTTGTGTATGATAAAATGGTATACAATAAAATCATGTAAGATCATTTGAATCATTGAAATAATGTAATGATACAAATGTGAGTTTTCTAAATTCAGGAAATGTCATACAAGGGACATGTAATCTTTGAAAATGGAATCATTATTAATCCTAAAAATGTAAAAAAACTACAATTATTGGAAATTTTTTGGAATTTACATTTTATTTGATTATTTTTTGGGACAGTGGTGTACTACCTTTGTTTGATAATGTATTTTTCAATGTTTTCCCCACTATTGACCACTCTCAGTCAAATGGTCTTAACAATTGTATGATATTCTAAATTATTGAAATCATTCGAATTGGTGAAATTTCATTTGAGATAAAACCCACTAGTGACTGTTCCAAAATATTATCTATTGTTGTGTGTTATTATATGATTCATCAAGATTAGGTTTCGGTCATGTTTACATGGGAAGAGATCCTGTGGTTGGTTATTATTATTGTCATCTTGAAACACCAAGAACGAAATATCTATAAATATGTCATGAACAAGATGCTTTATTGCACAATATCAAGAGTATATTATGCTTAAATTTTATATGATGGTTTAATGTATACTCAGGTAAAAAATAATTGAGAGGTATATTGAAAACAAAATATATGATTATTAATCCATGGCGAGGGGAAGTGTACCTATAATCTTTAAACATAAAAATTTATTAGACACATGATAAGGAAAATTTCATTACTGATTCAATTAGTATAAAACATCAATCAATGGGATTGATGGATTAATTATATAGTTGCATTATAATGGATTTATTTTCATTGATGGTTACAATATTCTAATAAGAATGAAATTTAGTGATATCTATGAGTTTCAACTTGAAACCATTTCTTATGAAGATGATTCCTCTGAGTATCAACTTGATGATGTGTTACATGGATTAGGGTTTTATTATTTTTTGAGGAGACCATGAGTTATTGTTATCTATGTTTAGATGGTAACATTTTAATCCATAACCTCTATGTTTTTATTCCCCACATATGGAATGAATTCATTTTGTTTTTCATTATTCCCAGTGGGTGGTACACCCAGAAAAAATAATGATTTTTTAGGAATGGTGGAATTTATTTTGTATCCATGTATGGAACTACGAATTAAAGATTTCATTAACAAAAGTTATTTTTAAGCTAATTATTTTCACGTATCAAAATCATTTAGTTATTCCTCAAACACAAATTATGCCAATGTAGAAGTGGGATGAGATATAGATTAATGTCATCGTATAGTTTCCATAAACCACTCATTGAACAAATGAAATATTTTTTTCATTAAATGGTTAACATAATCATCTCATATTATTCTCATTCATGATAAAAAAATGATTATGAAATGAAACATAATTATGTACATGAGAAAATTATATTTAATTTTTTTCACCTTCCTTTATTTTCAATGGAGTCCATTGTTAACCTATCATTATTTGTGATGCTTCTAGGATGTTGTTGAATAATAGGATACAATGTACACAGAATCCCGTAAATCAAATATGTTGCAAAAAATATATAAAAATAGATTTTGGAGGAAAAATAGTTATCTGTTTATTGAAATTGGAGGTGAGTAGGTTATCAATATGGTTATATTCATTGTTTTATATAATAATAGATTACAGTAATAAATTAATATAAAATAAATTGAGATGTTTCTCATATCCATCCTTGAAAATCTCATCATTCATGGTCACATAATAGTTATTCTTCCAGTATGAGGCCAAGTTTTATTTAATTTAGAAAAAAATGAAAATAAGTCACTAGATATTTTTTAGATAAAAAATCATCCATAAATATCATAAAAATAATAATGGACGTACATTAAAAATCATAATAGCTGACCATGTTTTCAGGAAATTATTTTTTCACGGGCCATTAATAGCTTTGATAACCATGAATGTCGGCATCAAGATACTAGGGAAAATTACATCTTCATATATTTTTATGGATTAGTCTTCTAGAGAGGTTTAATTGGTGTCTAAGGCCTCAATGGTGGGGATATTTATAGTATCCATATAGCCTTTTTAATGTACAAAAAATCCATTTTTTCTCACCTAATTTGTGGGAATATAAATTTGCACTACATTTATGGATTTTGGTGTTTTACACTGTTTTTGATATATTCACTATTGACATGATTTTATAAAAAACCATATAGTTCAGCCCCACAATCTTTGAACCTTGTGTCTATATCATAGATGATGGAACAAGGAAAGGAAAATTAAATTTACTAACCATGAATTCATTCCATCAATCATATTCCCAAAACCATGTTCCTCTTATTTTAATCCACAATGATGTGCACTATAGGATATATGTTATAAAAAAAGACTGAATTATCTATAATATTTAAGAATTTTTATTTTATGACATGCTATTAGTGTAATTTTCAACATCCATAATTAATATAAATTCAATATCAATGAAGGTGTGTCCTATGGTATATTTTATTGAATCAATTAATCATGGTGATCGATTTTAATGGATCTTCTATTGTTGGATATAGATTTTGGAAGGTAACTATGAATTTATTACTTTTGTTCATTTAACTTCTATATTAAATATTTAAATATTTGAAAAAGTGACTGATCATGGATATTGATTCTTGATCTATAAAATGTATAATTATCTAATTGTATTACGTATATATATTTCATTTAATTGTTAATTTTCTCATAGATCATTATTTGTTGCTTTAAGTTATTTGCGAATAATTTAGGGATGTGTTTCCACTCTCTCTAATTTCTATAAAAATTTAGAATTATATATTCTAATTAAATAATCATGGAGTTAGTATTATATTGTTAACATTTTATACTTCATTCGATTGACGATACTTTTTTGGTTGTCGATGAAATTTTTAATAATGTATGGTAGTTTCATATTGAAATTGCCTTCATTTTTTACAATTCTTTTTATAAAGGGATGAAATTAATTTCAATTTGAATTCAAATTTATTATTTGGTCTATTTAATATAATATTTTCATATGGCATGGTGTATGTGATGAAATATTTGAGAGAATTTCATTTTAAAAATTTTATCAGTTTTATATGAATGATCTTGATTTAAAATATATTAGTTGAAAATTGATTTAATGGTCCTGATTGAGATGAAATGGACATAAGTTTTTTATAAAATTAAATTAAATTAATTCAATTTAATGTAATGAGTTTATCATATTGAAAATTATTGAATCATTTTTAAATAAAATGGAATTTTTAAAAACAACCATAAGGGGTGATATTGAATGACTAATTTATTTATTTGAGATTGATTTAATTGAATTATATACACATAAATGTTTTATTACCTTTAAATATATTAGATAATGGGAAGATAAGTCATGGATTTTAATTCTAGGTAAAATTGTTTACCTAGAAATACATTAATAATGATAGTTATTCTTGTCTATATTATAAAAATGGAGTTTATTCTTTAGGGTGTTAACATTTTTCATATTTGAATATGGATCTATGGTTGTTTTTGGACACCATGATCAATATTTCACTAACATTACTCATAACATCCTATCTTGATCATTATATTCTACATGTCTTATAACTAGTATACAATTATTTAAAAATAATATTATATTTGAATGTTAATGAAATTTTTTAGTCATTCTAGGAAGGTTAATGGAATTTAATTTAATGATTTTTTATTAATATATATATATATATTCCTATTTCTATAGATTTATAATTTTTCACTAACTTTTATTAACCATTGAAATTATTTGGAAGGAATGTTTTATACTGAATTGTGATTGGATTTTCATGATAGGTTTTATTTTAAATTAAAATATATTTGCTTATTTAATTTTGATTTCTTATGAGATTCTTTATGAGACCCTACCTTGATATTATTTTCGAAACATTATTTTTCCAATGTGAATGTTCATAAATTTTCATGTCTCATCTAGGAAATGGTTATGATCAACATAGATACAGTGGGATTCTGTTTTTGGTAGGAATTGGGTGTTAGTGGTGAATGGTGGTTAATTTGAACTAGAAGATTCAATGAGCTATTGGGAGAATCTTTTTTATAATTATATGTGATGAATTTGGTGGTGATTTCATTTTTGGGACATTTTTCATTATTATATGGATGAATTTTTTCTTTGAGGTTTTCTGGTATACTAATTTTTTATTCCTATATACTTTTTTCCTTATTATGTTTTCCTTTACTACACATCATTTAATCCTGACTACTCATGATGATAATTCACTTTTTAATTTCCACTATTGGTGTGTCCTTAATTTTAGACCATAATAGTATTGATTCAAGTATCATTGATGACTATTATCTATGTCAGTGTTGATATGCAATTTTATAGCCATGATGGGAAGATTTTTTGTGGGGTCTCAGGTCTTTTATAATTGTGGCATTACCTATAAGGTCATGTATAGGCCAAAAATAATTGTATTATTCTTATGGTGTTTTTTCCTATGATTTATGAGATATAAAATATATTTTTGGGTGATCCCTACATTTATATGTGATAATTCATTTTACACCATGAACTTTTGTATATATGGTATTTGTATAAAATAATTATTATTCATTAATTATATAATATTTCACTAATTATATTTATAAACAATCCATATTATACATTTACTTGAGTATCCATTAGAAAAACATCGGTGTCATAATTATCATCATTTAGAGTGGTGGAAATATATTGACATTATTATTGTTTTTATAAATATTTCAATTGAATCATATATTTCTTCCACCTGTTTATATTCATGTAGGTTGTAGAATTAGTGATACAGTGGATTTAGGTATATTTTCAATTTTTTGATAGAGGTTATTTTTTAAAGTTAGTTAAGGAATTTTGAGGTTGTTCATGGACTTACGATTTTAATTACTTAATCTATTTTACACCATTATAATTAGTAATTTGGTCATAGTAAGGGATAGATGACATTAAAAAAATTAATGTTTATTTTTATTTTATTGAAAATTCCATTTATTTTATTTTCTTTATGTTTAGATTTTAACTAAATATGATAATGAACTAAATTATAAAATCGAGTGGGAATAATATGAAATCCCCCATTGTCATTACATGGTTTTATGATAATTATTAGTTGTTTTATGTTTCTTCTAATTTAATTTTGGATAAATTATTATTATATTTTATTGACCTGATTGAATAAACGTAATTAAAATGGTTTCTATTTAACAATTTAGATGAAATTGTATCATGTAAATATGTGATTGTTTTGTTGATTTGTATACTTTATTTTGATCTATAGTGGAATAAATATTAAAAAATGGTTATTCCGTTTGATTATGAAATGGGATAGATAATTATTATTTTTGAATTTGAGGTCATTTTGTGTGTGTTTATTGAGGTATGTCATGTTTAGGATGATGATGTTTTATTTTCATTTTGGTATTGAATCAGTGGACTTTAATTGATTCTTATAGTGGTCACATGGAAGATCAAATAGATGTTTTGGTAGATTGGATTAATTGTAAGTGAAAAGATATTAATGATAATAATTTTCATATGTTTCTTTGGGGTTGATATGGTTTGTGGACTTGGATTAAAAACCATTGAGTTCTATTTACCAATAAGCATGCAATATTGTTTTCATATTAAAATCGATGACTAGTAGTTATATAAAAATAACGAGTAGTGGCTTGATAAATGAATTAATATGAAATAAGTGAGGGAATAAATAGATATGATTATTAAATAGTGAAAATCATGAAATTTAGAATTGTAATAATAAATGATTAACATTAATTGTCGATAGATTATTTTCTTTTTGATAGTAATATTATATATGAAATTATTTATTATAGTGAAAATTATTAAAAAAAATTCAATTTTGCATGAACAATATGATGGTTTTGGTGAAGTAGATTATATTTATAGCAGTGATTATTTATTTTGGTTCGTTGGGGTGTAATTAATAATGTATCATATACTTATAAGTTTTATTATATACATTAGATGATAAAAATATTTAATTTACATGGATTTAATATCTTATTTTCTCATATTTTTTATATACACTACTGTATGTGTAATGTAATCCTTGTGGGAACATATATGAGGACATTAGTTATGTGTGTCTTCATGAATATATGGTTCATAGGGATAACGGATGGATGTATATTGCCTATTCCCTAGTATTCCCAAAAATGTATTACATTCTATAATAGCACATTGTTATATATATATATCTATGTGTGTGAGTTTTATTGGCTTGAGGTTAATATATATATATATATATTTATATATATTCTTATGGATAGGTTTTCTATTTGGGATATGCATACAGAGTGGGGAACCTGAATAAAATGATATGGTAATGTGGTTTATTTACTTATTGATCATATTTCTCTACTTAGGGTGGAGGGTACATGTAAAAAAATTATTGTTTAATTTAAATTGGCCTCATCAAATATTGTGTGAGTATAAAGCCTTATACAAAACATTACATTAAAATAAAAATTCAAATTTCTTTAATAAAATTATTAGATATTACTATTACATTATTTCAATTAAATTGGTGGGAATCAATATAGGAAAATTTTTTATAAAAACTATATACAATGATACAATAATAAAAGTCTATTTTATTCTTAAAAGTTTTTTGTTTACCAAAAATTATATTATGCCTTATGTGTGGTTCATTAAAATTACCTTTAATGAATTGATGATATTTATTCTAATAAAATGATTTCTATAAATCTAATTACCATAAAGTTATTATATCATTTTTTAATTAATTTTTTGATAAAATATTTTATTCCAACGTATAAATTATTTTTCATGAAAAAATATTTAATTTTTAGAAAATATTACCACCCAAAATATTTTATTTTATAAATTATATGAATCTGTAGTCATGTAAGACACAAATATTATTATTTTTGTAAATTTTTGTTTACATTCATAAAATATGTAATGAATGTTAAATAAAATCCCTAACAGATAAAAATTTAAATATCAATATTCATGAAAAAATAGAATTTAAGAATAATATATTATTTCTTTTATTAGATAATGATGTCACATTAAAGAAAATGGAATAAAATTAGTTTAAATTTTAATTAATTATGTCAAAATATGGTATAAAATTCACTATTCTATTTTTATTAATAAAATAATTACAATGGTTAAATTTTAATCATGAATAAAAAGGATTAATTAGGGTAAATAATGTATCTCAATATATTAATAATTAAAACATCACAATAAACTTTTTGGATTTCTAGATATTTATTAAAATTATGAAAAAATGGGTAACCAACCATTATATTACATAATTCAAAAAACTCACCTCTCGCACCCAGCATGTATATGTTATGATTCATATCTCTTATCTTACATTAGTTTCCATAGAAACAACCCCAATTTTCGTACAACAAAAGGACCTCACTATGAGGGAATATCTCATACCTCATTAAAAATTTGAATTTATCATGATCTTACCTTAACTCTCCCAATTTAAATCACTATAATAGATATTGTATGGTTCTAAGGAATATTTCCATGATTTAAGAAGAAACAGAGTAGTGTAAGTGTTTTTCTCCTCCCCTTATTATTTGAGAATTCTAATATGAAAATCCCATTTGTGTGAAACGACAGCCCACTGAGCGACAAGGCCTCGGTGCAGGGCCCTTTGACAGCGGAGGCACCGACGGTACCTCTACCCGCAGAGCCACCGATGCTACCAGCCCTAGCCACTGATAGTTCATGTCGCCTTAGTGCGCTACATGAGTTTCAGCATCAGAGACCGGCCAGGTTCCGTTGGGAGACGGACCCTCAGGCAGCTGAGGATTGGTTGGAGGCGGTTGTGTGAGTTTTCATGTTAGTGGGGACACCAGCTGACCTCATGGTGATCCTCATAGTGAGCCTCCTGCACGCAGTAGAAGGCAGATGGTGGAGCTTGATGCTCCAGGTGCACGACAAGGCATCACTCCTCTGGACGGACTTTGAGAGCCTCTTCCACTCAGAGTTCGTCCCAGCCACCCTCCGAGCGGTGCACATCCAGGAGCTTCTACAGCTACGGCAGGGCAGCATGACGGTCGCCCAGTACTCAGTGAGATTTACCAACCTCTCGCGCTATTCGACAGACATGGTACGTAACCCATTCTTCCGGGCTCGGATATTCGAGCATGGGATGAGGCATTAGATCAGGGCATCGATGATCTCCCTCAGCATTTGGACACAGGCAAGAGTACTAGAGCGAGCTCTCACTGCTAAAAAATGTGCATTAGAGATCACCATTGGCGGTCGCTAAAGGCCTATAGAGACCACATAGCGACCTCCAATGGCGGTCACATTAGCCTCGTCGCTGTAGGCCAATAGCGTCCGCCATTGGCGGTCGCTATAGGTTGCCGAAATGTCGACCTTAAGCGACCACCTGGCGGTCGCTAATGCTACCCGACAGGCAGTCTATAGCGACCGGCTCTGGCAGTCGCTAAACTGGGAAATTTTTTTTTAAAAAAATATTCATACAGAAATAAGTATAAATATAAATATATATTTAATAAAATAATATATATATATATTAATGAAAATATTTTTATATATAATATTAAATAAAATATTTTTCATTTTTTTAATGAAATGTACGAATTGTGTTTATTTTTCTTCATGGTGGAAAATCAGAGATAAAACAAGGTAACAATCATAAAAAATGGAAATCAATTTCAAACAGCATAAACATCAAAATCATCATAAACGATAAACATGCTTCAACGATCTGAGCAGGTCCATCTATTTCAATCTTCTCCTTCAAAACCTACAATAAGACAAAAAAAACAAACGTAAATTGAACATAATTATTCAGTTATTATATAAATATAATAAAATTAAATTTGACATCAAATCATGGTGCTATAATAATTTAAATCACTCAATTTATGAAATGCTATCATTTCAGGTCATTCGGAGCACGTTTGCTCCGAATTCGACCGTCTCACGCCGTTTTTGGTGTTTTATGACACCGGAGACACGTTTCCCGTCACCGCGGTCAAACGACACCTCTGATTGACATGCCATCTGCCCAACCATTTCACAAATCACACTACGGCTGTTCTTGTAAGGTTTCATGGCATTCCGAGGTCGTTCGGGTGGTTTTGACACCCCCCACGTGCCGTTTTAGCGCGCACGGAGCTGCGGAAAACAATGCAGTAGGCCGTACCCTGCGCACCGCACGTCCGATGGGTGCGTTGTCTCCTCCTAAACATCACGAATAATATTGATAATGTTTTCGTGTGGTTTCAGGTCATTCAGAGCACGTTTTCTCTGAATTCGACCGTCTCACACCGTTTTTGGTGTTTTATGACACCGGAAACGCGTTTCCGGTCACCGCGGTCAGAAGACACCTCTGGATGACATGACATCTGCCAAAACATTTCACAAATCACACAAAGTCTGTTCTCGTACGGTTTCATGGCATTCCGAGGACTTTTGGGTGGTTTTGACCCCCCCCCCCCCCACGCGCCGTTTTAGCGCGCGCGGAGCAGCTGAAGACGATGCAGTCGGCCGTATCGCACGCACCACATGTCCGATGGGCATGTAATCTCCCCCTACACGTCACGAATAATATTCCTAATGTTTTCGTGTGGTTTCAGGTCATTCAGAGCACGTTTGCTCCGAATTCGACCGTCTCACGCCATTTTTGGTGTTTTATGACACCGGAAACACGTTTCCGGTCACCGCGGTCAAACGACACCTCCGATTGATGTGCCGTCTTCCTGAAAATTTCAAAAATCACACAACGGCTATTTTCGTACGGTTTCATGGAATTCTGAGAATGTTCGGGTGGTTTGGACCCCCCAACGCGCCGGTTTAGCGCGCACGGAGTTGCTGAAAACGACGCATTCGGCCGTACCGCGCGCACCACAAGTCCGATGGGTGCGCTGTATCATCCTACACATCAAGAATAATATTCCTAATGTTTTTGTGTGGTTTGAGGTCATTCGGATCATGTTTGCTCCAAATTTGACCGTCTCACGCCGTTTTTGGTGTTTTATGACACCAGAAACGCGTTTCCGGTCACCGCGGTCAAATGACACCTCCGATTGACGTGTCGTCTGCCCGACCATTTCACAAATCACACATCGGCTGTTTTCATACGGTTTCATGGCATTCCGAGGTCGTTTGCGTGGTTTTGACCCCCCCCCCACGCGTCATTTTAGCCTGCGCTGAGCTGCTGAAAACGATGCAGTCAGTTGTACCACACGCACCGCACATCCGATGGGCACGTCGTCTCCTCTTACACGTCAAGAATAATATTTATAATGTTTTCGTGTGGTTTCATGTCATTCAGAGTACGTTTTCTCCGAATTCGACCGTAACACGCCGTTTTTGGTGTTAAATGACACCGGAAATGCGTTTCCGGTCACCACGTTCAAAAGACAGCTCCGATTGATTTTCCATCTACCCAACCATTTCAAAAATCACACAATGGGTGTTGTCATACGACTTCATGGAATTCTGAGGTCGTTCAGGTGGTTTTGACCCCCCAACGAGCCGGTTTAGCGCGCGTGGAGCTGCTGAAAACGACGCATTCGGCCGTACCGCGCGCATTGGAAGTCCGATGGGCACGTCGTCTCCTCCTACACGTCACGAATAATATTCCTAATGTTTTCTTGTGGTTTTAGGTCCTTCGGAGGACGTTTGCTCTGAATTCGACCGGCTCACGCCGTTTTTTGTGTTTTATGTCACCAGAAACGCGTTTCCAGTCACTGTAGTCAAACGAAACCTCTGATTGATGTGCCGTCTACTCGACCACATCACAATTAACTCACACTTTGATGTTGTCTGATTTCAGGCCATTCGGACCTCGTTCGGCCCATTTGGACCCCCACGCGTCGTTTTTGTGCGGGCAGAGTTGCTGAAAACGACGCAGTTGGCCGTACCGCATGCACCACACATCCTATGGGTTCTCCGTATCCTCCTACACATCACGAATAATATTCCTAATGTTTTTGGGTGGTTTCAGTTCATTCGGAGCACGTTTTCTCCGAATTCGACCGTCTCACGCCGTTTTTGGTGTTTTATGACACCAGAAACGCGTTTCCAGTCACCACGGTCAAATGACACCTCCGATTGACATTCCGTCTACCCGAACATTTTACAAATCACACAAAGACTATTTTCGTACAGTTTCATGGCATTCCGAGGTCGTTCGGGTGGTTTTGACCCCCCCACGCGCCGTTTTAGCATGCGCGGAGTTGCTGAAAATGACGCAGTTGGCCGTACCACGCGTACCACATGTCCGATGGGCGCGCCGTCTCCTCCAACATGTCACGAATAATATTCCTAATGTTTTAGTGTGGTTTTAGGTCATTCGGAGCACATTTGCTCTGAATTCGACCGTCTCAAGCCATTTTTGGTGTTAAATGACACTGGAAACGCGTTTCCGGTCACCGCGGTCAAACGACAGCTCCAATTGATGTGACCTATGCCCGACCATTTCAAAAATCACACAACCGCTATTGTCATACGGTTTCATGGAAATACGAGGTCGTTCGGGTGGTTTTGACCCCCCCAATGCGCCGGTTTAAGGCGCGCGAAGCTGCTGAAAACGACCCATTCGGTCGTACCGCGCGCACCGTAAGTCCGATGGGCGTGTCGTCTCTTCTTACACGTCACGAATAATATTCCTAATGTTTTCGTGTGGTTTGAGGTTATTCGGAGCACGTTTTCTCCGAATTCGACCGTCTCACGCCGTTTTTGGTGTTTTTTGACACGGGAAATGCGTTTCTAGTCACCGCGGTCAAACGACACGTTCGATTGATGTTCCGTCTGCTCGACCACATCAAAATTCACTCACCCTTTGATGTCGTCTGATTTCAGAACATTCGGACCTCGTTCGGCCCGTTTGGACACCCCACGCGCGTTTATCAAGCGCGCACAACACTTAAAGAATGCATAATGAGCCCTACCGCATAGACGGCACGTCCGATTGACGTGCCGTCTGCGTGTACATGTCACGAATAATAATTAGATTTTTTTCCTGTGATTTCAGGTCAATACGATGTCGTCCGCTATGACTTTGACCGTTAGACGCCCGTTTTGGCTGTTTATGACACCAGAACGACGTTTCTGGTCCCCGCGGGCACACGGAATGTCCGATTGACGTTTCGTCTGCTCAACCACATCATAATTCACTCACCTTTGATTTCGTCTGATTTCAGGCCATTCGGACCTTCTTTGTCTTGTTTGGACCCCCCACACGCGTTTATCAAGCGCGCACAACACTTAAAGAGTGCATAATGAGCCCTACCGCGTAGACCGCGCGTCTGATTGACGTTCGGTCTATGTATACACATCATGAATAATAATTATATTGTTTTCCTATGATTTCAGGTCAATCTGACGTCGTTCTCTAGGACTTCGACCGTTAGCCGCCCGTTTTGGCCGTTTATGACACCAGAACGGCGTTCCTGGTCACCACGGGCACACGGGACGTCTGATTGACGTGCCTTCTGCTCGACCACATCACAATTCACTCACCCTTTGATGTCGTCAGATTTCAGGCCATTCGGACCTGATTTGGCCCTTTTGGACCCCCCACACGCGTTTATCAAGCGCGTGCAACACTTAAAGAATGAATTATGAGCCCTACCACGCAGACCACATGTATGATTGATGTTTCGTCTGCGCTTACACGTCACAAATAATAATTAGATTGTTTTCCTGTGATTTCAGGTCAATCCGATGTCGTCCGCTATGACTTTGACCGTTAGACGCCCGTTTTGGCCGTTTGTGACACTAGAACGGCGTTCCCGGTCACCGCGGGCACACGACACATGCGATTGATTTTCCGTCTGCTCGAACACATCAAAATCCGCTAAAACATTGATGTCGTCTGATTTCAGACCATTCGGACCTCATTCGACACGTTTGGACCCCCCCCCATGCGCGTTTATCAAGCGCGTGCAACACTTAAAAAATGCATAATGAGCCCTATCGCACAGACCGCACGTCCGATTGATATGCCGTCTGCACGTTAATGTCACGAATAATAATTAGATTTCTTTCTTGTGATTTCAGGTCAATCCGATGTGTTCTGCTATGACTCTGACCGTTAGACGCCCGTTTTGGCCGTTTATGACACCAGAACTGCGTTCCCGGTCACCGCGGGCACACAGCACGTCCGATTAATGTGTCGTCTACCATACCACATCAGAATTAACTCACCCTTTGATTTCGTCTAATTTCAGTCCATTCAGACCTCGTTCGGCCCATTTGGACCCCCCCCCCCACGTGAGTTTATCCAGCGCGCGCAACACTTAAAAAATGCATAATGAGCACTACCGCGCAGACCGCACATCCGATTGATATGATGTCTGCACTTACATGTCACGAATAATAATTTGATTGTTTTCCTATGATTTCAGTCAATCCAATGTCTTCTTCTATGACTTTGACCGTTAGACGCCCATTTTGGCCGTTTATGACACCAGAACGGCGTTCCCGGTCACCGCAGGCACACGACATGTCTGATTGATGTGACTTCTTCTCGAACACATCACAATTAACTCACCCTTTTATGTCGTCTGATTTCAGGCCATTCAGACATCGTTCGGCCCATTTGGACCCCCCCCCCACGCGCGTTTATCAAGCACGTGCAACACTTAAAGAATGCATAATGATCTCTACCGCGCAGACCGCACGTCCGATTGACGTGTTGTCTGTGCATACATGTCACGAATAATAATTAGATTGTTTTTATGTGATTTCAAGTCAATACGATGTCGCCCGCTATGAATTTGACTGTTAGATGCCTGTTTTGGCCGTTTATGACACAAGAACGGCGTTCCCGGTCACTGTGGGCACACGGCACGTCCGATTGACGTGTTGTCTACTCGACCACATCACAATTGACTCACCCTTTGACGTTGTCTGATTTCAGGCCATTCGTACCTCGTTCAGCCCGTTTGGACCCCCAACGCATGTTTATTAAGCGCGCACAACTCTTAAAGAATGCATAATGAGCCCTACCCCGCAGACCGCACGTCCGATTGACATGTCGTCTGCGCGTACATGTCACGAATAATAATTAGATTGTTGTTCGGAGTGCTGGGAAGGCTGTATGGGGTGCAGGAGGGCTGTCCGAGGTGTGTGGGGGGGGGGGCTGTCCGGAGTGCGGGAGGGTTGTCCGGGGTGCTGGGGGACTTTCCGGGGTGCGGGAAGGACTGGACGGAGTGCGCGAGGGGGGGGGGGGGGGGCTGTTCGGGGTGCGAGAGGGCTGTCCGGGGTGCGGGGAGGGCTGCCCGGAGTGCGGGGACGGCTGTCCGGGGTGCGGGAGGGCTGTCCGGGGTGCGGGAGGGCTGTCAGGAGTGCGAGAGGGCTGTCCGGGGTTGGGGGGGGGGGGGCTGTTCGGGGTGCGGGAAGGACTGTACGGAGTGCGGGGGGCCTGTCTGGAGTGTGGGAGGGCTGTACGGAGTGCGGGGAAGGCTGTCCGGGGTGCGGGGAGGGCTGTCCGGGGTGCGGGAGGGCTGTCTGGAGTGCGGGGAGGGCTGTCTGGAGTGCGGGGAAGGCCTGTACGTAGTGTGGGGGGGCCTTTCCGCAGTGCGGGAGGGCTGTCCGGGGTGCGGGGAGGGCTGTCCGAAGTGTGAGGAAGGCAGTTCAGGGTGCAGGAGGGCTGTACGGGGTGCGGGAGGGCTGTCCGAAGTCCGAGGAGGGCTCTCCAGGGTGCGAGGAGGGCTGTCCGGGGTGCGGGAGGGATGTCCAGATTGCGGGGAGGGCTGTCCGGAGTGAGAGGAGGGCTGTCCGAGGTGCAGGAGGGTTGTCCGGGGTGCGTGGAGGGCTGTCCGTAGTGCGGGGAGGGTCGTCCGGGTTAGGCCGGGGACTACAAATAGTGAACTCAACTCATTCATCAAGAAAAGTTTAATGATTTATATTAGGAATCACGTATTTGTTTCAAAAATATTACAGAACATGTAATTCTATTCATTGAAAATTAAATGAACAAAAAATATCCAAATAAATAATCAGTTTCATGGTTACTTCCCAATTCGTGCACACAAACATTGCATGAGGCCAAAACACACCTGATACCCCCAAATCACAAAAAAACGTACTAGAAACCCAACATAAAAATCAATAACAACCCTACCCTTAAAAGCTGAAACACAACTCGTGAATATGATGTGTCATGCGTGTTCATCACTGACCTCCATCCGGTTGGCCAGCGGCATACAACAAATAAATATTATAAATAGTTTTATAACAAAAATAATTTAAATTAAATAAATAAATATAGTATAAAACTGCATCATGTGATCTCCTGCACCATCACCAAAACACACATATTCCTGCAGTGCTCTAACCTCAGCAGCAAATTGCGCATTTGCCTCCTCGGAAGCTCTCAGCCGTGCCTCGAAATCTGACAGCTACTGTGTCATCTGAACAATAGCAGGACCGACAACCGCAGCGCGTGACACTACAGAACGAGGAATCCCTGTTCCATAGGTCAAACCATATCCATGTCTTTCCCGACCAATGATGCGATGAAAGATCTCATCCCTTCGCATGGGAAGCTGTCGTTGGTCCTCTTGCAGATGTTCTAATTCAACTTCAAATTGAGCCTGTGAAATATTTAAATATATATACATATATTAATATAAAGATTTTATGTAAGTATTGGTAATGAGTACAAGCACTTACTATCAATGCTGCAGCCTCTAGATCAGTCCGATCACGAGTCCTCATCCACACCAACATTTTATCAGTTGGTGCACCTTGCTCCCACAACTATATATGAATAGAATATAAAAACAAAACTGTATTAATTAAAAAAATTAAAAAATGAATAATAAATACCTAATGTCGGATCTGAGACACGTGATGAGTCCCAAGCCTGTGAGGTGGTCCCTGCAACTCTTGATTCTCAAAATGGTGTGTAGACACCTCCTACATTCAGTTCATTCAAATATCAAACAAATCACACATTCTTGAAAATATATATATCAAAATAAATATACAAACTGAAACTCCCTCACTAGACCAATATGTAACAAAATCACGCCACTGAGCCGGGAGGACACCTCTTGGGACTTTTTCTAGAATGTCTGGGGCACCCACATTTGGTACCCAGTGGTCCATCTTGACTTTTCCTTTATAGTCTTTCCACATCTTACGGCATTTTCTCATACACACTGGTTGAAACTCATCGGGACGTACATTCATATTTTTCTATTAATGAAAGAAATCACATATCTTATTGTTGATTATACATAGGGAATAAATTAAAATGGTCTTCTTACCTAAACCACCCTCCAAAGACGATCTAATGTGTCCTGAGGGATAGAATCCCAGTCACGAGTGGTCAATGGAAATCGATGTGAATCACGTATGATATGAACCAACTGACGAATAAATGCAGGGGCATTCCGTCCCACAGGATGAAATACCACATCAAATGAAACATCAAAAGTCGTGTCAGAATTCCATGATAATATGCCTCGACCAGGGCCTCTCCTACGAGAGGAAGAAGCAGTCAGGTCTGATCCTGTTGAAAACAATATTATATACAAATTGACAGATGTTATAAATATATATATATATATCTATTTATTAATTACATAAAAAATAGAGACAATGACATTCCAACATACCTCAACCCTGAGACGTAGATGCCTCAGATGGATGATGTGGATCTTCTGCCTCTTCCCCTGACATGCATGCAGTCATGGAAAACATTAGTAAGGGGACTATCCAAAGTGTCCAAATGATAAATTGGATTGTTTTAAAAAAAATCAAACTTGTACAGTTGTTAATCAATCAAAAAGGGATTGAATAATTAGTTGGGAATGAA
This sequence comes from Viscum album, assembly GCA_963277665.1. Lineage (NCBI taxonomy): Eukaryota > Viridiplantae > Streptophyta > Magnoliopsida > Santalales > Viscaceae > Viscum > Viscum album. The sequence goes on along the minus strand of OY728122.1, from coordinate 1,499,652,439 downwards.
TTTTAAAAAATCAGAAAGTTCACAAAATAGATATACCAATTATGTACAAAACCAATCAATACATAGAAAAATTTCAAATTGAATTAATAAAAATTCAAGCAGCACATGAACCAAATGAAGAATACCTCAATGGAAAGATACATTGATAATAACATCAATATAACATTAGATAAATCAACCTAAATATTTATAACTGAATAAACTTCAAAAAGTGAGGATTAAACTTACAAGGATTTATAAAATGTTTACATAATTTATGATATCTTAGGCTGAATAGTGGGATAAAATTATACCTTTCATTAAGCATGAAAATCGACCGTTTATCCTTCAACAGCCGCTCTGACCCAATACATATCTCCTTCACGTTGAACTACGGTATGTTGATCATGTTGTTGGGAAACAAAAGGAACAGTCTCGGGTTCATCTTGTTCAAATAAAAACACTCCTCGCCGAGAAATTTTGACAACAAATTGCCAACTTGGATTCGAAGGCAAAGTAACGAAGAATACTTGTTCCGCTTGTGATGTCAAAATGAAAGGTTCATTATCAACTCGTTCATTTCTGTATAACATATAGTTAATATTCACCAATGAAAACTGATATTGATTGACTTTACATCCACGCACTGGATCAACCCAATTACACTTTAACAATATGTACTTCAACCCATGTGTGTATACAAATTAAATGATGTCTATCAATTGACCATAGTAATAACCAGAATCGACAAATGGACAACCGATTCCACTGTTTTGTGTTGATCGTTTTTCGTCAACATCTTTAATGTGAAATTGAAAACCATTAGCATCTATATATTTATAACGACGAGCCGTTATAGATGGAACCTCAGCCAGTTGGATAAATTCTTCAGTTAGCACGGGGTCCCCTAACTCCCTCAGCTTATGAACCTACATAATTCATAGAATTCAATAATGATATATGAGGAAAGAAATTAGTATAATACTTCACTCATAATGAAAATTAATTTATACGTACATAATCCTTGAACCAATTATGAAATGACGCATAATGAGACTGTTGAATTTGCAACTTAGTCGCACGATACATCTCTTATTTTATCTCATTAATGTGTTTTTTGCAAATGATAACGCAATGCTTAAATGATCAACTTATGCAAACAAAACATTTAAAATTTAAACAATAAAAGTGATAAGATACTTACTGCATTAATGGTGAAACTGATGGAGTATTGAACACGATATATCGATGCGCTTGTATCCACTCGATGTTGTCCATATCATATGTGGTTCCATCTCCAACTGGAACATCCTGAATCGGAGATGGCTTATCTAATTTTGTTTCAACATTCGTAAGATATTCTGCACAAAAAGTAGTACACTCATCCATCAAATAGCCATTCTCTATTGATGCCTCCGGAAGAGCTCTGTTGCATACAAATCGTTTCAATGTACTCAAATACCGCTCAATAGGATACATACACCTGAATTGCAGTGGACCAGCAGCCATTACTTCTTCAGTTAGGTGCACTGTCAGGTGGACCATAACATCAAAAAATGACGGGGGAAATAGTTTCTCAAAGTGACAAATCGTAAGTACAATTCGGTCCTGTAATTTTTTTAAATCATTCATTCCTTGATTTCTTAAACAAAGCTGTCTAAAAAAATTACTCATCTCAATCAACGGATGAACAACATTGGGGGATAAAAAATCAAAAATGGCGATTGGAATCATCTTTTGAAGTAGTATGTGATTGTCATGAATTTTCAACCCTTGCAATGTCTTGCTCATCTGATTCACACACTTTGAAATATTAGAAGAGTAACCATCAGGCACCTTGAGTATCCTCAAAATGGAACGAAATGTCTCTTTCTCCTTTGTAGTCATCGTATACTGTGCAGCAGGCATATATGCCTTGTTTCCCTCAACTAACTATAAATGCAACTATCTCCTTAAACCCATTTCTTCCAAATAACGGCGTGCATTAACATGGTCCTTTGATTTCCCAATGACACCTAAAATGGTCCACAATATGTTATCACAAACATCTTTTCCAATATGAATGAAATCCAAATTATGCCTCAGCATGTTCGATTTCCAATATGGAAGACTATAAAAAAATACTTTTCTTTTTCCAATTGTGATTGCGCTGCCTACCCGTAGCTCAAATATTACGTACTGGAGGAGCCACCAAATCCTGAATTTCATATACCCTGCGGATGTTTTCTTCCTCAATCTGCGATAACATTTTGAATCCTGTCAAGATCTTTGGTGCTGGGCTGAACTCTCTAGAACCATCAAATGCCACTCTGTCCTTTTTCAACCTGTGCTGAGGGGGGAGAAAATGTCTGTGACCCATGTATGCCCATTTTTTGGAATTCTTAAGCCATAGAGATTTTTTACTTTTGTTGCAACAAGGGAAAGAAAATTCCCCTTTTGTACTCCAGCCTGATAAATTTGCATAATCTGGGAATTCATTGATTGTCCACAATAAAGCATCCTACAGTTTAAAATTTTATTCGTTTCACAGTCATAGGTCATCACACCATCGCCCTAAAATTCATTCAACTCATCAATCAATGGCTGAAGGTAAACATCAATCTTATCCCCCAGACTTTTAGGTCCATCAATAAGAGTGGAAAGTAATATAAATTGTTGGTTCATACAAAGCCACGAAGGAAGATTATACGGAACCAACACCACGGGCCATGTTCTATGAGTTGCAGCAACCATAGACTTGAATGGATTGAATCCATCTACTGCCAATCTCAATCGGACATTACGAACATCTTTGGAAAAGTCGGGATGTCTCTTATCAAAATCCTTCCATGCATGATATTTTGCCGGGTGGGTTAACATATCACTTTCCGGAACCCTTTCTGCATTCCATCTCATTAAATTAGAAACATTAGATGACATAAAAAATCTTTTCAACCCGGTTTTAAGGGGAAAGTAACGCATTTTCTTTATGACAACCAGTTTCCCCTATATCACAATCTGACTTTGATGAGTCTGATTTCCCCTATTATCTTTCCACCTGGAAGCACCAAAAACCGTACAAATATCAAAATGGGCAGTTTCCTTTCTAAACAACATACAGTTGTCTGCATATGAATCTATGGTCTCATATGTAAAACCTATGTTCTCTATCAGCCTATGAGCATGGTAATACGACTCGGGAATCTTAGCATCGATAAGAAGAACCTTTTTCAATAACACCAAAAACATGTCGAATGATGTGTCTGACCAATGATTCAAAGTCTTCAAATGCAAAAACTCCACGATAAATGACAATTTATTGAAAGAAGTACATCTAGGATATAATTCTGTTTTTTCATCATCAATTGCTTCATAAAATCTCCTCGAATCATGATCTGCACTAGAGCGAAGATTTATCTCACCAGTCTCAAGATTCTGGATGTCAATTCCTTCAGGATCCAACCCACGTACCATTTCTGTAAGAATTTCATGCATTGGATCATTCATCCTTGAATCTACATCTATCTGAACTGTATCTTTATTTTCACAACGAACATATTCTTCTCCATGACGAGTCCAACTCTTATAATATTTCATAAATCCATTAAAGAATAGGTTCTCCCTCATAGTTTCTCGTGTGAATTAATATATGTTAGCACATTTTCTAGTTGTACAACTGATATAGTCACTTTTAAATCGTATGGTGAAGTAAATAAACAACATAATGCCATTAAAGTACTCTCTAGATGTTCGATTTGGAAGAACAATCCAACTCTTATCCATAATAAGATCCCTATAACAAACATTTACACAAGACTTATTATATTTTCATTTTTCATATCAAATATATTTAAAATAAATACTAATTAATTGTATTTGAACCATTTATAAAATAATAATTTAAGTGAAAGGACATGTCATACCTGATTGCGCTACAAACCTGTAAGGGAGGGGTGTCGAAGGCGGTGCTACAAGGGAGAGGAGAGGCAGCGGTGGGGAGCTGGAGCCGGAGCTGGTGCGGTGAGGGAGGGGATGGTGAAGGAGGAGACGGGGGTTGGCGGGGTGTGGGGGGTGTTTGGGTGCTGGGGGGTGGGATGAGGGCTGAGGGCGGAGGCTGGAGGGGCTGGAGGCTGAAGGCGAGAGGGAGGCCGGAGGGCTGCCGGAGGGCTCTCCGAGGGATGCCGGGCTGCCGGAGGTGGGTGGCGGGAGGCCCTAGGGCAGAGGGATGCCACAGGGCGACCGCAAGGAAGGGGGCGGGTAGAGCCCGAGGGAAGAGGGTGGCCAGAGGAGGGCGGGGCCGGCGGAGGGCGGCCAGAGTGCGTCCGGAGGGCGGAGTGAGGCAAGAGGGCAGCCGAAGGGGGGCTGAAGGGCGGCCGGAGGGCTACCGGGCTGCCGGAGGTGGGTGGCCGGAGGCCCAAGGGCAGAGGAAGCCCACAGGGTGGCTGCACGGCGAAGAGCGGCCGGATCCAGAGGGTGGAGGGTGGCCAGAGGAGGGCGGGGCCGACGGAGGGCGGCCGGAGGGCAGCCGGAGGGCGGCCAGAGGGCGGCCGGTGGAGAATGGGGTCGGCGGAGGGCTGGGCCGGCGGAGGGCGCGGGCCGGTGGAGGGCGGACGGCCGGAGGGTGGTGCGACGCCAGGCGGGCAATGGGGAGGGTGCGGTTACGGGGAGGGCGCGTGCGACGGGGGGCGCGGTGATGGGGAGGGCGCGACGACTGGGGGGCGTGCAGACGCGGAGGGCACAGGGGACGGGGAGGGCGCGGGCGACGGTGGGGGGTGGGGGGAAGTTGGGGGTGGAGTGGGGGTGGGCGCTTCGTGAGGGGGAGGGGGGAGTGGGCACTAAATCCCCATTTCTTCAGGTAATTGTAGCGACCGCCATTTGTGGTCACTATTGGTTACCTATACCGACCGCTAATGGAGGTCGCTATAGGTTAAGGGTCTCAAAAGCCCATTTTTTCAGTTGTGTCTTCTCATAGAGAGTTTTCTTGCCGAGCCTACGCCAGCAGCGACACCTACCGAAGGGCGGCATGTTGCAGAGTCGTCTGCAGCTGGCAGTCGATGGATGTCACATGGGTCCGGGTAGACCAGACCATCGGGCAGATAACCTCAAGACACTGGCTCAGAGGAGCGGGGAACAGGGCGCAGATCCAGCTTTCCGAGGAGAAGGAAGTGCTACGCATGCAGCGGGCAGGGCCACATGGATCGTGACTACCCAACCCACCGTGCAAAGGAGCATCATACAGTTGAGGGGCCACCCAGGCAGAGGCAGAGGGTTGACCGTGGCGGTCCACCGAGAGCAGGCGGACAAGGCAGGGGAGCTGGCCGAGTAGCATGTGGTGGGCGACACTTTGAGGATTTACCACCACCACCACTGGGAGGTCTACCCCGACCAATGGGAGCTAGCGGGCATAGACAGGCTCAGCTTTAGGAAGTGGAGGCCTATGACCACGGCGTGATAGAGATTATTTGAGGTTCGATCTGTGTCTACTCCACCCTTTCTGCAGTTCTTATAGACACAGGAGCGAGTCATTCTTTTATTTCCATTTCCCTTGTTCAGAGCTCGGAGATTCCGACGGAGCCGTTGGCTCGATCCTTATGTCTAGAGAATCCTACGGGAGCAGACTTGACGATTACACACTGGTGCCGGCAGTGTGAGCTTACTCTAGGAGGTGAGAGCTTCGGCTGGGATATTCTTCTAGCGGCGTAGAGGCCTGAAGATGTCATCTTGGGCATGGATTTGTTATCTATAGTTCATGCTCAGATTGACTGTATTAGGCGCAAGGTGTGGTGTGTTCGCACCGATGGGAGCAGTTTCACCTTCTTTGGCAAGAAGGGAGCCTTTACAGCACCTGAGGGACTCACGCAGAGAAGAGGACAACCTATCACTCATTAGTTGTCTAGCCTCATCTTATGAGCATTTGACATGCGGAGTTCTGGTTTTCCTACAGTGGGGGATCAATATGGGGACGTTTTCCCCGATGACATCCCAGGGCTACCTCCTCGCAGAGAGGTAGACTTCTATATTGACCTGTATCCCTGTATATCCCTGATATCCACTCCAGCATATCGGATGACCCCCACTAAGCTTCGATAACTAAGGATATAGCTGGAAGACTTGCAGGGCAAGGGATTCATCTGACCCAATGTTTTACCCTGGGCTTCCCCGATATTGTTCGCCAAGAAGGCGGACGAGAGCTTGCGACTTTGTGTCGACAATCATCGCCTAAACCAAGGGACCATGAGGAACAAGTATCCGCTACTGAGGATTGACGACCTCTTCGATCAGCTCAATGGATCCTGGTGGTTCTCGAAGATAGACCTTAGATCAGGCTATCATCAGCTCAGAGTTTGAGATGAGGACGTGTAGAAGACGGCCTTATGATGTTGGTATGGCCACTATGAGTTCTTGGTTATTCCTTTCGGTATAACCAATGCTCCAGCAGTGTTCATGGGTCTCATGAACAGGTTATTTCAGCCATACATCGATCGATTTGTCTTGGTGTTCATCGACGACATATTGATATACTCGACCACTGAGGAGGAGCACGCCTACCACTTTCGGGTTGTACTAGTCACACTCTTGGAGCACCAGCTTTATGGAAAGCTCTCGAAGTGTTAGTTCTGGTTATGTGAGGTCCAATTCTTGGGACACGTCATCTCTGAGGCGGGAGTTGTGGTGGATCCTGCGAAGATCGAGGCAATGCTAGCTTGGGAGCCACCCAAGAGCGTAATAGAGGTGCGGAGTTTCTTGGATATAGCCCGGTACTACCGGAGGTTTGTTCCAGACTTCTCTAGAGTTACGACACAACTCTCAGCTTTGACAAAGAGGGGGAAACCCTTCGTCTAGTCAGATAGATGTCAGCAGAGATTCCAGGAGATGAGACAGAGATTGAACAGCGTGCCTATCTTGAGTCTACCAGAGGAGGGAGTAAGGTATGTATTCTTCTGCGATGCATCAGGGACCAGGCTCGGATGTGTCCTGATGCAGGAGTGGGCCATGATTGCCTATGGATCACGTCAGTTGAGGCAGCATGAGAAGAACTACACTACCCATGACCTGGAGTTAGAAGCAGTGGTATTCGCTCTGAATATGTGTCGACACTATCTGATGGGCGAGCGCTTTATAGTCTACTCTGACCACCAAAGTCTCAGTTATATCTTCTCACAGAAGGACCTGAATCTGAGATAGCTGCGATGGTTCGAGTTCCTCCAAGACTATGACAATGAGATAGTCTATACTCCTAGAAAGGGGAACGTAGAAGCTTATGCTCTCAGTAGGAGGACGGACATTCAGCTACTCGAGGAGGCGACAGAGCAGCTATCTTATTTGCAGATATCCTTCGTGGATAGAGATGGATCAACCTTTCTTCAGTCACTCACTGTCACTCCTCCGCTACTGCAGCAGGTCAGAGAGGCATAGCGTGGGGACGCTGACTGTGAGACGTGGCGTACACAGATATCCTCAGGACAGCCACCTGATGGATTCTCTATAGGTGGAGAGCACGACGTCCTTTTTAGAGGACGTACCATGATACCAGATGCTTTACAGGAGGAGGTTCTGAGAGAGTTTCACACTTCCCCTTTGGTGGTACATCCAGGAGTGGAGAAGATGTACCAGGATCTCAGACGACAACATTGGTGGCTGGGTATGATGAAGGTTGTCGCAGAGTTCGTTTCTCGATGCCTCACCTGCCAGCAGGTGAAGGCAGAGCACTAGGTACCAGCAGGCTTGGTACAACCCATAGTGGCCCCGGAGTGGAAGTGGGACGGGATATCTATGGATTTCGTGACTGGAATTCCATGAACTTCCAGAGGTCACGACTCCATTTGGCTGATTGTCGACCGACTCACCAAGTCGGCCCACTTATTACCCATCAGAGAGCAGGGCTCAGTAGAGAGCTTGTGACATCTCTAAATTCAGGATATTGTACGGATTCATGGTGTTCCATCATCTATCGTCTCCGATCGAGATGATCGATTTACCTACCGGCTTTTGAAGGGGTTACAGGTGGAATTTGGGACACAGCTACGTCTGAGTACCTCCTTTCACCCTCAGACAGATGATCAGATGGAGAGGACCATTCAGACACTCGAGGACACGCTCCGTGCATGTTTCCTCGACTTAGTTCATAGCTGGGAGGACCATCTACCCTTGGTGGAGTTCGCGTACAACAATAGATACCACTCCACCATCGGGATGGCACCATACGAGGAATTGTACGACATGACTTGAAGATCACCTCTGTGATGGACAGACCCTGGGGAGTTAGCACTTGTGGGTCCAGATATGGTCCAATCCATGACAGAGAAGGTCCAAGTCATCCAGGAATGGATGAGGTAGCTCAGAGCCGGCAGAAGTCTTATGCTGACAGGAGGCGGAGGCCACAGGAGTTCGAGGATGGCGACCACATCTTCTTGTGGGTCTCATCTCGATGTGGATTACGGAGATTTGGCCGAGGTGGCAAGTTATCTCTTCACTTCATCAGACCATTCCTGGTCCTCAGCAGGATAGGCGAGGTGGCTTATCTCCTGGATCTACCTCCTCAGTTGCACCAGGTGCACGACATCTTCCACATATCTCAGCTGAGGAGATACATGCATGACCCAACGCATATCATCAACCATGGGAAGCTAGACCTTGACGATGGGGAGACTTTTGCGGAGGTCATGGAGGAGATCGAGGATCGACAGGAGCGGGTCCTACATGGACAGTCGATAACTCTAGTGTGCATTAGATGGCAGCATGGGAACCTCTAGGAGAGCACTTGGGAGCGGGAGGCTCAGATACGTGATCAGTACCAACATTTGTTCCCCTATTTTATGATGTATCTTTACGGGGACGTAAACCCCTGAGGTGGGAGTAATGTAATGACTCGTAAAAATCATGGAATTTTTTTTCTTATTTTCGTTGGAATTTTACAAGAATTCAGTTTCTGAAGGCACCTGATTCCGAGGCCCGGTGTGCCCGGAATCAATTTCCGAAGTTTAGCTCGGGTACGTCTAGTAAACGAACGAGCGGGTTTTCCTATCTTTTGAACCGGTTCTCGGAACCGAAATCTGATGGAACTGATGAAACCACAGTGCCAGTAATTGATTAGGAAAACCTTTTCCGGAGTTGTGTTTTCTCGGGAGAGGTTATTAAATTTTTGGGTTAACTGAAGAATAAAATAAAATTTTCTGCAACAAACTTTTATTTTTATTTAAGGTGGCTTATACCTATGATTGGTGATTGGGGTGGGATCCACTAGTTCTTAACTACCCTAGGTAGTATATTAGTGAAGTGGGGCCCACACGTGACCCACCCCTTTATTTTCTTTCACCTCCCTCAAGTATTTAATATGGTAAATCACCCGCACCACCCTCTTAAATGACAAGTCAACTCTCACGTTTAATTGAATTATCAAATGCCCCATTAATTGGAAAACACTCAATAATTGAAGCATGATCTATTTTTGAGTTTGAAAAACAGTTGGCGTGGGAAATAAAATAAGGCAAGGCCTTATTTTATTAGAGTTGTTGTGTCATGTGAGAGATTTGGGGGAGGAATTACTCAAAGCCTTGTATCTTCATCTTCTTCATTGGAGAACGCGAAGAACGATGAAGAACGTCAGCCTCTGATAGAAGACGATGAAGAATGCCGACCTCCGACAGAAGATGATGAAGAATGCTAGTTCCCCAGAGATCGGCGACGTGCCGCCGTGTACCGCGGCACCGATGATCCTCCTTCCGCGACGCCGAAGATCCTCTTCCGCAACGCCGTATCCCGCGACGTCTTTACCCACGAAAATCTTTGTTCATCAACACTACGAGGTAGTGGGTTTGGTTTAATTAAATCTATGTGAATTATATCCTCAACACGTGTTTAATTGTCAGAAGTCGTTTGAACCGCCAATGCGGTGGGTGCGGACCAACGAACAAGTCTGAACCCACCGCTTCGTTGTTATTGGTGTGCGGATCGACGGGCGATGACTAAGAAGGCCGCAAAGGCATTTTGAGGACTTCTCAGTGAAGATCCGGTCCCGAGAGGACCACTGGCGAAGACAACAGGCAAAACAGACCACCGGAGCGCGTCCGGTGGTCCGAGGAAGACCCCGCCGGCGCTCGGCGTGCCGCAGCAAAAGGCTGCTGCGACTGAAGCCATGGTGGCAGGCGGCTGGTCCCGCGGCCATGCGGGACCAAGGTCGACATGGCACCTGGACATGTCCGCTGGCAAGGAGCGGTTCCCACGCGGGGGCCGCAGCACCAATTGAGGGGGCAGCATCCCACTTTGCGCGCCGCTCGGCTAGCACCGAGCCGCCCCGGTCCGGGCTGCGCCCACCGGGCTGGGTCAAGCCCTAATGGGCCAGACCCGGGTCAGGTCGGCTTGGGTTTGGGCCGATCCAGGGGGTCGGGCCAGGTCGGACTGGGCCCAGACCCCCCACTTTCGGACCACATTCGGTCTTTTTCCCATAACATGTGCTACATAACTCTGATAGATGCACCGTCAGTTGCGTAGTGATTATTGGAACGAGACGGTCGTTTTGGTATATTACACTCAAGGTTTATGAGAACTTTGGGTATGGCCGGGTTGGTTCGAACACGAAACCAACCGGGCCCTCGGAGCGGAAATGCTTATAACTTGAGCTCCGGACGTCCGATTGACGTGTCGTCGACTTCGTTGGATTCCTCTTAGTGAGACACACCATTTGGCTTACTCCGATAAAGGTTTGGATGTAGTTGTAGTGCGGTGGGGTTGGTTTTGACTTAAAAACCAACCGGGCCCCTAGAACGAAAAAGCAAATAACTCTCAGACCGGGCGTCCGATTGACACGCCGTCTGTCACGTTGAGTTCCTCTTGTCGAGACGGAACTTTGAGATACATCAACTCTGCACTACGTGTCATTTGATGTATCGACCCCTTGGCTCGTGGAGCGGACCCTCCTGGAATGAGAATTCTGTGTGCGGGAACCCTAGAGATGGCTACGACTGCGACGATAAATACTACACTGAAATCCTATGTGGGTTCGGCAGTGATGAAGACCGTACTGAAGTCCTATGTGGGTTCGCCGGCAATGAAGACTGCCCTGAAATCCTATGTGGGTTCGGCAGGGATGAAGACCGTACTAAAATCCTATGTGGGTTCGACGGCAATGAAGACTGCACTGAAATCCTATGTGGGTTCAGCAGTGATGAAGACCGTACTGAAATCCTATGTGGGTTCGACGGTAATGAGGACTGCACTGAAATCCTATGTGGGTTCGGCATTGATGAAGACCGTACTGAAATCCTTTGTGGGTTCGATGAAGATGAAGACTGCACTGAAATCCTATGTGGGTTTGGCAGTGATGAAGACCGTACTGAAATCCTGTGTGGGTTCGATGGCAATGAAGACTGCACTGAAATCCTATGTCGGTTCGGCAACGATGAAGACCGTACTGAAATCCTATGTGGGTTCGACGACAATGAAGACTGCACTTAAATCCTATGTGGGTTCGGCAACTTGGCTGGTTTAGTATCCTACGCGGGTCCGAGCTTAGATGAATCAGTGGCTATATTAGATCATTTATATCACCGAAGAAGTATACCTGTGTGAGCTGAGTCTTGAATTCAATCAATATCTTTGATATAATTGAATTTATTTCCATTTTGGATTATGTTCTATTATCCTGTGTGGATTGGGTAGTACTCCTTTGTAGACGTGATCGAACTTCAGCTCGGATGTTGGAGCCGAGCGGGAATTGATGACTTAGGTGTATGTATGGGCATATACCTAAGTAGTTTTGGATGTTACTTTGTGATTGTATCTTTCCTTTGTGGATTATCCTTTGTGGATTCTGGGAGACCTTTGGGGGTCTCGGGGTCCCTACTGAGTAGTGTATACTCACCCCGGCACGGGCTATGCCCGCACTACGTTGTGTTGGATGCAGATGACGGACAATACTGATCGTGGTTGAGGCTTGTGGAGCAAGTCGGTACCTGGAGTTGGACCACTAGGCGGGACATACACGGAGCAGACAGCTGTATCCGAGGAGCTGAGGAGGCTATCTGTACCCACCCTTCAATGGGACTTCCAGTGGATTGCTCGACATTGCTACTTTACATTCAGTTGTTTTAATCTCTTTCCAGTTGTACTTTACTTTCAGTTTGGGCTTATATTCTGGCCCTCTTATTTTTTCCGCACTACATTTTGTACCCAGTTTTACTTAGTTTTACTTCTTCTTGCTTACTCTGTGGTGTTTGTTTACTTTACAAAGGCAATTCCAATCCCTTTTTTCATCTGGATTTACTCCTTGGTGCTAGTCTCCAGCCCCTGGCCTATGGGAGGCGGGCTTGGTGTAGTCACGGCACGGGTCCCGAGGGCGGGTTGTGACATTGTCAAATTATAAAATTACACGAGTAAAAAACCCCATGCATTTATTAGTTGAAAAATTTTACATTAAAACATTATCCACTATTATGGTAATGTGCGTACAAGTTAATTTATAATAATTTTTTATCTCCTTGATTAATTCCTCCCAGTCTTCCATACATACATACTTTACCCCCTTCCTTGTTATCTAAGTTAGTTGGATTTTAAATCATGATAAATTTCTCACAATGAATTTATAATACCATTTATATCATAGAAAACTATAAACTTATATTACTCTAGAGGGTATGTTACATTCTTCAATTTCCATGGTTTTTGAATGGCCTATAGAAATTACTTCACATGTGATAACATGTCCCATGAATGTGAGTTTCTTCATCCAAAAGTCACAATTTTTGAACATCGAATAAAACTTCTTATTCCACAATGTTTCCAACGTAACTCTTAAACGATCTTCATGTTCATCCTATCTCTTGGAGTAGATGAGAATGTCATCAATAAACAATTAAAAAAATATTTAGAGGTAATATATAATGAATATATTCATGAAATTCATGAAGATTATAGGGGAATTATAATGTCTGAAGGCCATCTGGAAAAAATCATAGATCATATACCTTGTAAAGAATTCATGCATTTGAATATATTCGTTATTGACCATTAGATAATGATATCCATAGTGAATATCCTCCTTTGATAAGTACCACCCCTCTCCCAAACTGATCAATCAATTCATCAATCTATCCTAGAGGATAATTCCTCTTTACAGTGATCTTGTTCAGTTACTGATATTCGATACACAACTACATCGATAAAACATTCATCTTGACCAAGAGCACTGGCTCACCCTAGGGTGATTCTATAGAAAATATGAACCCATTTTAAATATTATCTTTTATCTACTTCTTTATCTCTTATGTTTAGTTAGGATCTATCTTATAGGGACACTTTGAGATAATAGTATCTCTAGGGTATGTGTTCTACTGACAACCCTACTGCACGATCTGAGAGTAGTCCAAAAAATAACCAATAAATACATCACATTATTCCCCCATGATGGTAATTTCCCATAGGGGGTAACATCATTTGACTCAACCATTTGAGTGAGGTATTCATATTCCCTGGGAAGGAACAACTGCACTATTGAAGGAATTTTCAGAGGACATTCCTGATCTTCCTTTAATGTGTAGAAGATCATGAGATGTTTCATTATATGAAATGATATTTCATTTTCCCATAAATTTTTATGTCCTCTATATAATGGGAGACAATCCATCACCAATATATAATTTTATTCCACCAATGAATGAATTATGAGATTTGCTGGAGGAATCATCCCACATACGCCTACTAGTGAAGAGTCCAACACATGGGTTGTAATGTTTTCACCACCAAAAGTTTTTATGGATAAATCTACTTCATGATTTTGAGAGTTTGATTAATTAGTTCTAGGAAACTATCATGTAAAAAAATAATTCATAAAACAAGAATCAAACATGTAATTTTCCATTCTTGAGTTAATAGGAAGTGTACCTAGTGTGATGCCATATTCATGATCCACTTCTATAATAGTTAAGGAATAATCCTTCCCTTGATCCATTGTCTTTGTAGAATGATGAAGATAATTATCCATATGAACTCATGGTTTAGTGATTTATCTTGCAAAGTTACATTGGTCCCTATAGTGATAGCATTATACCATGGGTGGTGCTATCATTTCCTCCACCACAGTTTGCATCATTTTCATGTATTTTTTGACATTAATGAGCATGTATCTATTATCCACTACATTTGAAGAATTTTCACATCCCCTTGAGGTAGTAATAATGATTCAGCTTCGCAAATTTTTGACATGTAGGTGTTTTAGTTTTAATTTTACCATTTTCATTATATCTGCCCTTATGGAACACCACCATTCAGTTTTTACCACCATAGCCATAGGTCCATTCTCCATACTCCACTCCCACATTGAGAGCTCATAGAACAACATCTTCATATCTTTTATAGTCTCAAAATTTACATTCCAATTGATGGTGTAGTTTTATTCCAGCAAAGAATTTTTCATTAATGATGTCATTAATGATTAAAAAACATGAAGAGTACCTTCCAGGAACTGTGAAATTGATTTTTAGGGCATGGAATATTCTCGTTTTGTTTGCATTAGCTCTATGAATTCTCTCTGTATCTTAGTTTGATGATTTCGAGGGAATTATTTATTATGATTAATTATTTAAGTCCTCCCACTCTATCTCGTAAATTTTCATCCTTGGTTCGATGTTCTTAATCTAATTCAACCATTGGTCGGACTCTCCTTCTAGATGATATATAAAATATCCAACTTCTCCATCTCAGAATAGTGAAGCACATAGGAGATAATATCATCATGTTTACCCACTATTTCAAAATGAGTGTATGTAAAGATGCGGAAATTTCCAAAAAAAAATTTAAATGCTTTGGAATTTTACGAGTCCGTAGTTCCTGACAACACCTGATTCCGAGGATAGGTGTGGCTAGAATCAATTTATGAAGTTTTTTAAAGCTTAAATTAACGTGTGTAAGAAGTTTTCCTAAAAAAGTGGAATAACTCTTAAATGGTTACTCAGATCAGAAATCTGAGGGCACTGTTGCACTTAGGATGGCAGGTTTACCCATGTTGCGACTTATGTTTAGTCGGTGCGGGCCTCCTGTGGAAAATCACATAAATGGCATAAACGTTAATAAAATAATTAAATATGTTATTTTATTTTTCAAATGCTTATAACTCACAAATGGTAGCTCGGATTAAAAATTTGATACCACCGCTGAACTCGTGGGGGCATGCTTTATTTTAGCAGATACTTACTTTATCCAACACAGACTAGCAGAAAAAGTTAGTTTTTGGCTGCAAATAAAATAATAATATGACAATTATTTTATTGTAAAATTAATAACATATAAATGGTGAGTCGGATTAAAAATCCGAGAGTACCATTGCGTTTTGTTGGGGCGTGTTTCACCTAGGAAGAGCCTAACCTCGACCGGCACGAGTCGAGGGTAGATGATAATAATTTTCTGAACTATTTTCAGGTACGTTCAGTAAACATACATTTGGAATTTTATATCTGTTGGACCGGTGCTCAGAATTGAAATCTGAGGGCACTGTTGAACACACAGCTTCATCAATTTCTTATTGAGACCTTCAATGCAGTTGCATTCTGAAGAGTTTGGAATTTAGTTTTTGGCTTTTTGTTAATGAAAATAACAATAAAATAAAGTACACCACTTTATTTAATTTTTAAGATGCCATGTGTTGTGTGTGCGGTTATTTGGAACCTCCCTTTGGGGGTTTGTGGTGGGAGAGCCACACCCTAACCTCTCATGGGAGGATGATTGGGGTGGGGAGAACCCGAGCTGCATAACCTCCCACGAGAGGTTATGGCATGGGGTCCACATGGGGCTTAACCCCCCATTTAATGGAGAGGGAGAGGAAACCTCACAACCCACTCAATTAAATGTTGTTGGTCAACATAAAATTAATTTTTGTCAATTAATTTTATGAGTCGACATGAAATTTAATGTTGTGTGTCAACATTAAATTAATGCTACCAATTAATTTTATGTGTCAACATAAAATTAATTGATGTCAATTAATTTTATGTGCCGACGATTTTTAATTCACTTTACCCCCTTCTTTATTTTTAATTTGAGTAACTACATCGTTGGAATTTAAGAAGGTTCCAAATAAATGAAATTTCATAAATTCCATGATGGTTACATACCTCTCCCCCTATCCGATATATAGGGAGCTTGGGAGGAGGATTTGCGATGGCTTCACCAAGCGACTAAGTGCTGGTAAAGTGATGCGACGCCCAACACTTGGTGGATAACACTTCCTCCAACGAAGAACGTGAAGATGCCGATGACTACAAATTCTTCCTCGGAACCCCCCCTTCAGACGTGGGATCCCTTCGATGACCCTTCATCCTTCCACTTTGTCATCAACGGACCGACGCCCAAACTCGTAAGTGGAAGCATATGCCGAATGACGTCAACATCATCTTCCCCCGAGACGAACGAATGCCCGTCGATTAAAAAGGTAGGGGGTTTCATATAATTTATAAGTGAATAAATTATCTTGATTGTGTTTTTCTCTTTGGAATAATCGTGGACATATGTTACCATCTAACGTGGAGGGCACGGGCCTAATGAACACGGCCCGATGACCCTCCGTTGTTCCTGGTTTTTATTTCTCAACGGGATGTGGCAACGATCGAAGGCGATGATCGAAGGCAACAGTCGTGCGCCGACTGCGTGCAGAGGAACCGCGACCCCCAACCGTAGGCCGCTCGACCAAAGAAGAACCGACCCTCTAATGTTGGCCGGGCCGAAGGAGGACTGTGGGACCACAAGGGGTGCCACACTGCGGAAGACAATGGCCCCCGTTCCGTGGGCCGCTCGGCGGACAAACTAGTCGGCCAGCTAGCCGACTGGGCGGGGAAGAACCATCGCGCTAGGAAGGTGCCGCATTGGGGATACCGTGGTCTGCCCATGTGAGCTGCGTGTGCCAGGAAGGCCGGCCGGCTTCGGCAGACCACTTGGGAGGGTGGCACCGCTGGTTCGAGAAAGCAGGGGGTCACACCACACCCCTCAGACCGCTCGACCCTCGGGCCGCATCTATCCAGGCCGCACCCCCCTCGGTTCGGGCCACTACCCTTCAGGAAGGGTTGGTCCATGCTATTCGTTGGGCCGATCAGACCCACTGATAGTTCGAACTCACCAAAACTAGGTCAAATCGACCTGTCGGCCCACTGGGCTTGATGGGCCAGGCCCGTTTCCACATAAAGGTAAATATCTTGAATACCGCATGTTCAATCGACACACCTTCTATGGAATGTGGACCCTCATGACATCGCAGTCCTTTTGTGATACTCTATGTGATTTTTGGACGACTTTGGAAAATGGTCAGGTTTAAAATGAGCGTAATTCCAACAGGGCCCGTGGAATGGAAAAGCTAATAATTCTCAGACCGAGCATCTGATTGATGTGTCGTCTGTCTCATTGGGTTTTTATTGACAAGACAGAACTTTGGGATACATCAAATCTGGACTTCATGATAGTTGATATATCGACCAATTTTCTCGAGGAGTGGACCCTCCCGAAATCGAGCGTGCTGTGTGCGGGATCCCTAGAGCTGGCTACGACTACATTGACTACCGTACTGGGATCCTCCATGGGATCGATGACGAAGACTACCGTACTGGGATCCTCTATGGGTTTGACGACGTTGACTTCCGTACTAGGATCCTCTGTGGGTTCGACGACGATGACTTCCGTAAATGGATCCTCCGTGGGTTCGATTATGATGACTTCCGTAATACGATCCTCTGTGGGTTCGACAACGATGTCTACCATACGAGAATCCTCCGTGGGTTCTACAACCATGAATTCAGAACTAGGATCCTCCATGGGTTCGACAGTGATGAATTCTCTACATGTATCCTAAGTGGGTCCGAAAGAGTAGCTGGTCTTGTATCCTGAGTGGCACTGACAGCTTACCTGGTCTTGTATCTTATGTGGGTCTAACAGATTAGATGAATTAGTGACTACATATGATAATCCCTATCACTCTACAAAAGTTTTATACCTGGGTGATATGAGTCATTATTTTCAGTCATTATCATCGATGTTATTGACTTCTTTCCTGTGTGGACTGGGTTGTATTTGGGCTCGAGAGTTGGATTTGTACTATGGTCGATAACATAGGAATATGTATGGGATTATACCTTATTAAGGTTGGTTGATACATCGTTTTTGTATCCCTCTTCTGTGTTTTATGCTTTGTGGATTCTGGGAGACCATTGGTGGTCTTGGGTACCCTACCGAGTATCATATACTCACCCCTGCACGGGCTTTTCCCGCACTATGTTGTGTTAGATGCTGAAAACGGACATCACTGATCAAGGTAGAGGCTTGTAGGGTTGGATGGTACCCAGAGGTGGACCACTTGGCGAGACGTACACAGAGTGGACAGATGGACGTGAGGTGCTGAGGAGGCCATCTGTACTCACCCTTCAGGTGGGATTCCCGGAGGATGACTCAGTGGTTGTTGTTTTACTTTACTGTAGTTGTGCATTTTTTTAGTTGTAATGTACATTCAGTTGGCGTTTGTATACTGGCCCATTTACTTTTTATCACTTACTTTTGTACTCAGTTTCCTTAGTACTTACTTCAGTTGTGTACTATGTTGTGTTTTTTACATTTATAAAGTCAATTCCTTCCATTTTTATCAGGATTTACGCCTTTGGTGCTAGTCGACAGCCCATGGCCTTTTGAAGGTAAGCTTGGGGTAGTCCCAGCACGGGCCCTGGGGACGGGTTGTGAAAAATTGGTATCAGAGGAGTCGGTTCTACCGCAGAACTCAGAACCGTGATTATTCCTTTAGTGAAGCTATAATGTTAAGAGTATTGAGTGTGGTTATCATTCGTGGGAGTCCGGTGTTGGTACGGCGGCCGACATATCCATACTCCAAGACCCTGACCTCTAATTTTTGACTCAGTGCACAAAAACATGGATTGCCTATGCGTTTCATTTGAAAAATTTTCTTTGTGATTACTTTGTGTCAGCTCACCATGTATACTGTTTCACCGTGGCACACCTGTTTCTTTTCTGGATTGCCCCATGAAGGTAGCCAGCTAGGGATCTGAGTTACGTGCGGGATGGTAGCCCACTGAGTGACGAGGCCCTAGTGCAGGGCCCCATCATAGCCGACAGACCAACATTGCCACTACTCGCTAAACCACTGATACCACCAGCCCTAGTAGCAGGGATTGCATGCTGCCTGAGTGTGTGGCACGAGTTCTCGCGACAGAGGCCGCCTATGTTCCGCAGAGAGACGGACCCACAAGAAGTTGAGGATTGGCTAGAGGCTATCATCAGAATTTTCAGATTGGTAGGGACACCAGCCGACCTTATGGTGATCCTTGCCGCGAGTCTTCTGCATGCAACAGCAGGTAGATGGTGGAGCCTGATGCTCCAGGTGCATGATGACGCTACACTTCATTAGACAGACTTCGAGAGAATCTTCCTCTCTGTGTTTTTTCCAACAACCCTTCATGCAGTGGAGATTCACGAGTTACTTCATCTACAGAATGGTAGAATCACAGTAGATCAATACTCAGCGAGGTTCACCAACCTCCCAAGCTATTCCACAGACATGGTACGTGACCCATTCTTCAGAGCCCATACCATTGAGCAGTGACTCAGACATGAGATCAGGGCTTCGATGATCTCCCTCAACATCCCGACGTAGGATGGGTGATGGAGAGAAACCTTCGAGTGGAGAGTTTTCTCACTGAGCAGTCAGTAGTGGTGAGAACCTCTGCAGGACGACACATAGTGGAGTCTTCTGCAGGTAGTAGTAGACAATTGACACAGAGGTACAAGAGGACCGGGCCATCAGGTGATCGACCTCAGAATACAGGTTCGGTTGTGCGGGCCACATGAAATAGAGGCAGCCATATGAGGAGAAGGTATCGCTATGTATAAGGTGGGCAAGGTCACATGGTTAGAGACTGCCTAACCCACCCTGCAGATGAGCAGCAGGTAGTAGAGGGACCTCCCAGGCAGTGGTTCGACCGTGGTGGACCGCTTGGAGCAGACAGATGTGGCAGAGGAGCTGACCGAGCAGTAGGTGGTGGACGACGATTCGAGGCCCTACCACCCCCACCACATGGAGGTCCACCATGAACGCAGGGAATAAATGGTTATGGGATAGCTCATCTTCAGGTAGTTGAGGCCTACGAACATAGTGCTTTGGGAGCAGGTGGACAAGAGCGGGACTAGCTCCAGGCAAAGAGAATTTTTTCTTCTAGCTTTGTTGATGTCGTTGTATGTTGTTGCATTGTGACATTGTACTTAGAGATGCTGTAATAAAAGACACTTCTCCATGTGATGTTTGATTTCCCAACTTTTCGTATGGTTGATATTGAGAGGTTTCGGTTAAAACCGTTGACATGACCCTCACATTTTATATTCCTACTGGAGGAGTCCAAGTGAACTCACACTGCTGCCGACAGTGTGACTCAACCCTTATAGGTGAGAGTAACTGTTGGATCTATTGGTAGTAGCATCGAGGCCTTACGACATCGTCGATGGCATGAAATAGAACCATTCATGCTTGGATTGACTGCATTAAGCAAATAACGTGGTTCATCTAGGGGATGAGACCAGATTTCACTTATCGGAAAAGGAGAAATCTGAGTAGCTCTTGAAGGACGTAAGCAAAAGAGGATGTAGTCAAGTTCTTCACAAATGGCTAGTCACACCCATAGTTCATTGAGCAAACAGTTTACGATTTACTCTAATATCAAAAGTCTTAGGTGTGTCTTCTCGTAGAAGGATGTAGACCTGAGATGGTGATGTTGGCTTTAGTTGCTTCGGGATAATGACTTTGAGATAGTCTATACTCATGGGATGTGGAAAGTTCTGGCAGTTTATTCTTACTAAGAGATCATACATTCAGCTTCTAGGAGAGGCGACAAAGCAGCTGGCCGCGTTGCAGATATCCTATGTGGATAGGGTTAGAGCAGCTTTTCTGTAGTCCCTCACAGTCACTCATCCACTACTTTAGCGATTCAGCGAAGCACTGTACGATCGACCTTGCAGATCACCTCTGTGCTAGAATGACCCAGGGGAGTCAGCACTTTTAGAACCATATATGGTTCATGCTATGAAGGAGAAGGTGAAGATCATCCAGGAGCAGATAAAGACTACACAGAGCAGACAAATGTTCTATGTTGGTAGGAGACAGAGACCACTGGAGTTCGATGATGGAGACCATGTTTTCCAATGGGTCTCATCTCGTTGAGGTCTATGGAGTTTTGGTCAGGGAGACAAGTTATCTCCACAATTCATTGGACCATTCCAGGTCCTCAACAGGGTGGGAGATGTGGCTTACCATCTATCCCTTCCACCTTAGTTGCACAGGATGCATGACGTCTTCCACGTATCTCAACCGAGGAGATACATGCACGGCCCGTCCCACAACATCGATCATGGGCAGCAGGACATTGATGGCCGAGCGACATTCACAGAGGACTCGATGGAGATCGAGGATCGACAGAAGCTGGTCTTATGTGGATGGTCGATTCCTATGGTGTGCATTCGCTACCATCATGGGAACCTCCATGAGAGCTCTTGGGAGAGGGAGGCTCAAATTCTAGCTCAATGCCACCATTTGTTTCCCTAGTGTGTGTTGTAGCTTTACGGGAAAGTAAATCCCTGAGGTTGGGGTAATGTAAAGACCCAGACAATTAAAGAATTTTTTTTAAAATACTTTGAAATTTTATAAGTCCGCAGTTTCTGACGGCGCCTGATTCCGAGACCCGGTGTTCCCAGAATCAAAATATGATGTTTTGTTATGCTTAAAATAACACACATAAGCTATTTTCCGGAAAAAGTGGAATAACACATAAATAGTTACTCAGATAAAAAATCTGAGGGCAACGTTGTGCATAGGACGGCGGGCTTAACCTAGGCGCGACTTATGTTTAGTCAGCGTGGGCCTCCTGTGGAAAATCTCACAAATGGCTTAACCGTAAATAAAATAATTATATAAATTATTTTATTCTTCAAATGCTTATAACTCACAAATGGTAGCTTAGATTAATAATCTGAGACCACCTCTGAACTCGTGATCAAATTATTTATTTTTTAAAATACTAACTTCGATCGGCACGGGCTAGAAGAAAATGATATTTTTTGGCTGCAAAAATAATAATAATGTGACAATTATTTTTTTCTAAAATTCATAACATCTAAACGGTGAGTCAGATTAAAAATCTGAGTGTACCGTTGAGTTTGTTGGGGCGTGTTTCACCTATTCAAAGACTAACCTTGACCAAATCGAGTCGTGGGTGGCTAATAATAAATATTCAATCATTTTTTCGGGTACTTTTAGTAAATTTATGTTCGGGATTTCATATCTTTTGGACCGGTGTTCAGAATTGAAATCTGAGCGCACCATTGAACTCATAGCGTCGGTAATTTCTTCATGAGACCATCACCACAGCTGTGTTCTAATGATTTTGGAAGTTTGTTTTTGGCTTTTTATTAATGATAATAATAATAAAATAAAGTACAAGACTTTATTTTATTTCTATGATGCCATGTGTTGTGTGTGCGGTTAGTTGGAACCTCCCTTTGGGGGTTCTTGGTGAGAGAGACACACCCTAAGCTCCCATGGAAGGATGATTGGGGTGGGGACCACCCGAGCAGCATAACCTTCCACGAGAGGTTATGATCTGGGATCCACATGGGGCTTAACCCCCCCTTTTAATGGGGAGGGAGAGGAAACCTCACAACCCTCTCAATTAAATGTCGTTTGTCAACATAAAGTTAATTGTTGTCAATTAATTTTATGATTCAACATGAAATAAAATGTTGTGTGTCAACATATAATTAAAGATACCAATAAATTTTCTGTGCCAACATAAAATTAATTGCTGTCAATTAATTTTATGCGCCAAAGATTTTCAATTCTCTTGACCCCCCTTCTTTTTTTATTTTGAGTAACCGAATCGTTGGAATTTTGGAAGGTTTCTAATAAATAAATCTTCATAAATTCCTTGATGGTTACATACCTCTCCCCCACTCTTATATATTGGGATCATGGGAGGAGGATTTGGAACGGCTTCACCACGTGACGAAGCGCTGGTAAAGTGACGCGACACCCAACACTTGGAGGATTATGCTTCCTCCAATGAAGAACGTGAAAATTCCGATGATGAAAAATTATTCCCCGGAACCCCTCCTTCTGATGTGGGATACCTTCGACAACCCTTCATCCTTCCTCTTCGTCATCAATATACTGACACCCGAACTCATAAGATGAATCATATGACAAACGACGTCAACATCGTCTTCCCCCGCGACGAACGAACGACTGTCGATTACAAAGGTAGGGGGTTTCGTATAATTTATAAGTGAATAAATTATCTCGATTGTGTTGTTTTATTTGGAATAATATTGTCCATATGTTACCACCTAACATGGAGGGCATGAGATGAACAAACATGGCCCGATGACCCTCCGTTGTCCTTGTTTTTTACTTTGCAACGACAAGCGACGACGATCATAGGCAATGTCAGCATGTCGGCCGCGTGTGGAGGAACCACAGCCCACAAACGTCGGCCGCTCCGCCTAAGGAGAACAGGCCAACTAAAACTGGACCAGATGATGGAAGACCGCGGTGCCACAAGGTGTGCCACGCTGCGGAAGACAGTGGCCCGTGTTCCGCGTGCTGCTCGGCAGAAAAACAAGCTGGCCACCTGTCCGACCGGGCGGGGATGACCCGCGATGCCAGGAAGGCGCTGCACTGGAGAAACTGCGGCCGCCTATGAGGGTCGTGTGCTCCAGGAAGGCCGGCTGGCGTCGCCTGGCTGGTTGGGAGGGCAACACCACTAGCTTGTGAAAGCTGGGGGCAGCGCCACCCCCATTGGGCCGAGCCGATCGGTCGGCCGGCCAGGCCACGGCCAGCCGGGCCACGCCTTGCCGGGCCGGGCCATGGCCCGCATGGGTCAGGCCGTGCCCCTTTCGGGCTAGGCTGCGCCCCCCGAGCCAGGCCGCGCGATTCTTTGGGCCGGTCTGAACCTCTGCTGGGTTGGACCCGCCAAAACCGGGTCGACCCGACCCGTCGACCACTGGGCTTGACGCGCCGGGCCCGTTTCCACTTATAGGTGAATATCTTGAACACTGCGCGTCTGATCGACATACCGTCTATTACACTGGGACCCTTAATATGTGGCGGACCTTTTGAAATACTCTATATGATTTTTGGACGGCTTTGTAAAATTTTCGGGTTTGGAATGATCGTAATTTCAACAGGGCCCCCAGAACGGAAAAGCCAATAACTCTTAGACCGGGCGTCCGATTGACGCTCCGTCTTTCGGGTTGGGTTTCCTTTGATGAGATAGAACTTTGGGATACATCAACTCTGTAATTCATGATAGTTGATGCATCGACCACTTTTCTTGAGAAGCGGACCCTCCCAGAATCGAGCGTGTTGTGTGCGGGAACACTAGAGATGGCTGCGACTACGTCGACTACCGTACTGGGATCGTCCGTTGATCCGATGACGATGACTACCATACTAGGATCTTCCGTCATTTCGATGAAGAAGAATTTTGTAATAGGATCTTCCATGGGTTTGACGATGATGACTTCTGTACTAGGATCCTCCGTGGGTTCGATGTTGATGAATTCCGTACTATGATCCTCTGTGGGTTCGACGACGACGTCTACCTTACTAGAATCCTCTGTGGGATCGATGAAAATGAATTCTGTACTAGGTTCCTCCATGGGTTTTACAACGTTATCTTATGTACTTCTATCCTGAGTGGGTCTGACAGGGTAGCTCATCTTGTATCTTGAGTGGGTCTGACAGCTTAGCTGGTCTAGTATCCAATGTGGGTCCAACATCTTAGTTGAATGAGTGACTACTTATGATCATCCCTATCACTCTAAAAAATTTGTATACCTGGGTGAGATGAGTCTTGATTTTCAATCATTATCATCGATGTGATTGACTTATTTCCTGTGTGGATGGGGTTTTATTTGGGCTCGAGAGTTGGAGTCGTACTGTGGTTGATAACATAGGTATATGAATGGGTATATACTAAAGTAGGGTTGGTTGATACTTAGTCTTTGTATCTCTATTCTATGGTTTATCCTTTGTGGATTCTAGGAGGCCTTCAGGGGTCTCGGGGTCCCTACTGTGTATCGTATACTCACCCTTGCACGGGCTTTGCCCACACTATGTTGTGTTGGATGTAGACGACAGACATCACTGATCGAGGTAAATGCCTGTAGAGCTAGACGGTACTCGGAGGTGGACCACTTGGTGAGACGTACATGGAGTGGACAGACAGAATTAAGGTATTGAGGAGGCCTTGTGTACCCACCCTTCAGGTGGGATTCCCGGAGGATGACTCTGTGGTTACTGTTTTAATTTATTGCAGTTGTACTACTTTTTAGTTGTACTGTACTTTCATTTGGGGTTTGCATACTTTCCCATTTACTTTTCAGGACATACTTTTGTATTCAGTTTAATTAGTGCATACATCAATTGTGTTCTATGTCGGGATGTTTACTTTTATAAAGGCAATGCCTTCCATTTTAATCGGGATTTATGCTTTTGGTGCTAGTCGCCAGCCCCTGGCCTTTTGAAGGTGGGCTTGGGGTAGTCACTACATGGGCCCCGAGGATGGGTCGTGATAGTGTATCAGATGACCTATAAAAAATTGGTGTTCATTGCTGTATAAAACACTCGATAGTCAGTTTCTCCCTCTTTGGGGATGGAGGATGTTCCAACTTATTTTAGGTTATTTTTCATAACATGATATATCTTGGTAAGAATCAAAATGAAAATTTTAACTACACCTCCAAATGAATTAGGGATGTCATTTGGGAAATCACAGAACATTCCCTCTCATGGGTTTTTGGCCTAGATTTTCATGGTTCCTAGAATTTTCTGATAAAGAAAAGGATAGGACAAAAAAATAGTCAACCTCTCATGAATATATAATTTTTTCTGGTGAGAAATTATGTCTAAATTAATATCTTGCATGATTTTTATGTTTATAAATGCTTCATTGGTTTTTAATTATACTTATTATCAAAGTAAATTTTTTCACTAGGGTCCTTCAATCATAATTCAATAATTAACTAAATTATCCACTGATACCAGCTATAGAGAACCTTATTTTTATTACAATAATATTAAATTATTTCATTGATAAAAAACATAAATTCATTACAGATTGAGGATCCCATGGATTAGTGTAATGGTAAAACTAGGATCATACAAAGCGTTTAAAAATTAAACATTAAAATTTATTTAATTCCTTGTTCTTTAGCTTCAAATTGGATATTGACCACTCCTTATTACATGTAGTAAAATGAGGATATAAATAAAAACGGTGTGAGATAAAATCAAAATAAGAGTATAGATAAGAAAATAAAACAATATAACATAGGGTGAGTATTATAATTATCATCATCACATAGGCATAGGATCATTATCATGAATTTTTTCATTAATAGAAGACTTGGAGTGTGGAAATATATAAAATGAAACATCATGTCTTAGTGGGAAACTAGCACACATAATTGTGAAAATTTATATCATCATTTTCACACATATTTCAATTCACTCAATAGATTCTTCATGTTACCCAATGAATTGGTGCACTATATAATTCTTGGTGCACCCATCACATCATAATATTTATATTTCAAAACATAATTCTAGTTTCACACATCTCATCATAAAATTTATATTATCCTGAACGCCTTATAACAAAATATATAAATCATGAACATAATTAATTCAAGGAAAATAATGGTGTTTATATAATAATCATACATTCATAATCATTAGGTTCCCAAATTAAATGGGGTATAATAAAACTGATATAAGAAAAATCATCCTTGTGTTAGATGAAACATGTGAGTTTTGAAAGATTATATCTTTTGGAAAAAATTATGTTTGTAATAAAAATTAGTGGAAATGTTTATATCCCTAAACAGATAATACAATTATGAAGAAAAATTTTCTATGGAATAATCATAAAAAAATGCGGCGAAAGTGGGAAAACCCAACGATAGAGAGTTGTGATCGAGAAATCCCCATACATCATTTTCTAGAAAGATCATTCCATGTTAATATTATATTTTATCACATTAGAGTAATTAAATAAAAATTTATATAAAATTTATAAATTAATAAAATTTATTCTAATTTAATTATGTTTTTTATATTCTTTTGGATGAGATATATTGTTTAAAAGTATTGTTTAGGATTGTTCATTTTATTAATTCTCACGGTCATCTCACTTGTATGCATGAATAAATGATCGTGTATGGTGAAAATAATATCTATAGTTGTTATTAGATGTTGTTAGTTATATACTAGAATATTAAATAATCTTATTATATATTTTCTAATATACCATGATGTCTATTATTTAGATAATCCTTAACGATGATTTGTTAGGTTATTTTTGGCAGTTATTGGTCACAAAAAACTTGTTATGTTTTATAATTTATTATTATGTGTATATGGTGAATAAAGAACACAAAAGGGGTTAAAACATAATTATTACCAAACATTTCTACCATTTAATGATTTTTTTATCATACATTTGGAAATTTATGAAAAATGAATGTAAATATCCCATGATGACATCAATTTGACACTTCACAGATGATGATTTCATTTATAATATAGGAGACAAAGAGATGGAGGAGTTTATTATTGGATATACCGTTAACATAATATAATTACAATATATTTAGGGTAATGGATTTATCATTCCATTTTTATAATGTAATTTGATGATATAACATGAATAAAAATTGAAATTGAATGGATATTAATAAAAAATAGAGAAGATTAACCTCTTGAATTCTACTTTTGAGATCCTACTCAAGGAAAATATGATTTGTCTTTTTATGATACTATAATCTCATGTGTGTGGAAGAAGGAATAGGGAAGTGCATTGGGTATAATATTGGCTGGTATCAAATCTTGAGCATTGTGAGGAGAAGAGGGTCTGAGAGGTGGTATTAATTGCGGATGAGATGGGTGTTTTCTTTTAATTTAATTATTAGATTATTTTTTTTCAAGGGTAAAGATATATTGAGATTTTTTTGTGACTAAATATAGCAATTAGTTCATGTTTGTTTGAATGAATGGTCAATTACATCATCCATGTCTCATGAAAGAAACATAAATTCTAGTATTTATCATTTATCGTAAATTATTGTATTTTTACTATTCGCAAAAAAAATTCATGTATTTTAGAAAAGTACCGAAAATTGACCTTAAAAGTTTCACAATTTTTATATTTATAAAATAAACTTGATTTTATAAATTTTTTTAGTTAACATGATTAATTTAATTTTTAATTAAAATCATCATTCACTAGAAAATACAATTGTTAAAATTATAACAAATTTTATAACACCTAGAAAAATTTCTTAAGGTCTTATAAAATTATATTAAAACTATAAATCCTCAAAATAATAATTTATGAATTCATTTTTTGGAAATAAATTTTCTTTTAAATTAATCATAAAGATTTAATGACTTATAAAATTACCAACAATTAATTAATAATATTTAAAATATTAATTTACTTATACAATGATATAATTATATCATAATGTCACATAAATGGATGATAATTTTTATTTATACCCTCATTGGTATGATTACTATTAACTTTGTTGATTTACTATTCATTAGGGTCATAATACTATTCATAAGGATAACATTACTATTTATATTGGTAAATCACTATTTATCAACAATTATTTTTGTCCTGTCAAAATCAAAATATCTACTAATCACAATAATGTATTTGAAATTTTCGAAATTCTACACACAAAAGTGGAAAAATTATTTTATAACTAGTCTATCATGTTCACATAGTATTTAATAGTTAATTAATGCTTTATGCGGAAGTTTGTTTCCTTATTTGATTTTAGGTAACATAATTATGTGATGGGAATATCCATTATTAAATTAATGGTTTATTAAATTGGATCAACATACCTCTTCCCAAATATCCTCATAACATTATCCTTTAATTATATAATCGTTATTTTGGTATGAAATCCAACCAAAGGAGTTCTTTAGTTAAAAATCAAAAGGAGATACCAAAAGAAGATGCGACATTCATCAACGAATTATTATTTTTATTTCTTCCTTAAACACCAAATATTTTTTTCAAGTTAATTTTATTACATTAGTACCAAAATTAAATTAATTTTTTTTTCATATTTTGGATCATTCCTACACACTCACACATAACTGTCTAATGGGTATCAAATATATTATACTTGTGTACATCAGACTTCCACCTCACGAAACGTCAATTATCTTTTTTCTTTTTTAAACTATTATGATGAAGAATTATAATGGAAAATATTTTTTATGTGATATTTATGATATAATTATACCTATTAAATGGAAATATTGTGTCTAAAATTTTAATAACTAATCATCTGGTAAAATAATAATGTCACTTACGCGTACATACGACATACCATCTCCATGAAGTGATGTAATTCATTATTCAAATACATATTATGGATGGATATAATGATGGAATCATATGAATCTATATGTTGTATAAAAAAATTACCCATGAATGATAATATGTCATATAATTTCCATAATTTTAACCTGAAATTAAAATCCAAACAATGTTCATGTGTTTTTACGTCCTATTGTCTCTATGTATGGTTTAATAATATTCATATATCTATTACTTGTATTTTATATTAAATTTTTATATAATGTATATCCATGATATATAAGTCTGGTTTTACATAGTATAAGTAAATAAATCGAGGATTATGTAAGAGGATCATGAATGGAAAGGCAAAAAACATATGATAAACATTGCGACTATTAACCAAAACATTACTTTAACATGGAAAAATTAATATGTGAGTAAAATATTTTCATAAGTAAATAATATATGTTATTACTTATATTAATAAAATTCTATGATATATTTATAATAATCATATATTTATTATATATGATGTTTTAACATGTGCAATGGAATTTAGTATATTTTGTAAGGGAATTTCATCTCACTATTTATTTCCATACGATACGTGCCATATTCACCACTCTATCCTTTTGTATGATGTATATAATGAAAAAAATAAATTTTATATAATTAATTCACCTTAGATACTTATATTAAATTCATTAATTGATTTTATTCTTTTATAGGGTTGATGATTCAAATTTACTCAAGTACTACGGGATTTTTTTTCTCACATATTCTTATATGACCCACCTATCTCTGTCATAAATTATTCTTCTATGTGGTTTATATTCGACGTAGGAATTTATTTAATGAGTCTTACCATGATGATTATGATATTTTCGTATCCAAATATTTTTTATCATTCACGA
The DNA here is from genome assembly GCA_963277665.1 of Viscum album. Lineage (NCBI taxonomy): Eukaryota > Viridiplantae > Streptophyta > Magnoliopsida > Santalales > Viscaceae > Viscum > Viscum album. Next base: position 1,499,622,162 of record OY728122.1, on the reverse strand, counting down.
GTCATACCATTCTAATGATTTTAAAGCGATCATTATTTACTTCCCAATCTCATTAATATTTTGGGATTTTTTTTTGTTTTATATTAATATTGGAGAATATTTATCTACCATGTACATTTATTATAAAAAAATAAAATTTTTACACTTTTCCTATAGATTTTTAAGGAATTTTTGTCTATATATATCTTTTACTACATGGTTTTAATATAATATTTTTTTTCATTTTCCAAATGATTTATACCCTGACTATTCCCCAAAAGTAAGAAATAAATGTTTTAAAATATTATCATAAATGAAAATAATTTTCCTCCACCATGGTGTTGTAATTCTATGTAACTTCAAATACAGGAATCAATTTTTACATTTAATGGAAACAGTTTCATTTAAAACTGCACATAAATTTTAGAAATGAAATTTTTTTCAATGCAGAAATAATATTTTAAATATGAATTAATTTAAAGTATTATTTCAAAATAATATCCCATCTAATATAACATGTTTTTATGTTAGTTATGTATTAATTTATATATTAATCAATCTATCCATTATTTTATTTCAAAACAATGTAATATTTTTAGAATGGAATAATATTTATTAAACTCATTTCTATTTAATGTGTTATGTTGTGATTGAATGATGTTAATAAACATTGTATCATTACATGGGTTTTGATATGATGTATAAATTTTTTATATGAAACTTATATGTCTAGATTTCATTATTTTATATGAGGGCCCTATATATCCCTCTCGTGAATTGGTAAAATATTTATTTTTCATGAGATTAAGATGAGAATCAATTTAACAGGATTAATCCTTTTAGGGAAGATGAAGAAACACATTTGAAAATGGGATGATGTGGAAATAAGATTTAATATAGTGAGATAGTGGAACACGATCTGCTATAGAAATAGGGGTATATTTATCTGTTAAAAATAAATGAATATGAATTGTGATGGTGGCGTGGACCACCCCTTATGTTTAGTCCCCATGAGGTGCCCGGGTAAGTACTAGAAATATCCCCTGACTTATAGGGAATAAAATTTCAAGTCTATTTGTATACCCCAATTACATATATTATTCATCTATTATGATTTCATGGATTATATTATTTATTTAATAATGATTCATTTCAAAATAATTTCCAATATTTATAATAATATTCATTTTCAGGATCCTTGATATGCATGTTATGTTCATCTATTTTACAGACAATGTACTAATACACTTATTATCGTAATTATTTTTATATCTCTCGAACTTTTATCCATACTATGCATATGGATTCACCGTTTAATATGTTGTATTTTCCCAAATTTATAAGTTATGTATACTAAATGGAATGGTCTTTGTGGGAAATATTGATGAATATTCACCAGACATGAGGATTTTGATCCATGTTTCTAGAGGCACTAAACTAATTCGGTCATTAGGAGTCTATTTTGCAAGGTGTTTAGTATTCAGCTAAGAATATGTAATCATAATGTACATTTATACTGGGTTTTTATAGTTTTTATAATTTTCACATTTTAGAATCTAGGATGAAAGAACATTTGTGAGAACCCAATGAATATTTATACTTATATTTCCTTGGTTGTCTCTATGCATAAATATTTGGGTGGATTATTTTTTTTAAGTGTCCTAGAATTTAGGTAAAGGAATGAGTGAGTGGTAACCAGTAATTAAATACTATCAATATATTTTATGTTGACATTGAATTGGAACAATTGTAGCTTTGGGAAGAAACTTAGACACGGAGTGATGGGCCTGACATAATCATAACCTGATACACAAAAATGTCCCTTGCTTCCCACCTAGTTCGAAACTTCTTGGGGATATGATTTATAAATTAAAAAACACTTCATTAAACATTATAATGTATAAGAATAGAATTTTTCTGTGAATAACATAGGGTAAACCAATGGTGTTATACATTAATGAATGTTTCCTTATTTAGGAACACAATAAGTGGGTTTTCCATATTATATGGTTCCTCACAATGATTACTATTTATTACTCTATTATTTTGGTTTTAGTAAGTGATTGGATCACAATGGAACCATTTTAATGATGAATGTAATGAAAAATTAAAAAAAATTCATCTAGAACATAAAACTGTCATGGGAGCAGGAATGAAAAATCTTATTGATTTACATACCTGTGATATAAACCATTATGGTTAATCAAATGATCAATTAAGGGAAAATCATTTACTTTAGTCCCTTAGGATGAGTCATAAAACATTGTTCAATGGGTCTTATGACGCACTTGTTTCCTTATAATGGATCGATACCACTGATTCTTTTCTGTCATTCTCTTTTTGTAACATTTAAAATTCCAGTAGGCCGTTTATCATTTAGAAATCACTTCATACCAATGGTGGACTATAATAATGAATATTATGAAATGAAATTAAATTGAGTTTATGGATTTTTAATATTTTAGAAACACAATATTCAATAATTACATTTCTCATTTTCATTATACAAGAGTGGAAAAGGAGTTACTTGAGATTTAGAAAATGGATAATTAATCATTTATTACTAATGAGTTCAATTTTATAGGAATTGTGATGTACAATTCAGAAATTATAATCCGTCCTAAAATTAATGGTAATATATTATTTAGTGGTTTAATGCCTAATCTTTGAGGGGTGTTAGCCATAATAGAATTTATTATCTACAAACATCTTTTTGTGTGAAATAAACAACGAAATGGACGTTAGAGTAACATATAAATCTCATGGTTTTGAAAACAATACAATGATCAAGTTTAAATGAGAATAAAAAACCATTGATGAGAGAAGATAGAATTTCCATTATCCTATATGTGTTGAATGAAACTTAGTTAAAATAGTTTTAATTAGTAAAATAAATAATTTTTGTGTGTAAATGAAGATTATCGAGAATTTGAATTCTGATTTAATGAGACTATGATAGATAACAATGATAATGTATATAAAGGGGAAAAGAATAATCCTCCCCACCTTAGTGATAAAATTGTCAACTGAATGGGAATTTTGTTAAATAGTGCCCAAACACAGGGGCTGGTGATGAAGATCAATAGGAATGTCAATTAATCCAAGGGACAAGGGTAAATATTATGAAATAACTATCCGAAATGAAAATTATGCCAATGAATTTGGGTCATTTTTATGTATTTTAATTATTCATGAATAATTTTTTAGAATTAAATTTATCGTATTACAGATTAATGTAAAATATATGGACTGGTCTACTGTAATTCCTATATAAGGATTTGAACATCTATGTTGAATTGTATTAGTAACCAAGAAATTTTATTAATTTGGTCCACAGATTATTATGGGAAAGACAACCCTTATTATATTCCTTATGTTAATAAACCCATTTTTAAAGATATATGTTTGATATGAATAAGTAAATTGGATAGTAAATATTCCTAGGTAAATGATTAAGGATTTTTGAAATTTGGTTATTGTTTTAATGGATTAAAAATACAAATTTTATGAATTATGGAATATGAAATTAAAAATTAGAATAAGGAAACAATAATATTATCTATAAATATTTATCATTATTAATTTTTTTACCATGTATAAGGATAAAAAATAAGGATGGTGTTCAAATGTTTGGAATGTGACAACCAATATCTACCGTATTATATATGGGATAAATGTTATGCTTATTTACTGAACCGAATTCTAATGTTTTTTATATTCATATTTTCCGATGAATCAAATGACCCCGTAGATCATCATAGAGTTAAGGATTTTTTATTGTTACCTTTCTCTAAACCACGTTCTCAATCAATCTCCATCAGAAAATGATGATTAGATTTCTCTTCTATGGCCATGTATTCACATTACACATGTTCTCCCATTTGTTGAAACATAATGATGAGTTAATTTGGATAATTTTATTGTTTCAAACCACCCTTTTTAAAGGAAGCTCAAGTATTCATTTTTATGATGTGGTTTTTATTAAAGGTACGTTCATGCATTAAAAAATTAATATCCAATGACAATTGAAAAGGTGAATCTCATATTATGTGGATATAATGTAACTCCCTAATATTTTGTGAAATATTTATTTGTTCAATTTAATTATTTTTATTTTATTATTTTTCATTTCACACAACGATAAATCATGATTTTTCTATATTAAAAAAATATTTTTTTTCTGGCATTATTCCAAAAACAGTGTTGCAATTTGGACAAGAAAAATATTTATTATCGTGCAATATATGCAACACTGTGTTTGGCTTGTGTTACATAAAGTAACAAGTTTTTTGATAGCTTTCATTGCACTCAGTACCGAGTTTTTCTTAACAATTGTATATTATTAAAATATTATCATATAATATAAAAGGATTTAATGTATAAATTAAATATATTTTCATGAATAGTATTATAATACTAGGTAAAATTATAGTTATATAATTTGAATGAATTGGTTACCTTTTTACTATAAATGATAATATATAAAAATTGATTATAATGGAAGTACTGTTTTTTAATGCTATCAATATTGTTTTTTTATAAATTAAATTAATTAAAATTGGTGAATGAAATTAATTAAATATATATGATATATATTCAATAAAATATTTTTTAGATTCTTCCAGTTCAATTTAAGTAAATAAAATAAAAACAATCCAATGTTTATGCCTAAAATCATATATTTTTCAAACGGGTAATTTCACAGCCTTGCAAAGAGACCAATTTTGAAATAAAATTCATGAAATGATTATATTTTTTATTTGAAAAAACAAACTTCTTCTATTAATTAATAATTAGAAATTTCACTTTGGAATAATTTTTGGTATTTTTTTTGATCTGATTCAAGTTTTGATGAATGATAAATAATAATAAATTTAAATTAAAAACATCTTTTTCCATCAAATAATTAATACTTTTAATTTCATTATTGAATTGATTTGAAGTATGATTAGGTCAATTTTTTATAATAAAATATAATATTTTTCAATGGAATTAATTTTACATTTCATTTAGATATACTGAAATTTCAATATTTTACAATTGTAACTATGATAATAAGTTTTCCCACCCCATCAAAAAGACAAAATTAAAATTAATTTATTGCACCTTAATTTTTTGAATTTTGTAAAAAAGGATTCCATAATTTCAATTAAAAGGTAAAAATTGTGTAAATAGGATCCTTAATTTTCTTTACATTATTTATAGTAACATTAGTAATTTTTTTACCATTATTAAGGGTAAATTTGATAATAACTGGTAAATATAATATTATAAAACTACCTTAAACATGTCCAAATTCCATTATATTAGTACGAATCAAAAAAAATCAACCTATGTATTAATTTATGTCATCATATATCCACTAGAATTGATTTGACCACTTTATAGAACTACATCCGAAAGAAAATCAATTTTACACACAATTATTCTTAACAAGATAAATATTTTTAATATGGTTTTATGTAAGAGATATGTTCAAATATAAATAATTTGTTGAATTCTACAATTTTTTATACAAAATGGTAATTTTTTTATATTTTTTAGTAAATAAATAATTAATTTTAATGGTTACAAAATGATGATATAATATTTTTTAAAATAATGTGAGAATTTGATAAAATATAATAAAAAAACCAAAATAAATAAAATTTGAACTAATTAATGCCATATGAGTACTTTAGGGATGAATTTAACATGATAGTGATATTTTAAATGATTTGGAATGAAGATATCATGTTTTTATGATATTATTTATAAATCATGTAATGAATAGTTTAAAAATGTTATTAACCATACTTTAAAATAAAACAATTAAGAAAATTTATTAAATAAAATATTATCATAGGAAATTTAATTAGTATAATACCAAAAAGGAAATAATAGACTTATTTATGGTCAATTTTTAATATTATAGTAAATAAGTTAACATAGGTTTTCTAGGTATGAGTTGAAGAGATTAATTAAGGGTCAAATAAAAATGGTTAGGTTAATATTTTGACGGAACATTACAAATAGTAATTGGTTGATAGGATTTAATTATTTAATCATGTGGGATTGTACATAAGTAACTTTATATCCATTTTTATTTGCAATATTAATTTTTATTAATATAATTTTTAAAGTGATTTTAAAATAGCCTCGTCTCTCTCATATAAAAGGGAACTTATCTTTCATTTTATTAACATATATAAATCCCTTGTATCTACCAAAAATATACTCAAGTAACCTCCAAAAACTCATACCATGTTAATTTATTCCTTATTTTGGATAGAAATCTAACCAATTGAGTTGTTTTTTTCAAATCAATAGATGATACTCAAAAGAGAGGTGACGTTAATTTACATAAATTCTTATTTTATTTCATCAAAAAAGACCTTCAATTTTGATAATTTAATATTTAAATAATAATATATTCATCAAAAATTTAATGGGATAATTTAATATTATTTTTTTACCTACTCTCACACACACATTCATCTAATGAATAACAAAAATAAATTTCTTTTGTATGGAAACCTTCTGTTTTACAAAACAGTGTTATTATATTATCATTTACCACCAGTTATGGGTGAATATTATTATAGTCACTATATTTTAATATGATATTTTTTATATAATCATACATATAAAACTGTAAGATCATTTATAAATTTTTACCATATAAATTTTTGGAAAATAATAACATCAATTGTGAGTACGTATGACATATCTTCTCCACAACAAGATGTCATTCATCATTTACATATATTTCATTGATGGTTATAAAAATGTTTTCTATAATTATATATGTTTTAAATGACATTAAATTGATTATATAATGATAATATATCATAAAATATCCTTCCTTTTAAAACGAAATGTAAATTCCAACAATATTCATGCGTACATACAACCTACGATCTCTATGAACTCTATCTTCCATTTTACCTATCGAACTTTTATAAATTATTCTAAATAATTAAATAATGAATATATATTATATGTAAGATATTTTTTAAATTAATGGAATACCTAAATCATTATTTATTTAAGAGGATCAAGAATGATAAGTAAAAACATGTATGATAAGCAAAAGAATTATTTCACTAAATGTTACATTAACATGGACCTGTTAATAAGCACATAATATAAAGGTATATGAAAAAAATATAAGCTATGGAATATATGATTATTATTATTTATGTTAGATTTAAAATAAATTATAATTTATTATATAAAAGGATCAAATGTGTCTAAAGGGTGAAAATACATATGATAATAAAATTTCATCTCACTTTTTTATTTATGTAAAATAAATTTCACATTGAAAACAATTAATTTTTATGGTATACATACATATCAATTTCTTGATATATATTTAATTTCCTATAAATAATGATATTAAATTATATAATTTATTTTATACTTATATGGGTATCACGATTCTATTATTACACAACTAGTAAAGGATTCTTATGTCACCTTTATATATTTGAAACTCATAACTCGTACAAAAAATGTTTCCTCTAAAATGTGTATATACTACACATGAATGTATTGTATGATTCATATTAATAATATTATTTTATATTCATACCCATATAATTTTTTTTTCATTTATTGAGCATACAAATTTGTGGTTTATATCGTTATGAGTATTTACCTCACATTCTCATCAATATTTGGGGTTGATTTGTTTTAAGTCATCATTGGGGAATATTTATCTTCCATGTCAATGTTATATAAAAATATTTTGAAAACGTTTTTTTTTCATTTGGATTTTTTAATCTATATTAATTAGTTCCGAATTTTATGAAATTGTTGGAATAAAATTGTTTTTTCATTTTTCCAATGTGGTACCATGTGGCTTTTTAGGGATAAATACCAAATGAATGTATATTTATTATATATGAAATAAACATATTTTTTTCACCATCATGGTACCTTAATTTTTTTTTACAAAAAGTGATTCATGTTTTATTTTCATTCAAAAAATTTTCCTTTCAAACAGAAATACATTTTGTGAAATAATATTATATGAAAGAAGAAATTATAATTTTTTCAACAATTGTTTTCCAGTAATCTCTCAAAATTATTTACAATCTATGATAACATTATCTGATTTTAATTATATTTTATTTGGAATATGATTTAATGATACCATTATTATACATTTTAAAAAATAATTCTGTTAAGAATATAATTGTCTTTAGAAAACCCATTAATTTTCAATGGGTTATGATATGATTGAATGAATTTTCTTAAACCCATTTCATTAGATGGGTTATGATATGAGGAATGATTTTTGTTCTTGGATTAGACATATGTATGGATTTCATTATGGGATATGTGATACCTCTCTATCCCTCTAATTAATTCGGAAATGATTTATATCTTATGATACAATGATGGGAATCGAGTAAATGAGCCTAGTCAACAATGAGATGATGAGGAATAAAAATCACCTATGGGACGATTGGGAAACTAGATCCTCAAAGGGAAGATGGGGAAACCCGACCAACAAAGGAAATATGGGGAATCCTACTCCACTATCGAAACAGGGGAAAGATTATCCATTGTAAGGAAAGGAGTGTAACTAGGGATGGTGGTTTGTCCCTCCTAGAAGATGCAGTCCCCATGGTGTTTTTTTGATATGTTCATGTAATTCATATTAACATGTTGGAAATTATATTACATATTAATATGTATACCAAAATTAAATATCTTAATCATATCATATTACTTAATTTATTATGTTCTTTACTTCATTTTGACTCGTTTAATATTAATTAGTAATATTTTTTCCCTGATTATTTTTATGATAATTGATACATATGATTTAATCTTCTATATTTATGATAATGTTCTCATACTCTTATGTTCATGATAATTCATTCATGTCTCCCTAGTTTTGCAATACGGAGAATATGAGCTCACCCTTTATTAGGTTTTCTTTTCCCTAGTGTATAAGGTAGGGGTCCTAATGGTTAAGATATTTTGGGAAAATATTGAAGATCCCTCTCTAGAAAAAATGATTGTGTTCCATGTTTCCAAGGCACAAACCAAATACAGTATTTGGATATATGTTTTTTTAAATGTGTTATGTAGTATACAAAAATGAATGTAATTTTATGTATGTTACGAGGGGTTTTTATATGGTTGTGTCCTTTAGACACATGAGTGGAATCCACCTATCACACAAGGGTGATGGTATCAAACCAATATAGTCTAACCCCCCCCCCCCCCCCACCCACCACCATCAACATGGGTGTGTGTACTCTATCTACTGAGTATAACCACTCAATTAACTAGGGTGAGGGTCCTTATGACTCTACAGTAGAACACCCAATCACACTATGGTGTGGGTCCTCGACCTATACAGTATACCACCCGCCATTATATTTGGTCTAGTTCCTATATCATGTTAGTGAAACCCCATATCTAATGATGTGTAGGTTATTGAGATTCTTGAGTGGAACCCCCTAATGCACCAAGGCAAGGGTCCTCAATCTAAATAGTTGAATCAAAATGACTCACATAGGAATGGGTCCTCTATGTATACATAATTGGATACACACCCTAACATAATAGGATGATGGTCCTTTCATGGATATCATTTCCTTTTGGTTGTGAATCATAGTGTTGGGGTGTATGACACTACACAATTACATCTAGGTAGATGTGTGAGATAGTAGTTATAATAAATGGTCTTATGGAACTATTAGGCACTATTTTCCTTGGTTGGGATATTATTTTTATATTCCATTTCTCCAATATTTGTTGTTCATATTATATTTATATATATCTATATATCTCTCTTTATCAATGATGACATATTTGTTTATTTTATTTCTATGGGTTGAAAATATGTGTGGCATTTTCCACATTCTCATTTTTATGATCTCCTTTTGGTTAGATGAGTTTTCTCCCATATTATTAGTGGAAAAGACATGATGTGAAGTCTACCTACACACATTGTGGATCCCCCTATGTCCGGATGGGTATAAAGTATTTTTTGGGGTTGAGATATTAAATATTTACTATGTACAATCTCTCCATTCCAATTTTGTCCCTTACTATGCCACATTTTTGTTTTTTTGGTGTCTAAATGGTTATTTATATACTAAGGATTCCATGGAATTTTCACAATCATTTAATTTCTATTAAAGAAGAAGTATTTTTCAATAGTTAATTGAGAGGAGTTTAGGGATACTAGTTTTTTTGGACTATGTACTGAGGTCTTAGTATAGAGACCTTGAGTTCGAATATACTATCATTATATTTTCCAGTTTTTTCTTTTTGGGACAACATTTTATTTGAGGGTTTATTTTTTCCCTTTACTTTTATGTTTTCACTATCGTACAATAGTAAAAACAAGATGATTATTATTATAAGATTACTTAATATATATAAATTTCATCTATAAATAAATCTTCAACTTCACTTATTAATTTAGATGTTCTACTGTGTACATACAAAAACATTTAAAAAACTCACCAAATTTTTGAAATGAAATTCAGTGCTTGTTGACGCCACCTAGAAATTGGAGGAAGGATTAGTTTAGTTTCCGCAACAGCCTTGGATGGGGTCGGGTTGTAAAATTTTTTATAATATATCTATCAAATGTACTCATCTAGGATGTTTTACAATTAGAACATGTCATTTCATGTAATGGAAATTCTGTGGATATAATGTCCTGAAGGGACAAGGTTATATATAACAACACCAAGAATCATGTCAATGTTTTGGGAAAATATAAAAATTTCATTGTCACAAAATTGGAACCTAAGAATGTGACATAAAAGATGTCAATTAACTTTAATCGGTTATGTAATTATATTATGAAGGAAAAATATTTTAATGGGGATATAATTAAATAAAAAATTATTTTTGTAATATATTTTCCAAAATTAAATATTATTCGATTATATTTTCTTGTATGCATAAATTAATTAAAATTAAGAACAATTATACCATAAAATATTTATTAAATATTACTATTGTTTTATATACCTTAAATTTATAGGAGTAACTAGATGTAACCAATCCATAAAAAATATATAAAAAATAATTATAAAATAAGAGAAATTCATTTTAAGAATGTAAGAGTTTTTTATTTTTTTTATTATGATTGGTTATATATTTTGAAATTAATTTTTTATATTTTTTAAATATAATTCTATACAATAGTTTTCATATTAGTAGTAAATATTTAAAAATTATATAAGGTTTTAAATTATTTTTCTTGCATAATATTTTATTTTGGTGGAAAAAGTTAGTAACTCTGGTAAAAGAGTGATATTTCAAGTAATAATTCAATTCTATATTTTTTTTTCAATTTCAATGAAATGAATCAATTAAAAATTAACAATATAATATTATTTATTAGTATATATATTAATTAATTCATAGTTATTTTAGTTATAATTAATGTTAAATAATAATAATGTCACGTATTAATTAAAAATCATTTTTCTAAAATACTATTTCCAAAAAATTATAATTTCAAAATTATAAATACTTTTTAAAAAATAAAAAAATTTCAATTTTTTAATTAATTTCAAAATTCAAATTCAGGAGATTGTGATTTGGTGTGAATCATCAGGATATGTTATTAGTAAACAATTATTTACTATATTAATTTTTTAATCAAGAATAATACATGTAAAATGGGTATATGATGCCTCATAAAATATTATTTGTAATAATATATCTTACAAATTATAGAAATAATTTCTATTATAATTATGTTATAACCACTTGTACAACCTCCTATTTATTCATGTAATTTACTTAACTCAACTAAACCACTTATCCCCCATCTAATTACATTATTAAACCTTATCTAACAATAGTTTTCAAGAAAATAATAACATTTTCACCATTAAAACAAGTTGAATCCCACTTATTTAGTCTTATATATCCTATCTATAGGAATTTGAAAAAATGTTCTATTGCACATCCCTCACTAAATCACTCCCAATGAGTTCCCATGTTTAATAAACAACTTATGTATGGTTTAATATTTGAAAATTAATTTCTGGAATTTTTGATTTTTAAATATATGCTTAAAATCAGTGATATAAGTCTTTAATAATTACGAAATTATGTTTTAGGATGGTGTTCATGTCTCGGGTGATGACATGCAGTCCAGATGATTTATAAGGGAGTTTTCAAGGCAATGATACTAACAAATTGGGATACAAAACCTCATTCAAATTTGTGATTGGGAATTCATAATCTGAATTATGTTTATAGGGAGTGAGGAGAAATTTTAGAATGTGAAAAAATGGAATATATTTTATCACCAAGAAATAAAGGTATAAAAAATAGTTTTATGTGTCGACATATGTTATCCAGGCCCATTGATTGATTCATAATAGAAATTAAATTTTCGTAAATTACTGTTCACATCTTTAACTACCATTGGATATTTTGGAAGAGGATTTAAATTATTTTAATCGATTATAAAACATATTATTACTTTCCATCGAGGATCTTATGATGAATACAATGATAATTTTTGGGTTTTGGATTTCATGAGATCTAAAAATCAAATTTCTCCAATAAATTACCATCCTTCATTATAGTATATACTTATCTATGGTTGTTCGGAATTTTGATCCATATATATATATAATTCTCTTAAAATGTTTAAAATCAATTTGATGTGGTTGCTTAAAATTTTGAAATTGAATGTTGAAAACCACCATATATTAATGATTTTTTATAGTATTGAAGTAATCATTGATTTTTATTAAGGGTGATATACTATGTTGTTGAATTTGTTCAGTGAATTAGATATCAAATAAATAAATTTTATTGGATTTTTATTTTCATTTATTCAAGTTTAATTTTATTATATTGGTTGTTGTTGTGTTTCTATGTAATAATAAAATTTCCTAGTTTAATATCAAATAACTATATCAAAATTTTGATGGAAGGTTTCTCAAGGTTTTATATTTTTATTTTCATCATATAATTAATCAAACATGTTTTAAATTCATTTTTGGTGGTACAATTACTTTTTATAACATAAATAATTATAATTTTTTAATATTTTTCAAATGGGGTGCCTTGTAAAAGGATAATAAATCATTTATTTTGAGGAAGGATGATGGACTCGGGAAATGTAAAAAATATCATTAGCCTTTGTGGTAAAGAGATAAAACTATTTTAGAGTGGTGGTATAGAGAATCAATTAGATGTTTGATTAAATATTTTATTTACATGTGAAATGAGTGTGATAAGGATAGAAAACAATGTGCACATACTAATCTATCATGATACCGAATCTATGATAAATTCATTTTCCATGAACCTCCATGGATTCCATCGAGTTCATTAATTTTGAGATATACCCTTATGACCACTTGACGGGTGCGCTAAACCGTAATATTGTTTTACAACCTGACAAAAATAGACGTACAGAATCACAATGTATTGGAAATATCTATTTATTTTTATTAAAAAAAGTGTGTGAATTGAGAATTTGGAATTACGTGGAACATAAAAGATTATCTTGAATATGAATAACATATCTAAAAATGATTAATTGTATTTTATTTTATTTAGGATTAAAAAACTAGGTAATTATGATCATTATTACATGTCAATGATAAATGGGAAACCTGATAATTGAAATAGAATTGTTATAATTATAATGATATTTGGAAATTGTGTAAAAAGAAATAAATTATTTCTTTATTGTAATTGAATTTTTATTAATGAGTAATGTGGTGGATTTTTTGAAACACAGGATGTGTACCCACATGTTATATTGTCATGCATTATAATATTGTTATGTGTCCATGATATAATGTAATTATTATTTGATTTTTCCTGATTATGATGTAATTCATATATGGTGGACCATTAATGTTGTAATGATTGTAGAGTTTGGTATTCTTATAAAATATTATAATAGTTTTTATCCTGATTATATTGTATTGATTACAGGCTTTATACCAGTTATTTAGTAATGATTATAGTGTTATCCTCCTTTATGATGTAATGCTTATATGGATTCCCCTAGTTATGATTCGAATTTTTTAGGGTTAATCCTAGTATATGTGTTATTTTTTTCAGTTATCCCATGGGATCTATGGTCATGTTTTATGTTGTTTTATGACATCCTATGAGAAAATCAAGAACCTAGTTGACATATATTCATATAACTAGTGAATCACTATATATCATAAGGGTGGGATTCTTGATTTTGTGACCATCATTTATTTATAAATTTTGGACACTATATATCATGCCAATTCATACCCAATATACTCAAACTATATTTTTATAGATATTCTTTTGTGGCCTACTGACATTTACTCACACCCATCTCTAATATACAATTTTTCAAGATTCTTTGATAGCTCTAAGATAATGATTATATGAATAGGGTTGGGATTATTCTTGATAGAGAATAGTTATGTAAGATTCATTTGATGGTAAAATGACATAGGAATATGCATAACACCAATATATTCTAGAGAACAAATTTTTTATTATTATATTAAATATTATTTATCATACTAGTGGTTATACCATTGTATGTATAACATGTTTTATCGATACATTACATCATTTCATATATTTTTATTGGAAGTATATTTATTGATGAATTATATAATTATTTACTATTAAAAAATTTATTTTATTTTATTTTATATTTTATTATTCACTCTGATATAAGTGGTATAGTCTCCCTACAATACTAACTTAAACTTCCACTTCTAGTTGGAATGCTCTGGAGTGTGGGAAAGAAATCTAATAGCCATATTTAAATCAATTATGACTACTAGAAATTGAGGGTTTTAGGGTAGGATGTTACAAATATATACTAGTTAATTTCATATTAAATTATATTCTAATTTTGGGTTCTTGTAGTCTGATTATTTAAGAATGATTTGGATCTTATGTTGGATTTCAAGCCATTTCATTAAGAACACATATTCCAAAAAAATTATCGTATACAAAGGCACATGGATTTTGTTCAGATAATTTTTCATAGTTTTATTTTTTAGTCTCCTTGTGACATGATCATGTTGTATAGATTATATTATTTATTATGTATTTTAGGTACTTAACAAATTTGAATGAGGCATGTATGCCAGTTTTGAATCACGCACTATTGAGGAAATATATGAATCATGCTTCATATAAAACACATATAATTCATATAGAATTTTCTAAATAATGTATGCGATGTCACTAATTATGGAGGAACAATTTCTTAAGGTGTGAAAAAATGCTCATTTGGGTTTTTCACAAGTAATTACATATAGGAATTTACATCAACATGGATGAAATTTTTATTGATTCTTTTTTATGGTAAGTCATGTGAATCCATGAGAAATGCGTTATAAGAGGAGGAAAATGATTGAGAGTAAATATAGAGGTAATGAAATTTTAATATATTCTAATGATGAGATAGGAAATTGAATGGATATATATGACCTATGCCTTTATATATGTTATAATATGACTTGGTGGTTGGACATAGTGAGCACATTATGGGACAATTCCAATTGTGTAATTTAGAAATCACATGGTTCATGGTTTTGTGGGAATGATGAATAGTTGGTTACATCACCTACATAAAAAAGGAATAATTATTCCTTATTTTCTTTTAATAATATCCCCATGTGTACTTTTGGGTGGATTTAATTCGGTTTGTGAAAAAAGTGATCAAAAAAATCAATACCTTTCAGTTGAGAAAGTATTTAGTGTTGGAATCGATGTTGAACATGGGTGGGGTTCTAATGGGTATATAAAGAATGTGTAAATATCTATGCACTATGAATTCCTCTCATGGTTTTGGGTTATCATGAATATGGTTTTAAATCATGGTAAAGTTCATTTTATTGGACAATAAGTTTATGAAACTTCATCCTTAATGAGGATAGTGGTCTATGAGGCTTATTAAACTATTTAAATTGGTGATTAAGCCTAGAACAATTGTTGAATGACTCATTGGATTTTGATTAATGTTTAGTGAATGTCTAATGGGAAGCAAATGAGCTAAGTATTCCACTGAGGTCTACAAAATAGACTTATGTTGGGTATGTGAATATGTATCTTTAGATTAAGCACTTTATTATTTCATTAAAAAGAAGATATTGTGTGTCAACTATGGTCGAATGATATGGTTATTTGTCAATTGCATTTCATTGAAAATATTTTATGATGACATGGAAGACCTCGGGTTGTGTGTTGATTTTAGTTCCATAAAATAATTCATGCAACGGTCCTTGTAAGAGATTCAACTAGTAGTAGTTATTTTTCAATAATGAATCCCAATTGAATCATTGGTGTCAGTAGTTGATGAGTCACTTATGGTAATGGAGTCTGATGATAATTGGATGAATATTATATTTCCATGTTATATGAATTCGAAAAATGATTAAATTAGTAATTGGGGAATTCATCTATGACATCAGTATGTTATCCGAGTAGTGAGAAAATCATAAAAAATATCATCACATAATGAATATTAATATGATAGTGAATTTTCTATATGACAACCAGTCTATGCTGTTGTTCTTTTTTTATAAGGGTTGTCTCATATGGATTAACATGTGGATGAGTGTGTGGAGGGTCATATAGATGGGATAAAAAAATTTCCTATTGGATTATGTTCTATATATGACAAAGGAGATTAACAAGTTTAATCAATTTTGAGAAGATTATGGTGGAGTTTAGAGATTGGTGGGCTGTAATCCTGATTTTCTAATTCTTTATAAACAGAGTATTTTAAATTTCAATCTTTAATGAGGATGATTGTCTATCATTGACATTCTGTTTGAAACCATCTAGATTAGTATAAATGTGATTTTTGTAGTGATCCTATTTTCATGACAAGTTTCATGGGGTGACCTACTATTAAAATTTTTCAACAATAAGAGAATTGTTGATTAATTTATAAATTCATGGATTGAATCCCTATTTAATTCCATTTATGAAGTGTTGAATAATGTGATGAAATTTTTTCATGCTTTCTTTAGGTAGGAAATTTTTTAAAAAAATTAATATATATCCCATTGGATGAAATTTAAGGATGTTTTAGGGAAGTTTATACTAATGTTCGGGTGCAAAATTTTTAGGATGGTCGAAGTATTCTATGGTTTGTTTTGGGTATTCCATGAATGGTCAAGGTATGAGTTATTTATAAGGGTTAGTTGATAGTCATCTATTTCTTCTTGAAATTAGATATGAATGTGGTAATAAATCTAGAGGTTTTTTTTCCTATGTATAGATATGGTGATTTGGAAACCATGTTGAGTGGGTCATGGGACAACTGGGATCATTTTTTGAGATGTGATGCCTATTTTTTGGAATTTAATGTGTTCGAATTAGTATAAAATAGGGAGTTTCTATAGTGTGGATCACTATGAACCCAACTATGTTTTGGTTCATCAAATATTATTGTTTTAAATATATGAGGTTTATTAATTATTTTCTTTTGGATCAGTATGAGTTACTAGTAGTGTCTAATTTTTTGGAGTCTAATGCGCCTTGTATCGTGATTTTTGAAGTGCAATCGGAATTGCAACATATGTGTGTAACATAGTGAATTATGTTGAGTTAATCCAGTTGCGTATGACTATATCACAAAATCAATTCTTGATAGGTGTTCTCAATGATGATATATTTTATATTTGGCATCATTTCATAACCCATGTCTGTAAGTATGAGAATTATATGGATTTTGAATTTTCTCCTTTAATGAATCATTCATTATTAAATTTAGAAATGAAAGGATCATTCTGAGTGCTTATGAATTTGGAAATATTATTTTTGTATGTTTTTGAACTCGTAATTAATTATATAGGGAACTAGGAATCCTAATGTTGTGTGTATGGATGATCTCCTACTACCTATATAGCTTACAAAACGTCCGTTATTGTCTTAGAATGTTTACTAAACATGCGAATAAGGATCATGGGATTATATAGTTATATTTTGGTCATGAAAATAAGGAACAGAGGACATTCCCAATAAATAATGGTGTGAAATATAATTTTAAACCATAACTTATGTTGTATAGGTGCAGAAATGTATTTTCCCCTAACATTTCATGAGTTCAAATAATCTTTCTCGTATGGAATTTCTAATAGATAGTTTAGAATAATAATTAAATTTAGGGAATCATTTTTAATGTATATTTTTTATTACCCTAAATCCATTATGAAGAAATCTATGGGAATGTAGGTTTTTACTTATGGGTGTTTGATAATCACATCCCTTCAAATTTTAATGATACACTACTAAAAAATGATTCTTCTTCGAGAGATCTATCCATTTAAATATCAAAATTACATCAATTATCATTGAAATGTGTATCATCAATTTCTCATGTAATTATTCCAATTTGGAAATTTGGAGGTATAATCGATAATATAAGGATGGATTTGTACATAGATCATGTGATCATGGATTAGTACGAAGAGATGGAATCCAGTTGTAATGGAAAAATTCTATTGAAGGGTTAGTGGATAATGGTATATTGTTGGGATTGTCTATCTAGTGTTTCCAATTTAAATATATTAAATTAGTATTCTCTATTTGTTGACATCATAGAAATATTACCATGATTGATGTTATATTATCAAATTATACTATCCATGGATGATTGGTTTATGACCCATCTAGATAGTTATATCTATTATGACATTCAGCATGTTTTCCTAATTTTAATTGGATGTTTGTTTCCTTATTATATTTTTAATAATTTTAATTTTATTATAATAAAATAATTGTGGTTTTTGGAATTAGATATGAACTTCATGCATTTCTGGATGGCTGAATAGACCTATATCCACTTGATATTTTTTCCATTACTAACAAATTGTTGTATTTGGAAAAGAATAAACTATGATCCCTTTTATAAATTATAATTCTTCATCATTTTTAAACTATATTAGTTTTCAATCATGTGAATTTTGATTTTAGCTTGAAATGGTAAATTGTATGTTCACATAATTGTGAACAACATATAATGAAATTTTGAGTAGGATAATAATATGAAAATGAATAATGAATTGGTAGATTATGAATATAATGGAATGATAATGATAAATGAGTTAATTAGATAAATGAAATAGATTTCTCCCAATTATAATTTTTTTGGTAACATTGTACAACAGAATAAATGATTTCTAAACGGTAATTGGTTGTTTGCTAAAAAGTATAGTGATGATAGGTTTGATAAGAAAAATTTTCACTAATGTGTTATATCAGTCTATCTTATTTCTTGATTGTGACACCTGATTATTAAAAAAAATTATATGTTTTTTCTTAGTAATATTTCAATTCATATCTAGTTCGGTCCCGCTATGATGTAATTTTTATGTTGTTTAGCCATGTTATATTATAATACATATAGGTCCTTATATAAATATCATTTCATTCATATTTGGGTTGTCCTATTTATGGATTGACACTTATAGTGCTAAAGAAATAAAATGTGATAACTCATCTTGGGATATTCCATGGGAAAAAAATTATAGTTGATATGGTTTAATGAAATTCATAGATACTCTCCTGCATCGAGTAGAATTAGGTTCTGTTGTCCTAAGCCACACCTTGGATATTGATACATAAAATTTTCATTTGATGTTATATATTAATTTAAAAATTCTATTACATAATTATCATGACATTTCATACACTATATATATAGATTAATTTTGTATTCCCCATTTGTGGTGTCCTATTGAGTTTTACTCAGACCATTTCATGGAATTCATTACAGAAGGCCACCACAACAACTGTTACATGTTTTTTTATTAAAAATTTGTTTACCTAAGGACCATGATAACATTGTAGGGTTGGTTATCTTGGATAGTATCAGGAGACAAGATAGTTTTTTTCCTTTGAGTTTTCATTCAACCATATTTGGTTAATTTATTTTATTTTGGTTTTTATATATGAATTACCTGGTTGGAATACCATTTTATGTATATCATTGTGGTGCATTGATTTATAATATCTAATATCGACTTGATAAATGAATATATATTAATGTGTAAATATTTTATTCTATACTATGTAAGGTACTTTGTGATTATATATTTTCTTATATTCTATTGTATAGTGGGCATAATCACCCCATAAAACATCCTTAAATCCTATATGCCAGTCAAATGCCTATAAATTATGGAATGATGCACCTAAGATTATTTGGTGAATTGGAATGGCCATTGGTTGTAGAGTAATAATGGGTAAGACTTTACAATAACATTCTATAGGGTATTTTCATTATTTAAGAATATGCATAGTATGGTAATGGTTCCCTTCCTCCAATAATTGATTCAGATATTTATTTTTTACAATATAATATGATATTAAAATTATTATTCTTCCACGTATTCATTATAAATTGAGAATTCTAAAAATGATTCCAAAATTTTGAGTTATTACAATTCTCTCTCATTAAACCCAGTTCATAATACCTTATGAATAACCATTATTTAAATGAAATCCACAACAACCAAAATGATATATTTCCACACACCTACTGAAAACTTTTATTAAATATGGGGAAATTGGTTACCAAAATCTATGTTTTATTTCTAATAATGTAAGTAAAAATTATATATCAACCTCAACAACGTTTTTTACTCAAAATTGACCCACCACCCTAGATTATACTAGCCACCACCTCTTCGTGACGATGGCCAAACTACTCTACAAAAAATCCTCCTCCACCGGCACAATCAGCCCACCTCACTACCTACACGCCTATGACATGGCCTCCCCTCAACCTTCTTGATATGAATCCAACATGTATTCCATTCATCACTGTTAATGTCAATTCAATGTCACCTCCCAATATATATGTGATCCTTTAACTCTAACTTTTCTTGAAGTTATGATGGTGTAACTCTAATGAGGCTACCGCACAACAGAATATCGCTATAATATGACATGGCTACCCTACCACCTCGAACCAATTCCTATCCTCAACAAATTAATAACCGTTACATCTAGTATGTTGCATTCATTTTTCTATATTTTTTTCCCAATCCTTTTACTTAAAAAATTTTATTGTATAGTTATAATTCTTCTTTTCTGTGTCTGGATACATCCCAAAATCATTTAGTGTTACTATCATAGACATATAATCCAATTAAATTTATATGTTTTCATAATTAATCTATTTTACTTCCATTAATACATTAAAAAAATAAATTACAATTAAATGTTCAAACAAAATTATTCATCAAAAAAATAATTTTTTTCGAATACATTTAATAATAATGAAAACCTTTCATCTATTTATCAACTTTAATTTAGATTGATATTTTGATTTCTTAAGTTCCAACATGAATTTCTTATTCATATTAATATTTTCACTTGAATTCTAATGATACAAATTACATAATGTTTCATTACTTTTATGAAGATCATATTTTTATGTTTTTTCATTCAATTATATAATTTCATGGTAATGGATTACTTATCACCTATGTCTTCCATTGTTTCCATTTTATCTAATTATATCAACATGTTATATTGATTACATTTATTTTGGAATATAATAATTCGTTGTATATAATATTTTTCTATGAAAACATTATATATATATTTTTTCTCTTGTTTTTATTCTGTTTTTGAAATTATATAAATAAATTATTCTTAGAGGTATACAATATATGTATTCATGTCATCATTCATTAAATATTCATTATAAAAAATTCACATATCTACTTATTTAATAGAGGAAAATATTAATTATATTTAATTATCTAATAATAAATTTAACAGAACATAGTATACTATGGCTAGTGATTCATAATGTGATCATCAAGATTGAAATATTTATTTTATTCCAATATTTATTGAAAAAATATATATTTATGTCGTAAAATTTTGCAACACATCAAATAGTTTATTATTTGATCTATTAGTAGATATTCATATTGTAATGGTTGGTTACAGAGAAAACCTATTGATGCTCAGGTCATCTGGATTACATTATTATTTTTTCAATAAAATTTTTCATTATTATAAATTCTAAAAATACGTTGTAATGAAATATAATAAAATTTATTTAAAAATTATCACATGACTAATTTTCATTTATATAAATTTTTATAATGATCATTATGATGTTACATAAATATTATTATAATATTCTATTAAATAGTCATAGTTAGGGTTCATTTCCTGTATTATATTATTTCATTCTTTCAACTCCATTAAAATTTTAAATTAATTTTATAAAATAATTTTAAATTTAATTTAATGTATATTATTCATTTATCTACAACTGACTTTCATAATATGGTAATTTTTATTTTTTTACAATTAAAGTTTTAATTGAGATGTGTTCTGGTGGGTAGTATAATGAATTAACTCAATATAATTGAGTTGAGATCATAACTAACGAAGGAAGATGGTCAAGAAACTAAGAATAAAAAAACAATAACACTAGAGGAAAAAGAAACATGTGGTGTTATTGTATTATATTATGAATCATAATGGTTATATATAATGAATAATAATGATGAGTTACGATATCCAAACTACTCTAATATCATAAATATAACCAAAATAAGGGGATGATATTTTGAAACATGATAATTGGATTTGGGAAATCAATTTGGAGTTGTAGAAAATATAAAAAAATGAATTTATTTATTTGGTTCTAATGAAAATAAATATAAATTAAATTTGAAATAATTTGGTATTGAGGAATAAATAAAATGATAATGGAAATGTTATAAGAAAAAAATCCTGATTTTATACAAAGAATACTCTTATGTTATATGTGTTTAAATTTAAGTGAACTTTTATTTTATAATATTGTGGATTCTATCTAAATAATAAAAGTATTATAATCCCAAATGAAATATATTATTAAACTATTATTTTCTAAATCATTATTCAAATATGATGTTCGACAAAAAAAATTTCATTTAAAATTATGAATTTTCTCTTTTTGAAATTGATTTTTTATTTTTGGAATACTATGTATGGAGTATTATTGGGTGAAGTAATCCTTATCGGTATGATATATTTTGAAAAATAATTTTTGAAAGACATAAAATTCAAAAAATTTATATTTCATCAATATCCTATATTTCAAAGAGATGAAATCAAGTACACATATTATAGAAGTAAATATTGATAATATATGTTTTCTAGGGGACTAGATAAGTACATGTACATAATATTATATGAAAATGTATAATCAATTGTGAGATTATATGATGGGTGATATATGGTACATCTTATGATTATAAGATATAAATAATGAAAATTTTAATATCTTATCCGTTTAGAATTATTTAGGACAATTATTTGAATAGGATTATGTTTTTAAATTCTATGAATTTCTATAAAACTATTCATGTCGTGATGAAACTATCCTATAATGTTAAAGTGGAAGGAGTATATAAAATTGAGTCTTAAATATAATAAGTTAGTTTCATCATCTCATGGTATCTAGACTAAAAATTTACCATATTATGAGTTTGTGTACTGATAATCTAATAGATCCTAAGGAATCACATATTATTGAAGAAAAAATTAATTATTAAATATTTCAAGGGGAGACGAAAAATATTTTTTTCAATAAATAATTGGATAGAGATTGCATATGTATGGATATAAAAATGTATATTGTGAGTGTAAGTAAAATTATGGGAGGTATAATTATTGTGGAATAATTTTACTATGACATTGTTTTTGGAGTTGTAACTAAATGAAAATAACATAGTATAGATTATTTCTCATTAGAGTTAATATGTAGCTACAAAAAATGAATGATATAATATTACTTTGATATATAATTATCCTGATTATTATTATGTGAATGTTGAAGAGTCACTCAGAATTTATTTTTACAATAATAAATCTATTATGAATTCTATAAATAATGTTAATTGTTCCTGATAAAAATATATTAATATAAATTTTCATTACATTTAAAGGATAAATTCTAATGTGTACATTTCTATGGAATTTATTCTTACCTAAGAATTGTTCTATGATGTTTCATCCACAATTATCTATAAGGTAGAATTTGAAAAATCAAGGCTGGGAATGTGTGTTTATCCCTATTACCTCTCTATACTAAGAATCATCTATAAAATACTTGTTAGAGCATTTGATTTTTACTTCAAGGCGTAAAAAGGGTGTATTAATATTATCTATGAAGTTGTAAACAATTAATTTTCATAATTTGAGACATTCACTTTTTCATTCATTCATTTGAGTATCCTTTTGTTGTCTTCATTTTAATAATTTGTGTAAATGAGAGGTTTTGGGTTCTATGGTTGGTGGTGAGAGCTTCTTTATCATATGTACAAAATATTTGTTTGACACTGAGAGATGTGTTTCTCTATAAAAACTTTTGTAAACGATGGTCTAGTGTAAATATGTTTCAAACATTAAAAAGGTGATTATTTAGTGTTACTTTAATGAAAATACGAGTTTACAAAATAGTGGAAACATATTGTCCTTAATCCCAAATGGGGAGATTTATTACCTTGTTATAATTTTAGATCAATTTTTTCCTTATTGAAAACAAAAATCAATGGTTAAAAATATTTTTTATTGTTATTTTTATGTTTTTATTTTGGTTTATGGAAGTATTCTTATTTAATATTGTGAGGTTTTAATATATTTTTGAATTGTTGTATATATTTCATTTTCCATAGGATGTGAATCACAGGTACTAAGATATACAATGGTATATCAATTCCTTCAGTATATGTGTTAGAAGTTATATAACTTGGATGTTATAATGAACATATATGTTACAAGGTGCAAAGAAGGGTCATGAATTATAATAGAAGCATGCAAATATAAAGGCCCACACTTTTCATGAATTAAAATTCCATAAAAAGTGTGGAATACATAAAACATTAAAACAATTGACTCACAATGACCATATTAGTCAATTTCAATTGGAAACATGGAATCATAAACACAGGTACATATTTGATCTAAATTATATCCTTCTAGGTTCTCCGTAACTTGAATCCTTATTAGACACAAAATTAAAAATACATATCATTATAACCTAGGGGACGAAAAACATAAAAAGGTTTAAGATTAGATGTTTAGTAAGGGTAAAAATGAGATATGTATAATTAAACATGATGAAATGGGTATGAAAATAAGATCATAAAGATAGGATATCGTACCCTTATTATCAGAGATCATGTATATGAATCATGGGATGAAGCATAAAAATTATTATGACCTAAATCACACCTAAATAAAAAACATAAGACATTAAATAATAACATATGAATAAAAAATATAATTTTTCAGTCACATAATCATATGTAATTATTTCCATAGAAGTCATGGAATGCTTATGAGGAAGTATTGGTGGAAATATTCTGTTACCTAACTGGGTTCAAACACCATTTCTACAATGGATTACATAACTATGTTCACCTTTCAATCTATCCCTATATTACTGAATCTTGCTTACTCCTCATTCAAGCCAAGTGTTAAGGAACTCAGTTCAGTCATAATTTCATCCAAGTATTACTTAACCGAGATCTTTTCTCATTCCATCTCTATAATACTAAACTCTGTTCATTACACATTTTATCCATTTTTATCTAATGATATATAAATATTTTCCTAATGAATAAGAGGGATATGTTTGTCCCACCAATCTCATAATATAGTCAGACATACACATGGCAAAGAATTATAAACAATCATAAAATAACACATGTAATTAAATGGGTATCATAAACATGTAATCATATCATAACCTATGTAAATTTATAGAGGATTCATTCTCATTTAATATAAAGTATAACATGGGAATGGGAAACCGATTTGATTTACATAAATCACGTGGATGTGAAGCAGTTTCCATAATGACCATGGAATTACAAATATTTCATTCATAGAAATAATATAAATGGAACCATTAAATTATTTCGTTGAAGTTAATGAGTAACATCAACTAATGTCATTAATTATTGGAAGTAATTTTGAAATA
Source organism: Viscum album (assembly GCA_963277665.1). Lineage (NCBI taxonomy): Eukaryota > Viridiplantae > Streptophyta > Magnoliopsida > Santalales > Viscaceae > Viscum > Viscum album. The sequence goes on along the minus strand of OY728122.1, from coordinate 1,499,596,223 downwards.
TAACTCAATAAAAATTCATGGGGAATATATATTTTCAATTTTGAATTTTTTGAATATATAAAACCATTTGAAAATAATTATCACAGAAAATACGTTGTATAATTATAAATAATACATAAAATATTTTTTAAAATATTTTTCATTGAAAATCATTAATATAACATTCACAAAATTTTAAAACATTTTTCATTGAAAATATTTTGAAAAAATATAATTAAATCTTGAAAAAAATTTGAAAATCATTTTACTAGAAATCATATTAAATAATCATTAAAATGTTTTGATAAAAATTTCATTGAAAATTCATTTAAAACATAAAAATATTCCTTGCAAGTATTTCAAGGAACCATTCTTTGAATATATATATATATATATATATATATTATTTTTTCAAACATATTGAAAAAAATTATCCTTCAAAATATTTTTAATAAAATTTTATTAAAAATATTTCATTTAAAATTGAAAATAATGCTTCAAAGAAATGAAATCAGTTGAATCTATACATGTCATACGATGTAGAAAGGTCATTCCTATATAATGTTAAAAAGGATATGAATTTCATTGTTCGGAATGAAAAAATAGGATTTCATTTAATAGACTAGTAAAAGGGAAAAAGGGTGAAAATTTTATTCAATGATAACAACATAATGGTACAATATTCTTGGAAACCATTTTTATAAATCCTTGTTTTGATGGATGATAGATTTTTGACCAAACTAAGGGTAATACCAGGAATTATTAAAAAAAATTCATCACTATATCATGCACCAATGAGTAAAAAATGGGTTCCAATACATTAATATATCATGAATAACTATGGGAGATAATATTCATGAGTTCCTTTTAGGGATGGATCACATTATTTAAACAAAGGAAAAATATTCATAAAATATATTAAAAAATTATGAGATTGCTTCAATAAACTCTTATCACATAGTAATATTGAGACATAAAACCTATGTTAAAATTTTAAGTTTCATGAATATAAAATAATATTTCTAAATTTTCTATTTACTAAAATCATATTAAATGAAGTATATAAAACTCAAAAAAAGATTTTCATTGAAGAACAAAACATGAGTCCAAAATAAGAAAAATTGAGACAAAACTATTTTAATGATTTCATTACTTATGAATCATAACCCCTAGGATATAAAAATAATATAATTGATATGTATATAATAATAAATATTATTATAATTATCATTTCATATATCAATGGGGAGCATAAAAACAACAATATAGTAATCAGTGGTGAATTAAAAATTTATCTCCTGCAAATAAAATGTTCAATGAAATCTCCATGCCTTTTATATTGAATCTTATCGTACCCATTCAAGACACATGTATAAACAAAATAAATTTATTATAGATATTTTCGAGAATTATTTTAATATTTCTAATTCATTAATTTTTTAGTCACGGGCCGATATTACCCCCTTTTTAAGAATATTATATTAAAGTTTCACTTTTGGTAATATTCTCTGCATTCTTTACATGGGCATTAATTTGTTATATCATTGGACCTTATACTTAAATCATAATCCTAAAATATAAAAAATGATATAAATATCATTTATTTTCATTATATTTTTATTTTAATAATCTATATAAAAATGATTATTTATTTTTAAGACATTATTGATGGAGATGGTAAGTCTTACATACGCATGAACACATTTTCTTTTTTTTTTACGTATTGAAAGAAAGAAATAATATTATCTATATATGTGTATATAATTCATATATATATAGTATATTTAAATTTTTATATATATCATATATGTTCACAAAAATCATAATCAATACAATCTATGTACTATGTGAATGAATCACAACTCTTTAAGGGGGTAATAGTCCACACTTTCTCAAACAAAATTATCATATTAACACTAAATTGAATGTAAAAAGGATTCTATTTTAAAAAGAATACAAAATCGTAATGTCATAATAAATATTACATAAAAATTATATAAACAAATTATCAACAATAATTTCCACCATGATAGGTTTTAAAGGAAATATGAACAATCACCATATAGTGGGGTAGTAGTTTTCCTTACACATAAACAATATGTATGTTTTCCATTAGACGGTGTTGTGTGTATGTGTTTTTTGAAACCATAAAATAAAAAAACCTACTATATTGAGTATAATGGTATTATTATATAAAGATTTAATAAATAAAGTGGAGTGGGTGGAGAAGGAAAATATGATAAAGAAAATTGAGGAATGTTATTCCCTCTTAATTGGGAAAAACAAATTGGTTAGGGAAAAAACATCCTTAGAATAATTTTATTCAAAATAGAGGCCTCAAGGAGGAACTGAGGGATCATGGGAGGTATATTGGGATTATATTAGCCAATCCTATGTCATTTTATTGGTTTTTTGAAGAGCGAAATGTAGTGGAAATTTATAGGGAAGGATGAGTGACACTCTTGTAATTATATGAAGTGGGACATGTAGTTGAATTTTATAGAGAAGGAGGAGTGATACCCTTTCAAAATTGTCATTTATTCAAAAAATACACCTATACGTAATTGAAGAATTCAGAATCGAATATTCTTATACATTTTATGGACTAAATAATCCATTTTTTGAATTGAATCCATTTTCGTTGTGTCTATATTTTCCACAATCAAAACATTTTCTTGTTCCTATAATACATTAACATAGGTGATTTTTTTCCATAGTAATGACAAAAAAACTGAATATTTATTCATCCATGGTCTCTATTATCAAAAATCTTACTGAATTGTTTCTTTCTCATCCATGGGGAGTCTGAGTGGTGGTGGATGTATATTTTTTAATCATGTTGTTTGAAAATTGATTAGACATCGTCACTACATCTTTCATTATAGAGAACATACTGATTGAAATTTTATTAAAAATCCAGCCATCACATTCCTCCTTGATACATTTCCTTCCAGTTCCCTACATTGAAAAAAAAATAACCATAGTGTGATAATAACTTAGCATTGCACAGAACCACATAATTATGAAATGAATTAATAATATAATGTCCCAGTCAGGAACCCTTCCCTAATCTTGGACACCCTTGTTTCATCATAGGTTATTCATAGATATGTAATATTTAATTATGTCAGGATGGTCCATTATGTGTTTTGGTATTCTGATGTCATATCCCTCAGAAGTTTAAATCAAGGTGTGCATCAATGACCATTTTTGTGTAATTGATTACCCCGAGTCCAACTTGTGACATCTTGGTAGATTTTTTACACCTATGTACATCTCGTCCAGATCAGCAACCACTTGTAGTATGGAGACATGGATTTATTTCATGGAAATCACTCATTATATCATTTAATAAAATTATAGGTCATTTTCACAAACATTTCACTATCCTTATACTTATACATAAACAGTTCCAAAGAGATATAAGAATTTTATATTCTCCCAGTAAACAATGTAAAACATAAAATTTTATCTAATACCAATTATAAAAACACTCACTATTAATACATTAACATTACATTACATTTTTTGAATATATAAAACATTAAAAAAATAGACACCAAGTGACTTTAGTAGTATAGTGCCTTTGAAAACATGGAAAAAAATCATGTGTACATAAATGAACTATATATTCTCCCACAAGGTTCATAATGACTAGAACCTTCTTAAACACATCATATATAACACATATCTTCATAACCAATGGGGAAGAATATATAAAAAGAGGATACCTCATATTCTTAATAAGGGTAAATAAGGGTGATATACAACCATAATCATGGGAATAATGGTATTAGAACAAGATTGTGAATATAAAATAACATACCATGTATATAAATGATCATATAATCAAATCATGAAATAAATCATTGTACTTTATAAGATATAAATCATATAGAATTAAAATAAGTTAACTCCATGTTTTAGTCCTGTATTATTAAACCCATTTCACTCCATGTTCTAGGCCTCTATTGATGAACAATATTCATATCAAGTTATAGTCCTCTATTTCAGAACCATGTTCATTTCCCATTACGACCCTATAATACTAAACAATGTTAATTTCTTATTCTATCCTTGTCTATCTCATGTGATATAAATAATTATCAATTCATTGGATGTAGATATAGGCACCACCCATCTCATAATTAAATCATACAGACATGTTCAATAAAATTATAAACTATCCTAAAATTACCAATTCAATGAAATGTGCATCATAAACATGTAAACCAATCATAACCTGTGAAAACAATTCATGTTACATTATCATTTCATTATAGTCATAACATGATAAAAATAAACATATATATTAAATATATAACACATGAATTATAAATGGGTTTTATAAAGACCATGACATTAAAAATAAACCATTCATAAAAGTAATATGATTGGAACCTTTAGAAAATTTCAAAAAAGGGAATGAGTAATATAAATATATGTAATCATATATGGAAAATAATTTTGAAATATCATTCAGAAAATATTCTTGAGGATAAAATCCATTATTATTGGATGAATCCTTCTAAATATATAATTCCATTTTAAAATCGTTTTTTATAAAATAATTTCAAAACATATAAAGGATTACTGAAATTATATTGAAATTGATTTTCCATGAAACTTATAATATAATATTGAAAACATTTTAAAAAAATTATACGAAACATTATTAAAAACATATAAATAAATCATAAAAATATTTTGAAAACCATTGTACATAAAAACATATGAAATATGTTTTTTTTTGGAAATAATTTCATTGAAAATATATTATAAACAAATTAAATGTCATGAAAACATTTCTATTTTTTTAAAATTTAAAAGAATCATGAAAAAATATTGAAACCATATTTCCATAAAAAATTATATCAAAAAGTGTTCTTATAAATAATGCATTTAAAAATGAAAATAAAGCTTCAAATAAATGTCAATAGGTGAACCGATACATGTCATATGAGGTTAACAGAACATTTCTTCTGTATGGTAAAAAGGTAATAAAATTGAATTGTTTGAAAATAAAAAATAACATTTAAATGAAGATAATTCTAAAATAATGGTCAGAAATTTATTTTAATTATTATTGGATAAGGGTACAATATTATTGGAAACCATTTTTAGAAAACATGGTTTTGATGGAAAATATATTTCTGACCGAAGAGATGGTAATGTAGAGATTTCATAAAAACACATTCTTAACTATAATATTTAATAATGATTAGAAAAATGATACCAATTCATGAATGTATTCATAGTAATAAGTTATTATAAAATTCATGAGTTATCTTGGGGGTGGATTATATGATTTCAATTATGGAACCATAATCATTAAAAACCCCAAAAAGTGATGAGACTGTTTCAATAAATTCATATCACCTAGTATAATGGAACAAAAACCCCCCATGTAAGCAATCATATTTAAATGAAATGTATTATAGTGATGACATTAAATGTAAAATTTAATTATATAAACCTCAAAAAAAGATGATTGTGCATAACAAAAAATGAGTATCAAAGATTGAAAATTGAGAAAAATATATTTTACTCATTGGGTGTCATTTGAATCATAAACCATGTGTAATAAATATCATAAAATGTAAAATTATATTCACCAAACAGAAAGGAATGGGTGGTGAATAAATCATGTATCTCACGAAAGTAATAAGTGAGATGAAATCACATTACCTTGCATCCAATCTCTTATTGTTCTCATTATAACCAACTAAAAAAATAAATTCATTATAAATCATTTTCATTACCTTTATCTTATATCTAATACCATATATGAGTTGATAATGAACATATATTACCCTATTTTTAAAAATCGTATGTTAAGGTTTCACTCATGTTAATAGTATATTTATTCATAGCATGTGTATTAAATTGTTATAACATTTATCTATATAGATATATCATGATTATCGAATGTAAAAAATTATATAAATATCATTAATATTTTTTATATTCATATTATGATTTTTTATATAATATCAATGTATGAAAAGGAATACACCATTCATGGAGACGTTAAGTCATACATACGCTTGAATGATGTTTCCATTTTTATTGTTGTATTGAAGGAAGGATAGAAGATTATATTTAGTTATATATTTATGCAATATAATTTTATACAAATTATAATGATATGTATTTCATTTATTTTTACTAAACACATCCACAATACATTCCATGTCGTGTGTGATCGAATCACATCCCTTTGAGTGGGTGACAGTCCACACATGCTTAGAAGAAATTATCTTATTTACACCAAGATGAAAGTACAAGGATACATGTTATAAATGTCATAAATAAGATTAAATAAATAATAAATATAATATATAACATATATAAATATGTTTTATATCATAATATCCAACATGAGATATGGTAAAGGAATAATGAACAATAATAATTTAGTGATGTGGTAGTTCACATTATATGTAAATTGTATGTTCTTAACCCATTAGATTGAGGTGTGTCTCAGTGTAGGTTGAAACCATAGAATAAAAAATACTATTACATTCAGGATAGTTTTTATTTTATAAATCATTGAATAAATATAGTGGAGGGTAGGGGAAGTAAAATAAAAAAATGATCTTGATAGAAGTTGTTACCTCTTAATCGGGAAACAACTTTTTGATTATGTCTAAGGCTTCCATGGACGAAATTATTCTCAAAATGATGATTAAATTATGAAATTGTGGATTTTTTTAATTTTAATGGGAAGATAATTTCATATATAATGTGATTCGAGAGGTGTGATGTATAGGGAGAGGTTGCAAACTTTTGTAGGTATATAGGAGTAGTAGACATAAAAATAATTGATGAAAATATTCCACCAACGTTTTTCATGATTCATGTGTATATAATAATAATCCAATGACTTAGAATTTTCGTACAGGGTCAAAATGTTTCTATCCAATATATTGTTTAGATGTTTGTTTTCCATTTTTAGCCTTATGGTTATGGTATAGTCCCTTTTTAGGTGCGATTTAACCTTAATCGTTGTAATAAATTTTACTCACATTCACTAATATTTTTAGTCCAAAACAATACAGACCTTATTATACATTAAAAATAAATATTAATCAAAATATTTAAATTTTTTCCAAAATCGAAAAATATAAGTGGATGAAATTATTTTAAAATTAATTTGATATTCGGGTCAACAATGAAGGTTTTCAAGGTAAAAACAATTAAATGATTTCTATGTTTTTCTATACTATTTCAATGTGAAATTAATTCCAAATTACATACATAAGAATAATTTATACAAAATAATCTAATTTAAATTTTATACCAAATTGAAGTATAATTTTTCATTATAAATAAATTAATTGAAAAAGAAAATTTGAACAAAAAATACGTATTTTTTATTATTCATTAAAAAATAAATCCATACTAGGAAATACCAAAAAAATATCCATGCATAATTTTTTTACTTCTCTTTATAATATGAGGTTTATTTCAACCTATTAGGTATACAAAAGTTCCAAAATTGGGACTTAAATTGTGATACGTAATAAAAGGTGGTAAAACACTATTTTTTAATGTAGGGAATATAGTCATTGTTAATGTTAATTTTTAATTAATTTGTATCCAATGAAATCATATTTGATTTTGTAAACCATGTGTTTTCATAAATTAGTTAACATTGATGATAACTTATTATTAAATTTCTATTTTAGATAATATTATATTATATAATTATATTTTAATAATATTTTATTGTTCAGTTATCCTTGGTCAAGAGTGTTACACAAAACATCAATGAAATTTCTTGTTGTGTATAATGCAATCTAACATCTATGTTATTTATAGATAATGATAATGTTTTTGTTTCATGTACTCCATAGCTAACATGGAGTATCATAATAAAAAATTCCAAATAGAATTTGTAAATATAAAATATACTTTCATCAGTGTTGTTTGTAATGGAAAATATCAAAAATGGAAAAATAATTTGAAAAATAATAATTCACAAAATCTCAGTGTCTTACACCTCACTAGGTGTTTGGATAAAACGATCATTGTTCTTATGTATTGATTTCCATAAATGGTTCACAGATCACAATCAGTACATTATCTATCAATTTATAAAATTTAAATGGTTTCCTATAATTTAATGGAACATAAAAATTATATGTATAATAATATAGATGGTTCGAATTTTTAATTTTTTTTAGACATTCAGAGAATAAACTAATATGACATATTTTTAATCAAATTTCATCAAATATTTAATACTTGGGATCCAAGACATTATTTCATACTATTCTATAAGTGATATGAATATAAATTTAAAATGTAAAAATGAATGTATAATTACAAAATTAGGATGAATTAAAAATAAAATTCATTATATACAATAAATAAAAATGATTCTAAAATAGTATTCCATCATAAAAATATTATTATCCAATGAAATCAGTGGAGACAAAACATTAATTAATATCTTTAAAATCAATATTGAAATATTTTTACATATTATTTATAAATTATATATTTAAATAAACAATTATTTAATGGATAGAGGATAAGTGATATACTACTATATGTTGGATGGATGAATAACTAATTACTCCAAATAAATTAGGATTTTAAATGTGAAAATATTTTCTACAAATGATAGAAAATTAACATGGAGGTATGTAGTGTCGTCATTTATGTGAGATTATATTTTAGGAAGGTGTATATTATACTTATGGTGAATTAATAAATTCATAAAGTTCATTAAATCATCAATATAATGTCTAAAATATTACTGATTTTGGGAAGTTGATGGTCAGTAATGGGTGATCGTATTGATCACTGTTGGAAAGTATTCAAATTATTTTTAATGATATTATATTCCTCTAGATGTGAGTAACATTGTTATTATTTTATGACACGATTATAAATATACTGTAACACCTTATAGTTTAATGTATTTTCACAAATTTGGAACTTAAGAAAAAACAATTACATTATTCCAGAAAATAATTGGAAGATCAAATTTTTTTATATAATAAATAAATTAGTGCTAAAGGGAATGTAATATATAAGTAAAAATGATTGATTTAGGAATGAGAAGAAAATTTTATAAATTTTAAAATGAATATAAAATAAATTTATAGCTGGAGTGTCACGAACCCTCCACCGGGGCCCATGCTGTTACTACCCCAAACCCGCCTTCCAAAGGACAGGGGCTGGAGACTAGCACCAAAAAGTATTTTCCCTAAAACTGGGAAGGCATTGCCTTTATATCATGTAAAATCACTCAACCAAGCACATAGCGTGATATGAAAACTAGTAAACTATATAAAAAAGACTGTTCTTTGGAAAAGGGGCCAGAATATAAGCCCAATAGTAAGGGTACATGTACAACTGAAATACAATACAATAGAAGAAAAATAAAGGTAGCACTGGTTTGTCCTCTAAGGTTCCTACCTGAATGGTAGGAATAGATTTCCTCATCAGTACTTTACGTCCAACCATCTCCTATATACACTTTCACAATGTATGGTCCACCACTGGGCCCCGTCTATACCTGATACCCTCAGCCTCGATCAGATCTGGCAGCCGTCTGCACCAAACACAACCAGGCGCGGGGATAGCTCGTGCATGGATGAGTATAATGATACTCAGTAGGGACCCCGAGACCCTCAAGGTATAACAAAATCCACAAATGATAAATCACAATGTACGAAGTCCACTGATAATCCAACATAGGTATAAACCCATACATATTCCTAAGTTATCAAGTATACCCATCTAAATTATGGTGAAACATAGAGTCCAACTCAAAATCCCATAGCTCAACTATTCCACAAAGGAAATAATACAAAAAAGATAAGTACCATAGAGTTATGCCACATATAAAGAATACCACCAAGGTATTACCACAAACTAAAGTACCGCTCTGGTACGAACTTATCTCACACCAGCTATAACTTACATACAATAACAGAGATGATTAGATGTAACTACTATATCATCATACTCGATTATGATTTAGTGATGCTGACCCACATAGGATTGCTCAGTGCTGACCAACATAGGATCTCTAGGTGTTGAACCACACAGGATTGGTCTGTGCTGACCCACACCGGATCGCTTGATGCTAACCCACATAGGATCACTTGGTGCTGACCCACATTGGATCGCTAGGTGTTAACCCAAAAATGATCATTATTCATTTTTCACGTCGCAACCAGCTACTGGGTTCCCATACTAAGCTTGATCGTCTCTGCGAGGGTCCACCCATCATGCCACTGGTCGATAATCCAACTGCAGAGAAGTCCCATGAAAATGTATCTCAAAGGATCGTCACATCATATGGGTATCAACGCAACAAACGATGCGCCAATCGGACGCCTGATCTGTACGTAATAATCCTTTATGTTCAGAGGGCCCGGTTGGATTCGTGCTCGATCCAACCCGACCGTATCCCAACATTACCCAAAAATCCAGTGGGGGTATACCAATGGGACCTTCTCTCTCCATGGTTTACAGTGTCGTTGAGTGTTTTCCGAATGGATTCCTGGTGCCAATGTTATGGCCGATAGTGAGAAATGCATATATCTGGTCTAGGTCCTGTCCGACCAGGTCGTACAGTCCAGGCCTGGACCGACCTGACATGATTTTGGTCGAGCTGGCCTATTGGGTCTAGCCCGGCTCACGTAGGGCTGTGCGGTCGCCGCGGAGTGGCGCGAGGCCGCGAGGGCGGTGCAGAGGTCGCAGGGGCAGCGAGGCCACGGGGGGTCGCGAGGCTGCAAGACGACGAGGCAGTGGGGGCCGTAGAGTGCCGATGGGTGGTGTGGAGGCCTCAGGGTGGTAGATCCCATAGATGGCACAAGGCCATGGGGCGGCGGAGGCCGTGGGTTGAGGAGGCCAGGGTGGCATAGAATCCAGGGGGCTTCAGAGGCTGTATTGTAGCGCAGAGGGCACAGGGCGCCACTGAGGCCGCGAGGTGGCAAAGTTGTGGGGTTGTCACCTTCATCGCGGTCGGTGATGTTCCGTCCACCACATCCATTCGTTGTCATGGAACAAATCTACGATCCTCTACCATGAAGAACACTCCATTCAAGAAGATCGTCGGAGGGGGTGTGCCATGGTTTTTTTACACGCACCCTCTACGTTAGATCGGTAGCAAGAGGCTCAACAAAAACATAAATAATGAACATCAAACCCTAAAACCTCCCTCAATTGATTATTCCAAAACCCAGAATATAAATCATTTGGGGATCAACTAGTTAGAGAGTTGATCTGCCTTCATTGTTTTAGAAGGGAAGAACATGGGAAACAATAATCACACATAATGAAATCCTTTCCTCGAAGATTTTTCGACGAAAGTAACGAGTAAAGAGACGAAGTCATTAGGGATTCACGGACGTCAGTGACATCGGTGATTCCCCGATCATCGGTTGGTTCGTCATTGGAAATCCTTTGATGGAGTTTGGATAATGATTCGTTGAAGGAGAGGAGTTCTTCATTGGTGTTCTTTGTTGGAGAAGATCTTCCATAAGTTCTCCCCTATCCTTTTCCAATGAAAAAAATTGTCTCTCAAAGATGAGGTTCCAACATAAAATATGATTTAATATTTGAATTGTTGGAACCAATAATTTGGCATCATTTATTTGGCACAATTATTCAGAGGGCGTGGAACAATTAATGTGGTTATGTTCAAGAAACTTCCCCACATTTAAGTGGGAGGATCAAGGGTGAGGTGGCTTCCACCATTGAATTCAAATTTTGTGGGTATAGTCTTGGGTCATCCCCACCACTATAACCCATGTGGGAGATTTTAGTTTAGGTGGTCCCCACCTTTATAACATCCACATGAGAAGTTTAACAAAAATAAAAATGTTAATCATTTTTTTAATTTATTTTACAAAAAAATCCAAAATCTAAATTTCACCATCGACCTACTGCACTAAAGGTGATGTTATTTTTAATCTACAATGCACGCTATGAGTTCAACATTGTCCTCGGATTTCAATTCCGGGCACTGGTTCAAAAGATAAAAAAACCTTCTCGTATGTGTACTGAACTTACTCAATAAAAGGTAATAAATTCATTTTGGGAACTCGGGGCTTTGGAATTACGTGCCATCAATTTTCACGGACTCTTAAAATTCGTATTTAATTTAAAAAATTACATTGAAATTCAGGGTCATTACATTGAAGAAATCATTAAAAGAAGAGATAATTGTTTTGGGGAAATTATTGTTTATATAGATATTTTCTTTCATCACTAATGGATTCAAATCACTAGGGTTCATAAATTATTTTGGAAATATATAACATGGATAAGGATTTTTGTAAAAAAAAATTATATTTAAAACATTTTTTTAGTAGGGAATATATATTTTTACATGAAATATTTAAATTTTTTATTTAATGGATTTTATTCTAAATTGATTTTTTTTGTCTTTTAAAAAATTATATCAAATTTCCAAGTATAATGAGATATGTTGGAATTAGAAACAATATGTGTTCGTAGGGTTACTTTATTAGAAAACGTTGACATAAAATATTGGATATATTGGGAAAGTGCATTGCATTCTATAAATAAAAATATACAATGTTCTTTTATGGATTATACCATCCTGAGGCATAGATATATTTTCCCTATTACAATTTCATAAAATCAAATGAGGATTTTTATTTTGTTATATTTATATTTAATAAAATGTTATTGTTGGTGTTGAGGTTTATTTAACTAATATTAAGTGATTATATGTTTTTTTATATATGTTATATTATGCAATAAGAAAATTAAAAGTTGAAAATATTTTTTTAGAAGTTAGATATCTTGAAAGTGGAGTTGATGTTTCACATGATGATTTGACAAATATATTCTTGAAAATAGTCTAAAAGAATGTTTTTTTATTCTAGATGCTCATTTGATGTATATATGTTGTTTGTGAGAGTTGATAAATATATTTAGTCTTAAAGGAAGTTAGATTACTCTATTAAAAGGAATTTGTTATGGTTTCTATTCAAATTAAAATTAATATTAAATAGAGGTCACATATTTATTCTTATGTTAGACTAGTTTTTGAATTAGGGAATTTATATATTTCATTTCCCCTCTTCTATGATGGTTTCTGGGACTTAATTAATTGAATTAGAATTTTTTGTGATGTTTTATGATAATACTGATAGAGAAGTTTTTATTGAAATGAGTATGATGCCAATAAATTTCATATTTTTTTCAAGATAAGTGTTGTAGAGGATTTTTGATTTACATTTTCACCATGCATCCAATATAGAATGATATTGATGACATTAAAAATGATGAAAATATACACATATAATTTTTTTTATCATAACCGTTCATTAAAGTAATAATTTTATTCTTTTACTGTCCTCAAATTTTTTTTATCATCCACCCCATTTAGTACATCAGTTTTTATTAAAATGAATTTCTAAATTTTAGATTATCTCATTTTCCTATGTATATTAATCTCTTTATCTTTTTTTTAATTTAAATATATTATATCCATATAAAATATTTTTATATTAGAACATAATTTATTTAAAAATTAGATTAAACATATATTTCATAATGAAGGTTTTGAAAATGTTGACTACATTACTAATTATAATATATTTATTGAATTATAATGGATTCATATTTTGAAATGGATGTTTTATTTTTCATTAACACTAATTTCATTATGAAATATGTTATATAGTAATTCCTAATTGTATGTTTTGTATTCTATTATTTATACTAATAGTAACTTTTATTATATATTAAAAATATAAATACAGAAACGTTTTCCAAATTTTTTTAAGTATATATATATATATATATTTATTATTAAAATATTAAACAATATTTGAAAATGAATAGAGAAATTTTAATATTATGAAATAATTTATATATGGTCCTTGGTTTCTTCCATCTTTTTTACTCCAATAAAACCATGATGTGTTATTATCTATATGAGGAAGTTGTATTTGGTTGGAATTTTGTTCCACCGCACTATATCATTTCATGTTTCAGGAGGCTCCGGAGGTGTGGATATCCTTAGAAATGGTTACAGAGGAAGAATGATATTGGAATAGAAAGGATAGAGATATCCATTATCCTAAGTGATGGTTGTTTGATCTTATAGAAAGCATGAAACCATGACAGATATGAGGGTTAATTATCCATAGTAATTTCTATCATAGTGAGAAAAAAACCTACAGGTTGATATGGTAACTCTTATTAGCAACTGGAGTGAAGCCCCTTGTCTGTGTTTTCTACAATTTAGCTCTTTTTTAGCCCTACAAACCTTATCCCGATTAGAGGGACAATAGGTATGTTGGATCATTATAACTAATGGTTTCAATCTAAATACAGATGGATCATTCTCCTTGGGTATCATATTAGTAAGAGGGTTGTTTTTTATTCAACATGAAGTGTTCTTCTTATCTTCACGACTCATTATGGAAGTAGAAATACATTGTAGGTAGAGATTAATGCATTTCTCACTGGGATCATCCATTGCAAGAAGAATATTGTACTCACATAAGTTGAAACATGCAACATGATCATACACATCTCATGGATTGTAAAAGTATCCTTACCATGGTCGGTATAGTTTATTATTCACAAATTTAATCAATCTCTCAACAACATCGTCTAGGTCACTCACACATGGTGAGAGGGGTCCATGTCACAGATCATCTTACATCAATGGACGACTATAGATCTAATGTCACATGACTCCCCAACATGAATTTCCTTATGTATGAGGGGGTTAATTTGATTTTTTGGTATTCCCTTAGTCTCTACTATTTTAGACCTCTATATTTATGTCCTTTTCATTATTCCCTTCTTTCATTAAATTCTTCGTACCTTTCCTCCTTGGAAAAATGAAATGTTAATGATAATGTTTAGATCATTAGCTATTAAGACTATATGAAAATTATGAAATATATAATAGAAACATAAAAATTTTATATCATGAAGGTATAAATACATTGGTTTTGCAATATTTCTCATATATTATTGATACTGGGGTTTATCATACATTACATTAATATTCAAACAAATTTGAAAAAACCGTTATGCATATTAAATGTATTCAATCAATCATTTTTTGGTTTTTAATAATGGCATGATTGCCTTCATTTATATAATACCATGTCATGTATTATTATACAAATCATATTATTATGTATTATGAAATGTTGAAGGTATGCATAATTTTTTTTTAAAAAGTACAATATAAATTCATGTCATTTGTCTGTTCACCTTGTATGTGTTATCTATGAAGTTAATCATATGAATATGTTGTTTAGTCATTGAAATTTCATAAAACATGTCAAATAAAGTTCAAAAACAAAAAATGACTTTTATATTAATATATTTACTCATTGTTCATTTTTTTAATGAGTTATTTATCATTTTTCATCTATAGTTCACATAGTACTCCCAAATATATAAAGGTGTTTATATCTAATATCGTTTCCAATTATTTATTTATAGTGGTTCATTATGATGCATGATCATGGAATTTTGACTTTTTAAATTAACCAATGATATATTTTTACATAATTGTACATATTTTGAGGACAATTTCATTATAAACCATTTCCATAGATGATAATTTAATGATGTAAATTTAAATAATATTAATTAATCATCTAATTATAAACCCCCATATTAGTTATTCAAATTGTGAAATTTTTAGATCGTATTTTATAATTAGAAGTTTATAACCACATTAGTTTAATAAATATTATATAAAAATTAGTATCCATTATATTGTGTTACAACACAATATTATATACTAACTACATTTTATTTAGTGTATCTAGAGTAGTGTTAAAATACTCACCACTATATACCACCTATGTGGGATTCAGTATTTCTAAATCTATTTTAGTATTTTAAATTCAAATCATAATAGTTTTATATAAAAATGATGCAATATGTCCTAGTATACAACTATTACCCAACATGTTCATTTTAACATCATGATCATTATCGTTGAAAATTAGAAAAAAAGATAAGGTTTTCAGTTATTAAAAAATAGTATACAAATGAAATATAGAAATATAATGACTTGATAGGGTTAATAATAATTGATATTGATTAGTTGTTGGGATTCTAAAACTATGGAAGATATATGAGGAGACACAAGTCATTGAATTCATTCTGTATTTTTTAGATATATAACGGATATAAATAGAAAATTTATTTATTTCTACCATTGGGTAATATTTTGTGAAAAGGTATGGTCATTTTTTAAATATTATATCTTGGAACGAATGGTGTTATGTGAGAGACGATGAAAGAAGATGGAAAATGGAATAATACATTAGTCTAATGTGTCATGGATATATGGAAACAAATTTAAGGTGAATGGACATTATAATTTATCATTTTCTAAGGTAAATTGATTGGTTATGTAAGGATAGATGAACTATAATGTATTATTAGGGAGATATCGATGTGATATGATGTATGAAACATATGATTAAGGATGATAGAAATGTAATAAGAAAATTTAGTATGGTTTCATAAGATATATTGTACTAATCATGGGTAATGTGGGATAAAATATAGCTAATGAATAAAATAATTGGAATGATATATATATAAATTAAATATTAGAAGATTAAAAAAAAATTTCACATAAAATGTATATCATTTAAGGGAATTGTTTTTCTAGATTAATAATAAAATTTCACATATAAATCCCACAAATTATATTACATCATATATGTAAACTAGAAGAAAATATTTTTTTATATTAATATACTATAAATTGAAACCCCATAATTTGGATTTAAGACATTAAATAAAGTTGTAATTCTTTCCTCCTCATGGGTAATATGTAATCTACAATTCACTTCTTGATAGGGATCCTCCAAAATATAATTATCTTCAAAATGGTATATCTTCCTATTGGAAAAAACCACCTATCGGGGTTCATGAATTATCAAATCAACAATATAGATCCACAATGATCACAAAAGTCACACAACACATGAAAATTCCAATATCTAATGATTACGCGGTTATTGGAATGATTGGTGAAAATATAAGCTATGTCAGATGTGCATATCTGGAAACTGTTACAATATTAGAAAACATGCGTGATATTGGTGAGATGATTGTGGAAATTAATGTATCCACTTCTAAAATCCAATCAACCCAACAATTGATTCAATCTTTTAGGGGTGAAGGTTCATTTGCTGCAGGTTAGTCTCTGATGGGTGGTGGTAGAGAGGAGGGTTACTATTTATATGCAGTCAGTCGTGGATCAGTGTACTCTTCACTCACACCCAGTGAAGGTAATGTTTCCAATGTTGGTGGAAGCTATTATTTGTGGTATGTGACCAAGTATGGGCATTAGTTCATCTTTTTGGAGTTTCCTATTTTGAATTTAAGTAGTAGGGGTTCCATATTGGGTTTTCAATCAAACATTTGTTGTTTCTTATAATGGACCATATTTAGATTTTCTGTATAAGTTAACTGGAATCTAATATGAATTTCTTATATGTTAAAATTGAATAATAATATAAATTTCAATAATAAAAAATATAGTCGATTGTGGAAAAAATACATGTTGGGATTCACTGTTTATGTATCTCCTCTGGCCTCTACCTTTTTCGTAAAACCGTATAACAATGAGATGGTGACCCACTCCATCCTTGAGAATATTGATATGGATGTTCACCTACACATTGACGTGATTTATAATATTTTCTAGTGAAATATGGACATTGAATGTCTCACTTACACCTACCTCAATTGTTCTTATTCTAAATTCATCAATTCTTTAAGAGAATCAATGGGGTTTGGAGGTACCCTAAATGGGGATTTGAATGACTTCTAGAAAAACTTAGTGCATTACCCTAAGATTCACATCATGATCTCCTATGATTCCTATCAATTCTATAAAGAAATCCACTCATGATCAACCTTTAGTGTATAGCAAGTAGAGGTTAGGGAAGAAGTATCCACCAATGATATTATGAAATAGGTCGATATGGCATAGAAATGTTAGATAAAGAGGTAAAAAATGATCTCAGAAATTGGAATCCACTGTGGTCTACGAGATAAAAAAATAAGGATTGGAAATAAGGAAAGCCGATTGAAATTCACAAGATGGGGGAGTTGTGCGAACATAACCACAAATCCCCGAACATAAATTGATTGATTTAAGAATCCCCGAATCATTTTTTTTCTAAATGAATAGTTTACAAAACATAAAACCAACAAACTATTATCTAATGTTGAGTTTTGCAGATGCATTGTTTAAAACCATTCAGAACAATAAGTATTTTTCTATAATGGCCATAATTATGGATACTATAATCCATGGTTTGGTTGAAAATTATATAAATTTTATTAAAAACAACAGTTACAATGTTTTTGGCATGTTAAAATGGAAATTAACCAATATTAATTTTTTTAATATGTAACATAAATTAATTGTATAGGATTGAGAATGAGTTCATGATTGACCATATGCCTTACCATTGGATCAAATTCTTCGCTCCTCTTGTGCCCTAGTTATTTCAGCTATGAAATCCAATGATGACCAACCTATTTTTTTAGCATACAGTGGTTATGGAAGGAGTTACCTGAAATAACAGAAGGAGACTGGTTAATATATCATAGAAAAATTGGATTAGGAGGTGAAAAAGGTGCTCAGAAATCAGAATTCACAGTGGGCCAAGAGGGAGACCGAATCAGGATGGGAATAAATGAACACAGATTGAAATTTACAAGTTGACGGAGTAGTTCAAACATAATGACAAATATCCCAAACCAATTTGATTTAAATTGAACACCCTGAGATGGATTTTTTTATAAATTAATGGTTTGAAAACTATACAACTAACTACCCAATTTCAACTGATGTGTTGTCCAAACCCACTGTCTAGAAACCATTCAAAAAAACTATGATTTTTATATTGTATCCATTTCAACACCCTATTCCCTGAAAATTAATTCCAAAATACTCCAACCACTACATAAAATTTATACCAACCCATTCATGGTAAGTAAAAATCACCAAGATTAATTTTGGCCATTTTGTCATGTTCTATCACCCCATGTATCAATTATATCTTATATCACAAAAAATATTAAATAAAAACAAAAAAAATCATCAAATGATTCAAATTTTTTGAAACTCACAACTCAATTAATTTTAACAATCTCTCCAATCAACATCCTTCTTTTAGATTAACTGACAAAATGGATTGTTTATAATAAATTCACATTTTCAATTTATAACCTTTTATACATTGAATCAATTCAATAGATTTTCAATTTAACAAAATCATTCCTTAAAATAACCTTCATGAATTTATAAAACCAGACTTCAACATGCTAATTTATAATTTATTCATTTCATCACATTTAGAAAATATCTCATGCACTAAAAACAAATCGTAATTTATGTATATCATTCTCAATCCAATATTATTCATTTCTTTTTCATATTACATTAATCAAATGTTTTTTAATTTCC
This sequence comes from Viscum album, assembly GCA_963277665.1. Taxonomy (NCBI): domain Eukaryota; kingdom Viridiplantae; phylum Streptophyta; class Magnoliopsida; order Santalales; family Viscaceae; genus Viscum; species Viscum album. Next base: position 1,499,576,767 of record OY728122.1, on the reverse strand, counting down.
ATTTTATCATGCCCAAACTGTATCATCTACTGTTTATTAATAAAATTAATATATTTCTAACCAACCAATATATTATATAATTACTTAATAAATTAAATCAAGCGATTTATATTTCCTAGAAAAAAGGGTTACAGGTCTTTATTTTTACATTTCATTCTATGGTCAAAATTGCCTTAATCACAGAAGACACTGACCATGTGTTCCATGGATTATCACTCGAAATTTTCATGGCTTCAAATCAAATATCACCAAGAGACACACAATGACGAAATCCTGAAAAAAAAATCAAATCTATCGTAAGAACCTACACTGGGAAATAAAAATAATATATATGGAAATTCACTTTCGATGGGAATTTACCCACCCAAATCAAAATTAATATAATTTCATGACTCTCCCAAAATAACACTTCAACTCTTAGATTCATGTGAAACACAATATATATAATATAAAAATACATATAAGTTCTTTTCAGGGACACAGGGTATTCCATTGGTATTTCTTCTAATAATAATACCATTGTATGAAATTAAGTCCACATCACATCCATTTTTATTTCTATAGGAATGTGTATCTAATCTATAAAATATCATAGTAAAATCATAACATTTGTAACATCCCAGGTAAATAAAGAATAAAGAATTTTCATATTTATTAATATTTACGAATTAAATATTAATTTTATTTTATAGGGGTTGCTATGTTCGATAGCGTACCCGATACGCAATGATGAGTTTCTTTGAAACTTACGTAGCACACTAGTAATAAAATAATATTATTTTAAATGTTAGTTAACGAGTAACCGTTGTACTGGAGGGAATGGATAGAAATAACTAAAATATGATTAGATATGTTTTTAAATGTTTTTACACTTACCCAATAAAAGATAAAGGCTTAAAATACGGAAAGAGTTCAATTTTAGCCATTTATACCCTAATTTTCACTAAGGGTTCACTTATCACCTTTTGACGGCGAACAGTCATTAAATAAAGTTCTGATCACTCTTTTATATTCTTTTGGACCAAATATAACTCTTCTTTAGAATCGGGACATCAAAATTTACTTTGTGTAAATTTTTGGTATCGTTCCGATAAAGTTCTTTTTTTAATGAATAGTGAAAATTGTTGTATTTTAATTCAAAACCTCTTTTTAATCTAATTTATTTATATGATTAGATTATTATTTTAATTGGTATTAAAGTGAAATTAGAAAATATTTTTACCAGTTAATCCAATGGAGGTCATTGGAATCAATTTCACTTTAAAATTGGACTTAAACTGGTGTCAATCTTTTGATACTTATTGTTTCACAAAAACACGCTATTTGTCATGACAGCGGGAATTAATTATTAAATTAATTAATTTGACTTATATGTTTTGAATTTTTTAAAATGGACTTCATTTTTGAATTCTGAATATCAAATATAGCTTTGGGTGAATTTTTGGTAATTTTCTGAAAAACATCAATTTTTGATGAATAGTGAAACCACTAAGTGGTAATCAAGAAAACTGATTTTTCAGTTAAATGAAAGTTTACCACTAATGTGTATTGAATTTTGAAAATCCGACATACATGGTTGTCATTAAGAAGTAAAATGTGGTTCAATGAGATTAAAATAATTTTTTGGTGAATAGTAACTTTTTTTCATTAATCGCGATTAGAGGTAATTAGTGTAGTTTAAGGTAAAAATGGTATTATAAGAATGTGAAAACACCATGAAACTTGTCCTACACCTATTGGGTGAGTCCTGGCAGACCAAGACAAGCCATGGGCCAACTTGGGGACCCCATGGAGCCACTTTAGTTGGAAAATGACATTAATATATTTTTATTTAATGTTAAAGTGAAAATGACACAAACATAAATTGTTTTACTAAAATAATTTTTGAGTGGGGTTATACAAGTCCAAATTTTGATTATAAATAGTCATTGGAAATATAAAACGATTTCCTACATCATAGTATTTTTTTTATAATTTTTAGACATTAAATAAATTAAATTATTTATGACATAATAATGATGCAGCGGTGACATCATTATTTGACAATTTAAATAAAATGGAAAGATAATGAAAAATCTAAAACCTACACATGGCCAAAAACAATTGGATGAGTGTATTTCGAACCCTTATCACCTTATCCACGAATTATATCAATGTGAGACCTTTTAAAACCGAAACACATTTTCCAATAAAGTAATATTTCTTTACTTTCCAAAAGTGCCCCTCCTCTCCTCTTATAAAAGGCCCCCACCTCTACTTCATTTCACACACTTCTCAAGCCTTTGGCTCGGCCAACCCCTGCCCAATTACTCTCTCCACATCCCTCTCCTCATCCTAGAGGAATCCCTTTGGGAATAATCCTTTCAAAGGAAGCCTTTAGGCTCAAATCAAAAGGGAGTTACACTTTTAAAGGTAATTCATTCTCTCTTGTTCATTTGTTTTATTTTGCTTCTCCAACCCTCTAAACTCTTTTTATTTACATCTTTTGTAACAACACCAGTATCTTCAATATACTAGGATGTTGTTATAATATTTATTTGAGCTACACTCTCACACAACTACATCAAATGGTTAAAGAACATACGGTTTCCGTGGATGGCGAAATTATGCCTCCCGAAACGATGATTGTTCAATACTCATTTAACACCTTCAAGGGTGGCCATTATGATGTATCTATTTTTATATATGATATATAATATGTTTATGTTTTCTTTAAGATTCTGTATTTTTCATTTTTAGAATACCTTTATGGTTTCCATTATGGGTAAACACGATATCTTCATTTAAGGAAGTGCGGACTACCGCCCCCTAAAAGTGATGTGATTCGTTAATGCCATATGTGGGACGTGTAAAGGATGGATTTAAAGTTATTATATATGATGTTATACTGGAATTATAACATACCTCTATATCATTATTATTTCTTTCCATTAATGTAGGAGATAGAAATGGAAGTAGCGTTCATGCGTACGTACGGCTTACCGTCTCCATGAACGGTGCATTTCATTTCTTATCCCCAAATGTAATGTACTATTAAAATTACATGTATATAATGTATATATATAATTAATGATATATCTAAATGATGAATATAATTCTGGAATTAAAATATACATACCTCTCATTTAGTTTTAATTCCACTAATATGACAAAGAAATAAAAGTAGCGTTCATGCGTACGTACGGCTTACCGTCTCCATGAACGGTGCATCTCATTTCTTACCTCTAAATGATTATGTAATATTATAAATACATGTAAATGCTAGATATATATGATATATATGATATCCAAATCAGGAATTTCATTCTGGATATAAAGAACTTTTGACCACATGAACAACATGTAATTGTAAGAAGTCAACTTTCGACTTAAGAACCAAATATTAACAAAAAAACATTATTAACTTAAATGGTTACAAAATGTTTATAACATGGCAATAAGTGATATAAAAAGAATAATGAACTTTAAAAAGGTTCTTAATCAAGTATTAATTAACTCAAGTTTATTATTCATGACGTTAAAGAACGATCGAGTCAAGTCGGACCCATGGTAAGGGACTTCGTCTCAATCTCCTTTCATTGAGGCATATTTCGTTTTATACACAACTTTCTTTTATACGGTGTATAAACTCCTTTGACTTTTACTTTTATAAAAAATGAATCTTTTTCTATGAAGCGTTTTACTAAACGACAAAAAGGAATGTTTTTTTAATGTACGTGGTGACAACGACCTTTTCCGCCGCTGTGAGTATTATTTGGTCTTTGGCTTCCTCAACAAGCCGTAATGTTTTTAAAATAAAATAAATACCACATACTCTTTTATGTATTTTGGTATTAAAAATGGTTTTGATAAAGGATTCTATTATGTTAATATATTTATGATATATTGTGATTGAAATGTGGAAATGTTATCATTCCTTTATATTGGTTTTATGTTTTATGATTTTATATTGGTACTTGGACATTTTAACGGGTGGTTACGTTATAAACCATATGACGGGTGGTGCCGTGAATACCAGGACGGGTGGTTACGTTATAACCTATAATGCATTGGGTATGGAAGTCGGTCGTATGGCTATTCCATTAAGTATGTATGGAAATTGGCCGTATGGCCACTCCATTAAGTGATATGTGTGGAAGTCAACCGTATGGTTATTCCACTTAAGTATGTTTATGTCCCAAGTTACCTTTATATATTCTATGTGTTCTTTATATGGGTTTTATGGTAATCTTTTGGTTACAAAAAGGTAAGTAATGATACTTTATTCAGTGAAGATTTTTTTTACTACTTAAGGAAGGTGAAGGTATTACTTTGATATAGTATACATGGTTTACTTGATGTTTGAAAAGCTAATAGTTTTCATCCTTTTTGTATCCCTTACTGAGCTTTTTATGCTCACCCCAAGTTTTTCGAAATGTTTTTCACAGGACTTAAAGTGGAATAAGGTCAAGGATGGGATCAAGGGAATTTCATGCTATCTAAAACATGGAATATAGACATCTTTCTTTTTAAGAGTTTTTATTTTATGGAGACTTAGTAGAAGTGTCTACTTTGTAATCTTTTAAGATGTAATAGTTATGTTCTAATACTCAAAAACTCTAAACCTGAAAAGATCCTCAATGTGAATTATTCATTTAATTCAATATTAAGTAAGGTTTAAGGCTGGGGACTTATAGTTGGTATCAAAGGTCGGTTTAGACAACTTTAGGAGTTAGAAAAGTGTTAAATTATGATATGATTGAAATGATATAGCATTTACGAATTACCATGTTGCTTCGCCTAAGATATTTCTGTGTTCAGAATGGTTTTCCGCAGAGGAAACAAAGCAGCTATGTTGGGACGACATCAGGAGGAAGATAACCTTCCAAATCAGCAACCTGAGATGGTCGGAATCGGAACTGAACAGTTTGTTGCAGTAATGGCACAGTTGACTCAGGCTATAAATGGTGGTGGTATCCATGCACGAGATCAGCCAGATCAACCGCAGAGGAACACGTCAGTGGTGGAACATTTCATGAGGCAACATCCCCCATCATTCAGAGGATCATCTGACCCTGTGCAAGCTGAAGGGTGGATTAAAGCACTGGAGAAGATTTTTGAAGTCATGGGGTGTTCAGAACATCAAAAGGTTAGTCTTGCTGTTTACCGTTTTGAAGGTGAAGCTGATCAGTGGTGGTCGATGGTGAAAAATATAAGGGATAGTGATGAGATTGAGGATCTTCACTAGGAAGAATTCAAAGGTAAGTTTCTTGAGAAATATTTTCCTATGGTGGTTCGTCTTAGGATGGAAAAACAGTTCCTAGAATTGAGGCAGGAGGATGATTCAGTGGCTGCTTATGAAGAAAAGTTCACTCGATTGGCACAGTATGCTCCAAACTTCATACGAGATCTTGATAGTAAAATAAACCGTTTTTACTCAGGGTTAAAGCCAAAGTATCGAAGGTATTTAGCTTCTCGTGAGTTCAAAAGTTATGAAAAACTTGTTCGATGTGCGGAGAAGGTGGAAATGGAGTTTGCCGATGATCAGGTGTTCTATGACAATCAACAGAATAAGAGATCTAGTTGGCAGGAAAAGGGGAAGAATTCATCAAAGAAGCAAGGAGGTAAGAAAACCAAATATCCATCCTGTGAGAAGTGTGGTAAAATGCATCCTGGAGAATGTTTATCCAAGTATGGTAAGTTCTTTCGGTGTGGTATGTCTGGTCATATTGCTCGTAACTGTATGTAAGATGATCAAGCAGGAAATGAAAAGCCAACGGTAAGATGTTTTAAGTGTAATGAAATGGGTCATTATGCAGACGAGAGTCCGACAAGGAGATTGAGTGATGGGAAGCAGTTAGACTACAAGCAGAAAGGGGTGGTGAAATCCTTTGCAACAACTTCAGCAGATGTTGGACCATCGAATGAAGTGGTATCAGCTCCAGGGAGCTCAGTATTTTTCGAAGACTGACTTGAGGTCGGGGTACCATCAGTTGAAAGTAAAAGAAGCAGACATTCCGAAGACTGCGTTCCGTACTAGATATGGCCATTATGAATTTGTAGTTATACCTTTTGGGTCAACCAATGCACCTGCTGTATTCATGGACCTTATGAATAAAATTTTCCATGAGTTCTTGGATAAGTTTGTGTTTGTGTTTTGAGGTTTGTGAAGAGGTTATGTGTGCCTTGTGATTCAAAGTTGAAGAATGAGTTGTTTTTTCCTCTTGGAAGTACTAAGATGTATAGTGATCTGCGGGAGTATTACTGGTGGGATGGAATGAAAAGAGACATTGCTGATTTTACTGTGAAGTGTTTGACTTTTCAATAGGTTAAAGCAGAGCGGCAGTTACCGAAAGGGATGCTTCAGCCTTTACCAGTGCCAGAGTGGAAATGGGAGAATATATCCATGGACTTTGTTGTGGGATTACCGAGGACATCTCCAGGTAATAATGCAATCTGGGTTATTGTTGATCACTTGACCAAATCTGCTCATTTCCTTTCTATACGAGATACTTTCTCTCTAGATCAACTTTCCCGTTGTATCTTAAAGAGATAGTCAGGTTACATGGAGTTCCTCTCTCCATTGTATTGGATCGTGAACCCAAGTTTACTTCTAACTTTTGGAAAGGCCTTCATAAGTTGTTGGGTACTGAATTAAAATTTTAGTACAGCTTTTCATCCTCAATCAGATGGGAAGTCAGAACAAACAATCCAGAAATTGGAGGATATGCTACGAGCTTTTTCTATGGATTATCAGGGAATTTGGGACCAACATCTTTCTTTGGTTTAATTTTCTTATAATAATAGTTTTCATTCCAGTATACAGATGGCACCATTTGAGGCATTATATGGGAAGCGGTGTCAAACTACAACATTTTGGGATGAAGTGGGTGAAAGGAAACTGATGGGACCAGAATTGGTAGAAGAGAAGACAGAAAAAGTTCAGTTGATTCAGAAGCACATGAGAACAGCTCAGAGCAGGCAGAAGAGTTATGCGGATAACCAGAGGAAGGATCTATCTTTCGAGGTAGGTGATCATGTTTTTCTCAAAGTTTCTCCTTGGAAAAGTGTGATGAGATTTGGTAAGAAAGGAAAGTTGAGTCCATGGTTGGTTGGACCATACGAAATTCAGGAAAGAGTTGGATCAGTTGCATACCGAGTGGCTTTACCTCCGAGTTTATCTCAGGTACACAATGTTTTTCACGTTTCGATGTTGAGAAAGTATATGCCAGATCCATCTCATGTTTTGAGCCCAGAGGTAGTTCAGCTAGAAGAGAACCTATCTTATGAGGAACAACCGATCCAGATTCTTGACCACAGGGAGCAGGTGTTACGGAATAAGGTGATTCATCAGGTAAAGGCTTTGTGGAAAAACCATGTGATTGAAGAGGCAACCTGGGAATCTGAAAATGCTATGAGGGATAAATACCCCCACTTATTTTGATAAGTGAATAAAATTGCGAGGATGCAATTCCCAAAAGAGGGGAAGGATGTAAAATCTTAGGTAAATAAAGAATAAATAATTTTCATATTTATTAATATTTACCAATTAAATATTAATTTTATTTTAAAGGGGTTGCTATGTTCGATAGCGTACCTGATATGCAACGATGAGTTTCTTTGAAACTTACGTAGCACACTAGTAATAAAATAATATTATTTTAAATGTTAGTTAACGAGTATCCGTTGTACTGGCGAAAATGGATAGAAATAACTAAAATATGATTAGATATGTTTTTAAATGTTTTTACACTTACCCAATAAAAGATAAAGGCTTAAAATATGGAAAGAGTTCAATTTTAGGCATTTATACCCTAATTTTCACTAAGGGTTCACTTATCACCTTTTGACGGCGAAAAGTCATTAAATAAAGTTCTGATCACTCTTTTACATTATTTTGGACCAAATATAACTCTTCTTTAGAATCAGGACATCAAAATTTACTTTGTGTAAATTTTTGGTATCGTTCCGATAAAGTTCTTTTTTTTATTGAATAGTGAAAATTGTTGTATTTTAAATCAAAACCTCTTTTTAATCTAATTTATTTATATGATTAGATTATTATTTTAATTGGTTTTAAAGTGAAATTAGAAAATATTTTTACCAGTTAATCCAATGGTGGTCATTGGAATCAATTTCACTTTGAAATTGGACTTAAACTGGTGTCAATCTTTTGATACTTATTGTTTCACAAAAACACGCTATTTGTCATGACAGTGGGAATTAATTATTAAATTAATTAATTTGACTTATATGTTTTGAATCTTGTAAAATGGACTTCATTTTTTAATTCGGAATATCAAATATAGCTTAGGGTGAATTTTTGGTAATTTTCTGAAAAACTTCAATTTTTGATGAATAGTGAAACCACTAAGTGGTAATCAAGCAAACTGATTTTTCAGTTAAATGAAAGTTTACCACTAATTTGTATTGAATTTTAAAAATCCGACATACATGGTTGTCATTAAGAAGTAAAATGTGGTTCAATGAGATTAAAATAATTTTTTTGGTGAATAGTAACTTTTTTTCATTAATCGCGATTAGAGGTAATTAGTGTAGTTTAAGGTAAAAATGGTATTATAAGAATGTGAAAACACCATGACACTTGTCCTACACCTATTGGGTGAGTCATGGCCGACCAAGACATGCCATGGCCCAACTTGAGGACCCCATGGAGCCACTTTAGTTGGAAAATGACATTAATATATTTTTATTTAATGTTAAAGTGAAAATGACACTAACATAAATTGTTTTACTAAAATAATTTTTGAGTGGGGTTATACAAGTACAAAATTTGATTATAAATAGTCATCGGAAAGATAAAAAGATTTCCTACATCATAGTATTTTTTTATAATTTTTAGACATTAAATAAATTAAATTATTTATGACATAATAATGATGCAGCGATGACATCATTATTTGACAATTTAAATAAAATGGAAAGATAATGAAAAATCTATAACCTACACATGGAAAAAACCAATTGGATGAGTGTATTTCAAACCCTTATCACCTTATCCACGAATTATATCAATGTGGGACCTTTTAAAACTGAAACACATTTTCAAATAAAGTAATATTTCTTTACTTTCCAAAAGTGCCCCTCCTCTCCTCTTATAAAAGGCCCCCACCTCTACCTCATTTCACACACTTATCAAGCCTTTGTCTCGGCCAACCCCTGCCCAATTACTCTATACAAATCCCTCTCCTCATCCTAGAGGATTCCCTTTGGGAATAATCCTTTCAAAGGAAACCTTTAGGCTCAAATCAAAAGGGAGTTACACTTTTAAAGGTAATTCATTCTCTCTTGTTCATTGGTTTTATTTTGCTTCTCCAACCCTCTAAACTCTTTTTATTTACTTCTTTTGTAACAAAACCAGTATATTCAATATACTAGGATGTTGTTATAATATTTATTTGAGCTACACTCTCAAACAACTACATCGAATGGTTAAAGAACATACGGTTTCCGTGGATGGCGAAATTCTGCCTCCCGAAACGATGATTGTTCAATACTCATTTAACACCTTCAAGGGTGGCCATTATGATGTCACTATTTTTATATATGATATATAATATGTTTATGGTTTCATTAAGCTTCTGTATTTTTCATTTTTGGCATACCTTTATGGTTTCCATTATGGGTAAACACGATATCTTCATTGAAGGAAGTGCGGACTACCGCCCCCTAAAAGTGATGTGATTCGTTAATGCCATATGTGGGACGTGTAAAGGATGGATTTAAAGTTATTATATATGATGTTATACTGGAATTATAATATACCTCTATATCATTATTATTTCTTTCCATTAAAGTATGAGATAGAAATGGAAGTAGCGTTCATGCGTACGTACGGCTTACCGTCTCCATGAACGGTGCATTTCATTTCTTATCCCCAAATGTAATGTACTATTAAAATTACATTTATATAATGTATATATATAATTAATGATATATCTAAATGATGAATATAATTCTGGAATTAAAATATACATACCTCTCATTTAGTTTTAATTCCACTAATATGACAAAGAAATGAAAGTAGCGTTCATGCGTACGTACGGCTTACCGTCTCCATGAACGGTGCATCTCATTTCTCACCTCTAAATGATTATGTAATATTATAAATACATGTACATGCTAGATATATATGATATATATGATATCCAAATCAGGAATTTCATTCTGGATATAAAGAACTTTTGACCACATGAACAACATGTAATTGTAAGAAGTCAACTTTCGACTTAAGAACCAAGTATTAACAAAACAAACATTATTAACGTAAATGGTTACATAATGTTTATAACATGGAAATAAGTGATATAAAAAGAATAATGAACATTAAAAATGTTCTTAATCAAGTATGAATTAACTCAAGTTTATTATTCAGGACGTTAAAGAACGATCGAGTCAAGTCGGACCCAAGGTAAGGGACTTCTTCTCAATCTCCTTTCATTGAGGCATATTTCGTTTTATACACAACTTTCTTTTATACGGTGTATAAACTCCTTTGACTTTTACATTTATAAAAAAGGAATCTTTTTCTACGAAGCTTTTTAATAAATGACAAAAAGGAATGTTTTTTTAACGTACGTGGTGACAATGACCTTTTCCGCCGCCGTGAGTATTATTTGGTCTTTGGCTTCCTCAACAAGCCGTAATGTTTTTAAAATAAAATAAATACCATATACCCTTTTATGTATTTTGGTATTAAAAATGGTTTTGATAAAGTATTCTATTATGTTAATATATTTATGATATATTGTGATTGAAATGTGGAAATGTTATCATTCCTTTATATTGGTTTTATGTTTTATGATTTTATATTGGTACTTGGAAATTTTAACGGGTGGTTACATTATAAACCATATGACGGGTGGTGCCGTGAATACCAGGATGGGTGGTTACGTTATAACCTCCAATGCATTGGGTATGGAAGTCGGTCGTATGGTTATTCCATTAAGTATGTATGGAAACTGGCCGTATGGCTATTCCATTAAGTGATATGTGTGAAAGTCAACCGTATGGTTATTCCACTTAAGTATGTTTTTGTCCCAAGTTACCTTTATATATTCTATGTGTTCTTTATATGGGTTTTATGGTAATCTTTTGGTTACAAAAAGGTAAGTAATGATACTTTATTCAGTGAAGATTCTTTTTTACTACTTCATGAAGGTGAAGGTATTACTTTGATATAGTATACATTGTTTACTTGATGTTTGAAAAGCTAATAGTTTTCATTCTTTTTGTATCCCTTACTGAGCTTTTTATGCTCACCCCAAGTTTTTCGAAGTGTTTTTCACAGGACTTAAAGTGGAATAAGGTCAAGGATGGGATCAAGGGAATTTCATTCTATCTAAAACATGGAATATAGACATCTTTCTTTTTAAGAGTTTTTAATTTATGGGGACTTAGTAGAAGTGTCTACTTTGTAATCTTTTAAGATGAAATAGTTATGTTCTAATTCTCTAAAACTCTAAACCTGAAACGATCGTCAATGTGAATTATTCATTTAATTCAATATTAAGTAAGGTTTAAGGCTGGGGCCTTATAACATTCATGTACATAATATTAACTATTGTCTTATTAATGTTATAGGTTAACCTACTAATGTTTGATCAAATTCCTATCCAAATTTATTACACATCATAATCTCATTATCTGACACAATATAATATCATTTAATAATTAATTCACCATATAAGAGAATACTACCCCCTAAAAAAACATTTGAGTGAATCAATGATAACCAATGAAATTAGTAACCTACTTGGCCATAAAGAAATTATGGATTTTCCTGATTAAACCCTATCATTTTGTATCCCACTTTCCCAAAAATATATAGAAATTCAAGCTTGACATTTCATCCTAAAATTGGAATGTAACACCAAGTATCCTTATTTCCAAAAGCATTAAAACTTTATCTATACTCCCATAATTTTCTTAATCCCCAAAATTAACCCCCCTCAATCTATAAATTCCCATATTTACAAATTCTCAATATATGGAATCAATGTCATTTATTCATCTTCCAAATCAATGACAATTTTTTAAAAAATTATATACTCACGGGAAACCCATTCCACGCTCCAAAATATAAAAATATTTCCCTATTATTATAAATTTATACAGGCATATTCACCACCCACCCTCTACATGTGTGTGAGGACTAATTTTTGAAAATGTAAAATGACCATCATAGCCCAATTGAACAATAACCTTTAAAACAAATAAAATAAAACACTTCATGATTGGGGGAGATATCAAAGAAAGCCTTATGGTCTCAATCCAAGTCATAAGGGGTAAAGATATGATGATATTCCTACAAAATAAAGTCTAACCATAATGATTAAAGCAATAGACGAGCGAGGTATAGAAGGTGTGATCTTACTATATTAGCTGGTGATATCATCCAAAATCTACTGAATGTGAGGTTAGATGGAATGCTGCTGGAGGTGGTGGGGTCTACGGGGATAGATGAGATGAAAAATTGTGTTTTTCAGGGAATTAGTACGTGTGGAGAGGGGTCACATCACAAGATCAAATCACTTGTAAAAATCAAGCCTTCCAAACTAGATAATATCGCATTCTACCCATACATGTTACTGCTAGGATTAAATTTGAATTTGAGGAAGAATATTGAGATGATGTAGCCAACCACCAACATGATGTCTAAATGCCCCATTTTTTATGAAGATAATCTTCTACACTGCATGATCTCAATAGGAACCAATCTACTCTCCCGTAAAGAACCATATAATGAATTCAAAAAAAAATCGAACCTTAGAAACTGGATATGAACACATGCCAAAAATCATAGTTACTAGAAATAATATATCAATAACATGAGGACTAATAATGATATTATGTACACAACCACCATCATGATGTTGAACCATACTTTTGTAGGGAATAATACCCACAAAACCAAATAAAATGGCCACCAGTGATCCAATATACATAATTCCAAGTCGACAAATATCATGAAGTCATGTACCCATGGCCATCAGACACCAGATCATCTATGACCTGGGCCTCTCCATTGAATGGTGTCACCGATCTTAGACCATGTCCATGGAGAATGTCATAGTCACCACCGTGGATGATGCTCTTCCATTATGCTTGAGTCGATGATGAAAGGGATATGCAGATGGAGAAGAAGTTGTGGTGATGGAAATGTGGAGGCGAGGAATGAAAGGTGGGGGTGGAGAGCGAATGGCGGAGGAAAATTTGAAGAATAAGGTTATGGAGGAGAATGTTTTGTAATAGGTTGAGTGGTGGGGAGGTAGAGAGGTAGATAGGAAGAGGAGGATATGAGGATGGAGGTGATGAATCCAGAGGAGATAGAGGATTTGAAAGAGATGATGGTGGCATAGTTAGTGGATAATCTGGATTTTGTAGAGATATAGAAGATGAGGGATCTGGTGTTTAATGGAATCAAGACATGGGTAGTAGAGGGCGCGTCACACTGATCAGTATGGAGATGATAAATTGATGACATTTCACACCATATAGTATAGATAATAGATTATTTCACTATTTCTAACTAAATAATTAAAATTTATATGATAAAATTGTAATGTTACGATATAATTTAGAATAAATACCTGTTAAATCACTATAGAATCCTTGAATCTATAGTTTTAATTTATAAAAATGATGAATAAATTTTAAAATTGACATGAAATACATTTAGTGATATATTGGAGGTCCACACCTAAATACCTATTCTGATAATAGGGAAAAACATTTAGGTTAGTAGGGATAGAAGTTTCTCATCTGGAAGTAATAAAAACATTCTATTGATAACCAGACTCATTCAGGGAAATGTAACAATGGGAAAAATACAAGATGTTGTTATTTATTTTCCTCTATTTTGATTCCATGTCAATACGAATCTATATTCATAAAATAAAAAATATTTTTAAGAGGAATATGTAGGAAAATGTATATAATAAAATTATACAACCATAAAAAGTTCTTCCAATGGATTATTCCCCACTAGAGCATTCAAAGTAACAAAATAGTCAATTAGTGAAGAAGTGTGTGAAATGTCCAATGTAATGGCTAAAATATCCATCCATTTCCATGAAACAACACTACATAAACAATCAATAAGGGGTTAATCAATCAATTCAAATTTCAGAAATCATTAAAATAGAATAGAGTGATGTCGATGAGGTAAAAGGTAACCACGATCCATCCCAAATCAGTAAACTCAACTCAGGTTTCCCATAAATATTTTTCTTGGACATCACGGATTGTGGGTTCGCTTTGGAATTTATTTGATCTACAAATAGATGGTATAAATTAAGTATCTACAAAATTGGAGTAAATATTTTTTAAAGTCCTTTAATAGCAGACTCAACTACCAAACATATATATTAATAAAACAATGTTATATTCACGAATAATAATTATCATGGTAAAAAAGATTTAACATCAACAAGAGAAATACCTAGAACATGGAATAATGGTTTGAACCAATGTTTGTTCTAGAAAAGATATTTTAATGACCTGGATGTGACTTTGAGAAACATTTTTTAATTCACATGGGGAAAAAATATCATGATATAGATTTAAAATCGATAGAACGTTCACCACATCTGGTCAGATATACTATAAATGATCATCTCTACAAGATTAATATAGGCATGTGCGAAAATAAATTACATGATGTTTTCAAAAATACATCCCACCAATTATAATAAATTTTTATATCATATATTTTTTATGGATGTTTCACAGGAATTAGAGATGATCAAGCAATGAATATCTATTTAACGGAGTAAACCCTCATTCCAAATAATTTTTTGGTATTTAATTTAAACATGCACACCATGATATCATGACACTTAAAATGACTTTTTTTTATATTGTGAGTATAAACGTACATTATGGAAATTTGGTTCAAAAACCATATCCTTACAATACTTGACTCATTTGACTAACATACTTGTTTTTGTTAAATCAATTTTCATGAAATAATGAAAAATGAATTTGTCCCAAAAACCTAAAATACTATCACCATATACTCTCAATTGATAATAGATAGGAAAAATGATTAAGAATGAATGAAAATAGAGATCATAATAAAAAATAAGTAGACATAAGAAAATTTATATTTCTTAATATTCTCACAAACAGACATGAAGATAAAATATTTTACCTAATATTTCAGTAGGGAAGCCAACAAAACTTTATATTTCCATGGAATACTCATTAGGCATGTATAAATTGTACCTGTTACTCTATACAAAGAAGAATTATATAATATTTAAACTCCAAAGTGGAATAAATAAAAACTGAAACTACTTAAAAATTGTAACATACCCAGCGCCCTTGTAGTAACATTGAAAATGTGGTATAAAAACAACACCAATTAAAAAAATGGTGATATAATGGTTTTTATTATTTTATGCAGATTTTTAGGAATTTTTTTCACACCCCCAGAATAACATATCTAAGTGGATTTATATTGGAAATTTAATCATGGGAATAGGGGTGGAAAAGCTTAATAGGTGGAATTTTATTTCATTGGAGGGTTTGGTTCCTCAGTCTATGGGTGGAGGTTGGAGGATTATGCCTACAAGTTTATCTAGTAGGGTTATCTTCTCATGTGTTGATAGCTGATCATAGTTACATTAAGAGACTGAGGTTACTCTAGTAGGGATGTCGCTGGTACGGGTATATAGGGATGCATGATTAACTCAGACCGTGTATATGGACACGACCTTAAACATTACGTAATATTATATTAAATAAATAATTTACATTGAGGATTTTTCAGGAATAGAGTTTTAAAGAATTAGGCCATAACTATTACATTACATCTCAAAAATTACATGGTAGACACTTCTAATCAGTTTCCATTTTCTCATAAAAAAACTCTTGAAAAAATGATTAATGTATTGTCCCATTTTTTAGATAGCATGACTTCTTCTTGATCCCATCCATGACCATATTTACCTTTATGTCCTCCGAAAAACAATTCAAAACAAGTGATGAGCATGAAAAGCTCAGTAAGGGGTATCAAACAAAGAAAGAAAACAATAGTTCATCAATACATACATAACATATGCTCTTTTACATGCCTCGGGAAATAATAATATTTACCATGTAAACACTAATTATAATGGTAAATTGTAGAATCCATAACATACTTATGTTGTGGATTTCACAACTATGTTGGGAGTTAAATTTTAAATAAGCATCATCGTATATTCACTACACCTCTTAGTAAAAACATTCATGTTTAACTCCATCATGTTACTCAATGCATTGGAGAGCTATCTCGGGCTCAATATCCCTAGGTTTTTCATAGAACCACCCATATACGTAAATAATTCCCATAAAACATAACATATTCATATCACATAAAACAAAAATAAAAGAAAGTTAACATATCCAAATTTCAATCACAATATATCATTTAAATATATTTACATAACAAATAGATTATCAAAACCATTTTCAATACCAAAATACATAAAAGATTTTATGGTATTTATTTTTCTTTTAAAAACATTATAGCATGTTAAGGAAGCCAAAGATCAAATAATACTTTTGGCAGTGGAGAGGGTATTGTCACTACAAATGTTAAAAGTGAAATTATTTTTGGTCATTAGTAAATAAAATTTTAGAGAAATTTTTTCTTTTGAATTAAAGTAAAAGTAAAAGGGGTTAATAACCTGTATAAAATAATGTTGTTAATAAAACATAATTTGCCTCAATGAAAGCAGATTCAGACGAAGTCCCTTACCTCATTTTCGACTTGATCTGTTCTTTCATTGATCAACTAAATAATAAACTAAGGTTAGTTTATACCTTATTAAGAAAATTTTTCAAGTTTATCATTCCTTTTAAATCACTTATTACCATGTTATAAACATTATTTATTCATTTATCTTAATAATGGTCATTTTGTCGATATTTGGTACTTGAATCAAAAACGGACTTTTTTATATTACACCTTGTTCATGTGGTCAAAAGATCATTATATGAATAATTATATTCATGATTTAGATATCATATATAGTAGATATATCTTTTATTTACATGTATTTATAAAGTACATAACATCTGGAGTTAAGAAATGAAATGCACTGTTCTTGGAGATGGTAAGTCGTACGTACGCATGGATGATACATTATTTGGTATTTCATATTTAATGGAATGAAAACATAATGATACATACATATATTATTATTCCAGTATAATATAATATATATAATCATGGTTTCTTCATCATTTTATACGTTCCACATTTGGAATTAACGAGTCATTTCACTTTGAGGGGGTGGTAGTTCGCACTTCCTTAGAAGAGATTATCTTATTTACCTACTATGGAACCCAAAAAGGTAATCTATAAATGTAAAATAAATAAGAATAGAAACAATATAAATATAATAAATATCATATATATATATATACAGTTCTGTCATAGTGGCCACCATAAGAGGTGGTAGGAGACGATTGAACAATCATTGTTTCATGAGGCGTTAGTTTGTCGTCCACAGAAATAGTATGTTCTTTATCCACTAAATGAAGGTGTGTGTGAGTGTAGTTCAAATAATTCTCATAGAAAACTTAGTATATTGAGGATAATGGTTTTGTTATAATATAAAGTAATAAATAGAGTTTAGGGGGTTAGGGATGTAAAATAAAAGAAAATAACTTACGAAAAGTCATTATCTTTAAATCTAGTAACTCCCTTTGGTTTGAACCAAAAGGGTTTCTTGAAGTTACATCTGCCAAAGGTAAGGATTATAGGAGTAATTGAGGGATCATGAGAGCTTATTTGAGTACTGTTTGGATGATACAAAGGGATTGATATGTTTGAGTAATGGGTTAGAGGTGAAGGATTTTTATAGAGGTGAGGGGCACTTAAGAAATGTGTGAAAATATTATTTTATTACATAATAATTTTGGGTTTCTAAATCTCCAAAACTTATTAAATTCAAGGATAACATGAATCGTGGTCGTAATAAAATCATCCAATAATAATTGGAATGGTTTTGGATATTATTTTAATCATTATAATCTTATTTATTTCAATCAATAATTAAGGGGGTAAACACTGCATCATTGATGTGTCATAAATAATTTAATTTATATGATGTCTAAATATTAAATAAATATCAAAACATAGGAAATATTTATAGATTTATAATAAATATATATAGTAAGATATATCAATTATATAACCCGACATTAATTTTTTTTTCACAAAACAATATACGTTTAGGATATTTATATTTCTACTTTAACTAAAATGTTATTAATATCATTATCTTATCCATGTGGATTTTAAAGTCCAAAGGTCTCACCCAAGAATTGTCTTGGTCATCCATTACTCATAAAATATGGTTAGGTCAAGTGTTAAGATAATTTTATATTATTATAATATTGTTTTTACCATGAATTATTTTATTTACCTTTAACTGTGGTAAATCATAGTCAAAAGTTACTATTCACCAAAAAGTTTTTTCATCTTATCAAACCACATTTTACATACTAATAAAAATAATGTATGTCGGAATTTCTAAATTTAATTCACCTAAGTGGTAAAATTTCATTTAAATGAAAAAGTCATCTTTTTAACTACTACTCAGTGTTTTCACTACTCATCAAATACTGATGTTTTTCAGAAAATTAACAAAACATCAGCCTAAGATATATATTATATTATAAATTCAAAAGTGATGAATATTTTACTATATTCAATAAATATAAGTTTCATTAATTAATTTAAAATAAATTCTTGTGGTAAAAACAAAATGCAATTTTTTAAGAAAAAACAGTCAAAATATTAACATATGTTTATGTCCAATTTCCATGTGAAATTACATATAATGAACAACATAGGATTAAAAGGTAAAAATAGAAACAAATTACACATTAAATACAAATAAAAATATAATCTAACCATATATATAAATTAAATTAAAACTCATTTTTGAATTAAAATACAGTATTTTTCACTATTCAGTAAAAATAAATTTTATCTGAAAAATAACAGAAATTCAGCCAATGTAAATTTTAATGTGCTGATTCTAAAAAAAATTTATTTTTTCAAATAGAACATATAAAAGTTTCCAAAACAATATTTAATGAGGTTTCACCATTACAAGTAGTTAAATAATCCTTTTAATGAATATTAGATTAATTATGCTTAAAATTAGATAAACCAACATTTTAAGCCTCTATCATTTTTTGGATAAGTGTAAAAATATTTAACAAACATGTATAATCATATTTTAGTTAGTTATATTCATACCCGTCAATACAATGGCTAGGTGTTAACTACCATTTAAAATTATATTATATTATAATTATTTAGTGTGACCCAACATTACGTGAAATGTAATATTACAAAGAACCCTGATGTTGGTATCGACTACACCCTTGAACATAGAAAACCAATTAATGTAAAATTAATATTTAATTCAAAAATATTACTAATTTTGAAAATTTATTATTCATTATTCACATGGGTGTAACATCCTTTCCACCCTTTGAAAATTTCATCCTCACAATTTTAATTCACTTATCAAATATGTTGGGGTATTTATCAATAATAGCATTTTCAGATTCCCACATTTCCTCTTAAACGATATGATTTTTCCCAAAAAACATTTAGCTCATGAATTACCTTATTTCGGAAAACTTCCGGAATTCGGTCAAGAATCTGGACTGGTTGTTCCCCATAATAGATATTCTCTTTTGATTGATCTTTGGGCTCAAAAAATGAGATGTATCTTGAATAAACATTATCAACATTGATACATGAAAAACATTGTTAATCTGGGATAAAATTTTAGTTAAATCCACTCTATATGCAACTGATCAAACATTCTCTATGATTTCATAAGGTTCAATGAACCTCAAACTCAAATTTCACTTCTTACCAAAACACATCACACACTTCCATGGAGAAACATTGAGAAAGACATGATCACCTACCTCAATAGAACGATCTATCCTCTTGTTATCTTCATAATTTTTCTGCCTACTATGTGCTATTATCATGTGCTTCTGAATCAACTAAACATTTTCTCCATCTCTTGTTCAAATTCGGGCCTCATCAACTTCCTTTCACCTTCTTCATCCCAAAAAGATGGAGTTCGACATCACTTCCCATATAAAGACTCAAATGGATCCATCTGTATACTAGAATGAAAAATATTATTATATCAAATTTCAACCAAAGAAATATGTTGGTCCCAAACTCCCTGGTAATCCAGTTAACAAGGACGTAGCATATTATCCAAGGTTTGAACTTATTGTTCTGACTGCCTATTTGATTGAGGATGAAAATTTGTACTAAAATTTAATTCAGTACCCAGTCACTTCTAAAGGCCATTCTAAAAGATTTAAGTATACCAGTGATCATGATAAGATACAATGGGGAGGGAACACCATGCAACCTGAATCTCCCATTAACATACAACCGAGAATGATGATCTAGAGTCAAAGTATCTTGAATAGTATTGAAATGTGTAGATTTAGTCAACTGCTCAATAATAATCCAGATTGCATTATTACCTCGAGATGTCTTCGGTAATCCCACAGTGAAGTCCATGGATAAATTTTCCCATTTCCACTATGGCACTAGTAAAAAATGACGCATCCCATTTGGTAACATCAAACCTGCTTTAAACCACTAACCTGTCAAACACCTCACATTAAATTCCCCAATATCTCTTTTTATTCCATCCTACCAGTAATACTCCTGATGATCTTTGTATATCATAGTACTACCTGGATGAAATGAAAATAGAGAATTATGAGCTTCGCATAACAACTCATTCTTCAACTGTGAAATACAAGTCTTGCATAATCTCTTCCCAAATCTCAAAATTCAATCATTATCAATTATAAAATCTAGAAACATTCCCTTATGAACCAACTATACCTTTTTCTACAACTCATTGTCATCCTTATGTGAATTCTTAATTCTATCTGATAGAGATGATCTCACTAACTCCTTAAACAAAACAGAGGAATTTCCAACAGCAACAACTTCTATGCGAATTTTCATAAAATCTAATATAAAATAATCTAGTTTCGAATGTAGCATGGTTAATGAAGCATTACGTTTTGGACTCAAAGCTTCTTCCACTTTATTTACTTTTCTCTGATGGTAATGGATTGTGCAATAATAATCTTTGATTAATTCTGATCATATCCTATGTATCATATTCAATTCATTCTATGTTAATATTCACATCAATATTTTGTGGAAAGTATATATTTCACATTTTACTCCATAAAAATTATGCCTAATAATATTTAAAGAAATAAAATAGCAACTAATTCCGAATCATGTGTAGGGTAATGCAACTCATGACGTTTAAACTAATGTGAATCCTATGCAATGACCTGATTATTCTTCTTGTGGACACAACCAATTTCTTTCAATAAAGCATTATTTTAGAGAAAAAAACACTATTTCTCGAAGTAAGTTCCAAAACTCGAGCATTCACCAATTTTCATTTCAATTCACCAAAATAATCATCAAATTCTGTTTTCTAGATAAACATAACACTTTTTTAGGTAACTTAATCATTGGTCTAGATAACCATAAAAAAAATTCAACAATCCTCCGGTAATATCATGTCAAACCAAGATAACTATGTATGTTAGTAATATTTTTGGGCCTTGGCCATTCATTAACAAAACTTTTGTTTTCGCAGGATCAACAGTTATTCCATGTGTTTTAAAAATTGTTACCGAGGAATGGATTTTGTTTTAACCAAAAATCACAGTTGACGAATTTCCCATATAATTTCTTTTCTTTTAATACATGAAAGACAACATTTAAATGAGATTCATGATCATATTTACTTTTAGAATAATTAAAAATGTCCTCAATGAACACAACCACAATCATATCTAAGAAATCTTGAAAAATTCTATTCATAAGATCCATGAATACATCAGTTGCATTGGTTAACCCAAAAGGCATTACTATAAATTCATAAAGGCCAACTCTATTATGAAACACGGTCTTCAGAATATCTACATACTTAATATTCAACTGATGGTACCCCGACATCAAATAAATTTTTGAGAAATACTATTCTCCTTGGAGCAGATCAAACAAATCATCGATATGAGGCAATGGATTCTTGATCATAAAAACGATGTTATTCAATGATTCATAATCAATGAAAAGCCTCATTGAACATTCATTTTTTTTATCATATAAGATAGGAGAACCCCATGGTGATGTTCTAGGTCAAATTGAACTATTATCTAATAACTCCTGCAATTCCTTATTTAACTCTAAAATTTCATTTTGAGACAATCAATAAGGGGGTTTTAAAATTGTCTTAGAATGGAGAACTAAGTCAAAAGTAAATTTAACTTCTCGATCAGGGATAATACTATGAAACTCATAAAGAAAAACATCAAGGTACTCATTTAACAGTAGCACATAATGAATCTGAATAGTTCCTTTGTCTTCAATAATATGTACAAGGAAACATTTATTTCCATATTTTACAAGTTTCTCAGCTTACTATTATGTTATCAAATGTAAGGTTTCATTCTTGTAAACAAACTAAAAATATTTCTGAAAACAAACTGCTTTAGATATGTAGTCAATTTTATAATTAAAAAATATAATCCAATACATACACAGAATAACATTAAACTCTACTAGAGGAAAAACCATAAGGTTTTCTGGTATATTCATTCCCCACCCAATGATAGGAAGGTTCGTATAATTTTTTCTTGTCTTAACATTTCCTCCTAGTGTTATTACCATATGTTGAGGATTCATATCATTGAGATGGAATTCCCAATTTAAATAAAAAATTCTTTAAAATGAATGAATGTGTAGTCCCAGAATAAAAAAAATTGGTCTTATCTGAATAAACAAATAGTGTACCTGATACAACTTCATTTGATGGCCCAACATCTACTGATGTAGTTACAAATGATTTCACTACCCCTTTCTGTATGAAGTCCTTTTGGTTTCCCTCATTTCAGTTCTTCATTGGACACTCATTTTCATAATGGATCATTTCATTTCACATAAAACATTTTACTAACAATAATTCATATTTTATCATACCATTACCGTAATCTTTTTTAGTGAAATTTAAATATTTATCTCCCATTTTACCACATCGGAAGTAATTACGAGAATTCAAAATACATTCTCCAGTGTGATTTTTACCACAATTTTCACAAACTATAAACATAAGTGTCTTAACATCAGTCTTTTTTGAATAGTTTGCACTATTCCAATGCCACCTCGACCTCTTATTCAGTTGTTTTTAAAATAAGACCTTGTCATTGTCAAACTCCATTTACACATTCTCTGCACATCTATCATGTCTTTCATATCTTTCGAACTCATGATAAGATAAATCCATTTGATACATTGGCTTTAATCTAGAGTAAAATGGATAAATTTAACATCAAGATCTCACATAAAAATTGTATCATACCTTTCCAGTCGAGTGAATATTGCTTCATAAGCATCCACTAAGTTGTCTTCATGCCTCAATTATAGAAATTGTTTTTCCATTCTATGACGAACCACCTTAGGGAAATATTTCTCAATAATCATACTTATAAATGCATCCTAATAATGAGAATCATTCTACTCCTTGTCCCTGATATTTTTAACTATCAACCACCACTGATCAGCTTCACCTTTAAAATATTAAACATCGTGACTAACCTTTTGATGTTCTGAACACCCCATGACATAAAAAATATTCTCTAGCACTTTAATCCACCCTTCATCTATAACATGGTCTTATGATCCTATGAACCATGGGGGATTTTCCTAATGAATTTCCCACTACTGTCATGTTCCTCTGTGGTTGATCTGGCTGATCTCATTAATGGGTACCACCACCATTTATAGTCGAAGGCAATAGTTCCATCACTTCAACGAACTATTTAGTTCTGATTCTGACTATCTTTGGTTTCTAATTTGGATGGTTTTCTTCCTCCTGATGGTGTCCCATCATAGCGGCCATGTTTTATATACATAAAACCATTCTGAACATAGAAATATATTAGGCGAAGCAACATGGTAATCTGTAAAAGATCTATCACTTCAATCTTACCATTAATTAGTTTATGGAAATTAATTTAACAATACCATAACTTCAAAAGTTATCTAAATTGACCAATGATACCAACTATAAGGAATCGACCATAAAATTACTAAATCATTAATTAAATTAACAATTAACATAAAGGATCTTTTCAGGTATAGAGTCATAGATAATTAGGTCATATCAATTACATTACATCCCAAAAAATACAATGTAGACACTTCTATTTATTTTCCATTTTTTCAAAAAATAATAACTCTTTAAAAAACGTTTAATGTCTAGTCCCATGTTTTAGAAAACATGAACTTTCCTTGATCCCATCCTTGACCCTATTCATCTTTAAGTTCTATGAAATAAATTTCAAAACCTCGTATGAGCATAAATAACTCATTAAGGGTTATAAAACATAGAAAGAAAACATTAGTTTATCAATACATTCCTAACAATAGCTGTTTAACATACCTCATGAAATCATAATATTTATATATTAAACACAAATCATAAAGGTAACTTGTGAAATATCTAGAATACATACGTTGTATCTTTCACAGCTACATAGGGAGCTACATTTGGAATACCCATCATAGTAAATCCCCTAAATATCTAAGGAGAAACATTAATGTTTACCTCTGTCATGTTACCCAACACATTAGAGTGATATCATGTGCTCACCGTCCCAGGGTTTATAATAGAACAAACCATATACGTAAATAATTCCCATTAACCATAACATATTGGTAACAAATAAAACCGATATAACCGAAGAAAACATTTATACATTTCAATCAAAATATACCATTTAAATATACTGACATAACAAATCCATTATCAAAACCATTTTCAGTACCAAAATATGTAAAAGATTATACGATATTTATTTTGCTTTTAAAAACAGTAAGGCTCGATAAGGAAGTTAATGATTGAATAATACTCGTGGTGGGAGAAAGGTCGTTGTCACATTGTACATTGAAAGAAACATTATTTTTTATCATTTAGTAATATTATTAGTGGAGAAAAGATGAATTTTTAATAAAATTAATTGTCAAAGGGGCGTATACATCATATAAAAGAATGTTGTGTATAAAAGAAAATATTCCTCAATGAATGGATATTGAGATGAAGTCCCTTACCTCATGTTCGACTTGACCCGTTCGTTCATTAAAATGCAGTATAATAAACTAAAGTAAATTTGTACTTGATTATGTACCTTTTATAGTTTATAATTAATTTTAAATCACTTATTTCCATGTTATAAACATTATGTAATGATTTTAGGTAATAATGGTCATTTTGTCGATATTTGGTACTTGAGTAAAAAATGGACCTCTATTAATTTCAATTTGTTCTTGGGGTAAAAATTCCAATATATCCAGAATGATATCCATGATTTAGATTTCATATATGAAAATATATCCTTTATATACATCTATTTATAATATTATATAACATTTGGAGGTATTAAATGAAATTTACTATTTATGGAGACGGTAATCCGTACGTACGCATGAACACTACATTCATTTCTATGTCATATTTAATGGAATGAAAAAATAATGTTACAGAGGTATTTTATAATTATAGTATTATATCATACTTATAATCTCATTAACTTCATACATTATACGTTTCACATATTTCGTGAAAGAGTCGTATCACTATGATGGGGCGGTAGTCTACACTTCCTCAAAACGAGATTATCGAAGTTACCTACAATATAATTCATAAAGGTATTCAATAAATGTAAAATAAATCATCATAGAAACAATATAAATATAATATATATCATATATAAATAATATTCCATCATAATAGACACCATAATAGGTGGTAGGATATGATTTAACAATCATCATTTTGTGAGGCGTTAGTTTGCCGCCAACAGAAACAGTATGTTCTTACCGATTAGATAGAGGTTTTTATATGTGTAGTTTGAGTTCTACTAATAAAAAAAACTAGTATATTGAGGATACTGCTATTGTTATAAAATAATAGAATAAAAAGATTTTAGGGGCTAGGAGAAGTAAAATAAAACAAAATAACTTGAGAGAAGAAGTTACCATTAAATCGTGTAACTCCATTTGGTTTGAATCAAAATTGTTACTTGAAATGCCTTCTGCCTAAGGTAAGGATACTAGGAGAAATAGAGGGATATTGGGATCTTATTTGGGCAGAGGATGTATGATACATAGGGCTTGAGAGGTGTGATTAATGGGTTATATGTGATGGATTTTTATAAGGGAGGTGGGGCTTTTTAGGAATGTATGAAAATATTATTTTATTATATAATGATTTTTTGTTTATAAATGTGAAAATTTTATTAAATTTGACGATAAGATGACTCATTAATGAAATAAAATCAACCAATAATAATTGGATATGTTTCAGATTTTATTTTAATCTTTATAATCTTATTTATTTAAATCATTTATTAATGCGGTTAACACTACATCATTATTGTGTAGAAAATAATTTAATTTATTTATGGAATAAAAATTATAAAAAAATTTCTATAATGTAGGAAATATTTTAATACTTATAATTAATATTTATAGTCAAATATATCAATTATATAACCAGACATTATAATTTTTTTTTCTAAACAAAACATGTTTAGGATATTATAATTTTTACATTAAATAAAAAGTAATTAATATCACTATCTATCCCAACTAGCATTCAAAGGCTAAAGTCTCACCGTAGGATTTTCCTGGTAGGCCATTACTCATCAAATAATGTTTGTATAATTGTTAAGGTAATTTTATATTATAATAATATAGTTTTTATCTTGAATTACCCTATTTACCTTTAACCACAATAAATTAAAGTCAAAAGTTAATATTCACCAAAAACTAATTTAATCTTATTAAACCAAGTTTTACTTAATATTAATAACAATGTATGTTAGATTTTAGAAATTCAATTCATATAAGTGGTAAAATTTTATTTGAATGAAAAACTGGTTTTTAATTACTACTCGGTGTTTTCATTATTCATCAAAAATTGTTTTTTTTTCCGAAAATTACGAAAAATTCATTCTTAGCTATGTATTATATTAAAAATTCCAAAACAATTTCTATTTTACCATATTCAATAAATAGAAGTTTCATTAATTAATTTAAAATTAAATGGCGTTGTCAAAACAAAAAGCGTTTTTTTAAGAAATAATAACTATCAAAAAATTGTAAGTTGTTTATGTCCAATTTCGAAGAGAAAATACATAAAATGATAAAACTTTGATTAAATGGTAAAACATATAATCTAATTACACAATAAAATCAATTAAAAATATAATCTAACCATTTAAATAAATTTAATTAAAATGCAGTTTTTAATTAAAATACAATATTTTCACTATTCATTAAAAATAACTTTTTTCAGAAAAATACAAAAAATTAAACCAATGAAAATTATATTTCCCAATAATAAAAATTAATTTTATTTGTTCATATAAAACATATAAAAGTTACCAAAACATTATTTAAAGAGGGTTTAGAAATAAAAGAATGTAAATCGACATTTTAAAAAATATTAGAGAATATATACTTAAAATAAGATTAATTCAAATTTAAGCATCTAAATTTTATTGGATAAATGTTAAAAAAATTAACAAACACGTGTAATCATATTATAGTTAGTTATATTCAATCCCTCCAATAAAACAACTAAGAATTAAGTTCCATTTAAAATAATATTATATTATTATTTTTCTGTATGACCCAAATTTTTGTGCAACGTAAGATTTCAATGAAACTTGTTGTTGAATATCAGGTTTTCCATCGAACATAGAAAACCCTTTAAAGTAAAATTAATATTTAATTCACTAATATTGATAATTGTGAAAATGTATTTTTCATTATTTACGTGTGATGTTACACTGCATCTTACGAAACCAAATTTCTCACCTCTATGGATTTGTAGGTTTATAGTGTGGAGATGCCGAGGTATCTAGGGGGAGTGGAGGTGTATAAATGGATTCATAGGATGTTTTAGAGTTGGAGATGAATGTGGGGGAGCAGATATATGGATGTGGGATTAAAATCGGAAGGAGGACAGAGGATTTGTAAAGAGACGGAGCTTAGGACATGGGATGTGGGGGATATGGATCGAGAATAAGTGTAAATATGGATGAGGGAGGGGATGAGAAGATATGATTGGGGAAGAGAGTTTGGGGTGTGGGGGAGGATGGAATACGGGGAGGGGGAATAAAAATTATTGAGAGGGAGAAATATTTACAATTAAGTGTGAGAGTGAAGGAGGGAGAGACATGTGGAAGGGAGTGGACATTATATTATACAGATAATGGATTGTTCAGTTGTAAATGATATTGTGCACGTAAATGCATATCATCGTAGAAATTGATATTGTGAAATTGTAAAATTTCATTAAAATAAAAATAAATTTCATATAGTAATTTAAATAATATCATTATAATTTTCAATTAAGTATTTGTAAATGGTAGTGTTATTTTCTAAATTAAAGTGTGAAATTATGTATGTTTACTATCATTTTCAATATGGATGATATTGTGGTTGTGCCATGTTACCAAAAATATTATAAATATTAAAACTATTTTGAGAATGTGAAATGACATGAAATACATGATATTCTGTTGAGTCATTTCATTTAATATATTTTATGTATCATAAAATGGTTGAAAATTAATTGATGATTAATTAATTTTGTTTTTAATTGTTGTGAAAATAAATGAAATTATAATTTTTTCTATGAATATTGGTGATATGAGTGGTGTTGAGTGATGTCGTAACTTGATATAGTTGGATTTTTAGTTATATCTTGGTCTAAGGATTGATTTTTTATAGACTAGAGAGTTTATAACCAAATTTTAACCACTGGAGAATCTTCTAATTTTTGTGGTTAAACCATGGTTGTAGAATGAAATAGAAAATATTTATAATGTGGATATAGGGGACCCACTAATATTGTTTTAAAAATAAAATTAGCCCTTAATTTTCATGGCTAATCAATGGATGTTGAAAAACTACATATTTTTTAAATTGTGTTTATAGTTGACCTAATGTGGTGGTTTTAGCCGTGGACTTGAGCTCTAATTTACATAGTAAAGTAGAGTATGTACTAATAAATTTATATGGAATAAACACTAATTATATATTACATATTTATAATGATGAAAACATGTCAATATGGAAGAACTATTACATAGAATCTAACTGTCATAGTTTTTAATATCACATAAATAGTTTATTTCAATGTTTTCTTGACCTAATAACATGGTTTTGAACTATGGGGACATGGGCATTTTATATCATTGATCACTCATTAATTCAATCCTGGATATTTTCAAATCAATCTCTTTGTTTTATATAAATATTTTCAATTTACATGATATTTGGATTTCACATATTCATAATAAATAATTTACTATCAAAACGATTCACTACCATATGTAAAATAATATTTTTTCTCATTACCCCCATTTATAATCACTTTATTATAACGAACATGACACAAAAATAATTCCTTGATTACTCATATTCATATTGTAACTACAAAACATAAATTTCAGTAAAGTGTATACATATAAATGAATTTTAAAAAATGTTTTGGATGTATTAAAATTTATATAATATTTTTGAAGTATGGTTTTTTTCATGACATAGGATGTTAGATTAAAAACACCAAAAAATAATTAAGGGTAAGGGTTTAATCGAATCAATTTCATTTTCATTTGATCACAACATTTAATACTCTAATATAAATTTTCTGTCATTATTTGACAGTATAGTTTTTTTATTATATGTTTTACTTCTTTTTGGGTAAATTACTTATAATCATCAATAAATAAATCATTGATAATATAAATTTTGAATTAAAAGATTAATATTTATTTGAATATACCATATTCATAGAATTAACTCTTACCTAACATGTATATATTTTTATTCCCAACAATGATATCATATTTTTGGAAAATATAGTATATATCATTTTCTACAGTTATTAAAATTCCTATTACACTTTTTACAATTAAAATTGAAGAATATTTTTATTTTTTTCATTAACAAAATAAGTTATTTCAAAGAAAAAAATAAAATTCCATAATATCAAAAATAATGTTTTTTATTTTCCATTGCAATTTTTTAAAGACAATAATTTAAATTTTATTTTAAATATATGTCATTTTTAAAATGTTTTGACTAATTATTCTCTTTCAACAATCAAATGATTTTTTATCTAAAATTTACATTTAATATATTGTAAAAAAATTAAATGTTTTTGGGTGATTTTTTTAATATTATATTTAATAATTCCTTATTGATTTATCTCTAATAATGCTATTATTTAATTATAAAATACATGTTTTTATGTTAATATTTCATTTTTGAAATTTTACATTTATATCCTTTAATTTATTATGTTTAGGTTGTAATGCCCCAACAGTAAATATTACATAATCCTGAGTTATGTCAAGAATTCATATTGGGGATCATTTCATGATTTGTGTTTTAGAGAATTAGTCCATAAGTATTACATTACATTCCAAAATTAAAAATTAGACACTTCCACTATATGAAAATATTTCATAATAATAGATCTCCTTAAATAAAGCAAAAGTTCTTTTATTGATATAAATCATCTTGAATACTTCCTTTCTCATACCCTTCTATATACAATATGAAAAACATATAAAAAACATGGGATGAGAATAAATATATCAATAAGGGTTATAAAATAATGAAAAAAAACATTAGTCCATCAATTCTTACAAATAAATGAAATCATACTTCCAAATAATAACACATAAACTCTTTAGCATACCTCATGAATTTATAATATTTATGAAAAAAATAGAAAACATAATTCATAAAGTAACTTGTGGCCTCCATATTATAATTAAATTTTATCATTAACATCAACATAGGGAGTTACATTTGGAATACCCATCACATTATGTTACCTAAATATCATAGGAAATACATTATTATTTTCCTATAGCACGTTACCCAATGCATTGGAGATCCATCTCATGTTCCCCCACCCTGGGTTTATCATGGAACCACTAGTATACATAAACACTGGAAAAGAACCATGAAATAATCATTACACATGAAACAAGAATAAATTAAAGATAATAATTCCACATTGCAATCACAATATATCATTTGAGATAATTATATAATCAATTCATATAAAAGGTTCAAAAGGAGTAATTTTGAATCAAAGTGTCCAATACCACATAGAATCGTTTTTATAGAATTTTATCATTAAAACTATCATGAAAATATAAATAATTACATAATATCTATTCTAAAAAATGGATATGAAATATAATGATTTATAAGATTAAATCATTAAAACATTAAAAATGATGTTTTATTTAAATAATCCATTACAACTTGAGAAACACAACAATAAAAATAAATAATGAATAACATAAAAAGAATCAAAAAATATAATGTGAACATATAAAATCATGATATAAAATATCAAAATGGTTTTATATAATCCGCATGGGATAATAAAAGTTCATAATATCTAGATATGACTCAAAAAAGGAGATTGAGACGTATAACCATATGAAAATTCAGCAACCTAATGGCGTCACGTTAAAATTAAGAAAATGTGTAGATAATAAAGAAAAGTGTATCTCATCACATGGACCTAAAATTTATTTTAATAAGTATATAGAATAATATATATGATCCTATGAAATTGGAAGCTAAAAGACATAACATAAAATATGTCGTTGACTACAAAATTAGGGTGAAAGGTTTTGTTAAATAGAATATGACATGTCACATATGTTCTTTATTATTCCTAAATAATAAACATATGTTAATTTATAATTTATTTATAATGGTTTCCAGGTTTATTATTGATTTTATATCAATTATTTATTTTTTATAACAATCAATTCTTTATTCATATTTATATTGGCCATTTTGTCGTTGTTTGGAACTTGAGTAAAAAATAAACTTGTTATAATTAAAAAATTACATGTTGTAGAAATTCCATTATATACAGAATTATATTAATTATTTAAATATAATATATATATATATATATAGTATTTAGTTATTTATAATATTCCATAACATTGGGATAAATAAAATGAATTGCACCGTTCATGGAGACGGTAAGATGTATGTACGTAAGAAAACTAATTTAATTTCATTTTCATGTTAAAACGAATGAAAAATAAATGATACGTAGGTATATTATAATTATTTTATAATATATATGTTATATATGTTACATATTTTCATTAATTCCATCCTTTATACCTTCCACATATAGCCTGAATGAGTCATATCACATTGAGAGGGTTGTAGTCCGCACTTCCTCAAATGAATTTATCATACGTACACATTTTGGAAAGCATAATTATATGATCTAAATGAAAAATATAGAAGAATAATATATTAAATATATCAAATTTATTAATAGTTCCATCACAATTTCCACCATGCGAGACGGTAAGAGATAACAGAACAATCATTATTTTGTGAGGCAGTAGTTTGCGATCCACAAAAACTATATGTTCAAAATCCATTAGATGGATGTGTATATGATTTTAGTTCAAATAGTTATTTAACAAACATCCATTTATATTAAGTTACTATTTTTTGTAATATAATTCAATAAAGATAATTTATGTGGTTTAAGAAGGAAAAAAATGGAGGATTCTTGAGAGAAGACATTACTTCAAATCAGGTAACTCCTTTTGCTTTATGCTTAATGGCAATCATGAATTCACTTATTTCTTAGATAAGTCTTCTGTGAGTAAGATAGAGAAGTTGGGAGATTATTTTGGAAGATGATGGACATCAAAATAGGGCTTTATGGGTGTGAGGAATTGTTAGAGGCGGTGGCCTTCTATAAGAGGGTGGATGGGTACTTTAGGATTATTTGAAAGATTATTTTATTTTAAAATAAATTTATATTTTCAAAAGGTCCAAAACTAATTAAATTTGAATATAGGAATATTATTTTAA
Source organism: Viscum album (assembly GCA_963277665.1). Classification (NCBI taxonomy): domain Eukaryota; kingdom Viridiplantae; phylum Streptophyta; class Magnoliopsida; order Santalales; family Viscaceae; genus Viscum; species Viscum album. Next base: position 1,499,543,724 of record OY728122.1, on the reverse strand, counting down.
TAAATCCACACAAATATATTTTTAAACATGTTTTCGTATCAAATGCATCCTAATCATTTAGGTTTTACCCTTACTTAACTTATTAGACTCCTACCATGTCTTCTTGTATATTCATATTATATGGTTAATATAGATTCTATATAATGAAAATAGAACGTTAAGTAGTTAATTAATGAAATTATAAACCTTATCTAAGTCATTTTTCCAAATATTAGATTTTTAGGACTATTATATAATTTAAAAAAGTAGTATTTGTATTAAGAACAAATTTATGTCAATTTTTAGACTATTCATATCATGCCTTTTTAAAAATACAAAAAAACATTATAATTTAAGAAACCCATCATTAATTAAAATTTAAAAAGTCATAAATTTCACTAAAATTAATGGATGACCTTAAATGTTTCAAAATAAGTTTATTTTAATTTTTATATTCTCATTTATTTAAAACATTCATTAATAATGTAATCATACCATCATCATTGTTTCATAAATTTATTTATTTATATGATGTTTAAAATTATAAATAAAATACCTTAATGTAAGAAATATTTTCATATTTAAAATAAATATTTATAGGCTAAGAGATCACTTATAAAAACCTATATAAAATTAATATTTGTAAATAAAAAATGTTTAGGTTATATTTTCTTTAACATTCAATTTAAAGTCATTAAATGTCATTGTCACACACCTATTGCTCCATGGGGTCATAAAATAAACCCAAGGATTACCATGGCTAGAAATATATCATCCAATAGTGTTTGGACATGTGTAAGGGTATTTTAATATTAATTTAATATTATTTTTACCCTTATTTACCAGATTTACCCTTTAACCGTGCTAAATAAAATACTTACTTATGTTACTATTCATAATGTCTGAAAATATTTGATACATATTTACACAATTTGGTCCTCTTAATTCCAAATATGGAATACATCTTTCCAATTTCAAAAAAAACAAGATGGAAAAATTAATTTAAAATTATTTCCCATTGTCAAAACCAAAAATCAATTTTTAAGAAATAAAAACTACCAAAATGTTGACATGTGTTTATATCGAATTTCAAAGTGAAATTTCATACAATGAAATTTTTTAAAAATAAAATAAAAATATAAACCAATTAAATTTAAATATAGTTAAAATTTAAATAAAAATATGTAAATAGTTTATATTAAATGGATGTTTTGAATTAAAATGCCGCATTTTTCAATATTCATTAAAAATTAAACATTATCAGATAAATACAAATATTTCATCACATGAAAATTTTGATTTCCCAATTTCTTAGAAGTATTTTATTTTTTCAAATTGAAAATATAAATGTTTGGAAAAATATAGTTAAAAATGGGTATTCCTCAAAAGGTAGTAAATCAACCATTTAATGAATATTAAAGTATTTAATTCTTAAAATCAGATTCATTATTATATTATGCCACCAAAATTTATTTGATGAATGTAAAAACATTTGAAAAATATGTGTAATTATTATGTAGTTTGTTATGTTCTTTAAATGAAATACAACAACTATGTGTTATTTATCATGTAAAATAGTAATTTTATTATTTTAGTTTTTGGAATAACTCAATGTTTTGTGAAATGTAAGATTTCAATGAAACCTGTTGTGGCATTTTTAGTATGCTATCAGAAAAAAGTGTCTTATTTAACATAAAATTAATATAATATTCAAATTATTCAACATAAATGAAATTTTTTTATTATATAAATACCTGGGTTGTTACATCCTTCCCCCGTTTTGGAAATTTCTTCCCCACAATTATAAAAAAGGTCTTAGAAAATTCCTTGAAATTCCAACATTGGAAAAAGAGTTAATAAAACTATAACTTTAATATACGTAAAGGGAAGTACAAAGTTCACCTGGGGTAACCCATAATATTATTTCATGTATAATAATATGGATATGGAGGTGAATAGAAATCATCATCTTCTAATAGAGAGTGATTGAAAACATGATCAAGAGAATGATAACTATCAGAAACCAATAAACTTATGAGATGATAAATGGTCTTTTATTACATAGTAGGAAAAGTGAACATACATTTTTATTTTATTTTATGTTTGTTTACATAATGTTGCAGAATTTATTTTTGATATTTACTAACAACATAAGGAAATATATTTACTTTTCAATTAGAGTTCATCGTTTAATAAATTTCAACCAAAAAACTCATCCTTTCTTCAAACGATTAGTATTGATGATGGGTTGATCTTAGCTAAAGAGCTATAATCATTCTAGAGAATCACATAATCCATAAAAGATGAGCAAAATATTTCCCATGTCTTTATACATTAACCAAATCCAAAATGATTCATAGAAGATAAGATCATCCCAAAGAATGATAATCGTTTATAAAAATAAATACTACTCTTAATTTTCAAAATTATACAAACAATACCAAATGATCAATAAGGACCATTCCAAAATATTGTTCATAAAATTCATTAAAATAATATAAACATAGTTTGAAACCTAATATTCATAAGTATTTGGTCACATAGTCTTCAATGATAAGTCATCACATTTATCTCTAAATAAAATCGACTACATATAAATTCCCATACATAAATTTGATTAACTTAATTACGTATTGTCTTTGATATGTTAATCATTTCCATAAATAACTCAAATCGTTATAATTCTACAATAAACACATAGATTCTCCCAAAATAAAATTCCTCCATTACTCCTCAAATAAAACCCCAATGAATTATATTTTCCATAGGCATAAAGTGTTCCCGAAAGAGAGAATGTATTCCAAAATAACATTTATCACGTAATCACCAAATCATTTTCCTATACTAAGGATATCAATTTGATAAATCATATGTTCCCAAAATAAATATATTCTTGATCAAAAAAATCATTTGACTATAAAGAATTAGTTATACTAACTGTGGAAATAATGTTGTATAGTAGTAGGTGATATATCCCAGTCACACATTGGATGTGGGTTCTATTCCCACAATTTTGTCTGACGTGATGGGTTGTCGCATGTTTTGGGTGTTGTTATTTTTAAAAAACTATATAATTTCATAACATTACAAAAAAGTAACAACCTGTAATTGACTCAAATTAACGAATCGTATAAACCCAGATGGTTATTCATAATTATATCCACAAAATGACAGATAATTCTTCTCCAAATAGCATTTTGACATAAAAAGTGCAGGGTTACAGATAAAAGAGAAAAGTATTACTAATTAAACACATTAAAAAAGAGAATTAATACATTTTAACATTTAATTAACCAAATATCTAATATAAATATAAAATTTCTATACTATAGACATCTTATTAATCCAACATATTTCGTGATCCCTAATAAAATTAAATTATTCCATAATACTTACTTTTTTCAAAATAATCATGAATAATATCTTAAGAAGAAAAAATATCAAAAAAACCCTTAAAAAATAATACATAACTTTTATAAGTCATTTCCAATTTTCTCATCCTCAATTTAAACGACATTGGCCATTGTTAAACATATATTTTTGTGGTACTACTGATCCCATTCTCGAACCTTCATTCATAGGACCTCTATTTCTGTAATGACTGAGTAAACCACATTTAAAACATTCAATTTTTCCTTTAGAATGAACATCTTTTCTTTTCCTAAAGTCAATCAAACTATTCCTTATTCTATGTTAGGTGATTGATTTATCACCATTATTACCACATCTATAACAAATTATTATTCCTTTTTAGCATTTTCCTTGGTGTTTCATTCAAAATCCATAACACATAGGTTTTTGAATATACAAACCATTATGATAATTACATATACACACATAGGTATTCAATTATATCATATTTTATTCCCAAGTAATATCCCAAATGATCTTGTGTTCAATAACGTCTACAGATAGCTGGTTATGAATAACCACAAAAGTTATCATTAAAACTCCCATTTCATCTGGTTTATCGTTTAGAAAACCATCATAGATTTGTTCACATCATTTGTTACTATTGTTCCTGCTAGATTAAAATATTTACTAAAACAAAAAAGGTTAGTGTGAGTATATCATAAAAATCATCATATAATATATTATGAAGAGGGTAAATAGTAAGATATACTTATTCATGTTATCTTATACTCATTCAATATATCTAAAATATCTATGAATATTTCTATTATTCTAACCATTATGGTAATTTCAGTTATGATTAAATAACACCCTAACCTCAGAAGTCATCTAAACCGACCAATGATAATAAATGTAGGGCCCTAGAATTAAACATTACATAAACATGAGTTTTTTAAGAATTCTCATTGAAAATATTTTCAGGTTTATAGTTTTAGATAATTAGGTTGTAACTATTAAAATACATCCCAAAAATTACAATGTATACACTTATACTCTATACATATTTTTAATAAAAATAAAACTTCTTAAATAAAACTATAGTTCATTTATTGATATAAATAATCATGAATACATCATTTCTCTTACCCTTTTTTATACCTAGTGAAATCAATTCATAAACATTTGATGAGCATAAAAATCTCAATAAGGGTTATAATATCAGGAATGAAAACAATAGTCTATCAATATATACCAATCAATGAAATCATACATAAAAATTATAAAACATAATCTCTTTAACATACCTCATGAAATCATAACATTTATGAATAACTCATAGAAATCATAAATCATAAAGGTAACTTGTGGAATCTATATCATATTTAAATTGTATATTTCACAGCTACATAGAGAGTAACATTTGGAATACCAATCACAATATATTTCTCTAAATCACTTATGAGAAAAATCAACATTTACCTCCGTCATGTTACCAAATTCATTGGAGAGCTATCTTGGGCTTATCGCCCCTAGGGTTATCACAGAATGACACGTATATGTAAAAAAAACAACAAACCACAACATAATCATAAAAAATAAAAAATTAATAAAAAAAGGAATATTTCAACATTGTAATCATAATATATCATTTGAGTTATTGATATAATAAATTAATATAAAAAATTCAAAAACAAGAGTTTTGATTCAAAGTTTCCAACAACACAATGAATCAATTTAATGGAATTTACACATTAAATCACTAATTTACGTATTAAAAATCCATAAAAGCTTTTCTAAAACATGTATTCGAAAGAGAGTGATTTAGAAGATTAAACCGTCAAAACGTTTAAAATGATGTTTTATTTAAAGAATGCCATACCACTTGAGAAGAAATTGAATAAAAATCATTAAATAATAACATCAATGGAAAATATAAATTTCATGAGAATATATAAATTCATAATATAAATTTTCAAAAGGGTTTTAATAATCCTTATAGGATAATAAAAGTTCACAATATATCAATATGCCTCAATAGAACAAGATTGAGATGTAGTCCCTTAGAAAAATTTTGTAGCCTAACGGGGTCACATTAAAATTTATAAAAAGAGTTGTTAAGAGATAAAAGGGTCTTTCAGCATTTTGAAATAAAATATATTGCAATATGGCTATAGAATTATATATCCCAAAATACGAAATTTTAAATTAAATGGTATAACCTAAAAGAATCCTTTGACAAAAAGAGCATAGTGAAAGGTGTCCTTACCTTGAGTCTGACTCGTCACATATGTTCCCGGTTCTTCTTGAATAATAAACATAAGTTAATTTCTAATTGCATAATATCATTTTTAATGTTACTTAATCTTTTTTATATATCTTATTAACTTCTGATAACAATCAAATAATTATTCAATTTCATGTCATTCGTTTTGTCGATGATCTGTACGTGAGTCAAAAACAAAGTTATTATAATTAAAAATTGTTCATGTTGTATAAATTCTATGACCTCTAGAATTTTATTCATGATTTTAAAAAAAATATATCCAATATTTATATATATTTATAATTGCCCATATCATTTTTATATAAGAAATTAAATGAACCTTCCATGGAGACGTTAAGTTGTACGTACTCATGAACACTATATTAATTTTTTTATTCATATTTTTATGAGTGAATATAAAATGATAAATATGTATATTATAATTATAGTATAACAAAATTGTTAACTATGTTACATAAGTTCATTAATTCCATCCATTATAAGTTTTATGTATATCATGAATGAGTTATATCAATTTGATGGGGCGGTGGTCTGCACTTCGTCAAATGAAATTATCATATTTACTTGTTATGGAAAGCATAAAGAAAAGATATAAATGATAAATTCAACAGAATAGATATAAAAAAATCAAATATTAATACAGTTCCATCATAATGGCCACCAAGAGATGTCGTATGAGATAATTGAAAATGCATCATTTTGTTAGGCATTAGTTCATTGTCCACCAAAATAGTATATTCTAATTAAATTAGATTGAGTTTTGTGTGAGTGTAGGAAAATTAATTCTCATAAAACATTGTAATATATGTAATATAATGGTTTTGTTAAAAATTAATGTAATAAAGATATATTAGGAAGTTGGAGAAGGAGAAATAAATTAAAGAAGCTTGAGAGAAGACATTACCTCAAATCAGGAAACTCCTTTTGAATTATGCTAAAAGGCATTCATGAATTGCCTATTTCCCATGGTAAATCTTATAGAGGGAAAAAGGGTTTTTGGGAGATCATTTTGGCAGTGTTAGGATAATCCGAGGGGACTTTAGAGGTGTTTAAATGGGTTAGAATTGGTGGACTTTTATAAGAAAGAGGTGGGGTACTTTAGGAATGTTTTAAATCATATTTTACTATAATCTGAATTCAGATTTTCAAAATATCAAAAACTCATTTGATTATAATATAACATTATTAATATTATAAATACTCTCAAAAAAGAGTTCTTATACATGTTTTTTTAATATTTAACCTTATCATTTATCTTTAACCCTTAGTTAACTTATTTGACTCTTACCCTATCTTCTTTTATATTCACACTATATTGTTAATATATTTACTATAAAATTACAATCGAACCGAAAGTGGTGAAAAATGAAATTTTCAACCATATTTATGTCATTTTGATGAATATTATATTTTTAGGACTATTATATCATTTAATAAAATATTTTTTTTATTTAAAACTATTTTTTTCTATATATACTATTCGTATCATTACTTTCAATAAATCTATAACAACTTTATTATTTAGAAAAACATTAATGAATTCAAAGAATGAATTAATAATTATCCAAAAAATTCGTGATGACTTTCAGAATAAATTTATTTAAATTTTTATAATCACATTTATTAAAAATATTCAATAATAAGTTAATCACTACATCATCATTTTGTATTTAATATATTTATTTATATGATGTCTAAAAATTATAAATAAAATACCCTGATGTGGGATATTTTTTTATCTTTCTAATTACCATTTAAAGATGAAGATATTACTTATATAACCTCATATAAAAAATATGTTAGTAAAAGGTACATGTTTAGGTTATATATTTTCCTTAACTTTAAATTAAAAGTAATTAAATGTCATTTTCAAACACAAGTGGATACGTTGGTTTACTCAAATCGACCCAAGGATTCCCATGGCCAGACATATCTCATTCAATATGTTTTTTAAATGTGTTATTGTAGTTTTGTATTGTTATAATATTATTTTTTACCTTTATTCCCGGAATTTACCCTTTAACCATGGAAAATAAAATATTTACAGAAATTACAATTCATAATATATAAAAATAAATTTACCTATTTAAAAAATATATACCTCCTGATTCTAAATATGGAATATATTTTTCAAAATTCAAAACAAATAATTTTTACATATTAATTTAAAATTAATTCCTGTTGTTAAAACAAAAAAATGTGTTAATAGGATGTAAAAACTAGCAAAATATTGAAATGTTTTTATGTCCAATTTCAATGTGAAATTACCTAAAATGTCCAAAATTGGATTAAATTATTAAATTATAATTCAATTACACTATAAAAAAAATTAAATGTAATCTGTAACAATATAAATATATTATATTAAAAGGAATTTCTAAATTAAAATTCCGTATTTTTCATTATTCATGAAAAAAATGAAGTTTGTCAGAAAAATTCCAAAATCTCATCCAATGTAAATTTTGATTCCATGATTCTAAATAAGAATTATAAATTGTCAAATGGAACATATAAAAGTGCCGAAAACTAAATTTTAAAAGGGGTCTCCATCAAAAGGATGTATATTGACATTTTGAATTATATTAATGTATATCATACTTAAAATAAGATTCATTCTTATATTAAGTCTCAAAAAATTATTGGACAAATTTATCACAATTTAACAAACACGTTAAATAATAATGTATTTAGTTATGTTTATTTCAGGAAACATTTTGTTACGTGTTGAGTATGATATCAAAAAATATTTACAATTTAAAATTTAATTAATATTTTATTCAAAAATATTAATAGAAATGAAAAATGTATTAGAATATAAACACCTGTGTTATTACATATGTTTTGTGAGATCAAATTCGTTTGATATAGGTTAATTAAGAAATGATTATGATATATTTTAAGTGGATCATATATATATATATATATATATGGATTATGAATAGTGGGTTATTATTTATCCCTAACATGTCTTGTTTTATGATTATATTTAATGTGACATCTATTTGTGAAAATAATGGTATTTTTTATTCTAGTGTGGACATAATAGATTTTTTCACATTTATAGGAGATTAAATTATAAGATTGTTCAGATAAAATAAGAGAAATGGATTTTATCACAACTTTTTTTCTTTTATTTTTGTTGGGACACATTTCAATGTAGTTTATTAAGTTATACCTAAATTCAAATATCACATTCATATTAATAAAACACCATTTTTTATTGATGATGTGTTAATTTTTTGAAATATACAATAATTATATGTCACTACGACATGATATATGACTACATTTATGTATTATGATCAATAAAATATATTTTATTATACGAAAATGATATTTTAAAAATATTATATCCAGTTAACAATATTTAGGAATATCATCTATAGTCTTCTATCCTATTATTAATATATTTATGTTTTCGTCATGTTTCCTTTCATGTTACTAATCTGACAATTTTTTTCACATTAATATGTATCTGAGTCCACAAATTTCATATGATATAATACCATGTATTTTGAAAATGAATATAAATATTATATTTCTAAAGGATATAATGGTGTGTGACATTTGAGTAAAGCTTGAATGAGTTGTAAAATTTCTATATTACGTATCATATCATTAATAAACTAAAAAATTAATTCCTCTAGCTTTGAATTTTTTCTGGGGAGTAGCATTTATAGAATTTTAATATTATATGATTTATGCTATTTTTATTTTCTGTAAAAATCATATATAAATTCATTATGTGGTTTTAGTTTTGATTTTATTGGATGTATTTATATTCAAAGGATTGAAGAATGTTATTTATGAAATTTTCATGAGAGTGTGACCAAGTAATTAAGATGAGGTTCATGGAATCTTATTGATATATATTCATTTCAGTTTAAGGTTTTTCACAACCTATAAGGATTCAGTGTGTGATTCTTTTTGATACAATGTTGTATTTATCCTTTTATAGGTAATCTGATGGATTTTCTATTTATACACTAAATAATTTCAAAGATTTATCAAAATTTTATTGATTTGTATTAGGTATGATCAAATTGAGTATACATATATTCACACACTGATAAGTGAGTGTGTTAGTGTCTTTATATTTATTTAATTTTTATGATTTTCACCTGGGTTTATATGACCAGTTAGGAAATTACATGCTCACAAGGATTGTTTCAAGTGTTATAAATTTCTTTTGAATGAGTTTTTGTTTTTATTTTGGAATTTAATTTCATGTATGACAAAAAATAATTTTTTCATCATTGATTTTATTTTATATTTATTTCGTTGGTTGATTGATTTGGTTCTTCAAATTAGAAGGTTAATGACTTCAATGTGTATTATTATATTATTTGATTGTAGTAATATATCCAATGAAAAAATTTTGGTGAGCTTTATGGAGTTTTCATGTATTAATAACCTACCCCGGTGGGGTTTTTTTGGTGGTGAGAAATGAAAAAAGTATAATATATTTATAGTTGGGTGATAAAATTCATTTTTATTTAGGAATTGGTGATGACCACACACATATCGTTAGAAAAAAACATCATTTATACATATCATGTTATATTGAAAGGTGGACCATCCATGAAAATATCATTTAGGGGACCATATGATCTGACACAATGTTCTAAATCATTTTAATAATTTTAATTTAGATTATTCAACTTTTAGTGTTGTTACATGCATGGGTTACATGAATTATTATTTTCTAGTAATGTCTGAATTTCAGTCATTGAGTAAAAATATAAAATAAATTTATTTAATTTATTTTTTATTCCGCAATAAATTTTTAGAATATAATTTATTTTTTATATTAATGTTCATTTAAATCATCCATGTCTAATTTTATATGTGTGGTTCATATGAGTAATAGAATAAATGTCTAGTAAAAAATGGAATGGTTTACATTGTAGGGGATAATGAGTCATGGAGGAAGGTTTTGTGTGAGTTTTAGTGTAAGATCATAAAAAAAATTATAGGAAAATGTCTAAATAGGAGGTGGCATTGTGGTTGGTTAATATGAGGAAATTTTTTTACTATGATTTTTGTGTTAATTAACCAATATATTCCACTATCCAATAATTATAAATTAATTTTTCCATGTTAGTAGGGGTTCATAATATATTTTTTTCGTGAGGATTCATAGGTTTTTCGGAATATTTTCCAAAGTAGTTTTTTTGAAAGAATATATCATTAATTAAAATTTCTTCTATTATCAATATGATTATAAATATTTAAATATGGATCATGACTATTCCTAATATAGGGATTGAGTTCAAGATTATTTTATAATGATCCCATAACATATTAATAGATTATATGGAGATATAAGTCATTCTATTTTAGTTTTATTTCTAGGAATTATTAATCAGGGGTAAATATTTCTGTATCCTTTGTCTCTAGAGGTTTGGGTCATATTATAGTATATTTAGATGATTAATTAATGATTTGGTTCTTCTTAAGAATGAAAACATAAACCTCCCTAGGGAGGGAAGATCAAAATTTATGTTTCTATAAATTGGTGTTTTATATGATTCAATTAGGGGTTGTCATTCCTATAATTCTTCATGAATTTCAGATAATTTTTATTTTGGGGATTCCATAACGTGTTATGGACCCCTATGTTTTTCAATGGATATCATGACCATATGTATTTTTTCATAACATTATCTATTTCTATAATAGAAAAGGATGTTGGATTTTAATGAAACATCAACCATAGTTTACACATTTACATTTTATAAAATATGGTATTTTTTGGATGTTTTCTATATTTTGGGTGTCTCATTGATTTAATCCCCATGATGTCTCTTTAAAAACATGATATAAGTACTAGGATACTCCAATATGTTTTCATGAGTAAAATCAATGAGGCTCTTAAGAAGGGAATAAACACCTACTATCCATATATAAGAAAATGAATATCCCGGTAGAGATCGGCCTTGGTACCATATGTGTATATTATTCCATTGATTAAATATTATATAATTCAGTATATATACACATGTTCATAGGTTATTCATTTTTTTGATGTTATGGAGCTAACGTAAAGTTCGATTATAGTTCCACTTTTATTCTCCATTCAATTTAGAGGTAGGTTTGTCTTCTTGATTCACATTAAGGGTATGAGATAATGATGGGTGTGGTTTATTATGTTTTTATTTAAAAATAAATATATCTTCATGATGTATTCCATGTAATATATTGAATGTACATTGTTTATGTGGTATGATATATCATATAGAAGAGGGTATCCTTGTTTTATAAAAATAGAATGTTCATGGTGTCCATTATTTGGTGATATCATCATATCTGATGTTGTTTTTTTGAAAACTTTTATTATTAGATATTAGATTTATTATGGAGTTTTATAGTATTTTATGATCTAATGTTGTAGTGGGTCAAAGGGACTATCATGAAGTCTGTAATGACATTTTTGGTTTTTATACCAATAATGTGATTTCATGTTTTTCATACTATTTCAACCAAACATTGTTCTCATTTTTAGGACTAATAAACTAATAGATCCATTAATGATAATAGATATGTGTATTTATATCGATTATTTGAAGGATACATGTTTTATAAAACCCATTTTGTTACCTTGGTATATATTGGTGGTATTCACTGTAATGGATGCTCATTTCCTAAGCTTTTGGATAAATACCTAGTAGATGAACCATGTAATTCTGAATATCCATTACACTATATAGTGGATTGATAACCTATTAAAATTTTTATGGGAATGGAATTTGTTTTTAATTTCAAATATGTGGTCTTTGTATCATCAAATGATGGTGAAGTGGGAACAGATCGTGAAAATTTACAATGTGTTTTGTTATAGGCATATTATGATCGTGGTGTTTTCATTCATTATAAAAAATTCAAAAACAACCTTAATGGAACACAAGAAAACTACATTTCATAATTTTCATACTTTTTTAGATGAGTTCCAATATTTGGTTCATAATATAGTTATTAAAATCTAGTTAAGAATTCTTGACTTTACAGTCTCTTCGATTAGAAATCAATGTTCCTACAAAACCATCTTTTATAAGAAGGGGTGACATGATTATTGTATCACTATAACTAAATCAATAAGATAAACTTTTATAATTTTAATCTTTTACCAAGGTTTATAAAGGTATATTTTTCACTGTTTCTGAACATGTAATGTTTCTATCCATTTTACCATGCAATATGAACATTCTTTTCACCTCGTACAACCTATCTGAATTTAACTAATATTATTTCATTGATGATACCCTTGAAATATTAAATATTTATTATTTTCAAAATAAAATTTTCTCTTAATATTATGGATATTGAACTTATTATGAATGATTTTCCAAGGAAATGATATTGATAAAAAATTGATTTTTTTAAAATTATTTTTAATGTTTTCATGTTTATATTATAGTTTTTCAAGGAAAATGGTTTTGAATATATTTTTAATCCATATCTATATTTTTTAGAGTATTTAGAAAAATTAAATTATCTCCATCATTCATTAGAGGTTTTTATGTTTTTTTAATGATAATGTGTTTTAAAATGTTTTGATGATTATTTTACATGTTTTTAGGGAAATTGTTTTTCAATTGATTTCTTGTTATAATGTTATTTTCAATGAAAAATATTTTAAAATGTTTTTTATAAAATATTTTTCTTCATAGAATAGAGGATTTTTTCCTCATGATATTTTTTTGAATGATATTTCAAATTATATTCCATTTAATATGACATCAATATATGTTTCTCATTTCCATTTAAGAAATGATCGAATGCTTCCATTCATATTCTTTCAATGAATGGGTTATTCTTAATTTCATGGACTTTATGAAAACTGATTCTCGATATTGATTTATATTATTTTGAATCTCTAAATTAATGGTATCTCATACATTAACTAGTTTTTTATGATGAAATGATTATGAAAAATCACATTTTCCTGAGTTTATGATAAGAATACATATTTCTAATACCCATTTCATTTAATGGGTTTTGATATGAATTTTTTAAATTCTGGAACATGTATGTATGAAAACATTAGGATATTGTTGGAGCTAATATTTCTTTCTAATGTATTGGGTAATGATTTATATCTCATAATATTGACACTAAAGTTCATGGGAATTATCCTTGACTACTAAGGTGGCCATGTGAGAGAACCATGTCTACCAATAAGGTATGGGGAGTAAAATCATGCTATTGTGATGACCATGGGGGTAAACCATAAATATGAAGACAATATTCGGAGTGAACCCATACTACCAATATGGACATTGTAATGGTTCTTTAACTACTATTAGTGAACCTGATTACATGTTCACAATGTTATGCATGGATTTGGTGGAATGTCTATATGTTCATGGAAGGGATTGATATCCTTTCATTATCCTAATGATACAACATATTTCTACATATAAATATTCACTATATATATTCTTATGTTTCTGCAATAATTCCACCTTCTATTCCTATGGTATTATTTCATGGATTAGGTTCAATGTTTCCTTATGATTCAAGTCTTATGTGCTACCAACCAATATTTTGATCATTGTTATAAGGTTTATGATCTTCAAATGTTATGTTGAAGTTCCATAAAACTTTTTATGTAATTATAATGAATTTTACATAGTTACCCTTACTGAAAATCTATTCTCACACATTTTTTATGTTTCTAATCTCTAGCTTGAAATGAATTCTTTTACATAGAAGTACTAAAGGTGTAGATCATTATGGAAGGCATTAAATCTCATTCATAAGTATATAATATTTTTATTCCATTTTATGAATGAAATAGAACTACTATTCTCCTCAATAATGTATTTTTTTCATTATAATAAATATTCATAAAAAATGATACATTATCCATGTGTGTTTTGTCTCTTTTTATATAGTTGGTTCAAAAATAAAGGTTGACTTAACCATTTAAAATATGATGAGAAAATATTAGTGATATCCATTTTTTTTCTAAGGATATGTATAAGGAAATCACTAAGGATTGGTATAAGTATACCATAACATTTAGGAAAATGACCTAAAATTTTGGTATAGGATAAAGTTAGTGGTTTCCTAGACATAATTCTCTATCAGGATAATACAAGGGAATTAGTCAATGAAATATATGTAAATATGGGTAACAAGTTTGATAATGTGTTCTAGGCCTAACTCAGTTTTATCTGGTACATGAAAATAAGACTTCTGGCACACCTTGTTTGACATTATTTGGAGATATGCTTTTGATATTCACAAACACATCATGATTTATCAAAGAATACTGATATATTATTTTTCTATTAATTACATTGGATAAAAAAAGTTTTCATAGATTTAATAAGTATGATCTATGATTTATAAATCTGATAAGTATTTGTTTCATGATTATGTGGATTTCTATTATGATATGTGTTTCTAAACCCTGTTTTCTGGTTTTATTTAATGGATAGAACTACATGTAAATTGTTTAAAATTTAATGATAATTATGTGGAATACAAGGAAATTATGTGAATCTTATTTACAATTGGAAATTTCATAAATATAATCAAGAAGTTGGTATGAGTATTCGTTATATATATATGAAGATAATGAAACTATAGAAAACATTTGAATGTTTGGTGATATTATTCAGTTATTGTTTACATTAAACATATGTAACATGATTAGATAGAGGTATAATAGCTTTATGACATGATATACATTAAATTTTATAGGTTAGAGGTTTTAATGAATAAATTTATGTATCATGAGTATTGTTTTAAGAATAATGTTGTATTAATAAAGTATTTATATTTTGGAATTTATATATTATGTTATATAAATCAAAAAATTTACATGTGTTTTCATTATAAGATTTAATTAATGACTGAAAAGGATGTGTTGAATGGTAATGAAGACACTTAAATGGGATTTCATGGAATTTTGATATTTTGATTTTTGGAAGTAAACCATTAATTACTTCAAGAAATTGTGATAATAAATACTAGATAATGATATGTTGGATATGAATAAGTAGATTAGATAGTAAGGGTTACCCTAGAACAAGTTATTGAAAATATGTTCTATGTAGTCAAATATAATGTTTAAATTTTTTGGTTTAATGAATTGGTACGGTAATAATTGGAATAAGGAAGTATAAATGTTCTCCAAAATGATTTTTGGTAATTTAAAAAGAGACTATTCACATGTTTGGAATGTAAAAATCAATTGATACTTTGGTATATATGGTAGAATCAATGATAAAATTGGTTTCATAAATCACATTATAATGTTTTGGATTTTCAAATTTTATAAGGGTTATAATGTTAACTATTCATGGAAAATTTATGTTAAAAATAAGATGAAATATACCTCATTGAAAATTTGACAGTTTAGGAATGGATATATTGATGCATTGGGAGAGTTAGTTTGATGGAATAATTAATGATGGGAATTGAGCAGCTATCAAGCATTCTAAAGTTATGATTGAACTACTAGAACTCATTTTGCACTACTGGAATTCCTGGATCATTGTTTTTGACACCATTACACTAAATACTACATTTACTATTATGTTTGGTTATGAATAATCTAAATATATAGTACCTAGTCAGTCAAGTTAAATTGTATCATATGACATGTGCACATGAGAGTGGAAGGAAGCTTCATGGGGTCTGTTTCTTATGGTGATAATCATGGAGGTATGGTTTAGACTTGCCGATATATACTAGATGTGGTTTCTGAGCCAAAGTGGGAAGACCCTCTCTTGAGTAAGATATCTAATCAACATCGCTCGGTCCTCCCCTTGGAAAGACCATCACACCATTTATAAACATTCAATGTATGACTCTTAGCTCCTCTCATTCATCCACACATGAAGTCCATCTCTCCCTTATCTTTTTACATTCTTTCCCCATGGAATACCATCGCTCCATGAGCTCCATAGCACCACATGTTCCTCCCAAGCCCATAATTATATCCAACGATTGGACCCCCCCCCATATAAGGGTTCCACTCCATCAATCACATCCCAGACTGTCTCTTTATCCAGTATTGACCACATTAATTATATATGATTCATGAATCTTTATGTAGAATCCATATAAATTTTCAATGGATAGGTTATGATAACTAGGTTGTACTAGGATGTGTTAGGTGGGATGCATTTTTTCCCTCAATAAAATCTAATGATTGATTGGACTATCACTTTGTTTCTCACCACAAGTATCAGTTCATCTCCCACTCATCCACAACCTTCCCAAAGCGGGAAACAACAACTCCAGCCCTAGGGTAGTATAGTTTGAACTATTCAGGATGATATAGGCCCGAAAAGTTAGTTTTTTGTGTTACCATTTTTACAGTCCACCTATTCGGATTGGAAATGGGTACCATACACTGTAGTATAAATTAGATACTATTAATAACCAAAGTTAAAAGGAAATTAATTGATTAACCTTATTTCAAGGATGTTTATATTAATTATTTTTTGAATTTATATTATTGTTGTTTTAGAAAAGGACATCATGTATTTTTGGTGACAACCAATCATGTATGACAATGTCATATTTCTTTAACCCATTACTGAAGTATGATACGTGTTTAACCCTTACAATTGGCTTATGCTATGATATGGATAGTAGATTATTATTTTTATTTAATAATTATTTAAAATGAAATAGTAGTGTTACGTATTATGTTTAGAGAATAATGTATTAACCAAGTTGATTTTTTAAAATTATTATAGGTAAATTGTAATTATTTTCATTTACTTATGGTCCTTATAATTAGATAAATTTTAATTTTATCACTTCATTCATAAAAGTTAATTTTTGGACATCCACTACCTAAAGTAATAGATGAATTAGAAATTGATTGAAATAAAAATAAAAAATGAATTTGTGTTTACATAAAAATATATGCTCTATTTTATAATAATAATTTTAAATAAAATATTTAATTAATGTTAAGATATTGTTTAAATGAAAACCTATAGTAATAATACCATAATTTTGTTGATCTGTTGTCCTTATAAATCATCAAAAACTTATTACATTTAGGCCCTTATCATTTCTTTGATCATTCAGTTGATCTTTATTGATGACATCAATAAATACCTATAAATATTTACATTTTCCCTCTATGTCCAATTCAAACTGACAAACTATGTTCTCCTATGGGGGAACCAAGTTATATGTTACATTATGTATCTGTTATGGTTCTGACATTCCCTTTTTAAGAGAAGATTCATAATTCAATATTTATGATATGAATTTCTATGAATGAATTTTTTTAGTATTAATCCATTGATAACCCATTTAACTTTAGAGGGATAAAAACATTTTATGGGGGTTATAAATTAATACACCGTGATTTTTGTGATTTTGTATAATTTATTTATATTTTCAATATTTTTTATTTTACAAGACCCTAGAAATATATATATATATATATATATATATTAATACATTATGTCATGTATTCATGTCACACTACAAAAACATGGCTTAATCTACTTGAATTAAAATTTTTTCTTTCAATAAATATTATACTGAATTATATTGTGATATTTCCACATTGACATGGAGTACATTACATGTAACAATAATGTTTCTATGAAAAAACGTTTTATTGTTATAATTATTTATTTGAAATAATTAAAAAACATTAATTTAACATGGATGAATTAATATTGATATATACTTGTCATTTAATTTTTTTACTGGTTTTTAGAAATAAAACATATAGGTATTCAAAGTTATTATTTTTTTAATGTCTTCATGTGATTAATAACAATGTTTTCACATATGAATTGAATTTAATATAATTTTTTGAAAAATAAAAAAAAATATTTCTAGACACATTTATAAATTTAATTTGATAAAATAAATATTATTTTTTAATTAACAGTTTCTAAATTATCCTAGGGACAATTCTGGGTATTTTTCTGATAAACATCAGGTTTTCATGAATAGTAAAAAAAAATACTATTTTGTTGTTAGAAATTGACTTTTTAAATTAAAAATAAATTTTAATTGATGTTATAATATATTTCAAATGTCAAAATAGATAAATAATAAATATATTTATTTAATGAAGGTAATTATAATTAATATATACTCTAAAATTGATTATAAAATCATACTAAACAATTATAATTCCTTCTACTTTAGAAACCCGTTATATAGTACTCATGATTGGATTAGCATTAATAATAATTTTTCAACTTCTACTAATTAAATTTGTAAAATATGAGATACACTATTCTATTCAGTATAATATTTAGATTCTAATAATATATAATTATTTTTTACTGAAATGGTGAGTAAAATTGATTAAAATTCAGCATAGTTATTAGGGTCAAATCTCGCTTAATTATAGGATAAACAATAAAATTATTGTCCTAATAAATTATAAAATTACTTAAATCTATTGGATGCCCATAGTTTTACCATAATCCTTCGGTTGTTGAGATTTTTTGTATTTTTATGACAATTTTTATGTATGATCATTATTACCACTAACATGATTCTATAAATTCCAGGTTTGTCATTTTCTTTCCCTAAAAAAGGCCACCACCACTCAAAAATAATAACACCATTAAAACCTCTAATGTTCATCCATTCCCTGACCAATATAGTTCCCAAAATCCGTATTTTTTCCTAGGAATCCATTTTTTTGTATAAATAAATCCAATGTAATGTTTTGTAAAAGTGAAAAAAAGATTTACCCAATTTAGAGGCAACACCTTTTCTAAAGCATGTTTCTTTTACTTTCATTCCCCACCACACCAACATTCTGTTTTCCATGAATTTATAAAAAATATATACTCAACATACTATGAATATTTATTATAATTGTTCAAATTAGACTTTTACTCACCTCTATTTTATAGTTATTGAACAAAATGTTTCCATGAACAAAGAACTACTGCCTCAGAAAATGATAATTTTTCATTTATAAATACCAACTATAGTGGTCACCATTATGGTGAAAAAATGTTCATATATGATATATTTTATATTTATAATGAAATTATACTTCTGTTATTTTATTTTGGATGATACCTTTATTATTTTCATCTTATGTAAATATGATAATTTCATTAGAGGAACTGTGGACTACCTCCCCCTTAAAGAGATATGATCCATTCATTCCAGGAATGGATATTATTAAGGGTATTTTTAGTGAATATATATGATATATATGATATCGTAAATATAATTTAATAATTGGAGATATATATACATATATTCCTTTTAATTTCCTTATCTCAACATGACAATTAAAGGAAAATAGCATTCATGTTTATGTGTGACCTATCGTCTCCATGAATGGTGTATTCTGTTTCGTACTTGTATTTTCATTATATTATTATAATAAACATATAATATATATAAATTATATTTATATAATTTTTTACACTATATAATCATGATATATTTTTTGGGACCCAAAATATAACGAATTAAGACAAATATGAAAAAGATAGTGAATACTAACTAAAGCGAAACATTATCATTGGATGATTTACAATTTGTAAATATAAGGTAAAAATAAAATCATATATGGTATTATAAATATTAATATTGTTTATTAATGGATTATAGTAAATTTATATTTATTATAATAGTCTTTTTAATGATTACGATGAGAGTTGAGACACAAGGTAAGGGGATTTCATTTCACTCATTATTACTATGAGATACATGTTTTGACTACTACTCGTTACTTTTTTTTATTCTATGTGTATTACCAATTATTTTATTTTATTTATAATAATAATAAATTTATGGGTATTAAAATATCAATTTTATTACCTTTCATTCATGGAATATCAGTTTCATAAGTTATAAAATCAATAAAATAGTTTTGTCTAAATTTTTATTCTTTTAGACAGTTATTTTGTTATGCACCTATATTATTTTTCTATCAAATATACATTCATTTTACAGGTAATATCAGTATTATCTTAGTTTTCATAATATATTACCATTTAGATAACTTAATTTTCATAAACAGATAATATTATCCCATGTTACCAAATTATAATATTTAATTGAAACAATTCCATTGATTTTCATTATTGTTTAGGTTTATGTTTCCTTGGATTAACTATTATTACCCATCACTAATGAACATTAATTAAATTTCTTATTATATAGATATTAATTATTTATTAATATATTAGTACCAATTGTTCAACTCTTTGGTTAATATGTTAGTGAATAATGTGTTTTAACAAAATCCTTACATTACCCTCTCTTTTGTCTGAAATATATATTCTATCTAAGAAATGATTTCTAAAAATGGTTTCAAAGCATTGTTTCCATTATCCTTTATTCATTAAATTAAATTTTGACCCATTTTGTCTTTTACCAATGTTAACAACGTAATCTATAGGTCTCTTTCCGAATTAGGAAGATTTAAATCATTTTACCATGAAAAAAGGAAAAATATTTTCACCTCATGAAACATGTATGGATTTACTTAACATTATTCCCTGGAAAATTATAATAAATGATTAAAATGGTATTATTTATTTAAAAAAAATCTGTAATATTCATTACATTCATTTTCTTAAATAATTTTCAATGAAAATTTTCTTTAAAAATATTTTTCATTAAATGTATGTTACATGTTTTCAATATTAAATATATGATTTCAAGTAAAATGGATATAAAAATGTTTTCAAGGCATATTTATATGTTTTCAATGTATTTTCAAATAAATGGTATTCATAATATTTTCATGCATTTTATATAAAAATCTAATTTGTCTTCAATGAAATTTTTTTAAGCTTATATTACAAGATTCCACAGAAAATTTCTTGAAAATTATGTCATACATAAAATGTATTTTCTATTAAAATTATTTTAAAATTGATTTATATACTAAAATTAATTTTGAAAAAAATATATATTATTTTCCACAGGAATTTTTATAATGATATTAAAAAATTATTTTCCTTCATTGTTGACATCACTTGATGTTACTCATTACCTTTTAGAAAATTCCCTATATGATCTATTCATATTCTTTATATTAATGGGTTAAGCTTAATGTGATGGCTTTTATGAAAGCTTTTTCTCGGTAATAGGTTGTGTTCTATTGAAACCCGCTTCTGTTTAGTGGTTATGTATATAAAGAAATGATTATGAAACATATCATTTTCCAATGGTTATGAACTGATTACATGGTTATAATTCCCATATCATTTACTGGGGTGTGACATGATTATTTATGATAATGTGGAACATGTATTTATGATTTCATTATGATATTTATGGGATAAATATATACATCCAATGCATTGGATAAAAATCTATATCTTATGAGATTGAATAAGATGGTATTGGGCATTAAACATTATTACAATGATGGCCATCATAGTCAACAATGACTACCAAGATGGTACAAAGAGTGAACTCATACTACTATGATGGCCACGGTATTGAACCATGACTACTCTGATTGTATTGGATATGAACCCATACTATATATAAGGTCTTGGAAGAAATTCATTGTAAAATACGTATGATACTAATTAGATGGTCAAAATGATATTCATGGACTTAGTTGCGTGAATATAAGTTTACGAGAGGGTTCGATATCATGTCCTCATCCTAATTATTTAACCCTTTTTCGAATTATACATGGTCCCAATATTATAGGATTTTTTGTATAGAAAAATTCATTGTTTTATTCCTATGTTATGCTTTCATGGATTTTGTTTAGTATATCATTATGATGCATGTGTTATGGTGATCCAATCATTATTTTTCTATCTGTTTTGAAGGGTATGATCATTAAATGTTATGCTTAAGTTCCATACTATTATGATTATGAATTTTAATCAATTACCCTCACAGATCATCTAAGCTCACCACTTTCTTATGTTTCCTTTCTATAAGTTATGAACAATGGTTTTTGGGTGAAGTAGTGAAGCTGTAGATCATTATGGGTTATGTTGAAAATATTTCACCATGATAGAATAATTTGTTTTGATGATTCCATAGATAATAAACTATAATAGTTCTTGGGAATTTATTTTTTAGTATATGATATTTTCATCTAAAAATATATAATATACAATAATGTTAAGTATGTGTCATTATTATATACATAGTTATAGATATGGGAACCATTGTGTGTTTCAATTATTTTATAAAATTGTATCCAGATATAAAATATTCTACATCATATTCGACTCCCCTTACTCACAATTAAACACCATGACAAACTGAACAAACATATATTTATTCTCTTCATTATGGAAACACCAGTCTCTTTTTTGAATGATAATGTGTGGAATATTTCTAGGGATTATTAGTTTCTTTTCAAAAGGTAGTCGTGGATATGGAGAAATATTTCATTATAGTTTGAATTATTAATCATTAAGAGATAAGAAATATGTTTTGGGATTGCGTTTCATAAGGAATCTTTTATATTTACTTTTTTCCCATGAAACACCACACATTTTAGGAAATCCTTATTATTTTCTATAAGATGATATTTTTTATGTGTCATCAACAATTTATATGATTATAATCAGATAGAAGGTTGAATAGTCACCCTTCCCAAATCTCACTTTAAAAAACCCTTCGGAAATGAATCCTAGAGTTCATAAGTATATATATAGAGGATATAATTTTAGGAGGTTTTATAAAATAACCCTATACTACCATGTTATTATGGATGTGATGTAACGACCCAAAATTTCATTAATGGAAAATCCCTCTTGATCCAGTTAAATGTTTCTTTATGAAAAATGTTTTTATAAGATATCAACTTTTTTTAGTTTTACTTTAAGATTTGTGACCGTTACTTTTATAGCCGTTGAACAGTGATCATCTGGGTAGTTTAAATATAAGGCTTTAACGAACCAATTTTCTACTCAGACAAAGGAAACGATGGCCTCATCCAGTAGAATTGCCCCTTACGAATCCCATTTGTCGGTGCTCGGAAAAGAGGTGGCGTCTTTGGGCTTTGCCCTTGACCAAGCCCAAGATGCGCTTCATCAATTCAAGCTCGAACGTGATCGTCTACGGGAAAAATGAAAGTTGATAGAGATTACCACTCGAGCGATGTTATCCGAGCAACCCCAAGAGTCTGTCAACATCGCACACCTTACCCTTAGGTCTTATGCGGCTATTTTAAGGGGTTATGTAACAAATAAGTAGCACCATGTTCACGTACATTATTTTTGTATATAGTAATGAATAAAATTTCTAGTCATTTTTGATGCATTGTAATTAGTTTTTCAAGTACAAATGATGTTTTTAGTTATTATTTAATTAAAAATTATATTTTATTAAATTAAAGGATTTTTGAATTAAATAATATTTTAATAAAATATTATTATTAATATTAAATTAATTTTTATTAAATATAAATGATCTTATAAGTTTATGAATGCAATTAAATTTTTTATTATGGTTTGAAAGCCATTTCTGTCAAAACCCGTGAATTTTTTATAAATGTCGGTTTTTATATTAAAAGTAAAAATTCACATATTTAGAAAATTATTTAGATAAAATAAATATTATTTTTGGAATCAGGACGTCGAAATTATCCAACGGTGAATTTTTCATAATTTTCTGAGACAGTCAAATTTTTGGGTAAAAATTAAATACCATTTAAATATATAATGTGGTTTATGACATCATAATGACCCAATTGTGATGTAATAAAATACCATAATCCTTATGTTCGGCCAATATGTGTTTTATCATTAAAATAATGAGGTTTTGGGTTTGTTTGACTCACTTTTCAAAGCATTAATGGAGCCCTCAAGACTTATTCAACACTTTGGCTGTTTAAATTAATTTCCATGGGAGTGTGACTCACCTCCACATAAGAAACCCTAATTTTTTTAATAAGTTCGGACCTTGGACTTGTAAAATATTGTTTTCCTCTTTCCTTTTCCAGAAATCATGGGAAAATACCATGGGATGGTTTGTGGTTTGGATTATTTTAATATAAGGGGTCCCAAACCTAAATAATAAAGAATTCTCTCACCTTTCCTATATAAACCCACCCAAGCTCCCACGTCCTACTCACTCAAAGCCCTTGAAGTTCGTCCAACCTCTGCCCTACTCTCTCTAGAATCCTCCCAAGGTGCCCCAAGCTCCCAAGAAGCCTCTCACAAGCCTCTCTCTAGCATTTGGAAGCACACTTCCAAGTAAGGGTTTTTCTTCCTTTCTCATTTTTGTCAATTTTCTTTAAGTTGTATTTCCCTTTTAATTTCATTTATGAATGTTGGGGTATGGTTTCGGACCTCTCCCATACTGCCCTCTTATTGTTTGAATGATGGGAGACCCCTTTCTCTCTCATTAAATGCCTCCCATGTACACCCGTTACTATGCCGAAATTCCGAAAGGAACCTTTTTCTCCTCTTTTATATTCAAGCAATACTTTTGTATCATGAATATAAATTCCTTTTCAATTGTTGGGACATGTATCTATATGACCTTCTTACTGTCCATTACATGTAAATATGATGAGGAACCCCTTTCTCTCTCATCAGCCTTTTTTTATGAATTCTTATGTCACGCCATTACGCTGCCAAAATCACACCAATTTTCTAAGCCAATATCATTGTGTAGTGAATACCATGCCCATTTCTCCATCAAGGGTATTCACCTTTATGCACATTTACTTATTGATTATAAAGTTTCATGTATGAATTCCACATTCCTTTATCGTGGAATAAATGATTATGTTTTATGAATCCATGTTTTATGATCCATGTGGCACACTTATGCATGAAATGAAATGTTTACGAAGGGTGCGCCCTGATAGCGCTCCAATGCATTGGGTAATGTATAGTATCATGATACGTCATGTGCAATGAGTGTTGACTCATGCTAATTCAAGTGCAACGAGGGTTTACTCGTGCTTCAAGTGCAATGAGGGTTTACTCATGCTCCATGTGCAATGAGCCTTGGCTCATGCTAATTCAATGTTAAGTGTTGTTGCCACATTTCCATGTTATGATTATCATGCTTTATCATTCCTTTATGTTCATGTTTATCTTATGCTCTATTGATATGCCTATTGCCTATCATGTATTTAAATCCTCATGTTATTCATTGTTTACTCCCTTACTGGGCTTTATAGCTCACCCTTTTCTTATGCATGTCCTCAGGTTATCCCATGCAATGCTAAGTACGAAGGAATGTAGTGGTCATGTAAAGGAAGTTTTCAATAAAGATGTTGTATTTCAAGTTTAATGTTTTTATGTAATGATCCTAAGCCCCAAAGACACTAAACCTCTCGATATTCTTTGTTGGATCAAGTGAAGTTTTTATGTAATAAAGCATGTTTAAGTTGTAATAAAAAGCATGGTTGTCATAGTTGGTATTAGAGGATAGGTTTAGTTATTTTTGGGAGTAGGAAACCCTAGTAAAGCCTTAGATACAAGACTAAGCATAATAAAAACATCCCTATGTTTTGGTAAATACTAAGTAAGTGGTTTATCAAACAAATACATCCCTGTCTGGATACGAGCAGGTAGAGGCGGCTCTGGCACAGATGTATCCTAGGGGTAAAACCCGAAAACACCGCTTTGAGCTAGACTCGAACGGGAACTGGTGCACGACAACGGGCCTTGCTGCACTCTTGGTTACGACACTCCCGGGGGATATGTTTTGATAAATTCAAAATCTTAGTATGAACCCTTATTAAGGGAAAAAGCCCCTAAGAATATATGTTAGAAGGAAGATCATGAAAATCCTGGATTGAATCCTATAGACTCATGAGTTGAAGATATTAAATTTTATTTATAAGTCATCAACTTTTGTCTTTGGATTACCCTTTATGTGTTACCCCTAACTTTCCTTTTATTCCAGCCAATGGCCAGTAATAGGAGAACTCGGGCTAACAACCGTTGTGAAGATCAGTGTGATGATTGTACTTATGAGATGCCCAATCCAATGGGAGCAGGAATCGCAAACTTTGTCACGCTTCTCTCTCAGCTAACTCATGTTTTGAATAGAAACACTGGTCAAGAGGAACGTTCAACCCCCCCCTAAGAAAGAACAAGTCGCTATTGAATGCTTCATGAGACAAAGGCCTCCTACTTTTAGTGGATCATCCGATCCCACGATTGCTGAACAATGGATCAACTCCACTGAAAAGACATTCTCCATCCTCCAATGCTCTGAAAAAGAGAAGGTTCTCCTGGCGGCTTATCGTATTGAGGGTGAAGCTGATCAATGGTGGACGTTGATCAAAAATACGAAGCCTGAGGAGGAGATCGAGGCTTTGGAATGGAAGGTATTCCGGAAGATGTTTTTCGATAAATATTTTCCACGCACCCTCCGTCTTAAGATGGAAAGGGACTTCCTTTCCCTCAAGCAGAAAGATGAGGAATCTGTGGGAGCGTACGAGGCAAACTTCACAAGGCTTGCACGATACGCTTCCGGCTTTGTCGTTACCCCCGAATGAAAGGTTGACCGCTTCTTTGGTGGGCTGAAGCCTAGCTTGCGGAAATCATTAGTGATCTGTGACTTCGACAGCTATGAGGAAATTGTCCGATGTGCCCTCAAGGTTGAAATGGAGATTGGAGAATCACAGGGGTATCATGGGGACAAGAAATGGAAGGTGGACTTCAATGCTGGTGGTCCGATGGATAAATCCAACGACGCTAAGAAATTCCAGCACCCCACTTTCCAAAAGTGTGGAAAAAAGCACCCTGGAAATTGCCTTAGGGGGACAAGAAAATGCTTCAAGTGTGGAAGAGAAGGGCACCTAGATGTTAACTGTCAGCAAGAAGGACCCGCGGCTGCGACGGAGGGGAGGAACGCTCCGTTCGAACCTCAACGCGTTGTTCAATGCTTCAAATGCAAAGAACCGGGTCATTTTGCGAATCAGTGCCCTAATCCAAGGGTTATTGGAGGAAATCAACAACCTCCAAGACAGCAAGGAAGAGCTTTTTCCATCACTTCTGCCGAAGTGAACCCCGACAACGAAGTGGTGACAAGTACGCTAGTTATTCATTCAAGAATAGCAAACGTACTTTTTGATTCCGGTTCTACGCATTCTTTTATATCTCAAAAGTTTAGTAGAACAATCCCTTCACCACCACAAATAATGGAAGTAAAGATGTCGGTGAGTACGGCAAATGGGGAAATCATTGCATCCCATGAGTATAAGTCCTCCCCTGTTATAATCTGTGGATTGAATTTCCCGGCGAACCTCATCATACTCCCTTTGGTGGAATTTGATGCAATTCTTTGCATGGATTGGCTTTCCTTATATAGAGCCAACATAAATTGTCGGGAGAGGGAAATCACACTCCATATGGAGAATCGACCCCCGATTCTTTACAAGTGTCAGGAGGAAGATGAATCTCCTTTAGCTCCATCATCTCAAACATGGATATTACTTCCTTATGAGCACGCATATCTGGCTCAGATGATTGAGTCCAAGGAAGAAACCACCCTTGAAGAAATGCCTATTGTGAGGTAATTCGCTGAAGTATTTCCCGAGGAACTTCCTGGTCTTCCTCCAAGAAGAGATGTTGAGTTCTCAATTGAACTTATACCCGGGGTGCTACCAATATCCAAGACTCCATATATAATGGCTGTGGTTGGGCTTGAAGAACTGAAGAAACAACTATAGGAGAATCTGGATAAAGGGTTTATACGCCCAAGTGCATCACCATGGGGTGCACCAGTCCTCTTCGTCAAGAAGAAGGATGGGTCAATGCGGCTTTGCATCGATTATCGCGAACTTAACAAAATCACGATAAAGAACAAGTATCCTCTCCCAAGAATCGATGACTTGTTTGATCAGCTGCGTGGAGAACAATACTTCTCCAAGGTCGACTTCCGGTCGGGATATTATCAAGTAAGGGTGAAGAAGGAAGATATCCCCAAGACTGCTTTTCGTACAAGGTACGGGCACTATGAATTCATAGTAATGCCTTTTGGACTCACCAATTCTCTAGCAATATTCATGGACTTGATGAATA
Source organism: Viscum album (assembly GCA_963277665.1). Classification (NCBI taxonomy): domain Eukaryota; kingdom Viridiplantae; phylum Streptophyta; class Magnoliopsida; order Santalales; family Viscaceae; genus Viscum; species Viscum album. Next base: position 1,499,515,155 of record OY728122.1, on the reverse strand, counting down.
TAGTCTTTAGAGATTACCTAGATAAATTTGTGGTAGTATTTATAGATGATATTCTAATATACTCCAAAACCAAGGAGGACCATGAGGAGCATTTAAGAACTGTACTGGAGACTTTGCGCAAGGAGAAGCTCTATGCCAAGTACAGCAAGTGTGAGTTCTGGTTGAAGGAGGTCTCATTCTTGGGCCATATCATCACAAGCAATGGGATTTCTGTGGACCCCTCCAAAACAGATGCAATTGAGGGATGGCCGAGGCCAACAACGGTAACTGATATCCGTAGCTTCTTGGGGTTAGCTGGATATTATCGACGATTTGTGAGAAATTTCTCACGATTGTCCAACCCTCTTACCAAGCTAACTCGAAAGGGAGTAAAGTTTTCTTGGAGTGATGAATGTGAAGAAAGCTTCAAGGAGTTGAAAAGGAGGCTTATCACTGCACCTGTGCTCACTTTACCCACAAGTGGGGAGCTTTTTGTGGTATTCAGTGATGCTTCGAAGAAGGGATTAGGATGTGTGCTGATGCAGAATGATAAAGTGATATCCTATGCCTCAAGAAAGTTGAAAATCCATGAGCGAAACTATCCAACGCATGATCTGGAGTTGGCGGCGGTGATCTTTGCCTTGAAAATCTGGTGGCATTATCTCTATGGAGAGAAATGTTAGATATATACTGACCACAAGAGTCTTAAATATATATTCACTCAGAAAGAGCTTAATATGCGCCAGAGAAGATGGATAGAGCTCATCAAGGATTACGACTGTTCAATACATTACCACCCTGGGAAGGCGAACAAGGTGGGGGATGCCCTAAGTAGAAAGGATCCAGCAATTCTATCAATGATGAGAATTGAGAAGGATCCAATCTTCTTAGACATGATGAAGATGGACATGGGAATCATAAAGAAGGGAACATCATCAATCCTTTCACAAATGATTGTTCAACCATCTCTATTGGAAAGGTTAAAGGATGGTCAAAAGGATGATGCGGGAATCAAAGAAAAAGTGGAAGCTATCAAAAAGGGAAAATCCTCAGAGTTTAATGTTAATGAAGAAGGAATTGTGCGGTTTGGGAAAAGACTGTGTGTTCCATCATGTTCGGAGCTGAAGAAGGAACTTTTGGATGATGCACATAGTTCAAATTTCTCTATTCACCCAGGGAGCACAAAGATGTATCGGGATCTCCGAGAAAACTTTTGGTGGGGTAATATGAAGAAGGAGATCGCTGAATATACATCAAAGTGCCTGGTGGGTCAGCAAGTGAAGGCAGAGAGGCAGAAGTCTAAGGGGATGATGCAACCATTGCCCATACCAGAATGGAAATGGGAGAACATCACCATGGACTTCGTCACTGGACTTCCAAAGACATCCAAAACAAACAATGCAATCTGGGTTATTGTGGATCATCTTACAAAGACTGCACACTTTATTGCTATTCGAGAGGATTTATCTTTGGATCAACTGGAACAGATATATATCAGGGAAGTGGTATGGTTGCATGGAGTACCACTATCTATTGTGTCTGACGGAGATCCAAGATTTACCTCTATGTTTTGGAAGAGTCTTCAACATGCTCTGAATACTGAACTGAACTTCAGTACGGCCTATCATCCTCAAACTGATGGCCAATCCGAACAGACTATCCAAACACTTGAGGATATGTTTAGAGCATGATCAATGGACTTTAAAGGATGATGGGATCAACATCTTCCTCTAGTTGAGTTCTCTTATAATAATCGTTTCCACTCGAGCATCCAAATGGCACCATATGAAGCCCTGTATGAGAAAAGGTGTAGAACACCGGCATGTTGGGATGAGGTCGGTGAACGTAAGCTGCTTGGACCAGAAATGGTCGAAGAAATAGTGGTGAAGGTGAAAACCATTCAGCAGCATATCAAGGCAGCCCAAAGTCGACAGAAGAGTTATGCAGATAATCGTCGATGAGACCTTGAGTTTAAAGTTGGAGACATGGTGTTTTTACGCATATTTCCGTGGAAGAAGGTCATGAGGTTTGGAAAGAAGGGAAGTTAAGTCCACGGTACATCGGCCCCTTCGAGATTCTTGATCGTGTTGGGGTTGTGGCCTATCGACTAGCACTTCCACCTACTATGGCCAAGGTGCATGATGTCTTCCATGTATCCCTCTTAAGGAAGTACATACCAGACCCTTCACATGTACTCTCTTCTGAGGTGGTACAATTAGAAGACGATCTTTCTTATGAGGAGCAACCAGTAAAGATCTTGGATCGTAGAGAAAAAGTTCTACGAAATAAGACAATGCCCCTCGTCAAGGTGTTGTGGAGAAACCACAAGTTTGAAGAAGCAACTTGGGAGTCGGAGGATATGATGAAGCTAAGTTACCCACATTTGTTTTAGTGTGGGAAAAGGAAAATTTAGAGGGCAAAATTTCTTAAGGGGGGAATGTTGTAACGACCCAAAATTTCATTAATGGAAAATCCCTCTTGATCCAGTTAAATGTTTCTTTATGAAATTTTTTTTTATAAGATATCAACTTTTTTTTAGTTTTACTTTAAGATTTGTGACCGTTACGTTTATAGCCGTTGAACAGTGATCATCTGGGTAGTTTAAATATAAGGCATTAACGAACCAATTTTCTACTCAGACAAAGGATGCGATGGCCTCATCCAGTAGAATTTCCCGTTACGAAGCCCATTTGTTGGAGCTCAGAAAAGAGGTGGCGTCTTTGGGCTTTGCCCTTGACCAAGCCCAAGCTGAGCTTCATCAAGTCAAGCTCGAACGTGATCGTCTACGGGAAAATGGATGTTGATAGAGATTACCACTCGAGCGATGTTATCCGAGCAACCCCAAGAGTCTGTCACCATCGCACACCTTACCCTTAGGTCTTATGTGGCTATTTTAAGGGGTTATGTAACAAATAAGTAGCACCATGTTCACGTACATTATTTTTGTATATAATAATGAATATAATTTCTAGTCATTTTTGATGCATTGTAATTAGTTTTTAAAGTACAAATGATGTTTTTAGTTATTATTTAATTAAGAATTATATTTTATTAAATTAAAGGATTTTTGAATTAAATAATATTTTAATAAAATATTATTATTAATATTAAATTAATTTTTATTAAATATAAATGATCTTATAAGTTTATGAATGCAATTAAATTTTTTATTAAGGTTTGAAAGCCATTTCTGTCAAAACCCGTGAATTTTTTATAAATGTTAGTTTTTATATTAAAAGTAAAAATTCACATATTTAGAAAATTATTTAGATAAAATAAATATTATTTTTGGAATCAGGACGTCGAAATTATCCAACGGTGAATTTTTCATAATTTTCTGAGACAGTCAAATGTTTGGGTAAAAATTAAATACCATTTAAATATATAATGTGTTTTATGACATCATAATGACCCAATGGTGATGTAATAAAATACCATAATCCTTATGTTCGGCCAATATGTGTTTTATCATTAAAATAATGAGGTTTTGGGTTTGTTTGACTCACTTTTCAAAGCATTAATGGAGCCCTCAAGACTTATTCAACACTTTGCCTTTTTAAATTAATCTCCATGGGAGTGTGACTCACCCCCACATAAGCAACCCTAATTTTTTAATAAGTTAGGACCTTGGACTTGTAAAATATTGTTTTCCTCTTTCTTTTTCCAGAAACCATGGGCAAATACCATGGGATGGTTTGTGGTTTGGATTATTTTAATATAAGGGTTCCCAAACCAAAATAATAAAGAATTCTCTCACCTTTCCTATATAAACCCACCCAAGCTCCCACTTCCTCCTAACTCAAAGCCCTTGAAGTTCGTCCAACCTCTGCCCTACTCTCTCTAGAATCCTCCCAATGTGCCCCAAGCTCCCAAGAAGCCTCTCACAAGCCTCTCTCTAGCCTTTGGAAGCACACTTCCAAGTAAGGGTTTTTCTTCCTTTCTCATTTTTGTCAGTTTTCTTTAAGTTGTATTGCCCTTTTAATTTCATTTATGAATGTTGGGGTATGGTTTCACACCTCTCCCATACTGCCCTCTTATTGTTTGAATGATGGGAGACCCCTTTATCTCTCATTAAATGCCTCCCATGTACACCCGTTACTCTGCCGAAATTCCGAAAGGAACCTTTTTCTCCTCTTTTATATTCAAGCAATACTTTTGTATCATGAATCTAAATTCCTTTTAAATTGTTGGGACATGTATCTATATGACCTTCTTACTGTCCATTACATGTAAATATGATGAGTAACCCCTTTCTCTCTCATCATCCTTTTTTTATGAATTCTTATGTCATGCCATTACGCTGCCAAAATCCCACCAATTTTCTAAGCCAATATCATTGTGTAGTGAATACCATGCCCATTTCTCCATCAAGGGTATTCACCTTTATGCACATTTACTTATTTATTGTAAAGTTTCATGTATGAATTCGACATTCCTTTATCATGGAATAAATGATTATGTTTTATGAATCCATGTTTTATGATCCATGTGGAACACTTATGCATGAAATGAAATGTTTACGAAGGGTGCGCCCTGATAGCGCTCCAATGCATTGGGTAAAGTATAGTATCATGATACGTCATGTGAAATGAGTGTTGACTCATGCTAATTCATGTGCAACGAGGGTTTACTCGTGCTTCAAGTGCAATGAGGGTTTACTCATGCTCCATGTGCAAGGAGCCTTGGCTCATGCTAATTCAATGTTAAGTGTTGTTGCCACATTTCCATGTTATGATTATCATGCTTTATCATGCCTTTATGTTCATGTTTCTCTTATGCTCTATTGATATTCCTATTTCCTAACAAGTATTTAACTCCTCATTTTATTCATTGTTTACTCCCTTACTGGTCTTTATAGCTCACCCTTTTCTTATGCATGTCCTCAGGTTATCCCATGCAATGCTAAGTACGAAGGAATGTAGTGGTCATGTAAAGGAAGTTTTCAATAAAGATGTTGTATTTAATGTTTAATGTTTTTATGTAATGATCCTAATCCCCAAAGACACTAAACCTCTCCATATTCTTTGTTGGATCAAGTGAAGTTTTTATGTAATAAAGCATGTTTAAGTTGTAATAAAAAGCAGGGTTGTCATATGTGATATTGATACATTTTGAGGAGTGTGCATGGATGGAGGGTTGAACTATGATGATGTGTTACAAATCCCCCATACCCAACTATGATGAGGACTACATTTGTAGTTCGTCTGAGGTTGTGGTTTGGAATTTTGAAATATGTTTAAATTGGATATATTGAATCATATGATGTTTTTATGGATTTAGGGAAACTATATAATAGGGTATGTTTTTATGATGTATAATATTGACGTAGTATGATTCAAAAAAAATTCTATAATATGATTGAGGATGATATGAATATGTCTACGTGTATTCTCACACATTTTTATAGATATATTTTATTTTTTAGGTTTTGTATTGAGTCACTGAATAGGGTAATTATTCCCTTATCATGGATTTTCTATGTAGGGTTCATGGGATGATTCCATGTGAGTTTTTTTTTAGTATTTTAGAGAATTTATTCAGTTAAAAAGTAATAGGTAATTTAGAATGTTTTTATGGAGATTTTTTTATTATGTTTTTGTTCATTAGATTATGGAGAAATTGCACCGCCCTACAGACACACACATACAAATAGTATTTCATGACCTTGGTTTTCCTCATCATCTCAAGCCCTACTAGATTTGGGGTTTACGGTTAACTTTTGCTTTCAGTTCATAACATGGATATATAACAATGGGTGGTTCTAATAAAAAATTGATAACAATGATTTAGTGTTATTTATCATTAATAAAATGGATTTTATATGGATTTATAAGATGATATGGATCAGTATCTTCAATTTTCTATATTCTCAAGTAGAATAAATTCTTCTTAGACATTCACTTGCCACTAGAAAATGATCCATACATGGTGAAATATTAATACAATGATGTTCAGATGAATTTTGATTTAGATAGATAATGGGATTAAAATTATTTCAATAATTAATTATAGTATAAAAACTATTATAAGAAAAATAAAACAATTATATATTTACCATAAAATATATTTTGAAAAAACAACTTAGAGTAGGTGTATTTTTAATGAAAATTAATACCATCAGATATCATTATGGTAGAGTGTTGTGAAATTATAGAAGAATAGAAAATCATTACCTATTTCTATGACAACATTCAACATTATTTTTCATAGAGGATCTTCATATTATATATTATTACTTATAAAAAATATATCATGAGTGATTAATGGGTTCAATGTATCACTACCATTGATTACAATCTTATAAATATCATTTTTATAATAAAAAAGTCTTATAACTGAAGAATGATAAAATGGTGAGGAAATAATAAATGGTATTTTATATTTTAAGGAAATTATTTCAAGAAAGAAGAACTATCACATGTTTATTCTTTAATAGATAAATGAAAAGTATGGGTAAGAAATGTGGGATAAAATACATGAAATAAAACCAAATTACCAAAAAAATTCTATTTGAGAAATATTGTCCATATAGTAAATATTAAAATTTGGTATAATTTATATCTCATGAATATAAATTAAATATTGGTTTTATTATTTCTATTTTTTAAATAATTATTTGAATAATTAAATGGAATATAGGTTTATAAAGAAAAAAAATTTATATCATTAAGATACTATACAATGAAATTAAATGAAATAAAAATTATTGTTGATAAGTATAGGAATCATTATTTTTAAACACTATACAATATTAATAATTATATGTTATTAATATATTTAAAATATTGGTTGTAAATTTTGAGGAAAAAATAAGTTTTTGATATTTGTTTTTGATATATTTATTTGATATTATATGGTCATATAAAAGAAGTTTTATATATATTTATTGGGTATATATAGTTACTAAAATAATTAAATATAAATAAATATATATATATGTTATTGTATTGCGATAAATTGGTAATCCATTTCATTATGGTGTTTTTTATCTGTATTTGAAATAAAATAAAGTAATAATAATATGTGTCAAATAAAATGATTTTGATCGTATGGTGATTATATATAGATTTAATCAAACATTATTGATTGTGTATAATGAAACATGTCATGGAATCTAGTGGAATAATAAATTCATATTATTCCCAATTTTGTATCCTAATAATGACATTTAATTGTATGGTTTCTCCCTAAGACTATCCTAAGAAGTACTCAAATTAGAAAAGAACCATCAATTATAATAATTATATCCATCTATGGAATTAAATAATTTCATAACTGATTCTAATAATATGATCAGATATTATTAATATATTAATTTTATTTTTAATGTGTATCACATATTATTTATTTTAATGTAATCCTTTCAATCCATCAACAAAATTTATAATTAAAAAATCTTAACAGAACAAAAAATAATATTTCATTTGAAAGGAATAAATTAATATTTAAAATATAATTTGTTTCGGATTTTTTTGAAGTGAAATTTATTTTATTTAGAATTTAATTTTTATTTAAAACGTTTACCATATGGAGTCATGACTGTAAAATTATTTTTGTTGACAATAATATTTTTAAGAAACAAATATGTTTTCCCGGTCAATTATGAAAAATATAAGTGGATATAAAAGTATTAAAGTATGTTATATGTTTCAAATGGAATTTAATATATATATATATATATTAAAAACTCTATAAATCATGACTTAATTTTAATTATTTTCAATTAAAAGTATCATTTTTCTCAAATTTATAATGCTTAACATTTATAAAACAAGTATTACTTGTAATATCAATCAATCATTTCAGTAAAATGTCCCACATAGTTAAATCCAAACTAAACATATTGTTATTTTCTAGATCCAATGTATAGGTAAATTATATCCCCTTTAACCATCTCTAAAATTTTATTGCCTCCCATTTTCTGGAAAAGTCCCATGTAACTCACAACATATAAGGCTATTACTTCAATATTAGATTGCATAAAGAATGTGAAATTTCATCCATAATATATTTTCATTATATTATATTCCACATTGTTAGTAATACTATTTATTCTCCATCATAACTTAAGAATAGTATTTTTAATCAGTTATCATACATATAGTGCTAGAATTATATCAAAATCATTATGGGAAAATTTATCAAATCAATGTTAATATATACATCCAAACCATACCAATATTTTATCCAACATTGGAACATAGAATATTATTACTATTTAATATTTTTATATATTATTAATTTTTTGGTAAAATAATCTTTTACTTGGATCAATGATTGAGATCTATATACAAAATCAATTTTGGATAATATATGAATGTTTATATTGACAGATTATTTTTATGGTGAGGGATAGAAATAATATACAATTAATTAATGTAATCAAATTTTATTATAACAAATAATCTTATAACATTTAAAAAATAGTAACTAAAAAATAAATATTTAATTAGAAGTTATTTGAACTCAAACTCATTAACCCATCAAAAATTCTCTATATATTATGGTATAGCATAATAATAATTTTTCCAAGACATATGTTATAACATATTATACAATTTTATATTCATAGAAGGTTTCTATACAACGTATATAAGTCACATTAAATGACACATCACAATGAAATTAAACATCATTATACCCCCTACAAATCATAAACGATGAAATAAATATATCAATAAATATATTTATATTTGGTATAACATAAATTAATCAGATTAATATAATCTAGAGGAGATGATCCTTCAAAATCAACCATTTTCTTAATATTTTTATATTTTTTTCATTTGAACACATATTATATCATATAAATAATCTACTGAATCCATATCCCAAACTATATATGTATATTTGACAAAGAATAATTTATAAACAATCCAGCATTTCAGGGTGAACCCCATCATAATAAATACCTTCTAAATAACCATAAAAAGTAATTTTTTTATCACCAAAATAGTATTATGTAATTTATAATAGTTTTTTAATGAATAAAACACAATTCATCATCCAAAATGAATGAATCCACATTCCATTATAACATTTAAAATATAAATTTACTCACATGTTTTTAATTTTTTATAAATTGTGGTAAGAAAAAAAACCATCGTTAGTCAATATTCCAAGGGATATGTCCTTAATACTATAAAATTCATGTATCTATATACAGTAATCCATATGATATTCCCTATAAATTTCACCATAAGCATATAATCATGGTTCCCACAAAATTTATTTACCATGGGTTATGGGGTATGTAAATACCCTACATATTATTCATACATTATTGAATATTGAAGAATAGACCAACCATGAAAAAACACATATCACATGCAATTCATTTTACGGGAAAACCAGATCGAAACAATCTCCATTTTACAACATAAAATAATATTAAATATATATTTTTTAGTCATAGATGTATTTATTCAATTTTAATTAATGAACCATAATTAAAATTTATCTTATGGGATGACACAACAAATATTCATTAAGCTCGAACTGACGATTTGGTAAATAATGTACCAAAACTCACACTAATTATATTATCCTTAAGGTTCTCATCTGAACGATATCAAGGTACATAGGGTTTTACATAATGTATGTCAATAAATTGTATCATAGGGATTCAATTTGAATCATTGAACCTTACTATTAAAAAATTACAGTGTTCTGCACAGTATATGTTAAATACAGGTGGGGTCATCTAATGTAAAAAATATACTTTGTGCGTGAGATGGGTATTTATTTTCTAGATAGAAAAATCTATCTCACATTGTGCTAAAATTTTACTAAATGCCAAAATTATTCCAGGGAAAAAAATTTCTAGATAACACAATTTCCTACATTGAATGGAAAATCATCCTCTATCATTAGTTCATATATATATATATATATTCTTCCAACATGTTGGAATGATAATGTTGAATTTTAATTTAGTATAACATAATCTATTTTATAATCTTAAACTCCCAACATGTTTAGAAAAACCACATATAATAAAACATTTTACTGTAATATATGTGATAGACTACTACATCCAACTTATTTAAGCTTCTTGGGTTTTTGTTATACAAATTTAATATCTATGTATTTATTTTATAATTATTATGAGTATAATTTATAATAACCTCCCAGATATATCCTCAATGAGTGAAATATATGAAAAAATAATGATTCAATAATTTTGAGAAACTGAAATGAAATTTACAATGCTAAACTCATCGAAATATTATTCAAAGCACTCTAAATTCACAATATCTATTTTTATGATCATGATAACTTATATTGTGAACATATAACACAATTATGTTAATAATTTTTAATTTTCATGTAACCATATCTCTATAAATATTATTAAAATTTAATTCTAAGTTATATAAAAATTTATGTAATATCTTTAACAGCACATCCTAAACATAATTATGATACAAAATGATATTCAAATTATTAAAATACATAAATCTATCTCTGAACATTTCACTACACAATCATACAATAAAATTAACTTAGAAATTAACTGAAATTAATATTGAACATTATCTTAGTTAATCATTTTTTATTAACATTGACTAACTATAAGAAAAAGTTTTTGACCACTAGATACATTGAAACTTTATTCAATTTAAAAGATTAATCATAATATATACAACAATTATTTCAGAAAAATATTAGAATTATTCACGTTATTCCAAATTTTCAACAAATAAAATATCATTACAATATAAAAGGTTGTACTCTATAAAAAAATTAATATATTCCGAAAAAAAATAAATTAATTTTTTTAATAAATTTTATATAATTTTCTGTATTCCAAATTATGAGTAAAATAACATTTTACTTCTACCAAAAAATTATCATTACAAAAACTATTTACATATATTATAAATGAGATTAATAAAACTATATATATACTAATATAATAATGATTTAGTAAATTTATTACCTTCAAAACTATAAAGACCTGGAAATTTCATGGAATTTTTTTCTTCTTCTTAAATTATTTTAAATTTAACGTGTTTGCAGTTTCTTACGGCGCCTGATTCTGAGGCCAGGTGTGCCCGGAATGATCCGTCAAAGTTTTGTTAAGCTTAAATTAAGGCGCGTTAGAAGTTTTCCTAAAAAAGTAGAATAACTCTTAAATGGTTACTCAGATCAGAAATCCGTGGGCACCGTTGCGCTCAGCATGGCGGGTTTACCTTAGGTGCGACATAAGTTTAGTCGGTGCGAGCCTCCTGTGAAAATCTCAAAATGGCATAAGTGCAAATAAAATAATTAAATAGATTAATTTATTTTTCAAATGCTTATAACTCACAAACAGTATCTGAGATTAAATATTCGAGACCACCGCTGAACTCATGAGTGTATGATTTGTCTAAGAAGATACTAACTTTGGTCGGCGCAGGCCAGCAGAAAATGTTAGTTTTTGGCCGCAAATAAAATAATTAACTGAAAATTATTTTATTGTAAAATTCATAACATCTAAACGGTGAGTCGGATTAAAAATCCAAGATCACCATTGGGTTCTTAGAGGCACGTTTCACCTAAGAAAAGACTAACCTCGACCGATGCAAGTCAATGGTGGCTGATAATAATTTTCCAAACTTTTTTCCGGGTATGTTCAGTAAACGTACGTTCGGGATTTTATATCTTTTGAACCAGTTCCCAGAATTGAAATCTGAGGGAACCGTTGCACTCGCTGCGTCGCTATTTGTTTAGTGATACCTTCACCATAGTTACGTTCTGACGAGTTTGGAAGTTAGTTTTTTTCATTTTATTATTGCAAATAATAATAAAATAAAGTACAACACTTTATTTTCTTTTTAAGTTTTCATGTGTTGTGTGTGCGGTTAGTTGGTTAAAAGCTCTACATGGGAGTTGGATGTGGGATCGACACACCCTAACCTTCCATGGGAGGATAATTGGGGTGGGGACAACCCGAGCAGAATAACCTCCCATGAGAGATTATGACGTGGGGTCCACACGTGGCTTAACCCCCCATTTAATGGGGAGGGAGAAGAAACCTCTCAACCCCAATGAATTTTTTTGATGTCAACCTGAAATTAATTGTTGTTAACCAAATTGATGTGAAGACATAAAATTAATTACTGTCAATTAATTTTATGGGACGAAGTAAAATTAATTGTTGTCGAATAATTTTATGTGTCAATGAAAAATTAAATGTTGTCAATTAATTTTATGTGTCGATGTGAAATTACTTTCTCCCAATTAATTTTTTTGTCAACATAAAAATTAATTGTTGTCAATTAATTTAATGTGTCAACATAAAATTAATTCATGTCTTTTGTATTGACGCAGGCTAGGTGGGGAAAACATCTTGGCATCCTCCCCTTTTTATTGTGCCAACACATCTCTTAAATTGTGCCAATGAAATTTAATTCTCCCATCCCCCATTTTTAGTTAAGTAACCACATCGTTGAATTTAAGAAGGCTCCTAATAATTTAACCATCATAAATTCCATGATTTTCACATACATCTACCCCTCTCATATATATAGGGAGCTTGGGAGAAGTTTTTGGGACGGCTTCACCAAGAAACGAAGTGCTACTAAAGTATCGTGACGCCAAACACATGGAGAAACTTATCTTCTCCAACGAAGAACGCGAAGTCTCCGACGACAACACTACTTAATCAGCTTCTTCTTCGTTACCGCCTTTCGATGCAGGACCTCTCCGACTACCCTTTTTCTTCCACTATTTCATCAACGGACCGACACACGAACATTGAAGTGGAAGTGTACGACAAATAGACACAACATCGTCTTCCCCCGCGACGAACGAACTCCTGATAATTAAAGAGGTAGGGGTGTGTTAAAAGTTGTATAACGATTAATAATATCTCGTTAAATCAACTTCTTGAGCTGCTTTATATTATTCTAACATGGAGGGTTCGGGCCGCACGAACACTAACCGAACCCTCCGCAAACTTTATGCTTTGGGAACCGTTGATCGACGTCGACGTAACAATGGCATGGAAATGTGGAAACGATGACGAAGATGGAAAATAGAGGTCGTGATTCCCACGACCTCTGTGAACCGCACCTTTGGTCGGGCGGCTCCCGAACAGCCTACCCGCGTGCTTTCGGCACGCCCCGCACCTGCCCAGTGCCCTCCGGGTGCCTGCCCGGCACCCTGGGCCGTCTGCCTGGCACCCGTCTGGCTGCTCGGTGAGCCCCACGCCTTTCACGGTCCACCAGCGGCCTGCCTGCGCCTCGAGCGGCCCGTCGTTGGACTCTCGGGCCGAGCCGTCTGAGCTTCTCCCCACACGGCGCCGGCCGGACCTGTCACTAGCCTTCTTGCCGAATCGCCCACATGGCGACTTCGACCCGAATTGTCCACGCTGTCCGATGGGCGGGGCCCAGTGGACTAGGCCAATCTCAGTGGGATGAAACACACAACGGGTCGGATCAGACCCAGCAAGTCTGACCGGGTCGACCCAGACTGAGTTAGGCCAAGTCAGTATGACTGGGTCGGACTAGACATGTGCCCACTTTTGACCCTTTACTTTAGTTGGCCATATCTTTAGCACCGGACGTCTGTTTGATGAACCGTCAGCTGTGCTGGTAATCTCTTTGAGAATCCGTCCCTAAAAAAATACCCCCTAGGAATTTGGGGTACCTTTGTGATACGGTCGGGTTTGTTCGTACAGGAAAAAAACTTGGGCCTAGGGACAGAAAGACTAATAACTCACAGACCGTGTGTCCGATTGACGTTTCATCTATTGAGTTGAGACCCCTATGAGGAGGCAGTTCTTTTTGAAACTTCTACATGAGACTTCGTGACACTAAGAGTATCAACTAGTATCTCGTGGAGAGGATCCTCCCGGAGATGAGCAGACAGAGTGTGAAGACCTAGTAGCTATAGACCATATGACTACTTGAACAATTAGACTCGAAGTGATTCGACAATCCTAGTGGTCGGAGCGATGAATTTGGCGGCAGACCAATGGTGGACGGAGTGCTTGGTTTGGAAGCAGACCTGTGGTACTCGACAGGAGGAGTACCTCTGATGGCTATGAGAGGGAGCAACTGGTTTGGCAGAAAACCTGTGATACTCGGTAGGAGGAGTACCACAGTAGTCTATGGTTAGTGAGTAGTGCATCAGAGTCGTGATAGGGCCATTTTACTCGATAAAGGAGGAGTTCTCCAGTAGTTTTGGTTTCATTAATGAGAATCCTGGTTTAAGCTGAGTCTATGAAATTTGTGTTTTCTTCAGGATTGAGATTGGTTACTTGATAACTTCGGTATATGTATGGGCATATACCATGGTAAAGGTTATCTGTTGAGATATTTATTTTTGGCTTATCCTTGTTGGATTTAGTGAGACCTTGGGGGTCTCGTGGTCCCTACTGAGTATCGTTATACTCACCCCTGCACGGGCTATGCCCACACCTCGTTGTGTTGGATGTAGATGACAGACAGCACTGACGGAGGCCGAGTGTATGAGGACTGGATGGAACATGGAGGTGGAGCTCACGACGAGTTGGTACCCGGAGTTGTACCTCACGACGAGTCGGTACCCAGAGGAGGTTGAGGGATGAGGGCGCTGAGGAGGACATCTGTACCTACCCTTCATGTAGGAACCCATAGGAAGATCCAGGAGATTCTTCCTTTTTTTAGCTGTTTGTCTTTTCAGTTGTACTTTATTTCAGTTGTAGCTGTACCCTTTCTGTTGTGCTTGTATTCCGGCCCATTGGTACTTTCAGCACACTTGTTATACTGATTTATTTACTGTTTTCTTCCGCTTATACTCTGGTTTTATGTGTTTACTTTTCATAAAGGAATTTCCTTCCCTTTTTAATCGAGATTTACGCCTTTGGTGCTAATCACCACCCCCTGACCTATGGAATGTGGGCTTGATGTAGTCATGACACGGGCCCCAAGGACGGGTCGTGACAAATTGCTATCAGAGGGCGGTTCTACCGTAGAACTTAGGACTCTGATATTTTCATTCCGTGAAGCAATAATGTTAAGGGTATTAACTGTGGTTTTCAGTTCAGGGAGTCCAATGTTGGTGTGGGCGGCTAAGGTATCCATACACCAGGACCCTGACTTCTGATTTCTGACTCAGTGCACGAAAACACTGATTGTGTGTGTGTTTTAAAAAGTTTCATTTTAAATAGCTCAAACCAGGTCAGCTCACCAGGTATAGTCGTTGACTGTGTCACATCTGTTTCATTCAGGATGTCACCCTGCGGACAACCATCTAGAGCCCCAAGAGTTGTACGTACTGACATCCCGCTGAGCGACGAGGCCCCAGTACGGGGCCCTCTTCTAGTTGAGGCATCCACGGAGGCACCTGTGGTAGTACATTCCGTTGGGCCACCGATGCCACCATCCCCAGCAGCAGGCGATACATGCTTCTTGAGCACGTTGCACGAGTTCCAGCACCCGAGGCCACCTAGGTTCAGGGGAGATAAGGACCCACAGGAGGCTGAGGATTGGCTGGAGACTGTGGTGAGGGTTTTCAGGCTAGTAGGGGAAATGGTAGACATCATGGTGATCCTTACTACGAGACTCCTTTAGGCTGCCTCAGGCAGGTGGTGGAGCCTGATGCTCTAGATTCACGATGAGGCAACACTTCTATGGGCATACATTGAGATCCTGTTCAGTGCGGAGTTTGTACCAGCCAACCTTCGAGCGGTGCGTAGACATGAGCTACTACATCTTCAACAGGGTAGCATGACGACGACGCAATACTCAGCGAGGTTCTCCGACCTCGTGTGATACTCCACTGATATGGTACTTGACCCATTCTACAGGGCTCAGACCTTCGATTAGGGGCTCAGGCGAGAGATTAGAGATTTATTTGTTTCTCACTGCATCTCGATGCAGATAGAGGTGTTGGAGTGAGCCCTCCTAGTGGAGTGTTTCCTTACTGAGAAACCTCCACCAGTAGAACCCACCACTCGTCGACACACAATGGAGTCTTTTGTAGCTGGCAGTAGACAGATAAGATAGAGGTCCAAGAGGACCAGAACTACGGGTGGTTGACAACATGACTCAAGATCGGTGGTGCAGGGCACAATGGGTGGAGACAGAGCCAGACATACCAGGAACGAACAATGTTACTTCTAAGGTGGGCTTGGTCACATGGAACGTGACTGTCCAACCCTCCGTGCTAATGATCAATAGATAGATGAAGAACCTCCTAGGAATAGGCAGAGGTTCGATCATGATGGACTGCAAGGAGCTGGCCATGAAGCTAGTGGGGGACGATGCTTCGGGGTGTTGCCGCCACCACCACCAGAAGGTCCTCCCCGACTAGAGGGAATGGGTTGACAGGGGAGAGCAAAACTTCAGGCAGCTGAATCATACGACTATGGAGGTCTGGAAGCTGTTGGACAAGAGAAGGACTAGTTTCAGTCATGGTGGCCTTTGTTCGTGAGGCTTCTATCTTCCTTGCTGTTGTTTGTGGTATCTTTGTGTCTTTGTTCCTTGAGCTGCAGTAATAAAAGATACATGTCCATCTTATGTTTCTTTCCTTTATTTTTATGTTTTTAATACTAATACGTTCCTCTTAAAACTGTTGACATGACCCTCACATTTGAGATTCCAACTGCAGGAGACCCAGTGACCACACACTGATGCCAACAGTGTGACTCAACCCTTGGAGGTGAGAGTGATGGTTGGATCTCTTGGTAGTATCTTTTAGGCCTTACGACGTTTCCTATGGCATGAATTAGTACCGTTCATGTCAGGATTGACTTTATTAAGAAAATGACATGGTTCATCCAGGGGATGATACTAGATTTCTCTTTTCAGCAAAGGGGAAATCATTGCAGCTCTAGTAGGACCGGAGATGGATCAGTCTATGAAGGAGGAAGTACAGATCATCCAAGAGCGGATGAAGACAGCACAGAGAAGACAAAAGTCCTTTGATGATTGGAGTTGGAGACCACTGGAGTTCGAGGATGGTGACCACGTCTTCCTACGGGTCTCATCTCGATGAGGTCCATGGAGATTTGGCCGGGGCGGCAAGTTATATCCGGGATTTATCCTACTTTTACAGGTCCTAAGTAGTGTAGGTAAGGTGGCTTACAACCTGGCCCTTCCAACTCAATTGCACCTGATGCAAGATGTCATCCACATATCTTAGCTGAGTAGATACGTGCACGACCCTTCTCACATCATCCATCACGGGGAGCTGGAAATCGATGACGAGGTGACTGTCACGGAGGTCCCGGTGGAGATCGAGAATTGACAGAAGAAGGTCCTATGTGTATGGTCGATTCCTATGGCGCGCATTTGTTAGCAGCACGAGAAACTCCATGAGAGAACATAGGAGCAGGAGGCTCAGATGTGTGCTCAGTACCCTCATTTGTTCCCCCAGTCTATATTGTGGATTTATGGGGACGTAAAGCCCTAAGGTGGGAGTAATGTAAAGACCTAGAAATTTCAAGGAATTTTTTTAAGTCATAAATTCTTTGGAATTTTAAGAGTCCGCAGTTCTTGACGGCGACTGATTCTGAGGCCCAGAGTGCCCTGAATGATCCGTCGATGTTTTGTTAAGCTCAAATTAATGTGCGTAAGCAGTTTTCCTGAAAAGAGAGAAATAAATATTAAACGGTTACTCAGATTAGAAATCTGATGGAATTGTTGCACTCAAGATGGCAAGTTTACCCTAGGTGTGACTTATGTTTAGTCGGCACGGGGCACCTGTGAAAAATCCCAAAATGGCATAACTGTAAATAAAATAATTAAATTAATTATTTTATTTTTCAAATGCTTATAACTCACAAATGGTAACTCAGATTAAATATCCAAGACTATCACTGAACATGTGAGGGCATGATTTTTTCATGAAGATATTAACTTTGGCTGGCGCGGGCCAGCAGAAAAAGTTAGTTTTTGGCTGCAAATAAAATAACTAAGTGACAATTATTTTATTGCAAAATTCATAACTTCTAAATAGTGAGTCAGATTAAAAATTTGAGAGTACCATTGGGTTTTTTCGGGGCGTTTTCACCTAGGAAGAGCCTAACCTTGACCGACACGTGTTGAAGGTGAATGATAATAATTTTCCGATCATTTTTTATTTTAGGTTCAGTAAATGATCTTTCGGGATTTTATATCTTTTGAACCAGTGCTCGGAATTGAAATCTGAGGGCACCGTTGAACTCACAGCTTCGGTAATTTCTCAGTGATACCTTCACCACAGTTGTGTTCTGAAAAGTTTGGAAGTTAGTTTTTGGCTTGTTCTTAATGAAAATAAAAATAAAATAAAGTACAACACTTTATTTTATTTTTAAGTTGTCATGTGTTGTGTGTACGATTAGTTGGTTAAAAGATCCACTTGTGAGATGGCGGTGGGAACACCACACCCTAACGTCCCATGGGAGGATAATTGTAGTGGGGACCACCCGAGTAGGATAACCTCCCATGAGAGTATATGATGTGGGGTCCACACGGGGCTTAACCAACAATTTCATGGGGAGGGAGAAGAAACCTCTCAACCCCCCCCCCCCCATCAATTTTTTTGTGACGACGTAAAATTAATTTTTTTCAAATAATTTTATGTGTCGATGTAAAAATAATTACTGTCAATTAATTTTATGGGACAACATAAAATTAATGGATTTTGATTAATTTTATGTGTTGACATGAATCTAAATGTTGTCGATTAATTTTATGTGTCGACGTGAATTTAATTGCTCTCAAATAATTTTCTGGGTCAACATAAAAATTAATTGTTGTTAATTAATTTAATGTGTCAACATAAACTTAATTCATGTCTTTTGTTTTGATGCAGGCTAGGTGGGGGAAACTTCTTGGCATCCACTAGTTTTTACGATGCCGACACACCTTTTAAATTGTGCCAACGAAATTTAATTCGCCCGACCCCCTTTTTACTTAATTAACTACATAATTGGAATTTAGGAAGGCTCTTAATAATTGAACTATCATAAATTTCATGATTATCACATACCTCTCACCCTCTCCAATATATAGGGATCTTGGGAGAAGGTTTTGGGATGGCTTCACCAAGAAACGAAGCACTGGTAAAGTTTCGTGACGCCCAACACTTGGAGAAACTTATCTTCTCCAACGAAGAAAGAGAAGACGCCGATGACGATGCTTCTTCCTTGGCTTCTTCCTTAGAACCCCCTTCCGATGCAGGACCTCTCTGATGACCCTTCTTCTTTCCACTTCATCATCAATGGACCGACACATGAGCTCGAATGTGGAAGCATACGAAAAACGGAGAAAACATCGTCTTCCCCCGCGACGAACGAACTTCAGACAATTAATGTGGTAGGGGTGTGTTTTGAGTTCTTTAATTCTTAATAATCTCTCGTTAAATCAACTTCTTGAGCCTCTTTCTATCATTCTAACGTGGAGGGTTTAGGCCACACGAACACGGCCCGACCCCTCCGCAACTTTTATGGGTTTGGAACCTTGGATAGACGATGATGCAACAGCGGCATGGCAATGTGGCAACGACGACAAAGATGGAAAATAGAGTTCGTGCCTCCCTCGACCTCCGAAAACCCCATCGTCGGTCGAGTGGTGCCCGACCAGCCTAGCCACGCGCTGCCGGTGCACGCTACCCCTGCCTGGCACCCCGGTCGCATGCCCGGCGCCCCGGGTTATCTGCCCGGCACCAGTCCGGCTGCCCGACATGCCCCACACCCTTCACGGTCTACTAGCAGCCTGCCCGCACACCGCACGGCCAGCCGTTGGCCTCTCGGCCCGAGCTATCCGAGATGCACCCCTCGCGATGCTGGCCAGACCTACCACTGGCCTTCGGGCAGAATCTCCCACTTGGCGACTTCGGCCTGAATTGTCCACGCAGTCCGCTGGGCTGGGCCCAGCAGATTGGGGAAAAATCAGCAGGATGAACCACCCAATGGGCCTGGTCAGAATCAGCAAGTCTATCTAGGTCGACCTAGACCAGGTCAACCCAGACTTAGTTGGGCCAAGTTGGTCCGATCGGGTCGGACTGGACCCGGGACAACTTTTGAACCTTTTCTTGCATTGGCCATATCTTTGGCACCGGACGTCTCTTTGATGAACCGTCAGCGGTGCTGGTAATCTCTTTGAGAATCGGTCTCTACAAAAATACGGCATGGGAATTCGGGGCACCATTGTGATACGGTTGGGTTGGTTCGTACAAGAAACCAACCGGTCCCCCGGGACAGAAAGGATAATAAATCACAGACCGTGTGTTCGATTGACACGCCGTCTGTTGAATTGAGACCCCTATGACGAGGTGATCCTTTGTGATACTTCTACGTGAGACGTTCGTGACACATGGTGTATCGACAAATGGTTAGTAGAGTGGATCCTCTCAGAGATGAGATGACAGAGTGCAGAGACCTTGTAGCTGTAGACCAGGTGACTGCTTGACCGATTCAACTTGGAGTGATTCGACTAGCCCATTGGACGAAGCACCCAGTTTGGCGGAAGACCCACGGCGGACGGAGTGCCTAGTTTGGATGCAGACCCGTGGTACTCGACATGAGGAGTACCTCTAACGACTATTAGGGGGAGCGCCTGTTATTGCGGCAGACCCACATCGGAGTAGCGCCTGGTTTTGAAGCAGAACCGCGGTACTCGACAAGTGGAGTACCTCAGTATTCTATGGTTAGTGAGTAGTGCCTTAGAGTCACGACATGGTCACTATATTCGACAGAGGAGTAGTTCTCCAGTAGTTGTGGTTTCGTTAATGAAAATCCTAGTTTGAGCAGATTCTATGACATTTTTGTTTTCTTCATGATTGAGATGGGTTACTTGATAACATAGTTATATGTATGAGAATATACTAAGGTAAAGGATATCTGTTGAGATATTTATTTTTTTCTTATCCTTGTTGGATTTAGTGAGACCCTGGGGGTCTCGGGGTCCCTAATAAGTATCATTATACTCACCCCTTCATGGGATATGCCCGCACCTCATTGTGTTGGATGCAGAAGACAGACAGTGCTGGCGGAGGTTGAGTGTACGAGGACTGGACGACACCTAGAGGTGGACCTCACGATGAGTCGGTACCCGGAGGTGGACCGCATAACAAGTCGGTACCCGGAGGAGGTTGACAGACGAGGGCGCTGAGGAGGACATCTGTACCTACACTTCAGGTAGGAACCCAGAGGACGATCTAGGAGTTGCTTCCTTTTTTCAGCTGTTTTTCTTTTCAGTTGTACTTTCATTTAGTTGTAGATGCACCCTTTCTGTTGGGCATGTATTCCGGTGCCTTTGTACATTCAGCACACTTGTTTTACTGCTTTACTTAGTGTTTTATTCATCTTGTACTCTGGTTGTGTGTGTTTAAATTTCATATAGTAAATTACTTCCATTTTTAATCGGGATTTACGTCTTTTGTGCTAGTCGCCAGCCCCTTTCCTATGGAAGGCGGGCTTGGGGTAGTCACGGAACGGGCCCCGAGGACAGGTCGTGACAAAAACATTGATGTTAACATCTTTTATCCTAGATATTTTGTACAAATATTGTGCTATAATTTTTGTAATTTATTCAACATTACTCATATATATATATATATAATAGTTATGAAAAAATCATTATGTATCACAATAAAATAATAATAAAATATTATTTTTTCTAAAACTCAGAACTAACATGAACTATCCAAAATTTTAATTAGCATTAAACAAGAAATTTATAATGATAATTCTCCATTGGATGGGTTTTCAACAGTGAATGAACTTGGTTTCATTATATTTATGTTGTTTAAATGGTATTTTTTAGTTTCTAAGGCCTCACATAGAATCCGTAGATCTAAATATTTTTTCATTATCCTGTTATACCGTCATCATTAAACATGATCATGGATATCTCATTTCATTATCATGGAATTTCAATATATTGAGGAGTATAATTAATCATTTTAAGCTAATTGAAATTATATATCGTAACATGTGATAGATGAAGCCACATAATGTTAAAATAGTCTGTTCAATCAGATATATTATATATATTATTAAACCAATAATGGGTATCATAACACATAACAATCCTCGATGTATAATTCATTTTCAATGAAAAATTTATCAGAACATATTATAGAAGACTTATGTAGTATTAAAACATTCTGTTCTGAGAATTTAAATTAATGTAATATAGAGTATATAAAATTTAAATTATGGTGATAGTTTTTACAAAAAAAATAGTGACACTATAAAAAACTAACATCATGATGTTGTATGCTATGAAAAAAATAGGAAGAATTTGACTTATGTTATTGATTATGATATCAAATAAAAAATGTTGATATAGTAAAATATACTATGATATCAATTTTTATTAGAATATCTATAAAAAAAATTACATTGTTTATGAAATTAAATATGACTCTCAAATAATTCCAAAAAATGTAATTTTCTGTACGATTTCATGAATCCTTGAACATAGAAATGTTGTGATTCAATATTTTGTTATAATATAGAATGTAAACAATAAAATGTAGAAGAAATATTAGAAACAAAAACATCTATAATTATCCTGGAATTTAAAATAAATGGAGTAAATTACAAATTATTGATGTGTACATTAAATCAGAGTTCACTACAGTTGTTTCCGATGTTTAGTGGTTGAAATGGTTAAAAAAGATCGACCTTTTAACTCTTCTATACATTGTATATCCATGTTTTGTACTAAACTATCGAAAGGGTTTGACAATGACAAATATATATATTTATATACAATGATACGATAAAATCATAGGTATATGATGAAGATGGATGAAGAGTGTAACTAGACTTTTTTCCTTATTTTTCATTAGATAAGATTATAGAATTTTTTCAAATAGAGTAACTAAGATAGAATGAGATTTCATGTCCCAAGAATGAACCTTTAACCATATAATAAAAATATTAATCATATTTATAATATGATAATTATTTTTATGAAATAATGAAATAACTCATCAATAAGGACTTGGAAGGGAGATAATATACCATTATAGGTCATAGAAGGTAGGTTTTACCCTTAGTGGGATATAAAAATTGTGGGAATCAAGTGCTTTAATAAAAGTGTAAAGGAAATTGGTAATAAATAATTAATTGATAATTTATTATTTTTTACTTAACCTTACCTCTTATAATTTAATAACACTTTTTTCTAAGCCCGAGGATTATTTGAAAACCCCATGGAATTTTATATGATGGAATGGTAGAGATATCACTGAATTATAGTAGATTAAATTTCATAATCGAATTCAATTGGGGCCTCTTCACTAATAGAGTCCGTGGATCTAGAAAACATTAATAAAAGAAGACCATTTTTCATCACTAGTTGATATAAACATGATTTATGATGTTTTCCATACATGGATTTTTTTTAAATAATGTTTTACGTGTGTATAATGAGAATTATTTCTATAATAAATTAATTTGTGTGTCTATCATTTATTCTGGGTATTTCATTATCATTATTGAAAAATGTATTTTATTATTTCAATTTATTTTCTTTATATATTGGTTTATCGTAGTATAATCAACTAATTGAGGAAATCCCACACAATCGATGATGTTTGCAACACTATTTGTGTTTTATGATTCTCATCCAGTTATTCATAACTGATAAATCACTAGAATTCATTTGTGATAGTGGTATTATATATTTTAAATGAATGATCATTGAAAATTGATTATTTCTTAAAATATATCACCATCATGGGTTCAAAATTTCGATCAATGGTATTATTGAGGTGTGCTAATGATCATGGGAATTTGATGTTTGAATTGGAGACATGTAGTTTTTAGTTATGAATGTTGTGATTGTGCATGGTGATTAGACTCTTTCTAGAGAATATTATATGGTTGGGATATAGATATAGACAATAATTAAAATCAATAATCATAGATCAACTAATCATGAGTGATATTTGTAGTGAAATCCAATGTGGAATTTCTATGTAATGATTCATGAAGAATTCATGAAATTCTCCTTTTTTAATTAAAAATAATTATTTTAAATAGCACACATTATGTGGCCCTTTCATAAAGTGAATTTGTCAATAAACTAAATTTAATATCACATGATGGGTGAAATATATCAAATTCTTGATAACCCTTAGATGGTTTCTAGATTTGTACTATTAGATTAAAAACAAATAACACTAAAATGATAATACTCAGGGAATGATATAGATTTTTGTAAACCACGTACTCATTTTACATTATCTATGATAGTCTACATTCTTATTTCTCTTTAGTGTGGGCCAAATTGATTTGGATTCATTCCTTCGGTCAATCCACCTTGAGGGTAGAGTGAGGTATCATGTCCCGATAATGGGATTTGATCCCCTTATTGGTATAAATTTCATATTGATATTTTTATAATAATATATTTATCCCATATGTGGGATCCTTTATCATATCTACATCACCTATGTAGAAGTTTTTGGGGTGGTTGTCACTAACATACATGGAAATTGATCCCCTATGAGTTCCAATAATTATATTAGTCTCAGGGCTTGAGTTCCCCTGATGTTTAATTACATTGAATCATATAACATTTATCGATTTATAGAATTACATTTCTAACCTTACCCAGATTCATCATGTCTAAATAGATAATATTAAGGTGATATTATTTTATTTCTCAACTACTTTGTCACATTCTATTTTTATTAGAACATTACATACTTGATGCTTTTATGTGTGGTGTTTTCTATGATACCTATTGACTGTTGTTATATACAGCTCAATATGGGATCTACCCTAATTTTTTGGGTCTTATATTTGAAAAATATAGTTCTCTAGTGTCCTGGGATGACCAAGACTTCACACTGATTATTTAATTAGAATTTCCATCATTCTTATAGGGAATTGTATTTCACTACATTCCTATAAGAATATTATGGTAGACATCTATTACTATTTGGTGGGATTATATTTGTATCTTTATACATTCTATAATTTTTTCAATCTCTTTGGGATATAGATTAATTCATGAAATATCAATTGCTTTTATTTTATATTTTTTCATTGTGTTAGAGGATTGATTATCTGTTTTTATGTATAGTTTCCTTAGGCTAATTCACTCCATGTGTATGAAATTTTTACTTGGAACTTGTGGAAATCCCTAATCCAACAATTGGAAAGATAGGGTTGCACACTAAGCATACTACATGTCCAGTTTGTCCTTTTAGGAGGTGTAATGATCGAGTGGATTCATAGGAAATTTCATCCTAGGTTGATTACTTCATGTTATTTATGGAATTGATGTTTGATTGGTAATTATGGAAAAAATGTCATTTTGTTTCGAGTTAAAATATTTGCTAATGGAACTAATTACTACAATGGAATATGATTTATTGAAATGGAATATGATATACTACATGATGATTCAACACAGGTTAGAATTTTTTTTATGAAATCAATTGATTAAATTGGAAATCATATCTATATTAGGTTATATCCAATATGATTTATTTTTTGGATTCCATATCATAATTGTTAGTATGATCAACCTTGTGAAGATAATCTTATACACAATCCTATTATTGAGATTCTACATTTGAAAGGTTTTTGGTAATCCCCTCTAACAAATTATCATGTTATAAAATAATTTATATAGGATGATATATATATATATATTCATATTGAACGTAATTTGTGCAATTTGTAGTGAATAATTTATTTTTTGTTAAAACTAGACCCTTGAGTTGATTAGGAATGAATTGATGTTGTTATGTGAGTTTTTCGCATTGTCAGGATGCATAGATATTAGATGGAATTCCTTGCATTGTGAATTATTCTCAGCTTGATAGGGTGATTTTGAGGCCTTGTGACTCTAAATTATGACTAGTGGACTCTTTTATTAATAGACACTAATAAACATTTCAGATAGGTGTTCCCTCCAAATATATTTCATGTAGATAACATCTAGAAGATTCTTCATATTCATCAAAGAAGTGTCTAGGAGGTACAATGTTTATCAATATTCACCAAACTCATGAGATCCTTAATGAATATGGTTCATGATATATACCCCCGGAAAAATAATTTTTAGTGTATTATACATTATGATATTCAAAGTGGTGTTTTTTATAAAATTAATTCCTAACTATAATTGGGTGTTGGAGTTTACATTTTTAGTATCTAGGATTCCAGATGAGCTTACATAAGATGTTGTAATCAATAGTGGGAAAATAAGGATAATAATTTGTATGTGCATAACCGACAATTAAGACATTTATTTGGTCATGCAATGTAAATTAGGATTTGATCTAGAGATATATAATATTTTGTTCACTTCTCTCAATATATCTCTTGAAATCCTAGAGAGATGTGCTGAAGCTCTTCTGACTGTCTGGGGAATCTCATGTAGTATTGTTTGACCTACAATGAAACTGAAAAAGTCATGGCCTATAGGGAGGAAATATAGATAATATGACTAGTCAGAGGTGTTTCATGGGGTATATTTTTGTACAGAAAGGAGAGAAACTCAAGATGGAACATTTTTTGACCAATTTCCATGAACACACCATATAGTCTATGTCAGACATAGGGAAATAGTGTTGGGGGATGGTGAAAGCTATAAGAATTAAGGGCCCATGAAATAGAATATATACTGATGATTAGAGGTATGATCTGCGACTTTTATTAGTTATCTATTATAATGGAATTCATAGTATTGATCTACTCTTTATATCCAATTCAATTTTTTTATAATTATATATTCATCTTGAGAACATGAAATGATATTTTCAATTGGAGACTGCTGTTGGAGGGTATTCAATGATTAAAATCTTTTTATAATAGTGTGATATAACTTTTTCGAGATTGCGATACATACGGTATCACTTTTTAATATTTTTATGGCGTTATGATATCATATTTGGAATAAACTAGCTATCCATAGTTCATTCACATATTGATTATTTTTTACATGGGATGCAATGTGTCTGTGGAGATGTGATGCAGTTCTCATTATTTTTTGAGAAAACATCATATAAAGTTCATGTTGAGATTATATGTATGATGATATAGATAATTACTTATTAGTTAGCTTGTATCACCCTTGGAGCAGCATATTCTATGGGATTCCAGCTTCTTATTGCGATGAATGTTTACGATATAGTCATTCTTGAAGATATGTATGGAATACCTCCCCTCCAAGATATATATTTTTTCATAAAATTCATCCTGGTAACTTTTCTATATACATTCTATTATATTGTATTTATCCTAAAAGGATTATTTAGATAACTGTGAGGTTGGAGGACCTGCATAAGAATTGTTTTTTCAGACATGGTGGTTTCCCCTTTGAAACCATAGTTTTGTTCTACATGAAGGTGGATGATATATATCGGTTTGTTATGAATTACCATTATCAAAATCAATTGACCAGAAAGAATTTGTATCAACTATTTTTTAACAAAATCCACTTTGACTTGTTGATAAGAGAACACTAGTTCTCATCAAATGACATAATGTCAGGTAATCAGCTACTTAAATTATTTTATATTGACATACCAAAGAATTAATTTTGATTCTTCTATGGTTTTTATGGTAATAACATGACTCCTTTTGGAATTATAAACAACCAAAATATTTTCATGGTATTAATGAACTAGAAAAATCTATATTTCATTGATTGGTTCATGATATTCTTCATTAATGAAAATCTACAATGACTATCTTCCAAATAAGAGAAATCGTGGAAAATTTTGATATCCCTATATATAATCATGGATAAACTTATTTATAGGGATCTCGTGAATTGTTAACTCTAGATTCATATATTACAAGTTATAGTACATGGAATCTCAACTATTGTTATGGAAGTGGACTTATCGAATGTTGATGTAATGTTAGCATTAGAGACAACCAAGATATTTACTGAGGTGTAGAGCGTACATGGGATGTATTGATACTACATGAATTTAATTACATATTTACCTAGGATAATAGAACCATTTACAAATTTGAAATATATCAGCCATCCTTTCATTTTATATTGATTTACCAACATAAATTTCTATAGTTGGGGATGAAGATGATGAGAAACCCCATGTTGAGGCTACTAGAAGAGGGTGGTGAGTATGTAGTATTATTTTTTCCCTCCAACCAGAGACCTTGTTGTTTTCTAATAAAGAGGTCATAGTGTATTTAAAATGTTTTTTTATATTTGAGTCTGGTTGGGGATTACTATGAAATAAATGATATCGGTCTTGAAATAATGGACTGCATCCTTAAGATGTGGTGATACTACCATATTGGTGAGCTATTTTAAAAAATATGATATAAAAAAGTATCTCTTTTATATATTTTCATAAAATTATATTTTTTTTGAAAAATAAATTATGTCTAGAGTTCCTCCATTATTAGGAAATTTGGATAATCTATAATACTATGAATTGTATCATGGTTGAAGATTCTCTTGGGAGGAGATCTTATTCAAAGTTGTTGACTGAGGTGTCAAAGTGGATAATCCCATTATTTTTTTACAAAGTAGATGAGGATAGATTATTTTTCCTATATTATATGGTATTTTTCCAAACACATCATCATTGTCTTTGTGAGGATCATCATTGTCAAACTAAATGGGATAAATTACATGTTCAGATCTCCACAAGATGTGATACTGTAGAATTTTTATAAGGATAAGTGAAATTCGTAATTTTTATATATTTTTGATGATGATGCTAGAGATTTCATGTGAGAAGGATAAATTGTAGTTTCATTCATCTCCATTTTATGTAAATATGGGCCTAGAGATGAAGAATCTTTTATTTTGTAAACAATTTTGGTGGAAATTCATCAAAAAGTTCATTAATTCATTTCTCTCTTGAGGCCTCAAATATCATATGGTGAAGGATGAACATTATGTTCCAGTGGATTTATCTCAACCACATAATTTTTTAAAGTTAAAGTCCTATTTTATTTCTGTGTAATTTATGTTGGGATTCTAGTGAATTTATAAATTAGGCAATTCCAACTATGTGATCATATAATTTTTCATCATGTGAGTCCTCTTATTAATTATCCACATGTATAGTTCAACATAGATCATGGGATTTCGTAACAGTTACGAGACGTTCTAGCTACATGGAGTTCCCTCGGTGATCCTTTTTGAATATGATGATCACTTCATGAAATAGTCATGGAAGAGATTAAAATAATCAATTGGGATTTAGAAGTGTTTGATTAGGAATTTTCAATCACATACTGATGACTATATTGAGTGGACTATTTATTTCTATAAGACATGTTTCAAGATTTAATGTTGGAATATATACATGATTTATAAGATCGCCTACCCTTGGTGGATATTTCATGAGACAATATATACCATTCCATCATCTTATGGGAATCATTGAAGGTGTTGTATGGGAGACTCATATGTGATCCTTTTAGCCTCTAATTTTTTTTGTAATTTTTCATTTAGGGAAAAAACTATCAGAGGTGGTGAGAATATATTGAATTTGTTTTATCCATTTAAGGGATCTAGATTTTTGTAAATCATGTTTTTTGGATCTAGGAGTTATGTTTATATGATAGTTCATGTCATGGGGATGCCCCATAATGACACAATAATAATATTAAATATACTATGTTGCAAACCCACAATATTTCATTAGTGATACAATAACTCCTATATGGGGTATCTGATGGGAAATTTGGTATGGTCGTTGTGTCAGGAATTTGGGTTGTACCTTAGTAACAACAAAACCATTATCATAATTATGTGTTTATTTAATAATCCTTATGGTTGAACTATGATTTTTTTCACGACCTATCCGAAATTTATTGAATCACACATCTATAAAATATATCTGAATAATCTCATTAACCTATTTATTTTAATGGTGTGTATACTGTAGATCTAGGAAAATGAAAAATTATAGGGGACTGTTATTGTCTTATGAACGGTTTTCACATCCTATATAGTTCATGTATCTCTCTAATAAAGAATATGAGGGATGATTAATAATAAAAAATCCATCCAAATTTGTGGTGAAATGATTATTTTTTATTATTTAAATCATTTTTAGTCACTCCAAATGTGAATTAATTTACTAATATGTTAATTCTAGGGATTAACAATAATTACAAGTATAACTCTATATTCCATGAAATAAGAATTTTTTAATTACATTTTATTATATGGTTCTAGGTATATATATATATATGATATAAATTTAGTATAACCAAAAAAAAATCCTACGTTCAAAAACTAGTTTTGTTTAGTAATTTTTCCATTTCCATTCTTCGTGGTTTCATCATAAAAATATTTTTGTCTAGTGTGATGACATATACAGAGTGGATGGTCACGACATAATTATTCATTGGTGAAATAGATTATCAAAAAACGTCCAATTTTAGTATTTATTGAATGATTGATCTGTGGTGAAGAGCATAGTGATTCAAGGATCAAATTTAATACCTAGGGTTAATTTTTATTTTATCAGTGATTGTGTGGTTTGATAGGATTGTTTACCATGAATATTTCCTCATTGGAATCCATTCACATGTGATATAGAAACTCAGTAAATTCATACCCACAATCCATGGGAGATATTTTAAATGAAATCCAAGATATCAGTTTAATGTGATATCACATGAGTCTCTATATAATAATGAAAAAATTCTAACAACATGAAAATTTGTAAAAATAACATTTTCCTTTAGGTATAATACTATAGGGTTTCGGTTGAAGAATATACAATATTCTAACATATTATGTGATATGTATCACAAAATGTATATCATGGGGATCAATGATTGAATCATTCATTTAGGGAACATGGGAATAGGCCTTTCCATGAACATTATCATGAACAGAAAAAATGGTAATGAAGTATTACTCGGGCAGGGTGAGGATTACTAGCATGGGCACTGTACATGGGCGTGACATAATGTACATGAGATGTGTTTGATGGAAATAGAATGAAATAGGTTAGGGAAGACACGTTTTAATCTCCTAGTGAAAGACATCTAAACTTTTATAGACGGTATGATTCTCTTATTCTCTTCAATATAGATCAATTTTCCTAGAATGAGTTCTCTTAGCCCAACCCCCGTGAGGGTAGAGTGAGGAATCCTGTCATGATAAAAAAATATAGTCTTTTCTGTATGACCTAACATAGAAGGTGTTTTTAATAATTCTCCCATGATTCCAAAGGAGATATAGTCTATCATATCATCTCCCTAGGTTGGTATTTTAGGAACCATCATGGCCAAGATAAATGGGGTTTGATCCCCTACATAAATTTTAAATAAAATCATCCTTATTGGTTTCCCACATACACTGATGTGGGTTACCATATCAATGAATTATTATAGTTTTCATAATTATATATACATATTAATTAATGGATGGGGATCATTAAATCGCAAATGGGTTCATCCAGTGTTATGAGGCTCATAGAGTGACTTCCCAAGGCTGTGAATTAGTTGTATCCTTATTCTGGAATCATATGATCTCATTATAGCTTTGAACCAACACCAAGATTTACTATTGATCCAAATTATTTTTTATGTAATTATTAATATTATTATATTATAATTATCGGTCCCTAATGATTATTTTAAAACACACATTATTATTTTTTAGTTTTGTTTTTGTGGTGACATGCTTGGTATTTTTATACAAACACTTGCATAGGCCCCTACCTGAAAGGTTTTTCTCATGTAGGAAACATGACACTTCATTGGGTCCATTGTGGGCCAATAGGAGACACATATGTTTTCTATCTAGGTGGGATGTTATTCATTCAATGTGATACATTTGACTATAATCCCCTCCTTCTAGCATGTGTGGATTATCTTAAAATTTTGATTGCTTTTATTATTCCATTTAATTTGAAAGTACATTTTTTCAAAAACTACATGTATGATATAATTCTATACATGCATTTGGTATCAGTTATGTTTAATCATTATTATTTTTTGGAATATTGGAAATGTTTATGTGGATATAGGTACCATTGGATAAGTCCTCTAATGTGTGTAATATGAAACCTCGACACATTTCACTATCCGCTACCCTATTGGTTGTTGGATTACTATGTCCCAGTCAACTTATAAAAGGCCATTTAGGTCTCAGTTGATTACAAAATGAAAAATATCTCATTGGGAGGGACAAAGTATATATTATTGAATTTAATGAGTACCACACAAAATCTCATTAAATATAGTCTCTATTATAATTTATGGTATTACACATGAGAACATGAGTTTACTCATATGGTTGAGAAATGTAAGTGTAAATCCCATTAATGAAAATTTGATAATCCCTTGTGCAAAACATATCTTGTACATTTTATCATTAGAAAGGATTAATTAATAATATTCTATAAGTAAAATATTTTACTGTTATATCATTAATAAATCACTATATTTTTTAAATTTTGGATGTAGCATATAACATAATTCATTATGACCTATATTAATGTTGATCTTATAGAATTATAGTGAAGGGAAAAAGATATATGATATATTTTTATCAAGATAAAAAATCATAAATATATTGGATAAAATAATTATTATTATTTGATACCATAAAAAAAGATTTTTTATATATGATTAAATTTGATATAACATAATGTAATCACATAAATATATAATTCATGGAATTTTCATTGTTTAAAGCATGATCTGCCAACTATTGAATTAATTTATGATTGACTGTCCATATAATAACACTATTTATTAGATTTTTTTTCTATATGTATTATTATTATCTCAAATACACATTCACATATTATTTATTTATCAATTTAAATTCCTTAGAAATAATTGGGTCCCTATTATCCATTCCATAGCTCAAATTATTTTTTATTTTTAGAAATTTGATATATATTGTTAAATTTTAAAATATTTTCCTTATTTTTAATATATATTTTCTCATTATTTGTAAAACCTCATTTAATTTAAATTACTTATTTTTTATTTAATAATCATTTGAGATAATGTAAATATAATTTTTTTAATATTTATAATCAAGAATCATATCATGATATTTTAAATTGACCTATATCTTACACTATTTTTCAAATAAAAATATATGGGAAAAAAATTATTATTCTTGAATATATATCTAGTTTTTTTCTCATTTGAATGGATTTTTAATATTTATATATATATGTATCCCTTTATGTTCCACCCATAGAAAAATTTTATTAAAATCATTTCTTCTTCCTTTAAGAATTTAAATTCTTTGTATAATCAACCCCATTTCATAAAATGTTCAAATTTTAAAAAGATATTATAGTATAATATGATTTATTTTATTTTCTAAATCATGCTGTCAGTTTTAATGTATTTTTATATTCATATCGAGTGAATATAGGTGGGTACATAATAATATATTGGTTCAATCCATTCGGAAAATCATATACCTCATCTTATCCTTATGTGTGTGGCCTTTCATTTGGGAATAATACACTGTGTAATTGTTTTCATTGGTTTTATTCTTGAAATATGTGTTTTATTTTCAATCAATATATATATATATATGTATATATATATATAATGAATTCCAATATAAGGTTTATATTTCCATCACACAGAATAAGAATATTTGGTTTTTTCTAGTATTATATGGTATATCATGTTCAACATATATTCCCTTGTGTTAAAAATCTATTTCTAGAGCTAAACCATATCCTTTATATATTATTATTGATACACTATGTTATAATATGATCCTTTAACATGTATATCGTACAACATTACTAAAATTCATACACTTCTTCTCACAAATCTATGAAATCCTAGAATCCAAATGTTTAGAGTTATTGGAGATTAGCTACATGATAAAATTTGTTAGTAAATAATTAATATCTTCCATGAATATTCGTCTTATATAATGATATTATATATAAATTATTGAAAATACTATAATTCACATCATTTTAAAATTATTTACCCATAATCATGTTGACAAATTATATTTTGAACATAAAAAATCACAAACATTCCCACACATTATCTTAATAGCATAGCTACTATCATACTTTACTGAGAATTACCTTGTGAACATTGATTATTACTATCATCTACAGTCATTATCTTATGTGATAAATGGAATTATAATTTAATTTGAGGGAAATAATAGTTTAATTATTCCAATAATGTTTAAATATACATTTTTTCTATAATAATTTCTAAACATTCATTATTCCATCATAGATTAATTAAACCATGAAAATTAAATTGGTATCATGATTAAATCCATATAAAAATTTCAATACCATTTAGAAAATTATGGTGGTACTTTTTACATCTTAACATCCCGAATGAATCATAATAAACATTATTGTTTGCTAGAATATAATAAAAAATTGTTATAATTTATTTACATTTTTTGGAGAGAATGAATTATAAATTCTATATATCATTTTGATTCATTTCCAGAAAACATTATATTATGTACCAAGTTATATATTTAAATAGCTAAATTTTAAAACACATAACAGAATAAAGAATATGAAAAAATATAAATATGTTAAAAGTGATCTTTTATAATGTATTATGAATATATTATTCATTATAATTTATAAATAATCAATGAAACATGAAACAACCATTTAAAAACATTATAATGATATTACATTTTCAGATAAATGTAGGTCAATTGGAGAATCCCTTTTTAAATAACAAATTTATTCATCAAATAAATTAAAAAATATATACATGAATTTGAAATATTTGACTTTCAAAATAAATTTTAATCATGGTTTCCATTACTTCTTCCACCAAGGGTTAATTTGGAATCAAAGGGGAAGTATATGGTAGAATTTCATATAAAAATAGTAAACAAAAATATAATAATTTATGAGAGGATTTATAGAAAATAATCATACAAATTCCCCAAATGGATACATACGTGAATCAACATAAAATTCAAAATGAGATTGGCAGAAAACCCCTTACATATTACATATCATTTGATTCATTTTTTATATAAATATAAAAACATAATATGGTTTTATATATCCCATGAGTTATTATGAATATTTTAACAAAACAAATTAATGGTATGTTTTTACACCACAAAGAATATGACATGTGTTGAATATAAAACATTTCTAAATGAATGGAAACGTTAGATTGGAAACTATTAATAATTTGGTAAATATTGAATGAGAAATATGAATATGTGATTAATGAAATGTAAATTATATTATATATGATATATTTAATAAAAAAATATTATCCCAATGGTTTTTATGAAGAATAAATAAATTGAAAGCATGTTCATAATTTTAAAATAGATCGTAATGAGGGAAAATTATAACCGAATTCATAAAATTACTACAGACATCCACTAAAGAATATTATCCTCTTATATAGTTAAATTATCAGATTTATGACATATTTATGATCCTTATTATTATTTATTTATTTTTTATCCTTAAAGATACCATTTCATTAACATATAATAGTTTGTCAATGTTTATATTCATTCAATTATGCTGGTAATTTTGATCATTTCAAACAAGTTTTTTAGCTGGGATTTTGGTTATTGGTTTATAATTCCACTTAAATAATTTATCCAATATTAATGTAAGTTTAATAATTATGTTTCATGGATTTATATATATAAATATTTATTTTATGTATGTAATTTATATGGTTTTATAGAATGGTTTTTATGATGACATTGTTTCGTTGATTTTGATAATTTATGAAAAATGGAATATTTAGAATAGGTTTTATATTTATAATTACTATAAATAAATAAAACTATTTATTTATATATTAATTTCAAATCAATCCCATATAATTATTTTTTTATATATGCTAATTATAGTGATGAAAAATTAATTACATCATTCATGGAGGTAGTAATCCACACATATTATGGGATATGCTCTTTCCATGAGAGGATGAGAGGATGATTCAAATTGAAAATCCAATTAATATAATATATTTTTAGTATATAAATAATATAAATGTAATTGTTTTATTATGTATAGGTTAGATTTTGGGGAGAAGCAAGAAGTAAGAAACATTAATGAACACAATTTTAAAAGTAACATTTTCAGCGGACAATCCCATTAGAATGGATTGAAAAACCAACAACACATGATTTGGAAACAATGAATGAATTAAAAAGTATATTGACATGACTTTCACATTGGAAAAATATTTTTTTATCAACTAGGGATGAAAACATTTATATTTATATTCAATATGAGTAAAAGCTTATATTCTAAAAAACCTAAAATATATTTGTGTATAAATATTCTGAATGAAATATATATAATTTTTTAAAACATTTAAATTTGAGTGGCCATAAATAATAATACTATTTAAATAGGTAGGGTTATGATAAAAATTCATTACTTATCCCAAATAAAATTATAGAGGAGGCGTCTCACAAAAATTAAGTCAAGGAATTAAGGAATAATGCGCTACAAATGGGTTGAAAATCAATGAAATACATGGAAACATTTGAAACTAAGATTAATTAATTGGGAAATGTAGATCAGAATATCATTAATCTCATTTATGAGGAAAATCCTGCAATAGATTTTTTATCACCAATGAACCATTGCTGAGGGTCCTTTTCCAGTGGGTAATAACCAGGACAAAATAGAGTTGCAACCCAACATAGATTCTTGTAATGCATTTTCCGACAATAGATAGGAAATGTATTCCCTTCCCATGAATGGTAAATATCCATATATTGATATTACTGAGGATTGGGATTCAAAATATGTGATTCACATGCCTCAATTAGAAAATAGATTATAAAGAGCCTCCTTGAATAATCTACAATGGTTTCATATCTATGAGAACTAATTTTTTTTTTAATAACCAAACTATCATATAGGAAATTAAAATTGGATGCTTGAACCCTCATGATTAGTTATAATGATATTTATCGCAGCATCCCTCTTACAAAACTGCCAGAAGTATGGCTTTTTTGAACATCACTCCTTGGCATATGCAATCTAGAAATAAATTTACTCATTCAAGAATTATATTTTGGGGAGATGATACAAATAATATCAATAAAACTAAACACATTTAGACTATATATGATGATGATAATGGACCTTAATAAAATTTTTATCATTTTGTAATGAAACCCCTAATGGGAAATGAATGTCTAGGGTTTTATAGTACTTGCAGTGGAGGATTTAGAATAAAAAATCAATGATTTAAAAATGTTGTTGAAATGTATAACAACAAGGATGGATTTCACAATGTATATATCTCTAAATAAATGAAGTTATTATTTTTGAACAGTTATGGTATAAGGAATACACACATTTCAATACCCCTTAGGTATTATATTACGGACTAAGTGTACATTCTTATTGGCATTCCTGAACCATTGATGACTTTTTAGAAATGGAGTAACATCGAATGAGAATACATTTGATATTCTTTGTCTCATAAAATTTCATGTCACCAATATAGATCACATATAGATATTTAATAATTATATAATTCAACTGCTCTCATGTAATAGGAACCCTCAAAGTATCATAGTATCTTTTTATCATCAATGTTCTAACTCATTCACCAATATCAATTCCTATAATTCATATAATAAAAGGATGATCATATTGAAGTATTTGTCCTAGAATTTTAATACATGAATAAAAAATTGATTTTTCCATTATATTTTACCATTTTTAAGACCTTAATAGAAAAAACTATCTTCCATTTAAAATGGTGGATTATCTGTATATTTCTTCCCACTTTGACTATTACAACATTAATGATATCACAATTTCTGATGCAAAAAATTACATGGATTAGATACACCATTAATGGAATTTATTCAAGTAATATAGACCAATTATTATTCCCATTGGAATATAAGATTTATTATACTATGGTCCCTAGTTTCACTCTCACCATGAATAACTAATATCACAAAACCATTTATTATGTATCACTCAATGAAGATAACACTACCAATGCCTCTTCTATCAAATTCATCAATGAATGGATTCTTATTCCCCAATACATGGAATTTGTTTTGGAGGAATGGAGAAGGGTGCCCCTTGGAAATACTCTTAACTATTTTTTTAAGAAGCTAAATCATTCTAATATCCTTTTAAGGTAATGGGGAAAATAATATTTCATATGGAATAATAATGATATAATTGCAGCTAAATAGTATTCCCTGTTGCCAAAATTGAAACTATATTATTATCACTAAGTCTAGAGAGGAGATACAAGACTTCTTCTGTCTTGATGAACTATTAGATATAATGTAATGAATAACCAAAAAATAACTATATTTTAAATGGTTGATAGATGATGACAAGAATATAATGATTTACATCGATTATAAAAATAAAATATGGTTAGGGTAGGGACTAATTCTCTAACCATCAATGGAATCCTTCATACTTAAGAGAATGAAATATCTTGTATGTTGGTGATCTAATTGAATTTTTTTTCTATTAATGGGTTTGAAGACACTCAAAAAATTATTAATAATATTACACTTAATACATGAGATAAACATAATCAAACCCTTATCAGGGAACCCTCTTAGGAGGAAGTCAAATATTCGATTTTCTCACTCAATATATATTGATTGCATATCCCATATGGTTTACATATTATATTATATATGTTAAATTATTGAAAATTTCCTGATAATGTGACTAATTTTTTGCCTATACCTCATGGTTTCCAAATAAGTTTGAATTTATCCCATGGAAGAACATCCATAACTATCATTTTACAACCTCAAAATGTGTTAACCACTTGAAAAGGAATTCATGGGATTGTAATATTTCTATCCAATTTGATATATTTAAATATATATTTCTCGATATTACTCTTATTATTGTTAAAAATCATTATTTTCACTAATTGTGAATTCTTTGTGGAATACCATTATCTATAATGTTTATTTTGTCCACACTAAAGGTGTCAATAATTCCAAAGCTTTTAACATTATTGATCCCGAATAAAAAACTAAGTATATCCTTGATGTAAACCTTAGGATCCATATAGTCTTTGGTTTAGTCAATGAAATATATGAACAAGAAGTTGGCATAAAAAATATTTCAACAACTCCATGTGGAACATTAGTCTTCTAGATCCACCTACATCATAAGAAGGAAATACCATAATTGTGGTTTGGAATTCATTGTTATTGGTTATAAATTATTCACTCTGAATTGGATATCCTACTGGTATTAAATATATGGATGTTACCTGAGTTTGGGGAAATTTATTAAAATTAAATAATGGATTCCATATATCTAAATATATAAGGGCTTATTATTTTGGAAACAACTGTGAGTATTCAAGTGAAAAGTTAAATGGATTGTACAAGTGAAATACCAATACAGATTAGTTGGTTATAGCAAGTTGATATTCCTAAATCCATATGAATTTTACAATTATTTTATAATATATATATATGGTCACATTATTGGGCATTAGTTATGTCCTACAATCATTAATGGGGTCTATATGACACAACATGAATGGTTTTGTAACATTGCAGAATTAAAATATAGTTTGAAAATGACCAAATTCTTTTTAGGTATTAAATTATTAAACAAGATCGCAGAATATTCAATTGTAATGAATTTTTCCCATGTTTTAATTATACATTAGTAGGGGCTCCATTTTATTCCATATAAATTGTGTTCAACAAAATATAGAAAAATAATATTGTTCTTCTCATTAGTTAATACAAGAATGAAATATTAAGATCTCTCATGATTGACTTAATGTATAAGATAAATCCAGGAAAATCAATCTACTACTGTATATCTACATATTTAATGGACATAATCAGTAATCCATTTAGTGAAATAATCTTTATTAATACAATATTGATAAATTAATGAGAAGAATGGTTACCAATGTAACATGGAACGTATCGGTCCAACATGAATTGTTTGGTATATGGGTGGACATAAATATGGTGTGTCAACATCCATCTGCTTATGTGATGGTTAAATCATGTATTCCACGATATGTTCAAAAAGTGATATTGTTATGACACACTTTTTAGTAGGGAAATATTTGTTATATCCATTACCACTACAATGTAAACAATCAGAACTATTTTATTCTACTTGGGAAGGTTCAAATGGTATGTAACTAGAATGTGATGAAGAAATGGTACTTGTTTCTAGGGAACCCAATATATTCATCATTATATACATGTTAAATTATATCACAGTTCGGCTATGATGATTAGAAATACAATGTCATGTATTCTTGGGGTATCCATACCTATAAACACTAAGTAAATTGTAGCATCTATGGAAGATAAGATGTGGTTATATGAAATTATTTGTTCTAGTTCATTTAATCACAACTACTATGTTAAGAATTCTAATAATGTTAATTATGATACACCTACTATAAAATATTTAATGTTATTATAGTGGAAAATATATTTAATTTTATGATACCATCTATTAAGAAGCTTTCCACAATGAGGTGTGGTGATATATTGTATAATTTTCAAGCGGTGGAATTATGGTAGGATCAAGAACTATATTCTCAACTCAGTAGAAACATGTTCTTAATCAAGTGATAGTTAACATGTTTGGTTAACATTTTGGATGTAGTGCAACTATGAGTGTTGTAATTGTAGGTTCCTAAGAAACAACTATACAATACTATTGATTAACTTATTGTGTAGATATTTTGAAATACATAGTGTATAAATACAATTATATTGTCAATATTTTTGATTCCACTATTTAATCGTAATTATCATAGATTAATTATCATTTAAAAATTTTATAGAAGGTCCCATGCTATAATGAGAATCATGACATAATATAACATTAGTCATAAACATATTAACTCTAGGGTAAAAACAACTTACTAACTAGACATAGTATATGTTAGACTATCATGTGTTGGGGGCTAAAAATCATTGATACATTTTCTCATGAATTTTGTAGTTGGTCATCTCTATTAATAAGATCATGAGTAAAGGCCCTCTAATAGAAACACCACATTCTAGCGGTGTCATTGGTTGTTCCTATCTATGATCATGTATAACACAATCCATAATTGAGATCATTTCCCATGAATACCATTTTATCTCATAATTTGATTCCAAATAAAAGCTATTATAACGAAGTCATTGTGAGATAGCTAGTTTTTGATGTGAATCACTTCCAGGTGTAGGCTGAGGATATCTTGTCACTAGTTTTATCCACAAAATTAAAACCATAAAATATCTTTTTTATGTCTGATGTCTTGGTCAATGTCTACACCTCCAGGAAAATCACTAATTTAATAATTCATATATGAATTCATCTAGATTAACCACACATTATTCAATAATTTGTAGATTCCCCGAACATTTAAATTAGTGTTCAATGGATGAATTATGGAAATTCCATTGATGCTCTGACAATCCCCATACCCCTATTCTGATGATGAATGAGAGATGTCTTGATTGATCTTCCTTTATCTACAACCAATCTCTTTAGGTGGTGAGATAGAGTATAGGAGAGAGTGTGCCTATGAATAGTTACTATGGGAGGCTCTCCTCTTCAATATATTGTGTGTTTTTTCAATTACCCGAAATGGTCTCTCCGACCCCTGAATAATAAAAATGTTATGAATGACATATTTTTACTAATGTATTGATGCACAAATATGAGTATCTCTTTTCTGGAATAAATAAAATATTACATGATAACAAATGAGTCATTAACTAAACTCATCATTAATTGAAATATTAAATGAGCCATGAATAATTTCAAATAATATATAGTAAAATTATATTTTCAAAGTATTTTTTTCAAACCAGGTAAATAAATTTAACAATTATATTCATTGAAATTTTTTCTTATATGGAATGTTATGTATTTATTTATTCCATTGGTGATGGTATTTCCTTAAAAAAACCAAACCCAATGGCGGGGACTACCTTTTCCTATATACTTATACATCTAAATAGGGAATATTTTTTAATAAGCTATTTTGTGTGACACACTTTCCCCTTATATAAATATTATAGAACTCCATTCATAGACCAAGAGTGGGATATAGCAACCCATCATGTCCTATATTGATGCTATGATAATCACAACAATGAAAAAAAAACTACAAACATAAATTGTGAAATATGATCTCTTAATATTTAATATTTTATAAATACTGATGGACACATGTGTCATGAATATTTTCATGATTTATTATTTATTGGTATAACTAGATGGATTTAAACTTTTCTATAATAGAAATCGTCTTATGAAGGTTCTACATTCCGGATAAACATGGGATAAGGTATATTATATGCGTAAACAAGATGTTTCAAATCATATATTGAAGAATTAAAAATTGACACAACACTAATGAAGAAAGCAACAAAATCTATGTCATGGCCCATCCCTAAAGTCATGTTCCAGTACTACACCAAGCCCGCCTTCCATGGGCCACGAGCTGTTGACTAGCACTGAGTAGGCATGTCCCAAAAGTGAAGGAATTTTCCTTAAAAAACAATACACATCCATAAATATCAAACTGGATAATGTAAAAAAAATTAAACCACAATTGTCACTGAGACCACTACTAAGAGTAATGTACTAATTGAAACTACAAAGGGGCCTGAATACAAGCCCAAACACAAAAAGAAAATGGAGGTACTACCACAGATCTATAGACATGATTTTAAAACCATGGCTATATGAGGCTATATCCATGGTTATGTGTCCTATAGCCACAGTTTTGTGGACTATAGCCACTGTTTTGTGGCCTATAGCCATAGTTTTGTGGCCTATAGCCAGGGTTTTATGGCATACAGCCATGATTTTCTGAACAGTGGTAATATCCCATGTCTATTTCCATGATATTGTGGCCTATGTCCACTGTTTGCAAAAATGTGTCCAAAGGCCACTTTTTTCATTACCTTATGGCCACATTTCTCCAAAACTGTGGCTATAGGGTTCCCACGCTTCGTTGAGAAAATAAATTCCCACAAAAAATTGGCGTGAAGCCCTAGCGCCACAGTTTTGAGTATATTCCAATGGTTTTTATTAATTTATATATCATAATATATATATATACACATCTTTTGGTATGGTGTAGTGGTATGTGTGCTGGACTACATAGTGGAGGTGTAGGGATCAGAACCTGCTAGGACACATAAAATTTTGGCTACTGTCACTATTACAATCGTGGCGATAGGTTAACTACCACAATGGTGAATTTTGAGGCCTATTGACACAATTTATAAAATTGTGGAGATAGGAAGCTTCTGCCATGGTTAAAATAGTTTCACTAGGTCGGGACAAACTGCCAAGGCGATAGTGGCCACGGTTGGCCAAACCCATGGCCGTAGCTTTTTTCCACAGTTTTTGGGCATATTGCCATGATTTTGATCCGTGGAAATTTCCCTTTTTTCCAGTTGCGATATCCACAAAAAAAATGTACAGCTACCACATTCGGTTGGCTAGATATCCAACCTGACGATTAGGATCATAGTAGCATCCAGTAGCCATATATGTAAGCTCGTCGGTCCAATCTCACTAGGCACCACCTGGTCCCAGACCACACAGGTACATGTAAAAGCATCAATCACCTTCATGAGACACAACATGTTCAGGCGATTCATGTGCATGGGTGG
Organism: Viscum album; assembly: GCA_963277665.1. Lineage (NCBI taxonomy): Eukaryota > Viridiplantae > Streptophyta > Magnoliopsida > Santalales > Viscaceae > Viscum > Viscum album. Next base: position 1,499,471,653 of record OY728122.1, on the reverse strand, counting down.
GTAACAGAATACTATGTATGTAACCCTAAACACAATTAAAAGAAAACAATGCAATACCATAATGAAATATCACGCAATAGGACCAAAACAAATATAGCTCACATAAGTTACAAATATTGGTAAACAAAGTAATATTATTAGTTGTAGAGCTGATTCACCTTATACTACTGAGGGACATAACCATGATGAGTCCCTGAGGTTTTCTCTTCTACTGGACCACTTAGGACTTCTAGTCTGCAGAACCAGTGAGGTCGCACGTCAGGCAGACCACAAAGGTTTCTCATCTGGCATACCACTGTGTCGCTCATTAGCAATCAACTGAGGTTGATCAAAATTCCTTCCACTAATGTCACTTGTCTATATGACCACTATATTTTCTCATCTTAACAGACCAATGAGGTCACTCGTTTGGAGTAAAACTAAGGTCAATCCTCTGGAGGACCACTATGGTCACTCATTTAGCTGACTAATGAGGTTGCTCGTCTAGCGGACTACCACGGTTTCACCTCTACTAAACTACTCTAGTAGGCATGTCAAATCCTTCGTGTCATAACCAACCAGGGGATTCCTGCTCTCTTGTGTTCTTGATTCTGGTAAAATCTAATACTGATGCCTTTAATCATAAGTTGATTATCACGAAATATCACTTATAGTATTCCCAAAGAACCACCTCTTCACAAGTGTATGAAATTCGTTGATGGCATGTCAAGAAGACACCTGGTCTAAATGATAATAACGTTTTCGTAATGATCGGTTGTTTGGGTATGGACTCTGTCTGACCTTTTCGAACTAACTAGTACATCCTGACAAGGGGGTCCCGCATGACCTGACCAGTTTTGTCCAACCTAACCCGACCAGTTTGTGTATGGGATGGCCAGGTCTGGTCAAGCCCATTAGGCTTTGTTTGACAGTTCGAAGTTCAGTCATGGGTCCCACCCACTGAGTCGCCCGATGACCCGGTCCATATTATCTTTCCCAGTCTTAGTTGGTTGAACCAGTACTACCCTGACATCCCACCCAGCGGCATGGTTTTTATTCTGGCCTGACCCGCAATGGTGGTATGATTTTCCTCCATCGTGGGCTACCCAATGGCCCAGTTTATCATGTCTTCTTGTCCCACATCCTAGTGACATCTAATCTCTCATCTTGGCCGCCCAGCAGCCCGGTTCTCACCATTGATCCCACATGATGTTTTCTCAGGCTGGTAGCTCCCTTCTGCACCATTGGAAAGGCCAGTTTGAACCTCTTGGGATATAGCAGGAACCAACTCATTGTTCTTCCAACACGGATCGACGGAACAACGGTTCACCCCTATGTCACGACATCATGCTGGGGACTCCTATTGTCACGCATCCGACCAAGGTTCTACCGGTCCTCCGCATGCAGTCCCACATGGAAAATGTACCATGTCTGTTATGACCCACTAGGCGGGTTCTCCTCGGATGTGGAACCAAAATGATGCCACCCTACCACATAGGCATAGCTATTAGGTTTCATGGCCTTCGCCACCTTTGCACGCCCATAGGTCTATACCACCCACCAGTGACCGCCGCCCCAGACCACTAGGTCCTCTTTGGTGTTCTGATTCTTCATCTTTCTGTTCCATTGAGCTTATCGAATCTCCTAAATCGCTATTGCGGCCTTGAAGACACATCACTCTCAATTCTGTGGATCGGTCACAGGGAAAAAAAGATCTCAAAAATGGTACAAACTAGCATTTTTCATGTCGGCTCAAATTTCTTCCTGTTATATAAAACAAATATCATATAAAATTATAAATTTGTATTATATAATATACCCTTTTTCTTCCACAAATATAACCATCCCACATTAACGATTTTATATCATGTTAACTTCATTTTGAGTTAACATGCATTCATCATTTATATGAACAAACGTGGAAAATAGAGAAATATCTTAACATTTAACCCCTGCCTGACAAAGGATATTTCTCAAGGATGATCGTTCGTCATATTTCATCAATCTTTGATCCCAAATATGCTATCCAAGGGTGTCTTCACCATCATATGATTCACCAAAATTCAGTATTGGTGATTTTTCCCCTCTTATTTTTTCGTCACCAACCACCAATGCATCAAACCCATTCCAGGATTGTGCCAACAATCATTCAATGCTAGTTTAGTTATTAATTGGTGAAAAGTAAATAAGTGTTTCAGATGTGCATTGTTGCAATGTAATTAGTTTGATACATTAATATGTTATTTTAATTAGATTTATTGTCACCTCATTGATGCATTGTAACAATAACTTGATACTATTCAATTCTGAAGAAAACATTTAAAATTAATTTTTATTTTATTTTATTTTTTTCCTGAAAAGTCTGAGAAATATCTTTTTTCACTTGACCAGCACCAGTTGAGGTTAAATCTTTTTAATGAGATAATATCATTAAAGAATTAACAGTGGTCTTGAATTTTTAATCCATCTTATATTTTTTGAGTTATGAGTATTTTAAAATAAAATAAATTTTATTTTAATGATTTTATTTACAATGAAATCCAAAAAATCCAACTTTCATAGCCAAACCATTCCAGCCAATGTTGGGTTCCCCCAAATGTTAGTATAAACTCATGACTCAAAGGTTCACTCAAATTTCTAATCCATGTTACCCTTTAAGAGATATAATAATGTTAAAATAAAATTACGTCATTCAGTTATTTTATTTACAGCAAAAACAAATTTCCACGGTTGACCCACACCGACCAATTTTAGGCACCGTATATGGAAATAATAACCTCACGAGGTCAATGATGGACTCAAATTTCCGATCACTCCCACCTCTTTTGACTTATAAGGTTTTGAAAAATAAAACAATTTCATTTATTTTTTTATTGTTTTTTCTATTATCTTTTTTTCTCACGAGAAGAATTTTCCCACCAAACATATGTCTCTCCTAGGTAACCCCGTTATCCTCAAAGGAATAGTTATCTCATTTTTCTAATCTAGACACATGTTTATGTTTTATTCCACATTTTATAGAAAATATCATAGTAGGGTTATTCAAGACATAATAGTTTTTGAAGGATCATTCTAGGAACTCTAGGCCTTAGAATCACATTCCATCTTAGCACCTGGTCTCAAAATAATCTCAATTAATTTTAAAAAATCATTGAATTTTGGGGTATGACATTACTCCCCCCTTTAGGTATTTATGACCTCGTAATCAAAATGAAGGGATAATAAAAAGGGTGTAATAAGAATATATCTGAGCCCTCTACTACCATATATTCTCTTAGATATTCTCATGATTCCAAAAACTAACAATAGATGAATTGACCAACCAGAAAGTATCATCTCCTATCGATCTTCAATCTCGACTGGCTAATCCATGAAGGGAACCCCTTCATCAATCACAAGATCACTGTGGTTGATGAATTGATAAGGTTCATGAACATATCTCTTTAGTTTTTATTCATGGAAGAAATCGTGAAACCTCTCTAACTATGGCAGTAGACACAGGCGGTAAGCCACCTCATCCAATCTATGCAGTTTCTGGAATGTTCGGATGAACCTATGAGATAACATTATGCACAATAAAAATCTATGTTTCCATCATTGAGTAGATACTCGTATGAATAAATTTCCCTACTTTTCGAACACCAAGGGTCTCTATCACCTATCAATATAGGTCATTCATTGGCTCTGTGTAGTCTTTATCCACTCTCGGATAACCTGCACCTTCTCAGTGGTAGCCTCTTCTATATCTAGACCCATGATTGTTGACTCCCCTAGGTCTGTCAAGCAAAATAGTGACCATCATGGCATTTAATAATATTCCTCAAATGGTTCCATACTAATGGTGGAGTGGTAGATGTTGGTATACTCTACTGTCCCCAAGGATTGGTGGTCCTCCCAATCACAACCAATACCATGAACACAATCCTGATGCATATCCTCCAGGGACTGTACGACCTTCTTAATATGACCAAACATCTGTAGGTGAAAGGATATGTTCAAGAACAATTTTTTCCCAAACCCCTCATGTAATCCCTTCCACAATCAGGATTTAAATCATGCATCACAGTATGATACTATCATAGATGGGAATCCATGGAGTCAAACAATCTCATTCACGTATAGGCGTCTCAAGATATCTTATGAACCTTGTTCTCAAATGTGTAGGATGTGGGCCAATGTTGTGAGTCGTTCTAAAATCACCTAGATGGTGACATTAATTAAAGCTATATGTGGTAATCCTATCATTAATTTCATTAATATCACATCCCACATTTACTCTAGTACCTCTAGGGGGATACCAAAACCTACTAGAACCTGGTGCTCATCCTTCACGTTCTGACAAGTGAGGCACCTCGAGAGAATCTATCCCACTGCGTTTTACTTCCCTAGCCACCAGTACTGATATCGTAGGACCTAGAACATCTTCTCCACACCTATATATACCACCAATGTGGATTCATGGAACTCCCTCAACACCTCCTCCCACAATTAATATTGTACTATGGTGGGTTCACGTAAAAAGATGATGTGTTCCACACCTTTTGAATATCCATTAGGGGAATTTCCTAGGGATATCTGGGCACATGTAGTCTCGCAGCTGGAATCACTGAGTTGTACCTCCCAAAATCTCTATAAGAGTGGAGGGGAAAATACAATAAACTTATGGTAAGTTTTCTCTTCTCTATCCACAAATGATATCCAATGTGAGGTATACATCAACGAGGCCCCGTTTAGTAGCTTTAAACTCGATCCCTTTTTGAGAGAACGTTCCCCAACATTCCCCTTCCCAATAGTATATACTATCTAAAAGTCATAATATTGGAGGAAATCTAGCTAGCATAACTGAATCAGATTTAGATCTTTTTGAGAAAAGATATACTTAAGACTCTTTTGGTCAGAGTATTCAATAAATTTATTTTCCATAAGACAGTGTCTCCAAATATTTAGTGAGAAGACTACCCCTTCCAACTCATGGTCCGGAGTCGAATAGTTCAAGTCATGTAGTCTCAACAATCGTAATCCACAAGCAATCACTTATTTCCCTTGCATTAGGACAAATCTAGGACTGGTTCTTGGTGCATCAGATTATATCACGTAGACAGTGCCCTCCCATATAAACCTAAATATAGGATAACTAGAAATGCTATTCCTCAGCTGCTAAATGCTCTACAGGCATCATTCAATCCACATGAAGGGTTTTTTAGTTCATCTAAAATGTCTTCATTGGTTCTTCCACTCTAGAAATGATGGGTTAAAATCTATAATAGTACCTAGAAAACCCATGGAAACATTTTTTCTCGGTAACGGTCTTAGGTGGCTCCAATAAAAGCACTTCCTTGATTTTTTATGGATCCACTTGTACTATAGCCTCTAAGATGACATGTCCCATGAAGTGGGCCTTTTGTTTCCATAATTCACACTTCAGGGGATTTTTGTAATTCTAGTTCTATAAGAGTGCGTACAGAACCATCCTCAGGTGTATCACATTCTCATTATGGGATTCTAATTACACTATGATTTATTCAACTAATACCACTACAAACTGATATAAATATGGCTGGAATATCTTATTCATGCGTCCCATGAACACTGCTGGGGGATTCTTCATGACCAATATAATAAATAAGTACTCGTAGTGTCCATAGTGACACTTGAGATCTGTCTTCGTGATGTCATCCACTATTAATCTAAGATCATGATAACCCGATCAGAGTTCTATCATCAATAACAATCCTGCTCCCTTCAAGTAATCGAAGAGGTCATCAATCCCTAGTAGAAGATACTTACACATCACAGTCACCAGGTTTAGGCTTCAGAAGTCCTCTCACAACCACAATATATAGTATACCTTCTAGGAATACAACTCTAGGGTTCCCATTGGTATAGGCTAGGCCTTATTATCCCCATTCTCTACATATCCTTCAATATTACCCTCATATCCTTTAGCTATAAGTCATCAAAAAGATATTCAATTGTAGACATCAATGCCATCATGGGGTATATATCAATTTAGAAGCCTACCTTTATATGAGGTGGTAGTCCTGGAATGTTCTTTGAAAAGACGTCCTCGTACTCATCCAATGCAATAGGGAACTGAAAAATCAAAACATCTACTACTACATGGCTATGGATGGCCACATGTTGCATCCCCCTTCCCCTATCATTCAGCTCCCTATGCCTTGTGTGGAAAACATTGTGGTTGTGGTTGTAACATGAAAAATGTATACCACCTCATGCTGCACTCTGAGCCCCTCTTCCACATCTACCGCCCTACAAAAGGCTCGTGAATAGAACCTCCATCTCGTAAAGTGGTGTCCTCGTTAAGCAGAAGACTCCCGTCACCACCACCATCCAATCCTCATGGATCTGAGAATCTGTTTCTCCCTTGAACCTATGAGGTATCCGGCTCTACATCCCGTGTAAGGAACTGATTCTATGTGAATCTCCTACTAGTATAGCTGATAGTATCATCTGACCGATGGGTAGTGGTATATGTGGGACACCACTCAAATGTACCATTTTGGGAAATGGTCCATGCGCTAAAGGCTCATCACACTATGGTCCGTCTTCATGGTCATGCACTAGTATCCTGGATTTCTGTCTATGTGGAGGCATTTTGAAGGGTATCAAGATGAACCGGGAATAATTTACTATACCTTACGAGGTGACTTTGGCTCAAAATCATCATGGGAAAATATTCCAAGATGAATGCAACAAGTGTTTACAAGTACCATGTTGGAAAACATAATTCAGGGTTCTGGTGTATGGATGTGTTATCCTCTTCACCATCACTTGACTCCATGGCTTGGAATCCAATCTCAAAACACATAAAACTGGTGCCCCCAATAATTTACAAAATCTTAGTTATTTTGGAAGAACTTGACTTCTGTGATACCAATTTGTCACGACCTATCTCCTATGGCTCATGCTATGACATCCATAATGCCGCCTTCCATTGGCCAGGGGATGGTGACTAGCACAGAGTTGGTATGTCCCAAAAAGTGAAGAAATTTTCATTTAAATTTTGTACACATGCACAAATCTCAAACAATGAAAAATAATCAAAAAGTAAACCACAACTATCACTGATACAACTATTGAGTGTAAAATTCTATATGAAAGTACAAAGGGGATAGAATACAATCCCAAAACCACAATGGAATGTAAAACTGACAATGACTGTCCACTGCAGACCACACCTAATGGGTATGTTAAAGTTAACTACCTGTAGCGATAGAAGTGCACACATCTGTCATGTCTCACTGGGCTCCACCTAGTCCCAGACCCCCAAAATCTCTGTCGAAGCATCGATAACCAACAAAGGACATGACACATGTAGGCTAAGCCTATGTCAGGGTGAGTAAGAAACTATTCATTAGGGGTCCCAAAACACAATAGAAAGAAAACCAAGAAATACCACAAAGCATGACCACACAAAAAGACAAAAATTAAAAGAAATATAACACAATTTCCAAATCATGGTATATAATGTAATATTATCAGTCATAGAGATGAGTCATCTTATACATATGAGGGACATACCCTTGATGATTCGTTGAGGAATGCTAGTATGATTGAACACTAAGATCTATTCATCTGCTTAACCATAGAGGTCTCTAATCTGGAGGACCAATGAGGTTGCTCGCCTGGAAAAACCCCTGAGGTCCCTCGTACAGTGGACCACTTCGTCTCTCATCTAACATACCACTGAATTCTCACATTTTTCTATCCAAGGAGGTCGCTCATCTGGTGGACCACTAAGGTAATTCGTCTGGCTGACGATGAATGCCTTCTCATCTTGAAGACCACTAAGGTCGCCCCTCTACTAAAGCACTAAGGTAACTCATCTGGTGGACCCCTGAGGTTGCTCCTCTATTGAACCACTGAGGTTTTCTCATCATATATTTCGGGGCACAAACTATTGTGGGATTCAAACTCTATAGCACAATTTATTATGGGAAAATGTACTCTTCAATCCATAAGTTGTAACTAGGCTGTCACAGAATCTCACATAGAGTATTCATAATTGACCACATTGTTGAAAGGGTCCCAACACAATTGATGGGACATAATTTAGATGTCTATGACTTAATGATATTGGAGTTTTAGTCAACAGTGGCCAGGATTCATCTGGACTTGGTCAGACATGGTCAGACCGACCTGACCAACCTAGCCCAGGGGTCCCGCATGACTCGAACCGGGCCGGTTATGTAAGGACCAGACTGGTCTGTTCGACCCCATTTGACCTTGCTAGACAGTATCCAATTTGGTTATGGTTCCAGCCCGTTATGTCACCAGGTGACCTGGTCATCATTCTAGGGCCTGGTTTGACATGCTCGGACAGGTACTTTCCTACTGGGCCTCCTTGTATCTTGGTTTTCTATCTGACCTGGCCCAAAATATTGAATAGGTATTCCTCCTGCATGGGATACCAAGTGGCATGTTCTCTCCCTTTGGCTAGGCTTGCATTGGAGGGTTGAATTTTCTCCATCACGAGCCACCCAGTGGCCTGGTTTGTTCCACCGGACTGACAAGATGTTTGGTTCAGCCGACAACTCTATTTGGTCGATCAAACCTAGATGCGGTGGGTGATGTAACCCTCCCCTCTGACACAATATCATGAAGCTGCCTGCTAGCTTTGTGTGGCCGGACAGGGGCTCGGCTAGATCCAATTAACGTTGTCCTGCATTGACCATGTGGCGTGGATGTCGCGACCTGCTGGGTGGGATGCTTCTCCAATGTGGCGCCTGAACGGTGCCGCCTTTCGACACTGCCACAGACAGCAGTGTTCATGGCCTTCGCCACATCAGTGCACCACCAGGGTGTGCAACCACATGCTTTTGGCCGCCTACATGGGCCCCAATCACCGGTCGATAGCACTGCTACCAATGGTGTCGAATGTGAACTATTGTGTCCGCTCCGGTGGTCCGATTCTCGAACTATCTGCACCCTCAAGAATTTCGGATAACCTCTATCCCAACTTTGTCCTCATTGTCACATAACCATCTATTTGGGGGGTTGGTCACAAATAATAAATGAAATCTCAATTGGATCATTTCATCCTTTGTCTATGTGTTCTTGTATTTGTTCATGTTAGTGGAAACACAAATCATATAAAATTTAAAAACTCCATGATTTAATATCCCCTTTCTTCCCTCATATTTTACAACCCCCATGGACAATTTAATGATGAGTTATATATTTTGTGAGTTAACCCATGTTCATCATTAAAAATAATGAATAGGGAAAAGTGATAATTCAATTAAAATTAGACCCATGCCTGGGAAAATAGATTCCCCGTGGATGATTATTCATCATATTCCATCGATCTCTGATCCAGAATCCACTCTCCTAGGGTGTCTATTTGGTCAACCAATTTGACTATGTTCCCCATTGGAGAGGTTTTCCTTCCATGTTCATTGTTTCCACCCACCAAATCCTCCGAGTATTTCTATAATTGTTCTATCAATCCTATATATCTTGTCTGGGAATTAATTGTCAAAATGAGAATCATCATTCCTGTTATGTTTTCGTTGCATCATTGAATCACCAACTCATTAATGAGGTTCATTAATGAGATATATTTTCGCATCATTGTAGCACTACGGTGCTGGTGTTCCACTAATAGATGATGAATATAACAATTAAAATAACTTTTTATGGTTTTTTTGAAAATTATAAAAAATAACTTTTTCCCTCGACCCACACCGGTCGAGGTTAAGTCCTCCTTAAAGAGAACACCTCATTATGTACTCCATGGTGGTATCATATTTTTAATTCATGTTATCAATTGAGATTCATGATGATTCTAAAATAAAATATCATTTATTTGAATTATTTTATTTTTAGTTATGACCAAAAAACCAACATTTACAGCCCACCCATGCCCGACGATGTTAGGATCCACCTAAAAGAATCATACCCACGCAAACTCAATAGTAATCTCATATTTCCAATCTGAGTTTCCATTTAGGAGTTATAAGGATTTGAAAATAAGATAAAATTATTCAATTATTTTTTTTACGACCACAAACCATTTTCCACGATTGACCCAGGCCAGGAAATGTTTGGCTCTACTTAATGAATGGTCTCATGAGCTCAACGGTAGACTCATATTTTCAATTTGAGTCACCATTATTTATTTATAAGGATTTTAAAAATAAAATAATTTTATTTAATTATTTTAGTCATGGTTATAACATTTTTATGTTTTCTCACTAAAGACCCACAACGACTAAACATAAGTCACTCTGAGGCCAAACCTGCCATCATGAATGCAATAGAGCCTTTGGATTTCTAATCCATACATGTTTTTAGAGTTATGCATCTAATTTAGAAAAAAAACTCACACTCACTATTTATGAATTAACTTTTTTTGATGATTTAATCTAGGGACTCCAGGCCTCAGAGTCACACATCTCCTTAGTGCCTGGTCTTGAAATTATAAAATTTAATTTTCAATATAAAATCATAAAATACACATGAATTAAAAGCTACCTCAACACAATTTCATTATAATGGGTTTTCCAATAATCAATGTATGCAATCCAATCACACACATTGGTAATGATCCCATGTAAGGAGTCAATTACACATGTTCATTGATGGGAACAACTAATGACATTAAAAACATTAGGTGTTCCAATTGGTAGGTATGGCCTCATGATCTCACCTGTATGGTCCACCATGTGATATCTTTTTGAGAAGAAGTCTCAATGATTATGATCACCCTTTACCTAATAGTCAAACATATACTAATTCTAGTTAGTAAGATGTATCTTTACCATAGAACCATGGTTTAGGATATAGTCATATTATCTCAAGGTTCTCATTATATCATGAGATATGCTATAAACTTGTCATATGTTAATGATTCTATGGAAATTACAATTAAATATTTGATGCATAAATATCTATAGTATAATGGTATGTGTAGATCAGTTACACAAAACTATATAGATGATACGTTAATCAAATGTACTATATAGTTGGGTATAGGGAACCCACTATTGCAACACACCATCATTCACCAGATCTATCTTACTAACCAAACCTATTATCTCTCAAATGATTATGATCACGTTTTTTCTATGCCCGGACTTTAGTTGGTGTGTGCTCCATGTTTACACCATGTTAAATTCCTACTATATTCCTCACAAACAGCATGAGAAATACTTAACTAGATAAATAATCTCCATTTATTTTTATTTTTTCCACTTTCATAACAATACATAATGTATAATAAGTCTATAAAAATTTACATTATGGTAATAAGTTACTTACTAGGTGTGATTACAAAAACAAGAAAAAATCATTCTATTTAACTGCTTCTTAGCTACCTTAGAGGATTAAATATACTCAATGCCTCTTGGTATGGCTACCACTCACACAAATGAGAATATCTTGATCATTACCTTAGACAAACTATGATACTTTATCACATTGATCTAAGAAATACTAATTTGTGTCCCCTCAATATTAGCATCATATCATCACAACTTACTAGGTACGTATCTTTTTTACATTATGATGTACATTTATATGGTTATGACTACATCAATTGCGATTCTAATTGATATAATTGATATGTGACTTTTATATAGTATATCCTACAAAATATATACTCTTGTAATTATCATGACATTTGCGACTAATCTTGCACTAAATGAAATTTGGATAATCTCCACCCATGTCTAGAACATTTCAAACTGGAGAGATAAATGGAATGTGACATTACTTACAATTACTTACATGAATTGGCCCATCTTGTATTTTTCAATAACATGTTGCAATATGTGAGATCTACTAGGTCTAAGAAACATGTAAATCAACCTTAGTAGATATTGGTTCTTCAAACAAAGGATTCTACTTTATGTAATTCATTAAAGATTAAATTTCATCTTGGTATTAAAAAACTATGAAACAATTATTTTTATCCATATGTTACTGAACGTATGTCCTTGGAAAATATTGGGGCCTCAAATAAACTATGATTCACACATGGAAAACATTCACTTAAAATTAATATTCTATTGTCATATTTCATAATAAAATCTTAAAATAGATTTTGGTATCTTGTATCCTATTTTAAAATTATTTTACATGACTATCACAATATAGTTTTGTGGTATAAGAACCATCCATGATGGGTAGTAGTAAAACATTCTCATTAAGCTGACCAACAATATTAGCAATGAATAGTAAAGTTAAAATGGATTTATGTTAAATTAAAAGGTGTTACTAGTTGATCATTATTGGTACTTTTATTATTTTATAAATATATATTTTCACTCGAATACCCACCATAGTATTCAAAATAATAATCTACCTTTCACATTGATTCATAGAATCTGTTATTGGATTTTAAACATATCCTTCAAACCATAGATAGTTTCCATATACTTCCTACATATTATAAACATTATTCATAATGAATAATTGGTCACCCAAAATGGTGAATATAAAACAATTACAATGGTTTTAACCCTCCAACATAGTATCTATCTTTATGTCACTCTTATTACACATGTACTAGAGGAACATGTTCTCATGACAACTACTTGTGCATCTTAACAGTTACCGAAACCCTAGTCATTATTGCTCCCAGTATCTCAAATAATTTTTCGAACCCTCTATTATAAATTTATTCCACCACATGAAATCAAATTTAATATCTTATGGACTTATGTAATATCATAGAAAACTATTAGTGTAATTTTATTAGATGCAAATTGTGTTTTTCTCCATGAATGTTTTTTTACAACCTGAGAAACTATTTTCATCTAAAAAAATTTATTATGACATTATGGATTTCCAAAATAATTTTAGTCTTATTATATTCATAAGTAATTATATTTTTAAAATGGTTTGAAGAGGTCACCATTATATTTGATGAACTTTATGAAATATTATGGAATTTTCTACAAGTTTCTATATTGATACTACATACATCATTACTCATATGGATATAATGTGAATTTTGGAATTGATTCATGGTACATTTTGTTGATTATGGTTCAAAATAGAAGACATCATCATCAATAATACTCATTAATTTCAATACAGTTGTGTGGATAATGTAAATTTCATTAAGGAATTACTCCATGCTACATTATCATGATCGATGAATGCTGATATGAAATTCCCAAGAATATTTTATCTTCTATCCATAAAAGAAATCACATTACAATTCCTTAATTAATTAAAGCAGTATTATAATTTATATATACCTCTATTTTACTCTTGGAATTTTTCACACTCTCTAGAATAAATAATTTTTAAATCATTTTTCCATAACATTATATTTAAAATTTTCTTTTGACAAACTAAATATGTTTATAATACCAAAAACATAAAATTTTACTGATATTAACTTCCAAACTAAGTATATAATGAACATATATTTTTAGTCTTACATGATAATGAATTATCATTCCATAAATGTACAGAAATATTTCATTCCTATATTCATCAAGTATTACCTACTATTCAAGTATTACTGAACTATCGATTGAGTAATAGATACCCTATAAAATTTCATTCTGGAACATGGAATAATTACACATTTATTCCAAATGGATCATGAGATAAATATTTCGTTAATAGAAAATTGTATTTCATTAAAAATAATTTATCATGGAAATATATAAGTCATGTACTTCTCACCCATGACATTGAAATCACCCATTCTCAACCACATGGATAATAAACCTAACTTCTAGTAACACTTCTATACATGGTTACTATTTTTAAATACACATATTTGAATTTAAGTATTTACTAAATTCCGATAGTGAAATTTTGAAATAATACAATTATTTGAGCAATATACCTGAACAAGAATCATATACTTTCTTATATTATTCAGTTTATTACAATTAACATACATAGTTTATACCATTATATGTAGTGCATATATACTCCTTTTAATTTTTATTTTATTTATGGAAAGTGCTAATATGATTTTAGAGTTACTTTCCATTACCCTTTTCATATTTTCTATCAATTTTTTTTATAAAAATTAAATTTGAATCTGTCTTTTATGTTATTTTGTACTTGGAGGACCTTATAAAAATTAGTAATAATGAATTAAATAAATAAAATTAATTTTCATACCTAAAATTATATATGATTAAATGGGTGAAAATTATAGTAGTAAGGAATCCATTTAAATAAAATGACCAGTCATTCAATTTAAACATTCTAGTGTAATAATCAACTTATTCATAACATTCTTCGCATTATCCTTGGGGACTTCTAGGAGATTAGACTTCATGTCATATCACCAATGTCCTAATGTAGTGACAAAAACTACAATCAGCCGCTGATGATATCATTTAGAAATATCCATAATATGTATTACACATGAGTCTCTTGTAAGGATACTTCCAACCCTCACTTCTTGAGGTTTCATAAGAGCTGTTGGGTACACAGGCACAATCAATTTTACAATATCATAGTATTCTTCACAAGTAATATTATAACTAATGAATACAAAATTATGTGCGGAAATGACATTTTCCCATTAGTTATCACTATATTTCATATCGTATAACATTAAATTGTATAAAAAATAACATTTATATTATATTTTTATTATTTATCTTGATTACAGATTTATAAATTTTGATTAATTTTTTATATCATTAAATGTATCCCACTATATTACCGAATCATAAGAACCATTTGTACTATAATTGGCACACTATGTTTGTTGTGTATTATAAAATTAGGGATCCTTGATCCTCCCCTAATTGTATACAATCTATTTCTACACCACTAATCAGATGGTTCTTTGTAGGTGTTTTGTTGTACAAAGACAATAAATCATGGTTTGTTGATCTATTGAGTGATGTACTATATTCTAAAATAATTACATCATATACTCAAAACATTCCTTTAAAATTATATCAAATTAAATATTGATAACACTCTCTACCAATTTTGTTACATGGATTGACCACTCTCATATAACTCCACGGTAATAAGAGGAACCCTCCGCTATAGGAGAAAAATCATCTCGAACACCATGTTTTGTCCAAATTCAAATCATGGAAGATGGTATTGACATATATTTTTTAAGGATATTATTATTTTTATGTGATGAATGAAATCATTTTATATTTTTAATAATTTTCTATGTGATCAAACTCACAACTTAGTATTCAATAAATATAAAAATTCCTTTTGTCACATGTATATTTTATATATGCATTCTTGATTATTGTTTATGTGTTCATGAATTAAATATAAATACACCTAAATAATCAACCATAGAAAAGTAAAATGATTTTTTGATCATTTAAATATGATGAAATATTTTAATGGGAGATTAATTACATTGTCATTGTGTAAATAAGAAAGTCTGATCAGAATCACTTAAGAATTTTATAACATAAAAAATTATTATTTTCATTTTAATGGGTAATAAATGATCAAAATATAGTATATTATTCATTAATCACATAGTTAATATTCAGTAAATAAATAATTACATTAAATATATGACAATATTTAATTCTTATGATGAATATGATGAATAGACAAGTTGATAAGGCCAATATGAAGACCAATTCCAATGGCCCCATCACAAATCCTTTCTGTAAAATTAAGAAGGCTATTAAAACATGATGTTATTTTCTTATCATAACATTATTTATATATATATAAATTAAAAAAAACAAAATGAATTTTGTAGGAATGTACCTTATTATACTTCATTATATGTTCATTAATTAATTTTTCTGGGTTTCTTCAGTGGTATAAAATACAATATCTCAATTACATATGTGTATATTAACACTATAACCAAATCAGTAATAGAAACATTACATGAAGTCGAGTTTATTATTCAATATACTAAGAAAGGTTGATTCTTGCATCATTTTTGAGAAACAAATAACATATGATTTCCATGTGAATGATTATTTTTTAACAAGTTGTTGATTTTAACAAAAAACTAGTTCTTCCATATGTTCACTAGAAAAAATGACAAATTTTTCATGCTTTTAGAAAGATTTTTTTGTGGTTTCTTATACTCACTTAATAGTTCAACGATAATTGAGGCATATGAAATATATGATGATTATAAAAATTAAATACATTTATGCAGTTATTGTATGATAATTTATTTTCTATAAAATCTAAAAGGGAACATCATGTATATACCAGTGTTGGTATTTATCCCTTATAAAGAGAATCACCTGTGGTGTTATCGACATATTTATTTCAGACAATGAAAATTATAGAAATAAATTTCTTCAATTTTTTTGGAATTAGTTCCATAAAAGAGAGTGCACTATTACAAGGAAACTAAATTGGCAAATACACATCAAATGGCTCCTCTAAGTAATTTTGGAATGTAAAAGTGATGTATGAAATATTATGTTTTAGAAGATATATGATACTTTATGATGGTATGACAATGAATATATTGATGAAGAATTAATCAAATAATATAATATAGAATTCAACAATAAATAATAAAATATTATCTTATTCATTTAATAGAATCAATGAATGTAATCAGTATCTATTAGAAGTATTACATGTTTACATTGATTAGAAAATATTTTTTTGGAGCAAATCATAAATGCACATCTTATACATCAAAGTTTTTTTGTAATTAGTATCAATGTGATAACTTGAAAAAAATACATTAAATTTCATGAGATGATTTTAAACTAATGAATATATAACATAATCTTCAACAAATTATAAGTAAATATCATATTACTCAGAGTATGATGGAAATCCATGATGACATAAGTTCATGTTTTTGGATGCATTTATTTTTTCAAGATATAAAATACTTGAATCATGATAAAAAAATTGTGAATATAAGTAACTATCCTAAATAATGTTTCTGATATTACAAAGATAAAAAATATTTAAAAGTGGAAGTTAGGATATATATAAAATTTAAATAAAATGGTTTACTTGTATACTTGAAATAATGGGTTCAGATTAAATTGGATTTCTGGAATGATAGAGAAGAACATGCAGTGTCATTGGAACATCTTTAAAAAGTGTATGTCGAACAAAAATAATCAAGTGAATCATACTTCTTAGGAAGGATTAATCCATAATGAAGGATTTATATTCACCTTGGCCATGGGTAAATTATTCAGAGAAAAGAATAATTCCTACATGATCAGAGTAAATAGAAATAATTTATGAATAAAATGAATAACTAAAATTCAATAATGGATTCCATGTATCAATGTAATAAAATGTATTACTATTTTTATAATATGGTAGGGAGTCATGTGAGATGATTCTTGGGTGGTATAATCATGATACCAATAACAATCAACTAAAAATACCATGTCTGCATGACTAAATGCATTATAATTTTACATTTCATACCTAATTTCATTGATTTTTTAATTTCCCACTAGATTTCAATACTAAAATTCATGGAAGGTGTCTATATGATTAAACTAGAATAAGATGATGAAACCACATGATGCTAAATTTTTTTATGTTATTGAAATCTAGTCTAGGAATAATGTAATCCACATGATCATAGAACATTCCTTTGGATGAAATCAATTCCATGTGTCAAACATTGTTTAGTTGGAGCGCCATTATTTTCCAAGGGAAATCTGTTCAAAAACTTATATACAATTTAATTGGTATTATAGTTAAATAATAACATGGGGAAAATAAATCTCCATTGACTGACTTAAAGAATAAGAAATTTTTCAAGGGAATAATATCTAAGGTGGTATATTTATTGGATTCTTTGAAATATTCAATCATACATATACGAACATTGTATTGAAAAATAAATGTTGAAACAATTCAAGACAAAAATTAAAGCTACTATAATATGTCACCAATCTATCAAAGTATACATGAAAATTACAATAAGGCCACTAAGTCGTGATTTGAGTGATATATTATTTAGCAATGGATATATCACATATGAAATTATATGTTTAGTGAATGAAATTGAAAAAAATTATTTATATTTGGAAAAAAGTAATTCTACCTAGGAGAAATGTAATAAAATTAGTCAAAACTATTTTATTGTACTTGTGTATGTAAAAAAGATATATACCTGTTATGTGGAGAAGAAAGGATAATAGTATTAATTGGACATAATCTAGTATTTCTTTAGATCAATTTGAAATATTTTGTAGTAATGGTAAGGGTGATGATAAACTCAATCACATAAAAGTTATTCATATCATAATCTAAAATACCCTAGTATTTTGATGCTTTTGATGTTTCTATGTTTACATTAATTGCAACAATATTTTCTAGTTTGAGGATTTTCTCAAACCATGTTATTATTTATCAGTATGACTATTCATATACTAGTACTAACCAATATTAATAGTTCTATTAGTGTATAAAATGGATGTACATAGAAATTCCATCTTTTAAAACGTTTTACTCAATGGAAAAGAGGTCACATATAGGAGAATAACCACATAGTTTAAGTGTGGAAGACCCAGCAGAAAAAGCTGTTACACTACAAAATCATGATCAATATCATGTGAGAGCTAACAATGATCGTTATCATATTGGATCTAGAGAAGGTGGGAGTGTTGTAATATTGGGTTCGTTATACCCATCATGAAAAGAGATTTTGGATACCATATCACATATAAAGTGAAATATATATTATGCATTTTTATAAATAATCTTTGGATAATTGAATGTCAAATATACAATGATAATGTCTATTGATTAATTATTATATGAAATGGTCATAAAATACCCCATGCTATAACGATAACCTTGAGATACTGTGAAATTAACATAAAAAAGGTACCTTTGAGTTATAAACGTCATACTAATGAGAAAACTTTTATGTTGGAATACCATGTTCTGGGGCTCATTTATATTGTGACATCTTCTCATGATGTTCACACGTGGTGATATCTAGTTGTGAGATGATGAGGAATGTCCCTCCAATAGGAACACTGCATGGTATTGCAATCATTGGTTTTTTATATCATGGAACATGTTTATTGATCTTGTAACATGAGATTATTTTCAATGTGTACCATTGGGTATTATACATTGATGTATTGAAAAAATCATCATATTGAAATCGTGGTTTGGTATCTTTTGTTGGGTGTGTCAATGGGGGCATGATATCGGTCGAATAAAGAAGAATTTATTTTTCAAATCTAGGATGAAAAGATTAATATATAATGGGGCTTGATTGATCCCGAAGAAACAACCTTTATATACAATTGGAAAATATTGTAGCAATGTAAATCCATCTGGTTAGATCAATAAAATAAAATGAAGGGTAAGGGGGATGAAAAAAGAATTCATCCTTATTTATTAGATATCTAAAGGAAAAATATTATTTTTCAAGTTTTGTGTTCATACATTGGTTATCAATTCTACAACAATTGTCATATCTATAATGGATTTTAAATCATTATAGACTCCAATCTTATTTTCTGGATTTTATTCACTTCTATCGAGGTAAGTATGTGAAGGTCACACACAATAGATTATCCAAGTATCCTCCCAATTTAGTTGAATAGGTTTTTCTAACATGTTGTGACCAAAATTTGGTTCCATTATTTGACTAATATATCGAAAAATGATTAATAAATAAATTTTATATTAATATATATTTGTATAATTGAGTTGAATTTAATAATTATATGTAACTATTAATTCTGTAAATAGAAGACAAATATGAATCAAATGAATAATATTTCAATATTACATGTTCATTTGATATTAATAAGGAATTATGATTAAAGTTAAATGAATTGAGTTTGCAACAAAATATATATTAAATATATAACATGTATGTGATAAAGCAAGTAATAATATTGAAATATATTAGTTCATTGGAATTATAAATTTAGTGGAAGGTAAATAAATTGGGGATACGGGAACCAAATATGAATTTTTTAACATCTTCTATATAGAGGACGAGGGATGCTCTTTCCATGTACTGATCACAATAATAAATCCAAATTTTATATCTCCTATACAACTTTATAGAAAGTGACACATGGCCTAGGTGGTGGGATCAATAACTCCCTTAGGCATTGGAGGTATATTGATGTGGTGATTATCAAGGTATCAAATTTGCCACTGATTTTTTTCACTAGAACCCAGAATTTGATGTATGTCAATGAATGACATTTTGGTATAAGTGAAGGGTCTATATAAATACAATTTCACATAAAATTAAATACATAAAATACCTTTTTAAAAATTAAGACAGACACAACATCATATATTCATTAGAGATATTTCCTTGAAGAATCAGAAGGTGAATTCCTCTAGATAATCCATTAATCCATCAATAATATGTAGGGGTGCTGCTCACCAATATCTAGGTGGCAGCGCGATGATCTGATGACTCCTTCAACCATTAAATGATCCCCGCATGCCATTTTTTCAATGTAATAGAGTTATAAAATATGAAATTTAGGATCTAAAGAGTCACTCTCTAGGTGATTCTATAGAGAGTAAAATATATAATGGATATGAATTGTCATTGGAAATTCCCTCTCATATACTATTTATATAGTGTATTGAAATAATAATATATCGTTTCCCCAACCCCCAAATTATTAGAACTATTTAAACTACATATTATACAACGTTTATGATTCACAAATATTATTATCACTTTCTAATAATATAATAAATATGTTACGTGATTGTAATAGAGACATTAACTCGACTCGTATTTCCGGAAAATATTAAACAAATCATGAATATTTTAATCAAATAATAATTCAAATAATATTTTCGTGGAATTACATTAAAACATATAAATAAACTAAATAAATAAATTCAATTCAAATTATTCATACTATGATTAATATGAACTTATTTATTCCATTGGTGATCATATTTCCTTGGAAAAAACCTAGACCTCATAGGTGGGCCCCACAATGACCTATATAACAAGTCAACTTAATAGTAAAGATTATTGAATATGATATTGTTTTTGACCCTCACAAACCTCATCTCGATAGTTGTGAATCCTATTCATTGACCAAGAGTTGGATTTATCAACCCATCATTGACCCTACAGAGATAAGGATAGTCATAGCCGTGACAACCAACCTTCTAAAATCCATTGTGTAATAAAATATCATTATCATTAAAAATTTCATTAAGCATGACACATACATATGTAATCACTTCTTTTGATACTATTTGTTTATTTAACCAGAGGGATATACCTTTGGACTGCCATGGCCATGTATATGTCAAGAGACTACTATCCTGATCTAGGACAGATGTGATATATAAATTCCTTAACCTAAAAGTGAAAAACACATTCTTGATCACTCAACCAATTAAATACAACCAATGATTCATCCAAAATTACCATCCTCCCCACGATTTCATTATCATTATTTTTTTATTGAATCAATGTACTTTTTCAAATGGCACACATTAATAATGTTCTGAAGTCTGCAGACCATTACAAATGTTCATAGATAAAAACGTCCAATGAAATACAAAATGTGTAGTGTTCCAATTGGTGGTTATATAATCATGATCTCACTACTAGAGTTCACCATGTGTGAAATTTGTGAGAATATGTATCAATGTTTATGAGCCCCCATAACCGGATTACAAAACATATACTATGTTCAAAAACTATATCTATCTAAACCACATGAAACATATTTATTATTAATTTCAAGTTTCTTATGGTTATCATAATGGGAATGTATCTACTATAAATTTTATATATTCTAATTAATCTATTTGAATTCCCATTAAAAAGTGGATGCATAAATATATACACTATAATGATAAAAATACTACATATATATATATGACTATATGCATGATATGGTAATAATAAGTACAACATTTTTTATAGGTCACCAATTATAAAAAATTCCTAGTTGCACTATATCAAACATCCTAACAATTTTTGTTTTATCAATCATGATCATGATTCTATTTTTTAGCATCATGACTTTAGTTGATTGGACTTCAATGATTTGATCGCATTGTTATCAGGTTATATGAGACCTCATCTCCTTTTGAAGAACTTATCAAGATATTTTAAACCTGAGTATATCCGTTTTTCAATTGTAATTTCATGAAATCATGGATATGATTTATATAATATTTTAAATTATGTTTATTATTTACATAAAATCTCAGATTCCATGAACTGGAACAAATCCTTGTGTTTAACTACATTAAAGATGCCTTGGAAGCTACAACATACTTTGTGTTTGTTGGTATGGATACCCCTAGTTTTATGATCCTATATTTCTAACCAACACATCATAACTATTATATTAGATCACAAATATAAGTAAGACTAGTTGTTGTCCACTAAAAAATAGTCTTACGTTATTCTATACTTAAAAAGATTATAACTTTTCTTCTTACTGAAGTACAACAAGATAGTTCTAATCGAATCATTGATGTTCTCCTAGATATTTTTTATATTACACTCTTATATAATATATCTAGGTAATATAATTAATTTTAGAAATCTTGGATTATGTTAGTGATCTATTTCAAAATTGTATAGATTACACAATACATTAATCTCTTCCATTTTTATAGGGATGTCAAATTGGGGAGATTATTACATGTGATAATGGTAACAATTGCACTCTTGAATTGTTCCAGATTGTATTTCTCAATACAATGTCACTATATATATTATTCACTTATTTTGAGAAACCATATGATCTACCTTAGTATATCACTTTCCCTAGAACATAAGATTCTTCTTTATTTCAATCACTGGGGAATAAATTTATTCATATTGTTTCTAGATAACGGCAATCCCAGTATATATTTTACTTTTGTAGCTAATCATATTTTACATGGAAAAAAATGACGCACTCCCACTAAACATAGGTAGACACATGGAAAATATTCCTCCCAAATCAGTATTTAAAGACCCTATTTCTTAATACAAGCCTAAACTAGATTTTAATAACCTGAAACCACTATTTGCATTATGTAACAGGATGATCCCTTTCTGGTTGCTTCATATATATAACTTCCATGATTGGTAGTCATGACATCCAACTGTCAATAAATTATCATAGAAAATATATATCTAATGTAATAATTCATGGGTTTTTTTCATAAATACTTTTTATAAGCACTCGATCATTACTGGTTTGGAAATATTACCATCCATGTGTTATCTCACTTGAATAATCACAGATGAATTCAAATTCAATAATCCCATTTTCACATTGATACATAGAATCCACTTTTTCATTTTATCAATCTAAGTTAATTTACATAAACATCATACATGTAGGAATTGTAATTCTGAATGATTAATGTTTCTCTGACCATAGTGAATGAATAACCAAAATCATGATTTTATCATTCCTAAAATTTTTGTTTTATTACATCATTAACAGTCCACAAGACTTGTGGAACTCATTCCTATGCCAAATAGTTCTACATTATTGGAATTGACTAAACCCAATCAGTATGGCTCCCACAACATCTAATATAGATGCAAAACCATTTATTGAGATTTTATCTCTAACATTTCTACATGTTTCACATCATAGGTAATTATTTATTATATAATGAAACAATTTGGAAAATTACATTAGATTCACCTTGTGTTTTACATGATGCTTGTTTGTTTCAATCCTAATAAAATATATACATATAAAAACATTTGTTTTGACATAATTGAATTTCCATCAGGAAATGAGTCAAATGTCATCCATTATTCATTATAGTTAGCCTATGGGTATGGGGTATCACAATTATATTCTAAAAATGTCAGGAAATATAAGGTAATATTCTATACCATTTAGCATTTATACTTATTAGATCATGACTCTGATGTATAAAATTTCTATTTAGGCATGTCTCCATGGTATATTATTTAATAAATGATTAACATGATAAAATTTTTTATGGATCCTCCTCTTTATCGTTAATATAATAATTTTGATAATGACATGTTCATTTAGAAACTAAACCATGCTATATTATATTGATCGATGATTTCCCCGTCATGAAATTCTTCAGCTTTCAATCCCTATGAAAGTCAAATATTCTACCCATCCAACTATTACACTTAAACTTATTATTATTGAGTAACATAATGGAATCTAATGAAAAATGATTACCACTACCTTTACCCATGGAATAATACATATTCAATTATTGATGTAATTCCAAAAGTCTTGTAAATTACCATTATTTCAAAAGGTTTTTTTCAAAACTAAATATATAATTCACTAATACCACAAGTGTTTATAATTTAAAAGGATAAATAAAAAAATTGGTAAATACTAGACACACAATTTCAGTTTTATTTAAATGGATTTATATTTCCACAATGGAGAAAATTAGTCATACATTTTATATTTATAAGGTATTTCCTATGATTCACGTGTTACTAAACAATTGGTAGACTATAAAACACCCTAAAAAATATTTATTCCTGAACCTGGAATAATGTATCCCATTGAAAAAAGGAAACGTCAGATAATGGTATTGATCATACGCAATAAAATTTAAACATGTATCATTTACATGCTAATATTTATGTCATGTGCTTCTCAAAAATTCCATTGGAATCACAATGTATATCTTCTTAGATAATTCACATTAATTATAGTAGTTTTTATATTCATAGGTAGTTAAAATAATTAAATACACATATGTGATTTTCATATAGTATTTAATACCCAATATGATTGTTAAGAACATTATATTGATGAATATACATGAACAATAAGTGAGAACATTCTTCATTAATTAAGTACTTTTTATTTAACATCCATATTAATTTTTTTATGTTATGAATTATAATAAACCTCTTGTTAATAAATCCTTTATTGGAATACATTTTGAATGTGCGTTTGCATTTATTTATGTTTCTCTTCACAAATTGGAATTCAATTTGATCTCCAAAAGATATAAATATTAAATGATTTATTTATATATATTATTATTTAATATAGGAACCATGACTAAAATGAATTGAAGCATTTACTATAAAAATATTAAATCTTTAATGTAAATTGAGAATGTAGTATACTAGATAAAAATTATAGGGGAAATGGAATCATTGAACTATCATAATATCTATATAAATTTACACATGTCTATGTGTCCATTGCCTTATTAATTTCATTATTGACTTTCTATTCTGAGAATACTAATAGATAAGTCTAATTGTTATATCATTGCTTTCTATTTTAGAGTCCAAAAATGGCATCAGATGCTGATGATTGCCTAAAATCCACAGGCCAATATCAGATTCGACCAACCCTTAAAATCCCCTAAAGAGATAAGGATTTTTATATCCTTGAAAACCATCCTACGAAATATTATAGTGTATTATAATATATTTTTCTTTCATTATCTGATAATGAAAGACACACAAGATTGTCATCATCATTTTATTTCTTTATTATTTTTTGATCTACCCTGAAGGAATTACATTTTGGATGCTTTGAAAAAAGGCATATAAAGGTATAAAAATCAGGATCAACTGGGCCTGATATATATTTGAATTCTTACCATAGATGTGAATTATCCTTTTAGGACCATTCAACCAATTTCAGACCACCAATGTCACACCAAACATAATCTAACTCGCCAGGATTTCATTATCATGGTTATTTTCATTAATCAATGTTCAAGATCCAATAGAACACACTTCTCAGTATCAGAGGTCGGGAGACAAATATACATGTCCATGGGTAGGAACAACCAATGTCACCCAAAACATGTTTCATCCCTATTGGTTGGTCTTTCATAATGATAATACAAATAGATAAAACCATGTACAAACTTCATGATAAGAAATATCAATACATCTGATCGCCCATATCATTATTATAGAACATCAACTTGTTCTTGTCAGTAAGATGTGTCTATATCATAGAAGGTTTTTTAAGGTTAATGTATCTGTATTTCAAGGTTCTTATTATATCATAGTATGTTTTACAACAATTTCATTTGTAAATTAATCTATGGAAATTTCTATTAAATAACGGACACCGAAATATCTAAATTATAATTATAAGAATATATCTTGTAAAAATAATTGAATAAAAGATATGGTAAAAAATATTATATTATTGTTGGGTAAAGAAATCCAAATATTTCAATTGATAATGGATGTATGATTTATTAAAATATGATTTTAAACATTATTTTTCTTTTTTGGGCTTAAAATGGTTCATGATTTTTTATTCCCTTTGATATCATAACATGTTTGTATTTCAAACTATGTAGCATCAAATTTATTACAACAAAGGAGAAATAAAACTTTTTTTCATTAAACTAATTGTTTACGATGTTACCCGAGGTTTAGTTAATTTACATGAAACCAATGGGTTTTTTGTTTCACAAAAATGAATAATTTTATTGATATTTTTTAAAAAAATATAATTTATCAAAATATTTTAAAATTTATGTCACCATTAATTAATCTTTTAAAAAATTTATTTCAACCTAGATCATATTTTTATTATATGATTGTTTTATTTATATCTTCTAATCTATAATACCATAATCCTAAAAAGTGTTAATGCCTAACCTGATACATAATGATATTCTCTTTCCCAAAAAAAACATATTTTACTTTAATTAATAAATATATTATATATTATCATAGAGAAAAATTGAAACAATACATTCATAACACACATTTATTTATCACCATTTTAATAATTTAAACATTTATACATAGTAATTAAAAAATCCATCATCATTAAAATAATATATATATATATATATTATCCACGTAATCTTATTTTTCAACAAGTCAATAGTGTTTCTTAAAAATAACATTATCATGTGACTCAATATGTGGAATATGATTGAGTTATAAAAATTGATTTAAAAACTAATATTTTGATCATATCCACCTCTAATAATTTTCATAAATTGTTTTCAGAAAATGGCTAATCAAAATCATATCCCCATAGTATCATTTGAGAATAGAGATTCAAAATATTCCCTAAAAAATATCTTCTAAACCAAGTTAATAACGATTATTTAGATTAATAAACTTATGTGAACCAAAGGTTTACCTATTGTATTATTGGGAAATAACCAAACAAACTATCAAAAAATGACATACAATATATATTTTCACCATAAGAAGTTGAGGAAATTAATATGATCCCTTATAAATATATTTTCTCATGAAAAACATACATATATGATTAAAATAAACATAAAAAGTTTCCATATCACATCTATAGAAATAAGAAGTATGGTTTTATTGGAGACTCATTCAAATTAAGCATATGAAACAACAATGTATGATAAAATAGATCATGACTTCTATTATAAGAGAATATATATTGACTTGATGGAATATTATGATATACCAATTATTTTTATCATAAATTTTATGAAAATTATTTATAAATATTTGGGAATATAAAATTTGATAAAAAATATAAAAACATATAGTAGAAGGTAAAATTTAAAATTTGACTATGACAGAGTTCTAGTGTATTAATGCATATATTGTTAAGAATATTTTTTCATGATTTTATAAATATTAAATGTTGGGGAAAAATTCCCCCCATATATGACAAATGAAAATAATTTTATTATGAATGTAACGTACATTTAGAAATACCTTATGAAAAAATATCATCATAAATCAATTATAATAATTTATATATATATCGAATATAAATATTCCTTAATAAATAAGAATAGGTACGGTGTGTTTCACTTCTAATTAATACATTGATAGATTAATAAACCAAGGGTATGTAAAGTGGATAGAGGAAATGTAAACATCCACATAAAATAGATGATCATAAACTCTATATAGTTTTGAATGAAAAATAAGACCTTTTCCCAGATGGAAATTTAATCATAACATTCTATAATTAGGAATAAATTATAACGAGAAACCCATTATCCATTTTTAATATTAAAATAATAAGAACTTGAATGAGAAAACCCATATGTGGAAATAAAAATCCGCTAAATTTTCATTAAATATATTATAAAATCCATATAAGAGAAGTATATAAAGGAATGAAAATAAAATATTTTTGGACTAATAAATATATCTCAATGAAATAAATATTTTTATTGTAAACTATTAAGAATTTATTAACAATTTAATGAAATTTATATGAATGATAGATTCTGGGAAATAATTTAAATCTTAATAGTGAATCAATATTAATATACAATGACAAAAATAATTCATAATATATAAAAAATATGATTAGGTGTGTAAAATGAAATCATTTATTAATTAATAAAAATTGTGATAAACCGATTATATTGTTGTTCATTTCCATAAAATTTTTTGACAACCAATATAATATAAATGAAAAACATTATCAGATACGTTAAAACCATACACACATATATTAGATTTTATATTCATGTGTTATAATCATTCAATACACATGTATTAGATATGGATTACATTGAAAATCACTATAATATAATTTTGAGATTTTCATACAATATTTATAATGGTGATGTTGGTCACCATTAATTTATAACACAAATTAATATATTTCCTTTACCTCACTATCAATGTGTTTTATTAATCAAAATTGCACAACATTTTTATAAGGACCTATACTTTACATACATTGTTAATACTTAAAAATTGAAGCATACTTAATACAACATATAACAAAACCATGAAAGGACCATATAGGTATAGTGTCCTTAAGAACTGGGAAACATAAACAACTGGTTCATAAAGCATCTACACTGTCTCCCATTTATTTCATCATATATATAGTACCTTTTTGGTATATCTCACTTAATAAACTTCTTCCTGACCTGGGAAAAAACATACAAAAGGGTGAGCTTAAATGCTCAGTAAGGGTAAATAAAATAAATATCAATCACATCAAATTTATAAGAACATAACATTTTGAAATCTTACCCAATAAAAGAGATCGTAATTTCATAACATGGGATAAATAATGGTAGTGAAATGTAATCCCAATAATCATAACTTAAAACATGAAACTTTGTGGCATACACACATAATCATAGAGAATCATTTCTTATTAGTCAAGACTCATATCCAAGACTATCTTAGTGGACAAAGTCCATTTTTGAACCGAGTTCACTCCTCATTTCAGTCCTGTTTCACTGAAATGGTTTAACCTGTCTTTCCAGCCATGTCTATCTCATGAGATATAAAATCTTTACCCAATGCATTGGAGGGAGATATAGGTCCCACCCATATCATAATGATACCATTCTTATATGTGCCACAAAATCATAAACCATACATCATAGCATAACCCATGTAATAAAAATGGGAATCATAAACATCATGGCATCATAAAAAAATTCATATAGAATAATGGAATTGATAAAAATATTTCCATCACAACATAATCAAATCAATTTAATAATAGTTATAGAAACAGAACCCTATATTATCTTATATGGAAAATAATTTTGATAAAACAATTGAACTCCCTTCTTGAAGAAAATATCCTTTCTACTTCAAAAACACTTTTCCTTTCATAACATGTCATACAATTATAAACTAAAATAAGTTGATTAAAAATAAACTTGAAAACTTGTAAAATAATATTCTTGGAAATAATGTTTTAAAAATCCAATCATGACATATAAGTTAAAAAACATTATTCTCGTACTTTTGTCGGAAAAGTCAAAGAGTACCTCGTACAAAAAACGACAAAAGATTCCTTTCATATCTTTTACTAAAAACTCAACGAAGGGTAAAATTGGATTTAAAAAATTTTAGGTGTATGGAAATAATATTATATATTGAGTAATCATGGATGTGGATGATAAAATACACCCTAGTAAAAAGCAAAGTATAAACAATCTCGGATAAAAATGAGATTGTGATATTTTCCCTTACCTAGGGTCTGATTTGATTCATAAGTGTCCGAACCTCCTGTATAATGATTTAAATAATGTTATTGACTTATTCCAGAATCATACTTATTGTCATGATATCATATATGGTCATATTATTAACTTATTATTAGTAATATTTCATTACTACTTGTTATTCGGGTGTTTATTACTTTTTGTTCTTATGCGTGTTTTGTCGAATAAATTCTTATTATTTTCTTTAGGTTATAGATACCTCATTTACAGAATTGTATTAGTGTAATATATATCATATTATTTTATTCAATTCATTTATATAATCATTATCCAATGAAGATCATGTAGAACGAGTCGCATCACATCGTGGAGACGGTATTCCGTACGTACGCACGAGCGATGATATGGTTCCCATGATCGTGGAATTGTATTGGAGTGTATGTATACTATTTAAGAATCAATATCAATTTAAAATAATCAAATATATTCATTGTTTACACCATTATACCCATCCAAGTAAGGTGGTGGTGGAAAATAGATTACACCACGGCGTGGAGACGGTATTTCGTACGTACGCACGCACGGTGATTTCATTTTCCGTAGGATGGATAGATGGTGAAATAGGATTGTTTCATACTTATAATAACATATCAGTATATGAATGATACTGATGTCATTAATTTATAATGAAACAACTAAAGAAGAAGAAGTGGAAGAATAAATAAAGATGAAAGAATCGGTAACGAACATTACCTCTTCTTTGAAGCGCTTCTTTGAGACCTCATTTTAGGGCAATAAAATATGTCTTTGAAGAATACCAGGAACTCTAGGATGTTTCTATGGAAGTGGAGAGGAGAAATTGGAAGGGTTTTTCCGAGCTTGAAGGCTCAAATTGGTGTGAGGAGGAGAGGGAGGAGGTGCCCTTTTATAAGGGAGGAGAGGGGCACCATTAGAATAACTAAAAGTATTATTTTATTATAAAGTCAAATTCGATTTTTAACAGCTCCAAATTGATATATTTAAAATCTAAGGTGGGGATGGGTCAAAATCCTCTCATCCAATATAATTTAGACAAGTTTAGGTCATTATATTACCCTTATCTTTTAGTTTTAACTCTTAATTAATTTGGTTGACATTTACCATCTATCTTTGTATTATTATATTATATAGTTAATAAACTTACCATATACATCCAAGAGACCCCCAGGTGGTCCATTGATGATACACCAATAATTATATAAGTATCTTGGACTAACCATAGATTTTTAGGAATAAAATAACAATCAATAATATAATATTTGTTTAAAAAACTATTTTCTGTCAATTTTGACACTATTTAGTAATAGATTTTTGTGAAAATCATAAAAGAATGATTAATTAAAAAAAAGATAACTAAATCAATACTATCATGTCCTATTAACCTAAAAATTAATGTAATTCATAAAAAGTCTCAAATTACATTTATTTGGGTATTTATAACATCAATTATGTCAATATTTCATTAATAAGATAATTACAGAATCATCATTGTGTCAAAAATAAATTAAATTATTTAATATCTAAAAATTACAGATAAAATACAATTATGTAGGAAATCGTTTTATCTTTCAAATGAATATTTATATTCGAATTTATCATATGCATAACCCTATATTAAAAATTATTTACTTATTAAATATTGATTTTAACTATTTTAACCCTTCTTTAAATAAATTAATAATAAATTCCCTAATCTAATCCAAGTGGGCCTAAATGGTCATATGTTATTTATAAGGTTTTTTTGGTCGAATTACACTTATCCAATACAATTAGTACATGTGTTAGGGTAATAATAATATCATTTTTACTCGTAATTACCCTATTTAATTTTAACCGTGGTAAATAAAAGTAAAAAGTTAATATTCACCAAAAATTATTTTTATCTCATTGAACTACATTTTACATACTGACATCAACCGTGTCTCTCAGATTTTCGAAATCCCACTCACAGAAGCGGTAAAATTAAGTTTTATGAAAAATTCAGTTTTTTTAACTACCACTTAGTGGTTTCACTATTCATCAAAAATTGATAGTTTTCAGAAAAATACCAAAATTTCACCCTTGGTTAATTTCGATATTCCGAATCCAAAAATGAAGTCAATTTTGAAAAACAAAATTTAAAAAATTTAAATAAGTGGTTATTACTATTCATAAAGGCTAGTTTTAATAATATTTTAATAGCATATCATTGTTTAGTGAAACTCGGTATTGCGTACGACACAAGCTATAGAGGAAGGTCACGATTGCGTGTAAAGAAAACCAAGATAGTGTTTTGTGTAGTAAAATATTACTTTTATGATTTATAAAGACAAAATATTTCTCATAAAAGTCTCGGGTGTCACATTCTACCCCCCTTAAAATGAATTTTGCCCTCGAAATTCGTCACTTTGTAACAAACAGATGAGGATACCTCTCCCTCATCATATCCTCAAGCTCCCATGTAGCTTCTTCTAATTGGTGGTTCCTCCATAAAACAGTCACCAAGAGAGTGGTCTTGTTTCGTAGGACTTTTTCACTACGTTCGAGATTCTCTATCGGCTGTTCTTCCTAAGAAAGATCTTGTTCTAGCGGTACAACTTCTGAGTTGAGTACCTGTGAAGGATCAGGTATGTAAATTCTCAGGAGAGATACATGGAACACATCGTGAACTTGAGAGAGATTCAGTGGAAGCGCCAATCGGTATGCTACCTTTCCAACACGATCCAGTATTTCGAAAGGACCGATATATCTAGGTCTAAACTTCCCCTTCTTTCCAAATCTCATGACCCTGTTCAAGGGAGATATTCATAAGAACACTTTATCACCCACTTCAAACTCTAGGCCTTTTCTTCGGTTGTCGGCATAACTTTTATGTCGACTCTAAGCTGCTCTTATGTGTTGTTGAATAGATCTGACCTATTCTTCCATCTCATCAACAAGATCAGGTCCTAATAGCTTTCTTTCCCCAACATCATCCCAACAAGTTGGAGTCCTGCATTTCTTTCCATAGATATCATCATAAGGAGCCATCTGAATACTGGAGTGAAAGCTATTATAATAATAAAATTCCACCAAAGGTAGGTGTTGATCCCAACCACCTTGGAAATCCATAGATAAAGCTCTTAACATATCTTCTAGAGTTTTAATTTTCCTCTTAGACTGACCGTCTATCTGAGGATGATAAGCAGTGCTGAAACTCAACTCTGTATCCAGAGTATGCTGAAGACTTTTCCAGAACATTGAGGTAAACCTCGGATTCTGATCAGATATAATAGAAAGTGGTACTCCATGAAATCTTACCACTTCCTTTACATATATCCTAGCAGGCTGATCTAGAGAGAAATCCTCTCTAATAGCAATGAAGTGTGCAGACTTTGTAAGACGATCAACTATGACCCAGATAACATTATTGACTTTGGATGATTTAGTAAGTCCTGTGACAAAGTCCATAGTGATGTTTTCCCATTTCCATTCGGGTATGGGTAATAGTTGTAACATCCCATTAGACTTATGTCTCTCATATTTAACTTGCTGACAAACCAAGCATCGAGAGACATATTCAGCAACATCTCTTTTCATGCCATCCCACTAGAAGTACTCTTTCAGGTCCCTATACATCTTTGTGCTTCTGTGATGAATAGAGAATGAAGAACTATGAGCCTCATTCAGTATCTTCTTCTTTAATTCGGGGATGGGAGCAACACAAACCCGATTCCTAAACATTATTATCCCATCACAATCAAGGTTGAATTCACGAACATTTCTATCCTTCTTTTGTAACTCTACATCTTCTTTCTGTGCCTCTTTAATCTTCACATGTATAGATGGTTGAACATTCATTTGATAAAGATAAGATTTTTCCCCTTCCATTATAATTCCAACATCCATCCTTTGTAAATCCATAAATATTGGATATTTTGTGATCCTCGTCATGGATAAACTGGAATGGTCTTGTCCACTTAATGCATCTGCCACCTTGTTTTCTTTCCCAGGGTGGTAATGGATTGAGTAGTCGTAATCCTTAATCAGCTCCAACCATCTTCTTTGGTGCATATTCAGCTCCTTTTGTGTGAAAATATACATTAAACTTTTATGATCAGTACAAATGTCACACCTTTCTCCCTAAAGGTAATGCATCCAAATCTTAAATGCAAATATTACTGCAGGTAACTCCAAATCATGAGTTGGGTAATTTTTCTCATGTATTTTCAATTTTCGTGAGGCATAATCTATCACCATATCATTTTTCATAAGAACACATCACAGTCCCTTCTTGGATGCATCACTGTAGATCACAAACCATTCTCCACTACAAGGAAGTGTGAGTACAAGTGCACTGGATAACCTTATTTTCAACTCCTTTAAATTCTCTTCACATTCCTCCATCCAAACAAACATAACTCCTTTTCGAGTCAACTTGGTGAGTGGATTAGATAATCATGAAAAATATTTCACAAAACGTCGATAATATCCAGCCAAACCACAAAAACCTCGGATCACAGTTATCATTGTTGGTCTCGACCATCTTTCGATAACCACTATTTTTTGCTGGATCCACAGATATCCCCTCTTTTGAGATTATGTGACCTAAAAATGAAAATTTTTGAAGCCAAAAATCACACTTGGTAAATTTGGCATAAAGCTTCTCCTTTCTTTGGGTCTTCAATATAATTCTCAAGTGAACTTCATGCTCATCCATGCACATTGAATATAAAATAATATCGTCTATAAAGACTACCACAAACTAATCAAGATAGTCTCTAAAGACTCTATTCATTATATCCATGAAGATAGTAGGGTCATTAGTAAGACCAAATGGAATCACTATAAATTCATAGTTTCCATACCTTGTACGGAAAGCCGTCTTTGGTATATCCTTCCTTTTGACCCTTAATTGATGATACCCTGAACGAAGGTCAATCTTGGAAAAGTATTGATCTCCTCGTAGTTGGTCAAATAAGTCATCAATGCACGGGAGAGGATATTTGTTCTTGATAGTGATCTTGTTATGTTCTCGATAATCAATGCACTCGGAATGAGTTCTATTGAAAACTCAACTTCACGATTTGGTGGAAGACACAGAAATTCCTCCGGAAAGACATCGTCAAACTCCCGTACAATGGGAAAATTCTTAATCGTGAGTTTCTCACCAACCATTTGAGATAAATAACCTTCATTTAGTGGAATCAAGAACATAAGATAGATGAAATTTCCTCTTGAAGGTTATCTTCATCCTTGCATCGATAGACGATCATAGATTGATCTGGAAAATGGAATGTTACTTCCCTTATTTGGAAATTGATATGAGCTCCGTATAAAGAAAGACAATCCATGCAAAGAATCACATCAAATTCCACTATAAGAAGGATCACAAGATTTTTAGGAAGCACTTTCCCACAAACTTCAATCGGAGAAGAATTATAAACTTTTGATGCGACTGTTGGGCCATTAGGTGTTGTCACAGCTAACTCAACATCTAATTGTTGAGGTAATATGGTGATACCCTTAGAAAAGTATTCAAAAATAAAAGATTGTGTGGATCCAGAATCAAATAAAACATTTGATACTTTAGAGTGTATTGTAAGTGTACCTTTCACCAATTCATTATCGTACTCCACATCGCTGATAGAAATTGCATGTGACATTCCTTTGTATTTAGCCTTAAGACATGGTTGACGTCGATCATTATCATAAACCCTTGGATTTGGGAATTTATTGGCATAATGCCCCCATATACTTGCACTTGAAACATTGAAGTGTAGTAGGTTCATTCAGTGTATCCCTTCCTTTGTTGGCATCCTTAGACATCTTCTTCCCATCATTGCGGCATTCAAATGCCTGATGACCTTCCTTTCCACATTTGAAACATTTACATGTCCATTTAAGTCAACTCCCTCCATGTTTCTTTCTACACTTTGAGAATAAGGGGAAGCTCATCTTCTTTTCAGTGTGCTCTTTTGATTTTCCTTTGAATTCAATTTTCCTCTTCTTATGAAACCCGTATGACTGATGGGTTACTCCAATCTCCATCTAGACTTTGAGAGCACATCGAACGATTTCCTCGTAGCTATTGAAGTCCCTTATAGCTAATTCCCTTCAAAGACTTAGTTTTAAGCCACTAAAGAATCGATCGATCATACTCTTAGGTTGGATAATAATACCAGAAGCGTACCTTGCACGTCTTGTAAAAGTTTCTTTATAGGTACCAACAGATTCATCATCCTTTTGCTTCAGTTCAAGAAACTCTTTCTCTATCTTTTTTCGGAGAATACGAGGGATGTACTTATTGAAAAATAAGTTCATGAACTCGTCCCATTCCATGGACTCAATTTCTTCTCTTTACCTCATATTCTTAATAATATTACTCCATTGATCAGCATCTACGTCCAAACGATACACTTCTAGGATGACTTTATCATGTTCAGAACATTGAAGAACTGCAAATATCTTTTCAGTGGTACTAATCAATTGTTCAACAACTAATAGATTAGCAGACTCGCTGAATTAAGGTGGACACTACCTCATGAAGGCTTCAGCAGAATGTTGCTCCTTCCTTTTCTCGTTTGGAAGTCCTGCCTGATTCATAGCTTGAGAAAGTTGTGTGAGCATGGTTACAATATTTTTCATTCCAGCTCCCATAACGTTTGGTTGCTCAGGGGGACAATCATTGCATTTCCCGTCGCATTCCTCATTAACACAGTTCCTTCGGGTTCCAACCATTGACTAAAACCAAGAAGAATAGTGTGAGTAACAATAATTATAATAGGAAAACCACATAATCATGAATAAAATTTCACACTTAAGGTCTTATCCTAGTTTATTCATGGCCATTTCTAAAACACTAAGATTGTGTTATATTCTTAGACGTATCCTTAGGTTTCTTACTAAGGCTTTCACATCCTAGTTTCCAATGGTTGACTATACCATTCCTCTAATACCAACTATAACGACCCATACATTACATACATTTTTAATAGTTCAAAATTGAAGCATACTTATCACATTATATAAAAAAACCATGAAAGGACCGTATAGGTATAGTGTCTTTAGAAACTGGGAAACATAAACAACTGGTTCATAAAGCATCTACACTGTCTTGCATTTATTTCATCAAATCAATAGTCCCTTTTTGGCATATCATACTTAATAACCTTCTTCTTGGAATGGGGAAAGAAAACATACAAAAGGGTGAGCTCAAATTCTCAGTATGGGTAAACAAAATAAATATCAATCACATCAAATTTATAATAACATATCATTTTGGAAATCTTACCCTCCAAAAGTGATCATAATTTCATAACATGGGATAAATAATGGTAGTGAAATGTAATCCCAATAATCATAACATAAAACATGAAACTATGTGTAATATACAAATAATCATAGAGAATTATTTCTTATTAGTCAAGACTCATTGCCAAGACTATCTTAGTGGACAAAGTCCATTTCTGATCCAAGTTCACTCCTCGTTTCAGTCCTATTTCACTGAACCGATTTAACCTGCCATTTCATCCATGTCTATCTCATGAGATATAAAATAATTACCCAATGCATTGGAGGGATATATAGGTCCCACCCACCTCATAATGATACCATTCTTATGTGTGCCACAAAATCATAAACCATACATCATAGCATAACCCATGTAATAAAAATGGGAATCTTAAACATCATGACATCATAAAACAATTCATATAAGATAAAAAATTCATAAAAATATTTCCATCACAACATAATCAAATCAATGTAAAAAATATGGATAGAAAAAGAACCCTATATTATCTTATACGGAAAATAATTCTGATAAAACACGTGAACTTCATTCTTGAGGAAAATATCTTTTCTACTTCAAAAACACTTTTCCTTTCTTAACATGTAATACAATTCTAAACTAAAAGAAGTTGATTAAAAATAAACATGAAAACTTGTAAAGGAAGAATCTTGGAAATAATGTTTTAAAAATCAATTCATGCTGTATAAGTTAAAAAACATTCTTCTCGTACTTTTGTCAAAAAATTCAAAAAGTACCTCGTATGAAAAATGAAAAAAGATTCCTTTCATATCTTTTACTAAAAACTCAACGAAGGGTAAAATTATATTTAAACAATTGTAGGTGTATGGAAATAATATTACATATTGAAGAAACATGGATGTGGATGATAAAATACACCCCAGTAAATACCAAATTATAAACAATCTCGGATAAAAATGAGATTGTGATATTTTTCCTTACCTTAGGTCTGATTTGCATCGTAAGTGTACGAACCTCTTGTATAATGATTTAAATAATGTTATTGACATATTCCAGAATCATACGTATTGTTATGATATCATATATGGTCATATTCTTAGCTTCTTATTAGTAACATTTCATTACTACTTATTATTCGAGTGTTTATTACTTTTTGGTCTTATGTGTGTTTTGTCGAATAAATTCTTATTCTTATTTTTAGGTTATAGATACCTCATTCCAGAATGTTATTAGTGTAATATATATCATATTAATTCATTCAGTTCATTTATATAATCATTATGCAATCAAGATCATGTAGAACGAGTCGCATCACATCGTGGAGACGGTATTCCGTACGTACGCACGAGTGATGATATCATTCCCATGATCGTGGAATTATATTGGATTGTATTTATACTATTTAAGAATCAATAATACTTTAAAATAATCATATATATTCATTATTTACACCATTATACCCATCCAAGTAAGGTGGTGGTGGAAAATAGATTACACCACGGCATAGAGACGGTATTCCGTACGTACGCACGCGCGGTGATTTAATTTTCCGTAGGATGGATAGACGCTGAAATAGGGTTGTTTCATACTTATAATAAAATATCAGTATATGAGTTATACTGATGTTATTACTTCATAATGAAACAACTAAAGAAGAAGAAGTGGAAGAAGAAATAAAGATGAAATAATCGGTAACAGACATTACCTCTTCTTTGAAGCGCTTTTTTGAGACATCCTTTTAGGGCTCTAAAATTGGTCATTGAAGAAGACCAGGACCTCTAAAATGTTTCTAGGGAAGTGGAGAGCAGAAATTGGCAGGGGTTGGACGATCTTGAAGGCTCAAATTGTTGTGAGGAGGAGAGGGAAGAGGTTCCCTTTTATAAGGGAGGAGAGGGGCACCATTGGAATAACTAAAAGTATTATTTTATTATATTGTCAAATTCGGTTTTTAATAGCTCAAAATTGATATATTTAGAAGATAAGGTGGATATGGGTCGATATCCTCTCATAAAATAGAATTTAGACAAGTTTAGGGCATTATATTAACCTTATATTTTATTTTTAACTCTTAGTTAATTAGATTGACATTAACCATGTCACTTTGTATTTTTATATTATATTGTTAATAAACCTACCATATACATCCAAGAGACCCCCCAAGTGGTACATTAATGATATCTCAATCCTGATATAATTATCTTGGCTGAACGATAGATTTTTAGGAATAAAATAACAATCAATAATATAATATTTTTTTTAAAAACTATTTTATGTCAATTTTGACACTATTTAGTAATTGATTTATGTGAAAATCATAATAGAATGATTAATTCTGAACAAAGTTAATTCAATCAATACTAACATGTCATATTAACCTAGAAAATTAATGTAATTCATTAAAAGTCTCAAATTACATTTATTTGGGTATTTATAACATCAATTATGTCAATATTTCATTAATAAGATAATTACTGCATCATCTTTGTGTCATAAATAAATTTAATTATATAATGTCTAAAAATTTCAAATAAAATACCATTATGTAGGAAATCTTTTTAGATTTCTAATAAATATTTATAGTCGAATTTATCATGTGTATTACCCTATATTAAAAATTATTTACATATTAAACTTTGATTTAAACTATTTTAACCGTTCTTTAAATAAATTAATAATAAATGTTCTAATCTAATCCAAGTGGGCCAAACAGTTCATATTTTATATCTAAGGTAGTTTTTGGTCCAATTAAACTTATCCAATAGAATTAGGACATGTTTTAGGATAATAATAATAACATTTTATCTATTAATTACCCTATTTACTTTTAACCATGGTAAATAAATGTAAAAAGTTACTATTCACCAAATAATTATTTTCATCTCATTGAACTACCTTTTACATAATGTCATCAACCGTGTCTCTCGGATTTTTGAAATTACACTCACAGAAGCAGTAAAATTATGATTTATGAAAAATTCAGTTTTTTTAACTACCACTTAGTGGTTCCACTATTCATCAAAAATTGAAAGTTTTCAGAAAAATAACAAAATTTCACCCTAGGCTAATTTAGATATTCCGAATCAAAAAATGAAGTCAATTTTGAAAAATAAAATTTAAAAAATTTCAAAAAGGGCTTATTACTACTCATAACGGCTAGTTTTAATAATATTTTAATAGCATATCGTTGTTTAGTGAAATCCGGTATTGCGTACGATGCAAGCTATCAAGGAAGGTCGCGGTTGGGTGTAAAGCAAGCCAAGCTAGTGTTGTGTGTAGTGAAATATTCCTTCTATGATTTATAAAAACAAAATATTTCTCATAAAAGTCTTCGGTGTTACAATTTTGTTTTTTAGTTTTATTTGACATGATTTAATTTTTTATAATTTCATACTATGTTTTTAATATGCTGACATAGATAATACAATAAACATGAAATTGTTGGATCATAATAATTCCTTGAATGATATTTAATGTTCTATATTAAACTATTATACAATGTATTTATTACATTTTTCTAATTTAAATGAACATGAAATTGAATTAATCTTTATAATGAATACAATTTTATTATCAATCATAATTGATAACCAACAACTTTATAGAGGCATAACACTAAATACATGACAGTGAAGGATGATAACCATAATAAGAATATATATATACTAAAATACTGATATAAAAAACCATACCACTAGTACATGAATTATGATTGTACATAAAATTCATAAGTCTTCATGTTTTTTTAGTAAATTATTGGATTTCTAAAGAAGTATTTACTGAACCAGTTGATCCTTGAGGTGTCATTTTCATTCTAGTGGCATCAACATGCTATCCAGTAGAGATAGCCTAGAAAGTCTAAATTCATTATATTAGTGGATTCATAACACATAATTTGGTTTTTATGATGCATAAGGAACCCCGTGATTATTTAATATTCCATATATAATTTGATGGTATAATTTAGAGTCCTTAAAGGAAAGGAAACAAAAATTTCCCATAATAATAGTTTGACCAAATGAATTTGGATAGTTCTCATGATAAATCAATGAGATCAAATCCAGAAATCTCAAATCATTTTTTGTAGAATCTAATTGTATTCTACAATATCATTTCATCTTCCACACAACCTATAAATATCTTCACTCAAAATATATCATTTATCTTATGATAAAATATTGTTTCATTAGGATATATTTTCACCGTGAAAATAGCCCATCTTCTTATCTTATTAAAAATGGTTTTGGCTACAACTATTGAAATATTTTGTGGAATAGTGTTCTCAAAATTGAAAATGGATTATATCTTAAAAATTATTCTTATTACAAAAAATTAATAAATTATATGATACATTTGACATATGAATAAAATTAAGGGATAAAAGGGTTAGTTTATCCTTTTTAATCCAAATAGAGAAATAGAAAATAATGTCATCCCAAGGATAGGTGATGTAGAGGTACACATTGAGCTATTTATTACTCCCAAATCAAATATCTCATTCTCATTTTAAATTTCAAATGATTTATTATATTCTAAACTCTTCAATAATTTTATATAAATATTAATCTATAATATAAAATTTCCTTCAAAATCAATTCTATAGATCTATATTTTTAAATCAATTTTTTATTAAATATATTTAATTTCTAAAACTATAATACCCATAATATTAGTAATTTATGATTACACGATCATATAAATATATTTCCAAATTCAGTATATTATTCATTCTATTCATAATCAATTTATTTAAGTTATTCTGACTGTTGTTATTTATATTGATAACATTATTAATATCTATTATATTATTTAATAGAAAATCACGGGCACACCACATCCCATTCTACACCATCGTATATATTTTTTTAAAATTATTATTTTTAAAAAACTATATCTTTTTCAATTTTTGATTACATAGAATGTATTATGTTTCATTTCCTTATGGTTACCCATAAGAACTTTTAGTTTGGAGTTTTCCATTTTTAGTAGTATTGGATATATTTTTTAGAATATTATTATGAATTTATACATCCATTTTATATATATAGAACATAATTGGACATTGAATATAATTCTAAATTTGTTCTTATTATAAATTCAATGAACACTAACTATTGTGAGCTTCCCTAAAATGAATTCAGTGCTATTTCTTTTTGTAAACCCACAATTGGAAAATGGATTTTTAAACATGTCACATTATTTTGAATGAATAATGTTGAAGATTCCTTCTTTTATTTTTATATAATATTCCTTTACTGATTATGCAGAAAAATGAGTCTATTACCAAATGATTATTAGATTTACTGGTATTTTCATTGGTTGACTTTTTTGGTGATGAATTTTCTATTGAAACATTTTTACATTTATTTTATCTGTTTTTATTTTCTTGGATGTATATTATAAAATGAAAATTTATTCCATGAATCTATTTAGATCTTAAATTTCATTTTAAAAAACCATACAAAGAAATGTATATTAAAACACAATGATTCCATGTAATCTAATTAATCTAAAAGGACTGTTTACCTATGAGTGGATATTATGAGGAATCATCATAATGTGTTAATAAAATTGATCATTTTGCAAAAAATAGAAAACTATTATGGGGACTCAGATATATACCCATCATATCATGGGAGTAAACCATAAGTAAGATGCTACGAATAAAATATGAATGGACCCATCAATCTAAATTTTCTTTTCAGTCTAATGATGAGAAAAAGAATAATGAATTTATGAAATCTCATGAGGTTTTATCTGGGAATTTGTGAAATGAATCATTATATTAAACAACCTCTACATATTGAAATTACACTATTTCAAAATATTATATGTATCTATCGATGTAAATGATGATGGTAAT
Source organism: Viscum album (assembly GCA_963277665.1). Classification (NCBI taxonomy): domain Eukaryota; kingdom Viridiplantae; phylum Streptophyta; class Magnoliopsida; order Santalales; family Viscaceae; genus Viscum; species Viscum album. The sequence continues at coordinate 1,499,428,751 of OY728122.1, read as the reverse complement.
TCTCCTACTAATTTACACTCACCTTCTTCTTCTTTAACATCATGTAAGAAAAATTTTGAAAAAAATAATTTTTTATATATTTGATATATAATAATCTTTTAGTATTATGTCTTTCTATAATGAGCTAAAAAATATAAAATATTTCATCACTAAAATTACATTCTATCTAAATAAGGAGTTTTTCTACAATTAATATTTCATGAAAAAACTATAATGGCCCAGACCCCCTGGCCATTACTTTACCAAAAAACACGGCTCCACCATGATAGTGGCACTGGTCACGGCGGCACCATGATGGTGGCGCCGTGACGGTGGCACCGTGTCCCATGAGCCTTTCGTTCTTTTTTCCAGTAACCGACTTTTCTGCTCCCATAATGTATCTTTTGATGTAAATTAATCTTAATACCCTTTTTAAAGTCATTTAAATCCCACAATTGACCATTAAAAATCCGGAGAAACAACCCTGATGGAGGATTTTAAATAAAAATGTAATACAATCGCGCGTAACTACCGAACCGCATAGAAAACCGTGATCCATTTTTTCAGGCGTTCAAAATTCCATATCCCGATCTCCTATTTATATCTCCCACTAGAGTTCTCTTTTTCTTCTCATTTGAAATTCTGTCTTCTTCCTCGTGCGCTTGGAGTCCTTCCTGCGGCTTGTGGTGCGCCTCTGTTGGAACCTTCTTCATGTATTCCACGAATTTCTTCCCCTGTAGGTTGTGCATCCCCTGTTCCAGGCACGTAGAGAAAAACATCGATCTTTGATCAATCAAGTAGGGATTTTTCCTTCGCCTCTCCATTCTGTGTATATTGCGGGGTGGGTACGGTTTTGTCTCAGTGGGAATTGATGAAACCAAACATAATAAAGATAATGAATGGACCTTAATGAATGAAGGGGGGTGTGATTGATGTTATTATGTACTCTTTCATTCTGATTTGTGTTGTGAATTGTGTGGGCCTATGATCACTGAAAATCATGGTCGTTGGTGGTCTTTATTTGCGCACTAATTAACTATGTCTTCTGTGATGATTAAAAATGACTTAATGTGGAATTTGGTTAAACACTTAAACTCGGCTGGTTAAATGGATGCCCTATAAACATATTCCCTGGTGTGGTAACCCCAGTTAACTAAAAGAAAGAGGAAATAAATGAATGATGTGTTGAACCTGGATGTTTCCCTGCTCTGTTTTGGAAGTAGGCCTGTGTTCTGTCTATTTTCTTATGGGGTGATGTGGGTGAGGATGGGATCCTCTGATGTGGCAAGGTTGCTGGTTGTGAATCTGGAGTTGTGGTTTCTTTGTTTATATCACAAATTGGGGTGGAATCCTCTTGTCTTGTGAAACCTTTTTATCCTTAGTTCTAGACATATGGGGGTTTTATCTTGAAGCCTGCTTTGGTTCAAACACTTGGAGGGATCTCACATTGATGTGAAGTTACTAGGGAATAGGGTGTGAATGTTTAAATTGTTGTTAGATGTATCTTTTTCCCCTAGTCCTATTCTTATGCCTGTTAGTTTCCCAGTAGTACAGAATTTACTTAAACAGTATCGGTTGAACATGAAAACAAGAATGGTTTAATTGGGAAGTTGATTCTGGGAAGGAGTTGTGACTCAGTTGTGAGTAGTATGCGTTCTATGAGTAGTGACTTGGCTATTTGTGCTTGGGTTAGATGTGGATCACTAGGTTCGGTTTAGTTCTTGTTACCTATATATATAATTGTAGTTCTTGTGTTTTTTATTTGCGCCCCACCCAAGTTGAGCATTTAGTGCCGAGCACCCCCACTTCATGGGGGAGGTTGTTTTCTCCAACACTCCTATGAGTGGATGGTTAGTATCTCCTTTTCTACTCCCTTTCCCGAATATCCTAAGACTCCTTGGGCAGGATGTGATGACCTGAAGTCCATTATTATCCCAAGAATCATTGGGCATGGTAGTGGTGGTGGTTGGCCCAGGTGTTTGAGGGTGGGTTGTTTCCCAAGTGTCTTTGAGATAAGGCCCAGGTGTCTTTGGGTGTGTGGCCAGGTTTCTGCAGGCGAGATTGTTGTTGTGGCCTAGGTGTGTGCGGGCGGGTGTGGTAGTGGGACTGCGGTGAGAATAGAGGGATTGGTTTGATGCGTAGGATGTCTTCAATAACACGTGGGAAAGTGGCGTGGGGTATCCAAACATCTATGTGTTATTACTATAACTTATTGGACATGAGATATTTGTGTATTGTGCCTTGGTGAGGCTTGGGTGGATTGTTTTTCCTTGCTAGGTGTGTTGGTTATTCCTTTCTCATAGGGCATTAGAATTCTTCCCCACATGTGCATGAGAGTCTTTGGTTTTCCCTAATGGGAATACTTGTATACTCACCCTACGTATATAAAACTGTTTTCAGGATTCCAGGTGGACTTCAGGGATCGTGTAGGGTCGTACTATCTCGGGTGTTGGGACCATTGCAGTTGCTGTTTTTCTTGCCTTTGGTACTTTACCTTTGTAAACACCTTCTACTTTTTGGCTTTTAATTTTGTTGCATGCATATAGGAGCGGTTTTATTTGTCTTTACTCTTACTTCCAGTTTTGGTATTGTTGGGTTTCATCATATTATCTCATGATACTATTAAAATAAAATGGTAATTATTTCTTTTTGTGTGAAATTATATACCCTTAGTGCTGGTCACCACTCCGGGACCTATTGAAGGCAAGTTTCGTGGGTCATTATCTCTCCTTAAACATAAAGAAGGAAGCGCATGGCAACCAGTTGTCCCTTCCATAGTTTTGGTGAAGCCAGGTCGCGATAGAATTGTGTCAGAGAAGGTTGATAGATAGGATGGAGTATAGGGTTAGGCACAATGAGGATTTCACGGGATGGTAGGGAAATAGTATTGGGTGATCTTGGTGTGTGAAATATGTCAGGGAAAACTGGCTAGTACATAGGATTTTATGGCCCCCTGTGATCTGACACAAGGATTCTGGACCTACCGAACGACCATGTGAGGCTACACTGATTACAGGGTAGAGACCCTGAGAAAGGTTCATGCATCATAATGACTTGTGTTCTCATGTTTCTGGGGTGTTCTAGGGATTTGAAATTAATCAGAAGTCTAAGAAAAATAAAATTTAAGAGCCATATTCTGCACTACTCGGGCTTAGGCATTCCTTGTTTACCATACATCTATGGCACCTGGGAGACGAACACTAGTTTTGTGGGAGATCGAGGCCCAGGTGGCTGACTCGGCTGATCGATAAGACCGACCGAGAGGATGAGAATGATTAGTGGCATAAGACGCTTTGATCCTTTCAGTGATAGACCTTTGAGAAGTATGAGGGAAGCACCTCAGATATGGGGATAGAAAGATGGCTCGAGAAACTAGTGATCACATTCGGCCTGATTCTGGCTACGACGGAGTACTGGGTTCTTCTAGACGTTAGCCAGATGCGGGGAGCAGCACGTCAGTGGTTGACGATTTATCTGGGGGAGAAGAGGGAGGCTGAGGTGACATGTGCTAATTTCTATAATGAGTTCCGGGATGAATTCCTCTCTTCAGTGATGAATTCTGAGAAGAGGCAGGAGATACTCTCCCTCCACCAGGAGGTATGTCAGTGATAGAGTTGGGGATCAAGTTCAAGGATCTCCTCTTAATTGCTCAGGACCTCTTTCCGTATGAGGAGTCTCAGGCGAGACGTTTGGAGGAGGCACTCCGACGTTCCCTCCAGTATGTCGTTACTCCCTTCACCTTACCAACACACATAGAGGTACATAAGAAGGCTGAAGTGGTGGATAGGATGCACACTCTGGGAGGTGTATCGTTAGAGGGAATCAAGTCAGGCTTGTCAAAGGGGAACGTCGTCAGCAGCATGCCTCCAGTATCAGGACCCTCTAGGTTTCAACCTCCATGAAGCAGGCCCCAGCAGTTCCAGTTCCGATCTCCTGGTCCTTGCCCTTTATTTTCAGGAACAGGGCTGAGATGCTTCATATGTGGAAGCCATGGGAACCTTAGGAATTATTTCCCGAAAAGAGTACAAAATTGAGGTGGTGGGCAGGTCCAGCACCCGACTCTGTAGCAGTAGTTCCCAGCTAGGACCCTTCAGTAGCAGCAGTAGGGGCAGTAGGCTCCAGCTCCGCCGAGGGCAGACATTGCAGGAGGAGGCTGACCTCTGGGTTCTCCTCAAGGACCTCTACCAAGGCATGGTCAGGGAGGTGGCCGATAGCCAAGAGGCAGAGGAGATGGGCGTGGGCAGTTTCACACCTCGGAGGCAGCAGTTCTAGCAGGATCGGAGGTCATTCGAGGCATGATCATCTTGTTTAGTACCCTTGCTTATTCCTTGATTGATACCAGAGCTTCACACTCCTTTTTTCACCCAGTCTAGCTCGTGCTCTAGTTTTAGACATTGAGAGACTTCCAGTACCCCTGGTGCTGAGCACACTAGTCAGAGGTCAGACCGACTTGTTATATGTTTTTCAAGGATGTGGACTGATGATAGGGCCACATCCGTCAGTCAGGGATCTTATAATGTTGTAGATACAACCATACAAGTTAATCCTAGGCATGAAATAGCTATTCTATCCATGTTCCATCATTCAATGTTTCTGAGAAAGGGTCATATTTTCATACATGAGTGGCAGACGTGTGACCTTCATCAGTGAATGGGGTTGCCAGAAAGGTAGTAGGTGGGAGGAACACCACCTTTCCTTGTTAGATGAGCTATCAGTGGATTCAGTGGTTACATAAATGGTGGGAGTTCTAGGGATCATCAATGAGTTCATGGAAGTCTTCCTTAATGAGGTGACGACTCTACCCCCTCGACGTGATATCGAGTTTGGGATAGACTTTCAGGATGGTGCTCATCTGATTTCGATGGCCCCCTACCAGATGGCACCTTCTGAGCTCCAAGAGTTGCAGATTCAGATTGATGATTTGAGGAAGAAGGGTTTTGTCCCACCAAGTGCGTCACCATGGGGTGCTGTAGTCTTGTTTGCGAAGAAGGAAGATGGTGGTCTCAGGCTGTACATAGACTACAGGAGGTTGGATCAGATGACGGTCAAGAATCGCTACCCTCTTCCAAGTATAGACGATATCTTTGACAAGATGAAGGGGGGTGGATGGTTCTCTAAGATTGATCTATGGTCTGGATATCACCAAGTGAGGGTGAAGGAGGGAGACATATCGAAGATGGCCTTCAGGTGTAGATATGGCCACATTGAGTTCGTGGTCATGTCGTTCGGCATTATGAACACTCCAGCCATCTTGATGGGACTCGTGAACATCATCTTCTGGAAATACCTAAATTGGTTCATAGTCGTGTTTATTGGTGACATCATGATCTACTCAAGATCAGACGAGGATCATGCCGAGAACCTGAGGACGGTTTTAGAAGTCCTCCAACAACACAAGCACTATGGGAAGTTGTCCAAGTTCATGTTTTGGATGCAAGAGGTGCACTTCCTTGGGAACGTGGTGTCTGAGTTGGGGATAGCAGTGGACCCGTTGAAGGTTGAGGCGTTTGATTCATGGGTGGAACCCAAGAATGTAGAAGATGTTCGTAGTTTACTCAGGCTAGCAGGTTACTACCGGAGGTCCGTGCCCAACTTCTCCCGAGTTGCGGCACCTTTGACGGCCTTGACCAAGAATGTCCAGGATTTTGTGTGGAGTGGGCAGTGTGGGATGGCCTTCATTTATCTGAAGGTGAATTTGGTTTGTTCCCCAGTGCTGAGGTTTCCAGAAGAAGGGGCACCATATGAGGTGTTCTGTGATGCTTCATGGAATGGCCTCAAATATGTGTGGATGAAGCGACAAGGGGTGATCTCTTATGGGTATAGAAAGTAACGTCCTCATGAGTGTAATTATGCCACCCATGATCTGGATCTTGCAGTAGTCGTTTTCACACTAAGGTTTTGGCTGCATTACCTCACTGGGGAGCACTTTGTGGTCTTCCAAGATCACAAGAGCTTGAAGTATGTCTTCTCTCAGCAGGACCTAAACTTACGATAGCGAATGTGGATGGAATTCCTTCTGAACTACGAATTCGAGATTTCCTACACCTCAGGAAAGGGGAATGTAGTGTTCAATGCCTTGATCAGGAAGTTGCAGAAGGATGCAGTTCGAGAGTCGGCAGATACTTGGAAGGAGATGGAGGAGTTGGATTCCCTGCACCTAGATGCGAGGATTGGTAGTTGTAGAGGTTTCCGGTATTAGATGAATGTGGAATCATCTCATATACGGCTGGTGGAGGAGTCCTAGTGGGGAGTCTCAGAATGTGAAGTGATGCGTGACCAGGTTACCCAAGGTGATGCCCCCGGAGGATGGGCGAGGGATTGTCAGAATCAGATGCTTTTTTGAGGGAAGTTGTTCGTTCCAGAAGCAATTCACAAGATATTTCATGGTGAGTTCCAAAAATCACCCCTGGAATAGCACCCGGGAGTTTCCAAGATTTATCAGGTCCAGAGGGGACAGTTTTGGTGGCCCGGAGTAAAGCGAACGGTGGTAGAGTTCGTGGCCAAGTGCCTAGTGTGTCAGCAGGTTAGGGTTGAACACCGTGTTCCAGGCAGTCTGCTGTAGTCTCTAGATGTCCCTGAGTGGATGTGGGAGGACATCTCGATGGATTTCGTCATGGGGCTACCCAAGGTTCAAGGGGGATGCGATGCTATCTGGTTAGTGGTGGATCGGTTGACAAAAATCATCTCAACTTCTGGTGATCAAGGATTCGGGTGCAGTGGACGCTTTAGGTAGAAGGTACATGGATGAGGTGGTGTGGTGTCATAGAGTTTAGAGATCCATAGTTTCTGATAGGGATGCATGGTTTACCTCACGAATCTGAAGAGGATTGCAACATGCTTTTGGCACCCAATTACGTCTTAGCACTGCTATCCATCCCCAGAAAGATGGAAAGACAGAACGCACCATCTAGACCTTGGAGTATATGTTGCGGGAATGTGTTCTAGACTTAGAAGGATCATGGGTGTGACACTTTCCTCTGGTAGAGTTTTCATACAATAATAGATATCACTCTACCATTGGCCTGGCTTCATTCGAAGCCTTGTACGGGAGGCTGTGTCGCTCACCTATGTGCTAGACTGAGGTTGGGGAAGTGAGTGTTCTTGGCCCGGAAGAAGTGCAGAGCATGATAGGGAAGGTTCGGCTTATATGGGAAAGGATGAAGGCAGCACATGATCGACAAAATTCATATGCCGATAATAGGAGGATACCCTTGGAGTTCGGGGTCGGGGACCACATGTTCTTGAAGATCTCCCCTCGGCATAGACAATAGAGGTTTTGTATGGGAGAAAGCTATCTCCTAGATTCATCAGCCCCTTAAATGTGTTGCGGTGGGTTGGAGAAGTGGATTATCTGCTAGCATTACCGCCACCACTACTGTGGATACAAGATGTCTTCCATGTGTCCCATATCTTTCGGTATCTACACGACGATTTTCATGTCCTCGACTAGGGAGATATAGATATGAATGATGATGCAACATTCATGGAAAGACCAATGATGGTCGAGGATCATGAAGAGAATGTGCTTTGTTGATGAACAATTCCTTTGGATTCTGTGTTGTGGAGGCATGGTGGGCTTGAGGAAAGTACCTAGGAACGAGAGGTGCAAATGCATGCCCAATACCTCGATATGTTTTGAGTTTTGTCATGTTCTATTTATACATGGTTGATAAAACCCCTTTTTCCTTGTTAAACTATGGAATGCATGGTTTTCCTTTTCTCTGAATGTGTGTGAAGTGTCTTGAAATGTGGGGAAGGGATAAACTGATCCCTAATCAAGACACATTAGGTTGGATGTGATTTAACCCGTGCAACTGAGTTAGTGCCTCCCAAAGCCGATAGTATCCTAACTTGGGGGAAGAGACTCCCCAACCCATATGATAGGGTAGTTTGACCATTGTATGTTTCATGTTTTCTTGAGGGAGTGGTGTTTCTAGATGAGGATGAGGTTCACCCCTGAGAGGTATCATTCGAGTTGATTGTTCTAACCCTCTCTTTTCATCTGGGTTGTTTGGATTCTCGAGGGTGAGAATAGTTTGAGATGTATCTGATGTAATGGCCCGGACCCCTGGCCATTACATTATAAAAAACATGGCTCCACCATGACGGTGACACTATGATAGTGGCACTGGTCACAACGACAATGTGACGGTGGTGCCATGATGGTGGCACCATGTCCCCCGAGGCTTTTGTTCTATTTTCATGTTCCTTAATTTTCTGATCCTGTAACATATCCTTTGATGTAAATTAATCTTAATACCCCAAGTCATTTAAAGCCCGAAATTGACTCTTAAAAATCCTGAGAAACATCCCCAATTGAGGACATTAAATAACAACTTAATGCAATCGTGTGTAACTATTGAACCGCGTAGGAAACCGCGATCCGTTTTTCCAGGATTTCAAAATTCCATATCCTAATCTCTTCTTTTTATCTCCCGCTAGAGTTGTCCTTTTCTTCTCGGTTGAATTTATTTCTTTTTCCTGGCACTCTTGGAGTTTTTCTTACCGTGGCTTATGGTGCACCTATGCTGGAGCCTTCTGCACGTCTTCCATGTATTTACTCCACAGCAGGCCGCACATCCCCTTTTCCTAGTGCGTAGATAAAAACATTAATATTTGATCAATCAGGTATGGGTTTTTCCTTCACCTCTCCTTTTTTTGTATCATGTGGGGTGGGTACACTTTTCTCTCTGTGGTAATTGATGAAACCAAACTTAAGGAATATAATGAACGGAACATAAAGAATAAAGGGGGGGTGTGATCGATGTTCTGATATACTCTTTTATTTTGATATGTGTTGTGAATTGTGTGGGCCTATGATCACCGAAAATCATTTCCGTTGGTGGTCTTTCCTTGTGCACTAAATGGCCATGTCTTCTGTGATGATTAAAAATGAATAAACATTGAATTTGGTTAATCACAAAAACTCGTCCGGTTAAATAGACGCCCTATAAACATATTCGCTTGTGTTGTCACCCCAGTTAACTAATAGAAAGAGGATATAGATGAATGATGTGTTGAACTTGGATGTTTCCCTGCTCTTTTTTAGTAGCCGGAGTGTGTTCGGTTTGTTTTCTTATGGGGTGATGTGGGTGAGGACGGGCTCCAATGATGTGGCATGGTTGATGGTTGTGAATCTGGGGTTGTGGTTTCTTTTCTTATATCATGAATTGGGGTGGAATCTTCTTCTGTTGTGAAACCTTTTTTTCTGTAGTTTTGGGGATGTGGGGGATGTATCATGAATCCTGCTTTGGTTCCAATACTTGGAGGGATCTCACATTGATGGGAATTTACAAGAGAACTGGGTGTGATTGTTTAAATTGTTTTTGGCTGTAACATTTTCCCCAAGGCTTGTGCTTGTGCCTGTTAGTATCCCTGTAGTGCAGAATTTTCATAAATGGGATTCCATGAACATGTAAACAAGAATGGGTTAATTGGGAAATTGATTCTGGGAATGAGTTGTGATTCGGCTATGAGTAGTATTCTTTCTATGAGTATTGACTAGGGTGATCGTGCTTGGGTTAGATGTGGAGCCCCAGGTTGGGTTGAGTGCTTGTTACCTGTATATATAATTGTAGTTCTTGTGTTTTTCTTATTCGCGCCCACCCTAGATGTGAATTTAGTGTCGAACACCCCCACTTCATAGGGGAGGGTGTTTTTCCATCACTCCTATGAGTGGGTGGTTATTAGCTCCTTTTCTGCTCCCTTTCCCAAATAGCCCAAGACTCTTCGGGCAGGCTGTGACGGCCTGAAGTCCATTATTAGCCAAAGAATCTTCAGGCATGGTAGTTGTGGTGGTTGGCCTAGGTGTTTGCAGGCAGGATGTTTCCCAAGTGTCTTCAGGATGAGGCCCAGGTGTCTCCGGGCATGACAGTAGCTTTCTGGCCTAGGTGTCTATGGGTGTGGCAGTATTTTTCTGGCCCAGGTGTTTGCGGGCCTGGTTATGTGTGGTTGTTTTGGCACAGGTATATGTGGGTAGGATGGTTTTTGTGGCCCAGGTGTGTGCAGGTGGGTGTGGAAGTGGGACTGCGGTGAGAATGGAGGGATTGGTCTGATGCGTAGGATGTCTTCAATAACTAGTGGGAAAGTGGCGCGGGGTACCCAAACAACGATTTGTTATTATTATACCTTACATGACTTGCGTTATTTTGGGAGTGTGCCTTGGTGTGGCTTGGGTGGATAGTTTTTCCTTGATAGGTTCTTTGGTTATCTCCTTTCTCAGAGGGAATTATAATGCCTACCCACTTGTGCATGAGAGTATTTGGTTTTCTCTACTAGGTATACTTGTTACTCACCCTACGTATATTAAATTGCTTTCAAGATTCCAGGAGGAATTCGGGGATCGTGCATGGTCATACTAGCTCTGGCATTGGGACCTTTGCAGTTGCATTTTTTCTTTCTTTTGGTACTTTACCTTGGTAGAAACCTTGTACTTTCTGGATTTTACTTTTGTAGCATGCATATGGGAGTGGTTTTCTTTGTCTTTATTCTTACCTCGAGTTTTGGCGTTGTTGGGTTTCATCATCTTATCTCCCAATCATATTAAAATAAAAGGGTAATTCCTTCCTTTTGTGTAATAATTTATACCCTTGGTGATGGTCACCACTCCGGGACCTATTGATGGTGGTTTTCGGGTTTCATTCTCTCTCCTTCAACATAAAGAAGGAAGGGCTTGAAAATCTGATGTCCCTACCCTCCTTTTTGTGAAGGCGGGTCGTGACAAAAACAAATTCTAAGAAATTTGAATCTCAAATAAAAATATATAAAAATATGTGAATCCAATTCTATAATTATTATAAACATATATATTGATTTTATTTTGGGTCCTTAACCTATTCATAAATGTAAATATATAATTTATTTTTAAAATAAGAATATTATTTCCCAATGACAATTTTTTTTCCGGAATTTCCCGATAAAATATTTAAAATCTCTATTGAATATTTGGGAATAATATTTAGGGGTGTTTTTTTTAAATATGAAATCGGAGAATCCTATATCTATTAACATATATTATAATATTTCTAATAAACAACATTTACCTAACAATAATAGAGTACCCTTGTTTATTTTTTCTGATATTTCCTAACCCAAATGTTGGCTAAAAAACGATAGTCAGGATTGATATATTAGAGAAACATTAAACTATATATTATTCAAATATATTTTTGTTTGTTCTATAGGAAAATGGATTATGAAACTCTCAAGTGATGATAAACTAAGCATGAAAATATTTTTTCATATTATATTTTTATTTATAATCTAATTTTTATTTACCAGAGGATTATTTTCTTTTTTTCATTGATATATATTTTTATAATAAATTTTGAAATGATATGTAGATTATGTTATAAATTCATATAATGTTTTTTATTCAGAAGAAGTAATTATTTGAGATCCCATCTTTTTTTATTTTTAATAAGTTTTTGACAATGAATATTAATATAATATAATATTATAATGTTTTTTATTAAATTATATTATTTTTCAAGAATATATAATATTAATATCTCATGTATCCTTTTTATATATATTTTCTTTTTCTTTAAAGGATAATTTTAGCTTTCATATGTTTTATTTCTAATTTTTCAATTTATATTTTAATGTCATTTTAAATTTCATAATAAGATTTATTTTAGAATCTCCACCTATTTAAATTTTATTTTAAATCTATAATTTATGTATTTATATTTAATATCCAATTTTTTAGTTACTTTACAAATCCCTTATTTACATGATATCATTGTTCTTATACCATTCCATAATTTTTAATGATAATAAAAAAGATGATATGTTTTTAAAATTTCAATAGAGGATAAACTATAAAAAATACATTACAATCTATGAAATGTTTCTATTATTTAATGTCTAAAATCAAGAAAAATAATTCATTATTTTATGAAGGGGTTATATTTAGCAATAAATAGTGAAATTTCTATTTCAAGATTATATAAAATTCCAAATTTTAAAAATCATGAGATCACAATGAAATTAATTTATTTTAATATATTATCACTATTTTTTTATGTTCATTGTTTTTGATAATTACATTTAGAGGGTATATAATTTATTTCTATCAAATGTAGTTTTTTCATGATTAAGAACCCGTAATTATGTTTGTAATGACGTTATTTGAGTTTATTTCAAATTTTAATCATAACATACCTTGTTTATAATTTGATGATAGTTATGAAAGAATCATATTGAAGATGATATATAATATTAAATTATAATATCTTCATTAATGAGATACAATGATTCTTTATGGATTTATTGAAAACATGGTGGTATGTTACTATAAAAATTGAATTAATAAAATTAAATTGGGATATTATTGAATTCATCAATAAAAAGTATGAACCAATGGATACTATTTGGAATAGAACAGACTCCCTAGTTGTGAAGGAAATGAACTCCAGTATGCCATTATATCCACTTTCTAGCTGGTAGACATGCACCGACTTACCAATACATGGTTCTAAAATATCAAAATCTTCTAGTGTGAAATCATATATTCATTAGATAGTAGATGCATTTCGGTGATTATTATCAATAATCTATCGAACTTGTTAGCCTCAATAGATAGTATATTGAATCTGTTGGATAGTAGGTGGAGATGATCTATAATTTAAAGATTTATTAATTTACCAGACCATATAACCCTTATATAGAATATTAAGATGATTAATGACACCCTTGAATTTCATAATCTATTATGGATCATTTTATAAAATAAATCAAATACCATGTATGCATGGAAACATAAAATTCTCTACAATACTGGTTTCAAAAAATTTATTAGAGCTTTCTATTGATGAAACAATGTATTCCTATACATCTATCGTAAATTATTTTCTCAAGAAGAAACATTTATGTTCTAATCCTATTTAAAACTACTATAAATTACCTATATATATCTACATTGAAATTGAATCATATTTCATGAGATATAGAGAGCATATTTGTAATGGATTTATCCTAAGAAAATATCTCTTCTAATCATAATCTTCTACAATTTATTGCTTACTTCATCCTTGGAAATGAAATGAGGAAAAGTTATCTTAACTATAAATGATATGGATATTCATCATTAAAATATTAATATAAATAATTTAATTGAAATGTGTTTATTTACATCAATATAATGTTCATGGGAGCAATCTATTAATTAATCTCTAATAAAACCATGAGAGTAACAGAAAACCCTATGTTCAAGTTGGGCGGGTATATAGTGTATAAAATTGAGTTAATTCTATACACCATTATCAAATATCTATATATTCAATTAAATTAAATATATCTTTTTATTAATAATGATTAATAAAATTAACATTGATAATAAATTATTATACAATCATGCACTCACAATCAAAGTTAATTATTAAATTGAACACAAAATTTTTATATTTGACATATTTAAATCATTTAATTAATAAAAAAACATAAAAAATTACATGATTATGATCCAAATAATTAGTGTATTAGAAAACTTATTTCCATACATAACATTTATAAAATAAGAAATAAAAATTTATTTAATGGCTTCTTCTCTAGATTCTTATTGGCCTTTGAACTATCCTTAGTAAAAGTATTCACCTGAGGGTATATATCAAAATGTGGTGAGAAAAAATTATAAAAAGGGGATATATATAAATAAGAGACAATATAAAATTGTGTTTGTATAATCATTATCATAATAACATAGTCATATGATCATAATCATGATAGGTAGAAGTATGAAATGTATTGGAATGTGGAAACACATTAAAATGAAGCATCATGTCTTAATTTGTGAACTGCCACACTTAGTTTTGAATAATGAGAGAATAATATTCAGGTGTATTTCACCTTGATCAAAATGTACTTCAAATTACCTAATACATTGAATAAATATATGAGTTTGGGTTCACCCATCACATTATAACATTTACATTGGGCTATATAATTATCGGTGCACCCATCAAATCACAATATTTATATAATCATCCATGCTTCATAGAACATATATCAATCATGATATTAAAATAATCCTGGGAAGGAATGGGTTTAATTTCATAATAACACATTCATTATATTTCGATTCCCTAATTAAATATTTAATAACATACCTGATATAAGAATCATAAAACCCGAGTGAAGAAGAAACAATCTTGGGATAAAATGGTGTCTTTTTTTAAAAGAAGAGTTATTTTGGAAAATATTTTATTTTCCATGAAATCATGTATTATAAATTTAAATCTTAAAAATGTATTGATATTTATTACTTATTTATTTTTTATGGAACAAATATACTAAAAATGTGGTGAAATAGGGTAACCCCAGAGAAATAGTGTTTTCTTCGTGAATTCCCGTTACATTGAGTATAAATTCTATCTTCACATTAATAACTTATATAATCACATTATATTAATTATATAACAATTATATAACATTAAATTCCTGATTTTTATAAAATATGGTTGTATTATGTTCGTTTTTTGTCCTCAACATGAGTTTTAGTGTCTTATTTCCTCATTCATGATCATTTGTTTTCTTGTTTTTCATTTTTGGTTGACATTTATTTATGAATGGATGTTCATGTTAAAAGGTGATGAATGTACCAAATTATTATTATCTGTTATTAATGATTTTCGAAGATTTATAATTATGTTATAAATAATTTTTTTATATATCATTAGGAGGAATCAAAAAAAAGAAGTTTGTAATGATCATATTTGGTTAATTTTGGTGGTTTCTCAACCAGAGAAAACTTGTTTTTCTTCATCAATTATTATTATGTATATAATTTACATTGATAAAATAAAAAATGTTATGAAATAGATATTTGAATATATTATAGACCATTTAATTATTTTATTTAAAGTTTTGATGGTGTTAATAGAAAATTAATGTGCCCCACCCACGATGTCGGTAAATTGAAAAATCTTGAGAGACGATTTTATTGTGATAATAATAGAGACAGATATAAGGAGGTGTTTAATGATGTGTATAACATTAAAATAATATTTTTAATTTTCTTATGGTTATGGAGTTATCATACCATTTATATTAGGGTATATGATTATAATAGAATAAATCAAATGAAATTGAAAAGGAATTAAATAAATAGGGATTATTATTTTACCTTTTGGTCTTATCTGTCTTAAAACCATCAATAAAAATGGATTTGGTCTATCGATTATACCAATATTTTATAGACATGGGATTTGGTATTTGGTATTGATTAATGAAGAATATAGACAATTACCAATTGTACTAATATGTGATGTGAGGAGTGTGTGAGGGGTGGTATTTATAGCAGGGGGTGTTTTCTAATTATTTAGTTCATTAGTTTATTATTTTTCAAAAGATAATAAATAGGGATTATTATTGTGACCAAATACTGCAATTTTATCATGTTATCTCAAACCAATGTTTCTTAAACCATCCACTCATCAATCATGACTCAAAAAAATCAGGTATTTATAATTTATCGAAATTTATCAAACATTACAAATCATCAAAAATTCATGTTTTTGTGAAAAAAAGAATAAAATAACATTAACCATTTTAAGTTGTATATAATTCAATATTTATATCCTTTCAATGAAAATAATTTTCTAATTATAATTAATTTTATATTTATTTGAATTCATATTTTACTTGGAAAATATATATTTTAAAATTATAATGGTTGTTATGACACTTTAAAAAACTAAATAAGTTCTCTTTAAAATTATCATAAAATCATAAGAAATAGAAAAATTAATTCATTAATACATTTTATGATATTAATATATATTATAAATTTGTAATTAATCCTAAAATTGTAATTAACTCTTTAAGACTTATAGAAATACCAAAAGGTAATTAATAATTTATACAATATGTTAATTATATTGTGATATAATTATATCATATTTACCCTTAAATGATGGAAAAGTTTTATTTATACATTCATGGGTGGTATTACCATTCATTTTGGTGGTTTAATATGTATAAGGGCTATATTACTTTTCCTAAGGTCTAGTTAACATTTCCTCAAAATTGGTACCTTTACTTTTAGAAATACTTACTATTTAATTGATTAATCCTTAATAATGTTTTTACAAAGGTATAGAAGTTATTATATTACCATAATAAGTGGGAAATTATATTTATTAAATTTTGGGTTAAAAAATTCTTCCCTAGTGTTGATATTTCACACATGAAATTTTGTTAAACAAATACAGGTGAGGGTACATATTATCAATGGCCTCATATTGTTCCCGTGTTTCTTCTTCAAAATTATGGTTCTCCCAAAACACCTTAACAACTTATGTTGTCTTACTATGTATAACCTTACCTCTCTTGTCTATAACAATTACAATCTATTATTGATATGAGAAATCATATTCCAGTTTTATGGCCACTGAGTTTAGTACATGCGAGGGATCTTGTATGTACTTCCTCAAGAGTGATACGGGGAATACATCACTTAATTGAGCCATATTCAGTGTAAGTTAAAATGGATAGTCCATTACACTGAGGCGATTATGGATCTCAAAGGGGCCAATGCACCTTTTGATTATCCTCATTTTCTTTCAAAGCCATATAACTATCATTCGTGGTGTTATTTTAGGGAAGACATTATCTCCAACGATGAACTCCAAGTCATTTCGATGATTTTCAACATATCTCTCTTGAAGAATCTAAGATTCATTGATCTTTTGATGTATTTCTTGGAACATTTTTTTATATCTTTCCATTATCAGGTCTAAATTTCTTTTGTTCCTCAACATCTTCCTAATTGGTTGGTGTTATATATATCTTTATTTTCATATATTCATATGAAGACATCTGAATACATGAGTTGAAGATAATTTTAAATGAAAACTCAAAATATTGGAGATGTTGATCCCACCCCTATAAATTTTAATGAGTAGACCCTTATAATATATTCGAGCATCGAGTAGTCCTTTCATATGGGACATCAGTCTTGGGGTGAAAGGCTATGCTGAAATTTAATTAAGTATTCAATGATTTTTTTACAAATCCTATATAATTTCAAAGTAAACCTAGTATCACGATCAATGTTAATCGAGAGCGGATCTCCCCACAAAATCCCCAATTCCTTCATATATATCATGTAATTTTTTTCAATTGAGAGATCTTCCTAAATATTGATAATTTTGATATTCTTTGTGAGCTGGTCCCCCACAACCAATATAACATTATTTCCTTGGAATGTATTTGGGAGACCTATAATAATTTCAATAGTGATGTTCTCTATTTTTTTCACATTGTTATAGGCAACGGTTACTCGATCCATTTTTACTTATGTCTCTCTAATTTGACATGATACAATATCAAGCACCTTGGGATATACACAGTAATATCCTTACCCATGATGTCTCTCCATATGTTTTTTGGAGATCATTGTGCATTTTAGTACTCTCAAGATGGAAAGATAAAGTTGAAATATGTGTATTTTATAATATATCATTCTATATCACAGGTAATTAATTCTCACAATGCCTCATTCCAAACTAAATTACACAATCATCATCTATATGGAACTATTGCAACATCCCTTCATTAAATACATTAACCTTCTTTTATCACTCTAGATCATCCAATTGAACCTCCATAATCTACTCTTTTATAGATGGTTAGGAAGGAATTTTGGAAAGTTAGGATGTATTCGCTTCTATTAATATTTAAAAATTCGTCTTTGGAATATCCATGAAGATATGGCCTTTCTAAATCTGCAACATGTATATAGTAGAAGGTTTGTTTCATCTAAGATAATTTGCTACCTTATTATCTTTTGAATGAGGATATTGAATAATGAAATAATATTCCATGATTGTATCTAACATTAAAATTGATGCATTTTGAGATTATGTTCTCTGAATATATAAATTAGGATATTCTGATCAATATATATGTTATAATTATCCCCATAGCGGTATTGCCACTAGATTTTCATAAAAAAAATCTTAGCTAGTAGCTCTAGATCATTTTTAAGGTAGTTCTTCTCTTGGATCATCAATGCCCATGATGTGTAGGATATCAAATTAACATTTTTCATTTGTAGAAAATAAAAAACATTCTTGGAAAACTAACATTATATAAATAATAATTCACCACTTTTCATTAATGTGATTACAGGTGAAATGGTAAGCCTTATCATTTTCTCCCATAATCATTCCTCACAATATTCCATCCAGAAATAATTTTCTGAATTATTTGTTAACATTGTCTATAGGCATGATAATCCAGATAAATGTCCCCAAAATGTTTGATATTACACATATAATCCATGAAAAATATGGATTTCTATGGCACTTGATGGCCTTGGACATTCCACAATTGTCATTGTTTATTGAGGATGAACTAGAATTCCATCACTTCTGATCACGTGTCCCAACAATATGAATTTTAACATCCAATATTCACAGAAGATATACATAGAATATAAATTCTTTATCTTTAATGTTACCAACACAAGACTTTTATGTTCATCAGGTTCCTTCATACCCAATAGTAGATGAGAATATCATTGATTATCGAAAAAAAATTATTCGAGGTACTGTTTAAATACGTTGTCCTGAAATAAATGATGATTTTAGAGGAATTAGTATGTATTAAGGAGGTATGAAAAAAATCATAGTGCCCATAACTTGTACCGATGTAAGAATATTAACAATATTCCATCAAATAATTTTTCTAATTATACCAAGAACAAAAATCCACCATTGGGATGTACTGATATCCTTGCAATTGATTGAAAAAGTTATAAATCACTAGAAGAGGATACCTTTTCATTATGGTTATCTTGTTTTGTTCTATATAATCAATATATAGAATTATTGATCCATCATTCTTCTATAAAAATAAAAATGGAGAATCCTATAGTGATCCACTAGGGATTATGAACCCCTTGTCCAATTTCTCTTATAGCTGCTTCCTTAACTCCTATTGGTCAATAGGATCCATCCATTAAAGTCAATGAGATATGAGTAGTTTAGGGTAGTAGTGATACAGATAACTCTACCTCATGATCAAGGGGGTGTTTGCTTAACACTAAAGAAAATATATCATTATATTCTATTTTAATGGGAATTTCCCCATGGATGAAGTCTTCCATTGACACAACCATTTCAGAAAGGTATAAAGTTTCCCAAAGAATTCAAACCCACACCATTGAAGGATTTTCCAAAAAAAATATTCATGATCAACATTATATTTGTAGTGTATTATGGAATGGTTTCAAATTTGAAATGATATTTCCTTTTCTTGACAGTTGATATGTGCACTATAAAACAAGATCCAATCTATTTCTATTATAGCATAAAATTTTATAATGGAAAGTGTCATAATATTTTCTAGAAGAATTTTCCAACATATTCCATCCAATGAAGAGTCTAATACATGGGATGTAATTATTGCACCACCATGGGTATTTATAGATATTACTAATTCATGGAATCTAGGATTCAATTAAATAGTTCTAGAAAACATGAATGTTATAATCAAATGTATAGAATAAGAAGAAAATAAGACATCTTCCATTATTTTGTGAATTTAATGAGTACATTTTCTGAGATATATTTCTTGATCCACTTTATATGTAGTGATGAAATAATCCTTGTGTTGATGTATTGGATTTTGTGTTTGTGGATGATGATTATCCTTGAGGACTAGAGTTTTAGTTTACTAGATTTCATAATTCCCTTGATCTATACAGTTATTGTATAGGAAAATGGGTGGATATCTCCTTTCCCACCACATTGTCCGGCATCTTTATGTATATTCTACATTCATGAGCATGGTGGCCTTATATGTGACGCCCCGAGCCCGCTCTTCCGGACTCGTTACTTCAAAATGTTGTATAATATTTTTTTTTATTTTAATTAATTT
This sequence comes from Viscum album, assembly GCA_963277665.1. Lineage (NCBI taxonomy): Eukaryota > Viridiplantae > Streptophyta > Magnoliopsida > Santalales > Viscaceae > Viscum > Viscum album. Next base: position 1,499,408,888 of record OY728122.1, on the reverse strand, counting down.
TTTTTATAAACATAACTTAAAAATTACACAACACTTTAAACAAAACGAGGATCTTTTACCGGTCTAGGTTCTGGAAGATTAGACATGAACATACATTATCAGAGTTGAACAGAAATAATAAATTTTTCCATTATGCTTCCGCGCACGCTAACTCCATAAGTGAAGACATCTACGATAAAATCTTAATATACCTGTGAAAACATTTCAAATCTAGGGGTGAGCACAAAAGATGCTCAGTAAGGGGTTTTGAAAACCTTTGATAAATGGCTCTAAAAAAAACATCATTTCATTAATACATTTTTTTTAAGAAAAATGTATTGTATATTTATTCATAAAACAACCATTATAAAATAATATAATCCTTTTGAAAAATAATTATACTTTGAAAACACTTTTAAAATAAATCCAGTGATTCAGTTGAAAATATTAAGCAAGGTCTTAAAAAAAATAACTGAGGATACTTGAAACTTTGAAGGCTATCTTGTGCCTACCCACTTAAGGGATGGATTCTTTATCCAACTCCCTATCATTTTTACAAAGTTCTAGAACCATTTTATTTATAAAACTTTTTTTTTCTTTTAGCTTGCCTTACTTATTTATAATTTTCATTGGAGTTTTAAATCTTGAAAATATATTTAAAATCATTCTTGGAACAAGTAAATACCAGTCTTTAATGAAAGCTACATTTTTGACATGGTATGATCTAATCGTTGCATAATCCCAATTATGATAAATCAATATCCACAAACTTGAAATTTTAAAGGCATATTTATTAAAATTAATTTTATGAAGGAAGGTAAACTGATAGTAATAACAATCATATAATTCTATCTTCTTAAAAATCAGTCAATATCAATGAATAATTATATGTTACACACAAAATTATCAATGCAGTATAATAAGGTCATACTTTTGTATGCACTTAAGTTTTATGAAATGTGAATTTATGAAGTTTATAAAAATATACACAATCATAGAACATGAATTAGAACCAACGATCTTAAAAGTTAATTAAATTATTATGTTTTTATATGTATATGTTTGATTAGCATGTACATATGTATCTTACTCCAATAATTAGATACTTGGATTGTTTAAATTAAAGTGTGAAAAATAATAATTCAATATAAATATATGTATCAAAAATTCACATATACTATTAATAAACACGATAATTTATAAATATTCATATAAACATATCATGCATGAAGAAAGAACAAACGTATTAATTTGTGAGTTCAAAGTATAGATTTTGATTTAATGAAAATAAAATATTTAAACTATTAAAACCACAAAATGGGGATTATAATTTTTTAAAGGAGAAAACTCCCTTACACAAAGATAGAACTCCCTTACTAAAATAATATATCTTATTGTACTGAAATTATATATAAATCCTTATACATAAATCCAATTCATTTTTTTGAAAACCTTAGATGAAAAATGGAGAAAAAATCAATTGCGGTCATCATTGAGACGTGAAGAAATCATATATAAAATAAATATTCATTGCGCAAAATATAATTTGGGTAGAAAATAATTTGGCATGACATATATAATGAAGTAGCAGAGTACATGTTTGAAAATAAAGTCCTCTAATATAATCTACCACAACTTCAAAAGTGAAAAATATGCTGATTTTCATTTGAAAACCCATAAAAGAAATAAATTCCACTTGCATAATTATAATTTTTGAAGAAACCAAATTGAAAGAATAAATAGAAAGATCCCTTACCTTTTTCTCGCAAAATATCATTGCATTTCCATTGATATAACTCAAACTCGCGTACTCTGTTTCTCAAATTTTTAGAACTGGAAAACACACAGAAGAAAAATAATAGATGTTTGGCCCTCTATTTTTTTCCCTCTAATAGGCCTTTGCACTCCTCTTATTATACACATACCAGGAGAAGATTAAATGTATAATTTCTTTCAACTTGGAAATTAAATTTTGGATTTTTTTATGAAAGTTGGGAAACTGATTTAATATATATTTATTTGAGTGACAGAGGAAACAGAAAAAGACATACAAGATGATCACAAGTTGATCCGATATCGAATTAAATAAGTAGAAATACATTGAGTGAAAGAATAATATGAATAAAATAGAAGCAAATTCAATGTATCATAATAAATTAAATTTCTCTGTTGATATGCATAATACAATTGTCAGATGTAAAGACAAGGACCAGCAGGTTGATTACGATTGAAGGTAGATTAAATTAAGATAGAGTGATTGGAATTGATGGAAATATGACAAATATTAAATTCAAGATAAGGATTGACAACAAATTTCTACGATGAATATCCATAAAAATACAAGTAATATGAATCTATCGATGTCTGGAGAAGAAAAAAATCATAGGATAACGATGAAACAGTGAGTTAATAAACCAAAAAAAATCTACAAATCAGATTTAGATACTAAAAACTAGAATAAACAACACCTACTTGCATAACTAGATGAGACACGGAAAATTTTTAAATCGAGGATCAATTTCCCCAAATATCGTTCAGATACGTCAAAGTGAAGCAGATTAGGTGTAGTCGAACCTTAATCACGCTTCGAAACCCTTGCTCGAACTCATTTCCAGACCTGAACTCAACCTTAAAACTAAAAGTGAAAACCCTAAACTGATATCAAACTCATTGATGTCATACGGCCAACAGAGGACTCCTGAAACTTAGCTCGACTCGGATTGACACCTGAGGTTCTCGCAAATGAACACTTCTTCTTCGAAACGGGATTCTGACTCCAATCTAGATCCAGAATCTTTGTGCCACTTCGACCTCGCATCTGAGAATGAGCCATCGATGGACATCAGCCTCGCCTACTGATCGTGCTCAGCCTCACGAATCGCATAAACCCTCTCGGCTCACGAATCTCACCCCTCTCCTGACCTCGACCTCTATTTCTCACGAAACCCTCAAAATCGAAACCCTATAACCCCTCTCAATTTCATTTTTTTAATTCATTTACTTATTTTACCGTTTTATTTTAATTTTACATAAATTAAATTTTATTTTATTTTCTACAATCATGTATAGTTTTATATCTAAAAATATTATAAATTTTTTTTTAATCGAAATGATTTTCATATGTTAATATTATAATCATAATATTCATAAATTTTTAAAATTATAATTTCATTAATTTATAATTTCACATTGTTATATATATATATATTAGTAGAAACTTATATTTCCATAATCATTTAAAATAACCACATACTACTTATACCATACTTTATAATTATAACATATATTAATCATTAAACGTTATGAAATAATAATTTGTTTAAAACTATTGATTTTCTATACAAAAACAACCAATATTAATCAAAAATAATTCTCATATAAATATATTATTTTAAATCAATTATAAATTATATACATACATATATTAATTAATTACGTTATATAAAAAAATAATGTAATATTTTATACTTTCATTCAAAACATACGCTCATTGAAAATATTTATAAAACATTTTTATTATTTCTTAGTTTTGAATATAGAAAAATTATTAAATAATTAATTACTATCTAAAATCTCTGGGGGTGTTACATTCTCCCCCCCTTAAATGAATTGCGCCCTCGCAATTGTTTTGTCAGTCTTACAAAAATTCTGAGTTTCCATCTTCAGAATTAAGAAACTTTAAGGGGACTTAATTAACTAAAGAAAATCCTAAGGCGTAAATTTGTTTTTTTCACAAAAGACAACATCTAATCTCCAAAGTGATCTAGACCGTTCCTCTGATACCAAGTGTGACGCCCCGAGCCCGCTCTTCCGGACTCGTTACTTCAAAATGTTGTATAATAATTTTTTTTATTTTAATTAATTATTTTTATAAACATAACTTAAAAATTACACAACACTTTAAACAAAACTAGGATCTTTTACCGGTCTAGGTTCTGGAAGATTAGACATGAACATACATTATCAGAGATGAACAGAAATAATAAATTTTTCCATTATGCTTCCGCGCACGCTAACTCCATAAGTGAAGACATCTACGATAAACTCCTAATATACCTGTGAAAACATTTCAAATCTAGGGGTGAGCACAAAAGATGCTCAGTAAGGGGTTTTGAAAACCTTTGATAAATGGCTCTAAAAAAAACATCATTTCATTAATACATTTTTTTTAAGAAAAATGTATTGTATATTTATTCATAAAACTACCATTATAAAATAATATAATCCTTTTGAAAAATAATTATACTTTGAAAACACTTTTAAAATAAATCCAGTGATTCAGTTGAAAATATTAAGCAAGCTCTTAAAACAAAATAACTAAGGCCACTTGAAACTTTGAAGGCTATCTTGGGCCTACCCACTTAAGGGATGGATTCTTTATCCAACTCCCTATCATATTTACAAAGTTCTAGAACCATTTTATTTATAAAACTTTTTTTTCTTTTAGCTTTCCTTACTTATTTATAATTTTCATTGGAGTTTTAAATCTTGAAAATATATTTAAAATCATTCTTGGAACAAGTAAATACCAGTCTTTAATGAAAGCTACATTTTTGACATGGTATGATCTAATCGTTGCATAATCCCATTTATGATAAATCAATATCCACACACTTGAAATTTTAAAGGCATATTTATTAAAATTAATTTTATGCAGGAAGGTAAACTGATAGTAATAACAATCATATAATTCTATCTTCTTAAAAATCAGTCAATATCAATGAATAATTATATGTTACACACAAAATTATCAATGTAGTATAATAAGGTCATTCTTTTGTATGCACTTAAGTTTTATGAAATGTGAATTTAAGAAGTTTATAAAAATATACACAATCATAGAACATGAATTAGAACCAACGATCTTAAAAGTTAATTAAATTATTATTTTTTTATATGTATATGATTGATTAGCATGTACATATGTATCTTACTCCAATAATTAGATACTTGGATTGTTTAAATTAAAGTGTGAAAAATAATAATTCAATATAAATATATGTATCAAGAATTTACATATACTATTAATAAACATGATAATTTATAAATATTCATATAAACATATCATGCATGAAGAAATAACAAACGTATTAATTTGTGAGTTCAAAGTATAGATTTGGATTTAATGAAAATAAAATATTTAAACTATTAAAACCACAAAATGGGGATTATAATTTTTTAAAGGAGAAAACTCCTTTACACAAAGATAGAACTCCCTTACTAAAATAATATATCTTATTGTACTGAAATTATATATAAATCCTTATACATAAATCCAATTCATTTTTTTGAAAACCTTAGATGAAAAATGGAGAAAAACTCAATTGCGGTCATCATTGAGACGTGAAGAAATCATATATGAAATAAATATTCATTGCGCAAATATAATTTGGGTAGAAAATAATTTGGCATGACAGATATAATGAAGTAGCAGAGTACATGTTTGAAAATAAAGTCCTCTACTATAATCTACCACAACTTCAAAAGTGAAAAATATGCTGATTTTCATTTGAAAACCCATAAAAGAAATAAATTCCACTTGCATAATTATAATTTTTGAAGAAAACAAATTGACATAATAAATAGAATGATCCCTTACCTTTTTCTCGCAAAATATCATTGCATTTCCATTGATATAACTCAAACTCGCGTACTCTGTTTCTCAAATTTTTAGAACTGGAAAACACATAGAAGAAAAATAATAGATGTTTGGCCCTCTATTTTTTCCCTCTAAAAGGCCTTTGCACTCCTCTTCTTATACACATACCAGGAGAAGATTAAATGTATAATTTATTTCAACTTGGAAATTAAATTTTGGATTTTTTTATGCAAGTTGGGAAACTGATTTAATATATATTTATTTGAGTGACAGAGGAAATAGAAAAAGAAATACAAGATGATCACAAGTTGATCCGATATCGAATTAAATAAGTAGAAATACATTGATTGAAAGAATAATATGAATAAAATAGAAGCAAATTCAATGTATCATAATAAATTAAATTTCTCTGTTGATATGCATAATACAATTGTCAGATGTAAAGACAAGGACCAGCAGGTTGATTACGATTGAAGGTAGATTAAATTAAGATAGAGTGATTGGAATTGATGGAAATATGACAAATATTAAATTCAAGATAAGGATTGACAACAAATTTCTACGATGAATATCCATAAAAATACAAGTAATATGAATCTATCGATGTCTGGAGAAGAAAAAAATCATAGGATAACGATGAAACAGTGAGTTAATAAACCAAAAAAAATCTACAAATCAGATTTAGATACCAAAAACTAGAATAAACAACACCTACTTGCATAACTAGATGACACAAGGAAAATTTTTAAATCGAGGATCAATTTTCCCAAATATCATTCAGATACGTCAAAGTGAAGCAGATTAGGTGTAGTCGAACCTTAATCACGCTTCGAAACCCTTGCTCGAACTCATTTCCAGACCTGAACTCAACCTTAAAACTAAAAGTGAAAACCCTAAACTGATATCAAACTCATTAATGTCATACGGCCAACAGAGGACTCCTGAAACTTAGCTCGACTCAGATTGACACCTGAGGTTCTCGCAAATGAACACTTCTTCTTCGAAACGGGATTCTGACTCCATTCTAGATCCAGAATCTTTGTGCCACTTCGACCTCGCATCTGAGAATGAGCCATCGATGGACATCAGCCTCGCCTACTGATCGTGCTCAGCCTCACGAATCGCATAAACCCTCTCGGCTCACGAATCACACACCTCTCCTGACCTCGAACTCTATTTCTCATGAAACCCTCAAAATCGAAACCCTATAACCCCTCTCAATTTCATTTTTTTAATTCATTTATTTATTTTAACGTTTTATTTTAATTTTACATAAATTAAATTTTATTTTATTTTCTACAATCATGTATAGTTTTATATCTAAAAATATTATAAATTTTTTTTAATCGAAATGATTTTCATATGTTAATATTATAATCATAATATTCATAAAATTTTAAAATTATAATTTCTCTAATTTATAATTTCACATTGTTATATATATATATATATTAGTAGAAACTTATATTTCCATAATCATTTAAAATAATCACATACTACTTATACCATACTTTATAATTATAACATATATTAATCATTAAACGTTATGAAATAATAATTTTTTTAAAACTATTGATTTTCTATACAAAAATAACCAATTTTAATCAAAAATAATTCTCATATAAATATATTATTTTAAATCAATTATAAATTATATACATACATATATTAATTAATTACGTTATATAAAAAAATAATGTAATATTTTATACTTTCATTCAAAACATACGCTCATTGAAAATATTTATAAAACCTTTTTATTATTTCTTAGTTTTGAATATAGAAAAATTATTAAATAATTAATTACTATCTAAAATCTCTGGGGGTGTTACATTATACCCCACAAAAGAATCATTTCCTTGTCCCATTAAAGAACATCCCATGATGATTCTTCCCATAATTTAGATTTGTGGGTGGTAGAGTTTTCTTTCCAACACTCTCATGACATCCTCCTACATTAAATTCCATATTTGGTTTCTAATGACAATATACACGGGACCATTCTACAAAATCCATATTTACATAGATAGCCTATAAAACAACATATTCATTTCTCCCCATATCATCAATTTCATGATCATTATATATTGAGGTTTTAAACCACTAAAGAATCTAGAAATACTTATATCATTATTGATAAAAAAACCGGATGTGTATCTTGAAATACTTGTGAAATTTTATTCCTAGGCTGTGATATATTATCCTTAATTTTTCATCAGCTATATAAATTCAATCCCAATCATTAGACTAATAGTTAGAGGGAAATACTTGTAAATAAGAATTATGTTGACGTCTTTCCACTCCAAATATTCAATTTAATTATTGACATGGGTTTTTAAATCAAATATCAGAATTGATCAACCAATCTATCTATATGATGAATGGTGGGATTATCCTTCTCTATCTCAGAATAGTGATGAACAATGAATATTTTATCAATAATGTTGACCCATTTATCCACAACCCATGGATCATAAAATCCATTAATCTTCAGTGGTAGTATCTATACAAATCAATTGATAGCTAATTGCTCCCTTTTATGTGATGGTGTAGGTATCACATAATTTAGGTTATTATTTATCTCCTAAGTTAACTAGGTAATAATTGACATGAAATTATGATCTCTACCTCTGAAGCCACTTTGGCTGGAGTTTTAGAAATTTTTGTATTGTTCCCTTGCAATTTTTTTGGCTTGGTTTCTCAGGGTTCCCAGCCTTTCCCAAAATAGAAAAGGATAAAAAATATATATTCCATCATCTTATGAATAAGTTATTACATTTTTAATTAAATATAAATTCATATATTGTGGGATCACTATGATTAAAATTTTATAAAACAATGATTCATTTTTTCATACTCATACATAGTCCCAAAATATGGGGTTTCATTTTGGTTCTCTAGTACCAATTCTCTAATAAATTAAATTGTACTTTGATGCTATCTATAAGGACCCTAGTTATTAATACACTAATATTACATTATTTTAATGGTAAAAACATAAATCCAATAAAGGACCAAGATCCAATTTTTTGTGTCATGAAAAAATTAGGGCCATACATATCATTTAAAAAATAACAGATAAAAATTTATTTAATTCCATTTTCTCTGTCTTCTTATTGGCCCTTTTATTCTCATTAGAACCTGTTGTCACATGAGGATATACATCAGAAATGGGTGAGATAAAATCCTTGTAAGAGGATAGATAACAACATGAAACAATATAAAATTGTTTTATAATAATATTTATCTTCATAACATAGGGATATGGACATAATCATGGTACGAAGAATTAAGAAAAGGATTTGAATGTGGAAATGTGTTAAATTGAAACATCACGTCTTAGTGGTTAATTACAACACATAGTTATATAAAATGAAAAAACCAATTTGATGACTATTTGAATTTTCTCATGAGATAAATCACATAACACAATAAATTTGAGCACTATATAATTCTGGGCACACCCGACACATCATAACATTTACATTGGGCTATATAACTCTGGGCGCACCTTTCACAACACAAAATTTACAATATCATTTTTCCTAATAAAACATATAACATGGAAAATACAATAACCCATGGAATGGAATTATTTTCATTTCATAATCATACATGAATAAACAGTTTTCCCAAATGATATAAGTAATATCTTTCATGATATAAGAATCTTCGATCTTGAGTGAAGAATAAACAATATAGTGAAGTAAATGTATTGTTTTTTAAAAAAGGTTTCATTTGCAAAACATTTTGTTTCTAATAAAATTAATTAAAAAAAATTTATATACCAAAATTCTTGATAGTGATGAATAAATAATTTTTATGAAATAACCATACAGAAAATGGGCTGAAAGGGGGACTCCCAAAAGAATGAGAGTTTGGATTGAGAATTCCCATTTCCTTGAGTTTGAAAGTATCCTGCATATTAATAACCTGTATAATAAATTATATTAATTAATTAACCATTAAATAAAATTATATAGATTAATATAATTACATTTTTATGTTAATTTATGGGCCTTTGAAGAGTTATATATTTTAATTTCTTCATTCAGGAGAATCTTGTTTCTTAGTTTTCAGGATTGGTTCACGTGTATACATGGAGGGAAGTTCATGTAAAATGGGGATAAGTATCCAGATTTGATATTTTATTTTACTGATGATATTATAGAATTATTAATAATATTATAATGAAAATGGTTACACATCATTTGGATGAATAATTAGACAAATGTTAGTAATTATCATTTTATGCTAATTTTGGTGCGTTTTCGACCACAATGAACTCATTTTGTTTTATCAATTCATATTACGTATATAAGTTAGTTAAAGAAGATAAAAAATTTTATAAAATAGAAAATTCAGACTAATTAAAACCATTTTCGGTTTTTATTTGCATCTTTTACAGAGTTTTATTAAAATGAATGTCCATGACCCACAATATCGATAAATTGACACATCGTAGACGATAATTTCATTTTTATAATAAAAGACAGTGTGTGTGCATATTTTTATGAAGAATCATCCATTAACATGAAATAAATATCATATATGTATGGTAATAAATTTATCATTCCATTTGTATGAGGGTAGGTAAGGAGAAGAGATGAAAATAAATAAAATTGAAACAGGATTAAAAGAAAAAGGAAGAGTATTTTACCTATTAGAATTATCCTCCTTAAGAACATCTATAGGGGAAAGGTTTTTATATTATGATGAAAAAAAGGTCACTTGAACATTGAAGTTGTCCTTTGGGAGAGGTTTGGGAAGAATTTGGACAATACACAATGTTTGAGAGGTATGAGGATAAGAGGGTGTGAGGGGTGGTATTTATTGTGGAGGAGGGGTGGGTTATAATTATTTAATTCAATTATTTATAACTTTTTTCAAGACAATCAATAATGTTGATTACTGAAACTATATAAATTAATTAGACAATGATCATTTGAACAAGTGGTGATTACATACGGCTTAAATATGAAATGACTAATAAAATACAAGTACTGAGAATTTATTTAAAATTATCATTTTTTACAATTCATCAAAAATTCATGTGTTTCTGAAAAATCACAAAAAATAATCCCAACCATTTTTTACGTATAGAATTAAAAATGAAATTCATTTTGTGATAATAATATTTTAAATATAATTATTGTAATTTTAATTAAAATTATCCTTTACATGGAAAATACAGATTTTATAGTTGTAATTGAATTTATATCACTTTTAAAAATTAAATATGTTATCAGAAAATTATCATAAAATAATGGAAATAAAATTATCCATTTTTGAATAATATTTATTAATGTACATTTTCTTTTAATTTATTAAATTAATCATTAAATTTTAATATAATATTTATGAATAATGAAAATACCAACACCTATTCATAGTTCATATAATATTTACTTACTAATAAAATGATATATTTATATCATATTTTCACTTATAATATAGAAAAATATTTTTTATACATTCATGGTTGGGGTTACTATTAATTTTTAAAATTTTCAATTCCAATGGGTCAAAATTCTATTTCAATGGCCAAGTTAATATTTCATTGATATTGGTTCGATAACATTTAGAAATACTTCATATTTCATTAATCATTACTTTATAATGTTTTCTGTTATCTTGAAGGGATTATATTACCCTAAGAAGGAAAAACATATATTGATAATATTTTGGGTCGTTACATTATTCCACTATACTTACCTTGTTAAATATATCTATATCCAAAATTCAATTTAATAATATTTTTTATTACAATTATAATTTTCTTTGAACATATATGTGATATTCATACTTTTATATTTAGTGAGTTATTTTAAATAAAATAAATGAACTCATTCCCCCTTTTCTATTCTAATATGAACTAAAAATAATTCATATATTAGTTTGTGTAGTGTAATCATTATATTATAATTATTTATGATTTCCAATATTGATTTGGTTTATGGAATGTTTATTTTTTGTGGGAATGGAATCCCTGGTGAGATTGTTTATGTATTTTGTTTATAGAAAATGGTTTTATTAAGAAAATGTGTTGGATGTTGATATTAAAAATAAATAAATAAATAAATAAATAAATAATGTAAATACTATTATATTAAAATAATATTTATTCATTAAAAAAATTTATAACTATATATCTATGGTTGTATGGAAAACAAACACATAATTTATCGAGGTAGTAATCCACACATGGCATGTGTGACATTTTTATTTTTTGAATGTATGAGTGAAAGTTAGAAAAGGTTTATTAAATTACATTAAAACAATATATATACTAATTATACTTATATAATTATATTAGTATATATATAATATATTTTAAATAGTTTGAAAAAGAATGATTACTAAAAGTACTCGGTAAATTTGTATTCTCTTCTTTATATATCATTCATTGAAAAATATTTAATATTTCATAAAATAGAACATCAGTGACTCTAGAATATATTTATTGTGGGAAAGGGAGTTGAAAAGTGAATATAGTATAAATTTTTAATAGAAAATTATTGATGTTAAATATAAATTAGGATGGATAAGAGATCCTATTATAACTGCTAGGAGTGCCCACTTTTTAAATACTTATAAAATAATTTTAATGGAATGTAAATTTCAAAGGAGCATGCATGTAAAGTTTGAAAAAATGGTTTGATAATAAGGCTCAGTTTTTCAATCCCTATTCCACACATTTATAAAAATTATTTTTTTATATTTTGATATTTTCTCAGCGATTTTTTACAATTTTAACATCATATGAAAATTACCATGTTTATTAATTTTTTATATTGTTAACTAATTTTATGGCTAAAAAAAACCAAATATATAATATATATTTAAAATCATGATTTAAAATTTTAAAAACATTTCCTATCATTAATTTCTATGAGGAAAAAAATTAATATTTATTATTTTATAAATAGTGTCACCCAATAATATTTACTGAAATATCCTTTTAAGAATACAAATTTATTTTCATAAAAAATCTATAATAATTATATCCTTGAAATTTAATGGGTTGTTATTATTAAAATGAGTTTTTTACTATTTAGTCATTCAAAAAACCCTTGTATTAATCTTAATATTTATATTAGTGAAATAAATTTAAATATTTTTTAATGAAAATAGGCAATACTATTTTAAAAATGGAAACCATATATTTCTAATGTCGAATATAACTTTGTAATTAATTAATAGATAGTTTAAATGCTTTTTATCCTTGGGAAAAGTTTTATATATTTTAATTCAATTCTTATAAAATAATTTTAGAATAAGATATATGATATTTATAAAAACTATATTAACTATATTCCCGTATAAATAAACAATTTAATTAAATTATATAAAATACTTAATAAAATATTTATTAAATTTTATATCAAAAAAATATATTAATTTTATAAAACTTAAATTATTATTTTTATTAACATTTGTTTTAAATTGAAATAAAAAATACAAATAAAATATAAATACGATTAGAAAAAAAAATATACTCTATATGTAATTAATATTATTTGAAAAAAAATATTCTTAAATGAGTGAAAGTAATTTAACTTATATGTGAAAAATTATACATATTGTTATAAGGATCATCTAAAATATAACAATTTATTCTGTTAAGAAAAAATAAAGATTAACAAAAAAATTAATTAAAGAACATTATTTTAATATTATGATGTTTTTAACACATGTAGTTAATTATTTATCCATTAAACATCCATTATTTATATGTTCATAGGTATTAGAATAAATAATATAATAATATGTAAAGAATGTATGTTTTTATAAATAATCATGTTATTATATATTATTTTGTTTGAGGTTTCTCACATCATCTAATTTTCATAAGATTGTTTCTGACAATATTCCCATAATTAGTTAATATTTATAGTTAATATTAATAAATAGTCATAACAAAATATTATTTGTTTGATTTTACTAAATTTTTATTTTTTAAATAATTTATTTAGTGAATATTAATTTATAGGGTTTTGTTTACGAAAATATCATGGTGTTTCACATACTCCTTACATTTTCAATTTATTTTCATGGCATTTAAACACAGTGATATAGTCATAAAATATTAATATATAAGAATTTTTTAGATAATATTTATAAAATTTTATGTATCTAGAAAATATTTATAATAATGTAATATTATACTATACTTTTGGATCCGTAATAATTATTTTTTGAATATTTTATATTTATAATTTTTGAAAATGAGAGAAAATTAATTTACATGTTTTATAGTATTTCATAGTTATTCTCATAGTTAACATTGGTAAATTTAATATTTTATTTTGGGGAGAACAACAAGATCTTTCATAACTCGAATTCGGTTGAACGATTGTTTTATAAGTTATGATATATTTATCTATAAACTTTTCCCTTTCTATAAATGTTTATATAGACTTTTAGTAGTTAATATTATTCACACTAAACATTTTGGTTTTAGTTATGGACTTAAAATTTGAGTAATGTAAAAAATAATGAAAGTGTATAATAATAGAAGTACTATTCTAATGAACAACCAAACATGGTTGTTGAATGTGGGAAAATTTTAATTTAAATTTATTCCCATTATTTATATGTTTAGAATTATGACTTAACTATGTGGTAAAAAATGAAAAAACAAGGTAAAATAACTCTTTATACATTTATGTGATAATGATCACCATACATTATTGGAATTTATATTTCAATTATTATGGAATAAGGGATCATATATATATATATATATATATATATATATTTGTTACTTATTTTAAATTTAATAAACATTAAAAATTTATTTTTGATATTTAATCATTGGAAGCTAATGTAGATCATCTATGGAAACTAATAATAAACACATGAGTATTTAAAAATATCAACACTTCAGAATCTAAGGTGTTTTTGAAAATAAATTTCCATATATTTTAAAAAAAATGAAATGAAATTTTGATAGTACTATTTATATATTAATAAAAAGGAAATTAATATTACCTAAGGAGATGGAGTTATGATATAATAGTCATTATGAGTGAAACCCTATAGGATGAAAATGTATTTTCACTAATTTATCATTAACTATGAATTTAAAAATTATTGATTTTTAATGTCTAAAAACCATATCTAAGAATGTAACTATTATAAGTTATATTTATTGTTACAAATAAAATTTGATAACATGATCTTAATGTTCTGATGAATATTTTTGACCCCTATTTTACTCATAAACTTTTGTATTTGATATAAATAATGGTATTTAAGTTAATATTTATTGATCATTCACATGTGGGAAATATGATCTAAATTAAAACATAACCCAAATATAAAAAAATCATCATGTTAATTTCATCAATGGAACTAGAAAATATTTACAATGTAGTAAAATAGATAATAATAAATTTGTTTTTTTAAAAAAAATTAAATAATATTCAGTTTATCAACCTAAAATATGTTAATAAATTTCACTCTAATAAATAAATTATATTATATAATTCCATCTTTATGTATTATTTTAATTATATGAACAATTATGAAACATGGTGAAAATGAAGAATATCAACTTCAAAAATATAAAATTTAAAAGGATATAAAACTTTATTAAACAATTTCTTCCATAGAAGGGGAGGAACAAATGTTTTTGCTAAATGGTACATTTATTATCCATTCAAGAACCTGGATTTTTTGTATTTATTCAAATAAATATTCCCTAAAATTGGTCAATTGTACATAGTCTCGAGTTATACTACCTCATTGATTAATTTTTTTTATTCATAGAAAATAATTTATGTTAAATAAATTCAATACTATTAATTAATTACTCTAAAATATTAATTTATGGAAATAATAATTAATAAAATCTATATAATATTCCTCTTGTCAATTTTGAAATTATATTAGGCATGGATTATCTCTATCCACATAGATGTGAAATTCATTTTTTAATAACTGGATAATAAAATTTCATATCTAAAATAACCGCCTAATTGTTTTCATAATATAGTTAATTACTGACTCATTATGGAATGTGCATCCTCAAAATGGTTCTCAATATTCAATTATGAAATTTTTTTCTAAATTGATTATAGAAGACCCGATAATTTATATATAACAATTATCCATGTATATATACTTATTTCCTGAGTATTTATATATATTTCCACTATATCATTTTGTTTAGTAATTAATTTATCCCATACTTGAAGTTATTTCAATAAATCTGAGTTTTTTCAATAGTATATCATATTGAATTGGATGAATTTATAAATAAATTATTAGATAATTTTGAAAAGGGGTTTATATACCGTATTGAATCCCCATATGGTTGATGATTTTTATTTATTATGAATATTGATTTGTCAACAAGTCCTTGTATTGATTATCAAAAGCTTATAAAGACCATGATCATTAAAAAACATTCTTCCCTAATTGATGAATTTTTATCAACATTATTGGAAGATAATTCCCAATACTGGATCAAAAAATTGGATACCATCTATTAAGGTTGAAAAAAATGTATATAATATAAAATATTTAATTATAATTTGGAAAAAATAGAATTTTTTTATGATTCCTTTTCAAACATATAAATAATCCAATATGTTCATGAAATTAATTAAGAAAATATTTTTATATTACCTAAATAAATTTTTCATATTCTATATATATTATATTCCAAAAAATTTCATGATCATGAATGATCATGATGATAGTTTTTCATTAATTGTAATGACATTAAATACGAATAAATTGTTTTAAAAACATTGATATTATATATATGCTATATTAAATCATTCTCCGCCTATTATAAAATCAGAGTCCCGAGTGTACTGACCATAATTTTTTCAACAATGATATTTAACTAATTCTTGTTCACCTGTATGGACACCTATATATGGTTACGTTTAAAAAATAACACTAAAACCCATCAATAAAATTATTTATGTTTTTTATGAATATAAATCCATTATGTTTTACACATGGCTGGGTTTTGGAAAATATGCTTGAGTGGATAATATTTAGGGAGTTTTATATTAATTATATAAAATTTTATTCAATATTCATAGAAATTGAATAAAATAAAAATTTTCATATTGAATTTATATTAAAACAATTTTTTTTTGAAATAGGGAGCTTCTTCTAAAAGTGGATTGATATTTATGCTCTGGTTCTAAACCCTTGACCAGGTGAGTCCATATTAGTAATTAAAAGTCTAGTTTACTAAATTAGGAGAATATATTATTATTTTTTTATTAAAAAAATTATTATGAACTATTATTTTATGGGGAATAATAAGGTTATATAGATGGAATAAGAGATCCTCATTGGAGATTAAGGGATAAAGGGTTATTATGGGGAGGAAATTTATAGATTCTAAAGGATAAATGTTATTTTAACCCATGAAATCATAGAATAGTATAATATTCATATTTTCATAGTTGATATAGCACTATATAATATAACATTCTCTATTATATTTACATGTTTTGATTTAAATTATTATTTTTGTATATAATATCTAAATGACTAACAATATTTCCGTATTTCAATTAATGTGGGAGCAATCACTCTTGTTTGATAATGCCAATGAGATGTTATTATATTTCATATTATTTCTCATTAAGTTTTTTCATTCAATATTCATCTAGAAAAATAATATATTTCCATTAATTATTATTATATTAACTTCCTACTTTTAATTTCCTCTTTAATTTATCATTCTAAATAAAAAAATCACAAGTTGTTTATGAATTATCTTAAGGTCCAATTACAATCGACTGCATTTCTGTGAGGGATGCACTCCTCCTCATTTATGAACTCCATCCGATTTATTAATTTATGGATTAGAGTGAATGGATTCTACTAGTGGAGAAAACCATCGAGCTCAAAATTAGAATTTGGATTGATGTGTGTATGATGTGGTGACGACCATTTTTGCATGCATGAAAACTGAACATGGAATGACAAACAATGTTATAGAAATATTCAGATAAGTCATTGGAGGTTACTAGGAATATGGAATCCCATTATGTGGAATGTATAAAAACAATTTTCATGATGGTAGTGTTTATGACATACATTTTATAATACGTCAAAGAAATGTATGCATGATATGTGAAATATACAAACTACAGAACATGGTATCGGAAAAACAATTTATTTTGAGGTTCCCACAATATAATTATAGCAGTTACATAGTGTTAAATATCACACAATGAGTGTATTGGTATCCCTAATATTGTAGGTATGGGAAAAATGGATCATATAGTATTTCACTCTATTCCTTAAATTCCACATTATAAAACACCTACTATGTGAGAAGTGTTATATTACATGTAGTACATTGAAACACTTCATAGGGTGTGGATCATACATTTTATGAAAGGTATAAAAAATAAATTGTTTTATTTTATATTATAAGGGAATATAATATTATAAACATAAGAATTAAACATTGATACATGTCCTATAGTATAGTACAACACGAATATTGTTTTGCCATAGGGTATACCATCTAATCACTAAGTATCATAAACTATATATGATTTACATTCAATTCATGAATATTTTAATTGCATCATATAGGGTGTAAAATGTATTCATGATTAAGGTGAAATTTATATAAACACATTGGGTGCTATGAAAGAAGATTGTTTATAGGTAGACTCAAAATGATGATTAAATAACTAAAAAGACGTGTTCTAAAATAGATCTAAATTAATATATACTCATGTATTGTACCTCAGATATATTCAATAAATGGTTTCAACAATATATCACCTAGCTGTTATAATTGATAATGTATATAGTCTGATCAATGTGATTTCAGGGTAGATAATGATGATATTATACACATGTTCATCAAATAGCATAAATGGGTGTCTTTGATATTTCAATGTTCATATTTGCATGGTGTTGAGAATTATTTTTTCGAAATAATTATATATTCTATATTTTGTAAGAAACTCATATTTTTTTATGAATTATAAGGCTCATATCCTTCATATTTTTTTGAGTGTTTTACTCCTTCAAATACACATAGTATTGGTCCTCCAGATCAACCATTGGGTTGGAACACCCTTGGAAATAATAATATAGTGGTACCCTATATAACAGATATACACATGAACTCCCCCTTTATTGAGGGTATTTTTTTCTACCCAGGGATTCAGCTACTCCCTCCCTTGAAATGATTTGCATGATGAGTCCCTAATCTTCTACCTTGGTTCGAAACTCCCTTAGTTAGTTCCAATCATGTATTCATATATGGGTATATATTTGTGATAGGATAAGAACATATATTCCATTAATAGATCATTCCAATGGTGTTTTCATAAATGGGTTTATATTTATGGTTGCATGTTTCTTGTATTCATTATATATTCTTCATTTTTAAACAAATATTGGATTTTTTAATTATTATTTTTCATATTTGGGATTTAAATTATTTTAGGTTCAAAAAAATTTATGGATCCCCTGATTTTTATATTCATACTGATATTTACTAAAATAATTAATATAAAAGTTTTGTCTGTTACAGAAAACCCAACATATTACAATATTGGGAGGGGAACTAGTTGGTTAAGTCCAATTTGATGAGGAACATGGTCCATTCATACTTTTGGGAGATCATGGCTGGTCCCAATCAGCGAATGGCCACGAGCTACCCTAGTGGCAATACGGTCCTTTAGGAGGCATTGATTCCCACTATTGCTAGCAGTGAGAATGAGTACTTAGGGAGGATCCTGGATGAGGAGGTAGTGTATTCATCCATGATGAATCTAAACCCAGAGAGTGCACCGGGCCCTGATGGTTTTCCCGGATCGTTTTATAGGGATGCTTGGGAGGTGATCAAGGATGATATTATTGCTGTCATATAAGATTTCTTTCGAGGGGGAGTCTTACAAGGGTTTCCAGCACCACCACTATCGTGCTTATCCTAAAGATTAGAAATCCTTCTTCTCTTTCACATTTATGTTTGGAGGTTATGTGAAATATTCCTTACAAAATCCTGGCTTCTATCATCATCTTGAGTTTGTCTAGGTTCCTCCCCCGTTGGGTCTCAATTGAGCAGCATGGGTTTGTGAATGGTCCGTCTATCCAGGGGGCCATCGGCCTAGCGTAATAAATGGTTAGGGACATAAAAAACACGACTCATGGTTTGAATTTGGCAGTCAAGATGGACATGAAAAAGGCCTATGATAGGATGGATTGGGGTTTCATCAACCCGGTGCTTAGGAAAATGGGGTTTTCTATTAGGGCTGCTGATCTTATGTTTAGATGCTTCAGCTCCTCGTGGATGGAAATCTCTTTTATGGGAAGGACTCATGGTTTCTTTAAGGCAGCCCGGGTGCTTCGCCAGGGTGATCCTATCTCCCCTAGTATTTTTATCATGGCCCAGGACACCCTTAGTATCCTCATTAACAAGATTGTTATTAGCAGTGGCTTGCTCCCATTTCTAAGGAGGTGGAACCGTTGTTCAGTTTCTCTTTTGATGTTTGTGTTTGACACTTTGATTTTCATGAATGGTGGGCCGAGGTCTATCAGAGGCATCAAGAGAGTTATGGAGGAGTATTGTTACTAGAGTGGCAAAGTGGTGAATAATGACCAGAGTAACTTCTTTATCTCTACGAAATGTCAGGGAGATAGGATCTCTTTTCTCTGAATCGGTCTTGGAATGCAGTGTGGCTCCTTTCCTATGGAGTATCTTGGCACCCCCATTTCGTCGGGCAGACTCAAGGTACGAGATTTTGATATGATTTTGTGTAAAATCCCTGGTCGGGAGCTGAATTGGAAAGAACCGGTACCTCTCCTTCAGGGGGAGGATCTCCCTTTTTAACATTGTCCATTCCGCCATACCTATCCATGATTTGGCATCCACCTCTGTGCCCAAGGGGGTCATTAGTGGAATCAACAAGATTTTAGCAAGCTTTATGTGGGATGCATGCTCATTGGGGAAGCGACATTGGGTGTCCTGGGAGAGAATGGAAAAGCCTGTTCAGGAGGGGGGGTTAATGTGACAAGCATGAGTGCTACCCTCCAGTGTTACTAGGACAAGATTGCATGGGAGGTTATTGGAGGGAAAACCCTTTAGGGGAAAATGTTGTCCAGCCAATGGGTGGGTGATGTGGTGGAGGATGATGTCCATGCATCCCCCTTCTGGTCAATGATATTTCCTCTCATAGGTGTTCTTAACCAGAATTCTCAGTGGATCGTTGGTGATGGAGCCCTTCTATTTTGGTTCCATAATTGGTCGGGTTCGGGTCTTGTCTTTCCTGGGTTCTCGGCGCCGCTTATCTCTTTCATGGAAGCCAGGTGTCACCCTTCGATTATACAGACAGTCCTAGATTCTGATCAGCAGGGAGTTTTGGACTCTATTGTTTTGTCTTCGGAGCTGGGTAGGTGTGTTTTCACTACTTATTCATCGGGGAAGTTTTCTTCTCAAGAGTATTGTATGCTCTTGGTTCCGCATCTGACTCTAGACAGTTGGGATGCCTTACTCTGGTGTAATAAAATCCCCTCAAAATACAATTTTCTTGTTTATTGTATCAGGAAAAAATCAGTGGCCACAAATTATCATATTCAGAGGGTGGGTATCTTCATGGCCTCCAAATGTCACTACTGTTTCCACCTGAAGGTGGAGAGCTCAAACCATCTATTTTTTTAATGTGACTAGGTTGTTGCACTTTGGCATTCCTTTGGG
The DNA here is from genome assembly GCA_963277665.1 of Viscum album. Classification (NCBI taxonomy): domain Eukaryota; kingdom Viridiplantae; phylum Streptophyta; class Magnoliopsida; order Santalales; family Viscaceae; genus Viscum; species Viscum album. The sequence continues at coordinate 1,499,387,610 of OY728122.1, read as the reverse complement.
GATTTCACAGCTAACTATTCTACCGTGCATCGTGACGAGACCTTTCTGGACAGATGGTTCACCAGGTTGGGTGGCTCAGGTATGGAGCGGATGGCGAGATATGTGGTTCTTATTGATGGGTGCTAGAGTTTGTGGCAGGCTCGGAATCAGGCTCATTTTGAGGGATCCTTGCCTACAGTGCGGGTCATCATCGATTGTACCAGGGTTCTACTGGCGGATTTGGCTCATCTGTTTCCATAGTGGCACGAGGTCCCCTTGCTTTTAAATCTTCAAGTATGTTTCCCTACTTCGATTATTTCCTATACCAGCACTCAGCGGAGAGGGGTGCGCTGGATTTGTTGGTGTCCGCCGGTCTGGGGGCTCATGTTGAACTCAGATGGCTCCTGTATGTGAGAAGAAATGTGGGGGAGGGGGTGTGGTATGGGATTGGTGTGGGTGTGTGATGCTGGCATTTACAGTATACCTTGGGCGGGGTACCTCGCTTCAGGCAGAGGCAAATGCACTCTTATCTGGTTTGCAGCTCTATACTCAGAAGAGCATTATTTTTTCGCAAGTAGGACAGACTCACTGATTCTTTATGGAGCTCTTATTGGTAAATCCCAGGTCCCCTGATCTATTGTGTACATGGTTAGGAGGTGATGTTATCTACTGTGTGGTGTTTGTGTGTTGCACACCTGGCGTGAGGGGAATCAAATGGCGGACCACCTTGCTTCTATGGAGCAACATGGATCCAACATCACATGTCTTCCGTCCATTGGAATCTTAATGCCTGAAGGTGTTAGTCTTATCAGAGGGGATTCACTCAGGCATCATTATTTTAGGCCCCCTAGGCCCGGGTGACATGCTGGACTCAGGTGTCTAGAAGGGGTTCCACTATGTTTGTACTATTTTTTTTTCCTTTTTATTCCTTTCCTGTTTTCAAGACGCATGGACCCTTTATTTTTTTCAGTTTCTTGAATAAAAAATTTGACATTGGATGGATGGCTAAATTGGGTAACATGGGCTGATTTTGTAGTTAGTTATCCTGTGAGGATTAGTACATAAATGTAGTGAAATAATGGTCATCTATATATAGATCAATTAATATGATACGGATTCTTGAATTACTATGAAATTTGAGCTTTAAACTCACCATTGTATTAATAATTCATTAATTTATATGAATCAATGAGTTAAAAACTATGGGGTGTAATTATTATTTAACATAACACATAATGTTTTCAATTGTGATATTTTTTTTCTTTGTCATGAAATATCACCAATATATTTTAATTAAAATATTCTTTTATTTAATTAATTGATGATTCCACTGAAAATAACTAACTCATGATTATAGGTTAGGTTATGATTTTCACATATCATTGATGGAGTCTCTAATAACTCATGGGATGAATGATGTGGAATTTATTTCATGGATGCATATAACGATATATTTTTCTCGTTAGTAAATTTATATTCACTACCAAGTATTATTAATAATTTCTATATTGTAAGGGTTTATGATTTTCTCCTTGTATTTAATACTCATGGTGTGATTATACATCATATATTCAGGTAATATTGGGCTCCTACAAATAAAGGAGATCCAAATCCTCTTATAAGTTATGATATGTTTATCTATATTAATTGTGTATTCATTATTTTTTATTCACATACTCATGGAAGAAATTATCATTTATTATCATAGCCATATAGAATTTTGTTATCCTAGAGGATGATTTTTTTCCACACCCATGGTATTAATTTTCTACCAATGCTTGTCACTGGTGATTTTCATTAGAATGATATTTATCAATTGGTTTTTTGGATACTCTATTTTGGACTGACTGTGGTACATCATTTGGCTACATCACCTTGATCATGTATATTTTGAGGACTATATTCCTTAATTTTTATTCCATAGTGATGGTATGTGATGTAATTTATCATTGTAATATATTTTTATGTTCATGAGAGGTAATTCATGTTTTTATTGTGTTTTTATTTATCTCCCGACATCTGAATGCCCCTAATGATTTTTTTATTATACCACATAGAATAGAAACACTGTTTTGTTAGGAGAGGGTTACCGTTTTTCAAGTGGATAACCAGAGTTGGGATATTGATGATTCTATATGAATTAGTGTCATTGTGATCAGAAACATTGATATTGATGGTATATATATTTATCAAGAGTCAATATTTATTAATAAATTTTATTTTTATGTGAATTTTATGATAATCAGGGCTTCAGTTCGGTCACACCATCCCTACTATGGGTCAAGTCTGTTAAATAAATGGTGGTTGTAGTTTATGGTGTGGTTTGAAAATTCTAGTTTATATATATAGTTAATAGGAATCTAGTATGAAATGGGGTTGGATTTGTGTATCCATAACACATAATACAATTTGATGTTAGAGAAATATATTCATTCAAAACTAGTTTTTATATGTTAAATATTCCACGAAATCTCATATCTAATCCATAATCTACAAGAGAATATCAAATGATGGTAATCATATTTATCTCAATAAAATTGGTGAAGTGAGTTTATCGTTGATGGATAAATATGTATGTTGCAAGGATATGGTTATGGAAAAGGTAACACCCAATAGTATAATCCACGATAATGATATGTTACTAATTAGTTATATTTCGTAGATATATAATGTATATTGAAAATGGTGTGGCTTTCCTTTAGATGAGAGATGACCCCCTTTGGAACTTACGAGAAATTCCAACCCTCATGAACATGTGGTTAGCTACCCATTAGAATGTTTTCATCTATTTATATTTTATGAGTATTGTTAAAACTCATTTATTGTGATTATGATGGAATTAATCCATTAATTCTATTGGGAAACCATTTATTTTTCTATATATATTTAATCGAGAGAAGTTGTTTATTATATTCCAATGATGGATTGTAAATTTTTTTATATTTTATGATATATTCTATTATTATGAAAATGAATATTTTGAAACAAAATTTTTCTTCTACCAAACAATAGATATTTTATCTGAATCTTTTCTATGTTTTATATGTACATGAATTTGGAATTCAAGAACTTTTGGGATGTTTTAATTAATAATATGATATTGGAATCAATATAGAATGGTGTTTGATTACATTGTAAAATAATGTCTTATTTAGTTAATGGTGGAGTAATATGATAAACAATCCTCAATGCAGTAGATTTATTTTTATAGATGAAGAAATTGGTATCCCCTAATTGACAGAAGTGGACCCATGATATGTATAAATTTAATAAATATTTTCATAGGTTATTATACATTTTTAATTATATTTTAATGTATTTAAATTTATATTCAATATAATTTAATTATTTTTATATTTTTGTGATGGATTGAAATTGTTTTGGAATGAAGAAAAAATTTGAAGAAAACTTGATTAAATTTGATTAGTCGATGACATTGACAACATCAATGACATAACATAGGTGAACAACCATGTTAAAGGATTTAATGTGATAAACCCACATGAAACATCCCCGAACCTATTTGGAAAATAATTTTCATTATAGAAAGTTAATTTATGATGTAAATTTTAAGGAATTCTTTGAGTTGAAAAATTTTGGAATAAAATGAACATACTAGGGCCAATATCATTTGTGTCTCTTGATGAAACATATGTTTCATTCAATGGAAATCTCATTAATATTATAAAATATATAAATAATTCAATAAATAGTTCTTGGAGAGATGGATTGAAGATATATCATTGTAAAAGATATGATAATGTAACAGTTTCTTACAAGTTTGGGTAGAAATTACCATTGAGGAATATAATATAAGGACATACTTATGATGAATTATTTTGAATCAAGTAGAACTATTACCCATTTATGAAGCACTTATGGAAACAAATATATTTTTGACTTATATGACTGGATTTACAAGTGGGAGGTTCCTGGGGGTTCTATCCAAAAATGGCTACTTGTAGTGTTTTAGCCTAGACATTTTTTTATCATAGTATGGTTTTTCATCTTCATTAATGTGTGTAAGTGATGTAATATTATATTTAAATTATTTTAATTCTAGAATTATATCATTAATCTCATCATCCATTATTCATTTTAATATTATCTCTTATATGGTGTTCACATTATTCATTACTAATGACATGGAGATGTTGACTGGATAATTTCATAAGAGGGAATATGTTCATCGGAAGAGGTTTTGTACCAAGATGTCTTGATTTTTTTTGTATTCCTAATTTCTCAATTCAATAATATCTCATATATTTTATGTAAATATTCTCTTTATCTGGTAAACCATAGAATATTTTTTATTTTGTGATAAATGGACCATTGTATGACTAATAAACACAATTCATTGATTTAGATTACTCTTATGCATTTTAAATTAAGTCATAATAAATAACTAATGTTTTAATCTATCGTAGAATTATAATTTTGTGACAAGGATGATTATATAAAAAATAACATTTTAATAATGAGTATTTCAATTATTTTGATGTTACCATGAGTTATTGGATAATGAGTGTAATTGAATCAACATTATAAATTCCAAACATAGAAAATAGAGTTTTTATCTTCTACCAATCCATTATTCCATTATTTAGTATTGTTATTTAAATTCATGTATTTAAATATTAATCATAATTAATCAAAATTTATGCAAAACAATAATTACTTGAGATCTGTTGATGTATTTCGCACTCTCTATGGGATCAACCGTGTACTTCCACTATCCAACACTATTGTAGTAATTTATTCTAAAGAATGATAATATGGTATTATATGATCGTTCCTCTTTAAATATAATAAATTATCATGGGATTGTAAAATATTGGTATTGTTTCCAAGGCAAAGTCGAGCACAGGATACAAATCAAGTATAGTGTCATAGGTAAAGTAAATTTTTGTCTTTTTATTTTCACCATTTTTTAGATATCTATTATTATTAATATTATAAGTATTCAATATTATGATTTGGGTATTTTCATATGGTATAATCCATGAAATTCCATAAAAACATGTTGTATTCTCCAATAGTAGATTTAATTGTTTATGAGGATAATCCATCCACCTAGTATGAAATTAATTTATAAGGTGGATAATTTCAATAAAAGAGTAAGAATGATTCATATTATTTCAGATATGATGAATTCTAGTTTCAATTTTTGAATGAAATCTTCTATCAATCTTGTAGTGGGGTGCCCAATTTTTAGGGATACAAGGGATACTACAAGGAAGGGAAATATGATCAAGAAGACACTTATCTCATACAACCTAATCATATTCACTAAAAAGGATAACTATCTAAATTGATTGAAAGGAATATTGATATTATGGATAAGAGGATGGGGGTTTGCAAGGTCCATTTCAGAGAATATGGAGCATTGAATATTGAAAATCCCAAATAATTTCATATTAAAATTTCCTTATATGAAATTTATAACTAATCTCTAATGTAATGATATATTGGTTTAATGATGAATAATATCAACATATCGATGATGTAAAAAATTTGAAGAATAAAATGAAAAAAATATGGATGATGATATGATATAAATTTACATGGAAAATATAGATGCATTTTTTAAAATATTGATCCGAGGGAATATAGATAATTAGACTAAGAACCTACATCCTCCATTTAAGTCTTAATAGAATTGTATGGTTGATGAAAATGTGGTTCAAGAGGAAAAATATGTTCAATTAATAAAATGAAATAATAAATATGATAAAAAGTAGAATCAGGATGATTAGATAAATGAAAATCAAGAGATTAAGAATATGTATTTTATATAAAACCCAAATTTTAAAATATATAGTATGATGTGATTGAAATAATTTAATCTAATGATGAATAATTAATTGTTGAGTATGAAATCGACAAGATCTTTCCAGAATGAAAATTTCTTTTATTTTCTATAATTATCTTCCAAATTTTTAGCACACCCTATGATCTAGTCCTATGAAAACAATGTAAATGGTAGATTAGGACCACATTTGATGAACAAAATCTTCATAAATAAGTAAATACAACATTTTATCAAAATATCTTGTTTTATTTTTCTAATTATGGGAAAACTTCTATTCATTTTACATAATGCATCCCTATAAATAGGTAACCTACATCATAAATTTACAATATAGTACACAGATTTATTTTAGTGAATAATTTTAATAAATTGCCTTAACGTTTTTTAGATAATATTTTTAGCTATTTTTTTGAATCTTATATGTTTATATGGTTTCATTTTGATATTTTCATGACTAAAAAATGAATTCATATTTGAGAATAACCAAATAAGTTGTAGTAAATTTTTATTATAAAATTCAAGTAAGAATACTAGTGTTTGTAATTATCTATATATTTCTATGCTTTGTTTTTATATCACATTTTTAAATAATAACATGAATTGTATCATTAACATAAATGAAATACATTCACCTAAAAATTCTTTAATTTGTTTTCCACATACAGACAAATCTATGATATATAATAAAATAAAATAAATATTTTCACATAACATAAAACATTATTTCTCATGACCAGATATGATAAATATTTAAATATAAATTTTAGATTTATCATTATTAATTAAATTTGGGGATTCATTAAAAAAATTTATTATTAGATTTATTTCATGATCTTGGTTCCATGAATTTTTTTTTTGATTTAAAAAATTCTTAATGTTTATTCACGTTACCTATTGAATTAGTTAATATTTATTTTTCCAATAGGATTTTGAAAAAATTACTTAATATTAAATTCGGAGCAATTTCATTATGTGAATTTTTGGGAATGTAAACCAATAAGAATATTCATTGATTTCTTTTCAGGTATACGACTGATAAAATTTACAGTTAAATAGAAGAATAAATATTTATTTATAGTACCATTTATATAGAGGCCAACCAATACATTTACACTTTAGTGGCCATTGAATCCATTGATAACTATATTAATATTGAGGTATGTTATAATCATATATAATAAATTCTAAGCCAGATCATCTGGTTTTCATGATATTTAGTTGATTGAGAGTTTGGGAAGGGATGATCATAGATGAAATGGGAAAAATATTTATTAAGAGGAAATTTAGGATTTTTATATTGATATAGTGTAATAATATTGATTATTCATTCATTTTATTTCAATTAGTATCCCTCTTTTTGTTAAATAATGATATAAAAGGGGTTGTTTATTTAGTGGATAAAAAACACCAATACGAGACTTATGATCTAAAATCATATCGGTTTTAGTGTTGGTTGTAATACTTATCCTCGGTATAGAATTAAAAAATATATGACAAATGAAAACAATAGAGGAAATTCATTCATTAGTTTATCATAGTTCATGAAACATAACATTGCGCATTTTTTGGGGTGTTCATGATGAAGTTATTTTATGGTAGTGGAATTTCCTTGAGATATTATTTTTAAAATCAGTTTTTTACTTTTCAATATTTACTCATGTTTTTCTTTAAATGATTTTATAGTGAATTCCTACCTAAATTCATGATCAGATTCATTGGATCCCAATTGAATATGATTTACGATTAATTGTGATATTTTTATTCATGGGGTGTAGTATGTAGTTTCTACACAATCCAATAGTTAGGATCATGTAGATAAGGTATGATAATATCACCTTTATAATTGTTTCTAAGAGTTATGAGAGGTAAAATATCTAGAGAGATATATAATTACTAGAATGGGTGTTTATGAGAGGTTGAAATCAGAATATAAAAATAGGAATTTTCATGAATATAAAATATTAAATTTAGAATGATTTATGAAATTATTATTGTGTATACTTGTGATTTTTTAATCCTAAGCTGTAAATTTTTGTATAATAATCATATTCTAAAAATTCTATTTCTTCTCTATAGATTAATAGACTTTTTGTGTTCATATTTTTCAAGAAGATGGGAACAATTTTTATTACGGGGGTATTTCATTACTCTATATTTTATATATTTTATTAGGGGGATTTATATGTGAATTAATAATTTATTAATAAATATAATTATATATTCTTGACAATTTCAATTTTTTTAAATTTTTAATGAAGGGAAATCATATCATTTGAATTAGATTCAATTTGAATGAAAATTTTCTTATAGTTGATTATTTGATGACATAAAAATGTCATATGTTGTAACATCGTCGATGTAATAATTTATAGGATTAAAATTGTGAAAAAAATCTATAATATTCAAAAAACTTATATAATACACTATTTTAATTTTTAAATATTTAATTTACAAGGTAATATATATGGATTATCAAGGTGAAAATTTTGGCTGCAAAAATAATATACCGGGTGGAAGCCACATTTGTAATGGAATGACACATATGTTTGATGTTGTGATATTCCCTCAAACATTCAATTATTTTATATTAATTCATAATATTGTTTATTATACTCCATGTTGATATTTTTACATTGAAAAACACAATTTATGATGTAATCGTTTTCGATATGGTATTGACATGGAAACCATTGAAGAATTTATTTCTCAGATACACCACTGAAGATGCATTATAATTAGTTTCCATTGAGAATAATTTATGACCCATTTATGAAAATAATTCTAATTTTGTGGACTATAAATATGTGTTCAAGGGGGTGGATCCTGAGGTTCCAATGATCGCGAGTGTACCTCTAGAATTTTTTCATAGACATTATCTACCATTGTTATGTTTTTTTCATGTTTCTTCTTTTTATCATTGGTGGAAAATTATATTAACAATATTTCAATTAGGGTCTCTTTTTTAGTATTTCAGCATATTTTATGCTCATCTATTAAGGCTCATATTTTTTTCACTCTTTTCTTCATCATGATACACTAAAAAATGATTGGATAATTATATTTGTGGGGGATGGTTTAATTGAATATTTCCATTTCCACTATAACATAACTTTTTATCTATTGTAGAATTGTTCTATTCTCTAATATTATTTGGAATTTAAATTTATTTTCACATTCACCATAATATCATTAGCCACGTATGATTGGTGAAAAAAAATCTGAGTATGATTATAATAATTAATTACTAATTGTAACGTCACGACCCAGGCGCCACACACAGGTTTCCCAAGAGGATCAGTTTCATGACCTCAAGCCCACCCCCCCCCCCCCATATTCTAGAGGCTATCGAATTGCAGTGAGAGACTGATAAGTAAATCATGGGGTGTCAATACAATATTTTTATCAGAGTAATAAGCCAATTTAAAGGAACAAACAATACTATTATAACATATAACAAATAACAATAACAAAATAACAAGATAACACATGCATGAAATACAATATCCAAATAATGAGGATTACATGTCATGAAAATGTAACTATATTGTGCCAAAAATGAAATAAGAAAATAAAGAATATGGAAACCCATAAGTGGAACCTGAGCCAAATTATGTTAACTCATCCAAGCTCCATCCACAATCAGAAATCTAACCAAGGTCCTTTTCCATTAACCTACATTGAAATCACAAAGTCTATTTGGGCACCGATTTGGAAACCTCAGTATGAAGAGGATAAAAATAAATAAGACACCACTAATGTAATATAAAATAACATCCAATCAATAGTGTGTGTAGATGTGAAATTAAGTTAATATAATTTATAATATAATGTTAATGACATTATTAATGTATTATTTATATTAGCACATCAACCCACAAGTTCCCAGGGACACCAAAACCTCATTACATACTTTGGCCCATGTATGAGTCTGATCCATTTCACATTATCAATTCAGTGTTAATTAAACCAAAAGGATTTCATGATCAATTTCATTTAAATTATCAATATTTTTAATTGGAAACAAATTTAAATATCAACTATTTTTGTCTATATCATAATTCCTAAGACCCAATGGTATTTATAAGTAGAAAACCACTTCTGAAAAATATTTATCATGATAGGATTTGGATGCTGCATACAATGTTTGGTACACATTATCATTGTATGCAGCATACCATGTCCAAAAAATATTCTTCACTATGAGCTTTGAATGTAGATGACCATATCCCACACATGTTGTCTTTAGAAGTAGTATAATTGGTCTCATAGACACTCATCAATCATTAAGGTAATTATACATACCACACACACATACACAAAAATATTTATATATATATATATCACCATTATCAATAAAAAATAATTATGTCACATCGATAGATATTAATTTATATTAATCCACTTACCATAATAAATCATAGTAATTAATCAGACTATTAATTAATAACACTCAAAATTTTAATTAATTCTATAATTATTTAATAAATTCAATTCAATTAATTAATTCTTGAAAAATTAAATCCATTTATGACCTCAAAATATTTCTAAATTAATTATATGATTATTTATATAATTCACAAACATAATACCTCATAATTAATTCACTTATTAATTATTCAGATCATAAAATAATTAACTCATAAATAATTCCTAAATTAAATATCTCATTATATAAAATCAATATTAAATAATTAATTATACAATTAATTAATCCCAAATCCAAACATTCACAATTCCATCATTAACTAATTTACCCAAATTAATTAATTTATTCTAGAAATCCTATTTCTAAAAAACACAAACAATTCTACAATTTTCATATATGTAATCAAAATAATTACTATGGGATTTGAAAATTAGACCGCATACCTCAATTTATTGATAACAAATCACCTAATGGAAATTCCATAAATACTGAGGGGCACACCGATGAAGATTTAGATCCAAATATCAAAACCCAAAATCAATATCAACAAATGAAGACCAATTATATTCTAATAAAAAATATTTAAGCCTAGATATAGAATCACTATATCAAGATCTAGATATTAGAAAAAAAAAATATTACATCCAAACAAATAATTATAGGATTAGAGAAGATGAATATGAATGAAATAGGATATTATCCATATTCCAGGAGAGGAGAAGATATTCAATCTGGGAATCAAATTATGAAGAAGGATGGTTGGACAACCTTGGGATCCTATTAGAATGAAGTAAAATCATCATAACCATTGTTGGACTGAGTTTGGTCTGAATTGGGATGTTTTGTATGTTTATTTGGATTAAAAATAAACAATCAAACAACAAAAAATATCAGGTGAAATTCCATTAATGGAGAACAATTTCCCATAAATGTGCATCATCCATGAAATTAATAATTCAGGGGTTCAAGGTTTCACTTTTTAGGGAACTTGGTTTGATAAACTAGGCACCAACCATGTAAACTACCACTATCTGAGGTTGCAGGGTTTCCATGGATGAGTCACATTGTTTTCTCTAATGTTTCACCAATCATACACAACACCATTTTCATCCATTATTTCCAATTTTCACCCAATAAATAGCAAATGTAAAACTAAATTTAAAAGATCAAAAGAAAAAACTAAATTGTAACTATAAATGAACTTTATACAACTATATGAATGTTCGGGATCATAAATTATATCTTCTTTATAATATATCATCCTCATGAAACAATCCCATCCTTATCTATTATTCCGAGTTAGAAATATGGGTCCTCTAATACCTCATATCCGATTCCCTTTACTAGGATTCCTCATACACACACCCTCACATTATTTTATAATAAATGAACTATAAGCATGGTCTTTCCCCACTACATATTCTCACCACAATCCAACACACATATCTAATGATCCCCAATGTATGCATAAACCTAAATTTCAATTCCATCCACCTCGATCAGAAGAGAAGGGTCAGGGTGATGTCACCAATGATAGGAAATTGGGAAAATATCAATATTGTATGGAATTTTTATGGAAGATCCAATTAGTATACCACTATATTGTTTCTCTCCACTACCTCAAAGAGTCCAGTTATTATGGGAGCCAACTTTCCACATATCGGTATCAAGTAGGGGTGAATCCTAGGTGACACTCGTAGGAATACACGATCACAGTCTATAAACTCTTGGGTTATTCTGCATCTGTCATCAATAAACATATACCTAATCTGAGTCATATGCATACATTTTGGAATGTGTTGAAACTTCTCTAATGTTTCCAACCTGATAGATGTTCCCATAAACTCTTACTTAGTTTTCTCCATCCAACATAGCAGTGATCTATATAGCATGCAATAAATATCTGTAAATGGTGACCTATGTATAGTAAAAATCCACTAATGTCATGTGCTTCTCATTTGTCCCAAAGATATCAAGAACACATGCATGTAGTATATCCCCTAAAACCAGAATTTAACTCTCCAAATTAAAATATCTTTGTATTTAAAAGGTCATACATAATAATTAATGTGTTCCATGAAATATATAAAATACCTATTAGAATATTGATGTAATGATTCAATCATTATCTGAATATATAGTCCATATAACCCCATGTAGATAGACTATCTCCCAATCATACAGTTCTCCTAACTGCTCTACTGATAATGTTTCACATTTAGGTACGAAAATAAAAACATACAAAATTTGATCAATAATTACCTAGATATAACCATTCTTCCTGGCTGTCATGAAGAGAAAAAAACATGAAATACATTGTCACACAGACCCAATATAATTATGGAATGGTTATGTTTTGAAACAATACTAAATGTCATTAATGAACTGTCTTCACTTGATGATAGGTTTAGTGTCATTTCATAAACCCTGGTATCTTTATTTTGATGCCAATAAACCGAAAATTTATTTGTAGGTCAAGGTAAATTATTTTCATAGACAATTGAACCTCAACTATTGCGGAATGAAATTCTTGAAATAGATCCTCTCACATTATCATAGGAATAATAAATAAATTCTTGGCATAGATGATATCATTTTTATGTTGAGTCAATAAGGTTTTCCTTGTGACTTTTCCATTCCTTCTTATTTTGAAAATCACAAACACCTTATCTTAAGGAAAATCGCTTTTATAAGAAAAAATGCTTTCTTAAGGAAAATTGCTTCTTAAGGAAAATAACTTTTATAAGGAAAATTGCTTTTATAAGGAAAATTGCTTTTATAAGCAAAATCGCTTTTATAAGAAAAATTATCCTTATCTTATTTTCATCCATATTTTTCTTAAGTATGAGATTCAGATTCATTTTCTCGAAATCATTGAAACATTGTTATTAAGCATTCTGTTTTAGGATTCGGATTCTGGATAAGAACTATAAGGAAGTCTCATTCCGAATTCCGGATATGAACTCTGAATAAGTTCTATTCCTGATCCAGGATACAAATTCTGATGAAGAATTCTCATTATGAATTCTAATGAAGAATTCTCATTACGAATTCTGATGATGAATTCTCATTACGAATTCTGATGAAGAATTCTCATTACGAATCCTGATGATGAATTCTCATTAAAAATTCTGTTGACGAATTCACATTACGAATCCTGATGATGAATTCTCATTACGATTTCTGATGATGAATTCCTATTCCGAATTCTCATTCCGAATTCACCTATTAAACAGAATTTGAGTATATTTGTTTTATACACTCTGAATTAATTCAGCCTCTGAAAAATATCTTTGTTAGACTCCGAACTTTTATATTACTTACACTTCTAAAATTTCTCTACTCTTTGTTATTGTTCCTTACACTCCGAACTCTCACTCCGAAGTTTTCATTCCGAACTTTTATGTTAGAATTAAAACGATGTCGTACATTCTGTTATACTTGTTTTGTTATAAAACGATGTCATCTGTTTTGTTATAATCTAACCGTTGTCTAAGTGACACGTGTACAGGTCCCTCCGATATTTAAGGAAAATATGACCGTTGGAGAAGGAGCCGACCTTACCTATAAATAGGACCTCATTTGAAAGATCTCAAAGCGGATGGATGAAAAAGTACTGAAAGGCTGACTAATTTGCTTGAAGTGATTTCTAGAGAGAGACTATTATTAACTCTCAAAGCTTCGTGTGACTCCGAATGTTGGTGATTACATTCGAGGGCTTCCGGGGATAGGAAGACAGAGGTGCCTACTACCTTGAAGTTCGAGGGCTTCCTTGCTGAGGAAGACAGAGGTTGCCAACTACCTTGAAATTGAGGGCTTGCGGGGATAGCAAGACAGAGACTCCGATCTTCGTATCGAGGGATTACCTTGGTGTGGGTAAGACAGACTTTATTGAAAGTATAAATCAAGGGACCTTTATCCAAGTTTGTTGGATACCCTTCTCTTTGGGTTAAAAGACTTATATCTTGTTAGTAGTAGTTTTACTACTTGTTTTTATTCTGCTGCATTTTGTAATATAAGGAAAGTATAACTTTCTTATACTTCCTTACTTGTACTCTGTTTCATTTAGATTCTATACGCTTTAAGGTAGAATCTCATATTGTAATCTTTTGTTAAGATTCAATTTCCGGAACCATATTTCTGGAACCCTCATTCAGAATCTCTTTCCTAGTTTGCATTCGGGGTTAAGAGGTGTTGTGAATTTGCTTAGTTTAACTATGTTAAACTTAGCCTTTTCCTTTGCTAAAGGAAAACATAGTTATTCTTAACTAACTTTAAAGGTTCCAAAGGAATTTTTAAAGTATACAATTCACCCCCCCTCTTGTATATTGAGCATCTACATCACTATTTCGATCCTACACTTTATGTATTCTCTATTCTGATGTTGGATCCCCACATTCAATGATTTCCGTCATTGAAAAAATCAATGTATTATCATATTGTCTATCCCTAATCTGTCTCAAATGATTAAAATCCACAAAAACCAATATAACAGTCATCTGATCATCACTCTCCTAAACCACAACATGCATCTCAACCAGTATTTTCAACATCTTCTTCTCATCACTAGAATCATGTTCCACCAATTTCTGAGTTTTTATTATGAAGGAATCTGAATCATGGTTCCCCTATCCGGGAATATATTGTAGTTAAAAATAAAATTATTGATTATACTCCAACATTTTATAGTGATGATGATTGAAATTACTATAGGAAAATATGTATTTTTTGCTCTTCTAGTCTATATACACAATAAACACATATACAATCTAATAAAGATTTGAACATTTTAAAGAATAAATGATTGGTCCTAGAATGATTTCTTGGTGAGGGTAGTTATTCACATGTTTTCTCAACATCTAAGACCCACATGCTATTGCTTGATCACCCTCTCATAACACTACTTTGAGTAAGACCATTGTAGAATCACAATAAACAATATAATCATCATCTGGATCATGTAGGATAAAAATTACTGTCGATTTCAAACACTTCTTCAACTCATTGAAGATATTCTAACAAGATTTCAACCACTCAAATATTATCCATTTCATGGTTCAGACAAATATGGCACTACCAAACGGAAAAATTCATGGTTGAATCTTAGATAAGGTACATCAAACCAAATAAATCTTTGGATATTGAATACATTCCTATTCTTCTCCCAAGAAACAACTACCTGGTAATTATGCATATCTACTGATTCCCCTTCATACAGGAAGATCTATCCTATTTAGTGTACATGATCAATCCAAAATGAATCATATATAGATTTTTTATAGAAAATTATCTCTTAGTGCACTCAATATGATGTTAAGATATTTGTAATAATTCTAATACGTCTTATGTTAAATCAATATGTCATACAAAAAAACCACTACAAATTGATCTAGGTAACGATTGATGATTTTTTTCATCATGGAAAAAAACCGGTATATTGATAATAAATAAAACTATTATTATGAACTCTTGTATGAAATAAAATTTTCTAAAATCTGTTCTAGGTTTATCAGAAGTTATAACTCTGAGATGACAACACCCCAATCTCAAATAGATTATTGAGGTTACACTTGATTCACTCAATTGGTCAAATAAATAATCGATTGGTAGAATGGGATACCTATTGTTTATAGTCATCTTTTTCAACATTCCTTAATTGAAACATAAGAGACAATTCACAATAGTATTCAATGAAATCAAAAAAGGTTATACCCTAGGGGACAAACTCTGATGGATAAATCCCTTAACCACCTACTCCTCCATCTGATTTTTATGATAATAAAGATTATCACTACCATTTTTTAGGAATGGATTCTAGATCAGCCCCCAACATGTTCTCAGTAGTGATTTACACATCCCTATTAGGTTCTATCCTTGATAATTAATGATGAATGATATCCTGAAATAGTTCTACTATTGGTGGAATGACATATTTTGTAACACCTCTGTCATCTTGAAAATTACTAGCATAAATTTATATGAGATACCCACATTTCAATGTAACTGGACATGCTCATCCTGCCTTGATATCTCACTCTCTACAATGAATATAGTATTCTGCCTTATGAGATGTTAAAGTATCTCTCTATTGGTAATTATCAACATTGTCTTGGTATCTTATGATCTAATCCATAACGATAATTAGGTCAAAACCAGAGATGTTAATATCATAGATATCTTAGATAAATGATAGCCCCTAATATCAGGAGGACATATCATTCACATTCAGATGTTTCTAGAATACACACATATTAGAATTTCTATAGTAATAACCTAACTGAAACACTCCACTAAAATGATCAAACCATTAACACAATTTTGAGATATAAACTAATTATATGAACTAGTATCAAATAAATTGTTGTCTAATGTACATGATTCCAGAATGACACCTCTCATAGTAGATGGTTCAGGCTTTTTGTCCACAAGTGTAGGTTACACAACATGTAGTTATCCATCCCTTCTTCCTGGTGTTTCTTCCTGAATCCCTTGAGTTCCAAAACTTATTTGATATAAGAATTTTTTCCCAGAATCACCACACACACTATTTCTACCACCTCATCCAGTACAACTCTTTTATTCAAAATAATATGGTATAGAAGTTATTCATTATGCACCATGTTTTGGTCAAGTTGTTACATCACAAACCATATACTATATGTTCTTTCATAACCATTTTATATTTTACACAGTTCAATAGCCACATAATTCAACTTGTGGTAGAGAAAAATATTTCTAGAATTGTCCCTTCCTACCACAATGGTGAAAAAATACACATGTATGGTTTTATACAACTGATACATCTACCTTTATATTCTTCTTCCCACTATTATAGATAATGTTTTCATAGTCATGCTTCCATCTCTCAGATTTCGTAACCCCTGGCCATGTAGAAGAAACCACATGTCATATACCGGATGTCTCCCCCTTGTTCCCCTCATCCATGAAATCATGTCCACCCCTCATAAAACATTTTTAGACGAAAATGGATTACATGGGACATAATATTTATCTTAAGTCCTTCATGAATGAATATAATAATTGATATCGCATCAACCTCCTACACTGGAAAAATTCCATGATAATATGTAATACATCCTGTATAGTACATCAAAAACATGCTCCCCTATTTCATTCTTATGGCATAATGTCATCTGTCATGTATAAATATTTCTGTGTAGAGGTATTCTAAGAACTTATCCAAAAAGTACTTCAATATCATACCACAAACTTGTACATTCCTTGCATGAATGTCCCACCATCACATCACTGATGATCAAAGAATATACGTGAAAAACATAACCCTATACTCAAAGGTATTCTAAATTTGGCCATGTATAATCTCAATGGAATAAATCCGTAACTCGGCTCCCTTGGGTTCAGTGACACCCCTAAAAGTCCTAGGTTTATACAACTTAAACAACCTTATCTGGTCTGACATTCTCTTCTCAACCCACCATGGGCCTATTTCCAAGATTTTCATGAAGTGATTGGACGTCACTCATAACTTCTCCCATGCTTCATCAATTGTCACAATCAGTGCCATAGGTTCCACCACTAGAGGATCACCCCCACCATGCCCTTTAGTCATCGTCCCAACAAGAATCATCATAGAGTCATCACCCAATGAAATCATACACACACACACTAGTATATAGTTTATATCGTATTGAAATTTACAAGAATGAAAAAAAACCAATGAGTCACAACAAGTATTTATCCCATGTCCCTCCACACAATAAAAACTAGGTCACTATCCTTACCCTTAACCATCCTCCACATAAGAATTGAATAACTAGGGTAACCATGTTTTATTAATCACTATTCATTAGACACCAATTTATTCATTTTAATATAATTTTACCAATTTAAATTTCATAAGAGATACAATTTCAAATTTTATTTCACATTCATGGAAATAAATTCAACTTTAACATTTAACCCACAACAAGTCTTTTATGTGTGTCTAAAATGATGCAGGTCACCCAAAGGCTTATAATTAGTCATGTAACTAAAACTCTAATGACATACCTATCAAGGACTAAAATCTCAAAAAATTCATTGAAATATTAATAATATCACAAACCAAGTGGGTCACCCAATGTGGAACGCTATTAAATTTTAACATCAAATAGTAATAAAAATAATTCCCACCATGGGTACATGGGTTCTCCCCCATATACAATGGAAACAATTTCTTTCTCTATATTCTCCATTTCAAAAATTTAAAGACAAATATAATAAGGAAACATTACTCCACTTATAAAACATTGTAATGTCTCATTCGGGGTGCCACCCTACCATTCCCCATGTTGGTCGGACACATGACATCAAGAACACCACCTCGAAAACTAGAGGATGCTAACCAGAATAAATGGTTTAATAAGTTGATCATGTGGTCAATATATAATCTTTTATCTATGTAATACACCTTTGAAAAGAAACAATAAATATATGAATCATGTATAATGACTGAAAATAACAATATATCTTGATAATCAAGGTAGGAAGTATAATATCTAACAAAATCATTAAAAATTCCATTCTAATATATGTGTCATGTCTCTAAAAAAGATGATAATAATGACACTGATGACACCTTAATGGATTCTGATCCATATTTGATTCCCACATCCATGGTAAAACCCCAATTAGTAATCTGACCTACTATCATTTCCCTGAACATCTCTGGAGAGCAGAGAGCCTATTCGTGTACCGATCATCCATCCCATGTAGGGTGTGAGAACAACTATGTTGTCCACAACCATAAAAATCTAAATAAATATCCAATCAACATTGTGTTATGTTTTAAAATTTACTAAACATAATTCATAATTTACAATTTATAAAATCACTAATTTATTTTTTAGAACCACATAATCCCATGGGTTCTCATGGCACCCGAAACTCAATACATACTTCATCTAATGTCAAAGATTAAAAAAAATTCACATTATTAATACACTATACATTACACCAGCTGACTTTTATTATGCATATCATTTTTATTTATAATTAAACTATTTGGAAACATAGTCAGATGTCCAATATTTGGGCCTAGATCATAAAACCTCTGACACATGGGGATTTATAACCAGAAGACCATTCCCAATAAATAATTGACATGACTAGCTTCAGAAGAAGAAAACAAAGTCCCACATGTATTGTCTTTGGATGTAGCATACCATGTCCCACACATATTTATCACTATGGGATTCAGAATCAGAAAAACATTTCTTGCACATGTGGGCGGTGGAAAGAGAAGACCTTGTTTCACACACATTTCTCAAACATTCACACACACACAAACACACACAAACAAACAAACACACACACACACACACACACATATATATATATATATATCAAACATATATATCACTAATATCAAAAAATAAATTACTATTCAACATCCATAAATATAAATATAATCAATCCTATTATCACAATAATTCTCATTAATTGTTATGAGAATTTATTAATCCCACTCATAATATTAATTAATTATACAATTAATTAAGCACATGGATTTTATTAATTAATTAGAAAACTAATTAATCAATTTGAGAAATCACAAAAACTCTAAATTAATTCTATTAATAATTATATAATTCACAAACATAATACCAAAAAATTAATTAATAGATTAATTATTCAACTCATATCATCATTATCCCAAAATAAATTCTATAATTAATTTTCTGAATCTATAATATCAATATCTCATAATTAATTGAAAAATTAATTATTCCCATATTCGACAATTTAAAAATTCTTTCATAAAATAAATAAACCATACAAGTTATTTTGATCATGAAAATCAATTGAAAACAACCCTAGAAATTATAAAACATTCAAACACTAAATAAAATTTCTGACAATTGGTTTTATTATTACACTGCGTACATTAATTAATGAAAAATATGTCTCCAATGGGAAATATTGAATAATTGAGAAGCATAATTACATAGATGTAGATCCGAATATGAAAACCAAAAATCATGATAAAAAATTCTGGATATACTTATTTTTAAATCTAGATCAACAATACCTGATATAGATTTACCGAATATAAATATATATATCAAAGAAAATATTTGTTTACATCCCACCAAGAGAATGATAGAATTATGGTGGATGAAATGGAATGTAAAGCAGTAGGATCAACCAATATAGAGATCTAAATATATTTTATCTGGTCTTTGAATCACAAAGAATTCAGGATTTACGGCCTAGTAATCCCTCTATAAAGCTCTGGAATCAACCAAAATCATGTTGGTCTATATTTGGGTCAAATTTTGGATGTTTTGAGGGATCCGATTGATTTAAAACTAATTTTTGGGCAATTTAAACTATCTAAAATTATTTATGGGGTATGGGCGCATTGTTTTCCCTAACTAGATGCCTACCATATGCCTATTGTTTCAGGGTTTCACAATTTCTCTTTTTTGGGAGCATGGTATGAAAATAGTACAACAATAATGTGAAACCCAACATTCTAGGGTTTCTTTCTTTATTCCAATGAGGAGAAGATGTTTGTCTAACTTTCCACCAACCAAGAACATCCACTTTTTCTTCCATTAATTTAAAATATCACCCAAAGAGACAGCAATGTAATACTCAATCTAAATGTACTTATTAGAGAAAAATTTTACTTATAATGGAACTCGAGAGAGCTCTAGAAATGTTCAGGATCATATACTGATAGTTGATTTAGATAAATCATCTATTATTTTATTTAGTACATAATATTTTGTAGTTATTTAAATCTATATGATAATTAGTATTAAGATTCTACTATAGTTATGATGAAATTGGCTAATGCGATGTTTCATATTTTTATGATTTCATAGTTATTATATGTGATAATATTGTGTGTGATTATAAATAATTTTTTTAAAACCACCATTGGAAATGAGAGTCTCTTTTATATATCTATTTTTATTCTAATAATCATTATAGTTACTTAGTTTCATTGGATTAAAATATTAAATAAAGAAATAAAATTTGTGATGACTCAATATTTGAATGAAATCTTTCACTGCATTTCCCACTCAATGTGGGATCAACCCCATAGTACCGCAATGCTACCCCATCTGGTTTGTGAGGAATGACAACATTATAACATGATAATCTGACAATTCCCATGTGGAATATATGATCTACGTGGACCATTCAAATTTTAAATTTGATATCTCTAAGTGGAGTTCATATTTTAAGGGAGTTTTATGTGTTTTCAATATGTTAAAAATAATACAGTGAAATATTAATTCCTATTTGATTTTATTTATATTTTTTGTTATGGCCAGTTTAGATTTCTAATTAGGTATAATTTTGATCAAAACAGGCTGATAAGAAATGAATTTATGAAATCATAAATGTCTCATGACATATGATATCATGTCCAAGGACTATGAGTGTTGAATCAAGCTATAACAATCATGATCCATCTAGAAAACAAAAATGTATGACATAAATAGATAATTTTTGTTGCAACACTGATGTGTTTTTTGTCGGATAATTAGTTTATAAAATAAAATTATTTGGAGGATAGTTACATTTTTATACAGTATGACACATATGTGTAATTACATGATAGTCCCACAAATAACCAATGTATCAAAATATGTAAAAAATACATGGGAATATAGATCAATTATTTAACATCATAAAAATGATTTTTCAATTAAAATGTGCTTGATAAGTCTTAGAAATGATGACCTTTGACTAATTCATTGTGCGGACACAAATTTAAATTCCCATTATGGCTTCAGTTGACCTGATACATATTTATGAATCATTAATGTTTTCATCGATAATTTTTAGGGCTATGAATTGTTGTACAGAATAATGAGTTATAGGTTTTGACCACATGTATTCTTATACTATTGATCCAAACTAATTATTGTTCTTCATAGTATTGTTTTCTTCATATTCTATTTCATCTATAAAAGTTTAATATTGTGTTATTATTTTTGTAATGTTGTTTTATTTTCATAAATCTCTTCTTCTTATTTTTAATTCCTATACACTATGTTATATTGTTTTCAATATATTAATTGTTGATGTCCACATGTCAAATAATGGATAACACCATATGTGTGATCAGGTTCAGTAGAAGAGGAACAATACTATAATTTCATGATTATTCATAGAATGTTAAAAAAATTCATCTATTATATGATGTTGAGATTTAATTTTCACATTCACCATTAAATTTTTTTACATGTTTAATTAATGGTGAAGGAAATTTAGTTTGATTGATATCAATAAATAATGATCCAAAAGGTGGATTACTCTTCTATATTAAAAATCAAGACATACAGAATCCATGTTATTTTAATTATTCTAACATTAAATTTTGAGACGATTGTATATTTTTAATGAAAATGAAGATGTTTATATTGATTTTTTAATGATTTTGTACTCTACCTATGCGACTCTCTTTTGAATGAGGATGAATCTATATTACTAACACCACCTGAGGAAACTATAGTCTATATATTCTTCCATTACTATAATATAGTACCAGTACATATTATTTATTGATTATCTTATTGTATATTAAATGATTCTGTATATTAAATGGATTCTATTCCACTTCAAAGAGAATTTAATATCAACATTTCACATGTGTGTACTTCTTGGAATCCACAAAGTACACATCTTGGTCCCACTCTATTTCAGTATTTGGTTTGGAAAAAATGAATCTAAATATATATTTTTTGTGTGGAAATACATCCTGGCGAGTGTTACATTAATTCTTTGAAAAAACCCATATTGTAGTTATAAATATAGACAATGTCTCTTCTATTTTATAGTATAGACAATCTAGTGTGGGATCATGGTGTTGTGGGTATAACAATTGGTGTCTTAGATGAAATCTTTGTCATTGATTTTGTAGTTTTTGTTATTGTTATATTAATAGAATACCAAATAATTATTACAATGATTGTAATCATCCTTTTTACTTATTATATAAACCTACCTCATGGTTATTGTGGGACAAATTTTTTTCAATATTATTGGTTATAGATTACATTTTCACTTACATAAATATGTTATTGTGGATCATGTGAATGTCTATTATGTATTTTCTATTATTCATTATTTGGATGTCAGTTTATTCCAATTTATATATTATGTAATATATTTCCTTCAGTGTATTCTTCATCAGCCACCCACGAACTGTAGAATAAAATATTGAAATTTTAAATAAACTATTCATTTTTAATTTTTTATTGACATCCACAATTCAATAACATGTTATAGGAATTTCATTATTTATCCATGGAAATTTTCCCATTATGTGTAATGTAACTCATACTAAATTATAATATTGTTCATAAATCATATTTGATATTTCATCAACATGAATGGATGAATGTAGCCGGAAAGAATGTGTATTTCGATCTCATCCCATGTTGTGATGAAATCTGCTAGAAAACTATAGACCCATTCCCAAGATGGATTGCATAATGAAAATCCTATGATTTCAAGGATTACCAAATAAAATTGGACATTATAGAATTAGAATTTGTCACTATTCTTGAGTAAACATCCCATATGTACTTTTAGGTTATCATGGGGTAGTCTTATATACGGCATAATATTTAAGATCATCTAGATTAGATCATATTTGATCTCCCAATGATTTTATGTAACAGAATTGTAGAGACCCAAATATTGATGTACAAGGACATTACATTAATTTTGAGGAATACTTAACATATAACAAAAACAGACGCCCAAAGACTGTATTGGTTTAGTGTCTTTCGAAACTCGGAACGTAATCTTCTAATCATGGTGAAAGATCTTCACCATCTCCCATAAAGATCTTCACCTTTGGTTTTCTTACCTAAAACCTTTATTTATATCATGGATAAAAGAAAACATAAAAAGGGTTAGCTCAAATTCTTATTAAGGGAATTCATAGAGAACATAAAACAATCCATAAACATTTGAATGCAAAAACTTGAACATAAAATATAAACATCAAAATCTTGAGAAAAGACATAATTCATAGATGTACGTAAGTAATATATCATAATGGAACATCAATCATTATAAAATAGCATGGGAAGAAAACATGTAATTTTGGAAAACCATTATGCACATGATATTATTTCCATAGTAGCCAAGGCATTGCTGCCAAGACCATCTTAGTGCACAAAGCCCCTTTCTGAATCGAGTTCACACCTTGTTCCAGTCCTGTATCACTGAATATGATTAACTTAACATTCCTACCATGTATTTCTAATTATATATAAATATTTACCCAATGAATTTGAGGGAGATTTAGGTCCCACCCATCTCATAATGAAATCATTCGTACTTGAGCCACAACAAAAACATAAATCATTCATCATAACAAAAAGAATAAAATGGGTTTCATAAGCATCATCCCTTCATAACGTAATCCATATAAAACAAATGGATATCATTTAATCATATGAAGAATCAAACCATATAAATAATATAGATTTTATACTTGAAACATACACATATGAAATAATGTCATCATAGATGGAAAATGGTTTTGATAAAATACTTGAAAAGAATTCTTGAGGAAAATATCCTTTCTTCTTAAAAATCATTTTCTTTTCACAAAATGCCACTCAATTTTTTAAAAAATATTTTACTGAAAATAACCACGAAAACATGTAGAGAAGGCTTCTTGAAAATTAGGCGATATGAAACCGTAAAAATCTGTTCATGCTGTATAAGTTAAATAAAACATTCTCCTTATACTTTTTACGGAAAAGTCAAAAAGTACCATGTATGGTAAACAAACGAAATATTCCATCCATAACACAAAGTAAAAGACAAAGAAGAGTAAACTTGACTTTAAACATTCATGGAAGAATATTAAACACTTAATGAAAAACATTTTATGGACATGGATGAAAATTATAACCCCAGTAAATACTTACCTATAAACAATCTCGGATAAATGAGTTTGGAAAAGTTATCTGTTACCTTATGGCAGATATGCTTTGTATGTATCCAGACCTCCTGTATAATGATTTAAATAATTTTATTGACTTCTTACAGAATAATATTCATTGTTATGATATAATATATGGTTCAATTATGACTTTATAATACCCATTCTTTTATAAATTCCATGTTAAAGCAGCATTTTTGTTAAAATCGTTTCATTTATCATACGTGTTTCATTTTTTTGTTCATGATATTATTATTACCTATATCATTATTTAAAAACTTCCAAAATTTAAATCATGATTTATATATCATATATATTCAGTATATATATATATAAGATAGATGAATGAAATTAAATACACCGTTCATGGAGACGGTAGGCCGTACGTACGCATGAACGTTGTATTCCTTTCCTTATTGACTTGAATAGAATAAAGTAGATGACATATATATATATATATATATAAATTCAGTAGAATTATTATGTCATATATTTCATGATTACTTTTTATATATACTATATACACATTCCTGAATTGTTAACATGGAAAATGAATCTAAACGCGTCGTGGAGACGGTAATCCGTACATACGCACGAGCGATGATATCATTACCATATTTATTAAATGGAATTGGAGTGGATGATATAATATCAAAGAATCAGTATGATGTTATAACAATCATATACAGTTATTCTTTACATAATTATACCCATCCAAGTAAGGTGGTGGTGGGAAAACAGATTACACCACGGTGTGGAGACAATATTCTGTATGTACGCACGCGCAGTGATTTCGTTTTCTGTAGGATGGATATAAGGTGAAATGGGGTTGTTTCATTTTATAATAACATATTTTAATATAATTAATACTGATGTTATTACTTTATAATTAGTCAACTAAAGAATATTATGTTGAAGAAGAAAGAAACATGATAGAATCGGAAGAAGGGATTACCTCTTCTTCAACGCGCCTCCATTATGCTTCCTCTTAAGGATGTATATATGGTCTTTGGAGAATACCAGAACCTCCAAGAATATTTCTAGGGAAGTGGATAAGAGAAATGGGCAGGTTTTGGCCAATCTTCAAGGCCCAAATGGGTTTGGAGAGAAGAGGGAAGGGGTGCCCTTTTTATAAGGGAAGAGAGGGGAGCCTTAGGAAAACATAAAATATTATTTTATAATAAAGTCATATTCGGACTTTAATAGCTCCAAATTGATTTATTTTGAAACTAATGTGGGTATGGGTCAAAATAATCTCTTCCAATAGATTTTAGATAGGTTTGGGTCATTATATTAACCTTATCTTTTAGTTTTAACTCTTCGTTATTTAGATTGACATTTACCATGTCACATTGTATTTTTATATTATATAGTTAATAAACATACCATATATATACAGGAGACCCCAAAGTGTTCCATTAATGATACACCTATCATTATATAATTATCTTTCCTGAACCATATATTTTTATGTATATAATAACAATTAATAATATAATATTTGTTTTAAAAACTATTTTATGTCAATTTTGACACTATTTGGTAATTTATTTTTTTGAAAATCATAACAGCATGATTAGTTCGAAAACATTTAATTAAATCAATACTAACATGTCATATTAACCTAGAAAATTACTATAATTGATAAAAACTCTCAAATTACATTTATTTGGGTATTTATAACATCAATTATGTTAATATGTCATTAATAAAATAATTACTGCATCATCATTGTGTAATAAATAAATTATATTATTTAATATCTAATAATTATAAATTAAATTTCATTATGCAGGAAATATTTTTATATTTCTTATTAGTATTTATAGTCGAATTTATATTATGTATAACCCAATATTATAAATGATTTAGTTATTAAACATTGATTTTAACTATTTTAACCCTTCTTTAAATAAATTAGTAATAAATGTCCAAATATAATCCAAGTGGACCTAAATGGTCATATTTTATTCATAAGGTTTTTTTTGGTCTAATTAAACTTATCCAATAGAATTAGGACATGTGTTAGTGTAAAAATAATATAATTTTTACCCTTAATTACACTATTTACTTTTAACCGTGATAAATAAAAGTAAAAAGTCTAATCACCAATAATTATTGTCATCTTACTGAACCACATTATAGCCCGTCATATTAACCGTTTCTCACGGATTTTTTAAATTTCACTCACAGAAGCGGTAAAATTATGTTTTATTTATGTTTGCAAAAAGCCCATAGGGGGTAGGTAAAAGAAGGTGAAAAGTTCAATAAAATTTTCATATATCGAAAATTATTATAAAATGACTCCAATGAATTACATTGAATATATATAGGTATTATGTATCAATTTTGACCTAAAATAAATTTAAATAAAATAAATAAATATTTAAACAAAAATTCTGTTTTTAAATAGTAACCCAGTGTTTTCACTATTCATAAAAAATTGAAAGTTTTCGGAAAAATAAAAAAAATTCACCCTAGGATAATTTCGATATTCTGAATCCAAAAATGTAGTCCATTTTGAAAAATAAAATTTCAAAAATTGGGTATCACTATTCATAACGGCTAGTTTATATGACATATCATTGTTTAGTGATACTCGGTATTGCGTATAACACACGCTATCGGGGAAGGTCATTATTGCGTGTAATGCAAGCCACGTCAGGGTTGCATGTATTGAAAGATTCCATTGTTGTTGCGTATAATAGAATCCAACCATATTGCATTTATACATTTAATATATATATACACTCAATGTTGCGTGCAATAACTTCAAACGAACATGAAATTGTGTGTAACGCGATCAAGAATAATGTTGCATATACTACAAACTAAAACGGTGTTGCATATAGTGCAAGATAATCTTGGTATAGCATACAAAACAAGACATAAAATAAATTCAAAAGAATAGTTCTCATAAAATCATAGGGTGTTACATTCTACCCCCCTTAAAATGAATTTCTCCCTCAAAATTCATCGGCGTTATAAATGGTTTACTACTCAAATGTTTTAATAGAAACCCACATCGTAAAATGAATATGAAAAATTAATTTTAAAAAGGAATGTTAGAAATGTAACAGTTACCCAGATTAACTCATCACTGGGTTTCCATATAGGAGAACATAGGTGGAAATATGGATATGGAAGAAAAATTTAACCATCACATTCTGATGGAGAGTGGTAGAGAATATAGCTATGAAAAAGCCAACAATCACAAAGCCATAAATTTGAGATGATCTAATGTACCATATGATTCATCCTTTATAAGGGCACTAGGACAAAATTTTTGGTTTTCAAGATCATTTCCCTAAAGTTGAATAATTGATTGATTAAAAAAAATACTTACATGATTTTTGATACAATTTTACTGTTGTTTGTGCCTTAAACAATTTCCAATTCATCTCTTAAAGAAATGAAGATGAATTTGTCTTCCGTGAAGTGTTAGAAGATCATGTGACAGAATGATAGGTCATTCCATCTGTCTCAAACATAATTTAGAAAAAGTTATATACATAAGTCATTCTATGGTGAGATTAATCGGATATGGTTCCAAAATGGACTTATACTTCATCTATCATCTTGCTTAATAAAATAAAACTAGTTTCTACTAACTGGAGAATTCATGTAGGCTAGTGGTAGGAGATAAAGGCCTGTCTCACTTTGGTTGTGGGTTCGATTCCCGCAACCTTGTTAGATGTGACGGGTTGTCACCCATCCTGCAGGTTGTCCTTTTTCTAAAACTACATTATTATAACATCCCATCAATAATATTGAAAAAAGTTCTAGCCTTAGACAATACTAATTTATGTCCAACATAATCCATTCCAATCTTTAGGCTTATCCAAAATACTTTTGTCCATGCTCATAGTATAAAGAAAAAAATTACTAGAAATTTCATCTGTCGGGCATGTGAATACCATCATTTATCATACGATATATCTTGTTGGTCACATTCTAACCATGTGAATACCTTAAACATGTATTGTATTGAAAAATTAATACCCATTGAACCTTTGTGAAAACATGAATGATGTCAAAAGTTAACTCTTTCAACATACCAAAATCCCAAAATTTCGATATACTCAAACCATGATATCACTTTGTCCTTATATCAGTCATGAGCTCATGAATACTATCATACATATTATTTTCTCTGTATCCCTTCATTTTGTGCATATCATCTAGGTTCCAAAAATATTCAAATAACCATTCATGGTTACTAGTACCATTCATCATATAATATCAAATACTTAGGAAAACAAAAGTGTAACAATCTGTAGATGATTCTTTATTCCATAGTACCATACATTATTCTTGATAAATATACAATCAATCCACTAACTTCTTAAACCACTGACTAAGCTTCATCATTTCTGTCATCTCAATTATCATTTGTAGTCTCTTCATCATCATCCACATAAATACTACCCATATGACCATTCTGATTCTCTTCATGAGATTTTCCCTTAGGGCATTGGTTCACATAATGCCTATACATTCCACATTTAAAACATCTAATCATTGTTGATGTCGAAGCAATACCATTATCCTTCTCCATTGTGTTAACTAAACTTATTCCTTTGCACTTACTGGATTTGTTTCCTTCTTATCCGCACCCAAAGCATCTTCCAGTTCCTTTAAAACATTCTCCTTGATGCCTCTTCCCACATGATTTACCTGAGAAAAATTGAAATTTCTTTTCTCTATGATCATCATGAAACTCCATCATTCCCTTATTAGCTGAGTCGGGAAACAAACCAAAGTTGAGATTATTGAACATATTATGAGATTGAAGATTAAGAATAATAACGATATGTGGACGTCCAAATCTAATTTCACTTGGTTTCTCATGAGGAATATCATTCCATTATTCATCATATCCTCCATTATCGTGAATCTTCCCATTTCCAGAAATTTTCTAAAACCCAAAAAGAATAGTGTGAGAGGCCAAAATCATAATCAAGGGGGATTACCTTCAATATCTATCATCTTAGGTTAAATTCTACGATCTTTACCATAATTCTAGGACTATAACCTATACTTATACTTAACATTAGGGACATCCCAAGACATACCTTAGAAATATCTCTAGGGATCTCACAAAAGTTTTTGCGTCCTAGTTTCCAAAGGTTAACTAAACCTTCTCTCTTATACCAATTGTGGAGACCCAACACTTGACGTACATGTAAATTAAATTAAATTTGAGAAAATAATTAATACATAACAAAAACAGACACCTAAAGATTGTATTAGTTTAGTGTATTTGAAAACTCGGAACGTAATCTTCTAATCATGGTGAAAGATCTTCAACATATCCCATAATGATCTTCACCTTTTTTTTCTTACCTAAAACCATTATTTATATCCTGGGGAAAATAAAAAATAAAAAGGGTGAGATCAAATGGTCAGTAAGGGAAAGCATAGAGAACATAAAACAATCAATAAACATTTGAATGAAAAATCATGAACATAAAATCTAAACATCAAAATCTTGATAAAAGACATAAATTGTGGAATTACATAAGGCATATATCATAATGGAACATCAATCATGATAAAATATCATGGGAAGAAAACATTTAATTGTGGAAAACTATTAATCACATTATACGATTTCCATAGTATCCAAGGCATTGCTGCCAAGACCATCTTAGTCGACAAAGTCCCTTTTTGAATCGAGTTCACACCTCGTTCCAGTCATGTATCACTGAACCAGATTAACATACCGTTCCAGCCATGGCTATCGCATGAGATATAAATCTTTATCTAATGAATTGGAGGGAGATATAGGTCCCAACCTTCTCATAAGGAAATCATTCTTACTTGTGCCACCACATAAAAATAATTCATTCATCATAACCCTAAGAATAAAATGGGTTTTATAAACATCATTCCATCATAACGTATTCCATATAAAATAAATGGATATCATTTCATCATAAGAAGAATCAAACCAGGTAAATAAAAGAGACATTGTACTTGAATCATACTATAACAATGGAGATAATTATGAGAAATTTTTTGTTTTTATGTCATATACATCGTCAAAGGAATCCTTCACTACATACAATACTAGCTTGGATTTCTTTACATGCAATCGTGACCTTCCTCGATAGCTTGCATCGTACGCAATACCGAGTTTCACTAAACAACGATATGTTATTAAAATATTATTAAAACAAGCTGTTATGAATAGTAATACCCACTTTTTGAAATTTTGTAAATTTAATCTTCAAAATGGACTTCATTTCTGGATTCGGAATATCGAAATTAGCCTAGGGTAAGTTTTTTGTTTTTTTCTGAAAACTTTTAATTTTTGATGAATAGTGAAAACACTGGGTTACTATTTAAAACCCAACTTTTTATTTAAATAATTTTTTATATTATTTAAATTTATTTTTGGTGAAAATCGATACATAATACCTATATAAGTTCAATGTAATTCATTGGGGCCATTTTATAATAATTTTAGACATATAAAAATCTTATTTAACTTTTCACCGTCTTTTACCCACCTCCTAGGAGAATTTTAAAATTTACATAAAACATAATTTTACCGCTTTTGTGAATGGAATTTTGAAAATACGAGAGACACAGTTCATATCTAGGAGTAAAATGTGGTTCAATGAGATGCAAATAATTTTTGGTGAATAGAAACTTTTTTCTTTTATTTACAATGGTTAAAAGTAAATTGTGTAATTAAGGGTAAAAATGATATTATTATTATCCTAACACATGTACTAATTCTATTGGATAAGTGTAATTCGACCAAAAAATCTTAGGAATAAAATATGACCATTTAGGTCCACTTGGATTAGATTAGGACATTTATTATTAATTTATTTTAAGAAGGGGTAAAATAGTTAAAATAAAAGTTTAATAAATAAATAATTTTTAATATAGGGTTATACATAAGATAAATTTTACTATAAATATTAATTAAAAATCTAAAAATATTTCCTACATAATGGAATTTTGTTTTTAATATTTATACATTAAATAATTTAATCTATTTATGACACAATGATGATGCAGTAATTACCTTATTAAGGAAATATTAACATAATTTATATTATAAATAACAAAATAAATGTAAGTTTAGAGTTTCTATGAATTAAACAAATTTCATAGGTTAATATGACATAATAGTATTGAATTAATTAACTTTGTTCAAACTAATCATGCCGTTATGATTTTCACAAAAAATCAAGTACCAAATAGTGACAAAATTGTCATAAAATAGTTTTTAAAACAAATATTATATTATTAATTGTTATTTTATTCTTAAAAATATATGTTTCGGCCAAATGACATAGATAAGGTTATATATATTAATAATAAACTACTTGGGGTTCATTTGTCTTGTTATTGTTAATTTATTAACATTAAAGTATAAGGAAAAAAGAAGACACGACAAAAGTTAAATTATTTAACATAAAGTTAAATCTAAATGATAAGGTTAAAGTAGAAACCTAAACTTGTCTAAATTATATTTTATGAGAGGATTTCGACCCATCCCCAACATGGCTTAGAAATAAATCAACTTGGAGCTATTAAAACCCGAATATGACTTTATAATAAAATAATATTTTTAGTTTTTTCCAAAGGTGCCCCTCTCCTCCCTTATAAAAGGGCACCTCATCCCGATCTTCCTCACACCACTTTGAGCCTTCAAGCACGGCCAACCCCTACCAATTTCTCTTCTTGTACTTCCCTAGAAACATCCTAGAGGTCCTGTAATTTTTCAAAGACCATCCTTAGTGCCCTAAGAGAAGGTTAAGAAGAGGCACTTCAAAGAAGAGGTAATCTCCATTACCGATTCTTTCAACTTTATTTCTTCTTCTAATATTTATTCTTTAGTTTTTTCATTATGAATTAATAACATTAGTATCACTCATATACTGATGTGTTATTATAAGTATGAAACAACCCTATTTCACTATCTATCAATCCTATGGAAAACAAAATCACCGCGCGTGTGTACGTATGGAATACCGTCTCCACGCTGTGGTGTAATTTATTTTCAACCACCACCATACTTGAATGGGTATAATGGTGTAAATATTAACTATATATTATTATTTTAAAGTGATATTGATTCTGTAATAGTGTACATACACTTCAATACAATTCCACGAACATGAGAATGATATCATCGCTCGTGCTTACGTACGGCCTACCATCTTTACGATGTGATTCGACTCGTTCTACATGATCTTACATGAATAATGATTATATAAATGAATTTAATGAATAAATATGATATATAAAACACTAATACCATTCAGTAAATGAGGTATCTATAACCTAAAAAGAAGAATAAGAATTTATTCGAATTAACACACATAAGAACAAAAAGCAATAAACACCCGAATAACAAGTAACAATAATATGACCACATATGATATCATAACAATGAGTACGATTCTGGAATAAGTCAATAACATTATTTAAATCATTATACATGAGGTTCGGACACGTATGAAGCCAATCAGACCTAAGGTAAGGGAAAATCTCGCAAACTAATTTTTATCCGAGATTGTTTATACTTCAGAATTACTAGGGAATTTTTATCATCCACATCAATGTTTCCTTAAAATGTACTATTATTTCTATCCTCCTACAATTTTTTAAATAAAATTTTACCCTTCGGTGAGTTTTTAGTAAAAGATATGAAAGGAAGCTTTGGCCGTTTTTTCGTTTGAGGTGATTTTTGACTTTTCCGGCTAAAGTACGAGAAGACTGTTTTTCTTTAAGTTATACGACATGAATGTATTTTTAGAACATTATTTCCATGAATCTTCCTTAACAAGTTTTCAAGTTTATTTTTAATCAACTTCTTTTAGTTTAAAATTTTATGAAATGTTAAGAAATGAAAAATGATTTTGAAGTGGAAAGGATATTTTCCTCAATAATGAAGTTCAAGTATTTTATCAAAATTATTTTACATCTAAGATAATATAGGGATCTGTTTATATCCTTGTTTTTACATTGATTTTATTATGTTATGATGGAATTATTTTTTTGATGTCCTTTTATCTTATATGGATTATGTTATGATGGCATGTTGTTTAAGAATCCCATTTTTTTTACATGTGATATGCTATGATGGATGATTTTTGATCTTGTGGCACACATAAGTGTGGTATCATTATGAGATGGCTGGGACCTATATCTCCCTCGAATGGATTGGGTAAAGATTTATATCTCATGAGATAGACATGTCTGGAATGGCAGGTTAATCTGGTTCAGTGATACAGGACTGAAACAAGGAGTGAACTCAGTTCAGAAATTGACTTTGTCTGCTAAGATAGTCTTGTCAATTAGTCTAGACTACTAAAAAATGATTATCTATCATTATGTGTGTATGCCACAATGATTCATGTTTTTAATTATGATTATTGGGATTACATTTCACTATGATGATTTATCCCATGTTATTAAATAATGGTCTCTTTTGTAGGTTAAGATTTCAAAAATGTTATGTTCTTGTAAATATGATGTGATTGATTTTTCTTTTGTTTACCCTTAATGAGCATTTTAGATCACCCCCTTGTATGTTTTCTTTCCCCAGGTCAGCAATAAGGATATTAAGTAGGATTTTCCAAATGGGACTCTAGATATGATAAAATAAATGGGAGACAATGTAGATGCTTTATGAACCATTTGTTTATGTTTCTCAGTTTCTAAATACACTATACCTATACGGTCCATTCATGGTTTTGTGATATGTTGTAATAAGTGTGATTCAATTTTGAATCAATAACAATGTATGTAAAGTATGGGTCGTTATAGTTGGTATCAGAGGAAAGGTATAGTCAACCTTTAGAAACTAGGATGTGAAAGCCTTAGTAAGAACCCTAAGGATAAGTCTAATCATAGAACACTATCTTAGTGTTTTATAATTGGCAATGAGTAACATATGATATGACCTTAAGTGTGAAGTTTTTTTATTTATTATGTGGTTTTCCTATTATAATTATTGTTTCTCACACTACTCTTCTTGGTTTTAGTCAATGGCTGGAACCTGAAGGAACCGTGTTAATGTTGAATGCGACATGAAATGAAATGATTGTCCCCCTGAGAAACCAAATGTTATGGGAGATGGAATTCAAAATCTTGTAGCCATGCTCACACAAATTTCTCAAGATATGAAGAATGCAGGACTTCCAAATGATCAAAGGAAGGAGTAAAATTCTATTGAATCCTTCACGAGGCATCGCCCCCATCATTTAGCTGGTCTACTGATCCATTAGTGGCTGAACAATGGATTAGTACCACTGAAAAGATATTTTCAGTTCATCAATGTTATGAACATGATAAAGCCATCTTAGCAGTATATAGTTTGGAAGGTGAAGCTGATCAATGGTGTAATATTATCAAGAATACGAGGCCAAGAGATGAAATTGATTCCATGGAATGGGATGAGTTCAAGAACTTATTTTTCAATAAGTACTTCCATCGTATTCTTTGAACAAATATGCAGAAGAGGTTTCTTGAACTAATACAAAAGGATGATGAATCTGTTGGTACCTACAATGAAAATTTTACATGACTTGCAAGGTACGCTTATGGGATTATTATCCAACCTGAGAGTAAGATCGATCGATTCTTTAGTGGCTTAAAACCAAGTCTTCGAATGTTTTTATCCATAAGGGGCATCAATAGCTACGAGGAAACTATTCGATGTGCTCTCAAGGATGAGATGGAGTTCGGAGTAACCCATCAGTCATATATGTTTGATAAGAAGAGGAAAATGGAATTCAAATGGAAATATAAAGAGCACGCTAAAAAGAAGATGAGTTTTCCCATATGCTGAAAGTGTGGAAAGAAACATAGAGGGAGTTGTCTTAAAGGGAAAAGTAAATTTTTCAAATGTGGAAAAGAAGGTCATCAGGCATTTGAATACCACAATGATGGGAAGAAGATGTCTAGTGATGAGAACAATAAAAAGGGTACACATAGTGCACCTCCTACACTTGAATGTTACAAGTGCAAGGAAATGGGGCATCATGCTAATCAATTCCCTAATCCAAGGGTTGTTGATGATGATCGACGTCAACAAACTCTTAAGGCTAAAGACAAAGGAAATTCACATGCAATTTCTATCAGTGATGTGGAGTAGTATAACGAAGTGGAGAAAGGTACACTTACCATCCACTCTATATTAGAAAATGTTATATTTGATTCTGGATCAACCCACTCTTTTATTTCAGAAGAATTTTCTAAGGGTATCACCGTAATACCTCAATAGTTAGATATTGAATTAGCTGTGACAACCCCTAATGGCTCCATAGTCACATCAAAAGTTTACAATTCTTCTTCGATTGATGTTTGTGGGAAAGTGATTCTTGCAAATCTTGTGATCCTTCCTATAGTGGAATTTGATGTAATTCTTGGCATGGATTGGCTTTCTTTATATGGAAATCATATCAATTTCCAAAGAAGGGAAGTTACATTTCATATTCCAGATCAATCTATGATCGTATATTAATGCAAGGATGAATATAACCTTCTAGTGGAAATTTCTTCCATCTTATGGGTCTTGATTCCACTAAATGAAAGTTATTTATCTAAAATGGTTGGTGAGAAAGTCACGATTAAGAATATTCCCATTCTATGAGAGTTTGATGATGTATTTATGGATGAATTTATCGGTCTTCCACCAAATCCTGATGTTGGGTTTTCTATAGAACTCCTACCAGGTGCTTTGCCTATTTCAAAGACACCTTATAGAATGGCCCTAATTGAGTTGCAGGAATTGAAGAATATACTCCAAGAGAATCTTGATAAGGGATTCATATGCCCTAGTGCATCACCTTGGGAAGCACATGTTCTGTTTGATAAGAAGAAAGATGGATCAAGGAGACTTTGCATTGATTATCGAGAACCTAACACGATCACGATCAAGAAAAAATATCCTCTCCCATGCATTGATGACTTATTTGACCAACTTCGCGGAGCTCAATACATTTCCAAGATTTATCTTCATTAAGAGTACCATCAATTAAGGGTCAAAAGGGAGTATATACCAAAGATGGAAATCAGTACAACGTATGGACACTATGAATTTATAGTGATTCCATTTCGTCTTACTAATTCCCATGCTATCTTCATGGATCTAATGAATAGAGTCTTTAGAGACTATATTGATCATTTTTTGGTAGTCTTTATTGATGATATTCTTGTCTATTCAAAGGGTAAGGAAGAACATGAAGATCAATTGAGAATTGTAGTGAAGCCCCTGATAAAGGAGAAGCTTTATGCCAAATTTACCAACTGTGAATTTTGGCATCAAAAAGTTGCATTTTTGAGTCACATAATTTTAAAAGAAGGGATATCTATGGATCCAGCAAAAATAGAGGTTATTGAAAGATGGTCGAGACCAACAACAGTAATTGAGATCCGAAGTTTTCTTGGTTTGGATGGATATTATCGAAGTTTTGTGAATGATTTTTCATAATTATCTAATCCAATCACTAGGTTGACCCCAAAAGGAGTTAAGTTCAAGTGGACAGAAGAATGTGAAGAGAATTTCAAGGGGTTGAAAATAAGGTTATCCAGTGCACCTGTACTCACACTTCCATGTAGTGGACAAAGGTTTGTGATCAATAGTGATGCATCTAAGAAGAGGATGGTGTGTGTTCTTATGAAAATTGGTATGGTGATATCTTATGCCTCACGACAGTTGAAAATACATGAGCAAAATTACCCAACTCATGATTTAGAGTTAGCTGCGGTAATATTTGCATTAAATATTTAGAGGCATTATCTTTATGTTGAAAGGTGTGATATTTATACTGATCATAAAAAATTAAAGTATATTTTCACACAAAAGGTGCTGAATATGTTCCAAAGAAGATGGTTGGATTTGATTAAGGATTACGACTACTCAATTCATTACCACCTAGGGAAAGCAAACAAGGTGGCAAACACATTAAGTCGACAAGACCATTCAAGTTTATCCCTGACGAGGATCACAAAAGATCCAATATTTATGGATTTACAAAGGATGGATCTTTGAATTATAATGGAAGGGTAAAAATCTTATCTTTCTCAAATGAATGTTCAACCATATATACATGTGAAGATTAAAGTGGAACAGAAAAAAGATGTAGAATTACAAAAGAAGGAGTGAATGGTTCCTGAATTCAACATTGATTATGATGGGATAATAAAGTTCAGGAATCGGGTTTGTGTTCCCCCCATCCCAAAATTAAAGAAGGAGCTGCTGGATGAGGCACATAATTCTTCATTCTCTATTCTTCATAGAAGCACGAAGATGTATAGGGATCTGAAAGAGTACTTATATTGGGATGGCATGAAAAGAGATGTTGCTGAATGTGTCTCTTGATGCTTGGTTTGTCAGCAAGTTTAAGCTGAGAGATAGAAGTCTACTGGGTTGATACAACCATAACCCATACCTGAATGGAAATTGGAAAACATCACTATAGACTTTGTTATTGGACCTCCTAAAACATCCAATGGAAATAATGCTATCTACGTCATAGTTGATCGTCTTACAAAGTCTGCACACTTCATTGCTATTAGAGAGGATTTTTCTCTGGATCACCTTGCTAGGATATATGTAAAGTAAGTGGTAAGATTGCATGGAGTATCACTTTCCATTATATATGATCGAGATCCGAGGTTTACCTCAAAGTTATGGTGAAATCTTCAGTATACTGTTGATACATAGATGAGTTTTAGCACTACTTATCATCCTCAGACAGATGGTCAGTCTGAGAGAACGATTCAAACTCTAGAAGATATGTTAAGAGCTTTCTCTATGGATTTCAATGGTGGTTGGGATCAACACCTACCTTTGGTGAAATTTTCTTATAATAATAGCTTTCACTCTAGTATTCAGATGGCTCCTTATGAAGCTCTCTATGGAATGAAATGCCGAACTCCAACTTGATGGGATGATGTTGGGGAAAGAAAGCTATTAGGACTTGATCTTATTGATGAGATGGCAGAAAAGGTCAGATCTATTCAACAACACATTAGAGAAGCTCAGAGTCAACAAAAAAGATATGCCGAAAACCAAAGAAAAGAGCTAGAGTTTGAAGTGGGTGATAAAGTGTTCTTACGAATATCTTCTTGGAAGAGAGTAATGAGATTTGTTATGAAGGAAAAGCTGAGCCCTAGGTATATCAGTCCTTTCGAAATAATGGATCGTGTTGGGAAGGTAGATTAATTATTGGCGATTCCACCAAATCTTTCTCAAGTTCATGATGTGTTCCATGTATCTCTCCTAAGAATTTACATACCTGATCCTTCACATGTTCTCAGCTCAGAAGTTGTACTGCTAGAGCAAGATATTTCGTATGAAGAACAACCGATAGAAATTCTGGATCATAGTGAAAAAGTAATACAGAACAAGACCACTAACGTGGTAAAAGTTTTAAGGAGGAACCACCAATTAGAAAAATCTACATTGGAGCTTGAGGATATGATGATGGAGAGGTATCCTCATCTGTTTGTTACGAAGTGATGAATTTCGATGGAGAAATTCATTTTAAGGGGGGTAGAATGTAACACCAAATATTTTTATGAGAAATGTTTTGTTTTTATGTTATATACATCTTCAAAGGAATATTTCACTACACACAACACTAGCTTGGATTTCTTTACACGCAATCACGACCTTCCTCAATAGCTTGCGTTGTACGCAATACTGAGTTTCACTAAACCACGATATGCTTTTAAAATATTATTGAAACTAGCCGTTATGAATAGTAATACCCACTTTTTGAAATTTTTTAAATTTTATCATTCAAAATGGACTTCATTTTTGGATTCAGAATATTGAAAATACCCTAGGGTGAAATATTTTGTTTTGAAACCATTCAATTTTTGATGAATAGTGAAAACATTGGGTTACTATTTAAAAACCGACGTTTTATTTAAAAAATTATTTATTTTCATTGAATTTATATTAGGTAAAAATTGATACATAATACCCATATAAGTTCAATGTAATTCATTGGAGTCATTTTATAATAATTTTAGACATATAAAAATTTTATTAAACTTTTCACCGTCTTTTACCCACCTCCTAGGAGAATTTGAAAATTTACATAAAACATAATTTTACCACTTCTGTGAGTGGAATTCTGAAAATCTGAGACACACGGTTAATATCTAGGAGTAAAATGGTGTTTAATGATATGAACATAATTTTTGGTGAATAGTAACTTTTT
The DNA here is from genome assembly GCA_963277665.1 of Viscum album. Lineage (NCBI taxonomy): Eukaryota > Viridiplantae > Streptophyta > Magnoliopsida > Santalales > Viscaceae > Viscum > Viscum album. The sequence continues at coordinate 1,499,347,240 of OY728122.1, read as the reverse complement.
ACTTTTATTTACCACGGTTAAAAGTAAATATTGTAATTAAGGGTAAAAATGATATTATTATTACCCTAACACATCTACTAATTCTGTTTTATAAGTTTAATTCGACCAAAAACAAACTTATGAATAAAATATGACCATTTTGGTCCACCTGGATTAGATTATGATATTTATTATTAATTTATTTAAAGAAGGGTTAAAATAGTTGAAATAAAAGTTTAATAAATAAATAATTTTTAATATAGGGTTATACATAATATAAATTTGACTATAAATATTCATGAGAAAGCTAAAATGATTTCCTAAATATTGGTATTTCATTTATAAGCTTTAGACTTTAAATAATTAAATTTATTTATGACACAATGATGATGCAGTAATTACCTTATAACGGATATATTAACATAATTGATATTATAAATAAAAAATAAATGTAATTTGAGACATTTTATGAATTACAATAATTTTATAGTTTAATATGACATATTAGTATTTATTTAATTATCTTTTTTCTAACTAATAATGTTGTTATTAGTTTCAATAAAATCAAGTACCAAATAGTGTCAAAATTGACATTAAATAGTTTCTAAAACCAATATTATATTATTAATTGTTATATTATTCATAAAAATATAATGATCAGCCAAATGACTTATATAAGGTTATGTATATTAATAATAAACAACTTCGGTTTCGTTTGGCTTGTTATAGTAAATTTATTAGCCTTATAGTGTTTGAAAACAAGAAGACACTGTAAAAGTAAAATAATTTAACTTAAAGATAAATCTAAATGATGAGGTTAAAATAGAAACCTAATCTTTTCTAAACTCTATTTTATGAGAGGATTTCGACCCATCCCCACATTATCTTCGAAATAAATCAATTTAGAGCTATTAAAAATCTAATATGACTTTATAATAAAATAATATTTTTCGTTTTTCCAAAGGTGCCCCTCTCCTCCATAATAAAAGGGCACCTCCTCCCTCTCTTCCTCACACAACATTTAGCCTTCATGATCGGTAAACCCCTACAAATTGCCCTTCTTAATTTCCCTAGAAACATCCTAGAGGTCCTTGTATTCTTTAAAGACCATCTTTAGTGCCATAAGAGGAGGTTAAGAAGCGGTACTTCAAAGAAGAGGTAATGTCCGTTACCGATTATTTCAACATTATTTCTTCTTCTACTTCTTATTTATTTGTTTAATTATTAAGTAATAACATAAGTATCACTCATATACTGATATGTTATTATAAGTATGAAACTACCATATTTCACCATCTATCCATCCTACGGAAAATGAAATCACCACGCATGCGTAGGTACAGAATATCGTCTCCATACCGTGGTGTAATCTATTTTCCACCACCACCTTACATGGGTTGGTATAATGGTGTAAAGAATAACTATATATTATTATTGTAAATTGATATTGATTATTAAATATTATACATGAACTTTAATACAATTCCATGATCATGAGAACGATATCATCGCTCATGCGTACGTACGGCCTACCGTCTCCACAATGTGATGTGACTCGTTCTACATGATCTTCCATGCATAATGATTATATAAATGAATTTGATGAATAAATATGATATATATTACTCTAATACCATTCTGTAAATGAGGTATCTATAACCTAAAATGAATAATAAGAATTTATTCGACAAAACACGCATAAGAACAAAAAGCAATAAACACCTGAATAACAAGTAATAATAATATGACCACATATGATATAATAACAATGAGTATGATTATGGAATAAGTGAATAAAATTATTTAATGAATTATACAGAAGTATCGGACACGTACGAAGAAAAATCGGACCTAAGGTAAGGGAAAATCTCGTAATCTCATTTTTATCCCATATTGTTTATACTTCAGAATTTACTGTGGAATATTTATCATCCACATCCATGTTTCCTCAATATGTAATATTATTTCTATCCTCAAAAAATTGTTTTAATCCAATTTTACCCTTCAGTGAGTTTTTTGTAAATGATATGAAAAGATTATTTTGTCATTTTTCGAACGAGGTACTTTTTCACTTTTCCGGCCAAAGTACGAGAATAATGTTTTTATTTAACTTATACTACATTAATGTATTTTTAGAACTTTATATCCATGAATCAACCTTTAAATGTATTCAAGAATATTTTTTATCAACGTATTTTAGTATAAAATTGTATTATATGTTAGGAAATGAAAAAAAAATTGAAGTAGAAAGGATATTTTCCTCAAGAATGAAGTTCATGTATTTTATCGAAATTATTTTCCATCTAAGATAATATGGGGATTTGTTTCTCTAAATGTTTTTACATTGATTTGATTATTTTATTATGGAATTATTTTTATGATGTCCTTTAATCTTATATGGACTATGTTATGATGGCATGATGTTTATGAATCAAATTTTTATTACATGATTTATGCAATGATGTACGATTTATGATCATGTGGAACACATCAGAATGGTATCAATATTAGATGGGTGGGACCTATATCCCCCTCCAATTCATTGGGTAAATATTTATATCTCATTAGATATACATGGCTGGAACAACAGGTTAATCTGGTTCAGTGATACAGGACTGAAACGAGGAGTGAACTTAGTTCATAAATGGACTTTGTCTACTAAGATAGTCTTGGAAGTGAGTCTTGACTACTAAGAAATGATTATCTATGATTATGTGTGTATGACACAAAGTTTCATGTTTTATGTTATTATTATTGTGATTACATTTCACTACTACAATTTCTCCCATATTATGAAATTATGATCTCTTTTGCAGGTTTCGATTTCCAAAATGTTATGTTCTTATGAATATGATGTGATTGATATTTCATTTGTTTACCCTGACTGAGCATTTGAGCTCACCCTCTTTTATTTTTTCTTTCCCCATGTCAGGACGAAGGTTATTAAGTAGGATATTCCAATAGGGACTCTAGATATGATGAAATAAATGGGAGACAATGTAGTTGATTTATGAACCAGTTGTTTATGTTTCCCAGTATCTAAAGACATTATACTGATACGGTCCATTCATGGTTTTGTTATATGTTGTAATAAGTGTGCTTAAATTTTCTAGTAATAAAAATGTATGTAAATTATGGGTCGTTATACAAACACATATGAAATATTGTCATGTGATATGGAAAATGGTTTTGATAAAACACTTGAAAAGAATTCGTGAGGAAAATATCTTTTCTTCATAAAAATCATTTTCTTTTCACAAAATGCCACAAAAATTTAAAAGAAAAATATTTTATTGAAAATAACCATGAAAACATGTAGATGAAGCTTCTTGAAAATTAGGAGTTATGAAACCATAAAAATCATTTCATGCCATATAAGTTAAAAAAACATTCTCCTCGTACTTTTTGCAGAAAAGTCAAAAACTACCATGTACGTTAAACAAACGAAAGATTCCATACACAACACAATTTAAAAGTCAAAGAAGGGTAAACATGACTTTAAACGTACATGGAAGAATATTAAACACATAAGGAAATACATTTTATGGACATGGATGAAAATCATAACCCCAGTAAATACTTACGTATAAACAATCTCGGATAGAATGTGATTGAAAAAGTTATCCCTTACCTTATGTCAGATATGCTTCGTATATATCCATAACTCCAGTATAATGATTTAAATAATGTTATTGACTTATTAAAAAATCATATTCATTGTTATGATATCATATATGGTTCATTTATTAATTTATAATACCGGTTCTTTTATAAATTCCATGTTAAAGCTGCATTTTGGGTAAAATCGTTTCATTTATTGTACGTGTTTCAATTTGTTGTTCATGATATTATTATTACATATATCATGATATACTTACTACCAAAATTTAAATCATGATTTATATATCATATATTTTCAGTATATATATATAATATATAGATGAATGAAATGAAATACACCGTTCATGGAGACGGTAGGCCGTACATACGGATGAACACTGTTTTCCTTTCCTTATTGAGTTGAATAAAATAAAGTAGATGACAAACATATATATATATATACATAAACCCAGTAGAATGATTATGTCATATATTTCATGATTACTTATTATATATACGTTATAATAATTCTTGAATTTTGAACATGGAAAATGAATCTCATCGCGTCGTGGAGACGGTAATCCGTACGTAGGCACGAGCGATGATATCATTCACATATTTATTAAATGGAATTGGAATGGATGATATAATATAATATAATTGGTATGATGTTATAATAATCATATATAGTTATTATTTACACCATTATACCCATCCAACTAAGGTGGTGGTGGAAAAACATATTACACCATGGCGTGGAGACGGTATTCTGTACGTACGCACGCGCCGTGATTTAAATTTCTGTAGGATGGATAGAAGGTGAAATGGGGTTGTTTAATATTTATAATAACATATCAGTATATAATTAATACTTATGTTATTACTTTATAATTAAACAACTAAAGAATAAGCAGTTGAAAAAGAAAGAAACTTGAGAGAATTAGAAGAAGAGATTACCTCTTCTTCGACGCACATCCTTTAAGCTTCTTATTATGGATTTAGAGTTGGTCTTTTGAGAAGACCAGAACCTCCAGAATGTTTCTAGGGAAGTTTAGAAGAGAAATTGGAAGGGGTTGGCCGAGCTTCAATGCTCAAAAGTGTGTGAATAGAAGAGGGAAGGGGTTCCCTTTTTTTAAAGTAGGAGAGGGGCACCTTAGGAAAACTTAAAATATTATTTTCTAATAAAGAAATATTCGGTTTTTAATAGCTCAAAATTGAATTATTTCTAAGATAAGGTGGATATGGGTGGAATTCCTCTCAACCAATAGATTTTAGACAGGTTTGGGTCATTATATTAACCCTATCTTTTAGTTTTAACTCTTAGTTAATTAGATTGACCTTTACCATGTCACATATTATTTTTATATTATATAGTAAAAAATATTACCATATACATCCAAGCGACTCTCAAGTGGTAGATTAATGAAACACCTATCATGATATATGTATTTTGGCCAAACCATAGCTTTTTAGGAATATAATAACAATTAATAATATAATATTTGTTTTAAAAACTATTTTATGTCAATTTTGACACTATTTGGTAATTGATTTTTTTTGAAAATCATAACAGCATGATTAGTTCGAAAAAAGTTAATTAAATCCATACTAACATGTCATAGTAACCTAAAAAATAATTTAATTCAAAAAAGTCGCAAATCACATTTATTTTGGTATTTATAACATCAATTATGTTAATATTTTATTAATAAATAATTATTGCATCATCATTGTGTCATAAATAAATTAAATTATTTAATGTCAAAAAATTATAAATAAAATACCATTATGTATGAATTATTCGTATATTTCTGTTGAATATTTATAGTCGAATTTATGTTATGTGTAACCCTATATTAAAAATGATTTCGTTATTAAACATTGATTTTAACTATTTTATACCTTCTTTAAATAAATCAGTAATAAATGTCGAAATCTAATCCAAGTGGAACTAAATGGTCATATTTTATTCCTAAGGTTGTTTTTTTAGAATTACACTTATCCAATAGAATTAGTTCATGTGCTAGGGTAATAATAAAATAATTTTTATTCTAAATTAACCTATTTACTTTTAACCGTGGAAAATAAAAGTAAAATGTTACTATTCACCAAATATTATTTTCATCTCATTGAGCCACATTTTAGTTCTTGATATTTACCATGTCTCTCGGATTTTAGAAATTCGACTCACAGAAGCTGTAAAATTATGTTTTATGTATGTTTGCCAAAAGCTCGTAGGAGGTAGGTAAAAGGCGGTGAAAAGTTCAATAAACTTTTTATGTATTGAAAATTATTATAAAATGACTCCAATGAATTAAATTGAACTTATATAGGTATTATGTACAAATTTTTACCTAAAATAATTTTAAATAAAGTAAATAATTATTTAAATAAAAATTCGGTTTTTATATAGTAACCTAGTGTTTTCACTGTTCATCAAAAATTGAATGTTTTCAGAAGAATACCAAAAATTCACCCTAGGATAATTTTGATATTCCGAATCCAAAAATGAAGTCCATTTTGAAAAATAAAATTTCAAAAAGTGGGTATTACTATTCATAACTGATAGTTTATATAACATATCATTGTTTATTGAAACTCGGTATTGTGTACAACACACGCTATCAGGGAAGGTCGTGATTGCATGTAATGCAAGGAAAGTTAGGGTTGCATGTAGTCCAAGATTCCTTTATTGTTGCATATAATAGAATCCAACCATATTGCTTTTAGACATTGAATATGTATATATATACACACTCAATGTTCCGTACAATAACTTCAAACGAACATGAAATTGTGTGTAACATGATCCAAGATTAATGTTGCGTATACTGCAAGCTAAAATGGTGTTGCGTATAGCACAAGATAATCTTGGTGTAGCATACAACACAAGACATCAAATAAATTAAAAATAATACTTCTCCAAAAATCTTGGGGTGTTATAAGAATCCACTAGGATGGTTGGTTGAAATCTTGTATTGGATGATCACATACTGTACATCATGGTCATTAACCTTGAATATCATTAATGAAAACTTAAAACATGGTAATTTCAATGTGTCCTATGGGGATGCGCAAGATCACCCACTGGCGGGTGACATAATGACCCAAATTCCTTGTTTCCAAAAGTGGGAGACATTCATCACTTTTTCAATGATGTATTGTGCCAGATCAAAATTGGATGATGGGATTTTGGTTAATCATTCCATATATTCCCCAATGGAATTAAACACCTACCCATGGTCTCCCTCATTGTTTTGAGTCATTGTTCTTGAAGCTCACTCTTGGTGACATCTCTTTGTGGATCCTGCTTAATTACACAGCTTCTGTCTGGACATTGTAAGTGGTCAAGTCATGATACCATCACTTGGTAAGAAGAGTAGTGATGATGAGCATCAATATCATGTATTGTAACTGAAACATTGGGACTTTAATATTTCTTCTCATAAGATGGAATCTCATGGAAACAAAACCTAAGGCAACATGTGGTGATCATATAGTGTCAAATGCCAGAGGAATTCCTTCCAAGGTTTTCATCAGTCATCCAATTTTTAAAACAAGGTAGGCCATGAGTTTATTTTCTTGTAATGATGAGGTGGTATTGAATGGAATTCCCCATAGAGATGGATTAGAGATGTTTACACAATGGAGGTAACACCTAGATGGTTTACAAGATGGATGGATCTGAACGCCCAATGAGAGAGGACCTGAGATGAATTATCTCCTAAGTAAAATGTGTCACATGATGATCAGTTCTATGGACATTGCTAATTTTTGGATCAGGAATGTGCTCCCCATCTTGGGGGACACCATGGTTAACCACAAAATGGGATTGAACCTCATGTAGGATTTATACATAACCTATAAGTAAAAGTGGGATCAAAATACACTTTGTTTGGATGGTTTAATGATTAAGGGCGTACACATGGATATATTCCAATCACAAGAGAATCACACTTAGTTGGATGAATGTGGATTGTGTAGGGACTATAAAAGGTTAGCTAGTCGAGTATTGTAGAGGCAATCAAATGGGTTAATGGGTCTTGTGATCTGAGACAACCCAAATGAATGTCTTGATCTCAACAAGATGTGGTGGCTATGATATGAGTCTAGATTGATATGGATGATGGTCATGAATCATTGGGATGATTCTTATTTATGTTTTGTAGAAGAAAATATATAATCTCCACAAAGATCCCAAATGGGGAATTGAATTAGTTTTTACACATCGGTTGCCTCTATAAGACACGATAGGGCTAACACAAGGATTGTTGACTAGGTGTCACTCAGGATCAAAAATTGTGAATGGGGATTACGTGTGCAAGATGTATGTGTGGAAATAGTGTGAAAGAATGGTGTGAATGTGTCATATGCATATGAGTTTCCCATAATATATTCCTTATGATTGTCTATAAGTTATCACCATTCATATTTCTTGATGTATAATTTTATTTTAATGTCATGTGATTGGATGATGTGTGTGGAAGCTTCCCATTCTAGACTCCTCATCTCTGGTCATGGGGGAAACCAAACATTCTAGGGGGTTAAGGTATATTATTGGGGATAACACCAGACTAGGAGGACAAAGGATTTTACTGGGTGGTAATATCATTGTCATTCCCTGAGGGATCATACACACACAACATAATTCATCTCATGTTTGTCATAGGATGCTCATTTTCTTGAATGGTAGTTTATAGATACTGTTTAATGTAATATAGAGAAGAATATTGAATGATTTTTCTTGGAATTTATGAAATCTCATTTTTTGGAGAAATATGCATCCTATATTTTCATATTGGTTTTACTATTATTTATTTTCATATTGTAAGGAATATTAGGTATAACACCCTTATCAATGGATGATGTGTGATTTTCAAAAGGGAGATCCTTCTAGTTCAAAAAGACAATATCGAATCGTGATGGAGATTTGGTATATTCATGAGTAATAGTTCAATTCAAGGTGGTTTGGTAATCAAATATGACAAACACTACTCATAAAATGGAAAGGGGACAAGAGGATTCAGTTGACTCAAGATGTTTTAATGAGTGTGGAGGTGTATCTCAAATCATGTCATTCTAAGGGTGGAAGGTGGGGATGAAGAAGGGAATAAGATAAAACCTCCTTAATGTGGTCCTAAATGATTGTGTAGATACTCTCCATTTTCAAGAGGGTTAGTGACGGCAGTGATAGGGACTAAAATGGGGGCTGGGAGAACAACCCATGACTAATCTTGAGTGAGCGGTGAGACAGTGTTTGCCGCATGGTACGAACCAACAGGAGTAGAGGCTATAACTCTAGATGGATAGGGATTTGCGAATTATAAGGTGTCATTAACCACATGGTTACATAAAGGGGGGACTCATGAAGCAGTTATCACCTTCCATTGTGTGAATACTTGATTCATGAGGTGAGTTCTTCATGATGTCTGAATGATTTTTGAAGCCGCTTGTGAATTAGAGGGCCTTCTACCTCTGTTAAATCTATAGGACAACATGAAAGGATTCTACACATTGTGTGGAGGCTCTAGAGAATACAAGAGGGGAGGTTTCATGGTTCCTTAGGTCTTCATAGAATATAGTCTATAGATGAATGGGAGCTCCACGAATTGGGTTAATGGTTTGTATCTCGACATCATCTCCTAATTCAATAAATACATTAGTGGTTATTGAAATGAATTGATGTCTAAAGATGCCGGTAAGTTCACCGTGATGAAAAAATGAAAACTTCAATGGAAGCATATATGTGGGAATCACATTTTTTGTCCTTAAAATACATTCATGTGGTCGGGTGGAGGGATTGACAAATCAAACCTACATAAATAGGCCCCAAAAATGGGCTCAATACCCCACATTCTAGCAAGTTGTTTATCTGCAAAAATATTTTTTCCATTATTCTCTTTGGGCTCCATGACATGTCAAATTGAATCCAAAAAATCATTAAATATTACATAATAATGTTTGGTAGTAATAATTGAATTATTTTTACACATGTTTTTCAGTTATATATGATTCCCCACTCACATTTGGGTGCAATGGGGAGAATGAGGTCTAGGAGGACTATGTTCTATAAGGAAATAAAATTAAAACTCCAATAATGGGGCCTATTTTTTCTCAGTCACATTTATGAGACATCCAAATTTAATTCCCCAAGACCGTGCGAGTATGGATCACTATGAGATATGAAAAATAACTAAAAAATTTCAACATGTACATAATTGTTAATCACGTAACGATATCCTACAAATCTGAATGAGACACTGAACTCCTTTGGGGGAGTCATAACTGTGAACTCTGAAGATGGTGAGTGGAGACCTGCATAAAAGACATTCGTCCCAATCCGTGTCTAGAAAATGGATTGGATAACCCCAGGTGCATTAGAATTGATTAGAATAATGTGGAATGAACATTTCCAATCATAATCGTCAAAATTCAAGAATTCATGGAAGATGGAGTAAAGTTACATGGTAACTATTGAACATACATGAGACCAAATATCCATGTCTCTAGCCTAAAATAGTGAAAAAATGAAGGATTTCTTCTGAAGATATTAAAAACATCATAACTATCTCAAAATAAACTCTGGTTTCTTCTTGAATGTTGTCTAAGGATGGTATGTGAGTTGAAGTTACATAGCCAACCCATTAGGTTGTCTCAACATACATGAAAAATGAAGAGGATTGGAATAAGGGGCACAAAAATCATTGGTGGATTGATGAAATGTTTTAAATGATTCCAAATCTCTTGAAATTATTCCACAGTTACTCTATGTACATATGTGTAGGAACATTGGTCTGAACAAAGGTCAAAACCATCCTTTATGATGAACCACTCTTGTGGGGGCCTAAGATGCCTCACAGTTTTGTGTCATTCATTCATGGAATATAATCACGTATTTTAGGATCATACGATGAGATAATGTGTGATTCAATTTTGTGTGATATGATTAGGAAGTGGCTCACATTTTGACGTCATGTGAAAAGGACGATTCACATTGGTTAAGGTCATACTGCCTAGACCATGTACAATACTTTAGATGTTAGTTTCATAATCAATAGGAAAATCTATTTCTAGAATATTTTTCTGGGATGGAATAAATATACATAGTAAAAATAAGCCAATATAGTCTTGAAAAAAAATGTGTTAGGAAAAAATGGTATGGATATCATATGTGAGGATCATAGTTTATGGTAATAGGTTTTGGAGCATAAATGAAGAATGAAGACCCAAAAAGATAATGAACATTTGATTGGGCAGAAAAACAAAATGTCTAGTTGTCACTATGAATCCAATAATAAAGGTAATAAATGCACAAATAGTTAAACAATGTGTTGGGAGACAAAAAATGGTTTGAGAATCCTCTCTTGTGAGGAAGCTGAGGCTTCCCATAGTTATTATGTGGTGACCTTAATTTTTGCAGACTAAGGTCACAGTTCAATGCCGGGAGTTGGAGAAGTATACTCTTATCATATGGTCATATAGTTTTGACCATGATGAATATTATCTCAAATGGATATGTTTCATGATGTTTTATAATAAACCTTACCCAAATAAGGAAAAATGAGGACCATGGACAATGCATCCCGAGAGAGGCCCATGGAAATCCTAATTTCAATGTACCTAGGCATGAGTGTGTAGTTTACGGTCATCAAATTCAAACCATAGAAGAAGACCTCTAGGAGTAATATTCATAATGTGGTGGAATAAAAATCCTGAAGTGATATAAGCTAAAGAGTCCCACAGACATGCAGAGGATGGATATTAAGTTATATCTAGTTCAAAAAACCCATGCAGTTTAATGTGATGTGTAGAGGAATAATATAATCCAACGAGAAAAGTGGAAGTAATGTTTTGTCTAGACCTGAAATTGATGATATGGGAATCACTATGTAAACCATGATGATGGGAATCAAACCACACATAGATCTTGATGTGAAATATCCCAATTATGTTCTCACCCATACATATATAGAGAACACATTACATTTTTTCCTTTATTGTTTGTGCACATTTTTGGGGCTTCAGGACCATGGTAGATATTCCAATTTTCACTACGGGAATCATGATGTATATAGAACTTTTAATGTTGCATGGTAGATGAATAGTTACAAGGGTGATGTACTCTTATGTAGGAAAAATAACATGTAGTTCTAGTTCCTCATGTGACTAAGATGATGATGTTGTAGATTACGGTCACATGAGAGGGCTCATCTGTTCATTTTAACATCATTTGTTAAGGATTCTATTTGGGGGATCGGTACCCAAAAGGGTCCATTTATTTTGTGGATAAATAAATCGATGTGAATGAGGACCATAGAGACACACATGATTCAACATGTTCTTAGTTGAACCATAAGGAGCCTCGTTGATTATGATAATAGAGTTTTGAAAATAAGGAATCCACCTCTAATGTCCTAGAGTTTTGACCATAGACATTGCATCTCATTTATGTTGGTAAAAACCCAATCCAAAACACCTAATCAAATGTGATCCATACATAGAGTGAGAAACAAGGATTGGTGTTAGGATTTTCCTAACACGTGTAAATGAGCAAAAACATATTGAGGAATTTTCCGTATATATTTTCTCAGTGATAAAAACCTTCCCACTCAACATGAAAAAATATATAAAGTAGAAAAAAAATGTTAGAGTTCCACTAAAATAAATGGGGATTAGAAGAATATAAAACAATGAGTTAAAAACCATTAATGGGATGATTGATGGGCATGGAAACTGTTCACCATATTCTCAAAACCTTGTATACATCATCTCAAGTCAGGGGTGGGGCATACAAACACAGAATAAACTATGGACCAAATTCAATCCTTATGATTTGATATTTATTTCAAAAGATCAATTTGGGTATTGTACTAATATTTTATGTGAACCAGAAAGGAATGTCCATAAATGTTATTCGGTCCGACTAGGTGAGAATTATTATGGAAAATAAATTAAGGTCATATTTTTTGGACTAATGGTTCATTGTTTAAGGTCATAGTGTATAGACCATGGTCACCTAATTTAACATCATGTTCCATAGATGTATCTATGTTGTTTAAATTCGTGTAGTACGAATGAAGATGTTTTGTAGGTTGTCTTCATCCATCTAGGAAACATCAGTGCAGTTAAACAACATTTTGTAGGAATTTGGAGAAATTACCTTTCTATGGTTATGAAAAAGACTGTCAATGTTGTTTAGTTTAGCATCGTGTAGCTCAGACATTGAATGATACATTGTTTATTGTAACGAAACTATGAAATTGTGGATAGATATTTATCCACAATGGGGGGAAAAATTAGGTGGATAATAATTTGAGATGAATGAGGAACTAATGAAAAATTTCACACCGTGCACCCCATATGGGATACTCGATCAAAACGGAAAAATTATTAGTAATCATGGGGTTGGGATAGAAGAAAAAATGTCTTGGAATTCCTATGTATCTCAGGATGATTAGAATCAAGACACACATTGTTCAAGAAAATGGCATTGTATATGATTGAATCATAGTGTGATATCATCTCAAATGATAATATCATGTTTGTTACATAATTTTTCATCATGAAACATGGACATTGGATATATTGGTTTATGGTCACAGATCTAGGACATGATGATGAAGCTAGAGATGTATAGTGTGGTTACATGATGTAACCCACTGTGATGTAGGACATCCATCATAAAACACATTCCTAAAAAGGAATCACATACAGATTAAAGTCATATTGTTTGGATATTGGGGGAATGTTTCCCAAATGTGATGTGTGTGGAATGGAAGTATAACCTAACATGAAATATTACTTTGGAGGTCCACACCATACTATATATTACAAAGGAAAATGTATACCAATGGGATAATTGTTTACATTATGGGTAGGCCCAATGACAAAATGATTCAATGTTCCTATGTATCCCATGAGGATGTGAATCAAGACACACACATTTCTTGAATATGACATGGTAGATGTATGATTCCAGATAAAACGTTCTCTCAGTGAGGAAATTGTGTTGATGTGTAGATTATCATCCTGCATCCAAGATAAATATTTTTTCCCAGTTTAATTTCATTCCACTAAGACTATGGAGAACATTATATATGATTAGAGGGACTGGAATAAAGGATTAGGATTCAATATTGGAAATATACTTGTTGAAACCATGACGAAACCTAATGTGAATAATGTACAAGAAGCACCACACCACACAATATATTCCCGAGAAGAAATTTCAAATAGTTATCTTCATGTGAACGAGACATTAAATGTTACACATTTAAAAATCATGAATCCAACATTATGAATATGTATTTAATGTCATATTAGGATGATTATTCGGTGATGGTTAATGTGATCCAGTAAGGATGGTACTGCATACAGTCTTACATCATGCAAAAAGTAAAAAGAATCGGTTTAATTTCATGTAAGTTGTGGTGTAGTTTAATGACATGAAATTAAGATGTTTAGAAGAATTTCTCCATGAGGTATGTGTGGTGGTGTAACCACTATATCCCAATGTGAATAATGACCTGAAACACCCCATTCCACACCATACATTCCGAAGGGGAACATTCATATAGTTTAGAGTCCTGATGATTGGACTCAAGCACCCACTTCAATGTCATGTTCCTATGAAGTTATCACCTAGTTTGAGGTTATAGAGTTTGAATCATTGGGACAGTGAAGCTATTAAATGTAGGAAAAAATCCTACTAAAAATCCCAATACCATGTGATTAATGCTCATTGTGGGTGTAATAGAGTGGTATAATAATTTCTATATTACATGGGAGAAGACAACAATATAAAAGAAACCCAATTTGGTATATTCCCAAAAAGAATATAATTCCCATTCAACACACACATATTCATGGAGGGGAAACTACCAGGTTGATAGAGTTCTAATGGAACATAGGGAGGTAGAAAGTTTCAATCATGATGCACAATATGTGGAACACATTGAGGGAAGTGTGACGATGGAGGATAATAGTAAACCCTATTTAAAACACATCTACTCTATAATATTACATGGGATGGTGACATTCAAATGAGGGTTAACCACTAACGATGTTCAAAATTTAGGACATTTCTCTAATTCCATCCAATGATTTCTTGGGAGATGGCCCATGATGGTAGGTGTGATATTATGGGTTGACATCGGGTCATTAGGGGGTCCCATATGACATGTAAGTGGAAGGTAATCAAATGTTTGGGACACAAGAAGAGTTCATACAGAATAAGGTAATTTCCATATTTAATTCAACACAACATGTTTCTCATCAAAACACTTTCAATCATGTTTGTTTGATAATTAGGAATTGGGATTAGATCTGTTAACAAAGATTTCATTTTAAGGGGGTTAAACACCCCATTAGTTCTTATTATAATGACATAGATGTTACAAATAGTTTTATGCCATATTTTTTGGACCAAAGTCTGTCATTTTCTCGTCGTAGAGTTTGGACCAGTGAGTTGGGTATCTATGATTGATATGTGTAGTGTGGATGCGTGAAAAATTCATCTTGAATGAAGGCCTTGGAGGCCCAATTCCTCACAAAAAACTCTTAAGTGAACCTAAATAAAATTAAATGTAATGAATGATGGAATTGGGTTCTTATTTTATGGTCATAAATTTAAAACTAAATTTTTTTGTGGCAATATAACTAGTGTACACATCCCACTAAGACCCATAAGGAAATGTGGGCTATGCTATGGATGATAAACAAGGAGTGGTGATAATTATATTGAAACATGGAAGAAAATTTTAGGGGATAAGAGATGTCGTGTGGTAAATTTATTATTAACAAAAACCCACTTACATAACTCACACAGATGTCCAAAGGGGTAACACCAGAAGTGTTAGAGTTCGACCAGAACATAAAAAGGTGGAATGGTGTGAATCACAACATCTAATATCTCATTCCCAATGAGGGTGGTCTAAAAATGGAGGCTATCTAGAAACCATTTTCAAAATATATTATCAAAATTGTGTTACATGGGATGGTAAAAAAAGAAGAGGGTCAGCCAGTGATAATGATCGAAACATGGGATCTTTCTCATTATGTTGTCTAATGTCTTTTTAGGCACTGGCCCGTGATGGTAGGTGAGACACTATGTATAGATAATATTATGTTTGGTGGCCTAATTAGATGTTGAAGAGGATTTATTTCAAAATAATAGAATGTGTGATGTGTGATGATGTATTTAGATTATTCCTTGGGGAATCCAACACTCTGGTTTCTATGCCCCAAGTCATTTGATCTTGTTTATGGGGAATATCAAATAGAGTAATTAGAAACACTTTTAAAGAATGAGGGTCCTAAGGTATTTTATGAATGTGGAATAGTAGTGGACCAGTGCCAAATGGTATGTGCTCTCTCATATGTGTGTTCATGGTGTTATTCAATTTTACATAATGCAATGGGGATGTGAGGATTTCTATTTCAAAGCATGTGAGGCTCCTTTAGATATACACATAGGGTATGTATATAGATTAACGTCTTGTTATGATGATGATAAACATGAATTTTATCATCATATGATAAGGATGATACGTTGTGTAGCTGAATGTCATGAGATTAGGAGGACAATTGGATATTATTTATGGTGACATAGATTTGACCACGGTTTTTACAGTGTTAGGTCTCCTAGTTTAAAAAAAATTTCATAGAATTTATCATCATGATACCAAGATATTTCAGAACATTATAACTTCATTTTTCAATGATGATGGTTGTTATGATCATTAACATCATTCGACTATGGAATTGGAAATGCTATAAATTTTTCCATCCGACATCTCAGACATGGAATTTGGGGTAGTTTAATTTCATTTTATGAGGACATATGTAGTTCATTTGTTAAATTTCATGAAAATATGAAGTAAAACCGAAAAGTTTGTGTCGGAATAGGGATGTTCATCACTATAGAATCCCATTGTTTTTTTGGAACCATGAGGATATTATGGAAGGATAATGATGTAACTACTTGATTATTCCAATAGAATATTAGTTGATGCTATCCAATGGTGAGATGGGATATGTCATTGGAAACATTTCATGGGCTAGTGTCGATGCATATGGATGTATTATAATCCTATGTTTTCTGTACAATCGGGTGATGGAGCCCAGAACACTTTGTAGATATGAGCGTTTGTATGATGGTGAAATGGAGCCATGGAGGAATGGAATCCTTGAACATCCATAAAATGAGGAAAATGGATCGTGAATGGAATAGAATATTGGAGAATCCTAATTATGAGATTATGGAGGTTATAATGTGTGGAATCCTAGAGCATATGTGCACTAGAAGAGACTGATCAAGGAAGCAGTGAAACCCTTGTGCATTAACACAATATTGGACATGGATCCTTGAAGGAATTAAATCTAGAATCATTAGTATCATAAGGGTGATGGATCCTGGAAGTCATGTAATCATAGACAAACATTTCACAAAATAATGTAACCAGACCTGATAAATGACTGACCTTGACTATGAGTTGGTTCTTTAGAGAAAGAAATGTCCTCATCATAGAGAGGAAATCCTTGATGGATTGTTATAGAGGCATGGGAGGATATCAATAAAGGTTTATGTTTTCAATGTTGGGGGGTCCTCCATGTTGGTGGAAAATCGTTTGGGGAGGACCATAATAGTGGATGACGCTGGAGATTGGGAGGATCATCATGCCAAATGATTTTAGTATTGGGAGGACCCAAAGAAAAGAATATGATGGAAATGGGTAGACTTCTGTTTTAGGTAATGAAGATGTGTAGAGGACATCAACAATGATTAATGGTGTAAAAGGGGAGGACCACTATGATGAATAAGACTTGTAAAGGGAGGACATCTACAACGGCTCAAAATAGTGATGTGTAGGACTTCTATATTGATGGACCATAGTGAGGGTAGGATATCCATAGTGGATAATGATGGAAAAGAGGAGGACCTTTTTTCTGAGTAATGATAATTTAGTGAGGACTTATTTAATGGATTATGGTTTCCACAGGATGGAACTTCATGATAGTTGATGGAAATGCAAGTATTATATATTAAATGGTTGACGATGGCGAGGAGGAAGAGTTCCATGCTGATGGATTGAAGTATTGGGTGGACCTCTGAAATGGATGATGATGGGGATGTGGAAGATCTATATTTATAGGTATATAAATAGTGGGGAGGTCCTCTATAGTGGATTAATGTGGAAACATGGTGTATTATTGTGATATATAATTACATTTCGGAGAGGACGTCCCCAATGTCTAAACATGGAATTGTGGTGTACCATTGTCATGATGGATAGTAGTGCGTGGAGTGACTCAGAAAATAATAGCGATGGAGATTGGGGGGACCTTTATGTTGGGTGGAGGCTATACTGAGAGGACCACTACAATGGATGACAATAGAAATGGGGAGGACATCTGTGTTGGGAGGATGAAGTGCATTGATGTCCACTGCAATGGACTAGGATGGTGAAGGGGAGGACCACCCTGTTGGGTGGTGGCAGTTCGGGGAGGACATTAACAACAACCGATGATGGTGCTAAGGGCCACCATTATGGGTGGTGGCATTATGGGGAGGAACATTATAATATATGACTATGGAGAGAGTGTGGATCTCTAGGACAAGTAATGATTGTGTTGGGAGGGCCTCTTTAATTGTTGATGAAGGTGATGTGGAGGACCTCCCAGTAGAGTGGTTGTAGTGCGTGAATGATCAAGGAAATGGATGATGATGGTGATGAGGTGGATCTCCAAGTTGGGTGGTGGATGGTTGATGATCGCCTCGATAATTGATGATAATAGCAAGGTGGAGGACCTACCTTCCCATAATGATAATATTTGGGGGACCTACACAATTGATAATGATGGTGTTGGGGAGTACCTATGTGTTGTGTTGTGGTAGTACGTGGAGGAACTCTATAATTGATGAAGATGGTGATAGGGAATATCTTCATGTTGGGGGTGCATGAATGGGAAGGACCAATGCATTATGTGATGATGGAGATTGGGAGTACCTCAGTGTAGGGAGGAGGTGGTTATGGGATGACCTCTACAGTGGCTAACAATGAAGATGAGCATGACCTCTGTGTTGGGTTGTGGTGGTGTGGGGAGGAACTCCACACATATAGATGATAGAAATGGGGCAGAACAATGATCAATGTAAGGAAATTTCATAGAGGACATTGACAATGGTGGATTATGGTCATTGGGAGGACCATTATGTTGAGTGGTGGAAGTGTGTGTATGTCCTCCACAATGGATGATGATGGTGGGAAGAATGTCCTTTATTTCAAGTGGTGGTAGTGTATGGTGGATATCAGAATTTTCTCACAATGAAGATGAGGAGGACCAACATTCTGAGTAATGACTTTGTGGGGAGGACCTATGTGATTACTGATGATGTATATGTGGAAGGCCCCTATATCCGAGTGGTGGATGTGTGGGGAGGACCGTCTCAATTGATAATAGTGACGATGGGTAGGAACTCTGTGAAGGGTGAGGGAAGAACATGAATCAACTCTACAATGGGGACAATGGTGACATGGACGACCACCTAGTTGGGTGGAGGTCATGAGGGGAAGACACTGTTAGTGGTTGACGAGCATGATAGTGAGGAGTTCAATTCTAGTTTGTGGTAGGGCAAGGAGGACCTGTATAATTGTTGACGATTGAAATGGAGAGTTTCTCTATTACGACTAATGAATGAAGGGGAGGACCTCCATAGTGAATGATTATGGAAACATGGTGAACCTCTGTAATGTGTGGTGGTAGTGCATGTAGGTCCTCTTTAATTACAAAGGATGGTAATGGAGAGGACCTCCAAGGCGAGTCACAATAGTGTGGGGAGGACCTCCGCATTGGCTGATAATGGAGGTGATAAAGAACTCCTTACAAAGTGGTTGCGTTGTGGGGAGGACCTTTGTTAGGGATGACTATAGAAATAGTGTGTACCTCTATTCTATGTGGTGGTAGTGTGGGGAGGGCCTCCGTAATTTCTGATGATAGTGATGGGGAGTAACTTCATATCCGGTGATGATACTGCTTGGAAAAGGGACCTCGATAATGGATGACAATGGAGAATGTGAGGACCTATGTGATGAGTCGTGGCATTGTGGTGAGGACCTCTACAATTGATAATGTTTGTGATAGAGAAGAACTTTTGTCAAGTAATGACATTGTAGGGAAGACCTATGCAAGGGATGGTGATGAAGATGAATATAACCACTATGTTGAGTGGTGTTAGTTTGGGGAGGGCATCTATAATTGATTTCCATGTCATGGGATGTCCCATAATGTAATTTGGTGGGATCTGAGATGTTATATTATAGTAATGGATTCCCCACTTGTAGGCCATTAAGGAAGTTGTGAGATTGATGATTTTATGGATTCAGGGTATCATCCCCTACATGGCGCGTGAGGGCGGTTGTGTTATTGAGGAGATGACGTTAACGGGTGTTAATTCCAGCTTTTTAGGGCATTATTTCAATACTATGGATGAGGATATAGTGGGTTTAGTTGGGTATTCACCTTCTGCATCCCATGCGGGTGGTAGTTCCTGCAAGGAGGAGATGGAGTTGGGGTCCAATTCCCCTTACGAGTCCTATGAGGGTATCTATGTTGGAGATGAGTCTATGGAGGAATGGCTGAATACCCCCTATATAGACCATGTGTGTAGAAGTTTCAGTAAGTAGATGATGGAGTATGGGGTATTATTCCCCCTACGTGGACCATGAGTGAGGAACATTCAGAAAGGAGTCGATAGAGCCGGGGGTGTATTCCCCTCCCCTTACAGCCCATGATCGAGGGGGTGTTTGGTGAGGATATGATGTACTCAGTGGGTGGATTCCCCCTGTGTGGACCATGAGGGTGGATATTTTTGTGGGGAGCCTATGGATTCAGGTGTGGATTCCATATGTGCATCCAATGCGGGTGATAATTTTGGGGAGGAACTGATGGAGTAAGTTGGACAATACTAGCAGGATGGACAGTGAGGGAGGTTGTGTTTGTGAGTGTCCAATGTATTTAGGTGAATATTACCCCAATTAAACACATGAGGGTGGTGATTTCGGGAAGGAGGTGATGGAGTCGAAGGAAGATTCCCTTTGGGCATCCCATAAGGGGGTCGTCTCGCTGAGGAGTCGATGGAGTCGGGTGTACAAATATACTTGTGCAACCAATGAGGGTGGTAGTCTCAGTGAGGAGCTCATGGAGTTAAGGGAGAACACCCCCTTTTGCATCTCAAGATGGATACAGTGTTTGTGAGGAGCTGATAGAGTCATATTCATGCACCCAATATTATCCATCCTCAAAAACATGATGTTGAGTTGAATAAAATTTGTATTGACATTGCGTCTGAGTTAAATCATTCCTATGATGACCAACATGTTCAATTCTAATAATTGGTGGTCAAAAGTTTCACATCTGGTTCTCCATTTTTGACTCTGACACTTTCGATTGGGTCAATCCCGCTCATCTACTGGGTGTGACATTTAGGACCACATTCTAGATTTCCAAAGGTTATTTCCATTCATCAAATTTTTAGTGATGTCTTCTACTTGATCAAAATGTGTTGATGGGATGTTGGTTCCTCTTTCCATGGATTCCCCCTTTGAATTCATCACCACATATTGTATTCCCACATAGATTATAGTCTTAGTTCATGAAACACATACTTATTACAATCTCTTTGTAGATTCTATTTAATTACAATGAATCTATTTGGAAATTCAAAGGGGTCTAGTATGAACAACAACCATCAGCAAGGAGGTTAATCACATTGAAAATCACTAGAACTCATTTGTGATGTACCACTAAAAGACATGAATTCCTCATCCTATAAGGGTTACTAAATGGTGCAGACCATGATACATCCTGTGGTGATACCAAGGTATCGTATGAAAGGTTAATGTCTATGGATGATTTTATCAGCTGTCGCATCTTTAATACTTTGTTGTTTTTTATAGTAAATTTTTTAAACATGGGGATATATTTATTAGAACATTCCATGGAGATGAATTTGAGAGGCTGACCTAATGTATGTTACACTAGGAAGTTCAACCAGATTTGATGGATCAGAACACTCCATGATAGGGGACCCTGGGAGGTGTGTGTTATAAATAAATAGCATCACACTGTGAAAGATGATCCGTCCACTACTGTGGGAGGATCATGAAATTCAACCCCATGGAGGGGAAAACCAAAGTTTAATATTAGATTGAATTGAATCTCATGGTGGATTCCGAAGTACCCTACATATAATATAGGGATCAATATCCATTATTATATAATGTATAATGGAATCGGGCCTTACACATGGATGGTATCCCTTAACAGGGGGATTTATCTTGGATATACGAATATGGATTGTGTGGGGATTATGTATCATTAGCTACATAAGTTCTTTCGAGAGATGTGTTGGGGTTGTTGTGGATTAATTAATTAGGAAATCCAAATAAATGGAATTATCTCACTAATATGTGGTGTCTCTTGTAACATTTTCGATGGATATAGACTTTTGGCTTCATGATCAGTGTGGATTTATATGTACCCTGTGTAGATGATATGGATGAAAATCCATGTAGTTCAAAAATTAAGAATAGAATCGAGGCCAAAATATTGATATCATCTTAGGGATATGATGGATTATAGTCATGTTTTGCTTCATAGGTGGAAGTACTGAGAGGAAATGAGGAATGTGGACTACACATGGTGGCTGGTTGGGGGCCACTATGGAGCGGGTATAGTGTGATGTGGGATTATGTGTTGGAGATTCCCATAATTTCATTACCATATCCAGACATAAGGGCATCGCAAGTTCATTGAATGAGGTTAGTGTTTAGTTATATTTCATGTGAATGGAGTATGTGTGTGAGAATTATTCCTAGAAGCCTCCAATTTTGGCTTCTTCATGTCAGGTCATGAGCCTAACCAAACTCACTAGTTGTTTGAGCATTTGATTAGTGCTGCAACATGTTGACTATGCCTATTGTTGTTTTCTAGTTCTTATCTCACAATTGTGGCATGAGGAATATATTTTTTGGCACAAAATTCATCTCCTGTTTGTCATAGGACACATCTTATTAACGAATGATGGGATTTTATATAGTTTAAAATGATGTAGCAAGGACCGTTGAAATAATATTTTAGGTGTATAAGGAATATTTTTTAGGAGAAATAGTCATAAAATGTAATTAGATAGGTTATACTATTGTTTATAGTCATGTAGTGAGGAATATTGGGAATAAGATATATAGAAATGGATGTTGTGGGATTTATGCAACAACAATTCTTCTGGTTCAGCCAATCAATGGGGTTAGTTGATGAGGATTTAAGAGATTCATGAGAAAGGGATCAACTCAAGGTTATTATGGAGTCTATGATGAAAAACTCATATCATGACATGGATATGAACCGTGTGGGGGATTTCAAATCACGTTTTTTCAAGGAATGGGATGTTGTATATCGAATAGTGGTATTCTAGGGCTTGAATGTCGGGATACAAATGGCTTGAAGAGAAAATTTACGCATCCCGGCCTGAAATGTTTAGCACGTGACTCTCCAATTTTAAAGGGGTAAGGGATGGTAGTTAAGAGATATACCATGAGGACTGAGAGTTCTACTATATAGTGATCCCATTTTTGAGTGTGAAGGCATAACCTAGATGGTATGAACTAGTGGGTTCGGAGTCTATAACCTCACAAAGGATATGGATTCATGGTGAATAGGGTCTCATAAATGGTTATTCACTATGTATGGTTACGTTTCCTGGAAGTTATTTCAAGATTCATGGGGTGAGTCATTCAAGAATGATGAATTCGTCATTAACACTGAAATGAATAAAATTGAATACTTTCTTCATGAATGGAATATGCCAAAGTGAAAGGCATCGCCACATTTTATGGGGGCTTTCCAAAATGTAGGAGGTGGAAGGGGGTTTTTTCCTTGGTGTTCTATGTATGATAGTCACATGATGCCTAGGTGCTCCATGAATTAGGAGCACGAGGCTCTATGTTGATGAGTTTACCACTTTTAATGAAGGCATGATGAGGTATTTATTGGTATGGAATACTTTTGATGCTTAGAAGCACACATATACAAAACTTCACTATGAATGGATGTCGCTCTGTCAGAATCACAAAGCATTCTATAAAATACATTTGGGTAGTCACATAGAGAGATACAAGACTAAATCCTCTACCAATGGGATCAACAAAAGGGCTCTTTTCACCGTATTACAACAAGACAATGATGGACCAAACCATCTAGTCTAAAATACTGTTTGTTCTCTACATCTAAAAAATCAAAACCTAGGAAGTGAGCCACAGTACCACACCATGATTTATAGCATTTAGTGAAATTTTTTGACACATTTATATGGTTCTAATACAATGTTTACAACTAAAACCTCTATATACGTTTCTTTATTGTACATTATTAGACTCGGCTTCAGGTTTAAGAGAGAAAATGACAATTTCCTTGAAATTATTTTGATTTTAGTTGGACTGAATAAAAATTGAAAATTATAATAAAATCATGATAAAAACTAGTATAAATATAGTAAATTAATGAATAAATAATAAAATAAAAAACCTAAAAAAGAAAATATATCCATCCCCAGCAACAATGCATATTTGAACACCCATGGGAAATTTTTAATTCTATAAAGTAATATCCATGTATAAATCAATATAATGAAAATTAAATTGAATTTTTTTTAAATATATTTTATAGTTATTTCGGGACTAAACTGTGAGATGAGGAAATCAATTTATTATTTATTTTAAAAGTAAACATTTTTTGTAGTGGATTGACAGTGTGGAAAATGAATAGAAATAATTTTTTATAGAAAAACTATTTTAGAAAATTAGAATAATGAAATCTATGATGAAGATTATTTTATTGCATATAAATTGGGAAGTTCATGCTAGGGTTTTTTAGATTTAGGTTTTTTTTGTTGCTGGATTTAGAAATCAATTGTATCAATTTGTAGTTACTATTATAATTTTGATAAGGTCGAGCTGATGGTATGTATATTCCCTCCATAAGTCAATAATATCGTATTTTTCAATATCATTGAAATTAGGGTTTTAATACATGATTATTTTTATGGAACTGTATATTATTTTAATTATATAAATCTATTTAGTGGTCAGGAAATATATTTGGTAAATTAGTTGTGAAATTTAATGATATGATTTTTTGATTTAAAATTCCATGTTTTGGAATTTAAAAAGAAGAAATATATTGGAAATTTGAAATATAAATTGTAGTATCCCAACATGAATATGTTAAAATCAAATACAATGATTAATTAATTTACCACTTTTCCAACATTAGAGTATAAAAAGGTAGTAATTAAAATATCATTCTACTAATGACAGGTGTTAAATGGAATGAAAACAATAAAATAATTAATTAATGAGATGAAGAGAAACAAAATTATATACCACACTTCATAGTGCATATACTCACCCTAATATTTTTTTCCCATGATCAATACCTATAATTATTTGTTTTTCCTCCATTTTATGATCATTAGGAGTGATCAATTTGTATTTAATTCTAGAATAAATGCATCAAAAAGGAGTCTCCGATATTTAATTGTTGTCCCAAACCATTTAAGGTCATAATCAAGGTTCCGGTATATTTCTCATAAAAAATGACAATTTATGGAACATTGATCACAATTTATATAATAATCCATTGTTTTAGCTTTTGTTATTTCATAGACAATCCACTATATATTTATTTGATCTTTAAAAAATGCATGTAAGTCGTCTCGGTTGGTTATTATGTAACACCTATATGTTATAATGAGACAAATTCATATGAACTTCTGTGTCTGTTTTATCATACAGGATTTGTATTATGGCTTATCTACCATTTCTTTTACATCATTATATGACCATTTAAAATAAAAAACAAGATTTTGTATCCTTATAATTTCTTATCATCGTTGTTCACTATGGAAATCCAATATTTGATGGATATATTTGTCAGTTTTTCTCTTTATTCTAATTTTCCTTAATTAGTTATATCTTTTAAAATTTTAAATAAATTTATTAAATATTTGGGAAATAAATATTCTTTTAATTTGTTAAATTTTTGTATTTTTATTTCAAAAACCATGCATGAAATAATTTTATGAAGTCCACAACATTTGATTTTTGACTCATCTTTAAGGGTAAAATATTATCATACTAAAAGGATTCCCATATTACCATGATTTAAATTCAATATCAATAAATGTTATTTAGAAAAAGAGATAATAAATGTCCTATAAAAACATTGAGAATTCATCAATGCCTAAATTTTATCCAAGAAAAAAGAAATAATATATTTTAATTTTCTTCTTATAAAACAATCCATACTTTTCATTTGTTTATTTAGTTTTTTTTAATTACATAATAAAATGAATTAAAATTTTAATTTACATTATTTTTAATATAATATATTTTGTGTTAGAATCATACATGTTCTCATCTAGAAATTTCTTGGATTATAAGTAATTCTAGACTAAATAGAATCATATTCAATATGATAAATACCTAGTTTTTATCCATTTATGCTTGGACCCAGCAATGATTCATCATTTTAATCCCATAGAGGCCATGAATGACCCTGGTAAGAACAAACCATGTTAGATTCCTAATATATCCATTTCCTACCATAATTACCGTATATTATATGATATCTAAATAATAAATTATGGGGGATAGACGGCCCTTGTTTGATGTGGATGTACATCATTATGGATATTGTGTTTTTTTTACTTTTTTAGATGCCATGATTTAATGTTTCATTACAAATAAATATAAATAATAAAAACATGGGAATGAATTAGGGGAAATTAAATTATGGTTTAATATTTGGATATATATGATTTAGGTAATGTGATATTTTTTTTATAAATATAAGTTTTCTATTATAGTTTCATTATAGATTTATATTATAATAATTTTTTGATTTTATTATACATATATATTTACATGAAATACATTACCTGCAACTCATTTCATTCCTGATAAATTCCCATGAAAAAATTTCTTCCATCTTCTATATAATTTTTCTTTTGTGACTCTGGATTTCTATTTTGATAACATGCATCGAATATACCCAATGTTATTTATGACTAGAATAAATTTTCATATGATTGAGAAATATTTATTTCAGGATTTATATCCTTATAATAAACATTGATTAATCATTTTTATTCCCATATAATTCATGCATGAATTTCTTTATAAATGATTTATTTTACATTTCTACTATATTCATTCATAACCGACATGAAATAGGATTCATGATGTCTAAAATAACATGAGTTAGGAGAGATTATCTCTGGTTTATGGGGATATAAATAATTTTACATATTGATTGTGGTAAATTATGAATCACTGAGTTGCCAATATTTTAATTATTATATGTTATAATTTATTTATATTGAAAATAAAATCGAAATTAAATCAAAAAATTACAAATAGGTTATTTCTTGGTATGAGGGAAAATCACCATTTGAAAAATAACAATCAAATTATTTTATTTGGTTTTGGGTGGATTTAATATTCATCATAAATATATAATATTTTTATATTATAAAAATGAGTGAAATGAATGTATCAAATCACCCACACATGAATACTGATTAGTCCTCAGAGATGTAATATCACCATACATATAGCGAGACTCACCAAATTTTTTTTTTAATTTTACAATATCTATTAGATTTAATGATATATATTATTCCCAAACTGCAAGTGTGAAAAGACTATAATATAGGGGTAGTAAAAGGTCATTCTCACAATGAGTGGGGAACGTAGAGTTATCTATGGAATAAATTTAGGATTATTATAATTTGATTAATTAATTTTAATATTCAGTGAATTAAAAAATTATTATGATAAAAAAAAGAATACAGTAATTTCATAATAGAGAGATTAAATATTCAATGGATGGTTTTCCAAAATTTGAATAAACCATTCCCACAACAAAATAACACCTAATAGCCATATAATTTTAAAAATAATATCTATATAATATATGTATATATTAAATATAAATCATATACTCTCAATAGTCATGGGAATATGGGTTATTGTAACTAAATTTTATTATGACTTGAATAAAAACATAGAATTGTAATCCAAAAAATAATCATGATCTAATTATTTTAATCATACATGGTGTTCAATAATAAATAAAAAAACTTGATCAATGTTTTAATAGCCAATTTTATAGGTAATAAATTTTCAGAATAAATCTTTATAATAGATCCATTCTTCTAATGAATAAAATTATTGACTTATTAGTACTCACCAACTTATGTTGAATTATCTCCATCCATTGTAATTATCAAATTTTCACTATGTGGTCATAGATTATAAAATTAATGATTACAATAGAAGATTTAATAGATGAAATAATTATAAGGATAATTGAATAATGAAAAGAAAATATAATTAAAATAATGAAAATATACCAATTCATTAATGAATAAAAAATATTGAAGATGAAAAAACACCCTATGAGGGGAAATATATAGGTTAGAACCCAAATATAGAATCATGATGATTAATAAATAAACTCCCAAAATTCTCCCAAAATTGGCACATTTCTACTTTATATGTCATTGAAGTCAACTGTAATGTACACTAGTAAAAAAGAGTTTTTTCAAAAAATAAAATAAAAGAATTAGTGTAATAAAATTATTTGTTTTCACTACGTTGACATTTTGAATTTATATTACACATCAATACTATTTTTCATCAGGTTATAAAATATTCTACCATGATTAATATAAAACGTATTTTTGTATGATGTAATCATATTTTATTCCCCTATATTACAATGTATTTATTTTGATAAAAATGTATTCTGTGCTCATTGATAGAAGATGTAAAACCATATCTTTCACAATAATGGGGGGAGTAATTTCATTGTATATCCCTCACTCCTCTGAGATTATGATGATAATTATTCACATGTCCTAACAAATTATATGTCTACATTCTATAGTATAGCACCATTCTCAATTGATCCTCATTTTTCTAGTCTAAAATTAAAATTTCACTATATTTTATTTCATATTATACATTATTTCACTATAATGACTATCCTATAATGAAAAATTGAAAATAAGATAATTCAATCATGCATCTAAATTAAATCAATCAAAATCCCAAACAATCACATATAATTCCCCCACAAAATAAATTCACAAACTAGATATATCTAAAAAAATTAGTTATCAATACTCCTTCCATGATCTATTATCCCTTATCAATATTCATTACCTATTTTTTGTAGGGTCAAACTCAAGAACTTCCATTTTGTATAAATAATTGTAGTGGGTGTGTATAAAAAATTGAATTATGAAATTCACAAAACAGAAAATCAATTTTTAAAATAGTATACCAAAAAGTAAATTTTAAAAATATAAAATATAATTTAAAAAATTAATATAAAGGGAACCATTTGGATTACCCAATGGGCATTATTAATTCCCTATAACGATAAATACTAGAAAATTTAAATTACTCTAAAAATTACTACTATTAAATTAATGTATAGTATGTGAAGAATTTATAATCAAACTCAGATGATGTTGATATTAGTTTTTTAGTTATTTTTTTAGATGTGGTAATAAAAAATGAAAACAAGATAAGTGTTGTTTTTTTAATCTGTGATTAAAAAAATGAAAAATTACCATTTTAATTGTCTTTGTAAATAAGGTTTTTAAAATCATATCAAGGATTTATAATAATTAGGGATTTTTAGGACTAGATTTATAAATTCATATTAAATATTAATAATTGGTATCATTGTAAGGGTGAAGAGTTTATAACGGTGAGGGTATCCCGTACAATGTTCAAAAATACTAAATTTCTATTATTCTGGTAATATAGGCTCTAAATAGAGAATTAATATACTTATACCATATTTATATATAGGTCCCCCATATTATTCAATGTTCATTAAATACATGGGGGATATGAGTTGTATAATTTTTATGATACTATTTTTCGATTGAAATATCATTTGGAAAAAATTTACGAGGATGAAAGGCTTTATAAATTGGAATCAAAAAATGAAGTAACACAACATGAGTAACAAAAAATTAAATAAATTCATCATTAAAATTCCCAATTTGACTACATGACTACAGATGAAGTTCGGAATTAACCCCCTCATTATAGTATTGAGGGATTATGAGGGATGAATAGTGAAATAAATTCCTGAAATAACATGGAGGGAAGAATGACAGAGGACCGATGAAAAATGTAGCTTCTCTCCCAGAATTTTTTTTTCTAGAATGATCCAGTGAAGTAGTAGCTTGTGCCATTATTAAATTACATTTAGGGTGATTAGGATTAATTTAATTTTTCTACTTATCTGGCCATGAATGTGAAATAAAGGATTTCAAGGGTTTTGCTTTGTGAGAATGGGGGAAAAGTGATATTTCTAGGACCCATTGTTACCTATAATCAAATATTTCTTTTACTATATCAGTCACATATTTTTATATCATAAACCATCATTTTAAGCAATAATATTTCATATCCCAAAATCTGTTATGTTTTTTAACCTTCAAATTCATTCTAAAAAATTTCAGTGTGCATCATAGTTTGATGTGTGTGTGTCACACAATGACAATAATTATATTCTTAAGGGTTTTATTTATCATTTTTAAATTATTTTATTCCTTTTCCCCATCAAAAATTATAACATAAAATTTACAACAATAATTTTTATAATAATTTAATACCCCAAAACCACTATTTTCTCTTGAATCATCCATTAGAACATCATAGATGATCATATGATCATCCATTTTGGAGGAAATCAATCTTTTGATGGATATAATTTACATTTTAGATTCATTATCTCTTTCTCCCTTAATTTTTCATCCTTTAAAATATGAAAATTGTCATTAAATGTCTCAAAGCATTCAACACTTTAAAATAAATGCAAATGATATCAGTTCATGAAATTGAAAATTTTATATTTTTCCAACCCATAATAAAATTCTTCAAAAAACATTTTCTAACGAAACTCATCAATCATGTATTTTATTTCTTTTCATTGAAACATCCATGAATTTATATTCATGCATTTTATCTATTAACTAATTAATTATTATTTATCTAATTTTCAATTTACCTCACTATAATGTGTCTTTATTTTATAAGGGTAAAATTGGGAATATATTTTATCACATATCATAAAAGTGTCACTTAACATAGGCTTGTAACTAATATTGATTATTTTCCAAACAAATATTTAATTATACAATAAAATTTTGGGTTCACGATTAGTTTACCTTGAATCAAGTGATTAGAGAAGTTTCGTAGATTTTATAAACCATTAGACATAAAAAATGAAATTTTACTCTAAATAAACATACATGATTTTAAAAGATAATATCAATAAAAAATTTCTTTTTTTGATTTCATCACTATCTATCTCACTCACCCATGAAATTCAATATTGTTTCTTTTTGAATGTAATAATAACAAATAAATAAACCACTGTTGACTAATATTTTAATTTTATGTGTATGAAAATTATAACATCCCCCACTTAAGAGCATACAATAAAAAAAAATCATCTTGGAAATGGTGATTTTCCACCATCTAAGGTCACAAATAATTTTTAATTTTTTCATTTGAAAAATGAATAATAATGTACAATGAAATATTGTAAAGTCACGAAAATTTCAAGGAAATTTTTTTCTTAATTTTCATTGGAATTTTAATAGAACGCAGTTTCTGATGGCGCATGCTTCCGAGGCCCGGTGTGCCCGGAATCATTTTTCCGAAGTTTATCTCGGGTATGTTCAGTGAACGAGCGGGAATTTCTAACTTTTGAACCAGTGTTCAGAATCGAATTCTGAGGGCACCGATGAAACCGCAATGGGAGTAATTGTTTAGAAACACCTTTTCCGGAATCTTGTTTTCACGAAAGAGGTAGATAGAAATTGTGGAAGATAGAATAAATTTTTTTAACTACAAGTTTTATTTTTCTCTAAGTGGATTTAAGCTTTGGGTGGAAGTTGGGTGCCTACCCAACTTCCCATGGGAGGTTATGAGAGTGGTGGGGCCCACACGAACCCCACCCCTTCACATTCCTTAACTCCCTTAACTCACATTTTAATTTGATAACTTAAGTTTTGATAACTTATGATATTAATGAAGTGTGTTTAATGTCAGTGTTCGAATTTCAAACTCTTGAATTTCAAACCTTAAGTTGTGTTAATAAAATAACGGACTTATTTTATTTTGGGTTGGAGGATTGTTTCTTGAGAGATTTGGGAGAAAAGATAAGGGAGACTTGAGTTTCTTCATCTTCTTCATCGAAGAACATGAAGAACGCGAAGAACGCCAGATTCCTCGGAGGTCGACATCTCCTTCCGCGACGTCTCCTTCCGCGACGCCTCTTACCGTGACGCCGACGACGTCTTCTTTCGCGACGTCTCTTTCCGTGATGAATCCTCATTCGACGAACCTCCTTTCAGGAAACGTCAAGGTAGGGAATTGTTTTTTGAATGTTAATGAACCCCATGTTACTTCCTTCTAAATCAAAGAACGTAGATCAACTAAACATCAGGTTGATCCGCGAAGAATATGTTGGGGGTTGAGAATTCTTGTTTTCTGGAAAACTATAGGGGGTTTATTTATTTTGTTCGTGATTACTACTTTGACGTTATTCGTGGAATATGACCAATTTCTATTGATTAACGAGAGGGGTATGGACCGCACAAACATGGCCGACCCACCTCCCTTATCCATGTTATTGTTTCTAATGTGGTTGGAATGGGAATGGCGCGGTGTCGTCGCACCGCGCGAGATCATGCGGCAAGTAATGTGCGTCTCTATCGCGCCGTGCCGTTAAATTGAACCAAGTCGCGGCGCCATCGCGTCGTGCCGGAGAACCACAATAGCACCGTGGCCGGAGCGGGGCCACGGCGAAGGGGTGCGGCGCCATCACACCGCACCGGAAAAATAAAGGTTGCGGCCGGTACCGGGCCGTGGCGGAGCATGGGAACCGGCAGCTGAAAACGGGCCGCCGGTGTCGGAGAAGGGAGGGGACCAGTCGTCGCCCGTCCTGTGGCGGCAGAAACCGGCTGGCCGGGGAAGGCCGACCGGATGAGGGGAAAGCTGGGGGTTTAAACCCCAGGACGGCCAGCTGAGCGGCCCCCATTAAGGGGGGATGCGGTTACAAACCAGGGGGTAGGTGCCCCCCACTCCAAACGGCTCTGTCGTTTGGACGAGCGCCTGACCAGCGCGCTGGGCGAACCTGGACCCAGATCGGATCGACCCGGTTCGGGTCGATCCTGGGGTATCGGGCCGGGTCGGACCGGGCCCGAACCCCTTAATACCGAATCCTTTCCGGTCGGACGCCCATAACATGTGCTATGGGCCTCCGATCGATGTACTGTCAGTTGAGATGCGATTCTTGGATCGAGACGGTCGTTTCGGTATATCGCACTCAAGGTTTTGGAATACTTTGTCTTCGGCCGGGTTGGTTCGTACAAGAAACCAACCGGGCCCTCGGAGCGGAAATGCTCATATCTTGAGCTCTGGACGTCCGATTGACGTGCCGTCAACTTCGTTGAATTACTCTAGATTAGAATGAACTTTTGGCATAGTTCTCGTGAGTTTTGGATGCAGTTGGATTTTGGCCGGGTTGGATTGCACCCGAAATCCAAACGGGCCCTTGGAACGGAAAGCTGATATCTTTCAGACCGGACGTCCGTTTGACAAACCGACAGTGGCGTTGGTGATCACGTTGAGAAATGGTCCCTATGAGTATACCCTATGAGAGTTCAGGGTACTGTTGAGATACGTCCGGGTTGGTTCGCTCACGAAACCAACCGGGCCCCTGGAATGAAAAGGCTAATAACTCACAGACCGGGCGTCTGATTGACGCGCCATCTGTTGCGTTGAGACCCCTATAACGAGGCGGTCCTTTGAGATACTTCTTTGTGGGACTTTGAGATACTTGGAGTATCGACCTGTAGCTCGTGGAGCGTACCCTCCTAGAGACGAGCGTGTGGAGTACAGAGACCGTGTAGCCGGCTGAGACCTGACGACTGCTTCACCGATTAAACTTGGAGTGAGTCGACTAGCCCAGTGGACGGAGCACTACTTTGTTTGGGTGCAGACCCATGGCGGACAGAGCACTAGCTCTGTGACAGTGCAGACCCACGGTACTCGTTCGGAGAGTACCTCTGCAGGATACTAGGGGGTGTGCACTACTGTGTTTGGGTGGGATACCCTGGAGGGAAGCACTATTGTGTTTGGGTGGCTGACCCGCGGTACTCGATAGGAGGAGTACCTCAGCAGTCTTAGGATAGTGAGCAGTACCTCGGAGTCATGACAGGATCACTGTACTCTCAAGAGACGGGGCTCTTTAGCAGTTACGGTTTCGATAATGAAAATCCTGGTTTGAGCTGAGTCTATGACCTTGTATTTAACTCATGATTGAGATGGGTCACTTGATAACTTAGGCATATGTATGGGAATATACCTGGGTAGTGGTTATCCGTTGATTTCCTAATCTTTGTGTTACCTCATGTTTGAGATGAGTTACTTGATAACTTAGGTATATGTATGGGAATATACCTCAGTAGAAGTTATCTATTGAGATCTTCTTTATGGTTATCCTTGTTGGTTTTAGTGAGACCTTGAGGGTCTTGGGGTCCCTAATAAGTATCATTATACTCACCCCTACACGAGCTATGCCCGCACCTCGTTGTGTTGGTTGCAGACGACGGTCAGAGCTGACAGAGGCCGAGTGTTCGAGGACTAGATGGTATCCGGAGGTGGACTCACGGTGAGACGACACTCGGAGGGGGTTGAAGGTGGAGAACATTGAGGAGCTGCGCTATCTATACCTACCCTTCTAGTAGGATCCGTGGTGGATGATCCAGGAGCTGTGCTATCTGAACCTACCCTTCAGGTAGGATCCGAGGACGATGACCTAGGAGCCGCTTCCTTTCTTCCAGCTATTGTCTTTTCTGTTGTACTTTCGTTCCATTTTAGTTGTACTTTCAGTTGGGTTTGTATTCTTGCCCATTTACTTTTCATCACTTTCTTTTGTACGTAGTGTTTTACTTCCGCTTGTACTCTATGGTGTTTAGTTTACTTTTTTTAAAGGCAATGCCTTCCCAGTTATCGGGATATACGCCATTGGTGCTCGTTTCCATCCCCTAGCCTATGGAAGGCGGGCTTGGGGTAGTCACGGCATGGGCCCCAAGGACGGTTCATGACAAATTGGTATTAGAGGATTTGGTTCTACCACAGAACTTATAACTCTGATATTTTCTTTCTGTGAAGCAATAGTGTTAAGGGTACTGAGTGCGGTCTTCAGTTCAGGGAGTCCAGTGTTGGTGCGGGCGGCCGACATATCCATACACCAGGACCCTGAAAACTGATTTCCGACTTTGTGCACGAAAACACTGATTGCATGTGTGTTTCCAGACATTTTTAAATGTCAGATCAAACTAGGTCAGCTCACCAGGTATAATTGTTTGATTGTGTCACATTGTTTCTTCAGGATGCCTTTTTATAGACGACCAACTAGAGCCCAGAGGGATGTGCATACTGACAGCCTGCCGAGCGACAAGGCATCGGTACATGGCCCTCTTGCAGTTGAGGCACCAGCGGAGGCACCATCGGTACTACCATATGTTGGGCCACTGATGCCACTAGCCCTAGCAGTAGGAGATGCACGCCACTTAAGCGCACTGCATGAGTTCCAGCACCAGAGGCCACCCAGGTTCCAGGGAGAGACAGACCCGTAGGCGGATGAGGATTGGCTGAAGGCAGTGGTGAGAGTCTTCAGGCTAGTGGAGACGCCTGCAGACTTCATGGTGGTCTTTTCTGCCAGCCTTCTTCAAGCAGCAGCAGGCAGGTCCTGGAGCCACTTGTTCCAGTTTTGCGACAGGATGACCTTCACATGGGAGGACTTCGAGACCTTCTTCGAGGTGGAGTTTGTGCAAGTAGCTCTACACCCCGAGCGTGTTCAGGAGATTCTACCTTTGTCGCGTGTTTTTTGATCAGTAGTCGTGTCATCTGTGGGCAGTAGATAGATGATGCAGAGGTCCAGGAGGACCAGACCAGCAGTTGGGAGATCTAGGGTTTTAGGACCAGTGGTGCGGGGCACCTGGGGTGGGGTTAAAGCCAGCCGTACGAGGAGTAGGATGTGTTATGAATGCGGTAGGAAGGGTCACTTGGCACATGATTTTCTGACCCCCCGCACTGTCGATCTGCAGGTGTTGGAGGACCCACTGAGGCAGAAGCAGCGATGAGTGCTTGAGAAACAGCCGAGCAGTGGACAAGGTGGTAGAGCTCCGGGAGCAGCTGGACAGGAGCGAAACTAGTGGATACATCCCTTGTACTTCTAGTTCCATATTGCTATTATATTCGTGTCTTTGTACTATGAGCTGAAATAATAAAAAGCATGTTATCTTGTGATGTTTCCTTTCCTGTCCTTTTTGTTTGGTTGATACTGAGTGGTCCTAGTTAAGACTGTTGACTTGACCCTCACTTTTGAGATTTATACTAGAGGAGACCCAGTGAACTCACACTAATGCCGACAGTGTGACTCGACCCTTGGAGGCGAGTGTGATAGTTAGATCTCTTGGTAGTTACGTCGAGGCCTTACGACGTCAACCATGTCATGAATGCATCATTCATGTCGGGATAGACTTTATTAAGAAATGAGCGTGGTTCATCCAGGGGATGAGACCAAGTTTTTCTTCTCGGCAAAGGAGAAATGTTTTTTAGCAGCTCTTTCAGATCATAGGCAAAGAAGGTGCAGGTCATCCAGGAGCGGATAAAGACTACACGGTGCATTAAGAAACAGGAAACTAGCACTAGTCTTAGAGACTCGGGCATGTTAAATGTTTCAAGAAGTGGAAGCTTTAAGGAGATATGAGTCTGCGAAGCAGAAGACGTGGAGGCAGAGCTAGGAGAGCAGCATGGGGTGGTGTACATATTAATATGATACAACCATCCGCCTTAGTTATCCCTGCCAGGCTCAGGGAGATGGAGGGCGGAGGAAGAGTGCGACTGCATTCGGTCAGGGAGAGTGACCCAATGGCTCTAAAAAATGATTCAAGGGACAGTCTGTGTCCACTACTAGCTGTTGTAGTAATAGACGTCGATATGAATCATTCCTTGCTTTCACAAATCTTGTCCCAGACCTAGAGTTTCCGGTAATCCGTGGACATGACCCTCACATCTGGAGATACCTTGGGAGGATATTTGATAATCACACTTACGCCGAAAGTGTGGTCAGACCCTGGAAGCGAGAGTTTCGGTTGGAATTTCTTGGTGGAAGTGTCGAGGCCTTACGATGTTGTTTTGAGTATGGAATGGGCAATCACAATTCATACACAAATTGATGGTTTTAGGAAAAAAGGTTGTGGTTTAACTACGACGTCGGAATGGGTTTTACTTGGTCTGCAAAAAATAAAAAAGAAACCCGAGGAAGCACAGGGTAACTCATGCACATGAGGGTGCGACCGATCAACCATGAGTCGGTCAAACTTACCCTCGTGGCAGCAGTCATTTTGAGTTCCAGTTCTAAAAAGGAATTGGAGACCTCTGGAGTTCGAGGATGTCGATCACGTCCTTATACGGGTCTCACCTCGACGAGGTTTACGGAGATGTGACCAAGGCAGCAAGTTAACTCCGAGGTTCAGCGGACCTTCTTAGGTTCTCAACTGGGTAGGTGTGGTGGTTTAACGCTTGACCCATCCACCTTAGTTGCACCAGGTGCACGACGACTTCCAAGTATCTCAACTGAGGAGATACGTGCTCGACCCTTCGCATATCATCGACCATGAGGAGCACGATGATGGCGATGGGGTTACTTCCACGGAGGTTCCAGTGGGGATCGAGGATCGACAGGAGTGGATCCTATGAGGACGGTAGATTCCTCAGGTGTGCTTTCTTTGGCAGTACGAGAATCTCCAGGTAAGCACATGGGAGCAGAATGCTCAGATGCGTGCTCAATACCGCTTTTGTGACCCTAGTTTGTGTTGAAGCTTTACAATGACGTATAGCCCGGAGGTGTGAGTAATGTAAAGACCCGGAAATTTCAAGGAAATTTTTTTCTTAATTTTCTTTGGAATTTTACAAGAACGCAGTTTCTGACGGTGCCTGATTCCAAAGCCCGGTGTTCCCGGAATCATTTTTCAGAAGTTTAGCTTGGGTACGTTCAGTGAACGAACGAGCGGGAATTTCTAACTTTTGAACCGGTGCTCGGAATCGAATTCTGAGGGCACCGATGAAACCGCAACGCCAGTAATTGTTTAGAAACACATTTTCCAAAATTCCATTTTCACGAGAGAGGTTGATAAAAATTGTGGAAGATAGAATAAATTTTTTTAACTACAATTTATATTTTTCTCTAAGTGGATTTAAGCTTTGGGTGGAAGTTGGGTAACTACCCAACTTCACATGGGAGGTTATGAGAGTGGTGGGGCCCACACGAACCCCACCCCTTAACATTCCTTAACTCCCTCAACTCACATTTTAATTTGATAACTTATGTTTTGATAACTTATGATATTAATGACGTGTGATTAATGTGAGTGTTTGAATTTCAAACTCTTGAATTTCAAACCTTAAGTTGTGTTAATAAAATAAGTAAGGGACTTATTTTATTTTGGGTTGGAGGCTTGTTGCTTGAGAGCTTTGGGAGAAAATCTAAGGGAGACTTGAGTTTCTTCATCTTCTTCATCGAAAAACACGAAGAACGTGAAGAACGCCGGATTCCTCAGAGGTCGACGTCTCCTTCCGCGATGTCTCCTTCCGTGACGCCTCTTACCGCGGCGCCGCCGATGTCTTCTTTCGCGACGTATCTTTCCGCGACGAATCCTCATTCGACGAACCTCCGTTCAAGCAATGTCGAGGTAGGGAATTGTTTTGTGAATTTTAATGAACCCCATGTTACTTCCTTCTAAATCAAAGAACGCGGATCAACTAAACATCAAGTTGATCCTTGAAGAATATGTTGCGGGTTGAGAATTATTGTTTGCGGGAAAACTGTATGGGGTGTATTAATTTTGTACGTTATTACTACTTTGACGTTCTTCGTGGAATATGACTAATTTCTATTGATTAACAAGAGGGGTTCGGGCCGCACAAACACAACCAAACCTCCTCACTTATCCATGTTATTGTTTCTAATGTGGTGGGAATAGGAATGTTGCGGTGCCGTCGCACCGCGCGGGATCGTGCGGAAGTAATGCGCGGTGCCGTCGTGCCATTCCGTGAAATTGAACCATGTCGCGGCACCGCTGTGTCGCGCCAGAGAACCACAAAATCACCACTGCTGGAGCGGGGCCGTGGCGAAGGGGTGCATCGCCGTCACGCCGCACCGGACGAATGAAGGTCGCGGCCTGTACCGGGCCGCGGCGGAGTGTGGGAACCGACGGCCAGAAATAGGTCGCCGGTGTCGGAGCAGGGAGGGGACTGGTCGTCGCCGGTCTCGTGGCGGCAGAAACCGGCCGGCCAGGGCGGGCCAGCCGGACGAGGGGAAATCCGGGGGTTTAAACCCCCGGCCGGCCGGCTAAGCGGCCCCCATTAAGGGGGGCTGTGGTTACAAACAAGGGGGGGGGGAGCTTCCCCCCACTCCAAACTGCTCGGCCGTTTGGCCGAGCGCCTGACCAGCGCACTGGATGCACCCAGACCTGGATTGGGTCAACCCCGGTTCGAGTCGACCATGGTGTATCGGGCCGGGTCGGACCGGGCCCGAACCCCTTAATACCGAATCTTTTCCGGTCGGACGCCCATAACATGTTCTAAGGACCTCAGATCGACGCACCGTCAATTAAGATGCGATCCTTGGATCGAGACGGTTGTTTCGGTATATCACACACAAGGATTCGGAATACTTTGTGTTTGGGCGGGTTGGTTCGTACACGAAACCAACCAGGCCCTCGGAGCGGAAACACTCATATCTTGAGCTCCGGACGTCCGATTGACGTGCCGTCGACTTCGTTGAATTCCTTTTGATAACACGGAACTTTTGGCATACTTCGCTTGAGTTTTGGATGTAGTTGGATAGTGGCTGGGTTGGATTGCACCCGAAATCCAACTGGGCCCTTGGAACAGAAAAGCTGATATCATTCAGACCGAACGTCCGTTTGACTAACTTTCAGTGGCGTTGGTGATCACGTTGAGAAAAAGTCCATATGAGTATAACCTATTGGAGTTAGGGGTATAGTTGAGATACGGCTGGGTTGGTTCGCTCACGAAACCAACCGGGCCCCTAGAAAGAAAAAGCTAGTAACTCACAGACCGGGCGTCCGATTGACGCGCCGTTTGTTGCGTTGAGACCCCTATAATGAGGTGGTACATTGAGATACATCTTTGTGGGACTTTGAGATACTTGGAGTATCGACCTATAGTTCATGGAGAGGACCCTCCCAGAGACGAGCGTGCGGAGTACGGAGACCGTGTAGCCGGCTGAGACCTGACGACTGCTTGACCAACTCAACTTAGAGTGAGTCGACTAGCCCAGTGGACCGAGCACTACATTGTTTGGGTGAAGAA
Organism: Viscum album; assembly: GCA_963277665.1. Taxonomy (NCBI): domain Eukaryota; kingdom Viridiplantae; phylum Streptophyta; class Magnoliopsida; order Santalales; family Viscaceae; genus Viscum; species Viscum album. The sequence goes on along the minus strand of OY728122.1, from coordinate 1,499,307,098 downwards.
CCATGGCGGACGGAGCACTACCTGTGTGACAGTGCAGACCCGCGGTACTCGTCCGGAGAGTACCTATACAGGCTACTAGGAGGTGTGTACTACTGTGTTTGGGTTGCATACCCCGGAGGGAAGCGCTACTGTGTTTGGGTGGCTGACCCGTGGTACTCGACAGGAGGAGTACCTCAGCAGTCTTAGGTTAGTGAGCAGTACCTCAGAGTCATGACAGGATCACTGTACTCTCTAGAGACGGGGCTCTTCAGCAGTTATGGTTTTGATAATGAAAATCCTGGTTTGAGCTGAGTCTATGACCTTGTGTTTACCTCATGATTGAGATGGGTCACATGATAACTTAGGTATATGTATAGGCATATACCTGCATAGTGGTTATCCGTTGATTTAATAATCATTGTGTTACCTCATGTTTGAGATGAGTTACTTGATAACTTATGTATATGTATGGGCATATACCTAAGTAGAAGTTATCTGTTGGGATCTTCTTTGTGATTATCCTTGTTGGTTTTAGTGAGACGTTGAGGGTCTCGGGGTCCCTACTAAGTATTGTTATACTCAACCCTGCACGGGCTATGCCCGCACCTCATTGTGTTGGTTGCAGATGACGGGAAGAGCTGACGGAGGCCGAGTGTTCGAGGACTAGACGGTATCCGGGGGTGGACTCACGGCGAGACGACACTCAGAGGGGGTTGACGGGCGAGAACATTGATGAGCTGCGCTATCTGTACCTACCCTTCATGTAGGATCCGTGGTGGATGATCCAGGAGATGCGCTATCTGCACCTACCCTTCAGGTAGGAACCGAGGAGGATGACCTAGGAGCTGCTTCCTTTCTTCCAGCTATTGTCTTTTCTGTTGTACTTTCGTTCTGTTTTAGTTGTACTTTCAGTTGGGTTTGTATTCTGGCCCATTTACTTTTAAGCACTTTATTTTGTACTTAGTGTTTTACTTCCTCTTGTACTCTGTGGTGTTTAGTTTACATTTTCTTAAAGGAAATGCCTTCCCAGTTAACAGGATTTATGCATTTGGTGCTAGTCCCCAGCCCCTAGCCTGTGGAAGGCGGTCTTGGGGTAGTCATGGCATGGGCCCCGAGGACGGGTCATGACTAATATATTGTGTCCCCTAGTTAAATCACAATGAAAACATCTTATATGATCTTTTATATATAATAAATACTCATCCACAATTGATATACTCTCCCTCACAATGTTTTATTTAATATCATTCAAAATATATAAAGTAGGGTATAAATGGAAATAATTGGTTTGTAAAATTATTCTTTTTTTTAAAACAATTTTTAATTCATTCAATGGAATTAAAAAATGATTACTTGATGGTGGGGAAATGATATACGATTTAAACAAAAAGATTCATCAAACATATCAAATTTTATCATGTTTAGTCATATATCTAATAAAATGGAACACATTTACTATAAGATAGAAAACCCAAGTAAATAAAAATATATACTGAAGAAATAATAAGAAATATCGTTTCATAAGATGTTGTAGGAATTTGAATGAAGAATTGGGAAAAATAATCTTGGAAATGAATATATAAAATTAAATAATATAAAATGATTAAATGAATCTCATTGTAGTCAAAATTTAAAAAAATTTAATTTTAAAAAATTTACATCTACCCCTTAAAATCATTATTGGCTAAATCCAAAACCACACACATATATCCACAAGTTCATGTTAACATTTATTCGTAGATATTTATTTGAAAAATAATATATAATATGGAATGAAATTATTTTATGTTTTCTATGTCACCTAGTTATATTGATTAAAGAATGGCTAATGATTTTGGATTTCAATTAGATTTTCATATTATGAAAATATTAATATATGAGAAATATAACTAAAAAATAATGAATGGAAATTCTTACACCCCAATAAATGATACTTCATAATGGGGAAATCAATTATATTCTCTAATTTCTATCACCATAATCTAGGATAAGTGAAATGAGAAGAAACAAATAATTACAAAGGATGTTTTCCTTGGATTTTGAATGATTATGGGGATTGTACATATTAAAAAAACTAAATAAAGATGAATACTGAAAACATGAGTTTTAACCCAGAAGTTATTATCATTAATTTCATTGGATCTTCCTTACCACTTTCTCCATCATCACACATGATAGTTTAAAGAAAATAACTTTATTTGTTGAAGTAAAAAAATGGCCTTAGATGTGAAATATGAACATCTCTGAAACCCTATACTTTCTATAATATAGCTTAACTCTCTATATTAGTATAACTTTCTTAGTACTCATTATTCTAATCATATATTTTTTCATAATCACAAAAGAATAAAATTGAAGTCTGTGTACCATATATAACAATTGTAATTTTCTATATTTCTGGAATTCATTCCCCTCCATTGTTTTAGGTCTTGGTTATCATTTTTTATTTCTTCATCACAATTCATTTACATTGAATATACTCTTATATGAATTTATTTATCTTATGAAAAAATTAAAATTCTTTCATATAATTAACCTTGAGTGTTTCATATTATCCTGGAAGATATTATTCAATCACATCTCAATTCTTTATTTCCAAGAGTATGGTGGATCATACATTCTCTCTACCAACTCTCAAGAACTGTTTTATAATTTTTATTTCTATCAAAATGAGTTTGATGGCCAAAAATTATCTTCTAACAATATAGGGGTTCTATTTCACATCAATTTATATTACCATGTAAACCACATGAATGTGGAGATTTTATACTTTAATAAAATAGATTTTATCAGTCCTCATTATAATTTAATTTTTGTTTCATAAAATTGATGTTAAACTCCTATATGATTTATTCCTTCATAATTGTAGAATTTTCTATTTGGTTTATAAAAATATATTACATAAATAAACTAAATCAAATAAGGGTTTCCCATATTAATTATAACTAAGATAATTAGGAATTTATAAACTAACCGGTTCATGTTTCTTCATTTTTAAGTACATCAATGAAACCTCCAAGCAACCCCCATGTGAGATGTATGGTTTCAATATCCTCTAGAATCCACTAATTGGCCTACAAATCATTCATAAAATTCATATATATCAAAATTATGGTGAAATCATCTGAAAATGATTATTGCTTTTCATTTTTTTAATGTTCTCAATAAAGTTTCCTTTTTCCCATTGAACATTACTTACTGAAGTCACTCTAGATATTGTATACTCGGTATATAGTATGGTTCGTTACGAATTTTTCACCGAATTTTTTCCTTAATTTACATATAAAATAAATGATTTTCATATTCGTACTTTTTTTCACTTTTGGGTATTACTATTTTCATTTGTGAATTTTACACATCCTATAGAAATGACATTAAACCCTTCTCGTTGGTGTAATTTATGAAATCCTAGTTTTACTTCTTATCATTTCTCTATTTTATTCTATATTAAATGGAGAAATAGAATATAAATATTCTATAGTGTTTCCTTTAGATCATTGATTCATCCTCTACCTATTTTATTATAAAAATTAATGTGGTTACAAATGTAGCATTTTCCACAACCATAAAATAGACATGAAGAAACATTGTGGGACATAGGTGTTCAGGTTCAAAAAATTATTTTCATTAAAAAAATCCTTTTATATGGTAATACTTTTGTAGATATTGTGACTACTAATCGTAAAATATTTTTTCATGATTGAAGGTAGTGTAATAAACATTTTGTGTATATATAAATCAGATTTTTTAGACCATAGTTGTGTTAATAATCTTTGTTCTGGATTCAAATTGAGCCAATATCAAAATTGTATTTTTGAAAATGTGTTTGATTCTACAATTAATTCCATAAATAATATACTAGAATCAATTTACTACCTTTTAATATACTATATTGTTTTCTACCACATGGTATTCCCACTTCTGTTACCCACAAATTTTGAAATATAATATAAACCAGTTTCCCTATGTATATCCATTATAAATTTTTTCATCATTAGCTACTATACAATTTCATGGAATTAGAATTTCCAAATTTATTCCTTGAATAATACCCAGGAAGTGTAATGTGAATATTTCTCAAAATTACTAATGTTTAGAGTGTCAACACAATTTTCATAGACATTGCATGTTTAAATAAGTAGGAAATGAAATTTCTGCCTAGATTATCTCATGTAGCTATGGATTGTACTGTAAAAACATATATATCATTTATATTGTTGAACTCATAATGAAAATCCAATGAGTTGATAAATAAAAACATTACATGAGATATTTTTGAATATGAATATAACATATCACCTAACGAAGCATCCTGCATTCTTTTTAGGATCCTTTTGAGGTTGTTCAAGGTTGTTATTTTTGTTCAATATCATCTGGATTAATCACTTTTTCACCTCGAAATGATTTTCTACAATCGATGGCACTTTCATGCTCAGTTGTAATAATATATTGAATGGATTCATGTCGTCAAAAATGGTTAATAATTGTAGATCTCTTTGAAAGCAACATGAAACGTTACTAGTTTAATCATAAATGGGGATTCATTAATTCCCTATAGTGATAAATAAAATTAAAAAATTATAAATCCTAATAAATTTATAGTAATTAATTTAAAAATATAACTTGGTGAAAAATATAGAAATATTAACTCTTTGTATTATAGTGGATGATAAGAGTAATTTCCCTTGAGTATTTATACAATTTTAAGAATACCAATTCTATTTCACTTAAAAAAATTAGTTGTGGTTATTAGTATTTTATTACGAAATTATTTATTTGTTTTATGTTTTTTTAATGAAAAAATGAAAAAATAATAATTAAAACCTAGGTTAATATGAATTTTAATATAATTAGTATAATGAATAATTCGATTGGTCATTAGTGATTAGTTAAATGAGTTCCATCATTGTTGAATTCAATTTGACAATCCAACCCTTCAAACATAGTTTTCTTATCCCTAAATTCAACAGGTTTTGGAAACATCCTATGATACCTCTTTAGAAAAAAATGCACCAAAAATTATAATAATATAAGAATAAAAATAACATTCAGGATGTGGTGTATGGTTAAAACACTAATGAAATTCCCTCAAATTAAAAAAATATATTAATTTTAAACCATTAAGTAATTAATGCACTAGATTTTTTGACAGATTCAAAATCACCACCATATGTAGGCCTCATTAAATCTATTATTATTGAAAAAAATAAAAGATCACAATTGATTATGGGAGTTACATAACGTTTGAAATTATTATTAGAATTAATATTTTTAATCTTTAAATTAAAAATAAAAATGTGATTACAAGTTATGAAAATAAATTTAAAATAATGTCAAATAAAAAATCATAGTACTATCCCTATTAAAATGTGTTGAAGATGATACAAGGAACTGATTTTTCTTATAATAATACTGGAATGTTATTTATAGTCCTATATAAATAAAACATTTACATAAATGGATATAATAAATACATCAAAAAATTATTTTTTATCGATCTTGGGGTTTCACGTGTTTTAATGGTGTATATGTTTCACCATCCTCTATTAATATCCTCAATAGAAAGTATTTTTTTCATTTTAAGAATTTATATCATAAATATTTTTTTAATCAATTAAAATTCCGATAAAATCATATTCAAGTGTCATTTAATTGCTTAAAAACAACATTTTTTAATATTTGGTAGTTTCCTAGTGTGATAATTTGTATCAAATAACGATAGATGAAAAAGTTAGCATGTAAATTCAACCACACATATATCATTCAATTCCTCATTAATCTAACTTCGATTACATTATACACTAATTCTTTTAAAAAATTAATTTCAAATAAAATATAATAATATTTTCAGTTATGGAAAATAATTCTTCAAATTTTACATGAAATAAATCCCTCATATCCCATAAACATTAAATAAATGAATCCAATAATGCAATCTATTTCCCCATATAAAAAATGAAATTCCATAAATTTTTATTTCTAAATTTATAAATATTGTAAAATATAATTTCAAATTAAATATCTTTTAATTATATATTATCCTCACTGTATATAACATATAATGATATAATTTTACACATACCTCAATTACTTTTATAGATACATAGGATTTTATAGTATCTAACACCTCCACCGCATAAAGAAAATATCAAATTTAATAAAGATTAATTTAATTATTGTTCAAATATTTTTTTTGGATTAGGGTGTTTTGGTGATGAAAAAAATTAAATCTCAAAATGGAAATTTTCCACTTTATAATGACCTATGATATTACTATATATTCATAATAACATAATTCAGCATCATTATCATCCGTAAAACCCAAAATAATAGAATTTGATCATTATGAAAGTAATAAAAATTAACAAGTATCCCTCTCTTTCTTTTTCTCTGGTCATTTAATTTTATAAAAATATAATTTCACAGTCACCAGATTACCACATATCAAAAAAATATTATTTTTCTAGAAATTTTAATTTTTAACCTCATTGTAAGGATTACAATGTTATTGTTAAAATTATATTTAATTTATAAAATAAAATTTCTAATATATATCTGAAGAATAAAAAGATATTAATAGCACAAGGAATATCCCTAAATCTCATGAAAACAAATTGAAAAATCTACTCAATGTAGTTCATCCACATCATCCATCTAACCACCCCCCCACACAAATATTTTAAATATCATTCATTTAACTGCGAGTTGTGTAGGAATGGATATATTTCAATTATAATATGGATATGGTAAAATTAAGTTCAATCATTGATTCTATGGTAAAAAATATTGATTCAATTGTGGTTCCATGAATATTGAGGAAAAATATTAAAATATCATCTATCATATTAAAATTAATTTTCTAAAGTCCCAGATTCAAAAGGATTTCTTGTATTTTATGTAATAAAAAAATGTCCAAGGCACTCAAGAATTATACTATAGAAATAAATGGGAAAATTTGTTACAAATTATTTATTAGTGATGAGAACACATGATATGGAATAACAACATATGATAGTGAAAAACATAAATAAACCAATAAATTATAATATCAAAATTTCAATACAATCTAAATGGAAGGTTATTTTAATTCATGAAAATTTAATCATATAAAAAATTTATGATATTCCATATTTATCCCCTCACAACTAACCTTAATATTTTATTTTACCATCTATTCATATAATAATTTCAACAATGAAAATCAATACATGAACGGATTATTTTTCTACAAAACATCTTTTTCTCTGATAAAAACTATATTTCAAGAGTTTCCAAGGGGAATGTAACATAATTATAAGTTGAAAAATACATTTTAAAACTAAGGGTAAATTGAATTTTAGTTATTTAATATCATAACACATAGAAATTATGATTTATTTAAAATGCACTATCCATGTTCATAATTTTATTTTTTTATCATATTTATGTTATATGGAACCTTTTATAAATATGTATCCTTTTATGAAGTTATGATAAATTTATAATTTATGAACCTTTTGTATCATTTCATATAAATATTTTTTAGTTTCTTTTATCTTTTATAATTTCCATCAATATTATGGTGCTAAATATTAGAAGATATTTTATATGTATTAGGATTATGTCAATGTAAACTCAAAAATATTTAAGGAAATATGGATGTGTTGTGATATAAATCTCAAAAATGAATTGAAGAAGTGAAATTTAAATCATTGTCCTCAAAAGAAAACAAATAATGGATAAATTTTTTTGGTTTAATCACCCATGAGGGTAATGGTTTTTTAATGCCTCCATGAGGGACATAATTTTTTTTAACCATTGTCTATTTGAATGTGAAATTTATTCAAATTAAAAAAAACACTTTTTTGTTTGTACAATCCAAATCATTTATATTATTGAAGTGTACTCTATGGATAGAGTACTCAAGAAATTTTCCATTTTCAATTTTGTATTTCTATCATTTAAGGGGTATGATGATGTATTAATCCTCTTCATTGAAATATTGTAATTGTGAAAAATATTATTCATAATATTTTGGAAGATAAAGGTATTCTGTTTTTAAGGAATAGATAATGTGATAGTTATAAATATTATTTAAATGATAAATATTTAATAATGACGATTTAACAGAAATTTCATCCCCTTTTTTGATCATTGTGAGTGCATCTTACATATTTAGAACATACTGTATATCAGCATGAGATTCCTCAAATAAATATACAGTATGTCTAAGAAGCTCTATGTTTTCCTCAATAGGGGCATCATATTCGTATTTATCTTCTTCGAGGGAACATTATTAATTATCTATATTTCTAAAATGAAAATACTTGGTACTAATACCAAAATCAACATCATGAATGTTAAATGATATAGTTTTCAAGTTAGTATCATCTACATATTTTGGGAATCTATAATATTTTGGAAAGTGCATCTTGGATTTGTTTATCACTTGATGTAGGTTGGTAGTCAGGATCCCATAATGTTTCTTTGTATTCCTCCACTTTAATTTTGTCTTTATGTTCAATGGAATTGAATTGTTATTGGGGTGTTGATTCCTAAAGATAGAATCCATGGATATATATTAGAATTTTACTATATCCACATTAACTCATTTTTTTGATCTAGGCCATATATATCTCACATATTTATATAAATACATGAGTCTTCATCTTCAATATATAACTCTTCATTATAGCTTTCGATATATAATGAAAATGATTGGGAATAAGATAATATTTCATTATGAGCTCATGGACATTGAATTTATTTAGAATAATTTTATATATAAAATAGAAAACAAACTTTTTAAATATTCTTTTACAATCATCATTTACTTCATTAATAATGTTCCCCAATTCATAAATCATTATACATGTATCTAGGCATTTTGGATTCTACTCGAATATTTAAGTGATATTTTTTTATATTTTCGAGATGGATTCCAGGGGGTTTTAAACAACATTGTCTAGTTCAAGTGGGTTATATTCCTATATATAGTAATCGTAGTTTTGAAAAATAATTTGAATTATTTATCTTGTTTTTTTAAATAAAAAGGTGTTAAATATTGACAATATGAAAATATAAAACTAGTAAGAAAAAACAACATTTCTCATTGATATTTATTCTAATTTTAGTCCACCTATCATAGGTTGGTAAAAAATATAATTTAATATCATTGTATAGACTAGTGGGTGAACACGGTCATCTCACTTATGGAGATTCAAAATATATTCATCACATAATATAATACACATACAATACTTCTTTTTTAGTTGTTTTAAACAATGAAATTAAGGGTTCTTGAAAAATAATTCATTGAAAAAATGAAAATGAAATGGCAGAAGAAACCATAATTAAAAGATATATTATGAATAAAATTTATGGTCCTTATAGTATGTTTACGTGGTTTCCATCATTAATAAATTGAATTAGGAAATCTATCCCCTTATATATTGTTTTATATTCCCAAAATTAAGCTTTATTTTTTTTATCCATCATGTGAAACATATTTTTCAATCCAAATTTTACCTCATCATGATATAAAATAAGAATAAATATGTAATTTTATTCATATGATATTTTCATATTACCAATGAAATTTCATCTTATTGACCCTAAAATATATTAAAACATTAACAAAATTAAAGGTCAAAATATTTTGTACTCGAAGAAACTACCCCAGGCCAATCCATGGGTTAGTCTATTATTATTTAAATCTATAATAGATCAATATATATGAGGGGATGTATATAGGGAGATAGGTATTAAAAAATTTGTATTGGAATATGGGATTGGACACATAAATTATAAATAGGAATGTTATTAGATGGAATTTAAAAAATATAAACATAAAAATAAATCATGAAACTAATGGTGGTATACCTTTTCAATAGATTAGAAGAAGATTGTCGGGAACTGATTATTATTCTAATCCCCCGTGAATTTAATTTATAAAAATATTTTTATAGGGGATTTTAAAAATTTCCACCATAAATTCATCAATATTCTATTTTGAGTCATCCTCATGTGTTCTTGAGTCATAATGTGGTATTTGGTGAACTGTCCACTATTAATTTCCTTATAAATAAAATTTTATGCTATCTATTATTGACAGAAATGGTGTTTTCACATTTCAAATATTGTTGGAAGATGACATAATTTTTTTTATGGCTTAAAAACATCTCTCTATGAAAATTTGTAATTTCAGGATGTGACCAAATGTGTCCTCCCATGACACATGTCCTCCATAATTATTTTATTCATCTTTTATTCTCCAATGTTATTTGTTTGATGTTTTTAAAATCATAAAAACATTATTAATGTGGGTAATTTTTCCTTTCTTATATAATGAGGAATTATATATATCATTTATTCAAATTGGAGATATTGACTAGTTTATTTATATGTATTTTATCACATATCATCATTTTTTTCATAAAATAATTAAAATAAATCTTATTTTTATTCAGTAAATGGAACATTATAAGGAAATAATGTTAAATAACTCCATGAATAAAAAATTAATCAACACAGATAACTCATATAAATAAAAATAACATTTAAATATGGTATTATTTAAATTCTAAAACACTTAGAAGCTTTTTCATCAAATATGTATTATAAACCAAAAAAAAAGTATAACACAATGTTATCAATCTTAATATTCGGATGAAAATATGTTAAATTATTACAAATAAGTGATCAACATTGAATGATCCATATAAAAAAATTAATTCGACAGTATATTCTTCAATGAAATACTACAAGAAAGGTATTTTACACATTCAAAATAAAAAACAATGGATCCCCCCTTTCAATAAATCATATAACATAATTAACTATCATATTAACATTTAATATATCATCCATAATTACACATGGGGATGAAAAAATGGAAATTTATATTATTCCCCAACCACACTAGCTACAATTTCGCTACACGGTGGTAGGATGTGTTTGAATCCATAGATAGAGGGTGAAATTCAATATCAACTACCTATTAAAGGATGGGTCATCCTAATTATTATCTAATTTAATAGTTTACATACATGAAATTAAATAACTATGATTACGACAATAGGGCATTAATGGAAAAATAGAGAGACCCTAGTTCCCATGGATGGTTATACTATATTGTTTCAACTTCACTACATGGAAAATTATATAAGATAAAATTGAAAACAAAAAAATAATTAAATATCAACCTAGTATGTATCATCGAAAATATAGTAGACACTAAATCCATATATCCAAATAGAATAAAATAGTTATAATACATTATTTCCTTACTGAAAATATATAAGGGTAACCCAAATCAATGAGCAGAAATTAATTACCTTAATTATACTATGGGGTTTTCACTAAATAGACATTGTCTATAATTTAACATTTCATGTGATAATTATTTAATTATCAGCATGAAATTATATAATAGAACCATTTTTATTGAGAATAAAAATCCAAACAATCTAGCTCACACCATGTTCTACTAAACATAGTCACTCTTATGAAATTATTCAACAAAAATAGAAGGCCCCTCGATAATAAATTACATGATTACCATATGATATATAATAGAAAAATGTAAAAATTACAGAATATATTTATGAAAAGAAACAACAATTAAACTAATGTCAATCCAAATATATATCAATGAAGAGAAAGAGTAATTACAAATACAACATGAATAATCTCATGAATTTAACCATTGATTATAACTCCTAGTGGTCAGAATATCTATTCCATAAATCCCCCCCCCCCAAGTTGGTTATAATATCATTTTATAATTTGTCTATCTACCCTCTCATGTCTGCTAGTAAAAATGGTTGTATTTTATAATAATATGAAGAATCAACATCAAAAAATTATTCATTGACTGTTGGTTTTTTTGATTTTGATGTTTGGTTAACAGATTAAATATTGTGACTCGGGTCATACTTCATAAATTTGTATTATATAATAACATATTATCATACCTACATTATTTATGAATTAATTTATTACTATACAATAATTGTATTTTATACTCATTGAAATCTAACAAAGGGAATTCTCTTATATTGTAATAGGGTGACATGATTTTTGACATATGTTTTACTCCTCCCATATTACAATTTAATGTCATCACATTTTGTAAAGAGAACAATTTCTAAAGAATGAATCATAACTCCTATATGAAATAAGATTCAATCATCTTGGTTCACCCGACGCAACATAAATTCGTGTTGTGAAGTGTTTATATCATTAAATTTCTCAGATTATTCTTAATATTATTTCCATTTTTAAAATAATAAAAATCCAACATTGAAATAAAATAAAATAATTAAATAATGAATGTATCTCAATTAATGTTATCAAATATCCAAAAATCAAATAGAACACACCAATATAATAATGTTGAAAAAATAGATATATCAATTCTAACAACACTCAAGTCATTTCTCATCATAGTGGAATATATCAACATATAAAAAAAGGGAACCTAAATCAACAACAATGTTTTCAAATTACAATGCTCATAAAAAAATTATAATTGATGATACAGAAGGAACATGAGTAGAAATAATGAATTCTTCAATCGTGATTATTTTATAATTTGAAAATCAATATATTTCTTATTAAATTGATTTTTTTCAAAAGGTTCATACATTTCCATCTATGTTCTTCCCATTCAATACTTCGACATGGGTCATCACATATGAAACATCACAATATACTATTTATGTGTACAAATAACCAACTTTTATCCTTTATTTATCCAAATTCTCCATGATCCCAAAGTATTGTTGAAGCTACAATAAATGTATTAAAACAATAAAATATTAATAATATTGATAGTAAATCAAATAAAAATATTAAAACAAATATATAAAACCATGGATATATAAATATATATAATATAGATATATCACCAAAAACCATTCCAATATGTTGTAGAGTTATGTTTTTATCAATTGAGTGGTATTACATGATATTATTTTCAATGGTTTTAGAAGAAACATTATTTTGTGAAGAAATGAATCATGGGAACCACTTAACTTCAAAGATAAATGTTTCCTGGTGATTAATTATATTGAACATAAAAATTAAAATTTTGGGAGTAATCTATCACATTATTTCATGGTACTCACTGTGGTATGTGTTGTAGATCTATTCTATGTTACAAACAAGAGTTTTGTTAAATTAGATTCCATTATTATAGTTTAATGGAAATATATAAAAATTGTAAACACAAATGAAATTATTATATAAAATCTATAATGATACATCATTTATAACATATACCAATATGAAAACATAATATTGCAGTGAGAGAAAATATATAAAATAATAGAATAAGGATATGATATATTGGATCTTCTCATTCCACCAGAATGCTGACACACATGAACAAATGTTATATAAATATAACATAATAGTAATAATGAAATATTTATTATGATTTTTAAAGTAGATATAATTTGGAGAGGAAATATATCTTAATTATGAATTAATTGAATACTAGTTATGTATAGGTAGCATGAATCCCTCATGAAATATATAAATATGAATGTTAGAATAGTATCATAACTATTTTAATAGTAATTTTTTCATCATGAACATTAATATAACAGTTTGAATAGTAATATTATCTTGTTAAATTCAAAATAATTTTTAGGTATCTTAATAATGAAAATTTTATATATTCATTTCATAGTACATGTAAATAAATTTTTTAAAAATGATAAATTTTGTGTTTGTATTTTTGTAGAACCTAAATGTTTTACTTACAATTTAATGATGAATGAAATTATTTAAAAAAATAAAAAAATGTACTCATAAATTAATATTACATCATATTATAATTAAATTATAATTTTATGAGACCATATGTACATATTAAAAGAGTCATAAAATTGACAAAAATATTAAAATTAGTATTTTTCAATTATAATGAGATTTTATTTGAAAAATTAATTTAACATGTATAGAAAATCATTTTCGTTAAATGGATTCAATTTCTGACATATAAATGTTGAATAAATTTATGGTGAATTTATGGGATATTTTTAATATTGCTCATTTTTTCGTTATTATTGGAATAATGTTATTTATTATATTTAATATTATAAGCCAAATATAAGAATTTTTTAGAAAAATTTTATTTATAAACCCATTTTATCGAATACAAATTCACTAATTATTTAATATTACAATCCATGTTATTTATATTCATGAGGAAAAACAATGAACATATTATTACAATAATTAAAGACACAGCTCCCATCTCCTTATATATACCACCAATCCATATCCATTCACCTCATGCCTTCTATTCCATTGACCATTCTAATATTATTTTCAAATACATTACCAATTCTCAACAGCACAACGTAATATTTAGAGTCTCATTAAAGAACAATTACTACTTAAATATGATGGTCATCAAGGATATGACAATGAAGAGGTAATATCCTTTATATTCCTATTTTAAATTTTTCATCCGTCTACTTTATCCTCCCCCCATATTTATAGTGCATTGACATCTCAGGTATCATATATATATATATATATATATTCTAATTATATTTTGATAATGGAATATAAATCATCGAATGTCTACTATACTCCTTTTATTCTAAACCATAAAACATCTTTTGTGATATGTCGGTTCATGACTATCAGGGGCAATGATTTATTATTTCCCATTACTACTTTTGGAGAACGATAAAATTTAGATATTTTATTTAAGAAAATAAACAAAAATATTAATTTTCTATGGTCTTATATTGTTTGTTTAATAAAAGGGAATAATATTATATAAATATAAACTAGTTCATGATGGTCAGAAATACCCCCAAAATAATGTAAACACTTATCATTATCATTTTATAAAATTACTCATCCTCTTAACTGAATAAAAATTATATATAGGAAATTTTAAACCTCATCAAGTGCATGAAAATAATATAATTTCAGTTCTGGAGTACTATTCCAATTTGAAACGAAAATCTATAAATATAAATACAATACAGACAATGATATAGTTAAAGGAATGCTCTGAGAATGAAAAAAATAATCATTATAACTAATTAAAATGGAAATAAATGAATTTAATAAAATTTCTATAAATTAAATATATATTTATTAGGGTAATAAATTTAATAAACCATTATTATAATATGATTATCCCAGAAATTATGTTCATATGGAGAATATATTCAGATATAAGGTATGTGATCTCTCTGAACATAAATCTTTCATTTGGGATAAATTTTACCTCTCTCTTCCCCAAATTATTTCATAAATATTCAAGTTTAAATCATCTATGTTATTGATATTTGTTTCCAGCATGAATATCTTAATCAATTGATATTTTTATGTGGAAATACATCTTTTTAAAAGGTTACCATATGAATTATTGTCAACAATTAATCTAGATTAAAGGGAACTTTTATATTTTTTTTCTAAAATTCAATTATAATAAATACTATTTTTTTATGCTTACAAATTATTCCTAAACCACTCACTTCAAAATAATAACAAATTATGCTTCAATTATGGAATGATAACAAATATTATTTCTTTATTTTCATTAGGAATCCTTCTTTTCCCCGAAATAGAAATTAAGTGGAATGTTTTTATTATAATTTAGAAAATTCTTTTCATATTCAAAATTTATTTAGAAATCGTTATTACGATATAATTTGTTCACTGTATGAGTTTACATGAACTTTTTAATCCCTTATATCATGGATACCATTTTGATATTCCATTTAGACATAACATCTAGAATGATTATGAAACATATTTCATTCAATGAGATATCCTAATGCTTAGTCCTAATGTTTTATTTCATTATGTGGCACACATATGCATATACATGTAATTATCGGTGCAACCAAATATTTATCCATTGAAATATGTAATTTTTTAGCCTCATGTGACATTATGTATGGGATTAGAGAGTAAACCTACAACATTGTGGGACTCTGTCCAACAATCCATATAAACATTAATGTTATCCTCGACTCTTGTTTATGTCATGTTAAGTGTAATTGTAATATTTGTATATTTCCATGTTCATATTAATATATGGTATTTATGTTAATCCTATATATTATTATTTATATTCCATTCATTTATGGATATTATGTTATTCCCACTGAATCATAGGATTTGATTCATTATAATGATTAATACATTATATGGAATTTTATCTCATTTCATTTTTCTAAATATTCTACATGATATCTTTTTTAGTTATAGAATCCCAAAAGAGTTAGGTGATCATAATGGTGATAAATAAAACATGTTATTCTAGTTTCATTTTTAATAATTATTTTCTTAATATTCTAAAGACATTATGGTTTTCAAATATTAGTCTATATTTAATGGATAATTATTTGTAAAATTATCTAATCATATTTGTAAAAGGATATGGTCTATATAGTTGGTTTCATTGATTAATATAGTTATATTTGGGGATTATAATATAAAAAAATATTAGGAACCTAGGATGTTATTCTATTATAATGTATAAAAAATATAAAGATAAGGAAACATATGTTATCATACACTTTTTGTTAATATGTTATTCATTAATGGTTCATAGTTTCCTTTTTATATTCTCTTTATCTTTGAATTCAGTCCCTCATATTTTTATATTTATATTTATTTGTCAATTTTTCTAAATAGGATATACCAGGTTATGAACCAATGTTATTTGAAATGAGATTATTTTCATAATGATATTATAATCATAATGGGATAATGATCTTATAACATAATTATAGTACTAATATAGACCATATTGTTTTTGAAATTAACACAACATAACTATTTCGGAATAATAAAAAAATTATAAAAATACATTCCCATAGACCATACAAGTCTAGTGCATTTGGAATGATAGGAAGATAAAGAATGGTACAAAAAAGTTCTTTATCACCTCCCACTATGTTTTTCAGGACTAGAAACCATATTCAACACACTAAGCACAATATATACCCCTATAACATGGGGGAAGGAAACACATAAATGTGTGGGCTCATATGTTTAGTAAGGGAAAATAAGGTATATACGAAAGCATAATCATGAGAATAAGGGTATGATAACATGATCTAGAAAATTGATAATCATACCAAACATATCAATGATCATACGAATGAATCATGGAATAAATATTGGTAGTTCATAAAACATGAATCAAAAGAAAATAAATAACATAATTCCTGAAATCAGATGGTAATAATAAAACATGAAATTATGGAAGAAAAATAAACATATATAATTATATCCATAGAAATCAATTTTTTTCCACCAATGTCATCTTAGTGGATAACGTCCTTTATAAACTAGGATCAATCCTTGTTTTGTCCTTGAATTATTGAATGGATCTCACTACTAATTCTATCCTAATAAAACTCAACCATGTTCAATCCTTATTCTATCTATTTATATCTAATGATATATAAATCATTACCCAATGCATTGGAGGGTGATATAGTTCCCACACATCTAATAATGCAACCACACATTGATGTGACTCTAGATATTAAATAATCATATCAAAACCAATGAAATGAAACAGGTATTATATAATTGTAATCATTTCATAAAATATAGAAAAATATATTTTTTTGTCATTTCAAAATAATCATTACCCATGAAAAGAAGTAGATTTCAAAATCATATAAACTGTGGATAAGAAATATTTTTTATAAACCTCATTCCATAAAAACATAATCCATTAATAGATTGAAAATAAATGGATAGAATACATATTTTCCTAATAAATTCATGATTTACACTAAATGATGTTATCATAGAGGTTAAGTAATTTCCAATGATATTTTAAGCACATTTCATGAGTAAAATATAATTTCTGCACTAAAAAATTATTTTTCAAAAACAAAATAACTTTTAGAAAGTTTTTCATTGTAAATATATTTGATAAATTATAGAGTCATTTTTTATAAAAAGATTTAAAATAATTATTTCCATAAAAATATCATCATGTAGTAATGGAACACATTGTTTATAACCTTCCGGAAAATATTTTTTCGAATAAAATTGATATTTGATGAAACAGAGAATTATGATCTGATTTTCACAAAACAACATTTTATTAAGTATATTAAGCATGAATGTGTGAAAAATGGAACCAAAAAATGAATATATATGAATAAACTTAATATAAAAAAATTTATGAGTATTTTTTGGAGGTGAAACAAATGATTTCAATAATTGCAGCATAATCATGAACAATCTTGATAAACGATTAGATTGTTTCAATAAACTCTTACAACATGGAATCATGGGATCATACTAGCCACATAGAAAATTGAATATAAATGAAAGGTAAAATAACCTTAAATTAATTAGGTTAAATATATAAAATTTAAAATGGATTTATATAAACACCTAAAGATAATTTTGGTGCATAAAAAAGATGTGTCTGAAAGAAGATGAATCGAAACAAAAATGTCCTATAGATTTGGTAGATTGTGAATCATTAACCCCATGAAATAAAAATAATCGAATGAATATTTAAATACCCATAGGTATTAACATAATATTAATTTAATATATCAATCATTAGTTTACACAACATAGAAAAAGTATTCTGTTGTGAATAATTCTTGTATCTCTCGAAAATAAATTTCATGATGAAATATCGTTACCTTGTGTCTATACTGTCATTTTACTCTTAAAATATTCCTATATAAGTAAAAATATATTATTATAAATATTTTAATGAATAATATTCTTATATCTAACACCATATATGGATTTATTATGACCTCATATTACCCTCTTTTTTACAATTCTATGTTAGGGTTTCACTTCAGGTAAATTCTGTTGTGTTTTTCGCATGTGAATTAAATTTTTTTATCATTTGTCCCGATACTTATATCATGTTTTAATAAATTAAAAATTTATACTAATATTATTTATATTTATTATATGATTTATATAATAATCAATAGAATATATATTTTTGAAATGGAATACACCATTCATTGATACTATAAGACTTTCATATGTATGAACGCTGTTTATTTTTTAATTATCATATTAATAGAAATAAAATGAAATACTTTTATATTGGGATATAATATCATTATATTATAATATTAATGTTATATATTTCATATAACATCACTAATCCCATCACTGATATGTCTGATGTAGTGTGTGATTGAATCACATCACTTTGAGGGGCGATAGTCCACTCTTCCTCAAACTAAATTATCATATTTAAAAGAAAATGGAATGTATAAAGATATTTGTTGAAAAATAATTACAAAATATAAAATAAATTATAATTATATTGTATATAATATATTATATATTATATATAATAATTTTCTACATCATAATTCAGCCCCTGGGATGGGTTAGAGGAAGAACATTAAATCACAATTTTGTAGGGTTATTGTTCACTCTGGACAAAAGGTTTATGCTTGTTACCCATTATATGGGTGTTTGAATATGTGTAAGTAGAAATATAGGCATAAAAACATAATAGAATATTCTGGATAATATTTATTCATGAAATAATTTAATAATAAATTTTAAGGGGCTGATAACTGAAATAAAATAATATGACATGAGGAAGAATGTTACCTCTTATTCAGGTGACTCCTTTGGGATTTCCCCAAAGGGCTTACATGGATTGAAGTAATAACAAGGGATGGATTCTAGTATTAGGGGAGGGATTTTGGGAGAAAGTGGGAGGATGGCTGGATTTTTTATAGTGGAGGAGGAGTGTCACTCTTTTAAATTTTGGAAAAGATAATTTCACCAATACTTTTCCCATGCCATGTAGATCCAATAATATAAAAAAAATTATCAATGTGAGAATATGGTATATATATGAAGATATAATAGATCATCTATATGTGACTTGGTAATTTGGTCACTTAATATTATTTTGAAGTACCTTATTAATATTATTTTTTTCTTAATCGTTGTAATTATTTTTAATTACATTCACTTATATTTTTGGCCAAAAACAATATTGACCTTATTATAAATTTTAATTTTTTGTTATTCCGAATATGGAATATAATTTTCCAAATTATAATAAAAAAATTTATGTTATTAATTTAAATCTGATTCATCTTTCATGTTGACAATTTGTGTTTTAAATATAAAAATGTTCAAATGTTTTCTGTGTCATTATATTCATCTTCAGATTGAAATTAATTCCAATGACTCAAAGTGGTTTATTTGGAACAAATATGGCCTAATTTAACTTTTAAACTAATTAAATGTATAATTTATTCTTATAAATAAATAAAATGAAAAAGAAGATTTTATTTAAATTTTTCAATTCTTCAAATTTCAACAAAAAATTAAGTTTTTTAGAAAAATTTAAAAAATCACCCGAATCTAATTGAGAAATTATAAATTCAAAAATGAATTTTATATTATTAAATTATATCTCTAAATTTTACTATTATTAAATATATTTTTTTTTTGAATTTGTATATGAAAAATTGTTCATTTGGGAAAATTTTATTTTTATAAATATAAGTACTTTACAAAAAATAATTCATTCACTATTAATATGTATCATTTGTATAAATCAGATATAAAAAATTTAAATATAGTAATTAAAATTTATATTACAATTCTTAATTCATATGTTATAGTTATCAAAATTAAATATTTATAACAAAAAAAATTTGTTTCATAGAAACTCAGTGTTGCGTGTAAGATATGTCAACTAGGTGTTACATTTAATGAATTAAAAGTTGATGTTCTAAGTTAATAATACCAAGTTGTTGTTATTTGTAACATTTGAATATACATTTCCATGATAAATGATTTTTTAATTATTCCAATTTAATATACAAATGAAAATATAATTTAATTTATTTGAGAAAAAACGATGCCTAATGACATTGGGTATTACATTATACCCCACCTAAAATGATTTTTCCCTAAAAATTAATCCCCCGGGTATAAAATGACAATACATATGCTTCATTATATAATCATGTTTACATGTAACATCCTCAATATGGTAAATTATCAACAAAACATTGAAAAGGTGAGTTGTCTTGTTTCATAGACCTTTCTCTCACCAATCCCGAATATCTATTTTTTATTATTCCAAATAATGATCTTACCCTAGCAGAATGGACTATGGGTTCAATACATGTTAATGGTCAAGTATTTAACCCACTAAGAGAGATATATTGAGCACATCATCGATATAGTAGATATATGGAGGAAGTATGAATATATAGGCTACCATACAGATATGATAATGAATTTAAATGAGAATGATATACCTAGGTATTTTTTTCCATTTCATCTCAAATATTATAACATTCTTCTATGGTGTGATTCATAGAGAAAGAATTTCGAAAATGTGAAAATATATATCACACCATTTGTTATCATCATGAACATTATTCAGAAATTTAGATACCTGGAGATGTTACTGAATAGTTCTAACCATCTTGACCATTTCTTCATAGATCTTAGGTCTCAATATCTTTTTCACACCATCCTTATCATATAATGTTATAACTATACATTTTATCCCATATTGTTCATTATGAGGTTCCATTTGAAATCATGGCTGAAATATATTATAGTTATAAAACTGAACTAGAGGATGGTGTTGATCCGAACCACCCTTGAAACAGAGAGACTGGGATCTAAAAATTTTCTCTAGGGTTTTAATTATTATTTCAAACTGAACATATGTCCGAGGATGATAAGAAGTGTTGATAGATTATTCTATTTTAAATTATTTCTTATGAACTCCCCAAAAATTTGATTTGATTTCATTATCCTGATAAGATCATATAAAATGTGGTACTCTATGAAACATTACCATTATCTTAATGTAAATCTTATAAAGAGAATCTATTTTTATGTCTTCTATAGTAGAGATTAAGTGTGATGACTTCATAACACGATTAACTACCACCAATGTATAATTAAACATTTTTGATATATTGGGTAGTCCAATGAAAAAATCCTTAGAATATTACTACCATTCCTATTGTGGAATGGGAAATGGATGTAATATTCCGTTTGGATTTTATCATTCATCATTAACATTTTATCATATCAAGTACCAAGATATAAATTTTTTGATATCCTATTTCATAACATTCAACCATATGTATCCTTTCATGTCCATATATGTATTCATACTTCTAGGAAGAATAGATAATCATGAATATTGAGCTTCCTATAATTGCACCATGTTAAATTATTGTGTGGAAGGAACACATACATTTCTCATGACCCCTATCATTCTATCATGGTCAAGGACAAACATAGGAATGTTCGTAACTTTATTTTGAAGCTCTACATAATCCTTCGACAGCTCTTTAATCATCATATAGACCAAAGGTTGAACATTCATTTCAGAATGATAATATTTTATCCATCATTTTGAATTTCTAGAAACAACCAATTAAAATTCATAACATTGGATAATTTTTTATCCAAGCTATGGAGAAGCAAACACGATCTTCACGACTCAAATAATAATCTCCTTGTCAAATTACCATGGTTTTAATGTATTGAGCATTCATAATCATTTATCAACTCTAACCATCTTCACTTTTAAATGTTAAACTACATCTGGTTGAATATATATTTTATAATTTTATGATCGGTATATATATTATAGTTTTCTTCATAATGAAAATACCTCTATATATTTTATGAAAAACACACCACTTCTAACTACAAATATTGATCTCGGTAAATTTTACCATGAATCATCAACTACTATAAGTAATAAGCATTAAACATGTTACTCTACACAAGAACACATCCAATACAATCCTAGATGCATCAATATGGATTAAAAAACCTTCTCTATTATATGGTAATTTAAGAATATGTGCACTGAATAAACATTACTTATTTTCTCAGAAATTCTCCTCACATTCATTTATTAAGAGGAACAGGACACCCATCCATGTAAAAATGGATAGAGGAGTAGATAGTTGTGAGGAATTTTCTACAAATCGTCAATAAAATCCTTCTAAAAAATTGTTATTGATCTTAGTCACTGTAGATGGTTTATCCTAGAATTCATTTTCCTCCATCTATAATCGATCTTATTCTATACTGTATATTGGGATTATAAGTTCCAAAAAAATGAACATTTTACATTAAAAATTCACACTTTTTAAATGTTTCATATAGTTCCACCTTCAATAGGGTCATTAGTTCAATTCTTAAGTGATCTTCATTCACATACCATATCTATTAATAAATAATAATATAATCTAAAATGTTTAACACAAACTAATAGATGTAATATCTGAAAACTATATTAACTATATATATGAATATAGAGTTGGAATAAGTAAAAAAAGATACTAATATATATTCATAGTGTCCATACCTTGTACAAAATGATGTCTTGTGTATATCCTCCTTCTGGATCCTCAGTTGCTGATATCCATTACAAATTTTATTCTGGGAAAATTTTTAAAATCCGTGTAGTTGATCCAAAAGATCATCAATAAGGGGAATGCGATACTTGTTCTTGATTGTGATCTTGTTCAACTACAAATAATCAATTTAGTGTTTCATTGATCATACTATATTTTTCACAAATGAACCAGTAAGTATGTAGGTGAAACATATGAAAAAATTAATACCTTATCACGCTTTCTTGGATTTTATTCTTCAATTTCTAAACTCAATAAAGGAAATTATATAACGAGTCATTGAAATTGTAATGGAAACAAGGATACATTCTATTGAAAAATCAACATATTGTTTTGGATGAGGTCTAGGAAAAACATTTGTAAGTACATCCAAAAATTATAGAATAATTGAAATTTCATCAATGATGATTTTTTCACCAAAAATAGGATATAGATATCCATTTTAAATGGGTATCATGACCCATACACTAGATTTAATCTCCACAGGAAGTAAAATCATATCATCATATTTCCTGTTTAACAGGAGATGGTTTAAAATATATTATGTAACTTCCCTTCCTTTAATTTGGTTTTTATAATTTTTGCATAGAAACCCATCACATTCCTATGAATACATCAAAATCAACCAAATGATTAATTCCATGATTTTCAAGAAGCAAATTCCCACAAACATCAACAAAAGATGAATAATTCACATGGGAAGAAATTATATTACCATCAAGGTTATGAACTTCTAATTCAACATCTAATTGTTATGACTGAATATTATCACCCTCAAAAAATTCATTAGATATGAATTTTTGGGTAGATCCAGAATCATATAAGTCATTTTAAGTTTTGTGGTTTATGTAATGTTTACCTTTCATCACATCGTTATTGCACCCTTCATCAAAAATAATGATTGCATGAGAATTCCACTTATCAATCAACTTAATAATTTTCTGATGTTGATCATCAACCCCAACCCTTGGATTTCGACCTTAATTTTCATATTTCTCATTCCCCATACACTTTTAGAAACAAAGAAGAGGAGATAAATTATTTGTAGATTAATCTTCATTAGCATTTTGAGCTAGCTTATTCCCATCATTATAAAAACACATTTCTTAGTGACCATTATTTCGACAAATAAAACATTTATTATACCCCTTAATAATGAATCCTCTATTGTTATACACACATTAATATCATAAAGGAAAAACTCATCTTCATGTCTCCATGGTTTTAAGAGTTTACTTTAATCTCTATTTTCATTTTCTTATCAAAACCATGATGTAGATACATGACTCAACTTATACTTCAACCTTGAATTCGTATCACACTATCACATTGTAGCTTCTAGTGTTTCATATGGCCATCACCCTCTTGAGACATTGCGTTAATCAAATGTAGAACATATCAAAATTAATTTTTGTTTGGATGATATTTCCTTCATAATTACTCATAACTCTGATTAAATTATACCCATTGATACCAAAAAATTCATCATCACATTTCATTAACACATGGTCCAATTTCTCCATCATATGATGATGAATGTGAGGAAAGTAAATATTGAAAAATAATTTCTCAAACTCATCCAAATCTATTTATTTAATCTAAATTTCATACCTCGTAATATTGATTATAGTCCAAAATTGTTCGTCTTTACATTATAAATGATAATCAACCAAAATTATTTTATCACGATCCAAACACTGGAGAATGGGGAAAATCATTTCATTAGTACAGATCCACTTTTTGTAACAAGTGGAGTAGAAGACCCACTAATATAAGTTATATTTTACCCCATGAATGTCTCAATTGAATGTATTTTCCTCCTTTTCTCATTACAATTTCCAACATGATTCATATCATGAGATATTAGGGTGAGAAAAACAATGGTATTTTTCATTATCACTTCCAATGCAATTGGTTTCTCGGGAGTGAAATCGTTGCATGTTCTATCACAATCACCCTTAACTTGATTATTTTAATTCCAACCATGGAATTAAACTAAAACTCAAATATTAAGAAATTGTTATTGCTTTGAGGAACCACATAATTATTAAATATTTCTTATAGGATGTCTAAATGATGAAAAATTTTATAATCATTTACACCTTAGTGTTATCCTAGGTTTTTAATATTCATCTTCTTTATAAGATATTTATTTTTTATTATGAAGAGTTTTTATATTCCTAATGCATGCCCCTTAGGAGGGTCAGACTAGGTGTGCAGCAAGGCCATTTTTTATGTAAGCAATTACCCTAATTAAGGACCCAAACTTTTTTTCAGTGTTTTTACCCCTAGGTACATTTGTGCCAAATCCACATCCACTTTTAGTATCCATATATGTTTGTATTTAATGGAATGTAATCACTATATCCTTTAAAATAATTCTAGGAAATTTCCATTTACTTTTCACTATCCATATAAATATACCTATATATGACGTTGTATTTATCAAGGAGGTTTTCTCATAATATCATCCAACAGTTATCTATACCATTCCAATAAAATCAAATATAATGGACCATTATTTTCATAAATTAAATAAAGATTACATTTATGCAATACATAAAGAATTATATCAATAGATTCCAAAAGACCAAACTATTCTTGTTCATTTGGAAACATGGAAAAATATATAATGGTACCTAAATGTTAAAAATCATCTACCACTATGTTCTATCTCACTAGAACCCATCTTAGACACCTCAATAATGAAAAATATCTAAATAACCTAGGGGGTGTATACATAAAATTGTTGAGATCAGATTCTTAGTAAGGGTTAACATGGGATATATGTAAGCAAGATGATGAGCATAAGGGTATGCGAACATGATCATGCAAATTGATGATAATTCCATTGATATCAATGATTGTAAACATGAATCATGTCATAATGGATATAATTTCATAATACATGATTCATATGTAAATAAAGAACATTATCCATTAAAGAATAACATAAGAATTAAACATTGAATTTTGGAAGACACATAATAATATATAATTCTTTTTTAAGTAGTATAGGCATTACTATTAAGGTAATCCTAGTTGAGTAAGTCCTTCAAAAAATCAAGGACAGTCCCTATTCCATCAATATATTAATGAGATGAGTTCACTCATAGTTCCATCCTAGTAATACTGAATCGAGTTCACTAATCATTCCAATAATGTATATATCATGACATAATCATTATCAAATTAATTAGAAACATATATTGGCCCACCAATCTAATAATGAAATCATGCATACATGTTCCACATGATCATAAGTAATAATAACATAACCCATGAACTGTAATGGGTTTTATAAATATGTAATCATATCATTACCTATAGAGAAAGATTGGTTTAGTCATTATTTCGACATTAACAGAACCTGTGGAATAAATCTTGTTTCACAATTATATATCCCAAGAAATAGAAATGAGTTTAATAAACACAATTACATCAATACAAATTCCACTTATAAAAAGAATATTAATTGAAATATTGAATAATTTTACCATTAATGCACCAGTAACACCAACGGATTTTATCTTAGATGGTAAATAATTTTTAATGATCTTTTAAATACTTTTTTTAAAAAAAATATACTTTATTCTATGAAAATCACTTTTAAAAAAATAAAAAAAATTATAAAATATTTATCATTGAAATAAAGTTTAAATATTATAATGGAATATTTGAAAATAATAAAATAATTTAAAATAATTTTTCCTAGAAAATTAGGGAAAAAATCGGCATTTGAGTATATTTTTTTAATTATATTGATCTACTCCGAGGCTACACAAAATGAAGGCATGTGATTCTGAGGCCCAGAGAGCCCGAAACAGAATTTTGAACTTTTTAAGGTAAGTTTAGTAAATGTGTGGGTGTGAAATTCTATCTTTTGAACTGGTGCTCGAATTGAGATTATGAGGGAACTGATGGATTCAAAGCACTTATATTCTCTTAATAGAAGCATTAATTTCACCATCATGGGTTAGACGAGAAATATAATTTTTGGACTTTCAGAAAAAAAATCATAAAATAACTAGAAGTTGTTTTAGTATTTCTTTAAAACCATTGAGCGAAGGTGGCAAGGATGTAGAGATTATTTGTCCTTAAATGAAGGTCATTAAATTTACTTTTATACTGGTTGTATAACAAGAATGCATTGTTAATTAATCAGTTAATTAATGAACCACATTAATGACCTTAAAGTGAAACTATTTAACTCAAAGAGAAATTCAATTTTTTTTGCGGTGGGGATTTCAAAACCATGAGAGAAATTATTGATGAAGTGTCTGTGACAACATACACTAAAAAATATATTATTTTTGATGTTTCCCTTTGAGGAATCGATCCAGTGGTTGATGAGAATAGATGAACATCGAATGAAAACACATGCAGATCTTCTTCTTCTTTCAAAATAGTTTCCAACAAAATAAATGTACGGGGTTTAATTGTTTATATGTTTAAAAGACTTCATTTCCTCATTCATGAAATATTCGAAGAGCGTGGATCAACCATCTAATGAGTTTATCAACAATTCATTCATTCTTATAGATTTTTGTTGAGGGAAAACTGATTTGGTTTAATCATTATCATGACTTGAATGATTCCTTCCCATGATAAAACACTAATGCAAAGGTCGTGGGCGAAACTGGTCAAGGCATGGACCCTTTGTCGAACTTGTTCTTAGTGGGTTTTTAGAGGCAGATCAATGAACATATCATTAATGTGATTTTGAGTTTCATTCAGAGATGGAAGTTACCTGGGAGGCCATTTAGGTGCAGAAGAGAAATAAAATAGACTAGTGGTGAACCTCTAGAGGCCCTCGGAAGCACCCACTGGCATGGCGACGCTAATAGCCGGAGGCAGTGGCTGGAAAATCCTACCAAGATGGGATGACAGTTCTTGAAGTCACTAAAATTGAATGATCCATAGAGATATATTCCATGCATATTAGAATAGTGCAACGTCGAAGATCCAGACAAGGAGATGAGCGGGCCAGTCGGGCAGATTAGCTAAAGCATAACGGCCGGCCCAGCCAATCGTTTTGTAAGACAGGGCGGTGCCCCACCTGCATTGACATATGTGAGAACATTCCCTCATGTAGCAAAGGATTGAAAGTTAGTCAGACCCACCGGCTGTGGCCAGACCCCGAGTGGGGCTGGACCCGATAGCCAGGCCAGACTTGCAAACCAGTTCAAACCCACGAGCTGTGTCAGACCCAACAGGTGCCATTGAACTATATCAAGAATATCTCACAAACCATGTGTCCAATTGATGTTCTGTCCATGGAGTTGAGAACCTAGGGAAGAGAAGATAATTTAGAGATAATCCACTTTGTATTTGGAGAATGTTGGAGTACGACCAGGTTGTATTGAACCCAAATCCAACAGGGCCAACAATACTAAAATTATTATAACTTATAGAAGAAGCTTATGATTGACGCACCATCTATTGAGTTAGAACACATATGACATGGTGATTGTTTTAGATACTTCTATGTTGTAATTTATGGTAGTTTTTGTATGAATGATGTTTTGAGCTGAAGAATCTATGGAACTCAAGCTCACCATGTGCTGGAACCCTGTGGCTGGCAATCAATTGAAGAGAGACCCTTTGTGGATCAGCATCAGAGACTAACGACCCTATGTGGATCAAATAAGTACAACCATGTGTTGATCAGTAGTAGCGTGACCCAAGAAGGATATCCATAGAGCATCTTGTCATGGATCAGTGACTAAATCCTTGTGTGGATAGATGACTTACGACCCTATATGGACCACCAGTAGCGTGACCCGATGAGGACCATCCATAGAGCGGCCCGTCGTGGATCATCGACTTACGAACCTATGTGGATTGATGACTTACGACCCTGTGGGGATCGATGAATTATAACCATGTGTGGATCAGTTACATATGACCCTGTGTTGATCAGAAACAATACGACTTCTCCTAATTCAGCTATGGAAATTCTAAATAGAATATTATGATTTAGCATTATGAATAATCAACATTTTTCATATTCTTTATGTTATATCCCAATTGTGGGTTGTCTATTACATGGTTCATTGTGATTGGGATCATTCTTTGTGGTCATTCCATTTTTGTTTTTCTAAGAGACCTTGGGTGTCTCGAGATATTAATGGGTATCATTGTACTCACCCCCACACAGGATTTTCCTGCACCTTGTTGTGTCTTGTGGAGATGATGAATATCTATGAATGAGATTTGGGATCTAGGACTAGATGGTGTAAGGATGTGATCGGTTATTGTGGAAATCCTTATAATGAGGTGTACTTACTATTCATATAGGATCCTTGTTAAACAACCTTAGGATCTATTTTCCTTTTTTATATAATTTCATTTAGTTGGTGTTGTATACTGTCCAATTCTGATTTAGTTGATACATTTTATTTTAGTTGTTATACTACATGGTTTGATCTTCTTTTTTACCCAGTCTGTGTGTCTCCATGTTTAATGGAAATAACTTCTCATTTTAGGTATATGCCTTTCCAGTGGTAGTCGCCAACCCCTGACCAATAGAAGGCAGGATTCAGTTATTCACGGTATGGGCCCTGGGGGAAGTGTCGTGAAAAAGTGGTATCAGAGGAATTGGTTCTACCGAATAACTAAGACTCTGATATTTTCAATGAGACAATAGTTTTAAGTGCATTGAATATGATTTTTAGTTCGAGGAGTCTTGTGTTGGTGTGGTGGTTGATGTATCAATACACCAAGACCATGAGTTTTGATTTCCATGTCAATACAAGAAAACTTTGTTTGTGTGTTTTTTGAAAATTTTATTCATATGATCTATTTTGAGACTGCTCTCCGTGTATAAATTCTTCACCCTGGAACATTTGTTTCTTTACATAATTATGCCACGTAGACAACCATCTAAAGTTCTATTGAATGTTCATGATGACGGTCCACTAAGCAATGATGCTACAATGGATGTACCTCTTATGGAGATGGATCCTTTGGGTGGTTTACCAGTATCCCCACTACCAGTAGAGTAGAAGATTCAACCAGCCCCACTGGCAGACAGTCCATGCTGACTTAGCATGCTGCACATGTTCTAGCAATATAGCCCTCCTAGGTTTCGAGGCTAGACAGGTCCACATGAGGTTTAGGATTGAGTGGAGGATGTGGCTAGAGTTTTCCTCCTAGTTGGGACTCCAGAAGACCAGATGTTGATCGTAGCTACTAGTATCTTCTAGGGAAAAGTTGGGAGATGGTGGTTTCTGATGCTCAAGTTTCACGATGAGGCAACCCTCACCTGGTTGGACATTATGGGCCTCTATAGGGAATATTTCATTCCAGAGTCTCTTCACTATGTTAGTATTCCAAAGCACCTACACTTATAGAAGGAATACCCGAAAGCATCCTGGAACATGATTAGATTAACTAACCTCTATCAGTACTCCACTAACATGGTACACGACCCTTTCTTTAGGGCCCTTATATTTGAGATGGGTCTCTGATTGAGATTATATAATTGATTTTATCTCTCAAAATACCGATGAGGGTAGGAGTTCTAGAGAGAGAACTATTGGAGGAGATATTCCTAGCTAAGCAGGCATCGATAGCAGGAGCCACCACCAAAGGATACATAGTCGAGTCATCTCCAGTTGGTAGTAGGTCGATGACACAGAGGCCCAAGTGGGATAGAAATTATAGTGGATGAATCTAGGATTTAGTATCATAGGTGTAGAGATCACAGGGTAGAAGAGGTCAGCATAAGAGCAGATCATGCTACTCATGTGGCAGGTAGGGTCACTTGGCCCATAAATGACCGACCCACCGCACCAAAATCATTCGATGGTTGAGGGAATCCCATGGCAGAGATAGATGTTCGATCAGGGGGGTCCATAGGGTTGTATATGTGGTAGTGGAGATCTCCATATAGCATGTGGCATGTAGAAATTTGAGGTTCTACCGCCACTAGCTCCTGGTGGTCCACACCGACTATAGGGAGCAGGTGGACATGGATAACCTCAGCATCAAGAAAATGTGGCCTATGACCACAGCTCTCCAGAGATGATTCGAGGTACAATATGTCTCTACTCCTTCTAATCTGTATTCCTTATAGACATAAGTTCCATTCACTCCATTATTGTCACATCTCTCATTCGGAGCTCAGAGATTCTGGTGGAGTCATTGGCTCTATCATTATCATTATGGACTCCTATGGGAGAGAATTTGATGATTACATAGTTGTTCCGGAAGTGTGAGAATACTCTAGGAGGTTAGGCCTTTAGCCAGGATCTCCTATTAGTAGTGTCGAGGCCTTACGATTTCATCTTGTGTATGGAATGGCTATCCACTTTCCATGCTCAAATGGATTATTTTAGGTGAAAAATGTTGTGTGTCTGTGAGGATGGGACCAATTTTTTCTTCATCAGTGATAAGGGATCCATTTCAGCATATGATGGACATTCTCAAAGGAGGTGGTAGTCGATCCATCTTCAATTGGCTAGCCTAACCCTTGGAGAAGTTGACAAGATAAGTCCAAGCTATCCTGTAGTTGAGGGGAAATATATTGATGTCGTTCATGATGATGTTCTTGGATTACCTCCTCACGTAGAGGTATACTTCTACCTCGACATATACCCTAAGACAATACAAATATCTTCAAGATCATATACGATGGATCTCACAGTGCTTCGGGAGTTGAGTGTACATCTGTAGGACTTGTAGGGGAGGGGTTCAAAAGGACCGATGGTACCCCATGGGCATCCCATATTTGGTTCTCCAAGAAAGAAGATGGGTGTTGAGTCTTTGCATGGACAATAGGTTCCTGAACTAGCTGACTATGATGAAAACGTATCCACCCTTGAGGATTGATGATATCATTGATCTGGTGAAGGGAGATCAACAGTTTTCAAAGATAGATATCATATCTTGCTTTCATCTGATTAGGGAATGATATGTGGATATACCGAAGAAATCATTCAGATGCGGGTATGGACACAATGAATTATGGGTGATGCCTTTCAACACGACCAATTCCCCAATACTGTTCAAGGGAATCATGAATAGGATTTTCCAGCCTTACCTCAATTGCTTCATGGTGGTGTTCATTGATGACATCTTGGTTTTCCCAGTTTCAGAGGAGGAGCACACCACTCATCTACATATATTTGTGGATACGCACTAAGAGAACCACATTTTTGGTATGTTATCAAATTTCTAGTTCTTGATATGAGAGGTCCACTTTCTGGTGGACGTTATCTTAGAGGCTAGAGTTTCAGTGGATCTAGAGATGGTAGATTCAATGCTTTCTTGGGAGCAACCCAATACTCTAAATGAGGTGTGGAGTTTCCTGGGGTTATATGGGGACTACCAGATATTCATACCTAACTTTTCTCTAGTAGAATCACTCATGTCATCTTTAACGAAGAAGGGATATCCCTTCATGGTGACAAATAGATTATAGAAGAATTTCCAAGAGCATAGTTGTAGACTTACATGTTCCCCCATCATGAGAGTACTAGAATAGAACATTGGGTATGTAATCTACGGTGATGAGTCAAGGATCAAACATGGATGTGTCCAAATGTTGGAGCGAGCTGTGTTCTCAAACGACTCATGATAGATTAGACAGCATTAGAAGAACTAAGCTACCCATGACCTAGAGTTAGCTGTAGTTGTCTTTACATTGAAAAAGTGGAATCACTACTTGATTATTGAACTATATATTGACTAGCTTGATCACAAGAGTCTCTGTTATATATTCTCATAGGACCAGAACCTGCGACAGTGGCGATGGATGGAGTTCTTTCGGGACGATGACATTGAGATAGTCTATCCTCCATGGAAGGGAAATGTTTTGGAACATGCACTCAGTAGGAGGTCTGGTTTACATTTTTTGAGTGAGGTGACATAGAAGAAAGCCACAATGTAGTTATCCTTCATAGATAGTGATGGAGTGGCTTACCTCAAGTCTATGGCAGTCTAGACCCCAATCCATCAGCCAGTCGGGGAGGCATAGGAGGGGACGTTTAATACAAGACACGGCATGCTCAAATATACTCTGGACAACCTATTAATGGATTATCTGATGGTGGGTGTGCACCATCATTTTTAGAGGACGAACCATGGTACCAAGGACACTCTGAGTGGAAGTGTTGAGGGAGTTCCACTAATCCCCTTTCACAGAACATTCTAGTGTGGAGGAAATGTACCATCACCTATGATGTTTTTACAGGAGGCCAGGGACGAAGAATGTTGTGGCATAATTTGTTTCATTATACCTCAAATGTTAGCAAGTAAAGGTCGGACATCAGGTTATTTTATGCTTTGCATAGCCACAAGAAGTTCCACAATGGAAGTCATATGGAATCTCCATGGACATCGTGACAAGGTTACCGAATACGTACATGGGACACAATTCCATTTGGGTGATCACTGACTGACTCACCATGTTGACCCAATTACTACCCATCCAAGAGAAGGTATTAACAGAGGTCTTGGAACGCCTCTTTGTTCAAGAAATAGTAGGACATCACAGGGTTCCATTGATGATCATCTCAGATCGCGATGCTCCTTTTACATCTTGGATGGGGAAGGGATTGTTGGAGGCGTTCAAGACTAATGTAAGAACTAGTATCTTCTTTTCAGGTATGGTTTCCATATTCAAGATCTTTTTTAGAAAAGCAGTAATTACTAGAAATTTCTAAAGTATTTTTCGTGTACTTTATGAGTACATCTAGTGTATTGGGTCACCGGAGGAAGCTGTGTTCTAGTACTGTGATGGCCACACACATGACCAAGTGGGGGTGACCTGGAGGGCACATGAAGAGGAGTACAGATAAGGCAAGTACATGTAATGTACTTTAGAAGTACACATTGTGTATTTTGTTTTTTTAACATTAAAAGTACCAAGATCACATCTAATTTCCAAAAACATCTTCTTCTAGGTTTCGATCAGCTAAGAGATTAGGTACTACCACGATATTCCTTCGAGCCCCCAACCAAGCATCCAAGATCTGATTCCACGGCCATCAATTGCGTTGGGATAACCTCAATGAGCTCTATCTTCTGTTTAAGCTTCATTTACAAATTTCTCCTTCTTCTCAAGTTAACCTATGTTGAATGTTTTAGATGTTTTTGGTGATCTTCGGTGTTCTATGGTTATTCAAGCCCTATGACTCAAATATATTGATCTCTTAGTGTATAGGTAGGTTTTTTGTTCCTTTTTGTTGAATTTCATTGAGTTATATGTGAAATTTTGTCCAATACCCCTGAACGGGGTACTGTGTGTTTACCGTTTAACCATGTTAATGTCCTACTATGATGGTATGTGTAAAAAGAGGTTAATTGGATGTGAAAAGGGTTGTTTTCAATGCTTTGGATGAGGTTTCCCATGCATGTTCTATTTACAGCCGTTTGGTCATGTTTACCTGTTGGGATTCCTTGATGTTTTCCATACCTAGTACTATATGATGGAGTTATTATATTATCTGATGTGCTTGATATGTTTTAGACTTTTTATAAAAGTTGTTATTGAGGTTTAATTAGGATGAATTGCATTTCAATGCTTTTTTGACTAATGCGGGACATAACAACCTGGTGTAGTAGACTATAAGGGGAATGGACCATGTTATCTTCCTCAAAGAGTCTTTGACAATTTTGGACTATAAGGGGAATTTACAATGAGAGCTTCCTCATAGAGTATTTAATCACTTTGTGCTATAAAGTGGAATTGACTATGTGAGCTTTGTCAGAGATTATTTATCTATTTAGGCTATAAGGGGGATTGACTGTGAGTGCTTACTCGTAGATTAATTATTATATTTTCCTAATATGAACCAAAGGGGTAGACTGTGTGTGCTTCTCATTGGGATTCTTGAGTTTCTTGGTAGGATCAGAGGGGATAGGATGTGAGTACTTCCTAGAGGGTTAATTTTTTTTGTTTTACTACATGATGAAATTTTTACATAATATATAAAAACTGAATTCTTGAAATAGTACGATTGGTTTCTGCTGAGTACTTCTTTGTTACTGATGTTATACATATTACCAACCATATATATATATATTCACTGACTGTTAGGAATATATCTCATTGTGGTTTCCTACTGGGATTTAGTCTCACACCCTTCTTCGGTCATGCTTTTGGGCCAAACCGAATATATTGTTGCAGGTATAGATAAGGGCAAGGAACCTTCTACTTCAGGTACTTGATTTTCTATGGAGCTGGAGAGAAAGGGACCAAGCAATGGCTTGCGATGCTGAGGATTTTTTTACTTATTTAATTTTGTACTTGGGGTTAGTATTGTTGTATTCCAGCGTTGTGATTTGTTTGGATGCTTCCTAGACATATACATCATGAATTATTCATAAATATATGTCTACTCTAGTTTATTATCATCCAGTCTTCTACTGTTTACATTTGTATGGATTATTCATGCTTTTGCATTTGAGATTTCTTTCTTTATCTCTGTTACTCTACAAATGAGGGCATAGTTTACCCCACTATCACACTTATGTCCCACACTACTAGTCGGCAGCCTCTCTCATTCAGGGAAATGTGCATGAGGCCATGTGACCAACCGTGTACAGGGTGACTCTTAGTGGTTTTCGGAACCGGGACATTACAATGTGGTCTCAGAGATATTCATTTATCTTGACATATTATTATGAGCCTATAGATATGGATAGGGAGAAACAAGTACTTGGTAATAAGCTATACCTAGGAGTTGTTACCCCGTGTATAGGTAAATTCAAATTTTCCTCGTATTGCAATTTTTTTGGTTTTTCAATTTAACCATTGATTTGATTTTCACCGTTGGGTGAATCACTTGTATAGTGCAATGGGGTTATTGAGGTTCTATTTAAGTGGAAACCTGTTGAGATGACAGTATGACATATCATGCATCATATAGGCACTGGATAAGGATCACATGTCTTGCATTCTTGCCATGCCATCTATGGTGCATTAACAATTTCATTTTGTTGAGATCGGTTTGTGCTAGATATTCATGTTGTTGTGATAGATGTCATTATAAAAATACCAGCTATTAGATAGGGTATTGTTTGTATAAGGTTTTTTTGAAAGAACTCTAGACATTGGTTCATTAGGTATTATAGACCCTCATGGACTGGAATTTGGTGGATCATTTCCATTTTGATCTTGTAATAAAATTTATAAAATGAAAAGATTTTTTTCGTGGGGTGTATGGGCCATCAAGGATCGGAATTTGGAACATTGATGTACTTTTTAGTGTTTTTATTTTCCTTGGCGTATGTTTTGAGGCTTACTGTCTAGGAATACATAGAATACACGTCCTGTAGTTTTTACTACATGCCCTGTGTTCATCTATTTGGGAAGAGAAATATTTTTCTTAAGTACATGTTCTATACCTTATATACACACTGTGTAATCTCTAACCGTGTCATAATATGGGTGGGAAGTGACATAGGATAGGTAAATTCTTATTAGAACACATTGTGTACCAGTTGTACACGCCTTGGAATCTTAACCCTATGTCCAGCCATGTGACTAACAACACAGACAAAGAAATATTACGTTATACACGCCGTGCGTTTTACAAACACACCGAGTGGTGTAATCCTGGAATTCGGCCATGTAAATAAAAACACAGTTTGGTGTTATCATTCCTATTACATGCTGTTTCCATATGGCACATTCCTTGTAGTGTCAGCCGAGTATCCAACCATGTCACAAACTCTACGGGTCGGTAATGTTCGTCCAGTACATGCACGGTATGGATCTAAAATGCCATGAAATCTCATTTTAAAGAGAACCGTGTGGCTTATCCATGTTGAAGGACATAGGCTGGGGAAGATAATTCTATTACAATCCATGTGTAAGGACAACCTCCCATGTG
The DNA here is from genome assembly GCA_963277665.1 of Viscum album. NCBI lineage: Eukaryota > Viridiplantae > Streptophyta > Magnoliopsida > Santalales > Viscaceae > Viscum > Viscum album. Next base: position 1,499,269,873 of record OY728122.1, on the reverse strand, counting down.
TTTGGGGTGTTACATGACAAGTTCTTGAAAAAGTATATTCCCATGTGAATAGCTGAAGTGAACATTCCATGTAGATGTTATATACACCGTGTAGTCTTTTTTTTTTGTAAAACATGAATGTTTTCATTATCTTGATCTCTTCTTATGATCCCAGTTTTCAATACATGATAATTTTTTTTCTAATGTGTGCGCTTGACCTTGCAAAGTCATACCACCAAGACGGCCTACGGATTCCCGCCAAGTACATGGCAATGATCATACACTGGATATGGGTGATCGGGGACTGCCGAATGATTCTGTAGTAGTGCCAGTCTTGGAACCAGCAGTTATACCTAACACTGGTGTCAATGCATAGTTCTAGGAGGTCTTTTTGAGGATGATGCAGAACATCCAAGGAGCACCACCTCTTGCCCCGTCGATGGTAGAATTGACAGGGGTCATTCAGTAACAAAATCCTCCCACATTCATAAGGGATAGAGGAAGTCAGGCTACAGAGTCATGGATAATAGACACATTGACGATATTTGAGCATCTGTAGACACCTCTAGAGAGGTTGTCCAATATCACTTTTTGCATTCTTCGGGATTCCTCCAAGAGATGGTGGGATTTGATCTCAGAGGTAGGACACCAGTTGATTATGGATTGTGATTATTTTTAGTGCACCTTCTATGATTACTTATACCCAGATATGTAGAGTTTCGATCAATCCCGAGAGTTAATGAGTTTGGAGCAGGGTACTCTTTCTATTTTGGAGCATTCCTCTCGCTTCACCTACGTGTAGCTCCTTACACCATTTCTATTGGGAGATTAGTTGTTCCTCGCATAGAAGTTTAAGTATGGTCTCAGGCAGGACATATTATCTTAGGTGAAAATCTTCTTGTTGACTTCGCAATCTTCTATAGTCAAACATGCACTAACTGCCGAGTGGAATTTGCGGGATTCTGGAGATGTGATCCAGGGCGGTTCAACATCTAGAGTATGTGCTTTGCCAACTGATAACAGGAAGCGTTGTAGGGATACTGCATGGGGAGATCAGAGTAGGTGGGATTCATCTTCTGGTAGTTAGGTGGTAAGCTACCTGTGTGGGAAGAGCATGCAAATGAGGCCACATTGCACGAGAGACCAAGTGGAGTGCTGATCTTTCATCAATATGGGTCATCTCCAGCACTTCTATTATATCTTATCACCAGCATCTCTTGACAAGGGTTCTTCTATGACTCCTCGTTTTGGGGAAGCACCACAAGTTTCCCCCCAGCTGGGAATGTGAGATCCTTGGGACGTTCAGGCCGAGGTGGAGGACGTGTCCGTGATAGATGGTCTCCAGGTATTCAGTGACAATGGGGTGGATCAACTCAGGGTGGTCAGGCAGGATTGTAGGGTTTCCATATAGGTCATACTTTTGCGGTGGAGCGGACACAACAGGAGCATGATCCAAGAACCTCTAAAGTTAGAGGTATTATCAGAGATTCCTAGGTTTTAGCTATTGATTTTTTTTGAAACAGGGGCTTCCCATAGATTTATATATATTGTTGTTGTGGAGAGCCTTTGGCTCAGCAACTTTTCTCTTGCTGATATCATGATATTGGACACTCCATTGGGGACTATAATGGATAATGTACATATGTGCAAGGATTTTCCTCTTGAGGATGGTGGGTGTCACTTAATATGGGACCTTTATTTCTTAGAGATGACAGGTTATGATGTCATTTGTGGAATAGACAGGTTACTTCCCTTACCGGAAGTTTTCGATTTCTATCGTTGAAGGGTGAGTTTCATATCATCATAGGGAGGATCATTTCATTATAAGGGATATTGGGATGTCTAGTCGAGCAGAGCGGGAAATAATGGTTTAGAAGGAGTTACAACTCAAATTTCTATTCTATATCTAGATGACCATGGGTTTTCACAAATGGACATTTCTCTAGTGGTGAATCATTTCATAGATGTCCATCAAGATGAATTTTCAGGTATGACTCTGAAGCATGAGATTGAATTTTCTATTGAGCTCATGCCAGGAGTGGAACCAGTGTCCATTCCTCCTTATATGATGGCTACACCAGAGTTACAGGAGCTCAAGAATCAATTGAAGCAGTTGCAGGAAAAAGGTTTCAAATGAACTAGTACTTATCATTGGGGTTCTCCTGTCTTGTTTGTGAAGAATATAGACGGTTCTATTAGGCTTTGTGTGGATTATCAGAATTTTAACCAATTGTTGGTAAAGAACTGATTTCCCTTACTGAGGATTCAGGATCTATTTAATTAGCTTCGAGGAGCCCTAGTGTTCTCGAAGATTGACTTGAGATCCAGTTATAATCAGTTGCGTGTTAGACCATCATATATACCTATCATAGTCATTCAGAGTAGGTATGTTCTATAAAAGTATATGGTAATGTCTTTCGGTCTCACAAATGCGCTAAAATTTTTCATAACACTGATGAATCGAGTGTTCCATCCGTACTTGGATTCTTTCATGGTGGTCTTTTTGGACGATATCTGGTTGTACTTTCATACTCGACAAGACCGTGATTCCCATTATGAGATCATTTTGAGTACCCTGAGAGAGCATCCATTATATGTTATTCTATTAAAATGACACATTTTGATGGACCATATTCACTTCTTGGGTCATGTTATCTCAGAGACAAGAGTATTAGTAGACCCATAGAACGTGAGAGCAGTAATTTTCTAGGAGCAACCGAAGAATGAATTTGATGTTCATAGTTTTCTAGGGCTGTCTGGTTACTACAGACATTTCATACAGTACTTTTCATGCTTAGCAGCGCCACTGACGAGCCCAGCTAAGAAGGGTACGAAGTTCATGTGGCCAAATTCTTCTGAGTCTGCAATTCAAGAGATGAAAGGAAGATTGACGTCAGCACCGATTCTAGTTTTTCCATAGACGAGAAATAACGATATTGTGTACTGTGATGCTTTAGGTATCAGGATGGGTGTTGTGCATATGCAGGGAGAAGGAGTATTCGAGTATAGGTATCAGCAGTTGAGGCCACATGAGAGGAATTACTCGATGTAAGATCTCGAGTTGGCTGATGTTGTTCCTACCTTATGTTGTAGGGTAAATTATCTTACAGGAGAGCATTAGGTGGTTTTCACTGACCAAAAGAGTCTCAAGTACATCTTCACATAGTGCGACTTGAATTTGAGATAGTGAGGGTGGGTTGAGTATTTTAATTCCTTTGATGACTTTGAGATTGCTTATATGCCAAAAAGGGAAACATAGTGGAAGATGCGTTGAGCATGAGGACTCAGATAAAAGTAGTTCAGGAGGCCAGTAGTGAGTGGAAACTTATGTCTATGTTCTCTGAGATGAATTTTTAGGTGCATGATAGATAGGGTTAGACGTTTCTTTCTTCGGTGGAGGTTATATCTACACTTCTTGATCGAGTGAGAATGAGGCATTTATCAGATTTTTAAGGCCCAATCCTATAAGAAAGCATGTCAGAAGAGGGACATATTACAGGATGGACTATAGATGAGGATAAGATCTTTTGTTTCTAGGGGTGTGTATGGGTTCCAATAGACATAAGCGAGGAGCTGTTCTGGGACTTTAATTCCTATGTTTGCGTAGTTCTTCCTGGTGTGACCAAGATGTATCATGATCTACACCGTTAGTATTCGTGGACAAGTATGAAGAGAGATGTTGCTGGTTTCATGATTCGGTTTTTCACCTATCCGCAAGTGAAGTGGGAGAATCAATGACCAACCGGGCATTTGCAGCAGTTACCAATTTCGGAGTTGAAATGGAAAGATGTTTCGATGGATTTTGCGAAGGGTTTGCCGAGGTCAGCTCGAGGGAATGATGTAGTTTGGGTTTTCATTTTCAGACTCATGATGGTTTCTCAGTTCTTGTCAATCAAGGAGTCCTTCAATGTTGATGATCTCAGAAGGTTGTACATCCTAGAGATAGTATGTCTACATGGAGATACACACTCCATTGTTTCAGATAGAAATACACGTTTTACTTCTCGGGTCTGGCAGGGATTATAGAAGGCCTTGGGTTCCCAGGTACTTTTGAGTACAGCATACCACCCCCAGACAGATGGCTAGTCCTTGCGTATGATTAAGGTGCTTCATGACATGGTTTATACATGAATCCTTGATTTTGGAGGTTCTTGGGAGAATCATATACCTCTTGTAGATTTTTCCTATAATAATTGTTTTCATGCAACTATTCAGATGGCTCCTCGTGAGGATTTGTATGGTTGGCCATGACGATCACCCTTATGATGAATTCTGGAAAAAGAGGAAGCTATGTTGTGACCTCATCTTGTCTAGGATACCACTGAGCTGATAAATTTGATTCAAAAGAGGATGGATATTGTACAATCTCGACAGAAGTCTTATGCTGACCAACGTAGACATCTTCTAGAGTTCGAGGTCAGAGATCAGGTTTTCTTGTGTGTCACACCATGGTTGGGGAATAGGAGAATTAGGAGACAGGTTATGCTTTCTCTAAGGTACGTCGGACCATTTTAGTTGTTGGAGAGAGTTGGGTCGTTTTCCTATTAGTTTCAGTTGTCTTAGAGGTATCGGGCTACACATGAAGTTTTCCACGTTTCTAAGCTATGACGTTACTTCTCAGACTCATATCATGTCTTCCAACCTGTGATGGTTGAGATTGAAGTGGATGCATCTTTTGAGGAGCATCCTATCTTGATTTTTGATGGATGTAAAAAGGTTCTCTATGGATGATATGTTCCTCTTGTACGAGTTCTATGAAAGCACAGGTGAGTACAAGACGAGACTTGGGAGAGGGAGGCTGATGTATTATTGCAATGGCTGGAGCTATTTGAGGTTTCTTCTTCTACGTCACTTTACTAGGTAAATTCGGAAAATAATTTCATTAAGGGGGGAAGTTTGTAAGAACCTTGATCTTTTTGTCAGCTATGTTTTTCATTCATCTGGTCGTTCTTGATACAAATGGGAATTTTGGAAATTTCTAAAGTACACGCCGTGTACATTATGAGTACATGTAGTGTAATGGGTCACTGCATGAGGCTGTGTGCTGGTCGTGTGATGGACAAACACAGGACCATGTTGGGGGTGACCTGGAGGCCACCTTAAGGAGAGTACCAAAATTGAATGTACCAGTTGTGTACTTCAGAATTACACACAGTGTATTTTTTTCATTAAATGTACCGGGGTCACGTCTAATATCTAGAAACACTATATTATAGGTTTCATTCGGCCGAGAGCTCCCATACGGCCACAATCTTCCATTGAGCCACTGATCAAGCATCAGAACTTCGATTAGACTGCTGTTAATTGCATTGGGATTGCCTTGGTAAGCTCTCTCTTCTTCTTGAGCTTCGTTTCCAAATTCCTCCCTCATTTAAAGATATCCAATGTTGACTTTTTTATAAGGTTTTGATGATCATTGGAATTATAAGGTGATTTATGCCCTGAGACTCAGGTATATCGATATCCCAATGCCGAGGTAGGTGGTTTTTCCTTTCTGTTGAAATTCATTGAGATATATGAGCAATTTTGTCTAATACAGTTAACGGGGTATTTTGTGTTTACCATTTTAACCCTGTTAATTTCCTGTTATGATGGTATGTGTAATGAGAGGATAATTAGATGTGAATAGGGTTTCTTGTTATGCTTTGGATGTGTTATCCCATGAATTTTCTGTTTACGGCTGTTTGGTCCAGTTTTTCCATTAGGATTCCTTGATGTTTTCCATACCTACTACTGTAGAATGGAGTGATTATTTTATCTGACATGCTTGATATGTTGTATACTATTTAACGAAGTAGTCCTTGAGGGTTAATTTGGTTTTAATGCATTTCTCTTCTCATTTGACCTACACTGGGTCGTGAGAACCTGGTGTAGCTAACGATTAGGGGAATTGACCATGTGAGTTTCCTCAGAGAGTCTTTGATCACTTTAGACTATATGCAGAATTGACTGTGAGAGATTCCTCAAAGATTGTTTAATCACGTTGGAAAATAATGGGAAATGACTGTGTGAGCTTCTATAAATAGTCATAATCAATATAGGATATAAGGTGAATTGACTGTAAGTGCTTCGTCAGAGAGTCTTTTCATTATCATCGTAATTTGAACCAAATTTGTAGATTGTGTGTGCTTCCCAGAGGGTTTCTTGTGTTTCTAGGTAGGAAAAGAAGGGATATGTTGTGAGTATATTGCAGAGGGTTACCTGTTTGTGTTTTTCTTCTTTATGAACTATTTACTTGATATATAAAAATTGAATTCAAGAAACATGAGGATTGGTTACTGCTAAGTACATCCTTGTTACTACTGCTTTACTTATTACCTTTCATATATATATTCACTAACTATTAGGCACAGATCTTGTGGTGGGTTCCTTCTTGGATTTAGTCTCACACCCTACTTGGGTCATGATTTTGGGCCCAAAAAGATTATATTTTTTCAGGTATAGATTAGGGAATGCACCCTTCTACTTTAGGTACTTATTTTGTTGTTGAGCTAGAGAGCATGGGACCATGTTATGTCTTGTGATACCGAGGAGTTGTTTACATTATTTATTTTTTACTTGTGTTTAGTATTATTGTATTCCAGCATTGTGATTTGTTTAACTGCTTTCCTAGACATTTTTATCATGCATCATTCATATATATATGTCTTCTCCAGTTTATTATCTTCCAGTCTTCTTTTGTTAACTTCTGTATGTATTATTCATGATTTTTGTTTTGATAGTTCTTTCTTCTGCTATGTTACAATGCCAATGAGGGCATAGTTTTCCCACAATCAAACCCATAGCCTTTGGTGCTTGTCAGAAGTCTCTGGCGTTCGAGGAAATGTGCTTGAGGGCATGTGACCAACTGGGTACAGGCCGATTCTGGGTGGATTTCAGAACTGGGACCTTACAACTCAGACACAGTTCTTCACCGCCTTTTATCCACAAACAGATTATCAGATGGATCTTACCATACATACACATGAGTAAATGCTCCATGCTTGTATCCTTGATTTTGGTGACAATTGTGAGGATAACGTTTCCTTGGTGGAGTTTTCATTCAACAATAGTTATCACTCCAACATTGACATGGAACTATTTGAGGTCGTGTACAAGCGACCATTCATATGAACTCTGTGCTGAAAAGACCCAGGGAGTGAGCACGTATTGGTCTAGAGGTTGTATAAGCTACCAATGTGAAGGTGTAGATCATCAAAGAGATGATGAAGACTATATAGAGCAGGCATAATTCGTATGCTGACAGAAGATGGAGACCCTGGGAGTTCAAGAAGGGAGACTATGTATTTTTATAGGTCTCACCTCGAAGTGGTTTGGGGAGATATGGAAGGGGGGAAATCTATCTCCATGTTTAATCAGAACTTTCTATATTCGAAGCAAATTAGGTATGGTTCCATACTTCCTAGTAATTCTACTACTGATGCATAGGGTGCATGATGTTTTCCACATTTCCCCACTGAGGAGAAATTTGAAATATCCATCACGCATCATTGACTGAAGAAAGATGGAAATTGATGATGGAGAAATATTTGCAGAGTTACAAGTGGAGATAGAGGATTGATAGGACATGGTCATTCATCGATGGTTTATTCCTCTATTGCGTATTTGGTGGTCTCACAAGAACATCTAGGAGAGAACATGGGAGTGTGAGGCGTAGATTCATGCTTATTGTAGGACATTTATATTATTTTCATTTTTTGTGGCCTTTGGGGATGAAAATACCAATTTTTGGGAGAATTCAAAGACCCATAATTTCTATATAATTTTCATGTTAAATAGAACTATAATTAGTTTGTGAAAATTGACGGCATGTGATTCTGAGGCCCGAGTAACCCAAAACAAAATTTTGATCTTTTTTTAATATTTGTTCCTTAAACATGGGGGTAGAGATTTATATATTTTGAATGGGTGGATAGATAGAAATTCCATGAAACCTTGTGATTCCTATAACTAAGAGTTTCATAGCCAATGCGTAACATTGACTGTCAAGAGTTAGATGAAAAAGATAATTCTGTGACTTTTAGAAAAAAATAATAAAATAACTAAAAGTTATTTTATTCCTTCATTAAAATAATTGTCCGATGTTGGATGGACCCTAGAGTTACTCAGTCATAAAATGACCTATAACACTAGTTGTTCAACCACAATGCACGGACAATTAATGAGATTATTAATAAACAACATTAATGATCCTAATGTGTATCTCTTTAACTCTAAAAGTTAATATATATGTTTTTTGAGGGGATTTGAAAACTACATGAGAAATCATTGAAAAATAACTATCGATTAATTCCTCCAACAAAGAACAGTGTTTTGACAAAACTCATTGAGGAATTGATCTAGGGGTTGACGAGTAGTGATGAATGTCGAGCGCCAATGAATGCAGATCTTCTTCATATTCTGCAACAGATTCCAACAAAATAAAGGCATGCTTTTTATCGTTTATGCATTTAAATGATTTCTCTTCCCTGTTCGTGAATAATACGAAGAATGTAGATCAACTGTCATGCGGTTTGTTCTGATATTCAATCATATTTATGGGTGGTTATTGTGGAAAAATGATTAGGGATAATCATTATCATGAGTTGAATGATTACTTCCCACGTTATAACTCTAATGTAGAGGGCACGAGATTAACCAAAAAAGCCCACAAAATCTTCTAAACTTGTTATTTTTTCATTCTTTGAGGTGAATCAATGATCATATCTGATATGTGATTTTGTGGGACACACAGTGGAGGTTGAAACCTGTGAGGCCAATAGTCACAAACTGCTAAGGAAACAGTCCACCAAAGCATCTCCAGTGGCCCGTAGAATCACCTTCCAGTGAACGGTAGTAGAGGCCGGCTGCATGGGGACATCCAAGCCTGTATTAGCCATGGTGGTCTGAGCCATGATGAGTGGAATGGTGCATCTTCAATAATCCATGTTGGGAGACAAGTGGACGACATGGCTGTAGCGTAACGACCTGTCCCAATGATGTAAATAAATTGTATCTCGCACACCAGTTGTCCAATTGACGCACATTCAGCGGAGTTGAGACCCTTCGGATGAGAAGGACATTTTGAGATACTCCACATGGGTTATTAAAAAATCATTGTGTATGTATGGGTTGGAATGTACCTGAAATAAACGAGGTCCTCTGTACTAAAATACCTGCAACTTACAGATCAAGCATATGATTGATGCACAGGTTGTTGCGTTGGATCCCTTATAACATGTAGGTAATCCATGTAACTTTTTCATATAATATAATTGTATTTGAGGGATGACCAATGACTTGATGAGAAGAATCGATGGAAATCATGTGAACCTTGTGTGGGAATCCAATTTCTGGTTGTCAAGTGATGAGTGACCCTTTGTGGATATGCATCAGCAACTCATGACCCTATGTGAAATGACTACATATGACCTAGTGTGGATTAGTAGTAGGGTGACCCAGTGAGGACCAACCTATTAGCGGCCCATCATGGATCAGTGACTATGACCCAATATGCATCGATGATTTATGACCATGTGTGGATCAGCAGTAGCATGACCTAACGAGGAAAAGAATTAGAGTGGCCCATCATGGATCATCAACTATCTGGATCAATAAATTACGACCATGTGTGGATCAGTGACATATAACCCTGTGTAGATCAGTGACTATTGACCCTCAGTGGATAGGCAATAGAATTACTTCTTCATGGTTCAGTAGTGGAACATATCAACAGAATAAGATTATTTTTATTTACAAATAATCGTCATAAATCTTATTATATATGTGATATACCAGTTTTGAGCTATCTTTTACTTTGGGCATTGTTATTGAGACCAGGCTTTGTGGTCTTTCCTTTGTGAAATTTTGAGAGACCTTCATCAGTATTGGGGCCCCTACGATGTATTGTTATATAGAGGATTGTTATCTTTGATCATTATTTTGGAGCCCTGACTATATGGAGTATAGAGGTGACAGGATTTTGTGGAGATCCGCAGTGATGATTTGTACCTACCATTCTAGTTGGATCCTTAGTGGACAACCTAAACAGCTATTTTACCATTTTGTTATACTTTGTTTGTTGTGTTTTTATACATATTATACATCTTTTTTTAACACATTTACTTTTAGAAGTTATACTATGGGGGTTTCTCTTTTTTGTACCAATTATGTGTGATTGCATGTTTAAAGACAATTTCTTCCCATTTTTGGGATATGACTTTTCGGTTCTACTCACTAACCCCTGTCCGATTGGTGGTAGAACTGAGGTAGTCACGACATGGGTATTTGTGGATGGGTGACGAAAAATTATCTTCAAGTGTCATTTAAAATCATTTTTGAATAAAAATTTTAATACAATTTTTTTATATAAAAATATTTTCTCTCGATGAGAAAAATAGTGAAATAGTTTCATAATAAAATTTTCTAAAATATCATATCTAAAAAAGAGTAAAAATGGTAAAAAATAATTAATATATAATTAATAACTTAAGGATAATAAAATTCCTATGTTTTATTGAATTATTAATCCTAATATTTCAATAAAGGAAGCCTAATCATAAACAATTGTGAAAAATGATGAGATAGTTTCAATAAAATCAAACTAAATGGTAACATGGGATCATTCACTCCATGTATGGAAATGAAATTATATTAAAAATTAAATACAATTGAAAGATGTGTATTCAAGATATAACATGTCAAATAGAAGTATATACAGCTCGAAAAAGAATGTATGTTCGTAATAAAACTTGTGAGTCAAAGATGGAAAATTAAGACAAAACATTCTTACCTATTTGGTTTCTTTTGAAACATAATCACAATGAAATAAAAATTATAAAATGGATATCTATATACATATTAATTTATGTATAAGAATCAATGAATAGATATATGGTATGTATAGACACCCAATAATATGAGTTGGGGGAGGGTAAATGATTTATCTCTTGGAAATTAATATTGAGATGAAATGTCGTTACCTTACGTCTTTAATCTCTTCATATTCATAAAAAGTTTCTCTATAATAATTTTGGGTTTATTATAATTCTATTATATTACCATATTCTTATAACTAATAGAATATATTATTTTATTATGACCTTATATTACACTCTTGATAACAATTCAATGTTTGAGATTCACTTCAGGTAGTATCCACTTGGTTTTCACAAGTGTGTTAATTTGTTATATGTTTGGACCTTATAGTAATATCATGATTTCAATATTGTAAACCATGAAATTAATATCAATATTTATTAGAATATTTTTTTTATTATAATATATTTATTATATATTTACTAAAAGTAATACATCGTTCATGGAGATGGTAATTCGTACCTATGTATGAACGATGTATCTATTTTTATTATCATATTGGATATATATATATATATATATTTATATATTTATATAACATATTTAAAGGTACATTATATTGATATATATAACAAATTGTTTCATTGAACCCATCATTTATTATTTCTTTGAAGAAAGTCTAATGAATGAGATTACATTGAGGGGACGGTAGTTCCCACATCTTGAAAATAAATTATCTTATTTAAAGAAAATGGAACATTTAATAATATGTGTTGTTAATGAATTAAAGAATATTAAATAAATTATAAATTATATATATATATATATATATATTATAGATTAAAATATTTTATATTATAATTCCTTCTAAGATAGGTGATACCATAAGTACAGATAACCGTCGTTTTGTGTGGCAGTAGTTTTCCATTCACATAAACATTATATTTGTTACCCCATAAATGAAATTGTGTATATGTTTAAGTCATTCCATTAGAATATAAACATATTATTTTATTTATTATACTGGTTTTTTATACTATAAAGGATTAAAATGTTTTGAGGGGTAGAGAATTGAAATAAAATAAATTAATATGAGGAAAAATGTTACCTCTTCATCTAGTAACTCATTTAGTTTTTTACCAAAGGGATTCATTAGAATGATATCATTGTAAGTGGTGATTTTAGGATGAGGGTAAGGATATTTAGGAGATATTATTTTAGACAATGATTGAGAAAAATTTTCATGATAGGTGTGATGAAGAGGGAATAGAGGAGGCCTTTTATAGTAGAGGAGGAGTGGAACACTTTTATATTTTTCGAAAAACAATTCCACTATTAGTTTCCCAAGAAATGGTCAACCATGAAAAGAAAAAATCCAATAAAATGGAGGATATGGTTAAAAAATGTCCTGAAAAATATCACTTTTAAATGTGTCTAGGTATTTTAGGCATTTAATAATAATGTTTAGTCCCTTATTAACCTTAATTCTACCACAAATTTTATAATTATTTTTAACATGGATCACAATTATTATTTTTCAAAAAATTGATTTGAAATTATTATAAATTAAAAATTATTTTGAATCCAAATATGGCATCGATTTTTACAAATTAAATTAACAAAAATAGAAAAAATATTTTAAATTTAATCCCGTCGTCAGCATGACAATTTAGGTTTTTAATGAAAAACATATAATATATTTATATGATTATATATTCAATTTTAATGGGATATTATTTAGAATGACACAAATTGGGATGCCTAATAAAAAATGATAGAATTAAACAATTAAACCATTTTTTAATAAAATCAATCATTATACATAAATTAGATGATTATGTGGTTTTTATTTAAATATCAGTTTTTTAACTACCATCCAAAAAAAAGTAATTTCTAAAAACCCCAAAAATTCACCGTATGAAACTTTATCACATTATAAATTCCAAAAATGAAGTTTAGTTTATCAAATTAAATTTCTATGACTATCTAAAATTAATTTTATTAATTTTCATAGATGGTTATTAAATGGGGTTAATTGGGAAAAATAGTAATTTTCAACATATATGGAATTCACAAAAAATATATATATTTTGTTATCAATATGATTTATTTATATAAAAAAATATATATATTTTTAAAATTAAAATTTTCAATTAATATTTATATGTTTAACATTTAGGTTATAGTTTTATCATTTATAAAATTATAAATATAAAATAGTGTTTCGTTGAATCATGGTGTTGTGCGTGACATGTGCTAGTCGGTGTTGCATGTATCACATTCAATGTCGATGATCAATGTTAAATAAGACACATCAATGCTTAATGAAACAAACTCCAATATTGTATTATGTTAATGAAATGTTTTACATATTTCAATTCATAATACCAACAAAAATATAAATTATTTATGAAAAAAGTGCATAGAAAATAGGGGTTTGGTGTACTTTCTCAAAAGTAACATGTTATGACTAATATATTTAATCATGTGGAACACCCTACTTAATCTAATAAATATAATTTTTTTAATAATTTATAAAATAAAGGTTTTTTATCTTTATTGGCTATTCATATCTGATAATCATACATAATGGATTAAATACATTGAGAGGAAATTCATTATCCTCCAATACCCAAAAGAATATAATGTCATTTCTTGAGATTTAAAATTTTTATAAAGAATATGATCAGTGTTTGATAACAATTATAAGAAAATATAAATATTAAATTAATTCCGTTGAATGTGATGGATTCATGTAAAAATGTTTTAATATAAAATTTTCTTAATTATCCATATATAGATGGTGATGGAGTTCCTTAGTCTATAGAAAAAGGAATAGGAGTCCATCATGATGTATGTGGTAGAATTACAAAGATATCATTATAATCATCGTGCTTCATCACGAATACATAATTCACGATTTATCACATCATTATAGGATGACTAACACGTCGATCAAATTTGTATGTGATTCAAGATATTGAAATTAATGAAGATATTGGCTATTGACACCTTGTGTTTGAGATATAGATTGTGGACCCTGATCAGTCTCATGTTCATGGTGCTAAATAATGGAAAATTTAGTTTAATATGGGAATATTAATAGATATATTTCATTGAGTATAGAATATGAATCATCCCACATGTCCCAATTTTGAGAATAAAAATCCCAAAAAACAATATAATAGGATTGAAAAATGATTTATATACGGACTATTTTGGAGTAAGGATAATAATTTCAAAAATGGATAGGATAATTCCCACTAAGGCTGATGAATAAAAAAATGTTTACATTATAACATAGCTTATATTAAAATGGTTGAACATCAAATAACATGCTGATAATGTGAGGCAATTCTCTAAGACATGAGTTGTTGGAGAGAATCAACGATAATAACCACCACGGGAGAAAGGAATGATACATTATAAAAAAACTAATTTAGTGGATTCAAAAAATGATATGGTGAAAGGTACTCTAGTTATTCCATGAATATTATTTTAGGTACTATTGTATTATAGTTCAATTCAATATTTCATATCTTCCACGATTTTTATAAATATTGAAATACCCCCTCAAAATATTGATATCTTGTTATCTGTGATAATAAAAAATTAGAAAAATGTTTTATCTAATGTATATAATCCTCCACAATCAATGATTATGTATTTAACCTCCATGAAAATAAAATTTTACTTTCATTACTATAGTTTGATAATATATTTCTTCGGGATTAAGATTAATTATAGAAATCCTAAATCCATTTTTAGGAATGGCATATTACACTTTCCATCCTAAAGAATCATCCAATTAATTAAATATTTAAATATGTGGATTGGTAATCATGGGAATATTCATCTAAACCATGCATACTATTTAGTCGTGAGATGCCATATCTACCTCAAATGATTCAATAAATGTAGAGGATCATGCTTGAGTACATTCCAATTATGTGGGGATTAACAATGATGTTCCATGAATAATTTTATGGCCATCCTCCTAACCAAAAGAATGAGATATAAATAGAACACATACCTAGATGTATGTTCACATCAATGACTCTATATAGTATAAAAAACATTTTGTTGGATGATCTGAAGAAAAATTTCCATGATAATCATGAAAATATTTTTTTACACCACGTTGATTTACCATAGGGTGCACAAGTCCTCTTAATCTAGATGAATTATAGATAAATTATCCACTACATTTATAATAATGTGCCTAAAAAATCGTTGAAAAGGATAAGTAACCATTGATATGGATAGATTATGTTTTCATTCAAATATGTGGAGTAATTTATTTCACTATGGCGGACCGTCAAATTCAGTGTCACCAATAAAAGTGTGAAAAGAAATATATTCCCATTAAAATGTTTTGAATGTGGTATAAGCACTATCAGTTCAAATAGATTCCTTTTATACTCACAAAAGGAACAAAAATATTTATTGAATTAATAAAAAGATACATTAGATATTACGTCAAAAAATTGGCGGTAGTCATTATATATTATAATAATATATACATTAAGTGTAAAAAATAGAATGATTAGCATTTGAATCCTTTTATAAAGACATATATAGTGAATAATTAAATGAAATGTATATTATATTCGAGTTCTGGAAGGAGGAATTTTTATTTTTGAGGAATTTTTTTAGAAGAAATGGATTTACTGTTGGCCCATCAATGATAATGGAAATCATGGAGTGGACGATCCTAGATTCTATAATTACAACCGATAGTTTCCTTGGTATTTTTGGGTACTGCCTATGATTTTTTAGGTAATTTGACTGATTTTATACACCATTAACCTTAATTAAGTAAAATGGTGTAAAATATTTATAGAGAAGTGTATATCAATATTACAATATATAATTTAATATAGTATTTTCATTATAACTGTACATAATCTAACCATAAGTGGGTGACCCTTATTTGTATACACTGCTTTGTCAAATAATGTATTGTGAATTTTAATAATGAATAAGGATAAATGGAAAACCGTTACTTCAATTTAGATAAAATTTCATAACAAAAACTATCTCTTTCATGATATGATATTGGTAGCTATGATATTTTCATTGAAAATATAGTGAAAATATCCCAATGTGGAGAAGCGTGAGATATTTAATAATTAATAGATCCAACAATATATATTCCCATATAATCAGATTTATATATTCCAATGAATATGGATGGGTCGGGTGAAGGATTATTATTACATAATCCACTACTATCATGAAAATTAAAATAATGTGGTACTTTAACTATGTAAAAATGATCCATCAATATTATGAATGATGAGAATGAAGATGGATCCACTATTCGTGTATATAAATAGGATGAAAATTAAAATCATAATGGAATGAGTATAAATATTAATTTCTTAAATTATTATCCAACCATCCCATTCATATATGGTAAATGATGCTCGAAGAGTTGATGTGGAAATTCAATAGAGGGTATAATCTCTCAAAAATTGGAAAACCTCATAATAAAACACTAATGATGAAGGAATCCATTTATTTCTCTGATTACTATGTGTACAATTTTAATCCTAATATAAATAAAAATATTTTGAATGGTTCACATATATCAACCTTTACCATTCACCATGTGAGATCAATGATGTATCATGATATCCAAGAACACTATTGGTGAAAAAAATATAATGTTGGAGATCACTGAATCTACATCAATGTACCTAGTTTGTCAGCATGTGAAGGGTGATAAGAAAAAGTATAAGGTGTTGATGAAGACATTATTTATACATATGCGTAAATGAGAAAACATAACCATGTATATTTTCCCTTGAAATCAAAATAAATATAGAATAAATATTTCATTAAGGGTTGTTGTGGATCATCTTATAAATATCGTTTTCTTCATTTCAATTTGGAAGACTTATAACTTGATCAAAAAGTATGGATATACATCAGAGAAGTGTAATGAATATATGATGTACCATTATAACTACTATCTGATCAATATGTGATATTTATATCCATGTTATAGATGAATTTTCAATATTCACCAAACACTAAAATGAATTTCAATATTACTTATAATCTTCAAATTGATTCCTTGTGTGAGTGGACTATCCAGAAACTGGGAATAATGTTCAAATCATGCTCAATAGACATTAACGAAGTGTGGCACTGAAATTTTCCTCTGTTTGAATTATCATATAATAGTAGTCTCAACAAATATATATCCAAATTTCAAGATTTTATTTCCATTATGTTATGGTATATAAATAACTCAATTGTTGGGATGATTTTACTGATTGTATGATACCTAGACTTAACATGGTAAATGATATAATTGAAAAGGTAAAGACTATTTATAAGAACATCAAGGTATCCAAAAATTAATAGAGGATGTAGGTCTAAAATCATCAAAGAGTCGTAGATTACTAGGTTAGAGGTATAGTTTTATTTCTCATAACTCAATGTAATAGATTCATGTGATTTTGAAAAATTGGAATGCTACATCCTAGATACATCAACCACATTGATATCCTTGATCACATCAGATCAGTGTCCTATCGACTCAATATTCAAAAAAAATATAAATGTAAAATATGTATTATATTTATCATTAATGAGGGTGTATATAAATCATCATTTATATGTATTAAATTCAGAGGTGTTGGAGTTGGAAGACTATATATCTTATAAGGAGAAGCCGGTGAAAATCAAGACCATCTAAAAAATTATTATGGAACAACACTACTCTCCATATAAAAGTGAACTAGAGGAACCATAAATATAATGTGGGTTATTGAGAACTAGAGGATATTATGAATAATTCATACCCACATCTTTTTTACCATTGTTTCTAAAATAATGATTCTACGGTGAAATTTCTTAAGGGGGTAGAATATAACATTACAAACCATCAGTGATGGAATTTACATTATTATAGTATATATCACATAAATCACTTAGAGAGAAAAAAAATTATTCTCATTAATTAACAATGATAAATTATTCATAATACAAACCAATAATAATAACATATGTTACAACATGACAATAAATAGAAAATAAAAAAATATGGATATGATAATTTGGATTTCGTCAATCCACTAGAATGGCTACACTAACGAACAAATCAATAAAAATAAAACAATTTTTTTAATAAAATAGTTATTCTAATGAAAAATATATATATATATATATGAGAGAAAATAAAATAAATGATTATTTAATGAATATTAATTTGACAATAAGAATATTATCCTCATATATATAAATTTAATACAATACATATTTATATTTTAAAATGGAAACATCGTATATTAAAACCATTGTACAAGTAAACATATATTTTAATAATGATAAATGAAATGTTTGTATTTTTGTAAAAGGTTAATTTTTTCAATTTTATAATGAATATAATTATTTAAAGAAAGATTTATTTTAATTAAATGAATTAATTACTTAACATTATGTTTTATATTAATTATATTATAATTTAATTAGGCTATAATTATAATTTAAATGTGTTATAAAATCAATTATATTTTCAAAATATGGTTTATTAATAAATGATGATTTTATTTAAATAATAATATTTTCAATTTTTTAATTTTTTTCAAAAGAATTAATACATTTTTGAAAATCAAACATCTCAAAATGGTTATGGTGTTTTTGGATTTCCCTATAATAGTTGTACATTTAGTGAGTAGAGAACTATGATAACATATGTTTTTTTAATTTATAAGTCAAATACATTAATTTTTATGACACCTATACAGTATAAAACAATTAATTATATCAAACATGTAATAGATGCAATATATACTGACAAGAATTAGACCTGTTAATCTTATTATGCCAAAATAATAAAACAATGATTATAAAAATAAAAAATACCCATCTCCTCACATTATAAATTCCGCCTCTCACCACCCCTTCTCTTAAAACATTTTAAGTATTGAGGCATGCTAATATTCTATCAATTTAGTATCCCAATACACTTCCCCATTGTATAGTGTATTTGGTGTCACAAAAATTCCAATTCTATGTTCCTTTATAATTTCAGCAATGAGATGACATTCACCTGGTAAAATCTTCCATGTACCTATTCTAAATTGTTTCTTTCAACTCTTTTATACTGAACCCTTATCTAATGTGTCATGATAATTCGATAAATATATATATTTTCATGATGATTACCATGTAAATGGAATATCCATCATCTAATATCTTAAAACATTATTATATTATAAAAACATAATCATCATCCATGATAAGTCGGTTCACCTCCTTCGTGGATGATGTGTTTTTATTTTGATTAACACTTACATGAATGGTCTAAATTCACATATTTTTGTTTCATAGTATATAAATAAATATATTATATATTTTTTCACATTATTAGATAAACATATGTCTATAAAAATATATATAAAGAAAATATTTTGTGATTTTCTAAAAAAACCACCCATATAAACTAAACATTTATCATTAATGTTATATCCAATGATTCATCCTCATTCCATAATGAAAAATATTATATAGTCCATTGAAATATATATATCTATATTAATACCATAAAATCATATTTTAAAGTACTATTCTAATTTTATTAGAATATCCCTAAATATAGAAAACATAACTAATAATGAAACCATTAAATGAACACTTCCAGAATGAAAAAATTAAACATTACAACTCATCAAAACGGACATAAATAAACTCAATGAAATTATAAAAAAAATTAATTATAAATGATAATGGTATTTAATTTATTAACTAATTAACTAATTTTAATTATCCAATCCATTGAGTGAATGTTCATAACACATTCAGACATATGGTAAGGGACCTTTCTGAACAACCATGTTTTTTTGGGTTATAATTTCCCTCTCTCTACCCCAATATTTTTATTCAATATCCAGGTTAATTATTATATATTATTTATAAATGTTTCCAACATATATATCAACTTCAATTAATCTTTCTATGATAGTGAATATAAAAATTTTAAAAGGCCCCCTTCATAATTTCTCACTATATATAATCCCAATTAAAGGGAAAAAAGTATTTTTATTACCAATTTTCATGTACTCTCTTTTAAAAAAATTTATATAAATTTTTTGTTTAATATTAATCTATTAATTTGTGAAAAATATTTTTTCTTTCAAATTTGGGTGGATGGATATAATCATGTATTTATTCTTTTAATGAATAATTATTATTTTATGTATGATAATGATTAAGTGTAAAATTTTTATTTGTACTTATCCACTCATTTTAATTTTTTCATTTAGTTAGAATTAATCATAAATGATTTATTTTTTAACCCTATGAATGTACCTAAATTAATTTATAAGTTTTTTCATGGATAAAATTATGATAAAACCTTCAGTTATTACTTATAACATCATTATGAAACCAATTTCATTAAATGGGGAATCCTCTGGTCTATTCATTATAATTGATTTCATTCTGTTGATATCATATGAATTTACAGGTTATAATGGGTGCAACCATATAACAAAATTTTGAACTTTGTAATTTTTTATTCTCATGATATATTATGTATGGAATTATGGAATAACCATATTCCATTATGAGACTATATGCACCATGTCATATTGTGTTCATAGTAAGACATGAATCCTGATTATATCGAGTAATCTATTGCTGCCATATTCATATATTCCATTGATAATATGAATCTATATTATGTATGATGTTCCTCTATATGTTTATTCAATTTCAAAACATATATGCATTCATCTTATTCTCAATAAATTAATATATTTATTTCATTCCAATTTTTATTACATTAGTAGGATTTTTAGATCATCTATTTGTTTTCATATTCCCTAATATATCAAATTATCATTTAAAGATCAATATGTGTTAAGAGATCATTTTTGAAATTATTAATATACATTTTATTCTTGTTTCATATTTTATAATAATTCAAATATTCTTCAAATTTCACCAAGATATTGAATCTGTGGAATTTATTTTATGGATAATTACGCATAATGAAATTAAAATAATTTTTAAAAGTATATTGTCTAAATATTCTAAATTTTTTCATCATATAATATAACTATTTATACATTGGATTATATGAACCAATATATTTTGGTTTTAGTTATCTCTAGTTTTAGGATGTGTCTTCCTTGGGTATTTATCCAACTATGTATTAATATTTGAATAGTCAAGAAGATCCAATATATATGGTGTAATATTGATCCACCTACGAGTTGTCTAAAAATAGAGGTAATTTTTTGGTGGGTAGTTATATTCATTGATATTCCCTTTATTAGTGTTCATGAAGGTGTGAATAAAAAACAATATCAGGTTATATTATGTGTTATATTAAAAAAATTATAGTTCTAAGTGTTGATGGAGAATTCCGATGGGGTTTTGAGAAGAGTATAAGTAATAAGGACTATGTTTTATTTTCCTCTAAATTTGAAATATTCGTTCATCAATTTTTTCTATAAAGTCTTATGAATATGATATAAAAAAGTGATGATAATGATTCCTTGAAACATTATGGGTATTATTTTATAATATTCAACATTGATATGAGTGGATATAAATTGCAAAAATGGTATGATCTCTTATGGTAGTCATATAGAACTAACATTACTAGTAGAGATAATATTTCTCCTTCAAGAGGATTCCTTTAAAAGGACACATATGTACATGAATTTTTATGATGTGTTCTTTAAAATTTACCTTTTGGTTGGACAACCATTAATGGAGTAGAAACGTTTTTTGGTCAGATGCTCAGGGAGACTCACCTTATTAAATAACATGTTTCTACTAATTTTTTTAAAATTGAATTTTTTTTCTATATCTATCTTATTAAAAGAACACTCTTGGATGTCTTCCAAAATTAGTGTTTTGAATGGGGATGTTCATAAATTGTACGGTCATATAATAATTTGACATAAATATTTGGGTTCTAATGATAAATAAATT
Organism: Viscum album; assembly: GCA_963277665.1. NCBI lineage: Eukaryota > Viridiplantae > Streptophyta > Magnoliopsida > Santalales > Viscaceae > Viscum > Viscum album. Next base: position 1,499,248,138 of record OY728122.1, on the reverse strand, counting down.
GAGTGTGATAAGGGATTATATTTCTAGATGTGTCATTATATAGTGACATCTAGTTTATAATACCTAGTTTTTTTAGGATGAAATGGTATAAAGAAAAATATTGCTTGAAATGTCATCAACCAAGCATGTGAATACCATCATTTATCCCCCATATATATATATATATATTGTTGGTCACATTCCAATCATGTGAATACCTTAATCATGTATTCTCTTGAAAAAATGAATACCCATTGAACCATAGTGAGAACATGAATGCATTTAAAAGTTAACACTTTCCACATACCAAAATCCTCAAAATTCTATATACTCAAACCATGATATCACTTAGTCCTTATATCGATCATGAGATCATGAATACTGTTAAACATTTCATTTTCTCGTTTTCCCTTCATTATGCGCATATCATCTTATTTCCAAAAATATCTCAATCACTTTGAATACCACATTAGACCAACACATAAATATTCCAATACACCATGATACAACATTATTTTGTAATCCCATTACATAAACACTTAATCATTCCACCACATCGTTGTCATATTCAACATCCCCAATAGTGATCACATGTGACTTCCCTTTGTCTTTTTCCTTAAGCGGTTGCTTATGTCGATCATCACTAACCCTTGGATTAGGGAATTTATTAGCATAATGCCCCATTTCCTTGCACTTGAAGCATTAAAGTGTTGGTAGTGTGTTCTCTGTAGTGTTTTCTTTATTCACATCATTAGAAACCTTTTTTCCATTACTTCGATACTCAGCTGCTCGATGACCTTCTTTTCCACACTGAAAACATTTTCTTGTCCCTTTAAGACAATCTCCACCATGCTTCATTCCACACTTTGTGCATAAGGAAACATTCATCTTCTTTTCACCATTATTTTGAGATTTCTCCTTGAACTCCATCTTTCGTTTCTTTTCAAAACCATGAGATGGATATGTAACACCAACTTACATTTCTACCTTGGTAGCACAATGCACAATTTCTTCATAGCTAATGAAGTCTCTTATAGCTAATTCCCTTCGAAGACTTGGTTTTATGCCACTGAAAAATCTATCAAATTTACTTTAAGGTTGGATGATAATTCCAGATGCATACATTGCAAGTCTTGTAAAATTCGCTTCGTATATACCAACAGATTCATCATCTTTCTGCTTCAGCTCAAGAAACTCCTTTTCCATATTTGTTCAAAGAATACAAGGGATGTACTTACTGAAAAACAAGTTATTGAACTCGTCCCATTCCATGGACTCAATTTCATCTCTTGGCCTCGTATTCTTGATAAGATTCCACCATTGATCAGCTTCACCTTCAAAACGATATACTGCTAAGATAACTTTATCATATTCAGAACATTGATGAACTGAAAATATCTTTTCAGGGGTACTGGTCCATTGTTCAGCAACAAGTGGATCAGAAGACCCACTGAAAGAAGGTGGACGTTGCCTCATGAAGGAATCAATAGAATATTGTTCCCTTCTCTGCTCATTTGGAAGTCCAGAATGATTCATAGATTGTGTAAGTATAACAATACGATTTTTCACTCCATCTCCCATAACAGTTGTTTGTTCAGGAGGACAATCATTGCATTGTCCATTACAGTGATCAAAACAGTTCCTTCAGGGTCTAGCCATCGTCTAAAACCCAAAAAGAATAGTGTGAGAGGCAAAAATAATGCTAGGGAAAATAGCATAGTAAAGGGGGAGTACCCTTAATATCTAACATCTTAGGTTAAATTCTAAGATCGTGACCATAGTTCTAGGACTATATCCTATACGTATACTTATCCTTAGGGACATCCCTAGACATACCTTAGTAATATCTCTAGGGATCTCACTAACGTTTTCACATCCTAGTTTCCAAAGGTTGACTAAACCTTTCCTCTGATACCAACTGTAGAGACCAGAAGCTTGACGTACATTGGCATTACATTACATTTGCGGAATACTTAGTACATAACAAAAACACACACACAATGATCATAATAGTTCAGTGTCTTTGGAAACTCGGAATATAATCTTCTAATCCTAGTGAAAGATCTTCATCATCTCCCATAATGATCTTCCTTTTTTTATACCTAAAATATTTCTTTATATCCTGGGGAAAAGTAAACATAAAAGGGTGATCTCAAATGCTCAGTAAGGGTAATCAAAAGAAATATCAATCACATCATATACATAAGCACATAACTTTTGAAAATCTTAACCAGTAAAAGAGATCATAATTTCATAACCTAGGATAACTCATGGCAGTTAAATGTAATCACAATAATCATAACTTAAAACATTAAACTTTGTGGCATGCACGCATAATCATAGAGAATCATTTCTTGTTAGTCAAGACTCATTTCCAAGACTATCTTAGTGGACAAAGTCCCTTTCTGAACCGAGTCACCCTCGTTTCAGTCCTGTTTCAATGAACTGGTATAACCTACCATTCCAGCCATGTCTATCTCCTGAGATATAAAATCTTTACCCAATGAATTTGAGGGAGATATAGGTCCCACCCATCTCATAATGATACCATTCTTATGTGTGCCACAAAATCATAAATCATACATCATTGCATACCCATGAAATAAAAATGGGAATCTTAAACATCATGACATCATAAAACAATTCGTATAAGATAAAGGAATTCATAAATATAATTCCATCACAACATAATCAAATCAATGTAATAATAGGGGTAGAAATAGAACCCTTTATTATCTTAGATGGAAAATAATTTTGATAAAGCACTTGAACTCCATTCTTGAGGAAAATACCCTTTCTGCTTCAAAAACACTTTTCCTTTCTTAACATGTTGTAAAATTCTAAACTAAAATAAGTTGATTAAAAATAAACATGAAAACTTGTAAAGGATGATTCTTGGAAATAATATATCAAAAAAATCCACTCATGCCGTATAAGTTAAAAAAACATTCTTCTCGTACTTTTGTCGGAAAAGTAAAAAAAGTACCTCGTATGAAAAATGACAAAAGATTCCTTTCATATATTTTACTAAAAACTCACTGAAGGTTAAAATTGGATATTAACTATTGTATAAGTATATTAATATCACATATCGAGGAAACATGGATGTGGATGATAAAATACACCCCAGTAAATGCCAAAGTAAAAACAATCTCGGATAAAAATGAGATTGGGATATTTTCCCTTACCTTAGGTCCGTTTTGCTTCGTAAGTGTCCTAACCTCCTGTATAATGATTTAAATAATGTTATTGACTTATTCCAGAATCATACTTATTTTTATGATATCATATATGGTCATATTCTTAGCTTCTTATTAGTAATATTTCATTACTACTTGTTATTCGGGTGTTTATTAATTTTTGTTCTTATGCGTGTTTGTCGAATAAATTCTTATTATTATCTTTAGTTTATAGATAACTCATTTACAGAATGGTATTAGTGTAACATATATCATATTCATTCATTCAATTCATTTATATAATCATTATGAAATGAAGATCATGTAGAACGAGTCGCATCACATCGTGGAGACGGGATTCCGTACGTACGCACGAGTGATGATATCGTTCCTATGATCGTGGAATTGTATTGGAGTGTATGTATACTATTTCAGAATAAATATAACTTTATAATAGTCATATATAGTCATTATTTACACGATTATACCCATCCAAGTATGGTGGTGGTGGAAAATATATTACACCACGGCGTGGAGATGGTATTCCGTACGTACGCACATGCGGTGATTTCCTTTTTTCCGTAGGATAGATAGAAGGTTAATTAGAGTTATTTCATATTTATAATAATATATAAGTATATAAGAACTAATGCTGTTATTAATTTATCATGAAACAACTAAATAAGAAGAATTTGAAGAAGAAAGAAATTGAAAAATATCGGTAATGGATATTACCTCTTTTTGACACGCCTTCACTTAACCTCCACTTAAAGAACTGAGGATGGTCTTTGAAGAAGACCGGGACCTCTAGGATGATACTAGGGAAGTGGAGAAGAGATTTTGTCAGGGGTTGGCCGAGCTTGAATGCTAAAATTGGTGTGAGGAGGAGAGGTAGGAGGTTCCCTTTAATAAGGGAGGAGAGGGGCACCTTAGGAAAATCTCAAAATATTATATTATATTACGGTCAAATTCGGTTTATAATGGTTCCAAAGGGTCTTATTTAGAAGATAAAGTGGGGATGGGTCGAAATCCTCTCATACAATAGTATTTAGACAAGTTTAGTTTATTATTTTAACCTTATCAATTAGATTTAACTCTAAGTTAAATAATTTAACTTTTACCGTGTCTTTTTGTTTTCTTACACTATATGGTTAATAAACTTACCATAACAAGCCAAAATAACCCCAAGTTGTTTATTATCAATATATATATCCTTATCTAAGTCATTTGGCCGAACCTTAGATTTTTATAAATTAAATAAAAATTAATAATATAATATTTGTTTTAAAAACTAATTTATGTCAATTTTGACACTATTTGGTACATGATTTTTATGAAATTCATAATAGAATGATAAGTTCGAACCAAGTTACCTATATCAACAATAACATGTCATATTAACCTAGAAAATTAATTTAATTCATAAATAGTCTAAATTTACATTTATTTGGGTATTTATAATATCAATTATGTCAATATTTCATTAATAAGACAATTACTGCATTATCATTGTGTCATAATAAATGATACTTTTTTAATCCCTAAAAATTATAAATAAATTCCTATGATGTAGATAATTGTATTAGCTTTCTTGAGACTATTCATGTTTGAATTTTAATGAAGTTTATAACTAAATTAAAATTATTATACTTATACAATTTAAGAAAGTGACATGTTGTAACATTCTTTGGTTTTAATAATAATTAAATTATTTTCATTGAAAAAAGTCCATAAAATGAATCTAATCCGACCCTTAGGTTATATGGGTCTACTTTTAGCCATCCGATAGAATTTTTCCAAGTGTTAGGGTAATTTTATAATCTTATATTTACCCTCAATTACCTGATTTACCTTTAACTATAGTAAATAAAATTTACCGTAGTTACTATTCACAATGCCCAAAAATAAAAAGTAGTTTATTAACATAATTTGGACCCACTGATTCCAAATATGGAATCCATTTTTCCAAATTCAATACACAAAAGATGCAGAAATTAAATTAAAATTAATCCCATTGTCGAAAGAAAATGGGTTTTTCTTTAAAATATTGCAAAAGATTGAATTTATTTAACCTACGAATTCATGGAAAAATCAATGCTAATGATATAAATTATATTAAATGGTAAAAATATATTCTATTTATAATTTAAAACCATTAAATTTTATAATTTAACCACATAAGATATTATGATGAAAAAAATTGTTTTTAATTAAAATATAGGGTGTTTTTACTATTCATTAAAATATAAAAGTTATCGGAAAAACATCAAAACTTTATCTAATGTAAGTTTTTATATCCTGATTCAAAAGAAGAATTTTATTTTGTCAAATTGAACTTATAAACATGTCCAAAACTAGATTTTAAGTGGGAGCGCCATCAAAAGGCGGCAAAACTGCATTTTTTTAAAATTACTTATTTTACCCGAAAAATTTATCTTGTTCTTATACCATGTTCTTGAAATGTGTAAGATGAATAATAATGTTATAAAATTAAAAATTTAGTTAACACTATTCATAATGGCTAGTTCATAACAATATTATAATAATATATCGTTGTTTAGTAAAACCCGGTATTGCGTACAACACACGCTATCGAGGAAGGTCGCGATTGCGCGTAATGCAAGCCAAGTCAGGGTTGCGTGTAGTGCACAACTCCTTTGTTGATGCATATAAAAGAATCCAAACATATTTTATTTATACATTGAATATATATATATATACACTCAATTTGTCGTAGAATAACTTCTATCAAAGGAACTTGAAATTGTGTGTAACAAGAGCAAAGAAAAGTGTTGCGTATACTGCAAGCTAATACAATGTTGCGTATAGTGCAAGATAATTTTGGTGTGCCATACAATAGAAGATACGAATGAAATTAAAAAGAATGTATCTTATAAAATCTCGGGTTGTTACAATCTATCCCTTCAACCCAAATTTTCGACCAAACACATTGTCAAGACATCGTTCAACAAGAGGGGTTTGTTGACTCAAGCATCCCACAACAAATATAATTCAAAATATACATAAGTCACACCATCCTAACTGGTGGTCAAGACATCATGTATTATCATTAATGAAATCACGTCATTGAAAATAAATGGGTCACTTGTTAGTACATTCCCCATTTATATCTAATGGGCCTCACACATCTATGTGTGTGTTCAACACTGGGTACCCTCCTCATATCCATCTTGGCGCTCCTCTTGGTGTTAAATTAACTATTAATCATCCCATATAACCCCATTCATGTGGTTTATCATGTAAATACCATAGTTTAAAACAAAATAAAACAACATTTGATCAACAACAAAACATTCAATCGACACCTCCTTTTTCTCAAACATTCTCACCACAAAATCAAACCCAATTTAATGCATACAAATTTTTGTAGAAATGAAAAATCATTCAAATGAAAAATAACCTTCATGATATTCATATCATTTTAAACAAATCATCCCAATCCAAGACACATCAGGTTTCATAACAAACAACATTTTATCAACAACAATTAATTGAATAACACATCTATTCTTATTTAAAAAAAATGATCCAATGATTCATAAAACATTTCAAATTCTCACTCATTAGCAAATATTAAATCAATTTATATACTCCACACACAAATTAAAAAAAACTATATTAAATTAAAATCAATTTTTGAATAAATCGGGAAGTTCCATTTGAATAAGATTTTCAAACTCCACTTTGATGTAATTTTTATGTTCCAAAGGGTTTAAATACACCATTTACCATTTCCATACAATTATGAAAATTCAGTTCCACCATTTCACAAATCAATCCATTCCCTATTTATTATTAAATATTTTAACCAAACCATTACGCTTCTTAAAAACTAGAAATTTTTGTTTAAAACAAAACATCCTTGATTCCATAACTAAAGGACACAAGATAATGCCTGATGAAATTAGTTTTATGGGTCACATGGACATGTGATTGGAGGCCATAAAACTATCACTTCATCATAACATAGAGTGTTCTTGGGAACAATCCCTAGCTCTACATGGATTTGTAGCCCTAGAGAGCTCACTATGACCATTAACCCAACACTCTTTTCATTTCTCCAAATCACCATTAAACCATGAATACCAAAGGACTGAGATAAAACCAGACTTTCTATAGAGACATGAATCACATCAATAGGTGTGCAGTCTTGGAACCCTGCTCATAATCAGAATTTCAAGCCCTGAAAATCCTAATTTCATACAATCATGACTCTTCCCCAAATTACATGACCCAAAGAGTGAACCTAACCCCTCTACTTCCATTTTTTCACCAACCAAATCATGTCACCATCAAAATTGGAACCAATCCCAGTCCTAGAAAATTCTCTACAGGCCTTCACAATCACCACAGGCTGGCACAACTTCTCGTATATCATAAAATGAAATTTTGGAATGATTTACCCGAGTTCATAAAAATAAAACAAAATAATACAACAATAATCAATATTTTTCAAACCAAATTATCTTTTAAAAATTTCAGAATTGAGTTACACAATTTTAAATAATTCTCAAAAAGTAAAACAAATGGGACAAACCAAAATGAAATCCTATGAACCCCCTAATGGAATGAGGAACTACCCTCAAGCCATCTCTATAACACTTCACCAAGAAGAACCCCTAGAAACCCGAATCATTGGCACTAAAATCATTACCAAAACCTACAACAAAATAACCAAGTCTATATACACCCAAGGTGTATCTAGGGTGTGACCCAAATCCCTGTAGTATTTCACCACAAAATATTCCATCTAATAATCATTATAAGAAATAATAATTAAATTTTTGTAAACATGAAATTCTAGTAACAATTTATAAATGATGAAACATGAAATTAATGCAACATTCAAGTGAGTTACATTAAATGAAATCAAAACTTTTAATTTGAATGAAGAATATTCTTAATTTCTCCTCATAAACATACCTTATGCGGATTGTAAGCATAAAATATATTACGAGCACTAGCAACAAGAAAAAACCATAAGCACTAGCTCACTTTAGGTCCTATGTCCCTTGTACTCGGTGAATGTAAAGACACGTATATATGTTCTTGTGCACATGATCTACTAGTAGGGATCATACCAATAGAATAGTGATTCCCAACCATAATCATCATTATCATCATAGTTTAGTAATTATTTTCATTGTCGAACATGCTACGTGAGACATGGGCCAAAGCCCATTGGATCACTAACATACTAGTACACATCCACCCACCTAGAAACCCATGTGTTCTCTTTTGTGCTAAAAAATGTTCCTCCTGCCAAGGAAATAAAAATGTCACATAAAAATACCACATCAATTTGAAACACATAAAACAGCCCCCACAAACATCACATAATCCACTTTTTCATTCAAATTAATTTTTAATATCAAACTCACACTAAAACAGCCCACAACACAAATCACCTGTCATTCACACATTAACAAATCCTTCAAAAAAATGTACAAAAACCATTCCAATATATTACATATCTCATAACAACTATTTAACATTAAAATTGACTAATTCAAAAATACACTCATACCCAAAAATATTGGCAACATAGTTTCACCTCTTACATATATCAAGAAACAATTTAAAACCTTCAAAAAACAATTCCATGTATTGTAACAATGTTTTCCACATACTATCCTTCTAGAAACCATATTTTAAGACAAAAATCATGGCAATATAACATAAAACCCGAATTGAAATACATAACATCACTTAATAAAACTATTCAATGAATTATAAAACAACCCCAATGATCACAACATTGAAGACACACAAAAATATAAATTTTTTGCACAAAAAATCCACTTAAAACCAACCGCTTATAAAATAATAGAAAATACAATTCATTCAAGAAACAAAATGGAATAAAAACGTTCTAAAAATATACATCATTCAATTATAACTCACACAATAATTATTACACATGGTATCATGAACCATTCGAGTAAAAAACTCCAAACTGTTGTACGGAACATCAACCATACCACTGCTGCACCACAAGGGAGTGAAATCGACCCATAATCCATACGATTTATTAAAAAAGACCAATGTTTAAACCCTAGTCAAAAACCCTAGCTTATAAAAGTAGTAACATTAAGAAAACATAGATGAAACCCAAAGTAAAAGGAAGAAAGCCTATGAAAATGGGAGGAGGAAGGAAGGATACCCACTTGAGAGATCATTAAGAAATCGGCCCATGTCCACCAATTGATGAATTTTGAAGCAGCCAAAATTTACAGGGAGTCTCTAATAGGTATGAATTTTTCATGTGGGGAATAAAATGGGGAAAAAGATTGAAAATTGAAGATGTTATGAAAGAATCATTTTACCTCATCAAATATGGGAGATTTGAGAAATTCTGTGAAATATTTCCCTAATCTATGGGCGAGTTGAGCTCCAATGAGTAATACTCGAAAACGGGCGTGATCCTAAGGTTTTTGGATTCTACACGATAGTTGGAATCACTGAAAAAGCAAATATATATATATATATATATATTAAAAATTCAAAAATAATTTAATGTAGGAAATGGGATAACAGGTTAACCCAATACATTGATTAAAAAGAAAAATACATCATTATTTCAGATTCATATGGGGTGTGAATTGATATGGTGGTATTAATATAGTAGGGGAGGCCAATTGGGAATTTGAATGGTCATGAAATGTTAAAAAAAGTAAGGAGTCATAAAATAAAAAAAATTCGTAAATTTGGAAGTGGGCTCACAGTTTGTCCAAAATTTTGAAATCCCACCATTTCCACAAATATTTATGGGAATCTCCCAAAACAAAGAATGAATGGGAATTAAATGAAAAAATACCATTAAAAATTCATGTATGTGATATTATGTGTCTTGATATGAATATAATGTAACACCCCAAGTTTCCACGAAATGCTTCTCTTTGAATAATACAATAGCGTGTGTTTTATGCAACTTCGAGTTCTAACACACACCACAACCAATCAAAGTAGCTGTTATGAATAGTAATACACACTTTTTGAAATATAATAAATTTTATAATTCAAAATGGACATCATTTTTGTATTCATAATATCGAAAATATCTTCAGATGAAATTTTGGCAGTTTTTGGATTACTTTTATATTTTACTGAATAGTGAAAATTACTAAATTTTAATAAAAAACAATTGTTTTAATCAAAATAGTTAATAGTGATAAATTATGAATTTGAGGGGTTTTAAAGTATATTTAGAATATTTTTTAACCATTTAATACAATGTTGATCATTTTACATAATTTCACTTTTAAACCGGATATAAATAAGTGTCAATCTTTTGATAGTAATTATCTCGTAAAAACACGCATTTTGTTTTGATAACGGAAATTAATTTTAAATTAATTTCAGCCAGTTCTGTGTGTTTGAATTTGGAAAAATGTCCTCCATATTTGGATTCAAGATTTCCAAATTGTGTAAATAGGTAATTTTTTTTAGACTTTTTTTAATAATTACTTCGGTAAATATTTTATTTACCATGGTTAAAGGGTAAATCTGGTAAATAAGGGTAAACAAAATAATATTATAATGATACTAAATTACCTTAAAACGTGTCCAAAATTTATTTTTTGATACATGTCCGACCATGGACATCTTTGGGTCGATTTTGGGACCCCATGGATCCACTTGTAGGTGATAGGGACACTTTATATTAATTTAGTTAATGTGAATACAAAAATTACATAAGCATATATCTTTTAGAAAAAAAATTTTACATAGGGTTATTTATGTTATATATTCGACAATAAATAATTATTAGAAAGCTAAAAATATTTCCTACATAATTTTATTTTATTTTTAATTTTTAGACATTAAACAATTTAATGTATTTATGACACAATGATGATGCAGTAATTACAGTATTAATGAATGATTAAGATAATTGATATTATAAATACCCAAATAAATGTAATTTGAGACATTTTTTAATTTCAAATAATTTTATAGGTTACTATAACATATTATGATTGTTTATATAAAATTTTTTCAAGGTACTAATGATGTTATTAATTTATCAAAAACAAAATACCAAATAGTGTCAAAATTGACATAAAAGTGTTTTAAAAAAAATATTATATTATAAATTGATATTAAATTCCTTCAAATCTATGTATCATCCAACAGACTTATATCATGATAGTTTTATCATTACTGGACCACCAGGGGGTCTCTTGGAGGTATATAATATGTTTATTAACTATATAATATAAAAATACAAAGTGACATGGTAAGTGTCAAACTAATTAACTAAGAGTTAAAACTGAAAGATAAGGTTAATATAATGACCCAGACCTGTCTAAATTCTATTGGTTGAGTGGTTTCTGACCCATACCCACCTTAACCATTAAATAATCCAATTTTTAGTCATTAAAATCCGAATATTAATTTAATATAAAATAATATTTCTAGATTTTCCTAAGGTGCCGCTCCTCCCCCTTATAAAAGGACACCACTTATAACCAATTCTTCACACCTTAAAAGCATTTTGGATTGGCCAAACCCTTCCCAAATACCCTCTAAACATCCCTCAATTCAACCTAGAGGCCTTAGTTTGATTAGAAATCCAACTTATGTATCCCTTTTGATCAAATCAAAAGGAAGAACCCGAAGGAGATGTAATGTTTTTCACCACCCCTTTTCAACATCATTTCTTCTTCAACATCTTCTTTCATTGTTATTCACATTATAAAATAATAAGCCCAGTATATCCTATATACTGTGATATTATTATAAATACAGTACAACCATATTCAGTATTCTATCCATCCTTTGAATGAAATGTCACCATACGTGTGTACGTACAGCTTACCGTCTCCACGTCGTGGTGTAATTTTTATTCATTATATTATTATTTGGATGGGTATAATTATGATATTTAATTAATGTAAATAATAAATATAACATGATAATGATTCTTTATATAATATATAACATCTAATTATATATTATTTTAATATCAAAAGAATGATATTGTCGCTCGTGCGTATGTACGGACTACCGTCTCCACGAACGCGATGAGATTCATTCCCCATCATATCCATTCGAGACTAATTCCGATTTTATTATTAAAAATAATTTTTATGGATGTGAAATCACTCTGGATTTGAATAAGATAAAACCTCTCCACAAAAAACATGACTTATGTGACAAAATATATAAAAGGAAACGAGTAATTTAACACCTGAAACGACGATAATACTAAAGTGTTGTTAACAAAGCATTATTATAAGATCATATATGATATCATAATTATGTATATGGTTCTTGTATATTTTAATAACAATGTTTTATCTATTATACAGGAGGTTAACATACCATAGACTAAGGAAAAGTACAAGGTAAGGGTTTATTTCACAATCTCTTCATTATCTGAGATTCTATATACGTAATTATCTACAAGGACCTCTTTATCATCCACATCTATATTTCTTAAAAATGTATTTCAAATCATTCTTACTATTTTACAGACTATGGGTTAAAGTCATTTATAACCTTGTTTGAATTTTTATAATATTTTTATAAAGGAATTTTTTTTCATTTTCCAAACGAGGTCCTTTTTAACATTTTCAACAGAATTAAGCTAAGATTGTATTTTTAACTTATACGGCGGATGGAGCTATTTTCCGCCATTATAAAGTCGTCCAAGCTTCCCTTACAAGATTATAATAATATTTTAAAAGTAAATATTTTATTTAACAATTATGGGACTTTTAAATTATTTAAAAAAATATATATTTCTCTCAAATAGTTTTAATTTCATCTATGTCAACATCCTTTGATGAATTTTAAGATTATTTGAAGATTATTTGTTATGTTAAAAAACTTCCATATTGTATTGATGTTTTTGTGATATGTTTCAATTTAGATGTGTTATTTTTATACCAATCATGGTTTATGAAGAAAGTATTGACATTTCAGATGCTAGTTTTAAAACGAATGTTTATGTTATGTTTAAACCTGTTCATATGAGGAATACATTGGACTTAATAAGTGACGGGTGGAGCCCGCTGTAGCTCCTTGATGAATCGGTAGGTCCCATGAGACAAACTAGTGTCTTGGAATGAGGCCTTGAAAAAATCTTATTTGTATTCTTGTCACGAGGCCTTGGCTACGTGGTTATGATAGTCTGGAATTAAGCATTCCATCATTATGAAAGTGGTTATTGATATTGCATGTGATTATTCAACTAGTAGAATATCCATGTGAACAAGTAGATGGAATTATTTCATATTATCTTTTCCATATTATGCCGAAGTTCATGTTTAAAAAGCTTTTTTTAGTTATATATTTCCTTAAATGATTATGATTATTTATGAAAGTTTCCGCTATATTGTTTTCCTTACTGAGCATATGAGGTCACCCATTTCAAGGTTTTATTTTTCCCAGGTTGTGAAGAAGTTATTTATGAATGAACTTCAGTGATAGTATGAGGGGATATGAAGTCAAGATGTTGTTGTAGTAGTTTTCTCTTTATGATGTAAGGTAAACTTTATAAATTTATATAGTTATTCCAAGGATACTAAACTAATCCACCTTTCGAGACATGATCTTTTGTGATCATGCCAATGTTATGTAATAATGCAATGACTCTGGGCAACTGGGGTCAAAGGGTTACATTTGGAATCAAAGGGAGGTTTAGTACAAACCTTTGAAGTTAAATTTATATGAACTCTAATTAGAGCACAAGGACCTAAGATGGACTTTGAGGATTAGTATAGAAGAACTTCCTATAATTTTGGTATTGTAGAGATTTTGTGAGTTTTCTAAGAAATTCATCCCTGTATGGATACGAACAGGTAGAGGCGGCTCTGGCACAGATGTACCTAGGGGTAAACCCCAAAAACACCGCTTTGAGCTAGACTCAAACGGGAACTGGTGCACGAAAATAGGCTTGCTGCACTCTTGGTTACGACACTACTATGAGATATGCTTAGGATAATTATCATTTTCATTAAAAACCATTATGATGGGTTTATGAGTATATATTTCCTCAAAGATAACATTTTTATGATTATGGATTATATCCATAAATAGTTCGATTTATGTTTAGTGTTTTACAAGTATGGAATTATGTATTTTAATTCACAAACTGATATAGTTTATGCCATTATTTAGAAATGTCACCTAGTGGAAGAAATGGAAATCATATCAATGCACGCACTCCATGTAGGTATTTCCCTCATGCTCAAGATAATTATAGTGGAGCTAGTGATGCAACTGGTGCTGATCAAATAATCACTATACTGGGACAACTCACTCAGGTTATGAATAATAACCTTACCCATATAGAGCACCCTGATTTGTAGCGTGGAGGATCAATGTTAGATCACTTCATGAGGTAGCAACCACCAACATTCAATGGGAGTACAAATCCATCAGTAGCTGAGAAATGGATAAGTTCCCTAGAGAAAATATTCCAGGCTTTGGGGAGTAGTGAAAGGGAAAAAGTTTCCATGGAAGTTTATCACCTCACTAGAGATGCTGATCAATGGTGGTCATTGATTCAAAACATGAAGGAAAATGATGAAGTATCAAAAATGGAATGGAGGGAGTTCAAAGAACTTTTCTTAGAAAAATGCTTTCCTCGTGACTATCATGTAGATATGGAAAGGCAATTTCTGAGTCTGAGACAAAAGGAGGATTAGAATGTCGCAAAGAATGAGGCTAAATTTACATGGTTTAAAAGTTATGCTGGAGATTATATATGTAACCCAAGAAGTAAGTTTGATCATTTCTTTGATGGGTTAAAACCATTTCACTGTCGAGCATTAGTCTCACAATTCTTCTTATCATACGAAGACATTGTCTCATGTGCTACCAAGTCAGAAAAAGAATTCTCTAAGCCTTATGACTTTAAAGAAAGCAATATAATAAGAGATATACTGATCAATCTAGTAATGTAAATAAGGGAAAGAAGGGAAAAGTTGAAAATCCATCCTGTAGTAAATGTGGGAAGAAACACCCCGGTACTTTCTTAAAAGGAATGGTAGTCTGTTACCAGTGTGGTGAAAAAGGCCACCAATCTCATGATTGCAAGGGAAAGAGAGTTGTTATCAACGTGGAATGATATATTTGTAGAGAGATGTGACATTATGCAAATGAATTTCCTAAGCGTCAGAGGAACTTACCTCAGAAAAGGACAAGGGATCAAGGATAATCATATGCTATCACTACTGCGGAGGTAGAAGCTCCGAAAGACATGGTGGAATGTAATTTAATGGATTCCTCAAGTTTACAAAATGCATTATTTGATTCTGGATCATCACATTGTTTCATATATTCCCAATTTTCTATGAAAATTAGATATTTCCAATTTGATTTAACAAGGGAGTTGTCAGTTAATACTCCTAAGGGAAGTATCATTTCAACAACGTTTTGTGAATCAATCCCCATTTGAGCACATAAATGTTCTTTATCCGATGATCTCATCGTCATACCTATGATTGATTTTGATATAATCCTCAATATGGATTGGATTTCGGAGCATGATGTGAAGATTTATTATAAGAATAAGGAGGTTATGATTTTTGATGATGATGGTAAGGAACACCTTATCTTTAGAGCAGAATCGTCACCACCTAATTCTTATCTAGATCCACCCCTAGTAGCTCAACTAAATTCAATTATTGGGGAGGATGATAATGAAATGAATATGGGTGAGGAAAGGAATGTTCAAATATAGGATATACCTATTGTTAATGAATATGTAGACGTGTTTCTGGATGATTTACCTGGATATCCTCTAGAACGAGAGAATGAGTTTTCCATTGATTTAATTCATGGTTCAAGGCCTATATCGAAGACCCCTTATAGAATGTCCAATGTGGAATGAGTTGAACTAAAGAAACAACTAGAGTAATTGAGTAATAAGGCATTTGTTCGCCCTAGTGTTTCTCCATGGGGAGCCCCTGTTCTTTTTGTTAAAAAGAAAGATAGATCCATGAGGTTATGTATCGACTATAGGGAGATCAATGCTATAACAATAAAGAACAAGTATCCCCTACCTTGCATTGATGATTTATTTGACCAACTTCATGGATCTAAATACATTTCAAAGATAGACCTTCGATCTGGATATCATCAGTTGTGTGTGAATAAGGAATACATTCTGAAGACAGTATTTAGAACAACGTACGGGCATTACGAGTTTACAGTAATGCCTTTTGGATTGCTAATGTACCCTCTGTATTCCTGAATCTAATTAATAGAGTTTGCATGGAATATCTCGATGATTTTGTGGTGGTATTTATTCATGATGTCTTGGTATACTCCAAAAGATATGAAGATCATTAATATCACTTGCGCATTATCCTAAAGACTCTGAGAAGACATGAATTATATGGGATGTTTAGTAAGTGTGAATTCTGGCTTCAGGAGATTTCTTTTCAAGGCCATATTGTCTCAAAATATAGAATAATTGTTGATCCTTCTAAGGGAAAGGTAATCGAATAATGGTTTGCGCTGACAAATATAACTGAGGTACGCAGCTTTGTTGGTTTAGCAGGTTATTATCAACATTTCATACATAATTCGTCTTGGTTGGCTAACCCATTAATAAAGCACACACCTAAAGGGGTTAAATTTGTTTGGAAAAAAAGAGTGTGATGAATGTTTTGAAGAAATGAAGAGAATATTAGTCAATGCTCCTATATTGACTCTACCATCAGGGAATGGTGGGTTCATTATTTATAGTGATGCATCAAAGAAAGGTCTTGGTTGCTTCCTTATGCAGAATGATAGTTTTATTGCCTATGCATCACGACAGTTGAAAATTCATGAGAAAAACTATCATACTCATGATCTCGAGTTAGCAGATGTGATCTTTTATTTAAAAATATAGAATCACTACCTCTATGGTGAAAAATGTGATATTTATTCTCATCACAAGAGTTTGAAGTATATTTTATCACAAATAGAACTCAACATGAGGTAGAGGAGATGGCTTGAATTACTCATGGATTATGATTGCACGATACACTACCACCCAGGAATGGAAAACAAGGTGGTAGATGCTTTGATCAGAAAAGATCATGGAGTTTTGAACAATATGAAAATTGAAAGGGATCCAATTATCATGGATCTAGTGAAGATGGACATGGGAATAACAATGGAAGGTGAAACATCAATGCTTTTTCAAATGGTTTCCAACCCATCTTTACTAGAAAGTATTAAGAGTTCTCAGACCGATGATGATGAATTTAAAAATAAGATTAAAGATTTGAATGATGGGAGATTGAGAGACATTGTGTATGAAGATGGAATTCTGAATTTTGGGAAGAGACTTTGTGTTCCCGATATACATGATATAAAAAGGGAATTTTTGGACGATGCCCATAGTTCAAATTTCTCTATACACATTGGGAGCACCAAAATGTATAGAGATTTGAAGGAACATTTTTTTGTGGCACAAAATGAAGAGGGATATTGCTAACATTGTGTCAAGATGTATGGTTTTTCAACAAGTGAAAGGTGGAAGGAAACTGCCTATAAAAGTGTTGTATCCTCTTCCCATACCTGAGTAGAAATGGGATAATATCACTATGGACATTGACATGTGAATACCAAAGACTCATAGATGGAATGATGCAATATGGGTTATTGTTGGTCGTCTTACCATGTCTTCAAAGTTTTTTGCGATAAGAGAAGATCTACCACTGGAACGTCTCGAAAGACTATATATTAATGAAGTTGTCAGACTTCATGGAGTTCCCATATCGATTGTTTCTGATCGTGATCCTTGTTTTACTTCATGATTCTGGAAAAGTCTTCCGAAATCCATGGATACTGAACTTCGTTAGAGCACTGGTTACCACCCTCAAACAGATGGACAATCGGAACAGACTATTCAAACCTTAGATGACATGTTGATATCTTTCTCACTTGACTTTCAGGGTATGTGGGATCAATATTTACCTCCGGTAGAATTTTCCTATAACAATAGCTTCCATTCTAGTATTAAAATGGCACCATATGAAGCATTATATGGAAAGAGATGTTTCACACCAACCTATTGGGATGACGTTGGTGAAAGAAAACTTGTAGGTCTAGAACTGGTGGAGGAAACAATGGAAAAGTTAAAGGTAATCAAAAACCACATCAAAGCAGCTGAAAGTAGGCAGAAGAGCTATGTCGATAACTGAAGGAAGGATTTGGAATTTCTGGTAAGAGATCATGTTTTCTTGAAGGTATCTCCATGGAAAGAATTTATATGTTTCAGTAACAAGGGTAAATTGAGTCCCATGATTATCAGACCTTTTGTAATTCTAGAAAGATTTGGGGCATTAGCTTACCGTTTGGCAATGCCGCCAAGTCTCTCCAAAGTTCACGATGTGTTCCACGTATCACTGTTGAGAAAATACATGCCGGACCCAACACATGTACTAACTTATGAGGAATTAGAACTGGAACCCGATCTGTCTTATTGCGAAGATCCCATTAAGATTCTTGATACAAGAGAGAAAGTTCTGAGAAACCGGATGGCTCGTCTGGTAAATGTTGTGTGGAGAAACCATAAAAATGAAGAGTCAACGTGGGAACCTAAGGAACATATAATGAAGAACCACCTGAATCATTTTACACAATAATATTCTAGATATTTCGAGGGCGAAATTATTTGATGGAGGGGATAATATAACACCCCAAGCTTCCACGGTACGCTTCTCTTTGAATAATACAGTAGCGTGTGTTGTACGCAACCTTGAGTTCTAACACACACCACATCGAATCAAAGTAGCCATTATGAATAGTAATACCCACTTTTTTAAATTTTAAAAATTTTATCTTTCATAATGGAATTCATTTTTGGATTCAGAATATCGAAATTATTCTAGGATGAAATTTTAGTACTTTTTGGATAACTTTTATATTTTAATTAATAGTGATAATTACTAAATTTTATTTAAAAACAACTTTTTTAATCAAAATAATTAATAGTCATAAATTATGAATTTGAGTGGCTTAAAAGTATATATAGAATATATTTTTACCATTTAATATAATGTTTATCATTGGACATAATTTCATCTTTAAACCGGATATAAACAAGTGCCAATCTTTTGATAGTTATTATCTTTTAAAAACATGTTTTTTGTTTTGACAAAAGGGAATTAATTTTAAATTAATTTCTGTAACTTCTGGGTTTTGAATATGGAAAAATTTACTCCATATTTGGAATCATAATGTACAAATTGTGTAAATAGGTATATTTTATTTTAAGGCATTTTGAATAATTACTTCGGTAAATATTTTATTTACCATGGTTAAAGGGTAAATCCAGTAAATAAGGGTAATCAAAATAATATCATAATAATAATAAATTACCATAAAACGTGCCCTAAGATTATTGGTTGATATATTTCTACTATAAATATTAATTAGAAATCTATAAATATTTCTTACATAATATTATTTTATTAATAATTTTTAGACATTAAATAATTTAATTTATTTATGACACAATGATGATGTAGTAATTACTGTATTAATGATATATTAAGATAATTGATATTATAAATACCCAAATAAATGTAATTTAAACTTTTTATGAATTAAAATAATTTTCTATGTTACTATGACATATTAGGATTGTTTATATAAATTTTTTTCTAAGTAATAATTCTTTTATGAATTTATCAAAAACAAAATACCCAATAGTGTCAAAATTGACATAAAAGATTTTTTAAAAGAAATATTATATTATTAATTGATATTCAATTCCTATGAAACTAATGATCATCCAACAGTCTTATATAATGATAGCTGTATCATAAATGGACCACTTGGGGGTTTCTTGGAGGTATATAGTATGTTTATTAACAATATAATATAAAAACACAAAGTGACATGTTAAGTGTCAAACAAATTAACTAAGAGTTAAATCTAAAAGATATGGTTAATATAATGACCCAAACCATTCTAAATTCTATTGGATGAGTAGTTTTTGACCCATCCCCTCCTTAAAATTTATATAATCCACTTTGTAACCATTAGACCCGAATATGAATTTATTATAAAATAATATTTCTAGATTTTTCTAAGGTGCCCCTCCTCCCCCTTATAAAAGGTCACCACTTCTAACTAATTGTTCACACCATCAAAGCCTTTTGGTTCGGCCAAACCCTGAACAAATACTCTCTCAAATTCCATTACTTCAACCTAGAGGCATTATTTTGATAAGAAATCCAACCTAATAAGCCCTTTTGGTCAAATCAAAAGGAGGAACCCGAAGAAGAGGTAATGTTTTCACCACCCTTTTTCCAGTTCATTTCTTTTTCAACTTCTTCATTCTTTGTATTACCATTATAAAATAATAACTCAACTATATCCTATATACTGTGATATTATTATAAATATGGTACAACCATATTCAGTATTCTATCCATCTTTTGAATGACATGTCACCATACGTGTATACGTAAGGCTTACTGTCTCCACGTCATGGTGTAATTGTTATTCAATGTATTATTATTTGGATGGGTATAATAATGATTTTTAATTCATGTAAATAATAAATATAACAAGATAATTATTCTGTATCTATGATATTATATCCAATTATATATTATTTTAATATCAAAAGAATGATATTGTCGCTCGTGCATACGTAAGGACTACCGTTTCCACGAATGTGATTAGATTCATTCCCTACCGTATCCATTCGAGACTAATTCTAATTTGATGATTAAAAATAATGTTTCAGGAATTGATATCATTCTGGATATGAATAATATACAAAATATCCCTAACAAACATGAATTATTTAACAAAATATATAAAGTAAAACGAGTAAGTTAACGCCCGAAATGACGATAATACTAAAGTATTATTAACAAAGCATTATTAGAAGATCATATATGATATCATAATTATGTATATGGTTATTTTATAATTTAATATTAAAGTTTTAACTATTATACATGAGTTTAATATACCATGGAATAAGAAAAAGTACAAGGTAAGAGTTTATTTCACAATCTCTTCATTATCTGAGGTTGTTTATATGTGATTATCTACTGGGACCTCTTTATCATCCACATCCATGTTTCTTAAAATTTTATTTCAAATAATTCTTAATATTTTACAAACTATAGATTAAAGTCATTTATACCCTTGCTTGACTTTTTATAAGATGTATATAAAGGAATATTTCTGTCGTTTTCCAAACAAGGTCCTTTTTAACATTTTAGACAGAATTAAGGTAAGAATAACTTTTTAACTTATACAGCAGATGCAACTATATTCTGCCTTTATAAAGTCTTCGAAGATTCCCTTAAAATCTTATAAGAATATTTTCAAAGTAAATAATTTATTAAATAATTATGGTACTTTAAATGATTAAAAAAACAGATATTTCTCTCAAATAGTTTTTATTTCATCTATGTCAACATCCTTTGATGAATTTTTAGCTGATTTGAAGTTTATTTATTATGTTACAAAACTTCCATATTGTATTGATGGTTTTGTGATATGTTTGACTGTGGATGTGTTATTTTTATACCATTCATGGTTTATGAAGAATGTATTGATATTTGATATGCAAGTTTTAATACGAATGTTTATGTTATGTTTAAACCTGTTCATATGAGGAATGCATTGGACATAATAAGTGACCAGTGGATCCCACTATAGCTCCTCGATGAATCGGTAGGTCTAATGAGACAAACTAGTGTCTTGGAATGAGGCTTTGACAAAATATTATTTGTAGTCTTGGCACAAGGCCTTGGCTATGTGGTTATGATAGTCTAGAATTATGCATTCCATCATTATGAAAATGGTTATTGATATTGCATGTGATTTTTTGACAACCATAATATCCATGTGAACAAGTAAATGGCATTATTTCATTTTATATTTTCCATATTATGCCAAATTTCATGTTTAAAAGGATTTTTTAGTTATACATTTCCTTAAATGTTTATTCTTATTTATGAATATTTCTGATATATTGGTATCCTTATTGAGCATCTGAGCTCACCCCTTTCAATGTTTTATTTTTCCCAGGATGTGATGAAGTTATTTATGAATGACTTGTAGGGATAGTACGAGGGGATATGAATTCATGATTTTGTTGTAGTAGTTTTCACTCTATGATGTAATGTAAACTTTATGAATGTATCTAGTTATTCTAAGGATACTAAACTAATCGGTCTTTCGAGACTTGATCTTTTGTGATCATGAAAATATTATATAATAATGCACCAACTCGGGGTAGATGTGGTCAGGGTGTTACATATAATTTATATATTACACTAGAAATGTAATTTTTAGAACGATGAAATTAATGTATAAATTAGAATATATCATGTATTCCTTCAATATATTAAATTTTGAAAATAAGAAATCATAATGGTTGAGATTAAGTTATCAGCATGGGAATTTGTACAATTGGTGAAATCATTAGTATACGAATAATAATCAATATATATGTGTGTATAAGCAAATTTCATGAAAATAAATTATCAAAATCATCATAATGTTCATCCATGTTAAATATAACGAATTATTTAAATTGAAAAATAAAATAGAATTTCTAATATTTTAAATTCATAACATTGAAAATTAATTAATTTTTAATCAATTTCCCAGAAAATTTATCATGAATCATTCAACCATGGACTCTCAACCAAGAAATCATTCATTAAAAATGGGATTGTGTAACCAATTATCCATATAATACAGACAATATTATTATTTCATACGATAGGTTGATGCATCAAGTGGGTATCTATACTCAGGACCCACATGTCACATACACATCTAGTGTTTTCTTTATATATATTCAATGCATAATATAATTCATTAATGAAATTCAAAACATGAAGGAGAAAAATAAAATTCAATTTTAAATGTACACTAATAAAAACATGATCAATATAATGTGAATGAACCCAAATAATGCATAACTGATTATTATATAAGGGTTATAGAAGACTATCTAATCATTAGAGAAGGTATATCTATAGTAAATCCCAGTCTTTAGAAAAAAATATAATTTATAAATAAAATAAAACATTTATTGTAACATTGTGAATAAAAAATTAGAAAAAAAAATCCAAATAATTTTTATTAACCTATGAAAATTTTTCTATTTCAATTGTCTATCATCATTCATATAAATTCCCAAAATATTGGATTATTATTTATATTAAAAATATCCATGGATTCTTATAATTGACATTTTATTAAAAAAACATTATCATGAATGTGGGAAAGTACATTAGTTAAATATTCATTAAAATAGTGTTTACTTTTAAAATATTGATAAAAAGAAAAAATTTACCTTTTATGAAAAATTCTGGGAGTAATACTATAGAAGAACTATATAAAAATTGAAATATAGTTGGAAGTTAATTTAACCAATAATTGTTTCATTTTAAAAAATTCGTGGAAAATAATTTATGGAATATTGAGAAAAAATGAAATTACTAGAAATAACTTGTTTTTGAACATATAACATACCAAAATGTAAATTAATATGTAAATAAACTAGAATAAAAATTAAATTATTATAGAATCCCTTACTAATTTTGTAATATTTGAATCAAAACTAATTAAAGAAAAAAATAATTAATGTAATTTAATATAATTAATAATGATGGATTCATTATATGATGTGTGAATGGTTATGTATATAATACTAACTGAGGAAAATAAATGCATAATATAAAATATTTTTCAATTAGTTAAATATGATATAAAATTATAACTACATTAATTCCACCATGATTTATATGAACTCACAATCTAATGTATGATAAAATTATATTTTTCATAAATATGTTGAAGAACCATATTGATATTTACAAATCTAGATATTATTTGCCTATAATATTATATATCTTTTTTATTTATAATTGCTTACTGACTTCATCATCATGTGTGCGGACACATCTATTTATTATACAAGATTCAATTTAGTAGTTCTTATATATTTATCTTCATATTGGTTTCATTATATATATAATATGAATCATGAAATGATATTAAATTTTCTAAATTAAATTCAACTACTATGTTATTCGTGAAATTAGGACAAGAGAAATGAATCACATTGCTACATTGAATGGTAGTCCACACATATTCATGAACATTAGAATCATTTTCCAACAGATGGTAGTGTATGAATTTAAATTATATATTAAACAAATGTAATAATAATTTTTTCAGAAATATAATATATTTTTTATAATTGTTTCTTTATAACTATCAAAACAATGCAACAATCAAAAATAAAATACAACATTTTGTGGTCATTTTATGATATAAGAATGAATTGGGGAAGTTTTATTTTACTATTGGACAAAGATGAGGTTGAAAATTGATGTAATCAAATAATAACAATATATCATTATATATTATATATTCTAATAAATATTTTGGTATATATAAAACATAATTACATAATGTAGATGACTAAATAATCTTTGAATGATTTGGGAAATCCGGTTAAAATTATTTGAGAGTAATCCAATTTCATAAACGTTGAGGCTTTTTAGGATGATGAAATGCTACATCCATATGCACACAAATGACATGAATCAATATAAAAAGTTTTATCGTGGGTATATATTTTGATATAATTCTTGAACATTGTGAACAATTAATGATATGAAGTGACCATTTATAAGTGAGTTTAGGGAATTTATATATTTAACTCAAATAAAATAATATAAAACAGTTTTTCCAATATTAAAATAATTTAAAATGTATACCAGTTCAATGGAAAAGATAATGAGGTAAAAATATAATCATCCAATAAAATGTGTATATATTTTTCAGTTATTAATTATCTTTAAAAAAACTCTTATATTAATAAACACATTATTCTTATCCCTAAAAAATAATATAAATTAAAATGAAGATTGTAAATTTTTTATTTTTCAATCTTGTATAATAATTTAAATGTTATAATAAAATAAATGTGGTAATTAGTTTCAATATATTCATATATTAGAGTTATATGATAGAAAAACACATAAAATTAGTTAAATTAAGGTGTTAGAAAATTAATAAATCCTTTTACGATTGTATGTATTTTGTTATAATCTGCCCATATTGATTTATAACAACATTTACTATGTTAATAATTACAATTAATAAAAATAAAATGGAGATATTTGTAATATTTGAAAGATTTTTTCCAAAATGTATAATTCATTGCTCATGATTAAATTTATAGTGGCGGGAGAAATAAATCAATAAATCAAAAAAAATTATATTGTAGAAATTACATTATTTTTGAAAATTATTATTTTATGTAAAAAATATTTTACTATCCTTTCTCACTAGTTGAAAATAAATTTATGATTTATTAATTATTTAATAATGAAATGACTATTTATATATATTTAATAATACAAATATTCATATCCATTCCCACCAAAAACAGACATGATGTAATATAAAAATTAAAATAATATTTTTTTCATGTTACATTTATGATAAACATTGTGTGTGATGTAATATTGAATAAAATGGTATATTAAAATAATCTAGTCTCAGGGAAAAAAATTCCAAACATCATGCACAAATTGAATCCTCATATATATAATTAATATCTTCCAAACAGATTATTTAAAAGAAAATAAATAAAATTTGATATATATTTTGTCTTATACATTAATTTAATTGTTATGTCCAAAAACCATACTAATAATGTACCTCTACAAATCCCATACATGTAAATGAGTACGCAAAAACACAGCATCATTGTGTAGTTTTACATTATACTCAATACTTGATATATTTATCTCTATATTGATTATGTTTAAGGAAACAAACATAAACATTATTTATTTTATTGAATTATCATTAATTAAAATTATTGCATTCCCAACATTCATTTACGGTTATGATTTTAGAGAGTTAGTACACAAATATTATATAATAAACACAAACATTATGAATTGTAAGTCTTTATTCAGTGTAACAACCCATGGATATAAATAAATTAAAATTCATGAAACATTGTTTTATATTGATATTTATATCTAGCCAATAATCATAATCTTTTCACTTCTATGTTATTAATTTCAAAAAAAAGTCATGTACAATTATAATCAGTATGTTATTTAGAGTCTTATAAAACCAACATGTTTTTTAAGAGTAGAATACCTTTATGAATATTAATATTAATAGAAATATGAAAATAATGAATATTAAATTGTATTATTAATTTTTTCTTACTTTTTTTATAATGATATATGGATTAATTTTTCAATGTGATTTTAATTATTTATTGTTTTAAAATTGATATATTTTGAATAATAAATACTTTTATTTAATAATTAAATTAGTAATATTTACAAAATAATTTTCAAAAAATAGTGTTATAATTGGATATCAATACATTGAAGAATTATTAGGGGGAATTTTGGGGTATTTCCTTAAATTCATGAATGTTTTACGATTAGTAAAATGTGATAATTTATGATAAATGGTAAATACTTGTTTTATAGCATCATCATTGATGCAAGGATGATAAATCCAACTTGGTACAAATTTAAATTCAATCATTACTATTTTGGGTCACATGAATTTAGAATGTTCGTAATTCTGAGAAAAAATATTGTAATAAATATTTAATTAATGTAAAATCCATCCACTCCTCAACTAGAAATACCTCCCACATCCCCCTCTTACTCTCACACCACTCAAGATGTTATAATTGTCAATGTTTTGAAAAATTCTCTCCCCAAGTCTATTCCCCATATCCAAGACCTACTAGTCTCATCAAATGGAAAAAACCAGAGCCCTTAAAGTTGATCTCAAAGAGAAGATATCAAGAAGTATGATTCGTCTTCATTTTTCATGTGTTTCCTTTTCAATTCAATTATTTTATTATATTGTGGTCCTCTCCACATATCTAGGATCCATGACACTGAATAATATTATATATTTTATATTTTATCATGTCCATATAGAAGATTCATCATATTTAATACTGACATATCCTAATAATCTAAATATAAAATACCACCCACGATTTTCAAATTTTCCAAATTCATGGATGATTTGTCGCCAATTTCCATTAATTCAATAAAATATGATCATAAAACACTTTTAATGGTTTAAACATAATTTAATATGTATTTGTATCCTATTTTATGTCCTATAAAGATCATATATGGATTATATTTAATTATTTAACTAAATAAGTTCATGATTATCAATGCACCGCCAGAAATGATTTAAGAAAACGTCATTAATGTTTTCTCTAATGATTCATCATCATATACGATAACAAAATGATTGATGGAATCATTATATATTTTGGAAAAATACTAAAAAATATAATTCTACTACTGTAATCTCATTTCCATATAAATATAAAATCAAATATGAACTGGACATGGAAATCATTTAAAGAATGCACTCAAAACAATGGATGCCAGAAAATACTAATAATTATTAGGTAAGATAATGTTATGAAATGATCATATAATGTGTTATAAACATGACTATGTTTTCTAAAGATATTAATAAGACTCTTTGAACTATTATACAAGATGTATAAAAATGTTTTATGTATGAAAACCCCATGATAAGAGAATTCTTGACCCAATTTCCATTCATTGGGTTAACATTCAACATCATTATTTATGTGGTTTTAAAATTTTTTGTGTGGTGAATTTTTTTATGTTATATAAATTTATTTTAATTTACTATGTATATATATATATATTATATCCTCTATTTTTTCTCTATTCAATTATATGATATTTATATGTGGAATTTCATTTAAAATCCTCTTTTAAAATTATATTTAATAAAATTCCAAATTAATGAGTTTGTGAAATTTTTCAGGATGTATGGTTATGTCACGGTTAATGGGAATTTTTAATGATGATGGGTGGGACCTAAATATCCATCCAATGAATTGGGTAGGTGTATGATGGATGGCAGATGTATGGTTAGTCCATGTGTATTTGCAAATGATACACCAAAAATTATCCATGGGTGTTATATTGTAAGGTACCCATATGGGTTACAAATTATAAGGTTAAAATAATGATTAAAATTTGTGTTATTAATGACCCAAGATACGTTTATGGTTCTATTTATGTTCTACATGATTTAATGAAATTTTATGGAAATATAATTTTTCACAAAGTATGTTTATAATGGTAACAAGTATGTATTTGGTTTTTGAAAATGATTTTATCTGAATAATATTTTCCATACTTATTTATATTTCCATTATTAGGAATTTTGTTCTCATCCAAAATTTTTAAATGATTTTAATAGGTTACAAAGATTTGTAAGAAAAATATTGGATCTATGTTAAATTTTATGACAATTTTTTGAAGAAATCATAATTTATTTGAAATGTTTTATATTTTGGAAGAAATGTATACTTTTTTGTTTTATCTTCTCTATATAAATGTGGAATTTTATTTATGTATTATATCCCAATTATCTGAAACTGTAAAATTTAAAATATCCTCAACTATAATGGAAGTGGGTTATTGAATAAAATTCAATATTTTTCAAAGTAATAAGGTCAGGTCCTCATATTTTGTGTGAGAGGATAGTTTAGTTAACTTTAGGGATTTAGATGATATTTATTAAATATCATAAATGATTTTTATCTCTTTTTTTATTTTTAAATTATATATAATTTAAGGATTACCATGTAGCATTGACTATGATATGTTTGTTTAGAGTAGTTATCCATTGACGAAATAGGGAAGCTAAAGAGAAGAGGAACCAAAAAAACGATATCCATCCAAATATGTAGCTCTAAGTGTTAGGGATTACATCAATGATGTTTGTGGTAGTAATGGCATAGATAACAGATGAAATAAATTGTGGTGTCATCCATTAAATAGAACTACGTGAGGTGCCACAATGAAACATGAAAATAGTGGAACATTTTAGGAGGCAACACCCTCATCATTTAGTAGATATTCGTACCTAGTTGTGGATGAAGGATGGATTAATGCCCATGAAAAGATATTAAATGTTAAGGGCTGTTCCTATAATTAAAAGATATATCTTAAAATTTATCGTTTTAGTGTAGATGTTGATCAATGGCAGTCAATAGTCAAAAATCTTAGTGATAGAAATGAGATAGATGACTTAGAGTGGGAAGAATTTAAAAAGTCTGTTCTATGAAAAATATTTTCCTTTGGTGTTGTGAAATTGGATGGACCAACAATTACTTTAATTGAAGAAAATTTAGGAAGATTCATTAATGTTTATGATGAATAATTTCCCTGAAATTCTAGGAATTCTTAAAATCATATTCTGGGACTCAATAGAAAACTCTACTACATTTACTCGGGAATAAAGCCACGATATCGAAGGGAATTTTCCTCCCATGAATTCAAAAGTATAATAAACCTTACTGATGTGTTTAGAGGGAGAGATGGAGTTTCGTGATGATCACAAGAACATTGAAAACAATGAGATGTAGAGGTATAGATGGAAAGTGATAGGTATCAATCAACTAATTAAATAAGATGGTATGAAATTATAGTTTCCAGTTTGTGAATAGTGTGGGAAAATGAACCCTTGGGAATTCCTTAACAAAATTTGGAAGTGTACTAGATTGGGTAACTTTGGAATTATAAACATAGACTGTAAATAAAATTATCCTAAGACTAATCCTGATAAGAAAACTATAATGTCTTTTAAATGTGGTGAGATGGGTTATTATAAAAATTCATGCCCAAAGAATGTTATGAATGATATTAAGATTATATACTATATGAAGAATGATGTAGGGAGATATGTTGTGACTATGTCGATAGAGGTTAGGTCATCCAATGATGTTGTTTTAGGTATATTTTTTTAGTCAGATTTTGCTAATGTTTTGTTCGATACTCTGTCTAAAAATATCTTTATTTCTATGGAATCTTCTTGGTATATTAAACATATAACCTCAAAAAATAAGACCATAACATAATGTTAAAACATAAGGGGAAATATTATACAAAATAATAATTATAATAATCTTTCAATTATTTTCTATGGAAAGAGTTTACCTTTGAACCTTGTTTTTTCCTTATTAGTAGAGTTTGATGTCATTGTGGGGATATATTTCCTCTATGTTTATCATTCGAAGACTGACTGTACAACTATAGATGTTGTTTTCCTAATTATGTTTCAATTTATATAAAAAACTCCCCCATAAAATTTATAACATATAGAGAGTCTAAGAAATAATTGAAATATGGAAAATAATGTTATCATCCACATATTGTTGAAAAAAAAATGTAACTATTCTAATTAATGATGTACCAGTTCTAAATGAATATCTTGATAGTTTTCCAGATGTGTTAACTAGTGTTATACAATATTGGGAAGTTCAATTAAAAATTTACTCAGTTCCCAATGATTATCCTATTTCCAAAACCCCATTTGTAATGACTTAAATATAATTTATTGTATTAAAAAACCTGTTGTAGGATTTTCATGATAGAGGATTCATATATCCTTGCACATCACCATGGGATTATCCTATCTTTTTTATAAAAAAGATGTTACCATGAGTAATTTAATTTACTATATATCCTGGAATAAAATCTCTTTTTAAAAAAAGTATCATTTTCTTCGTATTGATTACCTGTTTGATCAGCTCTTAGGAGCTCATTACTTTTCCAAAATTGGCTTTAGATTCAGACACCATCAGCTGAAGGAGAAGGAGGATGGCATCCCGAAAACCGATTTTTGTAATAGATTTCGGAATTAATAATTTTTTGTTATGTTTTTTTGGGTTATATAATGCACCTATTATATTCATGGATTTTATGAATAGAATATTTCATGAGTTCTTGGATAATATTTTAGTTGTGTTTGGTGATGAAATTATGTATTTTCTATGAGTAAAGAGGAATATGTAAATCATATAAGATTGTTTTTTGAACCATAAAAGAAATTAAATTGTATGTAATGTTCATCATGTGTAATTATTTGTTTAAATATATTTATTTTCATAGGAACATTGTAAATTAGTATGGAATAAAATTTGATCCAACCAAAAAAAATTAGGATGATGACTAGGCATGACCTACAAATGTTAGAGATATACATTGTTTAATTAGATTAATAGGTTATTACAAATGGATTTTAAAAAAAATTACATGGTTATCATGAATGGTATCTATGTTAATGAGAAGACTAATAAAATTTTTCTGGACAGAGAAATGTGATATTAGTTTTACAAAAATCACGAATAGATTGGGGAATGATCCATTTTTGGATTTCTTTCTGACGTAGTTATTTCATCATATAATGTGATTATTCATTGATGGGACATTGTTTTTTTTTATAAAAATGGATCAAGTAATTTCATATGAATCAACAATACTAAAACCTCGTGAGTTAAATTATCCCACACATGACTTGGAATTGGGAGATGTTTTTTTTCATTGAAAATTTATAAGAATCATTTATAAGTATACCAATGTAAAATATATACTAAAAATAAACTAATGAAGTATATATTCACACTGAAGGAATAAAAAATGATACATATAAGATTACCTGAACTTAGAAAGGATTGTGATTGCACGATCAATTACCATCCGGGAAAATAAATCTATGTGGTAGAATCCTTGAGGCGAAAACATCATGCATCATTAACCATGTTATGTGTGTAAATTTATCCATTGATTAGTGTACTGGATAATTTTTTCTTATAATTTTTTGTTGTTTGAAATACCTCTATATTGTTTTAGGTTTCAACAAAATCCTGGCCATGAGACAGAATTAATAAAGTATATAAAAAAGACTCAAGGATACAGAGAAAGTTAGAATTGGTTAAAATGGGTATGTTTATAGAATTTAACCTTGAAAATTATTTTGTTTTATGGTTTGGTAAATATTTTTGGTGTTCCTTATGATTCCCAGTTCAAGAAATAATTTGTTTGTGGAGCTCATAGTTCTCCATTCTCAATTCATCCTAGTTGTACTAGGACATATAGAGAACATTGGGAGTATTACTGGTGAGATGGAATGAAAATGGGTATTATAGAATTTATTGTGAAATTTTGACAAGTTAGTAGGATAAAGTCGAGTATAAGATATGAAGGGGATGTTTTGGTTTTTCCAATTACAAAGATTAAAAGAGAGAATATATCAATAAATATCATTGTGGCACTATAAAAGGCATCTCGATGTAATAGTTCAATATGGGTCATTTTTTGACTGATTGAATGTAATGCACATTTTCCCCCTATATATGATGAAATGTCTTGGGACTATATTTATCTATTATACCTAAATGCGATTATCATGTTACATGGAGTTAATCTTTTCATTCAATCTAATCAGGATACCAATATCACTTTTATCTTCTAGAAATCCCTTTAGAAGTCATTTTGTACAGAATTAAATTTCAATACTTCATTCCATCCTCTATCTGATAGAAATTCAGAATTAATGTTTTATACAATGTAGGATATTTTTTTGATCTTGTTCAATGTAATTCATGGATGTTGGGAATAATATATTTCTATATATGAGTTTTCTTATAATAACAATTTACATTCTAGTATACAAATTGAACCTTTCTGGCTATTTTATGGAAATCATTGTAGATATCGAGCTTTTCGGGATGATGTTATAGAATGGAAGTTTTTAGGACTAGTATTGTTAGAGGAAGTTGCTAGGAAAGTGATGATGATACAACAACACATGATTAAAACTATGAGTAAGTAGAAAGGTTAGGCATGCAGTAGGAGGAAATACATTTCTTTTGAGGTAGGTGATCGTGTTTTTATAAAAATATCACCATGTAAAAGTGTTATAAGATTTGGTAACAGATTAACGCTAATTCTACGGTTCATTGGACCTTATGAAATCTTAAAATTTGTTGGACAATCTACTACTATGTAGCTTGTCCTCCATGATTTCCTTAGGAACATAATGATTTCCATGTTTCAATGTTGAGAAAAATGTGCCTGATTTATCTCATGTCAGGAGTACAGATGTAGTTCAGCTGGATGAGAAAATTTCATTTTGATTGTAAATAGTTTAGATTCATGATCAAAGTGAACATGTATTTTGGAATAATGAAATCAACCAGGTAAAGGGACTTTGGAGAAACCACATTCTTGACGATGTATCATGGAAATCTGAAAATTCAATGAGGGGAATGTACCCTCATTTTATTAATATTTAAATAAAATTGTGGGGGCGCAATTTCCAAAAGGTGGGGATAATATAACCCAACGTGTTTTTAAAATAATTTTAAATGCATGAATCATATTTGAATACGATATTTATAACTACATTTATAAATTATTTTTCCACTTTTATGTATTGAATTTTAATAAATGGTCATATACAGTTATGATTAGTAAGTAATTGAAGTCTTATAGAACCAACATGTATTTCAGAAGAATAGTAACATACTTTAATGAATAGTAACATTAATAATAATATGAACCTACTGAATAATAAGTTGTATTATTATTTTATTTTCTTGTAGATTTATGATAATGACATCTTGATTAATTTTTCAATGTGATAAAGGTGCATTTATTATTTTGAAATTTTTATTATTTAATAAAATACGTTTTTATTTGAAAATAAAATTTGTAATAATTAGAAAAATAATTTTTAAAATATATTTAATTTTTAATTATAAAGGCTAAAAAAATTGTTACAATGAATTTTTTGGATTTCTTTCGAAATTAATGAATGTCTTATGAATGGTAAAATACAATAAATTACGAAAATTGTAAAATACTTGTTTTAATGAATCATAAGTGATGTAATAATGATTTAATCCCATATGGTTTGAACACACATGAAATTATTAATATTTGTTGTCACGTAAATCATGACTATTCATACCCTTGAGAAAAAATATTACAATAATGATTAAAATAACATAAAATATTTCCCCTCATCCACTATAAATATCACCCTCATTCTCCTCTTCCTACCACTCCTCTCAAGCTATATGCACTGCATTTGTTTTAATAAATTCCATCCCCAGGGAGCTTCCCCACATCCAATACCTTTTGGTCTCATCAAAAGGCCAAATACAATGGCCTTAAGGAGGATATCATATAGAAGAAATCAAGAGTTAAGAAACCACATCATTTTTAATGTGTTTTTATTTCAATTAATTTCTTTTCTTATAATCTCTTCCCTTACACTTATACAGGAAGAAAGAAATATAAAAAATCATATATATTATATAATTTATCATGTTCATGTAAAAAAATCATCATATTTCTTCATATCCTCTTACTCTTATTCTAATATTAAAAACACTACCAATGATGTGCTGATTTACCAAAATCGTGGATGATGTGTTTCCATTTTCTAATACTCCATCAAAATTGATCATTAAAAAAATTTGATTGTTAAATATGAAATAAATGTTTTGGTTTTATAGTATTTTAGGTTCTATAATGAACATATACAAATGAAATTAAATTATATTATGAATTTATGTTTCTGATTATTGA
Organism: Viscum album; assembly: GCA_963277665.1. Classification (NCBI taxonomy): domain Eukaryota; kingdom Viridiplantae; phylum Streptophyta; class Magnoliopsida; order Santalales; family Viscaceae; genus Viscum; species Viscum album. Next base: position 1,499,213,520 of record OY728122.1, on the reverse strand, counting down.
GGAACCACCAAAAATTATCTAAACAAATATCATTAATGTTTTATATAATGATCCATCATCATATATAATAATAATTGATTTATGATAACATTATATATCCAGGTTACATATTAACACCATTTAATACCACTTTTTGAATTTTATTTCCATATAAAAAGAAAATAAAATTTGAATTAGACATGAAATCATGTAAAGAACGCACCCAAAACAATGGAAAGAACAAAATACTAATAATTAAAGGGAGGAATGATGATATGAAATGATAAAATAGGGTCTTATAAACAAGAATATGTGTCTTTAAGATATTTATAAAACTATTTTAACCATTATAAAGAAAAATTAGAAATTTTTTATATAAGAAAAAACCCGACGTAAGTGAATTCTTAACCATATTTCCATTCTTTGGGCTAACATTCAACTTCATTATTCATTTGGTATTTAAATTTTGTTTGTAGATAATTTTTTTATATTATTTTTAATTATTTTTATTTATAGTTTATATACATATTCCATCAAATATATTATGTTTCTCTTCAATTATATGATATTTATAAGAGGGTTTTATTTTAAAATCCCATTTTAAAATTTTATTTTACACAACTAAAAAGAAATATTTTTTCGGCAATTTTTCGTTTGGTATGATTATGTTATGGTTTATGGGAATGTTTATGATGATTTTTGGGTCCTATATATCCCTATAATTCAATGGATATTTTATTTTTCTGATCATCCGTATAGTGACTCTATGTGTAGTTGTGATTGTTACACCATAAGGTAGCCATGAGGGATACATTGTAAGGTAGATAGGAGGGTTACCAATCATAAGGTCACCTAGAGTGTTACAATATATTTAATTAATGCCCCAAGATAGCATTATGGTTCTATTTATTTTCTATATTTATTGTGGACGTCTCAGGGAAATATCATGTTTAACAAAGTGAGTTTATATGTGTAAAAAGAATGTCTTTTTTTAAATGAATTTATAGGAATAATTTTATATTTACCTTTTTATCTCTATTACTATGATTTTTTTTATCATAAAATGTTTTTAAATAATTTTCATAGTATATAACTATATTTAAGACCTATAGGTTATCCATGTTCAATGTTATTAAAATTTTTCCGAGAGAAACTGCTTTATTTGAATGGTTTTATATTTTGGATGAAATGGATACTGTTTATTGTATTTTATACTCTATATGAATCTCTAATGTTAGATATATATTTTATCAAAATGCTCGAAATATCTAAAACTAAAAAGACTCTTCATAATAATTGATGTTTTTTCTTAACTATAATTCAATATTATTTAATGTAATAAGCTATAGTCATTATATTTAGGGTCTACGTTCCCATTAAAATTAAAATGTTGACAATATACATGTTTTATTTTCATAATTAGTCTTTATAATTTTAAACTAGACGATATAATTGTAACTTATAATTTAATGAAAACATTATAAAAAATGTGATGTGGATAAGGATCCAGGTATGCTATGTAATGTGAATGAAATCTATTAGCCTTCTGAAACAATTGAAAACCAATAAAATACCTAAAATATAATATAATTTGTTGGGATTATGGTATAATTAATTTTAATATGAATAATAATTTTTTCAACATGAAAACATATAAAAAATAAAAAAAAACTAATGATCATTTTTAGGAAATTTTAGGCATCATTTTTATGTCACTCATATATAAATTTTATAACATTCTTGGTTACTCATTGAATAACCATCCTTTTTTTATTTGAATAACTTTTTTTGTATATTCTCATAATCACATTGTAGTTGCACAATATATTGACATAAGACCATTACCCAATGTATTAATGATATATAATGGTCTCATTGATTATTGTTATATAATAGAACTGGTCATCCAGATAAAACATGTTCATGTTTCTCAAAAAATTAACTATATAATATTCCTTTCACACTAAAAAATATTCATTGAATCTTAAACAAAAAATTTTTGGATAGGTTTATACACGTTTATTTTAAATTTATTTTTCTAAAATATTAATAATATAATAATATAATAAAAAATTATAGTGTTATACACATTTATTTTTTTTTGATTCCATCACGAATGTAACCACATTTATTAAACATATTACATTTTGAATACATTGAATGAAATAAAAAAGATATATAAAACTACTTTTATTATTTATCTATGTCTATATATAAATATAAATAATAAAAAAATATGGTAATGGATATAAATTATAGTTTGAAGGAAAAAAGATAAAAGATTATTTTTAAAATAAAGTCACATACCATGGGTTTGATTGATCATGTTCATTTTCTATCATAAATATTCCCAAAAAGTGTAATTATTTACACACATAAGAGCAAGTTTCATGTTTATTATTCTATTTATTTCGTCTCTTATTAGGATATGACTAATTATTTATTCAATTAAATTGATATTAGGTGTTTTGAGGATATTATTTACCAAAGTCCAAAATGGCTTCAATGAGTTGAAAATTATTGAAGTGGTCATTATTAAGAAATATATTAAATTATATTATTTAATTAATTATTAATATTATATGAGATTATACATTTAAAACTAAAAATTATGGTGGTTTTAAAAAATGGACTAATTTAAAATCATTGATATTGTGGGTCATATGTACGGACGAGTAATGGTTCCATTTTTCAATGATAATTATTGAAATATGTTAATTAATTTTTTATCATTACAAAATTATAATAATATAATAAATATAATATTAATTTTTTAACTACTCTAATACTTATCACACATGTGATGTGGTTTTGAAATGTGTGTTTCGTCAATTCAAGGAAATTGTTGGCCACACGACACACAAATATTGAATAAATGCTTCCTTGAATTGAAATGTATGATGGTAAATTATATATTATTATTTAATAAAGATAAATATCACATGAATATAATATATAAAAAATATTCAAATCATTATAATCCATCTATGAGTCATGGCGATGGAAAACGAGTTCAATTGGTTCACCAGGTAGCAATTTGTGGTACACAAAAATGATGATTTCATTTGCCATTTGATGGAAGAGGAGATGGATATTTCTTATTATATTAGAAAACATGTATTATATGAATGTGAAGGATACTAATGTTTTTTTTACCATGACTAAAAATTTCTTGTGCAGGTGTAAGGTTAAATAAAACTGAAATATACTGTTAAAATTATATATATTATTCAAAAAATATCTATTTCATAAAACCTTAATACCTATATGAATGTTATCACATAGGAAAAAATAGCTATTGAATGTGGGGAGTAATATTAGGATGTTATTTTGGAACATATTTGTGGATCTAAATGTGTTTTTACTATGATGAAATAGTAATATGTTGTGCATTTTATAATAGATGGTTGTAGAAATCTTAGTGTTTTGCATAATATTAATTTAATATAAATCAATATTTACTTCAAAATTTAATATATGACGAGTATTAATTTAATAAACCTCATAAAATATCAATTTTTCTTGTTTATATAACATTGAATCCTTATCTATTAATTTTAAACCAATGTTAACTCTTTGCACAAAGATGTGAAAATTTGATTTATAACTCTTTGAGGGTAATGATATTTAAGAAAAATAATAAATATAAATATAAATATACAAGGGATTATATTTTTAACCATATCTTTACAATGTGGTATTTTAATCCTTTTGTAGGTATTTTTTCATTTAATTAATATTATATTCTTCCTGTCAATAATGTCAATTTTAGAATTAATAATTCATTTTAGATATTATGGAAAGAATAATACAAAAAAAAATAGATAATAATAATCCAAACCTCTATAAGTGTATCTTTATATATATAATTTTTTAAAATTTTATTTACATCAAATTATAATACATTTAATTTTTTTAATATCATTTCAATTATTTTTCCATTATTTGCCTATTTATTAAATTAGTATTTTTGAAGAAAATAGGATAATTATTTCTCAATAGAAATAATAAATTTATATATATTATTAATATTTATCCTTTTTCATTTAAAATAATATTTATAAATTAACATATCATTTTTTCCATATGTTACAAATTTTATAATTATTTAAAATAAGAGTGACAGTTCTGAAACCTCTAAAATGTAATGTCTACTATGTTTTATAATAAAAAAATGTAAAAAGGGAAGTATATTATAATTTATGATTATTGTAAATAAAATATAATCATAGAGTAAAATTAATTCATGTTTATTTTTAATTTTTTAGTCCTTATATTTTTTACTTTTACATTTAATTACCCAAATTAGCTTTCACTATACAAATGATACAATTAATAAGATCCAAAAATAAATGGGAATTTTTTTGAAAATGTAAATGAATTATTTTTGATATGATATCAATGGTTGAAAATTATGTACAAATAAGTTGATTAATTTAAACTATTATAGAACCATAAAAACATAATGAAATTAGTTGTTTATAATACTCCGACTGTTTTTGTATAAAATGATTTCAAAATAATTTCATTCTTAACATTATTTTCAAATAACATAATTGGAATATTTTAAATAAAAATGACTATTTAATTTATAAATAAAATCAACAATATAATATTAAAATGAAATTAATTGAAGAGAAAATTAACTTCTCATTAAATTCAGTACTATTCACAAATCGTTAAAAGATCAAATGATGTTCTAATAATTATAAACACTATATCAAATATAATTTTTATATTATTGATTACCAAAATAATATCATTTTTCCAAATTAGATTTCAAAAGGATCAAGATATATTTTTTGTTATATTTTCATAAAAAAATTTATAATATTTTTTAATGAAAACACATTTATGAAGAATACAAAGAAATTTCAAGTACATTCATACTTATTTTCAAACCAATAATAAATTAATTTTCATTGATTTGGAACATTAAATATATTTCATAATTCATGTTATCCAATTTATACATTCTAATTAAATTTCTATGTTATAACCATCATGTTTTAATTATAATATTTCATGGGATGTATACGCTTGGTGCATATAATTTTTTATTCTATCAAACACATTAATTATTTTTGTATATATAGATCTTTCATTGACCCCCATTTTAAAAAAAATTCTTTGAAATTTGATCTTGGGATTTATATTATTATGATTATTATTTGAGAATCATTTTGTGAAATATCAAATCATAAAAATGAAAAAATAAAAATCACACTTAAATACAATTTTAATATTGTTGATTATTAATTTTAACGTATTAACAATAAACATATTAAACATATTCATCATAGAATTACAGTTTAATCCATTAAAATATTTCCCCCGAAATATCATATTATTCCCTAAATAAAGAGTATTCAATATAAACTTTTCATTCTTTAAGGACTAAAATAAACTTATAACAGATCAAATAATCCATGAAAGGATAATAATCTCCTCATGACATTATATATGTGAATAATGAAAATGGTTACGAGATGATAGGATCGATCTAATAATTTATATAACTTCATATGAATTAATACAACATTAATCCCCAAAATTAATAAGTAATTAATAATTATCAAACTAAATTATTCAATATTCATCTATGAGTAAAAGTATTCATTGTATTTTATACTATGTTTGTGTCCCATAATTCTTGAGTATTGTATCATAAATTATTCCAAGAAAAATGAAAAATTAATCCAAAAAAATATCAAAAACAAAAAAATTATAATAATAATGTATATACCCTAATTATATAATCACTATGATATAAAAATAATTTAAATAAATGAAATAAAAACAATAAGTTCATTAAACCCACATATTACACAAAATGATATTTCAACCATTAATCCTCAAAAAATACAATTATGATTTGTATACTTAAATAATACAAGGACCCCAAAATTATCTACTTCTTCTGAAATAAAATTAAAAACCAATCACTAAATCGCATTCCCAATCCAATTGTTATCCCAATTATAGAAATTATGTTCCAAAAAAACTTAAAAATATCTATGAAGTCATTTTTTAAAAGAAAAACAATGTCATAATATCCTCTGATTGATATAGGTGTATGACTAGAGACTCATTTTTATCCCTCATAAGCTATGGGTTAATCCACATGGCTTTGCAGGATGTGATGTATTTTCTCTAAACCAATAGGATTTCTTTTTTTAACTATATAATTATGATAAAATTATTAGATATATAACAAATTTACATAATAAATCTCTCATACTCTAATCACGTATTATCCACAACGGTATTATATACATCATATTTTAATAATATCAAATAATATTAAATGACAATTATTTTTATTAAATTAATAAAATATTATCTAAAAAATATTTTAACCCATTATCGTATTTACATAAATGATGGGGGCTAAAATCTATCACCACAACCCCGATATTCAATGGAATCAATTCCATCAAATATTTAATTATAAATATTGTGAATAAAGACAATGATAGAATAATTACTCAGTGATTAACAATCATCATAATATTTATGAATCCATCAATATATAATGAATAAAAAACTCAAAATTATACATAATTTCAATAAATAATTTATTTTCAAGATCTATTAATATATATTAGAAATTTTTAACCCAAAAGGTATAGACAAAAACTCAAAATTATTATATATATTCCAAAAAATGTATTTTTCATAATGTAAGTATCCTTGAAATTAAAATAATGTTACTTAGGACATAGGTCAATCATAAAAAATACTAATCTATTAGGATTTTATTCTTCTTAATTTTATGGCCCGACATATCATGAAATAGTTTCAAATAATATAAAAAATGTTATCCAAATTTCATATTTTTATTCCATTCTTTAGTATCATTATTTGGATATGTGTACTCCTAACTAGATAACTCACTATGTTTAAAAAAACTTTCATATTTCATTTCAAAATCATCTTAACCACAAAAAATATCATTTTTATTGATGTATCGATCAGTATTCCCCATCTTTCCATATTCATAATACTTTCTTTAACAAATTAAAAATTCTTGAAAATGTAATTTACCTCACCTGGAACATATCAGTGGATTATCTCCTAACATTATATCTAGTTTCATATCAATTTTCTAAAACTATGATCATTTCATAATATTTTCATCTTGGGAAGAATATATATCAAAAAATATCTTCACAACAATATCAACATGAAAAAAAATCATTTCTGTAAAGTTCTAATAATAAATTCTTACCAAACATGATTTCAATACATTATAAAATATAATAATTTTATTATCCATGTCCTAATTAACAAATGGAACTTACCTGACCAATAATGTGTATTTTTCATAATTGGTCTCATCATATTAATCTTTTTTCCTATATTGGAAAATTTTATCCCCTAGTAGGTCCCAAAAATATTTCTGATGTTTTTCACTAGAATAAGTGTCTTAAATATTTCACAATCCATGGAACAAATATAGTATCTTGATTTGGTACTAAGAATTTAATAATTCCATTAATATGATTAATCATATAAATAATAAATCTATATAGATAATTTTTCTTACCCAATCAAGCTATGTCATAAAATATCTTTTATAGGGATTTAATACAACCCTGAACTACCAATGGGTTAAAAGATCACTTCAATACCCAATATTTTTTCCACATTAAATGTTCCAATATTTAAATGTTACAATTTTGTTGAACTGGAGTCTCTCTAGCATGGATACCACCACCCATTATATCATATATCAAATGTTCCATCTCTAAACTCGATGACCAGTTTTAGTACAAAACATTATGGTTTACTAATATTAAAGGATATTTTCTAATTTCATCCTTCAAACTATAACTTACATAATTCAACTATTTAATTCCATTTTGAATTAACATAGTTTTGAAGCATAAAAATTTATGTTATGGAATGATGTATCATTTCAACTACAATAATGTAAAAAATTTATGGAAATTATACAATAACCATCTTAACCCCTAATGTTATATAACAACTTCTCTATTACCAATTGTATGGATTATAATATAATAATTATTTTATTAGAAGAATTGAACTTGAAATACATTTCATAAATTAAAAATTTAACATTTGGTATTTTATTTTTATAGAGTTAGGTAATTAATATTACAACATAAGTAAATATACAAAAATATGTGCACTTATATTTAGTATATTGTTTTTTCAAAAAAATCATTTAAAAAGACACATGTTTTCTTTTCATGTAACATCTTCACTAGTCTCATCATAACCTCATTATTTTCCCTAAATTTTATTTGATAAAAATTGTATAATGTTGGATGATATAAAAATTTATATGTAAGGGATAATAATAGTGCAAAATATCCAAATCTAATTAATAAAATAATATTCAATAAAATTACAAAATTTAACACAATATTCATTTAACTAATATAGTAAATCATTTACACATTATAACCAGAATAATTTTTTCTAATGGAAAATTTTAAACCCCATAGAAATATTTTATATAAAAGGTAACAAACATGGGGAATTGTTTACTTAAAAATCATACATTTTTAGTATCCCTTATTGTTACACATGGAATAACATTCACATTTATATTTTGAATTACAATCATAGTTTCTTCTTTTAATCACTTTGGGAAACCAAATCATATTACTAAATCCATTTACAAAATTCATTGGAGTGTTATAATGGGATTATCTGTTCTAAATTAATAATGAAAAACCCCATTTCATAATAAAATCTTGAATAACAAATAATAATTATAATATATGAACTTGATGAATCATTAAAATTGTTATTTCACCCGTAATAAATAATAATCTAAAATTAGTATATAATTATCTTTTTATATCCAATTGCAAAATTATTAATTAATAAATAATATGAATTTTATTTAATCATCGAATAAAAACATAAATATTATAAAATATTCCAAATAGAACATAATGGTTATAGATGGGGGGTAATCATCACCCCCAAATATGATAAAATATTTCATTGTTTTTTTATTTTTGTTCAAATAATAAAAACATTCATTAAAATAAATTTCAATTGAAAACTATTAATTCAATGAATTAAATTAAAATATAATTATCTTAAAAAATATTTTATTTACTCAAAAAACGTCCATAATCTTAAATATGTTGACTTGTATAAAAAGCAATAGTTTTAAGAGATTCATTATATGGGGATTTTTAGAAGAAACTCTCGTTCCATGATTATCACTCCTCACATTATCCCATTATCAACCTATATATATATATATATATAATTTTTCATTTCTTATGAACCATTTTATATATTTTTATTCCATTTATTTAATTTATCAGTAATCTATATTTAATTATTTAATAAATTTAAATCATGTTAGTTGTTTTGGGGAAATTTGATTCATATGTCAAAAATTGTCTTGGAATGTTGATTGTGGTACGAGTATTCAACATTCCATCATCTCCTATATTATAAAAATGTAAAAAATATCATTTTTGGACATAAAATATACTACTAAAACAAATCATCAAATTTGGTTATAAAAAATTATTTATATCACTGACATGTGGGTAATAGGGCATTTGTACAGATATATTACATTCTCGATTTTTAAATATTATTATGGGAAGAATACAGATATTATTTTATATTCCATAATGATCATAATAACATTAATATAATTTTATAAATTAAAATATAAAGATATATATAATCCATTTTATGTGATGATGAGAAATAAAAAATTGCTTTTGGGGGGTTCTAGTTCACTCATATACAAGAACAACATTATCATATTTTCATGAATATAATTGTTTGAAGGTGAATGATTTAAAATTAATTTAAATTGATAAATATTTCACTAAAATAATATATATAAGTTAATTACACTGTTATAATCAGTTCATGAGAGTTGATAATGGATAACGAATTACATCTATTTGTGTGGTATCACTCTTCCACATACACGAAAAATGGTTTTATATCCCATTTGATGGAAGAAAAGATAAATATATTAAATTAAATTCAAATAACATACTAAAATAATATGCAGGATATCATTTTTTTTAATTTTATATCTGTTGAATATTTTTTGGAGGTGTAATAAAAAATGAAACAAAAATAATTCGTTAAAATTATACCTCTTTTTTGAAAAATAAATTTATTATAACGACATAAAACAACAATGATTGTTATTATTAACAAAAAAGGACTTTTCAGGTGATTATAAATTGTATGAATAATTTTTTAGGTCATGGCCTAACCAAATGGGTCTTATAATTTTAAAAAATTATAATATGAGGTTCCCTTTTACAATAGAGGGTAGGGGAACTCTTGTAATTCTATAAAATATTAATTTAATGTAAATTAAATATTTTTGAAAATTATTACATAATGATAATATTAAATTATAATATTTTGATGAGTCAAAATAATCACTTATATTTTTTTTTATAAATTTTAGATCACATTTTTGTAATTATAATTTGATTTCACAACCATGTTAACAAGTTTTACACTAACCCTAAAAATAATATATTTTTACTCTTCGTGAGTCATGACAATTACTAGAAATGGAAAAATGAATCCTAAATGGAAAATTGTTGATATTTTAAAATGTTTCCTAACCATTTATCTAAATAAATCATTTTAATCAATTTTAAATTATTTAATAAATTATTATTTTATTAAAATAAATATAATGTCAATTTCATAATTATTCATTTAATTTTAATGTTATAACATCATGAAAAAAACAACCAATATAATTATTAAAACTCCATTAAATGTAATATATATATATATTGGAATATATTAATAATTTGAAATTACAAAATGTTTTATATTCTTAATATAATTTATTTTATTTTCATATTAAATGAATAATTACTACATCAATGTTGTGTGATAATTTAATTAAATTATAGTCCCACAAAAAATTAAGTTAAATTACAATGGAAATTTTAAATTTTTTACCTTTTAAAATAAGACATAAAAATGATGTCCTAGAGTTAACACGATGTTAAAAAAATCCTAGTTATTATTAAAAATAGTGTTCTATTCTTTTAGATTTCATTAAATAAAATAACATACAGGTTTTAATGACATCTAAATGGAAAGGACCATTTATCGAAACATTATATTACTTTGAAAAAAATCACTAATATAATTAAATTTAGGTAAGTGTTTTTATTTTTTTTGAAGCCATTATAATTTTACCTCTATCACTAATTACCTTATTTACCCTTAAATGTTGTACCACAAATTTCTAGGGTTACTATTTCTCTTCACCAAAAATTTATATCAAATTCTTTCAAAATTTGTAAAACATAATTATAAATAACAACTAATATTTTTAAAAATTCAAATAAATGAAGTGATTAATTTATCATTATATTAAAATGGATAAATGAGACCAAAAATGTTTTTTTTAATTTTTTTTAAGTATAAAATCTTTTAATAAAAATTTTATTTATAATATTCATTTCGAAAAAATATATTTTGATTCTTTTAAATACAAATAAACTATTTAATTTTAAAATATATTCAAATTTAAAATTATACATTTAAAATAATTAAAAAGGAAATAATATTATTTATAAAATCTATGTTTTCCTCTATTTATTGTATAATAAATTTTTCATAACAATAAAGAAAATTATTCTACAGATAATTACTACAGGATGAATTCAAAAAAAAATTGAAATAAAAAATATCTAAATGTTATGGATATTCATTATAATATTAAGTCAAAAAATTAAATATATAAATATATTTATGATATTATTTTAAAGCATATAAGGCCTTTTCAAAAAAAAAATTCTTATTTATAAAAAATTAATCAATAAATATTTATTTATTATGATATTTAAATATAATTTATAAATATGTTAATATGATTCATACTATCAAATTAAACTACTATGTTATAACCATTTTATCTATATAATACAATTTCAGGACAAGTTTATACTTGGAGTTAAATTCTTGTAATACTAGCCAACAAATTAATTATTTTAAAAATATTGGATGTTACATTGAGATATACATATTTCTTATCCATTTGGAAAAATTATAGACTTTACACACATGATTTCCTCCCATTTTATAAAAATTAATCACTTAAATATAATTAGTTTCCATTTATAAATAAAATTATCCTTAAATAATAATGACTATGTTTTAAAATCAGCTTGATAAATAATATATTTTTCCAAAATAATCTCATTATTTAAACCCCAAAAAACTATTATAACTAACATATATATATATATTCTAGATTCATATTCCTAAATACAATTATTCTTATAAAAACTAAAACAAAATATAGTAAATAACACCAAGATTTCACATGTCATATTCCATAATAACATTAATGGCTATTCATACATTATTCAATATGTATCTCCAAAAATATCACATGAAATTTCACATTGACTGATTCCATTTATTTTATTTTACTAAAATTCGTATATATTCTAAATTATCTATATAATAAAATATATTTAGTATGGTTCTTGTATGATTTTTCCTAACCTTCACACAGAACAACCATTAAAAAATACATGTTTTTATAATCATATATTCCTCAATTTAATCAAAATTTCCCTATTCTAAAATACATTAAGAATAAATTTATAAAGTATGTAAATAGTATGAATTTATTATTTCATTAAAATACCAATATATATTTCATTCATGGATATATTTTTTGACCTGAAAAAAATCTTCTTAAATAAAACAATGACAGTTACCAAATTTTACATATAAAAAAATTTATATAAAATTATTTTATATGAATATTGTTTATTTATAAATAAATTCCTATCAATTAGATTATTTTAAGACATCATAATTATGAAAATTATCTTGTTAATCTTGTAATCTTATTCAGTTTTATTACATAATTCCATATCTCTTTTAATTTAACCAACCATCCATTAATAGATACATTATTTCTCTTGTAACAAATAGAATGATCAATTTCTTTCCACGCATGTAACATAACCTCGTTTCATTAACTATTTACCCATGTTATTCTTTACATAATCATTACTCATGGTATACTAAATATTTTCCAATCTATATTATTTATCAATTTGATATTAATTTAAATCCACATTTCCCTCATTGATAAGAAAATATTTTTGGTTTAAGATGTTTTTATAACCATTAATAGTTTCCAAGGAATAGAAGAAGAAAATTCACATAAAATTATCTATTTATTGATTTCATTATATAGAAAATTATTTCAATCATAACCATTTTTAGTTTGTTAAATGTGTCAACAATCCTCTTTTCTTATATAACTGCTATATAAACATTCGATATACAATAATTCCAAAAGTAACCATGAATTTTCATTCAATTATTTCAAATAAGAATTATCTCTAAAATATTAATATCTTAGTTAGACCATATTCATCATGAATATTGAGTGATGGAATAACATGTCCAAACGGTTATCAAATTCCCAAAGGGATTATCATAATCATCATGATCGCAATGTAAATCTAAAATCAGAATCCATGGGATCCTATTAAATATCCAATGATACATACTATACCAACATGACTATATTAAACAAGGGACGGTGACATCCTATTAAAATAAAACATGATACAAAGGATCAAACCAAGAATGATCGATCAATATAATATTTTTAGAAGTATAGAAATATATATAAATTTCATATTACATTTCAAATGTAAAACATAATATGTATATCATTTTTTCATTATTCACAATAAAATAATGATATCTTTTCCATATTTTGGGGAAAGTGTAAAAATAAATAGTGGCCTCAAATTCTCAATAAGTGATAACATAAAGGATAAAAAATTATTTCTGTATTAAAAATAATCAATTTAATAGAGTGGATAATCCTAACTATTGATATATATATATAAATACTTAGAATATATCAATATTAAAATAAAATGGTTAATGAAAAAAATTCATAATAATGGAATTCTATAAATACTATCATTCAAGAACATTTAGTTAATCACTCGACCATGTTATCACAAACCATAAAATAAATCATTAAATACTACATTCTATGTAAATGGGTTGTTATAAAGTAATTTTCCATAAAATTTAGCAGCCTATTTTTTCTCATGAGACATTTAGAATCATCATGGTGAAATCATTATGTAGGCAATAACCATTACATGTATTTCCAATGTGTTCAAAATATATATTCTATTATTAATATAATTTATTCTCAAAATTGATTATTAATCAATATATTTCCATGTTGAATCATGAAAATTAATTATTTCTACAGAAAATGAAAAAATATTCATCTTCCAATTGATTCTATATAATGTAATAATTTAAGGATAAAAAATAATCTATGTAATATAATTGATATTTAAATAATCTCTGATACTAATAATATGGAAATGAATTTTAATACTAATACCCAATAAATAATTTACTCTGATAAATAACATCAACACAATAATGTGAATGATCTAAAAGTATGGAATAATCCATAATTTTTCAAATATGATATATAGTTTTCAATTCATTTTAAAATAGACTATTTTAGTAAAAAATTTCTTTAGAAAATAAAAGTGATAAAATTTATTTAAAATAACATAAAATAGAGTTTTGGTTGGTTGAATATATAAATGAATTTTCGAAATTCGTTCATTCCTATAATAAAATAATATATTCTTCTATTAATATAAATTTATATATATATTCAAAAAAAATTAAAATAAATTATTTTAAAATATCATTTAAAACATGGTATCGTAAAATGAAATGTTGAATGAAAATTAAAATGGGTTATTATGTTTGTGTGGTAAACATGAAAACAAATATTCTATTCACTATTTTGGTAAGATATAAAAAGTACTATTATTCAAAAAGATAAGATTATTCCATTTAATATCATAAAAATTTCAAATATTGTTTAGAAGAACATCAAGAAATCATTAGATTATACTAAAAACATTCTTTGATATTATCTTGTAAAATTTGGGTATATTGTAGAATGATTCCTTAGAAAATGGAATTTTTTTTAAAACATCCAAAAGGGTTATAATGTCAAATAAGGAAAAATAAAAGGAAAAAATATAAACCATATTATAAAATTGATATGAATGAAATATATGAGTTTTAATTGATAATGGTCAAATAATATCCCTCAATGGTAACTCATGCATACAAATCATGAATCAATATTACATTGTAATAAAAATCCAAAACAACTTTAGTACTAATTGAATAAAAATACATTAAATGGAAATCAAAATTAAAAAATATTGAATAGAATGAATAAATATGGATTCACGTAATAATGTTTCAATGGTATGTATATAAATCATACAAATGAAATTTGGTGCATAATTTTTAACATGTATCACTCATGTTGAAATGACCTAATACGATAGTGACCTCATGTACATCATGAATTGTATGAACTATTAACCTCATATAAAAAATAATACATTTTAAATATATAAAATATCCATATTCATTATTTTCAAATACAATATTATTTAATTATAAAATTCTATCACTATTATATCAATAATGATTTTACCATATAATATCATGTGTTATCCATTCCTTTTTTATATAATATTTACATCGATTGTCACATTCCATTAATCTAGGTAAATGATTTATCACATAAATATTATTCATAATATCATAAATATTATTCTAATTTAAAAATAAAAAAATAAAATCATTAATGAAATGTCAATAATAAAATTTACTAACATCTATTTGTGGTAGTGGTAGTCCACTATTATAGATGAAAATCATTTTATATTTACAAAAGATGGTAGTGTAAGAAGATAAATGATAAATAATATTTCCATAATTAATTTTTTTTAAATACTTTTTATTCGTTGAATAATTTTTTTAACAATCCATGTTTTATTATGAATAAATATGAATTACACCCCTAATTGTATGTGGTGTGTAATATGTATGCATGATAGTTAATTTTATTTTATATATAATGGAAAGGAGGTTGAAATGTTTTCCCAATAATAATAATAACAACAAATTATTATATTTATGATATTTTGTTTTTATGATGGAAAAAATAAATCTTATTATGCAAGTGAAAAAAAATCATTTAATGAGTCATGTTAGAAGGATTCCTCTTCCATGGGAGACCAATATTTTTTTACAGTTTATATCTTATTAGGATAGTTATAGTATAGTAATAGAAGATCAATATCAAATATAATGAATCATGGAACATCTTATTATTGGTTTTCGTTGAGAAGTAATTATTAAACATTTCTAATAAATAAGGGGAAAATGTTCCATTTTATATATGGGGAGAGGTCAAACATTGGGAAAAATTATTTAAATATAATTAAACAATTTCACTTGAAAATTTCTTAACTAATGGCCAAGGATTAAAATAAAATGACTATATATAATAAATATAATCATTAATAAAATATAGATAGGTTTTGTATTTATTTTATCTATATCTATTAATTTAAACCCTTCATAAACAATTTCAGTACAAAACCATAGAAATAGATTTTCTATATATTAGAGGTTATAATATTACTCTTTTGATTTAATGTCACCCAAAAATGGAAAATGTTTGAAAATTCAGGCCATTTAAAATAACACATATCATATTTCATGATTTTAGTGATTCTAACCAATTTATTAATTATATTCCATGATAATATATCAGTAATGTAATTTTTCTGGCAATCTATTAAATGTTACATTAATGTCATCAAAAAACATTAAAATATAAACAATTTCAAAAATAAAAATTAATTTTTTACGAAATATTAAATTCCTTAAAAATTATATTTCATCCAAAAAAAATATTTATTATATTTTTTTAAATCATTTGATATATTTTTATACTATTTTAACATGAACTGATTATGCATCATATAAGAAATTAATATAATTATTGCATTACCATTAATTATAAATATCTACTCATCATAAAAATAAAATATATATTTTTAACAATACCATTTATATCCACTCATCCATAATTTTTATCCAAACTAAAACCTACAAGGGAAATTAAAATCAATTGTCTGCCATTTTTTATCTATTTCTTAAAATAATATATATATAATTAAAATAATTATATTTATTATTTTATTAATATTCATATCATGGTGATTTTTTTGATAAATATTCTTTTAATAATAAAATCGAACGTTTTATAGATATTTTGATGCCTTTCCACTTACATTTAACTATATATTAAATGATTTTCCATCGTTAATCATTCCGATGTGACTAATATTTACCTCGGTAAATATTTCAATTAACTAAAAATAAATGGTACCCCATCATAAAACTTAAATCTCAAAATTCCCAATGCCAAATATGTTGTTCAAAATTAAATTTACAGAGGTGGACGAAATAAATTTCCTATTTAATTCTGAAAACGCAATAAAATCCAATTTATTGGAAAATGAATTTTATACATCTGAATTTACATATTAAAAAATCACGTATCATTACAATTAATATAAAATTAAATATATTATATCAAAGATAATATTTTTTTATTTCATTCATGAAATATTATAACCTTTACATTATTGTCATAAATTTATAAAAAAAGACAGTTTAAAAATGTTAATTTATTAAAATTCAATCAAAAAATTAATTTTTATTAATTATAAAAACATAAAAAACTATTATGAAATAAATATACCAATATTAATATATATATATATTTCAAAATAAATTTATGAATATAATATAAATTAATCATAATATAAACACCAAAAATATAATACAAACGGTTTATTGAAGAAAACATGTCGATAATGAATTAAATAACATTACCCATACTAAATTAAAATAACAATGATTAAATAAATTTCAATTCCATAAATTTTATATTTAATCTATCTTTTTCCTTAGAATAAATTATCAATATTAATAAAAATTAATTTCATAAAAAATATTTTCTTATGAAAATATCTCTATTACATAAAGATGATATTGTCATTAATCCTAATCAATTGATAATCACTATATGATATATAAATCATATTATTATGGATATATGTATATATATTTTTACATTTTTATTCTTAATAATTCTCACCAAATAAATTTGTAACTTATAAAATCCATATTTAAATGAAATTTGTACATGGTATGTAAATGCTCTAGGTTTCTAGAGGTGAATGCTATTAAACAAAGGGTTAGTTTAATATAATAATAACTACTTTTCTCTTAAATTCATCCCTCTATAAAGAAACTACATCATATAAATATTTATTTTTCCTTTCTAATTTGAATATATCATAACAGATAAAAAAAAGATATATATTTTATAATGAGCTTTAACACAATGGATATGAATAAGAAAAATATTACAGATGTTCCTATATATGAAGCATACTTGTATGTGATTTTACTAAAATTTATATTGGTATATAATTCATAAATTCCCTTTATTTATCATTATACTTTTCGTTAGATTACATGAGTTTTTGAAATTCCATTACTCAAGGGAAAGGAAATATTAAAACAATTTACATTATTGATTTATTCTTATAATATAATCATGGTATCATGTATCAATTCAAATAATTATGATAAATATGAACTACCAAAACAACATAAAATAAAATAATATTTTAATTGATTATAATATCTTAAAAATGATGAATTTTAACCCATTATATAAAATAAAACTTGATATAACAACTAAAATAGTTACCAATATGAATACTGAATTTCAAAATATTAATAAATAAGGATTTTTTATACATAATACAACAAATATATTCCAAAATATGCAGTAATATGTTGGAACGTAAGCATTAGAAATTATTGAGTAATTATTCATCTAAAACAAATCTCATATTTTTTATCCAAAGGCAACCATTATCTCTTAAATATATATATTCAAAAATTAAACAATAAAAAAATAATCTCTCCAAGCTATACATATGAAAAATATACTATACATGTCAAAATACCTCCTTGAAAAATCTCATAATAATAATAAAATTTATTTATATATTTTAAAAAAAATATCTCTAAACATATAACATTAAATTTAAAAGTTACTGATATTATTGAAAATATTTTTCCGAAATCCATATTTTATTATTTCCATTAAATTGAATATTATTAGATTCATACATTGATGTGTTATTTTCAGCATCATAAAAAAAATATAATACCTAATACAAATATAGGAAAATAAAATATACACTAATTTAATGATAGATACCTATAATTCAAATTCATTATGGTTAAAATTAACTATGAGGGATATTATTTCATTAATTTTTTTCCTAGAAATTCCATTATATATTACATTCCATTATAGATTAATGTAAGGAAAATAATTGTTTTAACAAAACTATTCACCCATTCAAAATTATTATCATATTACGTTTTAACTAAATAGTTCATAGGCGATTCATAGGTTTTTCTAATTCTCCTAAAAATATATATAGTATTTTCAATATACCATCAAAAATAAAAATTAACAATTCCATCCATGTTTCTGGGCTGGTGGATTTGAGTAATGTAATATCTTAGTAAAATTAATGAATAATATATTAATTAAATTATTCTACATGTTTTAATTATGAGAATCCTGACTATTTTCAATTCATTTAATTCAAACTCCCATTGAATTTGTGAATTTGAAAAGTGATTCATTCCTTATTATTGAAAGATGGAATGTTGAATAATTTTCTATTTATATAAATTATAATAAAAACAATCATAAAAATACACATTATTTAATTTTTTAACAAATTCAGTGTGGTTTGGATTGTTTTGGGGAAAACAAGATCAATGTGAAATAGAAATAGTTATGGGATGACTGTTTTCATTTAAAATTAGGTTTTCAATGTCAGTAGTTAGGTTCCAATGTGGTTATTGACTATCTATGTCTAAAAATACATGATACATGTGTATGGAATATATAAGAATGATTTTAACATTAGATACTAAATTTATTTCTAGAATATATCGCGATGGAAGGATGTTTTGAAAATAGATTGAGTAGTTTTGTAAAAAGTTGGTGACGAGAAAGAAATTCTCAAAAATGGTGTGTTGGAGGGTAATATCTATAAAGTATAATCTATTCCTCAAAATTTTAATAGTGGTATCTATAAAAATCAAATGGCTATATATTCATGGTGGGATTCCACAAAAATATTATTGAACAACGGTTTTGTATTATCATTTTTTTGAGATGTGATCATATTCCAAGAAATATTAGAATGTATCGAGAATTGATGAGGGTTTTCTCAAAAGGTAATATTACTCAAAATAATTTTAATTTCAAAAAAAATATATTGTAATGATGTATTTATCATGTTTTTTAAATTAAAGAATCATGATGCTCAAAATTAGGTGTACAAATAAGGACATGTGTAATAAAACATAGTCCTTTGAAGTAACAATGGGATCACAAGAATTGAGAGAGAAATGATCATTAAAAATGTAATTGGTTTTAAAATATAAAGGAAAATGAGTACACTATAAATAGTATAATATCAATTCTGTTTTTTGGATTTAGTAGATCATAAAATTGTTGTATTATTCTGCCTAATGGAATAATAGTTCGATTGAATCGAGTAAATTAAATGTTTCCAATAAATTACATAATAAACATTTATTATGGTTTATGTTATAGAGATATAAGAGTGTTTTGTTTAATGAATGGAAAATCCCAAACATAAATTTATTAACTATCAGGACCTGATTCAGCCTTCCCTCATCAACAACAATATCTCTATTGTTGAAAAAACATTATAATAAAAAATAATTCAATAAAGTTTTCTATCTCAATCCTTTAAATTGAGTTTTTTAAAATAGAATGTTTCTCTAATAATCCAAGGGATCATTTTTTAGTGTTTTCATAATGATATAACACACTTATTACAATCATTTTTTCGGATTTCGTTGAAATTGTGAAGTATAGCATTACGGATAGTGTTTACCTTCATACTTCTAACTAATTTAGAATTATTAAAAAAGTAATATTATTCTGAAAGAATCAATTTCTTATGTGGGTCATTATATAACAAAATATACATTACGATGATGTCATATAGGTAAATTCATTCCATATGGGTAAATATTTTAACTATCAATGAATTAAATTTAAAATATTGGAAAGAGAATTTATTGGTGCTATGGAAAATAATCATGATGGTCTAATGATCATTAAGAGAGTTATAGGACAAAATAAACCTCAATAAAATCAGTATGTCATTATACTGGAAGATAAATATACAAATGTACTTATATTTTATATATTAAATCCAACCATTATCAAGTACGAGATGAGAAAAAAACGAAAATGAGTATATGGATAATAGAAAATATAAATAGGAAAAATTAAAGGCCATGTTGAAGATAAATATATATGATTTATATTAAGAAGAAGAGGTAGATAATTTCATTTTCATCCTTTCCTTAAAATATAAAAAGATAAAAGTATTGTTCAATAGGAAACTCTATCTCACGTTATTTAATTATGGAATTTTTGGTCTCTTATTGAATGGTTCCAAAAAAATGTTTTAGGATTATGATGAGGATGTAGTACAAATATATTAAATATAGTTCCTATAAAATATCCACATAATAAATTAGGACCATTTGGAATATAGTCATTCAAATAAATTCATAACATCCTTTATAAATAGGAATAATTTAAAATGTTGCATATAATTCGTTGAATTTGTCATTATATAGATTTATAAGAATATATGATTTTATTGAGTTGGTTATTAGAAATTAGAGATAAAATAATTAAATAAAACTCTATCATTCACCATTCAAATGTAGGGTTCCTTTATGTATGGATAAAATCTACAATATAGGCTTAAACTATATATAGTATAGTTTCATTTCATTGAATATGGTTCCTTCCAACATATGATTCCTTATCCTCAAATTCATTTTCACATAATGTAGGAATTAAAATATAACGTAGGGATGACGTTCCATATGGTCATCCATGTCAACATAAAATCCTGAATGATTCATTAATTATCCATACATTCATCTTTTTCAAACATATTGTAGCAAACTGTATTTTCAAACTCCAAAATAAGGATACTGATCTACACACTATCTTTTCATCATAGAGTTGGGTTGAAATGATAAACAAGAATTTCACTTTTAAAAAGTAATGTAGGGTTGATTTCTAACATTCTGTTTATCAAAGTATGGCATGAATATTGTTTCTGGAAATATTAAACTACATAACATCAGAGTTAACTACATTTTATTGATCCTTTTATCATCAGATTGATCATTAATCCCCCATGAATTATTATTTTTAAATCTCATGAGCTGTCCATCGATTCAAGATCCAAAATAATCTGAATTCTATTAATCCAGATATAGTTGAAAAATAGAAGCCATATGATCTGGAAAAACATCTACCAAAACAACGTTCTCGAACATCAGATAATTAATTACCATTCAAAAAAATAGCTATTAGCCTTCATTGTAAACTAAGGAAATCATGAAAAACAAATTAAAATTCCATCACCCTAGGATTCGATCAATTCAATTATATTAAGAACATATGTCTAAATAAATACTACATAATTTCAAAGTAGTTCACCATAGAGTTTCAATACTTCTTTAGAAAAATCGATGATTTTTTAGAGTATCCAAAAACTCTTAATAAGACGTCCACAAAAACATATTTTTTTATATAAACACCCTATATATCCAAAGGGTTAATTAACCCAAAAATCTCTTCAATGTATCTTGATATATCATTTTTATTATGAATTGATTTTATGTAGAAAATTGTAATATCACATGAGGATCTTGTAACAGCTTCAATGAATTTTTTCAAAATTAAAAAAACTGAATTGGCTATTGAAAAAAATAGATGAAATGATGATAAAATTCTTATCATTAAAATGGAATAACCATTAAAAGAATAAAATCATTATTTATTTAAATTTGAAATAATTACTTTGATATCATTAATCTACAACACGTAAAAAATTTATAGGAAAACAATGTTGGGTGGGTTGAAGTAATTATCAAACTAAACCAAATGATAGTATCGTGGATCAACTCAACATTGTCATATGATTAAATATATATGTATTAATGATTATTTGATAATGTAAATCATAGTTAGGATAAAATTATATGATACATCTGGATTTCTAGGTTATCATAATTCTAAATAACAACTTTCATGGTCTTAGTAAATTTAAGGACGTGGGGAACAATATATGAATAACAATTAATTTTATTTACAAACAAAATTAAGGTTTCTCTTTATAGAGTAATAACAAAATATAAAATATATACCCTTTTAGTGGAGAATAATATATGTTTAATATCTCAAATGAGGTAGAAAAAATGTTTTTGAATAAACATATTTTCCAATAGTTGCAAACATCGTTAGAATATCTGTTAAAATAAGATGCAAATTGAGGTCTCCCTAATAAATTACATGTTCATACACACATGTGTGATTATTCTAAACTAGTTATTATTATCTTAACCACATACAAGGATAGAATATGTATTTCAACAATATCAAATTAATTGGTGCCTGCTGATGTGTGTGGACTTATATCACTAATATCCACTATTGGGTAGTAGTGTTGAGTTATTTTCCATGACAGTTTATGTAGAATGACATGAATAATTGTAATTTCCAACAAATAATATGTTTTGAGTTCATTAAAACAATATGAGAGGTAATATTATGGCATTAAGGAAAATTATTACAATTGTCAAAAATGAAAATGGTACAAAATTTGACATTTTAGGTTTTTATGATTATATTGAGAATACTTGGATAAGGAACCATGTTAATATAGTGGGATATCATCATCAAAATAGAGTGGTTGATTGGATATATCTGATTATTAATAATATTGATGGAATAATTCTTATTGGGAATGTTATATAATATAAATTTAGTAATAAGTTACTCATGATTCAAACCAAACATTTCCAATAGAAGGTTCATGTTTCTGGAAAATTTAATGTCTTTTTTGGTGAAATAGTAAATAATGAACATAAAAATGTATCAAATTTGATTGATTGGAACTAATTGTTTCATTAGTAGTACGAAGAATAAAAGGATCATTGATTAAAATGTCCATAAAGAAATATTTTTGGTCTAATTGGGAAAAAGTCATACAAATGCCTTCATAATATTCTAGGATAGTTATTAGAGACTACACATGTTGCTATTGTGAAATGTTACATGAATCTTCATAAACTCCATAAATACAATCATCATGACATTGATCTAGATATGTGCTACATAGGGAAGAGATTATACATAGGGAATACTTTGTAAATGAATTATATGATTAGATGATAAATCCAAAAACACATCTACATTGAATAAAATGAGTTGATTTAGAATTGAGAGGATCAAAATCAATGATGTTCATAATGAACTAGTGAAGAAATGGAGGATGGTGGTACTACACCAAGTATAATTCCTATAACACATGGAGTAAAATGGTTTTAATGAAAAAAATGGGAAGAAAATTTGTTCACATCCTATGAATTAAGGGATTAACCAAATTAGAAAGAAGCAAATATTATTGATGGTTTCATTTTATGTGCAGATGACATGAATTTCATTTGGACTAAATGGGTCTTATGTTACAAACATATAAATGATTACATATTAATTAAAAATAATTCATGATCAGTGTCTAAGGGATAATATTATATTTACGAAATTAGTCTTGATGAATCATTTTCAAATATTATAAGAATAAAGGAAATTATATTACTCTTTTAAATGGTAGTGAAAACAAATATAATTTTTTTTAGATGGAAGTGAAGTTATAATTTCAGAATAAGGATGAAAAAGAATGTGTGTATATTAAAGAACATTACTCTTATTGTTTTCCCAAAAGATGGGAAAAAATTTTCTTACTAAAGAATGAATTATATACATTAATGATGGTACTAATAGCATAATATTCAAGTGTTTATTGGTTATTGTTGAATCACATTTTTCGGCATGGTGGAGTGGATTTCAATCAGTTTTTCATCACATATGAGTGATCAAGGGATGATTATGTTGGTGTTTATTGATGATATAAACTATTATATATCATATTATTGAAATTTTAAAATTTTCACATAATTTATGAAAATTGAGGTCAAAATGCCAATAATTGGTGAAATTCCTTTTTCCCTTGTTTTATTGGTGAGGTAAGGAAATAATGTAAAATTAATTTATTATTGAAAATATTATAATGATGATCTATCAAAATTTAAATTGATGAATTCAATTAGATGATATCTATGATGGATACTCATATAGAAAAATCAATAAATTATTAATGTGATTCCATTACTATAAAAAAAATACAGATCCTGGGTAACATGTTATACTACATAGGGAAACAACCAATTCTTGTTTTTTACTAATTCTAGGAAATTAGATATAAATTTAATAAAAAAAATCCACCATCATGTAGTGAAATCAATACATTGGTATAACAATTGATTATGGTATATCATTTTTCTATAAAATGATAAATATTAGCAAGATTTATTGTGTTTTATAGATGTAGACTGGACCAGTTTTGGAGATGATAGAAAATCAACTTCAGGTTATACATTCTCTATTACATGGTATTTTTATTTCATGTATGTTAATGAAAATAATTTTTTAAGAATCAAATATGGTGAATATATTGTGACTTCTCAAGCTTATTTTTTTGATTATGGAAAAATTATTGATTATATTAGAGTTAATGTGATGTATCTAATTATAATCTATTATCAAATCTCATGTTTTATAAATATTTGAAAAAATTAACTCCATCAATCATAGATATTGCACATTGAAATAAATAAATCATTTATTAATTAGAAGGTGGATTATTGGCAAGTGAATTCAGAGTATATGAATACATAACATCTTGAGGATCATATTTTGAAAATGTACATAAAAAACATGTTTTTTAATGACATTGAATGGATATTAATGTATAGTAGGCTACCTATAAACGAATTTGTGTGGAAGTGGAACCCATATCAATTATGTATGGTATATTTTACAAAAAATAATAATATGTTATATGTACTATGTAATTTACCATAGAAGGGTGACAACTATGTTCATCTAAAATGTGGGAGAAAGTTTATGGATTGAGAATTGATGAGAAGTATATAGGTAGAGTAACAAAATAGTGGGATTTATATTTATTTGGATATTTTGTATATTAATTTCAATAGTATATATCAAGATTTATGGATTAGATGATGAAATATGTGTCAATTGTTAGCAATGAAGTGATTTATTTATGAACATTTCATTTTTATCTTAAATTTTACACTCACAATGGGTATTTTTTTCTTATTATGTATGATGAGTATGTCATTAATTTATTTTTTGATATCAAAATATATTAATTTTTAATGAACATTTCAGAAAGAAACACTTTATCAATAGATTAAAGAAATGACATTAAAATTTGTATCAAAATGTATAGACTTGTAAATAAAACCAAATTGGGATATTTTTGTGAAAAAATCCATCAACGTGATATCACAGTGGTGGTGGGTTGATTTTTTTCGAATAAAATAGATTGAAAATGATACTAGATATGTTTAATAATGATTTTTAACATGTTATAAAGACAACACATGACGTTTATGGTGGGGAATAAATTTAATTATTACATAATTTTTTTGTAAAATATGTAATTTTTTCATGAACTATTAATGATTCATGAATGATATATTATTCATAAAATACTGATGGTTTTTTGATTTTTTTAAGAATACTTATAGTTTAGAAAATATGGAATTTTTTAAAATCATTAACCTAGTTTGGGAGATTGAAAAATATATTGATGTGTTTTTCAAAAATGTGGTGGTGATTTTGAAATTTCCCGATAGGTGATGAAATATCATTAAAATTGAATCTACCATATTCATATTGATGGTTTATTTCATATTTAAAATATAAAATCATTGAATTCATAAATGAATTTAATGAAATATTTCCATTCAGGATGGATTAATATTTAAATCTTATTAATGACGGATTGTTGTTTTCAAAAATCATTAACAGTCTCCCAGAAGGATGAGAAAATCACTAAAGTATATATTACATGTACCATATATATTTTACCATAAATTTGAAATAAGGTATTCATCAATTTTATGAAATCATAAACTCCTAATATAGTCAATGTGGTGTATATAGTAGTGATTCATATTATCATAAAAAGAATCCTTATAGGGAAAATTGATAAACATTAGATTTAAAGAGTAGTGAGATTTGATATTTTGATTGGTTGTATACTATTAGGGATATATTTTCTTCAATATACCTCAAAAAATAGCATACATTATTATATTTTGTATATCATTACACATTAATTACATAATTCATGGAAGTATCCTAATGAGGGTGTACCTTGTAAAATTTTTATTTCCATTATTATTTGGAATATGAATTAATACTAATCTCTGGGAAGGAGAGAGAATATATATTTGATTAATTATTAAAAAGAACAATTACGGATAACTATTTTATTCTACAATACCCATATTCAACCCCAATGTATTTAAACTAGTTGACATAACTTATTTCCTACGATAAGTGAAGATAGTTGGATATTCATAACATTATGATCTTTACAATTGTAGTCTCTCCTGTTGGGTCTCTACATATAGGAAATGATTTTAATAATAACATAATTAGGCTACTAATATATTTCCATTGTCCACTCTACAACCAAACCATATTATTGACATGCTCATCAGGGTAATCTCAACTCATAAAATATGTTTTATTCCATTCATTCTAACAATATTCATCCCTAAAATGAATCTATATTTTTGATAAAAAATAATCTGTAAAATTCATTCATAGAATGAAAATATTTAAATGGTTCTCAAACACTATAAGGTATTTTATAAATTCTATTGTTAATTTTTTATTCTAAAATATATTTCCCATGGTGTATACTAAACTATCCGTTATACTAAGTATAAAGACTCAATTCAAGTAACATATAATTGAGGCATGCATGTTTCATTTTTAATAGCTACATGGTATTACACCCTCAATGATTGATCTGTTTAAATTTATTGGGATACTAGATGAGTAGATGAGTTCATTTTAAAATTGAGACAATAAAATCTATCATGAAAAAAAATTATTTCACCCACTATGATCAATTAATTAATCACTCACCACATCCTGAGGATTGGAGAACATAATAAATGGTGAGATGAAATATTTATTAAGGTATTCAATAAAACTATTTAAATCATTAGAATAAAAATAGAAATCAATATATATTATTTGATAATAAAAACATATTCTATTTTAGTAAAAATCATTACATAAAATTAATTTAATGGAAAAAATAAAAATAGAAATTTTATAGATAATGAAAAGTAAATATTCAATAATTAAATGGCACAGTTAAATCCATTCATTAAAATTCTATCAAGTCCTTAGACTTGTACCCATTAATCATACCATAAATCACTCATAACAAATACATCATTCATAGTATACAGGTAGGTGTAAACAAGGCCGAAATAATGGTTGAAATTAATTGACTAGTGGGACTAATTCAATCATCGAGGGGTAATATATGACAAAGACCCACATATAACTATAAAACCCAATTAATTTATCATCTATATATAATTATTAATATAATTCAGTCTCAAAATGAATTAAAAATCAATAATTATATGAATTCAATCCATAATATAGAATTAATCCCCAATAAATTAAATAAAAATCATAAAAAAATAAAATCCATTTACAGAAATTTTATACAATTTAAATATAAACCAATTATTACAATTTATGTTCAATTAAAACGTGATACGAAAAATATGGTGATTTTACAAAAAAAATATATTCATTGAGTAATGGTGAGTGATAGAAAACATGAACACAATACATCCAATGATATTGCAATTAGGTAAAATTGATTTCAATCGAGGATAATATAAGATGTTATATTATGTAAAAATAATGTTTTAGTTTAACCACTAGATTTTAAAATAAAATAAAAGTGTTAAATTAGAAATAATATACTTGAATATTATTGAAAAATGGTGTTATAAATATTTTTTTATTCTATAAAAAATTAACTCTTTATTATAATCATTTTTTAATTAATAATGAAAAATTTATTAATGTAAATATTTTCATGTTCAAAATACATGTAGGCATGTAATGGAAGAATCAATGCTTTAAACATTCAAGAATGCATGAAATTACATTCCAACAGTTAGCATTATAATATTGAATACTATAAAAATTTATTAAAATTATAAAATATATGAAATTTTTAAAAATATAATTCTACGCTATTTAAGATTTTTTTTAAACTAATTAAAAAATTATTTTATCAATGAAATTAAATTCAATAAAAACATTTTAATGAAACATGATTTTGAGGTGAATTAATCTTGAATAAAAGGAGAAATAATGTCATTTTTTAATTAATAAAATTATCACTTAAATTATATCATAATTAGATACAAATAAAAGAAAAATATTAAAATCGAAGGGAATAATATGCGAGTATAATTTTTTTATATAAAATAAGTATATATATTTAACCATTATGTAATGTGTATCCCAAATAATCCCATTTATAATTGATATTTTAAAAGAAATAACATAACTCTATTGTAACATAGGAACCAATCCACTTAAAGAAAATAAATAAATAAAAACCATTAAATACCATGAAAAAATATGGATTTGTGATATATAGTGTAAAATGGGATATGAATTCACCATATAAAAACTATTATTTTCATAATTTAAAACATTCATCATTATATTCGAAATTGGAATAAATATTGTTCTCTCAGATCCAATATTCATCATATGTGCTATTTGACGCATAAATTTTACATTTAGATTATATATATATAAGATAATTGTATTATAATTCATTCTATATATTAGTAAAATATATAATTCTATATCATGTTTTGAAAATAATCATTAATAACATCATTATTTCAGGTTTTATCACTTCCATTCTTTGTACAGAGTTCATTTTAGTTGTTCTAGTCCATAGATATTTTTTATGGTTTCAAAATATCCATATTATTAGTTATGAAACAACTATCATTTTTTAAACTAAAACAAAAATTTAAAATCAATCATCATATTTGGAATTTTTAAATTATTCACATAAATTTGTATAGGTGGTAGTCAACATATTCCACTGAATAAAACTGTAATTTTCCAATGAAAATATGTGAACCAGTGTAACCAATATATTACATTTAAATAATATTAATTATTTCAAAAATAAGATATATATTTACTAATTTACTCATTATAACCATCCATATAATCTTATGATGAATAACAAATTACACTACTATATGACATTGGTTGGATGTACACATAATGGAGCTACATTATCATTTTTACTTCATTGAATAGAGGAGGAATATGTAATTTCTCGAGCCACCCTACTCCATTAAATTTTCAAAATCTAGTGTTTGGAGTATTCTATTATGCAATGATATCTCATTTCAATATTTTATTCAAAATTATAGTTTTTCCATATGTAGGATGTTTTGATGACTTAGTGTCAATATATTAGAATTTGTAGAACAATGTTGATGGCTCTAAGTTAATAGTTCAATGCATTGATATGTCAAGTCATTGTTAGTTCATGGAATTGGAAGGTCAGGCATTGTTAGGTCATCCATATGTAGGTCGAGCATCAGTAGGATGGTTTTAGGTTAGGAGAGTCTGTGAGACGCGTCTGTGAGTCGTGTTGGTGACTCGTAGTATTTGTGTCACATCAGTGGATCAAATGGGTGAGTCCCACTGGTCACTCACAATAGTGTGTCAGGGGTAATTGACTCACTATTGGTGACTCGTTTCGGTGACTCACCCATCAGTTAGTCATTTCCTATTTTCCTAGTTTTTCCTATTTTGCCTCTCTAATGTTTTATTTGATTTAAATTGAGTTTAAAGCCTTGTTTGAGTATTTATAATGGAATATAAAATTATATTTATAATGTATTTTATATAATAATTATATGTGGATTTTTACATAATAAAACAACATGGTATTGACCATGATCTGACATTAATGTTGTTTGGAAACGTTCTTCTATAAATATAAGATCTTGCTCCACTTATCCATGATCGTCACTTTCCCATGTGTTATATTTTCTCTTGATGTGATATGAAACATTCTTCCAAGAAGAGTTACATCTGTGTTGTTTCTATGGATATATTTTTCCATGGAGTTTTCCCAACTACTCATCCACCCACTGTATGTTGGAACAATAAGAATTTTGGATTTTCTATTTTTTTATGTTGGGATTCATTCATTTCTTTTTGTGTTCTTCATCATGTTGGTATATTGTATGCATTTTCACTTGAAAATATATTTAGAACGATATTGTAAAAAGATAATAAGATTTAATAAATTATAGATGGGGACGATTATGATGATGTTTTTGTTAGTTATCTATTTTCATTGATCCATAATATGAATTATGTTGGCTTTATGACTTTGGACAATCAGGGTCATTGTTGGCCTCCGTTTATGAACCTATATGAATTTTGATTATTTCTTGTTTTTTCCTGGTCGAATGTCAGAATTGATGAACTTAAATCACCATGTACAACTGTATAAATATATGGATTCCCCACGATCATACTTGTATTGTGAATTCCCTTTAATTATCAAGTGGAATTACGGAACACGGGTTGATAAATCTTAATATGCATTGTTGTTTGGTATAGATGTGTGCTATGTATGGTTCTTTAAACCTTCTATTTCATGATGGTCATGTGGAGTTATGGATGGGATTGTGGCTTAGAGTACAATGTTTTATGGGTGGATTATTGGAATCTCAGGCTGGGAGTTTGATTGATTATAGATTGGATGAAGTTGTTATGTAGTTGGAATACATATGGGTAGTGGTTGGGTAGCAAGGGTGATGGTTCATGTTGTGTTATTTTTATGTTACTATGTGTGATGGGTGTGATATTGTGATTCACCATGGATTATAAGTGTGGTTTTGATGAGGTGTATTTGGGGTTTACTTGTTGAGAGGAAGGACATGACATCATGACTTTGAATAATGATAGTGGGTTGTTCATGAAAGGTTATTGTGTTGTTGGACTACATGCTGGTATGTTTCTTATGTTCTACTGGAAGTGGTTCTTTTCATGAATTGGGGCTCCTTATGATTATTTGGGATGTATAATTTGTCATATGGATTGTGTTAACTTGCATTAGTGCTTCATCCAGTGTTTCTAGAGGCTTTTATGATTTGTTTTTTTGGTTATGATGTAACATGTGGTGTGATGTGACTGGTAGTCACCTGGGTAGGTATGGAGTAACCAGATAATGTTTATTAACTTCAAAATAAATGGGTTTCAAATAGATTTCTTTTATCGAGTTGTGAAGTGCCTTTCATTTGTTCTGGGCCATTTATTTAGAGGGGATATAATGGGATGTTATGTGTGGGATGGTTGTTTTTTTGGGAACACATAGGTCGGGTTAAATGTTTTGTACTTATATATATACACATTTAGTTCCATGTGATATATATTTTCACCCCACCCATGTTGATCATTCTATGCCAAAAAATACAGCTGTTATGGGGGGAGGGATTACATTCATAATATCATGGATTGATGATGGATGGACGGTTATTGGCTCTTCTCTACTCCATCTAGTAATTGACAGCCCAATACTCTTCGAACAGGTTATGGTGCAGCTGTGAGGACAAGGTTTCTATGGGTGAGGATTTATTACTAGTTGTCTTTGAGAAAATATATGTGGTTCATTCCTATGATTATTCAGTACGAGGTTGTGGTTTTGTGTCCCATATTTCTAGAGCTGGGATGTGATGTGGTTGCGGCCCTAGTGTGTGGTGGTAGTTAGTGATAGTGGGTCTTGTTAATGAGCACGGTTGCGTCAGGATGTTTGATATTAGGGATGAGTACTATAGTAAGGGGATGTGGTTCGGGTACAATATCTTTGATGTTATTACTAATATAATATGATTTACATGCGTTTTTTGATGATCATTCCATGGTGAGTTTTAGTTGGATTGTATACCTTATTATGTTATTTTGAGAATCTACTTATTTCTCATAAGGGAATTAGTATGCTTCTCCAACCTATGAACGAGTGACTTTGGATTTTCCTATCGACTATATTTCTATGCTCACCATACATATATAAAACATTTATCAGGTTTTTAGGGAGATATCTAATACCATTGTAGGCCAAACTAGATTGGATGTTGGGAAAATTTCGGTGACGCTCCATAGATTTTTTCTTTTTATATTTACAATGTAATTTTCATTGAATTTTTAGTATTTTTACCGTGAACATTCATTTGGTTTGGATTAATATATATATATATGTATGTATACACATCTTGTAGTATTTTTAGGATGATACATCTCATCTTTGGATATTTGTTACTATAAAAAGTTTAATTCCTACCATGTTGTGAGATTTCTATACACTTTGTGTTGGGTACCACCTGAGGGTGTACTAGAGGTGGGACTTGGGGAATAATATATCTTTTCTCTATTTACAGCTTAGGATGGTAATCTTTGGAGGAAGGTGGTCATGATAGAATGGTATCAAAGGTGATGGTTTGGATCTATGATGGGAATTGAAGTTAGGAACCTGGAGGATTGGATGGGTTGGTAGGAAAAATTCTTTATGTGATCATGTTGTGTTACATAGGATAGGGAATACTGGATAAGACATAAGATTTTTGTTCCCTCGTGATCTGAATCATGGAATATAAACTTACCAAATGGCAATGTGTGGGTACATTATTTGTGGGTCAGAGACCCTATAAAAGATACATGAATCATGATTACTTGAGTTATTGTTCCCATTGGGAGTTTTTTGGAAATAAAAATAAACAATGAGTTAAAATGAATCATAAATAAATTCAACAATACTATTCTTAGGAATTATTTTTACCTTTTAACTTTTCTACCTTGTCATTATCCACCAGTCTCATTGAAATTGGATGACTAGCTTTCCCATCTATATGATCATCAGACGATTGTTTCAAAGGAGGTGGAAAATTAGTGGAATAAGATGCTTCATGATTTTTTATTGCAGACTCTAGGAATGCTTGAAGGATATGTCTCAAATAGGGAGATAGAGAGGTGGATCTAGGAGCTCAAGATCACCTTTATCTTGATCTGGTATCTTATGATTTACTTGGTACTTTTGGAAGTCAGTCTGATGAGGGGAGATGCACGTCAGTGGAGGATGCAATTTCTATGAAAGAGTAAATAAGATGGCATTTTATGGGGAATTTTTTAAAGGGGTTCCATGAATAATTCAATTCATCCTCATTGATGGATGAGAAGATATAATAGCCACTCTACCTCCATCTGGAAAGTATATCAGTCTCGAAACTATGGATCATGTTTAAGGATCTCCATCTCTTTGATCTAGATATCTTTCCAGATGACAATTCTTTGGTGAAATTCTTAGATGTGTTACTTAATCCCTATCTCTATTACATAGTTATAACTTCACATTTCCATCCTAACTAGTTGACTTGATGAAGGAGGATGTAGTTCATAGAATTCAATCGTGGAGAGGTATACCACTAGAGGGGATCTAGTAGGGTTTTATTAAGGGAATAGATTTTAGCGGCATGTCTTAGGTGCCAAAGCCTTTATGGTATCAGCCAATGGGCCATTGACCTCAACAGTTTCAGTTTTGACCTTATGGTCCTCATGCAATTACCATTGTCTGAGGAAAATGTTTTTTCACCTATAGTGGTCTTGGAAACCTTTAGATTGAGGGCATAGTTCATGCTCAGTATGATGGGGGTGGGCATGTTCAATTCTTACCTCAGTACCAGTTACCGACTAGCTGGTTTCAACAGTAATGAAAGCATGCCCCTACTCCATTGAGGGGAGATGGAGCAGACATATGCCTACCATATTGTGTTCCATTGGGACCGTGAATCGGGAAAGTTGGAGGCAGTAATCAAATGTATAGGGGTAAAGGATTTGGTCATGGATTGTTTCACACAACATAATTATTAGTTCCAGTAGGAAGATATATCATTCATCGTACGATCAGAGTGATCATTACACTATCTAGTATTTTTTTGATTTGGGAGATTTAAACTACTTTGTTGCAAATAATCTATCCCCTAATTTGAGACATGAAATAAAGATAAATTTAATTACCTAGGGGTTCAGTACACTACTCAGAGGATATACCAGAATGTTGGATGTTTTATGGGGATGTAGACAGATGTTCGGGAAGAAAATTTCCAGTCAGGATATCGTCTTTCTATAGATGAAGCCATAAAAAGTCATCCATGTAAACAAAATTTTTTCTAAATTCATATTTTCATTGACTACCTTCATAGGAGATTCATGTTTTATGATCTGGATGGACATCATGTATCTTTTTCTATTGAGTGGGGTTTTGTGGTGGGAAGCCAGTGTGTGGAGCCTTTTCATTCCTTGTTGGATGTGATGGGAGTGGAATTAGTGGATTTTGAGATTGTTGTGGTTCCCATATTTGTTGAGGATTTCTTGGATTTTTTCCCACAGGAGGATTTGACTCTATCCCCTATAAGAGATGTTGAGTTCATGATTGACATACAACCCTATGATACTCTGATTTCAATGTCTCCTTATTGGATAGAACCTACAATGTTGCAGGAGTTTCAGATCCAAATTGGCGATCAAATTAATATTTAATTTATCCGACGTAGACTTTTAAAGACTCGTAAAATTCAATGGAATTTGTTTTTCTTAATTTTCTTCGGGATTTTACAAGAACGTAGTTTCTGACGGCACCTGATTTCGTGGCCCGGTGTGCCCGGAATCAATTTCTGAAGTTTTTCTCTGGTACGTTTGGTGGACGAACGAGCGGGTTTTGCAAACTATTGAACCGGTTCTCGGAATCGAAATCATAGGGCACTAATGGAATCGCAGCACTGGTAATTTCTTAAGAACACCTTTTACAGAGTTGCATTTTCTCGGGTGAGGTTATTAATTAATTGGGTTAACAAAAGAATGAAATAAAATATTGTGCTATAGATTTTATTTTTATTCTAAGTAGTGATAACCTAGGAATGGTGGTTGGAGTGGGACCCACTAATATCCTAACTCCTAGGTAGGATATTAGTGAGGTGGGGCCCACAAGAGCCCCACCCCCTTTATTTTCCTTTTACCTCCCATGTGCATTTAGTTTTTAACTCACCCACACCCCCATTTTAAATGCCAAGTCAACTCTCGCATTTAATTTGTCAACACATGATAATTAAATCTTGATTTAATTTTGAATTTCAAAAAGGGATGACATGAGTAATAAAATAAGGCAAAGCCTTATTTTATTATGGTTGTTGTGTTGTGCGATAAGATTTGGGGAGATTTTTACTCTATTCTTGAAGAAGGTTCTTCCGCATAGAAGAACGCGATGAACGATGAACAATGCCGGCCTCCGATGAAACACGACAGAGAATGCAAGTTCCTCTGAGATCGATGACGCGACTTCGTGTAACGCGACGCCGATGATCCTCTTCTCCATGACGCCGAAAATCCTCCTTCTGCGACGCCGTCTTCCGCGACATCCCTTTCCCGGGACAAACCTCGTTCGGCGACTTCATCGTGGTAGGGGGTTTGGTTTAATATAATATATGTGGATTATATCCTCGACATGTGTTTAATTTGTTGAAATTCATTTGAACCTCTAACGCGGTGGGTGGGGACCAACGAACAAGTCTGAACCCACCGATTTCTCTGTTCTTTATGCGTAGAATGCTGCGCAACGATGAAATGAGACTGTTGAGCGATTGGAGGCCGTCGTAGTAATCTACGTGTCCCAAGACAATCCTAGGCAGAGGCGAGAGCAAGAACGGACCACCGGAGCGGCTCTGGTGGCCTGCGAACTTCACCAGCGGTGCGGGTGGCCGGTGCGGCGGTGTCGGCGGCCGGAGCCGGTGGCGTCCCGGTGCGCCGCCAGGAGGGACCGCTGCGACTGAAGCCACAACGGCAAGCAACCGGGATCCCATGGTCGCGCGAGACTCGGGGGGAGACACGGCCCCCTTGTGGGGGTCGCGGTTCTAATCCAGGGGGCACCCCCCCCTTCTGCTCGGCTAGGCCAGCACCGAGCTGGCCTTGCGGGGGGCGCCCGCGCCAGGTCCATCGGCCGCCCTGGCCGGACCTGCCGCACCGGGCCAATCCGCCCAGGCCAGGCCGGGCTACACAGGTAGGTCCGGGCTGCGCCGGATGGGTGAGTCCGCGCCCAAATGGGCTGTACCTGGACCCGGTTCGGGTCGACCCAATTCGGGCCGACCCAGGGGGTCTCGGGTCGGGTCGGTCCGGGCCCCAAACCCCCTAAAACCGGACAGGTTCATTATTTTGCCTATATCATGGGATGCGGTCCTCCAATCGACACACCGTCAGTTGTGATACGATTATTGGAACGAGACGGTCATTTAGGTATATTACACTCATGGGTTCAGAGAACTTTGTGTACGATTGGGTTGGTTCGAGCACGGAACCAACCGGGCCCTCGGAGCGAAGACGCTTATAACATGAGCTCTGGACATCCGATTGATGTGGCGTCGAATTTTTGGATTTATCTTTGTGAGATGGACCTTTTGCCTTACTCCGCTCGAGGTTTGGACGCAGTTGGAGTGCGTCCGGGTTGGTTTTGAATTAAAAACCAATCGGGCCCCTAGAACGAAAAAGACAATAACTCTCAGACCAGGCGTCCGATTGACGTGCCATCTATCATGTTGAGTTCCTCTTTTCAAGGCGGAACATTGAGATAGATCAACTCCGGAATACGTTTCAGTTGATGTATCGACGCCCTTTTTGGCTCGTGGAGAAGACTCTCCCAGAAACGAGCATGCTGTGTGTGGGAACCCTAGAGCTGGCTGTGACTGCAACGACTGCACTGAAATCCTTCGTGGGTTCAGCAGCATTGAAGACCATACTGAAATCTTCCGTGGGTTCGACGGTGATGAAGACTACACTAAAATCCTCCGTGGGTTCGGCAGCGATGAAGACCGTACTAAAATCCATCAAGGGTTCTATGTTGATGAATACTACACTGAAATCCTCTGTGGTTTCGGAAACAATGAAGACTGCACTGAAATCCTCCATGGGTTCGGCAGTGTTGAAGACCGTAGTGAAATCCTATGTGGGTTCGACGGTGATGAAGACTGCAGTGAAATCATCCGTGGGTTCGGCAGTGATGAAGACTGTACGTAAATCCTCCGTGGGTTCGACGGTGATGAAGACTGCACTGAAATCCTCTGTGGGATAGACATCGATGAAGACTGTACTGAAATCCTCCATGGGTTCGACGGTGATGAAGACTGCACTGAAATCCTCTGTGGGTTTGGCAGCGATAAAGACTGCACTGAAATCCTATGTGGGTTCGACAGAGATGAAGATTGTACGGAAATCCTCCATGGGTTCGATGATGATGACAACTATTCCTGTATCCTACGTGGTTCTAGCAGTGTTTGACTCTGTTCTTGATATCCTATGTGGGTCTTGTAGAGTAGCTGGTCTGTATCCTATGTGGGTCCGACAGCTTAGCTGGTTTGGGATCGGATGTGGGACCTAGCTTAGTTGAATCATTAGCTATATCTTATCATCTCTGTCACCTTACGAAGAAGTATATCCTGTTTGAGCTGAGTCTTGACTTTCAATCAATATATTCGATATGATTGACTTTCATTCCTATATGGATTGGTTTGTGTTATCTTGTGTGGATTGGGTTGTACTCCATTGTGGACTTGATCGATCTTGGGCTCAGACATTAGAGCCTAATGAGAATTGATGACTTAGGTATATGTATGAGCATATACCTAAGTAATGTTGGTTGTTACTTAATCATTGTATCTTTACTTTGTGGATTATCACTTGTGGATTCTAGGAGCCCTTCGGGGGTCTCAGGGTCCCTACTGAGTTGCGTATACTCACCCCTACACGGGCAATGCCCGCACTACGTTGTGTTGGATGCAGACGATGGACAGTGTTGATCATGGTTGAGGCTTGTGAAGCAAGTCGGTACCTGGACGTGGACCACTGGGCGGGACGTACAAGGAGCGGATGGATGGACCCAAGGAGATGAGGAGGCTATTTGTTACCACCCTTCAGGTGAGACTTCCAGTGTATTACTCGACATTTCTACTTTACATTAAGTTGTTGTACTTTCTTTCCAGCTGTACATTACTTTCAGTTTGGGTTTGTATTCTGGCCCACTTACTTTCCGCACTACTATTGTATCCAGTTTTACTTTGTGTTTACTTCTTCTTTCTTACTCAGTGGTGTTTGTTTACTTAATAAAGTGAATTCCTTCCCCTTTTTGGGATTTACGCCTTCCTGCAAGTCTCTAGCCCCTGTCCTATGGGAGGCGGGCTTGGGGTAGTCACAGCACGGGTCCCAAGGACAGGTCGTGACAAATTGTTATCAGAGGAGTTCGGTTCTACCGCAGAACTCGGGACTCTGATCTTTCTTCTATGTAAATCAATAGTGTTAAGGGTATTGAGTGTGGTTATCAGTCCAGGGAGTCCAGTGTTGGTGTGGCGGCCGATGTATCCATACACCAGGACCCTGACTTCTGATTTCTGACTCAATGCACGAAAACATTGATTGCATGTGTGTTTCAAAAGATTTCTTTGTGATTAATTTGTGTCAGCTCACCAGGTATACTGTTTTGACCGTGGTGTACCTGTTTTGTTTTAGGATGGCCCCACGACAGCAGCCAGCTAGGGTTCCGAGCTTTATACGAGACGACAACCCACCGAGCGACGAGGCCTCGGTGCAGTGTCCTTTTTCAGCTGACGCACCGGTGGTACCACTACCCACTGATCCATCGATGCTACCAACCCCATCTGCTGATAGTGCACGTCGCCCTAGTGAATTGCACGAGTTTCAGCGTTAGAGACCGCCCAGGATCCGCTGGAGGATGGACCCTCAGGAAGCTGAGGATTGGCTAGAGGCGATTGTGCGAGTTTTCAGGTTACTGGGGACACTAGCTAGCCTCATGGTGTTTCTCACAGCGAGCCTCTTGTACGCGATAGTAGGCAGATGGTGGAGCTTGATGCTCTAGGTGCACGATGA
Organism: Viscum album; assembly: GCA_963277665.1. Classification (NCBI taxonomy): domain Eukaryota; kingdom Viridiplantae; phylum Streptophyta; class Magnoliopsida; order Santalales; family Viscaceae; genus Viscum; species Viscum album. Next base: position 1,499,173,463 of record OY728122.1, on the reverse strand, counting down.
GGCATCTCTCCTCTGGACAGACTTTGAGTGCCTATTCCGCTCAGAGTTCGTACCAGCCACCCTCCGTGCGGTGAAAATCAAGGAGCTTCTACAGTTATGGCAGGGCAGCATGACGGTCTCCCAATACTCGGCGAGATTTACTGATCTCTCGCGCTATTCGACAAAAATGGTACGGGGCCCATTCTTCTGGGCCTGGACCTTCGAGCTGGGACTGAGGCATGAGATCAGGGAATCGATGATCTCCCTCAACATTCTGACAAAGGCATGAGTACTGGAGCGAGATATTATCATAGAGAGCTTTCTTGCTGAGCCTACGCCAGCAGTGAGGCCTACTATAGGGCAGCATATAGCAAAGTCGTCTGTAGCTGGCAGTCTATGGATGTCACAGGGGTCCAGGCGGACCAGACCATCAGGAAGACAACCTCAAGACACTAGCTCAGAGGTGCAGGGAAAACGACACAGAGCCATCCTTCCGTGGATTAGGCAGTGCTATGCATGCGGCGGGCAGGGCCACATGGCTCATAACTGCCCGAACCGCCGTGCATAGGAACCGCAGACGGTTGAGGGGCCACCCAGGCAGAGGCAGAGGGTCGACCATGGCAGTCTGCCAAGAGCAGGCGGATGAGGCAGGGGAGCTGGCCGAGAATCTGGTGGTGGGCGATGCTTTGAGGCTTTACCACCACCACCACCAAGAGGTCCACCCCGACCATAGGGAGCTAGCAGGTAGAGACAGGCTCAGCTTCAGGCAGCAGAGGCCTACGACCATGGTGCTCCAGAGATGATTTGAGGTACAATATGTGTCTACTAAACCCTTGTTGCAGTTCTTATAGACACATAAGTGAGTCATTCTTTTATTGCTGCTGCCCTTGTTCAGAGCTCAAAGATTCCGACAGTGCCGTCGGCTCGATCCATACAGATAGAGACTCCTACGGGAGCAGACTCGACAATTACGCACTGGTGCCGGTAGTGTGAGCTTACTATATGAGGTGAGAGATTCAGATGAGATATTCTTGTAGCTGCATCAAGTCCTTACGATTTCATCTTGGGAATGGATTGGTTATCTACAGTCCATGCTCAGATTGACGGTATTAGGTGCAAGGTACAGTTTTTACGCACCGACAGGAGCATGTTCACCTTCACCGGCGAGAAGGGAGCCTTTGCAGTGCATGATAGACTCACGCAGAGGAGAGGACATCCCATCACTCATCAGTTGGCTTTCCTCATACTATGATCAGTTGACGTGCGGAGTCCTAGTTTTCCTGTAGTGGTGGATCAGTATGTGGATGTTTCCCCTGACGACGTTCCTGGACTACCTCCTCACAGAGAGGTAGAAATTTATATTTACCTGTACCCCAGGACATCCTCGATATCAACTCCATCATATCGGATGGCTCTCGCTATTCTTTGAGGGCTACGGGTACTGTTGGAGGACTTGCAGGGCAACTAATTCATCTGACCCAGTGTTTCACCCTGGGCTTCCCCGATATTGTTCGCCAAGAAGGAGGATAGGAGCTTGCGACTGTGTGTCGACTATCGTCGCCTGAACCAAGTGACCGTGAGGAACAAGTATCTACTACCGAGGATTGACGACCTCTTTGATCATCTCAAGGGATCACGGTGGTTCTCGAAGATAGACCTCAGGTAAGGTTATCATCAGCTCAGAATTCGAGACCAGGACGAGCAGAAGATGACCTTCAGATGTTTGTACGGCCACAATGATTTCTTGGTTATGCCTTTTGGCATATCCAACACTCCAGTAGTGTTAATGGGTCTCATGAACAGGATCTTTCAGCCATACCTCGATCGATTTGTCGTGGTATTCATCGACGACATTTTGATATACTCGACCACTGAGGATGAGTACTTTTACCACTTGCGGGTTGTACTGGACAAACTCCGAGGGCACCAGCTTTATGGAAAGCTCTCGAAGTGTCAGTTATGGTTACGTGAGGTCCAATTCTTGGGACACATCATCTCTGAGGTGGTAGTTTCGGTGGATCTTGCGAAGATCGAGGCATTTCTATCTTGGGAGCCACCCAGGAGCGTGACAGTGGTGCAAGTTTTTATTGGGTCTAGCTGGGTACTATCAGAGATTTGTGACAGACTTTTCCAAAGTTACGGCACCACTCTCAACTTTGATGAAGAAGGGGAAACCCTTCGTGTGGTTAGACAGATGTCAGAAAAGATTCCAGGTGCTGAGATAGAGATTGAAAAGCGCACCTATCTTGATGCTACCAGAGGAGGGAGTAGGGTACGTAGTCTACTGCGATGCATCAGGGACCAAACTCGGATGTGTCCTGATGCAGGTGCGGACGGTGATTGCCTATGGATCATGTCAGTTGACACAGCATGAGCAGAACTACACTACCCATGACATAGAGTTATCAGTAGTGGACTTCGCTCTGAATATGTGGCGAAACTATTTGATGGGCGAGCACTTCACAGTCTTCTCTGACCACCAGAGTCTCAGGCACATCTTATCGCCGAAGGACCTGAATATGAGACAGCGACAATGGCTCGAGTTCTTCCAGGACTATGACTTTAAGATAGTCTATACTCCTGGAAAGTGGAAAGTAGTAGCCGATGCTCTCATCAGGAGGACGGGCATTCAGCTACTCGGGGAGGCGACGGAGCAGCTATCCGATTTGCAGATATCCTCCATGGATAGAGATGGAGCAGCCTTTCTTCAGTCACTCATAGTCAATCCTCCACTACTACAGTGGGTTAGAGAGGAACAATGTGAGGATGCTGACTGTGAGACGCGCCGTGCACAGATATCCTCAGGACAGGCACCCGATGGATTCTCTATAGGAGGAGAGAATGATGTCATTTTCAGAGGACGTACCGTGGTACCAGATTCTTTACAGGATCAGGTGTTGATGGATTTTCACACTTCCCCTTTAGTATTACATCCAAGAGTGGTGAAGATGTACCAGAATATCAGACGTCATCACTGGTGGCCGTGTATGAAGAAGGCTATATCTTAGTTTGTTTCTTGATGCCTCACCTGTCAGTAGGTGAAGGCAGAGCACCAGGTACCAGCAGTCTTGGTGCATCCCATGGAAGTCCCATAGTGGATGTGGGATGGTATATCTATGGACTTCTTGGACATCCACATTCTTCCAGAGGTCAAGACTCCATTTGGGTGATTTTCGACTGACTCACCAAGTTGGCTCACTTCTTACCCATCAGAGAGCAGTGCTCAATAGAGAGCTTGGGACATCACTATGTTAGGGAGATTGTACAGATTCATGGTGTTCCATCATCTATCCTCTCTGATCGAGATGCTCGCTTCACTTACCAATTTTGGAAGGGGTTGTAGGAGGCATTTGGGACGCATCTACGGCTGAGCACCACCTTTCTCCCTCATAAGGATGGTCAGACAGAGAGGACCATTCAGAATATCATGGACATACTCCGTGCATGTGTCCTCGACTTGGTTGTAGCTTGGAGGTCCACCTACACTTATTGGAGTTCACGTACAACAATAACAACCACTCCACCATCGGGATGGAACCATACAAGGCATTGTACAGCCGATCTTGAAGATCACCTCTCTGCTGGACAGACCCTAGGGAGTTAGCACTTGTGGGACCAGAGATGGTCCAGGCCATGACAGAGAAGGTCCAGGTCATCCAGGAGTGGATGAGGACAGCTTAGAGCCGGCAGAAGTCTTATACTGATAGGAGGCAGAGGCCACTGCAATTCGAGGATGGAGACCACGTCTTCTTGCGGGTCTCACCTCGATGTGGATTACAGAGATTTTTCTGGGGCGACAAGTTATCTTCACGCTTCATAAAACCATTCCAGGTTCTCAGCAGGATAGCCGAGGTGTCTTATCGTCTAGCAATACCACCTCAATTACACCGGGTACACGACGTCTTCCACGTATCCCAGCTGAGGAGATACGTGCACGACCCGACGCATATCATCGACCATGGGGAGATGGATATTGATGATGGGGAGACTTTCACGGAGGTCCCAATGAAGATCGAGGATCGACAGGAGCGGGTCCAACATGGGCGGTTGAATCCTTTAGTGCGCGTCAAATGGAAACACGGGAACCTCCAGGAGAGCACTTGGGAGCAGGAGGCTCAGATACATGCTCAGTACCCTCATTAGTTTCCCTAGTTTATGATGTATCTTAACAGAGATGTAAAGCCCTATGGTGGGAGTAATGTAAATACCCGTAAAAATCAAGGAAAATTTTTTTTCTTAATTTTTTTTTGTGATTGTACACGAACGAAGTTTCTAACGGCACCTGATTCCAAGGACCGGTGTGCCTGGAATCAATTTCTGATGTTTAGATCAGGTATGTTCAGTGAACAAACGAGCAGGTTTTTTTAACTCTTCAACCAGTTCTCGTAATCAAAATCCAAGGGCACCGATGGAATCGCAGCGCCGGTAATTTCTTAAGAACACCTTTTCCGGATTTGCGTTTTCTCGGGTGAGGTTATTAATTAATTGGGTTAACTAAACAATAAAATAAAATATTGTGATACAGATTTTATTTTTATTCTAATTAGTGATAACCTATGCATGGTGGTTGGAGTGGGACCCACTAATATCCAAACTCCTAGGTATGATATTAGTGAGTTGAGGCCCACACGAGCCCCACCCACTTTATTTTCCTTTTACCTCCCACGTGCATTTAATTTTGTAACTCACCTGCACCCCCTTTTTAAATGTCAAGTCAACTCTCGTGTTTAATTGGTCAACGCACGATAATTAAATCATGATTTAATTTTGAATTTTAAAAATGGATGACATGAGTAATAAAATAAGGCAAAGACTTATTTTATTATGGTTGTTATGTTTTGTTAGATGATTTGGGGAGATTTTTACTCTAGTCTTGAAGAACATTATTCCTCGTTGAAGAATGCGATGAATAACGAAGAACACCGGCCTCCAACGAAAGATGGTGAAGAACGCATGTTCCTCGGAGATCGACGACGCGGTGTTGTGTACCGCGACATCAACGATCCTCTTCTCCGCGATGTCGTGTACCACGACGCCGATGATCCTCCTTCCACAACACTGTCTTCTGTGACGTCCCTTTCCCGCGACAAACCTCGTTCAACGACTTCATCAAGGTATGGGGACTGGTTTAATTTAATTTATGTGGATTATATCCTCGACATTTGTTTAATTTGTTGATAGTTGTTTCAATCTCTAACGCAGTGGTTTCGGACCAATGAACTTGTCCGAACCCAACGATTACTATGTTCTTGATGCGCAGAACGTTGGGCGACGATGAAAAAGGACCGTTGAGCGATTGGAGGCCGTCGTAGTAATTTATGGGTCCTGAGATGACCCCAAGGGCAGACGGGAGCAAGAACGGACCAACGGAACGGCTCCGGTGGCCTGCAGACTTCATCGGCTGCGCGGGTCGCCGACGGCTGGCACCGGCCAGCCGCCCGGAGGCAGCGGCGTCCCGGCGCGCCTCCAGGAGGGACCGCTGTGCCTGAAGCCGCGACGGCAGGCAACTAGGATCCCACGGCCGCGCGAGACACAGGGGAGACGCGGCGCCCAGTGCCGCGTCCACTGGGAATGGAGCGTCCCCCACATGGGGGTCGTAGTTCCAATCAAGGGGGAAGCCCCCCCCTCCCCCCCTTCCGTTCAACTCGGCTAGCACCGAGCTGGCTGTGTGGGATGCGCCCGCACCAGGACAACCGGCTGCACCCTAATGGGCCAGACCCGGACCCGGTTTGTGTCGCCCCGATTCTGCCCGACCCAGGGAGTCTTGCGTCAGGTCGGTCAGGGCCCGAAACCCCCTAAAACCGGATAGGTTCTTTCTTTTGCCCATATCTTGGTCTACGGAGCTCCGATCGATGCACAGTCAGTTGAGATGCGATTCATGGATCGAGACAGTCATTTCTGTATATTACACTCAAGGTTTCTGAGAACTTTGGGTATGGACGGGTTGGTTTTAGCATGAAACCAACCGGGCCCTCGGAGCGGAAACACTTATAACTTGAGCTTCGGACGTCTGATTGAAGTACCGTCGACTTTGTTGGATTTATCGTAGTGAGACGGACCTTTTGGCTTACTCTGATCAAGGTTTGGACGCAGTTGGAGTGAGGTTGGGTTTGTTTTGACTTAAAAACCAACTGGGCCCCTGGAAAGAAAAAGCCAACAACTCTCAGACCGGGCGTCCGATTGACGTGTTGTCTATCACGTTGAGTTCCTCTTGGCGAGACGGAACATTGAGATACATCAAATCCAAAATATGTTTCAGTTGATGCATCGACTCCCTTTTTGGCTCGTGGAGCGGACCCTCCCGGAAACGAGCATGCTGTGTGCGATAACCCTAGAGCTGGCTGTGACTGCAACGACTGCGCTGAAATCCTCCGTGGATTCAGCACCGATGAAAACCGTACTGAAATCCACCATGGGTTCGACGGTGATGATGACTACACTGAAATCCTCCGTGGGTTCGGCAGTGATGGAGAACGTACTGAAATCCTCTGTGGGTTCAACGGTGATGAAGACTACACTGAAATCCTCCGTGGGTTCGACAGCGATTAAGACCGCACTGAAATCCTCCGTGGGTTCGGCAGCGATGAAGACCATACGAAAATCCTCTATGGGTTCGACGGTGATGAAGACTACAATGAAATCCTCCGTGAGTTCGGTAGTGATGAAGACCATACTGAAATCCTCCTTGGGTTTGACAGTGATGATGACTGCACTGAAATCCTTTGTGGGTTTGACAGTGATGAAGACCATACTGAAATCATCCGTGGGTTCGATAAGGATGAATATTGCACTGAAATCTTCTATTGGTTCGGCAGCAATGAAGACTGCACTGAAATCCTCTGTGGGTTCGGCAGCGATGAATACCGTACTGAAATCCTCCGTGGGTTCGACGATGATGACTACTTTTCTTGTATCCTATGTGGGTCTGGCAGTGTTTGACTCTATTCATGCTATCCTACGTTGGTCTGGCAGAGTAACTGGTCTGTATCCTTTGTGTATCTGACAGCATAGCTGGTTCAGTATCAAACGTGGGTCCCAGCTTAGATGAATCATTGGATATATCTGATCATCTTTATCACCATACTAAGAAGTATATCCTGTGTGAGCAGAGTCTTGACTTTCAATCCATATCTTCGATATGATTGACTTGCTTTCCTATGTGGATTGGGTTGTGTTATCCTGGGTGGATTGGGTTGTACTCCTATGTGTACGTGATCGAACATAGGATCGGATGTTGGAGCCTAATGAGAATTGATGACTTAGGTATATGTATGAGCATATACCAAAGTAGTGTTGGTTGTTACTTTGTGATTGTATCTTTACGTTGTGGATTATCCCTTGTGAATTTTGGGAGACCTTAGGGGGTCTCGGAGTCCCTACTGAGTAGCGTATACTCACCCCTGCACGGGATATTCCCGCACTATATTTTGTTGAATGCAGATGATAGACAGCGCTGATCGTGGTTGAGGCTTGTGGAGCAAGTTGGTACCTAGAGGTGGACCACTAGGCGGGATGTACACGGAGTGGACAGCTGGACCTGAGGAGCTGAGGAGGCTATCTGTACTCACCCTTCAGGTGGGACTTCCAGTGGATGGCTCGACGTTGCTGATTTACTTTCAGTTGATGTACTTTCATTCCAGTTGTACTTTGCATTCAGTTTAGGTTTGTATTCTAGCCCACGTACTTTTCCGCACTACTATTGTACCCAGTTTTACTTAGTGTTTACTTCTTCAGGCTTACTCTGTGGTGTATGTTTACTTTATAAAGGCAATGCCTTCCCCTTTTTGTCAGGATTTTCACCTTGGTTCTAGTCGCCAGCCCCTGGCCTATGGGAGGCGAGCTTGGGGTAGTCACGGCACAGGTCCCGAGGACGGGTCGTGACAAGACTGTTCCCTTGGGATGCTCTGGACATGTTCTCAAGGATGGAATATGGTGTTTGGAGTCTGTATATAGGCTACCAAAGGCTGAGTCAAGTGTTTTTCAATAACCATGACCTTATCCAAAGGATAAAATATTTTTTTCACCAACTATGGGGAATATTTTCTTTTCCAAATCGATCTACGTTCTGGGAATCACTAGTTGAAGTTGAAGGAGAGAGACATCCTGAAATCAGATTTAAGGCGAATGTATGGGAACATTAATTATGTGGTTATGTTGTCCAGTTACTTTTATACACTAGCCGTGTTCATGGGAATTATCAACTCCATCATTTGTGAGTTTCTGGATGATTTATTGTTAATATTAATTAATAAAATTCTGATCTAATCAGTTTCCAATAAAGAGAATATCAATCATCATAGGATTATCCTAGTGCACCTTCGATGCAACTGTCTCTATGGAGAGATGACCACGTGATCTTTTTGGACACATATGGTCCACTTTCTAGTACATGTGGTGTCCAAATGGGTTGTAGTAGTGGACCCATCGATGTTCATGGTAGTTATTTCTTGGGAATCACCCAATGTTGTTTTTTATTATCGATGTTTTCTCAGTCTGAATGGATATTACATGAGGTTTTTACATGATTTCTCTTAAATAGCAGCTTTTTTGACGTCTCTGACAAGAAAGTACAATGTATTTTTATGGAGTGAGTAGTTCTAGGAATCATTTAGCTATATTAATGGGAATTTTATCAGTGCTTAAGTGCACAGGTTACTAGAGGATGGGTTTATGTTCGATGTGTTTTGCGATGGTTGCTGAATAGTCCTAGGGAGTGTGTTTATGTAGAAATATGGAGTGATATTTTATGTCTCTAGGAAGTTACATCCCCATCAATGTAACTATGACACCCATGATATGGATCTTGCAAGGGTCAGGTTTTCACTAATGTTTTGGACGCATTACCTCACTAGGTAGCGCAGTGTTGACTTGACGGATAATAAAAGCCTGAGGAATATATTTTTATAGGAAATTCTAAACATTATATAGTGTTTTTGGATGGAGTTTAATCAGGACTATGATTTTGAAATCTACTTCACCTTCTGAGTGGGGAATCCTGTAACTGATACTTTGGGAATAAATTTTCTAGGGGTTGTTTGATTATCTACATATTCTTAGATGGTTATGGAGGAGTTTTATTACTTACTCCTAGATGAAGTAATCGATGGGGGTAATGGTTTTCTAATTCATATGATAGTGCACTCATCCATGAGGTCGTGGGTTGAGGAGTCTCATTGTGGATACATCGAGGCAAAGGTGATGTGTGATTTCATTTACCATGGAGATTCTCTAGAGGGATGGTCTTATGATGCCAAAAATCTGATGTTGCTGAATGATGAGATGTTTTTACTATTTTGATGTGCCTGTAATTTTTCTGTGACATATGCAACTCACCCATAGTTGTACACCTAAGACGTTTCCATGATTCCACTACTGGAGAGTTCAGTTTTGGTGGCCATGGATGAGGCTGTCTATAGTAGAGTTTGTGTTGATGTTCTTGGTGATCATTTAAGTGAAGGATGATCACTATGTTACCTATTGTTTTTTTCAACCATTATATATCACTGAGTGGATGTGGGATGAAATCTAAATTAATTTGATCACATGATTACCTAGTGATCTGGGAGGATGGGATGGAATCTAGGTAATGGTGGATCATATGATGAAATCATATCACTTCATAGAGATTAAAGAGTTGGGAATAGTTGATATAATAGTACATAGGTTTTCTGATGAGGTGGCGAAACTACATAGAGTATTGAGATCCATTGTCTTCGACTAGGATATACGTTTTACCTGATAAGTTTGGAGGGGATTGCAACATGATTTTGACGGCTAGATACACATCAACACATTTTTCCACCCTTATACATATGGGTAGACTGAGCGGGAAATCATGATGTTAGAGGACATTATGCTATCATGTGTCATGAGATTTGGTGAGTCTTGAGTTGAAACATTTTCCCTTTTTGTAGTTTTCATGCAATAATCACTATCACTCAACCATTTTCATGGCTCTATTACATGCCTTTTATGGGAGACCATGGGATAGAAGCAGAGGAGACATATATTCTAGGTCACGAGGGTCGAAGAGCATGAAAAGAAGGAATAGCATTTATTATAGAAGTGGAAGAACGAAAATGACTAATATGAGTCATATGTTGATCACGGGGCAAGGCCCATTGGTGTTCAAGGTTGGGGACCATGTTTTCTTAAAGGTTTCCCCACGATGTGGGTAGTTGAGCATTGGTAGGGGAAAACATTATTTTAGGTTCATCAAACCATTAAAGGTGTTGGGGTCTATTGGTGAGGTGGTATACTAGTTGGTGTTGCGACCGTGGTCAGAGAGGATCCATGACATCTTTTATGTCTCACAACATCATTGATTCCTTCATGAAGACTCCAATGTCATAGACTAGGTGAGTTTGACATCGATGATGATGAAACATTCATGGAGTGTCTAGTATGGATTGAGGATCACCAAGATAAGGTGATACACGGGCATACCATTCCATTGTTTCATGTGTTGTAGAGGCATTGTGGCTTAAAAGAAAATACTTTTTAGCGAGAGATGCAAATGTGTTCCTAATAACTGATGTTTTTTTTTTGAGATTATCTTGTTGAAACTTTTTATGTAGTGGTTTAACATTGTTTTCTATAATAAAGGATGGAACATTGTTCCATAATGGTTGATTATGTTCGAACATGTATAAAGTTTTGGACTACATTCTTTATCTATAGAAATTCATTAACATGTAATTAAAACTATGAGAGTGAGTCAGTGTTGCTTATAGGAGATATTATTATAAAATGGAGGAAAGAATTCCTTATACCATGTCTCTGGAAAGTGTGGTGAATATGATATTTTGGAGGTTGTGTGATTTCATGGGATAAAATATGTGGGAGGAAGTATTCTTGGATGTTGAGGATTCACTCCATCCTTCATAAAATAGAGGGTTTATTTTAATATAGAGTTATCATATGGGTTGGTTGTTTAGAGCCCTATTCTTCAATGTTTTATTTAAATACTTGAGGGAAATAATAGTTTGAGAGTTATCTTATATATTGTCTAATATGTCCCTAGTTTGTTACAATGTCAATGCCCTATGATTGGGGTGTTCTGGGAGGAAATGGTATCTCATTTCTTGATTTTTCCAAACATTAATTTTTTCATTGGTAGGATGTGTCGGGGACTCCTCATTGGTAGCTCTACATCAGTAGCTCACTATCATTAGCTCAGCATCAGTAGATAATGGTGTCAGTATATTGAGGCATTGGTAGGTCGAGGCATCATTATTTTAGGCATTAATAGGTCAGGTATCAGTAGGTTGGTCATCAGTGAGCGACATCAGAGAGTCACCTCAGTGACTCACTGTAGAAGGTTCAGGTTAGTGACTCTTTTTAGAGAGTCACGTCAGTGAATCACTATCGGTGCCTCGTGTCTTTGACTCACTCCTCTGTGATTAATTTCCAGTTTTCCATTTTCTCCTTATTATTTTCTGTTTGACGTAAATCAATTTCAAATCCTTTTTTGATAATTAATAAAGGTGTTTCAGATGATATTAATTATATTTCTAATATTTTATTGCTCTGTGGACTTTGAAATAGTCAAAGAACATGGACTTTACCAAGATACGACTTGAATGATGATAGGAACTGTTTATCTATTGATATATGATCTATCTCTTCTAATCTACGATCTACTATTCCATGTGTGCTTTCTATTCTCATTATGATACTAGATTCATTCTTCATAGAGAAGTCACATATGTGCTGTATCTATGGATCCATTTTTCCATGGAGTCCATCCTTCTACTATCGTATCCCCTATTTTTGGGAGAAATAATGAATTTTTCATCATCTGTTGTTCCATGTAGGGATTCCTTCATCTATCTTTAAATAGTGCATCATGCTGGGTGGGTGCACTCACATCACCTTGTGAATATAGTTGGAAACATAATTAAGGAAGATAATAATATGTAATAAATGAGTTGAGTGGAAGTCAACGATGATTCTTCTGTTGTTTAATCTGTTATCTTTGATCCAGGCTTTGAATTGTGTGATATCTATGCCTTCTGAAAATCATGGATTTTGGTGGCCTCTATTTTCATAAATAAATGACGTGTTTATATTTGTTGTTATTACCTTAGAGAATAGATAAAATTTTTATATTTATTAATAGTGTACAACTAATTAATTATATGGATGCCCCAGGCTCAAATTTTTTTGGGGATCACCCATGAATTATCATGTGGAATTAATGAACGAGAGTTTACAAATCATTATATGCCTTGTGGTTTGGTGTTATTGTGTGTGGTGTATAGTTATTTCATCTTTTTGTTTCTTGTTCATCATGTGATGTTTTGAATGGTAGTGTGGCTATGATTATGAGGTTGTAAATGTGGGGTATTGGAATATTAGGCTGGTTGATTGATAGATTGTGGAATGGATGAACTTCTTATGTAGCGGGACTACATTTGAGAAGTGGTTGGTCAATGGGGTTTCATGTTTGGGTTGTGTTATATTTATCTTACTAGGTGTTATGAGTGTGGTATTTATATGCATTTGAGAGGTTGAGTGGTGTTGGGAAGAGGTGTTCTGGGGGATTAGTTGTTGAAATATAGAACATGGGAACATGATGTTGAAGAATTATGGTGGGGGTGACAGAGAAAGGGGAGTGCGTTATGGGACAACAAGCTGGTTGAGTATTTTTGTTCTAATATATGTGGTACTATTCAAATAGCAAGACTACATGGATTATTTAGGATGTTTTATTTTTAAGAAGGATGGTTTTTCCTTTCTTGGTCCCTTTTCTAGGTGTTTCAAGATTCTTTTGTGAAGTGTGTGTAGGTTATGATGTTACTTGTGACATGTTCTGTTTGGAATTCTGTTGTGTAGGGAAGGATTAACCAGTAAGTGTGTGTTAATGACAAAATTATTGCGTGTGAAGTGGACTTATTTTATTGAATTGGGATGTGGAAAATATTCATTCTAAAATCTGCATTTAGAGGTGGTAGTAAGGAAATTTTTTACGGGTTAGTTATTTTTAATTAAAACTCATAGGGTTGGGATGAGTGTTGGTTACCAATATATATATATATACATTTTGTTCCTTGTGATTTCTATTCCTACCCCACCCATGTTTAACACTACATAATAAACACCCCTATTGTAATGGGGGATGATGACCATTCCCAAAATCTTGATGGGTGGTTGGGTGGATGGTTATTAGCTCTTCTTACTTACCTCTTCTAGTCATTGGAAGCCCAAGACTCTCCAGAAAAGTTGTGGTGTGGTTGTGAGACCTAGGAGTTTGTGGATGATGATTTCATTTGAGGCTTCTTAGACATGATATATGTATTAATTTCACAGGATTATTTGGGTTGAGGATATAGTTACATAGACCATTTGTTAACAGGTTGGATGTGATGTGGTTGTGTCCTTGGTATGTGCAGGAAGGTTGGGATAGTAGGGCTTATGGAAGATCATGGAAGAGTCAGGACATTAACCGTTATGGGTGAGCAGTTAGCCAGTGGGTAGTGGATTTGGCTACCCTATCATCAGTGTTCTTACTAAACTACATTAGTTTAATTACATTATTTGGTGAGTGTTCCTTGGTGATGTTGTATTTGATTGTATACATTATTATGTGCTTTTGAATTTCTATGGTTTTTCTGAAAGGGGCATTAGTATAATTCTCCCTCTTGTGAACAAGTGACTTATTATTTTCCTAGTGAGTATACTTCTATGATCCCACAATGTATTTAATAAAAATTTTATGTTTCTAGTGAGATTTCTCAGATTTTGTTGGACCTTACTATCTTGGACGTTGGGACAGTTGTTGTGTCTCTCCATAGTTTTTGTTCTTTTAGTCTGTACTTGCAAAAATTCATAGTATTTCTAGTAGTTTTACTCTTAACATGCATGTGTGATGGATTATAGATTCATATATATATATATATATGTTTGTGTGTGTGTGTGTCTTGGAAGTTTTTTGAGTTTGATACATCTAATATCTCGATCATGGTTAATATAAAATGGGTAATGCCTCACATGTTGTGAGATTTATTTACCCCTAGTGTTAGTTTCCACCCTAGGGCCTACAAGAGGCGAGGCTCATGGATAATTATCTCACTTTCTTTATTGCATGCTCCAGAGGGGCATCATTGGATGGATGTGTCATGATAGACAAGGTTTGTTACTCATTTTGTATATTTAGAGGAAGTAAAAAAATAAATAATATTCTAATGACTTGGTTAAGAAGACCACATCATCCATTATATACATCATTTGACATACACAATAGGAATTCATAAATTATTTTTAGGTTTATAAAATCATATAATAAATGATGGATGGAATATAAGAATATATTAGGGTTGCTATTTTTCAATATTTAAGGCTAATATTTTTTCAAACAATTAGTGGAGGTCCCCTTTTATATGTTAGGAGATAAATAAATTTAAATTAGATAGTATATTAGAATTATATTAATGTATTTATCATGAAAAATGATACTAAATTCTTATTTATGGTATGAAAATATTTTATGTTTTAATATAATAATCCATTCAAGTTTATACAGGGTTGGGCGTGATTTTAGAACATAAAAATATTATTGAACCATATGTTAACACTTTTTAACCGTAATAAAACTAATGATATTGTTTTCTATTAAGAGTTATAAATTTACATAAATTTTTAGATGTTGGATTGAAATTTTAAATATTTTAAATTTTAAATCACTAACTATCCTAATTGTCCCTATTCATGATTTTTTTATTTTGAAATAATTTAATGAAAATTTTATTTAACATATTATATCACTAATAAATTATTTTGTTAAATTAATTTAATTTACATCAAATCCATAAAGATAATAATTGATTCTGAATATATACAACTTTAATATAAATTATACATTTTAATTGAACATTAAATTAAGTGGTATATATTATTAACAGTTTTTTATAATGTTTTTAAAATATTTTAAAATTTTTTTCTAGATATTCCACTATCACTGAGTATCCATTGTTTATAGAATGGTGGTTACTTTTCAATCACTAAAAAATAGATTCCTTAAAAATAAATTAATTCTATTAAATATAATCAATTTTATTCATTCATAAAATATATTTATACCTTTGAGTATATTTATAATTAATGGATATCAAGGAAGTGGCCATTTTTATTTTATATTTTCGTTAAAAAATATAAGTTATAATAAAATTTATTTTATAAAAATTGACATAGTTTCATATTATGGATGACTTCTATCAATATCTGCACATCTAATAGGTTAAATGAATTTTTATAGTGATTTTGATGCCTTTCCTCATAGATTCAATCCTCTTTTACCCATTTGACCCTTACTAAGGTGACAAATATTGACCATGGGTTCTATTTATAAAAAATAATAATGAAAGTGACCTCTAGAAAAAAATATCTTAATTATTCAAAATATTCTATAAATTTTCTGAATTAAATTTAAATTTTTTGAAATATATTATAATAATAATTTGTAAAAATTAAAATAAATTAATAATTTTAGAAATAAAATTTCTAGAAGTAATTAACTTATTCCTAAATAATGTATAATTTTTATTAGTATATCAATAATGATAATATTTAAAATTAATTGATACATATATTACATTAATATCTGATTACAAACATAATGTATCTTTTAAACTAATGTATTTGATAAAAAGAAACGACATTTTTTTGAAATATTGTTGTTTCTTACTATTCCTCCAAAAATCATTCATTGAATAAGTTCTATAAAAAAATCCTTGAATTGTTATGACAATTTGTTTTTGAAATTTATATACCATTTTTAGAAGAGAATTTTTAATTTCCTATAAATTAATTATAATATCTTCTTACCAAATAGTGTTTTTTAATTGAATAGTGTTTTGAAACATAAACTAATTTTATTTTCATAATATAGTCATAAACATAATTAAATTTTTTAATTCTTTATATTAGAAATAAAAATTATTTTTTTATTATTGTCATTTATTTACATTTATAAATATACAATTGATTCCTAAAACCCATTTTATAAATAAAATATATATTCAAAAAGAAAATATTTTTTATACAACTAATATATAAAAAAATTTGATTTATTATTCATCTTAACGATCACTGTTTTTAAATATAATTCATTATAAAATTATTTTTATATATGCTGATCCAACCAATAATGATGTTATAACTGTAATCATTAAATAATATTTTTTATATTTCGTTTATTTCTCTGGTTGAATATGATGTTTAATAATGAACATAATGTTATTTTATATAATATAAAATCTCATGGTATTATAATATCATCCAATAAAATAATAGAATCCAAACAAATTGATAGTCAATTTGGGAATGTATCATTAAAATACTATTCATACCTAGATTAGCATCATATGATTATCATCATGGCATGCTGAAATGAATAGATCCATGATAGGAAAACAATAATATTAGTAATCTTCACGGTGTAGAACAATGTATCTATCTGCTAGTGGGAGTAATCGATTCATCCATCCTCGTTGTCTCTACAAACGATCCATTCCACACACTGATACCTCATTACTCAAGATGTCGGGGTCATGAACTTATATTTGTTACCAATTTGGCATTTTCCATGAAGGCATCCTAAAAGTTAACAGTACATACCAAAAATATATAATAATATATGGAGAGTAACTCAAAATTGATATGGAATTCAACTACCCATTACTATATAATGATAGTACTATTTCCCTAAAATTTTTTTCCTTTATGGTGAGTCAAAATGTGGTTATTGGTGCCCTTCTATATTGATACATCTATTACACCAAACTTAAATTGTGTGGCCTAAGGGTTGAAATTGTAAAAACATTATAAATATTCTATTATTGTAAATTAATGTCTATATAGAATATGTGGATCGATATAAAATTTCAGCGATATATTACTTGGATACAACTCGGTCTGGACCCAAACCACTAGAATTCCACCTTATCAACTATTATTTTTAACTATAACTCTCCATTCCCTTCTACAACTATACCTATTTTATAGAGTAGAAGGTAGATGGGATATTTCAAATATTGGGATCCATTTCATAATGAACCTATAGAAAGGAACTAAATTATGTATTTCCCAAAATTAAATGAAAAATACATATATTCTATCCCATGATGGAACAACTGTATCTAAAAACCCAGGAAAACCCATCAAAAACCTGATAAATACATCTATGATAGCCCATGAAAACCCTTGAAAAGCCATGAACTTTTTATAAAAGTAAATTTTTATTTTAAATGTATAAATTAAAATATTTATTAAATACTATATATTATATTAATATTATTACTAGATTCAGGATGTCGAAATTATCTAACAGTGAATTTTTCATAATTTTATAAGATAGACAATTTTTTGGTAAAAATTAAATAATGTTTAAATATATAAGCTTTTTTATGACATCAAAATGAACCAATTGTGATGAAAAAAACTATAAAAGAGATATTAAGTCAATATATATATTTCCATTAATATAATGTGATTTAATATTTGTTTTATTAACTTAACAATGCCTTAATGGACCCTTAATGATTTAAATAATATTTTAACAATTTAAAATAATATCATTGAGAGTGTGACTCACCTCAAAATAATAAATCCTATTTTTTATTATGATAGGCTAGTGGACACAATTTTTTTTCAACTCTAAATAGAAAAACCCATGGAAAAAATCATGGGATGGTTTGTAGTTTTTATTTGTTTAATGATTATTGTCCAAAACCTAAAGAATACTGAAATCCTCTCATTTAATTTATGAACCCACTCACTCTCCCATTCCAATTCACTCAAAACCTTAGGTTATAGACCAAACTCATCCCTCCTCTCTCTAGAGTCCTCCCAAGTCAATCCAAGCTCCCCATAATCCTCTCTCAATCCTCTCCCATTCCTTTGGGGTCACAATTCCAAGTAAGGGATCCTCACATTTCTTCATTCCTTATTTATGTCCAAGATTTTATTATTATTAACCTCTTCATTTTTAGTTAACAGAGTTGGAGTACAATTTATAACCTCCCCAATACTTCCCTAAATATTTTTAATGATGATATACCCCTTTCTCTCTAATAATTTCTTCCCATGTACAGCCATTACCACAACAAAATTCCGTATGGAATTTCTCTCTCCTAATTTAAAATTAACAAATTATTTTATATTATGAAACTAAATTCCATTACATATGTTGGGATATTATGTTCCATGACCTATTTTCTATACATTTCATGTATAAATGATGAGATACCATTTTCTCTCTAATCAACCCATTTTTTTATTTCAATTTGACATCATTATGCTGCCAAAGTTAATCTCTAATTTCCATTCCAAAATCATCGTGTAAGTGAAAAAAATTCCCATTTCATTGTTAAGGGTATTAACCATTATGAATGTATACGAATTTAATGATATTTTCATGTCTTTATTCCTCATTCCTTCATCATGTAATAAATTATGATGTTGAATGACAACATGTTATATGATCCTAGTGGGACACTAATCAATGAAATGAACTGTCTATAAAGGGTTCGCCCAGATAGTGATTAAATACACTGGGTAAAGAATAGTATCATGATATTCCTTGTGAAATGAGGGTTTGATAATGCTAATTCAGGTAAAAATGGATTTTATTGAATCTAATTAAAGTTTAATTAGTTCTTACACATGCTCCATGTGAAATGAGAGTGGCACATACTAATATAATGTTTATTATTGTTGTGAAATTTCCATGTTATGATAATCATGTATATGATGAATTTATGTTTCTGTTTCTCTTGTTATCCTTTGTTATTCTTATTTCCCAACAAGTACTAATTTTTTTATTTTATACCTTTTTTACTCCCTTAATGGGCTTTATATATCACCCTTTTATTATTAATGTACTTAGGTTATTCCATGCCATGCTAAGTACAAAGGAATGTTGTTTTCATATGAAAGAAGTATTCAATAAATATTTTGTGTTTTATGTTCTATGTTTTTATTTAAGGGTCCTAATTTCTCAGGAAACAAGACCTCTAGATCCTCATAATTTTTTTATGTGCATGTTTATGTAATAAATCACATTTTTGTTTGTAATAAAGAGTTGTTTTTCTATACTTGTTATTAAAGGATCAATATAGTTATTTTCAGATTGGTATTAGAAACCAAAGTGAATACCATATGGACATGACTAGGTATAATAAAATAATCCCTAAATTTTATTTATATTTTTTAGATATTAAATAATTTAATTTTTTTATGACAAAATGATGATGCTTTAATTACCTTTTTAATTAAATATTAACATAATTGATATTAAAAATTTCCAAATAAATGTAATTTGAGATGTTTTATGAATTACACTAATTTTTTAGGTTAATATAACATATTCGGGATTTTTAGATGAATTTTCATTTGAGTAATAATTTTGATAAGAATTTAGAAAAAAAACCAAATTATGTCAAAATAGACATAAAAGAGTTTTTAAAGAAAATATTATATTATTAATTGTTATAATGGTCATTAAAATATAAGGTTCCGCCAAAAGACTTATATAATAATATATATGATATTAATGAACCAATTGGGTTTCGATTGGGAGTTTATAGTATGTTTATTAACCATATAGTGTAAGAATACAAGAAGATACAGTAAAGGTTAAATTATTTAACTTAGAGTTAAATCTAAATGATAAAGTTAAAATGGTATCCTAATCTTGTCTAAAAATTATTTTTTGAGAGGATTTTGACCCATCCCATCCCTAAACTCGAAATAAGTCACATTGGAGCCATTATAAACTGAATATTAATTTATTATAAAATAATATTTTACATTTTTACAAAGGCGCCCCTAATCCCTCTTATAAAAGGGCACACCCCCTTCTCATAATTCACTCCTCCAATGACATTTGGATCAGACAACCCCTGCCCAAATACCTTCTCAACTGTCCTTCCTTTATCCTAGAGGCCTTACATTAGTTAAAAAGACAACATATGAAGCCCTTTTGATCAAATGAAAAGGAAGAACCCGAAGAAGAGTAGTGTCTGACAAATACAGAAGAAATTGGACATAAGGTAATGGATAATTTTTTAGTCTCATTTTTATCCGATATTTCCTATACGTAATTATTTACTGGGGTTATATTTTTTATCCATGTCCATAAAATGTTTTTCATAAACTATTTAATATTCTTCCATGTATGTTTAAAGTCTTGTTTGCCCTTCTTTGACATTTACATTGTGTTATGGATGGAATCTGTCTTCTGTTTACCATACATGGTGCTTTTGGAATTTTCTGTTAAAAGTAAAAGGTGAATGTTTTTTAACTTATACGACATGAAAAAATTTTTATGGTTTCATAAATCCATTTCTTCAGGAAGAATACTCTATATGATTTCATGACTGTTTTAAATAAAATCCATTTCTTTTAAAATTTCATGGCATTTTGGGAAAAGAAAATGATTTTGAAGAAGAAAGGATATTTTCCACAAGAATTCATTTCAAGTGTTTTATCAAAACTATTTTCCATCTAAGATAAAATTATTTAGAATTTTTATGTTTCAATTATAATTTATCGATTATTTACATGGTATTATTTTTATTATGATGAAATGATATCCATTTTTTATATGAATTATGTCAAGATGAGATGATGTTTATGAAAACCATTTTATTCTTTGGGTTATGATGAATGATGAATGATTGTTTTTTGTAACACATAATAATGATTCCAATATGAGATGGGTGGGACCTATATCTCCCTCCATTGAATTGGGAAAAGATTTATATCTCATGAGATAGACATGGATGGAACGAAAAGTGAATAAGGTTCGGTAATACTGGACTGGAACGGCTAATAACTCAGTTAAGTAATGGACATCGTCCACTATGATGGTATTGTTAACAATGCTTTGGCTAATATGGAAATCAAAACATGTGTGTAATGGTTTTCCACAGTTACATGTTTTATTCCCATGCTATTTTATCATAATTAATGTTCCTTTATGATCTATTCATTATGTAATTCCAATATTTATGTAATTTCTCATGATTTTGATGTTTTATGTTCATGTTTTTACATTCAAATGTTTATGAATTGTTTTTGTGTTCTCCATGATTACCCTTAATGAGCATATGAGCTCACCATTTTTTGGTTTTCTTTTCCCCAGGATATAAATAATGGTTTTAGGTACGAAATCAAAAGGGAAAGATATTTATGGGAGATGTTGAAAATCCTTCACCATGATTAGAAGATTATGTTCCGAGTTTCTAAAGACACTAAACTAATACAGTAATTGGGCGTATTTTTTTGTTATGTATTAAGTATTATATAAAAGTAATGTAATTTCTATGTACGCCATGTTTGGGTCTCTATAGTTGGAATTAGAGCAATGTTTTTGTTAACCATTGGAAACTAGGATGCGAAGTCTTATGTGAGATCCCTAGAGATATTTCTATGTTATGTATTGGGATGTCCCTAAGGTTAATTATTAGAATAGGTTATAGTCCTAGAATTATTTTAATGATCATATAATTTAGCCAATGATGTCAGATATTAAAGGTACACCCCCTTTATTATGTTGTTTTCCTAGCATGATTTTTTCCTCTCACACAATTTTCTTTTGGATTTTAGAAAATGGAACGAAACCGGAAGATTCAAGATAATGGAGGACATGATAGACACTGGAATGATATTATTCATGAGAAACAAAATGTAATGGGATTTTCAATTCTAAACATCATTTTTATTCCTAATTAGAAATCTCATAATATGATCAATAATCTCAACTTTGGTAAGTTTCCTGACTCAACTAATAAGATGAAGTTGGAGTTTCATTATAACCATAGAGGAATGAATGTTCACTTTCTATCATGATAATCATGTGGTAAGAGACATCAGGGAGAATGTTTCAAAGGAACTGGAAGATGCTTCGGTGTGGAAAAGAAGGACACAAAGCTAGTATGTGAAATTGAAAAGGTTCAGTTAACACCATGGATAAGGATAATTCAATTTCTAAGACATCAACAATGATTAAATGTTTTAAATGTGGAATGTATGGGCATTATGAAAACCAATGACCTAATGGAAAATCTATTGAAGAGAATCAGCATGGTCATATGAGTAGTATTTATGTTGTTGATGATGAAGAGACTACAAATGATATATGAGATGAAAGAAGTGTTGAGAAATAAAATGATGAAGCTCGGTCGATGTTTTAAGAATGTAGTGGAATGATTGAATGTTTATCAAGAGTTATGTTGTTTGGGTACTTTAATGGTAATATGGAATAATGAAAAATCTAAGGATTGTAAAACTATTGTTTTTTCTAAAGTATTTGAATGTATATTCTGAATGGTACCTGTAAACATGAAATATTATTCAGATATTTTTGGAACGTAGATGATATGCGCATAGTGAAGGGATAAAGATATAATGAGATGTTTGATAGTATTAATGAGCTCATGACTAATATAAGGACAAAGTGATGTCATGGTTTGAGTATATAGAAATTTTGAGATTTTGTAATGTAGAAAGAGTTATCGTTTGATAGCATTCATGTTCTCACAAAGATTATTCGGTAATTCATGTTTCAAGAGAATAAGTGATTAAGGAATTCACATATTTGGTATGTGACCAACATGATATATCTTAGGATATAGGGGGGATAAATGATGGTATTAAATGCTTATTAAATGACCTTTATAGTAGTCATTTTCTTTATACTATGATATTGGACAGAAGTATTTTTGATAAGCCTAAAGGTTGTAATGGATTATGTTGGACATTAGATAGTATTGTTTAAGGCTAAATTTTTTTCTCTATAATGTTATAATAGTATAGTTTTAGAAAAATTACAACCTGTAGGATGAGCGACAACCTGTCACCTCGAACAGGGTTGCAGGAATCGCACCCACAACCGAAGGGTGACATGCCTTTATTACCTACCACTGCCCTACAAGAAGTCCCTGGTCAGTAGAAGCTAGTTTTATTTTATTAAGAATTATGATAGATGAAGTATAAGTCTATTTTTGGAACTATGTACGATAAATCTCACCATAGATAGACTTATGTATATTTAAATACTTTTTCTAACCTTTTGTTTGAGACAGATGGAATGTCCTATCATTCTGTCACATGATCCGCTAACACTTCTCAAATGAAAAATTAATCTTAATTTCATTAAGAGATGACGTTGAAATTGTTCAAAGAACAACCAATGGTGAGATTATACCAAAATCAATTAAGTATTTCTTAAAATTCTAATTTTTTCAACTTTAGGTAATTGATCATGAAAACAAAAAATGTTGTCCTAGATGGTACCTTACATCATCAAAAAAATTTGGCCTTCTGATTGTTGGAATTCTCATAGCCATGTTCTATACCACTATTCATCAGAACTTGATGGTTAGATTTCTCTTCCATATCCATATTTTCACCTATGATCTTTTATGTGGAAACCCAATGATGAGTTAATTTGGGTAACCATTATGTTTCATGCATTAATTTTTAAAATTATGTTTTAGTATTCCTTTTTATGATGTGGGTTTATATGAATGAATCTTTAAATTAGTAAACCATTTATAACCCTAACTAATTTCTAGGTTGAAATAAATTTTAATCGGGGTAGAATGTAACACCCCGAGATTTTATGTGAAATTTTATTTTTAATTTCTTTGATGTCTTATGTTACACGCTACACTATGTTTATCGTGTTCTATATGCAACACTGTATTAGCTTTTAGAATAAACAACATTATTATGGGATTTTGTTACATGCAAGAGCAACCTTTCTTGATAGCTTGCATTGTACGCAATACAATGTTTCATTAAACAATGATATGTTATTAAAATATTATATAAACTAGCCGTTTTGAATACTAATAACCACTTTTTGAAATTTTATAAATTTTAACTTTTAAAATGGAATTCATTTTTGGATTCAGAATATCGAAATTATCCTACGGTGATTTTTTGGTATTTTTCTGAAAACATTGAATTTTTTATGAATAGTGGAAACACTAAGTTACTCGTTAAAATCTTGTTTTAATTTAAAAAATAATTTACTTTATTTAAAATTATTTTCTGTCAAAATAGATACATAATACCTATATAAGTTCAATGTAATTCATTGGAGTCATTTTATAATAATTTTAGATATATAAAAATTTTGTTGAACTTTTTATTGTCTTTTACCCATCTCCTAGGAGAATTTTAAAATTAACATAAAAAATAATTTTACTACTTCTATGAGTTGAATTTTAAAAATCAGAGAGAAATGGTTGATATCAGTAAGGAAAATGTTGTTCAATGGGATGAAAATAATTTTTGGTGAATTGTAACTTTTAACTTTTATTTACCACGGTTAAAAGTAAATAGGGAAATTAAGCGTAAAAATGATATTATTATTACCCTAAAACATGTCCTAATTCTATTGGATAAGTGTAATTCGTCCCAAAAAATCCCTAGGAATAAAATATGACACATTAGGTCCACATGGATTAGATTCGGATATTTATTATTATTTTATTTAAAGAAGAGTGAAAATAGTTACAATCAAATTTTAATAACTAAATCATTTTTAATATAGATTTATACATAAGATAAATTCAACTATAAATATAAATTACAAAGATAAAAAGATTACATAAATAATGAAATTTTATTAATATTTTTTACACCATAAATAATTTAATTTATTTAGGACACAATGATGATGTAGTAATTACCTTATTAATGAAATATTAACGTAATTGGAATTATTAATACCCAATTAAATGTAATTTGAGGATTTTTATGAATTACACTAATTTTCTAGGTTAATATAACAAATATCTGGTTGGTTATATGAATTTTTTTGAAGAAATAATTCAGTTATGAAATTAAAAAAACAAAATACCAAATAGTATCAAAATTGACATAAAAGAGTTTTTAAAACAAATATTATATTATTAATTGATATAATGGTCCTAAAAATCTAAGGATCTTACAAAAGACTTATATAATAATATATATGACATTAATGAACCAATTGAGGTTCTATTGGAAGTTTATATTATGTTTATTAACTATACAGTGTATGAATTCAAGAAGACACGATAGAAATCAAATTATTTAACTTAGAGTTAAATCTAAATGATAACATTAAAATAGTAACCTAAACATGTATAAAACCTATTGGTTGATAAGATTTCTACCCATCCCCACCCAAGCCTATAAATAAGTCACTTTATTGACATTATAAACCGAATATGTATTTATTATAAAATAATATTTTATGTTTTTTCCGAAGGTTCCCATCACCCCTCTTATAAAAGGGCACTCCCCCTTCTCTATAATTCACACCACCAAATCCATTTGGATTAGCCAAACCCTACCCAAATACCCTCAGAACTGTCCTCCTTTCATCCTAGAGGCCTTCCTTGAGTTAGAAAGAAAACCTATGGATACCATTTGATCAAATCGAATGGAAGAACCCAAAGAGGAGGAGTATCAGACACATATGGAAGAAATTGGACATAAGGTAAGGGATAATTTTGAAATATCATTTATATCCAAGATTTCGCATAATTAAGTATTTACTGGTGATGGTGCTATATTTTTCATCTATGTCCATAAAATGTTTTTCATAAACTGTTTATGATTTTTCCATGTATGTTTAATGTCATGTTTACCCCTCTATGACTTTTACTTTTTGTTCTGGAAGGAATATTTCTTTTTATTACCATACGTGGTACTTTTTGACATTACCATTAAATGTACAAGGAGATTGTTTTTTTAACTTATACGGCATGAACTTATTTTTAAGGTTTCATAATTCCTTGTATTCATGAAGCTTACTCTACATGATTTATTGATTATTTTAATTATAATCCATTACTTTTAAAATTTTGTGGCATTTTGGGAAAAACGATTTTGAATAAGAAAGGTTATTTTCCTCAAGAATTAATTTCAATTATTTAATCAAAACAATTTTCCATCTAAGATGACATTATTTATCATTTTTATGTTTCAAGTATAATGTCTTGATTATTTACATGGATTTATTTTTATTATAATGAAATGATATACATTTGTTTTTTATAGATTATATCATGATGAGATGATGGTTATGAAACATGTTTTCTTCTTTGGGATATGATGAATGATTTATGATTGTTTTTTGGAACATGTCAAAATGATTTCAATATGATATGGGTGGGATATATATATCCCTCCAATTAATTGGGTAAATATTTATATCTCATGAGACAGACATAGCAGGAATGAAAATTGAATCTCGTCCAGTAATACAGGGATGGAACGACAAGTAAACTCGTTTCAGTAATGGACTTTTTCCACTATGATGGTCTTGAAAACAATACATTGTCTTCTATGGAAATCATAACATGTGGTTAATGGTATGCCACAATTACATGTTTTATTCTCATTCTATGTTATCATGATTAATGTTCTTTTATGATCTATGTCTTATGTATTGCCAATATTTATGTCATTTCTCAATATTTTGATGTTTTATGTTCATGGTTTTATATTCAAATGTTTATGGATTGTTTTTATGTTCTCTATGTTTACCCTTACTATGCATTTGAGCTCAACATTTTTATGATTTCTTTTCCCGAAGATATAAATAATGGTTTTAGGTATGAAAAAAAGGGGAAGATATTTATGGGAGATGTTGAAGATCTTTTACCATGATTAGAATATTATGTTCTGAGTTTCCGAAGACAATAAATTAATACCGTCTTTGGGCGAATGTTTTTGCTATGTTCTATGTATTCCGAAAAAGTAATGTAATGTCTTTGTATGTCATGTTTGGGTCTCTAAACCACTCCAATATCTAATCACCAAACAACCCTTTTATCATGACGTGGTTCATAATACATGTGATACTTTACCTTTTCCCATATCCCATAATATATCATCAGCAAATGCACCATTTTCCTAAGGAAGGAGTCAGTATGAAACTCAGTAGGATTTCCACAAATGGGTTTCCTAATCACTCTACTAGGATGGAAATATTAGAAACATTCTTATAAATGAATTTATATAGAATAATTTCCCAAAAAATATTGTATGTAAATATAAACAATCTTCAAACCCATTTAAATTGAAAATATCACATGTTCTATATCAATGATTTTCTATCATTTCATACATGTAGAAAACAAAACTACACCAATCTTTAATACCATTTATAAATATAATTTGGTAATACCCATAGTGTGGTTCACAACAATCAAACCCAAGAATTCATCATTTTACTGTTAAATACTCAGAAGTACTCTCTTGTCCAACTAACGTATGTACCAATGACACATTCCCATGATCCGGGTCAAACCCCTTGTACCTCAATGGTATATATTTATTATTCAAGGTAACAACTAACATGAACACACAAAAACCATTTATTCCAAACTATTAAAAATACCAATTCAAAAAAATTCAATAAAATTGTTCATTTATTAAAAACCATTACAAATCCAATTCCACACAACCATTCCATTTCAATAATACAATTCCTTTCACTGAAAACACATTAATAGTTTCTAATTACAATAATTCCAAAAAATTCCCCAATTTAAAATCATCATTTTCAAAATCAAGAATCAACGGAATTTATTCAAGGACACAAATTTTATATATTTCCATAATTTACCTAACCAAAACTATATAGGGTTTCCAAAATTTCCAATACATCCAATTAAAAATCAATTCAATAGAATATATTCAATTTGAAAGCATTCCAATCAGTTCTACTAGGAGAAGTTGAGAGTGAATCCACCTACCTCAACCATTTTTATGCAAACAGTAAACAGACGAAGAACACTCAAGAAACAAGGTTGATTCTCCATGAAACATCCTTAGATCACTTCTCTTTTAATGATCAAGAATAATTATCAACATATTTGGCATTACAATTAATATATATACCAATAATCGTATTTGATATAAGAATCCAAGATGAGTGGATAGGTAGATCTATATAGATCTATGAAAATGATCAAGTTTGATGAAGAATAATCACATAACTCATGAATATGGCTTCAAATAACTAAGGGAAACCATAAAAATGACACTAAATAACTTGGTAATGCTTATCTAAACATCTAGGAAAATAAATTCTGAGTTGCGACTACTTAGGGGGAAAATTATCTAGTTAATGAAAAAAAACACATGAGATCGACTTCTTTAGAATCTCACTTTAGCCATGCGCATAGTTAGTTCGTATGGTTGAAAAAAAATGTGATAAAAGTGCATCACATAAAACCTTATGGAAACCCGTGAATGACCTACTCTTACAGTTTCCCTATCATTGCAAACACCATTTTGAAGCTACAATACATAATTTTATACATGGAATGTTATCTACAATTCTTTCCACATGGTTTGTTCAAACTATGTGCTGATCATTAACCTCCCTTATGGCCCCAATAACATACTTTAGATTCACACTAACTCCCTCATCCTCACCCTTACACATTATAAACATAAATACCACAATAAAATGGTTACATACCCCAATCATGGGGAAATATATTCTACCCACCATAGGTCCTTCCATCCTCGAATGTAGAAAACTCCCACTTTTGTAAAATAATTTTTGCATTAATCAATAATTTCATTCTCATGTTACCATGTCTCTTCCGGAATCTGGAAATGTTTCCATAAAACCAACAATCGACTGGTGCTTTTACCAGGAATGAAATTATCTTTCATATCCCCAATCTACACCAGGATATGTTCAAACGAATCATCCTAATGTAGATCTACATGATCCAATCTCATCACATACTCAGAATCAGACTAATACTTTTTCAAATTTGATATAAGGAAGACATTAGGAATCGTACTAGAATGTGATGGAAATGTGAACCAATATGTCACCTCTCCAACCGGTTCTATTATCGTGAAATGGCTAATGTATCGAGGAGATAACTGGCCTTGATTCCCAAAACGATGATGTCTAAGCCATGGAGATATCTTTAAAAATACTGATCACTAGTCGAAAATGACGATTCTCTTCAACGATGATCTTCATATGATTTCTAATGACTTTGAGTCATCCCTATCCTAATTCAAATCAACTGAATTTTCTCAACTATTTTATGGACAAGGCTCATCCCAACTAGTGAAGTACCACATGCTTCCACCCCAAAAAGTGATGAATGACAAGTATTCCCT
Source organism: Viscum album (assembly GCA_963277665.1). Taxonomy (NCBI): domain Eukaryota; kingdom Viridiplantae; phylum Streptophyta; class Magnoliopsida; order Santalales; family Viscaceae; genus Viscum; species Viscum album. The sequence continues at coordinate 1,499,144,324 of OY728122.1, read as the reverse complement.
TAAAATACATAAAATTTCTCAATATATATCATGGAAGTAATGGTATTATTATAAAAGATCTCCACAACGGTTATATACTTTTCCAATATTCCACCAAATCAATTATAAAAACATGACACATGTCTTCCAATGTCGATATTGTCCTTTCGGATTTCCCATCCTTCTGTGTATGATATAACATACTCATTGTCATCTGGTTACCAATGAATTTCTATATGTATTTTGGGAAATGAGTTTTGATCCTAGTATCACTATATTACATGATCAAAAAATGTATTGAATGAATCATTATCTCTTCATGGATATATATATTCAATAGATCCTCCACATTATGTGTTTCCCAAATAAGAATGAAATGGGATGACATGGTATGTCGATCCACTATCACCCATATGTCTAGGTGTTTCCGAACTATTCTCGGTGGACTAGTAACAAAATATTTCCCTAATTTCTCCCATTTACACACTGTGATTCGTAAATAATGAAACATGTCGGTGGGTCACTGAGACTCTACATTAACATGGTGACATGTTAGAAACTTTGAAATGAACTCAACCACGTTCCATTTCATACCAATACAAAAAAAATATGATTCCAAATCCTTATACCAATTTGGTATTCCTAGATGAATATTCCAAATTGAATGGTGTTAAAAATGAAGAGGTTTCTATTGAAAAGTAATATGTATGACCATTAGATCTCTAAACTCCAACAGTAAACTCACATCATGTTTCAAGACCTCTAAACATCTTCTCCATATCTAAAACCATGAGAACCAAAATGAAAGTTTCAACATCACCTTAGTCTTCTCATTCGATATGCATATTAGCTAGAACAGATATCAACTATCACAAATCTGATGATTCTTCTACGAACTGAGCATGTATATTTGTGCTTAATTATTTTACCACTATTTTTACATTAACTTGTGTATAAATCATGTCAATGTATAAAATTTGATGATAATACATCTATCACCATTATATAATTTTAAAATTTCATTTTGAGAAAATATGATTCAATCTTTTGTGGTCCCTAAACATAGTAAAATTATGACTAAATTGAAAATGATGTTGGGTCTTCAAAGCATGGAAAACTATAGTTAACTATAAATATTATGTTTGGTAATTCATCCAATTCAGTCTCATTTACCTTGACCCATGTGAAACCACATGGTCTCCATTCTGGAGAACCTCTCCCATCCTAGATCCCAAATCATCACAATACACCATTTTCCCCTTGCATTGATTCAACCCAAATAAAGATACGTGATGTTGTATGTCGAACATTCAGGTCATTAAAAGTCTTCTGGAATTACTCAGTCCATTAGAATGGATAATTCTTCTTTGTAAAATTTGTAATAGTTGAATCTAGTTTAGAGAAGTCACACACAAAGCATTGGTAATAACCAACAAGACCAAGAAAAAATTGTATCTTAAAATAATTCAATTTGGGATGACAAAAGATTACATATTATATCATGTCCATATCCACTGAAAAAACATTTTCATAAATAACATGACCATGATTACATACATCTTGTATCCATAAATCAAATGTTCTTAAATTTCCAAAAAAAACTAATTATATCTCACTATTTCTGACACTATCATCTAGTGTTACTAAAGAAGATACTTTTATCCCTAATACAAGAAATGTCATCCAAAAACACTACAAAAAAAGATTCCACATATCATTAAAATATATGATACATCAATTCTATTATGGAATATTCTGAATTCCTAAGTCTAAAAATAATTAATACATATTCGTAATGGACATATCTTCTTCTAAAATCAATTTTAAGAATATATTATTTCTCGACATGAAATTTAATGATATTATGATCATACGTAAATATTAGAGAACCGTAATGATCCTATAAATTGATCAAATGTATCATAAATTCATGGAAGTGGATAACTATTCGTTATACTTTCATGGTTAAGATTAGGATAATCCACACACAGCCTTAGATTTTGACCTTTTATCTTCACCAAAAAGTTATGTCATACCCAAGGAGATGTACTTGTATGAATAAAACCATTTATTTCTATTTCTTCAAACTATAATTTCAATTCCCATAATTACATTGGTTCCTTCAGATATTAAGGAAGATAAATATAAATTGTCCTCGAAAGGAGATCAATCTTAAAATATAATTCCCATATAGGTTGTGAACATGAGATGTTATTCAGAATGGAATATGGAAATTGATTCACAACCATTGGAAAATTGCTCTAATAAATGTCTTCAATCAATGAAAAAGTCATCACCTCCAACATTTAAGAGAATGTTCCAAATATTGGTGCCAAAAAAACTCATTACACTTGTCTTTACAGTCTTTTCTCCTTGAATGATAATCTTAATTATATATTTATTTTTGAAACTAACTTTTATTATATTATAGTCAATGTGATCCTTAAACATTTTTGACTAATCCATACCTAGGATTACATCCCCAAAATTCATCTCAAACAGTGATTATTCCCTCTTTATCCCAACTCCATCAACCATTTTAGAACATGCTCTACATAGAAAAGCTCGACATTCTCTTTGATAGAGAGGGGATTGAATTTTTAACCTCAAAGGAATAATCTCATTTTTTAAACCTTGGAAGTCAACAAAATGAGAAGAAATAATTTAATGTGATTCACCAATATCAAGTAGCACTTTCATAAGGGAAGAATTAAAAAGAATCATTCCTTTCACCATAAATGGTCTAGCTTGATAATCTACAATCATATAATCAGCTCTATACAATTTCTTCATCATTTCACTCTAATTATTATTACCTTACTGATATTTCCATTACTGAGGATTCATGGTGTTCCTAGCATCCCCATGGATATCCCTACTCAACTGGCGATACATAGTCTACAATCCATGTCTCATAGAAGCAAAAGAGGCTTCTAGAACCTGTGAAGTCTCTTGAGCAACAGAATTCAAAGCACTATGAAAGTAGTAGTGAAAATTTCCCATCTACTTATAGTTATAGAATGCTCAAGGTTGTGCTGTAAAATTTATCTTTACGTGTCCAAGAGAACCACAATGGAATTATCCTTCTTTACTCTTGGTTCATGGAGAATGTTTCACTAATCCAGTAGTTTGATTTTCATTCTCTCTTCCACTGTGAAAATAGGTTTCCATCTTCCAATTGTTCCCAGCATTCGAGTTCCCACCATTACCTATGGGAATCATAATTTTTACTCATCCCATAAATCATGAGATGTCATGTTCATCAACTATATCACTATTAACCTTTTCTATATAATCTGTAATACAGAGCATGACAATATTCAAGCGAATCTCCTTCCATAGCCCGGATTCAAAAATGCATGCCTTCAAGGAAACACTAGTCGCATCCTCAAGGGAAAAAGGAACTAAAAACATGAATTTTGCAGAATATTCTATGCGAGCGAGAATTTACTACATCTGGATGAAGATTTATATCATTCTATATATCATGAATGTCTGAGGATAGAATTGTTTGTTAAACAATTACTCAAAATCTTCCCATATAATATTGTGTACTTGTTTATCCTACACTATTAAATACCACCACTAGCAATTTAGATCCTTTAGTATATAGGTCAACAACTTGACATTCATATTTGATATTTTGTCCATAAAATAGAATATACGATTCATCATATTCCGCCACACATCTACCTTTTCATATTCTCAATCTCCTCAGATGATGGGTCAATTCAGCATCATGAAATGGATGTAGTGATCCACATACCTTGGATCAACCCTCTAGTTCCTTGTATACACATCTTAAAATGGTTTAATGATACTATCAGCTAGATCTTGAATCACCTATGGTTCATGTAATACCATATTCTCCTAATCATCTTCTATTAGGTTGCTATAACCCCTAAGAGATTCCAATTTATAAAAAACAATAATATAATTATGATTCACTCTCTAGAAACTGAGATCTTAGAATATAAAATATAGTCACTCTAATTATCAAAATAATTCATTAAAAATTAAATTTTTTTAACTATCAAAAATTCTATCAAAATTGCATTCTTTATTTTTAAAATATATCAATTCTAAATATATACCATGTATGGCCTTTTCAATATCATTAATTTGAAAAAAATTATTCATTTTTCTAAAATTTCTACCCATGAGAAAATCATAAATCATTACTCTAATTGAAATATTCCATCCTTGTGGGAAGTCAGTCTACTACAACAAATTTCATGTTTGTCACCTTGGATAAACCCATGACAATGAGTATTCCAATATACTCTATATGTCCAAAAAGAATATATGTAACCACCTCTATAATTATATTATGTTCATCATAAAATGTATAACTACGTTTTATATGCTCTACATTTCATGTCCTTACAGTCATACTCCTTTATAATATCATAATCTAAGGAATAGAAGAGAACAAACAATAACTCGAAGTCCAAGAAAATTGATGACTAAATGAATCTAAAGTAAAGGAACAATATGATACCAATTGTCATAAACAATATATTGAATCAAAAATAATAATACAAATTTTAATGAACCATTTATTCTCATTGTCTTGATAATTCAATGTATTCTTACAAAGCCATAGTCTATATCCCCAGGATGGAAAACTATATAAATTAATTACGAAGGGCTTCAAATATATGTGGGAGACAGATTAAAATAAACAAAATGTAACCATTAACCAACAACCATAGATAAATAAACATTATATGATGCATGAACTCTAAAAGACAAAACCAAACCTTACTTTATAACTAAAACCATACCAATTTTAACACAAAAGTGGAAAACAAACCTATAAAAGCATAGAGTGGAAGGACAACTAATAAACAAAAAGATGACAACCAGACATCATTATCCTCCTGATCCATGCTCCAATAACCCACAAGTCCATCTATTAGGATGTGGTACAAAATACTTGTGATACATTACCTTTTCTCATGTCCTAGATGATAGAATCTACAAAAGCACCAATGTGTCAAAATCATGGGTGATTTTAAAGGTCATTTGGTTTTTCCCCAATGACATTCATACTCCTTCAATTAGGATATAAATGATAGTAAAATTTATACAAAACATTTTATATTAATAAATAACCCACAATATTTTTTTACTAATAGAAAACAAGCTTCAAAACTATTCATAACCCAATATACATGAAATGTCCCTCCAATTCTCACTGGCTTGATAGTAAAAAGAGTCATTACTAGGCCTTAAGTGACATCCCCAAGACACCTAAAGATTGAAATAAATGACTAAGGGTTTCAAATACAAGTGTGGAATGGTTTTAAATTTATTAAATTAACCTATAAACCAACCAACCATAACCAATCATTCACTATATGATGCATGGATGAATGAATGGGAACTCTACAACTTCATGTATCTCAAAACCACATCAAAGTAAGAAATAATATGAGAATATTCAAGAATCAAAGTACACCGTGGATAATCTCAAAAATTCTCTCCAAATACCTCAACACTCCATGATATACAATAACTAAATTCCACAATATAAAAATGACCGAAACATGATGAGGTAGTGCCAAACACGTGTGAAACATTACCATTGCACGGGTCACAAAAGATATTATCTACAAAAGTGACAATGTGAAAAATTTTGGCTGAGTAGAAAACTCAGTTGGTTTTCCCCAATGACTTAGCAGCTCAATCCATTAGGATAGAAGAGTTGGAAGAAATTATATAAAAAATTATATAAAACAATTTCTCAAAAACAGTTTGTATCTATATGTAATCAGGTTTTCAAATCCATTGATTACCAAAAGAATACAAGTGAAATTGAATCCAATTTTCCTAGAAATTTATTTTTACAGAGTAATAACTAATCAATAATTTATATCATTTCACAACAACCCTTTCATAGAATACCCAACAATTCCACAATCCCATGCAACCAACCATGGATGCTACGTTATGACATTCTGATACTCATGAGTGGTTTCTTATCAATATACCAAGATGCCACAAGGTAATTGATTACCAAGTTCCATTATCCAATTGGAGTCATGAACAAGGACCTATTTCACCCAAGCCCCATATATGAAATATATGAATTTATACCATGTGTTCCATTTAACCTTTGGCACTGAGCACAAGGTTATATTTCAACCATGACCCATAAATACAATCAGAACTCACAAACCAGAATGACTAACAATCATTCCAAAACTCCTTTTCAATAATACCAATATTATTATTTAAAACCAAATTTTCATAAAACCATATAAAAATTCCTGAAAATCAATAATTTGGAATCATCATTTTTAATTCAAGAGGCTAAATAACATTGCACAATAATTCACCATGATTTCACAATTTCACTAAACCCATAAATTATCAATGAATTAGATTTATTAAATGATTTTCACAATCAGTAACATTAAAATAATACAATTTTTAACTAATAAATTAAATTATATGAAGTGGAGATGAGATTGAATCCACCTACATAGAATGTTTTGACTAAACTCGACAACAGACGAAGAACTCACAAGAAGACATGTCCATTATCTAAGAACAACATGGGATATCTTATACTAGAATGTTCACGACTCAATATTTAAATTATTGGCATTAGAAACTATTGATATAACTACTATAAGTTAAGATCTATGAAAAATGGAGATCAGATAAGTATATATTTGCTGATCTAAGATAATGTGACTAATTAGGAAGGAATGGTGACATACCTCAAGAATCAGATCAAGATTCTAAGAATGAATCTTATATATCTTCCTCTATCATGAAAAACACCATATTTATCCTTACATGATGTAGAAAAACATATATCTACCCCCATGAGGGGTAAATCTAAGAATGGGAGGAAGAGAAAAGTAGGATTTTGCATAAAGTGGAAATGAAACAAGAAGATCGTCACTTACCCCAATAATTAGGCATGAAATCGCCAAGGGATGGCTCTAGGTTTTCTCCATCTCATGTGGGGAGGGTTATTCAGATATATAGGGAGATAAATCATGACATACGGTCATTTTGAGGTGAAAAATAAATATATATTGAAAAAAAGTATTCTCCCAGAAAATAGGATCTAGATTTGACATCGATGTAAGGTTTGACTACACAGTTTGGGAGAATTGTGTATGAAACATGAGAGCTTCCATTTGGTACCAACACTCATTATAAACCCCCCAAACTCTCCCATCCTTCACATTTACCCTTTTTATGAAAATGCATATTTTATGGAAATATCCCACTTTATGGAAACACCCCACAGTATGGAAACAACCATCATTATAGAAACACCACAATTTATGGAAACAACCCACTTTATAGAAAAAACCATCATTTTGGAAAAACCAAACTTTATAGAAACACTCGACAATATGGGATCTCTCTTTATCATGTAAACTCTCTATTTTATGGAAACTCTCTATTTTATGGAATCACTATACAATATTGAAAATATATATTTTATAGAAACTCTCTATTTTATGAAAACATTATATTTTATAAAAACCCTATAAAAGACACTACATTTAAAAAACACGAGGAAAGGGGTTATGTACAGAACACTGGGGGTACTACATTCTCCTGACCATTCTACTTTACATACTCAAAATGTAGAAAACCAGTATTGGCGAAAAAGAGTTCTGACCACTTCTATTTCATTTCCTTCTCTCATTCCCTCGTCTCCTTCAGAATCCGACTGTGTTTCCATAAAACCTGCACTTGGCCGATTCATTTCCAATGAAAGACTTTATCTTGTCTATCTGTGATATACACTAGGATATGTACCGAGGATGCTTCTGGCTCTAGGCTAATGTGATCCCATCGGATCACATGATCTGGATCAGGGTGATACTTTTTCAATTGGGATACATTGACGACATTAAGCATAGAGCTAAACTGTGGTGGTAATGCCACCCAATAGGCACCTCTCCAACCCATTAGAGTGTCTCAAAATGTCCAATGTATCTAGTAGATAACATGACATGCATCCCAAAATGAAGATGCACAATCCTCGAGATATCCTCAAGAATATATGATCACCCATAAGAAAATGGAAACTATCATTGACTGTGATTTTCATATGATTTCTGATGACTCTGAGCCATCTACATCCTCTTTCTAATAAACTAGATCTTCTCCAGGTTTTCTTGTAAAAGTCATGGGATAACTAGTTACTTTCCCCCATTTAATCCTAATATAGTGGAGATCAACAAATATTCCCATAAAATGCTTCAAACGGAGCCATGCGTATCAAGGCTTGATCGTTGTTATTGTATTATAATTCCATTATGGGTATATTTTCTTCCCATGATCCACCAAAATCGATTACAGAAACCTGCACCATCTCGTCCAATGTTTGTATCATCTGCTCAGATATCCCATCCATCTGAGGTTGATACGATGTGCTCATAGTCAACTGAGTCCCAGGTCTTACAGTAGGGATTTCAATAAAAGAAATACATGAACCTCAGTTCTCTACCAGAGTCTATTGAAACTAGTACACCATTCCTTTTTACCACATATTGGATATAAATTTTTGAATGATCCTCCACCATATGGGTTTAACGAATAGGGATTAATTGGGCTGACATGGTTAGAGAATCCTCTATCACCAAAATATCAATGTGATTCCCGACCGTTATTAGTTTGCCTGTATCAAAATCCATTTTTATATAATCCCACTTAGATGCATGGATGTGAAATGATTGTAACATACCAAATTTTCTCTGATACTCTACTTTATACTACTGACAAGTTATGCACTACTAGACATAGGTTTCCACCTTCCATATCTTGTCGCTCCACCAAAACTGTGCCTTCAACGCCATATAAATATTCTGGGAACCTAGATGTACAACCTATCTCGAATGATGGTAAGAATGATAATGTAGTTTGTGACTAACCATAGGTACAACCATCTGATATCTGAAACACAATAATGAACCCCGATCATGTTTCTTTCCCTAAATGGTCTCCCCACCATTGAGATTAGAACTTGCAACCAGACATTCTGCATCATATTTCTGTGACACTTTGATCATTTTTACTAAATTTGGAAAAAGTGATGTTGAAATGAAAAATGAAACATCACCTCAGTATTCACATTCCACATGGATGGTAGCTATGGCTTAAATCATATAATATTAATCTAAAGAGTGTTTACCCAACTTATCATATGCCTTTATACTTAATGCATCCACCATCTAATTTAATTTCTATGGGGTGTACATCAATTCAGTTTCAATCATTTTATGACACATCATCCATCTATTTTTCCTAATATCACTATTAGAAAATGTGTTTCATGCTTTTTTGATCTGGTAACATAGTAAATTTCTCACAAAATTGATATTGCCTCCATGTTTTTAAAGCATGGACAACTACAACTAACTCCAAATCATGTGTTGGTTAATTCTTCTCATGCACCCTCAACATAAATGACCATATGAAACACAACTGATCTCTTTTCATGAGAACACAACCCCACCCTGATGCCAAAGAATCACAATACACCACAAACCCAAGTCCTGATTCTGGAAGGAACATGATAGGTGCTGATGTATGCCGAATATTTATCTCCTAGAATGACTTATGACATTCCTCTATCAATTGTAACGGAGATATAATCTTTGTAAGATCTGTCATTGGGGAATAAAGTCATGAGAAAAAACACACCACGAATTGGTAGTAACCAGCTAGACCTAGAATCCATCATACCTCTAAAACATTCATCGGTGATTACCAAGAGATAATGAATTCTATCTTTTCATGATGAACATAAATTCCATTCTCAGAAATTAGTGGTCCTTGAAAATGTACTTCTTGTACCAAAAATCAAACATTGATAATTTGGCATTCAAACGATGATCTCAAAAGATTTTTAAGACTGTTTCCCATTTATCCTTATAGTCACCCCTTGTCTTTTAATAGACCAAAATTTATTCCACAAACACCACAACAAAAGAAACCGGATCTTGTTGAGATATCCGATTCCTTAATTCCATGAAGACCGAAAGTGAATTTATTAGACGGAAAGGCTTGACTACATATTCATATTGGAATTATCTACTTCTCTAAGATATGTTTGGAATATCCACTTTTTGAAATCACATTTGGTGATATCTTTATCACAAGTCAATCTTGGAAATCCAATGAGGTATCCTTAATAGATCAAATAGATCATCAATGCAAGGAAGTGGATATGTGTTCTTTATCTTATGTTCATTAAGCTTATGAATATCAATACATATCTGAAGAGTTCCATCTTACTTATTCATGATAACAACCATTTTTCCCCTGGAGACATAAATGGTTTAATGAATCCCTTGCTTTCCAGATCCACTAACTGCACTATAAATTCTAATAAATCTGTTGGTTCCATCCTGTAGGACAGAAGGGAAATAGGACTAGTCCCTGGTAGGAGATCAATTTTAAACTCCACTTCCTTTAGAGGTGGTACCCAAGAGAAGTTCATTGGAAATTCATCTGGAAATTTATCCACAAAAGTTGGAAAACTATTTTCCCCAATCATATCCATTGATTCCAAAGTCAACTATACCAACAGGTAAGATATTGTTCCCACCATTTGTGTCATCAAACTATTTGCACCCTTCTTTAAAATACTCTCTCCTTAAAAAAAGTTTGATGCCATCCTCAGTCATCAAACTAAACATTATCCTATAATAGTAAATTTGATCCTTGAACATTGTTAGCCAATCTACACCCTGTATTATATCATAGAAATTCAGATCATATTTCGAGAAGTCACATTTTAAATTATATCCATCAACAGTTATAGAACATGCTCTACACACAAGGATTGACATTCTCTTTCACCGAGAGGATTGAAATATTCAAAACTGAAGGCATCCATTACAGTTTTAAACACATCATGTCAATAGCATGAGATGAAATGAAGGAAAGTGATGCACATGTATCAAACAACACTTTAAAAATGAAAGAATTAAAAATTATCATACAACTCACTATAGATGGTCCAACATGATCATCTATAATCATTTTCTCTTCTTCATACAATTTCTACATCACTACACAGTTCTCCATAGTTCCTTGCTGAGGTTTCCTTGGTTTATGAATCTTGGTACGTCTAGAATCATCGTTTCTAGCTATTATCTAACGACGAGACTGATTTTTCTATCCTCATACAATCAAATCATACATTTCAAGAGATGTATGTGAAGTTTCTTTAAGCACATGACCATGAATAACTACAACAATAGCGCTAAATATGTCCCATATTTTGGAAAATTTGACATTCTCAACGTTTTTTGTAAAAATATTTCTTTATCTGATCATGAAAACCACATTTAATACAACCATCTTGGCTCTCAGGTCATGGAAGATGGTTTACTGATCCACCTTCCTAGTTATGATTTCCACTAAAACCTGGTAAATAGTTGTCCGTTTTCAGATTGTTTCCAGTGGTTTAGTTCCCCCTGTTTCCTATAGGTATCATCATAACCCCTCAAATAGATCCTGAGATATCACATTTAGTCAGAGTTTCTATGTTCACCGTCATTGTATAATCTGTAATTCAAATTACGTCAATCTTTGATCACATCTCATATCATAGGCCTGACTCGAAGATGTGTGCCTTCAAATATGCTCTTGCTGCAACTTCTACTACAATGTGCACTGAGTTCATAAAATTAGCAACATACTATGTGACAGAGAGAGAACCTTGTTTCAGCCTAAAGAAGTCTGTTGTTTTCTGGATCTTGAATGTGTGATGAAATAATTATTTGTTGAACAATTCCTCAAAATCCTATTATGTAAGGCCTTCATCCAATTTTTCATGCAAATCTAAATCCCACAACTGATGTTCAAGATCCTTGAGTATATACATCAACAGTTTGACCTATAGCTCTACTAGTGTGCTAATGAAGTTGAATATATGATTCATCATACATAGCCACACATCCACCTTATCGGGTTCGGAATCACCCCTGATATTAGGTGGATTATGAATCAGGACTATGATGATATGATCCACATGTTAGGGTTCATTACTTTGGTTCCCTATGTCCACACCATGAAAACCAAGGACAAAACTTTGAACATTATCTTGGTTCACATTTGGTTTTGGTCCCTGAAATTCTTCGTAGAATCTTATGGTTTGATTCGACAATGCCTATTATCTTCCATTTTCTAAACTAACAACAAACTCTGTTAATCTCACTCTTTAAAAATGTTGGTTTAGAATTTCAAATTCTATCACATTAACTATCACATCATTGTTTTCGAAAAAAACCTTTTTCCCATGATCAACCCTTTTTTAAAAAACTTCAAATGATTTTGAAAACTAATCCATTTTAAAATTAAGATAAGCATTCTCCATTTCAAAATCATTCATTCGAAAACCAATTCCATACATTTTAAAAAATTATCCCTTTTTACAATATGAATCATTCCTCTAAATGATGAATGAACTCATATTGGGATGGAATTCCTCTACATTTCATGTCATTATTTTCTCATTGGATATACCCAGGATAATGAGATTTCAATATCCTAAAAGTGTATCTGAACACTTAGTTACCCATCTCGGTGGTAACGTGAAGTTCAACATAAAAGTGTTACTTATTACCTTTTATGATATTTATTTCATGATCTGACAATCCTAATCCTTTCGAAGATTCCCACCCACGGAATAGACAAGAATTTATTTCATCTCTTAAACTGGAAACATCGATGACTTCATGTTAGGAAAGGACTAACCAAGATGACACCATTTGTAATGACCTGCCAATTTTCATTGTCTTGACAGTTCAATGAGTCATAACTAGGACATAAGAGACATCCCCAACATTCCAAAGGCTAGAAACATATTATGAATTGTTTCAAATACATGTGCGGGACGACATACCCTTTATGAAATAAACCAATAAACCAAACAAACATAACAATACATTCACTCTATGATTCCTGAATGAATGAAATACTACTCAACAACTTCATGTTTCATAAAACCACAACAATGAAAGAAATAGTGGAAGAATACCCAGCTATCAAGGCTCAAAATTGATAAAATACACAAGACTCTAAAAAAATCTTATAGACTATATAAACCACATGATCCAAGCTCCAAAATCTCTGATCATCCCAAAAATCACGAGGTAGAGCTAAAAAAATGTGAAACATTTCCTCTTCTGTTGTCCCAGAATACAACATCTGCAAAATCATAAAAGAGCCAATGTAGGGGTGAGTGTAAAACATAGTTGGTTTTCCTAAATGAAATCCCTACTAATGACACTAGAATAGAATAGTTATCAACAATTACATAAAAAATTTATATAAAACTATTTCTCAAAAATAGTATATAACTAAATATAATCAAGTTTCCAAAACCATTCATTACCAAAATCATACAACGACAATTGATACCAATTTTCCGAGAAAGATATTTTTACCGAAAAAATAAGTAGAAATGCTTTAAAATCATTTCACAATATCCCTTTCTTGGAATTCAAAAACCATTCGACAATCCCATTCATCCAACCATGCATGCTACTTTATGACAGTTGCATACTCATGGGTGTTTTCTCAAAGATCTTCCAAGTCATCACAAGGTAATTAATTCCCATATGACATTGACATTTTGGAATCGAATACAAGGTCATATTTCAACCAAACCTCATATATGTAATATGAAATTTATAACACATGTGCCATTTAACCATTTCCATTGATAAAAAGGTCATATTTCATCCCAGCCATAGAAATGAAATATGAACTCACTCACCAATATTCCCTACCATCATGCCAAAACACCTTTTAAATAAAAACACCCTTTTATTGAAATATATTTATTTACTATAAAATATAAAAATTCCATAAAATCAATAATTTAAAACAATCATTTTAAAATCATGTGTCTAAATCACATTGCGCAACATTTCACCATGATTTCACAGTATAACAAAAACCATAATTCATCAGTGAAGAACATTTATTCCATGATTTTCACAATAAATCCCATTAAATTAAACCAATTTCAAACTAAGATAATAAATTATATGAAGAGGATATTAGAGTGAGGCCACATACCTCTACAGTTTTGATGAAACATGATAACAGATGAAGAACATACAAGATGACATATAGATTCTCCAAGAACGGCCTTAATTATTTTACCCTAGAAAGATCACGATGGAAAATTTTATTTATGGGAATAAAAAAAATTAGATATACCCACTATAGGGTCATATATGAGTATGAATAGAGATAAGAGAAATAGATATAGTATATCTAAGATAATTTGGAATATCAAGCAAGAATGGGGACAAACCTCAAGAATGAGATCAATATTCCAAGAAAGCTACTTAGATCTCTTCCTATATCATTAAAAAACAGTATATAGTCCTAATTGAATTTATAAAATTTATATATACCCATAGGAGGTGTAGATATAATAATACTATAAGGTGAAAAGGATGAGTTTTCCGACAATGGAAAAGAACCAAGATGATCAGCACTGACACCAAGAATCAAGCTTGATATCCCCAAGGGAAGGCTCTAGGATGTCTCCAAATCAGTTGGGGAGGTTTATCCCACCTTAAATTGGTATTAATCTCAAAATAGGGGCGTTTTAAAGCCAAAATAAAATATATAAGGAACCAATAAATCAGCTCCTAGAAAATATGATTTAGTTTTGACATTTGTCCAAGGCTTGACCACATGGTTTGGGAAAACCGTGTATGGATCATGAGACATTTATTTAGTTATCAACACTCTTTATAAAAACCCCAAACTACACCATCCTTGAACACCTTTTCATGGAAACATCCCTCTTTTTGGAAACATTCCAGTTTTTGGAAACACCGCACTTTATGGAAACAACCATCTTTATGGAAACATCCCACTTTATGGAAACAACCACTTTATGGAAACAACCCAAATTATGGAAACACCCAATTTATGGAAACACTACACTTCATAGAATATATCTATATTATGGAAACTATTTATTTTATGGAAAATGTCTATTTTATGGAAATCCTCTATTTTATGGAAACACTTTATTTTATGGAAACCCAATCAAAGACACACCGTTTAAAAAACCATGAGAAATGCGGTTATATACCCAAAACCGATGGTACAATGGTGCACAAGTGCAACATCATAAGTTTTCTATCAATTCATAATTGTATAAAAAACAAATCAATGATATATTAAAATTCAAGAATATAATTTTTGCATACCCATTCCATGGTTCACAACACTCACACATGCATGCTTCATTTGATAGTTCCATACTCATGAGTGGATTCTCATCCAATTTCCTTTCTCCTAAAAAAACTCCAATCAAGGATCACACACCTTATACCCATGTGGCACATGTTCCTTATTTTGGTGAACTTTGGACGTGATCACACATTTTAGAGACCCGAAACTTGACGTACATGGACATTACATTACTTTAGCAGAATACTTAATACATAAAAAAACAGACACACAAGGATCATAATATTTTAGTGTCTTTGTAAACTCGGAATATAATCTCTTAATCATAGTGAATGATCTTCAACATCTCCCATAAGATCTTACCCTTTTTTTTTCTTACCTAAAACCATTCTTTAAATCCTGGGTAAAAGAAAACATATAAAGGGTGATCTCAAATTCTCAGTATGGGTAATAATGGATAAAATAAAAAAAATCATATACATTTGAACTTCAAAACATGAACATAATATTTAAACATCATAATCTTGAGCAATGACTTAAATCATGGTAGTACATAAGGCGTAGATCATAAAGAAACATTAATCACGATAATATGGAATGGGAATTAAACATGAAATTGTGGAAACCATTATGAACATTATATGATTTCCATATTATCCAAGGCATTGCTGCCAAGACCATCTTAGTGGACAAAGTCCCTTTCTGAATCGAGTTCACTCCTCGTTCCAGTCCTGTATTACTGAACTGGTTTAACTTGCCATTCCAGCCATGTCTATCTCATGAGATATAAATTTTTACCCAATTAATTGGAGGGAGATATAGGTCCCACCTATCTCATATTGAAATCATTCTTTTGTGTGACACAATATAAACATAAATCATTCATCATAACCCAAGAATAAAATGGGTTTCATACACATCATTCCATCATAACGTAATCCATACAAAAAAACTGGATATCATTTCACCATTAGAAAAGTGAAACCATGTAAATCATAGAGACATGATACTTGAAACATACAAAAGTGAAATAATGTCATCTTAGATGAAAATGGTTTTTGATAAAACACTTGAAATGAATTCCTGAGGAAAATATCCTTTTTTCTTCAAAATCATTTTCTTTTCACAAAATGTCATGCAATTTTAAAAGAAAAGGACTTTTTGAAAATATTAATGAAATATTTTAGAGGATGCTTCATGAAAATAAGGCTTTATAAAATTGTAAAAATCATTTCATTCCGTATACGTTAAAAAACATTCTTCAAGTACTTTTGTCGGAAAAGTCAAAAAGTACCTTGTATGGTAAATAAAAGAAAGATTCCTTCCATACCATGGGGTAAACGTAAAATGGGTAAAAAGGAAATAAAACATAAATGAATACACTTTTATAAAACATGGTCACTGATGATAACAATAACCCCAGTAAATACTTACGAATAAGCAATCTTGGATAAAAAAATGAGATTTGCACAATTATCCCTTACGTTAGGTCTGATATGATTCTTATGGATATTAACCTCCTATATATTGATTTAAATAATGTCATTGACTTATTAAATAATCATATTCATTGTTATTATATCATATATGTTTCACATGTGACTTTATATTACCCGTTCTTTTGTAAATTCCATGTTAAAGAAGCGTTTTGTGTAAAATCATTTTATTTATCGTATGTGTTTCGACTTGTCGTTCTTGATATTTTTACTTATATCCTGATTTACATAATTCCATAATGTCAAACATGATTTATTTATAATATATATTCATCATATACATATGTATTATATATCGATAAAAGTAATGAAATACACCATTCATGGAGACAGTAGTCCGTACGTACGCATGAATGCAGTTTTCGTTTCCTTATTGAATTGAATGGAATTAAGTAGATGATATATATATATATACACAGAAATACAGTAGCTTAATTATGTCATATATTTCATTATTATTCATTATATATACTTTATAATCATTATTGAATGTTTAATCATGGAAAATGAATCTCATCGCATTCGTGGAGACGGTAGTCCGTACGTACGCACGAGCGATGATATCATTCCCATGATCGTGGAATTGTATTTAAGTGTATTTACAACATTACATAATCAATATCACTTTAAAATAACCATATATAGTTATTTATTTACACCGTTATACCCATCCATGTAAGGTGGTGGCGGAAAATAGATTACACCACGGCGTGGAGACGGTATTCCGTACGTACGCACGCGTGGTGATTTCATTTTCTATAGGATGGATAGATGGTGAAATAGGGTTGTTTCATACTTATAATAACATATCATTATATTATTGATACTGATGTTATTACTTAATAATGAAACAACTAATGAAGAAGAAGTGGAAGAAGAAATAAAGTTGAAAGAATCGTTAATGGAAATTACCTCTTCTTTGAAGCGCCTCTTTGAGACCTCCTTTTAGGGCACTAGAATTGGTCTTTGAAGAAGACCAGGATCTCTAGGATATTTCTAGGTAAGTGGAGAAGAGTATTTGGAAGAGTTTGGCCGAGATTGAATGCTCAAAGTGGTGTGATGAGGAGAGGGAGGAGGTTCCCTTTTATAAGGCAGGAGAGGGGCACCTTTGCAATTCTTAAAAATATTAATTTATAATAACTATAACCCCACTTAAAACCCTCCAAAAATGACTTATATTCGAAAATTAGATGATATAGGGTTTTAATATTATCAAACCAATTAAATTTAGACACGTTTGGATTTATTTTAAACATTTTCATTTTGATTTATCCTTATTTAATCTATTTAAGTTTATTTGTGGTAATAAAATTATAAATTATAAATGGTTATAAATAATCACTTATGTATTGTTAATTTTCCATAATTGGATAATTTATGACATTTTAGACTATATAAATTTCAATTTATAATGTTTAAATATTTTTGTGATTTTTAAACAATTTAATAATATGTTATTTTTATAAAATAACAATAGTGTCAATTTTGACACTATTAATTTATTTGAATTTAAATTAAATCTAAAGAGAGGATATATTCAAACTAAAATATTTAATAGATTCATAAAAGGTCATATGTATCTATAAAATTATTGGAGAACATTAAATAGTTCATATAATTTTATTATTATTATTTTTAAAACCATTCATTTGGTTTATATATTAATAAAATAATTACTACAACATGTTTTTATATTTATTTAATAAACTTATTTGTTGCATCAAAATTAAGAATAAAATAATATGA
Source organism: Viscum album (assembly GCA_963277665.1). Classification (NCBI taxonomy): domain Eukaryota; kingdom Viridiplantae; phylum Streptophyta; class Magnoliopsida; order Santalales; family Viscaceae; genus Viscum; species Viscum album. The sequence goes on along the minus strand of OY728122.1, from coordinate 1,499,125,890 downwards.
TTAATATGAATCTATTAACATTCACAATAATACTTTTACTCCAATTTATCATCTTAACATCACAATATTTAAATTTCTATATTTATTAAATTAAGATGGTGACAACTTTGGCATCATTTAAAATAAAATAATTTAAGTGTCATATTCACTTTTATAAGGCTCTAAATGGGCAAATATTATACCATTGTATGATTACGGTTTAAATTTACATGACCAATAAGTTTTGGTCATGGTTTGGTGCATTTTATGGTCACTATTATTTTAATAAAAACAATATTCTTGATTTTCGACTAGATAAACAATTACTGCATCACTATTGTGTCACAATTAATGAGAATTATTTAATCACTATAATTATAAATAAATTAATATGATGTATATAATTGTATTATCTTTCTGTAGACTATTCATGTTAGAATTTTCATGAAGTTTATCACTAAATTAAAATTATTATACTTATAAGATTTAAGAGAGTGACATGTTGTCACTTTCTTTGGTTTTAATAATAATTAAATTATTTTCATGGTAAGAAGTCCATAAAATGAATCTAATCCGACCCTTAGGTTGTATGGGTCTACTTTAATCCATACAATAGAATTTTGGCATGTTTTAGGGTAATTTTATAATATTATATTTACCCTTAATTACCCGATTTACCTTTAACTATGGTAAATAAACTTTAACGTAGTTACTATTCTTAATTCCCAAAAATAAAAAGTAGCCTATTAACATAATTTGGACCCACTGATTCCAAATATGGAATCCATTTTTCGAAATTTAATACACAAAAGTTTCAGAAATTAAATTAAAATAAATCCTGTTGCCGAAAGAAAACGGGTTTTTGTTTAAAACATTGCAAAAGATTTAATTGATTTAACCTACGAATTCAATGTAAAATCAATGATAATGACATAAATTATATTAAATGGTAAAAATATATTCTAAATATACTTTATATCCATTAAATATTATAATTTAACCATATAAATTATTACGATGCTAAATGTTGTTTTAATTAAAATATAAAGTGTTTTTACTATTCATTAAAATATGAAAGTTATCAGAAAAATATCAAAACATTATCCAATGTAAATTTTTATATCATGATTCAAAAGGAGAAGTTTATTTTGTAAAATTGAATTTATAAACATTCCAAAAACTAGATTTAAAGTGGTGCGCCATCAAAAGGTGGCAAAACTGCATTTTTTTAAAAATACTTATTTTACCTGAAAAAATTATTTTGTTCTTATACCATATTCTAGAAAATGTGTAAGATGAATAATAATGTTACACAATTTAAAATTTAGTTAATACTATTCATAACGGCTAGTTCATAAAAATATTATAATAATATATCGTTGTTTAGTAAATCCCGATAATGCATACAACACACGCTATCGAGGAAGACCGTGATTGCGTGTAATGCAAGCCAAGTCATGGTTGTGTGTAGTGCACGACTACATTTTTGTTTAATATAACAAAATCAAACCATATTTCATTAATAAATTGAATATATATATATATATATATATACTCAGTGTTGCGTATAATAACTACTATCAAACAAAGTTGAAATTGAGTGTAACACGATCCAAGATTAGTGTTGCATATACTGCAAACTAATGCAGTGTTGCGTATAATGAATGATAATCATGGTGTGTCATACACCACAATACATCAAATAAATTAAAAATAATACTTCTCATAAAATCTCGGGGTGTTAAATTCTACCCCCCTTAAAAGAAATTTTGCCCTCGAAATTCGTTGGGGTTATAAATGGTTGACTACTTGATGGTTTCTTTAATAGAAACCCACATACTAAAACATAATTTTAAAAATTGATGTATGAAACATAATGGTTACCCAAATTAACTCATCCATGGGTTTCCTTGTGGGAGAACATTGGTGAAAATATGGATATAGATGAGAAATTTTAACATCAAGTTCTGATGGAGAGTGGTAGAGGACATGGCTATGAAAAAGCCAACAATCACAAAGCCATAGATTTGTGATGATATAAGGTACCATCTGATTCATCGGATATAAGGTCACTATGACAACATTTTTGGTTTTCAGGATCATTTCTATAATGTTGAAGAATTTTCAAATCAAAAGAAATACTTACTTGATTTTGGTACAATCTCACTGTTGTTCATGCCTTGAAAAATTTCCACTTTATCTCTTAAAGAAATGAAGCTGAATTTGTCATTCATGAAGTGTTAGCTGATCATGTGATAAAATGATGAGTCATTCCATCTGTTTCAAACAAAAGGTTAGAAAAAGTTATCAAATATACATAAGTCCATCTATGGTGAGGTTAATCATATACGATTCCAAAAATGAACTTATACTTCATATATCATACCGCCTAATAAAATAAAACTAGTTTCTACTAACCAGGGACTTCCTGTAGGCCCGTGGTAGGCGATAAAGGCCAATTGCACTTCGGTTGTGGGTTCGATTCCCACAACCTTATCCGACGCGATGGGCTGTCGCCCGTCCTAATGGTTTCCCTTTTTCTAAAACTACATTACTGTAACATCCCATCAATAATATCGAAAAATGTTATATCCTTAATCAATACTAACTTATGTACAACATAATCCATTCCAATCTTTAGTCTTATCTAAAATACTTCGGTCCATGCTCATTTTATTAAGAAAACAATTACTAGAAATGTTATCTACCAATAATGTGAATTCAAGCATTTATCTCACATGTATCACAAGATATATCTTGTTGGTTGCATTCAAAACACATGAATACCTAAGTCATATATTCTCTTGAAACATAAATTACCATAGAACCTTAGTGAAATCATGAATTCTGTCAAAAGGTAACTCTTTCCACATATCAAAATCCCAAAAAAAAACTATATAATAAAACCATAATATCACATAGTCCATATATCAGTCATGAGCTCATGAATACAATCAAACATCTCATTATCGTCATATCCCTTCATTATGTGCATATCATCAACATTCCAAAAATATCTGAATAACCTTTCATGGTTACCGGTATCATTCAACATATAGTTTCAAATAATTTAGGAAAATCAATAGTGTAACAATCCTTATATTATTTTTTATTCCATAGTACCATTAACTATAGAACATAACTCCTGTTAAACATATAATCATTCCACTACCTTATTAAACTACTAAACGAGCTTCAACACTTCTTTCATCTCATATATCATTTGTAGTCTCCTCATCATCATCCACATAAATACTACCCATATGACCATGATGATTCTCTTCATGAGATTTTCCCATAGGGCATTGGTTTTCATAATGCCCGTACATTCCACATTTAAAACATTTAACCATTGTTGATGTCGTAGCAATACCATTATCCTCATCCCTGGTTTAACTGAATCTTTTCCTTTTCACTTATTGGCTTTGTGTCCTTCTTTTCCACACCCAAAGAATCTTCCAGTTCCTTTGAAACATTCTCCTTGTTGCCTCTTCCCACATGATTTACATTGGGGAAATTGAACTTTCTTTCCTCTATGATCATCCTGAAACTCCATCTTTCTCTTTTTATCTGAGTCTGGAAACTTACCAAATTTGAGTTTATTGATCATATTATGAGATTGCTGATTCGAAATAATAATGATGTTTGGAATTCCAAATCCCATTTCATTTGGTTTCTCATGAAGAATATCATTCCATTGTCCATCATATCTTCCATTATCATGAATCATCTTGTTTCCATCCATTTTCTAAAACCCAAAAACAATAGTGTGAGAGGAAAAAATCATCCTAGGGAAAACAACATAGTAAAGGGGGAGTACGCTCAATATCTAACATCTTAGGTTAAATTATAAGATCATTACCTTAGTTCTAGGACTATATCTTATACGTATATTTATCCTTAGGGACATCCCTAGACATACAATAGAAATATCTCTAGGGATCTCACTAACGTTTTCACATCCTAGTTTCCAAAGGTTGACTAAACCTTTCCTCTGATTCCAACTGTAGAGACCTGAAGCTTGACGTACATGGACAATACATTACTTTAGTGGAATACATAATACATAACAAAAATAGACACACAAGGATCGTAATAGTTTAGTGTCTTTGGAAACTAGGAATATAATCTTCTAATCATGGTGAAAGATCTTCAACATCTCCCATAAGATATTCCCCCTATTTTTTTACTAAACACCTTTCTTTAAATCCTGGGGAAAAGAAAACATATAAAGGGTGAGCTCAAATGCTCAGTAAGGGTATGTATGGATAAAATAAAACAAATCATATACATTTGAACTTCAAAACATGAACATAATATTTAAATATTAGAATCTTGAGAAATGACATAAATCATGGAAGTACGTAAGGAATAGATCATAAAGAAACATTAATCATGATAAAATATCATGGGAATTAAACATGTAATTGTGGAAACCATTAAGAAGATGATATTATTTCCATAGTAGCCAAGGCCCGGCTGCCAAGACCATCTTAGTGGACAAAGTCCCTTTCTAAATCGAGTTCACTCCTCATTCCAGTCCTGTATTACTGAACCGGTTTAACTTGCTGTTCCAGCCATATCTATCTCATTAGATATAAATCTTTACCCAATGCATTGGAGGGAGATATAGTTCCCATCCATATCTTATTGAAATCATTCTTTAGTGTGCCACAATATAAACATAAATCATTCATCGTAACCCAAGAATAAAATGGGTTTCATAAACATCATTCCATCATAACGTAATCCACACAAAAAAATTGGATATCATTTCATCATTATAAAAGTGAAACCATGTAAATCATAGAGACGTGATACTTGAAACATACACATGTGAAATAATGTCATCTTATATGAACATGGTTTTTGATAAAACACTTGAAATGAATTCTTGAGGAAAATATCCTTTTTTCTTCAAAATCATTTTCTTTTCACAAAATGTCATGAAATTTTAAAAGAAAAGGATTTTGTTGAACATAGTCATGAAATATTTTGGAGGAAGATTCATGAAAATAAGGCTTCATAAAACTGTAAAAATACTTTCATGCCGTATACGTTAAAAAAACATTTTTCACGTACTTTTGTCGGAAAAGTAAAAAAGTACATTATAGGGTAAATAAAAGAAAGATTCCTTCCATACCATGGGGTAAAAGTCAAATGGGTAAAAAGGAATTTATACATAAATGAATACACTTTTATAAAACATGGACATGGATGATAGCAATTACCCCAGTAAATACTTATGAATAAGAAATCTCGAATAAAAAATGAGATTTGCACAATTATCCCTTACCTTAGGTCCTATATGCTTCGTATGGATCCAAACCTGCTATATATTGATTTAAATAATGTCAGTGACTTATTACATAATCATATTCATTGTTATGATATCATATATGTTTCACTTGTGACTTTATATTACCTGTTCTTTTGTAAATTCCATGTTAATGCAGCGTTTTGGGTAAAATCATTTTATTTATCTTATGTGTTTTGAATTTTCGTTCTTGAAATTATTACTTAAATACTGATTTACATAATTACATAATGTAAAACATCATTTATATATAATATATATTCATCATATATTTATATATTATAGATCGATAAAAGAAATGAAAAACATAGTTCATGGAGACGGTAGTCCGTACGTACGCATGAACGCTGTTTTCGTTTCCTTATTGAATTGAATGGAATTAAGAAGATGATATATATATATATATATATAAAGTAGCTTAATTATGACATATATTTAATTATTATTCATTATATATACTTTATAATCATTCTTGAATGGTTAATCATGGAAAATGAATCTCATCGCATTCGTGGAGACGGTAGTCCGTACGTACGCACGAGCGATGATACCATTCCCATGATTGAGGAATTGTATTGAAGTGTCTATATAATATTACAGAATCAATATCACTTTAAAATAACCATGTATAGTTATTTATTTACACCATTATACCCATCCATGTAAGGTGGTGGCCGAAAATAGATTACACCACGACGTGGAGACGGTATTCCGTACGTACGCACACGTGGTGATTTCATTTTCCTTAGGATGGATAGATTGTGAAATAGGGTTGTTTCATACATATAATAACATATCCGTATTTGAGTGATACTGATGTTATTTCTTCATAATGAAATAACTAATGAAGAAGAATTGGAAGAAGAAATAAAGTTGAAAGAATCGTTAACGGACATTACCTCTTCTTTGAAGCGCCTCTTTGAGACCTCCTTTTAGGGCACTAAAATTGGACTTTGAAGAATACCAGGACCTATTTTATGTTACTAGGGAAGTCGAGAAGAGAATTTTTCAGTGGTTGGCTGAGCTTGAAAGCTCAAAGTGGTGTGAGTAGGAGAGGGAGGAGGTCCCCTTTTATATGGGAGGAGAGGGGAACCTTTGGAATTCTAAAAAATATTAATTTATAATAAATTTAAACCCACTTAAAACCCTCCAAAAATAAGTCATATTTAAATATTATATGATATAGGGTTGTCATATCATCAAAAAAGTAAATTTAGACATGTTTTGATCTTATTTTAAACCTTATCATTTTGATTTATCCTTATTCAATCAATGTAATATTATTTGTGGTAATAAAATTGTAAATTTTAAATCGTTATAAATAATCACTTATCTGTTGTTAATTTTACCTAATTGGATACTTTATGTCATTTCAGACTATATAAATATCAATTTATTATTTTTAAATATTTTAGTGATTTTTAAACAATTTAATAATATGTTATATTTATAAAATAACAATAGTTTCAATTTTGACACTATTCATTTATTTGAATTTAAATAAAATCTAAATAGAGGATATATTCGAAATAAAATATTTAATAGATTCATAAAGGGTCATATGAATCTAAAAAATTAGTGGAACACATTAAATAGTTAATATAAGATTTTTTTATTATTTTTATAACCATTTATTTGGTTTATCTCTTAATAAAATAATTACTACATCATTTTTGTATAATTATTTAATATAATTATTTTTTGCATAAAAATTAAAAATAAAATCCTATGATGAAGATAAATCTAGTACCTTTCATAATAATACTTTTACTCGAATTTATCATATTAAAATCAAAATATTTAAATTGTTATATATATTAAATTATGAAGGTGACAACTTTGGTATCATTTAAAATAAACAGATATAAGTATCATAATCACTTTTATAATGCTAAAAATGGTAAACTATTCTTCCATTTGATGATTATGGGTTACATTTACATGACCAATATGTTTTGGTCAGGTTTTTGCGCATTTTATTGTCACTATTAGTTTAATAAAAACTATATTCTTGATTTTTCACTTGATAATCAATTTCTGCATCACTATTGTCTCACAATTAATGATAATTATTTAATCCATAAAAATTATAAATAAATTCATATGATGTAGATAATTTTATTATATTTCTAGAGACTATTCAGGTTATATTTTTCATGATTTTTATCACTAAATTAAAATTATTATACTTATAAGATTTAAGAGAGTGACATGTTGTCACTTTCTTTGGTTTTAATAATAATTAAATTATTTTCGTTGTCAAAAGTCCATAAAATGAAAATAGTACGACCCTTAGGTGGTATGGGTCGAGTTTTATCCATCAAATAAAACTTTGGCATGTGTTAGGGTAATTTTATAATATTATATTTACCCTTAATTACCCGATTTACCTTTAACTATGGTAAATAAAATTTATCATAGTTACTATTCATAATTTCCAAAAATAAAAAAGTATCCTATTAACAAAATTTGGACACACTGATTCCAAATATGGAATCCATTTTTCTAAATTCAATACACAAAATTTTCAGAAATTAAATTAAAATTAATCTCATTGTCGAAGGAAAACAGGTTTTTGTTTAAAACATTCCAAAAGATTGAATTGATTTAACCTACGAAATCAAGGTAAAATCAATGCTAATGACATACATTATATTAAATGGTAAAAATATATTCTATTTATATTTTAAAACCATTAAATATTATAATTTAAACATATAAATTATTTCGATGAAAAAAATTGTTTTTAATTAAAATATAGCGTGTTTTTACTATTCATTAAAATATGAAAGTAATCAGAAAAATATCAAAACATTATCCAATGTAAATTTATATATCCTGATTCAAAATAAGAAGTTTATTTTGTAAAATTTAATTTATAATCATGTAAAAAACTAGATTTAAAGTGGGTGCGCCATCAAAAGGGGGAATAACTGGATTTTCTGAAAAATACATATTTTACCCAAAAACATTATTTTGTTCTTATACAATGTTCTAGAAAATGTGTAAGATAAATAATAATGTTATAAAATTCAAAATTTAGTTCATACTATTCATAACAGCTAGTTTATAATAATATTATAATAATATAACGTTGTTTAGTAAAACCCGGTATTGCGTACAACACACGCTATCGAGGAAGGTCGTGATTACGTGTAATGCAAGCCAAGTCAGGGTTGCGTGTAGTTCACGACTCCTTTGTTTTTTTATATAACAAAATCCAACCATATTTCATTAATACATTGAATAAATATATATATACTCAATTTTGCGTAGAATAACTACTGTTAAACAAACATGAAATTGTGTGTAACACGATCCACGATTAGTGTTGCATATACTGCAACCTAATACGGTGTTGCGTATAACGCAAGATAATCTTGGGGTATCATACAAAACAATACATCAAATAAATTAAAAGGAATACTTATCATAAAATCTTGGGGTGTTACACAGATAACCCATATACACCAAACCATTCAAATAATCTAATTCAAACAATTTAAATAAAATCATTATTTTATAGAAAACCATTACAAAATCCATTCCACTCAACCATTCTATTTCAATAAAACCATTAAATTAATTGATACCACATTAATTAAATGAATTAAAATCAATTCCATAAAAATACCCTTTTAAATTATTCATTATTAAAATAAAGATTCAAAGAACATTATTGAAGGACACCAATTTGTCAAATTTCCACTATTTACCAAACTGCAAATGAAAATAGTTTCCAAAATAATTCTAAACGTCTAATTCTCAATAAAATAAACACATGATATCCAATTGAAAACATTTCAATTAGTTTTACTAATATGAGTTGATAATGAAGTCACATACCTCAACTGTTTGGATGCAAATCGAAAACAGTAAAGGAACACTGAAGAAACCAGGTCAATTCTCCACTATAATGACATATAAATCCTCTATTATAATGATCAAGAAAAAATAAGAACTTATTTGGTATCCAAAATTATTGATCTACCCATAACTGGTATATATCAATGAAACTAGTCAAATAGGATAAGTATATCTAAACAGACCTATGAAAATGATCAAGAACACAGAAAAACAATCACATAATTCATGAATTCAGCTTCGAATCAAAAAGGAAAGCCTTAAGAATGAATAAATTGACTTCGGAGAGGTTATAAAATCATAAATTAAGAGAAATACTGAGTTAGGGATTCATATGCGAAATAATATTTGTTTAGAATCAATAATACAGGAGATCCAGTTTTTTGGATATATCTTTAACCCCATGCAGGAATAGTTCACATGGTTAGAAAAATCATGTGATAATTGTGTGTTAGATACTTCTTTAAGGAAAACCTTACATGAACTCTTCACATATTCTATAAAAAAATGTCCACACCATGGGAATTATACAATCCATAATCTAAAACTATTCATTGTTTCTACTAGGCTTTCCGTAAGGTTTGGACAAAACTATGTAGAGCCACTGCATGTCTTTTTTATCCCAAAAAACGCATTGAATGTTTTTAAAACACTCACACACTTGACCCTTACACATTATAAACATAAATAGTATAATTTAATTGTTACATACAAGAAAATGGGGGTACATCATTAGGAAAATTTTCTTGTAATACATCAGTATATTACCAGACAATTTCAATGTACTTAGGTATGACTGTAAACATTGGGTATATTTATTGATATTGAAATGATTGATTATATGGAAGTAATATCAATTAGTTAATATTATTTGAAAATTATATTTATATTCCACCTTATACCTTTGTAAAATATGATAATGACACCGGATATGAAGAGTGATAATTTTAGTATGACAGTTTTTTTAATTTTATATAATGATATTAAATTGATGACCAATAATGTATCAAATTAAACAATGTGAATTATAGTAAAATTTTCAAGAAGAGAATTTCCATAATATCTAACTCATGAAAAAAAATTAAATAATTTTTCAATAATGATAAAAAATCACATATGGTGTCGACTATATGATTTTAATAAACTACCAAGATAAAATTGATTGAGAGAAATTTTAATTAAAAAAGACACAGGTGACTTTGTAGTGGAGGATTATCATGATACCTCATATTAATCATTATATTTTATGAACATCCATTATAAATTGGTTTATATATTGAGTATATTTATCATAATTACTAGAAACTAGATATGATCACTAACTTAGATAATTACTATGTTTCAAACATCAATTCTGTTGGACAGTTATTAGAACCTTATATTAAAAATTGTATCCCTTAATGGGATGAGATGGATAATTACTTATTACTTAGTATTTTTCAATTATTTCCCCTCATTCACCAATCATAAAACATCATCAAGTTTCATTAATACATTTTCTTTGGTGATAGTTACATAATTATTTATACGTATGAAATTGAGTAAACATTTCATTACCAGAAATATCAACAAATATATTATGAGTTGTTCTCATAATCTTCATTGATGTATTTTTAAATTTAACTATTCTATAGTTGTTAAATGAAAATTAGGATAATTGGTATATAATAATCATAAGATATCTCAATCGGCGTCTCACAAGGATTGGTTTCTCTTTAGTGAAATCATCTTAGTTTTTATAACAATGGATGCGTAATTGATTCCTAATAATTCTCTCCATTAAATAAATTAAATTATAATTTGGGATGCGAATGATTAAAAATATCATCAAAACTGCCACTATGAACATTTTATGAAAAAAAAATCTTTTACATCCTAATTTATGAGGGTATATGTTTAAACATATAGTTTATTAATATTTTCAAATTTAGCTCTATAAACTGAATTTTTCAATTTTATAAATGTCATTTCTTGGGATTGTGAAACTTGGTTTTCAACAAGGAATATTTTAAATACTTAATGAAATTTTTTAGTTAATACCCAGCATGCACTTTCAGTGTAATTTACCCTAGGGGTATATATTATGGATGCACATACACATTTAGTATCAAGATATATTTGTAAATTCCTCAAAACTAATGACTATATACATTACTAAAATTTTAAGATTATTTTCTACACATAGATTTTTCCATTGGTTTTCACTAATTGTTTTGAGGACTAATTACCATGAAATACTAGACCTTGTCAATGATACAAAATATTGTGACCCAATCATTGTACACATATTATTGAATCAGTTTCATCTAAATATCCAATATATCTATACCAATTTTTAAGAGACATATATTAATATGATGATTATGTTCATTTTAAATAAAAATGTTTTTTAAAATAATTTTTATCAGCATAATGTACTCAGAAATCCCATTGAACACCAAAAACATCACAGGATAATGTGACAAATACATTTATAATGATTTGTGTTATGATTTCTATTAAATGGATATACTTAGTAATGAATAATCGCATATGTGTCATACTGAATTACATGATTCCACAAAAAATGAAAGGCCCATGAATAATCATGGTGAATAATGACATAAATAAGATAGAATAGCAATATTATATTCTGATTATATGAATGGGTTGGAAATATAAAATATGGAATAATATAAAGTTATAACCAACTAATAAAAAAACAAAATTGTGGACATACTGATATAATAGTCCATATTTACTAAGTAATCCCATATATCTCATCACATAAGACATAGACATTACCTAATTCAATATAGCATTATATGATAACATCCATTAGTGAAATTATATGATTATTTTTCCTGAATAATGAAATTAAACATAGGTATAAATAATAAGGATTAACCATGGAATGAAATGGGTTATGTAATAATGTATTATAGATTCACCAGATGGTGTATCAATATTTTTTACATAAAATATTATATTAAATAACTCATATACATTCATAAGAGAAATAAAATAAGTAATAAAGAAAAATTATGTCTAATGAATGTTTAGATGTCGAATAGATTCAAAAGATTACTATTGAATCTAATCCACTAAATTGATGTTCTATAGAAAAGGGTAAGGACACAATAATGTATGGAATGATTATATTACTAATAAAAAATATATAAATGATCTAATTTTTATCATAATATAATGTTTCTTTTGTTAGAAATAATAATTAGGTAAAAATTTATATGTTTTTAAATATGGTAATAAGTGCAGATGATCTCTTTAACATTATTTTTATATAGAACGAAATTTATAAAGAATCCATTAATATATGAATCTTTCTTTAATATAAAATTTAATTCAATTTGGTATATATTATTGTTATAAATATAGTTAATATATAAGAAATTTAATGATAATCATGATAAAATTATTGTAAATGTAATAGAATGAAAAACCAAAATAAAATTGTTTAGTTAAGAGACATCTACTTCCTTATATTCCAAAATCATTCTATATGTGCACTATATATCTGAAATAATAAAATTAGATTAATTAAAATCATATATTTAATATATATATTTATATATTATTTACTATAAATAAATTATAATCATTTAAAACCATTTAAAATGTATAACATGTTTCATTTCTTTGTTCATATGGATTTCATTTCATGGTTCATTGGTTGGATAAAATTATGATAATAATTGATGTTATTTTAAAATGGGACAACAAAAGCCGATGTTATAAGAATATATTTTAATGTTTTTATATGAATCAAATTCTTTGAGATATTCATTTTTTTTAAAATAGGGTGATTTATTTTTAGTAAACATTGAAGTTATATTTGTAGTTTGTTAATAAATTTTTATAAAACATCACGAGCATAATTAATTTTGTTTTAGAATATTATTTTAATATGTTATGGGTCAATAAATTACATATAATACTATTAATAAAATATAATTTATCCATAAATTTTTTTATTTAACATACTTTATTTTCAATGGATAAAAATGAAGTATGTTGTTCATAGAGGCAGGGAACTGACTGTATTGTGACCAACACATTCCATTAAGAATCAAAATGGTGAGGGTTGAGGACAGATAATACCCTATAATAATAAAATATCATTATAATTATCAAAAATATGTTACTGTTTGTATGATAATGTAAATGTTTTGTGGGTTGTAAAAGAGGAATAAAATTAATATATTTTTAATTGTGAATTTTACATTCTGATTAGTTATCTCCCCATAGGATTACCATTAAGTCCTATCAAAAAGATATTTTCTGATACCATGGCTTCTAATGATTATGGTTGAGAGATTATGTGATATGTTAGTAGATTTTATTTATTTTACTGGTCGTATAATGTGATAGGATAAGGGGTGATGATGTGCGTTATTTATAAGGGGATGAGAAGAGGGTTTTGAATATTAAAAATATTATTTTATTACTAAGAATACAAAAAAAATTATGAATAATGTGTCTATATATATTTAATTAAAATATGATTATGAAATAATGGGTTCTTATTTTAACTAATTTTCGATAAATTATATATTTAACTATTAATTACAAATATGGTGTTTGATCATAATTCATTATTCTATGAAAATTAATATCTCCTAAAAATTAGAAGGAAAATATTCTTAGAAGCTTTCAAAAATTGGAATCTAAAAATGAAATCAGTTTTACTAAAATAATTATATTAAATTGAGAAATCAAATTTTTATATAAATTAGATATTTATTTGAAAAATACCATTTTTATTATTATAACAACTGTAATGATCAACTGAATAATTTAATATGGTGTTATAAAATAATTTAATAATTTAAATTTACAATAATATTAAATTAAAAAACCAATATAATATAATAATATTTCATTTCAATGTTGATATTTTTATAATATTCATAATAAAAAAATATGTTTTACAAAAATAAATATAATCAATTTTTAATTTTTTAATTTTTTTACCCGAATGATGGTATGAATATCATGTATATTAATTTTATAAAACAAAAAAATATTATTTAACAATACTATTTTTTATTATAATATTCTACAGGTCATGTTATTATTTGTAATAGTCATATAACAATACTAATTGCATTATTACTATTCCAACAATCCTCTTACCATTACAATGGTCAAATTTGTAACAACAAAATAGATTCCCTATTTTCAACAAATACATCATATTTTGTTCGTTGACAAGATAAATTAAATTTTGAATCAATTCCATATTTACATATATATATATATATATTAATCTTCAAGATGATTATTACTTTATTAATATATTTTTCATTTCAATAGGTTTGTTTTTAGGGATATTATTTTATTGTAAAAAATAGATTCAAATTATAAAAAAATTTCTATATTATTTTTCATTTTTTAAAAATTTATAATATTTACAATCTATATATTAATATTTATTCTATAAATATATTATTCAATTTAATATTTTACAATTTTTTTGTTTTTTATCAAGATCTGAATGTGTTATACATAAAAGTACATTAATAAATAAGTCATGATTATACAATCATAAGGGAAAATAAAATGATAAACATCTATGTTGTTACATGATTGTCCTAATATAATTGGTGTTTTTTACAAATACACTCCAAGTGAATTATTGTGACATTTTTATATTCCCATGGGATTCACCCTATGGTGAATGGATATCCTATGTTAAGATGATAGACTGATCAATGTTTCCATTTGTTGATTATCATGAACATAAAATGATCATTATCATGGTCATGAATAAGTATCATATTTCCTATATGTACATTTTTTAAAATCAATTTTTATGGTATCAATACATTAAAAGGAGTATTAATCATTATTAATATCACTAATTTATGGTGAAAATAGAGGACAAACTGATTATAATAGTTAAAATAAGATATATAAATTATCAATTCAATGAGATTCTAATTTGACAAAAAAACTCCTCCATTTGTAAAAAATTATATTTTAATTTTTTTACTATTTTAATATAATTTTTAATAATAGTCTCTTTTACACCAAACAATGAGTTTATATAATCCCCCTCATAAATATTATTTTATAAACATGACCATTACAACATAGTTATTAATTTTTTTATGTATGAATATTAATAACCATGTTATAAAAATTATGATTTTATATAATATATGTTCATATAAAAATAATTACTCAATTTTAATTAGAATAATTTTATTCCTCAAAAATAAATTTTCTATAGGAATGAATTTATACAATTTTATTATAATATTTTATAATTAGATTCTACCTTATTTATATTTTTTTAAAATATGAATATAATTTTTAAAATCATAGTATAATAAATTATTCGTGGGGTAATGTTTGAAATTTTTCGTAAAATTTATAATTTAATGGGAATAGTGAAGAAGACAGATTTATATTGAGGTTTCATTATAATTTCCTAAATTTATGAATTTATATTTCTTTTTAAAATGGATTCCATATAAAATTAGTTCAATAATAATATTATTATTATTTTAGATAAGGTAATTTTAATCATTTATCTCTTTGTATTTGGGGTATGTAATTATTATAAAAAAAGAAATGTTTTCCTAGAAAAACACTTTTTCCAGATTTTTTGTATAATAATAAATTAATTTCAAAATATTCAATAAAAATAACAAGATAAAAATAAAATCATTTTTATAAATAATCATAATATATAAAATATATTAATTGAAACATAATTTGTCATCATTTTTATTTGTAATAATAGTAAATATTTCTAACCTCAATAGAAGAGGTAAAATTCCCATAAAAACCGTGTGGTAATGGCATAAAATCACTCTAAAACATGTGTTTATCCTATTTTATGGGTGGTGTTAGAATAATGAAATGTACAGTTAGTTATATTGTATTTTTAATATTTGTTTTAATTTCATACCCCATATTTTCTTCAATTATTATATTCTTTATTTTTTATTTTATAAAAAACTTTTGTTGGGTCCATACGATTAATGGCTTGGTTGGAAGACACCCATCAGTTTCGGAATGAGGCAATGGTCTAAATTTTTTATATATTATTTAGTTATAATATTAGGAAATGAAATTTATTAATTTATTTTAATGGAAGTTTTTTTCACTCTTTAGTTAGAAATTTTCATAACAACTTTTTATCATGTATTTTGTTTTTTATAGTAAACCTAATTTATACTAGAAATTGAAATTAATTTTAAATAAAAGGATTAAAAATATCATATTATAATATAATATTTTAAATAAGTCCCATTTAATTTTTGGTTATATTATTATAGTATCAAGGTAAATATTTGAGTTACCAAGGTTTTGGATAGTACGAATAAAATGTTGAGTAACAATGAGATAATTCATAAAATTTGTCAAAAGCATGTCACAATGTGATTATTTGAATTTATATAAAACATTTAAGATAATAAACTATATTTTTCCCTTTTTCATCTTATAATTATTATTATATTCAAATATTATTTAATATTTAATGAAATTCCATGTGTTACTTCTCCCCTACATATAAATGTACAACCTTCAATTCTCTTCTTTGCCCCACATTTAGCCATATAGATCCATAGGGAACATCATCCTACATCCTTTCTAGTATGGGATTCTGGTAACAATTCAACCTCTCATATAGATCCTCAATTTCCGAAGGGATCCCACCAGTCTACCCTCCTTTCTTTTGTTCTCCACATTGCAATAATGGGGCCTTTTTGGTTGGCATCCAATTTTATCATTCATTTACGGGACGATCTTTAGTCAGGATTGGTCCATGGAACTAGATCCACAAGAATTAATGTAAGAGAATCCATTATAGATGATTTCATAACTACACAATTGTTTTATTTATGCACACAATCAATGGATTGGTTTTTATGTCTAATGGCATGTCAATCATCCCTCGTTCGGTTTCCATTCTTCTGTGCTCATTTTCGGTTTTACTACCCTCCTTATCATTTCTACACTATTCAGGAACCTAAATCTATAGATTTTTATGGCATCCAATTTTTTCATCTCCCTTCATATGTGTTCTTCCCCTTGCATTCATTCGTGTACAATTGGCGCCTCGTACGGTTTACATATAGTTCATGTAAGTCTTCTACAGGTTCATGGTGTTTTTGTTGGATGCATGGGTGTTTCCTATAGTGGTAAATTCACAGACATATTTTGAAGGAAAAATTAAATTATTTTTTGATATATGGAATTTTAATTTCACTATATCATTGTCAACCACCTTTTTCACACCTACATTTTTATCCTAGTTTGATATACATTACCGCATTATGGATTTTTCTGTTGGTGTTTGCACAATGGTTTGGGATTGTGGAAGTGTGAGGTGTGTTGAAGCAGGATTCCTCAGGAGGGTGATAGATGGATTGTGTGTTTGTTCTTATATGATGATGATGAGGTTTCACGGAATTATTCCCCTGGAAGTGGCTCCTTCGGATGGTTTTGGTGGTCATGGATGTGGTCATTATCACAGTTTTGGCCTTCGTTTTCTCCTTACTCTAATTTTTCTCATAGATTCCTCTACACATCCCCCAGTTACATTTTCAAGGATTTTTTTCATAATTATTTTGGATGTGATGTTCAAGCAGGAAACTGTATTGTAGTAGGTGTCCCTTATTTTGGTTTTCCCTTTCTTTGGGGTTCTTGTTGGGATTCCTTTTCATAGTGGTTTTTCATAGACTTCTAATTCGTGGTTACTCAGAATGACTTCATGATTATGACTTCCATGTTATGGTTTTCTTGTTATAGTGTAAAATTTTGGTTTATGAAATTATTGATGACTTGTTTTTACTTCCATGTTTTGATAGTTATGGAGATTATGATCTCTTCATCTATGAGAAGTTGTGATGAGGATGACCGAAGAGTTGTGTGGATTCAATTTTTTTAAGGTGTATGGCTATAGTGATATTATTGAATTTTATTTTAGAAATATGAATGTAGAATTTCTGTGTCTTTGTTTAGTTTGGTGATTTTCATCCAAGGAATATTTTCATTTAATGGTTCCCTTATCACCATAAAGTGGATATTTGGAAAATTTCAAAAAAGAAATTTGAGGAGTGTCCATATAGATCGAACAATATATATCTAATTATCCAATAAACAACCCTATCAATGGTATAGAATAAATGATATTTTTATAATTATATTCAAACTTTTATTAATAACGTATTTTATTGAGGATTCCTGAAGTAGTTGTGATTTGACCATCTGTGTAGCAAATGAACCTTGAGATAAGGGACATCTATTTCAGTAAAATTATCAAACTGTTTGAATATTCATGAATATAAATTTAGATAATTATGATACCTATGTAATATAGAATTATATCATTATTCATTTCCTATTTATTAATTTTTTAAAAATTTGAAATATGACATTAATTTTCATCTCTTTGGTAGAAAAAGGAATAAAAATAAATTTAAGATAATCCAACAAAATTTCCCCTCTTTCTGTTATAAAATTATGTTTTTCTTTTTCCATGTTTTGTAAAATTGACATAATTATTTTTTATTTGATTTGAATAAATTATTGTATATTAAATTTTTATCATTATTTAATTTCAAAAAAATGATTAAAAGGAATATCATTTTCATTTTCTTAGGAATGAAATTTCTACTTATTATGTGTAGATAAAATATTTTTAAATGATTATAAAATGAATTTAAATTTACTATATGATGCCCAAAACCTTTTTATATCCATCATATACATTAGTCAATGGCCCATTTAATGAACAATTGTTTCCAATATTTTTCATGAGTAATTGTTTCTTAAATAATATATATTGTATTGAAATATTATTTTCGACAATAATTACTCATGTGATCTCTTGAAGTGATATTCCATCTATGATAACATAAATTGATACTATTTTAACATTACCTGGGATAGGATTCAATGATATAATCCTTATTATTTCTATAGAAAATGTTGTATTTTAATGATACAGTTTTTAGGGAACATGTTTATTTTCCAAGGATAATGATTTGATGATATGATAAATGTTTTAATATTTTTAAGAATTTATATCAATGGAATATGATAATTTGATGGTTGGGCCAACTATTTTCTTCCTATTAAATTGGTACAAAGATATTTATATCCCATACAATGTTGATGATAAGGATGTATGTGACTTTGAACAGAGTATTTTATGTATTAATGTTTTAGTATGATTGCTTCTTCATACTAGCACTATAATAATCATGAAAAATAATGTTAAATTCATTTTCAACATTATTATTCATTAGTATGATAAATATATATTTTTACTCAAATAATTATTCTTCGATATGGATTATTTAGTGTTTTTAATTATATTATAATTTTATATTCATATGATGAAACATGATTTTGTGATGAATCTTGAATGATGATAAATATTTCAACACCCACATTGAACAAACTTATACAATTGAAATTATTTCTGGGTAAATTATTTATGATTATATAAAAAAAAAATATTACATTGAATTTATGGGAGGGGTCACTTATATAAAATGTGAAAAACCCATGCCTTACTCTGATCTTAAATGTCATATTGTTCATTATTGGGTTTTCTCTAACGGGAAGCTCATACCTATAGCTAATGGATATGTTCATATATTGGTTACATCACATGATGAATTATATCGAGTCTAGAAGATTGGAAATACTCTACTAAAACATGTTCTACTTAATATTTCAGATTGGGATTTTTCTTTTAATCTGCACGCCCATAGAAACACTTTTTCCATGATATGGGTTAGATTTTAATGTAAAAATGGAAATTTTCGGCACCCAAAGATTTTAAATGAAATATCCTCTTGCATAAGAATTCACCATATGATTTATCAAGGAATATTGAATGGTGAGCTACGAAAAGTTACAAGATATATGAAAGAAGTGAATTTAGAGTCTAAGATCTCACAGAGTTTCACCAACATTGTAAATGATTATAGAAAAGTAGTTAGAATTGTTTATGAGTGAAAGACCACAATTTAGATCATTGTATAATCATAAGGAATTCTACATTAAATTGTAGAGTGGTGAGGAAACTAGTTATCCAACCAATTGACCTTTAATAGACTAAAATCAAAAAACAAAAGAAAGAAAATAGTCATTCCCTTGATAAACCATAACCCTCTAAGATGAAAACTGAAAAATGAGTGAAAAATGTCAACGTCTTTGAATATTAATGGGGATAATGTGGGAAAATCATATTCATAATTAGTTTAAAAGGATGGACCGTAAGCTGAAGAACACTAATTTGATGAAAAATTGAATATGTTATTATGGAGAACATTAAACAATCTCAACTTGAGCTCACCCCTGTTTTGACTGAGTCACATATAAAGGATACTAACCCCACAAAGAAGTCCCCAGACTCCTCAATCACACCTTCTAACCATAAGAACAAAAACAACATATTTATTCTCTCTTCTAGTGTTTTGGGAGAATTGTTTGCTGGTCTCCCACTATATATAGCTAATGGGGGAGGGGGCCTTAGCCTTTCTTAGCTCCAGATCAACCACTATGCCTTGTGGGTAAAGGATGAAAACTCTTTATATGTTGTTGTATTACTGCTTCATCCCAATTTTCATAAACAACAGGAAAATATTTTTACTTCTTTTTAGGTCACAAATAGCCCCTCTATTTCGGTTTTAGGTGTAGGTAGTGACACACACACCACGTTTTTTAAATATGTCACACGCTGCATTTCAATCTCAAACACTTTTATTCCATGCGAGGACTTTCCCACAGTTCATGTTGAGAACACGTTTACTATATTAAATAATATACAATTGGCATCCCCCTTATATTATATATTTCAGGATCCATCAAATTCTGAGGCAAATGAATATTTTAATAAAATTTCTCTTGTTTCAACTAAATGTATGATTGTATTGAATTCCCATCCAAGCTTGAAGAATGTTCAAAGATGATCTTCCAATAAGAAAGCTTTATGGAATAAGTGAAATGGGGTTCCAACCCAAAAAATATGTTCTAATGAATATTTAATTTTGAAATTCTTAATGCATTGCAAACTCTGGCACTTTTATTGTGTTAAAACAACTTATTAATACTCATCATCTTAATGTTTTTAAAATTGCTGAATATAAGATCTGTTTTTCCTCTTGTTTTTCTCAAACTTTTTATTCTTGTTATAACTTCATAGGTGCTTGTAATAATAGTTCTTCAATTGAAACCATTTGGATCATTACACACTAAAATATTTATAATGTTAATATTTTCTATACACCAGAACAGAGGTTCACATGTGATTTCACTAATTACCACATACAATTTTTTTTTTTTTTTATTCTAATAAAATATTAAAAGGTAAGAGACAATATTAGAATGAACATTCTTACAAATTCATTAGTTTTCATGACCCTTGGATTGTGGTTAGTGAAATTAATTTTATCCTTTCCCCGAGTGAGAAAATGGCACCAACTCATTTCACTATATCTTAAAGGGAGTTTAAATCATCAATTGATGCTAACAACATTGTTGGAATTTATAATACCAGTGCCAATTATACAAGGTACATAACACACTATACCAGGGTGGTGGCTATAAGATTCGGTAGAGCATTCAGAAATTATACAGCTTCAGATAAGTGGAACACTATTTCAATCATAACGCTTCCTAAACGTAATTATGACAACTATCTTACCCTTTTTAATCTCTCTATCAAATACCAGAATCTTGTTTTTCCCATCATAGTTAACAAAACATCTTCTTCTGACCCTAATTTTGTTAACATTATTAAAAATTCTTTATTATCCGTGAAACATTTCAATAAGGATTTTACTTCTACCATAAAATAAAAAAATCTCAAACAGATACCTAAAGTTTTTTTTAGTACCAAGTCCAAAAAAATTATGATGACATTCTTCATTTGGAAGAAGAATTAAAAAACTTCAAAACACCATCACTGGAACAAATTTCTTCACTAATCCATAAAATGATATCAATATTTCTACGAAACACATTTCCTTGATCACCATTAATGATAACAAGAGACAACAAATTTTAATAAACAAATGGATTACAGATGGTGAAAAATATACTAAATTCCACAAGTAAATTTAATGAATTAGGAAATCCAATAGACCTATTTGATTCTTGATGTATGGGTAAAACCTCTTTGCTACTTAAAATAGAATTTCCAATCATGTAGTATCTTATTTTGAAAATATCATCAATGAAGATGACACTAACAAGAACCTTATACCTGATGTCATGTTGTTTGTGTTCAATGGTGTGGATAAAAAAATTTATACTAGCATCCTGCTTGATCATGAGATCAAATACACTATCTTTTGTTTAATTCCTAATAGTCCTCCGGGCCATGATAGTTTCAATAATTTATTCTATCAGCATTTTTGTGATGTCATTCAAAATGACATTTACAGGATAGTTTGGAATTTCTTTTCTAATGGTATTCCCCCTCATGGGGTGGATGCCCAATTTCTCTAATTGATCCCCAAAGATAATTATGATGCAAAAATTCAAAAATTTAGACCAATTTCATTCTTCAATATAATTTATAAAATTATCACCAATATTATTGTAAATAGGTATTCTTCTATTATAAATACAATCTCTTCATGGAACGAATTTGGATTTATTAATGGCAGATCCATTCAAGATTGTATAGGTCATGACTCTGAATGTACTATCTTATAAAATAAAACTAACATGGGATGAAATATTTCCATTAAGATTAATATCTAAAATTACATCGATACCATGAGTTGGAGTTTTATTTTAAAGGTCCATAGGATCATTGTGTTCAATGATGCTTTGTTCGGTAGAATTAAAACTCTTTTTTCTCAGCCAGCATATCCATCAGTGGTAATGGATCTATTAAGGGTTATCATATATTCACCAAAGGTATTGGACATGGTGACCACCCACATATATTCTTTTCACGATTGAATAAGATTACTGAAGATAATTGATTAGTTACCTTATCGAGAAAAATAAGAATAAGGTTATTAAGGATTCTAGGAATATGAATGTTCCAACAAACCTTTTACAAACAGATGATATTATTATATTTTTACATGGGGATAAATGGAATATCAAAAATCTCAAATATTCCCAGTAATGCTGTTAAGATATTTCATAGTCAAATAATTAATTGGAAGAAATCATTTATATTTTTGGGAAATGGAATCTTGATAATAGAAAATATAATATTATCACAGATTTAAGAATTAAATTAGGACCCCATCACTTTACCTATGATCATGTACATATTTTCTACAGTAGTCCAAAAGCATGTTATTTTTCTACATTTTTTGACTAAATCCTTTACCAACAATCATCTTGGAAACTAAAATATGCCTCCATGGTAGGAATGATGTTTCTTTTCAAATATACAATTTTTTATAAAATGGTCTACTCATTAATGATTTATAAATGGCCTTCTATTCTTCATAAAATAATTAGAGTTTCCATCAAGAATTTTTTTTGGTGTAGAAGAATGCTATAATGGATACTGATGATTGTTCTTTGGTCTAATTGTTGCAATATTTTGGAGATTGATGGTCTTGGTATAATAAATCTCAAACACTTTAATAATTCCTTAGAAGCTAGACTAACTTTGAATATTTTTCATAAAAACCTTGACTCCATTTGTTTACTTAAAAAATGATTAATGGAAAAACTGGGGAAGGAAATTTTGAATTACATGATCTCTTACATTGGGACTTCCCTAAACATTCCTTTTCCAATATCATGTATAACTCTAGATGGATGTTTATCAGAGAATCCTCCAGGAATCTGTGGCTTGAAAAATGGAATGATGCTCCTCTCATATCAATGATTTACACTAGTCAACATCCTAATCACACTAACTATATTATCAAGGATGTTTTTATCTATCACAACCTTAATTTTACCGATATTTTCAATCATGCCATTGATTGCCACCCTTTTGAAAGAATAGATAATTTTGTAATTTGGGAACCTACTCATAACGAGATTCTAAACTCAAAAATAATTTATAAACATTGTTTTATTTTTTCTAATTTTTTTAGTAAGATAATTTTTTTTGATAAATAATGGATAAATCCTTTGTTATTGTCTCAGAATTGGCATATTTCTCATAAGAAGATTCCCAATGACACATTTATTCATTATTTTGGGGATCTATCTTTTCATTAAATGTTATATTTTTAACAAACATCACGATGAAATTAACAATGATTTTCTTTCTTGGGTTACTTCTACTGCTCCATAGAATTATGTGCTTGATCATTTTGAGTGAATATGGATACATAGTGACTCAATCATCTCTTGACTTCAAAATTTTGTGGATATAGTAGCCTCTCAACAAATACATATTATTTTATTAACTATTTTTTCTGAAATTTTTTATGTACTCTGGTATGATAAGAATGCTATTATTCATAACAAATACTCATTTAGTTTACATGCACGTCAGATGCGGGTCCTCATTACTATTTGTAAAGCTACTTCAATTAAAAAGGTATTTTCCAACAACATATAGAATGACATCGGGATACTGCATTGGGTAAGGGTTAATGGTATTTATCCTCAACCTATATGCGTTTTTGATGTGTTCTCAAAAAATTTTCTCCCATGCCGGATTAATGTAAATGATGACAGTACTTCTAAAGTAATCTTGGGACCGTAGGGATGTGGCACTATTTTCAAAAACCACTCTGGGAATATTCATGGATGTTTCTATGGCACTTGTGGCATCTCCTTGGCTCTAGAGGATGAAATGATGATCGTGATCCATTATATATCCTTCTCCATGCAACATGGCTAGAACAACAACTAGATTGGAGGTGACTCAACAACAATAATTCAAGGTATTTGTAATGGTTTTATGCACCTCACATGGCCACTTACAAAACATTGTATGGATGGTCTTCATTAACTTATAGACTTCAATTACATTATTACGCATTCATTTTTTTAAGTGAACACAATGGAAAATGGTTTTGAAAATATGGGAGTCACCATGTCACCACTTTGTTGGATGACCTCCTTGATTATTACTACCCCATTATGATAGAGATTATAAAATAATCTCATCTTTTAGACTCATGTAATTCCTTATTTTAATAATAAATATTGTTATTTGGTCATTGACATAGGCACCACCATCTTTTGATCAATAATGATATAATTACTAGTATCTCCAAATTTTACCCCAACTTACAATATAAGCACACATTTTCTTATGTTTTATGTCCCGTAATTTTGATGGTTGTTTCTAAGTGAGATGTGTCTATAAGGGTACCTTATGTAATGAAAGATGTTATGGAACATGAAAATAGTCAATAAATAATATGATTATTTATTTAGTATAAAAATAAATTAAATCATTATAGTTATCATGTATGTATAAATACGATATAAGTTGAGTATTCTTCTAAAATACTGAAATGTTATTATAAAAATATATTGGGTCACCTCAAGAGGTATCAATGTATGGTTTAGTTAACAATTGGATAATGGGGATAAAAACATTGATGAATTAACTAAGGATAATCCTATATATTGTATAATATATAATTTTTTTGGAAAGATAGTTATTATGTGGGATTCCTAGTAATATATACAATTTTTTATACAAAATGATGATGTGGTCTTAGAAGAAATGAATATAAGGGTAAAAACATGAAAAATAGATAAATGAGTACATATTAGTCATCATATGGGTAAATGGTCAATGTTCCATTAATGTACACATTTTTTATACTGTTATTGGGCATTATTAAGTTAATTCATCGTATTATTATGAACCATTAAATAGATTTGAATAGATACTGACCATTAATGGCATTGGTTATTCATAAGGATTCATATATGGATTATGGTTTCCTAATATAAATATCCTATTAGTAATTTTTAATGATTTTAATTCTTTATTGTCACAGTACCAATTTTACTTTAGCTTATAGAATAATTATTTCAAAATAATGCAACGGTTGATATAAACACACTCCAATAATGATGTATATTATTTGAGATAAGATAAATTTAAAAATTTATTTAATTTTTTTACCTATATTATTCATTAATATCCTCAATGTTTAGATATTGGGTTAGTGGTGAATTTGGTAATTATTAAATTATCACCTCTATAGTTTACAGTTCTTCCTTAATGGAAAATCGTGGTAACATTACTCTTAAAAATAATGTTTTTCATAATATTTTTGAATTTTATAAAATTATAAGAATAGAATATAATTATTTAAATATATTATATATATATATTTACATGGAAGCAAGAGCACATTTAACTTATAGTTTTAACATATAATCATTTATCTGTGTGGGGATAAATTATAAAATCCTATTGTTATTACGTCAATATTATTTGTCTTCTTTATATCCAAGAGATCTATTAATCTAATATGTTTAGGGATAAAATTAACATTCATGATATTCCTATTATAATTTTTTTTGAAATATATTTAGACAAATTTATTCATCATCATATCAATTATGTATTTCATTTTTCAATAAACTCACACGTATTGCCTAATATGTTTCCATATACCTCTTTATAGTATATCCCCAATTAAGTTACATGAATTTAAAATTAATATATATAATAATCATGATAATATAATCAAACATCATAGTGTGTTACCATGGGGTGGAGTCATTCAATTTTTATGATTTTTTGGCCGATGTGTCTTTTCATTTATTACTATGAAGTTTAAAAGAACAATATCAAGAATTGGAAAAGTCTATCCTACCTGGATAATTTTTTTTGTTAATTAAAATGAACTATATTTTTATCATTAGTTGATATATGATCATGATATAATGAATTTAGGAGAAAATTTTAATTCATAACCAATATAAAATTTTGTATGATGTATGGACATCATGAATTAATAGTGACATGAGATGGCCTTACTAATTCCCCAAGTCTCTTAATCAATGTAATGATTGTATTTTATAGAGATTATCCCGATGTTTTTTTGTTGTCCATATAGATGATATTTAATTATATTATATGATTTAGGTAGACCATTATGATAACTTTTGAATTTTAGATGAGACTATAGGGGAGGATATGATGTGTGAAAAAACTTATATGTGTGAATATCATCTTTTGAATGATTAATTTATGGGTTTTATAATCTCAATTGAAGATACATCGGTGCTTTCCCAAAACTATAAATGTGATTGAGGATTGTTCAAGGCCCACCATGTTTCCTAAGAACCATATTTTTATTAGGTTATCATTATACTACTAATTTATTATGAGATATTACTCATTATTATCTACTCTACTACCTAAGATGGTTTGACGGTATTAATGATTATATGTATAAACGAATGTGAAGGGAATTTAATGAAGTTTTAGTGTTGGGTTTTTAGTGAACTAGTTCTCCAACTACCCTTTAGTGGGGAAGGTTTTATGATATTTAGTGATGCAATAATGATGGTATTAGAATTTGAACTCTTGTGAAATAATATTGTTATAGAATATTACAATCAACATTTGATAATTCAATATTGATATAACCAAACTACTAATTCGGTTGATGAAAAATAAATTTTCGCATTGAAGAGTTGGAGGTTTTATAATTATGGTGAAATGTTTCATATATATATATTTGATAAAATCAATATGTATATATTCATTATGAAATAGATGTATATTCCATAGAGAAGATGGTTGGAATTAATTAATAATTATGACTACTAAAGATATTACACCCCAGGTAAGGAGATCAAGGTGGTTGATTCTATAATTATGAGTAATTATGAATTTATAGACATGATATGGAGTAAATGAGATCCAATAATAAAGTATTTATTGAGAATAAAACTATAAATCCTTTGGAAATCGTGAATATCCGGTATTTCTGAAACGAATGTTCAACCATCTATCCATGTAATAATTTTGGGGCCAAAATAGTAATATGTGGATATAAAATAATAATATCATAAACACAAATAATTTGAACTACATAAGGAAAGAATTATAAGGATCATGGATAGGGTATGTGTCCTATAAATACCATTATTGATGGAGGATCATCCAGATGATTCACAAATTTTTTCATTCTCTATTTAACATGGATATACTATGATATATATTTTCTAAAAAAATATTTTTAATGAGAATAAATGAAAATGGATACATTAGTGTATGTAAATATATTTCAAGTATGTTAATAATTTAATCTTATGAGATAAATGTATTAGTTTATTTTACAACCAATCACCATATTAGAATGGATTTTGGAATACATTACCATTTATTTCAACATTGAACTACAAATTGCATCAAACGGAAACATTACTATTTTTAATGGACATGATACATTTATGTTTTTAAAAGAAACTATTTCCATCATATAATATCCCACTCTTTATTAGGGTAACTATTTATAAATTATGAAATAATAAATATTTCATGGAGTATCACTCACAACTGTATGTCATAAGGATCTAATTTTTACCTTGATATTGTGGGAAAGTATAAAGGTGGTTTTAATTATTGATTTATGGTTTATTTATATTAATGATTCTAATATATATTAATAGTATGTTATGAATA
Source organism: Viscum album (assembly GCA_963277665.1). Lineage (NCBI taxonomy): Eukaryota > Viridiplantae > Streptophyta > Magnoliopsida > Santalales > Viscaceae > Viscum > Viscum album. The sequence continues at coordinate 1,499,097,160 of OY728122.1, read as the reverse complement.
TTAAAAAACAATAATATATTTTTTGTTCATGTTCTGTGGTTTTTATTTTGTTTTGGGTCAACATCATTGCATGGTTGAATTCTCATATAACAATAGCATTCACTCAAGATTTTTGATATTACATGATGATGAAAAATATTATAGTAAGTGTAGAATACGTAATTTATAGATTAATTTAAGATAAAAAATCAATTTTGATCTATTCTAATAAATAAGATATCTAATATTGTTACAGCTACTCAGAAACATATAAAGGTAGCACAATGTATGAGAAAATGTTTGATGATAATCGTTACGGAGTTCTAGAGATCAAAATCTCCAACAAGGTCTTCCTATGAATATCTAAATTAAATTTTTTTGTACTTTTAATGAGATAAAAACATAGAATAATATATTTTCATCCCATTTAGAGTAATTATCTCATAATGGCAATAGAGTATCATTTGGAACATCCACATAATTTGTCTCAAGTTTATGATGTGTTCAATGTATATATCATTAGGAAGAACATAAAAATCCATCAATTGTATTGATATAAATGGTAATAATTATATAAAATGGTTTCTATTATGGCGTATAATCGATATAAATTCTCCATTTTAGGTAAAAAGTCCTTTGAAACATGACCACTCACATGGTAAATTTTTTTAGATCAAAGAATGAATTAAATGAAGCTATATGGGAAACATAGGATGCAATAAGATAAATGTATACAATATTTATTATATCAGAGTGAAAAAAAATCACATAGTGAAATTATTATAAAGTGAAATAATGTAACAAACCATGATTTTATTCTATATATATCCTTAAATAAATTTTATTTCATTAATAGTTTTCTTTAAATGCAAGTCTGTGTTTAAATGATCGAATATAAAAATAATATTTTTTTAATATAAAAATTCCACGATATCCTTTAAAATTGGTAATATATGTAAGATTAATCAAATTACAAAAACTTATGTTTTATATAACATAAATTAATTGATAAATTTAGACTAAATTGTTATTAAAACCATTTTATGCTTAAAAATACATATTATTCAAAAATGGTCTATTCATTTTTCTGAAAAAATACTATACATAATTTATAAAATTTTAATAAAATTGAAAAGGGAAATTATATATAATTAGAGATATCTGAATTTAAAAATATATATAATGTTGATTTTTTTTATTTTTCATAATATAAATTCAGTATATAGGGAAGAGAGAAAATATTGATTTCTATTGATAACTATCATTTCATTTCTAGAATTTAGAAATTTCCATTTTTCTTTAAATAAATATCAAATAAAATTTATGAAACATATATTATGAATAGTCCAGTTATGTTTTTTTGAATCATTTTGAACCTTAATTTTTGGGTAATAAATATTTATTCCCAAGAGGGATTTTTATCAAATACCAATTTCATTAAATTTTTATGTATTATTTCAAAATAAAATTCTTCTCATTTTTATAAATTTAATTTTATAAAATCGATCACATTTTAATAGTCCTTATAATTAATATAATTATTTTTGTTAAACAGAAAATAATTTTGTTATGTATAGTCACCCTAGTAAATACTTATCACTAAATTAAAAAGGTTATAATTGTTTAAAACCCATGGGTTGAAAATTTTAAATCTCTCCAATTGCAACATGTTTCATATTTGATGAGAATTTTTTGACCATATATTTTTTGAAGAGTAAAAAAATTTAATACATAATGTAGAGTTTTTTAACCCTACTATTTCTTTTTTAAACAAAAGTAAAAAAAAATATTTTAAAAAAACTTTTTCTACTTTACATTTAATGGATTGGTTGTTTTATTACATTGAATTTTTTCTTTAAAAAAATTGTATAAAACTTCATTTTATTTTAATTAGACCATTGAAATTCAAGGAAATTAATTTATTATAATATATAATTTTTTAATAATTTCTAATCATAAATTGGGTAATTAAAAAAAATATTTTCCATTCATTTTGGTTTCTTATATAAAAACTAGTTTCTACCAAAAATATAAATTAAATATGAAAAAATTAACAATTATGGAGTCAACAATTAAGTTTTTATTCACCAAATACCCATTTTTTCATTATATAAATGACTTATCATTGTAAAATGTTTTGTTATCCCCATAACGAATAAAATTATTTTATACAGGTTTAACAAAAAGACAGTCTATAAAATGTATTAAAAACCAATCCAAATGTGATTATATGAGTTTATTTTATCCTTATAACAACATATATTTTTATTTTGTGTTCCATGGTTATGTAATACATGATTATGATACATAAATTATTCAATTTATTTTGAAATTCCATGGGATTCATCTACCCCACATATAAAACTAAACCCATAATTCTCTTCTTTACACCATTTGAATCCATATTGGTCAACCAAAACCTAGAATTTTCTATCAAAAAATAACATATACCTGATTTTGAGGTGTTTTTTCTTATAAAAATATAACTGTCCTTATTGTGTTATCATGTGGGTGCAATGAAGAAGAGTATATTTGAATGCGTACGATTTAAGAGAATGCATATGGTAAGGGAGTTTCGTTTTTGACCTCTTTTAATTGTGATTTTTTTCCTAAATTTGAATTAAGGATATTGTATGAACCTTATATATTAACACCCATTATTTATTCATATCCCCTAGATATTTATTGAATATTCATGTTTCAATATGCTTTTTTAATCTTAGGTATACAATTTTCCATATATATTTCTTGTAAAAGATAAGATTCTATGGTATTGTTCGATTGAAAAACCATTTTCATTGACAAACATTAAATTTTATATTTTTTTAAGAGATGTTTTTATGTAATAATAAAATATTTATAATGTAATTGTATCTAAATTTAAATTTATCAAAACATTTTAAAATTAATGACCATATAATTTCTTGAACAATGTAATTTTTACTGATTGTGTGTACAATATGGTTGAAATAATTATTCACTATGTATTTTAAATAGATTGTTATCTAGGATAAAATACATTGATTTTATTTTTAGTTTATTTTTTTAAGATAAAATCCATATTATTTATTCATTTGGTCTACGATTTCAATGATGGGATGTTTGCAAAACACATTTATTTTCCATTTGATATGAAATTATTATATAATGAATGATTTATTATATTGTTAAATTTATATGACAAAATTATATTATTATATGGTTGGGTAAATATATTTTCCCAATTTATTGGAAATAGAAATATATATATATATATATCATTATATTCTAATGATAAAACAATAGATTTCCATTAAATGATTTTTTCAAATATTGATGAAGAAGTATGATTGCTTCTAGCTATTCCCACTGGAATATGCACAAAATTGATTGTAAATTGATATTTTCACACTCATATGTGTGATTATTATCAAAATATAGTTATACCCAAAATACTTTTCAAATACATGATTACATTTATTTTGGTTCATTAGATTATGATATATTATTCGTATGACGATGTATACCTAATTTATGAATCTTGAATGATGGTAAACACTTTTACCCATTAATTGATCATACCTCTAGAAGTGAGTTCATATTGGTTGTTATGAAATATTATTATATCTATATGAACAATTTATTATATGATCATGAACATGAATATTTTATCATACCCTTGATTTTATTTTATTACTTAATGATTATTATCTCTCATGTTTTCCCATACTATGTATATTAAATGAATAATTATTTTTTTCCTTTCCCATGAATTAATGAATGGTTCAATGTCTGTTTTGTCTATAATTGTAAATGATTCAATAAACACAGTTGATATGATCACCATTTTACCTAAATAGTATGTTCATATATATGTTATCTAAATACACTACACAATTACGGTCCCTAGTATTGTATTATTGTGATATTTATTGAATATTATCTAATATAATGTGACAGTTGTGTATTAAAATAATGGGTCTCCCCATTTATGTTGTTGATATAATGAATATAATCTTCAGAGAACAACTAGACCAATTTATGGAAGTCTGTAAATATTATATTATCAAATATAATATTTGAATTTATGAGAATGAATATTATTTTAGTATTTTTGAATGGACCAGGAGAAATGAGATTCTATATAAAAAATTATCAAGTGTGACTTTTAGCAACATAAATTTCATTCATGTTTCTTTTAAAAAAACATGTGGATTTATATGTTTATCTTTGACATACACTTTATATTGAAGGTTTTCTTCTATTATATTATTTAATAGAGATATATAGTTTTCATTGATTATCTAGATACTAAATATTCATTGCGACATATTTCTAATGGATCACAAATCAATTAAATATGTAAACATATATAGTAGTGTGGTACCTCTTGAATGAAATGTTTGAAGATAATTTCAAGGACCTTAAGGGATTGATGGTTAAAAAACCTATGCTCACTCAACAATATAGTGGAGTATAGATTATAATATATATTAATATATCACCGATTATATTTGGATTTTCCCTTATGAATAATGACATGGTGGAATATTATATGACTTAAAATAATCAATGGTATATGACACAAAATACACATTTTATTATTTATAGCTAGTACTAATAATATTTACCATTAATATTTTGAAAATTTATTCATATGGTGAAAAGTGTTATAAATATTCAAGACATATGTTATATAATAAAATATTTACGTGGTAGGAGTTGAAGATACCACAAATGTAATTATTGAAGATGAATAAGTACCTGAATATTACATAAATTACCACCCAAGATGAATGTTTTTTTGAAAACTTCACTAATATGGAATGTCCTTATATCCATTACCATGATTATGACCATAATATAACCAATAGTCTTGTGTTTTATAATTATTGATCCGTGATTCATTTAGAATTGATAAAAATTATATCTTACGAAAATTTATTCTGATCAATATTTCCATTTGAGGATCAAATAGAAATTAAAGGATAAAAGGTTTGTACAAATTAATGTAATTAATATTATATAGTTCAAACATGTCATTAATGGAATTAAAATATTAAAGGAAAAAAATTATGTTTACCATTAAAACAATAATTGAAGAAGGATAAATTGATTGATTAGTCTATCTCATCAGTCTCTATCTATCATGTAAACAAAAGTATTCTAATTAGTTTCACGGTTCCACTAATAGAAATGTAAAATTTATACCTCTATTGATAACTGTTGGAAAAAATTATTATTGATTTATATTTTTTATCCACTGTGTTTTTAATGTATATATAGACATTTTGTAGATATATATAGAAACAGGTATCCACGATTACAGATAAAGGGAATGACGGTTGAAGCTTTGTGCCTTAGAAATTAAATTCTATTTCAATATATAATATTTGTTTCTAAAAATGAACAAAATAATTCACTACAATGACTATATTGACTAGTAGTTTATGCTGATATCCAAGGTCATAAATTCATGTGGAAGGAAAAAAAATATTCCCATTGGTTCTATGGAAAATTTCAATTGTGTCTAGTAAATTTCAATAAGAATATGTAAATACCATCCCATAAATTAACAGAATAACCTATCACTCCCCCTCCATGATTTCTCAAATACATTACCTATCATTTCATACTTATTCTCTTAATTCTAAAGAATGATCATTCGTATATATTTTTAAGGCTCTAATTTTCTATGATATCAATTAGACAATACTTTTGAAATTATTCACAACGTTTAATTTCAAATAAGTGATTTCTTGTTTATCATGTCACCCATAGACCATATTTTATTAATCATTGATTATATCTAAATTATGTAAAAAATTATTTTTTAGGTAATACTATAATTTTTGGTTCAGTTTGGCAACATGGAACCATTTCAACATATCAATCATTGATGAATTATTTTTTAAATTAAATTATTTTAATGAAAAGTTATTTTATATTAATTTTTTTTACTCTGATAATCCTAAATTTAATATCACTCAATAATATATTATATAAATAAATTATTCATTCTAATTAAATTTTCAAATTAATATCAATTTTTTTATTAACATCATAATGTATTCCTCAATACTTTTCATGATGTCACGTAAACCTTTCATTATATTTTTCATGAAAAAGATAAAAAATCTAGATAAAATCATTCACAATCAAAAATATGGGGAAATGTCCATTAATTTTTTAAGATACATGAAAATATTTTGAAGACATGTTCATAGATTTTACATAAGTATATTCATTATATCAAGGTATTTTGGTATACACATAGTATTTACTATGATTTTTTTATTTTTCATTATTTTACATCTAGGATATTTATTATCGAACATAAATAGTCAATCACATTATTATTAATCTTTATCTCATGAAATAATACAAATAGGTTATGTTTGATTCTAAATTATAAGCATTGTATATATTTATTTTCTATAATCACAATGAACATATAATTTCTTTAAATGGTTTTATTTAAATTATATATTAATATTCTATAAGTAACAATCGACTAAAAAATGTGGAACACTACAAACTATTTTTTAATGTAATAAACATATTGTTTTAGTTAGTGATATACATAACTCTATAAATTATATCTAAACCCATTCAATAATAATAGTTTTACCACATTCATCTATATTAATACTCAATGATCACTAGCCATATAATTTCTGTTATATTATTTTATATTAAATATGTAGCAAATTTTAATTTAGTAATATTTATAGTAATAAAAATATCATGTCGTAAAGTACATTTTCTAAAAATAATTAATGTTAATGTTGTTTTTGAAATGATTATTTTACAAACAATCTATATGTTAAATAAAATGATTCATTTACTAAAATCTAAAATATAGTTGGTCGAATAAATTATAACCTCTAAAAAAATACCATTGAACATATTGTGGGGACACATTTGGACATTTTAAATTTATATTATTGTATCATGGTACAAACTTTTTTTAAAAGGGAATATATAGAACCATAATAATTTTTGTGTGTATATAGAAAATATTTTTTGGTTTAATCATCAAATATGAACTATTAATTTAAATATTAATTTGATATTATTTATAAAGGACTAATATTTTCCATATCCTTTTAGTCGTGTTTTTTGTGTGTTTTGAGGATTAATGTAAGGGATGAATGATTAGAAGTGGTATAAATCTAAAATTTTATATGGTAATTGGTCCATACAATTTGATGAATTATATTTTGATATTATGAAATTTTTTATTGGTTATTAATGTATAACCAAGGTATAGAATTTAAAGATTTTCATGATGAGGTGTTTGGTGTCTTTGTAAATATTTATGTTATTATTTTTTGTAAAATAATATTGTGTTTTGGAGACTCCATGATCAAGATTCATATCAGTTCCAATATAATTATTCATTTAATCTTAGGAATAGGGTTACGAAATGTTGTTATCCTATGGTCACAATATCTACTTGATTTATGTCTGGTCTATAACTTGGACTCCAAAAGGTATGTCTGAATTTAATTCATTGTAGTGTTTAATAATTTTTTTGTATTTCTGTTTATATAAAATCATTGGGGATATGGCATGTTTACGGGGGTTTTTTGATACTTCTATTATATTATTAGATGGCTAAATTATTATGTCCCTTTATAAATTTTAAATTTTTATATTTATACTTGAAAGACACGGTGGCCCGAGGATCCCATTAAGAGACATTGTTTCCACATTGGTTATATTGATGCACTATTTTATAGAGACCATATCATGGTTATTGTAACACCCCAAGATTTTTTTTATAACTATTATTTTTAATTTATTTGATGTCTTGTGTTTTATGCTACACCAAGATTATCTTGCGCTATACGCAACACCGTCTTAGCTTGCAGTATACGCAACATTATTCTTTGATCGTATTATAAATAATTTCAAGTTCGTTTGAAGTTATTGTACACAACATTGAGTGTATATATATATATTCAATTTATAAATGCAATATGGTTGGATTCTATTATACACAACAACAATGGAATCTTGCACTACACACACCCCTAAATTGGCTTGCATTACACGCAATCGCGACCTTCCCTGATAGCTTGTGTTGTACGCAATACCGAGTTTCACTAAACAATGATATGTTTTACAAACTAGCTGTTATGAATAGTAATACCCACCTTTTGAAATTTCATTTTTCAAAATGGAATTCATTTTTGGATTCGGAATATCGAAATTAGCTTAGGGTGAATTTTTGGTATTTTTCTGAAAACTTTCAATTTTTGATGAATAGTGAAAACACTAGGTTACTATTTAAAAACCGACTTTTTATTTAAATAATTATTTATTTTATTTAAATTTATTTTTGGTCAAAACTGATACATAAAACCTATATAAGTTCAATTTAATTCATTGGAGTCATTTTATAATAATTGTTTATATATAAAAATTTTATTAAACTTTTCACCGACTTTTACCTACTTCTTAGGAGCTTTTTGCAAACTTACATAAAATATAATTTTACCACATATGTGAGTGGAATTTTGAAAATCCGAGAGACACTGTTAATATCAAGGACTAAAATGTGGTTCAATGAGATGAAAATAATTTTTAGTGAATAGTAACTTTTTACTTTTATTTCTCACGGTTAAAAGTAAATAGGGTAATTAAGGGTAAAATGATATTATTATTACCCTAACACATGTCCTCATTCTATTAGAAAAGTGTAATTCGACCAAAAACAACTTTAGAAATAAACTATGACCATTTAGGTCCATTGGATTAGATTAGGACATTTATTACTAATTTATTTAAATAAGGGTTAAAATAGTTAAAATCAATGTTTAATAACTAAATAATTTTTAATTTAGGGTTATACATAATATAAATTAGACTATAAATATTCATTAGAAATATAATAATATTTCCTACATAATTGTATTTTATTTATAATTTTTAGGCAATAAATATTTTAATTTATTTATGACACAATGATGATGTAGTAATTATCTTATTAATGAAATATTAACATAATTGATGTTATAAATACCCAAATAAATGTAATTTGATACTTTTTATGAATTACAATAATTTTATAGGTTAATATGACATGTTAGTATTGATTTAATTAACTTTTTTTGAACTAATAATGTTGTTATGATTTTCAAAAATATCAATTACCAAATAGAGTCAAAATTGACATAATATAGTTTTTAAAAAAAATTTATATTATTAATTGTTATTATATTCCTAAAAATCTAAGGTTCGGCCAATATACTTATATCATTATAGTGGTATCATCAGTAGACCACTTGGTGGTCATTTGGATGTATATGGTATGTTTATTTACTATATAATATAAAATTACAATGTGACATAGTAAAGGTCAATCTAATTAACTAAGAGTTAAAACTAAAATATAAGGTTAATATAATGACCCAATCCTATCTAAAATATATTGGTTGAGATTATTTCGACTCATCCCCACCTTAGCATTGAAATAAATCAATTTGGAGATATTAAAAACCAAATATGACTTTATTATAAAATAATATTTTAGGTTTTTCTAAGGTGCCCCTCTCCTCCCTTATAAAAAGGGCACCCCTTCCCTCTTCTCATCAAACCCTTTTGAGCCTTTAAGCTCGGCCAAACCATGACCATTTATCTTCTACACTTCCCTAGAAAAATTCCAGAGGTTCTGGTATTCTCAAAAGACCAACTCTACTTCCATAAGAGGAAGCTTAAAGGAGGTGCGTCGAAGAAGTGGTAATCTCTTCTTCTGATTCTCTCAAGTTTCTTTCTTCTTCAACTTCTTCTTCTATAGTTGTTTAATTATAAAGTAATAACATCAGTATTAATTATATAATGATATGTTATTATAAATATTAAACAACCCCATTTCACCTTCTATCCATCCTACGGAAAATTAAATCACCGCACGTGCGTACGTACGGAATACCGTCTCCACGCCGTGGTGTAATCTGTTTTCCCACCACCACCATACATAGATGGTTATAATGGTGTAAATAATAGCTAAATATGATTATTATAACATCATACCGATTCTATGATATTATATCATCCACCCCAATTCTATTAAATAAATATGGGAATGATATCATCGCTCGTGCGTACGTACGAATTACTGTCTCCACGACGCGATGAGATTCATTTTCTATTTTAACAATTCAAGAATGATTATAAAGAATATATAATAAGTAATCATCAAATATATGACATAATAATGCTACTAGAATTATATATATATATATATATATATATTTATGTATGTCATCTACTTAATACCATTAAATTCAATAAGGATAGGAAAACAACGTCCATGTGTATGTACGGCCTACCGTCTCCATGAACAGTGTATTTCATTTCATTCATCTATCTATTATATATATATACTGAATATATATGATATATAAATCATGATTTATATTTTTTAAGTACGTAAATACTGATATAAGTAATTGTAATATCAATAAAAACAAATCAAAACACATATGATAAATGAAACGATTTTACCCAAAACGCTAGTTACCATGGAATTTATAAAAGAATGGGTATTATAAAGTCATAATTGAACCATATATGTTATCATAACAATGAATATGATTATGTAATAAGTTAATAACTTTATTTAAATCATTATACAAGAGGTCCGGATACATACAAATCATATCAGACATAAGGTAAGGGACAACTATTCCAATCCCGTTCTTATCTGAGATTGTTATTCATAAGTATTTACTAGGGTTATTGTTAACATCCATGCCCATGTTTTATAAAAAAATCTTGAATTTTTAATGTCCTTTTTACCAATTTTTGAAATTTACCACATGATATGAATGTAATCTTACTTTTTTTACCACACGGGGAACTTTTTCACTTTTCCAACAAAAGTATGAGGAGAATGTTATTTTTAACTTATACGACGTGAAAATATTATTACGGTTTCATAATGCCTCATTTTCCTGAAACTTCCTCTACAATATTTCATGATTATTTTCAAAAAATCCCTTTTCTTTTAAAATTTCATGGCATTTTGTCAATAGAAAATTATTTTGAAGAAGAAAGGATATTTTCCTCAATATTTCATTACAGGTTTTTTATCAAAACTATTTTCCATCTCAAATGAAATTATTTAATATGTTTATATTTCAAGTATAATCTCTCTATGATTTACACGGTTTCAATTTTCTTATGATGAAATGATATCCATTTTTTTAATATGGATTATGTTATGATGGCATGATGTTTAAGAATCTCATTCTATTACATGGGTTATGCTATAGTGTATGATTTATGATTTTGTGGCACAAAAAAGAATGATTTCATTATGAGATGGGTGGGACCCATATCTACCTCCAATTAATTGGGTAATGATTTATATCTCATGAGATATACATGGCTGGAATGATATGTTAATCTGGTTCGGTAATATAGGACTGGAGCGAGAAGTGAACTCGATTCAGAAAGGGACTTTGTAAACTAAGATGGTCTTGCCAGAAATGCCTTGGCCACTATGGAAATCATATCATGTGCTTAATGGTTTCGACAATCACATGTTTTATTCTCATGCTATATTATCATAATTGATGTTCCCTTATGATATATGCCTTACGTACTTCAAAGATTCATGTCTTTGCTCAAGATTTTGATTTTTAATTTTTATGTTCAAGTATTTGCATTAAAATGTTTATGGATTGTTTTATGTTCTCTATGATTTCCCTTACTGAGCATTTCAGCTAACACTTTTTATGTTTTCCTTTCCCCACCATATAATGAATGGTTTTAGGTAAGAAAACCAATGGTGAATATCTTTATGGGAGATGTTGATGATCTTTCACCATGATTAGAATATTACGTTCTGAGTTTCCAAAGACACTAAACTAATACGGTCTTTGGGCATCTGTTTTTGTTATGTATTAAGTATTCCTCAAAATTAATGTAATTTCCATGTCCTTCAAGATTTGGTTCTCTATAGTTGGTATCAGAGCGAAGGTTTAGTTAACCTTACGAAACAATGATGCGAAAACTTTAGTGAGATTCCTAGAGATATTTCTATGGTATCTCTAGGGATGTCCCTAAGGTCAAGAATAAGTATTGGTTATAGTCCAAGAATTATGGTAAAGATATTATAATTTAACATATGATGTTTTATATTGAAGGTAATCCCCCTTGATTATGATTTTGGCCTCTCAGACTATTCTTTTTGGGTTTTAGAAATTGGCGGGAAATAGGAAGATTCCTGATAATGAAGGATATTCTAGACAATGGAATGATATTATTCAAGGGAAACCAAATGAAATTGGATATGGAGGTATACATATTGTTATTATGCCTAATCATCAATCTCATAATATGTTCAATAATCTCAAATTTGGTAAGTTTCCCGACTCAGCTAATAAGAGAAAGATGGACTTTCATGATGATCGTACAGGAAAGAAAGTTAAATTTATCTCATGTAAATCATGTGGGAAGAGGCATCAAGGAGAATGTTTCAGAGGTACTGGAAGATGCTTTGGGTGTGGAAAAGAAGGACACAAATCCAGTAAGTGCAAAGGAATAGGTTCAGTTAACACCATGGAGAAGGTTAATGGTATTGATACGACATCAACAGTGATTATATGATTTAAATGTGGAATGTATGGGAATTATGAAAACCAATTCCCTAAGGGAAAATCTCATGAAGAGAATCAGCATGGTCATATGGGTACTATTTATGTGGATGATGATGAAGAGACTACAAATGATATATGAGATGAACGAAATGATGATGCTTTGTTAGTGGTTTAAATATTTAGTGGAATGATTTTATGTTTATCAAGAATAATGTATGGTACTACGGAATAAAGAATCATATAAGGATTATTACACTATTGTTTTTCCTATGTATTTTATAGTATATGTTGAATGGTGCCAGTATCCATGAAAGGTTAATCGAATATTTTTGGAAAGTAGATGATATGCGTATAATGAAGGGATAAAGAGAAAATAACATGTATGATAGTATTCATGAGCTCATGACTGGTATAAGGACAAAGTGATATCATGGTCTGAGTATATCGAAATTTTGGGATTTTGGTATGTAGAAAGAGTTAACATTTGACAACATTCATGTTTTCAAGATGGTTTTATGGGTATTGATTTTTCAATAGAATACATGATTAAGGTATTCACGTGTTTAGAATGTCACCAACAAGATATATCGTATGATAAATGATGGTATTCAATTGCCCGAAAAATGAAATTTCTAGTAATCGTTTTCATTATACTATGATCTTGGATATAAGAATTTTGGATAAGCCTAAATATTGGAATGGATTATGTTGGACATAAATTTGTATAGTCAAAGGCTAATTTTTTTCCAATATTATTGATGGGATGTTATAGTAATGTAGTTTTAGAAAAAGCACAACATGCAAGTTGGGGGACAACCCATCGCGTCAGACAAGGTTGTAGGAACAGAACCCACAACAAAAGTATGACATGCCTTTATCGCCTAACACTAGCCTACAGGATGTCCCTTGTTAGTAGAAACAAGTTTTATTTTATTAAGAAGGATGATAGATGATGTATAAGTTCATTTTCGAACCATATCTGATTAATCTCACCATAGATGGACTTATGTATATAACTTTTTCTAAATTGTGTTTGAGACAGATGGAATGACCTATCATTCTATCACATGATCTACTAACACTTCAAGGAAGACAAATTCAACTTAATTTCCTTAAGAGATGAAGTGGAAATTGTTCAAGGCACAAACAATAGTAAGATTGTACCAAAAATCAAGTAAGTATTTCTTTTAATTCAACAATTCTTAAACATTAGGGAAATGATCTTGAATACAAAATATTTTGTCATGTTTACCTTATATCCGTTGAATCATAGGGTACCATAGATTATCACAAATTTATGGCTTTGTGATTGTTTTCTTTTTCATAGTCATGTTCTCTACCACTCTCAATCAGTACATGAAGGTTAGATTTTTCTTCCGTATCCATATTTCCACCAATGTTCTCCTATGTGGAAACCCAGTGATGAGTTAATATGGGTAAACATTACATTGCTAACTTTCCTTTTTAAAATGAAGTTGTGGTATTCCTTTTTACGATGTGGGTTTCTATTTAAACTTTCAATTAGTAAACCATTTATAACCCCGAAAAATTTCAAGGGAGAAATTCATTTTAAGGGGGGTAGAATGTAGCACCCCAAAATTTAATGATAAGTATTCCTTTTAATTTATTTTAAGTCTTGTGTTTTATTCTACACCAAGATTATCTTGTGCTATACGCAACACTGTTTTAGCTTGCAGTATACGCAACATTATTTTTGGATCGTGTTACACACAATTTCAAGTTGGTTTGAAGTTATTTTATGCAATATTGAGTGTATATATATATATATTCAATGTATACATTCAATATGGACGGATTATATTATATGAAACAACAATGGAATCTTTCACTACATGAAAACCTGACTTGGCTTGCATTACCCGCAATCACGACCTTCCCTGATAGTGTGTGTTGTATGCAATACTGAGTTTCACTAAACAATGATATGTTATATCAACTAGCAGTTATGAATATTAATACCCACTTTTTGAAATTTTATTTTTCAAAATGGAATTCATTTTTGGATTCAGAATATCGAAATTATCCTAGGGTGAATGTTTGGTATTTTTCTGAAAACATTAAATTTTTGATGAATAGTGAAAACACTAGGTTTCTATTTAAAACCCGTCTTTTTATTTAAATAATTATTTATTTTATTCAAATTTATTTTAGGTCAAAATTGATACATAATACCTATATAAGTTCAATGTAATTCATTGGATTCATTTTATAATAATTTTCGACATAAAAAAATTGTATTGAACTTTTCAACGTCTTTTACCTACCTCCTAGGAGCTTTTTGGAAACGTACATAAAACTTAATTTTACTGCTTTTGTGAGTGTAATTTATAAAATCTGAGAGAGAATTTAAATTTTAAGGACTAAAATGTGGTTCAATGAGATGAATTTTTTTTGGGTAATAGTAACTTTTTACTTTTATTTACCATGGTTAAAAGTAAATAGGATAATTAAAGGTAAAAATGATATTATTATTACCCTAAATCATCTCATAATTCTATTGGATAAGTTTAATTCGACAAATAACAACCTTAGGAATAATATATGACCATTTCGGTCCACTTGGATTAGATTAGGACATTTATTACTAATTTATTTAATGAAGGGTTAAAATAGTTAATATCAATGTTTAATAACTAAATCATTTTTAATATAGGGTTATACATAATATAAATTCGACTATAAATATTCATTATAAATATAAACATATTTCCTACATAATTTTATTTTATTTATAATTTTTAGACCTTAAATAATTTAATTTATTTATGACACAATGATGATGCAGTAATTATCTTATTAATGAAATATTTTGCATAATTGATGTTATAAATACCCAAATAAATGTAATTTGAGACTTTTTATGAATTACACTAATTTTATAGGTTAATATGACATGTTAGTATTGATCTAATTAACTTTTTTCTAACAAATCATGATGATATGATTATCAAAAAAATCAATTACCGAATAGTGTCAAAATTGACATAAAATAGTTTTTAAAACAAATATTATATTATTAATTGTTATTATATTCCTAAAAATCTATGGTTCGTCCAAGATACTTATATCATGATATTTGTATCAGTAATGGACCACTTGGGGGTCTCTTGGATCTATATGGTATGTTTATTAAATATATAATATAAAAATAAAAAGTCACATGGTAAATGTCAATCTAATTAACTAAGAGTTAAAACTAAAATATAAGGTTAATACAATGACCCAAAACTATATAAAATATATTGGTTGAGATGATTTTAACCCATCCCCACCTTATCTTCTAAATAAACCAATTTGGAGATATTAATAACAGAATATGACTTTATTACAAAATATTATTTTATGTTTTCCTATGGTGCCCCTCTCCTCCCTTATAAAAAAGGCACCCCTTCCCTCTTCTCGTCACACCCTTTTGAGCCTTGAAGTTCGGACAACCCCTGCACATTTATCTTCTAAACTTTCCTAGAAACATTTTTGGAGGTTCTAGTATTCTCTAAATACCAACTCTACTTCCTTAATTAGAAACTCAATGGAGGTGCGTCGAAGAAGAGGTATTCTATTATTCCGATTCTCTCAAGTTTCATTCTTCTTCAACTTCTTCTTCTTTATTTGTTTCATTATAAAGTAAAAACATCATTATTAATTATATAATGATATGTTATTATAAATATGAGACAATCCCATTTAATATTCTATCCATCCTATGTAAAACGAAAACACCGAGCGTGCGTACGTACGGAATACCGTCTCCATGTCATGGTGTAATCTGTTTTTCCACCACCACCTTACTTGGATGGGTATAATGGTGTAAAGAATATCTATATATTATTATTATAACATCATACTGATTATATGATATTATATCATCCACTCCAATTGCATTCAATAAATATGGGAATGATATCTTCGCTCGTGCATACGTACAGATTTCCTTCTCCACGACGCGATGAGATTCATTTTCCATGTTAACAATTCAAGAAAGATTATAAAGTATATATAATAAGTAATCATGAAATATATGACATAATAATGCTACTGGTTTTATGTATATATATATATATATATTCATGTATGTATGTATTTCATCTACTTAATTACAATCAAGACAATAAGGAAAGGAAAACAGCGTTCATGCGTACGTATGACCTACCGTCTCCATGAACAGTGTATTTAATTTCATTCATCTATCTATTATATATATATATACTGAATATATATGATATATAAATAATGATTTACATTTTTGAGGTAATTAAATCATTATATTAGTTATAATAATATCAAGAACAATAAATAAAAACACGTATGATAAATGAAACGATTTTACCCAAAACGCTGCTTTAACATGGAATTTATAAAATAATGGGTATTATAAAGTCATAATTGAACCATATATGATATCATAACAATGAATATGATTCTGTAATCAGTCAATAACAATATTTAAATCATTATACAGGAGATCCGGATACATACGAAGCATATCAGACATAATGTAAGTGACAACTCTTCCAATCTCATTCTTATCCGAGATTGTTATTCGTAAGTATTTACTGGGGTTATTGTTATCATTCATGCCCATGTTTTCTAAAAAAAATTCTTGTATTTTTAACTTCCTTTTTACCAATTTTTCAAATTTACCTCATCATATGAAAGGAATCTTACTTTTTTTTAACAGACGGGGAACTTTTTGACTTTTCTGACAAAAGTACGAGGAGAATGTTATTTTTAACTTATACAGCGTGAACGGATTTTTACGGTTTCATAACGCCTCATTTTCATGAATCATACTCTACCAGATTGCATTATTATATTCAACAAAACCATTTTCATTCAAAATTTCATGGAATTTTGTGAAAGTAAAATGATTTTGAAGAAGAAAGGATATTTTCCCCAAGAATTCATTTCAAGTGTTTTTTCAAAAAAAATTCCATCTAAAATGACATTATTTAATATGTTTATGTTTCAAGTATAATGTCTCTATTATTTACATGGTTTAACTTTTCTTATGATGTAATGATATCCATTTGTTTTATATCGATTATGTTATGATGGCATGATGTTTAAGAATCTCATTCTATTACATGGGTTATGCTATGATGTATGATTTATGATTTGGTGGCACACAAAAGAATGATTTCATTATGAGATGGGTGGGACCTATATCTCCCCCCAATTAATTGGTTGATGATTTATATCACATGAAATAGACTTGGATGGAATGGTAAGTTAATTTGGTTCATTAATACAGGACTGGAATGAGGATTGAACTCGATTCAGAAAGGGTCTTTGTCCACTAAGATGGTCTTGACAGAAATGCCTTGGCTACTATGGAAATACTATCATGTGCTTAATGGTTTCCACAATCACATGTTTTATTCCAATGATATTTTATCATGATTGATGTTCCCTTGTGATATATGCCTTACTTACTTCCAAGATTCATGTCTTTTCTCAAGATTTTGATGTTTAGATTTTATGTTAATGTTTTTTCTTTCAAATGTTTATGGATTGTTTTATGTTCCCTATGATTTCCCTTACTGAGCATTTGAGCTCATACTTTTTATGTTTTCCTTCCCCAATAATATAATGAAATGTTTTAGGTAAGAAAACCAAAGGTGAATATCTTTATGGGAGATGTTGAAGATCTTTCACCATGATTAGAATATTACGTTCTGAGTTTCCAAAGACACTAAACTAATACGGTCTTTGGGCGTCTGTTTTTGTTATGTATTAAGTATTCCTCAAAAATAATTTAATTTCCATGTAGGTAAATCTTTGGGTCTTTAAAGTTATATGATGAGAGTTATTCTTTTTTCCATTGGGTATATGGTCCCCTTTTTTATCACCATAGTGTGTTTCTTTTTACCTAGCTTTTTATTGGGCTTTTAAATTTTTTGATTGGGAATTAGTAGTGGGGATGAGATCAATATGTATCACGAGTTCATCATTTGAGAGGTGGTGTGGTTATTAGTGAGTATTAATATGTTTATTTTTAGAGATTAGAAACACTTATAATGCTCTATTTTATGCATTACGTATCCATACATTATGTCATTATGTGATGTTATCCTTCTTAATAATCATTTTTAAATTATTGAATCAACTTATGCAATACAATAACTAGATTCAATATTTATTCAAATTTTTATTGTGATTACATGATGTGATTCTAAATACATGATATCTCCTGAAAATTTATAGATTTCATAGTATATATTTAGTTTTGAATTTTTGTAGAAAGAATGCTAATTTTAAAAATTGATTAAAAAACTTAAATCTAGTAGTGATGATGTGGTTACTGAAATTTTCATGAAACTTTTATTAGAAGACACTCTTAAAATAAGATGAATATAATTTTCATCACTCAAGAATATTTGGGGTTTATTTTTATCTATAGTTAGAACATGATAATAACTTGTCTATTATCAAAACATATGAATAATTAATTGGATAATTTCCTGGTATAAATAAATTATATTTTTGGAAATAAACATTTAGGTATACTAAAAAAAATTATTAAATGAATTTTTACGTGGTTTTATTGGCATTGTTTAACCTTAACTATTTTTTTACTACAACTACTTTTGTTAAATTTATATAAGATTTAGGATTTTATAACATTTATTTGATTAAGTAGGAATCCTATTATCATTGGGATATTTGTAATGGGGGGAGGTTACATGTTGTAAGTATAGATTACTTAATTCCTAACCATTATGATAAGATCAATCCGGGAGTAAATATAATATTTTTACAAAATTGATTTATAAGTTTCAATGTTATTGTTTAAGGTTTATTGGTTTGTATAAATGGTTGAGTTGATTGTAGGTCTTTCTAATCATGCACATATTTTATTATTATAGATGGTTTACATAATATTTTGTGGTCAGTGGTTCCAAATCCATCAATTATTTGGTATATCTAGTACGAGATCATTTTACAAAGTGTTACATTGATTTTGAGTTGAAAAAATCCATGGTTTTTGAATTATATATCGATTTATAATGAAATCATGGGACAAGGGTTTATGATGATTATTGAGTGAATGAAATATTAAATTGCTACCATGGGATGGTAAGACTAATTCTCTAAGAAAAGGTGTTTAGAATCATGAATATATAAATATAATTTCTAATGAAAAATTTCATTGGATGAGTGAATTTATGAGAATATAATTTTAAATTAGACTAAATAATGAATGGTAATTATATTGTTAAAATGTTCTGATTTCCATAGTGTTTAATATTGATTCATGTGTTCTAAAGTGATACGGATTTCCATGTCTATAACAATGCTAGTCAGGATTCATATTAGATTATAAATAACGTTGACTCTAATCCTATATAGTTTCCCCTTGTTTTGTTATGTCATATACTATTATTTATATATATTCTCATACACTCCCCAATATGAGTCAGGTGGGTAGTTAATTCCACATTTTTTTAGTATAGTGTTTTCTAACCACATCTGTATTGGTGATGGAATATATTTCTTACTTATCCCTTTTCCTTTTTATCCCATTGGTATATCATGATTTTCCAACATAATATATATTTATAATCGTAATTTATATTTAACTAGTCTAAATATGTGGGGATATCTCTTGGATTTTATATACATGAATATCTACCATGTTGTTTATTGAATTTATAGTATAAACTGTTATTGTTACAATAATGATTATAGTATCATACATGTGGACATTTATGGAATTTTATAGTTTTTGGTATAGTGCTAGATATATGGGATACAATTGAATTTTTACTCACCAATGATTGACATGAGAATGTTATGATGTGTGATTCTCTAACATAATATTCCCTTAATTCTATTTGCGGAGTCAGACCACCTCATTACCTCATGTTATCCTCCCCAAACGGAATGGGATAGAAACCATCAGTGTGTGTCTACTATTTTAAAATACGAAGGCTGTACTCTTTAACAATATTATATCCTGATTAATAATATAATCAAATGGTAAATCAACCTAAATAAATAATACAAAGGGACAAGAATAAGCATTAGAAAATAATAAACCAGGTGAATCATAACATAAAAATATATTGTATACAAAATACAAAAAGAATTATTACAGTAAAGTACCAATATACCAAAAATAATAAATTTTTTTGAACATTATCTATGGTCCTAATCCTTGGTAAAAATCTCATTCTCTAACATGACAATGTATGCATGAAAAAATACTAGGTCTATATATTAAATGTGAAATTAATACTTTTACTATCATATAGGGTACTCTGGTTCCATTGAGATCCAGGCACAATGTGAGTTTGACGCAATAGGCCACCACAAATAGTGTTTAAATCAATAAATATTCCATAAAATTGTCTATATAAATAATAAACGATCAATCATTTATTCTGGTAACATAATAATAAAGATTCAATTTTAAATAGTTGATAATTAACCATTTCATCATTTATGTTTCATTGTGTAAAAAAACATCCCAATATTTCTATTTTCATGTAAGATGCATAATCCATATCATAAATATTTCATATACATATATTAAAATAGGAAAATAGAAAAAATTAACTATGTACCATGTGCATCGTTCCATGTAACCATTGCATGTATATACATCATGAGGCTATGGAATCAGTATTAAATCATTGACCATTACAAACATATGATTAGAGAAACTGATTATGACAGGCTATTATTTGAAAACCATCATTGGTCCCTAGATTACTAGAATATCCTATCCCATAAATGAGGATTCAAAGTCCAAAACTCTAGTCATAAAATTCATTATTGGGGCATAAATCATTAATTTAGCAGGTCACATGGGATTATATACTCAATCAAATAAAGAAATCATACTATTTACCATAAGTAAATTCTATATTCACCATTAATCACATTTACACATATATAAATTCCTTTACAAATGTCCATGTTGACACTTAAAACCAAACCATGTTATATATAAAACACCACCATTTTCATATGAGATAAATAATGAAAACGTATAAATCATTTATAAATCATCTCGATGTCGCCATTTAAAATATGTGTCTTTCTCATTGAAATCTAAACAATTATCCATGTAATTCATTTCCATTTCCAATCATTTAAAACGATCAATTCAAATAATTTACACCAAAAGTGGGAACACACCCTTCTTTCCAATATTTAGTTGAAATGTATTTTGATAAAACCCAACTAATCACATTAAGGTTGATCACTCCTTTTAAAACAATACAAGCTTTCAAAATTATATTTTCACCAATGAAAATAATTCTTGATTCATAACCAATAAAACATTAATCAAAACATTTATGTGGGGTTTAATGGGGGATAATTAATTTGAAGAAAAAAATAAAAAACAAGAAGGAAAATGGGAATTTCCCTATTTTCTCAAGCTATATAGTTTTGATAACTGTTTGGACAAACCATGTTCCAAATAGTTGAATCCCTCTCTCTAAGATAGAGCAATATAGAATGGACTAGGTTTCCACCCACATGGTTTGGAAACCCATAATGTGGAAGTGTGCTCTCTGATATATAAGGGGGTAGTGTACAAACGTATCCTAGGAAAGCCTTCATCATTTCCCTAGACATGAAATCACCTGATACATTTCACATGGTTTGTGAATATGTTATCTAATATCCACAATCCAATAATTTTCCCAACATTAATTTTCCTAATTTTTCTTATTTTATGTTCCCTGAACCCCTGGAACACCCTTTAGACCCATCGAACTCCATGTAAACATTCCATAAAAAATATTCATTATGTGCCTATTCTTATCATAGTTATATGTTCTTTCATCCTCCCCACCATATAATTTATAATCTTCAAGAAGAAATACCAATCATTACCGTGTATTTGAAATAATGTTATTGGGTCAAGGGGCCACAAATCATGCTCTCTATCCCATGATCCATCATAATCATGGACATGTTTTTACAACACTCAGGTAAAATAAACATTCTTAACTAAAATAATTTACCCCTGGGATTACAAAAAATTATCTCGATGATCTGCCACATAAAAATCATTTTCGACATAATATCATTAAAAAAAACCCATTATCTATATGAAGTAAAGAAGAGAAATACCACTGAAACTGTGGAACTAGAAACCATGAAGAATATACTAAAAAATCCCAAGAGAGATAATCGGTACACATTTGGTCCTATTCATTAAAAAAACACATACATATCATTGTGTATTATTAAAACCATCTTCTCAAATGAACCGGATAGTGATCCAAACTAGGTTTCACCTGGAGGAATATACAATTTCCACCACCATTACTGACGTACAGTAGTCTAAAATTCACATCCATGAGGCCTCATTCTAACTTCAAACAGCCAAAACCAGACTAAATCAAATCCTTCATCCAATGTTACTCAACCGATTGAATCATGAGAGAATTGCCATTTCTAAAACTGATGATAATATTGATTTTAATCCTTCCAATACAAGATGTAACACCAATCAGGTCTGAAACTAAAAAATGATTCACTATGGTTATCCCCATAACATTATTGATATCAAAACTACCAACTTCCTCGGTGTTTTACTCCATCTATCAGAAAATAAAACTAGAAACCCATATATAACATATATGTAATGCCCATAGAATTTCCCAACTAACCATTACAACGAACCCATGAAATCATTAATATAAATTAGAAGATATCCATGCCACTGAAACAAAAAATAACATAACCACATACATCATTAACACTAATAATGGTTTACGTAGCTTTCCTTGAAGATCGTGTTCATTCAAGAAATGCACTTTCAATTTAACAATTTCAAATTAAGGTTGTCTAAAAAATATCATAATCATTCCAAAACCCTGATGATTGGATAAATCCCCTACCAACTGATCTTGAAACACCCAACTTTCCATAGTTGTCAGGTTACCACATCAACAGGCCATTGTGCCTTCTCTTATACAGAATACCACCACTATCCGAACGCACCTACTTGTGTTGATACTCATCTCTCGGTATCCATATAGTAACCAACCCCATTTCCCACAATCCTTCAGTGGGCCTCAACACACTAATATACACATCTAAGATGTAAACACAGAGATTGATTTTAAAACCACCCAGTCACTATATCCAACACTATAATCCCTAAACCAACACATCTAAGGACAACCTAGACATATAGGGGAATCCAATAATGTACCTCATAGGTTCCTCGTTGGATTTATGACTCCACCATGTCCATCCAACAGTAATCCACACAAATTTATGAATGACAAGTGATTCACCACATTAGAAGTGTCATTAATACGACCTCAGTAAAAAAACTCCAACCACCATGGTCTACAATATAACACTAAAAACCATATACATAGAGGTCTCGACTCATCCTTTTCTCAAGTAACAGTATAATATGACAACCCTGACCTACCCCTATCTTCTTTTGAGAACAGCGATGGTATTATACAACACCTGGTCTATCACGAAGGCCCTATTCATATCCAAACAATGGTACACCTCGATCCAAATGGCTTTCCTCACACTTCTCTATAATGAAACCACTAAGAGGATCTTCATCTGACCAACATAAAAACAATGTAGTTATTTGAAATTACAAAATTTATCTCTTAATGTACACAATAATGATGTCATGATATTGGTAATAATTTTCTGGTGTTATAATAACATAAATATGTTATTTATGTATACCACCACAACTAATCCATCTACGATATCAAATACCATTGTAGGCACACTATAACACACTAGTAATTACTGATATTTCGTTATAGAAAACATTTTATCAACACCAAGAAAGTCCATCTAAAATTGTATTAATTAGACATGACACACAATTAAATCTTGTATCATTACCAAGAAGACATGCACAAATGTTTCGTATGGTATTGCCATCACACTGACACTCAATATCTTCTACTATGATATAGATAACTCCGAAATAACATTACCAAAACATATAGCCAATCTATAGAAAAAATTATCACATGTCACATGTGCTTCCAACCTTGATCAAATAGAAATGAAATGCACTTATGGAAATAAACATGTTCACCAACCAAAATAAAATCATTCATTTCATGAATGTTACCACCTATATGTCTCACCATAAATATCTTGGTAATACCCTTTCTTTTTGTCACTCACTGAATCTAACTCCAAATCCTACAATATGAAAACCATTATATTTAGGAATAATTTTTGTGTACACCACTATCTGTGCCTCCTAGTCAATTTTACTCACCATACTCGCACAATTTTCAATACTCCCATTCAATAACCCAATATTCACCACAATTCTGGTCCAACAATATGACCATTTTCATTAAAAAAATCATTCAAAAACTAGAAATCATTATCCATGTTCTATCCCTCCCCATATCATCATCCATGACAAATAATTATTCTTGCATCAATAGTATCAAAAGCACAGTACCAAGATCCTAAATGATATGGCGTCCACAAAAATCACCGGTATATCCAATCATAATCACTTAAGTGATTACCATAGAAATAAAACAAGGAATAACCTTTATATTTTACCAAAACTATATAAGAACTACAATGAACCAATTTTACATATGAATATTTCTCACATTCTTCACATTCCCAATCACATATCATGTCATTTTTACCTCCCTTGAGGATACACTCAATTACTCAAAACCACTTGCACATGTCCACAACTCAATTTTCATCTCCAAAACTTGTGAATTTATCTCTAATTCACCATAGTCTAACCAAAACTATGCAAAACCACATGTGTTTCAGAATATATGTGAAAACAATTCACCTATGTCATACACACCCGAAGAAACTCACATCACTACAATCCCCTATCGAAGGTCTACCGTAATATTTAAATGACACCAACCTCCTAAAAAATAGTATGTTCTAGAAAAGTTCTCTGGATCTCCCTCTAATCCATAAACATCATATATATTTTCATTGAACCCACACTCTTAGATTCAATGATAATATCGATATAATTACATTTTTGGTATTGATGATGAATGTTGTGGCCTAATTTGTTACATCTCAACCATTAAAAGTTAAAAAGACAATTATAACTTATATACTAAAGAACCATTTATGTTTAGAGATTATGTGAATTAATAAAAAGTAACATATAATTAAATCAAATGATATTAAAATGGAAATTATTCCTAATAACCCTTATTTTCTATTTACCATTAATAAATCATGATCACCCAAATTAAATCACTTCTTGACAAAACTGTTTCAAAATCGTCAATTACCACCACTGCAAAAGGAAATAAAAGAAGTGGACCTCTGTCTCTCTATTAGAGAAAACCAATGAAATAATAAATGAATGTAATCAATGAACATAATAAGAGCATAATGTATGATTATAAAAAAATTGATGAATTGAAACATAAATGATCTCCAAGACCTCAAGACTGGGACCATAAAACATTATTAAATGTTAATTTAATGTGTAATTAAAATTCATAATCATGAGACTTGTGATATCAATATAGATCCTTTTAAACATTATAAAATCATTAAATTATATTAAAATAATATTTTTTTAACATATCATATCTCTTTCATAAATCCATTTAATACCCCTTTCAAAAAAAATTTGAATTAAAATAGAAAACACACAATGTTACCATACCAAGTGCATTATAGATCTATAATTGGGATAAATGACTAAATAAGTTATATCAAGATCACCATATACATTTTGAAATAATAGAGATAAATCCTTCGAATATGTTAGATTTGTCTCATGACTAATTGATAATAGGGAAAAATAATTCATATAAGTTTTATTGAGCTCACCTATTTCACATAATTCCCATGTTACATATTAGGAATGAATCACATTCATCATAAAATTCATAAAAATAATAACCATTAATTTATTACCTTATAATACCATAGGGAAAATGAGTTAGTTTCAATCCCTTTTGAACACATATAAATTATGAAAAATAATCAATTTCCATAAAAATCTCATTGAAACATGATAAACCCAATGGCAAAAAATGATTCCTAAAAAAATATCGTTAGTACAAGAGTAACCAACTGAAATAAAATGGGATAAAAAAAATATATATGAATCAAGAATAATCATTGGAAATGAATAGGTATCCATAAAAGTAACATTTGTATATGATTAACCCCTGTAATGGAATTTGGTTCTATAAAAATATCTTTGAGACATGATGAAACAATATAAATGAAATGGCTTCCCTAAGAATCTATTTGAAACATTTTTAACACTTTTAAAAGTATTAGGTCATATATAAATCATTTCAAAATAATTATAATACATCTAAATATTGAATAAGGAAGTAGTAAATCAAATATATCCTAGTTTTAGATAATTAACCACATGAATTGTTTAAAATGAAGAATTAATATATCTGTTTAATATCCGCAGAAACATTTTTATGGGAAATACCAATTACTAATTCCAAAAAAACACATAACACATTAAAACATTTGAATTATATTCCCATTATGGATTATCATTAAATAAAAAATAATATATTAGGAGAGTAATTTATGTTCATGATATAATATGTCAAATGTATTTTTAAACACCACAAAATAGAAACTAGTGGTTTATATTGAATAAATCACTCAAAATAATAGTTATACTAGAAATAACCTTATAAATATAGTAAATTCTGAATCAGAAGATTGAAATTAATAATAATCAATTGAAAAATATAATTTCCCTTTAAAAAAATAATAATTTTTGTTATAAAATATAATAATTGGTAGTTTAATCCCCAAAAATTTATATGTGGTGAATATGAAAATAGTATCATTAATAAAATATGTGAGATACAAATCAATTACATTGAGTTGATTTATCATGATAATCAGAAATATTATTTTATATTAAATTTAATGTAATATTTTAATTTTACTAATTACCTTAACTATGTTAACTTTTATTTTTATTTATTTTATGAACATGTTTTATACAATTACAAAAAAAAATAATGATAATATTCATTTTATATGTCAAAAATGACCATGATTAGACCACTATGGTCAATGAGGTAATTATTTAATCATATATAGATTAATAAAACTCAGATAATAATACCAATTTTCAATATATTATACTTTTAAAATCATACATTAATAATGGTTATGAAATATTAACCTTTGTTACGATTATGGTGAAGTTAGGTCATACATACAAATGAGTAGCATTCCCATTTGTCAATAATTATTATGAAGGAAACAATGTATTGTTTATATTCCAACAATTAATATTATATAATTAATATAAAAATATTTAATTATATGTACTTATGGATTTTATTATTTTGTTGTGCTGGTTAAAATTTAAAAATCAAATTGCATAAATGTGGTGGTAGTCCACACAATCCTGAACGGAATTATCAGTTCATTAATGTGTGAAATAGAAATAATAAAGTGATATGTTGTATTATTTGATATATAATTATGTAATTAATAAAATGAATATTTCATATATGTTATTTTTTCAGACCCATCCATAATATATTCAATGTAATGAGTGAACGAATCAATGTCCTTTGAGAAGAATGTTGTCCACGCCTCTATGAATGATGTGATCCTATTCCGAAAAAATTGAATAATAAAGGTATGTTTTATGAAATAGTTAAATATTAATAAATAAATCATAAAAATTTATATTTCATATAAAAATAGTATTCCAATCATTATTCAAAACTATGAAGGGATAATTTATCAATTAACGGCATTAGTTCACAAGGAGGTAGTTTACTATACATAAGAATGGTGATTATGTATTCTAGTTGATGGAACGGTGTGAAAATATTTAACATAACATTAAAATAACAACAAATTTGTATATTAATGATATTAATTTCATATATAATTATGAAATAAAAAAATTGAAGAGTGGATAATGAAATAAAATAAAAGATCTCATTGAAGGATGTCACATATTCTTCAGGTAACTCCTTTTGGTATTCACAAAAATACATATATTATTTTTCATAATCAAAAAATTAGGCTTCCGGGATGATAATAGAAATGTTGCGATGTTATATTTCTATTTTTTGGGACTATACAAATGGATTTAGTTTGTTGAAGATGTCGGTAGTGTGAGATCTTTTTAATAGTGCAGGGGGAGTTTCATTATTGTAAATGTCGAAAGGTAAGCAATATTGGAAGACTCCATTACATCATGTGCAACCATAATTGACAAATAATGTAGTGGAGGGGAATTATGTTACATCAAAAATTAAATCACACAAATAGAAAAGATTTTTTTATCTTTTTTCCTTTTTTCATAAGGATTAATAAAATTTTATATTAATAGATTGTACATGGTATCTTGTATCGTTTTATTTACAGATGAAACTTATCCTCCAAATAAAATAATTAACAATATAATAATTAGATAATTTTAAAATAATTATTCTAAAAATGTTTTGAAATTAATTTAATATAAATCCAATGTGTTAGTAAAATTTATTTTAATACAAACAAAATAGATGAGGAAAACCCATGTTTTAACCTTTTTCGAGTAAATTAATTTTATTTATTTAAAGTAATTACTACAGGAATAAATAATGTGGAAGGTATTAGATTATAAATAAAATTTTGATTCAAAATAAAAATAAATTTTTTCAAATTAATAACAAATATGTGTAAAAATTTTAATTATGAATAATCATGTAACTGTGATGAGAAAGATGGTTTTTAATGTATAATTATTAAATACATCACAAAGTTTTTATATCTAAATTCAATATAAAAATTCCTCTAATGACATATATTGTATAATTAGATGTATAATTGATCTTATTTAACTTTAGAAACTAAATAAATAAAATTTAACATTATAATTCGTTCAAATTAAAAAGAATTATTCAATTAAAATTCATTATTTTTCACTATTTATGAAAAAAGATATTCCCAGAAAAATATTAAAAATTCACACGAAGTAAGTTATGATATTATAATTTATAAAATTAATTTTTTGAAATAATTTTTTAAATTGAAAAATTTCCTTTCTAGATAAATATTCAATAAAAATCCTAATAAACTGGCGTTTGGAATAATATTACATTGATGATTAAAATTGGATTTATAATTTTTATTCTGATTAAATACATTTGATGAATTGGAAAAAAAAATTAATATATTAGTTATAAATATAATTAATATTTTCTTTTTAATATCCATTAATTTAATTTATTAAGACAAAACCCCTTTGGTTGTTTTAAATATATCTCCATAAAACACATCCTTTTTATTCAATTTGTTTTGATATTAATTTTTACAATATTATTATCTAATAGAATAATTATATAAACTTTGGTTAACCATATTTTGGTAATTAATTTATTCCTATGTATTCTCATCATTCCAATATCTAACTGATAAGTAAAATGTTAATTAATAATATTAAATGTATATTGTTGTCCATTAAGACTCGACCTTTCACGTACCAAAAGATACCTATGAATCTCAATTTTACAAGAAATACATGAGAAAACATGGTGGTTCATATAACACAAGTCATAATTTGAATTTAATTAAACATAAGCAAACAAATAATTCTAATTTATTTGAATGATAGTCATTCTTTGAATCTCAGGATGTTACATCCTACCACCATAAAAATGCATTTCAACCACGAAATTTGACTACCTTATTAAAGGATTGAAAATTCATTTCAGGATAATTTTACTAAACATGAAGTATTATATAAATATATATACTAGAATCATTAATAAATATAGTTTATTAATAATTTTTTATCATCCTTTAACCAATTTCTTTGACAATATCATATTAGTATCTAGATGATGGGCATTCAACCCAAATTTTTTATTCATGAATCAAAATAATAATATTTTAATGACCATATAACCATTAAAGGGTTAATTAATCTCTTCCAACTATATTACACATTATCAAAAACAAAATGTTTATAATATTATATGATAATTCCAAAAATTATTAATCCTTAAAATGGTATAATAATCTTCAAAATTAATACAAATTGTTCAACCCTATCCATTATAGGTATTAAAATATTTATAATTCATCAATCGTTTCATTAATAAGTTCAAAACCAAATGATTATAATGATATAATAATATATTCCTAGAAAAATAATCCATTGTTGCTAAAATAAAATATGATATATTAATGAAATAAAATTAATCATTACCTATAAAAACTATTATACCAACTAGGAAATCACATAATCTTGTGGAAGGCATGAATCTATAATCATACTTTGGACATGGTTTCAAACGTCACATCCTTGCAAGATATTATACATTTCATCATGAATATTGGTTTTCCAGCCAATATTTTATTTAATCCCAAATAACAAGTCCTCCATAAGAACACTTCATTTTGATCCAAGTGGAAAACATATATTAACCTAAAAAAATTCACCAAAAACCATCAATATTCACTTTCATATGCTATCTCTAAAAACCTAAATGGGGTTTTTAATACATTAAATTAATGATAATATTATAGATTATATGCCTCTGATTGAATCCATAACACATAATATAACCGAAGGAGATAACATTATATTATCTAATGTTGTCTAAATTAGACTAAGATAACAATAATAATAGACAAGAACCCACACTCCAGAATCTAGTTCGGAAACTCATTTGATTACATTTTTAGATTTCATTCAAGAAATTTGGGACCTATATTATAACATCTAAACCTTAAAAAATCAGATGTAATTTTTTAAAAGATAAAATTTATTATATAATTTAGGTTTAGATTTTTATATATTTTAAAAAATATACTACATAAAAAAATCTCTGGACATTAAGGGATATTTTCTCCAATATAACTGAACATTTTTTTAACATTAATAAAGAATAAAAATTTATATAAAATACATTCTAGGAAAAAATAGTTCAAATCCTTCATTAAGACATCGATAAAAGGAAATCAATGTGCGGCGAACTCATTCACTTAGTTAGTGATAACATAAGAATTAAAAAATTTGTTTCATCATTAAATATAATTTATGTATAATTTATGATGAAATAATAAATTTTCATGGGTGATATATTAAATAAATCATTCCAATAAATAATTAGATAATAAAAAATAAAGATAATTCATTAGAAACAGTCATTAGAATAAATATTCTTGAGTAATGTGATATAAATCTCTCTCGTGAGAGACCATATAAACTCATAAAAAGTAGTAAAAATATTTCTGAAAAAACAAATCATTATATTCATAAATCAATATCTAATAACTTTTAATTATAATCACTATATAGTCAAATTACGACATTATCACTACCCAATGAATTGGGGATCTATAAAGGGGATCCCCTTATTATAAGCTATACTAGGATCACCCAATTCTATTGAGTTGTGATAGTGATCAACCATTTTTATAACCTACATCAAGATCATGAATGGGATATAATAGCAATACAACAATCATATATGATGTATTCAGCTATCACTATTCATTTAATCTATAGGTATCATATAGAGAATCTCACACATTCATAATAACAGTCATTAAGATAATCGTCAATAATTTATGACCTAATAAAACCATTGAATAAAAATGGTTTCTATGATAAACCCTTTACATAATGATGAACTAATGGAAAATAAATGGTTACCATAACAATCTCATTAATATTTTATTGACCCACGTAAAAGAATTGGGATCAATAAATAATATCTTTAATACATGAGTAATCTGTAGAAAAGAAATGGGTTCCATTATAATCTTTTTAAAAATAATAAACAATAGAAAAGAGTCAGAATCCCTAATAATATATTTAGTTCACGAATAAACCATGAAAAAATGATTTCTATAACAATATCTATGAAACATTATTATCCCAAAGAATGTAAATGGGTTCTACAACAATATCATAGAATGCATATTAACACATTGAGAAGAAATGGCTTCCAAAATATTCTATTTTAAAAATATAAATTCATAAAACCAAACATAAGGATGGTATAAAAAAAATATCTTTATTGGTGGATATGGAAAAAAACTGTTGTTGATATTGATGAATGATAATTCCCTTAAATGTTCATTATGAACATTCTTGAGAAAAATAAATTTTAAATATTCTAATGTGTCCAATAAAACTATGAATTATTTTAATTTTAATACCCTTCATGTAATAACATAAATTGAAACTTATAATTTCATGATATTAAATAAAAATAATTAAATTGAATTTTATAAGGAAGTAAATAAACATCATAAAATAAACTCATGGGGAATATGGAATAGGTCTCGATGAAATAAAAGTGTCACTATGAATCCCATTACCATTTTGGAATCATATAATTAAGAAACACAAAAAGTAGAAATCCTAAATAGATAAAAATATATATAAATATGATAAAATAATTAAGGATATGAAACATAAAAGGGTTATTAGTTATAAGAAATAAATTATTTAAGTGGTGAATATTGCATTTTTCTCATAAATCAAAAAATTGAAATGAGATTCCCCTATATATTATATTATTTTTAATTATTGTCAACTATATTATTGAATAATAAAATTATGTTTGTTATTTAATTTTTGAAGAACTTTTTATATGTTTAATGTTAATTTTATTTCAATTATATATATGTAATATACGATTATTTTATCAATAATGTTTATGTCAAATATTTTGACCATATTCATCATCTGTGTCAGAACTGACATTGATTTGTCAACGATGAAAAATGATGTCATTTTTTAAAAATGTTAATAATAATAACCATGAAATAAATCACATTTATTGAAAAAATATACTTTTAATATAATACGTGTATTATGGTTTTGAATAAATAACCAATATTGAGATCATGGTGATTTTAGGTTATATATACCCATACCTGTGGTTGTAATTATTCAATAATAATTAAGGAATAAAGGTAAGTAACAAATACATTTCAAGAATTTAAATTATATTTTAAATGACCTGTTATTAAATTATATATACTTATATATTACATTTTTTTATTTTGTGAGGAAAAAATAATAATCACATCACATAGAGAGGGTTGTAGTCCACATATATATGAGAAATGTTATCAGATTTTCAATGTGAGAAAGGGAAAGAAGAAAATTATATGTTATATTTAAAGATAGATTGAAATTTCATCCAAATCCTAAACATTTAATTTTTATCATATGGATTTTTTAAAACCAATACATAATATATTCAATGTTTAGAGTAAATGAATAACATCGATTTGAGGATGTCGTAGTCCACACATCCACAAAGGATTTTATCATATTCCCAAAAAAATAAAGCACGAAGGTATATTTTATTTAATAATTACAGAATCATATACATGTTTTAAATATCATGTATGTAATATAATAACTATATTTTCATTAATATTCCCATCCTTGAGAGGTGGAAATGGAATAATGAACTGCATCAGTTCAGCAGATTGTAGTCCATCATACAACATAACTATTAATGAAACAAAACAAAACTTCTAGTTAAATATTGTATCCTATTATATTGTTGGATCCTTTTTATTGTCACTAGATAGTAGCATGGTATTTTTTACCATAGTGAGTCATATAGGACGATAGGAGAGATTTTGGGTGATTATTTTTTATGTTTTTTATCCAAAAGGCATTATAGGTGTGATGATGTGAGGAGATTTATTACCTTTTTATTTTGGAGTAGGAATGTAGTCCAAGAAAATAAGTATGATAAATGCTATTATGAGGTATCCATTAAAACTTTTTATTCCAAAATTGAAATAGAATGGCATTAATGGGAATTATAGTATATAAAAACAAATTTATTAACAATAATTTCAAGGGATGATCAGTTGGTTGGAACCATAGTTATGAATGTATAGTAATATCATATAAATCTAAGGAAATTTTCATCCATAATTTACATATCAATTACCAATCAATGATATATGAATATAATTATTCATGAACACACACACCCCCACATTCCATATCAGGGTAAGAGAAAAAACCTCTCAAATCAATAACACCACCTCAAAGTGCTCTATATGAGGTGGTAAATATCAAAAATCGATAAAATAATAATGTAGATCGTCAATTTACATGAGTAGAAACACGAATATTCCCCGATTTTGTAGATTCATTCATGAGTTAATTAACAATCCCAACAAGGATCATGGTTTCCTTTCTATTATGCCAAAATAATAATAAAAACGGCAGTGGATCAGATACCAATTAATCATTTTCTATCCCAAAAGTAACTAAAAAGGGTCCTTGAGAAGGACCACCACAAGTCCCCATGATTTCCTCACCAAACTAAAATGGAAAAAAAATAATATGTTTGTGACTATAAAATTTAAAATAGATAGAATCTACATGCTAAGAAGAGTAAAATAACAACATGAATAATATCAAAAGTAAAATCAACCAAAATGATAGTAAAAAACCCAAAGGAATGAGAAAACCAGAAAAAAGGTGAAATATAATAGAGACATGTCACTAATACACAACACGTTATGAAGTCAGGTATTGAAGACCTAAAATTTCAAAACCATAAAAGAGCTTGAACGCAGTCCCAAGTAGCTATATAGTCTTAATATTCAATGATCTGACCGTCCGTCACATGCCCGAACCAACACCAGATCCTTATCTTGAATTAGTACATAAAATAAGTAGCTTCTTCTTGTGTATACTGGTTCCATGGGAAACATATATGGGTTTGAGTATAGCTTAGGTGTCCACCCTAATGTTTTTAATAAAATATCCAGTCCCTATAATTGTGTATTTAGATAATAAAGGTGAAATAGTTAGGATGGTAAATAATTGATCATTATTGACAATTAAATAGTTAATAATTAACCATTTCATCGTCTAATTTTCATATTCTTAATAGCCAACCCATCCTAGAGAGATCATTGTTATAAGCCTAGGCCATAACATAAATGGGTCACATTCATTTTGTAAAAAAGGTATATTAAACCCAAAACAATAACTATATATTGTAGATAATCAGTTGAAGTACCCATAATATATCAATACATTGGGATAATTTATATTTACCCTTATCTTATTAACCCTTCCAAATAATTGATAATAAAGCCTTAAATAGGAATCCTATGTTAAGAAGAAGATTGGTGGGGACTAGAGCCTTAGACTTTCCTAACATGAAAATGATGAGCATTAATCAAAAAAAAAACCATTCAATACATCAGTGTGACCTAGAGAATTAGTATATAGTAGATAGTGTTAGTAAATCCTTGGTCCAATCACCCACAGAAACTTTTTAACACATAGACATGTTTTTTTAAAAAAATTACCACTTTTCCCAATATCTTATTTCCATTACCAAGGACCTAGTGGACCTTAATAAAAAGTCCAAGTTGTAAATAAAATATGTCTCAATTATTATTGATTATAACACCAAAATCTAGTACTTATTTTTAAATCATCCATATGTATCCCTATAAATGAAGGGTCTCCTATTTTGAAAACACAACCATTGCCCCCAATGATTTAATTACCATCTCCAAACATATAAAATGTTTCATTTAAATCATTTAAAAAAGGCTTCCATGACATTATTTCAATTTATCAATTAAAATCAATTGAGAAAAACCATTTTCAAATCACTTTTATGTGAATAGTTTTTTTAAACATTACCCATATTCAAGACATCATTTACAATCATTGTATATAAATCCGGATTATAACCCCAAAAAACATAATTTATTCCCTTTCAATGGCCTTATTACGATTTCAAAAAATATACCATATAAAATTTTTAGCTATCCCATTATCCATTTCCATTTAATAAATAAAAACACATACATATTACCCCTCATAATATTCCAATCTCAACGATTACCAATTCTTTTCCACATTTCTAGTGGATATAGTTACTCAATGTGCAACCTTAGGTTTT
The DNA here is from genome assembly GCA_963277665.1 of Viscum album. Lineage (NCBI taxonomy): Eukaryota > Viridiplantae > Streptophyta > Magnoliopsida > Santalales > Viscaceae > Viscum > Viscum album. Next base: position 1,499,060,679 of record OY728122.1, on the reverse strand, counting down.
GTATTACGTCATTTATGAACAAAAGGAGATATGTGAAGTGTCTCAGACCTCAATTTTTGGGCATAAATTTTTTTTTCATAAAAGGATATTAAAATACATCAAGTCAGTTTATAAAGGGAACAATATAAATTAGTTAATAAATTAGTTTATTGGAAAATGGTTTTAGAAAACATTCCCAATCCATATATAATCCCACATAAAAAAACATGACCCGTGATTTGAGTTAAAATTTAATCAAACATGACAAAAAATGTAACCTTGAAAACAAGAATGTTTAATGTTGGAAGTATATGTATCCTCACACCAAGAATAATCGAAAAATTTTAAATAATATTTGTTAAGGAATTACCTAGAGTTGAATTCACGTCAAACAACACTCAAAAAATATGAAGGGTGAACACTCATAGAGGAGTATTAGTTTTTTGTTAATCACCCTTAACCTATGAGGTTTGATGGGGGAAAACGAAAATACGAAACATATAATCATGAGAGGTAAATTTTGGAATTCCTCCATTTTTACAAGGTGCATGGTTTGGATTCATGGTTATAAAAACCATGCTACAACCATGAATATTCGTCTATATATGTTGGAGATATGCTACTTAGACTAGTTGGCCACCCACAAGATGTTATAAACTGTGCATTTTCCATGTGGTTTCCATAGATAATAGGGATCTCGGGAAACACAGTCTCCAAGGGCATCAATCAAAGAATCCCTACCCATGCGCACCACTTCTTCAGGAGCCACAGTTATGGAACACTATAATTACTATCTATGTGACAACTATGATCTCAATAATGATTGGACACATTTTTATTCATTTCCATAATAGAATCTTTTGAACTCCCCTCATACATATTCTACTCCCCATAAATAAAATACAAAAACCAAAAAATAAATCTAGGAAATAGCATATCTTAGGGTAGGGATCCTACATGAAGAAATTCATGTGATTCAATATGGGATTATTAGGAAGTGATTTGGGTGAATGAGGTGAGTGATGGATTATAGAATAGATTGTAGTGCATGATGTTTTTCATTAGGGAAAGAGAGAGATAAACTGATGGGGAAGATAATGCATGATACCTATCTATTGAAAATTAATTTGATATAGAATGAAGTAATTATATTTATAAAATTGTGATAAAACCCTAGTGTTAATGGGATGTACTTTTCAAAAATTTTGTAAAATTATTATTTTATTCATTTATTAATCATGCATTGTATTCTTCTTTGTCAATTTTTTAGAGTGGTAATGTGGAATATTCTACTAAGTATAGATGTTTACTCACCACATGTACAATCAATGATTTAAAAAAACCATTCATTTATTAATATTGTTCTTATATAGTATAGATAAATATTTAATCAAGAACTGTGATTCTATATTCATATTTGAATTTAGGTATTTCTTCAAAGTCATAATTCAGTTATGTTTAAAATATTTATGATTAAACACTGTCATAATAAAAATATATTACAATATATTAATTTTTTAATAATGAATTATATTTTATTATTATATCAAAATGGATTTTGAGGGATTATAATATTTTATTTATAGAATTAAAATGGTCATATATATACACTATTAATTATATATATATATATATATGTTACTCCAATGAACTTTTTATCTCTATTATGTCATAAGAATATTAATTCCACTTATACATAAGAATTATTTTGTTGGATGTAATTTTTTTATGTATCTTATTATAATTAATTTTATTTACAAGATAACATGAATGATAAATGCTATCACATGTAAAAAACTAAATAATTTTTCTTTTAATTGAAATGTTTTCCCATGTATGATATGATATTATATGAAATTTAATCATACTTAATTTATATATTGATTTTTATAAAAAAAATAATTCATTTTTGGAATAATTATATTAATATCATCTTATAGTGGATTTTTTTACGATTATTTTTGTTTTTGGGTAAACCATTTTAAATAAAATACAATAAAAATTATGACAAGTTCATTATATATTCATTACATGAAAACATATGACTCCATTTTGTTTATAAAATATATTTATGGAATATTGTAATTAATTAGAATTTTTTAAAATACAACTAAAATCAAATTCTTTCCATTTCTGATCCAAAGTGATAAATTATTTAAAAACCATTTTTACACATTAAAAAATTATTATTTTTGAATATATTTTCCAACCAATTATAAATTTAATCATGTAAAAAAATTTATATTAATATACTGATATTCCAATAGTTGTTCATGGGAAATATCATTTTTTGACATAAAAATATGATACAATGAAAAAATGTGATTTAGCATGTTAAATGTAAAATAATTTAAAACGATAAATTTTAAATAGGAAAGGTAAACAATATCCAACACTGATAAGCCTAAATTGTATATTTTTTTGTCAAATTTCCATTGGTTTTCATTCATATACTGGATAATTCACATGGTAAATGTTCAATTTTTTAGGAAACAGAGCATCAGAGGATTCCAAGGAAGAATGATAGAAAAGCTACAAAAATTTCGATGTACACATCGTGATGGCCAAGTTCACTTATTGTATATGAAAATAAAGCATTAAACCAAGTAGTGATGCCTTAGTCGTGACCAACCATGAAGACTGAATAATTTGTCAGATCATGTAGTGGGTCCATCTTACATGTCATTACACTAGTCAAACCAGACACTGAGAGAGACATGAGGATTCAATTAAAAAATCTCGGGGCCATAGGGTCAAAGTAATGAACCACCAGTACACATTGCAAATATGGTCAAACATCATTAATCTACATAATATCTTCATTCCATGATGGAGGTCCTGATCTAAATAACATGGATAGAGTGTTCTTGACATGATGATTAAGTACAATTTTTTACCGATTCCTAACTATATAAGGAGAATCTCTATAATACATTGAATTATGCTTGGATCAGGTCTCTCTCCCTTTTATAGTACTTTCCTTGTTCCATTTTCTTTTCCTTCATAATCCAACTTAGTTCTTTGTAATTTCATTACATTTTCAATCAAAGAGCCGTAGATTCATTTTTCTTCAACGCCATCACCTCCCCTGTCATTAAGATTATATTTAATTCCTTTAAAATGTGTTTTAATTTAATGTTTTCTTTAATGTTCATTTCATATCATTACATGTTCAATTCCATTATTATTGTTATTATGATTTTCCCTATCCCTTTAATTTCATTAATTACCATCATGTGTAGCTAAACACAATGGGGTAGGAATCAAGATTCTATGTATCTTCATTATTAATTAGTCTTCTAGATCTAAACATGGAAAACTTAAATGGATTAGAAATTTGGATATAAAGCAACTGTCAAAAAACATTTGTCTGATTGTACCGTAACCAAAAAAGATTCAAGAAAACGACCCTGTCCATATTGAATTTAATGATGTCTATGGAAATTAGATTAGGGAACTCTTTGTAATAGATGATGAATGTAATACATGTTGGATGGTATCTAGCCTTTTGAATATGGAATAATTATATCCTAAGTACAAATATAGGACTAGATGATGGTTGACTAGTGACTATCTATTGCATCGAAGACTAAGAACATAAGTCAATGAAATGATAATAACTATAATCACCATTAACTAGATACTCGGACCCAATACTGACACCTCATTAATCAAATTATATCAAACCACAAATTACTTTGACACTACCTAAACATTAGTAAATATAGTAAGAACACCTACAAAGGGATCATGATCAGAATTATTTTCCCCACAAGAACATCACTGTCATTGTGGGATCATCACCAAACTTCTACTATTCTACACCCGAGTAGTTAGTGATGTTTGGGAAACATGTAAATTAATAATATGACTCATACCCTATGAAATTGGTAATGCCTTTTGAGTGGACGATCAAATTTTTTTCCCCGTTTCTGGGAAATCAACATTGTTTTTGCTTGATTATGAATTTGTTCTATATCTATGATTACCTTTATTTCACCTCCAATCCTTTGTTTCTAGATGCCTATCCATCTTTTCATTTTTTTCATTCACCTTGTGCATGTACCAAGATCAATTGACTCATTCATGGACTCTTGAAGAACATACTTTTTTGGTCTTTGATTCTAAGATTGAAAGGTATCTCTCTTCTCTTTGCTGATCAGTAATGTCTGCGCAATTTTGACCTGTGGGACCAAACCCACCTAACCCCAACCATCAAGTCATTCTAGGAGATCCCCCAATAATAATCCAATAGAAAACCTAGACTCAATCTCCAGATCTAGCACATGAGGAAATTTAGTGGTATTCATTGTGAACATCCACATAAACATTTTTCCAACTTCCTTGATGTCTGCGATACCTTTCAAAACCACGGAGTGTCATCAGATTCAGTAATACTATTAATCTTACCATTACCCTTATGAAATATATACAAGTACTGGATAATAATTCATTCTCCCGAGTCAATTGTGAATTGGGGAAAACTAGCCATGAAATTTCTGTACAAGTACTTCCTAACAATCTGGACCTGGAAGATGTGGATGGACTTTCAAAATGTCAACCAAATTAATGGAGTGTCTTATTTGGATGTGTGGGACCTAATTAATAAATAAATGAGGAATTGTACACATCATAGGAATGATATGAAGATATAACATGAATTAATCAATCAAGGAATCTAGCAAGTGGCATAGAATGTAGTTGATGCAGCCAATATTGGAGGTCCCATGTTCAAGACTCCCAAAGCCAAAATAGCCATTCTAGAAGAAGTCTGTCAGAATTCCAATCCTTGGTAGAGTGATTGTGAACCTCAATGGCATGAAATCCAACAAATTTAAGATACAAAAAGTCTATCAGTTCATGTGGAAGCACTCCCTAAAAAGTTATAATCATTTCTGATAAAACTACTCAACACCCTCCTACTCCAATAATGGAATTTCAATCATGTGAGATGTGTGTTGGCCCGCGTCAATAAACAGACTTCAAATATTGATATGAAGAACCACAATAAATATTATAATTACATCAACTACAATAAATTGAATCAACCATATCATAAAAAACAATACTATCAGTAGAGGCCTTCTCAGTAACAACCTTAATGAAATCAATGATATTTTCAACCGAGAGGAGGACCGAACCAATTTTGATCTCAAAGACCACTATGATACCCTCTGATGAACCCTGTACCAAGACCAAAATATCAAAAACCCCAATTACCTAATATATAACAACAATTTCATCCAACTAATATATGACCTTAGGAATAACCTATGAAATGAAATCTAGAAAGCTTGATGGAATTTTTTTTACCAAAGTCCAAACAAAGAAAGATGTCCCACGAGACAAATATGAAAAACCAGAGAGCAGCACTAAAGAACCATGAAGTGAAAATTGGTCAAATATAAAGAAACCTATCTGAGATATTACATGGTAACCTACTTGTTAACACTAAAACAAACACACAATAAGATTCTAAGTAAGTAGTGGTAACAATTATAAGGAATCAAGACATCCAACAACCAAACGATGCCAGTATACAAGAAGAATAGAAAAGAAAAGAACTAAAACTTATTGAAAAGGTCAATCCCACCTTACATCATGGAGATGTACCGACTAATAAAGAACATATACCTATGCAGCAGAAAGAACCAGTGTATGTTTCCCCACCTCTATACCAACCACTTATTCAATATTTGGAGAGAGAAATAAAACATAGGCAGGAGACACAATAGAAGACAATCTTAGATATGATCATGAAATTAAATATAAACATCTCTTTTTCTGAAGTTATTTCCCGAATTCCCATTTATTATAGTTTCATAAAAGTCCTATTTTCAATCAATATAAAAGTTTATGACCTAGGAGTCATCTCCATAAATGATGATTTCTCTGCTGTGGTATAGTAGAAAGTTTCACCGAATATGATAGACCCCAGAATCTTGACAATAACTTCTGAGATAGTCTAGTGAATATTTTTTTGAGAACTCTATAATCATGGTGAAACATTAACCTCATATTAATGAGTACTTTTCAAATGATACAAATCAAATAACACAATGAAATATGGGTACCTTTTCAATTAGCTGATCTTTAGGTCAAGAACCCTAGAAGAACTCTTGATGATGCATTAGTAAAAATCGCCATGATCAATTACCCATCTAATTTCTTAGTTTTTAATATGGAAGAAGATGGAGATATTTCAATTATATTTGGAAGACCATTCTTAGATATGGGTAAGGCATTGATCGATGTGAACCAAGGGCTTTTCATTTTTATAATAGGGGACGATCAAGTTGTCTTCATCCAAATTAGAGATGTGTGACACTCATATAAAATTGTATACAATCACACCATTTATCTCACATGGAATGGAGTGGAATATATGCCCACCGAGGAAGAATGTAGTTACTTTATTAGAAATGTATAAGGACACAATGTCATCTAGGAATTCATCTTTATTTAACAACTCACTAGAGATATTGCGCCATCATTTACCCCATCCATCATCTGTCCTCCTCAATTAAACATTAAACCATTTCATAATACATTAATGTACTCATATCTAGGGGAATATTTCACTATTCCTGTTGTAGTCAACTTCGTACAATCCCAAGATCAAGAAGAAAAATCAGTTGATATTATATAATAAAACAATAAGTCTATTGGCTCAGGAGTGGTAGAAATTAAAGAGATCAATCCTAATAAATGAACCCAAAAATCATACTAAAAATTAATGTTAAACCAAAAAAGGAAACCTCAAAATTGGATCACTCCACTCATGATGTAAGTTGACAAGAAAGAGGTGAAAAAACTCAAGCATGAAATAATTATCATTCTTATCTCAGACAGTGAATGAGTGACGCCCCTCCATGTTTTTCCCAATAATAGAGGACTCACAGTAACCGGAACATATGGAAATGAAATTATTTTAACATGGACCATAACTAGTTGGGGAGTTTCCTTGGATTACATTTGTTTAAACTCAGCCAAATGAAAAGACCATTTTCCCTTAATGTTTATGGACAAAATGTTAGAAATACTAGCATTCCATAATTTATATTGTTTCCATGAAAACTATTCAGGATATAATCAAATTATAGTCGACTCCACTTACTAGTGAAAAACTACCTTCAGCTGTCCTTTTGGTACTTTTGCGTACAGATTCATGTCCTTCTGTATGTTTAATTACCCTGAAAAATTACAATTATTTATGAACATTATCATTCATAATATGGATGAATAATTTCGCAGAAATTTTATGGATGATTTCTCAGTTTATATATATTCATTCAATGTCCATCTCATCAATCTAGATCTAGTTCTACATTGCTATGAAGAAAAGGGTTGGTGATAATTTTGGAAAAATATCACTTCATAGTGCAAGGAGGAATCATACTCGGCCACATCATTTACAAAGAAGGAATCTAAGTAGATTGGGGGATGATCAATGTTATCAAAGATCTATTTAATCCATCCATTGTTAAGGGAATCAGATGTTTCCTTAGGCATGTTGAATTCTATAGATGCTTTGTTAGAGTATTGATAATGTATCTTGTCCTTTGACCCACTTATTTTTAAATTATATTCTTTTAGAATTCAATAAGGAATTTAGAAAAGAATTAGATATAGTGAAAAACACCATGATGACATTTCCATTCATCATTGCACCAATCTGGGAAAAAGACTTTGAACATATTTTTGATGCTTGTGACATTGCTGTTAGAGATGTTCTAGGACAACGTACAAATAACGTCTTCTTCCCCAATTATTATGCAAGTGACAAAATAAATGGGGATCAGATTGAAAATATGGCCATAGAAAAGGATATCATATCCATAATGTATTCCATTAAAAAAATTCCATAAATAACTTATTCTATCAAAAGTTATTATTCATATGGATCATGCTTCCCTTTGATAAATGATGACCCTAAAAGAAGCAAAACCAAGGTTGATATGTTGGATTCTCTTGCTGCAATAATTCGATGTAATAATCAAAGATATGAAGGGAACAAAAATTCTAATTACAGATCATCTCTCTATACTACCTCTTAACATCATCAAAGACAATAAGATGGATATTGAGGTAGATTTTCCTATTGAGACAATATTTAATATCTTGAAGCAGACTTAGTTCTCCTACATGGACAACTCTTTTACAACAAGATTCCTCTCGGAAGTGTTATCTTATCAGAAAAAGAAAAAAATTCTTTCATATGCTCAAAACTTATTTTGGGATGATCCTCTACTCTTCAAGTGATGTATATATGGCCTTTTTAGAAGTTGTATTCTAAAAGAAGAGGAGCCAAATGTAATCGGAATGTGGCACACTTATCCAACTAGAAAACATCATTGTACTGAGCACACAGTGTCTATAATCCTCTAATGTGGATTTTACATCCCACAATTACATTAATTCACATGAGATTCTTCTGCCAGTATGGTTGATTCCAAAAGATGGGGAATATCTGCAAAAGAAATGAAATGCCACAGAACCCATGCTGGATGTTGATGTTGTCGATGTTTGGGGAATCAGCATTATGGGACCATTACCCACACAACATGGAAAGAAACACATTCTGGTGGTATTCAACTACACGTCAAATGGGTCAAAGCTGAGGCAACGATTAATGATACTTCCAATGTGGTAATAAATGTTCTTTGAAAAAAATGAGTTTTCACATTTTGGATTTCCATGACTTCTCATTAGAGATCGCGGAACACTTTTCTCCAATCAACCAGTGACAAATATTCTTTAATGATATGAGATCCACTACAATACTGGATCCCCATATCACCCTCCAATGACTGGGAATGTTTAACTTTCAAATAAAAAGGTAAAAAAGATTATAGAATAAATTTTTCATACCAGTAGAAATTATTGGATTCAGAAATTGGATGATGCATTATGGGTGTTTACAACATCTTATTAATCACATTATCAGCACCAACCCATTTCAACTGGTTTCAGGAAAACCGTGTCATATTCTGGTGGAGCTAGAGCACTGACTATATTGGGCCATAAAAAAGTAAATTTGTAGTTAGACAAGGCTTGATAGAATTTTTTATTTCAAGTAAATGTTTTTTTCAAGATTATGGAAAGATGCTTAGGAGAACACACAAATTTACAATGTAAAAAAATAATAGAACATCCATTGGATTACAAGACACACCTTCATCCCCGGGGATAAGGTTTGGATATTCAACTCAATATTGACACTTTTCCCAGGAATGCTGAAATCATGATGGTATGATCCTTATGATTTAATTTATTTTTTCCATATGGAGTGATTAAAATTCAATGAGATGTAGAGACATCATTTAATGTGAATGGACAACTATTGAGTATTTTTCAAGAACAATTCCTTGAGGTATATTTACTAAATATCACATTCAACTAAACTCTAAGGTATTCTGGATAATGATGTTAAAGTTAGCACTTTATGGGAGGAAACCCATAGTTGTCTTTAAGTTTTTTTTTGATTCTTGTATTTTTTAGTGTTTCATTACTATAGGTTTTACACAATTTAATTAAATAAATATAATGGTTACCGTTATTCCTTCTTTTTACAAGTACATATTTTTTAGATACTCATATTTTTATACCCGTGGATTAATGATTTTTCTATAGTGAAGTATTTTTTTTACTAACATATTTTTCAGTTGGATAAAACTTCAATATTAAGATATCTAAGACCCCCCATGGAATACAACTTTATTTTTAAGAGCTCTCAATTACCTATTTTTAAATTTTTCCATCACATCCATTTCAATTCAATTATCAAAAATCACTTCCACACCACACCCACCCATTATTTCATATAAAGTTGGGACAGTGTATCCTTTTATGTGCACGGGGACTTTCTCATATTTTCATTGAGATATACCTTAATTTTTTTATTCAATTTTTATTGTGACATTTTTCAAATTGACAACCATAGTAAAAATTTGAAAGCCATTATGCCCATGTGAATTAAAAATAAGTTTAAAAAGAAAATTTTTAAGTACCATGGTTCAGCACTGCTTAGAATATTAGAATGATTTCTGTGTTTATAAGTTTAATTCAAATTTAAAATCAAGGAAATTAGTATTAATTGACCAACCACAAAGGATTTATTTATTTTTAATTTCCAACTTTTTATAATATCATTACATGAGAGTATTCTATGCCTTGAAACTCATATTCATTTATGATTGTATTTCTCTAAGGATACATTGGACATTGAAACCTTTTAAAACATGCACTATAATCATATAAAAATGATGACTAAGCAATGTTAATTTTAAAATGATTCAGGAAGCCCTTGATATTCATTTTACATGAGTCCCACTTGACATCTATCCTTCCTTTAGCCCATAGTTTTTATAAATTACCTATTAGAAGAAAATCATTTTGAAGACTAATTCTTTTCCTACTTTTCTCTTTGAAAAATGCTTGATGATTATTTTTGATCAAGTGTGGGGGAGGCATTACGACAGCATGGGATGATTTTAGTATTAGAGATGTGTGGTGAGATCACATGACAACCAAGTTGTGATCCATATGCCTATTTTATCTCATTTGAATTTTTTGCCTCTCTAAAACTTAAAAGAAAAGAAAAAAAATTTATGGGTTTTGTAATATGAGGGTCAAAAATCACCATTTTCCAAACCGATGAATCCCACGAAGGATCATATGTGGTTTGGTGATGGATTTGATATATATCATTGTAAAAATTTCGAAAAATAAAAAAGAAATGGAAAAAGGAATGAAACAGAATCATTTATTTATCAACTTAAATGTCATACGTATGGATCCAACCTAAGCTGATTGAGTATGGACCTGACTCACTAGATGATTGAATTTTGTCACACATATCATGTTTCATCTATATTTCACATTATAAATTACCCCCCTTTTGAGCTTGATTTTCATAGTTTACCAACCTACCGATAGCCTTAGAGTCATCAAAACCTTTTTTCTTATTATCCTCCAGATTATTCTTATACTTTTCTTTACACTATGGAGATGATAAATATAGTGACAGCCAATGGTTAGTAATATAGACATAGGGTAAGAGCATACCGTAACTACATTTTTTGTTAAATGTTGAGGGAAAATCATAGTGTGGTAAATTAAAAGAGGTCTTATAGAATAAGGAATTGATAAATAATTATGATTAAATGAATTGATTTTGATTTTAAAATCCGAATAGTGAGGCACAACTAATAAACTATTAAGGATGAAAACTAAAACATTACTACTTTTACTCTTACACTTAATTTAATTTCATGGACATAATGTACATTTATTTCTTTACGATAATATTTTCTTTTTTGAAACCTTTTTTGAGATATATTTCTTGAGGACAAGAAAAGATTCAAGTGTGTGGGGTTTTGATAGGCCTAAATGTTATATATATTATTATGTCCCTTTTCCATTGTTTTTATATCATATATAGGATAATGCATGTGGTAGATGTTAACTTTTGTATGAAAGGTATCTTCATATGATTCGAAGGAAGTATGGAAAAAAAGATACAAAATTGGACATGTACACATCGTGATGGACGAGTTCACAACATGTACCTAATAATCGCAGCCTGCATCATGTCGTGAAGACTATGTCATGACCAAAAACGAATATATAACAATTTTTCAGTTCACATCACGAGTCCCTCCTAAACGTCGTGACATAACTCAAAACAGATTCCATGAAATCCAATAGGTTTCAATGAAAAAAGTGAGATAGCCATCAGATATATGTCGAGAACCACCTGTAAACGATGTGATAATGGTCAAACATCATTAATCTGCAGAAGATCAACAAGAATTGTTAGAGATCATGATCAAAATAATGTGGATTAAGGGTTCACAACATGAATATTAGGTACACATCGTGACCATTGACACCTATATAAACAACAAATCAGTAGCACCATGAAACATGCTTGGGTTAGATATCTCTACCTTTTAGGAACCCTTCAGAATTACTTTCTCTTTTCCTTCTTAAAACACTTTAGTTCTTTTTATTTTCTTTATATTTTTTATCAAAGAGTCATGGATTTATTTTTGTTCAACACCATTAATTCCCATGTCGTTTCAATTCCATTTCACTCATTTGAAGTAAGATTTTATTTAATGTAATCCTGCATGATCATTTCATATAATTACATGTTCAATTAAATTATCATTTTTATCATGATTTCCCATATCCCTTTTATAGCTTTAATTAACATTATGATTAGCTAAACACATTGGGGTAGGGACCATGATTCTTTGTATCTACATGATTAAATATTCCTCTAGTTCTAAACACGGAAAACCATAATGGACTAGAAATTCGGATATAAACCAACAATCAAACCCCATTTGTGAGACTGTACCATAAACCTCTAACAATCAAGAAAACAACCCTAACCTAATTGAAGTAAACAATGACTATGACGATTAACATAGGGAAATTTTTGAAGAAAGGGATGAATGTAATGAATCTAGCACTATAGGTAGCCTCCTAGACATGGAATAATAACATCCTAGGTTGAACTAGTAGGCTTGACCAAGGTTGATCGGAGACTACCTCTTGCTTCACAGACTAAGCACTTCAGGTCTATCAATGATTAGAACTAGAATCACCATTATCTAGTTACTCAGACTTGATCTTGAACCCTCATTAAAAAATTAATGTTAAAACCGAAATTAGTTAAACCCAACACATATTTATTCAAGCTAATATGGAATCCAACAATGGATTCAAGATCAAATTTCATTTCCCCACAAGAACTACTCCCTCATTATTGGATTGACCTCAGACATCTCCAATACTAATCTATAGTAGTGATTGATGTTTGGGACACATATAAATATCAAATTTACTCATTACTTGAGGAATTAATGATGCCTTTTGAGTGGTAGATCAAATACCCACAAATTGAATTATGTGTAAATGGTTTTTTAGGGCCATACATATTTTTTGGATTATTAAACAAAATCATTGAATGTAATTCCTCTACAAAAATATGTCCATAAAAATTTTTTTAAAATTTTAAACATTTAAAATATCCACATTCAAATATAAAAAAACAAACCACTTCTCATTATGTGAAAAAAATTAAAATTTATACCATCATTTATATAAAACAATTCTCATTCATTTGTCAGAATTAAATATCAATGATTTTTTTAACTCCAACGATTGATTCTAGGAAATGAATCTCTACTGAAGTTAGGGATTATCTCCATCCTCTTTTTCCATTCTTGTACATCATTTAATATATTATTTATAATTCCAATTGAATATTTTTTATTTTTTTTATGAAAACTCTATTACTATCTAAATGAGTCCAAAATACTGGGAGACAAAATTCCTCTCTAACTGAGCCCCTCCATAAAAAATTATGCATACCCGTTATTCCACAAAAATTTTATCGTTATTATCTATTCCCAAATCATATTTATTGTGAATTTACAAACATATTTAAATTTATTGATATCCTAAAAGACAATAATATCCATCACTAGTAGAGGAAATCATATTTTGTAACACACATTAATTAGTTATGTTTCAAAATTCTTGAAATATTTCTGTATGGAATATTTCCAAATTGTATTATTACATATATAATGTGTGATACCTATGATCATTACAAGAAAAACATCATTTTATTTGTTACATGATAAATTATATTTTTTCTCTAGTTTCTATATTTGGAATGATATTATTTAACGGATTTGAAGTTATCCTTAACATATTTTTATCATATAACACCTTGTTATTGCCTCAATTATATTATGACATGATATTATGATATAATCCCCTCATTTCATTCTATAAGTATTTTTCAATTCATTACGAGTGTACTGATGATGATTCAATGATAATACCTATGAATCATGGACATTAAGAACTACTATGAAAATGTCATGTATTCCCTCAAAATTGATACTGAGGTTTTATTCATAGAGGTATATTGGAACAAAATGTAAGAATGTGATGACAGTGATTTATTCAAAAATTTCATTTTAAAATAAATATGATGGAATGGGAATCCATTTACCCACATGCGATATATGTTGGATGAAGAACCATAGGAAATGACTGTAATGTATAAGAAAGTGTTTTATGTGTGATAGGGATGGACATAAATCTAATTAATATGGAATGGAAATGACGAATAACACTAGAATGTTGGAGAAAAATATAATTCATATAATCCTTGAACCTATGATTCAAATATTCATCAATAATGAACATGCTCTTCATTAAAACCATTTTTGTAATTCAATGGTTTTCAAGGATACTTGAATATAATAAACTATAGGGATAAGTAAGATAAGCATACCATATACTACAACTATTGAAATTTTTGGTCAAAAAATTGATGTGGTAATAGATAAAATAATTATTTAATCCAAAATAATGAACATAATTTTGTTTGGATTCTATTCATTATTTCATGTCATCAACCATGTTTATAACTATACAGACACTATAAGAAATATACATGTTTACATAACAGTTAAAAAATTTGATATTATTAAATATAATGTATATCAGTCCTCCAAACTCAATATTTATTTATAATACACTTTGAAAAAGAAGTTATACTCACTTTTTTGGTATTGTATCCTATTTTTATAATGAATTTTTTATCCATTTATTTATCCCTTATCGAGCTATAGATATAAGAAATAAAATTATATGTCTAAAATTATCCTCCAATTATATAAAACATTAGGTAGATAGATAAATATTATTTGGAAATGATTTCTCAAGAATGGTTATTATTGAATTAAGATCAATAATATATAAACCAAAAAATTGTGGCCAATGAGATAGTCACTGTAGATGAAATTACCATTATATCAGAATATGTTTTTGTGTTCAATGAGGATATGGTTGATTATAATCATTACAATAAGATTCAGTCCTAGATGAAACATATACATGGAGATTTGAAAATATCTAATACTCCCTATTGAATTTAAATTATTAAATTAGAAAAAATAATGATGAATATTTGAGAGAATCTAAGAATGTTTTTTATGTATAAAAGTGCTTTATCATGTGGTGAACCATTCCTATTTAACATGATTAATAGTGGTATAAAACATATTTATAAGGATTATAATGTACATAATAACATAATTATAAATATATAATATCCATATCCATGGACTGTTGACTTGTTATATCAGCTGTATGGATCGTAATACCGCATGAAAGTTAACCATCAGTCATGATATCATCATATAGTTGTGAAAAAACAGGATATATAAATGAATATCTACAATAAAAGGTATAGAAATTTTGAGTTCATATTAACTTCCTTTAGACTCAACAATGATCCATCAACATTCCTAGAATTGTTTAATATTGTATTTAATGATTTTCATGAAAATAATTTACGTATTTGTTTTTTTCTTTTACTCTCAAATAAATGTTGAATTTGAATATTTTAAGATTATTTTTCTAAATATGAAATTTACTGATAAATTGACTTATATATTCAAATGTGGCAAATTGGTATATATGAATTATCTTTCCTATGATAAGTAACCTCCCGTGAAGTTATATTTGTAAATCCTCTAAAAATGATGTTATTAAAGTATTGACCAGAACCAAATATATATCATAATTATATAGATTACACGGACTGAAATTCTAGTAATAGTGATTTGTAGATTTCTTTATCAAGCATCTAGAATTATAATCATGATATCATAGAATGGTGTATACTCTTTCTATTAAAATTATTCTATAAGTAGAATAATGGAGTTGAAAAATAAGAAAATCTCTACCCTAGTACTATCTCTACCCACATGTGATGAATTATATTTGATCAATAATGACAAATCAATGAAGGGATTTGGTTGTTACCACATTCAATAATATAATTTGATACGTTATTCCTCTCAATAGTTGATGAACCAAGAGAATAATTACAAAACAAATTTTACAGATTTTATTGAAGTAATATTTTCATTAATGATTTGGTTTAATTATCCTTATCAGGATATGTTTAACATATATATGGATCATAAGAGCCTAAATAATATATTAATAATGATTTAAGTAAATATGAGCCATGGAATATGATTACATTTGATCAAATATTATGACTTATTTATTCATTACCATCATAAAAGAAATATAAATTTACATATTTTCATTGCGATATCACCATGAATATTTATAAACGATGATAATTGAGAAAGATCCCAAATTTTTATAAATTTATATGATATACATGGGAATCAATGATAAAGGAACCACATAAATCCTTTGGAAAATGTATTCAGAATAATCCATTCTAGAGACGATTAAGAAAGCTCGAGTTGATGATGTGAATATTCAAAATAAGATAGATTCTATAAGAAAGGGTAGATATTAATAGTTTAAAACTAATAAAAATGATTTGTTATATTTTTCTATACTAGGTGCACCATTATAAAATATTATAATGTAGGATATACTATGTGATTCTCCTATATTTACATTTAGAATCTACACTGGTAGCTCAACTTTAATGACTTGATTATACTATCTTTAAATAATGATTTTCTTAATAGCATTCACAATCCACATCATTGATAAAATTAAATATATACCTAAATAATGCTCTCATTTAATGGGATTATGTCATATGTTTTTGTATAATTATCTGAGATAAATAATTATAATTATATATATATATATAAGGTTAACAAACCAGTGTAATTTTCATTTTAAATATCAACTGAACTAGTTCTATAATTAATATCAAAACTATTAATTTATAAAATTTAAATATATCAAAGAAAAACATATTTCCATATATATATATATATCATTGGTATTTATTTAATATGTAATATATTATTAAAATTTACAATAAATTACAATAAACCAAATTTCATATTCCAATAAAAAAATTACATATATTTTTGTTTTTGATTAATAAATATATTATATGAATTTTTATAATATAATTGGAATAAATTAAAAATTTTATATATTTATAATTTAAAAATTATATTAACATAATTTATTTTAATTTCTCTAAAATTATATATTTTTCGGTGAATAGTGAAAAATATATTTTTCAAAATATATTTCATTTAAAGCCTAATTTTTATGAAAATATGAATTCTAATTTCTTGTATCCATATTATAAGAGAAAATATAAATTTTATAATTATTTTGATATTATAAATAAATTTTTTTATTAATTTATGAGTCCATATTAAAAATTTTAGTAAATAAGATGTACAAAAAATAAAATTTTTATACATGGACCATTTAGAATTTTAAAATAAATAATAATCTCTATTATAAATTTAAAAAAAATTAATTTTAGAAACCTTAATTAAAAATTATATAATTAAAAAAATTGGGAGAAAATAACATTTACTGTAGTAAAAATAGATAATATATTGAAAACTAAATTGGAAGATATGAGTAATTTAAGATCTAAAGGGAAAACATTTTAAAAAAATGCATCATTGTGTAGTCGAGGTGTAAATTGATAATTTCTATTGTCAACTAAATTATTTATCATATTTTTATCAATATTAAATTTTTTTTACTATACATTATATAATTTTATTTCTATTTAGAAATCCTCTTGTCCTCTTTACTTATTATAGGATGACTCCTCCCCTCATATCATATCAAACAAAAACAACCTATGATCATCCAAATAAATTCAATTATTTATCCTCTAAAAGAATTATAGAATTATTTTGTTATGTTCTTCACAAAAACCCATTTCTAAATGTCATGAAACCCATCTATTTTTAGATTACAAAAGCAATGAGATATGGATTTCGTACTTTACATTCCCCTATTTTTCCTTATTATCATTTTTTATTTCCCAAAATTAATTTGACCAACTCTCAATCAGTATATGTGAATCATTATTATACTTGAGTGTTAATCTAGTTGTGGTAAAATCATTTTATATTGTATATTATTTTTTAATGAGATTTGAAAATATTATTTGTTCATGTATGTGGATTAATGCCTCCATGAATGAACAAGTTTCATTTTTAATACTCTATTATTGAAAATATTATATAATATTTGGGGAGTATATATGATATTTATAATTAAAATATATAAATAATATGGTTTTATATGTTTAAATTAAATATTATTAACCCATATAATAAAATAAATCAACATTAGTAAATAACCCAAAAAATATCATCATCATACATTTTCTTCATGAAACATGACTAAACCTGCCACATGGTGGAATTATAATATTTTATTAAATTAAAAATCATCAATTACATTAATAGATATAACATGTAGATGATAATTATTGGATGAAAAAAATAATATTTATGTCACTTTTGTGATACTATTATAATACTATCCTGGTTGTTAATAAACATTATTTTATAAATGAACTAAATAATAATATACATGAAAGAAAATAATTACTATTGAATAGTATGACTGTAGATATTTATGAATGATGATCTAAAATATGTAATCATTATGTTTTATCATCATTATGAATAATGTTGAATGATATTCATGTAAAATAATGGTAATTTTAAGGGACTTCGTACCTCAATATCCATTATATGAGTAATATAATTTTTATTGAGCATCATTTTTTTAATATTTTCAATTTTTCTTGTGATTTATTATCAATATTTGTTTGTAAAAAGAATTTTTTATAAAAATAAATATTCAACAATGGTTTTATTTTTTACATGTATAATAATAACTTTATTCTTCTTGAAAATATTTTTACGCAATTTATTTTACATCGATGTATGTATTGTAGTTTAACAATAGGTATTTTAATGAATTCATTTTTAATATCCAAATAATATACAAAACAATATGCCTCTATAGCTATTTTTTATGATTAACATTAGTTTTCTTGTTATGTGAATATTTTGTGTCATTATTTTCCAAAATCAAAATATTTTGTTATAGTTGTTATTTATTCCAATTTAGATGTTATAAGAAACTAATTTTATTCTATGGGTTCTTTATAAATCGTTAATTATTATTCATTATATAATTTATGAAATTATTATTTTTTTATTTATGTTGATATAGCTGAATTATTTTAATATGACACTCATATGTAAGAATGATTTAGGGTGGGGTCCAACATCACCCTTTAGTCAATCATTAAGAAATTAATATCTTCTAAATAGATTATTTACATTTACATTTTAATTTTTCATAATCTTGGGATCCTACAATATTTATCTTGAATTTAAGGGTCCATATACAAATATAGTTCTACATTAGAAAGTTTTTATAAACTCATAACTTATTCTATCATAGTGTTTATCATAAATGCAATTTATCCCAGCTCTAATGTTTTTCCAAAGTAAAATGATGTTATTCATTATTTTCATATTTAATCATGAATCTAGGATCATGATAAATTATTATTATCCATGATATTTCTATTATTTCTTTTTATTGAAATTATAAATCATAAATTACATATTCTATATATATTAAGGGTCACTTATTTATATCGATATCACAAATGGTGTTATTAAATTTTTATTATCCTGAGGTATTTTATGTATTTTTATAAACTCATCCATAATGAAATCATTATCACCAAATGCCTAGTTTTTGGTTGTTGCCTCCAATTTTTAAATCCCTATGTTAGGAGGATGATTAATAGTAATTATATAAATATAATATGGTTTAGAATTGGACCCTTGAAGAGATATTATTGTGAGATTGGTAGAATAATTTTATTATAGAGATATTATTTAGTGAGAGAAAATATATCTCTCATTTGGATAAATAATAACATAGATATAATTGTTTAAATTGTGTAATTTTCATAAAATGGTGGAATTATTATATTGGGTATGAATAAAGAAGGTTAAATTAATTTTCTGGTTCTTTTATATTATAATATATATTTATTTAATTACGATTAATGGGCTGTAGGGACAAACCGAAGAGTGGAGTAAATGTTTAGGTGAATATATTGAAACATTTATACATAATTGATTAGGATGTCTTACTAGAGAATATATCTCATTATGGATATTATATTAGGGTTTCACGATCATGAACAATATTAATAAGGGGTGACAACCCTAAAGATGGTGAGTTGGGTATTATCTCATCCTTGAAATTGTACACGGAAAAGAGGCATAACAAAATAATTAACTAGAGAATCAATGGGGATATAATTTATTTTTTATATTATTCATTATGAACCATTATTGAGATTATATATCATGGATAAATTGATCTATTTGATTATGAGGTATGAGAAAACCTAATATAATGATTAACTAATAATATTATATATTTAGATAAAAAGAATATAGAAATACATGAAATTATCCAAGAATAATATATTTTATGTTTGATTTCCAATCATGATAATTTTTCCTTTAACATATTAATTTTTCTTCTCTAATTTTAACTAAGTTATTCATTTTTATTGGTTTATTGTAGAAGGAACCTATTTTTTAATGTGTGAGAGGGAAACATTGATGGTTTCCCTATTGAAAAAATGAATAAATGTTTGGATGGAGTAAAATACCACATTGAAATTATCACTCATCTAAAAAATATGAAGAGTAATAACATGAATCATATTGATATCATAAGATCCTAAATGATGGATCATAAAGCTAAGGAAACTATTATGAAGAGAAATACATGTTTATTTAGAGGCTCTTCAAAACCACTTATCACTGAGAAATGGATCAATAATATGTAACGAATATTTTCTAATGTATAATTATAAATACATGATATTTTTTTCAGGATATTTACTATTTTGATGGGTAGGCTGACCCATGATGGAATATTATTAAAAATACAACAAAAAATGAAGAATAATATTTATTCAAATACAGTGATTTATAGAAACTATTCTTCACAAAGTATTTCTATCTAACACTTTACATGGATGTTAATATAAAATTGCCTTCAATAAAAAAAGGACGTTTAATGCATTGTGAAATATGAATAAAACATCATGAGGGTTAAAATATACACCTATGGTTTTATTCATAATCAATTAGAAAAAATATATCAAAATTATTTTAATAGAAACTAATATTATGAATGTGTTTTCCATAGGAGACATTTTATATTGTTTATACATAATTTTTTAGGAGATAAATTTTGAAATGGAATCATTGAAATTATAATAATCCACAGATGGAATATTTCAAGAAATATTTGAATGGAACGGTGATGGTATTTACGATGGGGGAGAAATTTCAACCTCATTCTTTACGAAATATTATATAATGTATCTGAGTAATTACAATAATAGAATGGGATGTAATTTATATTTGGTAAGGTATTTAACAAATTCAAAACCTACTGATGTAATTATAATTGAATTATTAACATGGTAGATGGGAAATGTTTAATAGTAAAGAGTCTACCCCATCTAAAATGCCACATCATAATATAATTTATAAACTATATTAATCAATACCATGACAATTATGTAATTGATGAAAATAGTCTCCATCGGCCTATAAGAACCCTACTCATTATTAAACGCATAAAAATATTTTATTACATAAATATTTATGTTGAAAAAACATATATGATCGATTGGTCTAGTGTCTTTGTTGTTTAGGAACATTATATGACAACATAAAACATGACTAAGACATCTTTATTGAAATCTTCTTTTTCATGACCACAAACATTCCTTTAGACTTAAAATTTCATTGGATAACTTGAGGACATGGATAAAATGGGGTGAGCTATAAATCCCAATAACTGAGAAAAAAATTAATAACATGAATAATATAGTAAAATTTAGGAAATATTCATATCAATGGAGCATAAGAGAAACATGAACACAAATGTACGATATAAAATAATTATCATAACATTGAAATGTGGCAACAACATTTAAAATAATATTACCATGAGACAAAACTCATTGCACATAGATCATGAGTAAAACTCATTGAAATCAAATTTGGATGAGTATATACTCATTTCAATTGATGTCTCAAGATACTAATAATTATCCAATTCATTGGATCACTATCATGGTGTACCCTTCATAAACACTTCATTTCATGCATAAGTGTGACACATGGATCCTATAACATGGATTCATTAAACATCATCACATATTCAATGATAATGGAAAGTGTAATTAATACATGAATATATGTAATAATTATGTAAATGTTCTTAATGGTGAATATCCTTTATATAGATATGGGCAGGGTATTAACTACAAAATGACTTTGGAATGGAAAATTAATGTACAGTTTCAGCAGCATCACGATGTGACATAAGAATTCATAAAAATGGTTTATGGGGTAGAAATGGGTGTCTCGTTGTTTTTGTATTAAATTTTCAGTAATTTTTACTATTATATAAACATGTACAAATATATGAAATGAAAATTAGATTCAGTATGCAAAATAATTTCTTGAATGTAAATGAGAAGAGGGAAATTTCATACGGAATTTCCGCATTGTAACAGGAGTATATAGGAGGCATTAGAAAAAGATAAATATGTCCCAAATCATTAAAACATAAGGAGGTATGTATAGGGGAGTTGATAAATCATACACCAACATTTTTAATTGAAAATAAAATTTATTAACAACATAATGAAATTTGGGCAAAAAATGAGAATAGATTAAATCCCTAACATGGAACTATGACCCAATGGTTTGGGAGGGGCTTGATAGAGGCTTGTTTGATTATTTCAGTGCCTTCGAAGGATTATAGAGATTTCCTGGAAGAGGTTGGATGAGATCCGATGGTTTTTAGTGAAGAGGAAGTGGGATATTGGGTGGGTTTATATAGTAAAATTGAAAAAAATATTATTATTTCGGTTTTAGACAACACACATTACACAAATCAAAACCACAAACCATCCCCTAGGTTTTGCCCATTTTTCCCAAAGGTGAATGGAGAAAATTATTTTATAAGGCCAATGGCCAAAATTCTTAAAATGTGAGGCTTTGTTATGTGGAGGTGAGTTACACTCTGAAAAAAATCCATTTAAAAACTTAAAATGTTTTATAAGTCACGAAGGGTCCACTACGGAAACAAAAAATTAATAAAACAAATCTAAAATAACATTATATTAATTTTAAAATATATATTGGCCAAAAATAAATTTTATTTAATTTTATTAAATCACTATTGGGTCATTATGATGTAATAAACCCTATTATATATTTAAATGACATTTCATTTTTACCCCAAAAATCCCATGTCTCAGAAAATTATGAAAAATTAACTATTGGATAATTTCAAAATCATGTTTACAAATAAAATATTTATTTTATGTAAATAAATTTCAATAATGTGATTTGTTTACTTTAAAATAAAAACACTCATTTAAAAAAAATTCATGGGTTTTGGTTAAAATGCGTTTTAACCCATAATAAAAATTACATTTTTATTCATAAATATTATAAAATAATTTATATTTAAAAAAAGTATTTTATTAATAATATTTCATTAAAATATTATTTAAATAAAAATCCATTATTTCATGAAAATATATTTCTTAATTGAATATTAAATAAAATCCTATTTTTTATAAAAAAACTATTTTCAATGTAATAATAAGAATGTTCATCTATATTCCCTATAAAATAAATTAGATAATCATAGTACTAGGGTCTTGTTACATAACCCCTTATTATACCTTCATGTGACCTAGGGGTAAGGTTTACGATGGTGAGGAACTCTTGGGGTGTCTCCGATAACATCATTTACCTGATAATCTCTATCAACTTACACATCTCTTGTAGTCAATATTGTTTGACCATAATGTGTTGAATAATACCTTGGCAATGGTCAAGATAGATGCCCAGGGATGCCACCTCCTTTATGAACACTATAAAATGGGCTTCATACGGAGAAATTATACTGGATGTGGAAATTGATTCCTTTGTCTATGTAAAATGGATTTCTTAAATCCATATATTTATACTAATCCTGTGATAACTATTCAATGACTATATTAGCATTAATAAAAATTCATAGAGGTATTTTAAAATAAAAAAACATAAAACCAATTTTTTTCATATGTTATATAACAATTTTACATAATAATACATTTAATTAGATCAATATGAATTTTCATTAATAAAAGATTGGGTTCTTACAATATTACGCCTTTAAGAAATCTCGCCCTCAAAATTACCATTTCCGACACACACAAAATGTAGGAAATTCGACTTCATCACGTACACTATTTACCGTGTTTCCTCTCCAAATATGTGGTTTTGCAACAACACCTTGACGAGGGGAATTGTATAATTTTTTAGATATTTTTCCCCATGATCTAACATCATAACCAACTTCTCTGCATAGGAGAGGTCATTCTCCAATGGAACCACCGTTGGATTGAGTACATGCGATAGTTCAAGTATGTACTTTCTCAAGATTGATAAATGGAATACAACGTTTGATGAGATAGGTTCAGTGGGAGTGTTACTCACTAGGACACTTCTCCAATGCAATCAAGGATATCAAAAGGGTTGGTGTACCTTGGAATAATCTTTCCATTATTCCCAAATCTCATAACTATTTTCCATAGTGATATGTATAGGAATATCATGTCTCTAACATCAAACTATTGTTCTCGATGATGATTATGAGCATAGATCTTTTGTAGACTCCGGTTAGATTTAATGTGGTGTTGCATGGTCTTAACCTTTTCCACCATTTCTCCTACCATTAGTAGTCCTGGGAGTTTTCCCTCCCCAACATCATCCCTTTATGATGGTGTTCTACACCTATTCCCATATAGGGATTCATAAGGATCTATTTGGATGCATGAATGAAAACATGTATTGTAAGAGAACTCATCCATAAGAAGATTTTGTTCTCATACTCCCTTGAATTTCATTGAGCATGATGTCAGCATGCCCTCAATTGTTTGGATATTCCTCTCATATTTCCTTTCATATTGAGGATGAAAAGTTTTACTGAATTTCAGCTCAGTATTATGATCATGTTGAAGACACTTTCAACACATAAAGGTGAATCTTTGACATTATTGGATACAATCGATATTGGAATTCCATGCAGCCTTACCACATATATGATGTATATACCTGCCAATTGATCTAATGAAAAATCTTACAATGATGTGTGAAGTCTCTATAAGATGATCCACAATCACCTATATGGAATTTTTTTACTAGGGATTTCATTAAATTTTGGGTGACAATTTCCATTTTGATGTTCTCTCATATCCATGTTGGTTTGGGTAACGGTTTCATAATCCCTTTTGTCTATTTCCTCTCAGCATTCATATGCTGACATATCAGGCACTTTGATGTATACTCTGCGATCTATTTATTCATGTTCTTACACTAATAATGCTCTCATATATCTCAATATATCATTGTCATTCCTAGTTTAATGGAGAAATTTGAACTATGTGCATCATTCAAAATTTATTTCTTCAACTATAGATTTGAGGGAACACATAGTCGTGTCCCAAGTCTCATTATTACTTTATCATTAACATTAATCTCTGGGGATTTCCCTTTTCTGATAGTTTTCCCTTTCTACTAAATTCCCACATCATCCATTGGAGAATCCATTAACCTTTCCAAAGTAAATGGTTGAGAAATAATTTGAGAATTTATTGATAATACCCCTATATTTATGATTCCCAGGTCCATCTTCATCAAATCTAGGACTATTGGATCCTGTTAAATTCTCATCAAGGATATAATTGTTGTGTCCTTTTTACATTGACATTATTCCACCATGATCGCTTTCCCAGCGTGGTAATAGATTGACCAGTTATAGTATTTGATCATCTTTAACCAATATTTTTGGAACAGATTCAACTCTTTATGTGTGAATGAATTCTTGTTTCTTTTTTTGTCCATGTATATTTCACACTTCACTAAAAAAGGTAATGTTACCAAATTTTTAATGCAATGATTACTACACCCAACTCCAGGTAATGTCTTGTATAACTTTTCTCATGAACATTAAGTTTCATTTAATCATAGGAAATGACTTTTCATTTTGCATCAACACACATCATATGCCCTTATTCAAACCATCACAAAATACCCCAAAATGTTCTCCACTTGTGGGTAGTGTGAGCATGGGTTCAGTGATGAGCCTCCTTTTTAAACTCCTTAACGCTCTCTTCACATTAGTCAATCCAAAAAACAATACTCTTTTCCGAGTTATAATGGTACAAGGGCTGGACAATAGTGAGAAATCTCAATCAATTCGTAGATAATATCCAGCTAACCCCTGGAAGCTACAGATATCTGTTACAGATATAGGCCTTGGAATTCCTTCAATTATAGCTATCATAGAGGGATCGAAAGATATTCCATTTCATGTGATAATAAACCCCAAAAATGATACCTCATTCAACCTTAACTCACTATTTCTATAATTTTCATTGAGATTATCCTTTCTCTAGTTACCTAGTATTATGATTATATGCCACTCATTCTCCTCCTTGGTTTTAAAATATATTAGATTATCTTCTATAATGATTACCATAAATTTTTTGAGGTAATGTCTAAATACTATATTCATCATAAACTTGAATATTTCAAGAGAATTAGTGACTAAAAAGAATTACAATGAAATCATACTGCCCATACCTTGTTCAAATTGAAATATTATGGATATCTTCCATCTTCACCCATAATTTGAAATATCCTAACCCCAAATCCACCATAGGTAATTATTCTGCTCCACATTTCTGATCAAAAAATTCATCAATTGTTTCTATAGGATACAAGTTATTTATAGTGATTTTGGTGTGATCATGATAATCAATGCAAAGGAGCATTGACCAATCCATCATCTTGATGAATAGGACTGGTGCACCCGATGGTGTACCACATTACTTAAAAACCATTTTATCCAAATTTTATTGGAGTTGTTTTTACACCTCCTAACTCTCTACAAGAGTGATTCCATACAGAGTGTAAGATATTGGAAATTCCCTAGTTATAGGGTCAACTGAGAATACAACATCCCTTCTAGATGGAAGACTAGGAAATTCATCGAGAAAGAGTTTTGAAAATTCCCTCACAATAGGAATTTCATTAAGGATTGTTTCTTCTTTAGAATCAATAATCTAAGATTAATATTCGTGATAATAGAGTACTAATATCTATGCTTGAGATGATAGTTCTAAATAAAATTCCCCCTCCACCTAAAACTTGTACAGAATCGAGGGCTGATTCTCCATGTGGAGAGTGATTTCCCTCTAATGGAAATTCTTGTTGGATCTATATAAGGGAAGCCAATCCATGAGAGTAATTTTCTCAAATTCCACCATTAGGTGTTTGAAGGGGTTTTCTGGGAATCTCAACTCACAAATTATGATATGGGAGGAGTTATATTAATGGGATTCAATGATTTACCCATTTTTCATTCTCAAAGAAATCATTACATCCTTGATTTGTAGTGTTGCTGGAAATATTCTACTAAATATTTGGGATATAAAAGAATGTGTACAAACAGAATAAAATATATGTTCAATATTCATGAATGAATAACTTTTATACATGTATAAACTTCATTTTTTGGGTTCAATTCGGTGGTAGTGATATAAAAATCTCACCCTTTATTTCTTGAAGGCTGTTTGTTGCTTCTGAAAAACAATATCTTAGGGAACAAGTTTGCAACGTGCCCTGGTTCATTGTAGTTGAAGAATTGAACAATACATTCAACGTCGAATGGAGCGTCCCACCCCTTTATCATAGATGTGTGTTTTTCATTGTTGTAGTTAATAGATAGGATCCCTTCTATTCCACACCTAAGGCAATACCTCGTCCAATTTTGGAAATTTCTAGGGTTCTTCATTCCATACTTTTGGAATGTTGGTTGCTGTATTTTCATAACACCATTGGTTTTATCCATCAGATAGTCAGAATAATATATCTATCTTGCGCTTTGTATACCAATGACACAATTGAGACTCATAGATCTCCATTTCAACTTTGAGGGAACATCTGAAAATTTCCTCAAAGATATCAATGTCATAGATCGATAGGGCTCCCCATAGGGTAGGTTTTAGGCCACCAAAGAAGCATTCAACCTTGAATTTGGGGTTAATGATAATGATGGATATGAATCATGAAATCCTTGGGAATTATTCCTCATACGATCTGATAGATTTATCATCTTTATTCATGAGATGATGTAGGCCCCTTTCCATCTTAATTCAGAGGGTGCATGGAAAATGTTTATTGAAAATCATTTTCCAGGAATCCTTCCATTCAAACTCCTTGATATCATCCTTGGGATTATTATTTTTGATTAATTTACAGCATTGATCAGATTCACCGAACATATGATATGTTGCGGAAAACCCCCTCTATTTTTCAGAATATTGAATGATATAAATGATCTATTCAATCAATTTGCTCCATTGCTCAGAAATTGAGTGATTAGATCATCCATTAAAATTCAGGAACCTTGTTCTCATGTTGCTCTCAATTGGGACTTTTTCTTTCTTAGGTGGGTTGAATTTTCCTCTTGACCCATGTTCCTATTAAAAAAATTAGTTAACTGAGAGAGTACAGAGTCAAGGATTGTGATTCTCACTCCCATCAGTTTGGACATCTCATTAGAACAATCATAACATTGATCTTCACATCAGTTGTTAGCATGAGTCCTCCTATTACAAGCTGTTGGCTAGAGTAAAAGAAAAGTTAGGGGTGACACATATAGGGTAATCCAAAGACAAAAATGGATGACTTATAAATTACTGTTATTTTCATAACTTATATATTTATAGGATTCAATCTATGTTATTCATGACATAATTCCAAACATATATTATTTGGTTCATTTTCCCCCATAATAATGGTTCATACTAAGCTTGTGAATCTTACAAATCATATCCCTTGAGATTGTTGTAACCAAGAGTTCAGCAAGGCATGTAGTCGTTCATCAGTTCCCATTCGAGTCTAGCTCTATGTAGTGTTTTTGGGTTTTACCCCTAGATATGTATGTTCCAGGGCGGAATCTACATGCTCATATCCAGACAATGATATATATTCTTGATAATACACTTACTTCATACTCAAAAATATTAAGGGATATTTTTTATATACAA
Source organism: Viscum album (assembly GCA_963277665.1). Lineage (NCBI taxonomy): Eukaryota > Viridiplantae > Streptophyta > Magnoliopsida > Santalales > Viscaceae > Viscum > Viscum album. Next base: position 1,499,031,656 of record OY728122.1, on the reverse strand, counting down.
AGTCTTACCCCTATGTCTTTCATTGGAGTTTTATAATCCTTATCTCAAAAATAATGAAACATATCCTCTAATACCAACTATAATAAACATACTATTTATTTCACATTTAAACATATTCTATTACATAACACCTTCACTTGATATAATAAAAAATATTGAGAGGTCTATAGTCTATGGCGATAAGGAACATTACATAAGAAAATAAAATTTGAAATACACATTTGTATTGAAAAATTATTTTACAAGAACACACACATTCCATTGTACCTATAATTTCATGGGATATCCTGACGAAATGCATAAAAAGGGAGATCTATAAAGCCTTGTAAGATAGTAAACAAGGCATAAGATGAATAATATTGTACATGTTGTGAAATAGGCATATCAATGGTGCATGATAGAAAAAAGAACATAAAGGCATGATATAGAATGATTTTCGTATCATGGAAATGTGAGAACAACATTTAACATGATTTTAGAATATTATTAGGCTCACTCCACATGGAACATGAGTAATCCATCATTTCACATGAATTGTCATGAGTAAATGGACATTGCGGTTGACGTATCATGATACTATTCATTACCCAGTGCACTGATTTGCTATTAGGCCGCACCCTTCTTAATCATTTTATTTCATGCATTAGTGTGTCACATGGATCATATAACATGGATTCATTAAACATCATTCATTATTCCACAATAAATGAATGTTGAATTAATACATGAAACACTGTAATAAATAAAAAAATTTCCATTAAGGTGAATACACATGATAGTGTATTGGGCATAGTATTCACTATACAATGACTTTTGTTTGGAAAATCATAGTACAATTTTGACAGTTTAAGGACGTGACATAAAATTCATAAAAATGGTTGATGAGAGAGAAAATTGTGTCTCATTATATGTAACTGAAATGGATAGTAAGGGGGTCATATATACACATTTCATAACAAATGTAATGAAACTTAGATTCATAATGAAAAATAATCACTTGAATGTAAATGAGAAGAGATAAATTCCTTACAGAATTTCCGCATGGTAACGGTGTACATGGGAGGCATTAATGAGAGAGAAAGTGTTATATCATCATTCCATTATAAGGAGGGATATATAGGGGAGGTGTAAAATCATAAACTGAATATTTTTAATTGAAAACCAATTGTTATAACAACATTATAAAAATTGGACAAAAATTAGAAACGAAGCAATCCCTTACAAAGAAATGTGATCCCAAGGGCTTGAGAGGGGATTAAGAGAGGCATATTGGAAGCTTGAGGAGCCTTTAGAGAATTTTAGAGAGAATAGGGAAGATAATGGTCTAGCCCCAAAGGATTTGAGTTATGTGCTAGTGGGATCATGAGTGGGTCTATATAGGAAAAGAGGTGGAATTCATTATTGTTTAGGTTTTGGACATCTCACCTTAAACTAATCAAAAACACAAACCAAACGATGGATTTTTCCTGTGGGTTTTTTCTTAAGGGGGAGGGAAAAAATATTTTATCTGGAAAATTACCAAACATCATAAAATATTATTTCTGCTTATGCAGAGTTGATTCACACTCTTAAGGAAATAAAATTAAAAAGTTAAAATGATTTATAAGTCTTGGAGGATCCACTAAGGTACTATAAAATTTCAAAATCAAATTTAAAATCAAATAATTTAAAAAATATATCATATATTTGACAAGAAAAATATTTTATTTTATTTTATTTCATCACTATTAGGTCATTACGATGTCATAAGACACATTATATAATTAAATGGCATTTAATTTTTACCAAAACATTTGACTGTCTCAGAAAATTATGAAAAAATTCACCGATGGAAAATTTCAACCACTGGATTCAAAATATAATATTCATTTTATCTAAATAATTTTATAAATATGTGAATCATTACTTTTAAAATAAAAACAGACAGTTCTAAAAATGTCATAGGTTTTGGAAAAAATGGTTTCAAACCATTATAAAACATAAAATTGTATTCATAAACATTATAGATTATTTATATTTAATAAATTTTAATTTTGTAATAATATTTATCTAAAATATTATTTAATTAAAAAATCCAATAATTTTTTAAAATAGATTTATTAATTGAATATTAATTAAAAATACTATTTGATTTTTAAAAATTATTTACATATTAAAATTAATTTAATGAATGTTTTTTCTATATCATATAATTTACATAATCATAATGCTAGGTTCTTGTTACATAATACCTTATTACACCCGCATATGACCTATGGGTAAGGTGTGCGATGGTGACAGACTCTAGGGGTGGCTTGGATAATATCGCCCGTGTTGTAATTTGTATTTCTCCAACTTCTCCCATAGGCAGTTCCATTCGAGTTTAACGTGTTGGAGCTTGGATTTGGGTTGGTCAATAGTGAAGACTAGTGATTCCCACTCCCATCCAATCTCTGAAAAATGGGTTTCATATGGGTCCATTTTACTGGATGAGGACATTGCTTCCATTGTCTAAGTAAATTGGATTTGTTAAAGTCATATATTTATACTAATCATATGATCATTGTTCAACTACTATATTATCAATGATAACAATTCCTAACCGTATTTTAAAATACAGAAACATAAAAAAAATGTTAGTGCATATGTTATATAACCATTTAACATAATAAGACATTTAATTAGATCATGAGGAATTTCCATTAATAAATATTTGTGTCGTTACTTGACCTCCCATATAGAGGGAACACGGAAGGTCATTCATGATAACATAAAATAAGGTAGATCAATATAAATTAGTTATATGAGGTACAAATACTCTTAATTCTAGACCTTTTGTTTTCATATTTTATCTCGGTTCATCTCAGTCATTCATGTCATATAATTTTTCTCAGAATGTTGAATAATCACCTCAGTTGAAAGATATTGAACTATCTATGACATGATATGGTGGAAGTATAATAACATATAATATATATATATTTTTATTCTAAACCATTTATTTTATTTGGATGATAGCTCATATAGATCTAATTAATCTAAATATTGTTATATTTAATGTGATTATGGATATTGATTGAAAATCACCATGAAGATCTCATAAAAAAAATTTGGGATTAGGTTGTTTTATTTCATTTTCTATATTATCAAAATCTCATTTATCTATAAAGGGATTATCTCCACATTCAATTATATAGTGTAATTCTACATCGAATCTTAAAAAAATTGGGAAACTTGGCTAAAATGATCAGAGATGAATTTAATATTGATTATTTTAAAATATTTCCATAATATACAATTTTATTTCCAGATTATTTTCATGGTCTTCCACAAGGTAGTGATGTTGTGTTATTGATTGAAATTTTACCAGAATTTATTTATATATCTAGGATTCTATATTGGATCACCACTATTTAATTGTTGTAATTAACAATGATATAAAGGGTAATTGGGACATTTTTATATTTTCCACAATTATTTCCAATTAGGATCCAAAGTGTTATTTGTAATTGTGAAATATAGATTATCACATCAATAAATTTAATATCATGATCTTAACTATATAGAAATCATGAATGAGTATCCATTACATTATATAAATGACCTATTAGATCATATTAATGGAGATTGTTACTTATCCAAGAATTCCCTTCAATATAGGTTTCATGAGTTAATTTTCAAATATATATATATTTAAAAAAACCTATTTTGGTATAGAAAATATGTTATTTAATATTTACCATTTGAATTAACTGTTAACTCCTCTATATTCATATATCTAATTAATATATTATTTATAGAATAAATAAAGCAGTCTTTTATTATATTTATATAAAATCTTCATATAAAATCAAAGCGCGTTGAAGATCAAGATGAAACATTTTAATCTTTTTTCTAAAAATAATATATACATGATATCTGCTATATTTATAAAATTAGAATTAATTCAACAAAATGTGTCATTAATGGGTAATGTAATCACTAAAAAGAATATGTATAGGTCCATAAATAGATAATTTCTGAACCCTGTCCATTAATAATCCTAGTAACCAAGATACATAGTTCTCATAGGATAGATCTATGCTACCAACAGCTCAGTGCATTACCACTCTTGTAAGGAAAACATGTTGTATAATTCATTACGGGGATTAGATCACAATCTATTATCTATGTATGGGTTTTAATGTGAACAAATATTAATTTATTTTCAAATTATTAATATTTAAGTAACTGGAAAATGTGAGAAATATAATTTTTCTCATATAATATATCAACAATCCCTTCGCATGGCGACAAATGTATATTAGAATATAATATTGATCTACTAAAAAAAGATGAAAATATTCAGGAGTTAAAATTTGACAAACATATAGTCATATGGTGCAAATCATAGATAAATTTAATATCTGATTCCAAACTAACAATAGATCCACTTGATGATTCTCATAGATCATCCTTATCTCTTAATATTGGAATAATTATGATTTATAGTAATATAATGCTAAACATATATTTTTACATAATGAAGGAATAACTTTTAATATTTGTATCTTAATTCATGGTATGCCTCTATATTATGGTTAAATAAAATCAATTATGGTTATGTTTCCACAATTAGCCATACCATGATTTAAAGAGGAAATCATTTCCATTTCATTCATCATATAACTCTATGTGATATCTAAAGGACATAATTCTATTTTACATATAGTCGTACTCGATATAAAGTCAGTAAATTTAATTTTCCTAAAATAATGTGTATTTCTTCAATAGATTTCCATGATATGCATAAAGGATATGGTAAGTCTATTTGGACTACCACTATCCAATGGATCTGATTAGGAATTGAAATTTACCATTAGATTATAGAGATATTTTAAAAACATATTGAATATATTGGGGATTTTCAAGGCTACATTTTACCACGAGATAGATTTTCTATATGATTGAATAATTAAAAAGTATGTGTGATGTATTGAGATCATATTCCATTTTAGTGACACTTGCCCTAGTATCCTAGAGGAGGTGTTTATTTTATTACAATGAAGAGTTATACGAATAATCTTATCCTAAATGACTGAATAAATTATTTGTCTTAGTAAAATATATACATACATTAAAAAGGAATTATTTTTTAAAATTTAAAATAGAAAATGATTATTTTATATTTCCATTGTTTTAACAGATATATAACTTCATATCCACTAAAAGCCCCTTCCTCATATCATAGGGAAAATAAAACATAATAAATGGGTGATCCTAAATGCTCAGTAAGGGTAATAGTATAGTGGAATCTAAAAATAAATAAGGCATATTCAATAAGGCAAGGTAAATATCTAAAACATATCCCATTTAATCTATTACAAGAGAATAATGTAGTAATAATTTATTAAGGAAAAATAAATGATATGTGTTTTATTTATTTACCATGGATTATTATGATGATAAAATATTTATATTCAAATATTCACATGGGATTGAACCACAACCATATAGATTATAACCTGCTGAATATCAAAATGGAATATCTATAACTTAGTTCATAATGACAGAATGCATAATGATGGAAGTCTAAGACATATCATTATGGCTTTGTTCCAAGACATAGAATACTATTAAGGCTGTGGTCAAATATATCTATATAAGTGGGTAAGCTGTTTTTAAAAATATAATCTATTTTTTTTCATGAGCCCTACCAATGAATCACATGGATATTGCATGCCCTGTCCATAAAATAATTATCCTAAAAAATTCCTCATGTTAGAAGGATGAAAAATAATGAAAAAATAGTCATATATAAACTACCATATGTAATGTAAATTCTTAAATCGATCAATAAAACTAATCCAAAACATTCCTATGTAAAATGAACAATTTCAATCAACTAGACCATTAATAGAAAAAATTAGGGTGATATCATTTTATTGTATCTCCATTAGAGGAAAACTAACATAAAATTATGTCTTATTAGTAGCATTATTATTTTTAACGAAGAATTTGGAAATTACTTGGAGAATGTATATATTCATTAAAATCACGATTTTTTATTTTAAAACTATAAAATTTAAGAAATATTATTAAAATCATACTCTTTGGAAAAAACTTTAAAACCTTTGAATTTCTAGAATTTTATGAAAATAATTTTATTTAAATAAGTGCTTATAAACATGGAATGTAGTTTTCAATGAATTTATATTCATCCCTATGGGTAATTCCATACATTCCCTATATGTTAAAAAGATAGATCATTTCTAAGCTAAAAATTTGTAGAATTGTTCTTTTTTTAATGTAAAAAATAATTTTTTTAAATGTTTTGTTAAAGGATATGCATGAGGTTTTTTTAAATAAATAATTTTTATGTCTTTAAAATTTGGTAATAATTTTATGAATATATGGCTCTGGTAGAGAAGTATTTTTTAGAAATATGTTTGATTTTTTAAATCAACGTTTTAATCATTTTAAGTGCCAAAAATTGTAGAAAATGGTACTATTAGTTAAAAAATATCTTGGATAACAGGAGGATAATAAAATATTTTTATTTAAATTTTTAAATATCTAATAAAACCCCAATAGGCGAAATTAAACAAAATCAATTTAGAGTAATGATGTGTTTCTAAAATATACCCTTACCACGTTGGTACATTTTATTTCATAATCCCAATTATTTAAATACAAATAAATTTGACATTAACTAAAAAAAATATATATTAATTAATGATATAAAAAATAAAAATTGTATTATATAAATCATATAAATTATTTAATAAATTAATATTGTGTATGTATTAATGATGTAAAATTGAGATGAGATACCCTTACATTTAGTCTGACTCATAACGTACATTGTTTACCTTCCAGAGTAATAAATTTACATTAATTAGATAAATTTTAATAAATTTTTTTATATTTTATTATTCATTTTATTTAAATTATTCAATTTTATAAATGAGTACATTATCAATTAATTTTACATTATATGTTTGATGACATTTTTCATACGTGTAAAAAATTACCTTAGTAGATTAACTTGGGTCAAATAGGTCATTATTTAAAAACATAAAGAGTAAATAATATGAAAAAATATCATATTTATTGAAAAAATATTTTTTTACACTATTTTTGAATTATGGTTTTCTTTAATGATTTATATTACAATAATGGAGATGGTTAGTCATACATACATATGAGTAACATTTCTATATTCAATAGTCATTTTGGAGAGGAATGTGATATTTTAACATTAAATATTTATAATAATATAATATTATTTAATTAAATTTACTTTTTCATATAATCGTTGTTGGTTGGTGATGAAAAGTGGGAGTCATGTTACTTTATGAAGGAGGTATTCCGCACATACATGACTGCTTTTGTCATATTTTAGTGATTGGTAAAATGATAAATGAAATTAAATGTTTTATTTTATCAATGAAAATTATGTAATTAATATAACAATTAAATAATATATATCCACAATATTAAATAACATTATCCTTATTTTAATATATTTGAATAAATTATGAAAACTAAATCAAAATGTTTCATATGGTGTAAGTTTATTGTTCAAACAAGTAATGTTATTATATCCCCAATTTAATGGAATGTAAATGGGTGTATATGATATAACTACACCAATGGAATTATAATTATACATAAATATATAATTAGCATATTTATATACTTCATCATACCTATCCATGATTCTTGGTAATGGGAAAATGAAATACAACAGTTTGCGAGGTGGTAGCCCATCATACAAAATAATGATGATTTTGCACGCTATTTGATTGATGTGGGGATGGTTTTAGGTAATTAACCTAACATTATAACATATAAATATATTTAATATACCAGTTTTCATGTATTTTAATTTATAAACAATATTAAAATGGTGATAACAAAATAATACCCAAATGCATATTTTAAAATTTTACATCTTCTTGAACAAAACCATTAAGATTAAACCAGTTGTATCCCTACAATTGATTTCTAAAAAAAAGGATTCCTTGATTATATAATAAATTTTGGGATGTTCTTTGTAAAATTATTGTTATAAATATACAGATTTAGATATGTTAATAAAATAAAATAATATAGGGCATTTATAATTGTGGTTAGTGGAACACATGAAATTTTTTAAAAGAAAAAGTTATACCCACATTGCTCAATTTACCAAAGGGTCCAAAAAGGAGTATTATCTATAATATTTGATGATAATGTCTATATATGACTATAAAATTTATATCAGAACCGTTTTTAGGTCAATTGTTCAATTATCCTTTTTAACAATTTATTAAACCCCTCATTACCTTATCCACATTAATTAATAGATAATGAATTTAGTATTTTTTTTTCTAAATAAATATTTTAAAATAAATATATTATATAAATAAATATTTAAAAAAATATTATTTCCTTTTTTCAATATTCTATTCATATTGTTTCCAAATTTAAATTTTAAAGTAATCACAGGGATAGGACAAGAAAGCCTATGTTCAAAGAGAAAATGTTCATAATTTTAAAAGGTTTTTCTAATAGAATGCATCATGAAAATGATTCCAAAATTCTAGAATTAGAATATTTTTGAAATATTAGATTTAATATTTCATTAAAAATTTAAAATTTAATATAACAATAATAATAATTGGAAAAAAAATCTTATCAATTAAAAATAAATATTTTATCTATTCATCAAATAATGAATTTTTATCTAAAATATGTCATATATTAACCTAAAGATAGTTTTTTCATGATGATGTAAAAAAATAATTTAATTCTACCGAATAAATTTTTTGAAATTGGAGAAAAGTTATTTTAATATTATTTTCAAATAGTGTGAATAACCATATTTTAGGGAAAAAAATCTTTTTCATAGAACACATTCATTTAATTTAATTGATTATTATTTTAATTCTAATCATAATTTAACCATAATTTTTATAACGTAGTTATTATTTCATTGAACAACCATTTTAAAGGCTAGGATATAGTGGTATAACATTTTACTGTCAATTTAGATATTAAGATGTGTTCTCTGCAAGCTATCAAATATATTTAAGGAAATATTTTTCTTGGGTTGTTCAATCTCAATGTTTCATGTCACATATGATCAAAAAATGTTCCTTTTTTAAGATTAGTGACATATTTCATTCTCTGTACAATAAGTAAAATACATAATCATAATTTATACATGATCTTAGTAATTAGGATTTTAATATTTAAGAAATCCACAACCATAAAAGGGACAAAATATTTATAATAATAAGGAAGAAAATGAATTACAATTGTATTCTAGTATAGTACAGAATTAGCTATCTATATATGTTATCATTGGTGGGAAATGAATAATTTTAGATATAATAATAGTATAGTTAATTATATGGAATGATATAGTTCATTGATAACATGAAAGTAAATGATCAAACAGAAAGTAAATGACCTCAAATTAATAAATATGTTAGTTAAAAGAAAATATGATCCTATGTAATTAATGTAAATATGATATCATTTCTGTTTCAAAATCCGTTTTCAACATTTGAGTAATAATTTTACTATATATTAATATAAAGAAATATAAATACATGATATGTTAAAATTATATAATCTAAATTTCTTATTTCATTTGTGATTAAATCAATGTCATATTCAAAAGATAACCAATGAAATAAATAGAAAAAATTGTTTTTTCTTTCTTAATAAACATAAATTTAAAATTTATATATTTTAAGAACAATAATAGAATAATAATTCATTCCATTGATTTATAGTTATTATTATAAATAACTGGAATGTACATGTTATTCGAGAAGAATAAATCTTAATATGCTGTAGTTACACATTAATCTATAAAACTCGTCGAAAGTCAAACCTAAACTATTCAAACAATTATTATCACTATGACCCTTCCAAAATACCAATTTCAATAAAATTCTATATAACTTTAGTAAAATTAAAAGGTGAAATTTTCATTAATCTCCCTTACAACATGATGTATCTCATAATATTAACATTTCAAACAAGTTAATAACATCAAAATGTATTATCATGAATCATGGAAATAAGCGGTATTTCTATAAAACATTATAGAATACATTATTTACCGATTTTAAATAAAATAAATCAATAATTATTTGATATAAAACATAAATAATAACATTTTTTTCTATATAAATGATAGAATCATCCACTTTCTCAACAGATAATTATTTTTTCAATATGGAATGTATTATCCAATATTAATTTATGAAATCAAACATCACATTATTCCGGCATCATTTTCTCAAAATCAGGAACATATTAAGGGTTATATTTTCCTATTTCATTTGATTTACAACAATTTGAACTTTTCATTTAATAATTTTTATTTTTTATATTTACTATTAAATATATGGTTTCAAATCCTTAATAAAAATATACATGAGAAAAATAATTATACATTACATAATTCATTTAAAAATTTTATAATTGAAAAAATATTGGAAATATATAATTATTTATTCCAAAAACAAAATAATTATTCATTTAACTTATTCATTTTTAATAGAATAATCTTAAAGATCATCCATTAATTACATTTCATGTATATTACTTTGACCCTTATGGTATTTATTTTTACTATTACTAATATATTTATATTTTAGGCATCTGTAATTGGAATCATTTTATTATTAACTAGAGTTTATGTGAATGGTAAAATTTATATCCATTATTCTGGAAAACATAGATTACATTTAATCATGTATCATGGTGTTTCATTCCTAAATTCTCAAATATTGGAAAATAAATTGTTCTCTTCTTCACATTGTCAATATTTTTTCTCATTGATCCTATTTTATTAATCTATCCCATTATGGTTTTAACAATATTATAATCATTTTTCTATCATGTTAGCACATTATACTAGGTCCTCGTATAATAAGAATGTTTGGGTAGACTAGTTCACATTGAATTATTGCAATAATCCACTCAAAAAAATAATCATTCATACTCATTGGGTAACATGCATATATGTGGAGTACATTACTTCATCTATGATTCATTTCTAATCGACTAAATACAATATATTATATAATATCAATATGAAACATATTTATTAGCCCAAAACTTGTAAAATACTCTGAAAAAAATTGCATTACAATTCTCATAATCATAAATATGGTTTCTTTGGGGATACAGATATTTTGAAATCACTTAGAATGGTCTGTAATTAATATGTGAATTATACTAATTATATCCCACGAGTATGTAAACCCATATTTATAGTAAGGCCGATTTTCTTTTTATTATTGATGAGTGATTAAATCCCATTAGACTATATTTGGAGTTATTATCCCTGGGAAGATATATTCCAAAATAACATCAATTCATAGTTTCCATATAAGGATATATTTTTTTACAAAAAACCACATATTTAATTTCCTAAAAAGTACTTATGATGTTAATATATACATATACATAAATTATATCATTGAATTATGTTGCATAATCTATATATTGTCTAATCTAGTTCCCATAATTTCTATAAACATTTCTTTCATAACAATTGTAACAGACCTGACCCCAGAAGCACATAGATAGTGAAAAATATATTAAAATGGTATAAAATAGATGTAATCTCATCTTGATGGACCTAATTTTTTTACTATCCTTGGAAAATGAATAATGTAAATGAAAATAAATAAAAAAATTAATCCAAAAAGATGATTTTTATATAAAAATTCAATTATACACCTTATTTTATCCATATATATCAAACACAATACAATTTATCATTTCCTTGGGAAAATAAAAAATAAAAAAATTGTGAGATAATATCCTCATTAAGGGTATCCAAAAAATATAATATATGAGTTAACAAAGAATAATAAACATAAAATGGAATAAAAATAAATAAATTCCATCAAATTAATAAAATTATAATAATATATATGAAATAAATTATGATGATCAAATTACAAATAAATAATATCACGACTATGAATCCAATCCATTAATATTTTAAATAATGTAATGATGACATGGAATACAAATACCTGAATAGATGTTAATGGAATTCATATATTCTGGATGATAGAATCATTTATTTTTAATATTTTTAGTGGTATATAAGATTATTTTATGGAATTTTATTTATGACACAAATATATTTCACAGATTTTTTAAATGATAGAATTCATAACTAATGTAATGAAAATGGTTATTAATTAATTAATGGATGTTTTTTTAATTTAATTTATCAATCCTTTCATTTATTTTTATTTATCTTCTGAGTGATATTTTTTTATATTTTGAAGGGGATAAACCAAAAATATGACTCATTGGATAACACATATCCATGGTAGCCTAAGGTCACATAGTTGTATGATCAAAATAGTGTGTGTAGATGGTGAATTACAAGAGGGGTATGGGTTAATTTTATTTTCAAAAAATTCATTTATAACAATAAGAAAAACTATGTATAACTATGTTAATCAAGCTAAATTAAACACCCCCATTAATTTTCATTACTATGAAACAATGTTTCTTATTTTTTAGAAATATGAATCTAGAATCTAAACTTAAAAATAATTTTCTTAAAGATACAATCCACCCTAAAGCGTATATATTCTTATTTATCAGAGTAAGTAATGTAAAATAAAGTATAAGAAAGTTAATAAATCTTTTAGTAACATAGTATAGTGGAAATAAATCATGAAACAAAAACAATTAACAAGTATGAAATATTTTAACCCAAAGAGTAGGGTATCCTACAACCTTTTATAAAGGTCCCTTTATTTATACTTTCAAGAAAGTTTTTCTTACCCATAGTTGGATATGACCTCATTACGAATGTCAGAATATATCTTTATATCCCTAAAGCCCTCAAAGATTAAGATATTCATCACCTCTATCTTTCTATAATTGTAATCCATTGATTATACTCAGTAATAATCAGAGTCGCACGAAGAAAGATGAACTAGATATTCATGGCTGAACAAGATGTTTATAAAACACACAAACCAAGATTTCCTTTATCTCTCCATAAATCACTTCACCACATAACATCATGTAATATCTAGGATCTTGTAATGATAATTAAATCCTTCAAATGGGATCTTTTTTATAGGAAATCCATCGACGGTTAGTTCCATCCTCCAACGGTTATATTTTCCCATGAATCTCGTAGGGACCTGTATATGTGTCACTCAAACAACTATTAGTAAGTAACAAATTTACCACGTGGTTTAATTATTATAGAAAAATGTGTACAGAAAATAAATTATCATAAAAAATAATGAATATCTAGAATCTAAGGAAAAATAGAATTCGGAATCTAAAAATATAAAAAATGGATTCTAGAAAACATGGAAATTTAGATTCAGTTTTAAAAATAATTCAGAGCCTTAATTTTTATGATTTCAGAGTGAATTATAAGGAATTTGGAATCATATATATGAGGCCTTCAGAGTTAGAATTCTATGAAATTCAACGTATGAATACAAAAAAAATTCATAGTCTAAATTCTGAGGTATTTGGAGATGGAATTTCGAGGAATTTGGTGTCTGAATTCATAGGAATTCAGTGTCTGACATTTTATGAATTCAGTGTCTGAATTCTATGTAATTCAGAGTTTTATTTCTATAGAACTTAGAGTATGAAATTCATAGAATTCATAGTCTTAATTTTAAATAATTCTATGTACTAATTTGAGTGAATTTAGAGTTTGAATGTCAAAGAATTCAGAGACTGGATTTCAGTGAATTTGGAGTCTAAATTTCAGAGAATATAGTGTCTGAATTTTAGGTAATTTGGATTCTTAATTTCATAAAATTCAAAGTCTAAAAACATGGGGCTCTAAATCTAGGGTACTTATTTGATTCTCAGGTTTAGGTAAGAATATGAATTTTTTACTGAGTAATAAAATGAATTTGGTTTTGAGAGGTAATAAAATAAGGCAAAGAAAACTGGGTTAAGGAAAAAAATTAATTTGAGATGGTAAATATTCCATTTGAAAATAATACTTAATGATTTATAATTTTCCTTATGATAATCTGTTTGAGATTTTCAGAAACATTGATTAATGAATAAGTCATTGGGAACCCGTATGGACTCAATATTCTCCCCTTTTTGGAAAGCACAAACAACCTTTAGAAAAAGAATATATGGAATAGAAATTTTCTTTATTAACATTAAAGTAAAAAATTATATCCTATAATTAGGAATCATGAAGAATAAAACTAACTCCCTCTTAGTTTTTTAAATCCCTATTGATTTAATTCTTGAATTCCTAAGAGTGATTCTACTTTTTCATTCATAATAAATTCTTCTTTCAGTATACTACCCCTTAATTAAACTCCAACTTATATAGGGTATTCTCTTCTTAATATTTTGTATTATTTTAATCATTGTGTTCACCCCTTTTGTGATTTTCGAATAGGAATATACTGAATGGATGAAATGGCACCTATATGATTAGAACTAAACAAAAAATGACTAATAGATAACAAAGTTTCATTATGATTTGAAAAAATTGATATAGGAAAAAATACATTAAAAGAATAGATTGATTAGATTAATTTTTCATCATTTTTTTCCATCGGCATGATCTTCATCAGTATAACCTTTAATTTCTTGAGTGTCTTATTATATTACTCAGAACACTTGATCTGCTATGCCAGATCCTGCTTTTTCTTTTTTAGAGCCTTGATTATTTCATCATAACACTCAATAATTTTTGCCTAATACAAAACCATCTCTTCTTTCTGACTTAATTTTTCATGATACTATTCCATGAGATCATATTATCACTTTAAATTAATGGCCTCTAAATTCAACGTTCCAATATTATATGTATCTTCTTTCTTATGGGATTCTTGTTAAAGTTTCATCTTCTATGAAAAACATGCTGAATGATTTTTGATCATATCATATGACATTTCAAAAGTATCTTTCACTGAATCTTGGAAGTCATTAATAATTCTCACATCTTTAATTTTTATAATAGACCACATTTTAATTTCCATACATGACATCTTGTGAGCATCATAACCAAAAATGAATGATTGGAAATCTTTCACAATGTTTATGAATTTTTACTTTACCATGATTACTGATGTCGTCATTCGATGGAATGTTTGTAGAAGAAATTGGTTCCTCTAATCAATACATGGAAAATATGATAGTGTTTAGTAACTTATTAAATAATTAAAAAACAATATATTGAGCCATGGATGATGATTTGGAATCTGATTCCATTGTAGGAGATGACTCTTTCTCAGTCTCTTAACAGTTTTTCTTGGTTGAACGACCAAAATCCTTCTTATCCACCACAACCTTTTTTGGTGTAACATCAACCACCGATTTACCTTTTTATAATTTGGAAATATTCTTCTCATCCTTTGGTGATTCATGCTCGCTATCTAAAAGTTGTAAAAATTTATCTTCATCAACCTCTATGTTATCATTATCTTCATTATGATCATCAGGTTGAATGAAGTCATTATTTATACTCTCATCATCAATTGGGTTTTCAACCACTTCCAATCTCATATCCTATTTTCCTTGAGAAATAATATTAGTTTACTAGACCTAGGAATCCCATATCGATATCTTGTTGGAAGGACATTCCTTCTAATGATATTATTCTACGTTTTGTGTAACATCGTCACTATCATCTTCTTTCTCCTCCACTTATTGTTCTATTTCTTCTTATTTAACTATCTTTTCATTCACCTCAGGTTCTAGAAATGTGAATTTATTTCGAGGAGTCTCTAATGGTACTTTTTTTTGAGAAATGTTTCCAATACCTAAAATTGATTAGAGTCTTTTACAGTATCTGTGATAAGTGCTTAAACTAAGTTGATTTCAGATATTTTCTTTTTGAGATTATTTTCTTTTTGTTGCCTTTCATAATCATAATTATATGTAATTCTCAACAAATATGTCTCAGTAAGATATAGGCCAAAACATGGATCTCCCTCTTCAATATTCTTATTCGGTTCCCTCCAATCTTCATCACCTTAATTAGGGAATGTATTTTGGTTTTCAGGATTTGATGGAGTTGACTGAGTTTCCATAATTTTAGGCTTTTCTTTGGTTTCTTGTTCTTTTTTCCTTTAGTTTCTTTAGTGATATCTTCAAAGTTCTCATACTTACACTTTCTTTGCAAAGCTTCGTCCTCATGTTCAAAACGATCATAAAATTCACTATATATGTTATTGAAACCAATTTTCATTCTCCTTAATGTATCATCACATAGAAACATGATCATGATATAGATTGGTTTATAGATACTAGGAATTTTGAATGATTCTATGAAATGCACTATGATCATAGAAAAATTGTCAAAATACATTATGATCTTGTATTTGAGAGTTTCATTCTTGATGATAGTGATTTTCAAAAGGATATACTTCACCTGATTCATCTTCATCAGGATAACTAATAAATCCAAAATAAAGATGTCACTTTTCATTAAGGGGTCCTTGTCTCATTTTCATGAAATGAGAAACCCTTGTACCCTCAAGGCTAAAAACCTTATATTTTTTGGGAGATGGTTGGACATTGTTATTTTTTTTCATTCATTCCAAATCCCCCAATTTCCTTTTCCTTCTGAAAACATATTAACTGATCTTGATATATGGAAGAGTAGAAAATTATTTCACCTTCCTATGGTTCTTGAATATTTTTTGCCATATTAAAAGATAAGAAATAGGTTTTCTCATTAATCTTGAATGAAAATTTGTCTCTTCCATCTTTATTATAAAAAACATATAGTATAATAGAATTATGTAAGCATGTTTGGGTAAACTGGATCATAAATTTTTGTCTTGGATATGAAAAAACACTATCATCCATTGAGATTAATATTTTCTGTAATCATTCAATTATAATTTTCTATGAAGTTTGGGACAACCAATCATTCCCTATAGATTTCCCAATCAATGATTTCATTAATTAAATACATTTGTTTTTATAGGGAGGCTTTTAGTAATGTTTAGAGTCTAATAAATCTTGGAAAAACTGAATATCCTTTATAAGGAGAGGTAGAGATTCTGCATATAAATCCTTGAAAACTTATGTTGGACAAGTAATAGGGGTGAAATTAAAAAGGTGTCTAATCCAGATATAGGATTACCAAAATGATAAAATAGTTGAATCAATCATGACCTGATCTGACGGTTGAGATGAATTCCAAATAAGGATTTGTTAGGTTTTGATATTTTTATGTTTTAAGGAAAAATCTTATTTATGGAAATTAAATCTAATAGTGTTTTCTTAAAATACCAACAAGAAGAAAAACATTTGAGTAGGAAAATTTATGTATGAAAATATACCATCCAGATCACATAGAAAAACAATGTTAGTATAGATAAGGATTATCATAAACGACAAATATTTTTGAAAATATTGTTAAGGAATGAAAAATTTTGATTCCGGAATTTTGGGTTTCTAAAATGTTGATGAAGGGAAAAAGTTTCGTTACAAAAAATTTAATTAAGAAAAAACATTTGGTAATAAAAAATTTGATTAATGTGAAAATTTTTGGTTAGAAAAATTTGATTAATGGAATAAATTTTGGTTGTGAAAAAAATAGAGTATAGAAAAATTATTTGTCATGAAAAAATTGATTAGGGAAAATAATTGTTACAAAATATTTGATTCAGGGTACAAATTCTGGAAAACAATAAAATATACTCCACCTATCAGAAGAAGTACATAATGTAGGGAGACATGTTTCAAGAAAAAGTTAATATAGAATATTACCTTATGGTTCTCATTCCTAATTATTCTCTAATGAATTAAAATCAATCAGGTCATAATGATTTTGTAAAAATATCTACAAGTTGATCTTGATTTTAGAGAAATTGAATATTGATATCTTCATTATGTGTGTTATCCCTATGAATTTGATGATTAATATCTAGCATTTTTTCATGGTAGTGATGTTTAGGGATTTTTTAGAGGGAAATATCACTAGTGTAATCACACAATATCTATGTTTTGGTAAAACACATGACATTTTCTAGGATGGTGTGTGGCATCCACAACACTTGCGCACAACAACTTCCAGCTACTATTTATTCAGATTCAGTAGTGGGACGTTGTACTGAGTGTTTCTTCATATACGAACAAGAGACAAAAGAATATACCATGAAATGAAATGTTTCGGAAGTAAATTTTATATCCATTATACATCCACAAAAATTATCATCTGAAATGATTTTTAAAATAAAAACATTTCTAGAAGTATAGAAAAGTCATAAATCTATGTTTCCCATTATGTAATGAAAAATTATTTTCACTACTTTTAAATGAGATTTATTTCGATTAGACTGAAATATTACATATAAGAATACTTAAAACATTATCTCTTGAAAACTATATTTCATATATAAGAAGCTTCATATCATACATATGAATCATGTTTGATCCACTCGTATCACTGATGCATCGAGATAAATTGTAATTGAAGTACTGATTTGTGTTCTAATACATTTAGTGTCGTCTTATCGATACATTTTAACATAATCATTAATATACTTATCATGTGATTAGTATGTTTATTCTGGTTTTGGAGATATTTGAAAACCTAAGAAAAATTTTAACTCACCCATCATACTCATTTCAAACTCAGATTTCATTATATTTAGAAACGAATTAGTTAAAGAATAGTTAGTTGATCCGAATATAATGTCCTCAATATATATTTTAACAATAAAATCATTTATGTTATCAGTCTTTATAAAATTATTTGGATCAGCAGTTCCCTAAACATAATTATTCTGTAACAAAAATCATCTATGTATATCATACCAGGATCTCGTGGCTTGTTTATGTCCATATAAATCTTCTGTAGGTTTGAAAAATTGGTCTGGATGTTTTGTTTCTTCAAAACAAGGAGGTTGCTCAACATAAACATCCTATTGAACATATCCATTACAGAAAGAGCACATCACATCCATTTGAATTTTTTTGAAATTAATTAATGTTGTTAATGTAAGTAAAATATCAATAGATTGATGTCTATTTACTAGAGCATGGATTTCTTCGTATTTTATTTCTCTTTTTTATTATAGACTTTATAAAATAATCAAGCTTTATTTGTTACTGTGTTTCAATTCTCATCAAACAAGTTTCTGATGACCCATTATACACCAATTACTGATGTTTCCTTATGTCCTTCAACCAAGTTTCAGTCTTCATTTCATTCGAATTCATTTACCTCATCTTTGAATGGATTTAATCTAATCATCATCCCATTATTCATTATTAGTGGTTTTTTGATCTAATTGAGAAAGGAATGATCAATGATATACTTAATTTCATAAGGAACTTCCAGTACTTACATGTTGACTTATATCACCATTTTACTATCAATGGGATGATTCTTAAGAAACAACTGATTTGGGATTTGTAAAACCTATTCAAATACATATGGTAGAAAAAATATTGGGGGTAAATTCTTCATAAATATTATCATGAACATTCTATTTATTAAAATAATCTATTATCAATGGTTTATAATCAGTTTTTGAAAATACATCCGAGGATATAGGTTTCAATTGTTTAAAAACAAAAGTATCATATTCGTCAAATATAACATTAACTGTTTCTTCAATAGTACAAGTTTTTTTATTAAAAACCTTATAATCTTTAGATGTAGTGGAGTATCCCATGAAAATTCTTTCATTAGATTTGGGTGAAAATTTATTTAAGTTATCTTTTGTATTTAGGGTGAATACTTTGAAACCAAATACATTGATGTAATAAATTATATGTTTTCGACCAGTCAACAACTCATAAGGTGTTTTTTAAGACAAGGTTTCAATAAAACTCGATATATAGAATATCAAGTAGTACTAACGGCTTTAGGCAAAAAGTGATTATAAATAATATATTCAAACAACATTGTTCTAGTTATCTATTTACGGATTTTAATTCTTATTTCAAAATCACTATACTGTTGAGGTATTCTTGAAGGTGAGAATTTATAACTAATGCCATTATTTCTACTAAAAGTATCAAAATAAGAATTTTGAAATGATCCCTTATGAAAAATATGAATAGTTATCAATCGAAGGTTTTTTCATTTTTAACATGGACTCTAAATTCTTAAAAATAAGAAAAGGATTCGTATTTATTTATTATAAAATAGACCAATGTCAATAATTTTTAATCATCAACTAAAAAAATACATAATATTTTCCACCAATACATCAAGTATTTTTTTGACCAAAAATATCCATATGCACTATCTCAAATGCATCTGAAGATAGGACTTCACCGACTGATTTAATACTTGATTTATGTTTCTTTCCATATTGACAAGTATCCCAACCTTTTGAAGAATCAAATATAAGCTCGGGTACATCATTCACAAGTCTTTTTATTGAGAGTTTTCATAGTTTCCTAAGGTTATAGAGTCATTTTCTACTATTCCATAACCATGATTGATCTTCCATTGCACTAAGGCATAGAAGATCGTGGCTCCAAAGGACTTCTATGTTTAGTGTGTGTACATTCTCAAGCCTATGAATAAAATTAATAAACTCTTCCTTTGAAATGTGTATTATGAATTTATCATTCCTAATATATAAAAGGTATCGTTCATCACATAATTGAATTTATGTTAATGGGGTTGTGATTAAGACCCTTAACAAATAATCAATTTGAAATTAATGTTTTTTCAAGATGAAAAATTTTACATATATCAACAATTTCTCCGAGATCATTAACTCAAAATGATAATTTTCATCCATTCATCATGAAAGTCTTTTCAAATATGTTTTGATACCATTCATATTCTGTGAATATCCAATATCCATGTACCATATATTGTTGTTATTGCTTTTTTAATTTTTCTAAAAATAAAAGAGTTAGACATTAAGAAACCAAACTTTCTTAGATCCAGAAAATATAAAATGTAAAATTTTAAAAATCCACATTTTCATTGAAAAATAATCTTTATGAAATCCCATTGGTTATATTTAATTATGGTAAAAATTCCTTTTCTAATGCCCTCAAATTTGAAAGTTGGTTCAAAAAGGATAACTCTTTGGAATGAATTAGATATTTCTATACACAGGTTTTTAGTGAGAATAACCAATTCTTAAACAATTTCATAAATGAATAATTTTGGAATACATATTTTAAATGTTTTACTTACAATAGATAATGTTTTATAAAAATTTCCTAGTTTAATAACAATGATATTTTCCTAAATATTAAAATTTTTAGGTAGGTTTTTATGAGTAAAAACTATTGCATGATTCTTATAATGTTTATCATTATTAGAAGTTACATTCTTATGATTTTAAAAAATATTTTGTAGGTAAATATTTTACTCATCAAGATCTTAAGAATGATCAGGTACATCTTTTGTATGTGTATTCATTCTATAATTTTCCTTATCAGTGTTTTTATTGAGTTTAGAATTCACATTTTCAAGAAGTTTAGAAACCCAATAAATTTCTTAATAAATTAGTAATGAGGTATATGAATCAGAATATTATTCATCAACTAAATACTTATAATACATAGCATCAGAGTAATTTTCATTCGAAGATACATTAATCATAGATGTGTCATTTAGTACCTTGGCCACTAGACAATGATTTTCAATGGGTAGTTTGGCTAGTAGACCATTATTTTTTAGAATAGAAGATTCATACCTTGAGGATTCATCAGACGTGTCACCTACACTAGCACTCAAAGTATCATTATCCTTATAGATGTTCGTGGCATTAGATATTAAAAAATTATATAAATTTTCCTCAAAATACCTTTATTTCCAATCTTTTCTTTTACACATAGGCCAATCTGGCATTATGGTTCTATCTCTTTTTCATTCATAACAAGTGAATTCTAAGAATTTCATTCCTTTTCATTCTTTATTTTTATATCTATAATGAATGTATTTTACTCCCACTATCTTGTTCATCCTTTGAGTATGATTAGATAACTCTTATTCAGAAAGATAACTTTAACTAGACATATATAGAGAAGTGACATTATTATACATAGATCTTGTAACCCTTTCCAGGGTCTTGACATTTGATGTGGTAAAGGTTATACATCAATATTCATTATTCATTGTGTTCATATCATCATCTCTTTTAATTCATGTCTCATATTGTAGAAGGGTTCCAAAATGGTCATCAAGAGTAATATTGGAATAATTTCTATTCTCATAAAAGGTTTTTA
This sequence comes from Viscum album, assembly GCA_963277665.1. Taxonomy (NCBI): domain Eukaryota; kingdom Viridiplantae; phylum Streptophyta; class Magnoliopsida; order Santalales; family Viscaceae; genus Viscum; species Viscum album. The sequence goes on along the minus strand of OY728122.1, from coordinate 1,499,009,492 downwards.
ATTTGGATTCCAACTTGTTTGGAATAATATATATAATATGTTCCACAATAATTTCATCTTCTAAACCTATCTCTCCCATATATTTAATACTGTTTACAATAGTCATAAATCTTTTTTTCCATTGCAAACTGGTTCTGCATAGGGTAGATAAATCCATGATATTCTATCCATAACATTTCTCATATGGCCTCTATAACTTTTGATGTTCCAATGTGAGTAACATGATGTTTCATCCATATACAATTAGTAACATCCAATGAAGATATTTGACTATTTATATTCATGGTCACAGAACATAGCAATGTATTGCGTACCTTGAAATTAAGTTGATATTTTGGAATTTCTTGGTTTGTAAAGGTTCTGATATTCTTATAAGGAATCTTATATTCACAAGTAATCCTAAAAAAAATTATCCAATCTAGTGTTGATAATAGATTTATTAATCCTATCTCTCCAGTATTCCTAGTAATTTCCATAAATAATAAGAAATATTGTAAGGTTTAAATTTTGTATTGAACCTACATTAATTATTTCTATTTTTAAATTGAAAAAAAATATTTTCGACTAAACAGGTTAGTGTGGTAGGTATATATGACAATAATTAAAAAAATAAATCATGATAAACTGGGAGAGGTAATCTAAGTAATATAATCTATGAAATATAATCTTTAGTAAATAAAAAAATTTGAGCATGGAAACTTGTGTAGTGAAACTTATGAATGTAAGACTAAACATGTAAAGCTGAGAAAGATACCCATCATGAGAAAAGTGACATTATTTCAATGTAACCTCCTCTAATACCAATTATAGGATCAATATAGTGTCTGTAGATGCTCAATTACAAGAGGGGGTAAATTTTATGATTAAAAACAATCATTTTTAACCTTAAGGAAAACTATGTTTAACAAATTCAAACAATAAAAATTCAAGAAGCCACTTCGAGTTCATAACTAGGAATTAAACACGCTAGGGGTGTAGAAATATAAATCTGGAAAAGATGCATAATAATAATTTTCTTATCGAATTCTTCTACCTTAATGCGTATAGAATCTTATTTATTAGAGTATGTAACGTAAAAGGAATTATAAGAAAGTTATACATTATTTATTTGAAAAAATACAGCGGAAATAAAACATGAAACAAAAACCAGTAACAGGTATTTAATCATTTAACCTAAATAGTATGGTATCCAAAATCTATATATATAGGGACCTTTTTTATACATTTATGAATGTCTTTATTAGCCACACTTTGGTAATACCTTGATAATAATATTGTATTATTTCATTAAATGCCTGAAAGACCACTCACATTAAGGTAGTCGGCACCTCTGTCTTCTTATTCTCAGAAGCCCTCGATTATACTCACCAATAATAACAGTCACACAAAGCAAGAAGAACAATATGTTCATGGCTGAACAATACGTAAATGAAATTCACAAAGAATAAGAGTCTTTAACTCTCATGAAGTCACTTCACAACATCAAACCATATAATCTCTAGGATCTTGGAATGATAATGATATTGTTCAAATGAGCACCTATTTATTCAAAAGACATCAATAGTCAGCTCCCTCCTCAAACTGTCATATTTCCCCTTGATTCTTAGAGGTACATGTACACGTGTCACTCAACCAACTGTTACATCGAAAAAAATTTATGACATCATTTTATTCATACAAAAGCATGTGCAAGGAAAATTAATGAGCTTAAAAATATGAATATCTATATTTTAAAGAAAAAATAAATTCAAAATCTAAACATATAAATAATCAGATCCTAGAAAACATGGATATTCCGATTCTTTTTTACAAAGAATACAGATTTAAAATTTTGACGAATTCGGAGTCTAAATTCTACGGAATTTGATGTTCGAATTCTTAGTAATTCTACGTCTGAATGCTGAGGAATTTGGATTCTGAATTATTAAAATTTGGAGTGTGTATTTCATAGAGTTTTCAGTCTTAATTTAAGATAATTCAGAGTATGATTTTTTGATAATTTAAAGTCTAAAAACATAAGTCTCTATATCCAATGAACATTTAATATTATCAGGTTTTAGGTTATAATATGTTATTTTAGATAGTAATAATATGAGTTTAGTTTATAGAGGGTATAAAATGAAGCAATGAAACCCATGGTAATGATAAATATCCCCTTAGAGAACATAAATTTTTCCCTAAGAAATCAATCCTTAGAGAAATATATTTTTCCTTAAGATAAAGTGATTGTTATTTTAAAATCATAGAGGAATGTAAATGTAATAGGGAAGCCTTATTGAATTCACACTAGCTAGGCCTAGGATTTAACATCTCACCCAAACAATCCCTTTGATGGCCTTTAATGGGGGTATGTGGCACCACGATGGAATATGCAATCTACAGAGGTTCATATATAGGAAAAGGTAATGTCCTCACCCGACTCATCACTAACATGGTGGTAGACCAATGGGTAACATGGCCCCAAGCGTTCATACTCATACAACATAGGTTGATGAATTTAATAGAAGGTTGTAGGGGGTGAAAATGGGTAGATTACATCCTCTTATCATAGTAGATTAATGATGTAAATGAATGTAATAAATAGAAAATAGCAGAAGTAGTAATAGATATAAGATAGAGGAGTGGTAGAATAATATAAAATGAATGTAAAAGATTGGACAGTGCCAGTATCTAACATATTCATGCATCTACAAATGATTATATATAACTAAATCATTAAAATATATATGGATGTGATGTAATAAAGTGAGAATTCAAAATAATAAATATTAAATCCCTAAGGAGATATCCATGATCATATTGAGATACAACATTGTCATATTCTCTTAACTGACAAGTGTAATAAAAAATATAAGGAATCAACCACATTCCTATGACAAAATTTCTTAACTCGGTTACCCAAGCGTAATGGATTCCTGAGTAGGGTGTGAGATACAAATCCCAATAGGTTACCACCCATGATGTATACAAAAGAATTCAATATGTTCATAAACTAATATATTACACGTGTAATGAATAATAAATAGATCTAATATGAATACAAAACATCCCTCTTAGGTTTATAGTGGATACATGGTACCTCTATCTTCTTTGGATCATAACTAAGATATGATGTATGATTAGTAAGAAAATATATAATTGTAATTATATATATATATATTAGATGTATATTGCTTCAACCAAGATGAACCAAGTGTCTAACAATGCATAATGTCCATATACCATGAATAAAAGTTTATATATGGACCGGGGTATACCTAATACATCCATAACTATTATAAATGATCCTATAAGACTAAGAAATAGAGAATAATCCCTACATCCCAAATGAGATAGAAATTTTATTCAACAACACTAGAGATGGCGAGTGATCCTCTATAGAATAACTCTAATCATCAAATATCATGTGTAAGGACAATAAACCATAAAATATCAATGGTTTGGGAATCGATTATCAACAAATAATGTCTGGGAGCATGATGCCGCTCTATTTCAAAAAACCATTCTAGAATCCACAACCTATGAGTAATGGTTAATTATAATTATAATATAATGAATTGTGAAAAACCACTCATCCTACATATTTATCAAGACCAAATATATAAACAATGAATAATCATATTAATCATTTTCAACATGATGCACTACCTTTATTTTACCAATCTAGACAAATTAAATTCCATTTAAAAAATTACAATGCATAATAAGAAAAAAAATTAGGTATGATTATGGCACAAACCTTACAATAAATAAAAAAAATCATTTAATTATTTTGATTAACCTAATTAAAAAACCATCCATCATGAGTATGTGATCTCATTAAATTCAAAGAATCATGAAAATTTCATTTAAAACAATAAATGTGTCCCTTAAGAGGTATTAGGTTAAACTGGTCAATTATGTTCCTGGGCAATCCAATTTATAAAGTAAACCATACATAAAAAACTATTGCATTTAATTCATTTCATTTAATGAACCCAAATTTGGAAACTCATTTATGAAATAATCAAGGGATTCAAAAATGGTGCCTTGGTCAATTAAAATTTTATATAAATTGTTGGGAACCCTATTTAGAACAAAAAAAGATACTATTTAATAAACCTTTCATTTATCATATCATCACAAAATCATTACTAAATACCCAAACCAAAAGGCTAATAAATAAGAAAATTACTAATTAACACTTTGTAATTTCGAAGATAGTGGAACTCCTATGGGGGTATTATTTATAAAAACATATAATTTTTTATCAAACAATACATTTAGAAGGTTAATAAACAATATGAATAATTTAAACTCAAATCCCCATATGAATGTATTTCAAATAAACTACCCAACATGGATTCTTAATTGATAATGGTATAACATATAACATTACAGGTCCCAATGAATATTGGGAAAAAGATTACAATGGGATGATACTATTACAAACCAATATGAAATCCTATAATGCATTCTAGGGAATTAATTCATTCAATAAAAAATGAAATTAGATATTCCACACCCATGGGGTTTCAATAAATGAGTTTCTCATCCTCCAATATTCCAAACAATAATGAAAAGGCATATTTCGTTTTGAAATGATCAATTAAGTATGTACAGCTTACTTGAATAGAAACATGTGGCAAGGGTCGACATGCAGAGAAAACAGAATATTTATAAAATGATGGAAACATTAGGGAAATTTTGTATACCAGCAACCTTATACCATGGAAGACTCACTAGTCTGGTATCATTCCCCGACTCAATATGATTGGGAAGAAAATGAAGAAATAAAAATTTACATTAAATATATAGAAAATGATATTGCACAAAAATAGAAAAACCAATTGAAGATTAAACTGAGAAATATTCAAAAGGAATAGATAGATTACCATTAAATATCCATATTGTCTGATGGTGGACAATTTTTAACAATGAATGAAGAAGTTATCAATAATCCTATATTAGGCATGAGAGAATCCCATAATGAAAAAATGTAGAGTTTCCCACTCTTGGGGTAGGATAAAATAAAAGATTATTAAATCATTATTAGTGGGAAAAATGACTTTTACCCCCACAAAATCTGGTCACACGATTTGGCCATATGTTTTTTAGAAAATGTTCCCCAATTGTGAGTCACACACCATTGTAGAGACCCACCGTGCACTATTGTGTTGAAAGGATTGATTAATAATGCACCAAAAATGAAATAAATTTTTATATATTATTTCCAATTTCTAACTAATAGTGCAGGATAGGTGTATAGTTTGGAAAAACCATACACATCCCTTGAACATCATGCCTGAATGTCTTCATAGGAGGAATGATTTTCTGTTTGGGGCCAAACTACTTCATAAAAATTATAACCCTATAAAGTCCCTATAAACATTTAATTTCTACCTCAGGTCTACATAATCATGAAGATATACCAATGAATCCTACTGGGAAGTTATCCATGTCTTAAAGATATACGTTAAAATGTTACAAACCCCATAATTTCGTTCCAAATATGTTTTTTCTAAAAGGTCATGTCCAATAAATTCAAAAGTACATATTACTTTGTATTTTCTTCTAGTTCAATATAATGGTTCCTTAAAACTTCCCCACCATAGAAATTCAAATCCTTGATATTACATTGAGAATGATGAAAACGTCCCTTAAACTGCATGGGTCATTATGTCTAGTTCAATCATTCACATTGCATTTCCAAATTCCCTACATAACATTTAGCACATCCTATGCATAAAATACATAATATTCCATAACCCAAGACAAAACTTATTTTATGATGAACAACCAAAATGGATCATATACTAGCCAATTTTCCTAGGGACACAATTACATAATCATCTCATTTAACAAAAAGTAAACGGCTCTCCCCACAATAGGATTTATCATAAAAATGATGCATTTCAGAGCCAAAGTTTCTTTACCAAATAAATGGATTTCCAAAGAAAACCCATATTCTCTATAACTATACTCTTGTAGTGATATTGAATTGGTTAAATTCAAAATTCCCCACCAAAAAAACATAGGTAAGATGTTCAGAATTTTCATGAAAATCTATTGTTGAAACATACAATACTCATATAGACACGAATAAAGGATTTAAAATGGTAGTTTACCAACTATACTCATTGAAAAATAAAAACAATTGATCCACCCCCTATTGACTAATCTAAAAAATAACTTGTATAGATGGATGGTGTATTACAATAAAGACTATAAATACTTCATCCAATCCATCTAACATACAAAACTAGAATTCTCATCAATTTCCATACATGTATCCATGAAATATTCTATAATCAAACAACCACATGGATATTTAAAAATTTTGTTCTAAACCTCAAATGAGGGTGTAACCTATATCCATCCCACTAGAATAATCACCCTTAAACCATAACATATGAGTCAGAAAACATGTTTGGGACGACCTCGGATTAAAAAATATGGTGTTTAAGGAACTAACCCATAGTTAGCTATATTCCATGATAACTATAGAGGCACTGGTATAAGACAAAATTTCCACAAACGGTCATTATTTGATCCTAGAGCAGTATCCTCTTCATGGTTATGTGAAGGGAAAATATAAGGTGTCTTAATATGTGTTCAAGGTGTTCATACACTGGAATCCTAGAATCTCTCAATACAAACCAAACCATGATAAAAACCACACTTCTAGCATGAAATGATAATTGAGATCACTTACTTTGACCTATGGATTTTAAGACATTAACAAATGGTATGATATGTGGTCTCTTAGTGAATCCATTATGATGTCAAGATAAGGGACATGCTCCCCTCATATAGAGAGTAATCTAAGAGGAAAACAAGGAAAACAAAATAAAAATTTCTTAACCGTAACAAGATTACTTTGATAAAAAGAATTTCAGATTCACCAACTGAAACATCGTCATGAACCAATGACAAGCCAGTACCTTTAATGGTAATATGGCATCATACAATCATTAACTATGAATGTTCATTCATGACCAATGACATTTCGAGGAGTTTTTAATCTCCTCCATCCATATCAATTTCATGATACTGATTAAGAACTGACAAGATTTAGATTCATCAATCTTAAAATACATTCAATAAATAAAAACTATCTCCAAATGATACTCATTGGTTGTGTTCCTTATACATGAAATGGTATATATAAAATGGAACTATAAAGACATTCCCCACCATAGGAGGGTCCAAGACACTAAATTAAAATATAGAGACCTTTTATTATAATAATTCTATAATGAAACCAACATTTACTCATTTGTGACACACCTCCGTGTAATTATCACACACGTCAAAGCATATAGAATGAAACCCAAAACCTAACTAGTTTGTATGTTAAAACCCTCTATCCTCTTCAATGCCATCCCATGAATTGGGACAAAAAATATGTATTTAATTCCCCGGTCACAATCCTATGGCGATGAAATGAGAATGTACATAACATTAGAATGTTCAATGATTTCAATGAATGATATTGGTCCATTACATCATCTACCACTCTATGGGTACCAAGTATGTAAACATATACTACCACAACCATTAAAAAAGATGACGGATCATCCTTGTTGTTTTCCATAGGTTTTCGACACCAAGAATTGATGTATTAGATGGAAAATAATATTGATTTAATCTAGACTCTTATTGCCTCATATGACTATTAACTTTGATGATGACATACAAGGATATCTGTCCTAGTGGAATAAAAATGAGACAAACGTTATATGATGTAGTCTATCAGCCCTGAGGTATGGGTAACCTTCTGAAATTAATAATTACTCAATGATCACAGCCATGAAAATGGAATGAAAAAAAATTACCACCTTTTTTTAAAAAGACTTTAATTTATAATAAAATAATCATAATAGTGACAATGTCCCACAAGTGGAACCATATGATAGAATTATCACAACACTAGTACATCATTTATACTCTCAGGGTGCTATATACCCCATGTGATCCCCACATGATCAAATAATCACTAACGCTATGACATGGTTAGAAAAAAAATGTTACTAGCGACAATATATTATCATTTAAACAATTAATAAAAAGAAAAATTCCTGTGGAAAATTCTTCAATTTGAATTCAATGGAAACACAGGGGAATGTATAATATACCCTACATGATGTTTAAAAGAATGACACCCCCTATGGTTCCATTTCAAGTCAATTACACTAGTTCAAATTCAATCTTTAATCATATAATGTATTTTATATAAAAAATTTAGTACCAATTATAGACCCAAACTATTGCAACCTTTTTCAAATAAATCTACAGGGAAAATAATAAGGTTATATCAAACATCATTTATCTTGTATAACATATAATGTTACCGTTTATGGTCCTCATAATCCAATCAAGGATCAACAGAATACATCCCAATAGAAAAATATTAATCAATAAATTTATAAACACTTGTATTATGTTATCTCATAATAACATTCCACAATTGACATACTTGCATCTTTTTGTGAATTTTTTATGTTAATTGAAACACATAATAATAAAATTAACAATTCATAGATTTCAACTATTTTAATATATATATATATATATCATAATCATAAATCAAGTATCTATTACATGGGTTTCCACCACCCAAATATATAAACTAACTAAACACATTATAAATCGATGTATTGATCTCATTTAATCAAAACAAATTATAAAATTCACAATAACATAATTTTAACATAAGGATTTCAATAAAAATGCTAATTATTGTTGGATAACATTCTTCTAATTTTTAAAATGAAACGTAAAATTATGGGGGGAAATAATGAGTAAATCTTATTTTATAAAATATATAGTTTTATAGAAAATAATGTCTTGTTCATATAAATTATAATAATTTCATTTATAATAAAAATATAAACACAATTTTTTACATAAATTAGTAAAAGTAATACCCACAAACCTAATGGTATGTATATAAAAATATATTATATTTTGGTTCATTTAGAATGAGGGTTTTTTTGTTCTGTAAGTTATCAATTGGACATAAATAATTATATTTTTCTGGTCCATAAGACTATATGCTTCATGGAACAAAAGTTACCGAATACAATTTTCTAATTTTTAAATCATCAGAGTTATATAGAAGGATTTAATATTTTTTTTCCAAAAAATCCCCTATTTTGTTTTACCATATAAAAAACCAAATACACATTTTATTCATCTAACATAATAAGAGGAATTACACATATAGAAATATATGTCTAAAAAATTATAGGATGATGTTGGTTAGAGGATATTGATGGGTTTTGACAATATCAAAAAATAGAAAAATATATTGAGAACCATTCAATGATTTTGGAATGTGGAACAAATTGTACTAAATATTTAAGAATATAAACATTGATTAGATCTAGAGTTTGAATTTGGTAACATAATGTTCTTTCAAATATCCCAATGCAAGTAGGTCATGATATTTGGGACGAATGTGTACCTTATCCACATATATATATACGCCTTTCAGTTAATTGATAATTTCACTATCATTTATTATAAAATTAAAATCCAAATTCCCTTATCTCTAATACATGATGTGCCCTATCTATTTTCATTGAGGTAGTACATAACAGACCATTCAGATATAATGAACTCAGATGCTTTTTCCTTGTAACATTTTCTCTCTGTTATTTAAATTAAAAATTATAAATGATCTACTAATTTGATAAGGTTATGTGAAATATAACCACCCATCTATTCATCGTTAAATGGAAATATAATATTTTGGAATAATCTCTGTGGGAACCTGAGAGTGTAATAGGAAAATGAAATGTTATATACGTAAATAATTTTTTTAGATTTCTCCAGAAGTAACATATAACAGAAAAAATAAATACCAATTTAATGTAGTAGAATAATTGTTAGGTATAAACTATGATAATATAATTGTTATATATGTATATATGTATTATATATAATAATAATAATAAAAATTAATTATCATTATAAATATTTAAACAATATATTCAATTATGAAACTAATAAAATCTCATTTATAAAATTCATTTCTATTTGATAATAATTTAATTTGGTATTAATAATGGATAAAAACAATTATTATAAATTTATATGAAATTGGAATATTAAGAGGAAATAAAAAAAGTCATTTTCCAAAAGAGGAATATTTTTTTTATACATTACATTCTTCATAATTTCAAAATAAGTAATAATATTTTTGGACAACAAGTGAAAAAAAATTAAGTTTTTTTATTTATCATGTAAATAAAATCTTATTGGGAATGTTTTATATATTTTCAAATGTTCTATTTTTATGAGAATAGTGAAAAAATGTCTCACAATTTATGTGAAATTTAATTAATTTTTACAATGTATGTATGAATTTTAAATTAATTAACACTTTTTTCTATGATAAAATATAGATTTCCTCATTAAATTTAAATTTTGTGATTCATATATCCATATATGACTTTTTGGAACATACATTATATCTCTCAAAATATTTTTAAATAAATTACTCATTTAATATATTAAAAAATGATTTTTCCATCTAAAAATGTTTTAAAAAAATATTTTGAAGTATTAATCATTATATAAATATTCAATAATATGCTTCATTTAATTTTTTAACATAAATAAAAAAAATTCCAAGGTAAAATCTATTTTTTGTATAGAAAACCATTACTATAATCATGGGGAACCTAAGAGGTAATGGTCCAATAATATTAATAGTATGTTTTTATTGTGTGGATTATTTTTTCTTCGAACATATCTCTTGTACACTCAATTAATTATATTTTATATCTATATATCTTGATAATGAATATACATATATATTATTACAAATATTTGGGAATTTAAATATTACTACTCTTTTTGATATATTAAAGGGGAAAACCCTCTCCTCGCTCCCTAACATCCCACACCACCTATTAATGGTACAAACATTACAATGATCTCTCCTCCACATTTTCATAAACATTGATGTTGAATTCGAATTTTTAAATAACTATCACTCAAAAAATTAATCCCTTTTGTAAAGGGAACATCCTATTTATTGAGATAAATATTTATAATGGGTTTTCCATAATTGATTTTTCTTAACATGAATTTATTGTGGTTAACTAAACAAATGATAAATTTATATTACATCCAAGTATAATTAAATTTATTGCACACTATTTTAATCCTTACCATAATTGTATAGGCCTAGTACCTTTTGAAATAGGTACACATAATAAATTGGTTCATAATTGAACTGCATCCTCTCATGATAAGTTATTTATAACTAGAAACTTTAGTGGAATAATAATTGCTAAATAATTTCATCATAACATAAGGAATGAAAAAAAATTATGGTCGAGCATAGAAGATTAGTATGGTTTTATAAGGAATATATAAATGACCCCATAATAATTACATGTGAATAATTTTGTTGGAATATGATATATTCGTTTTAAATCTACAATATAAATATCAATGGTGATAATCATGCTTCATTTAATAAATACAGTCGATTCATGTGAAATGAAACTAAAAATAAACAAATAAAAAAATACATGACATAAGGAAATTTACATAAGACATGTAATTATTTAAAATACTTATAGGATTATGAACATGTATAAATATAAATATGTTAACTTGTTGTAGTAAGGACATGAAATAATAACCTATCATAAATTAATTAACATGATACCAGGTCACCTCATGATGTTATGTTAATGAAATAAAATTCCATTCATAAACTTATTTACATGAGGATTGGAAGCACACATGAAATTATTGACATGAAAACGAGGTACATGCATAAAATTCTGAAAAAAGTAATAAGGTTCATGCATAAAATTATTCCCACATCAGATATCTGTATTAACCCCCAAAATTTGTGTGATCTAAATTTCCAAAAAATAACATATGTAAAAAAATATTATGTCTTCCTCATGATCATAATACATTCATCAACATAGAATTCATGAAAATAAACTATTTTAAAAAACATTATATCCATTAGTAAACCAGAGAAATGGGAATTGGTGTCCTCAACAACATGTCATCATAAATATAAACCACAAATAAAAATAATAAATTTGGTATTAAAATATAATATGTTTAATATTTCTAATGTATCATCAATTAATGAGAACATATATATTAGAAATATATTTTGAAGCATCCCATGAAATTTGTTTACAATAAATAACATTTCTATTTTAAAATAACATCTCATTCAAATAGATTCACACTTATAAGTAAATAATTTTTCAAATAATATAAACTTGTAAACATATATGGGAATATTAAAATAATTTATGTTTAAAAATTGATATAGAATATGGTTGTTTCATTTATGTTAAAACACATTACATTTGTAAATATATATAAGTAACAATGTACCTCATTTGAAAAACAACATAAGGATTCATTTCATATTGTTTTATTGAAATATAAAAAATGGTATATATCATCTAATATATTTTAGGATTATATTCAAAATAACTGAAATACATTCTAGATAAAATTTATATTGATGTGGAATATTATAAAAGGGGAATTAAACAGAAACTGTATCGAATTATGATGAGATTTTAAAATAATCCCTTTACACTACATAATTTATTGAATTATAATCCACATGATTGAAATAACATTATATTTACATGAATTTAAAAATAAATTGGATTTGGATAATCATAAAATTAATTAATGTGAAGTATATACACCAAATAAAAGAAACATGTATTGTATAATGAACATGTCCTATAGAAATAAAAGAGAGATGAAAATATCCCTTACCTTATCTATGGAATCCTTAGTACAAATTGGAAAATTATTTTTAATAAATATAGATATATTATACATCCAATAAACAACATTAATTATATAAATCATACCATAATATGATTTAAATATATGATTTTGTACTCATTTATAATCAATTCATTATTTAAATCATTATTATGTGTAAGAAATGCTTCATTTTTCACCTATGTTTCTCTTTGGTAAATTGTTTCTATTTAGTGTGATAATAGTTAAATAATTTAAATAATGATAATTATAATATAAATAAAATATATATTAAATTTAAATTTTTATATTATGATATATATCGTAGAGATAAAAATAGAAATACAGTGTTTATGGAGACAATATGTTATACGTACTCATGAACACAGTTTAAATTTTTTGATTGATGCACTAACATAATGGAAAATATTAATTTTAATTTAATTTCTATCCTTATTACATTATATGTAAAATTTAAATGAAAAATTAAAAACATCTCTTTTTGGATGTGGTAGTCTAGAAATACACCTGAGCAACGTCATCCTTTCCCATCAGTTTTGAACATTCGAATGTATATATGGTATTATAAATTATGATTTATAAATAAATTAAAGATTTAATATATAAAAATAAATTCCACCATAATATACATCACTAAATTATGGTTAAAAAATCTCAATAATATCTTTATGTTGATATGGTAAGCCATACATGCGATCAAGAAATGCTTTAACTTAATTTTTGATGGGAATATAGGTTTGTAGTGGTATTTCCGTACTAATATTAATATTTTAAAATAGTTATGATTATTAATTTATTATTTATAATATATATCCGAAATATAGTGTTGTTAGGGACCATTATAAAAATAATACGGTCTGTTGAGTTGATTTCCTCTTCATGGAAATGAATGATTTAGATATCCTCTAAATGGATACGAGTTTGGTCTTTTGGAAAGGATAGATCCGATAAAATGTGACTATGTGATTTTATAGGATAAATTTTCAGTTTATAGTTAAGATATAATGAAAAAATTTATGAAATAATGTTATGTTGGAGGTACAATATAATCACTGAGGTGCGGTGAACTTCTAAAATTACCAAATATAAAAAAATATTAGAAACAAATATAAAGAAAAATTATTCCAATTGGCCTATAAATAAATATTGGAAAATAGTATAGGTCATATACTGACTTATGTGGCCTTATATATTATTTTTATGAAATTGAAATAATTTAATAAAATATTATTTTCATAAAATATCATTACTGTCAATTTTGACATTATTCACTACAATGGATTTAATAACATCATAAAATATCAAATTAGAAGAAAAGATTGTCTAAATGTCCCCAAAATTTCATGTTTGTATATAATTTTTTTATAACATTTATTATCTCAATTTCTAATACAATTAACATTTATAATATAATTTATTTGAATTTTCAATTAGTTGAATAAATACTCTATATGTGTTGTGTAATAATTTCAAAGAATTATCTTTTTACTAAAAATAAAAAATTATTATTATCAAGATAAAGTTAAATATTATATATTTAGAAATTCTTTTATTAGTTTAACATACCAATTTTATATCCGCATTTAAAAAAAATTAAATCAAATTGGTGACATATTTTACTTTTCCTCAAATAAAATTCTATGAAAGTAATAATATAATCTAATAGAACAGAAATGGTCATAGAATTTTAAATATGAGGCTTATAGAAGAAATTAACTAATATAATTAAATTTTTTCAACTATTTTGATATTTTAATTTTAATTTCCATTTCATTAATAATCATAATTACCCGATAGACCCTTATCGTGGAAAAAATATACAATAGTTATTATTCATATGTACTAAATAATAATTAGGTCATACTAATAAAAAATATACATTATGATTAAAAATATTGAATACTTTTTTTAATATTAAACAAATATGAGTGGAAGAACTTATTTTCAAATAAATATTGAAAAATATAACGAAAAATAGACTTCTTGAAAATTTTATTGTACGCCCCAAAAAATTGCGTATATAAAATGAATATATACTGATAATTAAAATTTAATTAATTATATTTTTATATATATATATATATAATTATTAAAATATGAAATTAAATGGAAATCATGATGATACTTTTTAATATAATTAAAATGATTGTTCTATAAAAATCGATTTGTTCCTCTATTGAAAGTAGAATTAATTTTTATTAATTATAAAGAAATTATACAATATTTTTTGTTGGATTTATTCAAAAATGAAATTTCTTTTCCTAAATACATTTTACTAATTTTTATAAATTAATTAATATATTTAATCAACCAAAAACAAGAAAAAGTATGTTTAAATAAATCATATTATTGAAGAATAAATTCACTTTTCTAAAAATCATGTTCTCCTATACCAATTATCAAGGAAAAAATTATATGAGTAATATAATTATATGTTTCAAAAAAATTTAAATATAATTCATTCAAATAATATAAAATTAATCATCATAAGGTTTCTAAAAATAATATTTCACTATTCAGTTTGTACTCATTATTACGTGTAAGGCATGATATTAATGTAATTAAATTTGAAGGGAATGTTATTTTATAAAATCACAGGGTGCCACATTTTCTCCCACACCATTAATAAATTTCATCATTGAAATTTGTTATTTTTATTGGAAATCTCATGTTTGATAATTGAAAATTCCTTCAAGGAAACCAACAACATTTATTGGGACAATAAAACATCCTATTATAAGAGGGGAATTGTAGTAGAAAAGTCATATATAATAACACATTAGTATGTATCCAAAAATTATAACCTAGATGGGATGTAAAAAATTAAATATAGAAGAAAAACATAACTCCTAAGGAGTGATATAGTGTAATAGAAATTACGGTCTAGAGAAAGAAACCCGTCAGAAAACTATAAATATATTATGGGTTAAAATATCATTGATTTATCTAAATAAAAAGTAAACTGATAATATTTTTATATCAATTTAATTGTCCTAAAGTTGATGGGCTCTATTGAAATACATATAAAATAGTCATCAAATTAAATTCACTATATTAATTTAAATGTCGTATGTACAATCACAATATTTTTTTTATTCTTATATATGTTTCCACATGATCTATTTTTCCATGAAAGGGTTATTCGTGATGTAATGTTCATGATTGGAGAACTTTTAACAAATAATATGACCCATAATCCATTCCTTCATCATCAAAATAGATACCAAAATCCAAATGAATAGTAAATAATATGATTAATAAAAATTTAACCAAAAAACATATTCTCCTCATATTCATTATAATCCATTCAAAAATAATTTAAACATAAGAATACATAAAAATATTACTGATCATATTAAAAACCAATAAATAATTTGATCATATATCCTTCCATGATTAAAATAATAAAAATTTTAACTACTCACAATGTCTCATTAATAAAATTATACACATTGATTATATATTATAGTTGGTGTAGTAATTATTTTCAAAAAGTCAAACACATATATTATTATACAATATAATTCACCCTTTTTTATTTAAATAATTTTATATCTAATCAAGACATAATTCCATTTAAGGATTGGTTTCATTATTGAACTATTTTATGATAATATTTTTATTATGAATAGAAACTGTAATGTCAATATTCATGAAATATATATATATTTAGTCTAGGAAGTTAGAGATAAAAAATTTCAAAATTCTCATAAATCATTAGTAAATGATATTATTTTCATAGGGCTTACTGATATAGAATTTAGCCATGAATACCCTATTTTAGAGTGGAGTATAATTGTTCCCAATCTATCATGATTAACATTATCTGTTATAATTTGATATGAAAAGTTTTTTTCCCTTTGACATTATGGGTTTTTAGGTAATACTACCTTCTATAGACCTTGTATTAGGTAATTTAATCACATAGTGCACAAACTATTTTCCATTATAGAACTGAATTTTTTGTGGGGTATTTTGATGAGATTTCTGTCTAGTTACTTCATTGATTATCCACAGTTCATCACTAAAATATTTTTTTCATGTGGCCAAACATCTTACCTTAGAACATTGTATTATTCATTTGAGGTAATCACTCATGTTTTCATTCCCAATTTTTTTGAAGGTTAGAGGATGAAATTTATTTCCCATCCATGTTATAATCCAATATAATTTCCATAAATATTCGCCTTTTTTGTCATATTACTATAACATTGATGGTTCTAAGATTCATTTTCACTTTCATTTCACATTGAATGATTTCTTTATAGCTTACGAAGTATATTATGCATTATTCTTTATGAAGGCTTGGATTGAAACCACTAAATAATTAAGATTTTTTTAGGGATGATGAATAATCTTAAAACATATCATGCATGTATTGTATAGTTTTCCTCATTGGTATAAATGGATTAATTATGCATTTTATCATGATAAAATAATTCCTTCCCTATTTTTTAAATATAATAAAAGGCATGTAACCATTGAATAATATTCCACTAAAATCATTCAATCCTATGGAGATAAATTCCGCTTCATTCTACATATTCATTGTTAAATTCTAAAAATGATCTAATTTTTTTTATAAAATCTTATATATCACAGGAAAATAATTCATGACTGGGTTACTTATGGAAGAAAATTTAACATTTCTATCACATTGGTCCATTTTCTAAAAACTATTTTATCAGAAGAACTATAGAAATATGAGTTTTGTTGCCTCATATATGATTTGATAACATATACATCTATCATTGGTTAATTGAGATTTTAAACATAATAATTTTTTTAAGAAATGTATTGTGATATTTTAGTGAGATTACTCAGACGAAGTTGAATCAAATATCATAATCCATTGCATTATCCTTGAAGATGGTCATTTCATTGGAGGTGACATTATTTTTTCAAATGATTCCTTCCCTCTCAGTCAGTTTAATAAAACCAAAATGATTTGTATGAGTAATGATAAACATAGTGAAACCGCAAAAACTAATGAACAAAAATAATTGGATGGGTAATTAATGAAACAATATATTCAATCAAATATAAATAATTTTTAACATAGGGAATAAATTATTAGAAATTTTTTTATGTTATCAAATTCTTATACCCATCCCATGGGTTATTACAATAAATTTATCATCCCAGATTCCAAAATTTAAATAATACCTTCTATGAAACCATATATAGAGGCCCAAACATTTCAAAAATATATATAACATGTCATTAAATCAATATTATTCACATAACATTTTTATTCATGCCATTATTATATAGGTATACATTGTATGGAATCATAGACTCATAAATACCATGTTCTTAAATGATCAATATCATCTCCCACTATGTTCATCATAACTAAAACAATTAATATAAAATAATTTATAAAGAATTCTATATAAAATATGGCAATGGATCATAATAATGGGTGTGGTTATATTCTCATTAATGCTTTACTAGGAAGATATCAGTAATAAAACAAATACAAAAAATAGCATAATTTTTTGGAAAAATGTGTTTAACATTTTAATTATATAGTATTCATATATTATATCATAATGTAGAGTTATGATATTAATATAAGATGTTCCTAAGTCATGAATCATAATAGAATCAAGGAACATAGTTCATGAGAGAATAACATTGACATCATACAACAATTTTTTGGATAAACATATTAATTTTTGAATATGTCAAAGTAGAAATTGGATCACACTCTATGTTAAGGGATCCAAATAATGATCTCTATTAAAAATATAGACAACAAAATATGTCCAGTAATGTTATTATGATCATGATATCCTAGGAAATAAATAGAATTATAGACATTTAATATATTTTTATGCATGAACATATGGACATTATAACGGGATCCATGCATAGAATTCTGATCAGGTAATCAGGTTCATGGATACTATTTATACCTCATGAATTATGAATCATTACTCAATAACATGGAGGGTGATATTGGTCCAAAATATAAATTAATGTAATTAAAACATATATATTCGACAATAAAATTTATTATTAATCATCTATGAGCTCATTAAAATAAATAAATTTCATAAACATTTCATTAACATATAATCCATGGAAAATGGAATGTGTTACCTTAACATCTTATCATCATACACATAAAACATGAAGAATAATAATTATTTTGTTATACATGGATAATATCTTCAACAATGATTATGTATAATCAAATGATGTTATCTTCTATTTAAAAATTATTTTTAATCATCACATTGAATAATTTTTTATGTATATAATTTTCCCAATTTAAAATCAATTATCTTTTCAAAACATGTGCAATAATTAATGAAAACAATTCATTGGAAAAAAATAAAAACATATTAAATTATTTTTATAATAAGTTATTATTAATTATGGTAGGAAATTACAGTCATTTCATATTTTTTGAAAACATTCCTTCAACTTTTTTATCGAAAAAGTTACAATGATCCTCGTTTGGAAGACTATAAAATGATTACATTGAATCCAATTATAAAAAATATAAAAATTGTTAAAAATTGATTTCTTAAAATATTGAATAACTAGATAATCCTTTTTGAAATTTTTTTATAAAAAATCTACATGGATGATAATTATTTTATAGTGGAGACTTGATCATAAAGAATACTAAATGAATATGATATTGTAAAAAAACCCACACCAAATTGGTAAATTAAGAACCATTTGCCCCATGAATAAATTATAATAATATAGAAATTTATTTCTAATAGTTTTCAGATTAATAAATATAAATTTCATTCATGGTCAGTATATTTCCCACAAAAAAACATGTAGTGTATGATAAATATTTACCACAAATATAATTGTGATACAAAAATCTTCTACCATAGTAAAAAAAATTCATCATACATATTGAAGCCTCATGTATAATAAATATAGATTAATATTAAATATAATAAGATAATCATACATATATATAACATAAAATTAATTATTTAATTATATCATTTTAATCCATTTTCAATAATTCATTATTAAAAACATTGTTCTGGGTGATATCTTATTTATTTTTTAGTACTGTTTTGGATTGATAGTTTTGTTCCATATAAATAGATAATAGATTTAAAATCTAAAATAATATTTATAATTATATAAAAATAATATATATTAATTTTTTATAAATTTTTACATTAATCCATACGATTTAGAGATATAAAATGAACTACACCATTCAGTGGGACAGTGGCTTATACGTATACATGAAAATAATTTACATTTCTCAATGAATGGAATAAAATAATGGTAAATAACAAAATTAATTTATATATAAATAATATATTTCATATATATATTAAAAAAATACATACTTATTATATTAAAAATAATATATAAATGAAAAATAATCACATCTATTTTTGGAGGTGCTAGTCCACACGTACACGTAAGTGTCATTATTAATTTTCGATTGTTTAAAAGTAATGATAGTAGATATTATATTATCATTTATTAATAATAATAATTACAAAATTATAAAATATAAAAATTCAACCAATCATAATATCTATAAAAAATATTGGGATGAAAAACTATTTGAATCACTACATGGAGACGGTTTTCCAAACATAAGAATAAGCGATATGTTCACCTCATGTTCTATAGGAAACAAGATGTATAGTTTTATTTGTAATCATACTAATATTTAATCATATATATGAAAATGAATTTATTATTTAATTATAAATATATGTTTTTAATGGATGTATAGAAAATTATAAAAGAAAGTTTTTGGTTTAGGTAATTACTTCTTCTTGGAAACAAAACCTTCAGATCTCTTCTAAAGGGATATATGGTTGATCTTTTAGAAATATCATCACCTATGAAATGTGAATAATGAATTTTCATATAGAATATTTTATGTTATTTGTTTAATATTATTCCCAATTTGTTCTAAATAAGTGAATGATGAATTTCCATTTAAAAATTGAGTTGGGGGAATATTTTCAATTTTTGAAAAATATATATAAAAAGAAAATTCTAAAGAAAAATGATACCAAATTTAATTTAAATTATTATACGAATAAATTTACAGCAAAATTTTAATATCATTTCAAATATTTAATATTTTATTTCTTTTTAAATAATCTAATAAAATATATTTTCATAAAATATTGGTATTGGTAATTATGGCGTTATTCATCACGTTGACTATAATAAAATCCAATGAACCAATACAATTCTAAACAATTATCTTAAAATAATCCCAAATTTTCATGGTAATCTTTATTATTCATTAATTACCTTATTCATATATTATATTTTAATACAGTTAAAGTTTTTTATATCATTTATGTGAATTTTCTATTAATAAAGAAACTAATATGTCAGTGTTTTGTAAGCATTTATCATAATTATTTCATCACTAAAAATTAATAATAAATAATAAATAAAATGATAATTATTTTATATTTCAATAAAATATTTATTTCTGAACATATCTTTTTGTTTAAACATATATTAAAAATAATTATTGTATTAAAAACAAGAATGTAACATGTTTGACTTTTCATAAAATAAAATAATAAATATATTTCAATCTCAGAAAAATATATATAAAGGTCATATAACTAATAATGTGATTAATATTGATGAAATTAACTTTTATAATAATATTTTTATGTGGTTCAGGTCATTTAATAATCATTATAATTTTATTTTCATCCTAAATAGCTCGATATACACTTATTTTGGTAAAAAAATACTATAGTTACTATTTAAATTTTCAAAAAATAAAAGGGGCCTTTTTACCAAATTTGGACTAAAATATTCCAATTAAGGAAAACATTTCTCATTATTCATCACAAATATGTAGAATAAAATAACATACTATTATTCCTTTAGAAATGTAATGAAAAAAATTTTATGGATAATTTTGTTTGTAAATCCAAAAAATTTACTCAAAACAAAAAATGGGTAAATAATTTTATTTTAATTAAATAATATATATATATATATATTACTTTGAAAAAAAATTATTATCATAAGCAAACATTTTCTATAACTATAAATACAGTTTAAAAAAATCTCACAATTCAATAAATAATTATATATTCAAAAATTCCAAAAAATATATTATTATATAATTCTTTTAGGATAAATTCAAAAATAGATTATATTTTAGCATATAAAATTTATGAAATTCAAATAAATTAATTTTAATATTTACACACAATATGTAATATAACATTTTTTATTGAAATTGTATTTTTTAAGAATAAAAAGACTATACTAAAAATTGAGTTCTTATTTTCGATCAACAATTAATAAATTTTCAAAGAGTATGATAATTATATTTTTCATTATTTGAATAATAATATTCAATCCCACTAATTAAACATTTAGGATATAACATATGTAAATAAATCCTTCACGGTTCACTTTTGACTTTGTCAGACATGTAATGGATGACATAAATGAAATTAAATATCACGGGATAAAATAGATAATAAAACATGAAGGTGTAAGATTCCCCCACATTTAATAAATTTTTTCAACATACTTTTGGCTTTTTCTTGGTAATTATTAGGTTTACAATTTAAATTTCCATTGTGGAATCCCACATTATAAAAAGGGGTACTAAAATAATTGTAACATCTATACCCAAACCACTGGCTTTAAGATGGAATGACACATGACCTCTTGTGTTCCTCTCCTCATTAAACAAAGTGGTAAAAAAAGGTTCTACTATAGATTGTGGATAGACTATAACATCATTATACTATTATTGATCTTGGTAATAAAAACTAATAATAATAGAATGATAAAATAATCACTGAAAACAGAAGAGATAAAGAAGAAATAAATTTTTTATATATTAGATCTCCTAAAGTGGAATGTTTTCTATAATAAGGTAATTATATATTTAATTAAATAATAGTGGAGTCATCTGTTTTGTGTCTCAGTCCACTCCATCTCTATGCGAAACCTACCCATCCATTTACTACTACTCCATTTCTGTTCACCATGTCACTTATTAAATATAAATGAATTTAAAAATTCCAATGTTTGGTGTGAGTAAAATACTTATGAGTGAACCCCAATGAATCCATATCCTAATTTTAAAACATATAAAATTATATTATATAACAATAAATTAAAAATAGAATAAACATATAATCTAATAGTGATCGGAAGTACCCTAATCATGCTACCACAAACCCCGACTATACCTACATATTCATTATTCCATATGATAATAGAATGAATTGGAAAAACCAATCCAACCCATGTATATAGTACTCATATTTTCATAGTTATGATACCCATTGTGTTCTATCTCTCTAGAGGACCATGTCACTTATATTATCAAGAGTAGAATATCTTATAATCACATTTACCATGATATCGTATGGTGAATTCCTTTTAGAAAATCAATGACACCGTGGGAACATCCTCTAAATAGAACTTTTGATACCTCATACCTCCACCCCGTGCAATGTCTCCTTAAATTTATCATCATAATTATCCTCACTCCCATACTAAGGGGTACTATTTTGTGACATTCCACCTATCTAAAATTATGATCATATACATTAAGACAGACTAATATATATTATAGGTTAAGAAACATGAAGTAATAACATAACATCATTAATTATTTAATTATATACATAAAATAATATGACCATAAACATACATGAAAATGCATACCATATTATCACTTATGAGATCCATTATCACAACGAGTCTCACAAGAAACACCTACACCCACTAGTGATTACATATCATTAATTAATATAAAATATGAAAGAACTATAAAACACACCATGTTGGACACTAGTAAAGTATAAACATATCAATCCTATATAGAAAAACATAACATGGAATATCCTGGTAATATCAATCACAAACATCCAAGGAATAAATAATCATCATATATAAACATTTCAATAAAATATCATTGTGGAATCTAATTATCATATCAATTCTCCTCGTAAAAATTCACATGATATCATGTGATATACACACAACTACTTATTATCAAAATCAATAACAATCATTTTTGAATGATGTTTAATTGTGATCCCCAAAAAGGTAATTAAATACATAGTGAAAAAGGCATTGCCATAAAAGTTAATGATAAACAACACTCTTTGGTTTGATGGGTGGATTGGAAGACTCAACAGTCAAGAATAACTCACCACATCTGTATTATAAAAAATGTCATTACAACTGTGATATAGGTTCGTTAAGGTAATTAAATACATAGTGCAAAAGGAATTACCATAACAGGTAATGATAAACAACACTCATTGGTTAGATGGGTGGAGTGGAAGACTCAACAGTCAAGAATAACTCCTCACATATGTATTATAAAAAATGGCATTACACCGGTGATATAGGTTCATTAAGGGTTCCCAAAACAAGAACCATTTATTTTATTTCAAAGAAAATTAAAATATCACATGAAATGATACATTAAAACTTCTATAAAATTTATTAATTACCGTTATAGGTCTGTGCCAGAGTTTTCGAAAACATTATCTTTATGAATAATGATATTTTGAAAACTTCAAAAAAAATTAATTTTACTAATATCACATGCTAATTTTTTGTAAATAATTCATATTTTATTATGTTACTAAAATATATTATGAATTATACTTTTAGAATTATTTCTTCAACATTAATTATAAAATATACATTATATATATCTATAGATAATTTATCATTAATTATTTTTTATAAATATCATTTGATAATTAACCATAAATCATAATTTATAATTATATATTGATAATATAATGTAAACTATGTTTTTTTAATGATTTTTTAGTTGTTTCAACAATAATCATTTATTAAACAATATATTATCATTTAATAATTTTAATGAAGATCCTATGATAATAAAAGTAATTATCATATAGAAAATATATAAATTTTCCATCTATATGTCCATGTGACTTTACTTAGATAATATTTATTCTATAAATTATCATTTGATAGTATAAAAATTATAATTTGATAATTTTAATAATTATCTATTGATAGACAAGAAATTATAATCTTTTAAATATTTTTAATTATCCATTGATAATAAAAAAATAATTTTTTGATAATTAAAATAATCAATCCCTTGATTAGTCTAAAAGTTGATCTATAAATAATCTTCATTATATAAATTATCCATTGAACATCTAGTAATTTTATTGATATGTTTAATATTTTTTCATTGATAATCTCTTATTTATCATATGTTAGTCTTAAAAAATCATATATTTAGAATTTATTTAACAATAATCATTGAAAATAAATTAGTTATTGTTTGATGGTTATTAAAATTATCCTTGACCACTAGTTGACATTATCATGTCATTAAAATTATCTTTTTTGATAATCTCATTTTAATTATTCATAAATATATTACGTTTTATTACTTTTATTTCATTTCTACAAATTTTAAATAATAATTGAGTTTACTAAATAGTGGAGTATATTAAATAAAAAAATAAAAAAACACACAATATATGGATTCATTAATGGAGGGGAAGACACTGAAAGTCTCACTGTGAGGATGAAGAATATGATTTCAAAGGAGAAGGATTGAAGAAACATCATTGGTCATGCACATGTGAGATTCAATACCGCGCGCATTCAATAAGGAATACCAAGAATAATGGTGGAACTCTTCAAGTATCTATATACAAACCTTCCACATTTTTCACTATTAATAATAACATCAATTAAAATCCTCTTTAATACTAAACAAATTTTTAAATAACACCTCATTAATTTTTTCATGAATGAAATGGTAAAAAAATATGACAAAACATGGTTTTAAAAACATCCAGGAATTAAAAATGGTTTCTTGAATTAAATTGGGGAAGATGAAGTATATTTTCTAGTTTAATAACATAATTAATAATATAATAATAAACCAAATAAAAAGCATAACAATATTATTATTATGAACATTCTCCTAAAAAATATAAAAGTTATGTTCTGGCTTTGTTATGCCTTGTATCCTAGACCTAATAGTTGTCTCATATTTATCATATAATGAATTTTTTGTATGATACTCAATTAAATTAAAAAAATAACTAATAATAATAATAAATATGTTATAAACCTGTGATTTCTTAAAAATTTCAATTACACACAAATTTTTTGTACACTAAGTGGGAACCCCACATTCCAAACCCAATGGGGTCTTGGATTGCCCATATAATACATTTTTTGGTATATATTTAATTATTTACAAAAAACCTCCCTAATATACTATAATATATTTAATATTGTTATTATATTTGTGATATTGCTCTAAGGCCGCCAAAAATCCATCGTAAATCAGTTCTTAGTGCTTGAAATATTATATATAATATTCCAATTTGTTAACTTGTTTTCTCATAATTCAAAAATCAATGTAAGTGATTCTACTAAATTTCTATCAGTGAAAAATTACCATTTAATATAAATATAATCACAATGCATTATCAATTGGGGTTTTATTATGTTTATAAATTTAAGATATTAAAATTATAGCCCACTATAATCATATCATTCTAATTGAGTATCACTATAGATAATTCTTTAAATGTATAAGACTTTGAGATAGAACATGAAACTACTTTACTGATATCTCATCCTTGATCTTTCCATACATCCACAGTATCTAGAATAGTGGTATCATCATTCCATAAAAAACATTATCAATTTATTTCTATGATTCGTATAAGATATTACTCATAATATGAAAGGGTCTCTAGTTGAATTCTCTCACAACAAAGTACATGTGCAGTGTAGGTTATTCACCACTGATGTTGTGAAATAAGGAACACACCATTCATTCCTTAATATTAGAAGAGAGGATCAAATAGTAGGACCAAATTTCTATCTAATAAATTATTTCATAAGGTCTCACAAAACATTTTTGCAGCTTTTGATTCTTCCCCATATGTATATTACCTAAAAGAAGAGTCACACTCAAGAAAACATGATCACCCATAGAGAACTCCGATGTTTTCCTCCCTTTATTGACATAATTTCTCTATCATCTTCGAGCAGTGAACAACTAATATTGTATCAAATTTACTCTCTTTATAGTCTCCTTAATTTTGTTGGGTTTATCAAGAATTTTCTATCTCGCCTCATTCTTACAAAATGGTGAGCACCACAGCCTCCCACAATGATCCTTATAAGGTTTCATGAGAATCAAATTTTGATAAATGTTATTAGATATGAAATCATTAATTTATTTGTGATCATCCAGTGTTTGAAACATAATAGGAAAAAAAATTGAAATAAATACTTCAAAAATCTTATATTCTTCTCTGGTTTCCCATATTTTTGGGGAAGTCACATTTTTTACAATCTCAACTATGTCCCTTGGAATTTTATCATCAAATAACAACATTGTAATGTAAAACATGTGTGTCTATAAGAAATAATAATAATGGAAATATCAATTAAGGTGTAATAAAAATCATAATAAAATATTTCTCTGCTCCCCTAGTGATTGAGTATCTCTGATTAGTAAAAAATTGTGTAGAAATTGTTATTGGATCAACAATCTTCCATACTACATCATGACTCCTCAGAGTCCTAGGAAAACCCATTAAATTTCTCATCATCACATATTCCCACTTACACATAGGTATCATAATTGGTTTCCACAACCCATAAGGTCACTATTTTTTAGCCGCCACCCTCAATTAAGAATGTCATTAGTAGAAAAATCATGAAATTTATCTCAGTGTCATTGGCCAGTAGAACATCCATCTAACGTAATGACACACCGTGGTCGGTCCAAGATTCATTTCCCATCTATAGGTATGTTAATTAATCATAATATCATATCTTATGAATATATATACCCTTACTTATTCTTTTACCAAGATCAATTCATCTTTATACATCAACCATATAATTATTGATTCATCTCCAGCCACTTTTTCTCTCATCATACCACTCTCTAGGTCTAAATCAAGACTAGTATTCTTCCAATATATAAGGGAAAAAGTAAGAAAACTAAAATTAAAATTCAAAAATTCATAATCTTCTAAAGCATCCATCAACTAGTCAGAAAATACCCAAAAATTTCCATTAATCAGCAAAATACAACTCAATGTGCTCCTTCTCATCTGCTGACTTACAACTAAGAGCATATGTAGTGATAGTAAAATTTTCTTTGTGTATAAATTATTTCATAAAATAATGTCTTTATAAAATCATACTAGTGTAATTGCTTTATATTTATCTCTTTATGGGTGATTATATAGAGAATTATATTATGGCACCTATAGAGAATAATTCTCTCAGCACAGAGATAGTGTTACAAACAATTCAGAGCAAGGACAATAACAACTAGAACAATGTAATGTCCTTGGTAGTTCCTATTATGGTATCTTAGATGGAACGACACATATGCTACTATTTTATCTATTTTCATCAAAACCACTCCCAGAATTATTTCAGTTGAATCAAAGTACCCTTCCAAACCATTACAATGTTCATGGATGGTCCTCAATACACTATCATCTTCCTTCTATTTAACTCAAAGAACACCCCTTTATATTAACCCAACCACTAAAAATTCATATATTTCTTTTTAAACACTATCATGTTTTTTGTTCTTTAGATATATCTTAGATAAACCATATTTAACATCCTAAGATACCTAAACATCCTATAATATCAATATCTTTCTAGATATGTGTCTAAGACATGAGAACATAAATGTTATCTCAATAAACAAATATATCTGTATTTAAAACCATAAGTCCACATATCTTCATCTCTCAAATCCAGAAGTCATAATTTGATAGACTGTTTCAATGAATATTTTCTGAAAGAACACTAAAGATTATGTCTAGGTGAATCACTTGGTTCTATGGTTAGAGTAAGAAGATGAGGATATAATCATTGAAAATCACGATGAATTATTATAGTTATGTATGGATGGTCTAGTTTAATATGGGTCGTAATAACAGTTGACATTATTTTCAGCCTTAATTGAATTGATTTGTAGTTACAAAATACATACCATATATAAAATTCATTCTTCATAATTTTCTCCCATATTACTCACAAAATTTCATACCATGATAAATCATTAATATATGAAAATAAAATTGATCCCCATAAATTATCGAATAGATCATTGATATTGGGAAATAAATATTGGTTCCTCATTGTCACTAGAAAAATATCTATTATTCATTGCGAAGATATAGACTAACTTCAACATACATGGCTAAAAAAATATTCACACCCAATGCTAATGAACAAGAGTTGATAAATATTTCCCTATCTAACACAGAAAGATATAACTGGATATCTGTTATCTTAGTTGGATCCATACTATATTGGGTATGTATATGGATGATATCCCGACATGAGATAAGTCTTTTTTAAAAAAAATTTCCATTAGATTCTCTATTAGGTCATATATTCCAACAAATATTTCATCCCATTCATCAGTATACCAATGGTATCTGTTTCTATGGATGAATGAAGAATTATAGAGTTAAAATTCTTGGAATATTTATCCATCATTCGGAACTCATATTTCTAGGAAAAGAACAAATAAAATAACTTTCATATGGTGTGTTCAATCATCATAAACCACATAGTACATGTGGGAGTATTCTCAACTACATTCATCTAAAATCATGTGGTCAATTAGATAAATAATTACGTGAGGATGTAATTATGTCTATGTCATTGGTGATCTTCTAATGCCCCAACCCCAGTTACCCAAAGTTTGTGCATTACTTTAATACGTTGTCATGATACAAGGAATCATTTCATGAACGAACAATCAGTTTAGCAGTACTGTAAAATAGATTACATACATTATAGTTACCTTACACAATATAACATACAACACAACATAGTTGGAGGATAACCTAATCATCATCTATCTCCTTCGGAATTCAATGCAGCTTTGGCCCGCTTGTAACCGACCTTGGTGGCTCGCTTCAGGCATCATCGTTCCTCAGTCGATGCCTTTGACAAGTTCATTTTCGATACCTGGGGTTTACAAGACAGAGCAGCCGTGGGGATTCTTGAAAAGCGGCACATTATGGTTCGTTTTTCGTTAGAGGAAGACCTAATCTGTGTGTGGTCCAGAGATCCTCGTGTTTGCAATAGATCTCGCTTCTGTCTTTCCCGATATTCCTATGAATTCTACATGAATCGTGACTCCCCGTGGATAGCTATCTGGGTACGTTTTCCTAAACACCCCCTTCCCTTCCAAAATACTACAGTCATTCATATGCTTGGAAACACGGTTGGACGCTTCTTGTGTTCGGATAGTAGAACCAAGTCGGTTTGTCATCCTATCTCCTCGCGCATCTGTTTTGAGATCGATGTTTCTAAACCTCCTATTGACTACATTTGGATCATGGTTGGGAAGGAATTCTGGGGCAAAAAATCTGTGATTTTTTAATCCTTGACTGACTTATGCTCTTCATGTCGCCGTTTGGGGAACTTATCCACTGTCTGTCGGCGTGGGTTCTTGCTTCATGCGGGGACAACGAAGGAAGTTCCAAAGTATGGGAATTCTTCTCCAGCGGCTTTGGCTTTTTATTCTATGGGTTTCATGGACCCAGTGATATCGACGGATAATGGATTGAACAACAGGAAGATCCCAGAAGCTCTTAATTTGTTGAACCGTTACTTTGGTGTCAACAAATAAGCTGGAAATGTCCTGGAAGAGGATCGCCATATTCTTCCTCAGTTTTATCCTCTATTAAATCTAAAAGGCAGTTCATAGAAGGACCCTTCAAGAGTGGACCGGCTCTTTAATGGTCCTACTATGGTGTCTCCAGGTATATTAAAGAGTTCAATGCCTAAGGACTCAGGGCCGCGGGTTGTGGATGTCTTAGCCCGATAGAGGAACGATTTGGGTATCAGGCCCTTTCCGCATGGAAGGTCAGGGGAGGAAGTGCAGGAGGGTGGAGTGGAAAGGGAGGCATAATTGGATGTGGATGCGGTGAGTCATCTGGTTGCAGCAAGATTTATCGATGAAGCGGAAGTGTGCCAGCATGTCTGTGATGACCAAGGTCTAGGTGGCCCGCAAGGCCTGAGATGGAAAGACACTAACAAGAAGCCTCAATTCATGGATTGTGGATACGAGCAGCCTACAGGTCCTGACATTTCATTTCAAGTCTCGCAGGCAAGACCTTCTTATGCTGACATGGTTAAGTCAGGAGGTGTGGACATTCATCCTCAAAACCGGTTTTTAGTGCTGGGAGTTGAAGAAGGACACTTGTTTGAGGAAGGAAGCGATGTGGTGACTTCCCATGATATGAACCTCCCTAAAAGTTTGGCGGCTCCCAATGAGGATAATGATTCTACTTCGGACATATCTACAGAGTCCAAGGAGGTCTACATTATGGAGGAATATATTAGAGCCTCTTCAACGAAGGGAAAAAACACTCTAATACACCCCGATGGTTTTATCCCACACTCTCGGAGGCCGCGTAAGAAGAATAATTACTCTTTTTTACCTAGCACCCCTGTTACTCGATCCTCAAGAAAAAGCAATCTACCTATGAAGGTTTCCAAGAAGCCGCATGGTGCTAAGGAGGCTGCTGATTCTGATTGACCCCTGTGCGGTAAGGCATTGAGTGAATGTGATGAGTGGGAAATCGTAATCAACACTAATGAAGATTTTTGTGGCAAGGGGCTCCAAGTCATCACCACACATGAGGAATTTGACAGGTTGGTGGGGAGGTGCATTCAGGTCAGTCATTCCAAGGAGCAAGGCGTATGGATCCAAAAACATCTTGTAATAATGGCTTGTGGATTCAACGATAAGAATATTTCTGTGGAAGAACTCATAAATACTTGGGACAGGATAACATAAAACATTGAGATCTTTCTCAAAGTTGATCCAGACGAGAAGGCTCCACCTCTGCAATGGAGCCTCCTCATAGGTAAGCTTTATAATAGTCTTAAATTACAATTAATTGATTCATCTATATCTTATCAGGTTGGGTGATGTCCCTTTGTATCTTGACAGGTTTCCCACTTTTCCTTAAAAGTGTTTTCTTTGCAATAATTTTTTTATGTTGATGGATATTCTACTAGTCGAATAATCACATGCAATATCAATTTCCACTTTTATAATGATGGAATGCATAATGTCAGAAATCTTAAACACATAGTCAAGGCCTTGTCCTAAGAACCTAATGTGACCCATTATTACTACCGATGCAACGAGGAGCTATATTTAGCACCACCTGTTACTAACTAAGTCTAGTGCATTCCTCATATGAATAGTTTTAAACATAACTTAAGCATTTGTATTAAAATTAGCATACAAAATGTCAATACTTTATCCATAAACCATGAATAGTATAAAAATAATACATCCATAGTCAAACATATCAAAAAACCGTCAATACCATATGAAATATTTGTATCATTATAAATCAACTTCAAACAAGTTTAAATTCCATCAAATGATGTTGACATAGATGAAAATTATTTGTAAAACAGTTTGAGTGAAATAAAACATTTTCATGAAAATAGTGAAAAGTCACACAATTATGAAAGGAAAAAATTTAAATACATTTTGGAATCAATGTTTACTATATCAATTTTAATCTTTTTAAATTAATTAACATTTTAAAAACATTCATGTGTATATAAATAAATCCATAAAACTAATTTGAAAACACAGACATTAATGAGAACGATATAGAAGAATAAATATTTAAAATATTTCAATTTTTATTTTAATAAAAAAAACCATTAAAGGAGTCCCTTTAATACACTTTTATTAAAAATGAACATGGATAATAAATATGTTCCAGTTGATACTTACGTAAAAATAACTTTGGATAATAATGATATTGTGAAATTAACCCTTACCTTGCACATTCCTTTTGTCGAGGGGACGTTTAACCTCATGTATAAAGACCGTAGAATGTTATTAAATTATAACATAACCATATTAATATTTATGATATCATACATGATTCATTTATGACTTTATACTAAACATTTAATAATAATTTTCATGTTAAACTAACTTTCAGGTAATAATCATTTTCTTTATCGTACGTGTTTTAACGTGTTACTCTTGATTGTATCAAATTGATCATGATTTAATTACATCCAAAATACAATACATGATTTATATATCATATATATTTAGTGTATAAATATTTATAATAGTCATATATATGGAATGGAAAACACCGTTTATGGAGACGGTAGGTTGTACGTACACATAAATGTTGTTTCCATTTTCATATTGTATTGAACGAAATCAAGTGAATAAGATATATGTAAGTGCATATATAAATATATATATATATATATATATATCTAGTAGCATTATTATGTCATATATTAAATAATTATTTATTATATATATATTTTATAATCATCATTGAATGGTGAACGTGGAAATGAATCTCATCACATAGTGGAGATCGTAATCCGTACGTACGCATGAGCGACAATATCATTATATTGATAGATAAATAATATGTAATTGGATGTTATAACATATATAAAGAACCATTATCAAGTTATATTTATTATTTACATCATTTTTACTCATTATTATACCTATCTAAATAATGAACTTTTTGAATAAAAAACTACACCACGACGTGGAGACAGTAATCTGTACTTATGCACGTATGGTGACTTAGTCATTTATAGGATGGATAGAATAATAATTATTGTTATAACATTTTAATAATAACATCACAATATATATAATGTACTGTATTTATTATTTTATAATGGAAACAACAATGAAATAAAAAATGGATGATTAAAACAACTGTAATGTGGTGGTGAAATATTTACCACTTCTTCGGGTTTGTCCTTTTGATTTGATAAAAAGGATCCATACGATGGCTTTCTACCCAAATTAATGAATCTATGATGAAGGGAGAAAATTTTGGAGGACATTTCGGCCGGGTTTGGATGAGCCAAAAGACTTTGGTGGTGTGAAATTAAGAGAAGGGGAAGGGACATTTTATAAGAGAGTTTAGTGTCCCTTTTGGAAAAGCATGAAATATTATTTTATAATAAAATAATTTTCATCTTATAAATGCTTTAAAATGAATTAATTAAGGGATATGGAGGGGATAGGTCTAAAAACTCACAAAACTCTATTTTTAGACAGCTTTAGGTCATCATATTAATCTTATCCTTTAGATTTAACTCGTAGTTGAATAGTTTTTCATTTACCAGGTTTCTTTGTATTTTTATATTATATGGTTAACAATCTTACTATAACCAGACAAAAGAACACCATGGGGTTAATTATTAATATATATAACCTCATATAAGTCCTTTGGCTGATCCTTAGATTTTTAATAATATTATATCAATTAATAATATAATATTTGTTTTAAAAACTCAATTATGTCAATTTTGACACAATTTAGTAATTGATTTTTTTAAATGCTATAAAAATATTACCACTTGGAATAGAAGTTATTTCACCAACCCTAACATGTCATATTAACCTAGAAAATTATTTTAATCATCAGAAGTCTCAATTTACATTTATTTGGATATTTTTAATATCAATTATTTTAATCATTCGTTAATAAGGACATTACAACAACATCATTGTGTCCTAAATAAATTAAATTATTTAATTACTAAAAATTTTAAATAAAATACCATTATGTAGTTAATATTGTTATATTTATAATGAATATTTATAGTATAATTTATCATATTTATAACATTCTATTAAAAATGGTTTAATTATTAAAATATTGAATTTAACTCTTTTAATTCTTCTTTAAATAAAATAATATTAAATGTCCAAATCTTATCTATGTGGACCAAAGGGGGTCATATTTTATTCAGAAGTTTTTTTTGGTCTAATTATACTTATCCAACATAATTAGGATATGTTTTTTTGTAATTATGATATCATTTTTACCCTTAATTACCCTATTTACTTTTAATTGGGGTAAATAAAACTCAAAAAACACTATTCACAAAAAATTATTTTATTTTATTGAACCTAATATTAGTTACTGATATTAACCATGTCTCTCGGATTTTTGAAATTCAACTTAGATATGTGGTTAAATTCTGTTTTATGCATATTTTCAAATGCTCCCAAAAGGTGTGTAAAAGACGGTAAAATGATCCAAAATAATTTATATATCTAAACTTATTATAAAACAACTCTAATGAATTAAGTTGAACATATATATGTATTATGTATCTATTTTTATTAAAATAAAATAAATTAAAATAAATAATAATTTAAAAAATTCAATTTTAAATAAAAATGTAGTCTTTTTCACTATTCATTATAAATTGAATGTTTTCAGAAAAATACTAAAAATTTACCCCAGGATAATTATGATATTACAAATTGAAAAATGAAGTATAATTTACCAAATTCAAAACATAGAAGTTTAATTTATTAATTTAAATTTAATTCTAGTTGTTAAAACCAAAAAGCGTGTTTTTAAAAAGAAATAAACTGTCAAAAGATTGACATGTGTTTTTGTCAAATTTAAATGTACAATTACTTATAATGACCTCCATTTTAATAAATGATAAAAATATTAAATAATTATACATCAAAACCATTCAAATATATAATTTAACACTATAAATTATTTCGATTAAAATTTTTTTTTTAATTAAAACATTGTAATTTTCATTATTGGTCAAAATATGAAAGTTATCAGAAAAGTAGAAACAATTTATCCATACTATATTTTTATGTCCCTCTCTAAAATAAGAATTTAATTTCATTAAATTTAATATGTAAAAGTGTTAGATATTAGTTTTTAAAAAGGGTTCTCCGTTAGAAGGTGGTAAAATTTCATTATATGGAAAATACTTCTCTTATTTGGAAAAAAATGAATCAGATCTTATATTATGTATATGAAACATATAATATTGATCTTAAAATTATACAGAGTATATAAGATTAAATATTCAGATATTATTATTCCTAACCATTTTTTGAACGGTTAGTTTTGTATGTTGTGGTGCGCTCGAACTCGATGTTGCATGTATCACACACTATTGAATTACTTTAATGAGATAACGTACTATGAAATTTTGACGTGTTACATTCACCCCTCCTTCAATAAATTGAATCCCCACAATTTGAAACTATTTTTCGAAAATAAATGGTTAAAAATAGAATAATACCTTTGTGGAAAACCCACATCAGAAATTAGGACAACAAAATTTAGTCTTAATAAGATGGAAAGGGAAATAAAAAAGTCACCAAAAAATTATGATCTCGATTAGTAGAACATTGGTGGAAAATAGAGACCCATAACAGGAGGTAGACCAATAATTTTATAGGGAGTGATTGATGTCATCAATCACATACAAGTGTAAAATTAAGCGGCTCAAATCCATCAATCTAAGATGATGTAAAATATCATCGGTTCAAAAAAATATAAGGTTTTAGGATAACACATCTTTGGTGAATAGAAACATTTTTACTTTTATTTACCACAGTTAAAAGTAAAAAATTGTAATTAAGGGCAAAAATGATATTAATATTAACCTCACACATGTCCTAATTCTATTGGACAAGTTTATCTCGACTAAAAACAAACTTAGGAATAAAATATTATCATTTAGGTCCAATGGTATTATATTAGGACATTTATTATTATTTAATTCAAAGAAGAGTTAAAAAAGTTAAAATCAAATTTTAATAACTAAATCATTTTTAATATAGGGTTTTACATAAGATAAATTCATTATAAATATTCATTAGAAAGATAAAAATATTTCCAACATCATGGTATTTTAATTATAATTTTAGAAATTAAATAATTAAATTTATTTATGACACAATTATGATACAGTAATTACCTTATTCATTAAAGAATAAACTAAATGGTATTATAAATATTAAAATAAATATAATTTCAAAGATTCTATGACATCCACGAATTTTCTAGTTGAATAAGATATGATAGGATAGATTCGATGTATTTTATTTGAAGTAATAAAGTTGTTATTATTTAAAAAATCAAATACCAAATAGTGTCAAAATTGACATAAAATAGTTTTTAAAACAAATGTTATATTATTAATTGATATAATGGTCCTAAAAATATAAGGTTTGGAACAAATACTTATATATTAATATATATGACATTAATGAACCAATTCGGGTTTTATTGGCAGTATATAGTATGTTTATTAACCATATAGTGTAAGAATACAAGAAGACACGGTAAAAGTTAAATTATTCAACTTAGTTTTAAATCAAAATGATAAGGTTAAAATGGTTACCTCAACTTGTCTAAAACATATTGGTTCAGTAGTTTTTGACGTATCCCCACCTTATACTTTAAATAATCAACTTTTGAGCCATTAGAAACTGAATATGAATTTATTATAAAATAATATTTTATGTTTTCCTAAGGTTCCCCTCGCCCCTCTTATAAAAGAGAACTCCCCATTCTCTCTAATTCACACATTCTAAGAAATTTGGCTCAGTCAACCCATTCCCAAATACCATCTCAAATATTCTCCCGTAAACCTAGAGGCCTTATTTGGATCCGAAAGCCGTCCTAATGAGCCCTTTTGATCAAATCAAAAGGAAGAACCCGAAGAAGACGTAATGATTTCACCACACTCTTCCATGTTCCTTTATTCTTCCACTTCCTTTATTCATTATTGTTTCCATTATAAAATAATAAATCTAGTATATTATATATATTTTAATGTTATTATAATTATGGTACAACCAAATTCATTGTTCTATCCACCCTTTCAATGACATGTCACCATATGTGTGTATGTACGACATACCATCTCCACATTGGGGTGTAATTGTTTCTCAATACATTAATATTTGGATGGGTAAAATAATGATGTGTATAACATGATAATGATTCTGTATATATTATATACCATCCAATTATATATTTTATTAATATCAAAAGAATGTTATTTTCACTCGTGCGTACGTACGGATTACCGTCTCCACAACGTGATGAGATTCATTTCCACGTTCATCATTCATCGGCGATTAAAAAAAATATTACTAATAAGTATGTAATATATGACATAATAATGATACTGGATATATATATATTTATTTATATATATTATTATTTTTGTAGTTACATATAACTTATTCACTTATTTCTGTTCAATACTATATAAAAATGGAAACATCGTTTATGCGTACATACGGACTACCGTCTCCATCAACGGTGTTTTCCATTTCATATATACGTATATTATAAATTTTAATATTCTTAATATATATGATAAATAAATTGTTTTTTATATTATGGAAGTATTTAAATCATTATCTAGGTGATACAATCAAGATTTACAAGTTAAAACACGTACGATAAAGAAAGCGATTATTACCCGAAATATTAATATAACATGGAAATTATTAATAAATGGGTAGTATAAAGTGATAAATGAATAATTTATGATATCATAAATATTAATATGGTTCTCTTATAATTTAATAACATACTACAGTCTTCATACAAGAGGCTAAACGTACCCTCAACTAAAGGAAAGTTCAAGGTAAGGGGTTTTTATCTCACTCCTTATTCCCATGAGATTCATGCCATATTTCCATTATTACCTTTTGTGTGGTGTGTTTACTGACAATAATTGTATTAGTTATGTAATAAACATTAATTTATGTGTATTTACATATTCATTGTATGATACCTCTTTCATGGGGTGTATGTTTCCTATGTTACCAAATTGTTAAGGGTTATTTTCACAATCTCTTTATTATTCGTGGTTGTTTTTACGTAAGTATCTACTGGGACAAATTTATTATCCATGTCCTTAATTTATGAATGAATTTTCAAAGGGATTCTTTTAAGGGACTGAATACTAAAACATCATTTCAAATGTCTTAAATATTTATCCTTCTAAATCGTTCTCATTAATGTTTATGTCTTCAAAATGGGTTTTAAAGTTTTATTTATATAGAACTGAATGTTTTTAAAATGTTAATTCCATTAAAAAGATCCAAAGTGGTATTGGACACTTTGATTAAAAAATGTCTTTAAATGACTTACTTTCCAAATTATGTGACTTTTAAATTTTTTTTCATGAAAAAGGGGCATGTATCTCAAAGAGTTTTACAAATCATTATCATCAATGTCAAAATCCTTTAATGGATTTTAAACTTGTTTTGTAGTTTATTTATCATGATACAAATCATCAATAGTGTATTGAAGGTTTTGTGATATGATTGACTGCAGATGTGTTATTTTTATTCCATTCATGTATTATGGGCAAAGTATTGACATTTTGTATGCTATTTTTAATACAAATGCTTATGTTTTGTTTAGACCATTTCATATGAGGAAGGCATTAGTCTTTTTATGTGATGGGTGGAGCCTACTATAGCTCCTCGATTCATCGGTCAGTCTCATGAGACAAACTAGTGTCTTGTCACGAGGCCTTGACAAAATCTATTTGTATTCTTGGCATGAGGCCTTGGCTACATTGTTGTGATAGTCTGGGATTATGCATTCCATCGTTATGAAAGTGTTTATTGATATTGCATGTGATTATTCAACTAGTAGAATATCCATGTGAATAAGTAAATGGAATTTTTTTCATTTTATTTTTTCCATATTATGTTGATGATCAAGTTTAAAAGTCTTTTCTTTTAGTTATATATTGCCTTAAATGTTTGTGCTTATTTATGAATGTTTCTCCAATATTGTTATCCTTACTGAGCAACTGAGCTCACCCATTTCTATGTTTTAATTTTTATAGGATTTCATGAAGGGTATTGTGATTGATATGCTGGGTTAAGCCAAGTGAATAATGGAGTTCATAAAGTATTATTTATGTTTTTTTTGTTATAACGTGTAATGTAACAATCATGTATATAATCTATTTTCCAAGACTGCTAAACTGATCGGTCCTTCGAGACTTGATTCCTTATAATCATTCCAATGTATTAAAATAATGCACCGACTCTGGGTAACTGGGGTTGGGGCGTTACAAGTTCCAAGCCAATAAATTAAAAAGTTATGTTGCAATGTGATGACACCATATGTAGAATAAAAATCAGATTTTCTAGTGAATCCGTACAATTTTATGATATTTTTTATAATGGATTAAAATCTTTGTCAAAGAAGCTGGAAGTGACTGAAACCTCTATGAAAGGATAAAGGAAGAGATATGATAAATATCTATAAGAGAAAATAAAAACTTCTTTGGCCAAGAAAACTCATTCAGCACCTCCAAATCCAAAAAAGAAAAAATATTATCCTAATGAAGTAGTAGCCAAGGGGAGGGAGGATAAGGAAAACTGGAAGGAATGGTAGCCTATGTTTGGCTTGGACCCTGTGGAAGAAAAATCATTAAATAAAAAGGATGCTGAAATCATGAAAATGAACAAGAATAAAGGAAACAAAGAAAGAAATTATTTGAAGATGAAGTCGTTTAACCATTTCTCAAGGCTACTGAAAGAGCCTCTAAAAAAATTCTAGTACCAGAATCTTTTGTGATAGAACCATTATCAGATCCTTCGAGAATGAATGTGGTGGTTCTGGAATCTCTTCAAGAAGAAGTAATTTCTCTGGAATTGGAAGAAGAAATATATGATGAAGAGGAGGTGGAAGAAGAAGTGAATGAATCAGATAAAATCATAAAGCAAGTTGAAGTGTTCCATGAGAAGGATAGTCCATCTGTAAAACTATCAATTCTGACGTCACAAGATGAATAAATAAAAATTTCAACACTAAGAAAATATAAGAAGGGTGAAGGAGAAGTGAATTAGAAAATAGATGATGGAAGTAATAATCATAAAATTAATTATCCATAAAATCTAGTTGCTGATGCAGAGAAAGAAGATTTTGAGGATGAAAATTTGGTTCAGCTATTGGATAGTGAGCATGAATCACATAAATAATAGTATATCATTCTGAGACCAGATAAGGGAAAGGAGGTGGTTGAAGATACACTGGGTAAATTTGTTGTGAAGATGTAAGATGGAGGTGCTTCATTAAAAAGGAAAGGTGGGGATATAGAAAAGGAATCCTTACCAACCAAAAATTCAGTTTCATAATCATCTTCACATGGAAATGATATTTTTCTCCAGTCATTGAATAATCCGGTAGGTACTATCCTGTTATTTCCAAGCATAGAATCAAGATGAAAAATGCTTCAGCATAATAGAAATTAGAAGTCAGAATCAGTTTCCATGGTGATGGATAAATATGTTCCACTTGAGGCAGATGTCAAAACCCTCCTCATTGGTTATGAGGAACATAAAATATCATGCAATAAGTTGAAAAGCTGGTCAAATAAGGTTATTCAAGAAATGAAAATTTTCGATGAATTCCATGATAATGTCAAGGATTCTTTTGATACCGATGATGGGAAGATTGAAGATCATTCAAATAGTCTCGAGGAAAATTTAAATCTGGAAGAATATACTTGGAAGCAAGATGTTAAATATTTTTATGGTATGTTATATTCTATATCCATTAATTGGAAAAGGTAATGATATCTTATAAAAAATATTGAAGAGAATGTTGTTAAAAAAATAAGAACTCTTGAAATCTCAGGCTGACATTATTAAGGCTCAGGAAGAGAAAATTCAAGCCATAGAGTAGAGAAGTGAAGACCAAGATCAGTTGTTTAGGCGAGCAGAAGTCGATCACAAAGATCTCAAGAAGCTAAAAAACTATTGTGAAGAAGCTGATTCTGAAAGGGAAAGGGGGATAATTTCATTACAATCTCATCTTTTGTTGTATTTCCCTTATTGTAAAGATACATTAAATTATAATAAAAAAAATTCTCCATTTTTTTAGTACTAATGCTTCAGGTACTAATTTTTCCATTCCATCAAACACTTTCTGAAAATCACAAAGGGGGAGAAAGTAATTCTAAAAATAATTCAATGTAAAGAAGAGAATTCTATAAGTAAGGGGAAGTTCATATAGAGAAATGTTCCAATCAATTCTGATTTTCAAATACATGAAAATGAAAAATCACATTCAGAAAGTCAAGAATATGATCCTTAATGATTTCAAAGCCTAAGGGGGAGTTAGTCATATTCACTATGATCCATAAGTAAATGGAGATATGTTTTATTTTCAAATCCATAATATTTCAAATTCCTTATATTCATTTTAGTTAGGATGTTTGTGCTTTCCAAAAAGGGTGAGATTTTTGAGACAATAAGCTTTCATTATGAATTTCCCATTACTTCATGTTTTGAAAATCAAAAACACTCTATCCTAAGGTAATTTTATTAAACCAATGATTTATCTTATTAAGGAAATTTTCCTTCCTCAAAGAAATTTTTTCCTTACCTTTGTTTCCATTTTTCATGTTTTAGTTTCTCAAATCATTACTCTTATTATTTATTTCTGTAAAATTTATTTTCAATTCTAAAACCTTGGAATCCTATAAATACATAGATATAAAGTATTCTGTTTTTAGGTTCTGAATTCATATTCTGGATTCTCTGAAATTCGGATTCCAAATTCACTGAAATTATTATTCCAAATTCCATAGAATTCATACTCCAAATTCCATAGAATTATGACTCCGAATTCTTTAGAATTATGACTACCAATTCCATATAAGTCGGTTCCTAATTCCTATGAATTATGACTCCAAATTCCTTAGAATTCAGGTTCCTAATTCATCCAAATTAAGTCTCTAAATTCATCAGAATTCATTCTCCGATGTCTGTAAAATTAGTATTTTGAATTCCATGAAAAATAAAATCAGAATATACATATAATAGAGACTCGTAAATTTTATCTCTTTAGACTCTGTACATTATTTTACCTTTAGACTCCGAAAAATATATTTTGTTTGAGAAACAATATTTTACTTACCCATGTTGTTGTTATGAAATGATGTCATGCATTCTGTTTCAAACAATCCATTGTTTGAGTGACTTGTGTATAGGTCCCTCCAAAATTCAAGGAAAAATATGAATGTTGGATGAGGGGGCCGACCGTTGGAGATGTTCTTAAAAATAGGAGCTCATTTGAATGATCTCTATTCATGTTGATCAATCCAGAGATTACACACTTCTGAAGTGATTTATATAGATAGAGACGCTAATACTTTGTGAGTACTAAAAATCTGGTTCAGATTGCTTCTAGAGACTCCTATTTTTGTTGTGTACAATCAAGGGATTCTTGGGATATCAAGATAG
This sequence comes from Viscum album, assembly GCA_963277665.1. Taxonomy (NCBI): domain Eukaryota; kingdom Viridiplantae; phylum Streptophyta; class Magnoliopsida; order Santalales; family Viscaceae; genus Viscum; species Viscum album. The sequence continues at coordinate 1,498,966,582 of OY728122.1, read as the reverse complement.
AGGTGCCGACTACATTGTTGTTCACGGGCTTGTGGGGATTTCAAGATAGAATTTGATACTCCTATCGAGGGAATACCCTAGTGTGGGTAAGATAGACTTTCATGAAAGTATAAATCAAAGGACCTTCATCAAAGGTTTTTGGATACCCTACTCTTTCGGTTAAAAGAAATCATACTTGTTACTTGTATTGTTTCATGTTTGTTTTCCATTGCATTTTTATTAATAATGAAAGTATAGTTATCTTATAAATTATTGAATTTGTATACTCTGATTAGTAGGATTTTATACACTTTAAGATAAATGTTTTCCCTTCTAACCATTTTATAAGTTTCACTTCCGGAACAATATTTTTGGAATATAGAAAGATTCTTTAATTAAAGGCTTTTGTTAATTTACATTATTTAACATTGTTAAACATATTTTTCCCTAAGGTTGAATGTTAAAGTTTTATAGCCAACATTAAAGGTTCCAATGATATTTTTAAAGGTTACAGTTAACCCCCCCCCCCCCTTGTATATTGATAATCTACATCATTATTTTGATCATACACTCATACCTTGTATGGAAGGCAGTCTTCATAATATCTTCCTGTTTCACCTTTAGCTGGTGATATCTAGAACAAAGATCCACCATTGACAAGTATTGACCTACTCTTAACTGATAGAACAAGTCATAAATCCTTGAAAGATGCTACTTTTTCGTTATGTTTATCCTATTGAGTTACTAGTAATCGATACACAACCACATTAATCCATCATTTTTCTTCATAAAGAGCACTGGTGAACCCCAAGGTGATGCTCTTGGGTGTATGAACCTATTGTCCAAATGCTTATGCATCTGCTTCTTTAACTCCTCCAATTCAATAGGAGCCATCCTATTTGGACACGTTGATATTATAGTATATCTGGGTGTTAGATCAATTGAGAACTCTACCTCATGATCTGGGGGAATTCCAGGTAACTCTTCAGGAAATAAATCACTATATTCCCTCCCCATGGGTATTTCTGCAAGGTTGGAACCTTCCTTTCACTCAACCATTTGGGTGAGGTATGATTATGCATAGGGAATCAACACCCACACCATTGAAGGATTTTTAATGGAGATTCGTGATCATTCTATCATTAGTAGTGGATCACAGGATGGTTTGGAATATGAAAAGATGTTTCCTTTTTCAGGAAGATGATATGTTCTCTATTTAACGAGATCCAATCCATTCCCATTATAGCAAAAAATTCCACCAAGGAAAGTATTAAAAGATTTGTTGGAAGAATTTTCCCCCATATTCCAATGGTAGAATAGTCAAACACATGGGTAGTAATGATTTCATCACTTGGTGTTTTTAGAAATATATCTACTTCATGAATTCGGTCATAGATTCTATTGTTCTTGAAAATAGGCAAGATATAAAAGAATGCATATAAATAGAATGAAATAATACATTTTTTATTCTTGATTGAATAGGAAGGGTACCTTGTATGACTTCACTATCTTTCTCCACTTCCACATTATTGATGGCATAAGCCTTCCCATTTTTGTTTGGCTTTGCTGGCTACTGACACTGATTACCCACAAGAACTCATGGTTTAGTGCACTATCTTTCATAGTGACCTAGCTCCCTACGGTTGTATAATTGATCCATTAGTTGTTCTCTAATTTCATATGCCACATTCTCCGACAATTTTATATCTTTTACACACTCTTGAGCATGGTGTCTTTATTTCCCACACTTGAAGCATTTCCCCATCCCTTTAAGGCAGTTCCCATGGTGCAATATTCCACATTTTTTGGCAAGTGGGTCATTGAGTTTTCTTCTCACCTTTATCATTATATCCCCTAGATTTAAACTCCATATTTCATTTCTTATCACCATATCTGGGGGACCATTCTCCAAACTCCATCTCCACTTTGAGAGCACACCGAACAACTTCTACATAACTCCCAAAGTCTCTAATTGCATGATCCTTTTGAATGTTTGTTTTTAATCCACTAAAGAATCTATCAATTTTTTCATCATTGTTGACAACCAAACTCGATGTGTAGTGTGAATGCCTTGTGTAATTCTCTTAGTAGGTTCTGAAAAACTCTCCTTCTTTTTTCATGAACTGTATGAATTATCTCTCAGTCTTTGTGCGCATAGTTTTTGGGAAATACTGGTCAAGAAACATTATCTTAATGTCTTCCCTTTCCATATCTTCAATTCCCTCCATTGTCTTGGCCTTCTTAATCAAAGACCATCTTTGATCGGCCTCTCCATCAGGATGATTAACGACTAGAGTCAACATCTCCATATCAGAAAAATAATGCACAAAAAAACATATTCTCCATGGAGTTGACCCATTGTTCCACAACTAGTGGATCCGAAGATCCACTAAATGTCAGTGGTTGTTGCCGCATAAAACATTCAACAGCCAGTTTCTCCCTCCCTTGTGAAGGAGGAAGTTCCCCATTATTATGTTTATTGTTAATAACCTAAGATAATTGGATAAGAATCACCATGATATTTTGAACTCCACCTCCCAAATAATTGGGGATGTCGTTCGAGCAATCGTTACATTGTCCCTCACAAGAGTTGTTGGCTTCGTTTCTCCTGGTTCCCACCATTTTCTAAAATATAGAAGGTTAAAACAAAACATAAGTAAACAAGCAATAAATAACTTATTAATTTGAACAATTTTCATAAAAATCATAACTTATGGGATCCCTATGAAATGATTATTGTGTGCATATTTGTACTAAGTCTCGTGCTAGAGGATTTCCTTAGGGTTCACTAATCCTAATTCCCAACTTAACTAAATAATTCCATTGATAAAAACAATAGTGACTCATCATTTTCATATATTACTATTACACCATTTTAAAGATAAATAAATTAATATTATTACTCATAAAGTAACCAAATGTTTAGTTTCTTGGAAAATCTAGGACCATACATAACAATTACAATATGAAGAAAAAACATTTATTCAATTTCTTTTTCTCTAGATTCTTACTGTCACTTGACTTCTCTTTAGTACATTTAGTCACCAGAGGATATACATCAAAAGGGGTGTGCTAAAAGCCCAGTAAGGGGATAGATCTGAAAAATATAGAATGGGGAGAGTGTAATCATAACATAGGAAAAGGATCATGAACATGAGAGGAAGCAGAAATATAAGACTAAAAATGTGGCATTGCATAAAAATGTAACATCATGTCATAGTGGTTAAATACCAAACATACTTGTGAACGAAGATTGAATCTTGTTCACAAATCATTTCACATTTACTCATGAGATTCATATATTTACCAAATTAATTTGACAACTGTATAATTCTAGGCGGACCTGTCACATTCAAACATTCCGATTTCACTATATAATTCTGGGTGCACCCATCAAATCATAAAATTATCATTATCATGCATGACACATATAACATATATAAAAAATGAACATTAAAATACCATGAAGCAGAATGGTTTTATTCTCATAATGACACTTTAAAAAACATTGGGTTTCCAAAAGAAATATGGAATAACATACATGTTACAAGAACAGTCAATCTTGAATGAGAAGTAAATGTTCTGTTCTTAAAAGAAGATTTCATTTGGAAAACAATTTTTTTGACATAAATACTAGTGGAAAACATTTATATCCCATAAAAGAAATAACAAAAATGAAAAAAAATATTTTTAAGGATTAACAATATAAAAAAGGAGTAAAGGAGGGGGAACACGATGGACGAATGTAAGGTTTGAGAATTTACCCATACCTTATATTTGAATGCTTACTTCACATTAATGTCATGTATAATGAAATTATATTAATTAATTAGAAATTAAATAACTTTTTATAAAGTAATAGGATTAATTTTGGTTTCATTATGTAATTTTATGGGCCTTTTGATGAGTTATAGTGTTTAAAAACATTATTCGAAAATTTTCATTTTTATGGTTTTTTTGTGTGTTTCACATGTATTCATGAATTGATGTTCATGTAGAACATGGATAAATATCCAGATCATATATTCCTGTTTATAAATTATATTCAAGAAGTTAAAATGTTCTTAAAATGAATTACATTGTATACCATGTGGATTAATCATAAGATTTAATTTAAATAATGATTATTTGAGTAAATTTGGGCAGTTTTCCTACCACATCGAACTTGTTCTGATTAATCTCTTAGTAATAATAACATATTTTAGTTCCAGAACATTAAATAGGACTTAATATAGAAAACATATTCTGGTTAAACCATAAAAATGGTTTCATGACCAGATCTAAATGTAGATGTGAAAAATGAAAGAAATGTCATTCTTGTAGGTGGTAGATTAACTCCTCACGAACAATGTTTTCATTTATAAACTAAAAGAAAAAGCATAATGGGGTTTGAAGGAATAATATCCCATTAGTATCATAACATTATATAATATGTATGATACTAGATTAACCCCACCATTTTTATAGTGATAGTTTGGGGATAATAAAAAAAGAACTTTAAATTCAAAAGGAATAAAAGTAAAAGAGGGACAGAAATTACCTCTTGAATCATCCTCTTTAGATCCTTCTTAAGGGGCCTAGTCTTGGTCTTTTGATGGGACCAAAAGCTCTCAGACGTGGGGGAGGGTTAGGGAAGATGCTTGAGATGAGTTTCAACAAAGCTTGATTTTTGAGAGGTGTGAGGAAATGAGGGTGTGAAGGGTGGTATTTATAGTGGGGGGAGAGGGGTTTTCTCAATATAAAATTCATTAGTTTATTATTTCCTCACAAGACAAAAAAAATAGATTCTTCTATGACCAATAATGGTAATTTTATCATTTTATCTTGAAACAAGTGGTCATACATCATCAAAACATCATACATGACTCTATAATTAGCTTATTTTTCTTATTTTGTAAATTATGGTATTCAAATATTCATAAAAAATTCATGTATTTCAGAAAAATCCAAAAATGAAGTGCATTTTTCAAATAACAAATTTCTAAATTTGATTAATTTTATATTTAATTAAAATCCTAGTTTATTATTAAAAACCCTGTTTTAAAACAACTAATTAATTATTCTAAAATTTAGGTACATCATAAATTAACTTGAATATTATTTTTATACTATCATATATATGGTTACTATTCATTTGGGTATATCACTATTCATAAGGGTATGTTACTATTCATAAGGGTCAGTTACTATTTTCTACAAATTATTTTTGTTCTATTAGACTGCAGATTTCATCTTGAACACAACTGTGTATATGAGATTAACGAAATTCCAATCATAGGAGTGAAAAACATGTGTTTATAGGTCACTCAGCACTTATTAGTTCATTATGTGGTATTTTCATTTGATTTTATGACAAATTTTTAAGGTAGGAATTTCCATTGAAAAACATTAGTTTGTTACATAACAAAGATCTACCTCATTAATAGGCTCCTCCGACTCCTCATTAAGGTCAAGCTCCAAGGGCCCACATTCTGGAATGAAGGAAATAGATTAACTTGTTCAATAAGGTCCAGGACCCCGGTTACATCTGTATTGCCTTGGAGTAGGGGATTGTACGTCTGCCTATGTGATGGAGGCCAGAAGAGGCAATCCTCAATGATCTCTCTAATTGCTACCCATTTCACTGGAACCTGGGACACACCCTAAAACAGTGTCATGTGTTTGAAGACCGGATTCCATACCAGGGGATGAAAACAATGTCTGGTTATGCCCAACTTTGGCACAGGTGGCATGTGTCTTCATGAGGCCAGACTGCAGCATCGACAACGAAAGCGAGTGGCATCAGATTTCTAATTGAGGGTCCCCAAAGTATGACAATTGGAAGTCTAGTAAAGAAGTCTCACATTCCCATGGTGTTATTCATGAATTCATGAATCATCTAGAGCCATCGGAAGATGCATCTACTACTTCTACATCGTCATCCCAGCCATCCTCTTCATAGAAGAGAAAACACCAGCAGTGAAAGGGAAAACAATGTCCCCACCAATGCCATCATCATCTAGTACTCTCAGAAAAATCATTCCCCCATAGATGGAGATCTCTATCAGAATTAATCTAGTAGTGGAAAAATATTCGAGTAATGGTCAAGGGTAAACCATGGTTAATACTGTAGAACTCGTAAACCCCTACCAAATTATTGACGATGAGGAGGGCCAGACGGATCAACCCAACGTCCCTAGCCGTCGTCAGCATCGACGGAGCCACAACAATATGTGTCGTTGGAGTTCCTCAGTCAGCACATCTAGCAAGGATGTGATTGCGACTAATACCAGGTAGTAGGCCTAGTGTAGAGCTCAGTATTCATAACATTCTCAACTGGTGACATCAGGTTCTAATTCACCACCATTAGTTTGGTTGGATCATGAAGAACCACATCAACAGTGCCATGACCAGCCACACATTTATATAGTCTTGTCTCTGTCATCTTTCCCTCATCTGGTAGTCACGATGCATGCTTCTACTTGTGAGCAGCGGGATATTCCTAGCACTAGTCAGTCGTCGGTCCAGCTGGTAGGGCCCACCATACCTCCCATAATAGATTGACCTCCTCTATGCAGATGTTCATTCCTGGTATGGATGTATTATGTTTTAAAACATCATTCCTACATTCCATAAAAGCTCTCAATCCTTGATGCCTTTTGACTATAATCAAATATGTGTGAGGCCCTCATCGAGGCTTTAATATGCCCCCTCTAGTATGTGACGGAGGCAGCAACTGCAGAATCCTTTCATGTTGAGGCAGTCGAGAATGCTGAATGTCGGACCATCATATCATTATCTGGAAAAGATGTTGGAAATACTATATTAGGGAATATTCACCCACTATATATCACTGGCTAGTTTAGTGGCATGGATTTTCATGACTCTCTTGTCGACACGGTTCTAGGATTATCCTAATCGCGACTCAGATATTGAATAAACTGGGATATCTGAGGATGATCTGAGTCCCTCTTACCTAAGAATCCAATGTTATGAAAGGACGGAGTAGAAACTGGCCGAAAAGATCCATTTTGAAGACCCAGTTTGATGGTCTAATTCCTAGCATGAAGTTCTTGGTTGTCTCCCAGGACCCCGAAAACAATGCGTTGATTGGTAGGCCATGGATCCACCTGCATGTGGTGGGTCCTTCATCATATCGCCAGTACCTTAAGTACTCCCTTAATGGTCAAATGGGTCTGCATCAGTGTGACGCATCCCCCTTTTCTTCTTGTGAATTCACCTATCTAGACGCTAACTATTACAAGAGCAAGGACAATCATATTCAGGCTAATGAGGTCAAGCATGATATTGTTACGACCGACCCGTGGGCCGATCTAGATGATGCATACTTCTTTCCAGTCTATCGATTTGATGCTCCAACTCCAAAAATGGGACAATGTATTCTTTTTTCTATAATGAGTGGGGAGGACCTTTCCAGGCCTAAGTGACACCAGAATATCGCCTCATACTCCTACACAACCCAGGCTCAGGTGATCCCAGATCCTCGTTCTCCCATAAGGTATCCGGATGTCCGCCACATGGAAACTCTAATATGTCATACATTCTTGTTTCATCGGGACATAATTAAATGTATCAAAATGATGCACCACTATTTATTTGATATCATTAAGGGTGGCCCCTTAGGGTGAAGCCCAGATGGGATTGGATCAACAGCCTTTCAGGCTATGGTTGCGGCAACACAAGAGTTCCTCGATGCAGTGTCCACTACCGCTCTAGCTGGTTCCAACATCCCCTCAGGAGTGTCTGACTCAAAAGAAACACCTCCAACTAAGTACCCCCCCCCCCATCATTTTGGGAAGAGGATTTAGAGAATGCTTCCCCCTACTTTGAAAATGGTGTATCCTACACGGTTGATGAGTTCGTACAGGTGAACCTCGGTAACGAGGCAGACTTGAATCCCACATTGATCAGTTCCTCTATTCCCCTTGAGTAGCAATAGTAGTACATAGACATACTTAAAAATCACCATGATTTATTCTCCTGGAATTATAATGAGATTCCAGGACTAGATCCTCTGGTAGCTGTCCACTTCCTTGGTCTCCTGGTAAATCTTCATGGGTTCAAACAACCACTTATAAAGATGCACCATTCTCATGGTTCCATGGTTGAGGCAGAAGATGATAAGATTATCAGAGATGGTTTTGTTAAAGAGGTCTAGTACCCCAAATCGCTAGACAAAATTGTACCATTCAAGAATTAAAATGGATAGATTAGAGTCTACATCAACTTTTAAGATTTCAATAGTCACTATCCGAAGGATTATTTTCCCTTTAATTTGATAGAATTGTTGATTGACACTATAGATGGTTTCCATGACCACTCCTTCATTGATGGGTATTCCAGGTATAAAATGATCAGAATGGTCCCCGAGGATAATGAGTCAATAGCCTTCAGGGAACCACAAGATACTTTCTGTTAGCTAGTCATGACCTATGGTTTAAAGAATGTGGGTGCCACCTATCAGCGAGCTATGCTTCATATATTTAAGGAGATCCTTAAAACATTGGTGGAATGTTACATGAGTGATATGGTGGTCAAATCGCACCAGCAACTAGACCATATTGAAGACCTAGAGGAAGTGTTTGTCTTCCTCTGTTCCAGTCACCTGAAGTTGATCCCTTTGAAGTATGCCTTCGGGGTCACCTCTTGAATGTTTCTCGGATTCGTTGTCAGATACAGGGGCATTGAGATCAACCTAGAGAAGATTAAGGACATTAGTAAAATGTCTCCTCTGAGCTAAATTTTGGATATTTTGGGTTTATATGGACACATGTCTTATATATGCATATTCATTGCAAATTTTCACAAAATTTGTATGCTCTTTTCACGCCTCTTGATGAAAGGCACCATCTATGAGTCAGATGAGGACTGTCAGACTAATTTTGAAGAAATCAAGAAGTATCTGCTCTAGCTTCTCGTATTAATTCAATCCATCATCAAAAAAATTCTGGTCCTTTATGTGACTTCCCTAGAGTGATCTCTCGGATCCCTTCTCACCCAGAGGAACAATGAGGGAATGGATAATACCCTATACTACCTCAGTCGCATTCTCCTTGATATGGACACTAGATAATACCCTAATGAGATTATGTACCTTACACAGGTATTCATAGTAGAGAATTTGTGACATTACATGTAGCACTACGATTTGTAACTAGTGTCCCGAGTATATCCCCGGAAATACATCATGAACGACCCCATGTTGACAGGCCATCTAGCTCGGTGGGTAGTGATTCTCTAGTAGTTCAACATCAGGTTTTCCACCATAAGGCTATTAAAGGGAATGTGTTGGAAAACATCCTTGCTACTCATCAATCCATTGTGGACTAGTTTATGGACCATGACATTCCTGGTGAGGCAATCCTCTTAGTAGACCAAGGCATCATGTGTTGGAAAATGCGCATTGATGGTGCTTCCCAAAGCCCCACTGGGAGAAGGCTCAATGACCGTAGACATAACAGAGTGGTCCTGGGAATCATCTACATTACCCTAGAAGAAGATGTTCTTCAATAGTCATACTTATTGTTATAAGGTTGCTCCATCAATGAGGCATAGTATCAGGATCTCATTATTGGCCTTGAGCTAGCCCTCGAGATAGACGTTCTCCATTTCCATGTGAAAGGGGACTCTAAACTGGTCATCAAGGTGTTAAACAGTGACTATGTCTTTAGAAGACAAGAGCTCATTCCATTATTGGAACACACTCTACAGCTAAGGTCCCAATTCCCATCTCAGTCATATGTTACTCATGTTCCTCGATCTTAGAACGGTCGCACTGATGCCATGGTCGGCCTAACTGCATCACTTTCGAAGCCCGAAAAGGATGATATAATTATCTATGTGAAACATGAGAGGGTCATTGCTCACGTCACTCTAGATGTTGATGACAACCCGAATGTAATCCACCATACCATCGGCACCACCGCAGTAGGACCCCCAGCCCCCCCCCCAGATGTAGTGATTTAAGTGACTCGTGATTGGAGAACATCCATTGTCTAGTATCTCTAGAATGGTAATCTTCTCATAGATCAGGCCGAGCGTGAGTGAATAGAATGTCTTTCCATTACGGTTTACCCTACAGGATGGTCCTAGTTGTGAGAATATATTCCAAATGTGCCGATTTCCTGGGTTTCTCCATAGTTTCATTCAATGAGTCGACATTTCCCAAGTCATGTAGGATGTCCATGCGGGTTCATATGGGGCTCTTTAGACTGGGCCAAAGTTATCTCACTAGATCCAGAGACTGGGGTACTTTTGGTCTTCCATGATCCATGACTACATCATGTTCGCCAAAAAGTTTCATGCATGACAAATTCATTCTAACATCATGCATCATCTACCATTGCCTCTCCACCCCACCAAGTACTTTTGGTCATTTTCAGTATAGGGACTCGATGTCGTGAGACCATTTCCACCAGTGATAGCTCGCCCGGTCAGATTAATCATGACTGCTACAGATTTCATCTCCATGTGGGCAGAGGCAGTTACATTCAATGAGGTGAAGGACCATTCCGTCATTGAATTTTCGATCTCCAACATCATCTAAAGATTTGGAGTCCCCCATGTTTTCTTCACTGATAATGGCTTGAACATCTGAGCTGTTGCGCTTATGAAATTTTATGCTAATTATATCATTCGTTTAAACCATTCCTCCAGCTATCATGCACAAGAAAATGGAATGATTGAGGCATTCAACATAACCCTTTCTAAAATTATGTAGAAAATGGTTTGAAAAAATAAGAAAATTTGACAGGACATGCTCCCAAACTCCATCTAGGATTATCAGACAACGACTCGTAATTCCTCCTAGATGACCCCCTACTCCCTAGTGTAAGGGGAGGAGGACGTCCTTCCCAGAGAGATTCAGATTCCCTCATTATGAAATGATTCATATGATTAGAATTTTCTAGATGAAGTAGCTAAATCCATATTGCTGATTTGAATACTCTCAAAGTGACCTGGATTTGTTCCCTTCACAATATAGAAAGTAATACGAACAAGCTTTTAGAGCATTTAAGAAGAATTTTAACCTCCACTCCTTCTTGCAAAGAAACTTGTTGTTGTCCCTGAGAACACCAATGATACCTGGCAAAAAACCACCCATGTTGGAGCACAAAATGGGATGGACCTTACATTGTTCACAATGTTAACTCCAATGTCTCATACTCACTAGTTACCATGTATGGTGAGAGTATAAAAATTCCCAAAAATGCTAAGTTCTTCAATCAATACTTTTTTTCTATCCTAATGGTCTTGCATGATCCTAAACTACATTAGGGTCTTCTATGACCTTAAACTGTCAAGTACTACATGACCATAATGGTGAAACACCCCCCTTGACATTAAATTGTGTGTCGTCCAGCATGACATTAAACTGCTCCTTAAGAACTACTTATGGATTGATTACCATCCTCATAGGATATGTAGTAATGCTCAGACGCCTCGTTCTAAGTCCATCCCCACACTCTTCTCATTTCATAAAGCCCCTTGGGTGTAGTTCCCTTGGAGGCTCTCATGTGACACAACCCAACCTTCTTTGGCCCCACTCATTGCTAGATTATGAAGGTCGCTCCATGTTCACCTCCTTGTTCCTCTAATCCTCCCATGTCCTTACCGCATGCTGTTAAATATCATGGCCCTTTCAATACTTTGTATGGATTGATTCCCATCCTTATGGGATACATAGAAATTCCTAGAAATATCATTTGTAGCCCCATCCCCAAACTATGGGATCTCCCATTGGGACGAAACATATGGTGTGGTGCAAGATTTTCCATCATTCACAGTGTGTTCATCATGACTGTACCATATCTCCATCCTCACTAATGATCCCCACCTCTTCTACTACCTAGCATAACATTATGTTGCACGAGCAGATGATACATGATGTGGATGTTGTGTTTCGAACCTGGTCCATAGATATCCATTGTCGTTATCACCACTTCTTTATGTCCCAACATGGAGTGTAGTGGTTGGTTCTTCCATGTCTTCTCTCCAATCCTCATTCTTCATTGATCGGGAATGTAATTCCAGCTATCGAACCCTTTTGTGATGGAAAGATCCTAGATATAATACTTGTTTCCCACACTGATCATTTCTCACATGGGATTAGGAGCTATGGTGAGGCAATTCTTACATGAGAGGTCATATGGAAATAACTAGCCGGGATGCCCAGCCTCAGCTCTTTTGACCCCTTAGGCCCCCCTGCCTGAGTTCTCATTTCGGATTGTGTAGTGTGGTATGGACTCACATACTTATTTATGGAAGGCTATTTATCCCCCCCACACATATCCCCCAAAGAAATCAATCCCTTCATTTTTCGTACTTCCCATGGGCATCGACCATACCATGCTTCATGGTTCCCATCAATTTATATATCCAAAGGACCCCCCGAATGTCATGGATTCTTAGCCCAAGGGATCTGGTACCATTACTAGAAGATGTCCTGAGGGATTGTGAGTGAAAAATTGATACAAGTCCCAGGTATTGAATGCGGTCAATGTTCAACACTCAATTACATGCCCCAAAACTCCAGTCACACAATGGTGGATACTGTGTTGCGAATATAGTCAGTAGTTTCCCCCTATATTGATTTCTATTTTGTGTTTTTCAAAGGAACGGTGATTCTCCCTCTCTGCTTAGCAATCACATTCATATAACGTTAAACTAGGAATCTACAGTCTGAGTTCTATGACATTAATCTATGATCACCAAAGTCCTCACTACAAGACGTTAAACTATAAGCTAACTATTTCATTCTTTATGTGGCCCAGCCTCAAGTCCCTCGCCCTTCTCGGGCCCCTGGCCCTTGTTCTCACATTAGATTGTATGGTGTGGTATGGGATTATTTCCTCATCCACATCGGGTTAACCATCAGGCCGTACACGTCTCTCGATGATATATATTTCCCTTATCTCTGTCATTGTTGGATGACAATATACTTCACACCGTCTTAATCAGAACTGAATATAGCTTGATTCCCATCATCATTGTATACATATGACTACACGAACGTCTTCTCTTTGGGTCCATCCCCAACTCTTAGAAACCTCCCAATCGTCTTGGCCACTTGGCTTGAATTCTTCTTGGATAGGGGTATACAGTGTGGTATGGACTCACTTCCTATTTCACATCGTGTTTATAACAACCACTCCACACACCTATCTCTCCAGAGAGGCCTTCACTCCCTTTCCCTACACACATCTCTTCGAGTTGTATTACCTTAAGTTGGGTCCCACGACCCTCATCAGTGATTTTCCAATGTTCCCATGACTACTCTGGTTCAGAACATGGGGTGTCGGGTTATACCTTGACATGTTTTTACCCATTTTTAGGATTTGTGTTCCACTTCATTTGGGCTTCCATAATCTTTCACATATAATGAGAACCCAGTTGGCAAGGATGATCAATCAAAGGGATCTCCTACCATTACTGTCCAATGTGCTTGAGGATTTCGAACAAAAAATTGATACAAGTCCCGCATTTTCAATATGGTCAGTGGTTGGTGCTCATTTGTTGTTCCCATTTTAGGAAACACGATATCGATGCTTTGTTTCAAACAAGATTAGCATTCATCCTCCATCGTCACAACAACCACAGTAAAACTTAAATGCTAGTTAAATGATTCACATCCTTTTCCCACCACGTCATGTCTAAGTGGAATTTTGAAACCATTAGTACTTTCCCTCAGTCCACATTTTCATGGTAGGAGGATGATGCCACATCAAGGTGTCATTTGGGGCTCTGCACTGACTTCCCCATTAATGTGTATCCCATGTGTTGTAAGAAACTAATGCACCCCATATTCCCACATTGAGTAAGACTTGTGTGGGCTTAGGGGTTGAATCTCGGTTTGCACCTACGTAGAAGAGTTCCGCTTCTCCATAGTCCGAGATCTATGACCATAAACTATGATCTCCTTATATATCCCCTCTTTAGAACTATGTATGGCTCGATTAATATCTTCATGGGATATGTAGGAATGCATGGACATCTCATCTTACGGTCGACATTAAATGAGAGCGAGTATCTACTTCCTTGTATTATCCAAACGATTATGGCCCCTCGGCCCGGGGATTCATTCTCTGAATAGCACGTGTTGTGATGTGGGCCTCGTCCACATTCATGTTAGGTATGCCTTACCATGCCATGCACATTTCCTCCTAAACCTCATCTCTCCTATATATTTCAGTTCCATATGACTATGAACTATGCTTCCTAGTCCCACATGACTTTAAATTTTTACGTCTATACCTCATGAAGTTAATGTTCATGGTTGTTACCATAACATGACCCTAAATTGTGACATTATCATCCTGCCTGCATGAAAATAAAAGACACTACATTATGGTGTCCCCACTCAAGGGGACATCATGTTTGATATAGGTCACCCACCATACCATTTTTCAACACCTACATACTTCTTAATTCTAGTGGTGATGCATGGTATTTCTATCTTAGGTTCGTCTCCTCACAAAAAAACACACATCTATATTAAAGGACTAACGAGATCTATCAAATGATACTTCTTTTGGTGCAAGGGACAAACCAGCACAACCTTATTATCTATTGAACATGTACATTACCGTTCCAACATCAGAACTATGTACAGATCGATTCCCATCATCTTGGGGAATGTAGGAGCACTCCTGCACTTTTCCTTTGGCCCAACCAAACATTTTTGTTCAGTCCTTTGACCTAAAACCTCACCACAGATCACATGGTTATTTGGACTCCAGTTCCTCATACACGTCGGGTTTATAATTAATTCACCATGTGTCTCTTGAATTCCCTACCATCTATGTTCCAAGCTCTTTGACCATACACTGAGACCACTCTGAATCCTTACCATAAGAAGTTAAACTGCACAACATCTTCCAGAACTACGTACAGCTTTATTCCCATCCTCATTGGAAACATAGGAACACCTAGAAAAATTGCCTCCAGGTATAGACTCAGTAATATATAATCATGTACCCTATATTTCCGCCCCTAGGCTCGAGCCATTTTGGGAACATATTTTTTTGAGAGTAACTCATGAGTCCACGTTCAAGTCGGGTTTTTTCAACAGTCGCACCATGTTCCTCACTTTTCTTTTCCCAATCTAGTCTGAGTTCTGTAACCCTAAACTAAGATCTCCCTATGGTAATTGTGCATCATTTTTGGTCAGATCACCACCTTGTGCATAGTCCATTAAATCATGCACCCATAATGGCTCATACTACAACAATTAAATTGGAAGTATGTATCCTCAGGGACATTTCCCAAAGAGGGGGACTCAATTCCATTGATCTGATACATCCTATTGTCAAACTCAAATGCGTTGTGACTAAAAAAATTTATGTGTGTAATTTTCATAGGAACTTTTCCACATACTACATCCAAGAATTGTGAGCTCATTATTTGGATCCTCATGCTCTTTAACTTTTGATGGGGCCCCCTTTTATGACCTGTTCTCATGACACATTGTCTTACCGACCATCTTGGTCCAATGTCCATGAAGTCCTTGGATGACATTTGCGATAGGTCCCATGTTTCGAACATGGTCAGTGGTAAACCCTTATATACATGTCCCCATTCCAAGCTAACGTCAAACAGATACTGTGTTTTGAAAATGGTCAACAGTTATCCCCCATCGTCACACCACTAACATTTCGGCCCAGATCCCGAGCATCATGATTCATAGATTTCGGCTTCTTTATGTTCAAGTGGAATTCAATCATACTTGGCTTTACCCCTTCTCACATCTAGGTGTAGCAAGTGGGTGGGTTTTCACTAGTGGGATGCCGTTCACATATCGTCCCCTCACCCTTAACATGTTTCTTGTTGTTCTAGGGAAGTACCATCACTACTCATTGTTTACCACATCCAGATTGACTCATGTGATCATAATAGTTTTGGTAGGACGTGTACAGGCACAACCATGCCACACATGCTTTTCATCGTCCCGCATGACGTTAAACTGTGCTCTTAGAACTATGTGCGGCTAGATTCCCTTCTAGATGGGGTATGTTGGAACATCTATGAACCTTACCTCAGGCATAGCCTAACTTTCACTTTTGGTCCCTTGACATGGAAAAACATCCTCTAGTGATACATGGTGTATTTTGGACTTCTTGGGTTCTCATTCACGTCGGGTTTATAGCTACCGCAACACGTGGTCCCTTGTTGGGATCTTCACTTTCACTTCATGTCCTATCATAAGAAGTTAAACTTAATGATTCCATATGTCCTAAACTCATGAAACTAAACTACGGTTCTACCCTAAACAAATTTTGGATGCCCCATGTTTGTTATGAGATGCACCAGATCCATTCACCTAGAATATTTCTCTTATCCTCATTGGCCTCCAACCACGTCATGTTTATGAACCGCATTTGGATTTATTCTCATTATTATAGGATACTTAGAGACACCATGAAATTTTTCCTTGGGCCCATCCCTAGGGCCATTTACCCTTTTGGACACTCGGGCCTGATCTCGATCTGGGAAGTTTGACATTTAATCTATGGGAATTGTTCTCACCGTACAACGTTTTAACAATGTTTCTACCATCTTTATTGGTATTATGTAAAACTACATACCATTACAGGTCCTTACCATAGAAGTCTTGCTCAGAAGTAGGTGTGATCCATGATCGGAACGATACTCCCACCTAACATGTTTTCCAGTTTGTTGAATAGTTCCAACGGTAGACAGTTGTGAATAATGCAATGGTAACTTTCTGTGAATAGTGCATCAATGACCTTCAGTGAACAGTATCATCAGTAACCTTCTTTGAATAGTGTCATTGGTGTCTTTTGGTGAACAGTATCATCGGTAACCTTCTATGAAAAGTTACATCAATGAACAGTTCTATCGGTAACATGTAACGGTAACATCTCTTTCCTTGGCCAAATTTCCAATTCTATGAACATTGTAACACCACGAGATTTTATGAGAAATATTATTTTTAATTTCTTTGATGTCTTGTGTTGTACACTACACCAAGATTATCTTGCGCTATTTGCAACACTGTATTAGATAGTAGTATACACAACACTATTCTTGGCTTGCGTTACATGCAAGAGAAATCTTCTATGATATCATGCATTGTACGCAATACCGAGTTTCACAAAACAACGATATGTTATTAAAATATTATATAAATTAGTCATTATGAATAGTAATACCCACTTTTTTGAAATTTTATCAATTTTATCGTTGAAAATGGACTTCTTTTTTGGATTCAGAATACTAAAATTAGCCTACGGTGAATTTTTGGTATTTTTCTGAAAACATTAATTTTTTTGATGAATAGTGAAAACAGTGAGTTATTGGATAAAAATGACATTTTATTTAAATAATAATTTATTTTATTTAAATTTATTTAAGGTCAAAATAGATACATAATACATATATATGTTCAATGTAATTTATTGGAGTCATTTTATAATAATTTTAGATATATTAAAATTTTATTGAACATGTTACCGTCTTTTAGACACCTCCTAGGAGAATTTGCAAATTTACATAAAACCAACTTTTACCACTTTTGTTAGTTTAATTTCAAAAGTCAGAGAGACACATTTGATATTAGTAAGTAAAATGTGGTTAAATGTGATGACAAATTTTTTTGGTGAATAGTAGCTTTTAACTTTTATGTACCACGGTTAACAGTAAATATGGTAATTAAGGGTAAAAATGATATTAGTATTACCCAAAAACATGTCCTAATTCTATTGGATAAGTATAATTCGACAAAAAACAATCTTAGGAATAAAATATGACCCTTTAAATCCACTTTTATTAGATTAGGACATTTATTATTATTTTATTTAAAGAAGAGTTAAAATAGTTAAAATCAAAGTTTAATAACTAGAACATTTTTAATATAGGGTTATAAATAAGATATATTAGACTATAAATATTCATTAGAAAGATACAGATATTTCCTACATAATGGTATTATATATATATTTTTTAGACATTAAATAATTTAATTTATTTATGACATAATGATGATCCAGTAATTACCTTATTAATGAAACATTAACATATTTGATATTATAAATACCCAAATAAATGTAATTTGAGACTTTTTATGAAATAAACTAATTTTATAGTTTAATATGACATATTATGGTAGGTTAGATGAATTTTTTTGAAGTAATAATACTTTTATATATTTATAAAAAATCAAAATACAAAATAGTTTCAACATTGACATAAAAAAAGTTTTTGCAACTAATATTATATTATTAGTTGATATAATGGTCCGAAAAATATAAGGATCGGCCAAAAGACTTATAAAAAAATATATAAGACATTAATGAACAAATTGTGGTTGTATTGGCATTTTATAGTATTTTTATTAACCATATATTGTAATAATACAAGAAGACACGGTAAAAGATAAATTATTTTACATAGAGTTAAATCTAAATTATAAGGGTAAAATGGTAACAAAAACATGTCCAAAAACTATTTTTTTAGTATTTCGACCGATACCCACCCTAGCCTAGAAATAAGTCAATTTGGAGCCATTATAAACCTAATATGAATTTATTATGAAATAATATTTTAAGTTTTTCCTAAGGCGCACCTCACCCCTCTTATAAAAGGGAACTCCCCCTTCTCTCTAATTCACATATCCAAAGCCATTTGGATTGCCCAACCCCTACCAAAATACCCTCTAAACATTCCTCCCTTCATCCTAGAGGTCTTCCTTTTGTATTCACACCAACCTAAAGATCCCTTTTGATCAAATCAAAAGGAAGAACCCAAAGAAGAGGTAAATATCTCACCACCTATTTCAAATTCCTTTTTTATTCCACTTCGTCCTTCTTTGTTGTTTCCATTATAAAATAATAAATCCAGTATCCTATTTATAGTATGATGTTATTATAAAAATTTTACAACCATATTATTTATTTTATCCATCCTATTAATGAAAAAGACACCACATGTGAGTACGTACGGCTTACCGTCTCCCCGTCGTGGTGTAGTTTGTTATTAAAATATTTCATCATTTGGATGCATATAATAATGATTATAAATGATATAAATAAAAAATATAACATTATGATGATTCTTTATATATGATATATCGTCCAATTATATACTATTTTAATATCAAAATAATGATATTGTTGCTCTTGCATGCGTACGGACTACCATCTCCACAAACGCGATGAGATTCAGTTTCCATGATTAACCATTCAAGTATGATTATAAAGTATATATAATAAAAAATCGTGAAATATATTACATAATAATAATACTGTATTTATGTACATATATGTTTCATTTACTTAATTCTATTCATATCAATAAGGAAACAAAAACAGCGTTCATACGTACGTAAATTAACGATGTATATCATTCCACTTATCGATCTATCATATATATTTATATGCTGAATATATATTATAGGTAAATCATGTTATAAATTTTAGAATTAATTAAATCAAGATATATGTAATAATATCAAGAGCAGCATGTCAAAACACGTATGATAAATGAAACGATTTTACCCAAAACACTGCTTTAACATTTAATTTAAAAAATAATGGGTAATATAAAGTCATATGTGAATCGTATATGATATCATAAATATTAGTATGGTTCTGTTACAAGTTAATAATATGTTTAAACCCACTATACAGGTGTTTCTGACACATATTGAACAAATTGGAACTACGGTAAGGGATAAATTTGCGATCTCATTTTTATATGAGATTGCTTATACGTAAGTATTTATTGGGGTTATATTTTACATCCATATCCATAAAATGTTTTTCATAAAGTGTTTAATATTAATCCATGTATGTTTATAGTCATTTGTACCCGAATTTGAATTTTACCTTTTGTTATGGAAGGAATCTTTCTTTTGTTTACCATACGTGGTACTTTTTGACTTTTCCGTTAAAAGTGCACAGAGAATGTTTTTTTTACTTATACGGGATGAACAGATTTTTACGATCTTATAACACCTTATTTTCATGAGGCTTAATCTACAAGATTTCATGATTAGTTTCTACAAAATCCTTTTCTTTTAAAATTTCTTGGCATTTTGTGAAATGAAATGATTTTGAAGAAGAAAGGATATTTTGCTCAAGAATTCATTTCAAGTATTTTATCAAACAAAATTCCATCTAATATGATGTTATGTAATATGTTTAAATTTCAAGTATAATGTCTCCATTATTTAAATGGTATAATTTTTTTTATAATTAAATGATATCCATTTATTTTATATGGATTATGTTATGATGGGATGGTGTTTGTGAAACCCATATTATTTTTTTGTGTTATGATGAATGATTTATGTTTATTTTGCGGAATATGAAATAATGGTTTAATTATGATATTGGTGGGACCTATATCTCCCTAAAATGCATTAGGTAATGATTTATATCACATTATATAGACATGGCTGGAACGGAAAGTGAATACGGTTCAGTAGTACAGGGCTGGAACGGCATGTAAACCCGGTTTAGTAATAGACTTTGTCCATAATGATGGTCTTGGAAGCAACGCCTTGGCCACTATGGAAATCATATAATGTTCTTAATGGTTTCCAAAATTACATGTTTTGTTCTCATGCTATTTTATAATGGATAATGTTCCTTTATGATATATTCCTTATGCACTACCATGATTTATTTCATCCCTCATGATTTTGATGTTTTATGTTCATGTTGATACGTTTGAATGTTTAGGGATTGTTTTATGTTTTCAATGTTTACCCTTAATGAGAATTTGAGCACACCCTTTTTATGTTTTCGTTTCCCAAGGATATATAGAATGGTTTTAGGTAGGAAAACTAAAGGGGAAGATCTTTATTGGAGATTTTAGAAGATCTTTCACCATGACTAGAAAATTATGTTCCGAGTTTCCAAAGACACTAAATTAATATGGACATTGGGATTTTTTGTATCATGTATTAAGTATTCCACAAAAGTAATGTAATGTCTATGTACATCAATCTTTTGTTCTCTACCGTTGGTATCAGAGCAAAGGTTTATATAACCTTTGGAGACTAGAATGTGAAATATTTACTGAGATCCCTAGATATATTTCTATGGTATGTCTAGGGATGTCCCTAAGGTTAATTATAAATATAGGTTATAGTCCTAGAATTACGGTAATGATATTATAATTAATCGTAAGATGTTAGATATTGAAGGTACTCCCCCTAAATTATTTTGTTTTACTAGCATGATTTTTTCCTCTCACACTATATTTTTTTGGGTTTTATAAAATGGCTAGAAACAAGAAGATTGATGATAATGGAGGATATTATGGACAATGGAATGATATTATTCATGAGCTACCAAATGAAATGATATTTGGAAGTCCAAACATCGTTATTATGACTAATCATAAATCTTAAAATATGATCAATAATCTCAACTTTGGTAAGTTTCCTAACTCAGTTAATAAGAGAAATATGGAGTTTCATTATGATCATAGAGGAAATAATGTTCAACTTCTATCATGTAAATCATGTGGTAAGAGACATCCGGGATAATGTTTCAAAGGAACTGGAAGATGCTTTGGGTGTGAAAAAGAAGGACACAAAGCCAGTAAGTGATAAGGAAAAGCTTCAGTTAACACTATGGACAGTGATAATGGTATTTCTAAGACATAAACAGCAATTAAATGTTTTAAATGTGGAATGTATGGGAATTATGAAAACCAATTCCCTAAGGGAAAATATATTAAATAGAATCATCATGGTCGTATGAGTAGTATTTTTGTTGATGATGATAAAGAGACTACAAATGATATATGAGATGAAAGAAGTGTTGAGGAATAAAATGATGAAGCTTAGGAAATGGTTTAAAAAGGTAGTGGAATTATTGTATGATTATCAAGAGTTATGTCGTCTGGGTAATTTAATGGTACTATTTAATAATAAAAGATTTAAGGATTGATACCATATTGTTTTTCCAAAAGAAAGTATATTTTGAATGGTACTGGTAACCATGAAAAGTTATTCAGATATTTTTGGAATATAGATGATATGCACATAATGAATGTATTAGGAGATAATGTGATGTCTTATAGTATTAATGAGTGAACGACTTACATAAGGACAAAGTGACATCATGGTTTAAGTATATAGAAATTTTGGGATTTTGGTTTGTTGAAAGAGTGAACTTTTGACAGTATTCATGTTATCTAGAAGATTATTTGGTAATTCATGTTTCAAGAGAATACATGATTAAGGAATTCAGATATTGGTATATGACCAACAAGATATATCATAGGATATATGGGGGATAAATTATGGTATTCAGTTCTTGTTAAATGACTTCTCTAGTTGTCGTTTTCTTTATACTATGAGATTGGAAAAAAGTGTTTTTGAAAAGCCTAAAGGTTGGAATGGATTAAGGTGGACATTAGATTGTTTTTTTTAAGGATAAAACTTTTTTTCTAGAATGTTTTAATAGTTTTGAATTAGAAAAAGGACAACCTGCATGATGGGCGACAACCTGTCTTGTCGGACAGGGTTTCGGGAATGGAACCCACAACCGAAGTACGACATGCCTTTATCACCTACCACTGGCCTACAGGAAGTCCATGGTTAGTAGAAATTAATTTTATTTTATTATGTGGTATGATATATGAAGTATAAGTCCAGTTTAGTAACCATATACGATTAATCTCACCATAGATGGATATATGTATGTTTAATAATGTTTGCTAACCTTTTGATTAAGATACATGGAATGACCAATCATTCTATCGCATGATCTGCTAACACTTCACGAATGAAAAAATCAACTTAGTTTCTTTAAGATATGAAGTGGAAATTGTTCGTGGAACAACCAACATTGAGATTGAACCAAAATCAATTAAGTATTTCTTCTAATTCCAATTTTTTCAACTTTAAGAAAATGATCTTGAAAATGAAAAAATGTTGTCCTAGATGGTACCTTAGATCAGAAAAAATTTATGGTTATGTGATTGTTGGTTTTTCCATAGCCATGTTCTTTACCACTCTCCATCAGAACTTGATGGTTATATTTCTCTTCCATATCCATATTTTCACCTATGTTCTTCTATGTGGAAAACCATCGATGAGTTAATTTGGGTAACCATTAAGTTTCATACATTAGTTTTTAGAAATAAGTTTGAGTTTTTTTTTTCAAAATGTAGAATTTATTACGAACATGTAAGAAAATTACATGAGTATAAAAGAGGGAATTTTATTACAATATTTATCAAGGAGAGGGAGGATATCACCTGGTAAATCATTAGCCCACGTAATTTCCAGGTTGATCCCTTTGTTGGCAGGACCATCAGCCACCATATTGTGAGAATATTTTTTTAATTTAATTGATGTCTTATATAGTACACTAAACCAAGATTATGTTTCTCTATATGAAACATTGTACTATATTTTAGTATACACAACACTATTTTTGACTTGCGTTACACACAACAGCAACCTTCCTTGATTGCATGCATTGTACGCAATACCGAGTTTCACTAAACAATGATATGATATTAAAATATTATATAAACTAGATGTTGTGAATAGTAATACAATCTTTTTGAAATTAAATAAATTTAAAATTCAAAATGGACTTCATTTTTGGATTCATAATATCAAAATTATCCTAGGGTGAATTTTTGGTATTTTTATGAAAACATTCAATTTTGGATGATAGTGAAAACAATGTGTTATTGGTTAAAATCGACTTTTTATTTAAATAATCATTTGTTTTATTTAAATTTATTTTATGTAAAAATAGATACATAATACCTCTATAAGTTCAATTTAATTAATTGGAGTCATTTTATAATAATTATTATATATATAAATTTTATTGAACTTTTTAACGACTATTGCCCACCTCATAGGTGCATTTGAAAATTTACATAAAACATAATTTTACCGCTTCTATTAGTAAAATTTCAAAAATCATAGAGAAACTATTGATATCAGTAAGTATAATGTGTTTCAATGAGATGAAAATAATTTTTGTTGAATAGTAACTTTTGACTTTTATTTACCACGGTTAAAAGTAAATAGGGTAATTAAGGGTAAAAATGATATTATTATTACCCTAAAACATGTCCTAATTATATTGGATAATAGTAATTAGATCAAAAATAACCTTAGAAAAAATATATAACCTTTTATGTCCACTTGTATTAGAGTAGGACATTTATTATTATTTTATTTAAAGAAGAGATAAAATACTTAAAATCAATGTTTAATAAATAAATCATTTTTAATATAGGGTTATAAATAAGATAAATTCGACTATAAATATTCATTATAAAGATAAACATATTATCTACATAATATTATTTTATTTATATTTTTTATACCTTAAATAAGTTAATTTAGTAATGACATAATGATGATGCATTAATTACCTTATTAATGAAATATTAACATTAGTGATATTATAAATACCCAAATAAATTTACTTTGTGACATTTTATGAATTAAACTTATATTATAGGTTAATATAACATAATAGATATGGCTAGATAAATTTTTTCGAATTAATAATGCTGTTATAAATTTATAAAAAAACAAAATACCAAATAGTGTCAAAATTGACATAAAAGAGTTTTTAAAACAAATATTATATTATTAAATGATATAATGGTCCTAAAAATATAAGGATCGACCAAAAGACTTATATACTAATATATATTACATTAATGAACATATTGTGGTTTTATTGGAAGTTTATAGTATGTTTATTAGCCATATAATGTAAGAATACAAGAAGACACGATAAAAGTTAAATTATTTAACTTAGAGTTAAATCTAAATGATAATGTTAAAATGGTAATATAAACATGTCTCAAACCTTTTGTTTGGGTGGATATCGAAAAATACCCACCCTAACCTAGAAATAAGTCACTTTGGATCCATTATAAACCGAATATGAATTTATTATAAAATAATATTTTAAGGTTTTCTTAAGGTGCGCCTCACCCCTCGTATAAAAGGGCACTCCCCGTTCTCTCTAATTCACACCTCGAAATCCATTTGACTCAAACAATACCTGCCTAAAATCACTCTATACTATCCTCCCTTCATCCTATAGTCCTTCTATTTTCCAGAAATCCAACCTATGGAGTCCTTTTGATAATATCAAAAGGAAGAACCCGAAGAAGAGGTAAATATCTCACCACCTATTTCATGTTCCATTCTTCTTCCATTTTCCTCCTTCTTTGTTGTTTCCATTATAAAATAATTTTTCCAAAATCTTATATATACTGTGATGTTATTATAAAAATTTTATGACAATATTAGTTATTTTATCCATCCTATGAATGAAAAAGTCACCACGTGTGCGTATGTACGACTTACAGTCTCCACGTCATGGTGTAGTTTTTTATTCAAACATTTCATCATTTGGATGTGAATAATAATGAGTATAAATGATAGAAATAATAAATATAACATTATTATGATTCTCTATATATGATATACCATCCATTTATATACGATTTTAATATCAAAAGAATGATATTGTCTCTCGTGCGTACGTACGGACTACCGTCTCTACGAACACGGTGAGATTCGTTTTCCATTATTAACCATTCAAGTATGATTATAAAGTATATATAATAAATAATCATGAAAGATATTAAATAATAATGATACTTTATTTATGTACATATATGTTTCATTTACATAATTCCATTCAAATCAATAAGGAAACAAAAACAGTGATCACACGTACGTACATGAACGGTTTATTTCATTCCTTTTATCAATATATCATATATATTTATTTGCTGAATATAAATTATAGATAAATCATGTTTTACATTATTTAATTTATTAAATCATGATATATGTAATTATATAAAGAACAACAAGTCTAAACATGTTCGATAAATGAATCGATTTTACCAAAAACGATGCTTAACATGGAATTTACAAAAGAACGGGTAATATAAGGTAATAAGTGAATCATATATGATATCATAAATATTATTATTCTTTTGTTACAAGTTAATACTATGTTTAAATCGTCTATACAGGAGATTCGGACACGTACTAATGAAATTGGACATAAGGTAAGGGATAATTTTGGAATCTCATTTTTATCCGAGATTGATTATATGTAAGTATTTATTGGGGTTATATTTTACATCAGTATCAATAAAATGTTTTTCATAAAGAGTTTAATGTTCATCCATGTATTTTTTAAGTCATTCTTAACCCACATTGACTTTTACATTATTATATGGATTGAATCATTCTCTTGTTTACCTTACGTGGTACTTTTTGACTTTTCTGTTAAAAGCACAAGGAGAAATTTTTTTTATCTTTGACGGCATGAATATATTTTTACGGTTTTATAATGCCTTATATTCATGAAGCTTACTCTACAATATATCATGATTATTTTAAACAAAATCATTTTCATTTAAAATTTCATGGCATTTTGTGAAAAGAAAATGATTTTGAAGAAGAAATGATATTTTCCTGAAGAATTCATTTCAAGTGTTTTATCAAAACAGTTTTCCATCTAAGATGACATTATATAATATTTTTATATTTCAAGTATAATGTCTCCATTACATACATGGTTTTATTTTTCTTATGATGAAATTATATCCATTTATTTTATATGGATTATGTTATGATGGGATGGTGTTTATGAAACCCATATTATTCGTATGGTTATGATGAATGAATTATGTTTATTTTGTGGCACATGAAAGAATAATTTCATTATGAGATGGGTGGGACCTATATCTCCCTATAATTCAATGGGTAATGATTTATATCACATGAGATAGACATGGATGGAATGGAATTTGAATCTGGTTCAGTAATAACGGGCTGGAATGGCAAGCAAACCCGATTCATTAATGGACTTTGTCCACTATGATGGTCTTGGCAGCAATGCCTTGGATACTATGGAAATCATAATTAGTTTTTAATGGTTTCCACAATTACATGTTTTATTCCCATTCTATTTTATCATGGTTAATGTTCCTTTATGATCTATTCCTTATTCACTGCCATGATTTATGTAATTACTCATGATTTTGATGTTTTATTTTCATGTTCTTACATTCAAATGTTTAGAGATTGTTTTATGTTCTACATGTTTACCCATAATTATCATTTGAGTTCACCATTTTTATGTTTTCTTTTCCCCAGGATATAAATAAAGGTTTTAGGTATGAATAAAAAAGTGCAATATCTTTATGAAAAATGATGAAAATCTTTCACCATTATTAGAAAATTTTGTTCCGAGTTTCCAAACACACTAGACTAATATATTCTTTGGGAATTTGTTTTTGTCATGTATTAAGTATTACACAAAAGTAATGTAATGTCTATGTATGTCAATATTTGGGTCTCTACAGTTGGTATCAGAGCAAAATATTAGTTATCCTTTGGAGAATAGTATGTGAAATCTTTAGTGATATCCCTAGATATATTTCTAAGATATGTCTAGGGATGTCGCTAAGGTTAATTATAAGTATAGGTTATAGTCTTAGAATTATAGTAATTATCTTATAATCAATCCTATGATGTTAGATATTGAAGTTACTCCCCCTTTATTATGTTGTTTTATGATCATGATTTTGGCCTCTCACACTATTTTTTTGGGTTTTCGAATATGGATAGAAACATGAAGATTCACGATAATGGAAGATATGATGGACAATAGTATGATATTCTTCACGAGCAACCAAATGAAATTGGATTTGTAATTCCAAACATCTTTATTATTCCTAATCATAAATCTCATTATATGATCAATAATCTCAACTTTGGTTAGCTTCCGGACTCAGCTAATAAGATAAATATGGAGTTTCATGATGATCATAAAGGAAAGAATGTTCAATTTCTATCATGTAAATCATGTGGTAAGAGACATCTGGGAGAACGTTTCAAAGGAACTGTAAGATGATTTGGGTGTGGAAAATAAGGACAAAACGATAGTAAGTGCAAGAGAAAAGGTTCAGTTAACACCCTAGATAAAGATAATGATATCTCTAAGACATCAAAAATGATTAAATGTTTTCAATGTGGAATATATGGGCATTATGAAAACCAATTCCCAAAGGGAAAATCTCTTGAAGATAATTAGCATGGCCGTATGAGTAGTATTTATGTTGATGATGATAGAAAGACTACAAAAGATATATGAGATGAAATAAGTGTTGAGGAATAAAATGATGAAGCTCGGCCAATGGTTTAAGAAGGTAGTGGAATGATTGTTTGTTTATCAAGAGTTATGTTGTCTGGGTAATTTAATGGTACTATGGAATAAAGAAACATCTAAGGATTGTTACACGATTGTTTTTCATAAAGTATTTGAAAGTATATGTTGAATGGTACCGGTAACCATGAATGGTTATTCAGATATTTTTGGAAAGTAGATGATATGTGCATAATTAAGGGATTAAAAGATAATGAGATGTTTGATAGTATTAATGAGTTCATGATTGATATAAGGGCAAAGTGATATCATGGTTTGAGTATATTGAAATTTTGGGATTGTGTTATGTTGAAATATTTAACTTTTGACAGCATTCATGTTTTCTCAAAGATTATTTGGCAATTCATGATTCAATAGAATACATTATTAAGGAATTCACATATTTGGTAAGTGACCAAAAAGATATATCTTAGGATATATGGGGGATAAATTATGGTATTTAATGCTTATGAAATGTCTTTTCTAGTATTCAATTACATTATACTATGAGATTGGATAGAAGTATTTTTGATAAGCCTAAAGGTTGGAATGGATTATGTTAGACATTAGATAGTATTGTTTAAGGATAAATTTTTTTTTCTAGAATGTTATAATAGTATTGTATTAGAAAAAGTACAACCTACACGATGGGAGACAACCCGTCATGTTCGACAGGGTTGCGGGAATCGAACCCACAACCGAAGTGCGACATGCATTTATCACCAAAAACTGGCCTACAGGAAGTCCCTGGTTAGAAGAAATTAGTTTTATTGTATTAAGTGGTAAGATATATAAAGTATATGTCCATTTTAGGAACCATATATGATTAATCTCACTAGATATGGATTTATGTATATTTAATAACTTTTTGAAACCTTTTGTTTGAGATAGATGGAATAACCTATCATTCTACCGCATGATCTGCTAACACTTCACGAATGAAAAATTCAACATCGTTTCATTAAGAGATGAAGTTTAAATTTTTTAATGAATGACCAACTGTGAGATTGTACCAAAATAAATTTAGTAGTTCTTATAATTCCAATTTTTTCAACATTAGGAAAATGATCATGAAAACCAAAAATGTTGTCCTAGATGGTACCTTAGATCCTAAAAAATTTATGGTTGTGTGATTTTTGGATTTTTCATAGCCATGTTCTCTACCACTCTCCATAAGAACCTGATGGTTATATTTCTCTTCCATATCCATATTTTAACCGATGTTATTCTATGTGGAAACCCATTGATGAGTTAATTTGGGTAACTATTAAGTTTCATGCATTAGTTTTTAAAATTATGTTCTAGTATTCCTTTTTACGATGTGGGTTTCTATGAAAGAAAATTTCAATAGTAAAACATTAATAACCTCGACGAATTTCGAGGGAGAAATTTATTTTGAAGGGGGTAGAATGTAACACCCCGATATTTTTTGAGAAATATTATTTTTAATTTTTTAATGCCTTGTGTTTTATGCTACACCAAGATTATATTGCGCTATATGAAACACTGTATTATTTTTTAGTATACACAACACTATTCTTGACTTGAATTACATGCAAGAGAAACCTTCCTTGATAGCTTGTGTTGTACGCAATACTGAGTTTCACTAAACAATGATTTGTTATTAAAATATTATATAAAAAAGACTTTATGAATAGTACTACCCACTTTTTGAAATTTTATAAATTTCATCTTTATAAATGGACTTAATTTTTGGATTTTGAATATTGAAAATAGCCTATGGTGAGTTTTTTGTATTTTTCTGAAAACTATCAATTTTTGATGAATTCTGAAAACACTAAGTTAATGGTTAAAACAGACTTTTTATTTAAATAATAATTTTTTTTATTAAAATTTATTTTATGTCAAAATAGATACATAATACCTATATATGTTCAATGTATTTCATGGGAGTCATTTTATAATAATTTTAGATATATTAAAATTTTATTGAACTTTTTACCATCTTTTACCCACCTCCTAGGAGCAATTGAAAATTTAAATAAAACATAATTTTACAGCTTCTGTGATTGGAATTTAAAAAATACTAGAAACACGGTGGATACCAATAAGTAAAATGAAGTTCAATGAGATGAAGATAATTGTTGGTGAATAGTAACTTTTACCTTTTATTTACCACGGTTAAAAGTAAATAGGGAAATTAAAGGTAAAAATGATATTATTATTACCCTATAACATGTCCTAATTATATTTGATAAGTGTACGTCGACCAAAAACAACCTTAAATATCAAATATGACCTTTTAGGTCCACTTGGATTATATTAGGGCATTTATTATTATTTTATTTAAAGAAGAGTTAAAATAGTTAAAATAATTGTTTAATAACTAAAACATGTTTAATATAGGGTTATACATAAGATAAATTCGGCTATAAATATTAATTATAAAGATAAAAATATTTCCTACATAGTGGTATTTTATTTATTTTTTTAGACCTTAAATTATTTATTTTAGTTATGACACAATGATGATGATGTAATTACCTTATTAATGATATATTAACATTATTGATATTATAAATACATAAATAAATTTAAATTGAAACTTTTTTTGAATTTCACCAATTTTATAGGGTAATATAACATATTAGGGTTGTTTAGAAGAATTTTTTTTCGAAGTAATAATGCACTTATTAAAAAAATATTATATTATTAATTGATATAATGGTCTTAAAAATCTAATGTTCTACCAAAATATTTATATAATAATATATATGACATTAATAAACCAATTAGGGTATATTGGCAGTTTATAGTAGGTTTATTAACCATATATTTTGAGAATAAAAGATGACCTGATAAAAGTTAAATTATTTAACTTAGAGTTAATATCAATGATAATGTTAAAATGGTAACTTAAACTTGTATAAAACCTATTGTTTGAGAGGATTTAAACCCATCCCCACCCTATCTTCGAAATAATTCACTTTGGCGCCATTATAAACTGAATATGAATTTATTATAATATAATATTTTAAGTTTATCCTAAGGTACCCCTCACCCCTCTAATTAAGGGGCACTCCCCCTTATCTCAAATTAACACCTCAAAATCCATTTGTCTCTGCCAAAACCTGCCCAAATACCCTCTCAACTATCCTCCCTTAATCCTAGAATACTTCCTTTTGTCATAAAGCCATCCTATGGAGCCATTTCGATCAAATCAAAAGGATGAACCCGAAGAAGAGGTAAATATCACTCCACCTATTTCAAGTTCCTTTCTTCTTCCATTTCTTCCTTATTTATTGTTTCCATTTTAAAATAATAACTCCAGTATATTATATATATTTTTATGTTATTATAAAAAATTTACAACCATGTTAATTATTTTATCCATCCTAATAATGAAAAAGTCATCACACGTGCATATGTACGGCTTGCCGTCTCCACGTCGTGGTGTAGTTTGTTATTCAAACATTTCATCATTTGGATGGGTATAATAATGAGTATAAATTATATAAATAATAAATATAATAGTATTATGATTCTGTATATATGATATACCATCCAATTATATATGATTTTAATATCAAAAGGATGATATTTTCACTCGTGTGTACATATGGACTACCGTCTCCACAAACGTGATGCGATTCACTTTCCAGGATTATCCATTCATGTCTGATTATAAATTATATATAATAAATAATAATGAAATTTATTACATAATAATTATACTATATTAATGAACATATATTTTTCATTTACTTAATTCCATTCAAATCAATAAGGATATGAAAACAACGTTCATACGTATGAACAATAACGGTGTATATCGTTCCATTTATCAATATATCATATATATTTATATTATGAATATATATTATATATAAATCATGTTATAAATTTTGGAATTAATTAAAACGAGATATATGTAATAATATCAAGATCAACATGTCGAAACACATACGATAAAGGAAACGATTTTACCCAAAACACTACTTTAACATTTAATTTACAATAGAATGGGTAATATAAAGTCATAAGTGAATCATATATGATATCATAAATATTATTATGGTTATGATAAAACTTAATAATATGTTTAAACCCACTATACTGGAGTGTCTGACATGTATGAAAAAAATTGGACCTAAGGTAAGGGATAAATTTGCAATCTCATTTTTATCTGAGATTGCTTATACGTATGTTTTTATTGGGGTTATATTTTACATCCATATCCATAAAATGCTTTTCATAAAGTGTTTAATATTAATCCATGTATGTTTGAATTCATGTTTACCCCCACTTTGAATTTTACTTTTGTGTTATGGATGGAATATTTCTTTTGTTTACCATATGTGGTACTTTTTTACTTTTCTGTTAAAAGTACAAGGAGAATGTTTTTTTAACTGATAAGGCATGAATAAATTTTTATAGTTTTATAATGCCTTATTTTCATGAGGCTTACTCTACAATATATCATGATTATTTTCTAAAAAATAATTTTATTTTAAAATTTCATGGCATTTTGTGAAATGAAATTTATTTTGAAGAAGAAAGGATAGTTTCCTCAAGAATTTTTTTCAAGTGTATTATCAAAACAATTTTCCATCTAAGGTGACATTACTTAATATGTTTATATTTCAAGTATAATGTCTCCATTATTTACATGGTTTAATTTTTCAAATGATGAAATGATATCCATTTATTTAATATGGATTATGTTATGATGGGATGGTGTTTATAAAACCCATATTATTCATTACGTTATGATGAATGATTTATGTTTATTTTGTGGAAAATGAAAGAATGATTTCATTATGAGATGGGCGGGACCTATATCTCCCTCCAATGAAATGGGTAAAGATTTATATAGCATGATATAGACATGGATAGAATGGAATGTGAATATCGTTCAGTAATACTGAGCTGGAATGGCATGTAAACCTGGTTTAGTAATGGACTTTGTCCACTATGATGGTCTTGGAAGCAAAGCCTTGGCTACAATGGAAATAATAACATGTGCATAATGGTTTCCAAAATTTCCCATTATATTTTATAATGGTTAA
The DNA here is from genome assembly GCA_963277665.1 of Viscum album. Classification (NCBI taxonomy): domain Eukaryota; kingdom Viridiplantae; phylum Streptophyta; class Magnoliopsida; order Santalales; family Viscaceae; genus Viscum; species Viscum album. The sequence continues at coordinate 1,498,933,380 of OY728122.1, read as the reverse complement.
TCTTCCATTATGATCTATTCCTTATGCACTGACATGATTTATTTCATTACTCGTGATTTTGATGTTTTATGTTCATGTTCTTACGTTCAAATGTTTACGGATTGTTTTATGTTCTCCATGATTACACTTAATGAGAATTTGATCTCATCCTTTTAATGTTTTCATTTCCCCAAGATGTAAAGAAAGGTTTTAGTTAGGAAAAAAAGGGGAAGATATTTATGGGAGAAGTTGAAGATCTTTCACCATGATTAGAAAATTGTGTTCCAAGTTTCCAATGACACTAATCTAATTTGGTCTTTGGGCATTTTTTTTGTCATGTATAAAGTATTACAAAAAATTAAGGTAATGTATATGTACATCAATCTCTGGGTCTCTACAGGTGGTATTAGAGCAAAGGTTTAGTTAACCTTTGGAGACTAGGAAGTGAAATCTTTAGTCGAATCCCTATCGATATTTCTAAGGTATTTCTAGGGATGTTCCTAACGTTAATTAAAAGTATATGTTATAGTCCTAGAATTATGTTAATGATATTATAATTAATCCTATGATGTTTTATATTGAAGGTACTCCCCCTTTATTATGTTTTTCTACTTGCATGATTTTGGCCTCTAACACTATTTTTTGGGGTTTTAGAAAATGGCTGGAAATTAGAAGATTCATGATAATGGAGGATATGATGGACAATGGGAAGATATTATTCATGAGAAACGAAATGAAACGAGATTTGTAAGTCCAAACATCATAATTATGCCTAATCATATATCTCATAATATGATCAATAAAATCAACTTTGGTAAGATTCATAACTCATGTAATAAGAGAAATATAGAGTTTCATGATGATCATAGTGGAATGAAAGTTAAATTTCTATCATGTAAATCATGTGGTAAGAGAAAACATGGAGAATGTTTCAAAGGAACTGGAAGATGATTTGGGTGTGGAAAATATGAACACAAAGCCAGTAAGTGAAAATTAAATGGTTCAGTTAACACAATAGACACAGATAATGGCATTGATAAGACATCAACAACGATTAAATGTTTTAAATGTGGAATGTATGGGCATTATGAAAACCTTTGCCCTAAGGGAAAATCTCTTGGAGAGAATCATCATGGTCGTATGAGTAGTATTCATTTTGATGATGATGAAGAGACTACAAATGATATATGAGACAAAAGAAGTGTTTATGAAAAAAATGATGAAGCTCGGTCAATGGTTTAAAAAGGAAGTGGAAAGATTTTATGTTTATCAAGAGTTATGTTGTCTGGGTAATTTAATGGTACTATGGAATAAAGAAACATCTAAGTATTTTTACACTATTGTTTTTTCTAAAGTATTTGAATGTATATGTTGAATGGTACCGATATCCATGAAAGGTTATTCAGATCTTTTTGGAAAGTAGATGATATGCGTATAATGAATGGATTAGGAGATAATGAGATGTTTGATAGTATTAATGCGTGAATGAATGATATAAGGACAAAGTGATGTCATGGTATGAGTACAATGTAATTATGGGATTTTGGTATGTTGAATGAGTTAAATTTTGACAGCATTCATGTTTTCTTGAAGATTATTTGGTAATTCATGTTTCAAGAGAATACATGATTAAGGAATTCACATATTTGGTATGTGGACAACAAGATATATCCTAGGATATATGGGGGATAAATTATAGTTTTCAATGCTTGTTAAATGACCTTTCTAGTAGTCATTTTCGTTATACTATGAGATTGGACATATGTATTTTTGATAAGCCTAAAGGCTGGAATGGATTATGTTGAAAATTAGATAGTATTGTTTAAGGAACCAAATTTTTTTTCTAGAATTTTATAATAGAATTATTTTAGAAAATGGGTAACCTGCAAGACGGGTGACAACCCGTCACGTCGGACAGGGTTGTAGGAATGGAACCCTCAACAAATGTGCGACATGCCTTTATTTCCTACCACTGGCCTACAGGAAGTCCCTGGTTAGTAGATATTAGTTTTATTTTATTAATTTGTATGATATATAAAGTATAAGTCCATTTTAGGAACCGTATACGATTAATCTCACAATATATGGATTTATGTATATTTAATAACTTTTTCTAAAATTTTATTTAAGACAGATGGAATGACCTATCATTCTATCGCATGATCTGATAACAATTCAAGAATGACAAATTCAACTTTGTTTTTTAAGAGATGAAGTGGAAATTGTTCAAGGAACAACCAATGTTTGGATTGTATCAAAATCGATAAAGTATTTCTTCTAATTCCAATTTTTTGAACTTTAATAAAATGATCTTGAAAACCAAAACGTTGTACTAGATGGTGCCTTAGATCATCACAAATTTTTGGCTGTGAGATTGTTGGATTTTTCTTAGCAATGTTCTCTACCACTCTCTATCAGAACATTATAGGAAGATTTCTCTTCCATATCCATATTTTCACCTATATTCTTCTATGTGGAAACCCATTGATGAGTTCATTTGTGTAATAGTAAAGTTTCATACATTAGTTTTTAAAATTAAGTTTTAGTATTCCTTTTTACGATGAGGGTTTCTATGAATGAAACATTCCATAGTAAACCATTAATAACCCTGATGAATTTCGAGGGTGACATTCATTTTAAGGGTGTAGAATGTAACTCCGAGAGATTTTATGAGAAATATTATTTTTAATTTCATTGATGTCTTGTATTGTACGATACAACATGCTTATTTTCACAATATGAAACACCGTACTAGATTTTAGTATACACAACACTATTCTTAACTTTCATTACACGCAAGAGTTACCTTTCTTGATAGCATGCGTTGTACGCAATACTGAGTTTCACAAAACAACGATATTTTATTAAAATATTATATAAACTAACATTTATGATTATTAATATCCACTTTTTGAAATTTTATAAATTTTTTGATTCAAAATGCACTTCATTTTTGGATTCAGAATATCGAAATTAGCCTAGGGTGAATTTTTGGTATTTTTTTGAAAACATTCAATTTTTGATGAATATTGAAAACTCTAATTTATTGGTTAAAACCGAATTTTTATTTAAATTTATATTATGTCAAAATAGATAAATAATACCTGTATTATTTCAATGCAATTCCTTGGAATCATTTTATAATAATTTTAGATATATAAAAATTTTATTGATCTTTTTAACATCTTATACCCACCTCCTAGGAGCATTTGAAAATTTAAATAAAACGTAATTTTACCGCTTCTTTGAGTGGAACTTCAAAGTCCTAGATAAACCGTTGATACCTGTAAGTAAAATGTGCTTCAATGAGATAAAAATAATTTTTGGCGAATAGTAATTTTTAACTTTAATTTACCACGGTTAAAAGTAAATAGAGAAATTAACGGTAAAAATGTTATTATTATTACCCTAAAACATATCCTAATTATATTAGATAATTGTAATAAGATAAAAAAAACGTTAGGAATAAATTATGACCTTTTAGGTGCACTTGGATTAGATTAGGACTTTTATTATTATTTTATTTAAAGAAGAGTTAAAATAGTTAAAATCAATGTTTAATAACTAAAACATTTTTATCATAGGGATATTCATAAGATAAATTAGACTATAAATATTCATTAGAAATATAAATATATTTCCTACATAATGGTATTTTATTTATATTTTTTTAGACATTAAATAAGTTAATTTAGTTACGACATAATGATGATGCTGTAATTACCTTATTAATGAAATAGTAACCTAATTGATATTATAAATATCCAAATAAATGTAATTTGAAACATTATATTCATTCCACTAATTTTCTAGGTAAATATAACATATTAGGTTTAGTTAGTTTAATTTTTTTCGAAGTAATAATGCACTTATGAATTTAGTAAAAAACAAAATACCAAATAGTGTCAAAATTGACATAAAAGAGTTTTTAAAACAAATATTATATTATTAAATGATATAAAGGTCCTAAAAATATAAGGATTGACCAGAAGACTTTTATTGTAATATATATGTCACTAATGATCCAATTGGGGTTCGATTTGCAGTTTATTGAAAGTGTATTAACCATATAATGAAAGAATAAAAGAAGACACGGTAAAAGTTAAATTATTTAACATAGAGTTAAATCTAAATGATAACGTAACAATTGTAACCTAATCATGTATAGAACCTATTGGTTGAGAGGATTTCGACCCATAACCACCCTATCATCCAAACTATTCACTTTTTCACCATTATAAACTGAATGTGAATTTATTATAAAATAATATTTTATGTTTTTCATAAGATGCATTTCACCCCTCTTATAAAAGGGAACTCCCACTTCTCTCTAATTCACACCCCAAATCCATTCTAATACTCCATAACCTTCCCAAATACCCTATAAAATGTTCTCCCTTCATCTTAGAGTTATTATTTTATCCAGAAAGCCAATCTATGGTGCCCTTTTGATCAAATCAAAAAGAAGATCCCGAAGAAGAGTTAAATATCTCACCACCTATTTCAAGTTCCCTTATTCTTCCATTTCCTCCTTCTTTGTTTTTTTCCATTCTAAACTAATATTTCTTTTATCTTCTATATACTATGAAATAATTATAAAAATTGTACAACCATATTTGTTATTTTATACATCCTATGAATGAAATATTCACCACACGTGCAAATGTACGGCTTACCATATCCACGTCGTGGTGTAGTTTGTTATTCAAACATTTCATCATTTGGATGGGAATAATAGTGATTATAAATGATATAAATATAAAATATAACATTACGATGAATCCTTATATATGATATAGAATCCAATTATATATGATGTTAATTTCAAAATAATGATATTGTTGCTCGTGCGTACATACGACCAATCATCTCCACGAACGCAATGAGATTCATTTTCCCTGATTAACCATTCAAGTATGATTATAAATTATATATAATAAATAATAATGAAATATATTACATAATAATTATACTATATTTATGTACATATATGTTTCATTTACTTAATTCCATTCAAATCAATAACGAAAACGAAAATAGTGTTCATACTTACATACATTAACAATGTATGTCATTCTACTTATCGATCTATTGTATATATGTATATGAGGAATATATATTATAGATAAATAATTTTTTACATTATGGATTTAATTAATTCAAAATATATGTAATAATATCAAGAACAACAAGTCGAACACGTACGATAAATGAAACGATTTTACCCATAACGCTGCTTAACATGGAATTTAAAAAAGAACGGCTAATTTGAAGTCATAAGTGAATCATATATGATATCATAAATATTATTTTTTCTTTGTTATAAGTTAATAGTATGTATAAAATCACTATACAAGAGTTTCGGACATGTACGGAAGAAATTGGACCTATGGTAAGGGATAATTTTTTAATCTCTTCTTTATCCGAGATTGCATATAAGTAAGTATTTATTCGGGTTATATTTTACATCCATATCCACAAAATGTTGTTCATAAAGTGCGTAATATTCTTCAATGTATTTTTAAAGTCATGTTTACACAGCATTGACTTTTACATTGTGTTATGTAAAAAATATTTCTTTTGATTACCATACGTGGTACTTTTTGACTTTTCTGTTAAAAGTACAAGGAGAATGTTTTTTTAACTTCAACGGCATGAAAGGATTTATACAATTTTATAACGTATTATTTTCATGAATCATACTCTACAATATTTAATGATTACTTTCGAAAAAATCATTATCTTTTAAATTTTCATTGAATTTTTTGAAAATAAAATGATTTTAATGAAGAAAGGATTTGTTTCTCAATAATTCATTTCAAGTGTTTTATCAAAACAATTTTCCATCTAAGATGTCGTTATATAAAATGTTTATATTTAAAGTATAAGGACTCCATTATTTACATGGTTTAATTTTTCTTATGATTAAATGATATCCATTTATTTTATATGGATTATGTTATGATGGTATGTTGTTTATGAAACCCATATTATTCTTTGGGTTGTGATGAATGATTTATGTTTATTTTGTGGCACACGAAAAAATGATTTCATTACGAGATGGGTTAAACCTATATCTACCTCCAATGCATTGGGTAAATATTTATATCTCATGAGATAGACATGGCTGAAATAGAATTTGATTCAGGTTCAGTAATACAGGGCTGGAACAACAAGTAATCCCATTCAATCATGGACATTGTCTACTATGATGGTCTTGGCAGAAATGTCCTGGCTAATATAGAAATCATAACTAGTGCTTAATGGTTTCCACAATTACATGTTTTATTCCCATGCTATTTTATCATGGTTAATGTTCCTTTATGATCTATTCCTTATGCACTGCCATGATTTACGTTATTACTCATGATTTTGATGTTTTATGTTTATGTACTTACGTTCAAATGTTTAGAGATTGTTTTATGTTCTCCATGTCTACCCTTACAGAGAATTTGAGCTCACCCTTTTTATGTTTTCTTTTCCCTAAGATATAAAGAATAGATTTAGATGAGAAATAAAAGGTGGATGATCTTTATGGGAGATGTTGATGATCATTTACCATGATTAGAAAAATATGTTCTGAGTTTCCAAAGACACTAAACAAATATGGCCTTTGGACATTTGTTTTTGTAATGTATTAAGAATTACAAAAAATTAATGTAATGTTTATGTACATCCTGATTTCAGTCTCTACAGTTGGTATCAGAGAAATGGTTTAGTTAACCTTTGTAAAATACGATGTGAAATATTTAGTGGGATCCCTAGAGATATATATAAGGTATGTCTAGGGATGTCCCTACGGATAATTATATGTATAGGTTATAGTCCTAGAATTACGGTATTGATCTTATAATTAATCCTATGATGTTAGTTATTGAAGGGACTCCCCCTTTATTATGTTTTTTTTTCTCACATGATTTTGGCCTCTCACACTATTTTTTTGGGTTTTAGAAAATGGCTGGAAACAGGAAGATTGACGATAATGGAGGATATGATGGACAATGGAATGCTCTTCTTCATGAGAAACCAAATGAAAGGGTATTTGAATGTCAAAACATCATTACTAATCCTAATTAGAAATCTCATAATATGATTAATAATCTCATCTTTGGTAAGTTTCCTGACTCAACTAATAAGAGAAAGATGGAGTTTCATGATGATCATAGAGGAAAGAAAGTTTAATTTCTATAATGTAAATCATGTGGTAAGAGACAACAGGGAGAATGTTTCAAAGGAACTGGAAGATGCTTTGGGTGTGGAAAATAAGGATACAATTCCAGTAAGTGAAAAGGAAAATTTTTAGTTAACACCATGGACATGGATAATGGTATTTCTAAGACATCAACAACGATTAAATGTTTTTAATGTGGAATGTATGGTAATTTTTAAAACCAATTCCCTAAGGGATAATCTCTTGAATAGAATCATCATGGTCATATGAGTAGTATTTATGTTGATGATGATGAAGAGACTACAAATGATAAATGAGATGAAAGAAGTGTTGAGGAATAAAATGATGAAGCTCGGTCAATGGTTTAAGAAGGTAGTGGAATGATTGTATGGTTATCAAGAGTTGTGTTGTCTGGGTAATTTAATGGTACTATGGAATAAATAAACATCTAAGGATTTCTACACTATTGTTGTTCCTAAATTATTTGAATGTATATGTTGAATGGTACCGGTAACCATGAATGGATATTCAGATATTTTTGGAAAGTAGATGATATGCACATAATGAAGGTATTAGGAGATAATGAGATGTTTGACAGTATTAATGAGTGCATGACTGATATAGGGACAAAGTGATATCATGGTTTGAGTATATAGAAATTTTGTGATTTTTTTATGTTGAAAGAGTAAACATTTGACAACATTCATGTTTTCTCGAAGATTATTCGGTAATTCATGTTTCATGGGAATACATGATTTTGGAATTCACATATTTGGTATTTCACCAACAAGATATATCTTAAGATATATGGGGGATAAATAATGGTATTCAATATATGTTAAATGACCATTCTAGTAGTCATTTTATTATACTATAAGATAGATAGAAGTATTTTTGATAAGCCTAAAGGTTGAAATGGATTATGTTGGAAAATAGATAGGATTGTTTATGGCTAAAATTTTTTTTCTAGAATTTCATAATAGTATTGTTTTAGAAAAAGGACAACCTGCATGATGGGCGACAACCTGTCACATCGGACCGGGTTGTGGGAATCGAACCCAAAACCGAAGTGCGACATGCCTTTATCACCTACCACTGGCCTACATGAAGTCCATGGTTAGTAGAAATGAGTTTTATTTTATTATTTGGTATGATATATGAAGTATAAGTCCATTTTAGGAACCATATATGATTAATCCCACTATAGATGGATTTATGTATATTAAATAACTTTTGATAACCTTTTGTTTGAGATAGATGGAATGACCTACCATTCTATCGCATGATCTTCTAACACTTCAAAAATGAAAAATTCAACATCATTTCATTATGGGATGAAGTGGAAATTATTCATGGAAAGACCAATGGTGAGATTTTACCAAAATAAATTAAGTATTTCTTCTAATTCCAATTTTTTCATATATAGGAAAATGATCTTGAAAACCAAAAATGTTGTCCTAGATGGTACCTTAGATCATAAAAAATTTATGTTTTTGTGATTGTTTCATTTTTCGTAGCCATGTTCTCTACCACTCTCCATTGGAACATGATGGTTAGATTTCTCTTCCATATCCATATTTTTGCCTATGTTCTTCTGTGTGGAAACCCATTGATTAGTTAAATTGGATAACCATTAAGATTTATACAGTAGTTTAGAAAATTAAGTTTTAGTATTCCTTTTTACGATGTGGGTCTCTATGAATGAAACTTTCAATAGTAAACCATTAATAACTCTGATTAATTTTTAGGGAGAAATTCATTTTAAGGGGGTAGAATGTAACACACCAAGATTTTAAGAGATATATTATTTTTAATTTCATTAATGACTTGTGTTGTATGCTACACCAAGATTATCTTGCACTATATGAAACAATGTATTAGCTTGTAGTATACACACCACTATTATTGACTTGTGTTACACGCAAGAGGAAACTTCCTTGATAGCTTGCGTTGTACGCAATATAGAGTTTCACTAAACAATGATATGTTATTAAAATATTATATAAACTAGATTTTAGGAATAGTAACACCCACTTTTTGAAATTTTATAAATATTATCATTCAAAATGTACATCATTTTTTGGATTCTGAATATCTAAATTACCCAAGGGTGATATTCTTGTATTTTCTGAAAACTTTCAATTTTTGATGAATATTGAAAACACTGAGTTATTGGTTAAAAATAAATTTTTATTTAAATAATAATTTGTTATATTTAAATTTATTTTATGTAGAAATAGATTCCTAATACCTATATAAGTTCAATGTAATTCATTGGAGTCATTTTATAATAATTATAGATATATAAAAAATTTATTGAACTTTTTACCATTTTTACCCACCTGCTAGGAGCATTTGCAAATTTACATAAAACATAATTTTACAACTTATATGAGTTGAATTTCTAAAATAATAGATAAATGGTTGATATTAGTAAGTAAAATTTGGTTTAATGAGATGAAAATAATTTTTTGTGAATAATAACTTTTATCTTTTATTTACCACGGTTAAGAGTAAAGAGGGTAATTAAGGGTAAAAATGATATTATTATTACCCTAAAACTTATCCTAATTATATTGGATAAGTTTAATTCGACCAAAAACAACCTTTGGAATCAAATATGACCTTTTAGGTCTACATGGATTAGATTAGGACATTTATTATTATTTTATTTAAAGAAGAGTTCAAATAGTTAAAATCAATGTTTAATAACTAAAACATTTTTAATATATTGTTATACATAAAATTAATTCTACTATAAATATTATTTAGAAAGATAAAAATATTATCTACAAAATGGTATTTTAATTATATTTTTTAGATGTTAAATAACTTTATTTAGTTATGACACAATGATGATGCACTAATTACCATATTAATGAAATATTAATATAATTGATATTATAAATACCCAAATAAATGTAATTTGAGACTTTTTATGAATTAAAATAATATTCATGGATAATATAACATATTATTGTTGGTTAAATGAATTTTTTTCGAAGTAATAATTCTGTTATGAATATAGAAAAAAACAAAATACCAAATAGTGTTAAAATAGACATAAAAGAGGTTTTGAAACAAAAATTATATTATTAATTGATATAATGGTCCTAAAAATCTTAGGTTTTACCAAACGAATTATATAATAATATATATCTCATTAATGAACCAATTTTGGTTCTATTAGTTGGTTATAGTATGTTTATTAACCATATAGTGATAGAATACAAGAAGACACGGTAAAAGGTAAATTATTTATCTTAGAGTTAAATCTAAATGAAAATGTTTATATTGTATCCTATACATCTATAAATCCTATGGGTTGAGATTATTTCGACACATTCACATCCTTTTCTCTAAATAAGTTACTTTCCCACCATTATAAAACGAATATTAATTTATTATAAAATAATATTTTATGTTTTTACGATGGTTCCCCTCACCCCTCTAATAAAAGGGAACTCCCCCTTCTCACTAATTCACACCTTCAAAGCCATTTGTCTTGGCCAAAACCTTCCCAAATACCCTCTAAACTGTCCTACCTTCATCCTAGAGTCCTTCCTTTGGTCAAAAATCTTACCTATGGTGCCCTTTTGATCAAATCAAAATGATGAACCCGAAGAAGAGGTAAATGTCTCACCACCTATTTCAAGTTCCATTCATCTTCCATTTCCTCCTTATTTATTGTTTCCATTCTAAAATAATAAATCCTGTATATTCTATTTATTATGCTGTTTTTATAAAATATTTACAACCATGTTAATTATTTTATCCATCCTATGAATGAAAAAGTCACCACACGTCCGTACGTACGGCTTACCGTCTCCACGTTGTGCTGTAGTTTTTTATTCAAACATTCCGTCATTTGGATGGAAATAATAATGAGTATAAATGATATAAATAATAGAAATAAAATTATTAAGATTATATCTATATATTATATACCATCCAATTATATTTGATTTTAATATCAAAAGAATGATATTGTCACTCGTGCATACGTACGGACTACCGTCTCCACGAACGCGAAGAGATTCATATTCAATGATAAACTATTATAGTATGATTATAAAGTATATATAATAAATAATCATGAACGATATTACATAATAATTATACTAGATTTATATATATATATATGTTTCTTTTACTTAATTCCATTCAAATCAATCAGGAAATGAAAACAGTGTTCATACTTACGTACAAGAACGGTGTATTTCATTCCATTTAACGATCTATCATATATATATATATGCTGAATATATATTATAGATAAATCATTTTTTACATTATAGAATTAATTAGGTCATTATATATTTAATAATATAGAGAACAGCATTTTCAAACACGTATGATAAATGAAATGATTTTACCCAAAACACTACTTTAACATGGAATTTACCAAAAACGGATAATATAAAGTCATAAGTGAATAATATATGAAATAATAAATATAATTATTGTTATTTTACTAGATAATAATATGTTTAAACCCACTATATATAATTTTCATACACATACATAAGAAATTGGACCTAAGGTAATGGATAATTTTGCAATCTCATTTTTATCTGAGATTGCTTATACCTAAGTATTTACTGGCGTTATATTCTTCATCTATATCCATAAAATGTTTTTCATAAAGTTATTAAAATTAATCCATGTATGTTTAAAGTCATATCTACCCCTATTTTACTTTTACATTCTGTTATGGAAGTAATTTTTCTTTTGTTTACCATACGTTGTACTTTTTGACTTTTTCGTTAAAAGTAAAAGGAGGTTGTTTTATTAAATTACACAGAATCAATGGATATTTATGGTTTTATAACGCCTTATTTTCATAAAGCATACTCGAAAATATTTCATAATTATTTTCAAAAAAAATCATTTTCATTTAAAATTTCCGGGCTTTTTGTGAAAAGAAAATGATTTTGAAGAAGATCAAATATTTTCCTCAAGAATTCATTTCAAGTGTTTAATAAAAAAAAATCCATCTAAGATGACATTATTTAATATGTTTATATTTCAAGTATAATTATTCCATTATTTACATGGTTTCATTTTTCTTATGATGAAATGATATCCATTTATTTTATAAGGATTATGTTATGATGGGATGGTGTTTATGAAACCCATGTTATTTATTGGGTTACGATAAATGATTTATTTTTATTTTGTGGCACATGAAAGAATGATTTCATTATGAGATGGGTGGGACCTATATCTTCCTACAATGCATTGGGTAAAGATTTATAACTCATGAGATAGACATGGTTGGAACTGCAAGTGAATCTAGTTCAGTAATACATGGCTAGAATGGAATGTAAACCCAGTTTAGTAGTGGACTTTGTCCACTATGATGGTCTTGACAGCAATGACTTGGCTACTATGGAAATCATAACGTGTGCTTAATGGTTTCCACAATCACATGTTTTATTCCAAATCTATTTTATCATAGTTGATGTTCCTTTATGATCTATTCCTTATGCACTACCCTGATTTATATCGTTACTCGTGATTTTGATGTTTTATGTTCATGTTCTTACGTTCAAATGTTTAGGGATTGTTTTATGTTCTCCATGTTTACCATTACTGAGCATTTGGGGTCACCATTTTTATGTTTTCTTTTCCCCAGGATATAAATAATGGTTTTAGGTAAGAAACAAAACGGGGGAGATCGTTATGGGAGATGTTGAAGATCATTCATCATGATTAGAAAATTATGTTCTGAGTTTCCAAAGACACTAAACTAATACGGTGTTTTGGAATATTTTTTGTCATGAATTAAGTATTCTGCAAAATTAATGTAATTTCTATCTACGTCAAGATTTTGGTCTCTATAAATAGTTACAACGGTGAAGTGTTCTATCTATAACCTCTAACGGTATCCTCTCTTTGCTTTGAAAAATTTCCAATTCTATGAAAAATTCCAATGGTGACCTTTTCTTTCCTTTTCCAATTTTTGAGTTCATGAACAGTGTTTCGAGAACTATGACCTTCTATCTGTGACCATTTCATTCCTTTTATAAATTTTGAGTTTATGAATAGTGTCTATTGGTGAGGTTCGTGAACAATGTCTAATGGTGAGGTTCATGAAAATTTTCTAATAGTGTGTTTCATTAATAGTGTCTATCGGTGTGGTTCATGAATAGTGTCTAACGGTGAGGTTCATGAACAATGTCTAATGGTGAGGTTCATGAACAGTGTCTAATGGTGATGTTCATGAATATTGTCTATCGGTGTGTTTAATGAATAGTGTCTAATAGTGAGGATCCTTAACTGTGTCTAATGGTGGGTTTCATGAACAGTGTCTGACAGTGAGGTTTGTGAATAGTGTCTCATGGTGAGGTTCCTGAACATTGTCTAATAGTGAGGTTCCTGAACAGTGTCTATCTGTGAGGTTCTTGAACAATGTCTATTAGTGAGGTTTATAAATGGTGTCTAATGGTGAGGATCATGAATAGTGCCTAATGGTGAGGTTCATGACCAGTGTTTTTCCTTTTCCAAATTGTGAGTTCGTGAATAGTGTTTCCAGCTTCCTACAGTTTCACCCCTTTAGCATCTTTCATTGACGTAAAATGCATTTAAGTCCTAGTTTTATGGATTCAATGGCCAATTCAAAGGCCATAAATACTATATTAATTATTCCTAAGGCTTGCGATGTTTTTACTTAGTCCAATATTGTGGATTAATGTGATCCACTTTTAATGGGAAATTAAGCGTATCCTAATCCGTCGCTCCGTTAAATCTTCTAAAAGGACAAGATATTTTCTTCCCTAATTCATTCACTTTGTTCTTGGCTATGAGATGATAGAACCTTTCCATCCTTCTCATAGGTTTTGCACACTCAAACTTTCCTCCTCAGATTGGTTCCCCTCTCTCTTGATGCAACTAAGCTGTATCGATCAATCATTGATATAAGGTATGTTTTATTTTCATTCTTGTGGGGTTCATATTCTCTTGTTTCTCCTTTCCATATTATAACAAGTGATCTTCGTGCTTCTAATAGAGTTTTATTGGGTTATGGTTGGTGTGGTCATACTGTGGAATCCTCGGGTGGATGCAGTTGTCGTGAGAGGAGGATCGTGACCCGTTGTGTGGACTGTTCTCATATAAAGAACATCAATAATTTTTTGAGGTAGGGTATTCTTTGATTCACCGTTCTTTTACATGCAACTATATTATTATCATGTTTTATCCCACTAGACCACAATGGAATTGGAAAAATTAATATTTGAACTGCATAAATAAATTGATATCGATAGTATGTTATTTCCCCTTGTTTTCAGGATAGTGTGATATCCATTCTTGATTTGTTTAGTTGTTCGTTCTTGATGGAAATTGGTAAATAACATAAACCAGAATAAATTTATAACTATTCTCAATAGATAAAGAGGCTTGACAATGAATCTAGTTCTTCTTGTTTTAATTTCATGTCAATCTAATTGGTGCATTACGCATGTTTAATTATTTGTGATAGCTTGCTGATAAGGTTTACCAAATTCGGAACCTATGAATAATGAATTGGTTTATTCAAGATGGATTAAAGAACTGATTGTTTGGTAATTCCTTGAATTGTTCAGAGTTACTCTCTTAATATTTAAAGGTCCTTGAGCCCAATTGTTAAGATATTTGTTTTCATGATGCTTGTGTTTTGATGTTATCCTAGATTGATTTTGTGATATGTGGGGTCATGAAGACCATTGTTTGTGGCATCAGATGACGCCTAGGGTGGCGAGATGCATTAATTTATGCATGTGGGTGTTAGGGAGGACACGAGGGATGATGTAATGGGATGGATGTGATTTTCAGATTCTTGTTGTTTCTTATTGGTCGAATATTTGTTTTACTTTTCCCCACAACTCAAGGAATCTGTTATTTCTTACACTTCTACCGAAAGAGTTGAAGACGTGTGGGGTATGCCACGTGATTTCATTTTTTAACTTCTCAAGGGAGGATGGTCATACTCTATTTCTATAAGCGGAAAAGACTCGACAATTAGTACATTTACTCACCGTTTTAATCCCCCTTGAGTTTAGTAGCATAGAATTATTTTTTAGAATGCCTCTGAATATGGGAAAGTAATTCTGTAATGAATATTTGAATAAATGGTGTTAACCCATGGGGTTGGAGTTTTCTAGAACATAATGATGAGGTTCTAATTTTTAAGGGACACTATACATTGGGTGTGATGATAATGAATTTTAATTTGGAATTGTAATTGGTTAATTTATGTTTAAATAATTAATTAAAATAACGTGAAACTAATAAAAACATAATTAAATAATTTATTAAAGCTCATTAATTGGTTGTGTGCTTATAGGATACCTAGTCTTAGATGTAGCAGCACTGAGTCTGAGAGATGTTAGCTACAGTTGTGTCTAAGACTAGATAATGACCATAGTGTGGTTGTGAGATATAATATATCCTGTACATTTTGTGATTACGTATTCTACTCCTCCATGTCAGTAAGGGAAACTGACATCACGAGAATTTTGAGCCATGGGGGTGTTTTCCCAAACATTCTGGTGGGAGGATGGATGGCTGACTACCGCCTTAGGCCCCGCTATCTTCTTTTGGTAGTTACTTATAATGGCAGGCACATTGTTTATTTTTTCCCATATATATGTGTAAAGGGTTTTAAGGGCTTTTGGGTATTCACACACATATATTCTGGATATAGTTTTCTATGGACAACGATAGGTGTAACGTGTATAGGCAGTGATGGCTTGAAGATCCTTACTCAGTGGATGGGTTGTAATGGCTAGAGGTGTAATACCCGATGTATGATACATGATATGAAATATATGGTGGCTCCCATAAACTACCTGGTTAATTTATATACATTGACAAGGTGGTTTTGTTGCATGAGGTTCATGTAGTGGTGCTTCGCCCAGGAGTCGGTGGGAAAGACTCTTTGGAGAGAGATTCTCATGACGTGCAACGTTGGGGAAAAGCGGAAAAACAGTGGGTAATTAGTATCAGGGTACCCTTATATTCATTATTTTATGATACATTCTTGTATGCATTACATGGTGAGTGTAGCCATGGTGAGGTTGGGAACATAGTATACCTTTTTAGGTGACGAGTCAGTTTCACTTGTTGTTCACTATGCTTTAGCATGCTTTCTTTACTTTTGCACGAGTGGCTTCAGGGAAGATCCTACAAAGTATACTGTTATACTCACCCTATGTAAATAAAATATTTTTCTTGTCACTTGGATCCAGTTAGAGATCATGTTGGTTTGTACTATCTTGGTATTGTAGGAGTTGGTCGGGCTTGTGGTTGCTACTGTTTTTACATTCTTTTGGGTACTTTCAGTTTTCCCCTTCTAGTTGTAGTACTTTTATATGACATTACATATGTGCACTTAGGATTTCATTCATATATTATTTCTGAGTTGTAGTTGTTTGGTTTCTATCTTATCTATCTCTTCCTCATGTGTTCTCTTAGAGGGGAATGCCTCCCATTTGTGTGTTTATTATGCCCTCAATGCTAGTCGCCAACCCGGGGCCTACTTGAGGCGGGACTCGGGGGTCATTATCTACCTTCTCGCATTGTCGTCCCTGGAGGGGTACACTTTGTGGGGAGGGGGTCATGACAGAGTGGTATAAGAGGTCTGGTTGAGGGATAGGATAGTGTTTGAGTTATGAACAAGTGAGGTTTCATGGGTTGGTAGGGCAACAGTTTCATTCATGTTTA
This sequence comes from Viscum album, assembly GCA_963277665.1. Classification (NCBI taxonomy): domain Eukaryota; kingdom Viridiplantae; phylum Streptophyta; class Magnoliopsida; order Santalales; family Viscaceae; genus Viscum; species Viscum album. The sequence continues at coordinate 1,498,916,525 of OY728122.1, read as the reverse complement.
GAAAGTTAGTTAATCACTATAGACTGGCTGATACATAGGCGTTTAGGACCCCTATGATTTGATGTACTGACCTTTAAGTTTATAATTTCTACTAAATAAGTGGATACTAGTTTCAGGGTAGTGTCCTAGGAAAGGATCATGCATCATTCTTCTCTGTTCCTATGTTGGAATGGGTAGACCTTGGGATACGTTAAGCTAAAATGAATAAAAGAAAACTATTAATTAATTAATGTTGAGACTTTTATATTTCTAGATTAGGAGATATAATGGTTTTTTATTTTTAGGTCTGGCTCTAGGTCGATGTGTTCGTTAGGTTTGTGCAGAAAATGTTTAGTAGGCTATTTCAACAGATCGTCGTAGGGTAGAGGATGACAACGACAACACTTGGAGGAAGACACTCTGAGATTTTTCACGCCAGATTCTGCAGAATTATGAGGGCTCATTTTTATTTATAGTCACAGAATACTGGTTGGAGGAGGAAGATATAGGCTTTAGTTTCATCCATGCTCGGAAGGAGCACTGGGCGTCTTTGGTTATGAAGATGCTGCGTGGTATAGCGAGGCAGTAGTGGTTCTTATTCCTTGGGGATCGTGAGGAGTCAGCGATCTAATGGGAGGAGTTCCATGACAAGTTTATAGTCGAGTTTGTTTCTTTGACAGTGAAGGTGTCCAATCACCAGGAGATTTTTACCCTTTGATAGGGGATCTCCAGTGTTCAAGAGTTTGGAATCCATTTTAGGAACCTTTTACTATATGCTTTGGACCTGTTACCATATTAGGAGGCTAGGGCGAGGCATTTCAAGGAAAATTTGCATCCCGAGGTCCAGCGCTAGGTCACCCCATATATGCTGAGGACATATCTTGAGGTGTTGGAAAGGGAATAGGTTGTCAATAGTACATTGGAAAGGACTGGATCATCATGAGAGGGGAATCTTCATGATTCCTCACGAAGCAGAGATGTGGTCTGAGGTTCCCTTTTTCATGGAAGAAGAGTTTCTGTTTAGCTGGGGGTAGGTCCCAGCCCTTCACATCACGTTTCTCCATAGGTAGTAACTCTCAGGCCTATGTAAAGGTATCAAGCACTTGTTTTCCTTGTGGTGGTCGTGGTCATCAGCAGCAGGAGTGCCTAAACATTCAGAGCGGTCATCATACACCTGGTGCTACACTCCAGGTTCCTCTGTTGAGGCAGTTCCAGCTGATGCAGTAGCAGCATGTTGCACAAAATTTAGATCATCAGAGGGTAGGTGGGGTAGGCAGAGGACAAACCCATGATTCTCCCCAACCTCAGAGAGCACAGCACTGCTATGGAGGTGGTCGTCATCACGGTCAGAGAGGCTGTGGATGAGGTCGTAGATAGCTTCACGCTCTAGTGTTGCCTGCTCTAGGTTATCTAGACATCAATTGAGGTAACGTTAGCCTGTTTTCTACCATTGGGTATGCCATGTTTTATTCCAGAGCAACAAAATACATTATATCACCTACCGTTGTCCACGCTTTGGGACTTGAGGTGGAGAGGCTTCAAGTGCCCTTGGCGTTGACTATGCCAGTTGGAGGTCTAGCTGACTTGTTTGAAGTATGTAGAGGTTATGAGCTAGTGTTGGGGTAGCACCACTCTTGAGGATATTTCATATGTTTAAAGATATAGCCATATGATGTCATCCTTTTCATGGATTTGTTTTATTTGGTGTTAGCTATCGTGGATTGCTTTATGAAGTAGGTTGATTTCATCGACGCTGATGGAGAGATGGGGGTGTTTGGTGGAGAGAGAGATCCTCATATGGGTTATAGGCGTGATCCATCTATATCGTCCATGATGGATGAGATTATGTTGAGTTCATCAGAGTTTTAGCAGTTCGCTTTTCCAAGGGTTGTATCAGAGTACCCTGATGTCTTTCCAGAAGAGGTTGTAGCATTACCCCCTCAACAAGAGATCAAGTTTGGGATCGAGCTACAATCAGGAGTGTCTTCTAACTATATGTCTCCATATATGATGGCTCCTTCTGAGTTAGGAGAGCTGCGTATACAACATTATGGTCCATTATGTTGCAGTTTTGTTCACCCAAGTGTGTCACCATGGGGTGCACCAGTTTTGTTCGTGAATAAGTCCGATTGTATTTTGCAGTTGTCTTTCAATTATCATCGCTTAATCAATGTTACAATAAAGAATTAGTATCCTCTTCCGTGGATTTATGATTTATTCAATCAAACGGAGGGTGAAAGTTGTTTCTCAAATATCGACTTCCAGTCAATATATCATCAGATGCATATAAATAATGAGGGTATCCCGAAGACTTCTTTCTATTGTCGTCATGGGCATTATGAGTTCGTTGTAATGTCGTTCGGCATGACGAATGCTCTAGATATGTTCTTGGGATTGATTAATGTTGTGTTTCGAGAGTTCCTGGACATGTTCGTGGTATTTTTCATCGACGACATCATTGTGTACTCCACATCTGAGGAGGAGCATACAGAGCATCTACAAGCCATTTTTAAAGTTCTTTGTCAACATCAACTATTTGGGATGTTGTTGATGTGTGATTTTTGGTCTTGAGAAGTCTATTTCATAAGGAATGTTGTGTCCCAACATGGAGTGGTTTTGGATCCATCAATGATAGAAGCGGTTGTGTCTTGGGCAACCCCCAAGATAATGTCAGAGGTGCGAAGTTTTCATGGTATCACAGCCTACTACAGGAGGTTTGTAGCTGATTTCTCACTTTTGGAAACTCCAATGAAATCATTGACCAGGAAGGATCAGGCATTAATATGGATTGATCAGTGTCTAACAGAATTCTATTATCTAAAGGAGAAGTTATTAAGTGCTCCCATTCTTTTTCTTCCTGCTGAGGGAGTTTAATTTGATGTTTTTTACGATGCTTAGCATCTGCTGTTAGGTTGTGTTTTCATAAAGCAGAGGTCATTTGTTTTTTTGGCTCTCAGCAGATGCATCCCCATGAACATAACTATGCCACCCATTATTTTGAGTTGGCAGTCATGGTGTTTTCTCTGAAGTTGTGGGGACATTACCTCAATTTTGAGCGCTTTGTGGTTTTCACCGATCATAAGAGTTTGAGGTATGATTTCTCCAAGCAGGACATGAACATACTACAACATTGGTAGATGGAGTTATTACAGGAATACGACTTTGAAATTTCATATATACCTTGAAAAGGGAATGTTGTAGATGATGCGATGAGGTGAATGTCATATAGTGATACTGTGCGTGAATCCAGTGATTCTTGGGGAGTATTGGAAGAGTTGTCACCATTACATAATGATATGAGAGAAGTTGGGGGGAAGAGGTTTTCTTTTTTAGATGATGGTACAGTCATCTCTCATGAAGCAAGTGGAAGATTCCAAGTTCGGTGATCTTGAGGTGGAGTTGTGGAGAGACTAAGTTGTTTGTGGTGAGCCCCCTGAAGGTTTGTTGGAGTATGAACAACACCGAGTGTTATATCACAGATGGATTTTCATTCCCTTGACAATTCTTGAGATGGTTCTCAAATAGTTTCATAGTTCACCTTTAGCGGTGCATCCTATCGTGACAAAGATGTACCAATCCTTAAGGATCCAGTTTTGGTGGCCTAGGCTGAAGCATTCATTTGCGGAGTTTGTGTCTCAATGTTTTGTCTGCCAGGAGGTGAAGGTAGAACATCGTGTTCCATGTGGTCTTCTCTAGCCATTAGAGATTCCCCAGTAGAAGTGGTAACACATCTCATTGGACTTTGTTACTAGTTTACCTCAAGCTCCGGGAGTACATGATGCTATTGGTGTGGTAGTAGATTGTTTAACAAAATTCTCACACTTCATAGTGATCAAGGAGTCTAGCTCAGTGGATGTTTTGTCAAGAAAATATCTATGGGAGGTGGTGAGACATCATAGTGTCCCAAAGATCATCATTTATGATCGATATCCTTCTTTTACCTCCAGGTTGTGGAGATTTCTTTAGCATGAATTCAGTTCTCAATAATGCCTTAACAATACATTTGGTCCTCAAAAGGACAGTCATATAGAGTGAACCATCAAGACTCTTGAAGATATGTTACGCTCTTGTGTTCATGATTTTGGAGGTTCGTGGATGAAGCACTTACCCTTGTTGGAATTTTCATAAAAGTATAGTTTTCACTCCACCATCGGTATGGAACCGTTTGAAGCCATGTATATCCAGCCTTGTCGTTCTACTTTGTGCGGTATTGGGGTCGGAGAGTCAGCAATTATTGGACCAAAATTAGTGCAGAATACATCATAGATGATTCAGGTGACTCGTGAGAGGTTGAAAATAGCACACGATCTTCAGAAATCATATGTTGATCAATGCAAGAGACCCTTAGAGTTTAATGTTGGGGATCATGTGTTTCTGAAGGTGACTCCTTGTCATGGGAAGAGAAGGCTTGGTCGTGAGAGTAAGATTTATCCCCGGTTTGTTGGGCCTTTCGAGGTGTTACCTTGTGTTGGAGTTGTGGCATATCGAGTTTCACTTCCCACACATATGAGTCGAATACATGATGTTTTCCATGTATCACCGCTATGTCGTTGTCATCATGATGACTCTCACATCATCGATTGGGGAGAGATCGATGTTGATGATGATGTAACCTTTGAGAAGTGACCAGTGGAGATCCAAGACCGCAAGGAGAAGGTGTTACATGCACGTTCTATCCCCTTGTTTCGTGTCTTGTGGAATCACGATGGCATGGAGGAGAGTACCTAGGAATGTGAGTCACAGAAACATGCTTAGAACCAACAATTGTTTGATGTTTAACTCTTTTCATGTATTGATGTAGCATATGTGGTTTTGAAACTTTCATGTTTATGATATGTATCCCTTCGTTTCTTTTTTGGCTTGTTCTCTTTTTGAGAGGTATCTCGATAGGTGGTTGTTCAGACCCCATTTCATTTTCACTTTAGGTGGGATTTTAATTATCGGGGATGAGAATGTTTTGAGAGGTATCTGATGTAATTTCCCAGACCACTCTGGCACACTCCATTGTGAAAATATGGTGTTTGAGGTGATTCAGGAGGTCAGGGGGACTTATCCCCAACACTCTGCCAATTTTCCAGTTCGGTGAACAGTTCAAATGGTAGACAGTTGTGAATAGTGAAATGGTAACCTTTTGTGAGCAGTGAATCAGTGACCTTCAGTGAACAGTGTCATTGGTAATATTCTGTGAACACTGTCACCAGTGACCCTTGGTTAACAGTGTCAACAGAAAGCATCTATGAATAGTTCCATCAGTGAAAATTTCTATCGGTAACCTCTAAGGGTAATTTTGTTTTCCATTTCCAAATTTCCAATTCTATGAGTAGTTCCATTGGTGAAAAGTCCTATCCGCAACCTATAATGGTAACCTCTCTTTTCATGGCTAAATATCCAATTCTATGAATAGTTCCAATGGTTACCTTTTCTTTCCTTTAACTAATTTTGAGTTCATGAACAGTGTTTCCAGAATGGTGACCTTCTAACAGTGACCTTTTCATTCCTTTGCCAAATTTTGGGTTCATGGATAGTTTCTATCAGTGAGGTTCACGAACAATGTCTAATAGTGAGGTTGATGAACATTGTCTATTGGTGAGGTTCATGAACAGTTTCTAACGGTGAGGTTCATGAACAATGTCTAACGGTGAGCTTCATGAAAAGTGTCAAATGGTGAGGTTCATGAATAATGTCTATTAGTGAGGTTCTTGAATAGTGTCTAACGGTGAGGTTCATGAACAGTGTCTAACGGTGAGGTTCATGAACAATGTCTAATGGTGAGGCTCATGAATAGTGTCTAATGGTGAGTTTCATGAACAATGTCTAACGGTGTGGTTCATGAACAGTGCCTATCGGTGGGGTTCATGAATAGTGTCTATCAGTGCGGTTCATGAACAATGTATAATGGTGAGGTTAATGAATAGTGTCTAATGGTGAGGTTCATGAACAATATCTATTGGTGAGGTTCGTTAACAATGACTAACAACGTGGTTCACGAATAGCATTTTTCCTTTGCCAAATTTTTTGTGCATGAACAGTGTTTCCAGCTTCCTACAGTTTCACCCCTTTAGCATTTTCCTTTGATGTAAAATGAATTTACGGCCTATTTTTAAGTACTTTAAGTCCGATTAAAAGAAAATAACTCCAATATTAATTATTCCTAATGCTCGGGATGTTTTTACTTGGTCAAACCACCTGGTTAAATGATATCCTTTTTTAATTGGAAATTAAAAGTATCATAAACCATCACTGCATTAAATCTACTAAAGGGATGGGATATCTTCCTCCCAAGTACTTCCACTTTGTTTTCAGATATGAGACTCAAGAGCCTTTCAATCCTTATCATTGGAGTTGCATAATCAATCTTTCCACCGCAGATTGGTTCTTCTCTATCTTGATGCAACCAAGTTGTATCGATCAATATTTGATATAAGGTATGTTTTATTGTCATTATTTTGGGGGTCACATTCTCCTACATCACTTTCCCATATTTCAACATGTGATCTCCATGCTGCTAATAGAGTTTTCTTGGGTTTTGGATGGTGCGGTTGAATCATGGAATCCTCACATGGATGTTTTTTTCATGATAGGATGATCGTGACCCATTGTGTGGACAGATCTCAAATAAAGAACATCAATAATTGTTTGACGTAGGGGATATGTTGCATCTCTGTTCTTTTACATGCAATTGTATTGTTAGCATGTTTTATCCCACTAGACCACAATGGAATTGAAAAAATACATATTTTTACAAGATAAATAAATTGATATCGATCATTTATTATTGCCCCTTATTTTCTAGATAGTGTGATATACATGCTTTTTTTTGTTTAGTTGTTCGTTCTTGATGGAAATAGGTAAAGAACGTAAACCAAAATTAATTGATAACTGTTGGAAGTGGGTAAAGAGGCATGTAAATGAATATAATTCTTCTTGTTTTAATTGGATATTAATCCAATTGGTGTAGTAATAATTTTTTAATTATTTGTGATATCTTACTGATTAGGATTCCAAAATCTGGAACCTATGAATAATGAATTGGTTAATTCAAGATGGATTAAAGAACTGATTTTTTGATAATTCCTTGAAGGGTTCTGTGTTACCCTCTTGATTGTTAAATGGCCTAGAGCCCAATTATTGAGATGTTTGTTTTCATACTGCTTGTGTTGTGATGTGAGCCTGGATGGCTGTTGTGATATGTGGGAGCATAGAGACCTTTGTTTGTGGTAGCAGATAACACCTATAGTGGGGAGATGCATCAGTTTATGCACGTGGGTGTCAGGGAGGACACCAGGGATTATGAAATAGGATGGATGTTATTGTTGGATGCTTGATGTTTATTTTTTTTTGGAATATATGTTCTACTTTTCCCCACTACTCAAGGCAGCTGGTCTTGCTTATCCTTCTACTGAAAGAGGAAATGATGTGCGGTGTATACCACATGATTTCTGTGTTTAGCTTCTTATGGTGGGATGGGAATACACTCTTGATATGGGCGGCAAAGGCTCGATAGTTTGTACATTTACTCACCGTGTTGAGCCCCCTTGTGTTCTGTAGCATATAATGTTTTTCTTGAATTTCATGGAATATGGGAATGTAATTCTATAATGAATATTTCAATATATAGTTTTAACACATGGGGTTGGAGTTTTCTAGAACATAATGATGAGGTTGTAATTTTAAAGTGACAGTGGACTCTGGGTGTGATTCTAATAAAAATAAATGTGGAATTTTCATTGGTTAATTAATGTTTAAAGAATTCATTTACGTAAAGTGAAACTAATAATAAGATAATGAATGAATTTATTAATGCACTTTATGTGGTTGTGTGCTTATAGGATACCTAGTCATAGAAGATGCACCTCAACATTTAAGACACATTAGCTGCAGTTGTGTCTATTACAAGTTCATGCCTATAGTGTGGTTCTGAGATATATTATATCATGTAAATTTTGTGTTTCTATACACTACTCCATGCTTTCAGTAAGGGAAATTGAAACCCCAGGGATTCTGAGCCCTGGGTGTCTTTTCCCCAACATTTCAGTGGGAGGATGGATGGCTGACTACCCCCTTTGGCCCTGATCTCTTCACTTGGTATTTAGTTGTGCTAGATGGAACATTGGTTGGTTTTCACTATATATGTATGTGGTGGGATGTAATGTATTGTGGTTATTCACACACATATATTCTGGATAGAGTTTTATATGGAAGACTATTAGTGTAACGTGTATAGGTTGTGACGGCTTGATGACCCTTACTTGGTGTATGGGCTATAATGGCTTGAGGTGTAATACTCGATGTACGATACATGTTATGCGAGCTGTGGTGCCTCCCATAAACTACCTGGTTACTTTACTTACGTGGACATGGTGGTTTTTTTGCACGAGGTGCATGTTGTGGTGGTTCACCAAATATTTTGGGGGTAATCCTTTTGGAAAGAGATGATCAGGATGTGCGACATTGGGGAAAAGCGGCAAACAAGTTGGGATGTATTAGTGGGGTACCCTTGATATTCTTTATTATATGATATATTCTTGTATTCATTACTTGGTGAGTGTATCCATGGTGAGGTTAGGAATCTAGTATACATATTTATGTGACGAATTAGTTTTTCTTGTTGTTCATTGTGCTATAGCATTTTTCTTTACTTTTGCACGAGAGGCATCAGGGAGGATCCTATTGAGTATACTTTTATAATCACCCTATGTAAATAAACTATTTTTTAGGTCACCTAGTCCAGGATGGAGATAAATCTGGTTTCTACTTTATTGGGGTTACAGGAGCTGTTCAGGATTGTGGTTCCTGCTATTTTTACTTTCTTTTGAGTACTTGAAGTTTTCCTTTTCCAGTTTTAGTACTTTAATATGTCATTACATATGCGCACTTGGGTTTTCTTTTATATTTCAAATCTGAGTTGGAGTTTTTTTCTTTCAATCTTATCTATCTCTTTCACATGAGTTCTCTTAGAGGGTAATGCCTCCCATTTTTTTGTTTACTATGCCCTCAGAGCTAGTCGCTAACCCGGGGCCAGCTGGAGGCGGGACTTGGTGGTCATTATCTCCCTTCTCACATTGCCCGCCCAAGAGGGGTACACATTATGGGGAGGGGGTCGTGAGACATCCTATTTCATATATATGTGAACCCCTAACAGGATGGATGCTTGGAATATGGCTCAACTACTGTCCTGGGAAAATGTTCCAGAGGACTAATGGATGACATTTCGAGTCAGTCCCCATGTTTTGAACATTGGCAGCGATCAGCCCTCATTTGTTATTCCCACTTCATGATAATTCAATAAGGATATTGTGTTTCTAACATGATCAATAGTTATCCTTCATTTTCATACCACCCTCACTGCTTTCCTAATTTTGGGTATCGTGATTCACACATTCCACTCCCCAGTGTTGGGATTTATTCTGACGCCCCTGGCGTTACCCCGCTCATGTACTAGGGAATATTGGGGAAGTGATAGTTCGACTGTCCCTGGGACTTCATTCTCTAGTTAGGTCATCCCCTCACTTTCTTCAGAAGCCTGGATGGGTCGTTTCTACCTAGGATGTTTGAAGTATTGTTGGCACCCCCACATGTGAATGAATTAATAGTTCAAGCATCCCTTGTTTCTCATATCAGGCACGGCCGACATGGGCTTAGGAATGGGTTGATATTTATTTTGGGATTGTGGTCAAAGCACATTAAAATAAACAACAAAATAGTCAAATGTTTCATATAATTCTGAATTGGTGTTATTTAAGAGGTATTGATTTATGGATTTATCCAAAACAGATCCCTTAAGGATCAGCCTTTTGGATAGATCACTCCAGCACCACTATGTTCTAGCTTGGTGCCTCCAGGACTGCTTCCTGACCCTTGAGAACCCACTCTTCATCAGCAGTAGTGGAGCATAGTTCACTGACCCTATCCTATGCTTGTGCCTATTTAGTCTGAAGTTCAGTAATTTGGTGACCCCCTTCCACTATCTTCTCTTGGGTGTCTTCCATTTGTGCCCTCAATTGATCCACAAGCTTGGAGCAGTTAGCATTGAATGACTCTATTTCTTTCATCTTCTCTTCAAGGTGTCAGACCAGCTTCTCCGCCTTCAGGAATGCATGGTCATTCCATGACTCCTTCTAACACTGGGTGATGTCGGAGAATTGGCTGTTGTGACGTAGCTTCTCATCCATGTAGTGGCAGATTGTTAGATGAAGATGGTGAGCATCAACCCCTCCAGCATAGAGAAAGCAAACCACGTGTGGTTTACCCCATCTATTCTATCCATTCTACCTATAGATGACTGAGGAAAAATTTGATACTCTTCCACCCTTTATTCCTTGTCATCTAGATCTCATCGGCTACTTCCAAATTAGAGTCATCCATCTCTGAAGGGTCTATTGGCCAATAGTTGAGGATAGCATCCAAGAGATCAACTGCAAGATCTTATACCGGTACTCTGCCCAAGGGATTAGGGTCCTCAATAAGTGGGAGGCCTTCTTCCCTCTCCTTAGCACTAAATATTTTCCCCCACCAACATCATACCCTGCTCTGGCATTGATATCATCAGTATCCACATCACATTTCTCACCTAGTGCCCTGGACAACCTAGTTTGAGGAGTGTGTCTCGAGTGGGTCAGTATGTTCATCATCGAGGCATCCACAGATGGCCTGGATTCGGTGGCCTTTTGAGCATCCAATGTTGTGATTACTACACAAACAATGAGAACCCTGATCAGATAGGCTCTCTAATGCAAGATATATGAGTCTATGTGATAAAACAAACAAGAATTGAATAAATTAGCCTCCATCATTTCTGCCTCCATAGGATTTTTCACTCTGGGAGATCCTTCATTGCCTGTTAGCTCAATAATGGGTATCGACTCCCCACCTTATTATATTGGTTCATCCTCCCCCCATTTGGATGGAGCTTCATGGTCGGCACCTTTTTGTGCCTATGCCGGATATAATAAAATCAAATTGAATATTATGATAAATGGAAAAAGTAAAAGGTTGGATAAGTATTGAGGCATACCTTGAGTAGATCAGTTATGTCTATATCAAAACCGAAAATCTTGCCACTCTCTTGAAGACTCCCTTGGTATGACGTCCCAGGAGACCCTCCACCTATAGGATCCTCTTCAGATTCCCCTACTTCTTCTCTTTCTCCTTCACCCCCTCATTCCACCTCATCCTCTTCTAAGTCACTGCCCTATGGCTCCTTATTGCTATCGCCACCCTTAGATGACATTGTTTCTGGATCATGCTCCTTGTGATCAATCCGAATAATTCCAACCTCTGGTAGCTGGATTCAATCTCACACTATATTTTTTCAAAGGGCTTAGGTTCCCACCGACTATCGCAGCATCAACCAGGAAAACCACAGGGCAAGAAAGATTTCATCGTCGTAATGTTGAAGAGGGTACCTTATCTTCATCCTGGGAAGCTCCCTAACTACTCCATAAGGTTGTCTCTGATACCCTCTTCCCACAGATGACGAATGCACAGCCGCACCATGTGACATTCCCACTACTATATTCCCGGCGTGCCCTAGCCCAGACGCCTAACATTATCCCGGCCTTTCCTCCATGACGGCTCCTTATCTACTCTCTCGCTGCCCAGGCTCTACAATGTACACCTTGAGCTATTAGACCTCTTTCCCTAGAAGCCCTTCAGGGTATGACACAGTCTAATGTTCGACTTATTTAATCGAAAGGTCAGTGTCAAATATGATTGGGGGGAAGTAATGACTTCTCCAAAGCCATAAGTTGAAAACATAAACCACATTTGGTGATTAACACAAAGATCCCTCCCCTCCCATTCCATTGTGTACACCTTCTTTGGAATCTGCTGAAAGCATCCAAACTATATAGAAAATCCTGATGGCAGGTAAGGATCGAAAAGAATATTCCCATCAACTGGGGTCACAGGCACCCCACCTCTGAAGCTCTGGATATATTCCATTTTCACCAGTAGGCCTTGACCATTGTCTATCAACTAGATAGCAAGGGTAGGGAATGGGATAAAGGTATAATTGACATGATTTCTGATCCAAATCCTTGCCCCCTCTTCATTGAGCATCAACAACATGACCCTAGAAATGTTCAACAAGGAAGGCGGCAGACCATTACCTGGTGGACGAATAGCATTAGGTAATTCGTGTCTTCCACAGTGAGATGTTATCCATCCATGAAGGATATTTAATGGGCCACATATCCTCCTTGAGGAACCCCAAATCGAAATATTCACTAGGATGTCATAAAAAATGCCATCAGAAGGACCCCCGAGTTAAACCTCGGATTAGTGGCCATAACACCAGCCATCACCAAAGATGCTAGATGAACTCGTATCATCATGTCCCTCACATGTATGAGCCACCTGCTCAGGAACATCGCAAGAAATCTAGCATACTGAATGTTCGGGTCTCGACTTTCATTCACACTAAAACCCTAGTAATGACATTCTCATGCCTCCAGGATCTTCCAGTATGATCTGCTCCAGCTTCTCTCTATCGCAGTCAGACATAATCTTCCTCGCCCTAGCATTTTGACACTCAGGTCTTTCTTGTGAAATAGCCAGAGAAACTTTGACTAGGGAATATCCTTCAAAAAATCATTGATAGCAAACCTCTCATTGGATAGCTCTTGTAGATGCCATGTCAAGACGGGAGTCAGTTATTTGTCTCCCCAGATGTTCCTTGTCGAAATGAATTCATCATTCGGGTGCCCAAACAAAGGAATGTCTTAGATGTAATGAACATCACAAATGTTGATACCAACCTCCCCATTGTTTATATGGAAGGTGATGGAATTAGGGGACCACTTGATAAAGATCTAGGACCCATGTTTATGTTGGCGGTAGAAATGGAACTGCGACGTCCATAATGCTGCAAACAACCCAATGTGCCACAGTTCGTCTACAAACTAATCGCATGTTTGGTGTACCCAATAAACTCAGGCCCACTCACATGTGATGTTTCGTCCAGACCTCAATTACCAATTTTTAATCCATCCATTGGTCAAATCGGTCCTGCTCTGTGGGAATGTACATGCATAATGAGCCAGAGATCCCTTGTTGATCGGCTCATTTCCCCCAATGTTCTCGCTCCTATGGTTCAGGATGTAATCATCCATGTTCATGGGTTCTCTAGCAGGATGGTCATTGTTATTAATGTTTTATTGGGAAAGATCATCCTTGTGTGTCACCGATGACCCTAGTGTATCGACTTCGAATCATGGAACATGTACCTCCTATAAAATAACGAAGTCCCATATCGGTATGTTGTCAGATAGTGAATAATCCTTCTATGCTAGGGTCAATATGTTTAAAAGGGTTTGGTTATTGGGTACAATATTTTGGGCACCGTAAACCTTAGGGCTCGCAACCATCTCGTCCCTTTGAGTGGCGTATTCGGCTTCTCCCTTAGCATCTTCCCAATTACTAGCCATATTTTATCAGAAAGGTACCAAGGAGTTTGAATGAAAAGACAGTTATGATTTGTAAAAAATTCAAAATTTTGACCGAAAAACTAAGGAAGCAGCATGAAAAAGCTGACTTTGTGCAAAAAAAATGACCTAACTCATGGAATTACACTGAACATAAGTCGGATTACGCACAATAGAAAAGATATTTCGCGCCTGAGAGCTCAGGACATATCAGGCGTGAAAACCCATATGGTATATTGGACCCATGAGGGTTTTTATAGGAATCTATTGAGGCTTCCACGTACATGAAAAAATCAGTTTCCATGCAACATCACAGTTGTTCAAGAAAATTAAGGGTTTTACATGTACCGACAACTAGATATTTGATGTCTTAGTGTTTCCCTTGATATACAATATTTGCTTTCCCTCGAAGATCCGATTCTGAGGGGGGGGGCATTTGTAAATTCCAAAATGTGAATAAAGCCTAAAAGAGGTCCATTGGGGATAAAACGACAAAATATTTCCACTCAGCGACTATTTTCACGAGGAATTGAAGTGTCATGGGAAAAATCCCCAATGGTGTGAAAAAAACCACTCTCCCACGTGAAAATACACGGGATCCAAATGAGTTTTTCCTATGGTGCTAAAACATGCAAAGAGCCGCCCCCTGCGCGGAAACATGAGCCCCGACAACAGTGGGCATGGAATCATCCGTGTGGATGACACCGGGAGTAGAATATTTCTTGTAGCCATCATCAAGAATGGAATCTTTCTCATGGCCAACACGGGGACCAGATATTTCCGCACAGATCAACATCCACATGGACCCGGGGACCCTGAGCAGAGTTCTCCTTATACATATTTTCAAAAAAATAAATTTTAAAATACATCTAGGTTAAAAAAAAATTTTTTTACCCCCCAAAGTCGGCACGTGGTGTGCCTCCTTTGGGGGGTTTTCCGCCCAGGGCAAGGCGGCACATGGTGTGCCGCCATTGCCCAAAAATTAACGGCAAAGGCGGCATATCAGTTACCGCCTTTGGAAAAATATTTTTTTAAAATTTTTCTGCTATTTAATATCCAGTGTTTCTGCCATTACAGCAGTCTGGATTCTGACTGATACCCTCACCCAAGACTCCCTTTTATAAGAGGGTTTGCCCTGAAAACAATACTGTATTTCTGATATGGGATTATGGTTCTCCTTTTCCTACATAGTACATTCTGTGTTTCCGATGTGTGATTCTGTTTCAAGTACGCGACTTTGAAAGACTATAAAACATAAACTATAAGACCAATATATATGAAACTTTAAACGCTGACTAAACATATAAGATATAGTTGAAAACAAAAATAATTTCATAAAAAATGTTGATACAGATTAATTTATAAGCTTTCAGAACCACATACTTGAAACTTTAACATATTTCAAGTACGTGACTTTGAAAGCTTATAAAAGATAAACTATTACACCAATAAAAATTAAACATTAAACATTGATTAAACATATAATAAATAGTTGAAAAAAAAAATAATTTCATTAAAAATGTTGACCAAAAATAATTTATAAGCTTTCAAAACCATCAACTTGAAACTTAAAAATGTTCCAAGTTCCTGACTTTGAAAGACTATAAAACATAAACTATAAGACCAATACAAATGAAACATTAAACATTGATTAAACATATAAGAAGTAGTTGAAAACAAAAAAAAACATCCTAAAAAATGTCTATAAAAATTAATTTATAATCTTTAAAAACCGTCTACTTGAAACTTAAAAATGTTTCAAGTAAGTGAATTTGAAAGACTATAAAACATAAAATATAAGAACAACATAAATGAAACATTAAACATTGATTAAAATATTACTACATATAGATTTGAAAAGGAAACATTGCTACATATAGCATTGAAAAAGAAACAATGTTTGGTTAACATATGGTGAAAATTCTTGGGAAAAATGCAACGTAAATCTGTACGAATTAGATTTTTTATCAAAACATGGTAGTCATGTGAATTGAATCCTTTTAACTGCATATAATTCATTGACACAATGTTATTTATATTTGTTGAATACCCCTCTAGAACCTTTACATCATTGAACAAGTTGAAAAACAAATGTATCTCTCCTCCCTAGAAAGCCTATAAGCAGCATGAGGAAGAAACATTGGATTTTCACCCTTCACAGGAGGCAACTCTTCTCGTATTCCCATGTCAACCATGTATAACCATGACTCAATTCCATCCTTTGTTTTTTTCAGGGGCATTTAGAAATGTTCCTATAACACTGTCACATACATTTTTTTACACATGCATCACATCAAGAAAATGTCTGACATAAAAAACAATTCCATTGTGGTAATTAAAAAAAACTGGCCTCTTTTTTCAACCGATTTTTGTAAGGTTTTTCGAAAATGGTTTACCAAAAAGAGTGTTCAAATCTTTTACTTTCTCAAACAGCTGATCACCTGTTAGTGGAGACAGTGTTTCATGTTGTTCTAAACATCCATTAAATGATGTTGTCCAAGATCGGTACTTATGCCGATGAGGTAGAAATCTACGATGTCCTAGAAACACAGATTTAGATGAATGTTTCGACCTAATTGATTCATTATTTTCTTCGCACATGGAACACCCTTGAGTTATTTTAATGCTATAGCCTAACAAATTTCCATAAGAAGGGAAATAATTTATTTTCCGACACAACATCACTCTTAACATGAAGTATTCACTTTTATAAGTATCATACATCATAACACCTGAATCGCAAAATAACATCAAATCCACAATCAAAGGAGCCAGATAAACATTAATATCATTACCTGGTTATTTTGGTCCAGATATAAGCATAGATAACATGATGAATTTCCACTTCATGCATAACCAGGGTGGAAAGTTATAATTTACCAGCATAACGGACTGTGTACTATGAGTGCTGGAGAGTCATCCAGATGATATAATTTCCAATCGTTATTTCTTTTAGCTTCATATGCCCAGCTAGGGAGCTCATTTTCTTCCGGGAGCATGTCATTCAAGAGAGAAAGTAGTTCCATAAAACTGATATCACTCCATCAGTTGCATACTTTCAATTTATACAACATTAGTACAGTTGAAAATGCTGAATATTTAGTGCAACCAGCATACAATGGAGTCTTTTCACAACTCTTTAACTTCTCAATCAATTTTTGGAAATCACAGAGTTTATCTTCAATTTTCTTTGTCATTTCCTCAATACGATCATCATCATCATTGACATCTATAATCAAATCCTCCATACGGTCTTCTTCATTATCCATATTTGTATTCATATCTCATGATACATAAAACGTAGTTTTATCCCAGCCACTAACTATATTCTCTTTTTCTCCATGTTTATTCCAACATTTATAACTCTGATCTATTCCGTGATATATAAAATGTTCTTCCAACTCCTATGGAGTAAGTAGTCTAGAATAACAACAATGTAAACATGGATGGTAAAACTCACACGTCATCATCCTCTATAACTCATCCTCCTCTATTGGGTCAACCCTTCTATGGTCAACTAGTCCATCCTTTTATACCTCCCAAACCTAAAATACATATGGATGAAAACCAGAAGCCAACTCTATTTGCAAAGAAAGGATTATCATACTCTCTATAATATGGAATTCAGAAAATATAATTACTTTAGATTCATTATAGTTTCCTCAAATCACCCTAATCCAAACACAAGAATAATAATGAATTATAAATCTACCACTCCTAGGTCTCTGACCTACATTAAATATAATCATGCCTAATATTTTTGTTAAGCTCAAGTTACTTACTTTAAATCACAGAGGAGGTAATCACTTGTGTCATAGATGGTCTCCCATGTTATTCCATATGAAAATTTTAACAAATATTATTTACCTATCATCCCATTCTATCCCCATTAGGTTCTAATTCCAAACTCCATCTTATGTGTAATATCAAATGAGTATATATTAATAAATTACCCTACATACACTTCCCCACTAATATGGTCATTCTCACAATCTAATGGAATATTTATTATACTTAAACCCCTTCTATATAATCCCATAACCATATATCCACACATACACATATCACAAAGACATTAAAAACCATATCCACATAACAACCTCACACCACATCCAAATCACAGTATGATATCGTGAACATGATGGACATAAAAAACATACTCTCCTCCTACAATGCACAACCCCCACTTTGTATCCACACCAAATACACATAATCATGTAAAAAAGAATATATATACACCAAAACCTAAAATCATTATAGGTCGTATATATACACCCACTGTGATCCATTAAAATTCATATTAAGTGTGAAGGGGGAAAGGGAATAGGGAGTGGTTCTATATGTGTTCCCTCTATAACCTAGATATTGAGAATAACACTCAGAACCAAAGTACCCATGTGGATTTCAATCAGGTTTCTCGAATCAAGTGGTGGTGTGTAAGAAATAATAAGAAAATATAATAAGTATATAGTCACACATAAATCATTCCTAAGGGTTTACACCAAACTAACACTCCAAACACCCTCTCCAACCATTGCCTTGTTACTACCACCCTCTTATAACCAATTCCATTATAATGACACAAATAATCCCCAACAAATCACATAAGCATCCATATCAACATTACCAACTTCTTATTGCATTTAACATTATAATTTCATGGATTTTTATTACCATATGCATTTCAATTGTTAACCATTTTAATGTTAAAACAATCATTAAATCACTACCCACTATAATCCATTCATTAATCATTAATAAGATTTATTCTATAATTAACAATTTATTAAAAATATGAAACTACGGTTTTATCAGCACTAAAAAATCACTCATAAATCCTTCCTGTATCAGTGCTAACATTTTAGCATTGATACATGCCTTCTTTATCAGCACTTTTTTTGCATTGATAATGGGGCTTTTTATGAGATCTTTTCTCAGTGATGATAAAGATTACCCTGCATTAGTGCTAAAAGTTTTGCACTGATACATGGCTTCTTTATCATCAGTTTTTTCTTAGTGGTGATATAAAGTGGTGATTCCCTTGCCTATTTTTGTAGTAGTGATAGCTTTGTCAAATGCTTCCCATTTACATTACTGAGATGGGGATTCCACAACTGGGTTTTGTACGAGTCAGTTGAGTTTGTTTCTTTATCGATTTTCAACAATTGTTTTTCATAATTTAATACATACAAACTGTTATTTAAATGTGTCATATCATAACATAAATTGTTCTTATAAAAGAAACAACCCTTATTTCCAAACACAAAAATAAATCCATCCATATCGAAACATGATACAGAAATTATGTTCTTGGAAACACTAGGTACATAATAACATTTATGTAAAACCAGAAGCATTCCAGTTGGAAATGAGAGATGGTAATCGCCAATGGCCAATACAGCCAGCCCCGCGCCATTGGCAGCTCGAAGATCCACCACTCCTCTGAAAATATTTCTAAATATACTTATTTACAACATTTGAATAAAAATTTAATCCCTAAATGCTATATTTCTTATATGTGTAATCAATGTTTAACGTTTCATTTGTAATGGTCTTATATTTTATGTTTTATAGTCTTTCAAAGTCGGGAACATTAAACATTTTTAATGTTTTAAGTTGATGGTTTTGAAAGCTTATAAATTATTTTTGGTCCACATTTTTAATGAAATTATTTTTGTTCACAACTATTTCTTATGTTTTTAATAAATGTTTAAAGTTTAATTTATATTTGTGTTATAGATTATCTTTTATAAGCTTTCAAATTCACGTACTTGAAATATGTTTAAGTTTCATGTAGGTGGTTTTGAGAGCTTATAAATTAATTTGTATCAACATTTTTTATGAAATTATTTTTGTTTTCAACTATTTCTAATAATTTTAATCACTGTTTAATGTTTCAATTATATTGGTCTTATAATTTATGTTTTATAGTCTTTCAATGTCACGTACTTGAAATAGAATCACACATCGGAAACACAGAATATACTGCGCAGGAGAAGAAGAACCAGAATCCCACATCGGAAATGCAGTTTGATGTTCAGGGAAAACCCCCTTATAAAAGGGAGTCCTGGGTGAGGGTATCAGTCAAAATCCAGAATGCTGTAATGGCAGAACCGCTGGATATTAAATAGCAGAAAAATTCTGCTGAAAAGTTTTGTTATATATATATATATAACAAAACAAAAAACAAAAAAAAATTAAAAAATTTGAAAAAAATATATTTATTCAAAGGCGGAACCTGGTGTGCCACCTTTGCGGTGAGTTTTTGGGCAAAGGTGGCACACCGTGTGTCGCCTTTCCCTGGGCGTAAAAAACCCCAAAGGCGGCACACCAGGTGCGGACTTTGGGAGGTAAAAAAATAAATTTTTTTACCCTGGTGGTATTTTAAAAAAAAAAAAATTTCAAAAAATGTAAAAAAAACTCCCCTGAGAACCTATAAATAGGTATTCACCCCTTCGATTTCCGAAGGCTAAACAATCTAATCCATCTCCTCTGCATAGAAAACTCCCCTACCCTTCGTAAAATATTTATTTTTAGGTTTTGTTTTTACAATGACATGTCTCCTAGGGGTCCACCTTTGCATGTGGCCACGTTAGCTTGATCCTCGCCCAATTCTGGGAAACGTGGGGTACCTTATGCACAATTTGTTTCCCTTGCACACAATCTATTTCTCTTGTGTGAAATCCTGTTACCTTGCATGAAATCCTCAACACAACTTGCATCCAAAAATCTACAATTGCGCACAAAACTGGACTTTTCCACGCTGCTTTTCCTGTTGCGCACCAATTCTGCAAAAACATCTAATATTACATGAAAACTCATCCTTTTCTGCGCAGCTTATCCTATTGTACTACAATTGTGTGAAAACATCTCCTATTGTGTGTAAACCCGTCCTTTTTCACGCAATATTTCCAATTTTTTGCCAATTATGGGAAAACCTATCCAATTCCACGCAATCCTCCTGGTCTTCTCAGCCCGACCTTTTCTGCAAAGTTGTTCTATTTGCACGCAAGAAAACGTACTTGTGCGTATCCATTCAATTTTATGTCCCTCTCTCAGACATTATCATCGGGTGCGTCTTTTACGAGGAGCATCTATGTTTCACACCCTTTTCTCATACTTCCCTCTAGGCTTGTATGAATTAACTTCATGGTCACTTGGGCAGTGCTTCCGATTGTGTTGCTTTGGATTATGATTTTTCACAAAGGCACGCTAACATCTATTAATTTTTATCATATTCATGCTAATGTGGACCCATCAATGGATCAATCCATAACACCCCCTCACCAAGGCATTGTTGAAGACTTCCCTTCATCAATGGTACGCAGGTATCAGTTATGTAAGTCCTTGGGGTGCAGAGAAAACCTACCTCATCTAAGATACATGTTGTTAAACTTGAAAGCAACATCGTCTGCAGCACACGACATTAAATGGTGACCTCGCACCGTGCGTCGTATGTGGGGTTCCCCACCATGGACATTCTACTTGACCACTGGTCTCAGGGAGAGTGAAATCATTTCTCACATGTAATGAGATCCTCTTTATTATAATGGAGTTTTTTCATGGGAAGAGGGCAACGAACTTAGTATAAGCCCCTATACTTTCTTGCGGGAGGCTGCATCCCTGCTCCTTCTATCTCTTTCTGGCTAAATAACAGGGATGGGTGATGGGCACCATATCCCTATTTCTTTGGTGTAAAATCCCTCTCCCTTTGGGCTTTGTCACCATCAGGCCTCCACCCTATAGTAAGTTCCAATATCCATCTCCCTAGGCTCATATCCACGCGTATGTCACTATTTCCTCATTGGGCCACTAACCACGTCTAAGCCCCACTCCAATTCTCAAAGATGCACCTTTCACAAAGTGATCATTGGGACATTGTGGCCTCTCATTTCTCACACTGAGCCTAACTCAATGGGGCTTAGCGTACGCATCTACCGTGACATCCTCTCTACGCTGCCTATAGTGTAATCCCACACCATCTGAACTACGTGGTATTTGATCCTTGCCAAGGAAAGGTATGTAGGAAGCCTCCCTGAGTTCAAGCCCACCATCCATTGGTTTTGACTCCCTTCATGTCATATCACCACACTCTTTCTGAACTACATAGACATTGATCCTGACCAAGGGAAGGTTCCTAGGAAGTCTCCCTATGGTTCAGGCCCAACACCCATTTGTCCCCACCACATCACGGCGGATCACTAACACCATCCCGAACAATGTTGACTTTGATCCTTTCCAGGACAAGGTATGTAGGAAGCCTCCTTGAGTTCAGGAAAAACTACCATTGGTTTTGTCCCCCTTCACATCAGACCACCTTCATCCTGCATGACATTAAACTGTACGCCCCCTTTTCTTCCTACAAAATGTTAAGCTGCATCCACCCTCCCGAACTACATGGGATTTGATCATTGTCACCTAGAAATGGTACAGAGGATGCCTACATGAGGTTAAACCCCATCCAGCGGTAAGCCGCTGTGACCCCATCCTACGGTAAGCCATTGTTACCCCATCCAGTGGAGAGCCATTGTGACCCCATCCAGTGGTAAGCCATTATGCCTCCATCCAGTGGTATGTCGTTGTTGTCCCTTTTGTTGGGACCCATATAGCTAGTCCGGCCGAGTGACATAAGACCGACCCCGAGCTTCTAACCATGCATAAGACCTAGTTTATTATCGGGTCAATGTCCTCCACGCACACCCCGGTTCTATACCCCCATCCTGAACTACGTGGACACTGATTCCCTACTAGAAGGACACATAATTGGTCTCTTTGAGGCGCAATCCCAACATCACCATTTCCCACGAGTCAAATCCATCTAATTCTCCATTTTCATCACCTGACCATCCATTATCCATCTTGATTCTTACCCAGGATGCCACATCCTAGTGAGATCATGCGAATTCACCTCTTCACTGCCCCTAGCAGTAACCGGGTAACTAACCATGCATTAGACCAAACATTAGTGTTCCCTCTAGAGTTTTCACCCATCTGATCCACTCTAGTAAATATTCTGAACACTGTAATCCATCTCATCTAGTGGTTAAACTCGCGGCATACACTGGGTTAAACATTGGAAGCTGAGGAAATCTCAGATACATGCATGTGGTATATAATTCCCCGCATTCGATGTGGGATGCCTCAGAATTCTGTGCCCTCAAGAAGCATAAAAAAAAGAAAAGAGAGATAGATGCTCTAGTGTTCCAGTGTCCAAACATTCCAGTGATGTCCAGCTTGACTACTACCCCGACCGAAGGTTGCTGCCCTGACCAGACCCCTTGGAATGTCCTGACAGAAGCATTGTAAAAAACTTGTGTCCATGAAGACATGGATATGTTAAGAGTTTTACGAACTACATCTTAGTATATAAGGGGGAACCAGACTAGGTGAGGAGTTCACAGGAGGAACTCACAGATGAAAGAACTGACATCCCATCATTCCATTTCGAGCATGGAGCGAGCATCCTTGAATAAGTGACAGATTCCACCACCTTTTGTAACAACCCAATGTTTTTAATGGAAATTCTCTTCTTATAAATATGCCATATGATCACATAATAATGAACTAATAAGTGATAAGTGACCTTTAAACGTAATTTTTTCACTTATGTGTTTGGAATTTCGAAAATCTGGCATACACGGTTGTGTCCAAGATGTTTTTTGGAGTCTAATAAAACAAAAATAATTTTTGGTGAATAGTAACCCACCCTAATGAATAATAACATACCCTTATGAATTGTGATATACCCTAATGAATAGTAACCTCACCCATGATATTATATAAATAATATTCAAGTTGGAAGTACAATATACTTATGTTTTAGAATCAGTTGATGGATGTTTTAAATCTGGTTTTTGATAATAAATTATGATTTTAACAAAATATTAAAATAATCATATATAGAGAAGTATTTTGGAAAAATGGACATCATTTTTGGATTATACACATCGAAGAATGGTTAGGGTGAATTTTTGGGATTTATCTGAAATACATGATATTTTGATGAATAGTAGAATATGATAATTCACAATAAATGCTAAATAATGGACTAATTGAGTCATCGATGGTGTTATGCTGATGTAAGCCCACTTGGTTCGAATTAACATGACCCATTTACTCTTCGTGGTCATATAATACTTACTATTCCTTGTCTTGGGATGAAATAATAAATTAATGATTATAATATCATGAAATCCCTCCTCTCCACTATAAAACCCCCTTCACTCCCACTTCTCTTCACTTCACTCAAGCTCCGAGACTTCTCTAAATTATGCCCAAATCTCTCACCAAGGTCCTCCCCCACGTCTAAAATCTATCAGACTCCTCAAAATACCAAAACCAATAACATTAATAGGTTGTCAAAGGAAAAAGTCTCAAAAGGTCATTAATAACAAGTGGAGAACACCACTGGATTTAAGGTAAGGGATCCTCCCCTTTCACTCTTGATCAAGAATGTTCTCTATGCTATGCCTTTTTTGTGAAATTACATGTGATGGGGTATGTTTATACACCTTCCCCATACTTCCCTAATGTTTTATACATGATGATAAGGCCCTTCTCTCTCCCATTAATTCCTCTTAGGCACACCCGACACCATGCCGATAAAATTGTAACGAATTCAACACGAACCTTCATTGTTCGTTCGGGTTGCCTTATATTTCATTCAAAATCGTGTTATATAATCTATTTATTTTAGTCATATGAGTTCTTTTTAGTTGTAAAATATTCTGTTATCATGACCCTTTCATCAAATTATTTTTGGGATATACATTATTTTGAATGATTCCCTCCTTAAAACCTTCTGATAAGCAAACTTGTTTTAAGGGGACTTCCCAAATTTTTAACCAAATTTCAAGTGAACTCTATCCTATGTTTGAAAACACCATTGTATTTATAAAATAAGTATTTTTATTATAAAAATATTCTTGGTTCAATACTGGTTTTATATAAAAGAATTTCCCCTTTTCTATTTGAAAAGCTCTAGAGTGGTTTCCTTATGACCGCACAAAAATGTTTTAATGACAATGTTTCTAAAATACATTTTTAATATGTTTTCACTTATATTTAACTCCACTTATCATTTTATAGGCCTATTTTTCCCTATGAATGTACATGTATGTTCTAATCCTTTCCTTTCATGGACACTTTTGTGATATGCCCATTGGATATGTTTTATGTCCTAATTGTGGTACCCAATTCTTTCCATTGGTACCCTTATGTTTATGTATGGTAGATTATTTTTTTATTATTTATGTGGAAAGATTATTTATGTGGAAATAATATTCATGAATATGTTGAGATGGGTACGCCCAGATAGCGCTTCAAGGCATTGGATATGGTTAAGTCTCATGAGATGCGATGTGAAACGGGATTGGCGGTTATCCTTGACCCATACTGAAATGGGAAACGAGATTGGTGGTTAGCCGTGACCCATACTATAATGGGAAGCTGGATTGGCGGATATCCTTGATGCATACTAAATAAGTTCTTTATGATTCATCCACATGTATATAATTCCATGTTTGTATGATCCAATGCTTATATTAATTGATTTTATTAGTTTCATTCTTTTTATATCATTATGTCATGCATTCTAACTCATGTGCTTGAGATGTATCCTTATGATCATTCCCTTACTGGGATTTTTAGCTCATCCCTTTGTTCATGTGTTCCCCATGGTATCCTATGATGATGTAATAGCTCAAAGGAAGTTAGAAGCTCATTATGGAGATTAAATAAAGATGTTTTTGGTAGCCCCATGTTTTATGTTATATGTACCTAGTCTTCCAAGATACTACACTTAACGATCCTTGGCTTGTACTCTGATGATTAATTATGCTTAAAATAATGAAATGATATGTGTAAAGGTTCGGGTTGCTATAGTTGGTATCATAGGATGGTCAAGTTATTTTTGGAGATTAGGAATAGAGAACATTATTGAGAACCTTAAGGATGAGACTAAGTATAAGAAAAAATTCCTAAATTTTGTTGAGTATAGAGTAAGTGGTTTATCAAGAAAATACATCCCTTTCTGGATACGAGCAGGTAGAGGCAGCTCTGGAAAAGATGTATCTAGTGGTAAAACCTAAAAACACTGCTTTGATCTAGACTCGAACGAGAACTGGTGCACGATAACGGGCCTTGCTATACTCTCGGTTACGACACTCTCAAGGGATATTCTTCGGTAGATTTATGAGCTCAGTACAAACCATTATTAAGGGAAAAAATACCATAAAAATATAAGTCAAGAAATAGATCGAGGATAACCTAGGTTTTATCCTAATGAATCACAAGTTAGGATGTAGTTATTCCTTATAAGTTTATCCTTTTATGTTGAAAGTTTCCTTTTATTCTCAATAAATAAGTATCCAAGCCCCCTAATTGTATATTCTTCTTTCTTAGTTAATGGAGAGAAATAGAATAATTTTTTCCAAAAAACAATGTGATAGGAAATGTGACAACCACCCTAATGATATTCCTGAGATGATGGGAGCCCAAGTTGAACATATTGTGAACTTGTCAAATAAGCTATTGAAAATCACAATCAATAATTGGTACATAGTTGAATTCCAAAATTCATCAAGGAGGAATAATATGACATCTCAAGGAAGTTCATCTGATAAAGGATGTAATTGAAAGAAGACCAAATTTACTTTGTGAAAAAACTGTGGAAAGAGGATTCAAAGAGAATGTCACAAAAGAACCAAGAGTTGTTTTAATTGTGGGATGGTGGGGCATAAAATAGCCAATTTCTATAAAAATGGATAATGTGATGAATGGAGAGAAGGTTATATCTAAATTACCTTATATTTTTCATTGTCGTGAATGTGGAGAATTTGGACATTATCCAGGAAAATGATCCATTGGAAGGGATGAGAATAATGATGAGCATCAACAATCTCCAAGGACAAGGGGATAATGAAAGTACAATGTTGAGATAGACCATGATGACTGAAGTACATGTAACCTCTTGGCAATTATTATGTATGTCATGCTGTATTTCAGTTCATGCCCTATGAGCATGTCTTAAATTTTTTCTAGGAACATTGAGTCGCTACATAAAATGATTTTATATCATTTGGGTAAAACTTCTATTATTATGTATCACATGTTGATGTTTGTGGGATTGTTCATCATTGAAATAATTTAAGTCTCCCTTTAGTAGAATTTGATGATATTCTGGGCAAGGATTGAATTTATAGAGCCACCATAAATAGCTTCCATGAAATGATTAGGCTATGTACTTATGAAAAATGGTAAAGTGATAGCCTATACCTCGCGGTAGTTGAAAATACATGAGAAAAACTATCTCACGCATGATCTGGAGTTAGAAACCATGATCTTTGCGTTGAAAATATGGGGGAATTATCTCTTTTGGGAAAAGTGTGAGATATATACCAATCACAAGCGTCTCAAATATATATTCACATAGAAAAAGCTTAATATGTGCCAACGAAGATGGTTAGAGATCATCAAGGATTATGACTGCTTAATCCACTACCATCCTGGTAAGGAAAATAAGGTGGTGGATTCTCTAAGTATGAAGGATCCTGCATTTTTATCAATTATGAGAGTTGAAAATGATCCAATCTTCATAGATTTGCTGAGGATGGACATGGGAATCATTAAGAGAGTAACATCATCAATCCTTTCTCAAATGATTTCTCATCCATCCCCTGTGGAGAATAAAAGGATGATCAAAGAGAAGACGTGGAGATTTGGAAGAGGGTGGAAGCTATTAGAAATGGTAAATCCTCAGAGTTCGAGATTGATAATGGAGTTGTAAGATTTGTCTCACGACTATTTGTACCGTTTGATGTAGGGATAAAGAAGGAGCTTCTAAATGATGCACATAACTCAACCTTCTCTTTTCACTCAGGGAGCAAAAAGATGTATTGTGATATTCGATAACACTATCGGTAGGACAATATGAAGAAGAAGATCGTAGAATATACATCAAGATGTCTAGTATGTCAACAAGTGAAGGCTGAGAGGAAAAAGTCTAAGGGGATGTTGCAATCACTATCCACACCAACATAGAAGTGGTAGAACATTATCTTGGACTTTTTCACTAGACTTCCAAGGGCATCTAGAAGGAACAATTTCATATGGGTTATTGTGGACCATCTTATAAAGACATCTCACTTCATCGCAATTCGAGAGGACTTATCATTGGATCGACTTGCACAAATGTACATCAATAATGTTGTAATGCTGCATGGAGTACCACTATCCATTGTATCTGATCAGGATCCAAAATTTACCTTGACTTTCTAGAAAAGCCTCCAACATGCTCTAAACACTGAATTGAAATTTAGCATGTCCTTTCATCCTCAAACTAATGGCCAGTATTAGTGAACTATTTAGACAATGGAGGAAATGTTTAGAGCAAGTTCTACGGACTTCAAAGGAGGATAGGACCAACATCTTCCTCTGGTCGAATTCTCTTACAATAAATAGTTTCCATTCGAGCATCCGAATGGCACCATATGAAGCCCTTTATGGGAAAATGTGAATAACCTAGGTATGTTGGGATGAAGTTGGTGAGCGTAAGCTGCTAGGACTGGAAATGTCCGAAAAAATGGTGGAGAAGGTGAAAACCATTTAGCAGCATATCAAGGAAGCCCAAAGTCGTCAGAAGAGTTATGCAGATAACCATCGATGAGGCATTGAGTTAAAAGTTGTAGACATGGTATTTCTACACATATCTCCATGGAAGATTGTCATGAGGTTTGGGAGGAAAGGGAAGTTAAGTCCTAGTTACATCGTCTCATTCGAGATCCTTGACCGAGTTGGAGCTATGGCCTATCGAATGCCACTTCCACCTACCATGTCGAATGTACATGATGTCTTTCATGTATCCCTCTTGATAATGTACATACCTGACCCCACACATGTACTCAATCCAAATGTGGTACCATTGGAGAATGATATTTCTTATGAGAAACAACCAGTAATGTTATTAGATCATAGAGATAGAGTTCTACGAAAAAAGACAATGCACCTCGTCAATGTGTTATAGAGAAACCAAAAGTTTAAAGAAGCAACATGGGGACTAGATGAGGCGATGAGGCAATGTTACACACACCAGTTTATGGCCTAGAATGTAAAATAAAATTTCTTAGAATAAATTTTTTAAGGGGGGAAGAATGTAACAACCAAATGTTTTTAATGGAAACTCCCTTCATATAAATATTCCATAAGATCACATAATAATGAGATACTAAGTGATAAGTGACCTTTAAAGATAAGTTTTTCACTTATGTGTTTTGAATTTCAAAAATCCGTCCTACACGGTTATGTTCAAGATGTTTTTTGGAGTCTAATAAAACAAAAATAATATTTGGTGAATAGTAACCTACCCTATTGAATAGTATCATACCCATATGAATAGTGATATACCCAATGAATAGTAACCTCACCTATGATAGTAAAAAAATATTCATGTTGGATGTACAATATACATATGTTTTAGAATGAGATAATGCATGTTTTCAATCTGGTTTTTGATAATAAATTATGATTTTAAATAAATATTAAAATAATCATATATAGAAATTTATTTTTGAAAAGTGGACTTCATTTTTGGATTTTACACGTTGAAAAATGGTTAGGGTGAGTTTTTGGTATTTTTCTGAAATACTTAATATTTTGAAGAATAGTAGAGTCCGATAATTCACAATAAATGCTAAATAATGGAATAATTGAGTCATCGATGATGTTCTGCTGATGTAACCCCACTTGGTTCGAATTCACATGACTCATTTACTACTATTGGTCATGGAATACTTATTATTCCTTGTATTGGGAAGAAATAATAAATTAATGATTATAATATAATTAAATCCCTCCTCTTCTCCACTATAAAAACCCCCCTTCACTCCCTCTTCTTTTCACTCCTCTCTAGCCCCAATCCTTCCCTAAATTATGCCCAAATCTCTCCCTAAGGTCCTCCCCCACGTCCAAAAGCTCTCAGAATCCTCAGAATCCCAAAACCCCTCCCCTTAAGAGGTTCTCAAAGGATAAAGTCTCAAGATGTCATTAATAACAAGTGGACAACTCCACTGGATTTAAGGTAAGGGATCCTCCCCTTTCACTCGTAATCAAGATTGTTCTCTATGCTATGAATTTTTTGTGTAATACCAAGTAATGGGGCATGTTTATATACCTTACCCATAATGCCCTAATGTTTTATATGTTATTCGAAGCCCCTTATCTCTCTCATCAAGTACTCTTAGGTACACCCAACACCATGCCGATAAAATCGTAACGAATTCTACCCAAACCTTCTTTGTTATTTCGGGTTTCCTTATCATTCATTCAAAATGGTTTTATCATATCTATTTATGTGAGTATTATGAATTCTGGTTAGTTGTACAATATTCTTATATCACGACCCTTTCATCACATTATTTTGGGGATATCCCAGATTTTGAAAGATTTCCTCCCTAGATCTTTCCGATATGCAAACCTGTTTTAAGGGGACTTCCCATATTTTTACCCAAATTTCAAGTTCACTCTATACTCTGTTTTAAAACAACATTGTATTTATAAAATACGTATTTTTATAATGAAATAATTCTTGGTTCAATTCTGGTTGTATATAAAAGAATGTCCTCTTTTCTATTTGAAAATCTCTAGAGTGGGTTCCTTAAGACCACACAACAATCATTCAATTCTAATGTTTCTAAAATACATTTTTAATATGTTTTCACTTATATATAACACCACATACCATGTTATATGCCTATTTTCCCTATGAATTTCCTTGTATGTTCTAATCCTTTCCTTTCATGGACACTTTCGTGATATGCCCATTGGATATGTTTTATGTCATGATTTTGGTACCCAATTCATTCCATGGGTACCATTATGTTTATGTATGGTAGATTATGTATGCTTATTTATGTGGAAAGATTATTTATATGGCAAGAATATTCATGAATATTTTTGAGATGTGTGCTCCTAGATAGTGATTCAATGCATTGGGTAAGGTTAAGTCTCAGGAGATGAGATGTGAAACAGGATTGGCGGTTAGAATTTACTCGTACTGAAATGGGAAACGAGATTGGCAGTTAGCAAGGACCCGTACTGAAATGGGAAATAGGATTGGTGGTTAGCCTTGACCCATAGTAAAGAAATGGTTTATGATTCTTCCACATTTATATGATTCCATGTCTGTATGATCCCATGCTTATATTAGATGACATTGTTAGTTTCATGCTTTTGATATCCTTATGTGATGCCTCCTAACTCATGTCCATGAGATGTATCCCTATGTTCATTCCCTTAATGGGATTTTTTGCTCATCCTTTTGTTCATGTGTTCCCCAGGGTACCCTATGCACATGTAAGAGCTCAAAGGAAGTTATAGGCTCTTTATGGAGATTAAATAATGGTGTTTTTTGTAGCCCCATGATTTATGTTATATGTACCTAGCCTTACAAAACATTAGACTTAATGATCCTTGACTTGTACTATGATGATTATTTATGTTTAAAATCATGAAATGGTATGTGTAAAATGATCAGGTTGCTATAGTTGGTATCAGTGGATGATCTAGTTGTTTTTGGTGATTAGGAATAGAGAAACATAGTGAGAACCTTAAGGATGAGATTATGTATAAGAAAACAGTCCTAACATTTGGTGTATATAGATTATGTGGTTTATCAAGAAAATACATCCCTATTTGGATTCGTGCTGGTAGAGGAGGCTCTGGCACAAATATATCTAGGGGTATAACCTGAAAACACCGCTTTGAGATAGACTTGAATGGGAACTGGTGCACGATAACAGGCCTTGCTACACTCTTGGTTATGACACTCTCGGGGCATATGCTTTGGTAGATTTATGAGCTCAGTACAAAACATTATTAAGAAAAAAATCCCATAAAATATAAGTCAAGAAATAGATCAAGGATAACCTATGTTTTAACCTAATGAATCACAAGTTAGGATGCACTTATTCCATATAAGTTTATCCTTTTATGTAGAATGTTTCATTTTATGCTCAATAAATAAGTATTCAAGCCCCCTAATTGTATTTTCTTCTTTCTTAGTTAATGGCGGGAAATATAAGAAGATGTGCCAAAAATCAATGTGATAGGAAATGTGACAACAACCCTAATTATATTACTAAGATGATGGGAGCCCATTAAGCACAAGATATGATTTCCATAGTAGGCAAGGAATTTCTACCAAGACCATCTTAGTGGTCAAAGTCCCTTTCAGAATCGAGCTCACTCCTCATTCCAGTCATGTATCACTGAACCAGATTAACTTACCATTCCATCCATGTCTATCTCCTGAGATATAAATCATTAACCAATGCATTAGAGGGAGATATATGTCCCATCCATCTCATAATGAAATCATTCTTACGTGTGCCACATCATAAACATAAATCATTCAACATAACCCAATGAGTAAAATGCGTTTCATAAACATCATCCCATCATAAAATAATACATATAAAACAAATGGATATCATTTCATCATAATAAAAGTGAAACCATTTAAATCATATAAAACATATACATGAAACATACAGATATGAAATTATTCCATCTTAGATGGAAAATGGTTTTGATAAAATACTTGAAATGATTTCTTGATGAAAATATCCTTTCTTCTTCAAAATAATTTTATTTTCACAAAATGCCATGAAATTTTAAAAGAAAAGGATTTTGTTGAAAATATTCATGAAATCTTGCAGAGTAATATTCATGAAAATAAGGCTTTATAAAATGGTAAAAATCCTTTCATGCCGTATAAATTAAAAAAACATTCTCCTTGCACTTTTAACTGAAAAGTCAAAAAGTACCATGTATGGTAATAAAAAAAAATATTCCTTACATACCATGTAGTAAAAGTAAAAAATGGGTGAAAAGGAATTTCAACATACCAAAAAAAAATTTATAAAACATGTAAATGAATGATAAATATAACCCCACTAAGTACTTATGAATAAACAATCTCGGATAAAAACGATATTGGAAATGTTATCCCTTACCTTATGTCCGATATGCTTAGTATGTATCCAAACCTCTATTATAATCATTTAAAAAAGGTCATTGACTTTTAAATGATTCATATTCATTGTTAAGATATCATATATGGTTCACTTATGACTTTATATTACCCGTTCTTTCGTAAATTCCCTGTTAAAGCAACGTTTTAGGTAAAATCATTTCATTTATCGTACGTGTTTGGACTTGTTGTCCTCGATATTATTATTACTTATATCAAGATTTATTAACTTCAAAATTTTAAAACATGACTTATATATCATATATATTTTCAGTATATATATATATATAATAGATAGATAAATGAAATGAAACACACCGTTCATGGAGACGGTAGGCCGTACGTACGCATGAACGTTGTTTTCCTTTCCTTATTGACATGAATGGAAGCAAGTAAATAAAATATACATAAATACAGTAGCATTATTATGTTGTATATACCATTATTGTTCATTATATATACTTTATAATCATTCTTTAATAGTTAACATGGCGATCGAATCTCACCGCATCATGGAGACGGTAATCCGTACGTATGCACGAGCGATGATAACATTACCATAATTATTGAATGGATTTGGAGTGGAGGATATAATATCTCATAATCATTATGATTTTATAATATTCATATATAGTTATTATTTACACAAGTATAACTATCCATGTAAGGTGGTGGTGGAAAAATAGATTACACCACGACGTGGAGACGGTATTCCGTACGTACGCACATGCGTTGATTTCATATTCCGTAGGACAGATAGAATGTGAAATGGGGTTGTTTAATATTTATAATATCATATAAGTATATTATTGATAATAATATTATCACTTTACAATGAAACAACTAAATAATAAGATGTTGAAGAAGAATGAATCTCGAAAGAATCGGTAGAAGAGATTTCATCTTCTTCGACATGCCTCCTTTAAACTTCCTCTTATGGGACTAGAGTTGGTCTTTTGAGAAGACTAGAACATCAGTAATATTACTAGGGATGATTATAATAGTAATGGGCAGGGTTATTACAATAATTAATGCTCTAATGGTTGTGAAGGGGAGAAGAAGGAGGTTCCCTTTTATAAGGGTGGAGATGGGTACCTTTGGAAACCTAAAATATATTAATTTATAATAAATCAAAACCCACTTAAAAACCTCAAAAAATGACTCATATATTAATATTAGATGAGATATGGTTGTAATATAATCAACCAAAAAATTTATACATGTTGGGAATTTATTTTAATCATTATCAACAAGGTTTATCCTTATTTAATCTATTTAATTTTATTTGTGGTAATAAGATTCTATGTTTTAAATTGTTATAAATAATTACTTATGTGTTGTGAATTTTCCATAATTGGATAAGTTATTAAATTATAGACCCTATAAATTTTAATATATAAATTTTAATTATTTTTGTGATTTTTAAACAAATTTATATTATGTTATTTTTATAAAATAACAATAGTGTCAATTTTGACACTATTAATTTATTTGAATTTAAATAAAATCCTCACCGAAGATATGTTCAAACTAAAGAATTTAATAGACTCATAACATGTCATATGTATCACTAAAATTAGTGGATCACATTAAATACTTAATTTAATATTTATTTTAATATTTTTAACACCATTTATTTGATATTTCAATGAATAAAATAATTTCGACATCACTATTGTGTCACCTTTAATGATTATTATTTAATCCCAAAAAATTCTAAATAAATTTACATGATGTAGATAAGTTTATTATCTTTCTGGATACTATTCATTTTTGAAGTATCATGATTTATGTCACCATATTAAAATTATTATACTTAAAAGATTCAAGAGAGTGACATGTTGCCACATTCTTTGGTTTTAATAATAATTTAACTATTTTCATGGTCAAAAGTCCATAAAATTATTATATTATGACACTTAGGTGATATGGGTCGACTTTTAGTCACCTAATATAATTTTGGCAGGTGTTTGGGTAATTTTATAATCTTATTTTTACACTTAATTAACCGATTTACCTTTAAGTGTAGTAAATAAAAATTATCGCTGTTACTATTCATAATATCAAAAAAATAAAAGTAACCTATTAACATGATTTGGACCCAATAAATTAAAATATGGAATCCATTTTTCAAAATTAAAAAACACATAATTTACAGTAATTAATTTCAAATTAATCCTATTGTTTAAAAAACGAGTTTTAAAAGTTAAAACATTGCCGAAGATTGAAATGTTTTTACCTATGAATTCAGTGTAAAATTAATGGTAATGACATAAATTATATTAAATGGTAAAAATATATTCTATTTATACATTAAAACCATTAAATATTATAATTTAATTATATAAATTATTGCGATGTAAAAAGTTGTTTTTAATTAAAATATAGCGTGTTTTTTCTATTCATTAAAATATGAAAGTTATTTGAAAAATATGAAAAATTAGTCCAAAGTTAATTTTTATTTCCTGATTCCAAATGAGAATTTTATTTTGTTAAATTGAACTTATAAACATTTCAAAAACTAGATTTAATGTTGGTGCGCCATCAAAAGGTGACAAAACTGCATTTTTTGAAAAATACTTATTTTACCTGAAAAATTTATTTTGTTCACATACCATGTTTTAGAAAATGAGTAAGATGAATATTTATGTTATAAAATTCAAAATTTATTTAATAATATTCATAACGGCTAGTTCATAATATTATAATAATAAATCATTGTTTAGTGAAACCCGGTATTGCGTACTACACACGCTATCGTTGAAGGTCGTGATTGCGTGTAATGCAAGACAAGACAAGGATGCATGTAGTGAAATATATCATTGGTGATGTATATAAAAAAATCAAAAAATATTTCATTTATAAAATAAAAAATATCTATACTTAATGTTGCATAGAATAATTCCTACAAAACGAACTTGAAATTGTGTGTAACACGAGCCAAGAATAGTGTTGCGTATACTGCAAGCTAATACGGTGTTGTTTATAGTGCAAACTAATATTGGTGTAGTGTACCACACAAGAAATCAAACAAATTAAAAAGAATAATTCTCATAAAATATCAGGTTGTTACATTCTACCCCTTAAAAAGAATTTTACCCTCAAAATTTGTCAGGGTTATAAATGGTTTACTACTTGAAAGTTTCTTTCATAGAATCCCAAATCATAAAAAGGAACACTAAAACTTAATTTTAAAAAGTGAAGGATGAAACATAATGGTTACCCAAATTAACTCATCACTGGGTTTCCACATTGGAGAACATAGGTGAAAATATGGATATGGAAGGGAAATCTAACCAATAAGTTCTGGTGGAGAGTGGTAGAGAACATGGCTATGAAAAAAGACAACAATCACAAAGCCATAAATTTGTGATGATCTAAGGTACCATATGATTCATCAGATATAAGAGTACTAGGACACCATTTTTGATTTTCAAGATGATTTCCCTAAAGTTAAATAATTTGAATTAGAAGAAATTCTTACTTCATGTCGGTACAATCTCACTGTTTTTGGTGCCTTAGACAATTTCATCCTCATCTCTTAAAGAAATGAAATTGAATTTGTCATTAGTGAAGTGATAGCAGGTCATGTGATTGAATGATGGGTCACTTCATCTATCTCAAACAAAAGGTTAGAAAAAGTTATCAAATATACCTAAGTCCATCTATGGTGAGGTTATCATATATGATTCCAAAAATGGACTTATACATCATCTATCATACCACTTAATAAAATAAAACTACTTTCTACTAACTAGGTACTTCCCGTAGGCCCGTGGAAGGCAATAAATGCCTATCACACTTCGGTCGTGGGTTCAATTCCCACAACCTTTTCTGACACGACAAGTTGTCTCCCGTCCTGCAGGTTGTCCTTTTTTCTAAAACATCACTATTATAACATTACAAAAATAATATCGAAGAAACTTATAGCCTTAAAAAATAATATCTAATGTCTGACATAATCAATTTCAATCTTTTTACATATCCAATATACTTCTATCAAATCTCATAGTAAAAAGAAAACAATTTCCAGAAAGTTCATATAACAAGCATATGAATACCATCATTTTCCCCATATATATCATACGATATATCTTGTTGGTCACATTCCAAACTTGCGAATACTATAATCATGTATTGTCTTGAAAAATGAATAGGCATTAAAGTTTTGTAAAACATGAATGTTGCCAAAAGATAACTCTTTCCACATTCCAAAATCCACAAAATTTCTATACACTCAAACCATGATATCACTTTGCCCTTATATCAGTAATGAGCTCATTAATACTATAAAACATTTTATTTTCTCCTTATCCATTCATTATGTGCATATCATCTGCTTTCAAAAATATTTGAATTACTTTTCATGGTTACCGGTACCATGTAATTATTTAAAAAAATAATAAACCAATACATAGATATTCCAATATTCCACAATACAATAAATTAGATTCCACAACATTATTTTGGAATCCCGTTACATAAACACATAATCATTCCACTACAACATTGTCATACTCATCATCACAAATATTGAACGCATGTGAATTCACTTTATCCTATGACTTAATAGGTTGCTCACGTCGATCATCATTAACCATTGGATAAGGGTATTGATTATCATAATGCCCAATTTCCTTGCGCTTGAAGAATTGATGTGTTGGTGGAGCATTCTCTGTAGTATTTTCATTAATCCCTTCATTGGCTACCTTATTACCATTACTTCAACACTCAACTGCTCAATGACCTTCTTTTCTACACTTAAAATATTTTCTAGTACCTTTTAGGCAATATCCCCCATGCTTATTTCCGCACTTTGAGCATAAAGAAACATTCATCTTCTTTTCACCTTTGTTATGAGATTTCCTCTTGAAGTCCATATTTCGTTTTTTGTCAAAACCATGTGATGGAT
Source organism: Viscum album (assembly GCA_963277665.1). Lineage (NCBI taxonomy): Eukaryota > Viridiplantae > Streptophyta > Magnoliopsida > Santalales > Viscaceae > Viscum > Viscum album. The sequence continues at coordinate 1,498,879,183 of OY728122.1, read as the reverse complement.
ATGTAACACCAACTTCCAGTTCTACCTTGATAGCACAACGCACAATTTCTTCATAGCTACTGATGTCTCTTATAGATAATTCCCTTCGAAGACGTGGAATTATTCCACTGAAGAATAGATCAACTTTACTTCCAAGTTAGATGATAAATCCAGATGCATACTTTGCAAGTATTGTAAAAATTGCTTCGTCTATACCAACAGATTCATCATCCTTCTATATAATCTCATGGAACTACTTCTCCATCTTTGTTTGAAGAATTTGAGGGAAGAACTTATTGAAAAATAATTTCTTAAACTCATCCCATTCCATTGATTCAATTTCATCTTGGGGCCTTCTATTGTTAATTAGAGTCCACCACTGGTCTACTTCACCTTATAAACGGTAAACAGCCAGAATGAATTTTTCATGTTCTAAACAGCAAAGTATGGAAAATATCTTTTCAATGGTACTAATCCATTATTCACCAACAAGTGGATTAGAAGACCCACTGAATGAAGGTGGACATTGCCTCATGAATGATTCAATAGAATATTGTTCCCTTCTCAGCTCATTTGGAAGTCTAGAATGATTCATATCTTGTGTAAGTATTGAAATAATATTTTTCACTCCATCTCCCATAACATTGGTTTGGTCAGGAGGAAAATCAATTCATTTACCATTACATGGATCAACACGGTTCTTTTGGGTTCCATCCAGTGTCTAAAACGAAAAAAGTATAGTGTGAGAGGCAAAAATTAAGCTAGGAAAACAACATAATAATTGCTAAGGACCTTCAATATCTAACATCTTAGGTTTAATTATGAGATATTTAAAGTAATTCTAGGACTATTACCTATACATATACTTAACCTTATATACATCCCTAGACATAGCATTGAAATATCTCTCGGGATCTCACTAAAGTTTTTCCGTCCTAGTATCCAAAGCTTAACCAAACATTTACTCTAAGACCAGCTGCAGAGACCCAAGCTTGACATATGTGGACATTACATTACATTATCGAAATACTTAATACATAACAATAACCAACACTCATGGACCATAAAAGTTTAGTTTCTTTAGAGACTCGGAACATAATCTTCTAATCGTGTTGAAAGATCTTCAACATCTCCCATAAAGATCTTCCCCTTTTGTTTTCATACCTAAATACATTCTTTAAATCCTGGGGGAAATTAAAAATATAAAGGGTGAGAAAAAATGCTCAGTAAGGGTAATCATGGAGAAAATAAAACAAATCATATACATTTGAACTTAAAAAAACATTAACATAATGTTTAAACATCAAAATCATGAGCAATGACATAAATCATGGAAGTACGTAAAGAATGGATCATAAAGAAACATTAATCATGATAAAATATCATTGTGATGAAACATGTAATTGTGGAAACCATTAAGCACATGATATGATTTCCATAGTTGCCAAGGCATTGCTTCCAAAACTATCTTAGTGGACAAAGTCCCTTTCTGAATCGAGTTCACTCCTCGTCCTAGTCCTGTATCACTGAACTAGATTAACTTAATCTTCAAACCATGACTATATCATGAGATATAAATCTTTACCTAATGCATTGGAGGGAGATATATGTCCCACCCATCTCATAATGAATTCATTCTTACGTGTGCCACAACTTAAACATAAATCATTCATCATAACCTAAAGAGTAAAATGGGTTTCATAATCATCATCCCATCATAACATAATACATATAAAACAAATAGATATCATTCCATCATAAGAAAAGTGAATCCATTTAAATCATATATAACTTATACTTGAAACATACACATATGAAATAATTTCATCCTAGATGGACATTGGTTTTGATAAAACACTTGAAATGAATTCATGATGAAAATATCCTTTCTTCTTCAAATTCATTTAATTTTCACAAAATGCCATGAAACTTTGAAAAAAAAAGATTTTTTTGAAAATAGTCATGAAATATTGTAGAGTAAGATTCATGGAAATAAGGTGTTATAAAACCGTAAAAATACTTTCATGCCATATAAGTTAATAAAATATTCTCCTCGTACTTATAACAGAAAAGTCAAAAAGTACCATGTATGGTAAACAAAAAAAATATTCCTTACAGAACATGTAGTAAAAGTAAAAAATTAGCAAAAATGAATTTAAGCATTCAATAAACAATTTTTATAAAACAGGGACATTAATGATAAATATCACCCTAGTAAATACTTACGAATAAACAATCTCATAGAAAAACGAGATTGGAAAAGTTATCCCTTACCTTAGGTCTGATATGATTTATATGTATCTGAACCTCCTGTATATGGATTTAAAATATTTCATTGACTTATTATTGAATCATATTCATTGTTATGATATCATATATGGTTCACTTGTGACTTTATATTACACGTTCTTTTGTAAATTCCATGTTATGATGCGTTTTCGGTAAAATCGTTTCATTTATCGTATGTGTTTGGACTTGTTGTTATCGATATTATTATTACTTATGTCATGATTTAATAACATGAAGAATTTAAAACATGACTTATATATCATATATATATGCAGTATATATATATAATTATATATAATACATATATAAATGAAATAAAACACACCGTTCATGGATACAGTAGGTCGTACGTACGCATGACCGTTGTTTTCCTTTCCTTATTGAATTGAATGGAATTAAGTAAATAAAATATACATAAATCCATTAGAATTATTATGTCATATATACCATTATTATTCATTCTTTAATGGTTAACATGGATATTGAATCTCATCGCATCGTGGAGACGGTAATCCGTACGTATGCACGAGCGATGATATCGTTCCCATAATTATTGAAATGGATTTGAAGTGGATTATTTAATATTCATAAAAATTATGATATTATAATATTCATATATAGTTATTCTTTACACCATTATACCCATTCGAGTAATGTGGTGGTGGAAAAACCGATTACACCATGGCGTGGAGACGGTATTCCATACGTACGCACGCTCAGTGATTTTGTTTTCCGTAGGATGGATAGAATGAGAAATAGGGTTGTTTCATATTTATAATATCATATCAGTATATTATTGATACTTATTTTATTACTTTACAATGAAACAACTAAAGATTAAGAAGGTGAATAAGAAATAAACTTGAAAGAATCGGTAGAAGATATTACCTCTTCTTCGACGTGTCTCCTTTAAACTTCCTATTAAGGGACAAGAGTTTGTCTTTGGAGAAAGCAAGAACCTCATGAATATTACTAGGTATGTTTAGAAGAGTAATGGGAAGGGTTTTTCCGGGCTTGAAGTCTCAATGTTTTGTGAAAGGGAGAGGGAGGATGTGCCCTTTTATAAGGGAGGAGAGGGGCACCTTTGGAAACCTCAAAAATATTAATTTATTATAAATCAAAACCCACTTAAAAACCTTGAAAAATGACTCATATACGAAGCATAGAGAAGATATGTTTGTAATATCATCAACCAATAAAATTTATACATATTGGGAATTTATTTTAAACATTATCAACTTGGTTTATGCTTATTTAATCTATTTAATTTTATTTGTGGTAATAAGATTCAAAATTTTAAGTTGTTATAAATAATTACTTATGTGTTGTGAATTGTCAATAATTATATAATTTATGACATTTTAGACCATTTAAATTTTATTTTATAATTTTTTTAAAAAAAATTGTGATTTTAAGCAATTCTATATTATGTTATTTTTATAAAATAACAATAGTGTCAATTTTGACACTATTCATTTATATGAATTTAAATAAAATCCTCACAGAAGATATGTTCGAAATAAAAGATTTAATAGATTCATAATATGTCATATTTATCTAGAACATTAGTGGAGCACATTAAATAGTTCATATAATATTTATTTTAATATTTTTAATACCATTTATTTGATATTTCAATCAAAAAAATAATTTCAACATCACTATTGTGTCACCTTTAATGATAATTATTTAACCCCTAAAAATTCTAAAGAAATCACATGATGTATATAACATTATTATATTTATGGATACTATTAATTTTTGAAGTTTCATGAATTTTATCACCAAATTAAAATTATTATACTTATAAAATTTAAGAGAGCGACATGTTGTAACTTTCTTTGGTTTTATTAATAATTAAATTATTTTCACGGTAAAAAGTCCATAAAATTAATCTATTCTGACCCTTAGGTGATATGGGTCGTCTTTTAGACATCAAATAGACTTTTGGTAGGTGTTAGGGTAATTTTATAATTTTATTGTTACCCTTAATTACACGATTTACCTTTAACAAGAGTAAATAGAAATTACAGTAGTTATTATTCATAATATCAAAAAACTAAAAGTAACCTATTAACATAATTTTTACCCACTGAATTAAAATATGGAATTAAATTTTTAAAATTCAAAACACATATGTTGCAGTAATTAATTTAAAATTAATCTCATTGTTAAGAAAATGCTTTTTAAATGTTAAAACATTGCCAAAGATTGAATTGTTTTTACCTATGAATTCAATGTAAAATTTATGGAAATGACATAAATTATATTAAATGGTAAAAATATATTCTATTTATACTTTAAAACAATTTAATTTTATAATTTATCCATATAAATTATTGCAATGAAAAAAGTTGTTTTTATTTAAATTATAGTGTGTTTTTACTATTCATTAAAATATGAAAGTTATCATAATAATATGAAAAAATTATTCAAAGTAATTTTTTACATCCCGATTCAAAGTAAAAATTTTATTTTTTCCAATTGAACTTATAAACATGTAAAAAACTAGATTTATTGTGGGTGAGCCATCAAAAGGCGGCAAAACTTCATTTTTTGAAAAATACTTATTTTACACGAAAATTTATTTTGTTCACATACCATGTTTTAGAAAATGTGTTAGATGAATATTAATGTTATAAAATTAAAAATTTTGTTAATACTATTCATAACAGCTAGTAAATAATATTATAATAATATATCATTGTTTAGTGAAACCTGGTATTGCGTACTACACATGCTATCGTGGAAGGTGGCGATTGCGTGTAATGCAAGCCAAGTCAGGGATGGGTGTAGTGCAGGCTCCCTTTGGTGTTTCGTATAACATAATCAAAACTTATTTCATTTATACATTAATCAAAATCTATACTTAATGTTGCGTCGAATAATTCCTTCAAAACGAACTTGAAATTGTGTGTAACACGAGCTAAGAATAGTGTTGCGTATACTGCAAGCTAATACAGTGTTTCGTATAGCGCAAGCTATTTTTGGTGTAGCGTACAACAAAAGACATCAATGAAATTAAAAAGAATAATTATCATAAAATCTCGGGTTGTTACACTTATATCACGACCCTTTCATCACATTCTTTCGGGGATATACATGATTTTGAAAGATTCCCTCCTTAAAACATTCCGATAAGAAAACCTGTTTTAAGGGGACATCCCAAATTTTTACCCAAATTTCAATTGAACTATATCCTATGTTTTAAAACACCATTTTATTTATAAAATCCGTATTTATATTATGAAAACCTTCTTGGTTCATTTCTGGCTTTATATAAAATAATGTCCTCTTTTCTATTTGAAAAGATCTAGAGTGGTTTTCTTAAGACCACACAAAAATGTTTTAATAATAATGTTTCTAAAATTACATTTATAATATGTTGTCACTTATATTTAACACCACTTACCATGTTATATGCCTATTTTTCCCTATGAATGTCCATGTATGTTCTAATCCTTTCCTTTCAAGGACACTTTCGTGATATGCCCATTGGATATGTTTTATGTCATGAATATGGTACCCAATTCATTCCATGGGTACCCTTATGTTTATGTATGGTTGATTACGTATGATTATTTATGTGGAAAGATTATTTATGTGTTAAGAATAATCATGAATATTTTGAGATGGGTGCGCCACGATATCACTTCAATGCATTCAGAAAGGTTTAGTCTCATGAGATGCGAAGTGAAACGGGATTGGTAGTTAGCCTTGACCCGTATTGAAGTGGAAAACAAGATTGGAAGTTAGCCTTAACCTGTACTGAAATGGGAAATGGGATTGGCGGTTATCCTTGAACCGTATAAAAAATGTTTTATGATTCTTGGACATTTATATGATTCAATTTTTGTATGATACCTTTCTTATATTAAATGATTTTATTAGTTTCATGCTTTTGATATCACTATGTCATGCCTACTAACTCATGTGCCTGAGATATATCCTTATTTTCATTCCCTTACTAGGATTTTTAGCTCATCACTTTTTTCATGTGTTCCCAGGGTACCCTATGCAGATGTAAGAGCTCAACGGAAGTTAGAAGCTCTTTATGGAGATTAAATAAAAAAGATTTTTGAAGTGCCATGTTTTATGTAATATGTACCTAGTATTCCAAGACACTAGAATAAATGATCCTTGGATTGTACTCTGATGAGTAATTATGCTTAAAATCATGAAATGTTTTGTGTAAAAGGATCGACTCTCTATAGTTGGTATCAGAGGATGATCTAGTTATTTTTGGAGACAATGAATCGAGCACCTTATTGAGAACAGTCCTAAATTTTGGTGTGTATAGAGTATTTGGTTAATCAATAAAATACATCCTTGTCTAGATATGAGCAGGTAGAGGTGGCTCTGGCATAGATGTTTCTATTGGTAAAACCCAAAAACACCGCTTTGAGCTAGACTCAAATGGGAATTGGTGCACGATAACGGGCCTTGATTCACTCTTGGTTATAACACACCAGGGGGATATGATTTGGTAGATTTATGATCTCATTACAAACCGTTATTAAGGAAAAAATAATCCCACAAAAATTTAATTCAAGAAATAGATCGAGGATAACCTAGGTTTTATCCTACGGAATCAAAAGTTAGGATGTACTTATTCCTTATAAGTATATATTTTTATGTTAAATGTTTTTTTATGCTCAATAAATAAGTATTCAAGCCCCCAACTTGTATGTTATTATTTCTTAGTTTATGGTGGGAAATAGAAGAACGTGTGCCAACAATCAATGTGATAGGAAATGTGACAACCACCCTAATGATATTCCTGAGATTATGGGAGCACAAGTTGAACATATTGTGAACTTTCCAAATCAGAAATTGAAGATCACAATCAAAAATTGGTACATAGTTGAATGCCCAAAATCATCAAGGAGGATGGAGATGACATCTCATGGATGTTCATCTGATAGTAGTGGTAAAGGAAATAATACCAAATTTCCTTTTTGCAAAAAGTGTGGAAAGAGGCATGAAGGAGAATGTCACAAAGGAACCAAGAGATGTTTTAATTGTGTGAAGGTGGGGAATAAAATATCCAATTGCTAAAAAAAATGGACAATGTGATGAATGGAGATAAGGATACATATAATGTACCTTATACTATTCATTTTCATGAATGTTGAGAGGTTGGATGTTATCCGGGAAAATTATCCATTGGAAGGGATGAGAATCATGATGAGCATCAACAATATCCAAGGACTAGGGGACAATGCAAGTCCAATGTTGAGATAGATCATGATGACTGAAGGACATGTAACCTCTTTGTAATTATTATGTATGTCATGTTTTATTTCAGTTCATGCCCTATGAGCATGTCTTAATTGTTTTCTAGGAACATCAGGTCGCTACTTAAAATGATTTTATATCATTTGGGGAAAAAGTGTACTATTATGTATCACATGTTGATGTTTGTGAAATTTTTCATCATTGAAATAATATAAGACTCCCTTTAGTGGAATTTGATGCAATTATGTGAAAGTATTGACTTTATAGATCCAACATAAATAGATTCAATGAAACGCTTAGGATATGTACTAATGCAAAATGGTATTGTGATATCCTATACCTCGTGATAGATGAAAATCCTTGAGCAAAACTATCCCACACATGATCTGGAGCAGTGATATTTGCGTTGAAAATCTGGAGGCATTATCTCTATGGGGAAAAGTGTGAGATATATACCGATCACAAGGGTCTCAAATATATATTCACATAGAAAGATATTAATATGATCCAACGATGATGGTTATAGCTCATCAAGGATTATGACTACTCAATCCACTACCATCATGGTAAGGAAAATAATGGGGCTGATGCTCTAAGTAGGAAGGATCCTTCATCCTTATCAATGATGAGAGTTGAAAAGGATCCAATATTATTAGATTTACTGACGATGGGCATGGGAATGATTAAGAGAGGAACATCATCAATCCTTTCTCAAATGATTGCTCAACCATACCTTGTGGAGAACATAAAGGATAATCAAATAGAAGATGTGGAGATTCAGAAGAGTGTTGAAGCTATTAGAAATGGTAAATCCTCAGAGTTCAAGATTGATAAAGGAGTTCTAATATTTTAGTCACGACTATGTGTCACATTTGTTGCAGTGATAAAGAAGGAGATTCTAAATGAGGAACATAACTCATCCTTCTCTTTTCACCTAGGGAGTAAAAAGATGTATCATGATCTTTGAGAACACTATTGGTAGGACAATATGAAGAGGGATGTCAAAAAATATACATCAAGATGTGTGGGATGTCAACAAGTGAAGGCTAAGAGGAAAAATTATAAGGGGATAATGCAATCACTATCCATTCCATCATGGAAGTGGGATAACATTATCATAGACTTTGTCACTGGAATTCCATGGAAATCTAGAAGTAACAATGCTATGTGGATTATTGTAGAATGTCTTACAAAGGCAGCTCACTTCATCACCATTCGAGAGGACTTCTAATTGAATCGACTTGTATGGATGTAAATCAATAATGTTATAAGGCTGCATGTAGTACCACTATCCATTGTATCTGATCAGGATCAAAAATTTACCTCGATGTTCTGGAAAATTCTCCTGCATGCTCTAAACACTGAGGTGAATTTTAGCATGGCCTATCATCCTCAAACTGATGGCCAGTCTGAGTGAACTACTCAGACAATGGAGGGAATTTTTAGAGCATGTTCAATGGACTTCAAAGGTGAATGGGGCCAAAAACTTCCTCTAGTCAATTTATCTTACAATAAATAGTTTCCATTCGAGCATCTGAATGGCACCATATGAAACCCTTTATTGGAAAAGGTGTAGAACACATGGATTTTGGGATGAGTTCAATGGTCATAAGCTGCTAGGACTTGAAATGGTTGGAGAAATGGTGGAGAAGGTGAAAACCATTCAGCAACATATCAAGGCAGCCCAAAGTCGACGGAAGAGTTATGCAGATAACCGTCGACGAGACCTTGAGTTAAAAGTTCGAGACATGGTATTTCTACGCATATATCCGTAGAAGAAGGTCATGAGGTTCAGGATGAAAGGGAAGTTAAGTCCTAGGTGCATCGACCCCTTCGAGATCCTTGATCAAGTTGGAGATTTGGCCTATCGACTGGCACTTCCACCTACCATGTCGAATGTACATGATGTATTCCATGTATCCCTCTTGAGAAAGTACATACCATACCCCTCACATGTACTCAATCTAGAGGCAGTGCCATTGGAGAATGATCTTTCTTATGGGGAACAAACAGTAATGATCTTATATTGTAGAGACAAAGTTTTACAAAATAAGACAATACACCCGGTCTAAGTGTTATGGAGAAACCAAAAGTTTGATGAAGCAACATGGGAACCGGAGGAGGCAATGAGGCAAAGATACCCTCACCTGTTTATGGCCTAGAATGTAAAATGAAATTTCGAGGTCAAAATTTCTTAAGGAAAGAAGAATGTAAGAACCCAATGTTTTTAATAGAAATTACCATCTTATAAATATTCCATAAGATCACATAATAATGAAGTACTAAGTTATAATTGAACTTTAAACATATTTTTGTCACTTATATGTCTGGAATTTCAAAAATCCAGCATACATGGTTGTGTTCAAGATGTTTTTTGGAGTCTAATAAAACAAAATTAATCTTTGGTGAATAGTAACCTACCCTAATGAATAGTAACATATCCTTATGAATAGTGATATAAAATAAATAATAGTAAGATCATAAATGATAGAATAAAAATAATATTCATGTTGCTAGTACAATATACCTATGTTTTAGAATGAATTAATGCATGTTTTAAATCTGGTTTTTGATAATAAATTATGATTTTAACTAAATATTCAAATAATCATATTTAGAAAATAATTTTTCAAAAATGGACTTCATTGTTGGATTCTACACGTCGAAAAATGTTTAGTGTGAAATTTTGGGATTTTTATGAATTACATGAAATTTTGATGAATAGTAGAATCTGATAATTCACAATAAATGCCAAATAATGGATTAATTGAGTCATCTATGATGTTCTGCTGATGTAGGACCACTTGGTTCGATTTCACATGACCTGTTTACTATTCTTGGTCATGGAATACTAACTATTCCTTGTCATGGAAAGAAATAATAAATTAATGATTATAATATCATGAAATCTCTCCTCTCCTCCACTATAAAACCCCCCCTCCCTCCCTCTTCTCTTCACTCCTCTCAGGCTCCAAGACTTCTCTAAATTCTTCCCAAATATCTCCCCAAGTTCCACTCCCACGTACAAATTCTCTCAGCCTCCTCAAAATACCAACACCTCTACCCTTAAGAGGTTCTAAAAGGAGAAAGTCTCAAGATATCATTAATAACAAGTGGAGAACACCACTATATTTAACGTATGGGATCCTCCACTTTCAATCATAATCAAGATTGTTCTCTATGCTCTGATTTTTTTGTGTAATACCAAGTTATGGGGTATGTTTATACACCTTCCCCATACTGCCGTAATGTTTTATAAGTGATGATATGCCCTTTCACTCTCTCATCAAGTACTCATAGGTACACCCGACACCATGCCGATAAAATCGTAACGAATTCTACCCAAACGTTCTTTGTTCTTTCAGGTTGCCTTATCTTTCTTTAAAATGGTGTTATCTTATCTATTTATGTGAGAATTATGACTTCTGGTTATTTGTACAAGATTCTTATATCATTACCTTTTCATCACATTCTTTCAGGGATATACATGATTTTGAATGATTCTATCCTTAGAACATTCTGATAAGAAAACCTGTTTTAAGGGGACTTCCCAAATTTTTACACAAATTTAAATTGCACTCTATCTTATGTTTTAAAACACCATTGTATTTATAAAATAATTATTTTTTTTATGAAAACCTTCTTGGTTCAATTCTGATTTTATATAAAAGAGTGTCCTCTTTTCTATTTGAAAAGCTCTAGATTGGTTTACTTAAGACAACACAAAAATGTTTTAATGATAATGTCTCTAAAATTCATTTTTAATATGTTGTAACTTATATTTAACACCACGTACCATGTTGTTTTCCTATTTAACCCTATGAATTTCCATGTATGTTCTAATACTTTCCTTTGATGGACACTTTCATGATACGCCCATTGGATACGTTTTATGTCATGATTGTGGTACCCAATTCATTCCATGGGTACCCTTAACTTTATATATGGTTGATTATGTATGATTATTTATGTGGAAAGACAATCTATGTGGAATGAATATTCATGACTATGTTGAGATGGGTTCTCCCAGATAGCGCTTCAATGCATTGGGTAAGGTTATGTCTCATGTGATGTGATGTGAAACAGGATTGGTGGTTATCCTTGACCCGTACTGAAATAGGAAACGAGATTGGTGGTTAGACTTGGACCATAATGAAATGGGAAATGATATTGGTGTTTAGCCTTGAACCGTACTAATGATATGTTTTATGATTCTTCCACATTTATATGATTCCATGTTTTTATGATCCCATGCTTATATTAAATTATTTTATTAGTTTCATGCTTTTGACATCGTTAAGTCATGCCTCCTAACTCATGTTCTTGAGATGTATCCTTATGTTGATTCCCTTACTAGGCCTTTTAACTCATCTCGTTGTTCATTTGTTCCCCAGGGTACCCTATGCATATGTAAGAGCTCAAAGGAAGTCAGAATCTCTTTAGAGAGATTAAATAAAAAAGTTTTTTTGTAGCCCCATGTTTTATGTTATATGTACCTACTCATCCAATACACTAGACATAAAGATATTTGTCTTGAAATATAATGATTAATTATGATTAAAATCATCAAATTTTATGTGTAAAATGATCGGGTCGCTATACATTTGGAATGTAGGAATGAAGGGAAGCAACCAGCGCATCCTCGTCGCCCTCAAAGGGATGGATGCACGCGCCCTGGTGAATGCATCTGAAACACGCACACAACAAAAATTCTATATAACCTTCACCTAACATGGTCCTACACCTTATCTCATACACTATTATCAGCCATTTTAGGGTGATTGACATAGTATTCCTCCAATACAGTCTGGATGGGTTTATTCCCACAATGGATATATCCCAAAAGGAATAGGAGGAATCAATTCTTAGTCAGTACCACTTCCCCAATGGGATACATTGGGGGAAAGCACCCCATGTTCTTACGATTAACCACATCAACCACCCCACCCAATATTTCTATGACAATTTAATAACATTTTATGAGGAATTATGGGGAATTTGAGCATCTATTGAAGTGAATAATTCATTGGAACTATCCATGATGGAACCCACCATGCCACATCCATAACAATAATGATAGGTCTCATATGAATATTAACATATTGATTCTTTATCAACAAAACAACCCCGATACAAATTAACTGAAGTTGAGATTGGGGTACTATTAGGAATACACTTAATAAGGGGAATCATAAACACTTTCATCGATCATTCCACAACTTGCATATCCTGCTAGATCCCATCAGTTGGTGAATATGGATCTATTTTTTCCAGATTGGGATCAAGACCCTATCCTCCTGAATAGAAGGTTCAATTGACAATAGATATCAATGTAACCTCCACCATTCATTAAATTTCATACCATAATGACATGTATCAGTGATAAGGTCAAAAATAATATTATAACATCCTATGTGGATGTCCTCCATGTACTCCCACTAGTCCTCATAATGTTCTTCCACATACTACTTCCAGCCAAAGAGGGTGTAATACCTGCTCCATTTGTAGCTACAATAATGGTCCCATTTTTGATCCTGTCAAAAAAAAGAGGAGGTCCTCCCCATACTAGAATAAACCAATGTGGTTTTCCTATATATTACAAATACATACGTTTCTATGAATAACCACACATGTGATGAAGGGATGACATTGGTCAATATAGGTGAACCCCTAGGATGCTTCGTATCATTTTTATACTCATTGACCTATCAGATTCTATTGTGATAAGATTGTTAGTGATGGATCTATTAAAAAAGTTTCTAGAGTTTGGTATACAATCGAAAACCTATCCATGAAGACAAGTTCCATAGGATCCCTAAATTCCCCCATAATTAGATGATGGTTGGGGACATTATGTTCCTTAATTTAGGGGATCGTAGTGTATTTTTCGTAGTCATAATGATTCTCCATCCTCTCTACCTACAAGAAAAAAGATGGAGATTTTTTTGTGTTTGGGATAAGTCTTTAATATGTTGTCAAATATTATGAAAAAAATTGAAATTGTCTCCATCTACCACATAGATGTGGGGAACACACAATACTATAGTAATGTGGTGATTATTTTTGATCCAACATCATAAAATGTTCCAACATGTTGTAGAAATATTAATCCCCTAATTACAACTACACCTGAAATCTATTATAAGATCTTGTATACATTTGTTCCACCAACCATATCTCATCCATAACAAATGATAGTATAGGGAATCTACGAGTAGGAAAATTCCACTTAGCCAATTTCATGTGGCATGTCATGGAATCCAATTAAGTATACGTAGTTTTATTTCCACTTAAACATCATAATATTTCAAATCATAGTCCCATTGAATGAAATTGATACTTATCATATTTCAAATTTACTACGATACATTTCACGCCCTCTTTGATCCTCATTTACCCTACTATGGGAATAATGATCACCTCGATGTCATCGAACAGTGGTCCATTATGGATAAGATCACTATTTTGTTGGTAGAATAGTGATCAGAGTCATACATATACTACTAGAACCGTAAATATAAAATCATAAAGACCATTGTAGTGCTCACCCATTCTATAGAAGAATCATATCAACATGTATATTTTATATTCTTTGAATATCATGTTTTCCTTGATTTCATCACTCTCTTTCGACAATATGAAATATCCACAGATGATTAAAATTTTCCTCCATATATTTTAATTATAAATAGAGTCATACAAATATTACAAAAGGATTAGGGGAATGGTTCCACTGACATTGAGAAATATAGGGAAGACATACCTCAAGGGGTGATGAATTATCAGGAAGACTCCTAGGAAGGTGTCCCCACTTATCCATAGAGGGAAGAACATGGAATTAGATATCATAAAATTTTCATAATGCATATTAATCATTGGAATCATCATAAGGTAAAGTTACATGTTGAATGATCTAAATTATCTTAGGGAGAAATAAATTAAAATATGAAACCCACCATAGAAACCATGACCTAGTGTATCAAAGAATACAAAATGATCAATTCTGAAATCAGTCATGGGCAGAGCCTATAATTTAGAAATTATATAATAGAACCAATATATTCAATTGTGGTGAATCCTTTATTCATTGTATGTTTATGATTTTTTGATGTTTGTATAACAATGCATCCAGTCGTTGATGATGTTAGATGATATGGAATGTGAAGGAGATACAATTCACGAATCCCTCCTAAGTAGCATGATTATCTGCATCAGGATCCATGTCATACATCTCTTCAATTTCATAATAATACTCAACAAGTCAAAAATAATATCAATAAATTGGATTCCAAATATCCTCTATATGAAGACTTTATAGCTTCTCTCATGATTGTAAATGAGGTTCTAGAGGTAGAAAAGGTGAAAATAACACTTGATAGAAAGACATACCTGACAAAGGTGGACAGTGTCCGATCATACCAAAAATATAAAAACCATATATTAAGACCATTAAATTGGATGGTTGAGATTATGATACTCATGGGAAATATTACTTCATGGATTGGACCATTTTTGGGGATTACATATTAGAAGGAGGGCACCAAAATATGAGGCATTGTTTAGTCAATCCAAGGGAATGCATCTGTAAAGTATAACCAAAAACCAAAATGAACTACTATTGGATGGGTGGATATTAACAAAAAGTTAAGCAATCATTTATTATCCACCGATCATAAGTCAAGTATTTCAGACCTCTTCTCGTGAAAGCAGTTGTTTGATGAGCAAGTTACATATTTTTTTACCAATTGGAACGACCACATGTTTTTACTCGGCCAGATATTCCCCATTAAAAACTATTTATATTGTGTGTGTGGATGTTTAAGAGTTTTTTGGACCATAAAAAATCAACTAGAACCACCGAGGATCTTTCTATTAGTCTTATGAATGTTATTAGATTTGTAAGAGACTATTCATCATTTTATAAATTAGTGAAACCTATTTACATTTTCATCTCCATCATGAAGACCAGTAAATGCTGAGACTATCATGCCAAGAATTTAGAGGCACCTATGAAAATGAACCAATAAGGATATTTTATATATAATAATCACCATGTGTAACCCTTCCAAGAATATTCTCACCCTTCATAACCTCATCAGGCATCACCTCACTATGCACATCCACCTTGATGACATAATGTGGTTCTATATAATAATATGTTCTAGGCTCTAAAATCCACTTTACCGTATGTAAAAAATATGACTATATATATAATGGAATCATTTGTCCCAAAATACTTCATCAAATCCCTATAAAAATGATTTATTAATTTCATAAAGTGAAAGAGGCCCTAGGGGGAAGGATCACTAGTCATACTAATCATTTCCAATTCAAAAATCACATTGGACACTCTATCAAGAAATTGTTCATCTTCATGGGTTTGATCTAGGACCAGTAGAAGCATGGCCTAGTCATGTAGAGATTTGTTTTAGAAATAGTGAGCCATATCTCTGCGAAACCTAATTTTGAAATTTAAGTATTTTGTTAATGGAAATATGAATGTAGCCAATAGACATTGAAATATTTTGGATTTTTGGATTTTAATGAATTCCCTTGTTCTCACTGTGTCATCCATTATTAGATAGGAAGGTTATAACCTCATATGGTCACCATTCATTCTCTAGTCGATGTCTCTACATCTACATCACAACATCCATTTTATATAAGAAGAGATACCGAAGGGGAAAGTGAGTTTTGAGTCCCCAAATAGTGCCAAATCTATCCCACAATTATCACAATTTATTGCCGCATTAGTTGGGTGAATTTCCAATAATACTCATGGATTTTTACCTCCACACTGATAAATAGAATTAGTTACTCACAATGAATGTTTTAAGAATGATTATTATTTCAAGATTCCTCATAATGAGGAAATCCATGAAAATATTTATGTGTGACTCAAGAAGATTCCATCGATGGAAAGGAAGGAAAAATTGGTTCTCTTAGAATACTCAGGATAAACAGGTAATCCCTATTATTGAGGCCAATTAGTGCGTTTTTGATGTTATCATCGAACAATGACATCTTATTTAGATACAAAATGTAATAATAAACATAAATAATGTTATTTTATATATTAGAAAATTAGTGAATACTCTATGATCATCATGACCATGATAGAGACATACCTAATCTGACTGATAGTCAACTAGAAGTTGTGAAAATAAGTTCATATACAAGAATCATGAATATTTCCAAAACTAGTGAGAACATATATGTTTATACAAAAGTAGTAATTATACCCCTACCATGGTGGGACACTCCAAGGGTAAAAGTGTACCCATATCACAGAAATAGAATGTGTTTAATCACCTCGAAATTATTCATAATAGTATTTCTATCCCCAATTCTATTTTCTTATCATATTAAACAACTAGGAAATTGAGGATGCTTTGAAAATCCCTCTCTTAATTAAAGAATGTGTAGATTTTATAGAGGCCTTTATTGTAGAGGTGATTGATCAAGATAAATATAAATAAAACATCTAATTATATGGGGATAAATAGATAATCATCATGTATGGGAACATACACACACTATATATAACAAGAATGATTTAAGGAATTGAAATCACCGATTCTTACTAGATAATAGTTCTAGAATTAACCTCATCCAGAATAAGACACTACACAATCTAGGGATAACATAAATAGATCATTCACCCATAATGATAAATATTAAGATCTATGAAAAGAGAGAGAAGAAACAGTGTGGAAATGAATAGTTGAAAGCCATGACTAGGGTTTTGATGTTGAGCACTAAATTTATGGTAGTCTCATGGTATATGGACAAGAGGGACATTTAGTTGGGACCTAGAATCATTTTCATCCTCTGATCACCACCTCATATCACATGTACCACGATTACAAAATAAACTGTTGAGTATGGGGTGATTTAGGGTGATTCTTCCCCAATTGACTCATGTAATACCTATTATTGGGACACATGATATTATAATGTGGAAAGAATGTTGATACCTAATAACATGGATATGAACATAAAAGTTATCAATGGTTTCATAGGGACTATAGTCAATCTATGTGTATACATTGATGATGGATTAACACTAACAATCAATTGGATATAGGAAAAAAACTCGATTATGGGTGGTGTTTATTTTTCTCGGTAAAAATGGAGTCATTTTCATTTGGATGAATTAGTTCACAAATATTACCTCTTATGATTACTATAGATATGAATGGGTTATACTAGAACCCCCAGAATCATTGAAGTACCAAGAGGCTATCCACATGTCCACCAATCCCATGTATTATTGCCTTTTTGGTAGACCAGGGATGTACTGGTGGTATTTTACTTCCCACCAATGATTTTATATCAAGAGTCGAAGAAATGGTCAATGGATGGATGAAATTATTCCAAAACAACGTTCTCGAAAATTTTAGTAGAATGGAAATCCCTTAGTGAGTATTGAATGTTCTCTAGTATAGCCACTAGTGCTACCTTTGAGTTGGAATGCCCAATGGAGCCACCTCTTTTCAATAATTCACCGCCCATTGAATATTAATAGTATTTTGGTGATTCCTATCCAATATTTCAATATTTTTTTCCCAACAACATTTTTCACTAATCTCATGTATTCCTTAGTACATAGGAATATCCAGTACAAATCTTGTGAGTGATACAATGTTTCCAAAGTGGAAAATGGAGAATGCGCCCTTTTAAAAATAACACTATGGTGTATTTTATTGAAGCTATGATAAGATTAAATGGAAATATACTCATGTTTATATTCATTGTCTTGGTCTCCCAATGTGGCATTGTAGGTTTATGAAGCCTCATAGAAATATTCAGACCACTCATTGTACTATATTAGAGGGTGATTTTGAAAATATTATCAACTTGAAATTCTACGGAGAAATCCAACACTATATATGAATATAATAAATCATCAAATTGAGGAATAATAATTGGATTTTTTAATTTCTCATACCATCAATTCTATTTTACAGTGGATATCCTCCTTCCTGTGATAGACATGTTGATAAAGGCTACAATCATTTTTCTATCTATCCACATCAATGGTGGATACTCTTGATACAACTAAATCCATATAGCCCCCAAATATGACGAGTACACCACCATTAGGTAATTTCAGGGGAATTACATATATCATTTGATTCTATTCTACATATGACCAATTTTTCAACCTCTCCCATTATGATATCGCTAAGGAACACCCTTATATCATACCTAATCTTCTTTGTCTACCCTAGGTGCAGGAGGTTCCTGCTATACCTGTGTCTAAAAAAGACTAGATGAAAACTAATGTTGTGGTGGGAACTAAAACAACCTACCTATACCATAAGAAGTGTGAAAATACATCAGGAAATGACACTGAAGATATCAAATTTCATCACAGATAAAACAAACTGGCCCTAGGTGCACCAAATATGAAATAAGACCAGAAGGTCGAAATGGAAACCGGTGTGGTCTCCCCCTTCCAGTCTGAACATTGAATGCCCAGACACACGAGACCTTCTACTAGTAACCTCGAATGTTGAAGAACTTGTCTAAATCCCCTCCCATGTTATACTTCCTCATGATTTTATCCTATCAACTAAAACCTACTTCTTATGGACATCTACATATTTCGACACAATTATTTGTGTAACTGCATACTTGAGAGAATGATGAAGTTCCTCCTCTAGAGGTCTTGAATTATAATCCTCATCCAGAATAGGATCTAGAGAAATTTAAATGAGATACATAAACAGGATCCCCAAATACTTTACATACATTCTCCCATGTTAGTGGTAGAGTAGCTATTATCCCTTCTCAGCCTTCATGGTTGAAGCAAGGAATAATTCTCTTAACTCGTTCTCAAAATCGAACCACAAAACATCAAACTCCTTCATCTCCCCTAGGTAAATTTCCACCATTGAAGTGCAACACCTGACATCTCAACTACTTCCTAGGGAACCCAGTACTCTGTTGGATCTCAGATCAAACATTAGGTGATCACAAGTTCCTTTATCCAACTCTCTATCTCCATGTCTAAAATTCTTCCCACAAACTTCCCCAAAGATTGTCGTTGGATGGAACAAATTGTTTTCTTCAACTGGTATTCCCCCTCCATTGGGTCAACCCTCCATCAATCAACATGGAAGTATTTTTGAGCATCTATTGCATGTATTACACATGGACGATGACCGTGTTCCATATCTAAAAGGTATACATGGAATTCATAAGACCGAGTATTATGAAATTTTATTTAGGATTCATTTCAACTAGTTAATAATTTATATTCCCTTGAAATTCTCAATTCAAATAAGAACACATTTCATTATGATTAATATATTGTTATTTTTAACTCATCCCTAAAAATAGTGTAGGATTACATGGTCATTTTGTATGCTAAGATTTATTTCATCAAATCACAAGGGGCGCTAAAATCTTGTTTCCTATCGGGACAACATGGGCCAATATCTAACACCAAGATCACCTAAAATTATTTTCCTATCAACCCATGCATTCCTCATTACTCCTTACTCCAAAAATCATCTATTCTCTCATCCATAATCATTTATACAATTCTATCATGACACCATCTACCGAAATATTCTACTCCTAATATGGAATTAATGGAAGATAAATAAGGTCCATCAAGTCCTTTATCTTGTATCCTTGTGGTGTGGTCCAGAACCAAATGTATAAAAATATCAGAAAATGGAAGGCATTAAAATTTTGTTTAGTGAAAATTATTGGAAGATAAGATGTATCAACCTAAAAAAACACATATAAATAAATAAAATAAAAACCAAAATCCATCCACATGTATGTTTAATGTTAATCGTCTACAAATACAATGAAAAAATCTAAAATAAATAGCAAATGAATAAATATATTCTCTGGCATGGAAGTTTTCGTAATGTCAAACATAGTAATTCCCATCACTGTCACCATTATCCTCATAAAAACCTAAAAATAGTTTTATAATTTATGGTTAGCATACAAGAATACCCAGTAGGGAATACCAAGGTCTCTATTACACAAGTGGTAGAAGAATAGTAAATGTCCCATGAGAGAATAGAAGAATCAACTTCACCTGACAATGTATCTGAGGCATCCCCACCTCACCAACTCATTCTCACTCATGCACTTCCACTAAGTAACTCATGTCAAGTAATGTAATATAGTAATAAATTCATTGATAGGGTAACACCCACCACTACCCACTGATTATCCACTCTCACACCCTACTGAAAGACATTATGGAACTACCACATCTTCTGAATGAACAACGTCATAACCTACTCACCCAAAACTGGGTCTCAGACCCCATCACTCCCCACCCACACAAGCATGGGACTCACAACTATGTCTCCCACCTAAACACCTGGGTCACATACCAGACTAAATCCAAATGAAACCTACGAACATAACACATCCCATCCCGATGAAAGCTGGGAAACACAACACATAGAATCCCAAAAAAGATTTTGCAAACACAAATGAACTGCACACACCTAGGAATCACAAACAACTACATTCCCTGATAATATTAGGCTATCACGACCAGTAAGACGGAGCATGGATGCTCAAGTGTCCAACCATCCATCCAAAAACCAGGATGTTTGGGTAACACACCCCCTCCATGATAGTGGTGGTGTTTATCACATAGTGCGCAAATAGGTTAGGTGAGTATAGAAAACACAATGAGAAATACATGTATTTATATATAGTATCAAACACTTAATCCAATCCTATGAGTACTTAATTAAACATTCAACAACCCTATAATTATTCAAACTCTTCTGATATATATAAATGCATTATTTTACACTAGAAACAGTCACTTTGGATGTTGATAAATTATGTAACACCTCAAGCATCCACGGTACGCTTCTCTTTCAATAATACAATAGCTTGCATTGTACGCAAGTTCGAGAATCTAACACAATGCGACCAATCAAAGTAGATGTTGTGAATAGTAATACACACTTTTTGAAATTTTATAAATTTTATTATTCAAATTGGACTTCATTTTTGGATTCAGAATATTGAAATTATCCTCAGTTGAATTTTTCGTTTTTTCTGAGAACATCCAATTTTTTATGAATAGTGTAAAATACTAAACATTAATTAAAAAAAACATTTTTAATCAAAATAATTTATATTGATAAGTTGTATTATATAGTGGTTTTAAATTATAATTAGAATATATTTTTACCATTTTATCCAATGTTGGTCATTAGAATTAATTTTACTTTGAAATTGGACATAAACAATTGACAATCTGTTGATTGATATTTTTTCGAAAAAACACGCTATTTTCTTTGACAATGGAAATTAATTATAAAATAAATTAATGAAACTTATATGTTTTTAATTTGAAAAAATAGAAATAATCTTTTAATTATAAATATAAAATATATATTAGGGAGATTTTTTGGTATTTTTATGAAAAACATCAATTTTTTATAAATAGTGAAACCACTAAGTGGTAGTTAAAAAAAACTGATTTTTCATTTAAATGAAACATTTCTGCTTCTATGAATTGAATTTCAAAAATCTGACATACATGGTTGTCATTAGTAAGTAAAATTAGGTTCAATGGGATGAAAATAATTTTTGGTGAATAGTAACTTTTGAGTTTTATTAACCACGATTAGAGGTAATTAGGGTAATTTAAGGTAAAAATGATATTATAAGAATATTAAAATATATTGACACATGTCCTACTCTTATTGGATGAGGCATTTACGACCATGAAAAAGCATGGGATGATTTTTTGGACCCCATGGAGCCACTTGTGTAAGATAACGACATTAATACCTTTTATTTAAAGTAAAAATAAAAATGTCACAAACAAGTATTGTTTTACTAAAACAATTTTTATAAGGGGTTATAGAAGTCATATTTTTGACTAGAAATATTCATTGGAAAGATTAAAAGATTTCATACATCTTGGTAATTTATATATAATTTGTAAGCATTAAATTAATAAATTTATTTATAACACTGTGATGATGTAGAGATTACCTCATTAATGAAAGACTTAAATAAAATGGGAAGATAAGGTAAAATATAAGACTTAAACTTGTCCAAAGCCTATTGTATGGGTTTATTTCAAACCCTTATCAACTTATCCTAGAAATATATCATTGTGGGACCTTTAAAATACGAAAATAATTTCATAATAATGTAACATTTCATGACTTTCCAAGAGTGCCCCTCCTCTCCTCTTATAAAAGGCCCTCACCTCTACAACCTTATTCACAACATGAAAGCCATTTGGATCGGCCAAACTCTGCCAAAATACACTCTAAACTTCTCTATCTTACTCCTAGAAGCCTCACATTGTGAAGAAGTCTTCCCAAGGAAGCCTTTGGCTCAAATCAAAAAGAGTTACCCGATTTTAAGGTAATGTCTTCTCTTATGTTATTTTGTTTTATTTTTCTTCTCAAAACCCTTAAACTCTTTTTATTCCTTTTTTTTAAAAACCAGTATATTCAATATAATAAGATTTTGTTATGAGAAGGATTTTATTTACACTTATGCACACCTTCGTCTAATGGTTAGAGAACATACTGTTTCTGTGGGTGGCGAATTACTGCCTCACGAAACGATGATTGCTCAATATTATTTTAACACCTCTCATGGTGTCCATTAAGATGTCACTATATTTATATATTATACATATTATGTTTAGGTTTTCCTTATGATTCTGTATTTTTTCATTTATGGCATACCTTTATGACTTCCATTATGGGTAAACGCGATAATTTCATTTTAGGAAGTGCGGACTACCGCCCCCTCAAAGTGTTTTGAATCGTTGATGCCATATGTGGGACGTATAAAAGATAGAGTTAATGATATTATATATGATATTTTACTATAATTATAATATACATTTATATCATTATTATTTCCTTCCATTTAATATTAAATAGAAATGAAAGTAGTGTTCATGCGTACATGCGGCTTACCGTCTCCATGAATGGTGCGTTTTATTTCATTCCTCTAAATGTTATGTAATATTATTAATGCATGTATCTACTGGATATATATGATATATATGATATCTATATCATGAATACGATTTTGGAGACAATGGATATTTTACCACATGAACAACTTGTAATTATAAGAAGTTTATCGTTGACTCATATACAAAAGATCGACAAAATGACCGTTATTAACATAAATGACAACATAATGTTCATAACAGTGTAATAAGTGATATAAAATGATTAACGAACATGAAAATGGTTCTTAAGAAAGTATATCTTAACTCTAGTTTATTATTCAGGTTATTAAAGAACGATCGAGTCAAGTCGGACATGAGGTAAGGGACTTCGTGTCAATCTTCATTCATTGGGGCATATTTTGTTTTATACAAAACATTCTTTTATACGGTGTATAAACCCCTTTGAATTTTACAGAAAAGAAATATTTTTATACGAAGAGTTTTTACTAAATGACAAAAGGAATGTTTTTTCTTACATATGCGGTGACAACGACTTCTCCGCCTCCATGACCATTATTTGAGTTTCGGCTTCCTCTACAAGCCATAACATTTTTTAAATGAAAAATAAATAAAATGTTTTACCTTTCTTTTATTTTGGTATTGAAAATGGTTTTGATAATGTTTTTATTATATCAATGTGTTGTAATGATATCTTGTGATCAAAATGTGGAAATTTTATGTTTCCATTATGCATGATTTATTTGATACTATTATGTTATGGTTTATGATATGTTTAAACCTTTTCATATAAGGAATGAATTGGAATTATTATGTGATGGGTGGAGCCTGCTATAGCTCTTCGATGCATCGGTAGGTCTCATTGGACAAACTAGTGTCTTAAAACAACGTTTTGACAAAATCTAATTTTTATCCTTGGCATAAGGCCTTGACTATGGGGTTATGATAGTTCGGCACTATGCATTCCATCATTATGAAAGTGGTTATTGATATTGCATGTGATTATTTGACTAGTAGAATATCCATGTGAATAAGTAATTGGAATTATTTCATTTTATCCTTTCCATATTATACATTATTTTATGTTTAAATGGATTTTGTTTTAGTTATACATTGCTTTAAATGTTTATTTTTATTTATGAATGTTTTCTCTATATTGTTATCCTTACTGAGCATCTGAGCTCACCCCTTTCTTTGTTTTATTTTCCCAGGATGTGAAGAAATATTTTATGACTGACCTGCAGGGATAGTACGAAGGGGATATGAGTGTGTATTAAGGAGACTATGTTATTGTAGTGTTTCACTTTATGATATAATGTAACAATGATGAATGTATATAGTGTTTCCAAGGCTACTAAACTAATCAGTCTTTTAAGACCTGATATTTTGTGATCATTTTAATGTTACGTAATAATGCACCGACTCTGGGTAACTAGGGTCAGGGCGTTATGGTTGGTATCAGAGGCAGTTTAGTACTAAACTTGGAAGATAGATTCAGATAAACTCTAATTAGAGCACATATCCCTAATATAGAAATTGAGGATTAGTATAGAAGAACATCCTAGAATTTTGGTATTATAGAGATTTTGTGAGTTTTCTGAGCAAAAAATCCCTGTCTGGATATGAGCAGGTAGAGGTGACTCTAGCACATATGTACCTAGGGCTAAAACCTGAAAACACCGCTTTGAGCTAGACTCGAATGAAAACTAGTGCACGACAATGGACCTTGCTGCACTCTTGGTTACGACACTCCCATGGGATATGCTTAGGATAATTCGCATTTTCATTAAAAACTATTATGAAGGGTTTATGAGTATATAATTCCTCAAATAAAAACATTTTTATGATTATGGATTATATCCATAAACTGTTCAATTTATTTTAGGTGTTTTTCAAGTTTGTGGTTATGTATTTCGATTCATAAACTAATTTAGTTTATTACATTGTTTAGAAATGGCGCCTAGTGGATGGAATGGAAACCGTATCAATGCACGCACTCCATGTAAGGATTTCCCTGCTGCTCAAGATAATTATAATGGAGTAGGTGATACATCTGGTTTTGATCAGCTAATCACCATACTGGGATAACTCACTTAGTTTATGAATAATAATCTTACCCGTATGGAGCATCCTGATCCACAGCCTGGAGGATCAATGTTAGATCTCTTTATGAGGAAACAACCACAAACATTTAATGGGGGTACAAATCCATTATTAGCTAAGGAATGGATAAATTCCGTAGAAAAAATATTCTATGCCATGGGGAGTAGTGAAAAGGAAAAGCTTATCATGGCAATTTACCACCTCACTAGAGATACTGATCAATGGTGGTCATTGATTCAAAACACAAAGGAAGATGATGAAGTGTCAAATATGGAATGGAGGGAGTTCAAAGAGCTTTTCTTAGAAAAATTCTTTTCTCGTGACAACCGAGCAGATATGGAAAGGCAATTTCCGAGTCTGAGACAAAAGGAGGATGAGAATGTCACAAAGTATGAGGCTAACTTTACAAGGTTAGCGAGGCATGCAACGGATTATATACGTAACCCAAGAAGTAAGATTGATATTTTCTTTGATGGGTGAAAACCATTTCTCCGTCAAGCATTAGTATCACAATCTTTCTCAATGAAAGAAGATATAGTCTCATGTTTTATCATGACAGAAAAGGAATTCTCTAAATCTTATGAAAAGAAAGTAATGCAAGAGAAGAAGAGAACGGTTGAACAAGAGACAGATAAAGGGAAAAAGGGAAAGAAGGATTTTCCATTATGCGATAATTGATGGAAGAATCACCCTGGTACTTGCCTAAAAATAATGGGAGTTTGTTATAAATGTGGAGAAAAAGGTCACCAGGCTCGTCATTGCAAGGGAAAGAAGGAGGCTATCAATGTTGAATGCTACAATTGTCGAGAAATGGGGCATTATGCAAATGAATTTCCTAAGAGTTATGGAAACACACCTCATAAAAGGCCAAGGGATCAAGGCCAATCTTATGATGTTACTACAGTTGAAGTGGAATAATTATTGTATTTCTGTTTTTGGACTCAAGAACTATATTATGGTTATAAGAATAATGTGATATATAAGGATTGTACTGAAGTAATTTTTGTTTTCATTAAGGTTTTAATATGATGAAGGTAATAATATTTTTATTATGTGATAATAAGAGAAACATTACTTTGTTTTGGGAATCTGATGAATTGATTTTGGAATTTAGAGACCTTTTAGAGAAAGTCTGGACATAGGTATTTTGGATAACTATAAAGGTTCGAATGGATTAAATTTAACTTTGGATAGTATTGTTTAAGGTTAAAACATTTTTTAAGATTATTTTTGGAATATTATAATTCTATAGTTTTAGGAAAAGGACAACCTGGAGGTCGGGGGATAACCCATCTCTTCAGACAAAGCTATAGGAATCAATCCCACAACCATAGTGTGACATGCCTTTATTACCTACCACTAGCCTACATAAAGTCCCTGGTCATTAAAAAATAGTTTTCTTAATCTAAATGATATGTGTTAATATTTTGAACCCTGTACGATTAGGATAAATATAATATTTTTTAGTTCTATTATCTTTTTGAGTAAAAGATTAGTTTTGGTAAAAATTAGTTTAAGGTTGAGACTCTACTTGTAAATCATATATATATATACCTATCTTTTATTCTATGAATAAATTAATTCATAAACTTTAGGAAAGGGATATTAAAAAAATGTGTTATCCTAATACCTTATGTTTTGTTGAACTGTTGTCATTTAAAATAAACATAGATTGAAGGCTTTGAAGCCCTTAATTTTTCAACTATTTGTGATTGATGACCTCAATCACTTTATACAAATATTTACTTTTTTCCTCCAACTATATGTCTCTAATTTCCACAAATGTTCTCCTAATCGAGATCATAATTTGGTGGTGACTTTTTCGATTCCCATTCCCTCTTATTAAGGCTAAATTTTATTAACCTTATTTCTGATGTATGTTTTCCACAAAGGTATTTTCTATTTTCAACCTTTTATTTTTGAAGAAAATTTTTAAATTTTGAGGATTAAATTTATTGTAGTAGGGGATAATTTAACACCCCAAGCTTCCATGGTACGCTTCTCTTTCAATAATACAATAGCTTTCATTGTACGCAAGTTCGAGATTCTAACACACTACGACAAATGAAAGTAGCTATTATGAATAGTAATACTCACTTTTTGATATTTTATAAATTTTATTATTCAAATTGGACTTCAATTTTGGATAAGAATATCTAAATTATCCTAAGATGAGTTTTTTGTTTTTTTTCTGCGAACATCCAATTTTTTATGAATAGTCTAAAATACTAAACTTTAATTAAAAACAAATTTTTTAATAAAAATAATTCATAGTGATAAGTTATATTATTTAGAGGTTTTAAAGTATAATTATAATATCTTTTTACCATTTTATCCAATGGTGTTCGTTATAATTAATTTAACTTTGAAATTGGACATAAACAATGCTCAATCTTTTGATTGATATTTTTTCATAAAAACACCTAATTTTTTTGACAACCGGAATTTATTATAAAATTAATTAATGAAACATATATGTTTTGAATTTGGTAAAATATACATCATCATTTAATTAGGAATATCAAATATATCTTAGGGTGAATTTTTGGTATTTTTCTGAAAAACATCAATTTTTGATGAATAGTGAAACCACTAAGTGGTAGTGAAAAAAGATTTTATGTTTAAATGAAACATTACTACTTCTATGAATTTAATTTCAAAAATCCTACACACATGGTTGTAATTATTAGGTAAAAGGTGGTTCAATGGGATGAAAATATTTTTTGGTGAATAATAACTTTTGAGTTTTATTAACCGCGTTTAGAGGTTATTAAGGTAATTAAAGGTAAAAATGATATTATAAGAATATGAAAATATATTGAAACATGTAATACTCTTATTGGATGAGTAATGGCCGACCAAGACAGACCATGATACGATTTTTGGGACCCCATGGAGCCACTTTTGTAAGATTATGACATTAACACCTTTTATTTAAAGTAAAAATAAAAATGTCACAAACAAGTATTATTTTACTAAAATAATTTCTATAAGGGGTTATAGAAGTAATATCTTCGACTATAAATATTAATTGGAAAGATAAAAAGATTTCCTACACCATGATAATTGTTTTTTAAATTTTAGGCATTAAATAAATAAATTTATATATCACACCATGATGATGCATCGATTACCTCATTAATGAACAATTTAAATAAAATTTAATGATAAGGTAAAATATAAGACATACACTTGTCTAAAGCCTATTTGATTTTTGTATTTATAACCCTTATAACCTTATACTATAAATATATCATTGTGAGTCCTTTCAATTCCGAAAATCATTTCATAATAATGTAACATTTCATGACATTCCAAGAGTTGCCCTCCTCTCCTCTTATAAAAGGCCCCCAATTATACCACCTTATTCACACCTTCAAAGCCATTTTTATCGGCCAAACTCTGCCCAAATACTCTCTAAACTTCCCTCTATTAATCCTAGAAGCCTCACCTTGTGCAGAATTATTTCCAAGGAATCCTTTGGCTCAAATCAAAAGGAGTTACCCGATTTTAAGGTAATATCTTCTCTTATGTTCTTTTGTTTTATTTTGCTTCTACACCCCCTTAAAATCTTTTTATTCATTTATTTTTTAACAGCACCAGTATCTAAAATATAATAGGATGTTGTTAAGAGAAATATTTTCCTTACAATTACACACACCTTCGTCTAATGGTTTAAGAACATACTGTTTCTGTGGGTGGTGAATTACTGCCTCACGAAACGATGATTATTCAATCTTCTTTTAACACCACTCATGGTGGCCATTAAGATGTCACTATATTTATATATGATATATATTATTTTTATGTTATCTTTATGCTTCTGTATTTTTTCATTTATGGAATACCTTTATGACTTCCATTATGGGAAAACGTGATAATTTCGTTTTAGGAAGTGCAGACTACCGGCCCCTCAATGTGATTTGAATCGTTAATGCCATATGTGGGATGTATAAAGGATATAGTTAATGATATTATATATGATATTATACTGTAATTATAATATACCTTTATATAATTATTATTTCATTTAATTTAATACGAAATAGAAATGAATGTAGTGTTCATGCCTACGTACGACTTACCGTCTCCATGAATGGTGCATTTCATTTCTTACCTCTAAATGTCATGTAATATTATAAATGCATGTATATAATGGATATATATGATATATATGATATCTACATCATGAATATGATTCTGGAGATAATGGATATTTTACCACATGAACAACTTGTAATTATAAGAAGTTTATTGTTGACTCAAGTACCAAAGATCGAAAAAATGACCGTTATTAACTTAAATAACTACATAATGTTCATAACATGGTTATAAGTGATATAAAAGGTATAATGAACTTGAAAAAGGTTCTTAAGCAAGTACAGATTAACTCCAGCTTATTATTTAGGAGATTAATGAATGATTGAGCCATGTCGGACACGAGGTAATGGACTTCTTCTCAATCTCCTTTCATTGAGGCATATTTTGTTTTATACACATCTTTCTTTTATACGGTGTATAAACACCTTTGACATTTACTCAAAATGAATATTTTATACGAAGTGTTTTTATTAAATGAAAAAAGAAATTTTTTGTCATAAATATAAGACGAAAATGACTTCTCGGCAGCCGTGACCATTATTTGAGTTTCGGCTTCCTCTAAAGCCAGAACATTTTTTAAATGAAAAATAAATACCATGTTTTACTTTTATTTTATTTTGGTATTGAAAATGGTTTTGATAATGTTTTTATTATATCAATGTGTTGTATTGATATCTTGTTATTGACATGTGGTAATTTTATGTTTCCTTTATGCATGTTTTATGTGATACGATTATGATATGGTTTATGATATGTTTAAACCTTTTCAAATAATGAATGCATTGGACTTAGTAAGTGGCGGGTGGATCCCATTATAGATCCTCAATGCATCGGTAGGTCTCATGAGACAAACTAGTGTCATGGATCAAGGCCTTGAAAAAATCTTAATTGTAGTCTTGGCACAAGGCCTTGACTATGGGGTTATGATAGTCTGGCATTATGCATTCCATCATTATGAAAGAGGTTATTGATATTCAATGTGATAATTCGACTAGTAGAGTATCCATGTGAATAAGTAAATGGAATTATTTCATTTTATCATTGCCATATTATACTGGAGTTTAAGTTTAAAAGTCTTTTGTTTTAGTTATACATTGCCTTAAATGTTTATATTTATTTATGAATGTTTCTGCTATATTGTTATCCTTAATTAGCATCAGAGGTCACCCCTTTTTATGTTTTATTTTCCTAGGATATGAAGAAATATTTTATGACTAACCTTTAGGGATAGTCTAAAGGGGATATGAGTGTGGACTATGGAGACTATGTTTTTGTAGTTATTCACATTATGATGTAATGTAACATTTATGAATGTATATAGTGTTTCCATGTCTACTAAACTAATCGGTCTTTCGAGACATGATCTTTTGTGATCATGCCTATTTTACGTAATAATGCACCGACTTTGGGTAACTGGGGTCATGGTGTTAAAAATTAAATCCATCTAAATATGCCACAACTCAAACTTACACCCATCCCACACATTTATCCAATTATCATTCTTTATTAAGGAAACCATATTTTCCCTATTCATCCCTACACAAGAAAATACCATCCGAAACCTAAAATATTCCACATATCATAAACCATATAGGGGGAAAACCACATGAAATAACTCACCTCATATTTGCAATCCATTAAAAATTATATCAATCACTTTTATCATGATTTTTCTAATTTATTATGCCCAGTCATTCCTCTCAACAAGAAATCAGCCAACATAATACAAAATACTAAAACACACCTCTACATAACAGACTCAAAATCCCTACGATATAACAACAACACAACCATCTCATCCAACAATATAAACTAGTACAACCCAAAAGTGATGCCTTAGTGTACAGATACTGACTTTCTATTCCACAATCAGTAAATCTCACAACATATGAATACACTACACCACATATACCACTCCAACATATGGTGGTACTCTCTACCCTAACACCAAATAACCACAGAAGGAACAAGAGAGAATAAAACCCCACGCAACACATACACACAAAAAAATGGAATGGTGGATTTAGATTTATCAACCCTAGGTTCATTAATTACACTTTGATTATATAGGGGTTATCATAGAACATGTTTGATCCATTGTAATTCATTTATTTAATTGAATATATATAGTTAATAAATAGAATATATACAGATGTTCAACACATTAACAAAAAATATCCATCACAAGTCATTTTGAGTGGACAAAAAAAACAACCAATATCCTTGATTTTCAGTGGGAATAAATCATATATAGATCACAATATCAATAAACAGTAAAACTGAAGAAAAGATCACTTGTCCACATCCCATGCTTATTTGTTTAATTGCAATACAATTATCGTTATTAAACTTGGATTATAATTCCTTCATATCAAAAACATTCATACACCCAACCCATATGATAAAAAATTAGGAGGGGTGGAGGGATTCTTACCTTGAGAAACAAATGACCGTCACCTCCTCTTTACGCCAAATATGGGGTGGAAAAGTCTCCAAAGAAACACAATCCAAGCGTACATCACATACATGTGGCTCATTAAGGAAGAAAGGTTATGATATTAATGCGTATCAAGATAAAAGAGAAATAAATAACTAATAAAATGTGTCCATATTTAATGGACTAGATCCTAGACTCAAGGTATAAGAAACAATTTTGAACTCCCAATTAAAAGTAGATCTTGAACATGCATTTTGACAAACAGAAACCCTTATAAGTGTTATGAAATTAATGAAATGTTATAAATCCATTAAAATAGCTTTAAAAATAATAAATATGGTTTTAAACTCATTTAACTCAAATAAAATAATAAATGGGAGAAATTCAACAAACAAGAAAAATAGAAAAATTATACAAACTGTTGGAAGTGAGTAATCATTGGTTTAGTCAACATCACATTTCACAACTGGGTGAGTCACTGGTGGATGAATAATCATTGGATGAGTAAAAGTTGTTTGATACTGGAGATGACAAACCAATGGTGAGTGACCATTCGGTGAGTCACAATTTTGGGAGGCACAGTTCAGTGAGATACCATCACGACTCACAATCACAACCCACCATCAACAAGTCCTTGACAAAACTCACTGTCAAGGAGTAACCAATAAAATTCACCATAAGTGAGTTGCCAATGTGACTCAATGTTAGAGAGTCACCAATTTCAGTCACTATTCTCACTCTCTGGGTATGACTCACCATTGTGAAATACTGGTGGATAACACTCTGCCAAATGATCTATCGTTAGAAAACCACCATAGTGAGTCATTATAGGAAAACTCATGGGTTGGAGTCAGAGTTCTGAACACAACATCGATGACCTACTTTTCCTAACACAACATTGGAAAATTAAAAAAACAGTAAAACTCTAAAAAAATATTTACTGTTAAATCTAGAAATTCTCAAACAATGGATTTTCACAATTGAATAGAATGGGAACGTCTGAGGATCTACATTCCATGTGAATAAAATTTTGATATACTGGTATTAAAAATTATATTCATTTTCCCTAATAAATTCTATATCAAATTTTATAATTTAATTATATAATTTTATTAATATAAAAAATAAATTGAAATATTTAATTGTTAACCAACATGATGCATATTTTAGAAGAAAGATCAAAACATTACGATGTTTTGATACTCCCAATGTGCTAAAAATCATAATTCAAATATTGATTAGACGAAACTCAATATAATATAATATTGGTAAAATAATTTGATAGGTAATCAGTAATGGAAATTTCTTTATTACCATAGGACGTGACCATGAATATAGGTTATAACAATGGTTTGGTTAGTCATGGAGAAATATCGTGTTTATAACCATCATTTATATATACACCATCATGAAACCTTGATAAAACTCATTCCTAT
This sequence comes from Viscum album, assembly GCA_963277665.1. NCBI lineage: Eukaryota > Viridiplantae > Streptophyta > Magnoliopsida > Santalales > Viscaceae > Viscum > Viscum album. The sequence goes on along the minus strand of OY728122.1, from coordinate 1,498,845,651 downwards.
TGTATTTTATAGTGAACTAGGTGCACTTATTCCCCATGTATGAGTGGGTAAATGTTATTATATTTTACCTATTCATTGTAGGATAATTTTAGCCATGTGAAATAAGGACATTGATAACAAGATAGTTTTCTAAATAACATCTATTGGATTTTGACTCCATTATCACTATTATATTTATATATACTCTGAATATCTTCTACCATAAATTATTATATTCAGAAACATATAAATATATAAATATATATTTCTAGATACACATAATTATAAATTATTATTAAATAATTATTATTTACGTATTCCCATTGTTGATGGTGGCTATAGGGATGTGGTGGGAGTCCAATAATTATGGGCATATGTGACTATCGTTATATGTTATATTTGTGAAGAACAATTGACACATCCTTACCTAAACATGACATATGGGTATGTATATATCCATGGTCATTTATGACCATAGCCATGTAGTATATTTGTTATGACCTTTAGCCACAATGATAATTGATCATGGATATACAGTATAGTTTAGTTTTATATATCTAAGTTCTTCAGTGAAAACAGCTATGTCTTTCATTTTCACATGTCTAGAGTCATGGTTATATAACACTATTTCAATAGGCTATATGAAAAGTAAAATCTATTTTAAAAAGATTTAATTAACGATTCATCATAATAATATCATATATCCAGGGTCTTATATGACTAGTGATATAGACTATATATATCCACAGGGGTTTTATTATAACATTTAAAGCACCCAAATTCCTTTTTGATTTCAATATGCACTGCGTTCAGATTATAATTTTTTATTTCCAAACATAACATATGAATCATGGATGGAAAAGATAATGTCTTGGGTTTATCCCATTGGGAGGAAGTGGGCTCTTAAAATTCAATGAGTTGAAGAACCTTTGGGGAAGGTATCTTTTCTGGTTTTCTTCAGTTTGGGAACCAGTATTTCTATGATGGTTACATCATGAATGAGAGAGTTGTTCAAGATCAATTTTGGATATCAGTAGAATGGATGATCTTAATTCTAATTTTGGGAGGGCCCTTTGGTTCAGGGTGTGATGCTTGTCAATGTCTCTAGTTTACATTGGTGAGGTCACCCAATTAATCCTAATAGGTCACTATTCCTTAATTAGAAAATATTAACAACCATGATTCATTTGGATTACATTCTATGGAAGAAAGTATCTTAGTCAAGTTTTCATAGCCAAATCTACTCCAACCAGGATAGGGTTCTACACATGAATATCCCATGGAGGGGAACATTCAAATGAATTGGAAATACATTTATTATTTATCTAGATTAAAAAACCTAAATGTTATAATGTTTATAATTAACTACATAAGAATTGATCACATACACCTAAAATCGATTGGATCTCCTTAGTTTTTTATCCACCATGGTAGAATGATATGAAATAAAATGAATAAATGAATCTATGCTTGACATTGTAAAGAAACTGAAATTCAAACTCTCTACAATAATGTAATGATTCTAATTTACAATGAGGATGAGAAGGAAATGCAGATAACAATGATCTAAATCACAACTTAATGAAATTATTAGTTTTGATTAAAAATGGAAATGGACACCACAAGAAATATTTGAAGAATTATGGAATGAAATGGGAAAATGGAATTGATTGTGATGATGGTAAAACAATGAAAAGATCACGTGTTGAAATGAAATAATGAAATAGTGAAAATGTTTTAGTTTTATAGGGAGGAAGTCAAATGAGAATTGAAATTGAACATAATCACTGGGGAATAATTCTCTAGGATCCATAAAAATATCTTTTTAGGCTACTGTATATAGAGGAAAAATATTACATGATATTTAACGTATTACACAATGTGTAATTCTGGTAAATTTAATTCTCCTTGAATTTTGAATCAATAACATACGTCACACATATATAATCCTAAATATGAGGTTTGACTGATTAAATGTCTTTTAATGATGACCCACAACATTTATTGGATTTCTAGTTGTATATCTTGAGTGGATTTCCCATTCAATAGGTTTGACTAATGACACATCATGTAATGTCCATTCATAATGTGTAATGGATTATTTTTCTACATTCATCATGATGTGGTTTACATATTGGATCATGGCATTTTGGATGATCAAAATTCCTTTTACACAACATGTAATGATGGTTCATGATGTGTAATTGGTGAATTATATACTATTCATGTATTTATACAATTGAATCCTTGTGAAGCATATTTCCTATAAAATTATGAACATTCCAAGAACATTAGAAAATAAAACAATATGAATTCTTATTTAAATTGAAGGAAAATGTATATATGAATTAAGATTATCAAACTCCCCCACACATGGAAAATTTCTTATCCTCTAGTAAAATGGTACCAACAGAGATTTCAAAAGATAAAAAAAATTTATAATTAGAAACATAAATTATTTCTAAGAAAATAAAACTATGTGTACATAGAAGAAGTTAGTTTATAGAATCTTTCATACATATAATATCAAACATGCTACACAACTCAGTTCTTTTTATCAAATTCTAATATTTTTATTTCAATATTTCATCTTTTCACTTAATTATATAGACATTTGTAATTTACATTAGAAATAATTTTCTCTCATCACATAAGGAAAAATCAAATTTGAGTAATACTTTTATCATGAGAACATGCTCCGAACCATAGGCTTTCATTGGTTATATGGTCTCTAGTTTATAATGAAAACTATATAATTAATCATGATGGATTCGGAAATTGGGTTCAAATGAATCTAAGGCTTTGTGTAGATGAGTTAAAAGATAAAATATAGATAAAATTTAGGGGTAGGATCTGAATTATAATAGATTAATGTCATGATAAGTGTAATAAAATGCATGTTCAATCTTCATCAACCAGTCACTTCCAACAGCACCTGTTGGATCCATAAAAATGGTATGTAATTACACAATGGGTATTATCTTCCATTCCTTTTAAAATTTTATTTTTATTTTTAAAAAAAACATGGCCATTCTAGATCACTCATCCTTCTTGTAATGACATATGATCTTTCAAGAGATTAATTGGGCAGGAAATGATGATTTTGGAACTCCCTAGTATGTAACCCATATCTATTTATTTATTTTATATTTTTTAGAATATGAAAATAAATTTTAATTGTGAAAAATTAAATATGGTTCACAACCATATAGTCTGATGAGTACACTTTGCGTTTCTATAAATAAAATCAACCCATAATGTTTGAATTAATCCCTTAATCATATTCTAAAGTAAAATCATTCATTATACAAGGAGCACGGTAGGAAAGGGAAAACCATATTGGAATGGATTTATTTTATAAGGTAATTCACAAATAATTTATTGTAACTGATGTAAATAAGTATTTTGGGTCCAAATAAATAGGGTCTTAATAAATATTTTCACAACAATTATGAAATTTTATTTAATCATTTATATCCTCAATAAGATCTCAATTAATGTTATGAGGGGTTTATATATCCCAAATATTAGTAAATAAATATTTTGAGAAATGAAAATGAAATTATAGGATTGATTTCCTCTCAGTTAATGTCATTAACAATATAAACTGGTAATTATAAGTGGTATAGAAATAAATTATTAAGCTAATTAATCCTAATTTTGGAAATTGTGAATTTGAATTAAATCTCTGACCTGAGCAATCATTGTAAAATTCTAAACCGAGGGAATACACAGATTCCATCAATTTATAACATGACTATTTATTTTCTATAAATGGAAATAATTTTTTTTCAATTATAAGGAACTGTTAAATTTTTGAAAAACGTCTCCTAGATAGTTAATGATAGAAAATAATTCATGTGTATCGAGAGTGAAAATCATGAGAAACTACCCCACACATAGGTTGTGACAATGTATACACTATACATGAATATATTAGGGGAGTGTTATATCAATTAAAGCGTAGAAATAATGAAATATAATTTTGATAATTTTAGAAATGAGGAAATCATGATGTCCAGGGATAGTGTCATTCCATGATGGATTTTCTCTATTGCTATGTGAAATCTGGGTCACCTGCACAAAATTCTAGAAAAAAATACATACACTATATGAAACATTTTATTACACATGTGTTAGGAAATGGAAAAGATGAATAAGTGGGAGGTTCATAATAAGATGAACATGAATAACTTATTTTATTAAAACATAGTATTTGTTTTTCAATGTCACTCAATATGGGACTCAAAATTAAAATGAAAAATAATTAATCTTGACTAATCAAGGTATAAAATTTTTTATCTATGTGCTTCCAACAATTAAGTGCTAACAGAACATAATTGGCCAGATGTATGGACGAAGATAAAAAATAGTGGGGTCCATTGAATTCATTTCTCCTCTTGGAGTTGCAGCTATTTGTGGTAGTATCGTACACCCCATGATGAATATTTACATTATATATGAATTCTAGTGTCAAAATGTGACCATGAATCAAGTTTTGAAGGAATTATATCATTGATTTTGGTGGTTATTAGTGTGCCTTAATTTATAACGAATTTTCCTATGCTGTAGTTTGATTTCTACAATGCATTTGGTCACTCTTTAGACAAAAACAGTTTGTGGGATGGGTCTATCAACAAATATGGAAGATGAAAAAGAACAATACATTGATATTTATAATATTAATGAAATAAAAAATTTACCATGATATAATGATGTGAAATATGAATTCCAATATATTATTTTGATCAGTACAAAAAATGATGGCATATGTAGATGATAAAACAAAACAAAACCATCCCTACATCAAAATAATCAAGACTAAAAAATGAAAATCAATATGGAGTACTAAGATCTATTCTCATTACCAAAAATATTCCCCATCGTTAGTCTTCCCATTGGTGGTGGTGAAAAGTGTAGTTTTGGATCATTGTTTATAGTGGTAGTAGGATCGTGTGGATCTATGATAGATCGTGGAGTTGAAGTGCTTGTTATATGTGCAGGAGTGGGTGGTTGAGAAGACTGGATTCATAAATAGGTTGTGGGTTTGGTAGTGGGATCGAAAAAAGAAACCATATATAATGTATTGGTGGCTAGCCCCATTCCCAACTTAGCCTGCTCAACTATACTCTCATTCTAGGATGCATGGTCTGTTGTATAGGTTAAAAGTTTGGGATGTGATTTACGTGGTGTGGGAATGGTACAAGATAAGGGGACATCAGAGGATAGTGGTGGTGGAGTGGGATATAATTTAAGCTCCATGAATGTAAGATGAAGATGAGTGGATATCTAGTGAAGGTTCTCTAGGATTCACATCTATGTATCATAAATATCTGATATGGTGGGATTGGTGGGTGATGGAATAGTGGATGAGGTGGTAGAATATGTGGGCGGAAGAATGGATGGTGCAGGTTGGGAGGTAGTGTGTGACTCAACTAGTGGGTTTGATGTTGCATGGTGTGGTGCTTATTATATTCCTTGGGTATTACTATAGATTTCATCCCCCAAACCAATAAATTATCATATTAATCTTGACAAAATGAAGAATCTCAATAGGTCCCATTGAGTTGAGAGGAAGAGCTGCATCAAAAACGCTGAGGTGCCTAGACAGATGAGTAATGAATGATCCTCCCATTAAAATACCATGATCCCTAGTGGTGTAGGCTTTGTAATACTAGGAAAACTGGTCATCCATGTCAACCAAAGGGACACCCATGGCTGATATGTGAATAAGATCATCAATATGGCAGACACTCCTAGGAGACTCAACCAAATATAACCAACCATGGGTCGTAGCTCGATGTAGAATCTATATTTTTGCATTAAAGATATAGGTTGATTTAATGTTGTATGGTTCATGGTGAATGTGAGGATATCATGAAATCAACTGTTAGTGATGAGAAGACATCACTAATATTCATCCTATCCCAGATAGGTAGGTCTGTGGTTCTGTACATCCACATCGGTTTGGATAAAAACCTGATGAGATTTATAAGATGCTTCAGATTGTTGATGTAGAGGATACTGTGAAATTAGATATTGTCATCAATACAGGTTGATGTGGACTTATATGGAGAATGTGTTATAACATGGGTTGATTTAGGCAGTTCACAATGTGTGTTAGGTGATGCCGAAGTGGTATAATGCAATGCCAAAGAAATGGAATGATGATGCTTAGTCAGTTGCCTCTCATCAGATGTTATGGATGATGAAGTGTAGATTAGGGGTTGTTTGGTTCAGGCCATTGAGTAGGGAAGGGAATTTCTGTTAGTATGTTGAGGTTGAAGGAGATGTGAGGGTTTTTTGTATGTTAAATGGAGGAGGAGGATTTTGTGCTTCGTCCGAGAGGAGGGGAAGAGGGGGACACAGATTGGTGGTTATTTGAGAAAGGGTAATAGGTTGGGAGAGAGGGAGAAGGGAGGGAGTGTGTTTTCATGAGGTAGGGGGAGGTATGTGAGCATCCATTGGATGGGGCTCATGAACCTCAAGTTCAGGAACAATGTTTTTAGAAATAAAACAAATGAATTACACAACACATACTAATGGTTAATGTTGTATACATGTGGAATGAAATTTATTTTTGAACAAAAAGGTACACATCATGTTAGGTGGTTACATGACATGTAATTTACTATTATATATCAAATTATTCTCATTCCTTTTTTTCAGATCCTGGCTTACCCAAAACACTCATAAGGATATCCAAATCTTAAATAGGCTATTATGTCATACTATAGGTAGACTCCCACGGAGCATTTCCTTTAAAATTGGGAGCATGACATAATTGAGACTTAGTTGAACTTGAGGCTAATGACACAGTAATCACAGAATTGTTCTTAAAATATCTTCAATCATTTACGATTAACATACAATAATGATCCACCTTCTCATTTAATTTCATTTTTCCTATGAGGAATAACATGAATGATTTTGAAGGGGCCTAACATCAAGATTCCATCTTACATTGGAATAGTTTCAGTCATAACATGAGAAAAATGACCATATTCACTTGTAAAATGATATGCATAACAATGTGCGGACAATTCTATTTCATTGTTTTTTCCTTTTATATCCTTTTACTATTATAGGAACCCTTTTTTATCTCTTCTTATCCAATTATCTATAACATACAAGCTTCTCTATCCTTCTAAAAATCAAAACATAAGTATTAATCACTAAAACTGAACAATTCATTAGTTCTACTAGGGAAATGAAATTGTTTTCTATAAACCAATTTGACTTCTTTGTCCATATTATTGTCTTATATGGAGTGCCTTATTCCCAAAGTGCATCTTCATGTATGAGACTCTAGTCACTTTAGATTGTATGTAGAGTCTTTTCCAATATTTTATTTATCTCTCTGTTCTACAATTCCACTTTTAAATTTTTATGTGGGTGGTTGGGAGTTCTTTTCTATATAATTCAAAATTTCTCTATAAATCCATTCTCAACATCTTTTATGAAATTTGTGTCCCGATAACTAATGGGTAATCTTCGAAATATAAATCTTGTAAACAGATTCTTTTTTAGAAATATCATGACCACATTTTTTGCTTCATGAGATTTTTATTCATATTTAACACATTTCAAGAGGTATTCATTGTCAAATAGAATTTTGGATTTTCCACAAAAAGTGGAAAATGCTCTCATAACATCTATTCCCCATTCGTTAATCATTTTAACTTCCATGATGGGATTTTTTGGTGCCTCATTCATTTTCCAAATGTTTCATGTTTGTCGACATCTATCACATATTTTGAAGAAGTACACCACATATTGGTGTTTTGTGGGATAGAAAAATCCACTTTTTTGGGTTTTAGATATTTTACATTCGGGTCCATGATATCCTCTGGCTGGAGATATGTAAATAATTTCTATTTCATTGTGGGATTCAATCCCATGAATAAAACATGTCAATAATCCATTTACACAATGCTTGAACTGCAGTAGTTAATCCCAATAATAATGCTTCAATTTTACCTAGGTTATTTTCCTCTGTAGATATGATTAGTCCTGATGTGAAAATATTTTGGCGATATAATTGGCGATATTCAAGAACTAAAATTTTACCTTGAAACTAAATATTGATTTATCTAGAAAGTCTATTTCAATTTTAGCCATCTCATTTTCCATAATGAATTATATGGGATGTCAGGATAAATGGCCAACTATCACAGTTTATGTGTCCCTTGGGTCCTTTATTATGTTTTCAAACTCTTATAGAATGATGACCCACTATATCGACCATTTTTTTCATCATTCTTATTCACCTAGTATTTGAGGGTAGAATGAACATTATGTAAAATCACATTGGAAAATACCATAAATGAAAAAAAATTCTCAATGGAATATAAAATTTCTAATATTTCATTCACGATTGTCTTTTAATTTATATCTGCCTCTCTAATACTATCGATTTCAAACTAGATTGGAAAAAATATATTGAAAATTCATTTTCTGAACACCGCACAAGTATCATGGTCACTAGCATCAAACAATAACTCAAATTCTTTATCCTAGTTGGGTTAAATGATGATTGGGGATACTGTTAGTATAGTTTTCAATGTTTAAAATAAATATCGACATTCGTCCATGAATTTAAAAGATAAATCTTTTGAAAACAACTATATTACGGGATGGAATATCGTTACAATGACTTTTACAAATTGTATGTAAGATCAATGAGAGCTAAGAAATCTTTTTAATCCATTAATAGTTAAAGGATCTGATAAATCCTTAATGACATTGATATTTTCTTGATCAACCTAAATACCATCCTTGGAGATTTTATTGCTGGGTAATAATCCTCCATGGACCATAAAATGAAATTTTTTCAAATTTAAGACTATGACTATTTCTTTACAGCATTGGTGGACTTACTCCAGATTTATTATTAGAACCTGAAATGATCTTTCATAGACTAAGAAGTCATACAAGAATATTTATATGAATTATTTTTCCATGTCATGGAAAATATGCATCATGAATATATCTAAAAATTTTGGGCAATTTCTCACTCTGAATGACATTATTATATACAAAATAGAACATAATTAGGATGTGAATATGGCATTGGGGTAATTAGTGGGATTAAAGGAAATTTGGGTGTATTCTGTGTATCCATCTATGAAAAAGAAGAAGTTATGTCCTGAATGTCTTTCAGTACCTGGTCTATGAATAGTTGGGGACATTTATCCTTCCTTGTTGCTATATTAAGGGATGTGTTATCTATACATACTCTCCATATAGTGATGGTGCATGTTTAAATTAATTCATTTTCATTTTTTCTCTATACTGTGTGTCCACATCCTTTTAAAAAAACCTGAATGAGCATCACCCATTCACTATCTCATATGAAAATACTATTCCTCTATCATTGTGATTCATCCCTTCTTTTTTAGTGACATCCATCATCGGTGGTGTAAGGTTCCTTCGAGGTTGATGTTTTTTGTTTTCCCTATTCATTGATTAGAATCTTGTGAGTGTATATAGTACAATTGATTCCTTTCATGCTGGGAACTCCATAAGAAACTGAAAACATATGTCTCTTCAATACATAAACTAACATGTATTCATTAATTAATGATAGTTTATAATTGATAATAATTATTATAGAGGTTGAAACTCCTATCAATGATTACATAATTGTATAGGGAAGTGTATATAGTTCCATCATTGGTGGTTGAATAATAAAGGAGATCAAAGGTGGAACGATATCCCTCATAAGAGGTTATTTGAATCTTACTTCCTAAAAATAATACTATCCTTTATTTTCTATGAGTAATATTTCACTTTCTTCTTCAATTTCCATATTCTAATCTCCATTTTGGTTGATATAGAAGGAATTGAAATCAACAAAATCATATGATTTTTGGGTTGCAATAACCAGGATGAAAACAACATTTTATTCTCCAAATTGGACAATCATACATCTTTGATTTATATCGATCAAACCATTTCCTATGTCTATGAATGTTTTTAAATGTATAATGGAGACATCTCCTTTTCCAGGCCCAGAACAAGGATGTGTAATGGAAAGACTTAAATTTATGACTTTATCTAAAATCTCTACAATAATTCCCATGGGGTACATCATAGATCGATCAACATGTTGGAGTTCTACTCTAGTGGTTTGGAGTTCTTGGAGTCCTAGCTATAAAAACACACCCATTGAAAATATTATGTTGATGGCTCAATTATTTCATAGATATCTTCTTATAATGCATTCTCCAATAGTATAGGGAATTAAAAAACATCTGATATCTCACATCATTGGTTGGATTTTATATAGAATAACTCTATAGAAATAATCATTTAATTAGATGACTCAAGGATATTATATTTTATTTTGGTGTATAGTAAATACTTGAGTATGTTTTCATAAAATGGAATCCTGGAAATGTCTTCTAAAAATGGTATATTGATGTGAATTTTATTGAAAAATTAGGTGAACATTATATGTCATTTCTCATCTCCACCTTATCTATCATTTCCTAGGAGAAGAAGAGGTGGATTTTATTTTAATGGGGAAACATAAACTGGTTTCCTTTCTTGCATAAGAATTGCTTTACTTCTCGGAGGTTAGACATCATGAGGTGAGTTATTTTGAACTTCCATTCTATTGATGATTGTTCTTTTGGATGTTCTTATTTCCTTTAATCACATCCACTTGTTTGTTGAATGTCAAATATCAAGCCCCTTCTTAGTATTACCTTGATAGATTCCTCTCTTGGGTACTTCTATGTATTACTAAGTAGGGTAACTGGTAATCTGTTAGACAATGTCTTTGAGCTTTTCCAAATTTAAAAAATAATGATTTCTAAAAGCATATATTTGTTTTACCATTTCAGTTTCATGATTATTCATTCTCATATATTATATTTGAAAAATATAGAAAGGAGGTTTTCTATTTTATTTTGAGGAGGATTAAGTTGTTAGAGAGTTTTAGGCAGAGCGAGTTATAATTTCTACAAAGACCATTTTTGGGTAGGATTTTTGTTAAATCTATTCCCGAGGTACTAGAAACAAGTTCATTAGTGGATACTTAGGTGGTCCATGATTCTGACGTGGTTCTTGACAAAATCTATATTCAAAATATCCTTGGTTGTTTTAACATTTCTACTGAGTAGGCCTTTGCTGGTAGAATTATTAATTCTATTGAATAAGTTGTTTTTTACTATAATTGACATATTTACAATCATGAACATATAGTTCATAAAGTTCTACCTTTCGATCAGGCTAATGATAGGGGCCACTGCACATCTTATAGGATTTAATATCTATCATGGGGGCAGGTGAGAGTTGTGAAATATGAATTTGAAAATATTAGATCTTCATTGTGATCACATTGACTTGTGTTTATAATGTAGTGTTCTCATACACCTCATGGATATCAAATTGAGGTTGTCCATGATAACATTCCCATAGAGTGGCACTATGAGAGAAATTACTAGAATTGACATTTTGGCTTCTGAGTTTTTAAACTGATTGGACTGTCATGCAGTAGAAGCCCCACTATGATGGATTTTATTATTTTTCCCTTGACGATCAACATAAAATAGTAAACATTGGTGAAGAGCAGCCTGGTCCTACCGAGGACCTTTTGTGAAGGGTTTTAAGCCAAAAACAAGCCGTAAAAAAATACCTAGTATAATTGAGATTCACGCACAACGTCTGCTTTTCATTGGGGATCGCTGCTCGAAAAATCCAAAAATTGAATTCCTATATATCATCCACAAATTCTTTAATGAATCCATGGGAGTACCGTTCATCCTAATCTGTGTGCTAGCGCAGAATTTTGAGGACGCATTCAACTCTAAAATGATCACCACATCTATTTTCTCAATATTCCTACGGGAATGCTCGATCCGGTCTCCTTGGATCCTGAGCATCTCTCTCTATGTCATTGGAGTGAGGAGAGGAGAGAGAAGCACCAGGAATAGTAATTGGAAATCTCATCACCACATATACTTATAGTGTCATTTAATTACCCATAAATACCAACCCGACACCCGAATAATAAATTCACTTCTAACGATAAATTATGACTACCTATCAGAGCCATACATATTGTTATCACACACCTGTAATATATTAAAATATATTACACAATAATAATTGAGTCACTAACTTGATTCATCACTTCAATAAATATTAATTGAAACATGAATAATTTAACATTCGTCAAATAATAATTTTCATGTATGTACATAAAACTCATAAACACATTTAATAAATAAAGTCAATACTCCTAATTATAGACTCGAATAAAATGAATTTATTTTTAACATTGGTTAACGTTTAACCTTGGAAAATCCCAGTCATGAATAAACTATTGTCTGAGACCCTATTGGCCATTATCTCGATAGTAGTGAATTATAATCGCAGTCTAAGAGTATGATCTAACAACACATCAGGGCCTCTGAAGAGATGAGGATTGTAACATTAGTGACAAACAACCTACGAACATGTATTATGTAATATAATCTCTTGGTATGTAATATCTCATAATGAAGGACAAAATCACGTGTCATCGCCCTTTTCTTAATTTAATATTTATTTATTTAACTAGATGGATTTACCTTCAAATTCTATTGACATGGTCTTCTAATGGTACATCCATCCATATCAATATTTCCTGAGATATATTACATCTATAACCTAGAAGAAGAAAATCCTTTCTTGACCATTCAACCAATGACATGCCACCAATGACACACCCCACACAAACTAACACTCCACGACTTCATTTTCCTGGCATTCTTCTTTCATCAAAGTATGCAATGAAAATAAAAACATTGCTAATGATCTCTTGTTAGGATACCATTACTCTAGATTGTAGAAAGGAACATCCAATGACACCAGAAACATGTGGTGATCGTATTGGCATGTTAGTCCACATTATCTCACTAATAGATATCACCAAGTCCAAAAATCATGAGAATATGTCTCAATGATTATGAGCCCCCATAAACTGATAGTCATACGTCTACTAAGTCCAATCTGTAAGATGTATCTAGACCATAGACCATATATTTAAGATTACCGTTTTAGTAACTCGAGGATCTCATTATATCATGGGAACTACTATAACCTCTCCACATGATAATTAATCTATGGAAACTACCATTTCAAGTGTGGAAATAAAAAAATATACACTATAATAGTAAGAGTACATCATGTATAGATAATTGTTTACACGATATGGTAATCAAAAGAGCTGAATAGTTGGTACTAGGGAACCCACTATGTCAACACTCCAACTTTCTCTAGATCCCACATTCCTACATACCTTGTTAGATACTCATAGGATAAAGATCATGTTTTTGGTGAGTAATGACTTTCGCTATTGGGCCTGAAATAGTGTTTCCACCTGGAAATTCTACTATAGAAACCTCATCTATTGGTTTAAAACTTCCCCAAAGATTGTATCCCAAGTATATCCCACATATCCAATTTCATAACTTGTCATCTTCACTAGTATGAATATTATAATTTTCATTATGATAAAACTTTCCTTACTAGGTTTGATAACAATAAAATGAAAAAATAATTCCATTTATCAGCTTCTTAGCTACCTTAAAAGTGGCAATGTACATGGTATTTGTGGGTATAGCAACCACTGGGTAATATGTGCATTACCCAGTCATCGTCTTTATCCTAACTATGATAGTATATCACATTGATCTCTTGAAGAATAGATTTTATCCCCGAAAACATGTATCCTTCCTCTCCATTTACCAGGTACATATCTTTTTTACTTACCGAAGTACAATTAGATGGTTCCAACTGCATTCCTTGCACTTCTCCTGGATATAACTGATACTTGACTATTGTAAAATATAACTTGGAAATATTGGTTCTTATACATATTATGGAATATGTGATTGATCCATCGCTTCGATGTACGGATTTTGACTCCCCACATTTTTCTCTTCCCATGTCGCAAACATGTCAACATTAAGAGATTATGAACTGTGATACAAACAACAATTCATCTCTTGAGTTGTTCCAACTTTTATTTTTCGATAATATATCACTATATGTATGATTGACTAGGAAAAAGAAACATATAGATCAACCTTAGTAGATCCTGTTCCATAGAAGATAGGTTTCTACATTAATACAATCATCGGAGAATAAATTTCAGTTTGGTCATAAGTAACTTGATGGCCAATTTGTTTTCTATATGTTCCCGAAAATATAATTTTCTTGGAAAACATTAGTGCTCCCACGAACCTTTCATTGAAACATGGGAATTTTTTTACCAATTTATATTCTATGATCATGTTTCTTAATTAAATACAAAATCAGATTTTGGTAACTTGCAACCATTATTAGCATTTTGTGACATGACCATCTCTTTCTGGTTTTGTCATATAGACACCATCCATGATTGGTGGTCATGACATCCAATGCTAAATAATAATTTTCATATATATTAGCTATAATATGTAAATTTCTAACAGATTTAGGCATTAAAACTTGGTGAAACCAATCCTAATTTATTGGTAATAAACATGTACCATCCATGTATCAACTCACAAGAATACCCACCACAATATTCAAAATAATATGACCCTTTACACTTTTATAAATGAAATAATTTAATTGAGTTTTATTTGGTCTTATCAATTTCAGCTAATTTCCATATACTGATTGCATGTAGGAAATAATATTCACATTAAATAATAGATCACCGACTATGGTGAATATAAAAACCATCCCCATGTTTTCATCATTCCTATGCAGTATTTGTCTCTCGAACATACTCTATTCCATATGTGATTGTGAAACAAGTTCCTATGACAACTATTTCAGCATCTTGAGCATTGACTAGAAGCAAGTCAATATAGCTCCCACTATCTCTAATAAATATATACATCATTATATTATAGTTTTGTCTATTTCATGACTACCTACTATTCTATAATAGATTTTTATGTAAAATCTTAAACAATTGTTAGGATTATTACACAAAATTCCCAGTGGATTTGTCTTGAAGAAATATTGATTATGTTATAGAAAAATAATTACATCCAAAAACATTTCCTTATGACATAATGGGTTTACATCATATTATGCCTCGTATGATATCCATTTGTCATTATAGTTGGAATATGGTTGTGGGATATCACTGTTATCTTAAAATCATTTCATGAAATATAATGGAAGTTTCTGTTAGTTATAACATTGATATTACATACATAAAAAAAATTTATGTATAACATATTCATTTAGGGATTTTTTCTGGATACATGTTTGTTGATAAATGTTGATATGTATGACTTCCTCAACTATCCTCCTCATTAATCTAAAATTCATGATGTCGATATGGAAATTTACATTTAAGAATTACTCCCCGATACATTATCATGATTGACGAATTCTTGGTGAAGATATTATTCAGTATCCCAACATGAAACAACTCATATCTCCAGACCATGAATATACATCACTTTATTGTTCATTAATTACTTAAAGGAAACTTATGATGAATATATTCCTATAGCTTATTCTTGGAATAGTTCACGATCACATGTTGACCAATTTCCAAAATCATTATGACATACCTTTTATTTTTAATGGATCTATTGTCCAAACTAAAGACGTTGATAATACGAAATGTATTTATCTGTGCTTAACCAAAATACCATACATGGTATATTGATGACGTCCACAATTAGTACTACCTGGCATAGAATTATCTTATCGCAACTGGGTATAAGTTTTGCATTTGTATTCATTACTAATTACCTATGATTCTTATATTACTAAACTATTTATTGAGTATACCAAAACAACATTCATCCCAGAACATGAAAGAATGTCTCCTTCCGTCCATGTACACATGAGATTAATGTTTGAGGTTATAGAAAATAATAGATCAACATGAATAATTCAAATGGATCTAAAAGAGGTCAGGTAGTACTCACCACTGGCTTTGGTATCGCACTCTCAGAGCCACCTGGAGCATACACCTGACATCAAGTAATATTACTATACATACTCGGTAACTGTATTTAAAAACACATATGTAAAAATAATATAGCATTAAATACACATGTATTAAAATGAAAACATTACATTGATGAATATTATTTATATAGAAGTGGAAAGTTTCATCTTTAAATCAGCTTATTGCTTTTAAACATCCATTATTTTATTTAATAATATGTCAATGAAAATAAATTTACATAATATGTCATGCATTGTAGAACATGATGAATGTGCCATTGGCATTAAATTAATTTAACCTTTTCACATTTTATTTCAATTTGTTCTCCATATGAATTAAAACATAACTATCTTTTATTATTATTCACTTGGAGAACCTTACATAAAATGGTAATGAAGAATTTACACAACAATAGTTTTTTATAACTTAAAATGAAAGACTGGTAAAGGGGTGAATATGATATGAGAAAATGATCCATTTAATGATCACAATAAATCATTAATTATACACATACTATTGTAACATCATCCTATTCATATAATTTCATTTCTTTTCAATACAATATTTATAGTAATTAGACTTCATGGTGTATCATCCATATCCTGGTGTAGCGCCCACAATTAACACCAGGTGTGAATGAATGCATAATGATATTAATATCATATGATTTATACATTAATTTTTTAATCAATTTCACCCCGCATCGTGAAGTAATTAAATTGTGTTGGGGACAACGACATCTTGATTTTCCTATATCATAATACTATGCACAAGTTCCTGTTTTATTCCTGGATACTCGTGTTAGTGTGAACATTTACATTGTCCAATGTAATATCTCAATTTTTAATCTTGTAATATAACATGACATTTTCTACAAAATGAATTTTAGCATATTAGTACCTTTGAAATGATTACCGGTTTAGATATTTTCAATAATATCTTAAATCATTTAATATCCCATACTATTTTATCGGATTCGAGGAACCCGTTGAACTAGAATCACAATAATCTATCACTTGAGTATTCTAGTGGAAAGGATCATGAAACCACCCATCATATTGTGCAATCTATAGCTATGCCACTACATGGAGGGTTCTATGTGGGCTCTTGCCTGGGTGACTGCTTTAACTTGAAGCTCCTTGATCTGTTGTGTGAAGTCCCATCTTCATAAAATCAAAACTTGATTTACTCAATGCCAGCCTCTAGAATTTTAAAAATCTAGTTATGGCTATTTTTGACAGAAATTTTAGTCTAGTCAACCCATCACTCTTATAAGACTACCCAATAGTAAAAGGCGCCCTCAGCTGTGACTAGCACCCCAAACACATGGTATTATTAAAATTTAAATTAATAATGCCCTTTTATACATAATATATATTTTAGGGTTTTACTATTTTTTATGCTATAGAAGGAAATAATTTTATATTTTTATAAGCACGTACTGTGTGATCGCACTAACAAATAACCGTGAAATAAATATAAATTTCATCATGTCATATGATCATTATATCTTTATTTCTTTTTATTATTATATTATGTGATCATAAAAAAAACTACACATTCAGAAAAATAATAAAACATGCAAAAAACAAAATGAATAGATGATAATGTGCCGGTACTATTGGCTAATCAATTGAGTGAATAATAGACCAACCAAAACCCTAGGGGTAAGTGAATTTAGTCACGTGCGTTGTAACATGAATTGCAGTGCATGGACCTCTAATGAATTCAACTCTTGTCTGGTGTGTTTCCGTCATATTTCGTGAAGTCTTTCATACATCGTCTTTTCATTATACAATAGTACTCAAATGCAGGTGAGGGGGTATTCGGGTTTAAACATACAACTTTGAGAAAGGGTGCGTATGACCTTAAACATATAATGACACTTCAGAAAACTTAAATATGACCTCTAATTTAATTAAACAAATTATTAAAAACCAACATGTAAAAATTAAACAATTAAATAAATAATTAAATGAATAAACAACCACCATACATGCATTGGTCAGACTCCAGCTCATGATCTCCCATATACGCATTAAACTCGTATATATTAAATTTATGAAGAATGAAATTCAACATGCGTTAAATAAATTTGAGGGAAGTAAATTGAATTAAAAAACATCACTCTGGTTTTTTTATTAAATTTATGTAGTTTGGTCCCTATTAATTAATTCAATTTTCAATGTAAAAATTATATAAATAAAATTATTTAATTATCAAAAAATTAAATTAAATTAGCTACATTAAATTTTAATAATAAAAATATAATACTTAATTAATTTAATTATCAACAGAATTTAAATTAATAATTTTAATTAATATTTATTAAATTGAAACACCTAGGCCCATAAAACATTGGGTAGTGCCTGTAAGGGTCGGCATGAAATTGCACAGGCCTATGTAGGGTGGTACCACCTTATGCAGGGGCATTCTGAGCCAAAAATTGGTCCTCCCAAGCATTTTCTAGGCTAGGAAGACCTTCTAATGCCCGTTTTGAGGATGGACTTGTCTAAGGGGAGAAAAAAGTTATTACCTCACCTAATAAGACATTGTACGGACCCAACCTTAATAATTGCATAATATTTATCTAAATGAATAATTCACATTGAGGATCATTTCAGGATTATAGTTTTAGAGAATTAGTTCATAAATATTAAATTTCCTTTAAAAAATTACAAAGTAGAAACTTCTACTCAGTTTCCATTTTTTTCACAAAATAAATACTCTAAAAAAAGATTCATGTGTAATTCCATGTCTAAGATAGACTGACATTTCCTTGATCCCATCCATGACCCTATTTTTCTTTAAGTCCTTTGAAAAACATTTCAAAAACATGGGATGAGAATAAAAGGCTCAGTAAGGGATACACAAAGATGGGAAACTGTTAGTTCTTTTTAAAAAAACAAGTAAACCATGAATTCATTATCATAAGTAATACTTTTAACCTTTATGAATTAGTAAATACTCTTCACTGAATAAAAGATCATTACATACCATTTTGTATCCAAAATATTACTATAAAACCCATATAAAGAACACATAACATAAAAATGTAACTTGGGACATAAACACACATAAATGCGATAACCATATAGTCGACTTCCACACATATCACTAAATGGAATAGCCACACGACCGACTTCCATACCCACTGCATTGGAGGTTATAATATAACCACCCATCCTAGTTTATCACAGCACCACCCATCCTGGTTTATCATGTAACCACCTGTCAAATGTCCATGTACCATCATAACACCTAAAATATTGCAAATATAAAAATTTCACTAATAACATTTCATTTTCAATCACAAGAAGTAATTTCAAGATATTAAAAGAGTCAATCCTTTCAAATAATGAAAAAATTTATAATGTGATACTCTTAAATACACAAAACCATTTTTAAATTATAGACATTAAAGTTAATTATTAACAATAATAAATCATTAAAAAATTTAATACGATATATTATTTAAATAGTTTTAACAAAATGTGATACTCTTGAATACAAATAATGGAGGAATAACATTTAATCTGAACATTATAATATCATGAGAATAAAAGGATTCATGATATAATATGACAATGGATGGTATATACACCATATATTAGTGAATTGTTACATAACAACAATGAAGTCTCAATGGAAATGTAAATTTAGATGAAATCATGGTATCCATAAATTAAGGATAAATCAACCAAATAATTAACTTTAAAAATTATAAATACACCCAATATAAGTGGATATTAAGTGAAAAACAATTATAGGTCCTTCAGACATATTAATAGGATGACATATTAAAATAGTACAAGTTTATCACAAAGAATTGAAATTGGGTTAAGAAGTTCTCTTGAAAAAATTTGAATGTCTAACGATGTCACATTAAAATTCAGAAAATGAGTTGATGAGATAAAAAGAATATCTCATCATTTGTACATAAGTTTTACATCAATAATTATATATAATAACATATCCCAACAAAATAATATGTAAATTAAAAGACATAACAAAAAGAAGTCTTTGAAAAAGAGGAGGGTGAAAGGTTCCCTTACAGATTTGGTAACATATAAAAGATACACCACAAGAAACAAGGATCATTCAATGAATATGTAAATACCTGAAAATTATTATATATAACACAATTAATACAATAATGGATATTACATACACCACACAAAAAGAAATAGTATCCAATATAGCCTAAATCTCATAGGAATAAAAAATGAGATGAAAAACTCTTACTTCAATGTAATCAAATCGAGTCATATGACCAAAAGTTAATAACCACAAAATGAATCACAGAATACCATGAATATAAAGATAATCATGATACTATATATCAAGGTCATTACACATTACACCACATGAAATAAATAAGTGGTAAACACTCAAAATATCACCAAATTAAAAGTGAGATAAGAAATCCCCTTACCTCGTTGTCCGACTTGACCCATTCGTTCTTTAATCTCCTAAATAATGAACTAAAGTTAATTTATACTTTCTTAAGAACATTTTTCAAGTATATTATTCCGTTTATATCATTTATTACCATGTTATAAACATTATGTAATCATTTAAGTTAATAACATCAGTTTTGTGGATATTTGGTACTTGAGTCAAAAATGAACACCTTGTACTTACAAGTTGTCCAATTGTCAATAGTACATTATATCCAAAATGATATTAATATTTAGATATCAGATATATAATATATATCCAATATATTTATATATATGTATATATATATTTATAAAATTACATATCATTTGGAGGAATGAAATGAAATGCATCATTCATTGAGACGGTAAGTCATACGTACACATGAACGCTACTTACATTTCTATTTCTTATTTTAATGGAATTAAAACATAATGATACATAGGTATATTATAATTCCAGTATAATATCTTATATAATATCATTAACTCTATCCTTTATACATCCCACATAAGGCATTAATGTGTCATATCACTTTGAGGGGGCGGTAGTCCGCACATCCTCAAATGAAATTATCGTGATTACCCACAATTCAAACCATAAAGGTATGATATAAATGGAAAAACCGGAATCATAAATAAGAATAAATATAATATATATCATATATAAATATAGTTCCATCATAATGGCCACCATGAGTGGTGGTAGGAGGTAATTGAAGAATCATCATTTCGTGAGGTGTTAGTTTTACATCCACAGAAAACATTATGTTCTTCACCCATTAGATGGATGTGTGTGTAAGTGTAGTTAGAATAATTCTCATAAAAACATCCTAGTATATTTAGGATACTGGTGTTGTTAGAAAATAAAGGAATAAAAAGAATTTAAGGGGTTTTATAGGTAAAATAAAACAAAATAAAACAAAATAATTTTGGAGAAACTGTTACCTTTAATTTGGGTAACTTCTATTGGTTTGAACCAAAAGGACTTATTAAAGTGCCATATGCCTATGGTAAGGATTATAGGTGGAATATAGGTTTTTAGGGAGCTTAATTGTGCAGAGTTTGGAAGATCCAAAAGGCTTGGTTGGTGTGAGGAATTGGATAGAAATGGTCTCCTTTTATAAGGCGGTGGAGGGGCTCTTTAGGAAAGTGTGAAAATATTATTTTATTATATAACGATATTCTGTTTCTAAAAGACCAAAAATCATTAAAGTAGAAGATAAGATGACTCAAGGTCTAAATAAAATAATTCAATAATAATTGGAAAGGTTTTGGATATTATTTTAATATTTATAATCGTATTTATTTAAATCATTTATTAAAGAGGTAAATACTGCATCATTATTATGTAATATGCAATTTAATTTATTTGATGTCTAAAAATTAGAATAAAAATATCATTATATCTTAAATATTTTTATATTTACAAATAATATTTATAGTCAAAAGGATGACTTATATAACACCATATAAAAATTAATTTACTAAAATATTTTTGTTTATGTCATTTTGGCCTTTACTTTCAATTAATTAATCTAAAGTATCATTATCATTAATAAGTGGCTCCATGGGGTCCCATATTCGACCCAAGGATGAACATGGTCATAAATTACTCATCCAATAAGGATAGGATAAGTGTTAATGTAATTTTTAATTATTATAATATTCTTTTAACCTTGAATTATCCTATTAACCTTTAACTATGGTAAATAAATGTCCAATGTTACTACGCACCAAAAATTATTTTCATATTATTCAACCACATTTTACTTACTAACAACAACCATATATATTGTATTTTAGAAATTAAATTCACAAAAGTGGTAAAATTTCATTTAAATGAAATTTTAGTTTCTTTAACCATTACCAAGTGGTTTCGCTATTCATCAAAATTGAAGTTTTTCAAAAAAATACAAAAAAACCAGCCTAAGAGATATTTTATATTAAGAATTAAAAAATTATTTCTATTTTACCAAATTATAAAAATATATGTTGCATTAATTTTTTTAAAATTAATTCATGTTTTTAAAACAAATAGAGTGTTTTAAGAAACAATAACTATCAAAAGATTGACATTTGTTTATGTCCAAATTCCAAGTGAAATTAATTTCAATAACCATCATTGGATTTATTGTTAAAAATATATTCTAATTAAACATTAAAACCAATTAAAAAGATAATCTAACCATATAAATAAATTATATTAATACTCAGTTTTGGATTAAAATACAATACATCTCACTATTCATTAAAAAATGAACTTTATCAGAAAAATAACAAAAATTTACACAAAATAAATTTTGATTTCCCCATTCTAAAGAAGGATTTTTTTGTCAAATAAAATGTATTAAAGATACCAAAACTATATTTAAAGAGGGTTTTGTATTATAAGGTGGGAAATCGACCGTTTAATGTAAATTATGCTGAAAATTAAATTTATTCACATTTTAAGCCACTAACATTTATTGGATAAATGTAAATACAATTAAAAAACATGTATAATCATATTTTAGTTAGTTTCGTTTATTATCAACAATACAATGACTAGGAGTTAAATACCATTTCAAATAATAATATTATTTTATTAGTGTGCAATATAAGATTTCAAAGAAACCTGTTGTTGTGTATTAGGGACTCTATCAAACATAGAAACCCCTTTAAATTAAAAATAATATTTAATTAAAAAAATTTAATTTATATGAAATTTGTCTTATTCATTATTTACATGGGATTTTACATCCATCCCCCATTTTGAGAATTGTGTCATTGTAATTTTAAAACTAGGCTTGGAAACATCATTAAAAGTCCTACATCAGAAAAGAGTCAGCAGAACAATCACTTTAGAAGAATGAAAGAGCAGTACAAAGGTCACCTGAGATAACCCATACTAGGATTCCATTTAGGAAAACATGTATATGGAAGAAAGGAAAAATGGTCAAGTTCTGATGGAGAGTGATAGAAAACATTATTAGGAGAAATTTAACCACTATAAAATGATAAACATGTGATGGGGTAAACGGTCATTGATTCCCTAGTAGTAAAATTTAACAGACAAAGTTTTTGTTTTATGTTACTTTTCATATTGTTGAGAAATTTATTTTTGAGCTTAACTAAAAATATAAGGAAATATACATAGTTTTCATGTAGACATTCATCCTTTAATAAGTTTCTACCACAATAACGTCTTTTCTCCCAATGATGAGTATTCAAACTGACTTGGTCACATCAGTATTCACAAGAATCAACTTCTAGAGAATCACATAATCCACAAAGAAAACTATATATTTCCCCTGTCATTAGACATTAAACAAAACCAAAATATGTTTAGTACGAGATCATATAATCCCCAAAAAGTATAATCCTTTATAAAAATAAATACTACTCATAATTTCCAAAATTCAATATAATGTACTGAAATTTCAATAAACACAATTCAATATACCATTGTCCTTAAAATTATTCAAAATAACCCAAACTAAGATTGTAACCCAAAACTTAGAATGATTTAGTCACATAGTTTTCCACTGTAAATCAAAACATTTATCTCCAAATAAAAATCAACTACTGTTAAAGTCTCACACAAAAGTGTAATTTACCAAATCACATATTCTCTATGATTAGAAAATCATTTCCATAAAAACCAAAATCACCTTATGTCCATAATAAAAACATAGATTCTCCCAAAATAAAATTCCATAATTAATCATCAAAAGAAAAGATAATTATTCCTTGAATAACATTTTCATATATCAATCTTCAGGGTTACACATAATATAAAAAGACTTCCAATATCATCCCATCATCAAAAGAGTCTAAATAATTTTATGTATTTCATCATCTTAAAATCGGCCACAACACTTGAATCCCTTATACATTGACTTCTTATTCATTCAATGTTAATCAGGATCCATTAACCATTGCATTACAGCTTATTCTAAAATACTTCTTTCATATAACAAAATCATGAATAATTTCCTAAGATTCAATAATGTCAAACCAAATATTAAGAAATAATCCATACCTTTCATTGGTCATTGTCAGTTTCTTCATCCTCAATTGGAATTACATTAGGTATTAGTAAAAATATATTTTTACGTTCCTGGTGATACAATTCTCGAAACATCTTCGTAGGAAATATGTCTGTATAATGACCATACACACCACATCTAAAACATATAATTGATCCCTCAGAAATAACTTCTTTCCCTTTCCCTGAGTCTATTGGATTCTTCCTTTTTCCAGGATAGGTTCTTTCTTTATAAACTTCATTCCAAAATCTATTGAATCTTCCCAGCCCATTGAAGCATTTTACTAGGTGTTTCATTCCACATCCATGACACATAGGTTTTTGAACATACTTATGTTTATGATTATTACCTGAACATCTGAAGGGATTTGTTTCTCGAATATACGATGCCTTATAAAAATCACCAAGGGTCAGGTTTTTAATCATGACTCCAGGTAGTTGGTTGTGAGTAACCACAAGAGTTCCCATTACAGCTCCCATTTCATTCAGTTGCTCATTTAGAAAAACGTCACAGGTTTCTTCACATCCACTGCCACTTTGTTTCCTGCTAGATCTAGCCATTTACTAAAACCAAAAATCACAGTGTGAGTATATCAGTAAAATCATCATATACTATCTTAAGAGGAGGGTAAAAACTAAGATATACTTATTCATGTTATCATAAACTAATTGACTTTATCTAAAATAACTTTTATATTTCTAAAATCCTGACCATTATGGTAATGTCACCTATGCTGAAAGAAAACCCTAACCTCTAAATTTATCTAAACTGACCATTGATACACAATGTAAGGACCCGACCGTAAACATTGAATAATCATGAATTAAAAGAATAATTCACATTGGAGATCTTTTTAGGATTAGAGTTTTAGAGAATTTTTTTATAACTATTACATTTCTTTTCATAAATTACAATGTAGAAAATTCTACTCAGTTTCCATTTTTTTCACAAAACAAAAACTCTAAAAAATGATTCATGTCTAATTTTGTGTTTAAGATAGCATGAATTTTCCTTGATTCCATCCTTGACCCTATTCTTCATTAAGTCCTGTGAAAAACATTTCAAAACATGGGATGAGCATAAAAGGGTCAGTAAGGGATACATAAAGAAGGAAAACTATTTGTTATTTTTAAAACAACATGTAAACAATGAATACCTTATCAAAAGTAATACTTCTCACCATTATGACGTAGTAAATATTCTTTACTGAATAAAAGATCATTATATACCCTTTTGTAACCAAAAGATTACCATAAAACCCATATACGTAACACATAACATATAAAGGTAACTTGGGACATACACGTACTTAAATGAAATAACCATATGGTCTACTTCCAACCATATCTCTAAATTTAATAGCCATATGGCCGACATCCATACCCAATGAATTGGAGGTTATAACATAACCTCCCATCCGGGTTTATCACGGCACCACCCGTCAAATGGTTTATCACCTAAACACCCATCAAATGGATAAGTACCATCATAAAAAATAAAATATTGAAAATATAAACATTTCCCAAATAACATTTCTTTTTCAATAATAAGAAGTAATTTCAAGATATTGAAATAGTCAATCCTTATTTAAAACCCATTTAAAAATAGATTTTTGAATCAAAGTGTCACATACCACTTTGAATATTTTAATGAAATTATAATTTTAAATATTAATGCCCATATAAATAAATACTCAAAACCATTATTAAAACATGGACATTAGAGATAATTATTTGAATTATAAATCTTTAAAACATTTAAACGATATTTTAGTTAAAGAGTTTTTAACAAAATGAGATACTCTTGAATACAAATAAATTAGGAATAACATTTAATATGAACATTATAATATCATAAGAATAAAGGGATTCATGATATAATATGACAAAGGATGTTATATATACTATATAAGAGTGAATTTGTTTATAACAACAATTAATTCTCAATGGAAATGTAAATTGAGATGAAATCCCTTATAAAGACGGTATCCTTAAATTAGGGATAAATCAGTCACATAATTATGTGTGAAACATAAAAATACACTAGTATAAGTGGATATTAAGTAAAAAACAATTATAGGTCATTCACACATATTCATATGATGACATATTCAATAAGTACATGTTTAACCCAAAGAAGTGAAATTGTGTTAAGAGGATCCATTACAAAAATTTGAAAGCCTAACGACCTCTCATTAAAATTAAGAAAATGTGTTGATGATATAAAAAGGGTATCTCATCACTTGGACATATAATTTACATGAATAAGGATATATAAGAACTTATCCCTATAGAATATGTTGTAAATTAATTGACATAACAAAAATAAGACTTTTAAAAAAAGGTGGGTGAATGGTTCCCTTACAAATTGGGTTACCTATGATAGATACACTACATGAAAGAAGGATCATTCAATGAAGATGTAAATACCCAAAAAATATTTTTTATTACAAAATAAATACAATCATGGATAGTACATATACCAGAAAAATGAAAATAGTGGCCAATATATAATGAATCTCACAGTAATAAAATGTGAGATGAAAAACCCATACTTCATTGTAATCAAATCAAGTCATATGACAAAAAGTTAATAACCAAAAAAATCATCATAAAATACCCTGAATATAAATATAATCATGATAATATATATCAATGGTAGTACAAATTACACCACATGCAATAAATAAGTGGCGAACAATGGAAATCTCACAGAATTAAAAGTGAGATAAGAAATCCCCATACCTTATTGTCTGACGTGACCTATTGGTTCTTTAATCTCATGAATTATAAACTAAAGAAAATTTATACTTTCTTAAGAAACTTTTTCAAATTTATTATTAATTTTATATCAATTATTACCATGTCATAAACATTATGTAATCATTTATGATAATAATGTCCGTTTTGTCGTTATTTGGTACCTGAGTAAAAAATGAACAAATTATATTTACAAGTTGTCCATATTGTCAATAGTCCATTATATCCAGAATGATATTCATATTTAGATACCATATATATCTTATATATCCAGTATACATATAAATATTTATAACAATACATATCATTAGTAGGTAAGAAATGAAATGCACCCTTCAGGGAGACAATAATTCGTACATACGCATAAACGCTACTTTCATATGTATTTATTATTTTAATGGAATTAAAACATAATTATACATATTTATATTATAATTCCAGTATAATATCATATAAAATATCATTAACTCTATCATTGATACATCCCACATAAGGAATTAACGAGTCATATCACTTTCAGGGGGCGGTAGTCCGCACTTCCTCAAATGAAATTACTGCATTTACCAATAATGGAAACCATAAAGGTGTGATATAAATGGAAAATAAAAAACCATAAAGAATACATAAACATAATATATATCATATATAAATACAGTTCCATCATAATGGATACCATGAGAGGCGGTATGAGGTAATTGAACAATCATCGTTTTGTGAAATGTTAGTTTTCCATCCAGAGAAACATTACGTTCTTCACCCATTATATGGAGGTGTGTCTAAGTGTAGTTTAAATACTACTCATAAAAAGATCCTAATATATTTATGATACTCTTTTGTTATAAAATAACGGAATAAAAATAATTTACGGGGTTGGAGATGTAAAATAATAAAAATAAAACAAAAGAATTTAAGAGAAATTGTTAGCATTAATTTGGGTAACTTCGTTTGGTTTGAACCAAAATTACTTTTTGAAGTCTTTTCTACCTATGTTAAGGATTCTAGGATTAATATTGGTATGTAGGGAGATTAATTGGGTAGTGGTTGGACGATCCAAAAGGCTTTGGAGGTGTGAGGAATTGTTTAGAAATGGTCTCCTTTTATAAGGGGAGGAGGGGTTATTTTGAAAAGTGTAAAAGTATTATTTTATTATATAATGATATTCAGTTTGTAAATGTCAAAAAATCATTAAAGTACATGAAAAAATTACTAGTGGTCGGAATAAAATCATTAAATATTAATTTGACTGGTGTTGGATATTATTTCAATATTTATAATCTTATTTATTTAAATCATTTATTAAAGAGGTAAATATTGCATCATTATTGTGTCATATATAATTTAATTTATTTGATGTCTAAAAATTCTAATAAAAATATCATATATTAAATCTATTTAGAATTTATAATAATATTAATAGTCAAAAGGATGACTTATATAAAACCATATAAAATCTAATTTACTAATTGTTTTTTGGTTTTTGACATTTTGGCCTTTACTTTAAATTAATTAATCTAATGTTTTATTATCATTCATATGTGGCTCCAGGGGGTCCCAAAATTTCCCCAAGGAGGCCCATAGTATTCCAGTATTCATCCAATAAGGTTAGGACAAGTTTTAAGGTAATTTTGAATTTTTATAAATTTTTTTTACCTTAAATTTCTATATTAACCTTTAACCATGGTAAATAAAAGTAAAAAGTTAATATTCCCCAAAAATTATCTTTTTAATATTGAACAAAATTTTACTTACTAATAAAAACCATGTATATTGTATTTTCAAAATATAATTCACAGAAATGGTAAAATTTCATTTAAATGAAAATTCAGTTTTTTTAACTACTACTGAGTGGTTTCACTATTCATCAAAAATTGATGTTTTTCAGAAAAATACCAAAAATTCTGACTAAGCTATATTTGATATTCCAAATTCCAAAATTATTTCTATTTTACCAAATTTTAAACATAGAGGTTTCATTAATTAATTTAAAATTAATCCCCTCTGTGAAATTAAATAGCGGGTTTTTAAGAAACAATAAATATTAAAAGATTGACACTTGTTTATGTCAAAATTCAAAGTGAAATTAATTCCAATGACCAACATTGGATTAAATGGTAAAAATATATTCTAATTACATTTTAAGCCCAATTAAAATGATAATCTAACCATATATATAAATTATATTAAAACGTAGTTATGAATTAAAATATAATATTTTTCACTATTCAGTAAAAAATGAACTTTATCAGAAAAATACCAAATATTTACACAAAGTAAATTTTGATATCCCCATTATAAAAAATGATTTTTTGGTCAAATATATTTTACTAACGTGACAAAAACTAGATTTAAATATGGTTCACCATTAAAAGATTGTAAATCGACCTTTTATTGTAAATTATGTTTAAAATTAGATTCATTCACATTTTAATCCTAGGAATTTTATTGGATAAGTGTAAATAAATTTAATGAACATGTATAATCATATTTTAGTTAGTTTTGTTCATTCCCGCTAATACAATGTCTAGTAGTTAACTACCATTTAGAATAATAATATTATATTATTAGTGTGCAACGTAAGATTTCAAATAAACACATTGTTGCGTATTGGGTACGCTATCGAACATCAACACACATTTAAAGTAAAATTAATATTTAATTCACAAATAATAATAAATATTAAATATTCCTTATTATTTATTTACCTGGGATGTTACAGAAATAACAACCAATCTGTGCACAGGCTTGGAGGTGGCTCGTACGGGCTATGTGAGGCGGCTAATGCAGGACACAACTCTCCGGACGCGACATGTAGTGTGGCCATTGTGGTCCGATAGTGGAGGAGGAAAAGTGTGGTTGGGTGACGCGCCGATTCTACAACTGTAGAGGGCGGTAGTTGGATGGGTAGGGTGTCGGCGGTTGGTTCGGCAGGTCGCATGGTACTTGGTATGCCACTGCAGGAAGAGATGGAGGATGAAGAGGTGGAGGGTTGGTCAGCCACGACGAGGTGTGGTGGCTGGTGGTGCAAATAACTGGGTCGCCATACAAGTGTTCGGCAGGATTAGGTGGCACGTCTGGGCAAAGGAGGCTGCAAGGGGTTCCTCAAACCATCCGAGGAGGTGGTCGGGCCTCATTCGAGCATAGAACTGAAGGCGGCTTTGGTTCCTCAAGCTATACAAGGGGTGGCCCCATGGTGTGGCTGACGACGGCCTGCGCTAGGGGAGGTAGGTTAATGGTTTTCCGGTGGGTTTACATGGGTTGCCATATGGTTCTCTACATATGGTGTGCGGCCTAGAACATGGGACGGTGGGGAGAGTTGGCTGGGGGGGGGGGGGTGTGGCCAAGGTCAAGGCTAGTTGTCGGCACGAGGTACCCTGCATGGTGTGGCATGCCTCTGTGGGGAAGGAGAAGGTGGGGCTCAACACCTCTAATCACCCAATGTTATTTTTCTTGAACTTTACTTGAAGGTCACCCCCACTCCATTTTTTTCTGATTTTTCTTTGGCTTGAATTGTAGGTCGTTCTATTCTATCTTATTTTTAAAGGCATATTTTTAGGTCTCCCCATCCCTTTTAAATTTTTTCCAAAAAGATAAATATTATCCTTTGGAAAAATAACGATATTATTATGATAAATAAAAACAATTAATTTTATTATTATTATTATAATTTAAATTAATTTTATGAAATTAATATCAAATGAAATTGATTTTTATGATTAGTGTTTCTCCCATAGGATTTCTAGTCAAAATATGATACTCCAGCGAAATTAAACATCAATTATGAATTCAAAATATCAGATGGATGTAGACTAGTGATATGATGACTGATTCTGATTCTGTCTATGACGTTGTTACCGTATCGATGCTCAACTTATATTTTAATACTAATATAAATATTTCATTTGAATTAAAATCATCACGCTTCCTTCTGATACGACATGTTTGAACCAGACGTGTAGAGGAAGTCCCAAATATATTGGATTTTAAAAAAATTTACCCTGATGATCGACATAAACCTTTCTATGTTAGTGAAGAGAAGCTTAGTCATGCTGAGGACCACACATGATGGGTTATATGCACAAAAATAAACTGTAAAAATAATTGTGTTAATCCAAATCCACAGACAACTTCTAATAGTTATTGTAGATCACTGCTCTAGGAATCCAAAATCAAATTCTTCTAGATAGTCCACACATGCTTCAAGGAAGCCAAGAGAGCACCGTTCATCATAATCCAGGTGCTAGTGTGGAATTGTGACGACACCTTTGACACTCTAATGATCAGTGCATCGCTTCTCTATCGATGCCTGATAGAGTTCTTGATATGATCTCCTTGGATCTAGAGCATCTCTCTCTACGACATGGGAGAGAGGAGAGGAGAGATAAGTGACCTGAATAGTCATTGGAAATCTCATCTCTTCTTATATTTATAGTTTCAATTAATTACCACAAAATTCCGACCTGACCCCCAAAGAATCAACGCACTACTAATTATATACTATAAATACTTATTAAAGTCATATATTTTATTGTCACTCACTTTTAATATATTAAAATATATTATGGGATAATAGTTGATTAATTAACTCGACTCTTCACTCCGATAAATAATAATTGAACCTTGAAAATATTAATATTCTTCAAATAATATTTTTCATGTATTTAGAAAAAACTCGTAAATACATTTAATAAATAAATTCAATACCCATAATTCTAAACTCAAATATTGTGAATGTATTTATAGCACGGGTCATCGTTTAACCTTGGAAAAATCTCGGAACCCTATGGTGGGGCCAATAATTTCAATAAATCTTATTCAAATGAATAGGGAAAATTCTTGAATACATGTTTGTGTGTGAACCTCTTTGCCCTTATCTCAGTAGTAGTGAATAATATTGACAGAATAGCAGTAGGATCTAGAAACTCATTAAGTCCACTGAAAGGATTAGTATTGTCATAGCAGCCACAACCAATCGTTGGACACGTACTGTGTAATATAATTTCATTATCATTAATATCAATTAAAATGGGACACACTCAGATGTTATCACCCTTTTCATTATTTATTATTTTTTTATTTAACAATACTGATTTAACATCAGCTTCTATTGAAATGGGATTATAATGGTACTGTCATCTATATCAACATGAAATGAGATATATTACATCCATAACCTAGAAGCAAAAAATCATTTCTTGATCATTCATCTGATTCCCTTCCACCAATGATGCACCTAGAACATACTACCTCACCATGATTTCATTTCCCTGGATTTAGTCTTGCATCAAAATAAACAATAAAATTACATACATTGGTAATGATCTGAAGTCATTAGACCATTACACATGATCTTAGATAGAAACATCCAATGACACCAGAAACATGTGGTGTTCTTATTAGCGAGTCAGCCCTCATGATCTCAATACATGATATCACCAATTGTGAACTTCTTGATAATAAGTCTCAATGCTTCGGATCCCCAAGAACCTGATAGTCATACATTTACTTTTTCCAATCAGTTTGAAGTATCTAAACCATAGAACATATATTTATGATTAATTCCATAGTATCTTGAGGTTCTCAATATTTGCTTGGAACTACTATATCCTCTGGATATGAAAATTAATCTATGGACAATACCATTTAAATAATGTGAACAGAAATATATACAATATTATAGTATGTTGTCATCATGTCTAGATAAATTTATAGATGATATGGTAATAAAAAAATGAATAATTGTGTCTATGGAATCCACTATTTCAACGTAAACATCATTCATCCAGCAGCAGCTGCTCCGAAAATAGTTTGTGTGGATGGCTAGAGTCCATGGTAAAACATTTGTAATTGATTCCACAAGTCCAGTTCCTGTTGCAGCCACTTTCTCATCACCTCCTTGAATCATTCCCATACATTCCCTGAAGATTCTACATCAGTTTCAGAATTTTTTTAGAAGTATTTTCGATGTTTTCTAGTCTAGATCGATGGAATGTATTTATCTATGAACATCATGTAATGATCATCACATTTTATAATTGAATCAGGATATTGAATTGTTATCCAGTCCATATCTCGTGATATAAATGAAAATCAGAAGACACATAGTCTAATTACATATTATAAAACTATCTCATCAAAAATGGAATGAATAACTTCAAGGAAGATATATATTCTTTCATGTGGATCATCTTTTTGGAGGCCACTCAATTTCCCCATGTTCATGATCATATGAATGAGTTGAGGTTTGATCTTGAAGGTATGTTATTGGTTGAGGGATTCACAATGTTTGAGTTTTTACCATTGATTTATGGTAATCCAAAATCCATGATGGTCCTCTTTTGATGCATAAGTCGATCTCCAGAAATAATTTGTTAATGGAGAAGAGGGTTTTAAGGTCTGGGTCTCGGTTTATTGTATTTTCCTTCCATTGTATACTATCGGCTTGTAAATACAAATCATTCGATCTCTGGATTGAATACATTGTGTTATTTTATATTAGGTATCTTCTAAATAGTTGTAGGATATTGGTACATGCACTAGACCTTGTGACAGGGATGAAAGGGAGCCATGAATAAATAAATCAATGGTTTTTTGGGAAAGGTTATCCTAGGTCTTTGTTTCTTAAGGCATGTTAGAACATCCATTCTTCCATAACAATGGTGAAAATTTTGATTCATCTTCCCACATTATTGATTTCAATGCGGGTTGTAGTTAGATTAGAATTTTTTATTTCCAAAACCATTCATACTAATCATGAATTGTATAGTGATAGTTCAAGGTCAATCTCATAGGGAGGAAGCTATATCATGAAATTCAACAGCATAAAGACCCTTTGTGGAAGTTTTTCTTTCATGCTTTCTTATTTTTGGGATGTACTAGATTTATTACGGTTTATTCAAGAAATATAGAGACAATAATGATCAATTACGAATATCTCAAAAAAATATGATCATAATTGTAATAATGGAAGCATCCTAAGGATTATGATACAATACAAGTGGTAGTCTCTAGATGGATTTGGTCTAGTCCCCTAGTTCTACTGAGGATGTGACTATTCCATGATCGAGATATAGTTACATCATAGATGCATTAGGCTTATATTATATAGATGAATGTATATCAGGCTAGAGTTCATAGCCTAATCTACTCCAACTAGTATATGGTCCTTCAATTATGGATCATGGGGAGGGAAAATTAAAATAAATTTTATATAAATTTATTATTTAGCACGATTACAAATCATTATTATTACCTAGTTTAGAATTTATGAATTATTAAATGAAAAGATATACCTACTCTCATACCCTAACCCTTGGTGGTTTAGCCACTCATGGAAGGATGTTATGCAATTTGTTAAAAAAATGAAACCATGCCTTGCATTTTTAGAATAATGAAAATACAATTTTATTCAATTATTCTCTGATTGAAATATATAATTGGGATGATCATGGAATGGGGATCAAAATGATCTAAATACTAACATAAAAAAATCTTACTTTTGATAAAAATGTGAATGTATCCAACCAGAATTTATGTATTAATGATTAAAAGTGAAGTGAAAAGGAAATTTAAGGTGATGATAAGCACCAAATCCATTACTCTAGTATTGAAATAAAATAATGTAACAATGATGAAACACTTGATTGAGATAGATTAAGATGATGGAAAATTGAAATAGACCAATATAATAGTGAAATTATGATCTAGGATCCTTTAAAACCCAATTCATGGTAGCAGTTTATAAAGGAAAAATAAATAATAAAATGTAATGTAATACACTTTAGGTAATGTCAATCCATGTAATTTTTTTCGGATTTTGAATTTGGTGTGTATCTTGTGCATATCACATCTAAAATCTATGGATTGAATGATTTCACATCATGTACTAATGAGTCATTATGTGTACTGTCTTTCCAGCTATAATTTAGGAGAATATTTCACAATCAATGAGGGTTACTTAGGCCACATCACATATATTCAATTCATGATTTCTAATTGATTCTTTTTGTTCTTTCATCACAACATGGTTCGCGACATGGATCATGACATGTTGGATGTTGTGAAATCTAACTACACAATGTGTAATGATACTACATGACCTTTATTATGTGAATTATAAACATTTTCTGAATTTATTCCTTTTAAACCTTATGAATAATCATTCCTATAAAATTAATCACATTCCATGTGCATTCTCAAAAAATATATAAAATATCCATATAAAGGGACAAAATTATATATGAATTTATATTCTGAATTGGTATAGGTATATTATAAACATGACTATACAAGAATATATATATTACCTCATATATATATATATATATATGAAATTATATTATTTCATACCATGATTCCATTGTATAAGTGAAAAGAGTGAGCCATGTGGCTGTCTTAAAAAAATACAGTCTTTATTTCATTACACAATTCAAGAGACAATCATGATAATATTAAAATCCCACTCTGTACTGTGTATTTATGAAATTATTGTTTATTATCATTTCAAATCAATTTTTTATTCCAACACCAAAATATGATGATAACTATTTTTCATCTACAAATAGATCATCTTCCTTTGAATTTCCATGGTGGTTGAATATTGATAGTCCGAGGATTTTAGGATTAATAAATTATTAAATAATTTAATATGGTTAAATTACTATTATAATAGATATATAATTATTCAAATTCATGAAATTTTGTATATTTGAATATTTAAATTTTCTCAAATGATTTATCATAATAATTTAATTGGGTTTTTTTTAGATAGAAATATTTATCGGCACAGCTATACGAAATTCGAACCCTTGTGTCAATATAGATTTCTATAATATGATATTTATTACATATTAAAACATTATTTATCAATGAAATGAGAGTGAAATGATTTCATTCTTTTCCAATGTATATTTATTCAATGAACTTAATAAAAACAATGTTTATAAGAATGAATAATTTTCATCAAATAATAATAGGAGAAGGGTGAGATAATATATTATCATCCACTAGTCATTATTCATTATTCAAAAGATATAAAAGTTACCCAACCTTAGGTATCTATATATCTTAATGTATAAAGAGGTTATTCTTAAGCCAAATTTATTTTTGATCATAGTGGATGTTCATCAGATCCATTATATCTTGGAGTGACATGAATCATTATCAAATTATATGTAATAAAATCATATATACTAAATATTATATTCATAAACATTTTATAGTTTGGATCTAGAGCCTATTATTATAAAATAATATCTTATATTATAATTTTGGGGGGCCATGTGTATGGTAATAAGAATATATTCATTTTTGAGTTCCATCTTGATAACAAATTTGATGTTTTGTGTGAGTGGTATCACAAAAACCTAATATTAGGGATGAATTCACCCTTCAAAGTTGTCATAATCATTATAATTTCATTTATTCCAATATAATTTATTATTATTTCCTAAAATATATTAATTCATACATATGAGAAAATTTTATTATAATTCCATTTATCGAATATGTTTAATTAAAAATAAGGGGTTTTATTGTTCTTGATCTAAATCCATCAACATAGATTCACCCACCTCTTGTTGATTCCATTATCCTATCTGATCTTATAGATTATAATTATTGAAAAATATTCTCCTCTGATTGAATTCAGATAAATATATAAAATAAATGTATTTAAAAAGATTAGTTCCCCTTTGAATTTTTTAATGCCATTTTTATTTTGAGATACTAGTGAGTTCCTTGTTAGTGATGACTCATAATGGTAATTTACATATATGTTAATCAATAAGATGAAAAGTGATAAAATTAATTTATGCAAGTCCAAATAAATGAATGAAGAGATCCAATATAATATACTAGTTTAAGATAACCATAAAATATTTTATTCTATTATATATTTTGGAATCATTTTCATAAATAAATTCTTTTTTATAAATAATCCCTGTGTTGAAAATTATATTAGAATATATATTATCTTTTTTGAAGCACTATTGAACTCAAATATTGAATGTATGAATTTGATCATAGATTTAAAATATACTAACAGATATATGGAAAATCCATCAACAAGAATGGATTAAACGTTTTGAAATAATAGTGGGTAACAAGAAAATCTTATCAATATTATACATTATAATAACTATCAACAAATGGATTTAATGTTTTCATTAAAGAGTCAAGTGATGAAGTGGTTGTTAATTAATTTACGTATTTAATGATGAAATGGTATAAATTATGTAATTATATATTAATTTATATCTATGTATTTTTGTAGTCTTTTAGGTGGGGGTCACATGGACTATATATGAGTATAATGGTTTGGATAAAGAATTTTAGTAGACTATGATGAAAATTAAAAAATTCTATATGATGTTTCAATAATGATGTTAAAAAATAATAACATTAGGTAAAGGTTCTATAGATTATAAAAACATGAAACTAATATAGTTTTTGTGAGAGAAGAAGATGAGAAGGGGAATTATTAAAGGACTAATTTGTTGAATGATTTAATTTTTATCAAGGATGATCAGTTCGAAATCATATCCAATATAATTCAATAACATTATAATATACAATAAGATATGAATTAAATGAGTGATTATCATGAGAAGCATATTAAAACACTGATTTTTTTTGAATGACGATTTATTTTAATTGAGGTTCAAAAAAGCACATAATGTTTTATCACTTATTCATAGGGAGATATAAATGAATCATAAAATAGTCAAAAATAATATATTTAACAGACAAAGATACAAGGATCTTCCACACAAGATTATAGGGTTATATACTATTCTAAGAAGACTCTATCTAGCAGAAAACATTATTGAGATTAAACAATAATGATTTTCAATAGAGCTAAAAGAAAAATGTACCATACACTGATTTAAATATTATATATTTAAATATTATATATTTAATTATTCAATTGAATATACAATAAAAATTTTATAATAATGTTTATGAGTAAAATTTCAACACATATAAGGGGTTAAATAGGTTTTCATGAAAAATGAGTTGACCAATTAATTCTCAAATAAATTATAAAACACCATAATAATAATAATTCAATTCAACCCATATTACAGAATAGTAGAAGACAATGAGGTATATTGTCCACTTCGGATGTAGTGAGAGTATCAAGATGCATGATACTAGTAGCTGATAATATATATCAACTTACAGAACAAAAAGGAATCTTATTCTGTCATAAACGAAGGACATGAATTGGAAAAGGGATAATAAGAGGGATATTTATTGATTAATGTCAAGTAGATTTGAATGTATTGAAAAAATTTATAAAAGCCCCATCAAATTTCCCATTGTGATGATCCATGTGTCTAGAAAGAATATATGTTTCTTCAATTTTAGTATGAACAAATAACACCAAAAAATAAATATAATTTGAAAATTTATGGTTCTCTTAACTTGGGTTATCTAAAAAAGAAAATGTTAAAAAAATAATTTCATGAATTCTGAAAGGAATACCCCCACCAAAGTGGAATTATTTATTTATTGCTCAATAAGAGGAAACATTTTTTTATTTAAAAAAACAATGCTATTTTTGAAGTAGGATGCATGTAATTAAAAAATTTAATTCCTAATTTGATAAAAATAAGTTGAGTCCATTATGTAAAAGTAATTAGGATGATATTTGGGGAGGATCCAAGAAATATGACCGTGCTTCTAAATAATCAATTATGATTTTACCATAACAAATATAAATGGATTGTAATATGGGAAAGGTGGATTATATTTATAGAATAATGTGGGAAAATAATTACTTATGAAAACATAAAAACTCAATAGATGTATTTAAAAGGTGAAAACTGATGATTCCATAGCTATTTTTCTAATAGGTGCAAACATTTTAGTTATAATTCAATGAATAGATTAATTATACTTTTATACCATGTGTAGATTAAACAATGGATTGATGTATCAAAAAAATATAAATGTTTTATTATGGATGATGTGATCATTAATATTTCACACATTGAGAATTCTATATGATGAGAAGAAACAATACTATATGGGACTGTTATTCAACAAAGAATTAGTGAAATCATCAATAATTCACTAAATTATGTAGTTGAATTATATAATCATAAATATTTAATAGGAAAATATAAAACTTATTCCACTTAGTAATGAGCAGTGGAGTTAAAATTTATTCCCATTCACATTGGGGTCATTTTTTTTCAAACTATTGACTTGGGTACCTAATTGAAGATGAAATCTGATTAACACAAAAAAAATCAATTAAGTATAGTAGTTTGAAATATATTTTCATGGATGTGATTTATTATTTTATATCATTTAATATATTTTATTTATATGATCTAATATGATGATTTTCATATATAGTTTCTCAATGATGGGTAGAGAAGTATAGATTTTTAGAAGAATAGAGATGTTATTATTTACATAAAATAGGAAATTTAAAGAAAATTCATGATGAGATGAAATTTTAAAAGGTATGAATTTATATTATATAATTCTTGGTTTTAATGAATTAATTATAAATTTAATGGGGATTTATTAGTTTCTAACTAAATGTAAAATGAATTTGTTCTAAAAACAATTTCTAACTATTTTCAAAATTTATTATTTGATTTTTTATAAACTATGTTTTCTGTTGAATGGATATATTTAGGATTGAAATTTAATAATATTATATAAATCAATTTTTTTGAATAATATGTATTATCCAAATATAATATAATATACCATGGATTGTGTTTTTATATTTATCATCGCATTCTACTGAATTTTAGGAAACATTGATTCCCATATTATACTCTCTTTCTTTTTACCCAAACCATAGCTCATCTCAATGTATAAAATAATCATAAATAGAAAACTACTTGAGTTGAAATGATAAAACTCCCCATCTAGATTATATATATTTATTGAAAATAATAGGGTTACTACAAATGATGGAAGATGAATATATTGATAAATTTTTTCATGTTTTTAATGGAATAAAATAAAAAGCATGAGTTATTTGTTTTCTTGTGGTTTTTAATATTATTTTTAATGATTAATAATTTAATGTAATGACAATATTTATTTTATAATAAATCATGATAGTATTTAGATATTCCCCTTGGTTGATATATTTCCTTATAATTTTCAACAATTTGGGAGAATGTGATGTCATGATTGATTGGAAATGAAGTGTGCATATATAATTATTTATGTATAAAATAGGACACAACAAAAAAGTAAATGATAATTTAATTGATATAAACAAATTTAGTGATTGATCTACAATTGGATATCCATAAAGATCTAGTTACATTAAAATTTTCTAAATTGTGTCTCGGTGTTTGACAATAATTATAAATAATGACTCTAAAATTATACATTATAATATGTGATTAAATGGTTTAATCCCAAAAAAATTTATTATTTTAGAAATTGTAACATTATTATGTTTCTGATATAATGTGTCCCCAATTGTGAAAATGGACTAACAATTGGGTTTTTTGTTATTTAGATCATTTTTATTCATTCCCTAAAAATTTTTATACAAATCCATAATTTTAAAATACTCTTTAACAATATAAATTAATAGGTATTTATATTATTCAACTGGTCCGGATTGTGAATTGAACAATATAATTTGAAATTTTCACATTCAATCAGAACATCCTAATATTTATGCTATTTGTATAAATTTTAATGACTATAACAAGAATAAAAAAGTTCCACTGTAAATTTAAAAATATTTAAATGTACGATAATGGATATACTAAAAAATTATTAAAATAAATTTTGAGCCCCTGTATTCTAACTCATTTAATGTTATAATTTCATTGAAAACTATATAATTTGAATTCATAAAGACTTATAAAAAAGTAATACATTTTTCAACCCATTATCACCAGGTAGACAATAAATCTATATGTTTTTTAAAAAAATTGGGTACAACCGCGAAAGCGGCACACATGCAAGTAAGAAAATTACATGTAAATCGTAAGCTCGGGGACTTGACCCAGCGACCTGCCCCTCACCCCCCTAAGCCCTTACCACCCCACCATCAACGGTGGGGAAAACAATAATTCTATAATTCTTTGTCCAATAAATTGAATTATAAGGATACATATTTTTATAAGTAAACAATAATGTATTTGGATGTCTATTTTTCAAAAAATCATATTAAAAATATGATGTTATATTTTTAGAGAAATTTATTCACCCATCCCAATTATAGATATTAACATACACATACATTCTAATGTTTTTTGAATTTACCATTATATTTTCTAATTTTTATTTGTAGTATTATTCTAGTTTATAGATACTTATTTCCCCTATTCTTTTCTCATAACTCAATTTCTCTCTTTTTTTCTCCCACTATACTTTATTTTATATATTAAAATGGTGAACAAACATTATTGTTTGATAAAACCAAATCTGTTTGGGATTAAATATATAATACAAATAAATACTAGTATATATTAAATTTTATGAATATATAAGAAGAACAAATAATAATTATTGAGTTTTCACCATGTTTAAACTATTATTGTTTTTCTATGTCTTGAATATCCATATTTCTTACATTGGATATTTAAACCATCTTTACATGTGAATTTGTATGAGATAATGTTGTTATAAAATATGATTCAAAACAATAAAAAATTATATTATTATACTATATATTTTATTAATTTTCATGGATAATGTAATTTCAATCTAAGGGGGAATTCAGTGATAATTTTCATATCAACATTTACTAAAATATTGAGAGATATTTTAGAAAAATTATTGCATAATTTTGAACTCTATACTACTTTTTGAGTTTCTAATAACACCTTTTTTATTATATTCATCCTTGTTCATTTCATAAATTCATAGAAAATTTAAATATAATACTGATTTTCAAAATAATACACAATATTGGTATATTATTTTTATAATATTTATTAGATATAATGTAAAGACTATAGGAAAGTAGTGTTCATATTTTATCTTGGTAATTGATTTTCCCATGGATAAAAATATTATTTGTTATTTTTGAAGTAATATTTTATTTATATGGGTTTAATGAAAATACTCATGTGTATTTTGTATCCCTTATCATGGATTCTAATATCATTCTCTCAATATGATTTGTTATAAAAGTGTACACCTCTTGTTTAAATAAATTCACTGATGGTTTTCATATTTGGATTGTGATGTTTATGACCATTTTTAACTAAATAATAATTTTTTGTCAGGTAAAAATATGTTTGTTATCATTTTTTTGTTAAATATAAGTTTTTTACCAAAATGATGCATGCCGAGATTTTGGATAAGTGAATGTTTGTATTTTCTATCATAAATGTGATATAAAATTAATTTATTGAATTTATTTAAGTATATGATGCGTGAAAAGTGATATTGTGGTTTCCTTTTATGGCTACAAAATGGGGTTTTTGTTTTATAATGTGATGGGTAATTTTTGTACATATTTTTGAAACAGTTTTTGGTATGTTTCTCGTTCAGAATTTTTAAGAACACA
Source organism: Viscum album (assembly GCA_963277665.1). Taxonomy (NCBI): domain Eukaryota; kingdom Viridiplantae; phylum Streptophyta; class Magnoliopsida; order Santalales; family Viscaceae; genus Viscum; species Viscum album. The sequence continues at coordinate 1,498,802,977 of OY728122.1, read as the reverse complement.
GTTGGGTTTTGAATGTGTAACCTAAAATTTTTAGGGGTTTATGTAAATGTGATCTTGATTCCAATGGTTTGTTTAACTCATTTTCTTAATAGAGTAATTTTTTCTTCGGTTAAATTTTGTTTTTTGAAGAATGAATAAAGGCCCATTTTTAATTTTTCATGAAAAAATAGTTTTTTCAAGTGTAGTACATGTTGTATCATTTGGGATAATTTTATTATTCATTATATTGATTTCATAATGGTATTGGGGATGAAAAATATGGTGTTATATGTTATTGGTTGGTGTTTGGCCTTAATTGAAGATTTTTAAAATTATTTTATGTGAAAATTTACATTATATTTCTTGAAATTGATTTATGAAAATTTTAAGTGGTTTATTGACCTCTTAAGTATATGTGAAACTTTGATGAGGGATATTTGGGGTTTATTTGATTTGGAAGTGAAAATTTCATTTGTAAAGTGTATGTGAAAACATATGGAATAGGATTGAGCACGTTGATGGAAACTCAAGTATCTTGGTGGGTGGATGTGTACTAGTTTTTATAGTGATCCAGAGTGGTTTTTTCCTGATTCATGTTGAATTTTTGACGATGAATACACTAACTAATCCATGATGATGATATTGGTGACCACTAGGTTATGGGAATTCTTCCCAATTAGATTCTCATGCACCAGAACATATATCTTTCATCATTACTGTTCATCGAAATATGAGGTCCCAAGGGCCCAAAGCTAGCAAGTTCTTAGGGATTTTCCATTGACTTGTGATCATTAGATATTTTGTACTCATCTTCCACATACGGTGTGTATGTTTTGTAAATTTATAGTAATTTGTGTTTTATTTTAATTTTTACATTATTTAAAGTATCCTTCTTGAAAAAAAATTCGATTTGGAGTAACATCTATTTGACATTTCCAAGTAGCATTTTTTTATGAAAACATGAAATCATTTTATCATCTAATGTTTGAAGCATGGATCAATGATTAAAATAATTACTTTAATATTTTTTATTTAAAAAATGAAATTGATGTTTCTATTATTTTAATGGATGTTTATTGCGAATATAATATCATGATAACCTACTAAGTTTTAATACTCGCGCTGATAGTCTTCTTCTGTTTTAGACCTTGTGTAAGTTTAAACTTGAGTTTGGTCGCCTTGGGTGACATGGGATCATTGTGTTGTATAGTGAAAATAGAGGACACATGGAGTTATTTGTTCATCAGGTCTGGTGGGATTAGGTGTATCATTCAGTTGTACTTTCAGTTTTTTTCAAATAAATGTTTTTAGTTCAATTTTTATATTAATGAGTGCTAGGTTTTCCATTATATTCGTTTTTTCCTTATTGTTTATATTCGGGAAAAATCTTTCCCTTGTTTACTCTATTGATTCCTTAATGATTTTCTCCATCCTGGGAGGATTAGGAAAACCTCTCGGTACATTTCTCATGTTGGCATGGGTGACCAGTTCAGGGTACACTTGGGATTGTTCGTTGCAATTCGTATTCCAATTATACATGTGTTTTTATTAATTTTTCATTTTAATTTCCTAGTCTTGTTCAAATTCACGAGGATGATTATTTAATAAAAATTTCATGCGGGTGAGATACCAATTTAAATATGTCAATATATAATTGATTTATAGTGTTTTAATAATTTATGAATACATTCTAAAAGAATCTTAATAAGATATTCATTAAACATAGATCATCACAATGGGTAGTTCCTGTACTTTTTTGAAGATGAAATATAGAATAATGAATCTCTAGATTGACTATTAGGAGAAAAAAATAACATTATTAAGAAGTCGTATCCTAAATCCAGAATTGAGGACTAGTATGATCCACTCTCTAGATGACAATATATTTCTAATAATTGACATTGTTCTAGATATCATCAGTTGAGAGACAATAATGAGTATATAACCAAAACACCATTGCATACATGGTATCAAAACCTATAATTTATAGTGACATTATTTGGTCTCTGTAATTACCCTATTATATTTATAGATTTAATGAATATGATATTTAATGATTATGTGGATCAATTGCAGTACTCTGTATAATTAATATTATTAATTATTTCTAATGAAATTAAGAGAGAAAAGGTTACTTGAGATATATATGGAATACAATATTAACGAGGATGTTTAATGAAATATTTACCTTGATTGAACTTAATCAAAGATAAAATTTCATTTACTATTTAAATCTTATTAAGAGAGATAATATCTATGGATCCCTCAAAGATATATGCTTTTTGAATACTTTGTGTGTATAATCATTGTGACAACAATTCGTAATTTGTATGGATATTTTCAATACATTGTAAATAATTTCACAGAGACTTCTTATCTAGACTCCAAATTTTCTTTTTAGTGGGAAGTATTCCTTTGGATAATTAAATGTGAGGAAATATTGAATCAAATGAAGAGAATGTTACTATATTAACATATTCTTTTAGTATAATACAATTGATAAAGGCATTTGTTCAGTAGGGAAGTGTTGAAGACATGAATTTGACGTATCATAATAATGTATTTAATAGTTATATCTTATGACACATGAAAATTTAGGGATATTTAGATAAAAAATCTAAATCATTATTTGGAGTCTTCTATTATAATTTATTCAATAATTATTTTGATGTATTTAAATTATAAAGAATGTTTTTCCATATAAAATGATCATAAATGATTAAAATCATATATACACTAAAGGAATTGAATATGAAATTATGAAGATGGTTGTAGTTGACTAATGACCATGTATTGTTTATAAATTATCATTTTAAGAAGGAGAACAAGGTAGAATATGCTACTAGTCCAAAGAATCATTTTTTATTATTAATGATGATGGTTAAAAATGCTCGAGAATGTTTTTATTTTCAAAGGATGCTTTTGAAAATATTCAAGGAAGGATAGAAATTATAAATTTACCAACTGTGTTATCATCCATATTTCCATGTATTGATTACGTATATGAGAAATGAATATGTAGAACTATAGTAGATGGTATGAAATTTCACACAATTCTTCTATGATTTTGATAGACAGATAATGTTAAAGAGGTTTGTATGTGTCCCATAAATACCCCACGTGAAAAAGGGGCCCTTGGATGACTCACATAGATTATTTATCGTTATTCATTTTGGAGGTATGATGATGTATAGATCATTGAAATTGAAATCATTATTGGACAACTTGAAAATACGTATTTTAGATAATGATTTTTGGTGGATGGTATGGTTACAATATAATGATGAGAGACAACAATATAATGGTATATTACAATAATTATCGATACTATAATACATATCGAAAAACATCACCAATAATTTTATCATCACAATCCCAAAAATATCCAAAGGAAAAAATATTATTTTTGGGATTATTGGATCACCCAATGAATTAAAAAAACTACATCACTATCATAGATTATTTATCAAATGACAATTTTGTAAAAAATTTCATTGTCGAAGTGATAAAGATTAAAAGGGTTCCAAATTATATTGTATTTAGTTGGGATCTACTGTTTACCTAATTGTTTTGGTATTGAATTTAGTTGAAATTGGATATTGAAACAAGAAGAAAAATATGCTTCATGTATATTTATTGGCATTTATTGGGAGTTTAAACCTCTGCTGAAAGATGTGGGATGCTTTTTAAATGTGTTGTATATATTGATTACAAAATAATATTGATGGATAATGAATAATAGATAACGAATAACGGAAAATATTATATAATGAATAAATAAAACAGAACTAACACATAAATAGTGAATTAATAAACAATTGATAATAGAAAATAAATAAATATATAATATATAATATTAATAGTTAATAATTAATAGTCAAAAAATAAAAAATAACATATAATAATAAATAATAATAAGGAATCAATAAACAATAATGAATAAATTATAAATAATAAATATTAAATAAAATTTAAATTAGTAGTAATAATTATAGAATAATGAATATGACATTAATAATAAATCAAGAAATTAATAATAATAGATAAATAACTAATATGTATTAAATATTATATATTAAAAGAATTACACAAATATAAAAAATTGATGAATTCTATATTAATAATGAATGTATAATAAATAAGAAATAAATAAATAATAAATAATATTTAAATAAGTTAGAAATAAGATATAATTAAATAATAGAAAATTAATATTTTAAAAACAAAAAAATAAAAAATACATCATCATAGTTTAAAAACCAATAACAAAAAATAAATCAACATAAAATTTTTATGTATCAAATAAATAATAAATATATATATATATAAATAATAAATGCATAAAAAATTACTATTAAATAAATAATAATCAAATAATAAAAAATTAATAATTAATAGATAAAATAAATAGATAAATATTTAATGAACTAATGAATTATAAATAATACATTCATAAAAATTAAGAATGAATAATAAATTAATAACAGATAATAAATGATTAATGAAAAAACAATAAATAATAAAGTACATATTATTTGTAATAAATAAAAATATTATGTAAAAAATTTATAATAAACATTAAATAAATATTAAATAAAAACTGTCAATTAAATAAATAATAAATAATAAATCAATATATATTAAATAAGTAAGAGATTAATAAATAACATATGATTATTTAATAAATTTATATAAAAAGGGTTAAAAGATAAATAATAAATAATAAAAAGAAATAAATATCTATAAATAAATATACATATGACATCATTTACATAAATATGTATAAACAGAAATTTTTGTTAGATAAATATATTTAATGGCATAATAATATATATAAATATATTGATATTTTTTAATATATTTATATATATAAAGAAGTAAATATTAATATCTATTTATATATTTTGATGTAGAAATAAAATATTTGAAAATATTTATATACATGTATATTTATATATATATAAATATATTTATATGTATAAGAAAATATTCAAATACACATATATATACCAAATCTGTGAAATCCATATAAATTACCACAATATTAAATCTAAAGGACTATAGATCAATTTAATAAAATCAGGTATGAAATAAAAATAATATGTGGACACTCTTAAATGAAGTTGAAATTTCATATAATGTTAAAAAATCATGATATCCAAACAATAAACACAGTTTTTGGGGCCTTATGGGACGCTTTTGTTATACCCCATGAAATTAAGTTATATTTCCTTTTAAATAGATCCATTCTTTCTAATAGGTTGTGTAACATTCTGCCCCGAGTCAAATTAAACCATAATATATCATACTCATATAAACAATTAATTAAAATGACTTCAATGAATAGTAATAACAATATTATCAAAAATATTTGCTTTAAACATGTATGAAATAAATTCCTTGTTTGTTTATGAATTATAGATTAATATTAAAATCAATAGAAATAATGATAACTATTATTTTGAAAAATTAATTTTACTAGAGAGATGTTTCATCACATTATGAGAAAATATTATAGAATTACATTTTATGTATTTTAAAATTTCATGTTGAAAAATTGGAAATTAATTGTTACTCAATAATTTCAATATTAAGTTATAGTACCTCTTTTAAAATATTAAGAAATGATAAATTTTACAATGAATTGTGAAAATATCAAATTCTTTATGAAAAATTGAATTTCATTTAATTATATACAAATATAAATCATATATAAGTTTCTAAAGTAAAAATTGGAATCATATATCAAAATATAACGAATTTATGTTATTGGATCACTGTTTTGTAAAATTTATATATTAATATGTCTCGTACATCTGAGGAAATTTCATTGTAAAACTATATTTATGTCCCACTAGAATGTTTTATTTTAAATTAGATTCCTCAAATTATGTGGATTGATTATGGGAAAATTGTTTCCATATTTTTAATCCACATAATTAAAATTATCAAATATAAATATTTTAATTTTGTAAAAAAATTAATTGGTAAGACATTTAAAAATTTATTACCTTGGTTGAAGTGAAAACTAAATTACAAGGGGTTAAACTAAAATAATAATAGTTAAAATTACTTTTATTCTTTTATTATTTAAATTGTCTGACCACATTTTGACAATATTGACTATGTAGTGCTATAATTATCCATTATATATCCATTTTTCATGTAAAAAATGTGGTTACCCCTAATTATTTGAAAAAAAATCCATGTGTGGCGTCTCCCCCACATATAAAAGGCCATCCACTCTCCTCTACTCTTCACACTACCAAATTTGTTGGTTTGGGAAGAATCTCCTCAAATATAATTCTCAATTATCTCCCATAGTCATATAAAAATTAGTTGTATTAGGAAATGATAAAAATAATTATAGATGTATAAACTGAAAGAGGCTCATTGAAGAATATGTAAAATACTTGAACACACATTTAATTTTATTTCATATTCTCTCTCATTAAAATATTATTAAAATATGTTTACATAATATTAAAAATATATAATATTTAATAATGTTTAATTTTGATAATGGAATTAATTATATCTATCCTCATCCATTATATGGAAAATGAAACATCCCATCATGTGTATAGAGGATAACTGCCTCGTGAAATGATATAATTCATTTTTCAAAACAACTATTCGATGCTAGAAATAATAAATTATTTTACAAATTAATATTATATATATTAAATTATAAGGCTTCTATAATTATAATAAAACATATTACTACTTACATTCCATTCTAGTGGGTTATATGATAACGCCGCTCATCCATACGGAGGAGTATAGCCTTATGAAGCGATGCGATTTTCTATTCATATAATCGTTACATGGAAGGTAGTATGTATAAAAATAATGAATATTTAGGAAATTCAATACCTAAAAATACTTCAATATATATAATTTCACATGTAACATATTACCTTATAATATTTTTCAAAACAGAAACAGTGTTCATGCATATGTGTGGACTTCTACATCTACATATTAATGTGAAATGTTTTTCATTTTTTACAAGATGTTATTAATGAAGGATTTGGTTAATATTATATATATATATATATATATATATATAAATTTCACAATAATGTTGAACTAATCTTAGTTTTCTATTCATTCCATCAATCAAGAAATAAAATGGAAATAATGGTGGTTGGTATGTATGACTGACCGTTTCCATGAACGGTGCATTCCATATCCAATTATTATATTTTTTTGGTACCATAAATACATAAAGAATTAATATAAAATTAATTTATATAATTATTTGCATAATGAATATTATGGAACGAATATGAATGTAAAATGATGAAATTTACCAAACCAAAACATATTAGAAAAACAACATAATTATCAGCCAATACAATTATGTTAAAAATGAGTTTTTGAAAAACAATTGATAAAAGAATTTAAGTAAATCATTTATTTTATGTGATATATGAGCATGATTCTATATTATTTGTATTTTAAAAAATAAATTTTTTATATATGGGGTTTAAACACATTCCATGATAGTTAGACCTATGGTATGGTATTATTGCATCAATTTGTCAGGTTTGAGGCATATGTCATGTTATTCCCCAATCACTACGAGGAAATTGGTTTTTACCAACGTATCTATACAAACAGATTAAGAAAACCATGGGTATATATGTGGTAGGAATGTCTATCTCTACGTTTTTAAAGAAAACATAGGCATAACATCCCTCACGTTTTCAATCCCGTCGAGATTATCCATGTGTGACCCTCCCCCAAAAACTCTCCTAGGCCCCATAACACTCTTATCCCTAAATTATTCCTCATGCTAATCCGATGAGTTCCTCTCCCACGAAAAATCTCCTCACTCCTAAAACACTCATCTACCATTGATTATCCTTCATGCTCATCCGGTGAACCCTCTAATCTAAGTCATTCAAACTCATGAGAAAACTCGTACAGTCATCCATGTTTTCAAATGGACTTATCCCCTTCGATGACTGAACAATCAATATTTCGCAACATCAAACACCCATAATAGGAGTGAAATATCTCACCCAAGAAGACTCTATTCTTCCATCAAGTGGGATCACATTTTTTTAATTTAAACTCGGATGGTTATTATTTGGCTTCAACCTGATGCACCTCACATCAATAGGGTTTGATTTATTCCCATATACTCCCATATCATTTCTCCCCAGTGGTGTTTCACACTTCCATATCATAGATGAGATCTGCGACTAACACCCCAATGTCTATCTCCTCTACGTCTCCATATCCTTTTCATATCAGGTTCCAAAACCAATATAAAAATCATGCATATACTTATTTCATTCAATGAATCACTCATTTTGTCTATGATTTTATTTTTCTAATGGTAATATAGAAAAAAAATTGATCTGGAGATTTCACATGTCCATTTTAGTGTTCCTATTTCATAATTGCATTATCCACATGGAAGTGGATCTGCCATTCAAATCCCCACCACTCTATTAAATAATTGCTCCAATGGTGTTTCTATTGCATGACCATCCATCAAATCCCAAAAAAATATTAGATCTTTCCTTTGCATCTCAAAATAATTAATCCATTATCATTTTCATCATATTCTGCAGATAATTTGTACCATTTAAGGTTGGTAGATCGATCAATCATGGAAAATTAGTCCAATCAGTTGACTAATTTGGGGTGGCCCTACATGTATTTCAACAATTCTATTTCATTATATATATATGTGTGAGTGGCTAAATTTCCAGTAAACTCACAGTTCTCCAAATCATTTTCATGGTTTCCTTACGGGTTTCTCCATCCCTGTTGTAATGTTTGCTATGGTCAAACCCTGGTTTAAGGGTCTAACCTAATTTTTGTGTTTTCTTTAGTTTTTAGGATTTAAGGTAGTTTCTTATTGGTTTATTGGCCATCCACCGTCAGAGGAGATACATTCTTGCTAATCGTTCATTTATTCATGGTAAGATTTCTTAATATCCTTACTCTCATGTTCAATTTTTTAATGATAAAATACAGTTTTTATATATTCATCTGAAAAATGAAACATGTTGATAAATATAATCGTTTTTATATAACATTATGACCTAACTCATCCATTTTCAATAACTATTTTTTCTTAATTTGTGAATTTTCAATAAATATTTCAATCATGCCCAAATTATAAAATTTATCTGGAACACATTATAGACAATTAAAATAATGATACATATATTAGGTTTTATATTAGACATGTTTCTTTGTTCTTATACTAGTTGAAATATCTTCACATGGATGATGTAAGTGAAGTGTATAGGGAGTAAAAGATAAATATTGAAGAGGGAAAATAGATGGAGAGTATCCACTGCATGTGGAAATATAGGGAAATAAAAAAGGACCCAAAAATTACTGATTTTTTTTCATAAATGGATATAATTCCCCCAATTAAATCAGTAGTTGGAAATCATATCTATATTAAAAGTGGTCCCCTAGAACAATCCTGATTATCTTTCCTCTATCTCCTATTGGAAAGGGTAGTGGAATAATTCGACTACCAACCTACCAGACTCCCAATAGTATCCTATTTCGTATCTAGAGTATTTTCATGAAACCCCCATAATTGATTTTAACTCCATAATACGCAAAATATCAATTTGTGCCTTTTATACCTATATTTAAACCTCAAAAATATCTATTTAATCATCCCATGAGTTGAAAAATATTTCATCCATAGGTCCAGATTACAATAATTCAAATTTATTCGGATTCCATTTCATTGATTTACATTGTTTTTTCATATTCCATCATTACTCTTTAACACAAGGAATTGTATACTCACAAATATATGAACTCTCATTTTAAAAAAATATTATTACACTTATGCCTGATGAAGATATATTGCATCTTATTTTATATATATCTATCTCTGATCTAAAATATACACCAATCACTTCCCATACATTTCATTCTTCTCCATATATAAATCTATGCAATCAATTACACTTGAAAATCGCTTGCAATCACACCACTATAACTTCCTCTTATGATTCCTTGATAGTCATATGAACTATAGAATTATACTTTTCTTTTCACCTCAAGAAATGATGTTTTAAATATTGATGACATCAATATTTAAGGGCTATCATTTTTGGTGTCTAAAAATCATCCATCCACACAAAACTACAACCAAGAATTTCTTCATTATTAAATTATTTTACATAGTCCCTTGATCAAAACACAGTCTATTTTAGAAAATATCACATAGTATAATGGTTAACTAACACTACTCATGATATTTAACATTCATCAAATTTGGGGGTGTACATGGAATTTTCAATAAAACTGCCATTCATTAGTTAACCATGGAAATGAATTTTTTCTGAAGTCCTTTGAATAACATACAAATCAAATGTCTACTTAAGAACAATATAAAACTCACATTGTTCTATTCTGATATTCAATGAAACACCACATTCCCAAACCTATCAAGCCTATTAACCATTCCACCTGCTACATTCATCATAATATACCAATCATATTATTTATACAATAAAGGCACCGAAGAATTTTTCATCCCCATAATACTTTCTAATATGATCGTAGGTGTAAAAATAGATAAATTAATGGTATTATATTTTCATAAAAGGAATCATAGATAAAAAACTTGGTAAAAAGAAGAAGAATGAAAACAATAAAGAAAGGGACAAGAACATTCTGAGAAGTCTCCCAATTCGAAGGTCGAAGGGTTCCTGCACAATCGTACTATTCAAAATATCCAAAAAAGTACATTTCTCACTATCATAAAACCAACTTCCCCAACCATCAATTATTTACTATCAGCTACCATGAAAACACAAAACTAGAGTAAAAAAGAAAATACTTACCTTATTTAATACTTATTGCCCACAACTATCTACTCACAATATCCTACACAATACACCACTTACATAGCTTCTTACGCAACACCTTCCTATCATTTCCAACCCACATGATAATCTACCTTGTCCCCAATGTGGTGCTGAGATCCAGGAGATGTTCTTTAAAATTTTGTTACATTAGATTCTCTTGGAATTACGCTTAGTATTCTAGCTTCTTCAGGTATAAGATTATCCATCGAGAGACCATGTGTAGTCTGAATGTGAGGAAGGACCCATAGGCTAAATTCAATGATCAAACAAAATCCATCGAAAGACCATATCCTATAACCCAAATTGGGTGGTTCTAAACATGATAATTTTAATCCATCGAGAGGGAATCTAATTTCTTTGGCAGTAAAAATAACATGTCCAAAGAGAACTAAAAGACTAAATGATGGATAATAAAGTTCTTCATTTGGAATTCACTCTTCACTTACTATTACATCCATGAATATATATAATGTGATATATCATCCAACATCAACAAGAACTATACCAGGAATGTGATTCAAGGTAGACCAAACTACAAAAACTGAGTGAGCTGGATATCGCTCCAATAAAAAATTTCACGGATGTCCAAGGTTCACTATCATATTATGGTTCCCCTCAAAGGATATAAGAAGTATCACACCAATGGATAATGTATTTTCAATATTCATGGCACTAATCAGGTTTTCATGTGATAAATGTTCTTGTAAATAGAAGATTGACCAATTCCCTAGACCCTTTCCGCAAGATTGTTACTTCTTTGCTCAAATGAATACGAAATGATCAGGGAACATTCCAACAACAATTAAAAGACTTACACACTCAGTAGCCGAAATCATGCTTTCGAACGAATGATTCTTCCTTGTTGTACATTCATTCAACTGTCTATGCATTGAGAACTCACACTCATAACTGATGACCCTCTGTTCATCACCATTACAATAACTCAATCCCATGTTAGAATCTACGAAACTAATTTGAAAATAATTAGCATGAATTTATCAATCCATGTGTTCATCATATTAACCATAAAATAATCCCATGAGGCAGAGTGATAGGTGGGGAAGCAAGAGAACATGGTAAATTATCGGGTCACTACACATTATATAATAGACCGGGTGAGGGTTTTTATATAAAATCTCACTCTCTTGTAGCTATAAGAAGTTGGAAATTCTTTGGTATCACCATTACCCGAGGAGTTGTTTGATTACTTAGGAAGAGGAACCTATTGGTTTTATTCTTTAGACTTATCACTATTTCCTACTAGGTATATACCAAGATGTCATTTATCATAGATAGAACATATTCATTGCACCATTTACTAAAACAACATTTACATGAAAAATAGTTGATCATAGTGAGGGGGGCAGTCTATAAGTAGACTGAAAAAGTATTAGGATGGGGAATCAACCCTTTAATTTTAATGTATGGTGTCCCTTACTAATCCCATGGTTTAAAGAAGCCAACAATCTATTCATGAATCCACAGTAGGAGGTATAGAGGGAAACCAAATAGGGTGAATAACTTTGATCCCCCATAAGATTTTTAATGGAATATGAAATCCACAAAAGCAATTCTCTCATATACAACCTTGAATAATTTTTTTAATTACGACTATTAAACGATGCCATTTTTTTAATTTTAGTTCGAACAATGGTCATAAATTAGACCCCAACACTAACACATGCTATGATAATGTCATGGGATATTGTGGGTATGGAAGAGTATAATATCACAGTAGAGGTGTCCAAGTAGACAATGGATGTTGGGGAAACCACAATGGTGTTACCAATGTGTACCTCTGATACAATTACATCGATTTAGTTGTCGAGGAGGGGCCTACGACATGGTTTTCTATGAAGTCTATGGTGGTGGATATGATCATATATTATCGACTACAGGTGTATTATGGTACCTAAATTATTATAATGGAATAGGATGAAATAGTGATAGGATTTGAAATGATTGGGGAGAATTTATTACATGCGTCTACCTCTGAAATGTTGTGGGTGATTGTCAATGGGGCTGAGTCTGAGACAAAACCACCAACTTGTGAAACAAAAGATGTCGATTTGATGGATTCCACCTACGTAGTTTCATAAGGTGCATCATAGGATAATTTTTTATGTGTAGTGGTAAGAGATGTGTTATTTAAAAGAGCATATCTTCATGTAATATTTTGTGAACACCATCCCATTAACAATCGATCTAGAAACTTATTGGTGGTATTATACACCTATGACATAAAAATCCTTATATATTTGGAGGATTTTGGGTCATATGATTCTTAGAATAACTATATTATCCATCACTGGCCATGGATAATCATGTGTAAAATCATAACAAGTGTACAGATATGTTAACTTCTCCACAATGTGTGTTCACTCAACCAATTACTGGTCATCTTGGAAACAAGTGGGGTGATATATAGAAACCTACCTATGTTGTAATGGGAATTCATGGTCGAGAGGGAATGTAATGATGGAGCGTGCTCAAAATTTCAAGGAAGAAGCACAATTTTATGGCCTCCATAGAACATCATGAATCTGGAGTCCATATTTCATTCTCAGAAGGGCTTATATTGGAGCATGTAGTTGTCAGTACTACCTTCACTGTTCCTTAAAATATTCCAATGACTTAGTTGTTAGTAGATGAGGCCTAACTGGGAGTGATAAAATCCCTGGTGGTTTGTTTCTAGGATGCGAATAAGGTTTAGTGGAGCCAATCTGAATACATTCTCTCTAAGTCCACTGAGGATAAAAAAATATATGAGATGTATGTTGTTCTTAGGTACTACTATGAAATTTATGGATGAACATGAGAACTCGATTACTGCTGAAGATTAATAATGAAACCCATTTCATAGGAGAGAAACAATTTGTTGAGGAACCTTTAAAAATTTCGATATTTTGATTTCAGAATTCATAACCAAGTTAATTTTTACATAGTCTCATTTCAATAACATCTGAAAACAATTATTGTCTAATAACTTATATCACATGACTCATTCTCATTGTGAGAAATAAGGAACCAATGACTGATTTCTAATTTATATGATATAGTAAGATAAAAATTGATCACTTGGTGTATACAATTGTTTATTAACCATTGATTTTTTTTGTTGAGAGTGGTCATGGATGGAGAATAAGGACCTCAGGATACAAGACATTTTTTTTAAAATTATTTAGTTCATGAATTGGTTAATATCATTGGATTTGAGTTTTATCCAAAGAATGGGGAATCAAGACTATGAACCATAAGCCTTATAAAATTAAACCCAGAGGAGGGGAAACAATATATTTTACACCATATGACCATGTTCAAAATATTTTAATTATATTTCTTTACTTGTATTATGGGAAAAAGTGGGATGACTGTAGATCATGTTTGAAACATGGGACATGCATCATAAATCCATAAAAAGTCATCCAAGCCACCATACTATGACTATTGGTAAGCACTGGATATAGACTATAGGTACACAAGGACAACAAACATGGATATTAAATCATTTTATATTAATAATCATCACATTAAAAAAAGTTCCATGGATCATAATAGTTTAATGTTTTTGGAAACTTGGAATATGTTCTTATAATTTATTGAAAGATCTTTGACATCTCCCATAATGGTCATCCCCTTCATTACTACTATATAAAACCATTATTCATAGAATAGGTAAATGAAAAACAAAAGAATGGGTGACATTGAATGTTATGTAATGGTAAATAAATGAAATGTGTAAGTATTACATGAGAATAATGGTATGAGAACCTGATCATATCATTTTGAGATCAGACCTATCATAAAAATATAATAATCATAAAACTTAGATTAATGAATATATGTTCATAATACATGAATTATTTAATAATAAATAACCTGAAGAAATTGACCATATCAAATCCATATGACCTAGATGTTTAGGATGATACATAAACATGGAAAATCATTTCTTATATGTCAAAGATCATTAAAAAACATTATATGGAACTTAATGGAAACTTCATTTGGACTCCATATTAATGATTTATGAACTTTTCATTAGCGGTTTCATTTCTGGACCCTGGTACCATGAAGCTTCCTTCAAAAATATAACATCCTATGAGAGCTTTAAGGACTTCAAACTTCATCAAATTTGATGTTGATCCAGTTATATGTGTCCTCATGCTATCCGAGGTAGAAGAATCTTAATTGAAATATTTTATGCTATGAAGTGGTTCAAATACTGTGGTGGGGTCCATGTTGTGTGCCCAAAAAAGATTCCAACTTCAATGAATTTTTAGGACTACTAAATATTCAAATCATCTCTATATTCGGAAGAGCACATTGGAGGAAATAAAATTAGTATTTGAACAAAAAAATAATCACTAAAATTGGAATTATAATTTTTTTTAAAAGGAAAAAATATCCTTATGGTAAAAAAGTGTCCAAAATCCAAAATTATGCACTTTTCACAATTTTTCTTATTTTCAATATAAATTTATAATTACCAATTATTTTAATAAAACATGTAAATACATGGTGTTTTTAATTGAAAAGTACTAACAAATCCTCATTATGTGAAAAAAATATGGACATTAATTTCCCCTTTCAAATAACCCCACACATAAACCATGTATGTCCTCAAATATGTAATCTCAACATTGAAATCAGAGGATATCAATGTTACCAATATTGAAATTCCAATGCAAGGGAATCAATAAATTTTCAATGTGAAATCAATCGTTCAAAAATATGAATAAAATATCAATTTAATTTCCCATTTATAAAGGTAACAACTAATTCACATATTTTACTTTTCCCCTTTAAAAATTGATGGAACTTATCCTTTCATTCATTCAAGCTCCTTGATCCATTATTATTAAACATGAAAATTCATGATTTACCTAACTTTTTATTATTTTCTCTCATTACTAATGATACAATTCATGTATATTTATGCTCATATCATGAGAATATGATCCTTACCAATAAGACTATAAATGAACCACATTCTCCACTTTCTAATATCCAAAGACACATAAAATAATGAGGACTTTCAATAGAGGTTCAAATGACTCTGAGGCATAAGGTTGGTAGGATTTTAGGATTTAAAAATTAAGCCTACAGGAGGAAGATAACCTCATAAGTAAAATCCATGATATAAAAAGTTAAGGTGTAATGAAATTCTCCCCTTCAATGTAGCAACATCTACTTCCCATAATATAATGTATAGTCTTAATCCAATTATGAATAATGAATTATTTTTTCACCCTCTTGAATATTTTTTTTACTTTTTTACTTTTTTTAATTCTTAGATAGTTATGATTATATAAAAAAACCAATCCATCAAATAACCATATACAATCATAAGATCATCGGTCTGGAAAATGGTGATTTTTGGTGTTCCCAATTCACAAACAATTTTTCTATTTTTTTGGATCTTTTTCACATTTTTTTATTTTTTATATCATGAGAGGAAAATAATAGAGATTGATGAATGATTCCACACCCTTTATAATTCCCACAATAACACCCCCAAAATTCTTAGTTACAATATATGTGTCCCATCCACCATGATTTCCTTTACCCCCACACACCAACAATAAAAACTCATGCCAATACCAAGAGTAGGGTAGGAATGGATAAAAATGGATGGAAAAGTGGCACATCCCTGACAAGGTCACTCATGGCCTTTATGGGATAAAAGAGGGATTGATGAAAAGCTGGACTATTACACAAAATTATCTTTTCCAAGGATTTCTAAATAATTTTTTATATGTTTTTTCATATTCATAGCTTTTCCATGTTTCAATACATGTTCTGGTTAGTTACATGTCCCAAGTTCACTCATGAAATAAGAACACAAATAAATAGAAAGTACTGGCTATTTAAATCCTCTCAAGAATGGAAATATCACATTGGAAATTCACTCATGGAATTATTAATAATAACAAATCAATTCAAATGAACATAAAAAATTTAAAGCATGATAGATGGTTGGAAAATTTCATTTACATGAATAAATTAATTTCATTAAGTCATGGGTCATCATTACAATATCCACGTTTCTTGTTTAAGAAATTCAATTCTCTATTTTAGTAATTTAATCATATCTACATTGAAATATAAGACATGGAATCATTGGGTTCCTAAGAAACACATGTATCCTAGATTAGTCAAGTAATACATAATTAAATTGTGGGAAAGTATTTTTTTATTAAATCTCAACACATGTTGTGGATAAAAATGTGGAGAGTTTAAAAGATAAAACACTAATAGTGAACTCCCTTTTCCTTGAATCTTAATCATTCCCCTTCACTTTATTGGTCTACCTTATACCATTATGAACCTATAAAAGAAAACAACACAATTTAGAAAAATGTTCATGTCATTAAAGCTCAAAATATAGGAGGGATGGGGCATAATGCTATACTACATCCTATGAAATGTAATTGAAAACTAAATTCTATGAAAGCATGTAAAGATAAATCTTGGTACGATTCCCCAGGTGGGACCTGAATGTTGACTTCCTCTAAAGGGCACTACTAGCTATTATCCAATGTCCGATTGAGGATTAAGCTTCTTGGATTTTAACCAACACATGTGGCTTTTCACATCATCCACTTCTTCTTTCTTATTGAGGAGGACTCCAGGGATATAGTACACTAGATCATCCCCAAATTTAGTGTGGTACAACTTGCATGGTGGCGGTAGGATCATGTATGGAACCTCCACCACCATCGTTTCTTATTATGAAACATTCCCCACATATTTTTTTACTCCCTATAATGAATATTAATTGTCTTTAGGGTGCTCAAGGTGTTCTTCCATAGGTGAATCTTTGTTTTCCTATTTATTCCCCATGGACTAATAGGAGTCATCTAGTTCAAAAAATTCAATACAATTGGGATTTATACTCAAATTCGTTTCATCAAAATTAAATGAATTTGAGTTCAAGAATGTATCATCTCCGTGAGTTTGTTCAACATGAATCTATTATTCGAAGGAAAGTTCCTCGTGGAGTTGATCATCAATGGATGGAGGTAGGTAGTCAGGCTCATCCATTTCGATTTTTTCCTTAACTTCATATATTACTTCAGTGAAATCTGAGAAGACCATTGGAACATTCTTCTCGGCCCCAAATATTTTTAAGTCAGCAAGGAGTTCATCGACCATGGCCACTGATGGGGCCTCAAAACACATGTTTTCCCACATATTTTTAATAAATTCTTATCAATTTAATTATTTATTTTTAAACATATTAATAAATAAGAGAACTTGTGTATTTCTATTTTTAAAATTTTTTTTAATAATTTTTCTAATTAAAATTGTTGTATTAGCCTTTTAAATAATTAATTTATATCTTACTATAATATTATTGTGTAATATATTTTTATTTATTTTAGTGAATTTTGTATACATGTTAAATAGTTTAACATTAATTAATTAAATGATTAAATATACTTCTGTACATAAATATTGAAGGTTTAATTTAGCTTATCTGGTGTTTAATTTTAATTAATTAATGTAACATAATTTAAATATTAGATGATTTTAATAATTTGTTAATTATAAATTAAATTTTATTTTATAAATTTATTACTTCGGTTTAATTTCATTAATTTTATTTCATTAATTGAATAAATTGTTTAATAACAAAAAATTATATTTTTTTAATTAATTCAATTTGATATACTAAATTTATTTTAAATAAATTAATTCTATTTATATAATTTAAATCTAGTTTTTATTTTATAATTAATTGCTTTTTAATTTTATGTTTTATTTTAATTATAATTTAATTTTAATTATTTGAAGTTAATAATTTTTTAATTATTTTTTTTTTGTTTTATTTATAATTATTTATGTTTTTATGTTGTTAATGATTGTATAAATAAATTTTAGTTTTCAATTAGTCATTAGTATGTATTTAAGTTTATGTTTTATATCTGCATATTAATAAATTTTATTTTTTCCGAAGATTACGGTGACACCATTTTTCTCTATCACGTTTTTAGCCTTTATGGTGTTTCCTCACACCGGTTCTAGCCCTACCACTTCCCACATTCCACTTTGGAACTATAACCCTTACCACTGTCAATTCTCATCACAGTCTCACTATATTCCTTTGGCATCATGACCCTCTTCACTGTCTCTATTCCATGCCACAGTAATTCCATCTCTTCATGGTATCATCCCAACCACAAGTACCAGCCACCACAATTTGTCTTCCACAACACCATTTCCCTCATCCCTACTCACTGTCTCACACAATTCCTCATAATCACTGAAACCTTTCCACCATCTCTGTGATGGTGTAATGCTAAGATACATTCACCATGCATTATAGTAATTACGCATGCCAATGGTTTATCGCAACCCCACGTTCCACCATCCCCACACACCATGATCAACCTATTCAAACACGAAGTTCAATATTCTCTCAATAAATCAAGCTATAAATTTATCACTAAACAACTAAGACTTTATCAATTCAAAACATTAAACCCAGTCTTTATGAGATGTCATCATTTACAGCCAGAGCCATTGCCTGCAAATATGAGAATTTTCCTTGTGTTATCACCACCGAGCCGAACACTATGTTTATATCAAAACTCGTTGTTTTCCGAAGTTTTTCACCACTGTATAGAGAAAACGAAACCATTCCAATGTCACCTACCTCATGGAGTCTCCACGTTGTGAACTGAGAAAGAGATGGACTTCCTGGAACGATAGTGAACCATCGAGACCCACAGTACCACACTGATATGGATAGGATAAGATGCCACACATCCTTCTAGAGTCCGCTGTCATCGCCTGTGGAGGAGGAGTTGAAGCCAGTGCCAATGAATGAAGCTTGGGCTACCACAGGAACTTCCTAGAGAAGGAAACATTCCCCTGTAGCATGAAATATGGGGTTGGGATAAAGGGAAAAATTAATAAAATGTAAATTTAGAGAAAAAAATTATATAATAATAATAAATTAATAAAATAAATATTATATAATACATAATAACTTGTATATATACCTTTTATAAGATTAATAAACAGATAACTTTTAAAATAGGAGAAAAGTATAACTAATAAACATTTATAAAATTTAAATATAAACAATATTAATTTATAGAAATATTAATTAAAATAGATATTTTAACACATTAATTTCTACTTTATAAATATAATAATTGAAATAATAAAGTAATTAATTTAGATCTATAACACCCTAAGATTTTATAGTAAGTAATTTTCATTAATGTAATTCTATTACTTGTACTACACGCATCACCGAGTTCGAGCACACTACGACATACCAAACTATCCATTCAAAAATTAGTTATGAATAGTATTAAGTGAATTTTGAATTTTTTATACTCTATATACTTTTATATACATATTATGTGATTATTAGACATAATATAAGTACAAATTAATTTTTTTAGATAAAATAAATATTTTATAAAGAAGAAGGAAATTTAACAACCATTCAATGGATAACCATTTTAAAAAACAATATTTGACCATTTTTTATATTCAATTTGATGAAATGAAATTATTCGTTAAAATTGGGACATAAAATTTTTTTTTGGGTAACTTTTTGGTACTTTTCAGATATCATTCATATTTTGATGAATCCTGAAAAATAATAAATTTTAATTGAATATAACTTTTTAAATAAAAATAATTTATTGTTTTAAATTATTAATTTGAATTGTTTTTTAGTATTCTTAGATTATATTTTTATTATTTAATACAATTTAGAATATTATAATTAATTTCACATTTAAATTGACATAAACACATGTCAACTATTGATAGTTTTTACTTAATATGAACCTGCTTTTTGGTTTTGACAACAGAAAATAATTTTAAATTATTTAATAAAACATATATGTTTTTAATTTGGTTAAATATTTTTTATTTTTTAATTCATAATATCAAAATTATCTTAGATTGAATTTTTTGTAGTTTCTGAAAACATTCAATTTTTTATGAATAGTGACAAACACTATGTTATTGTTTAAAACCGACTTCTTTTTTAAATAATTATTTATTTAATATAAATTTATTTTATGTCAAAATAGATACATAATACATATATATGTTCAATTAATTTCATTGGAGACATTTTATAATAAGTTTAGATATATAAAATTTTATTGAACTTTTTAACGTCTTTTACCCACCCTCTAGGAGCTTTTGAATATTTGCATAAAACATAATTTCACCGCTTCTTTGAGTGGAATTTCAAAAATCTGATGGACACAGTTAACATCAGGAAGTAAATTTTTTTTTAATAAGATTAAAATAATTCATGGTGAATATTAACTTTTTTCTTTTATTTACCATAATTAACAGTAAATTGGACAATTAAGGGTAAACATGATATTATAATAACCCTAAAAAAAGTAATTATTCTATTGGATAAGTATAATTCAACTAAAAACAACCTTAGGAATAAAATATGATCCTATTTGGTACACATTGATTAGATTATGACATTTATTATTATTTTATTTAATGAAGAGTTTAAAGTGTTAAATTAAATGTTTAATAACTAATCCTTTTTTAATATAAGGGTACACATAAGATAAATTCGACTATAAATATTAATTATAAATTTAAAATAATTTCCTACCTAATGGTATTTTATTTATAATTTTTATACATTAAAAAATTTAATTTATTTACGACACAATGATGATGCAGTAATTACTTATTAATGAAATATTAAAATTATTGATATTTTAAATATTAAAATATATGTAAATTGAGACTTTTGATAAATTAAACTAATTTTCTAGTTTAATATGACATTTTAGGGTCGATTGAATAAATTTTATTCCATGTGATAAAGTTTTTATGTCTTTCAAAAAAATCAAATATTAAATAGTGTCAAAATTGACAAAATTGAGTTTTAAACACAAATACTATAATATTAATTGATATAATATTCCTAAAAATATACAGATCAGCCAAAGGACTTAGATAAGGATATATAAATTAATAATGAACGACTTGGGGTTCTATTTTCTTGTTATAGTAATTTTATTAACCATATAATATAAAAATTTAAAGAGACATGTTAAATGTTAAACTATTTAACTAAGAGTTAAATATGAATGACAAGGTTAATAAGGTGACCTAAACCTATCTAAAGTTTATTAGTTGAGGGTTTTTCAACCCATCCCAACGTTAGGCTCGAAATAAATCATCTTGGAGTCATTAGAGTCCTTACTTTGATAATAAATACAACTTATGGAGCCCTTTGATCAACATGAAAGGAAACACCCAAAGACGTTGTAATAATTTCACCACCCTCTTTCAAGTTCTTTTCTTCTTCCATTTATACTTTTTTTTGTTTCTATACCAAAATAATAAATCAGTTACCTTCAAAATAATTTGATGTTATTATAAATAATTTACAACAATATTTGTTTTTCTATCCATCCTATAAATGAAAAAGTCACCATACGTGTGTATTTACAGCTTACCGTCTCCATGTCGTGGTGTAGTTTGTTATTCAAACAGTTCATTTTTTGGATGGGTATAATAATGAGTATAACTTATGTAAATAATAAATATATCATGTTAATGATTATTTATATATGATATACCATCCCATTACATTCTATTTCATTATCAATATAATGATATTGTTGCCCGTGCGTATGTACGGCTTATCGTCTCTACAAACTCAATTATACTAATTCTCCATCACAATCATTCAAGAATAATTTTTTTTATGATTAATAATAATTTATATGAAATTAATATCCTTAATTATATGAATTATATACATTCTATACATAAAAAACATGACTTATGTAACCAAACATATAAAGGAAAACGAATCAGTTTACAACCAAAACAATGATACTACTGAAATATCAATAACAAATAAATATTAGAATATCATATATGATATAAAATTTATGTATTTGGTTCTTTTATAATTTAATAAAAAATATTTCACCATTATAAAGTTTTTTTAACCTACCCTATACTATAGAAATGTACTAGGTAAGGGGATTCTTATCCCACTTTTAATTCTGTGAGATTTCCATTGTTCGCCACTTATTTATTGCTTGTGGTGTATTGAGTATAGAAATTTGATATATATAATAATTATTTTTATTATATTCCAGGTATTATGTGATTAATTTGGTGTTTATTAACTTTTTTTCAAACAAATCTATTGATTTCAACGTGGTAAGAGGTTTTTATCTCACTTTTATTTCCGTGAGATTCATGATATATTGCCAGTATTTCCTTTTGTGTGGTGTATGTACTGCCCATGATTATATTTCTTATTTAATATAAATTAATTTATGTGTATTTAAATCTTCATTGTATGATCCTTCTTTCAAGGGGGTCATGTTTTGTAAGTCACAAAATAGGTACATGAATTATTAATTTTGATTTCCACTCATTGGGTTTCATGTAAACTTCATTGAGTATTTTACTCTAAGATTATGTGTGAAATCACTATTAATTTATTTATATAGTAACTGACATTCCCCTTGGTGTGGTTATTCTTTTTATACAGATAATCACTCAATTGATAAATTCTCAATTCATCGATATGAACTTGATAAGAGTAATCTTAACTAAATTTTCAATCATTGAGTTAAACATCCAAGTTATTGGTGTTGTTTTTACAAGAATATGTGTGAACTTCCTATGATTATTTTACATTAAATATCCAATAATATTTACTGTCTTTTTAATTTTCACACATAATTATTTCATTGATTTATCCTTAACCTAAGAATACAGTCTTTATAAGGGAATTCACCTCAACATACATTCAATTGAGACTTATTTATGGTTTTACGCCAATTCACATTTATTTGGTGTATATACAGTACTTTGACATAGTATATCACAAATCCCTTTATTTTCATGATATTATAATGTTTTTATTTCCTCAATTATTTGTATTCCAGTATCTCTCATTTGGATTGGAACTGAAACTAAAATATAATTCTAAAGGTTTTTAAAAATTTATTCTTTTAAATCATTATCATTAATGTCCGTGTTTTAAAAATGGTTTTAAGGATTTATTTATATGGACATTAATGTTTTAAAATTAAAATCCCTTTAATAATTTAAATGTGGTATGGAATACAATGGTTAAAAAATCTATTTTAAACAGATTCTGGATAAATAGTGAGACTTTTATATGTTTCCAAGAAAAAGTGGTTATTTATCTCAAATTGTTTTAATGATTATTTTCATCTATGTCAACATCCTTCATTGGATTTTATGTTTTTTTAAATTTGATTCTTTATAATATAATATTCCCAGTGTTACTGATGTTTTTGTGGTACTTTTGACTATGGATGTTTTATTTTTATATCATACATGGTTTATAGATAATGTATTAACATTTAATATGCTAGTTTTAATACAAATTATTAAGTTATATTTCACCCTTTCATATGAGGAAATCATTGGACTTAGTAAATGATAGGTGGAGCCTGTTATAGCTCCTCGATGCATCACTAGGTATCATGAGACAAACTAGTTTCTTAGCCCAAGGCCTTGAAAAAATCTTAATTGTAGTATTCGAATAAGGCCTTCACTATGTGGTTATGAAGTATGGCATTATGCATTCCAAAATTATGAAATTAGATGTTGATATTACAAGTGATTAGTTGACAAGTAAAATATCCTTTTGAATAAGAAAATATAATTATTTGATTTATATTTCCCCAATTAAGCTGAAGTTTATGTTTAAAAGGCTTGTGTTCTATTCTTATACATTTCCGTAAATGTTTATTCTTATTTATAACAGTTTCTGCTATATTGTTATCCTTACTAAGCATATGTGCTCTCTCATTCCTTAAGTTTAATATTTTATAAGATGAAAAGAATATATTATGATTAACCTAAAGGAATAGGCTAATGGATATATGTTTTTTCAAAGGGTACACAATGTTTTTTTAAAATCATGATAATGTAAAACTTATGTATTTATATAGTACTTCCAATTCTAATAAACTGATTGGTCTTCTAGGACATGTTTTCTTATATCATGCCAATGTTATTTAATAATGCACCGTTTCTGGGTAATTGGGGTAGGGGTGTTATAGAATATATCAAAAGAATTTTAGTACAACCCATTGAAGCTAGATTTAGTCAAAACTCTAATTAAGAATCCCTACCCTAAGATAGACATTGAGGATTAGTATAGAAGAACTTCCAAAAATTATGTTAATGTAAATATTATGTGGGTTTTCCAAACAATACATCCCTTTCTAGATACGAGCAGGTAAAGGTGGCTCTGGCACAGATGTACCTAGGAGTGAAAACACTGAGAAGCAGTTTTATGATTGACCTGGGCTATCCTGGTACTTCACAATGGGCCTTGATACACTCTTGTTTATGAAACTCTTGGGGGATATACTTAGGATAATTTAAATTTTCATTACAAACTGATTTGAAGGATATATATATAAGATGAGAACAAATAATGTTGGTTAATTATAAGGTGTCTTAGATTGAATATAAGATGTTATGATATTCTCTAAAGGATTTTATGAATCAAACTATGATTTCATGGGTTATTCAGTAGCTGGATTCCAAGGAAGTCATAGTACCATTGAACATGATGTACAAGGTTGGAACGGTGGTGGAAAATGAACAATGAAATGGAATGTTGATAAGTGTAAATGATATCATGTTCATACCGAATCATTTTTCCAAAAATATGATTAACCATATATATATTAACCAACTCTCGGACTCAACAATGACTAGAAATATGGTGAATGGTAAGATCTCCAGTAGTGGAGACGATGGAGAAAAATAAATCAATATCTTCTTGTAGTAAATGTGGAAGAAGAAACATTAGGAACTGTCTCAACAGATCAATTAAAAGCATTATGTGTGGGAAAGAAGTACATATTGTCATGAATTTCCGAGCAAGACTGACGTGTACTATGGATAAAAATAAATATGATCCGAAGAATCTATTCACAATAATTTTCCATAAATGTGGGGTACCTAGGCATTACCCAAGTCAATTCCCTCTTCTGTAGGATCACCTCTTGGTCATGGAATAACCTATATTGAATTAAATAGATAGTGAAATGTTTAAAAGTATTAGTGCTCTTTGTTTAGGAGATTACATTAGAAAACATTTCTCTTGTATGTGTAGCACTATAATTTTTATGTGAAAATGAAATTTTAGGAAGAATTATATATTCTATTGTTGATATAGTTATAAATAACTATTTGGGTTTATATGATCCTTGAATTTGAGGCAATGACATGTTTTTATACTTTGTGATGAAAATGAGAGGTATGAGATAACATTTGTGGTGAAAATATTTAAAGGTTATTTTGAGGAAATTATCCCATTTTGTGAATGTTATAAAATATAGTTTTTGAAAATGGAAAACACACTGACCTTGTGACAACCCATCGTGTCATACAAAGCTGCTGATATCAAACCCACAACAATAGTGCGATTGGGATTTATCACCAACCACTGGACTACGTGAAGTCCCAGGTTAGTGTGACAAATTCTTTTTTGTTAAATGATTTTATTGATCAATAATAAGTTGATTAATAATATTATGTCTTATCAAATGGATATCCTTAGTATAGGAAAATGATTTGGTTATATGGTGATAAATGTTATTTTAGAACATGTTCACTTTGTTGGGAACACTATATGCCTACAGAAAATAGAATACTATGAGATTTCATTTGAGGAGTAATGATGTTTTTTATCTCTTTTTTTATTGTGGATTTATTGCGATTTGGGTTATTTATGGAATTGACTAACCAATCATAGAAAATATGTTATTAGGTTAATTAATTTTAACAATGTGACATTAAGAGTAGTCAATGTTATTTGGATATACAATTTAATGTGGAATATTGCGTACTAAAATTCTTTTAAGTTTTGGGTTTCAGTATAAGTTTGGATTATATTAAAGGATTTTAAGGACAATTTTTATTGAATAGTATTTATTGAACTTTGGGTATCATTGGTTTAATTTTAGAAATTATGATTAGAATTTATTTCTCAAATTGATTATCCTTTTTGGGGATCATCGGATAATTTACTAACCATTTTTTGGATAATTTCTAAAGACAAGGTAAATATATAGTTTATCTTATTTGGGTTATGTGATTCTCTAGATGTTGAATCTAGCGCTCCCGGTGTGACCATGTCATCTTGAATACTCATCATTTGAATAAAATATCAGTTTGTTGTAGAAATTTATTAATGGAAGAAACTCTACATAAAAAGTAAGTTTATCTCTTTTTTCTCTTAGTAAATCTCATAAATAAATTTCTCAACATTATGAAATGGAACATAAAACAAAAAACTTTGTCGATTTAATTTTCCTACTAGGAAACTAATAACCATTTATCCAATCACATGTTGGTGGTTTTCTGGTTGGTAACATTCTCTTAATCATGTTTTATATCACTCTCCATTAGAGCCTGACACTTAGTTTATATTTCATATCTATTTTTTCCTATGTGGAATGATAGTATGGGTTATCTCAGGTGACCTTTTTACTTATCTTTCATTATATAAAAGTTATAGTCTTATTGACTCTTTTTTTGATGTGGGAATTTAAACGATGTTCCAAATCCCAATTTTAAAATCCTGAGGACACAATTTTCAAAATAGGGGAATAATGTAACACCCCAATATTTCATAGTAATTTATTTTCTTTAAATTAATTCAATATCTTGCACTACACGCATCAACTATTTTGAGCACACCATGAATTACCAAAATAGCCGTTAAAAAGCGGTTATGAATAGTATTAACTGAATTATAAATTTTATATACTCTATAAAATTTTATAATCCCTATTATTTGTTTCATAGAGATTATATTATAACACGTTCATTTTTTTAGATAAAATAAGTATTTTTCAAAAAATGAAAATTTACCACCATTTAATTGAAAACAATTTTTAAAACCATTATTTGACAATTTTATATATTAAATTTAATGAAATTAAATTCTTCTTTTTACTAGGGACATAAAAATTTATTTTGGATAAATTTTTGGTGCTTTTTTGATAACATTATTATTATGATTAATAATAAAAAATACTTAATTTTAATTGAAAACATCATTATAAATAAAAAAAATTATATTGTTAAATTATGAATTTGAATGGTTTCTAAGTATATTTAGATTATATTTTTTTCATTTAAGACAATGTTGTTCATTATAAATAATTTCACTTTTAAATTTGACATAAACACATGTCAATCTTTTGATTGTTTTTACTTTTTGAAAGCCTGATTTTTTGTTTAGAAAATTGGAAATTATTTTAAATTATTTAATTAAATATTCATTTTTTTAATTTGGTAAAATAGAATTAATTTATGTGTTTAGTATATCAATATTAGATTAGGGTGAATTTTTTGTATTTTTTTGAAAACATTCATTTTTTTAATAATAGTGTGAAAAAATACGTTATTGATTAAAACCTACTTTTTTTAAATAATTATTTATTTTATTTCAATTTATTTTATGTAAAAATAGATACATAATACCGATATATGTTCAATTTAATTTATTGGATTCATTTTATAATAAGTTTAGTTATATAAAATTTTATTCAACTTTTTACTGCCTTTTACCCACCTTCTATGAGCATTTGAGAATTTTCATAAAACATAATTTTACCACCTCTTTTAGATGAATTTAAATACTCTGAGAGACACGGTTAACATGATTAAATAAATTTTGTTCAATAAAATGATGTTTTTTTGGTGAATAGTAACTTTTGTCTTTTATTTACCCCAGTTTAAACTAAATAGGGTAATTATGGGTAAAAATGATATTATAATTAACCTAACACATGTAATAATTTTATTGGATAAGTTTAATTCGACCAAAAAATCCTTAGGAATAAAATATGATCCTTTTTGGTTCATATGTATTATATTAGAAAACTTATTATTATTTAATTTAAAGAAGAGTTAAAAGTTTTAAATTCAATGTTTTATAAATAAACCATTTTTAATATTAGTTAACCATAAGATGAATGGGAGTATAAATATTAACTATAATGATAAAACAAATTCTTACATAATGGTATTTTATTTATAATTTTCACACAATAAATAATTTAATTTATTTAGGACACAAAGATGTTGCAGTAATTAAGTTATGAATGAAATATTAAAATAACTGATATTATAAATAACCAAATAAATGTAAATTGAGACTTATGATAAATTAAATTATTTTTCAAGGTTAGTATGACATGTTAGGGTTGATTAAATATATTTTATTCAAATTTAAAAAGTTTTTATGGAATTCAAAAAAATCAAATACTAAATTGTGTCAAAATTGACATAATTGATCATTAAAACAAATACTATATTATTAATTTATATAATATTCATAAAAATATATGGTTCATCCAAAAGACATAGATAAGGTAATATATTAATAAAAAACCACTTGGGATTCTCTTCTCTTGTTATTGTATTTTTATTAACCATATAATATAAAATATAGAGAGACATCGTAAATGTCAAACTATTTTTGTACGAGTTAAATATAAAAGATAAGATTTATATAATGACATAAACCTGCATAAAACCTATTTTTGGAAAAATTATTGACCCATAACCACCTTAGACTCGATATAAATCATTTTGGAGCCATTTGAAAATAAAAATGATTTTAATATAAAATAATATTTCAAGCGTTTCTTAAAGTACACCTCACCCCCTTATAAAAGGGAACTTCACCTTCTCTCAAAATCACACTTCCAAAGCCACTTTTCTCTGCCAAAACCTGCCCAAATATCCTCCCAAATTCCCTCAAATCAGCATATAGTCCTTTTATTAGAATCCATCCTAAGTATCCCTTTTGATTAACTCAAAAAGAAACAACCAAAGAAGATGTAATACTTTTACCACCATCTTTCAAGTTATTTTCCTCTTCCACATCTACATTATTTTTGTTTTCATAAAAAAATAATAAATCCAGTACCTTCTACATACATTTATGTTATTATAAATATGGTATAACCATATTCATTATTCTATCCATTCTATAAATGACAAAGTCACCATACGTGTGTATGTATGCCTTACCGTCTCCAAATTGTGGTATAGTTTGTTATTCAGACACATTCTTATTTGGATGGGTATAATAATGAGTAAAACTGATGTAAAAAATAAATATAACTTTTTAATGATTCTGTATATATTATATACAAACCAATTACATATTATTTCACCATAAATATAATGATATTGTCCCTCATGCGTAGGTACGGCTTACCGTCTCAACGAATGAGATGAGATTCATTCCCCATCTTAATCATTCAAGAAAAATTTTCTTTTTATGATTGAAAATTATTTTTATGAACTTAATTTCATTATTGATATGAGTCAAATACATCCTATAGATAAAAAAATAATTATTTAACAAAACATATAATGGAAAATGAATCAGTTAACAAAAAAACAATGATACTATTGAAATATCATTAACAAAGTTATATTAAAAAATCATATATGATATCATATTTATGTATATAGTTATTTTTTTAATTTAATAACCATTATATCACTATTATACAGGATTGTATCCTACCCTTTACTAAGGAAAATAACAAAGTAAGGGATTTCTTATCTCACTTTTAATTACGTGAGATTTTCATTGTTCACCACTTGTTTTTTACATGTGGTGTATTTTCTTTTTCCATTTTATATATATTATCATTATTGTATTTATATTAATGTTAATATATGATTCATTTAGTTGTTATTAACATTTTTTCATACCACTCGATTGATTACAACATGGTTTGTGGTTTTTATCTCACTTCTTATTTCCTTGATATTCATGCTATATGGAAACTATTTCCTTTTGTGTGGTGTGTGCACTACCCATGATTGTATTATTTATGTAATATAATTTAACTTATGGGTTTTTACATATTCATTTTAGGATATTTCTTTTATGCGGTGTATGTTTTGTAAGTCACCAAATTAGTAAGGGAATTTCGAAATTCGATTTCCACTCATTGGGTTTTATGAAAACATCATAAATTATTTTACTCCACAGTTATGTGTGAAATGACTATTTATTTATTTATTTAGTAATTTACACTACCCTTTGTGTTGTTATAATTTTTATACACAAAATCACTCCATTTAAAAATTCTCAAGTCATCGATATGAACATGATAAGTGTAATCTTAACTCAAATTTCATTCATTGAGTTAAACATCCAAGTCATTGGTGTTGTTGTTACAAGAATACGTATCAATGTCCTCTGATGTATTTAGACTAATTATTCATTAATATTATGTGTATGAATATTTATCACACATAATTATATTATTCATTTATCCCAATCCCATGTATACGGTCTTTATAATGGAATTCATCACAACTTACATTCCCATGAGACTTCTTTGTTGTTATGTGCCAATTCACATTTATTTGGTGTATATATTGTACGTTGGAATAATATATCATGAATCCCTTTATTCTCATGATATTATAATGTATTTATTACCTGAATTATTTGTGTTCAATAATCTCTCATTTTGTTATAAACTTGAACTAATATATCATTGAAAATGTTTCAAAAAGATATTTTTTTTAATATTTCTCATTAATGTTGTTGTTTTAAAAATGGGTTTAAGGATGTATTTATATGGAAATGAATGTTTTAAAATTTATATTAATTTTAAATGACTCAAATTGGTATGGGACACTTAGATATAAAAAACTATTTTAAAGGAAATCATGATAAATATAGATACTTTTAATTGTTTTCAAGAAAAAAGGGGGTATTTCTCTCAAATGATTTTAATGATTATTTTCATAAATGTAAATATCCTTAATTGGAATTTATATTTTTTTAATATTGATTCATTATGATACAATATTCACAATGGTATTTATGGTTTTGTGAAATTTTTGACTATGGATGTGATATTTTTATACCATTCATGGTTTATATTTAAAGTATTATCATTTAATATGCTATTTTTAATATGAATGTTTATGTTATGTTTCACCCTTTCATATGAGGAATCAATTGGACATAGTAAGTGATGGGTGGAGCTCACTATAGCTCCATGATGCATCAGTAGGTCTCTTGAGACATACTAGTGTCTTTGTAGAATGACCTGGAAAAATATTATTTGATGTCATGGAATAAGGACTTGACTATGTGGTTATGAAGTCTAGCATGATGCATTCCAAAATTATGAAATTGGCTATTGATATTAAATGTGATTATTCGACTAGTAGAATATCCATGTGAATAATTAAATGACATTACATAATTTATCTTTTCTATATTATGATGATGTTTATGTTTAAAAGGCTTGTGTTATAGTCTTATACATTTCCATAAATATTTATTCTTATCTATGACAGTTTCTGCTATATTTTTATCCTTATTGAGAATCTGAGCTCACCCAATTCTTATATTTTATTTTTCACAAGATACAAATAATTATATTTTGATTAACTAGTAGGAATAGGCTAAGGGATATAATCATTTTCAATGGGGAAACAATATTGTTATTTTATTTAATGATGTAATGTAAAACATATGTATGTATCTAGTACATCCAAGGATACTAAAAAGATCAATATTTAAGAACAGTATTCCTTGTATCATGCCAATGTTATGTAATAATGCACTGATTCTGGGTAACTAGGGTCGGGGTGTTGCTATATATAATTTAAGAATTAAATTAAGTTATACTATCTAATTATTAATAATACTGACACTAATAACATAATTAATAATAATAAATCTAAAACATAAAAATTTTATTTAATTAAATATTTAATTATAAATTAATAATTATAAAAATAATATTTTATAATAATTATCAACGGAGAGTTTTCTTAATTATCATTATTAATATTACCATTAAACTAAGAAATAACTATTTTACTATCTTCGCATCTTTATTTATTTTTCTATTCTAACTATGAAGGTTCATTCAATAGATGGGAAAATGTCCAGGTTCACAAAAATTACTCATTGGGAGTAATTTACATTCAGAAATATAGTGCAGTGTTCCAGTCATGAACAAACAAACGTGGGTAGTGCTCAATTGAGAGAACCATCAAGTCGGTGGAAAGATGGGGTGATGTGTAGTAGGTAATAGTATATTTAAAACTGAGCAGTGGTAATTTTTGGGGGGAATTGAGGGGATGCATTCAATCATTGACTTCGAAGTAGAGGGAGAACATGGCCCGAATCAGGGAGCACTTCTCGAAGCACCATTCCTTAGAAACCCGAGGTCTAGGAGAAGCATCATTTCTAGATAGGAGAAGGAGATCTATTCCTCTGTTTTCATTCAATTTTATTTTGTTTTAATTGAATGATTTTAGTTTACGTAATAATGATATTGTTTGTATAAATCCTCTAGTTCAGGGAGAATGTAAAGATCTACTGGTTATCCTTAAATTATTCCTTTTCACTTTATCACTTCAATGAATTCACAATTGATCGGTGAGATCAATGCAGAATTCATTCGATTACTTACTACCACAATAAATTAATTTCCAAAGTTGCATTATCATTCGGTGATATTTATCATGGTTTCATCTTCCAAAATAATAAATAAATTCACAATACTTCATAACTTACTGTGAGTTTGTCTTGTTGTCATTTTCGAATCCATCATTGCACAGTTGATTTATTTTAGAGTGGGGAACTCCAAAACCGATTAGCATCAGTGACTTAACTTCTAGTGATTGAGGAACATCATTCCTTTCTTAATGGTGGTACACTAAAATAACTTTTACATGAATTGGAACACCTTAAAACCCAGTAGGATGGATAATATTTCCTAATAATTTCACTAGATTGTACGTTTATCAGCATTTTTATATCTATGTTCCTCTATGTTTTAAACTTTATCATACTTCAATTTAGTTTAGATATTCGTTATGAAATGTTCATTTAATATATTTCCTAATAAAATGTAAAAAAATTAAAAATTTAATAAACAATCTACCCTGTTGCTAACAACAGTGGGTTATTTTATAAAGTTTTCTAGAAGAATAGTGGTCATAATCACCTTCCATGTGCGTTTGAACCTGTATGCCACATATATTTTAGTTATTAGTAATATAAATTTTAAATATTTTCCAGATTTGATGACAAAAATATTTCTGCTTCTTCAAAAAAATTATTATAATTCGGAATTAGGATAATATAGTTGAGCAAAACATGAATACACCTCAGCCCATAGTTCTATCCACCAAATTACCTAGACTATGATATTTTAACATTCCAAATGTTTTAAATAACCCATATTGTATTAGGTTGTCCCTTAGGTCTAGGAACTACGATATTAAACAGTCTCACCTTTTTGAACTTCATTCATTTGATGGAATTCCAGGAGAGGATTCACTTGAGTTCATTAGAGAGTTACACTATTCTGTACAACAATTAACTTCGTGATAGCTCCGTGAGAAGGAGTTGACATTGAGTATGCTTCAATTATTTCCGAAGAGGATGTCTAGGACTTGGTTTCATAACATAAATGATGAAATTTTGGAGAATTGGGAAGAGGTTCTTACTTCCTTTAAATAAAAAGTCTATATGAGGAACAACACCTCTGAAATTAGGAACCAAATTTCAGGGTCTGTCCAGGATGAGGAAGAGTTATTTCATGAGGCATGGGATATATTTATAAGTCTCCTTAGACAATGTCCCAATCACTAGATTTCTCCCCATAAACTCCTGGAGACCTTCTATAATGTACTCACCACATACAACCCAAATTTAGTTGACTAATTATGTGGGGGTGATTTTTTTGACTCCACTACTGATGAGCTAAAACTTTTGTATAACATGCTTGCTCAAAAATCTCAACCCAAGTGCTCTAGGAAGAGGGTCATACATAGTGGCGATGTCAATCCTCAGGCTACTATTGTTAGTGATAGGTTTTTAAGGGGGCTATGTAATCATTGTGAGATGTTTGGTCACACTCATATATGTCATCCTAATATTGACCTCCCTATCCAGTTTCATGAGAGTGCCGAATTTGGGGGTTTTAGAGCTTGGAACCAAGGAAAAAATGATCAATTATCCAATCCCTGCACTTCAAGTTATCAATATCACCCTAATTTTGTATGGATAGAACATGGTGTCATAAATTAGACCACTTCTCCTAACTACCAATCACATTCTAAAATTTCTAACTCATTTCAATATTGGGATGACTATTCTTATTCCCAAGGGGAGTTAAAGGGGATGTTACAACAAGTTTTGGGATAGATATGTTCATTTTTGAAGGAAACCAATGGTAAGATTCACAATTAAGAACATAAAATAGTTCAAATGGATAGGGATCAATGTGATTAAAAAAGGGAAAGCTGCCCAAAACATCAATTCTTAATCCAAGAGAAAATATCAGGGCTGTAACCACTACATCTGGAAGTAACACCTAAGAAAAAGTAAGGAAAACTCTTAGAAAACAAAACTTGATGAGAAATCTGAATTGATAATGAAAAATCATCTTGAAACAGAATTTGGGAATCTAGATATCTTTGTTCAACCTAAACATAATGTTGAACTTACATATGAAAATTTCATGAACTGAGGAAAATGATGTCGTAATTAATTAAAGAAGAAATGAAAAATAATCTAATTGAGGAGAAGGATAATAATAAACCAATTTTTTTTTAAAAATCCCCACCCATTCCCTTTCCTAAAAAATATAATCAAAATAATGAACCTAACTATTTGAGGTTTCATAAAATGATTCAAAACAGTAATAACAACATTCCATTTGCAGATTCCTTAAATAAAATCCAAGCATCTGTTTCTTTTACCGAACTTTTTCTAAAAAATAAAAATGATTTGATGATTTTGGAAAAAGTTAACCTTAATGATGTGTGTAGTGGGATATTGGTAAAGAAGAATCCTCCAAAATTCAACGAACCAGATAACATTAGTATTGCATGAAATATTGGAGAATGTGAGAAACTTAATTGTTTGTTTGATATAGGATCAAGATTCAACTTTAAGCCTTACTCCCTATTTAGAATGTTGGGTCTTAGGGTTTTTCAACCAACATCTGTTTGTATTCAACATGATGATATGAAAAACAGACAACATACAAGGAGGGTATATGATTTGTTAGTGAGTATAAGAAAACTAACACAACTCATCTACATTATAGAATCCCGCCTTTTTATCACGTAAACTTTCATTACATTTTACAAAACTGAGGATATTTAAGGTTTAGTGTCTTGGAAACCAGAAACTTAAAACATGAAAACATAAAACATTCTTATTAAATACATTAAAGGATTCTCCTCATGTTCATCCTAGGTTCATTACTGCATCTCATAACCTAGGGACATACATCAAAAGAAAGGTTGAGAAGAAAGCCCAGTAAGGGAAACAAGAGAAACATTTAACATGTGGACTTGAGATACATCAACTTTGTCCTGAAAAAGAACTTTAAGGCATGAGAGAGAATCATGTTGAATATAATAATAAAAATAACATTTTTTATAACTTGAAGATGTGGGTTGCACATCTAATATTGACAATAATTTCGTTTCACCAAGGTCCATCCCCAAGGTGTCATTAAAAATTACCATGGTTATTCACCAAGGTATTAGTCTAAAAGGTCATCTCTAGATATTAAGTCTTTACCCAATGCATTAGAGCGCTATCTGGGCGCACCTTTTACATGTCTTTATTATCATGTGAGACACATATATCATCATCATTCATTTCATAAACAACCCATATAGCATAAAAGAAATGGGTTTCATTTCATAATCATAACGATTTAAAAACTGCTTTAAAGACATGATCTTCATGTCACTTTAAACCTACAGAAAACGGAAAGCGGGTTTCATGTATGTAAATACCATAATTTAAAATAGAAAATTTTGATATATATGTGAATACCCCTATAGAAATAAGAGTTTTGAGTATTCACTTAATAAAATAAAATAATTTTGAGATAAAGAGGGAGGCATTTTGAGACAAAAACTATGCAGCATAACGTCTACGATACATGGTTTTAGAAAACCTTGAAAAGAGAGGGGACATGGGTCACCCACTCAAAAATGATACATAAAACAGGAGGGGAACAGAATATAATGTATTTAAGAACATGGTAATGAAATTTTAATGATATACCATATGAAACGATCAACTTGAAAGGAAGACAAAAATAAGATTTCTCTTATGAGAATTCGGCAGCCTAATGGCATCACTTAAAACTTCCCAAAAATGGATTGACGAGATAAAATAGGGTCTCTCATAATATGAACATAAATGATCAGTATGATAGATATATATATCATACCCCAAAATAATAAAAATTAACTTGAGAGACTTGACATGAAAGTTGATCTCAAAAACGAGAAGGGTTAAAGAACCGCTTAGAAATTCGGCAGCCTAAAGGCGCCACTTAAACTTCAACAAAAATGAATTGATGAGATAAAATAGGGTATCTCATCATATGATCATAAAAATCTAGTATTATAGATTTAGAGGTCATAACCCAACTTAATAAAAAGGAACTTGCAAGACTTGACCTGGAATTAGAACTTTGAAAAAGGAGAAAGGTGAAAGAACCACTTACAAATTCGGCAGCCTAACGACGCCACTTAATACTTCAAAATACTTAATTTTAGAGATCAAATGGGGTCTCTAATAATATGATAATAAAATATCAGTATGATAAATTTAGGGATCATACCCCATCATAATAAAAAACAACTTGAAAAACTTTACATGAAAATAGATCTTGAAAAATGAGAAGGGAGAAAGAATTCGTTACAAAAAATTTCGGTAGCCTAACGACACCACTTAAAACTTCATAAAACGAAATAATGAGAGTAAGAGGGGATCTATAATTATATGAACATTAAAAGGGAAGTAATATATGTATTAAAGAACATCATTTAACATAAGAACATGGAGCATAAAAGGAATGACATAAAAGAGAGTACTTTGAAAGAAAGAGGGAGGTATGACCCCTTACCTTAAAACGCAACTCTTAAAAATCAAAGGTTGGGACCTTGAGGGCTTGGGGGAACCTTGGGAGGACTCATTGGGAGGTAATGAGACCATAAATTCGTTGGGGGCGAGTGGGGAGTCGAATGGATGAGTGGATGGCTTGGTATTTATAAGGAAAGTGAGAGGACAAGGCATTAATGGCCAAGGGACACCTCATTAGTGGTTTTGGCAAAACCATGGGCTTTCCCATGGTATTTTCCCATGGTATTGGCCACTCGGGACACCTCATACCTTATCTTACTATTCATAAGTCGACCATATTGATTACATACTTAATACATCATTTATTGATTTCATTAAACACCCATAACTTAAAAACTGTATTTTCACTATTCATCGAAAATTCAACTTTCTCAGAACAATCCCAAAATTTCACCTTAAACAAATATCGATGCTCTGATTTCAAAAATGACATCCATTTTATAAAAATAATTTTCTAAAAAATTTAAATTAAATTTTTAATTAAAAAACACTATTCACCCGAAAAACTAATACTTGAATAATAATCTATGAAACCGTTATTTAACCATTTTATTGAATCACATTACTTAATCAAAGTGACTATATTATTTTAATACTTTCTTTAAGTGAGATTACTAATCCATTTGGTCACATTACTAATCTTAAGCATAAAATCACTATTCATAATTTACTATTCATCAAAAATTAAGTTGATCTTATTAGACTCTATATTTTGTACTGAACATAATTGTAGAAGATCATTTTTTGAAAATCATTACAAATTATTAATTATTTAAGGTTTACCTAAACATTTTTAAAATATCCTTTTTCTAAAATTCATCAAAATTATGCGTACTATGTTTATCCGGACATTTGAAAATTCATAAACTTCATCATAAGAAGAAATCAAAATTTTTATTTAAAACAAAGGATTACACAAGGCAGTTATGGTCTCCTTATATAGCCCCTTATCACACCAGCATAGGACCTAAGTGTGAGGTGTGCTAAGGTGATAGAATCCGAGGGAGGCTCTACCAACATCGCACGAGTAGTAATTTCTATTAGTTTGAAGTTCTCGCGAAGGCGATCCCGTTCTAGCTTCACAGGATGAAGTTCAGCTTGGCTTTGGTCCAGAGCAAAGCCCAGTGGTGCTACCTCCTTCCCAAGTTCTGTTAGATGAGCTTCGATTGGTCCAAGACTACTGGGTGAGGCCATATAATCTTCTTTCTATATTAATTAACCAAGATTACTTGTATTTAGATAAAATAATCGAAATGTTTAGTTTACAGCGGTCATATTGACCAATGGACATATAACAGTCAAAACCCAACGGTCTCAATTTAATTATACTCATGTTATCAAATGAAACATTTTTGTTGAGTATAAAAATAAAATAAAACAACACAAAAAATTAGGAAACAAGATTTATTCAAAATTTCGGGTCTTTACAATCTTCCCCCAATAAGAAATTGCGTCCTCGCAATTTTTAAAATTGGGTTTTGAAATTTTATTGAAAGCCCCACATCGGAAAAGGAGTTAGTAAAACTATTACTTTAAAATAAAGAAAGGGAAGTACAAAGATCACCTGCGTTAACCCATACTAGGATCCCATGTAGGAAAACATGGACATGGAGGAAAAAACCAAGGGTCATATTATAAGGGAGAGTGATAGAAAATATGATTAGGAGAAAGTTAACCATAAGAAAATCCCAAACATACGATGTGTGTAAACGGTCTCTGATTACATAGAAGGAAACTCAAACCAACAACGTTTTTGTTTTACGTTCCTTTTTCATAATTTTGAGGAATTCATTTACTACATAGAACAATAACATAAGAAAATATACCTACCTTCATGTAGAGTTTCATCCTTTAATAAGTCCCTACCAACACTAATCTTTTCTCCAAATTATGAGAATTAAAAAACACTTGGTCTCATAAAAAGCACAAGAATCATCTTCTATAGAATCACATAATCCACAAAAGATTAACTATATATTTCTTCTATCTTTAATCATTATCCCAAAAACAGAAAGATTAAGGTAAAACAACTCTTCAAAAAGAAATAATCTCATAAGAATGGAAACTACTTTTAAATCTTCAAAGTTCCATGGTACTACCCAAAGTTCATCATAGACCATTCCATAAATAACGGTCCTTAAAATTCCTCAAAATAAACCAAACTAAGATTGAAACCCAAATACAAGAAGGATTTGATAACATAGTCTACCAAAATAAACTTCATTGTTCATCTCAAAACAACATACACCACTCCTAACTTCTTATAACAAAAGTAGCTAACCTAAACATGTTTTACTCAAGATAGGTTAATCATTCCCATAAGTAACCTAAATTACTATAAGTACACCTTAAATTCATCGAATCTTCAAAATATAAGTCAACCTTACTCCTCAATGAAAATACCGTAGTAATCTATTTACCTCAATCATATAGGGTCTCCAAAATAGTGAATGTCTTCCAAAATAATAATCATCTTTTAATCCCCTAATCATCCCTGTCATATTAATACGGCAATCATCGCATTTCCTAACACATTGGTTGTTGTGACATGTTCATCCATATCCCACCATTAACTAGGAAGAGAAATCATAGTTAGGGGCTTAAGTACTTAGCCAATAATCATGAAAAGGAACTGAAAGCATATAAGGATAACTTGTAGAAGAAAATTATACCCTAACTTGCGATCCCCTTGGTTCCCATCTAGGTTATCCATGATCATATATTCTTATGTGAATATTTATTTTATTTTATCTTTGTTCCTTTAACAATGGTTCATACTAAGCTTATGAATTTACCAAAGCATATCCCCCGGGAGTGTCGTAACCAAAAGTGCAGAAAGGCCCATTATCGTGTACCAGTTCCCGTTCGAGTATAGCTCAAAGCGGTGTTTTCAGGTTTTACCCCTATGTACTTCTGTGCCAGAGCCACCTCTACCTACTCCTATCCAGATAGGGATGTATTTTCTTGGAAACCCCTTACTCAATAATCACCAAAATACCAGGAAGATTTCCTATATTTAAACTTTTCTATAGGGTTCTTCCTAGATTTTTCATATCCTAATTTCCACAAATAACTAAACCATCCTTTAATACCCACTATAGCATCCCGACTTTTTATCACATAAAAATTCATTACATTTTACAAAACTTATGATATTTAAGGTTTAGTGTCTTGGAAACTAGGAACTTAAAACATGAAAACATAAAACATTTTTCTTAAACACTTGAAAGGCTTATCCTCATGTTCATCCTAGGATAATTACTTCATCTCATAACCTGGGGACATACATCAAAAGAAAGGGTGAGCATAAGGCCCAATAAGGGAACAAGAGCAACATTTAACATATGAACATGAGATACATCAACTATGTCATGAAAAAGAACATTAAGGCATGAGAAAGAATCATGTGGAATATCATAATAAAAATAACATTTTTTTTAACTTGAAGACATGGCTAAAACATTTTATATTGACAATCATTTTGTTTCACCAAGGTCCATACCCAAGGTGTCATTAAAAATTGCCAAGGTTATTCACCAAGGTATCAGTCTAAAAGGTCATCTCTAGATATTAAGTCTTTACCCAATGCATTGGAGCGCTATCTGGGCACACCCTTGACATGTCTTTATTATCATGTGATCCACATATATCATCATCAATTATTTCATAAACAAACCATATAGCATAAAAGAAATGGGTTTCATTTCCTAATCATAACGTTTTAAAAACTGCTTTAAAGACATGATCTTCATGTCACTTTAAACCCATGGAAAAGGGAAAGTGGGTTTGATGTATGTAAATCCCAAAAATTAAAATAGAACATTTTTATATATATGTGTATACCCCTGTAGAAATAAGAGTTTTGAGTATTAACATAATAACATAAAATAATGTTGAGAAAAAGAGGGAGGCATTTTGAGACGAAAACTATGCATCATAACGTCTACGATACATGGTCTTAGAAAACATTGAAAAGAGAGGGGGCATGGGTCACCCACTCAAAAATGATACATAAAACAGTAGGGGAACATAATATATAGTATTTAAGAACATGGTAATGAAATTTGAATGATGTACCATATGAAATGAAGAACATGAAAGGAAGACAAAAATAAGATTTCTCTTATGAGAATTCAGCAGCCTAACAACGTCACTTAAAACTTCCCAAAAATGGATTGACGAGATCAAATAGGGTCTCTAATAATATGAAAATAAATGATCAGTATGATAGATATAGATATCATACCCCAAAATAATAAAAATGAACCTGAGAGACTTGACATGAAAGTAGATCTCGAAAACGAGAAGGGTTAAAGAACCCCTTAGAAATTCTGCAGCCTAACGACGCCACTTAAACATCAACAAAAATGAATTGATGAGATAAAATAGGGTATCTCATAATATGATCATAAAAGATCAGTATTATAGATTTATAGATCATACCCCGCCATAAGAAAAAGGAACTTTCAATACTTGAAATGGAATTAGAACTTTGAAAAAGGAGAAAGGTGAAAGAACCACTTAAAAATTCGGTAGCCTAACAACACCACTTAAAACATCAAAATACTGAATTGAAGAGATCAAATGGTGTCTCTCATCATATGATCATAAAATATCAGTATGATAAATTTAGAGATGATACCCCAACATAATAAAAATGAACATGAAATACTTTACATGATAATAGATCTTGAAAAATGATAAGGGGGAAAGATTTCGTTACAAAAACTTTCGGTAGCCTAATGGCACCACTTAAAACATCATAAAACGAAATAATGAGAGTAATAGGGGATATATAATTATATGAGCATGAAAATGGTAGTAAGATAAGTATGAAAGAACATCCTTTAACATAAGAACACAGAGCATAAATGAAATTACCTAAAAGATAGTACTTTGAAAGAAAGAGGGAGGTAGGACCCCTTACCTTAAAACGTAACTCTTAAAACTCAAAGGTTGGGACCTTGAGGGCTTGGGGGCACCTTGGGAGGACTCCTTGGGAGGTAATGAGACCATAACATTGTTGGGGGTGAGTGGGAAGTCGAATGGATGAGAGTATGGCTTTGTATTTATAGGGAAAGTGAGGGGACAAGGCATTAATGGCCAAGGGACACCTCATTAGTAGTTTTGGAAAAACCATGGGCTTGCCCATGATATATTCCCATGGTATTGGCCACATGGGACATATCATACGTTATAATACTATTCATATGTCTACCATATTGATTAAATACTTAATACATCATTTAATGATGTCATTAAACACCCGTAACTTAAAAACTGTATTTTCACTATTCATCAAAAATTCAAATTTCTCAGAACAATCCCAAAATTTCACCTTAACCAAATATCAATGCTCTGATTTCAAAAATGAAATCCATTTTATAAAAATAATTTTCTAATTATTTTTAATTAAAATTTTAATTAAAAAACACTATTCACCCGAAAAACTAATACTTGATTAATAATTTATGAAACAGTTATTTAACCATTTTATTGAATCACATTACTTAATCAAAGTACCTCGATTATTTTAAAACTTTCTTTAAGTGAGATTACTAATCCATTTGGTCACATTACTAATCCTAAGCATAAAATCACTATTCATAATTTACTATTCA
Organism: Viscum album; assembly: GCA_963277665.1. Lineage (NCBI taxonomy): Eukaryota > Viridiplantae > Streptophyta > Magnoliopsida > Santalales > Viscaceae > Viscum > Viscum album. Next base: position 1,498,759,505 of record OY728122.1, on the reverse strand, counting down.
TCAAAAATTAAGTTGATCTTATTAGACTCCAAATTTTGTACTGAACATAACTGTAGAAGATCATTTTTTGAAAATCATTACACATTTTTAATTATTTAAGGTTTAGCTAAACATTTTTAAAATATCCCTTTTCTAAAATTCATCAAAATTATGCATACTATGTTTATCCGAACATTTGAAAATTCATAAACTTCATCATAAGAAGAAATCAAATTTTTTATTTAAAAAATGGATTACACAAGGCAGTTACGGTCTCCTTACATAGCCCCTTATCACACTAGCATAGGACCTAAGTGTGAGGTGTGCTAAGGTGAGAGAATCCGAGGGAGGCTCGACCAACATCGTACGAGTAGTAATTTCTATCAGTTTGAACATCTCGCGAAGGGGATACCGTTCTAGCTTCACACGATGATGTTCAGCTTGGGTTTGGTCTAGAGCAAAGCCCAGTGGTGCTACCTCCTTCCCAAGTTCTGTTATATGTGCTTCGATCGGTCCAAGACTACTGGGTGAGGCCATCGAATCTTCTTTCTATATTAATTAACCAAGATTACTTGTAGTTAGAGAAAATAATCGAAATAATTAGTTTACAGAGGCCATATTGACCAATGGTCATATAACAGTCAAAACCCAACAGTCTCATTTTAATTATACTCATGTTAACAAATGAAACATTTTTTTTTGAGTATAAAAATAAAATAAAACAACACACAAAATTAGGAAACAATATTTATTCAAAATTTTGGGTCATTACAATCTTCCCCCCTTAAGAAATTGCGTCCTCGCAATTTTTAAAATTGGGTTTCGAAATTTTATTGAAAGCCCCACATCAGAAAAATAGTTAGTAAAAATATTACTTTAAAAGAAAGAAAGGGAAGTACAAAGGTCACCCGAGTTAACCCATACTAGGGTCCCATGTAGGAAAACATGGACATGGAGGAAAAAACCAAGGGTCACGTTATAAGGGAGAGTGATAGAAAACATGATTAGGAGAAATTTAACCATAAGAAAATCCCAAACTTACGATGTGTGTAAACGGTATTTGATTACCTAGTAGAAAACGTAAACCAACAACATTTTTGTTTTACATTCCTTTTCATAATTTTTAGGAATTCCTTTACTACATAGAACAAAAACATAAGAAAATATACCTACCTTAAAGTAGATTTTCATCCTTTAATAAGTCCCTACCAACACTAATTTTTCTCTAAATGATGAGAATTCAAAAACACTTGGTCTTATAAAAAGCACAAGAATAATCTTTGATATAATCACATAATACACAAAAGATTAACTATCTATTTCTTCTATCTTTAAACATTATCCCAAAAACAGAATGGTTAAGTTAAAACAACTCTTCAAAAAGAAATAATCCCATAGGAATGGAAAATACTTTTAAATCTTCAATGTTACATGGTACTACCCAAAGTTAATTATAGACCATTCCATAAATAACGGTCATTAAAATTCCTCAAAATAAACCAAACTAAGATTGAAACCCAAATACAAGAAGGATTTGATAACATAGTATTCCAAAATAAACATCATTGTTCATCTCCAAACAACATCAACCACTCCTAACATCTTATAACAAAATTATCTAACCTAAACATATTTTACTCAGGATAGGTTAATCATTCCCATAAGTAACCTAAATTACTATATGTCCACCTTAAATTCATATATTATTCAAAATATAAATCAACCTTACTCCTCAATGAAAATATCATAGTAATATATTTACCTCAATCATATAGGGTCCCCAAAATAGTGAACGTCTCCAAAAATAATAATCATCTTTTAATCCCCTAGTCATAATTGTCATATTAATATGGAAATCGTCGCATTTCCTATCACATTGGTTGTTGTGACATGTTCTTCCATTTCCCACCATTAAATAAGAAGAGAAAGAATAATTAGGGGCTTAAGTACTTAGCCAATAATCATGAAAAGGAACTGAAAGTATATAAGGATAACTTGTAGAAGAAAAGTATACCCTAAATTGTTATCCCCTAGGTTCCCATCTAGGTTATCCATGATCATATATTCTTATGTGAGTATTTATTTTATTTTATCTTTGTTCCTTTAACAATGGTTCATACTAAGATTATCAATTTACCAAAGCATATCCCCCGGGAGTGTTGTAACCAAGAGTGAAGCAAGGCCCGTTGTCGTGTACCAGTTCCCGTTCGAGTCTAGCTCAAAGAGGTGTTTTTGGGTTTTACCACTATGTACATCTGTGCCAGATCCACCTCTACCTACTCGTATCCAGACAGGGATGTATTTTCTTGGAAACCCCTTACTCAATACTCACCAAAATACCAGGAATATTTCCTATATTTAATCTTTTATATAGGGTTCTTCCTAGATTTTTCATATCCTAATTTCCACAAATAACTAAACCATCCTTTGATACCAACTATAGCATCCAACCTTTTTATCACATAAAATTTCATTATATTTTACAAAACCGAGGATCTTTAAGGTTTAGTGTCTTGGAAACCAGGAACTTAAAACATGAAAACATAAAACTGTCTTCTTAATCACTTGAAAAGCTTCTCCTCATGTTCATCCTAGGATTATTACTGCATCTCATAACCTGGGGACATACATCAAAAGAAAGGGTGAGCAGAAGGCCCAGTAAGGGAAACAAGAGAAACATTTAACATGTGAATTTGAGATACATCAACTATGTCTTGAAAAAGAACTTTAAGGCATGAGAAAGAATCATGTGGAATATCATAATAAAAATAAAATTTTTTATAACTTTAATATGTGGCTACAAAATTTAATATTTACAATAATTTCGTTTCACCAAGGTCCATCCCAAGGTGTCATTAAAAATTACCAAGGTTATTCACCAAGGTATCAGTCTACAAGGTCATCTATAGAGATTAAGTTTTCACCCAATGCATTGGAGCGCTATCTGGGCGAACCCTTGACATGTCTTTATTATCATGTGAGCCACATATATCATCATAAATCATTTCATAAACTTCCCATATAGCATAAAATAAATGGGTTTCATTTCATAATCATAAAGTTTTAAAAACTGATTTAAAGACATGATCTTCATGTCACTTTAAACCCACAGAAAAGTGAATGTGGGTTTCATGTATGTAAATATCATAATTTAAAATAGAAAATTTTGATATATATGTGAATTCCCCTGTAGAAATAAGAGTTTTGAGTATTCACTAATAACATAAAATAATATTGAGATAAAGAGGGAGGCATATTGAGACGAAAACTATGCAGCATAATGTCTACGATACATGGTTTTAGAAAACATTGAAAAGAGAGGGGAAATGGGTCACCCACTCAAAAATGATACATGAAACAGTAGGGGAACAGAATATATAGTATTTAAGAAATGGTAATGAAATTTGAATGATATACCATATGAAACAAAGAACATGAAAGGAAGACAAAAATACGATTTCTCTTATGAGAATTCGGCAGCCTAACGACGTCACTTAAAACTTCCAAAAAATGGATTGACGAGAACAAATAGGTTCTCTCATAATATGAACATAAATTATCCGTATTTTAGATATAGATATCATACCCCAAAAAAATAAAAATGAACTTGAGAGACTTGACATGAAAGTAGATCTCGAAAACGAGATGGGTTAAAGAACCACTTAGAAATTTGGCAGCCTAACGGCGCCACTTAAACATCAACCAAAATGACTTGATGAGATAAAATAGGGTATCTCATCATATGATAATAAAAGATCTGTATGATAGATTTAGAGATCATACCCCAACATAATAAAAAGGAACTTGCAATACTTGACATGGAATTAGAACTTTGAAAAAGGAGAAAGGTGAAAGAACCACATAAAAATTTGGCAGCCTAACAACGCCACATAAAACATCAAAATGCTGAATTGAAGAGATCAAATGGGGTCTCTCATCATATGATCATAAAAGATCAGTATGATAAATTTATAGATCATAACCCAACATAATAAAAAGGAACTTGAAAAACGTTACATGAAAATAGGTCATGAAAAATGAGAAGGGAGAAAGAATTCGTTACAAAAAATTTCGGCAGCCTAACGGCACCACATAAAACTTCATAAAATGAAGTAATGAGAGTAAGAGGGGATATCTCATTATATGGACATGAAAAGGGCAGTAATATAATTATGAAATATCATCCTTTATCATAAGAACATGGAGCATAAAAGAAATGACATAAAAGAGAGTACTTTGAAAGAAAGAGGGAGGTAGGATCCCTTACCATAATATGTAACTCTTAAAACTCAATAGTTGGGACCTTGAGGGCTTGGGGAACCTTGGGAGGACTCCTTTGGAGGTAATGAGACCAGAACATCATTGGGGGAGAGTGGGGAGTCGAATGGATGAGAGGATGGTTTGGTATTTATAGGGAAAGTGAGGGGACAAGGCATTAATGGCCAAGGGACACCTCATTAGTGGTTTTGGATAAACCATGGGCTTGCCCATGGTATTGGCCACTTGGGAAACCTCATACCTTATCTTACTATTCATAAGTCGACCATGTTGATTACATACTTAATACATCATTTAATGATGTCATTAAACACCCGTAACTTAAAAACTGTATTTTCACTATTCATCGAAAATTCAACTTTCTCAGAACAATCCCAATATTTCACCTTAACCAAATATCAATGCTCTGATTTCAAAAATGAAAACCATTTTATAAAAATAATTTTCTAAATATTTTTAATGAAATTTTCAATTAAAAAACACTATTCACCCGAAAAACTAATACTTGAATAATAATTTATGAAACCGTTATTTAACCATTTTATTGAATCACATTACTTAATCAAAGTGCCTAGATTATTTTAACACTTTCTTTATGTGATATTACTAATCCATTTGGTCACATTACTAATCCTAATCATAAAATCACTATTCATAATTTATTATTCATCAAAAATTAAGTTGATCTTATTAGTCTCTAAATTGTGTACTGAACATAATTTTAGAAGATCATTTTTTGAAAATCATTACACATTTTTAATTATTTAAGGTTTAACTAAACATTTTTAAAATATCCTTTTTCTAAAATTCATCAAAATTATGCATACTATGTTTATCCGAACATTTGAAAATTCATAAACTTCATCATAAGAAAAAATCAAAATTTTTATTTAAAACAAAGGATTACACAAGGCAGTTACGGTCTCCTTACATATCCCATTATCACACCAGCATAGGACCTATGTGTGAGGTGTGCTAAGGTGAGAAAATTTGAGGGAGGCTCGGACAACATCACACGAGTAGTAATTTATATCAGTTTGAACTTCTCACGAAGGCGATCCTGTTCTAGATTCACACGATGATGTTCAGCCTGGGTTTGGTCCAGAGCAAAGCCATGTGGTGATACCTCCTTCCCAAGTTCTGTTAGATGGGTTCGATCGGTCCAAGACTACTGGGTGAGGCCATCAAATCATCTTTCTATATTAATTAACCAAGATTACTTGTATTTAGAGAAAATAATCGAAACGTTTAGTTTACAACAGTCATATTGACCAATGGTCATATAACAGTCAAAACCCAATGGTCTCATTTTAATTATACTCATGTTATAAAATGAAACATTTTTGTTGAGTATAAATATAAAATAAAACAACACACAAAATTAGGAAACAAGATTTATTCAAAATTTTGGGTTGTTACAATCTTCCCCCCCTTAAGAAATTGCATCCTCGCAATTTTTAAAATTGGGTTTTGAAATTTTATTGAAAGCCCCACATCGGAAAAGGGGTCATTTAAACTATTACTTTAATAGAAAGAAAGGGAAGTACAAAGGTCACCCAAGTTAACCCATACTAGGATCCCATGTAGGAAAACATGGACATGGAGGAAAAAACCAAGGGTCATGTTATAAGGGAGAGTGATAGAAAACATGATTAATATAAAGTTAACCATAAGAAAATCCCAAACTTACGATGTGTGTAAACAGTCTTTGATTAACTAGTAGGAAACGTAAACCAACAACATTTTTGTTTTACGTTCCTTTTCATAATTTTGAGGAATTCATTTAATACATAGAACAGAAACATAAGAAAATATATCTTCCTTCAAGTAGAGTTTCATCCTTTAATAAGTCCCTACCAACACTAATATTTTCTCCAAATGATGAGAATTCAAAAACACTTGGTCTCATAAAAAGCACAAGAATCATCTTCTATAGAATCACATAATCCACAAAAGATTAACTATCTAGTTCATATATCTTTAAACATTATCCCAAAAACAGAACGGTTAAGGTAAAACAACTCTTCAAAAAGAAATAATCCCATAGGAATGGAAACTACTTTTAAATCTTAAAAGTTCCATGGTACTACCCAAAGTTCATCATAGAACATTCCATAAATAGCGGTCCTTAAAATTCCTCAAAATAAACCAAACTAAGATTGAAACCCAAATACAAGAAGGATTTGATAACATAGTCTTCCAAAATAAACATCATTTTTAATCTCCAAACAACATCAAACACTCCTAATATCTTATAAAAAAAGTGGCTAACCTAAACATATTTTACTCAAGATAGGATAATGATTCCCATAAGTAACCTAAATTACTATAAGTCCACCTTAAATTCATTGATTCTTCAAAATATAATCAACCTTACTCCTCAATGAAAATACCGTAGTAATCTATTTACCTTGATCATATAGGGTCCCCAAAATAGTGAAAGTCTTCCAAAATAATAATCATCTTTTAATCCCCTAATCATCCCTGTCATATTAATACGACAATCGTCGCATTTCCTAGCACATTGGTTGTTGGGAAATGTTCTTCCATTTCCCACCATTAACTAAGAAGAGAATTCATAATTAGGGGCTTAAGTACTTATCCAATAATCATGAAAAGGAACTGAAAGCATATAAGGATAAATTGTAGAATAAAAGTATACCCTAAAATGTGATCCCCTAGGTTCCCATCTAGGTTATCCATGATCATATATTCTTATGTGAATATTTATTTTATTTTATCTTTGTTCCTTTAATAATGGTTCATACTATGCTTATGAATTTACCAAAGCATATCCCCCAGGAGTGTCGTAACCAAGAGTGCAGTAAGGCCCGTTGTCATGTACCAGTTCCCATTCGAGTCTAGCTCAAAACGGTGTTTTCGGGATTTACCCCTATGTACATCTATGCCAGATCCACCTCTACCTGCTCGTATCCAGACAGGGATGTATTTGCTTGGCAACCCCTTACTCAATACTCACCAAAATACCAGGAATATTTCCTATATTTAAACTTTTCTATAGGGTTCTTCCTAGATTTTTCAAACCCTAATTTCCAATAATAACTAAACCATCCTTTGATACCAACTATAGCATCCCGCCTTTTTATCATATAAACTTTCATTACATTTTACAAAACCGAGGATCTTTAAGGTTTATTGTCTTGGAAACCAGGAACTTAAAACATGAAGACATAAAACATTATTCTTAAACACTTGAAAGGCTACTCCTCATGTTCATCTTAGGATCATTACTGCATCTCATAACCTGAGGACATACATCAAAAGAAAGGGTGAGAAGAAGGCCCAGTAAGGGAAACAAGAGAAACATTTAACATGTGAACATGAGATACATCAACTATGACATGAAAAAGAACTTTAAGGCATGAGAAAGAATCATGTGGAATATCATAATAAAAATAAATTTTTTTATAACTTGAAGATGTGGCTACAACATTTAATATTGAAAATAATTTCGTTTCACCAAGGTCCATCCCCAAGGTGTCATTAAAAATTACCAAGGTTATTCACCAAGGTATCAGTCTAAAAGTTCATCTCTAGAGATTAAGTCTTTACCCAATGCATTGGAGCGCTATCTGGGTGCACCCTTGAAATGTATTTATTATCATGTGAGCCACATATATCATCATCAATAATTTCATAAACAACCCATATAGCATAAAATAAATGGGTTTCATTTCATAATCGTAAAGTTTTAAAAACCGCTTTAAAGACATGATCTTCATGTCACTTTAAAACCACAGAAAAGGGAAAGCAGGTTTCATGTATGTAAATCCCATAATTTAAAATAGAACATTTTGATATATATGTGAATACCCCTATAGAAATAATAGTTTTGATTATTCACTTAATAACAAAAAATAATTTTGAGATAAAGAGGGAGGCATTTTGAGACGAAAACTATGCAGCATAACGTCTACGATACAACGTCATAGAAAACATTGAAAAGAGAGGGGACATGGGTCACCCACTCAAAAATGATACATAAAACATTAGGGGAACAGAATATATAGTATTTCAGAACATGGTAATGATATTTGAATGATATAACATATGAAATTAAGAACTTTAAAGGAAGACAAAAATAAGATTTATCTTATGAGAATTCGACAGCCTAACGACGTCACTTAAAACATCCCAAAAATGGATTGACGAGATCAAATAGGGTCTATCATAATATGAACATAAATGATCAGTATGATAGATTTAGATATCATACCCCAAAATAATAAAAATGAACTTGAGAGACTTGACATGAAAGTAGATCTCGAAAACGAGAAGGGTTAATGAACCCCTTAGAAATTCGGCAGCCTAACGGCGCCACTTAAACATCAACAAAAATGAATTGATGAGATAAAATAGGGTATCTCATAATATGATCATAAAAGATCAGTATGATATATTTAGATATCATACCCCAACATAATAATATGGAACTTTCAATACTTGACATGGAATTAGAACATTGAAAAAGGAGAAAGGTGAAAGAACCACTTAAAAATTCAGCAGCCTAACGACGCCACTTAAAACATCAAAATACTGAATTGAAGAGATCAAATGGGGTCTCAAATCATATGATAATAAAAGATAATTATGATAAATTTAGATATCATACCCCAAAATAATAAAAAGGAACTTGATATACTTTACATGAAAATAGATCTTGAAAAATGAGAAGGGAGAAAGAATTCGTTACAAAAAATTTTGGCAGCCTAATGGCGCCACTTAAAGCTTCATAAAACGAAATAATGAGAGTAAGAGGGGATATCTCATTATATAAACATGAAAAGGGCATTACAAGAAGTATATAAGAACATCCTTTAACATAAGAACATGTATCATAAAATAAATGACATAAAAGAGAGTACTTTGAAAGAAAGAGGGAGGTAGGACCCCTTACCTTAAAACATAACTCTTAAAACTCAAAGGTTGGGACCTTGATTGCTTTAGGGGACCTTAGGAGGACTCCATGGGAGATAATGATACCAGAACTTCGTTGGGGGAGAGTGGGGAGTCTAATGGATGATAGGATGGCTTGGTATTTATAGGTAAAGTGAGGGGACACAGCATTATTGGCCAATGGACACCTCAATAGTGGTTTTGGCAAAACCATGGGCTTGCCCGTGGTATTTTCCCTTGGTATTGGCCACTTGTGACACATCATACCTTATCTTACTATTCATAAGTCGACCATATTGATTACATACTTAATACATTATTTAATGATGTCATTAAACACTCGTAACTTAAAAACTGTATTTTCACTATTCATCGAAAATTCAACTTTCTCAGAAAAATCCAAAAATTTAACCTTAACCAAATATCAATGCTCTGATTTCAAAAATGAAATCCATTTTATAAAAATAATTTTCTAAATATTTTTAATTAAATTTTTAATTAAATAACACTATTCACCCGAAAAACTAATACTTGAATAATAATTTATGAAAACGTTATTTAACCATTTTATTGAATCACATTACTTAATCAAAGTGCCTAGCTAATTTGAATACTTTCTTTAATTGAGATTAATAATCCATTTGGTCAAATTACTAATCCTAAGCATAAAATAACTATTCATAATTTACTATTCATCAAAAATTAAGTTAATCTTATTAGACTCTAAATTTTGTACTGAACATAATTGTAGAAGATCATTTTTTGAAAATCATTACACATTTTTAATTATTTAAGGTTTACCTAAACATTTTTAAAATATTTTTTTTCTAAAATTCATCAAAATTATGCATACTATGTTTATCCGGACATTTGAAAATTCATAAACATCATCATAAGAAGAAATCAAAACTTTTATTTAAAACAAAGAATTACACAAGACAGTTACAGTCTCCTTACATATCCCCTTATCACACCGGCATAGGACCTAAGTGTGAGGTGTGCTAAGGTGAGAGAATCCGAGGGAGGCTCGACCAACATTGCACGAGTAGTAATTTCTATCAGTTTAAACTTCTCGCGGAGGCGATCCTGTTCTAGCATAACACGATGATGTTCAGCCTAGGCTTGGTCCAGAGCAAAGCCCAGTGGTGCTACCTCCTTCCCAAATTCTGTTAGATGGGCTTCGATCGGTCCAAGACTACTGGGTGAGGCCATTGAATCTTCTTTCTATATTAATTAACCAAGATTACTTGTATTTAGAGAAAATAATCGAAACATTTAGTTTACAGCGGTCATATTGACCAATGGTCATATAACATTCAAAACCCAACAGTCTCATTTTAATTATACTCATGTTATCAAATGAAACATTTTTGTTGAGTATAAATATAAAATAAAACAACACACAAAATTCTGAAACAACATTTATTCAAAATTTCGGGTCGTTACATACATCCTTATTTTAGATATGAAGTGTGATGAAAATGTCCTAATCATATTAGTAAGACCATTCCTATTTATATCTATTGTTGTAATAGATATGTCGAAGGGGAACTCACTCTCTATTCTATTGATGATGTAGAGGAGTTTTTAGAGTTTCAAAATTCTCAACAAGTGTTTGATTGTGATTTGATTGATGTCGGTGAGAATCAATGTTTTAAAATTGAGGTCTGAGCTAAGTATGGTTCTTTCCCTCTTGAGGTCACATAGATTATGATTCCCCAACATATTAAATATTTTCTTCAGGCTTGTATTATTGTCCCACACCTTCCCCTAGAAGATAGAAATCATAACCTAGAACCCATTCTATAATTTCAGTTAAATTTTTTTTTTTATTGTATCAAACCATTTTTGAATGTATTCCTTATGAAGTAGACTCTTTAAGAATTTTGGAAGTTGGAGAACGTTCTGGGATTTGTCCTGAGGAAAAACTAGATTTTTCCTTTTATGAGAAAGTGTATTTTCTATAAACCTTTTTTCCTGCTCAGTTTGATATTTTTTGTGATGGATTCCTACCATAAATTGAAAAATTCATATCATTTGAGTCGTCTGTCGACATTGGGTACCACCTATTGGTACATGAGTATAATTCCATCTTTGGAGATTTTTCTATGTTTTCTTTTTTACATGTTGTTCTGGGAAGATTCTTTTTAAATAAAAAATATTTTTCTAATGGTATTCCTTCTTAATTCTTGGTTGGATATGACCTCTATGTGTGGGGGAAGCCATGTAAGTATTTTTGGTAAATTTGGTGATTTTAATAGGAAGAAGTTGAACATTTTTAGATCTGAGGAAGTGGTTTTTAGATGACAAAATGGGATTTATAGTTTACTAGAAACTATTTTTTTAAAGAACATTTGAGAATAATGTTTGGTACTATAACTGAGAATGTTGTGGTTGATCCTATTCTTGATTCTTTAGATAATAGTGAAGGTCACACTGTTAATAATTCCATACCATTAAATGGTGATGGATATAAATATCTAGGGAAATAATGTCTGGCCAGGGAATATAAATCATGCACATCATGGAAGGAAACCCATGGTTTTAGTTGTGTTAATAAATAAAAAATAGCGATTATATAATGAAAAATTGGAGAATTTAAACTTAGGGCTTAATGGGATTCAACTCATGCTCATTCTTTGTTTTCACTATTTTACTATTTTGTGATTAATAATGTCATGCATTTCGGTCTTCTATATGCTATATCTATGCTGGTCATTTGTTCTTGGTTTACATGATTCATGTTTTTTTTGGATTTTGCTGATTAGTTTCATTAAGGACTGGAATTCCCTTGTTGAAGCTTTAATTGAAAAAAATAGTTGGGATGTTATTTCACATTATTTCTGCATTCATTTTCTAATTATATTTACATAAAAAATTCTTCTTTATATGTTTATTCTTTAAAAAAATCTGCTTGCATTAGAAAATCTGCTACATGCTTGCTTAAAAAATCTGATACATGTCTTGCATACTAAAAGCTATCTGATGCATGTCACATTGTTTTTTTTAAAATTATGCATGTTCCTCTTGCTAAAAATTTAAATTTCATTAATATATAAAAATAACTCACAACGTTAAATTAAGTATGTGGTGGGGGGGTACATGCAGGCTGAGATAGTTTCTGTTGAATCTATATGTATACCTGGGGTGTTTTAGCATTTATTATTTTTTCTATTGAACATATTTATGATCTCAATCTCTTAAAATTCTTACACATTATACACAATGCACATACACTTCCCTTTTTTACTTTTGATTTGTATTGAATCTTTTTTACTGGACATAAATGTTAATGTGTGTACATGATATTGAACTTGCAGATATGTTATTCCTTATGGAAACCAATATTTTTGAAATTTATGGGGACCCTTTAGACATGTCATAAATGTACTCAAAATTGAAAATATGTATTGAACATAGTATATAAATTTTTATTTTTCATACATAGAATTCAACTTTGGGGACAATGTTGGGTTTTATGTGCGGTGGAGGGGGTCAATTTTTGAATGTGCTAAACTATGCTTAATTGAAATCCCATCAATTCCAATTTCCACATTAATCTTTTTGTTAAAAATGGTTAAAAAATTTCAATATTATTTCTTTTTTTTGGTACATTGTACTCAATTCAGTATTTCCTTTGAATAGTATCTTGTTTAGTAGATAATAAATACATTGAATTTGAGATTAATGTAGGTGGATGATTGATGAGTGAGTATACTTAATGGTTTTATGCAAATTTGGTTTAAGAACTACTTTTGATAGTGATATTGGTAACCTGTTAGTGGAATTTACATCATATCCCTTGGAACTAGATGTTTGATATTGAACATAGGTGACTCATTTTATTTTTAATTATTAACATAATTACCTTAGATAGATAATTTAAATTATTTATATATCTATATTTTGAAACTGTAGTAGTTTGGGCATCTGGGATCCCACGGTGAATCCCAGAGACCTTAGATGTTGGGCGTGATTCTGTTAACTACAGGCTCTTTTTACTCATTGAATAAGTGCATTGCATGGTGCTTAACACATGGTACATGGATTTGGAAAAATTAAATAAAGTTTCTAGGGTCAAAATTAAGTTCATTAAGGTGAGTGGAATGATGTACTCTAAATGAATAAGGGGTCAACTACTTTATATTGGAGTCATTTAGTTTGTATCATTATGGTGATATACAAAATATTTATTTATTTTTTGGAACAATGGTGAAAAGTCTAAGTAAAAATTTCCAGTGGATATGTTATAAATTGAATATAAATTTAACCTCTATTCACTCATGGAAAATGAACTTGAGTTTGGACTAAAATTAGTCACGAAGCAGTATCACATATGAGGAATGGCATCTTTATTGCCTGATAATTCATAAATTTCATGATTTCCCTTAGAGTATTTTTCAAAGAAAAATTCAATTGAGCTATTCAATTTTTAAAGAAATTTGACATTTTTGTCCTCTGTTCTTAAGTGTCGGGCATGTTACAATTTGAATTTATTAAAAAAACATTTGTCTGTTAATTAAATGATAATAAAACATGAGATTGTTTGATGGAAAACAATGATTATCAATGTGGGACTTTGATGTGGCCTTAAAGACACATGTTTGTCCACATCTTTTTAATTAATTTTTTTTCAATTTAATTATTTATTTTAACACTTCTTAATAAAGAATGGCACTTTTTTATTTTTATTATTAAATTTGTAATTTAATTATTTTTATAAATAAAAATGTAATTTTCGCCTTTTAAATAATTAATTTATATCTTACATTAATTTTATAGTCTAATAGCCGTTTATCTAGTTTGGTAAATTTTGTTTTCTTATTTAATATTTTAGAATTAATAAATTAATTGATTAAATCTATTTCTGTACATAAATAATGATGTTTTAATTTAGAATATCTTATATTTAATGTTAATTAATTAAAGTTACATAATTTAAATATATGATGTCATTTTAAAATTCAGTACTTATAAATATAATTTAATATTATAAATTTATTAATCATGATTAATTTATTTTATATAATTTCATTATTTATTTTAAATATTTAATAACAAAACAACTAACTTTTTACCTTAATTGATTTATTTGGTTATAGTAAAATTTTTTAATATAAATTAACTTTGTTATAAAATTTAAATCTGGATTTTATTTTATAATTTAGTTTCTTTTTAGTTTTACATTTTAGTTTCATTCAAATTTAGGTTTAATTAATTGAGGTTAATAAATATTTATATAATTTCTACAATGGCACCGTAACCCTTGCAGTGTTTCCTCACACCAGCCCCATCCCTGCAACTTCCCACTTTCTACAATGGCACCGTAACCCTTGCCACCATCAATTCCTGTCACGGTCTCATCTTATTCCATTGGCACCGTAACTCTGTTCAGTCTCTCTATTCTCTGTGACTGTGATTCTATCTCTTCGCGATATCATCCAAACCACATGTACCATCCACCACAATATATCTTTGGCAACAACATTTTTTTCTTCCCTACTCACTATCACGTGCACTTCATCGTATTCACTGAAACCATGCCACTATCACTACGAGGGTGTCACACTGAGATACATTCTCACTGCATTACATTAATCCCTCTCGCCATTGGATTATCTCAACACCACGTTCTACCATCGCCACACCCAATGATCATCCAATTCAGACCATAAATTCGACATTCACTCAATAAATCAGACTTGAAATTTTTTACTAAACAACTACAACTTTGTCAATTCAAAACCTTAAACTTAGTTCTTATAAGATGGCATCATTCGAAGCAGGAACTGTTGTCTGCAGATCTAAGGATTCACCTTGTGATATCACTACTGAGCCACACCCTATGTTTAGATCTAAACTCATTGTTTACTGAGGTATGTCACCATAGTGTAGAGAAAAAAAGACCATGCCAAGGTCACATAACACCTGGAATTACTACATAGTGAACCGAGAAGGTTCTGGCCTTCCAGGCATGAAAATGAATAATCCAGACTCGTTGTACAACATTTATGTGCATGGAGAAGACGCCACAACACCTGCTAGAGTCTGTTCCCGTCTCCTAAGTTGGGGGAGCTGAATTCAGTGCCTGATGCAGGAGCTTGGGCCACTACAGGAACTTCCTGGAGAAGGAACACCTCCCCTGTAGCATGGAATTTGGGGGCAGGACAAAGAGAAAAAATAATACAAATAATATTAAAAGAAAAATATATATAATAATAATAAATTAATCAAATAAATATAACACAATACAAAATAAATTTTACATATAACTTTTATAATATTAATAAATAGAGAATTCATAAAAAATGATACAAGTAAAACCAATAAAAATTTATAAAATTTAAATATAAAGTGTCATAATTGGTAAAATTATTAAAAAAAATAGATATTTTAACACATTAATTTTAATAGAATTAATATATTAACTGAATTAATAATGAAATTAATTTTGTTCTAATTTAAGATTCTAATTATGTTATACTATCTAATTATCAAAATTACTTACACTAATAACATAAATAATAATAATAAATTTAAAAAATAATAATTGTATTTAATTAAATATATAGTTATAATTTAATAATTATAAAAGTAATATTTTTAATAAATTATCAATTATAATTTTTATTAATATACATTAGTTTTTTTTTTGAAAAATAGGTACTATTAACGATGAAGATCTGCATCCGTACATAATCAGAGCCATGAATGGAAGTTTTCCAGCCATAGCTAGTTAACATCGAAGGGGCCTGAGGCCGCAAGTTGGTGGGCTGCATTGTTTCCTTCCCTTTTGGTGAAGGAGAAGGTGCGGGAAGAGAAGTCTTGGAAAAGTGAGCGGATTCTCCTGATGATGAGGCCAAAAGGCTGGAGTCCGACATCATGGTGGTTAATAGCATTGATAACAGTAAGGCAGTCAGACTCAATGATGATATTAGCCCATCCATGTTCCCAAGCGAGCGTCATTACCGCAAGGATAACAAAGGCTTCCGCACCTGCAGGTTCCCATAGGGCATGATGTAATTCATATTTTGCTGCAATGATCTGCCCCAGATGATTACGAGCCAGAAGTCCAAGAGCAACTGGTCCATCATTGGGAAGAGAAGTGTCCACGTTATGCTTAAGCCTCCCTTCCGTTGGGGGGGGGTCCATTGAGGGGGGAAATAGGGGGTAACACACGACATACAATGTCCTTTGTGGTCCTTCTAGCCCTCCATCCATGAAATTGGACATTGAATCCAGAGGTCGGGCGTTTTATGGACTTGGTGGAAAACCGGAACATTGCACTGAACCCAAATGATCCAGGCCAGGGTGCAAAGAAAACCAGCCGCATACGATGAAAGATAGGAGCACCAACGCATCAGAAGACCATGGAGGTCGGATGTGGTGTCTAGGGATGCCTCCGAAGTCGGGCCCCATTTAATCCAAATTTACTTAGATCTCGGGTAGTTAATGATGGCGTTCCAAGGAGTTTCTGGGAAATTCGTGTAGAAAGGGAAGGACTCGGCACTGGCCATATGACGAAAGGTGAGAAGGCTCATTGTAGGGAGGGTTCTAGTGCAAACCTGCCACCAGAAATGGAAGATTTTGGGGGAACATTGATACTCCAAACCGCATTCCGTGGTCCCTCGTCATGGTCAAGAGAGTGGATGCCTAGAGCCAGTCTATACCCAGATCTCATCGAGTAATCGCCTGAGGAATCGTTGGTCTAGAAAAGATTTTCGGGGCCTGCATCAGGGACCCATGGGATACTGAGGATAATTATTGTCTCTTTAGTTAAAAACATCTTGGATATTTTCCACACACCACCCTGAGCCTTAGTTAGAAAGGACGCAATCATCAGTGGCGTCTTCAAGACCTGTTTGGATGGAATATGTGGCCCATACACCATCCTTATCAATAAGCCATGGGTCAGTCCAGATGTTAACATATGAGCCATTTCCAATCCTCCATCCTAGACCTTCTTCCAGGAGATTGTGCTCCCCCCAAATACTTCTCTAGAGGAAGCTTGTTCAGGGGCCAATGGAGGAACCAAGAAAGACCATGTGGGGAAAGTATTTGGCACGGAGTACCCGCACACAGAGAGATTATGGGCGGTTAATAAGGCTCCACCCTTTCTAGGATAATAAAGAATCATTTAATAGGAGAACGATGTGGGAGTTAGTTAAATGGGGAAAGATAGAACGTCGTTCCTGTCCTAAAATAAATCCACATGTTTGGTGCTCATGTGAGAGAACCTTGGAGTCTGTGGAAAGGAGGGGTGACATGCAGTAGGTAACAGTAAGTCTAAAAAAGAGCAGCGGGAATATTCGGTGGGTGGGGGTGGGTTGAGGGGATACATTCGATCATTCAATTCAAATCATAGGGAGAACTAGGGGAGAATCTTGGAGCACTTCTCGGATAACCATTCGTTGGAGACCTGAGAGCCAGGATCAGCAGCATTTCGAGATAGTAGAATGTGATATCTTCTTCTACATTTTTTCAATTTTCATTCATTCAAATTGAATGATTTTAGTTTACATAATATAGATAATGTTATGATAAATCCTCTTGTTCAGGGATAATGTGATGTTGGGCTGGTTATCCTCAAATTCTTCCTTTCCAATTAATCGCATCAATGAATTCCAAATTGATCGGCAAGAACAATGATGAATTCATTAAATTACATTCTACTACGAGGTCTTAATTTCCAAAATTCTTTTATCAATCATTGAAATTGATCATGGTTACATCTTCCAAAATAGATAATAAATTCAAAATTCTTCCGCACACACGGGGAGTTTGTACTATTACTATTTTCCAATAAATCTTCACACAATTGATTTATATTGGAGTGGTAAACTCCAAAATGCTTATGTGAATTAACTCCTAGTGAGGGAGGTAAGTAATTATTTTTTAATGGTGGTACAATGAAATAAATTTTATATGAATTTGAAGACATTAAAAACTAGTCAGATGGAGAATTTTCCTCGATCATTTTACTAGATTGTTCATTTATCACCATTTTTATATCTCTATTCCTCAATGTTTTGAACTATTTATTGCTTCGATTTAGTTTTGATACATTTTTTCAAAAAAATTTCACTCTATTGATTAATTATAAGTATATATATATATATAATGTTACAAAACATTTACCCCACTCTGAAAACAGTGGGGTGTTTTTGAATGTTTTTTAGAATAATGATGTTCATAATCAGCTTCCCTCTGGGTTCGACCAAATATTGCACATATACTGTAGATAGTAGGAAAAAAAAATTAAACATTGACCAGTTTCAATGACTGTCAGCATCAGCGATCAATTTATCCAATGAGATCCCTGTTTCTATGCAACTTTTTTTCTACTTGACCATTATCATAAGTGCATCAGCTCTTCGTTGGAGGGCCACATCAGTGTAGTCTACTTATAGTACATGCACATGTGATTAACTGTCCATCAATGTAGAATAATAATCATTTTAATTCATCATAGAATGAATTTTTTTTGAATAAAAAATTGAACTATAACTATGATTTGAATATAGAAAAATAAAGTGGATAAATGATTGGGTCCCCAACAATGATGTCAGTATTGAGGCATGTCTATCATGGGGCGTGGACAAGAACAATTATATTTTTTTCCTGGTGCAACATAGTGGCTGACCAGAGTCATCTCATTTGAGGATCCTTCTCAATGTAGTTCACCAACTTCTTATATACCACCTACACTATCTCTTTTGGGTTTTTATTATCTAATTATAACAATGAAACATATTTTTGGGTTTTCTATTTAAAAATATAAATAAGAATGAAATGAAAATAGAATGTGTAAAGAATAATGCACTTGGTTTGGGGGTTTATTCTAATGTTCAATCACTATTATCTTTTATATTCTTATTTCTGTTTGAAAATACAAACATTAAATCTCATGTTTGAATCACTTCTCTTTTCAAGAATAGAAATAGATTATGGTCCATGTCATTGGGAACCATCACCCAACCATGGAAATTCTCCTCACCAATGCATGCTACTCAAATCTACCACAAACATAATATAAACTATACAAAAAATTTATGAACACCTTGACCTCCCCCAAAGAAAAGACTTAGGGTTATCCAATCATTTTTATGAGTATAATATTACTTGGTGGAGTGGGTGTAAGAGGAGATAGAGAGTGATAGAATTAGATGAAATAAATTAGATGGAGAAACATAAATTCATGGATTTATTTAAAATAAATGGAAATTGAAATTTAAAATAAAACTAATACAAAACTAAAATGGAAAAAATAAGATGAAATGATGGGGAATGAGAGGTGCAGCAGATGCCATGCTTCAGTGGGATCCCTCCTTGTCTATGGGTGTCGAGTAACTAATTTGGGAAGGAGGCCAAGGCCTCCTTTTATAGCAGAATTCTATCCTCTAAAATCTTACGCGTTTTTGGACCTTTAAATGGAAAATTAATGAATATATCCCTTATTCAAAGTTGTTCATAAATATTTTGTCTCTGCACCCTCCAATGATCACCTAATTTGGAAACAATATTAATGACTTATTATTTGTTCATTGACGTTTTTTTTTTCTAGAAATGGGTTCCAAAAAGCATCCATTACAAATATAACATCCAATGGTATTATTATTAACTTCAAAAAACCCCCCATATGTGACATAGAGCCCGCACTATGCATCATATTTCTATCCCATGTGGAAGAAATTCAATTGAAGGTGTGTAACCTGTGATGTGGTTCTGTCAATGTGGTGGGGTCCACACAATCTGCCTGGAAAAGTTTCGAACATCAATGAATTTTTTGGACTACTAGATATTCCAATATTTTCTAGGCCCAAAATGTAAAGTTGGGAAAAATCAAATCAGTATTCTAAAAAAATGAATCACTAAATTCTAATTATATTTTTTATGAAATGATAAAAATAACATTTTTTCAAAAAAAATTCCATAATCCATAATTAGGCACTTATCACAATTTTTCTTATTTCCAATATAAATTCAATTAACCCTTTATTTTAATAAAACATGTAAATACATGTAGTTTATCTTTGAAAAATAGTAAATTAGTTTTGCTTTATTGGTTAAAAGATACGAACTAAAATTTTCTCTATCAATGTTGCAATTCACAATGGATTCAACTCCTATATGATGTCTCCAATGACCACAACTACTAGGTTCATACAGCTCCACTAACCATCTAAATTTATTCATAGGAGTTTTATTGAAAATTTTGTTCTCTAATATGAAGATTAAGTAGTCATCCTGATGTGGGGAACATCCTATCAAGACATGGATGCCTCTATGCCCCGTAAGCGCCACCTCCCCAATGGGTCACACAGGGAGAAACTCCTCCCCACTCTGACCTTCAAAAAACATTGGAATCCAATCCTCGGGGCACTCACAGGACTCACAGTATTATTCATACAATGTTCATGGTGTCCGAGTCCACCAATCCATGACTTCAGTTAGGGAGCCACCAAGGAGGACTACCCCCAAGCCACATCAGCATCACCAGCCGATCCTACAGACCGATGAGTAGGTGGTCCATCACCCTACAGAGCTAGATCTATTTTATCAGACCCAACATCAATGTGTTGATTAGGATAAATAGTATTCCTTCCATGGGGAACCACCCTCTTCATCTTGAATGGCACGAGCCACCACCAGCCCGAGCTATAAACCCACTACCATCATTAGGTAGGGGAACCCCCTTCTTCAAAGCATGGGAATATCCAAACTAGATGAAGTTGAACCACAGGTAACCCTGTGAGATGGTTAAAAAGGATCTCTATATTATGTTGGAATATAGAAACAATTACGGAACAACTCACAATGGTGGCACCAGTATATAGGTCCTCCCCGTACTATTATTAGACATAGTGGAGGTCCCTCGCTCCTTTATTTAGTAAATAGGACATCCCCATGATCCAAGTCTCATGAATGTGAATTTACCTCACATTAATAGATTTCAACATGTGGGTATTTCATTTATTGTCACTATATAGCCTGGATCCCCCCATGTGCTCATCGATTTTGGCTGAGGTATGCCCCGTTTCAGCAATCACCAAAGTAGAGGTCCTCCCTGTTCAATCAACAATGAACACGAAGGCCCTTCTAATTTCCATTATAATTTGTATTAAGGCCTTATTCTAAACCACTTCTATTAGGGTGAGTAGATTCCAAGGTCCACCCACACCACATACAACCACCATGGGGTCCCCACGATGTTTTTCCAGCCCCGGTGGAGGTCCTCCCCTATCTACCACTATCAACCACACAGTTCCTCCCTGTATTCCCTTCACCATTTTTATAGGTTCCCATTTCACCCCAGTTCATTAGAGTGGGGGTTCCCCTTGCCTCAACAAAAACTGATATGATATCTCTCCTCATATACAATCAAGTGTGGGAGAGGTCCTCCCCACTCTAGAACCAATCCGCACTGAGGACCTCCTATTTTTAAAAAACTACTATTTCCTAAAGAACCATCTAGGAGTAGAAGGGCGGGTCGCCTCTTCCATATAAAGACTCTGAGAAAGTTATAAACCACGATTAATCATGTATTCATTAAAAATTATAAAGAGGAGGGTGATTCAGTGATGGTAGCGTCTCCCCAATCTTCTGTGTCAGAGGTTGGGGAAGGTAGAAGGAATATAAGTACTATCCATTTAGAATGTGATTTCCATCAGATCGCTACATCCCTGTGAAGATACATATATGAGGATGAAGATTTGGCCTCTTTTCAGGTCTTTTCTATACAATCCTCCCAATCACCAAAAAAATCATTCTCTACCTCAACCAGATATCACCAAGAGTTGTTATGGGGACCAATAGTGGAAGAGAAACAGCATGGACCACCACTAATGACAACCTCCCCAGTGTGGGAATATGTGGTAGTTCGTCCATCTTATATGGATGAGGTGGTGAAATCAGTACATTCATTAGAATACATCCTAATATGTGGAGATGTGTATGACTGCACACCATAAACTCTGCCTGCAAGTATACCATCACAACGGTTCACATCAGTTCCTTTTCCAGTCCCTCAACCACCCCCAATCAATGAATGGGAAATCTAAGGTCTGGATACCAAGTATAGGATGAAGTTGTTGTGGGAAATCTTTGCAGTAGAAATGTTCCCAGAGATGTTTTGGATGATTGCAGCAACATGACATTGTATTCCAGAATCTCTCATCCATGAGTAGGTCATGTGATTCTAAAAAAACATCTGGGAACAAATGTATATCTCCTTCATTGATGGGTGGATTTCCCAAATATCTAGGAACACTTTGAAGACATATTGTATCATTTATGCATGTTTGAAATGGTTGTGATCCTCGTGGCTCAGTTCCTTGAGTCATGCAGTTATCATCAAAACCTCCAACAATGTTGCTTCTATAGATTTACAGTGCTCCACATAATTATTTAATAAGATTCTCCAACATTTAGATCCATGGTGGGGGCAGTATGATGCCCTTTATTTTAGTCTTATCTAGCACCATCCTAGATTTCCAGGTGATATTGATGATATGCCTCTAGGAACAATCACAATTACATGGGTAACCTTTTGATGGAGGAATCTAAGCTAGGACTCTTTGAAGATATCATACATATCATTGTTTTGTCACACCTATTTATTCCTTCGGGCATTGTTAATCTCCCAAAAAATTATTAAGACATCATGTGCCTTCTGAGTCATTTCCCTTCTGTTGGGATCCCAATAATTGTAAAGTGCATGATAGGTTCATCAAACCCACTGACCCATCTAGATGAGTGCAGAAGGAGGATGATGACCCATTAAATGATATATAGCGTCAAAAACATGTAGAACATAAAAAAATGATCAAATACATTATCACTGGATGTGATGTGGAATGATTACGAGATTACCATAATCCTAGACCGAGGAAGTAGGGGAAGGTACAACCCCCCCCCCCCCCCAATAAGGAAAGTTGCATCCAGGTGACCATGATCATCCAGCCCATATAGCTAGGACAGAGGATGGATTTTATGGAAAGTGGCTGCAAAATAAATCCTGAAATCCACCCGTGTTCTGTGATAACCCTCTTGAAGAACCAACTAAGGTTCCCCATGCCACTCCATATTTGGTTCCCCTATCAATCATTTATGTCATACAATCAGCCTCTCTACGATCCGTTGAGCCTGCTTATCATGATGAAAAATATTCCAATGCACTACTGGTCAAAGATCCTCATCAATACATGAATCCCCATCAATATGATCTAATGGTCGCTCACATTTCCTGCCTCGAGGACCTAAGAACTTGATAGGTGGCGATTTCACTTGATGTCAGTCCATATTTGGTGTGGGTGGATGAAAACATAGAACCCCTAGTTTTGGAAATATTACATTCCACCATTTTACTAGGACATGAGATCCACTATAGTATCTCACCCACATTATTTCAATGTGTGGACCTATGCTGGGATATCCAACGCAACAGAAGGCCACAAAACATGGGTGATTTGTACAGATAGTGGAAGGGAATTTATTCATTTGGTACTGCCAGCTACTCATTGACGCGATTGTTAGTTTGGAGGAACGTCGTAGGTAGATTCTCTACCATTTCTAATCCACCACCTAGAAGATGATAATTTCAATCCACATAAAGTGAAAGAAAATTTCGGACGAGCATGTCTCAGACATTGTATCTAGGTTTAAGGTCCTCATGTACTCACTTGATATGCCACTAACATAGGAATAGCATCTCACAATTTTTGTGGGGAATGATAGAACTAAATTGGCCCCTTCTCTAATAACTCAAAACTACCTGGGAGATTTTGGTATTTCTCAGAAAATTCCTTGCATCTAGATTACACCTTATAGTAATTGAAGAAGGCACATACATTTCATCCTTTTATTCATGTGAGAAGATCCTAAAAGGCTGAGCCCGGCATGGTAGCACAAATCGAGGCCCCTAGGATTATGGGGTTATTACTAGTGGAACCATTCCAAATCCTCATCGAGGGCCACCACATCAGTAACAACCTCCTGAACAGCATTTCCCACCTTAGAATTGGTAGGAACCCCCACGTATCATGTCACTTAAACCTATGAGAGACAGTTATTCACTACCTCCTCGTCAGTATCATTTATCCCCTCATGTAGGTTGGGCTCCTAGAGACCCCTTCTATGAATGAAGGAACTATAAATACTCATTTAATGAGGCATAGGTCCCCGATTATTACCAATGTTCCTTGGACTATGGAATCCTATAGTTTCTAGAATAAAGGAGGACTAAAAGGTGGATCTCACTACTCCCCCCAATTAATACACCTATTATCAGATCACTAGGTACACCCTTCACCAGTGTTATGTGTTTAATGACTAGATCCATGACCAGATCGATGGCAACATATTCTGGTCGGGTCCACCCCCAACTCATTTATCAGGTGTGTTTATAAATAAAGACAATGATATCATGGTAAATTACTTCATGTTTTTAACCAAATGCTTCTAATGTTAAATGACCAATTTTCTAGCAAGGAATTATCCTTTTCCCATGGTATTATCCCTGCACATTTGAATCAGACCAAGACTTTCGAAATCATTGAATTACCTAGAGCCTCTATATTTGTGTCAATATCTCAGCCTTATTCATCCCTGAAGCATAAGAATCGATGACAATGCCCCCCTTTATGCCATCTTTATCCTATAATCTCATTTATTTCATGCACCTAAAGGTGGAAATTGACCCAAGAATCCTCCCAATGATGGATTATTCTTCATGTGATGATCAAGGGTATGCTTAGATTAACACCATGGAGCTGGTAAAGCCTACATGGTTCCAAAGATGAATAGAAGAGGAAGGATCCTCCAAAAATCCCCAACCTATGCTAGCATCAACATAGTCATGGTTATGTGAGTCACTAAAATGCATTATTCAATGCATACACCAAGCCATGTAGGCTACCGAGATAAGGCTGTAGAACCAACAAAAAACACAACATTCCCAACCTTCTCATCATGTTTCACCAATATGCCTCCACCATCATTTGTGACACTTGATCTGGTAGAGCCATTGTGACCATGATATGGTAAACCACATCCTATTATTGATAGACCTCAATCATTGGCCCCTCAGCAGGTAGTTTCACTATACGGTAAAACTGATGAGAAATAAGAAATTCTTAGAACGAATAAGATGCCAGTTCCACCAACATCCCCTTCAATCCACCTGCCAAAGATCTACATCCTATCGATAGAAGTATACACCTAGAATTGAAGTATGATATAATAAATAATCTTTCCTCCATTCCAGTGAAGATATCTATTCATGAGGTTCTTTTCCATTTAGTGGATTTTCATAAATCCCTTAGAACATAATGATGTTATTAATATTTTCATAACATATGATATACCCCAATTACTGAATTTATATGAAATGAGCATAATTTGTGTGAAATAATAATGTTTAAATATTAAATATAATTTTTGAGAACTGTTTGAATTCATCCAGATTCAAGTCTGTTTAATTTTTAATAATAAATATTACTCAACTAGTCCAAATTGTGTGTTTTATGTTTTTTTAGGATTTCTTATAAAATTTCTCATTTATAATTAGATAGAATTATTGGAAAATGCTTATATTTGAAAGGTCATATGGATCAAACAAGAAGGCCCACAAAAATTGTGAATAATCTAAACCATCCAATAATATTGAATTACTGGGCCAAATACAGTAGTCTAAATTAGTTGTTTCACATCCAACCTACGGCGAACAATTCAAGGAGTCTTGTATAAAATTTTCAGGGCCCAAATCCAAAAAACAAGGGGGCCAAATAATTCATTGATGTCCAACCCACCATTCTATTCGAGAATTAAAATCATATCATAATTCCAGAATTTTTTCTTGAACAACTCATAAAATAAATATGCGATTTTTAGTGTGAATGAAATGATATGGTCGGAAATATTATTCCATGAAATTATTTTAATTTGAGTGCATCTTCCTATTTTTAAACCAATAAAATTTTGTCATTCTATAAATTATGGATTTAAATAGACAAATTAAAATTGTTTACAGAAACCTACATAACATTTTTTATTTGACCTGAGTGCTTTTATATACATTAGCAGAGAACTGAAACCATGAACGGTTGATAGGATACAGTCGGTTATGATTTGAAATGGCGTCGTTTCCGGGGATGGTGAAATTATGTAGTCATTAGTTTTTCATTATTGTAAAAAACAAAAAATACAAAAAAATACAAAAAATTAATGAAAACACAATGAAAAACAGACCTTCTCATAAAAATCATAAATGGAAAAAATAACCTTCCTCATTCTTCCAAAGTCTCTCTGAATTCATCTTAGCCTCCCAAAAAATCCCTAATAATTTTTTGACCATGAAATTGAGAAAAATCTTTGCCAACTTAGAAAGAACATATGGGATAAACAAATAATTCCAGAAACATTCCTTTTCCAACCTATTAAATAAGATATGGCTAATCCTATGAAAAAAACATAAAGAACATATTGCACTTGATATGAATTATCAACCCCTTTATATTAAATATCCAAATATAAAGGCTGACTTCGAACTAAATTCGGGTTTGATTCCACCTCTTTCCTATTTCCACGGGAGATTCGAAAAGGATCCAAATCTTCATATTATAGAGTTCCATGTGGTGTGCTCTATTATGAAACCTCAATGGGTTTATGATAAAAATCATTATATTTGAGAATTAAATATTTACATAGCTGAGTTGTCTATGTAATGGCTCAATTACCATTGTCCTTGTTCCATAAACACACAGAATGAGATGATGTGACTCATTAGAGAGAAATTGTTTCATGCTTCTTGTACTGCTTATATATGAAAGGAAATAAGTGGTATCTGTCAATTCTCAAATGAATTAATCCATGGATTCTTGGAGAGGTTAAAAAATAATGTGGAATCAAGCCCATACCACCAAATACCTGACCAACTCTTGGTCTAATATTTCTATGTTGGTTTATTAGAAATGAAGATAAATCTCATTGTTGTTTCTAGTGGCGGTGCTCTTGTTGATAACAATCCTACATCTGCAAGGTATCTCATAAGAAACTTGTCTTAAAACACAAAAAACACCATACATGAACAATGATCAAGTCAATCATGCCCAAGATATTCAGTCGATAGAGGCGAACTAGATGGTAGAGTGGATGAGTGAACTTATAGGTCTTGTGTGATAACTTATTGTTGCATCCAAAACCCCGACCTCATCTTCTCCATAATCTTTGTTCCCTGGACATATCAAGAACTGGGGAATCTATATATTACCATCTCATCCAACTAACACATGTCAAAAAATTCAAGATGCACAATCTGATTCATCCATACAATGGATCTCAATGAAGCATATGCTCAGCGGAATCCCAATCATCAAGAATTAGGTCAGTTTGTTAAAAACATCAACCAACCCCATTCTGAGCCCTTCTCTTCTACATATAACCATAACATGAGATATGTAAATTCCATTTCTCATCCCTCTAAATACCCTCATCAAAACACAATCCAATTTCAATATGGTCAATGTGTTGGTAATTTCAAACAACATTACCCTTTTTTTCGTGAACCTCAATAGATCAATCCTACTCTTCTTCCTCCTGGGTTCCTCTATCCTAGTGAGCCTTCTCAATTCACACACCAATACAACCACTTTCCCAAGATCCAAAATCAAGGTCATCCAAATCCAGGAAAGGCCACTTCTTCCAAGTTACCATGGGAATGTGCAGTGGAATATCTTTCCACCTTCACCCATTCATGCCCAAAAAAGATTTAAACCCAAATTGGTCAAATTGCATCCCTCCTAATCCAGGAAAAACAATAAAATTCTTCCAATCTCCCAGCTCAACCATTACCCAACACCATGAGTAATGTTTTTGCATTTTCACTTATATAAGGGAAGGAAAATTGTATGCCTCAAGATAAGTCATCCAACTCCACTTTAAATGATGACCTATAAAATGAAAATAAAAAGAAACATGAAAATGAATATTGAACCATTCCATGTTCTCCTTCAATTCCACATAGGAACCCAATTCCTATTCCTCAAGCCATTTCTATTACAATGAAGTCCTTTAAACCCGATCTTGAAATTCTCAACTTGTTTATACATACTAAATTAAACATCCCCCTATTAGATACCTTAAAAAAATAACTATGTATGCCAAGATACTTAAGGAATTGTGAACCGATAAGTAGAAAATTAGGACATTCAAATATATTTCCACATAGTAGTGTATTCACAGAAAGTGTAAAGATCAAGGAACCATTATGGTTCTATCGAAAATTGAAGGTTCCAACATTTATGATGCACTCAGAGACCTAGGACCTTAAATTAATTGCATGACCAAATCCATATTCTCCAAAATTGGTCTTGGTCTCTTACATCCAACAGGTGGTGTCAGTCAATTGGACAATCGATTCACTACTAGTCCTGAGGTTATAATTGAGGATGTCCTAGTTCATGTGAATGATGTTATTTCCCTATTTATTTCTATGTCCTTAACATGGATTCTTAGACGAACTCTTCTTGATCTTCCCTAATTATAGGAATACCATTACTAATGACAGAATGAACCAATATTGATGTCCTTTCAGGCATCATATCCATGGAATTTGGTGACCAAATGGTCAAGTTTAACATTTTCCAAGCCATGCGATACCAATCTAAGGTTCACTCTACATTATTAATCCAGGATTCTAAGAACACTTTTGAGAGTAAATTGAACCCCAATCCATCATGTTCATTATGTTATAGTTATTAATGATAGGTGAAATATGCACAATGATTAAAAATTTCATAAATGGTGATGTTGATGTGGACCTCTCATTCAGAGACTATATCAATCTTTAGGATCTTGAAAACTCTCTTGAATCCCACATCAGCTCTGATTTCTACTAATCCACCTTTTAATGTATAAAGGAAAATGAATATGAAGCAATTTAAATCCCTTAATCATTTATTAAGTTTCCAACCAACAAATGAGAGATGATACTGATTGAAAATATCTTCCTAAATATGGCATCCATCCTTTTTATTACATAACTTCTCATTACATTTTACATACCGAGGATCTTTAAAGTCTAGTGTCTTGGAAATCAGGAACATAATACATGAAAACAACATAGAAATATTTATAATACACTTTTAAGCTTTCATTTTAGTTTCATCATAAATACAATTACTGCATCTCATATCCTGGAGACATACATCAATAGAAAGGGTGAGCAGAAGGCCTAGTAAGGAAAACAAGGTAATTAGTTTACTTTTAAAATCAATAAGAACATGATAACAAAATAAAGACATTATAAATGGATCTAGAGTCATTTAAAATTTAAAATTTAGGGAACCATGAAATTATTATGTGTCTACAACATTTCATTTTTACATTCATGAATATATCGCAATGTTTCATCACCAAGGTGTCATAAACATTACCGAGGTTATTCACCAAGTTGTTGTGAAACTTGACACCTCTAGAGATTAATTATTTACCCAATGTAATGGAGAACTATTAGGGAGAACCCTTAATATTTCATTATTTTCATGTGATCCAAATAGATCATAATCAAACATTACATAAATAACCCAAATATGATACAAGAAATGGGTTTCATTTCAAAATCATGACGTTTTGAGAGTACGTAAAAATAAGATCTTATGTAATTTAAAACCCATGGAAAGGGAGTGAGGGATATAAGTATGTCAATTTCAGAATAAAATATATCATTTTTTTATTTATAAACACCCATAAAAATGAAATGGGTCTAGTTATTCACATAAATAAACAAGAGAATTTCTTGAGACAAAGATTGAAGAATTTTGAGACAAAACTTTTCCAGCGTAACTGCTATATAACATGGTTTTAGAAAGAATCAAAAAGAGAGGAGAAAAGGGATACCAAATAATAAAAAAACTCATAATATAGTATGGTTATATAATAAAAATAATTATGATCATCGTATAAATATTTTATGTAATTACTATATGAAAATGAATCTCGAAGGAAAAGTGAAAACACGATTTCCATTAAGAAAATTTGACATCCTAACAGCGTCACATAGGAATTCAGAAAAATCATTTGATGGGAGAAGAAAGGGTCTCTCATCATTTGTTCATGATATGGATAGTAGTAAGGATATAGAATAAAATTCTCCCACATAATAAAATGGAACTATAAGACATAACATAAAGAAAGTCATGACATAAAAGAGGAGGGTGAAAGGATCCCTCACCTTGAATAGTAGCTACAAATGTTTGAGGGTCAAGACCTTGGGAGGCCTAATGGAACCTTGGGAGAACACCTTGGGATGTAAAAAGATCAAATATTCATTGAGGATTATTTTTTAATGAAAATAATGAGGTAATGGAAAGGTATTCATAGTAAAAGTGAGGGAATAAATTATTAATTTCCATGGGACACCTCATTGGTGGTATTTGCTAAACTATGTGCCTCCCCGTGGTATTTTCCCATAGTATTGGCCACTTGGGAAACCTCATAGAATATATTACTATTCCTAAGTCGACCAGAATTATTAAATCAATATTACATCAATATTACATCATTAATGATTTCATTAATCACATGAAACTCAAAACTGTATCTTTACCATTCACCAAAATTTCAACTATTTCAGAAAAATCCCAAAAATTGACACTTACATAATATTGATCCTATGAATTCAAAAATGAGCTCCATTTTATGAAGACAATTATATAAATATATTTAATTTAATTTTTAAATAAAATCTTTACTTATTCAAAAAATAAAACTTTAAAACTATATCAGATTTTGTAACACCCTAAGAATGTAGTCAAGGTCCCATAAAATTATTTATACATTATTCGGTAAAGAATATATTTTTTGGTCAATTTACTATTCTTTACTATTCAATACTACTCATATGGGTATGATACTATTTACCCTTTACTATTCACTGAAAGTTATGTTGATCTTATAATACTCAAAATTTCTTACTGAACACAACTATATAAGGCCATTTTTTGAAAATAAATTCACATTATTAATTATTTAAAGAATACAAAAATATTTTAAAATACCCCTTTCTTCCAAAATACATCAATAAAATGGACCTTCTATAATTTCATCCTATATTTATCCTGAAATTGGAAATTCACAAATTTTACCATAATAAGAAGTACAAATTTTATTTATACAAAAGGATTAAATAATGTAACCAAGCCGTCATTACATAGACCCTTATAACACTCGTAATTGACCTATGTGTAAGGTGTGCTATGGTGATAGAATCTTGGGGTGTCTTGAAACACATTGCCAGTGTGGTGATTTCTATCATCTTTAACTTCTCCCATATTAGATTCCTTTCAAGCTTCACATGTTGATGTTCGGCATGGGCTTTGTTTTGAACAATGACCATTGATGCTATCTTCTTCCCAAGCTCTGAAAAATGATCTTTGTATTGGGAAAATCTACTGGATGAGGCCATCCCTTCCTATGTCGGATTAAATTGGAATTTTTAATGCCCTATATTTTTATTAATCATTTGATCACTGGTCAACGACTATATTAGGAATAGTCAAAATTCATAACAGTATTTTAAAATCCATAAACATAAAACCAATGATGTTCACATTTTATAAAACCATAATATGACATTTAATTAGATCAAGTGAAATTTTCATTAATGAAAGGCTGGGTTGTTACAATATCATCCCTTATGAAAAATTTCATCCTCGCAATTTTATTACATACAAAAAGAACTCTGAAATTTAAACACAAATTCAAGTTTTCTTACCCACCACAATTAAGAATTCCACAACCCTCATCCCAACATTTTCTAAAATAATAAAACCTTAGTGAGAAACTTATTATATTTACGAATTTTCCATGAACCCCTCCCACCAAAGATGCCCCTCCTGAGATGGTGATGGTGAAAGGGAGATAATTACCCCCGAGCCCCGCATCCAGTAGGCCCCGGGATGCCGACTAGCACCAAGGGTATGAGTTTTCAAAAATATTGGTGGCATTACCCTTTTTATTATTTAAGATCAGGAAATAGGAAAAGTCAACCACCAAAAAGGAAAAGAACAAGTGTATATAAATAAACCCAAACCAATCCCACATGAATGTTTAAATAGTTTTGAAACAATGTACAAGTAAAAGAAAGGTCAAAAGTACAATACCAAAAGAAACAAGTTTAGAAAAACTGCAAAACTCCAACTGTCATGACTAATAGAGTCCCACACGGCCCTAGTAGTCCTCATGGCAACCTAAAAGTAAACATAGAGTGAGAATACAAGTATAATCAGTAGGGAAACCAGAAGCTCTCATGCATAGGTGGGGAGACATCCTAATGTCCCGTGAGAACAACAGAAGAAACCTAGCAGGGAAATCTATCCACCCAACCTTACCAGCCACACTCACCAAAAACACAATCACAATAGGTAGTAGTAGTATATAAGAACAAGAGTATTGGGTACCCAACACCATTTCCCATTAGTTAACTGCTCTTCCTAGTGGCGAATATCCTGACGCTTCCACACTCTCCATGCTCGCACACAGGTGGGCCTCAGAAACCACACATCCCTCCCGCACACACCTGGGCCTCACAACCACGTATCCTGCCCGCACACATCTGGGCCTCACAACCATGTATCCCACCTGCACACACCTGGACCTCATCCCGAAGATTCTTGCGAAATAGTAAAACCGGGCCAAAGAGACTTGGGCTAAAACCACCCCAATCGAAACCCACCTGAAGGGTCTTAGGTGTATGGTCACCTCAAGCCATCACATACTAGGGATGAAGGAGCATGAAGGAGCTAGTAACTATGGGGAAACACCCTCTCCCATGAAATGGGAGTGTTCGGCCCTATGTTCTCAACATGGGTGGGGTGTGATAAAACACAAAAGATACAGATACATATATATATAACAAATACTCATCCCAACCTATGGTTTCTAAATAGAGAAACCGATCACGTGCCTCGGCACTGCTACCACGAAGCATGCATTCAAAAAACAACCCCAACCCCATTTAGGTTTTCAAGTTTCAGCAGAATTAGTTTATTTAGTTCCTTTTCAATTGGGAAACCAAGCGCAACCAACCATATAAATTTTTCATGAAACATATCCATACTATCCACAAATCAAGTTAGGAAAACACAAGCAACAGAACCAAGTCCTTCTTATTAACCAACAAACCCCATTGATTATTATTTCTATTTCATTAATATGCCCCACCATTCATTAACTCTTCCAATTTTTATTTATTATTCACAACCCATAGTTCTTTCACATTCAAGCCCATCCCTGCTACCCCACTTCCAACCACCATATCTACAATCACACTTAAACCCGTACATCATTATCCCTTAAATACCATTTATCGCAGCCCCGCTGCCCGTCACCGACATAACATTCACACCAACCCATAACCAAGACAACCACAACCCCGCTGCTCACCCGATCCACAACAACCTACAAAACACCCCCCCCCCCCTTTCACAAAAATAGACACAATCACATGCCACGTATCTCAGACAACACCCACATGTTCATTATTCCATTTTGTTCAACTGTGGTGATCAAACAAGGGTTACAGATTTTAAATCAGCCAAATTTATGTGATTAACCAATTTCCACATTCAACAAAGATTTCATCAACAAAAAACGGTCTAGAAAGATAGGGAGACAAACAATTGCACAAGCAAAGGCCCCCAATGACCGTGATTTTTAGTAGGCATAATCCTATTCAATTCACAACATAATATCACAGGATATATAGATAATCATAACAACTTCCTCATCCCCATTATTTAACCAGTTATTTTCTTTGTTTTTTGGTTCAACCATTTCTCATGAAAACAAGAGGATACCCACCCCATATGATGAAAAATTTAGTGAGACGAAGGTAAGATCCCTACCTCAACAGGTTCTGATCACAACGCTCCCCCGGATCAACTTTAGAAGTCATCCTTCGGCGTCCGTCACTTCTGTCGAGTCCCGAAAAAACCTCCTTGGGTGTAATTTGGAAAGGAAAAGCCAAAGGAAAGACTACAGATCCAAGTTCAGAAGTTCCTCCTCATCGTTACGATATCGTGGCTGCTATTGGATGGTAAATTGTAGCTCGGACAAATAAGTTATGGATGAAAAGGAGCCTTCGAGTCTCTTGGGAGAGCACTGCTCAGAGGAATGGGGAGGGGAGGGGTGAGTTGAAAATGAAGGGGGGGCCCCTCCTTTTATAGGCGAGAATAACAAAAGTACATGGTGTGTACTCAGCCATTTCACACAGTCACCATGCGGCTTCCAACACAGCCTTCTATGCGGAATGCGTCCATTGACTAGTTAACACATGGTTTGAGGGTAACGCGTATGCGGGGAGGGAATTCATAGTGTGTAAAATGGTGTACACGGAATGTACCCATTTATTTAACATGGAAAGGATACGGCTTTCAACACATGGTATTCCCGGCAAGATGGTACACGACGTGTACTCACACTACACGGCGTGTACTGACAAACTTCAGGAAAGTGAGGGAAAAGTCCATTTTACCATCCAGAACACTTCTTGACCTTCCTTCTAACAAAGGAATGGGCCGGAGAGGTCCGGGCCATTACATTAGGTACCTCTCAAAACATTCTCGTCCCCGAGAATTCAAAAACCAACCCAGAGAAACCCAAAAAGATACCTCATAGGGTTCTCGTTGTAATAGGAACCCAACCAACAACCGTAATCATAGGTGTTAGGAATTCCATCTCCTATGTCAAGATATTATCCACTTTAGTCGGCACTGACTCACCTGCACGGGATTAACCGCATCCGCATTAACGCGTCTCGATTAAGGATTAGGCCTTCCCACTTCCATATATTAGGATTTTCCAACTTGCACTACCCCCAACACCACACAACCAACACACTGCCCGAACATGTGGTTTAGGGAAAATTCCTTCTCCTATGTCGAGATATTATCTGCTTTAGGCGGCACTGACTCGCCCGCATGGGTTCTATCGCATCCTCATTAATGTGTCTCGATTAAGAGTCTGGTTTTTCCCTTTCCCCACACATCCGTCCATGCTACACACTTCTAGAGAATAAGGAAACAAAAGGTATCATAACTGACAATCCAATCATTCTATATCAAAGGTACTGAGTATAACATGAAAACAAAGCTTAGAAGAACAAGAGAAAAAAGAAGTCAAAACAACTACGGGTACTGAGTGTGCATCTAGGCCTCCCGCTCACAAGTGCTCTCCTCAAGGCCTTCATTCCTCCACAACACATGAACCAACAGAATGGTTCGTCTATAGGTAACCTTATCCTTACGATCCTCGATTCTGACTGGTCGTTCCTTGAAGGTCGCGTAATCTCCCATGTTTAACACTCCCCAGTCGATAACGTGAGAGTAGTCGTGTATGTACCGATGAAGCTGGGAGACGGGGAAGATGTCATGAACCTTCTCCAACTAAGGTGGCAGGGCTAGCTGATATTCTACATTTCCAACTTTCCTCAACACCTAAAAAGGTCCAATGAACCTAGGTGAGATCTTGATCCCTTTCCCAAACCTCTGCTTCCCCCGTCGAGGGGAAACCTTCAAGAACACATGATCTCCCACCTCGAAATCCTAGGGCCTCCTCCGACAATCAGCATAAGACTTCTGTCAGTCCTGAGCCACTTTCATCCTCTCACGTACAAGCTGGACTTTCTCTGTGGTGCTCTACACGACCTCTGGCCCAAGAGCACCTATCTCACCAACCTCTTCCCGGCAAATGGGTGGACGAAATGGTCTTCCATATAAATCCTCAAATGGTGCCATACCAATAGTAGAGTGGAAGTTGTTGTTGTATGAAAACTCTACTAAAGGAAAGTGTCATACCCATGATCCTCTGAAATCCAGAATGCATGCTCACAGTATGTCCTCCAACGTCTGGATAGTCCACTCTGACTGCCCATTGGTCTGGGGGTGGAATGTAGTGCTAAGGCGTAGCTGGGTGCCGAAAGCATGTTGAAACCCCCTCCTGACTCATGAGGTAAACCGAGTATCCCGATCTGAGAT
Organism: Viscum album; assembly: GCA_963277665.1. Taxonomy (NCBI): domain Eukaryota; kingdom Viridiplantae; phylum Streptophyta; class Magnoliopsida; order Santalales; family Viscaceae; genus Viscum; species Viscum album. The sequence continues at coordinate 1,498,723,299 of OY728122.1, read as the reverse complement.
GATAGTGATTGGAACTCCATGCAACCACACAACCTTGTCTATATACGTCTGTGCAAAGGTACTCACCAGGCCTAACTCCTTAATTTCTATGAAGTGAGATGATTTTGTCAGTCGATCCACCACTACCCAGATAGCATCATAACCACCCTGAGTTCTGGGTAGTCCTATGACGAAGTCCCTTGAAATGTCATCCCACTTGCACTTGGGGGCATCTAAAGGATGCAACAAACCACTAGGAACACAGTGTTCAACCTTCACTTGCTGACACACTAGGAATTTATCCACAAAATCTGCCACTGCCCATTTCACACCGGGCCACCAAAACTACTCCCTTAGGCCTCGGTACATTTTTGAAACTCCTGGATGTACCTCCAAGGCTGATATATGGAAATCATGGAGAACTCCCTCATGCATCGCCTACAGAACAAAAAACATTCCATGGAAAAGAATCTGATGTTTGCTGTCCTCTGACCATCATTATGGATCGTTTCCCTGATTGACACGATCCCACATTACTTCTTCCTCGGAGTCCCCCCACTGAGACTCTTCCACCTGCTGCAAGAACGAGGATTGCACCGTCATTTGAAACAAACAGAGTCTAACACCTTCTACCCTGGAATCCAAGTGCAAGGAAGCCAACTCTTCCATCACATTCCAATCATCAGCAGATTCCCGAACCACTTCCTTATGTGACTTCCTACATAAGGCATCAGCCACAACGTTGCCCTTACCTTCAGTGTAAGATATCTCGAAGTCATAGTCTAGGAGGAACTCGACCCATCTATACTGCCGTAAGTTCAGTTCATGCTAAGAGAATATATAATGCAGGATTTTGTGATCTGAGAAGACCACAAAGCACTCCCCGAAGTGGTAATGTCTCCACAACATCCGTACGAACACTACTACTTCAAGCTCTGGGTCATGGGTGGCATAGTTACGCTCGTGAGGGCGTAACAAGCTAGACCCATAACAGATCACTCCCTTATTCTACATCAGCACACACCCCAGAAAAACGTTAGAAGCATCACAAAACACCTCATATAAATACCCTTCCTCTGGAAACCAGAGTACAGGAGCACTGAACAACTTCTCCTCCAGGTAGTCAAAAACCTTCTAGCACTGCTCGCTCGATAGGAAGACCTGGTTCTTCATAGTCAAAGCTGTCAATGGAGCAGAAACTCGAGAGAAGTCTGAAATGATCCTCCGATAGTAACCTAATAACCCTAGGAAACTACGTACTTTTTCCATGCTCTTAGGTGCTGCCCAAGAAAAAACTGCCTCCACCTTCGACGAGTCCACTGACACTCCATGATGAGACACTACGTGCCCAAGGAAGTGTACTTCTTGTGTCAAGAACTTACACTTCGACAATTTCCCATAAATCTGGTGGTGTCAATGGACTTCCAAGAGAACCCTGAGATTCTCAATGTTCTCTTCCTCTGATCTTGAGTAGATCAAGATGTCATCGATAAACACAACGACGAACCGGTCCAGAAACTCTCAGAAGACAGAGTTCATAAGTCCCATGAACACAGCCAGTGCATTCGTAACTCCAAACGGCTGAACTACAAACTCGAAGAGCCCATACCTGCACCTGAAAGCTGTCTTTGAGATGTAACTATCCTTTACCGTCATCTGATGATATCCAAATCATAGATCAATCTCAGAAAACCAACCTACTCCCCTCAGTTGGTCGAAGAGATCATCTATCCTTGGAAGGGGGTAACGGTTCATGACAGTTACCTGGTTCAAACTTCGGTAGTCTATGCATAGCTTGAGACCACCACCTGCCTTCTTTACAAACAAAACTGTAGCACCATATGGTGATACGCCGGGTCGAACAAAACCCTTCTCCATTTGATAGTCAATCTGAATCTGCAACTCCCGCAACTCTGATGGTTCGATCCGATAAGGGGCCATCAAAATCGGATGGGCACCAGGCTGTAAGTCTATCCTGAACTCAACGTCACGTCGAGCGGGGCTGGGGGGTAGAGTCACAACCTCCTCAGGAAAAACATCACGGAATTCCCCATCATCCTCCAGGACATCCACCATCTCTGAATCATCTGAAACAACTGATATCCCACCTAACAAGGAAAGGAGAGGATCTACACGCTGGATTCCCACCGGATAGCTCCTCTCACCAACAAAAGATACACTTTTCTCATCCACGTCAGAGAACATGACCATTCTTTGGAAGTAGTCGATAATAGCACTAACGGAAAACAACCAATCGATGCCTAGGATGACATCGTATGGCTACATCTGTAATAGAAGAAGGTCCCCTCTAGATCGATGTGGTCCCAACATCCGCCCACATCCCCGAAAAACACAAGATACACTGGTCTGGCCTCCAACTGGTCTACTCATCACCAGTGGTACGAAAAGTCTCTATATGACTAGTCCCAAAGCATGGGCTAGACAAGGTGCAACAAAGGAGTGAGAATATCCCGAATCGAAAAAATGCAGAAACGAGAGTGCTGAATAAAAAAATCGTACCTCGCACCACCTCTGGTCATGCTGGAGCTATCAACTCTACTACGTGCAATTGTCCACGACCAGCTCCTCTGCCTCTCTGATGTCATCCACCTCCCTGACCATGCCCTGGCCAAGGTCCCTGAGGAGCACCCTGATGCCGGCCTCCTCCCACAAAGTCTGCCGTCGGAGGAGCATGGTCATGCTGCTGCTGGAAGGGCCTCGCCGGCAACTGGTGCTGCTGAGGTGGGCACTGAACCTGCCCACCTGCACCATACTGAGCTCGGGTCGGGCACCGACTCTGAATGTTCCCGAAACCTCCACAAGAAAAACCCTTCGGTCCTAGGCTCGTGAAAACGGGATGAGGACCTGAAGATATGAACTGGAACTGTTGGGGCCTTCTCCCCACTGGCTTGAACCTAGAAGGTTCCATCGCAGGAGACCTGCTGCTGACTGCCTTCCCCTTCGACGAACCTGGCTGGATCCCCTCTCGTGGTGCACCTCCCAGCGAGTGCATCCTCTCTACAACCTATGCCTTCTTCTGTACTGCCAAGTACATCAGAAGGGTGAAGGGGGTAACAGCATAATAAATTGAAGGACGAAGAACCTCCTCTAAATGTCTCGCCCGAGACTCCTCATCCGGAATGAGATCTAGAGAAAAGCGCAGGAGATCCTTGAAATTGATCCCCAACTCTCGTAATGACATACTCCCCTGCTGAAGGGAGAGTAACTCCTGCCGCTTCTCCACATTGACCATGGAAGAATGGAATTTCTCTCAGAATTCTGTCTCAAAGTCAGCCCACGAAACCTCTGCCTCTATCCGCTCTCTAAGGTAGAGAGTCCACCACTATCGTGCCGCACCTCTCAACTGACTGACTGCTAGGGGAACCCAGTACTCCCTCGGAGAATGAATCCAGGTAAAAGCAATCCCTAGATCCTCAAGCCACCCCTCCATCTCTGAATTTGAAGTACTAACCTCGTACTTTTTGAGGGTTTGCCGCTGGAAAGAATGGAGAGTCTTCTTCCACTGGCTATCTTCCTACTCTCGATCAATCCTCAACTTATCAACCACCTGAATCTGCTGGGCCTTGTCCATCTGAGCCACCCGGGGATGACGTCCAGGTGCCATTGCTATATGGTAAACAAAGATCGCCTAAGCCTAAGTAGTAAGGAAATTTCTCATGGTTTTATTTTATCATTTTTATTTCAATTTCTTTCCCAGAACACCAAAATAAAGTAAAACACAATCATGATGATGTATGTACCTTCCCTATTGTATCTACACTGTAATCAATGTAGTCTCACTTTGGTATTCAGTAGGCTTAGAGTCCATGCATCGGATCACCGGGGCCCTAAAATCATGTGTCCTAGCCTGTCTTCCATAGCCTTTGTCACGTACCAAGATTAACCAACACTGTTGCCCTACCATCCCATGCAATCCTCACTGTGCCTTACTCCAGACTCCATCCTATCTCTCAACCATCACCTCTAATGCCATTCTGTCATGATCCCCTCCCACCAAAGATTCCCCTCCTAAGATGGCGATGGTGAAAGGAAGATAATGACACCTGAGTCCCGCCTCTAGTAGGCCCCGGGGTGGAGACTAGCACCAAGGGTATGATTTTTCACAAATATGGGAGGCTTTACCCTTTTTATTATTTATGATCGGGAAATAGGACAAGTAAACCACCAAATTGGAAAAGAACAAGTGTATAGAAATAAACCCAAACCAATCCCACATGCAAGTTTAAATAGTTCTAAAATAAGGTACAAGTAAATGAAAGCTCAAAAGTACAATACCAAAAACAAACAAGTGTACAACAACTACAACAATTCCAACTATCCCGACTAGTAGGGTACCGTACGACCCTGGTAGTCCTCCTGGAAACTTGAAAGTAAATGTAGGGTGAGCATACATGTATACTCAGTAGGGAAACGTAAAGCTCTCATGCACAGGTGGGGAGACATCCTAATGTCACGTGAGAACAATAGAAGAAACCTATCGGGGAAATCTATCCACCCAACCACACCAGCCACACTCACCAAAAACACAATCACAAAAGGTAATAGTAGTATATAAGAACAAGAGTATTGGGTACCCCATACCATTTCCCATTAGTTATCTTCTCTTCCTAACAGCAAACGTCCTTACGCTGCCACACTCTCCCCGCCCGCACACACCTGGGCCTCACAAACCAAACCACCCGCCCGCACACACCTGGGCCTCACAATCACGTATCCCACCCGCACACACTTGGTCCTCACAACAAGGTATCCCTCCCATACACACCTGGGCCTCACAACCACATATCCCGCCTGGACACACCTGGGCCTCATCCCAAAGATTCTTGGGAAACAGTAAAACCTGCCCGAAGAGTCTTGGGCTAAAACCACCCCAATCGAAACCTACATGATGGGTCTTAGGTGTAATGTTGCATCAAGCCATCATAGCCTAGGGAAGAAGGAGAAGGAAGGAGCCAGTAACTAAGGGTAAAACACCCTATCCCATGAAATAGGAGTGTTCGACACTAAGTGCTCAACATGGGTGGGGTGAGATAAATCACAAAAGATACAGATACATATATATATATATATTTACCAAAAACTCAGCCCAAATTATGGATTCTAAACAGATAAAATGTGCTCATGCCTTGGCACGGCTACCACAAAGCATGCATACAACAAAAAACCCCAACCCCATTTAGGTTTTCACATTTCAGTAGAATTAGTTTATTTAGTTCCTTATCTTCTGGGAAACCAACTACAACCAACCATATCAATAGTTCATGAAACATATCCCTGCCATCCAAAAATCAAGTTAAGAAAACACAAGAAACACAACCAAGTCCTTCTTATTAACCAACCAACCCATTGATTATTATTTCCATTCCATTACCATGCCCCACCATTCATTAACTCTTCCACTTTTTATTTATTATTCACAACCCATAGTTTGTTCACATTCAAGCCCATCCTTGCCGCCCCGCGACCAACCACCATAACCACAATCACACTAAAACCCGTACATCATTATCCCTTAAGTACCATTTATCGCAGCCCCAGTGCCCATCACCGACAGAGCATTCACACCAACCCACAACCAACCCAACCGCAGCCCCGCTGCTCACCCGATCCACAAAAACCTACAAAACACCCCCCCCCCCCCCCTTCACATAAACAAACCCCATCACATGCCACATATCCAAGAAAACACCCACATGTTCATTATTCCATTTTGTTCAACCGGGGTGACCACACAAAGGTTTGAAATTTTAAATCATCCAACATTATGTGATGAACCAATTTCCACATTCAAGGAAGTTTCAATCCACAAAAATGGTCTAGAATAATAGGGAAACATTTAATTGCACAAGAAAAGGCCCCCAAAGATCTTGATTTTCAGTAGGCATAAGCCTATTCAATTCACAACATAATATCACAGGACATAAAGATAAACATAACAACTTCCCCATCCCCGTTCCTTAACCAGTTATTATCTTCGTTTATTGGTTCAACCATTTCTCATAAAAACAATAGGATACCCACCCCATATGATTCACAATTTAGAAATACAAAGGTAATATCCCTACCTCAATAGGTTCTGATCATAACACTCTTCCGGATCAACTTTAGAAGACGTTCATCGGTGTCTGTCACTTCTTTCGAGTCTCGGAAAAACCTCCTTAGGTGGAATTTGGATAGGAAAAGACAAAGGAAAGACTACAGATCCACGCTCAGAAGTTCCGCCTCGTCGTTACGATCCCGTGGCCGCTGATGGATCATAAATCGGAGCTCGAACAAAGAATTTATGGAAGAAATGGAGCATTCGAGTCTCTTGGGAGAGCTCTGCTCAGAGGAATGGGGAGGAGAGGGGTGAGTTGAAAAGGAGGTGGGGACCCCTGCTTTTATGGGAAAGAAAAACAAAAGTTCACGGCGTGTACTTTATGGTACATGACATGTACTCGTCCATTTCACACGGTCACCACGCGGCTTCCAACATGGCCTTCAATGCGGAATGCGGCCGTTGACTAGTCAACACACGGTTTGAGGGTAATGCATACGCGGGGAGGGAATACACGGCGTGTAGTATGGGGTACCAAGAGTGTACCCATTTCTTTCACACGGCAAGGACACGAACTTCATCACAGGGTATAGCCAGCAAGGTGGTACACGGCGTGTATTCACACTACACGGTGTGTACTTACAAAATTATAGAATGTGTGGGAAAAGTCCATTTTACCCTCCAGAACACTTCGCGACCTTGCTTTTGACAAAGGAATGGGCTGGAGAGGTCCGGGCCATTACAAAATCATTTAACTATAAAGAATTTTATGTCTTAAAACATCATATTTGAACAATTACTTTTCTCTATAATTCTTTCATAATGATTCGTAAAAAGCATGTGATTTACCAAACATATCCCCTGAGTGTTTCCTAACTATGAGTGCAGAAAGACCCATTCTCATGACCCAGTTCCCGTTTGATTCATGCCCAAACCAGTGTTTTCGGGTTTTACCCCTATGTAAATCAGTGCCAGAGCCACATCTACCTGCTCGTATCTAGATAGGTATGTATTTTCCTGATAAACCACTTAGTCAACACTCACCAAAATACCTAGATGTTTTTCTATATTTAAACATTTCTATAGGGTTATACCTACTGTTTTCACTACCAAATTTCCGTAAATAACTAAAAAATTCTTTGATACCAACTGTGGCATCCCGCTATTTTATGACATAACATTTCATTACATTTTACAGACAGAGGATCTCTAAAGTCTATTGTCATTGAAATCAGGAACATAATACATGAAAACAACATATAAAATCCTTTTAATACACTTGAATTTATTTATCAAAGGTCTATCATAAGAAAAATTACTGCATCTCATAACCTGGAGACATATATCAATGGAATGGTTGAGCAGAAGGCCCAGTAAGGAAAACAAGGGAATCAGTTTACTTGTCAAGTCAATAATAACTTCATAAAAACAAAAAGACAAGAGAAATGGAAGTAGAGGCATTTAATAATGAAAAAGAACATGAAATATAACATGAATATGTGGCTAAAACATTTCATTTGGACATTCATGAACATATCACCATTGTTTATCCCCATGGTTTCATAAAAATAACCGAGGTTTTTCACCAAGGTATCGTGAAACTTTTCATCTCTAGAGATTAATTATTACCCTATACATTAAAGTGAAATCAGGGATCAACCATAATATATCTCTATTTTCATGTTAGACACATATATCATAATAAAAAAGTACATAAATTACCCAAAGAGTATAAAATAAATTGGTTTCATGTCATAACTCTTACGTTTTACATGTACTTAAAAATAAGATCATTTGGTCATTTAAAACCTATGGAAAGGGATTAAGGGTTATATATATGCCTTTTACAAAATAAAATATATCATTTTTTTGTATTTATGAACACCCATAGAAATTAAATGTGTATGGGTATTCACATAAATAAACAAGATAATTTCATGAGATAAAGAGAGAGAAATTTTGAGACGAAGATTCAGCAGCATAACGACTCTATAACATAATTTTAGAAAAAATTGAAAAGAGTGGGAAAAAAGGTAACACACTCATAAATTATTCATAATAATGTATGGGTAAATAATAAATAGAAATAAGATCATGGTATTTATATTTTAAGGAAATACAATTTGTAAATGAAACACGAAGGAAAAAAAGAAAACATGATTTCATTTATGAATATTTTGCAGCCTAACAGTGTCACTAAAGAGTTCAGAAAAATAATTTGCTGAGAGTTGAAGGGGACTATCATTATTTTTAAATTAAATGTAATGTTTTAATGATATATAATAAAAATATACCACATAATAAAATGAAAATATAACACATAACATAAAGGATGTCATGTCATAAAAGAGGAGGGTGAGAGGATCCCTTACCTTGAAGAGTATCATCGAATACGTGACGTTCAGGACCTTGGGAGGCTTGAGAGAACCTTGGGAGGAAACCATGGGATGAAAAAAGACCATATCATCCTAGACGATTATTTTTAAATGACAAGAATGTGGAAATGTCATGGTATTTATAGAAAAAGTGATAGAATAAATTATTAATTTCCAAGGAACAACTCAACTGTGGTATTTGCAAAACCATGTGCTTGACCATGGTATTTGAACAAGGTATGGCCCATGTGGGACACATCATAGCATATATTACTATTAATAAGTCTACCAGAATGATTTTATAATTAATAAGTCATTAATAATGTCATTAAACACCGGAAACTTAAAACTGTATTTTTACTATTCACAGAAAATTCAACTAATTCAGAAATATACCAAAAATTTACTCTAACCTAATATCAATGCTTTGAATTCAAAAATTAACCCCATTTTATAAAAAAAATTGTAATTTTTTTAATTTAATTTTAAAATAACATCATAATTTATTCCAAAAATAAAACATAACAACAATAACTCATTTTGCAACAACATAAGAAAGTAATCAAGGTATCATAAAATTTTCATATAACTATATGAAAAGAATGTAACAATTTATGAGTAAATTTTATGAAAATAAATTTTCATTTTAAATTAATAAATTAGTTGTAAAATATTAAATAGAATATTTGTGAAATAAAATACCAAAAGATAAACTATGATCATTTTTTCACTTTTAGGACGTCTAAAATGTATTTATACATTCATGGATAATGATTCTATTTTTATGGTAGATTTATTATTCAATACTATTCAATACTATTCATACATGTATGTTACTATTCATACATTATTGTTCACAAAAAATTATATTGATCTTATTAGACTATATATTTCTTACTGAACAAATATTTAGAAGACCATTTTTTTAAAATAAATTTACATTATTAATTAATTAAAGAATACAAAAAATATTTTCAAATTCCACTTATTCTAAACTTCATCAATTAAATATAACTTTAATAAATTCATCCTATATTTATCTGGACATTTTAAATTCAAAAATGGTAGCATAATAAGAAGCAAAAAAAAAATTTATACAAAAGGATTACAAAAATAATGAAGGCTTCATTTCATGGCCCCTTACAACACCTTTATAGGACCAAATTGTAAGGTGTGCTATGGTGATAGAATCTTGGGGTGGCTCGGACAACATTGCCTGAGTGGTGATTTCTATTTTCTTGAAATTCTCCCCTATGTGATTCCATTCAAGCTTCACATTTTGAAATTCAGATTGGGCTTGGTCTAGAGCAAAGAATAGAGAGGCTACCTTCTTCCAATGCTCTGAAAAATGAGCTCCGTATGGGGAAACTCAACTAGATTAGGCCATCTCTTACTTTATCTATGTAAATTGGATTTGTTAAATCCCTATATTTATACAAATCTTGTGATCAAAGTTCAAATACTATATTAGAAACGGTCACAATTCATAATAGTATTTTAAAATTCATAAATATAAAACCAATGATGTCCAAATTCTATATAACCATGATAAGACATTTCATTACATCGTGAAGAATTTTCCTTAATGAAGGTTTAGGTCATTACAATAAAAATTGAAATATGAATTCCTTTTCCATGATCACACTTATCCTATCATTGTCTATGCATCACATACTAAAATAGAAGAGTCCAAACATGTTCAAATGTTAGAGGAAAATAGAAAGACCTTAGGTTGCACCCTAGAAGACATACCATGAATCGACACTTCTCTTTTCAGGCATCAAATTCATCATGAGGAATCAATAAAATCAATTATACAACCTCAAATAAGACTCAATCCAATCATACATTAGGTAGTTAGGGAAAACTCTATTGAATCCCACATAAACTATGACCTCTACTACTCCACCATGGTCAATATTTTGGAAAATGAATACCATGCAACTGATTTACCTTCCTCCATTACTATGTTGTCTAGGGCACAAATGAAAGAGGATACTGATCTGAAACATCTTCCAGAACACTAGAAATATGAATTTTTTTCCTTGATCCCTCTTATCATTTCATTATCTCTACATCACATTACGAAAGTGAGCAGTCCAAGCTTTTTCAGGTGTTAGAGGAAAATAAAAATTCCTTAGGTTAGACCTAGATGACATACTTGGAATCAAACCCCCTCTCTTCATGCATGACGTCCATCTTTAGGAATCATCTAAACCAATTAGAAGGCCACAATGAATACTAAATCTAATCATACTCTATATAGATAAAGAAGAGGTCCCCGTGATTCTTTATGCAGGTATTATCTACCCAATTTCTGATAGTGAATGGGTATGTCCAATTCAATATTTACCTAAGAAGGGTCGGATAACTATTTTAAAAAATGAGCATTGGGGGTAGTCACAACTCGAGTGAAGAAGAAATGGCTTGTGTGCATCGACTATAAGAAATTTAATGAAGAAATAAGAAAAGATCACTACCCTATTCCATTCCACAATCAGATGCTAGAACGAATAGCTATATAGTCACAGTATTGCTTTCTTGATGGATAAACTAGCAACTTTCAAATCCTAATCGCTCCTATGGACCAAGAAAAGACTACTTTCATTTACCCATTCAGAACATATACATATAAGAGAATTCCATGTCGCCTTTTCAATGATCCCTCAACATTCTAGAGATGTATGAAAAGCATCTTTTCAGAATTCATTGAACATTTCAAGGAGGTATTCATGGATCAAATCACCATTTATGATTATTCATTTGAATGTTTCTTGAATTCACTCTTTCTGTTCCTTCAAAATTGTGTCAAGTGTATCATTGTGTTAAATTTTAAAAAAATGTCACTTCATGGTTTCAAATTGGATTGTTCTAGGTCACATAGTTTCAAAAAAAGGAATTGATGTTGATCCTACCAAAATTGAAGTGATCCAATAACATTCTGAACCAACCTCTGTTTGAGAAATCCGTTTATTCCTTGGTCATTATAGTTTCTATCGGAGATTCACCAATAATAGCAGAATTATTTCCTTCCCACTCACTCAGTTCCTCCAAAATGATGTCACTTTCTATTTCGATGAGGTTTTCTAGATATCCATCTTTGAACTCAAAATTTCTCCTACATCTTCCCCAAATAATGGAAACCCTAGATTAGTCCTTACAGTTTTAGTTGATGTGTGATGCTTCTGATAGATTTTTTGGGGTTGTTCTAGGTCAAAGAAGAGAAAAAATTCATCATGTAATATATTAGGCCTCAAAAATATTGGATGAAACTCAATCTAAATAAATTTTCACTGAAAATGAACATTTAGTAGTGCTTTTAATATTAGATAAATTTCATCCCCATCTATTAGGTACCAAAATAATCACCTTCACAAAAAATTATGCTATAATGTTATTACTCATGAAAGTTGATTCTGAACCAAGGATAATAAGAGGGATAATAATTCTCTAAGAGTTTTACCTTGAAATAAAAGATATACCAGTAATAAAAAACCCTTTATCTGATCACTTGAGTATAATTTATAATTATTTTCATTCAGAAATCATTAATCTTGAATTACCCACAATGCCCCATTCATCTCTTACTCTAAAAATACCATGGTGTGGCCCAAATGTAAATTAATTGGTTTCTAGTGTTTTTCCTAAAACAAATTCAATAGAAAAAAAACTTATGCTGAAATGGGATTCATAATATTATTTTTGGGAAGAAAATAAAAATTATAAAACTGGGGAAGACAAGTTAAGTATGATATTTGTTGATGAAAATGAACATTACTCCATCGTAGAATCCAGTCACTCAATTCCTAGTGGTGGCCACATTGGATGAAAAAGGACCTCCTGAAAAGTCATAGACACTGCATTCTTCTGGCCTTAACTCATTAAGGACTCACAAGAGTTCTATCAATCATGTCCCACATTCTATATGTTTGAAACAATTTCAATGAGAAATGAAATTCCACAAATTCTTTTAACATTCTATGAAATCTTCGATGTTTGGGGAATTGATTTCATGGGACCATTCCCCCTTCCAATGGATTATCATAAATTATTCAAATGATTGATTATGATTATAGGTGGTTCTAGTCCAAACACACCTTAAATGATGAATCCCATACTATTTAGGAGTTTATAAAGACACACATCTTCCACTAATTTGGCTCACCTCGGGCCTTGATAAGCAACTTAGGAACCCATTTTTGTAATAGAACGATGAAATCTATTTTTAAATTGAATGGTGTTGTAAATAAACCATGAACTGTATATCAACCCTAATCAAATGGTACAAATAAATATTCTAATATAGAAGGGAAAAGAGTGCCTGAGAGAATTGTAAGTCCCACCCAAAAATACTGGCCTAAAAGACTTGGTGAAACACATTGGGCTTATATAACTACCTATAAAACACCCATTAGGATGTCTCCTTTTAGGTTAAATTTTGGTAAATAATTTCACATACAAGTTGAAATCCAAAATATTTAATTTTGGTCTATGAAAACATGTAATTTAGATAGTGAAAAATTTGGAGAAGAGTGATTGTTGCAGTCGACTGAATTGTAGGAGGTTCGCCATGATTTCTATGGGAATACCAATCTGTATAAATAAATGGATACGTTAATCAATTAAATACTCATATTTAGAAATGTATTCCATGAATGTGAAATGGTATTTCTCTAAAACATTCTATTTGGAATTCAACTACGCGATCTTAATTCACATTGGCAAGGTCCTTTTATTGTTTCTCATGTTTACCCATTTGGTGAAGTGCAAGTCTAGGACCCCTCATCCAAAAACAGATTCATGGTTAATGAAAATTGGTTTAACCATCACCTTGAGATGACACACATCTAGGTAACCACTTCCGCTTTCATAAGATCCACAAATTCTACAGACCAACCACCGGATGGCGATAAACACCCACAAAATCCAAACCAGGGGGAACCTCTTTCCTTTTAACTCTCTCTCTCTCTCTCTCTTCCCATCTATCTCTCTTCCTATTTCTTTTTCTTCCCCTATCATTCATTTTTTTTACCAAATTCCTAATTAGAGTTTATATTTAGTCCTTTGTTTTGGTGTGTCTTAAAGAAATAAAAATAAAACTGAAAAACAAAACAACAATAATAAAAATCACATAAAAATATAGAAATGAAGTATTCATGATTACTCACCTTATACTTTTGAAAAATTTCCAAACCAATTTGTGGAGTCAGAAGACATGTTTTCATCTCAAAATAGTTGTGTTTTTATAATATATTTGAATAAAGAATATTTTATCAAAGCTAAAAAAATTAGAATGCTCAATTTATGATTTGGAAACAGATTTTACACAATAATGAAGAACACCATTACCTTTTATGATAAGAACACCTATGGACATCTTTTCAAAATGATTGTTTTTTACCCCCATTTGTGAGTCTTGTGTTTGAGGACCTTCGATCTGAATATCCTACTTTTTTGGGCATTAAAATGTTAGAAGAACTTTATAATCCCCATTAGAATCAGGATAGACAGATAACCTCCCATTACCTTTACATTAATCCTAAATTTGAAATCCCCTACAAGCCTATGAAAACCTTATTTTGGATATCCACATAACAAGCTCAATACCTTCTCCCACCCAATATATAGATTGATTTTCAGTGTATTATTTATTGAAATTTAAGTGTTGGGGAATGTATTTATTTTTTGGGTGCCCTTTTATTGATTTTAAACATGTTATAATATGCTTGGGGGAAAGATTTCATTTTACTATGGTGTAGAAGTTTTCATTCCGTGATTTTTGAGAATATATATATGCTTATGACATATTGTTCAAATTCTGATGACAAGTGTTCCAAAAAAATAAAAAAATAGAATAGTAAATGAATTGATTGTGTCTTGGGTGGGTCAAAAATCACTCTTTCTAAACCATTGATCTTGTTATAACTATTAAAATTAGTTTCATGAGGAGATTAATCATTGGTTGAGATATGAGTGTGAGATATTTTTCATGTTAAAATTTAGAATGAAAATGTAAAAAAATTTAATAAATAACACCTGCATTATATATTCATATTTCATTAGGAGATGTTTTGTTTTTTTTAATATTACCTCTTTTAATTCCCATCAATTTTTCATCCACTTTTGTGTCTTGATTCTCACAATTGATCCCTTTTAAATATGTGTTTCCATTTATTTTCGTGTTTTATTTTAAACATATTGTGCATTTCTTTTTCCATGTTGGTGTTTTACCCATCTTTTAACTCTTTTGTATACTAAATACTTATCATCCCATAAACACAAGAAAACCCATTAAAAAAAATCTCGATTATTGTGAACTTTAGGATAGGTAATGGAAACTGGGTTCTCTTTCAAACTCTATGATTTTCAATTTTTCTTGGTGAAAGAGTGAACCTCTATTAATGAATAATATCATCTTGAGAGATGTGATTTTTGAATTTCCACACATTCCATTTATAAAATATGATCATGTAAATTAATTTATTTGGAACATGATTTCTGAAACAATTTTTGGGGGAATTCAATATGGATGATTGAAATGGTCTAAATATCCCCATATTGGTGAAAAACAAATTTTAATATTTATTGGAAAGTGTGAATTATTTTGTTTTGTTTTTATATTTAATTAACATGAGGACATGCACAAGACTATGTTTGTGGGATTTGATGTTATGAATATTTTCATATCTTATTATATTCTATCATTACTAACATTATATGAAATTTGCATAATTTATGTAAAATATTAATGTTTAAATATTAAATATAATTTTTGAGCAATATTTGAAATCATCTAGATTGAAGTCTTTTTAATGTTTTAATAATAAATATCACTCTACAGATCCAAATTATGTGGTTATTGTTTTTTATAATTCATAGTTCAATGTTAAAAATAACATTATAAGGAATTGTTGTCCAATTCTTCCATTTGAAGGGTTGTATGGACCACACAAGATGGCTGAAAAAATCTATGACGAAACTGGAACATCCATGAAGATTCAATTACTGGGATCAATACAGAATTTAAAAATAATTTATTCACCTCTAAAATTCGGGGAACAATTCAATTAGTAATTTATAAAAATTACAAGTCCCAAAACAAAAAACAAGGTTCCCAACTAATGCTTTATGGTCCATCCCACAATTCTGGCTAAGAATTAAAATTACAAAACTATTCTAGAATTTTCTCCTGATATACTGATCATATAAAAACGGGATTTTAATTTGTGAAAGATAATATATGTGTGTCCAATGTGTTAGAATAAATTATTTTTGTTTGAGGGAAATTTACTATTAGTAAACCCATTCACATTTTATCCTTCTAAATGTATGTATTGAAATAAATAGATTAATTTTTTTTTCAAAAAACACCATAATATTGGATCCCTAGGTCCAAATGACTCTAAATATTGAGATTATTCAGGTAAAATTGTTATCTAAAACATTGAAGAAGATGATATCTCGAGAGTCAACTATCTGGATGGCCAAATTAGAGATGTGAGTGGAGGGGCAGATTTGGAATGCAAACAGTCCACCTCCCTAGGCTATAAATACAACTCCCTCTTCTCCTTGAATATAGTAATCATTTCAGAGATAATTAGTAAATTTTGGTAGGAAAAAGTCACTTCCTAAGACTTGGAAGGATCTTCCATACTCATTTTTAAACTTGATAAGCCATTTCTCCTTTCATCCTTTCATTTACTTTTGTGTTTTTCTTCCTTTATAATCGTGTATGTGATTCTTTTTGAAATTTAATTTTACTACAAGTTTCTTCTTCATATTCCCATTTAATCATCCAACCAATATTATTAGATTATAATAGCCTTAAAATAGTTTAAATATAGTAAAAATAAATTTTCTATTTTTCATTCTCATTCAGTCAAAAGTACGTGTTTATTTCTCTTCATCGCTCATGTGTGTGTTCAGCGGCCCACTATTTTCTTATCACTTTATTTTTATTCTCTTCATAATTACTCATCATAAAAATAAGAAACCATATTATCAATCATTTAAATAGATGAGAAAATAATTCATTGGGGCGATTCATAAGTTTGGTATATTAATTGACTGAGGTCCATCGCTAAATGAATATTCATTAAATTAATATTGTGTATAGTGAACTTAATATGTCATAGATCAATGACATGTTTTTTTAGAATGTTCATTCCATGGATTATTGGAACAAAAAATAAATTACTATATACTTATAATGGTAATTATAAGAATAATAAGTTAGGTTACAGGATGAATTATAGCTTGATGACTTGGGAATTCCAATCAAAGTCATCTTGTGATGGGGATATTAATTTAATTCAATATAAAGAAAATCTTAAGGATATCATAAGAGTAAATCATTAATAATTAACTCACCCTAGTATTAATAAAATTGTTAAATGAATATTAATCAATCAATCATTTCAATTATTCTCTGTAAACAAACCCCCCAAATCAAAATATAATCACAAAAAAC
The DNA here is from genome assembly GCA_963277665.1 of Viscum album. Lineage (NCBI taxonomy): Eukaryota > Viridiplantae > Streptophyta > Magnoliopsida > Santalales > Viscaceae > Viscum > Viscum album. The sequence continues at coordinate 1,498,706,417 of OY728122.1, read as the reverse complement.
AATTGAATATTAAAAAGTATCATCCCTAAGGATTCAACCTGAGTGTTTCTATACACATTATAAGTGCACCGGAACCATGAAGGGTCGATATGTGTCAATCAAACATGAATTAAAGGCATTAAAAATACCCCTATAGTATTAGATAGAGGTTGAAGCTAAACAATCCTCTTCGCTAATATAGTCGAGCGTGCATAATGTCAGGCCATTATCTCTTTCTTTGAAGAAGATTATGATTATCTTATACAAGGGCTCATACACACACTATACATCACTGGCCATTTCAACAGTGTGGAGGTCCACCATGGTATTATAGACACTGGATCTGGGATTATCCAAATCATGACCTAGACAGTTTGAATGATGGGACTATCTGAGGTATATCTAAGTCCCTCTAACCGGAAAATTCAAAGTTTTCATAGGACTTCACAGACACTTGTTGAAAAAATTCAACATATGTCCAAGTTCAGTGGCCATGTTTCTAGCACAGAGTTCATGGATATCTCTATAGACACTTCTTACTACATGATGATGGGTAGGAAATGGCTCTACTTGCACGTGGTATTATTTTATTCATATCACCAATCCCTTAAGTACATCTTTAACGGTCAAGCTATTGTACTTCAATGTGATGTTTCTCCCTATTCCTCTTATGAAAACCACTATATGGATGTCGACTATTTCATGTAAAGGGAAAAATAGATTCATGATAATTATGTTGAACACACTATGGTTGTGAAAGACCTATGGAAATACCTATATGGTGCATACATTTTCCCAATTCATAGATTAGAGGATACTATCCCAGACATGGAGAAAAGCATCATTGTCTTCAGAACGAGGGTGACTCACATTCCCAATTCTATATTTAAACTATTGAAAACTTCCTATTTCTACAAACATTAGTCTTGGGTGAACACAATACCCCCTAAACCTATAAGGTACTGAGATTTCCACCCCATGGTAACAAAAATAAGTCACACTTTCATGTTCTACAATAGAGGTTAAACTAGATTAGGCATGTGTTCCAATATTGTTTTCATAACATTAAATGTGGCCCATACAGTTGATGTCCTGATGGGATCTTGTGGATAACATTTGTTGTTATGGTTTCAGCAGTGCAGGAGTCCCTGAATGTGGTTTCCACTACTGCTTATGCTAACACTAGTGTATCGTGAAGGTCTGTCAACTTGGATAATTTTCCTCCTACTGATGATCTTCTCACCATAGATGAAGAATAGGATTTAGAGGATGCCCCCACATTCTAAGAGGGTTTTTTTCACCATGGTTGGTGAATTGGTACATGCGAACCATGGTAACTAGATGGGTCTAACACCAATTTTGATCAGTTCTGCTATGCATAACGAAGAGAAAAATTGGTAAATGGATTTCATTAAGCATCATCTTGTTGTATTCTCTTGGTGTTATGAAGAGATGTGAAGGATAGATCCCCATGTCTCCTTCCACTGTCTCAGTCAACCAGAAAATCATCGCATGTTCAAAGAGCCTCCCAGAACGATGCACCCTTCTCATGGTTCCATGGTCAAGGATGATGTTGATAAGATCATCATACCCAACTTCATCATGGAGGTCCAGTACCCCATCTGGTTGGATTATATTGTTCCTTCAAGATCCATAGAGGTCATTTCAGAGTTTGAATCGACTATTGGGATTTCAACTATCATTGTTCAAAGGATGACTTTCCTATTCCTATGACAGAGCTGTTGATTGATTCCACAGCTAGGTTCTTGGATTTATCCTTTATTGATGGGTATTACAAATATAATAAAATATAAATGGCCCCTGAAGATAAAGAGTATATCACCATCAGGGCACCACAATGTATAGTCTTCTACTATGTAATGCACTTAGGTTTAATGAATGTAGGTCCGACATATTAGTGTTCCATGCAACACATATTCAAGATGATCCTTGGGACATTAATTGAAATCTATGTGAAAAATATGGGGGTTAAATATTTCTAGCTACATAACCATTGTAGTGATCTTGAGAAAGTTTTCAGCTTCCTCCATTCGTTCCATCTAAAGATGAACCCCATGAAAAGCACCTTTGGGTCACCTCTGAGAAGTTTCTCGGCATCTTTGTATGATATAGTGGCCTTGGGATCTATCCAGAAAGGGGAAAGTCCATCAATCAGATGTATCCTCAAAAAAATTCTTGATCTCTTTGATTTTTAATCCCACATATCCTACATATGCAGATTCATAAATAATATGGTTTTCATGTGCATTACCTTTTCCTGACTCATGACGAAAGGTGTCGAATATCTGACGTATGTGGTCCGTTAGAATCTTTTTTAGGAAATCAAGCAGTACTTTCTACAACCTTCAGTTCTGATGCCAACAGTTTCAAGAAATTTGTTGGCCCTTTATGTTATCACTGTGGAATTTGCCTTCGATAACCTCCTCGCTTAGAAGAATAAAGAGAGAACATATTATAGTTTATATTTTTATAGCATCATGATCATTGACACAATGACCAAATACTCTTCTATGGATAATATATTCCTCACACTTGTATTTATAGTGAATAAATTGTGACATTACATGTAGAACCATGAGATATAGCTAGTGTCCCGAGTGTAGATACTGATATACATTTTGATCCTCCCCATGTTGATAGGTTTTCTAGATCTATGGGTAGTGATCCTTAAACATTTCAACATCAATATCCCCCCCATAAGGCTATCAAGGGACATAGATTCAAAGCCTTTCCTTCCTCCCATCCAAACCCCACAGAATAGTCTCCAGATTATGATTTTCTAGATGAGGAAATACTCATAGTAGATAAATCCATTTCATTTTGGCATGATAACATTGATGGAACTTACGGATGTCCAATCTACAGATGACTCAATGATCCGAGAACCAACACAGTTGTCCTGGGTATCGTCTTCATCATGCCTGTACAAGTTTTCCTATCTTAATCATTCCTATTTTTAGATGGTTGTACCAAAAATGATGTAAATAACATGTCCCTCATCATCGGTATCAATCTGGACCTCGAGATTTATTTTCCCCATGTTCATGTGAAAGAGTAATCTGAACTGGTCATCATAAAGATCAATGGTGACTACATCATATGGAAGCCAAAGCTCATACAACTATTAGAGTGTTCTCTCTATCTGATGTCTCAGTTATCTTCCCAAAAATCATATAATCATGTTTCTAGATTGTAAAATGGCTGATCTAATTCTTTTTCTAGCCTGGATGCATCCCTTGTAGAGCTTGACCATGATGATTTGATTATCCTTTTGGTGAATTTACGATTCATCTCTCCCATCAATTTTTACATATACACTAGCCTATAGGGAAGTCATCTAAACACTGATTCCTCTACATCAGGTCTGAACCCCCCCCCCCCCCCGACTATGTTGGATGATATTACTGATAGGAAGACTCCTTTTGTCGAGTAGCTTCTTCACGGTAATCAACTGCCAGATCAAACTGAGCATGAATGGATCCGATGGTGAACATGGAAGTTCACAATCTAGAGTGGTCACAGTCTTCAGCTGATATTCTATAGATGTGGATTTCACGATATTCTCTTCCATTTCATTCAATGCGGTGAAATTTATTAGGTCAAGTAGGGTTTTCATGCACGTTCTATAGGGGACCATCAGGCCGGGTAGAAACATTCTCATCAGATCAAAATTTTGGGATAACTTTGGACTACCAAGATCTGTGACTATATCGATTTTTCCAAGAGGATGAATTCATGTTATATAAATTCTAATTTGTTCATCTCCCACTAAATCCACTTCATACTACCATGTATTGTTGTACCGTTGCAGTATGGGGACTCGAGGTCATGGGACCATATATGCTAGAAATATTTTGTCAGTGCAGGTTCAATCAAACCACTATGAATTTTTTTTACAAGTGGGAAGATGAAATGATGCTAATGGATTTCAAGAACCATTATGTCATAAAATTCTTGGGATAAAATATAATCCACCGATTCAGAGTCCCTCACATCATCATTAGCAAGAACTGCACCAAATTCTGGGCAGCTGAGGTGAATAAATTTTACACCGTGTAAAACATTGATTCTAATTATACCTATATCTCCCATGAACGAGAAAATGGGATGATCTAGGCATTCAAAAAAACCCTCTCTAACCTCACTCAGGAGACGATTGGTCAGAAAAAGAAGAGTTTTCCAAAAAACACCCCAACACTCACTAGGATTACCGAACGGTGACCCAAAATTCATCTTAGGTGACTCTATATTCCCTTGTTTATGGAATAGAGGCAGTCCTACACATGGATATTCTATTATCATAACTATGAACAACTATCAATGATATTAAGATAGTAGATGAAGTATCTAAAATTCGTCTGGCTATTCCAGAAGCACTCGGCCAGAATATGATTTGATCCCAGAATAATATGGTGAGACATCATGATAAGATTGCTAGGGAATTCAATAATATTGATTTCATATTCTCCTTTTTACAGGGTGACATGGTGTTGCCTCGGAGAACACCTATGATACCTAGAACAAATCCATCAAAGCTAGATCCCAAATGGAAGGAACCATGTATCATTCCCATTTTTTACTATAATAGAGAATACTCTCTGGTCGTCAGGGATGGTGATCGTATTACTCATCCAACTAATTTTGAATTCCTCAAACAATATTTCACTAAATAGTATCCCCTGGTCTTTACTGAATTATTTTAAACTACCTGATCATTATTGGATGAAGGATGTTAAACTACCCAACACTCATCCCAGAAGATGATAAACTACATAATGGTCCATGTTATACGGAACTAAACTAAGATATCCCAAAAACAAGTCACATGATGATAAAGTAAAAAACAACTTCAAAAAATAGGTATGGAATGATTCCCATCCTTATAGGATATGTATGAATGGCCAAACCTTTCATATGTGTCCCATCCAAAGGTCCCTCAACATTTATGGCTCTTTTATCCCTTGTTCTCCCATACGATTATATGGTGTGGTATGGACTCACTAGTCTCTTTTACGTCAGGTTATTTTCCATGCTACACACTTTCCCATGTGACACTCGTTCCATCTACACCCTTTACACAGGATGTTAAACTGCATGGAATTTTTATAACTATGTGTAACATGATTCCCATCCACATGGGATAGCTAGGAACATGTAGAAATTCCATTTTTAGGTCTAGTCTTAATTCTTTAAAGCATCCTTCTATTTATGGTCCTTTTCCCTATGTTCTCTAGGAGGGGATATATGGTTTTTTTGTTTTTATGTCCTCATTCACATCGATTTTGAAATAGCAATGCCAAATAACTCTCTATTTAGATATCTCCACCCCCCTTTCCTCCTTTTATCTTCACGAGTGGTATGATCCTATTTGGACCCCTCAACAATTTTAGATACCTCACCAACAGTTCCTATATTCCTTGTTGTTTAGGAACTAGAGTGTTTCATTCTAAATTGGAATGTTTTAATCTGTTTCCATGCTCCAGGATTACCTTTATTTTGGTTTCCATAATCATTCACATCTGAATGGTCCCATTAATGGCTTGGATACTAGGCCTCGATTCTCAATTATGATGATGGACCACTGTAACAGAGTATTTTAAATGAGAATTTGACATCAGTCCCATGTTGTGAATATGGTCAGTGGTCGACACTCAAGTATTTTATCGCATTTAATGTCACATGATATGGATGTTGTGTATCAAATTTGGAATATAGTTATCCACCCAAATTACTCCACCCACCATTAGGCCTAAATTTTTGGTCACGTGATTCACATCCCTTCCCACACCACCATGATCAATTGGAATTTAGGAACCCTTTTTCTTATCCCTCTGTGCACCAATGCGTGTTAAAGAGGGTGAATCAAGATTGAGAGGGTCATGTTCAACTCCACACTATCTCCCCCAGCTGTGTATTCTAGGTGTTTCAAATATCTCATCCTCCCTTATTTCCCACATCGATTTTACCTCTCCCAGACATACGGATATGGGTTAGGTTTGTTCATACATCGAAAAGCCACAACCATCATGGTATTATCTCTTTGAACATAAACTAGGATCCTCGAACCCATAGTCTAGGAATCACAACATTAAACTGTGTGCATGGAATTTTGTGGGGTGGTGTGAACTATTTTGTCATCCTACACATCAGATCACATTATGGGACCACATCACATATTTCTATTTGATGAATCTTCCCATATTTTATAAATGCCCTAAGACTATGAAGTATGTTCTATTATGTCTTTATTTTTTTGTCTCTAATGTACCTCTTCTACGCCCAGGAAGTGTAATGATAAATTAAATAGCCATTTTATGTCATTAATCAAGAAGACATTTAACATTGGGTATTGGAATCAAGTTGTTCCACCTTCAAGAACAATGTGTGGCATGCTTCCCATCAATATATGATATGTATAGACACCAAGACTATTGTATCTGGTACAACTGCATCATAATTATCCCTCTCGTTCCATTATAGCACTAGTCTAGAGAAGTACATCTTGTGGTTTAGACTTATGTCGTTTTTCACATTAGGTTTTTAGTAGACACTCCACACAACTATCTCAAGAGTTCACCATTTTTCTATCCTTATCACATTATAATAAAATGCACAGGAATGTCCCACATGCATTTCATTAAATTGGGCACCATACAGTCCGAACAATATTTCCATAAAATAATATTCTCACTATCTATGTTTGTATAATGTTAAAATTCACAACCATTACAGTCTTCCTCTATAATGTGTATATAGTTCCACGTCGAAGAATGAAATTTGGATTGATTTCCATCTTTATGGGATACATAGTGATCTCCAAAAATCCTATCTATGGTCTACTCACAACTGTTTTCACCTACCTGACACATTCCAGCCTGAGCTCCCCCAAAAGGTACGTGGTGTGGCCTAGACCTCTTCGGACCTCCCCTACATTCATCCTTCATGACTCTTAACCTGCTTGAGTAATGTTCACACTTCTCACATTTCATCATTTTGGTTTTCATTATATTTCTCATCCAAATGGACACAGAATCAGTAATTTTACTCAGACTTATGGAATGCCTACCACTATGGGTCAACTTCCTTGAGGATTTTGAATGAAATATAGTGACATGTTCCATATTTTGAATACATTCAGTGGTAATCCCGCATTTGTGTGTTCCCACTCAAGGATAAAGTGAAAAGGATAATGTGTTTTGAACATGGTAAATAGTTATCCTTCATTATCACGCAAATCCCACTGCATCCCAACTATCAAATGTTATCTCTTGCATGTTCAATTCCCCACTATGCTTTATAGATCCATGAGACGACTAGTGTTGTAACTCCACAAATTTGCACGTGTTGGGTAGTAATGTTTGTTCATATGGGATTTTCCCCACCCGAAATTTCCTTTTAACTTTGCATGCTCTCTTTATCCATGGAATTTCACAAAACACTCATTTTCCGTACACCAAGCATGTATCATGTAGGCATAGGTATTGTGGGAAGGTAGTATTCAAATACGAGACAATGGGGACCACGGGTCCTACCATATGACCCGAAACAATGACACTATCATCCTTACCACACGATGTTAAACTATAGAGCATTTGAGGTTTTTTCTAGAGAGGTCCCTCTTGGATGTAGGCCCGATATCGATTTAGATAGACAAACTCACCCCATGAACATTCTTCATGGTTGCATAATTTCAATAGTTTTGTACTTCCATCGAATATCCCATCACTCCACCCACTGCTTTGCATGACCCTTATTAGGATCCATTCCCTCTCACATCTGAAGGAACCCCCTAGTGGTATGGATTCTAGGCCTTAAGGATCACTTACAATCATTGGACAATGTTTTAGAATCTCATGGATGTCCAATTGTGTTTGGCCCAAATTTTTCAACATGGTCTGTGGTTGGACCTCATTTAATTATCACCATTTCAGGATAACGCGATATAGATGATTTGTTTTGAATTCCGTCAAAAACAATTCTCAATCGACATCTAATCCTCACTACATCACAATTTTTGGGTATCGTAATTCACAGTATCCATTCCCCATTGTTTGGACTTATTCTAACACCCCATGAGTCATCCCTCTCGTGCATGAGAGTACATTAGAAACAACATTATGGCTATTATAAGGACCCTATTTCTCAACCAAGACCCCTCCATTCTATCAAAAACATCTTGTGATCATCTAGACCCCATGAATTCAAAAGTATATTTGGTCATATCATACACAAAGTGAACAATTATGTAGTCTTATATTGTTACCCACATAGGGTATAACCCATGGGATCTTAGGGATGGATCGCTAATTATAGAATAGTCTGGGTTAGAATGAAATAAATTGATCTAGCAAGTACATAATTAGTCCATGCATGTAGTTTGGAATAGGAATGTAAAAAGAAAGATAGTTTTACAAGTTCATACAAAACATGGCCCTTATGGGTCAACTCATATGATGGATTTCTCCAGTGCTACCACATCTTGGCTCATTTCCTCCAGGGCTGCTTTCCATTCCTTAATCTCCCACTCTTCATGAACTGTTACAAAGTGTAACTCATTAGCTTTGTCCTATATCCATTCTTATTCAGAATGAAACTCGGTCATTTTTCAGTTCTCCTATAATACATTTTCTTAGGAATCCACCATATGGGCCCTCAACTACTCAATGATCTCAGAATCTCTTGTGATAAATGCCACTCTTAGGTTTGCTTACTCTTCAAGGTATCATAATAATAGTTCAGTTTTAAGGAACTTCTTGGTATTCTATGATACCTTTTGACATTGAGAAATATCAAATAGTTGGCTACTCTCTGATATTTTGTCATCCGTATAACAAAAGATCATTATATGAAGATGGTCATCATCCACCCCTCTTACATAGATAAAGTGGTACCATGTGTGATTTGATCCTAAGCGGCTCAACCATTCTTCCTTAGATTCTATAAAGAATCATTTTATGCACTTCCACACCATGTATCGCATCATATAGCTATCCTTGGCAGTGTCGAGATCCCAGTTATCCATCTCCCCATTATTTTTAGGCGTATACTAAGGAAAAAATTCTAAGGGTTTAGCGGAAAGACCTCCTATATCACTCTTTCCACTCATGTAACCTCACCCTCTCTAGTATGGAGCTCAACATTGGCAGCATCATCACCCACGATTGTAGCATCATTCTCACCGGGTAATAGGGTTGTACCTATATAAAATTTTTTCCCTAAAGGGGATGGTACTGTCTCTAGTATGGATCCTGTAGAAATTCCAAACATGATAGTTTTCCAAGCCTCTACCATGTGATAACTACATAGGGAACTGATATCTTGGTCCACTTTGTTCCCGAATAAAATATAAATCAAATGCAGTTAAAGACTAATAATAGGCAATCGTAGCAGTATCCAGTGCTTGCATTACTCTAGGACCGCCACAGTAAGAGATACCTCGTCACATTTTAATTAGATCACTTGCACCATAGACATCTAAATGGAATAATTTTATGTGACTTGGAGGTCTCCATGTCATCACTTCATTCTGGTTCTTCACTGTCCACTTCAGCCGTGGTCGGTTCCCCACCCTTCTCGATCCAAAAATTTATGATCATGAGGATGTTCTTCTACATCCATGGGTACATATTCTTCCCTTGTAGGGAAGGATACATAGCTATCATCATCGATGTTTTCTTATACAAAACATATAATGGTAGGTAGATTCATGTTAGGAAAAGAAAAGTCCAGTGGAGATAATATTTGAGACTCACCTCGAGATGTTCATCTAGTTCTGCATTAGTGCCTAGAATTTCTCTGCTCTCATGATGGATTCCACGGTGGAAAATTATTTATAGAGATCCCTCACCATCTGAGCCTTCACCCCTAACATACTCTTCTGCCACTTCATCTTATCACTATACCTCATCCTCTAACCCCATTAACAATTCCTATTCTTCCTCCTTCTATTCCTCCCCTTCCCCTTCTTCTTCCTCATCAGCATCATCCTCAGATGAAAACTTTTACTGGTCATGCTATAGGACAATCGTCACATTTACTATAATGTGAATCTCCTCATACTGGCCTCATTGGCATAAATACATATCCATGGCTCTCGATTATTCATGTAAGCAATGAAAATTTACCCTGTCTGCCACCTAGATGTGCCCTATGTCTGGTATGTCAATCCCAATGTGCACCAATCACTTCCATAACACATAGGTTGACATAGATTGTGGCAACATCCTCATGGATTACCATAGGGATGGAATGATGTTGATGGAGGTCATATTTAGGATATTCCTTAGTGTATACATAGGGATTTCACAGGATAGCCTACGAGGCAGATCATGCGATGACCCATCATCTGAGAGAGTAGGTTCACTCCTGTCTCAAGATGCTACAACTAATGAAGTCCTAGCCCACGCCTTTCCCACTGTCTAAAATATTCCTTATCTTGGCTCCCCAGTGGTATATTTTCTGCTTCACCACCATTATGACTCTACTCTGGTGACATTGATTTTCCAAATTCATTTCTTTTGAATCTCCTCTGGGTACATTGATATAAAATGGGAGACATAAACTATTGAAAGACCAATGTTGGAATCAGTAGAAGGAACGGTGATGACATCCCAAAAACATTCAGTCATGAACATGAGACACATTTGGTGAAGGATTTAAGGATGAATCTCTTACCAGATATCTATGTATACATTCTTGGGAATCCTACAAATGCACACAAATTTCATTGAAATCCTCACTGGCATGTATAGTTCGCAGAAAATTATTCCATCAATCTGGGCTACCAGCACCCTACCCCTGATACTTTGCAAGTACTCCTTCAGCTCGCATGGGCCTCACCCATAATCTACAATCAATCAATTATGGTATTTATATGGATGAAAGTTAATTATGGTATGGTTTCCAATCTAGAGTTTGATCCCTTCCATTTTGATTGTTAATATGTGAATCCCAACAATGTTCAGTAAGGATGATTGGAATCCATCCCCTAGAGGAAGAATGGAATTTGGAAAGTCATAACCACCACAATGAGCTACATCCCAGGCATAAAGAATCTTGAATATCCAACATATCCTCATTGGAATTATCCATATATAATTTAATTCAATAATTATATATAGCCTATACAATATGGCACTCCCATATTAACCTAGTTCATAGACTCCATGATTCTGTCCATCACTAGCATTCCAGGATGGAACTCCATCCTTGTAAACTGGACTGGAAGTAGACAACCACTCAGAAATGTAGCAAGGAACCTGACATATCATATCGTCGAGTCTCGACATTCATTTATGATGAATCCCTAGATTAGTACTCACATGCTTCTTGGACCATCGAGTATGATCCCGCCTTCCCCCTCTATGTTGTGTTTAGGCACTATTTAACTCAGTTTAGAATTTTCACCACCTTTTCATACATCAGAAACAGACTGAACCACCCCAAATATGATATATCCTTTAAGATATATTTGATCTATAGCTTCTCCTTTGATAGATCCAAGAGATGCCATGTCAGAATTGGGGTGTGCATCCTAAGCGAAAAAAATTTCTTTGTTGAAAGGGACACATAAAATTGGTACCCTTACAGGGGAATTGCACAGATTCAATGAATAACCCATTGACTAAATCTTACCTCCCCATGGTTGAGGTGGAAGGTATTGGTTTTGGAGACCAACAACTAAACAACATCATTGCATGGTAATAATGATGGTAGATGTGAAACTACAGTGTCCACAAAATATCAAATAGCCTAATTGAACACATCTCATCCATGAACTCCTCACATGTACTATGTAACTGATACTACCATTCCCATTCACACATGAAATTTCCCCCAGAACTAAATTCCCATTTTTGCCACCGTTTTCACTCATAGGTAATTATACTTATGAAGGTTATTGAATAATGAGATAGAGATTCCTCAAGAATGGGATTGCTTCCAACAATAGTCCTATATTTAATTTCAGTACATAAATGGACATTCCATTTGTTTCCCTGGTGGGTTGACCATTTCTCATAATGTTGAATTGTAGAAGGCTCTCCCCACATGTTATTTGTGAACAAGGCATGTCAGTTTCAAAGACTAGTTTCAAAACCTCCTCCCAAATAAAAAAATTCCATATCGGTAGACTATAACTCAGAACATAATCATTCTTATATTACATTATAATACCAAAAAGAATATGATTATTGTCCATGAACCTTATCGGATGAAGGATCTAGGAGTTTGTGATTATGGGGGTCCTCACCACCACATTCCATTTTTTTATTTTATTGAAGAATCCACTTTAAGGAAATGTGGGAACCAAAAAAAAATCTAGAACACATAACATATTTCACACTTCAAAATATCAACCATAGCCATCAACACCATGCCACAAACATTAAAAACAAGCCCTCATTTAAAATTCAAATGAGGGCCATCATCACAACCACCCAAAATGCAGAATTACACATCACCTTTTTCAATTTTCAAAAAAAGTGACCATCATCACCTCCTCGAACCTACTGCCTCATAGGCCAACCATCATCACAACATGCCGGAAATCATCCTCATCGCAAGATGGCCAAGAGAAAACAGCCCCCAAGCTATAAAAACACCCTCCATTGTGTTCAAAACGAAAATCGAACCATCCACTTCATGAGCTCAAACAAGCAAACCATCAAAAACATAGATCACAAGTGCCAGAACCAAAACAAGAAGCACCCCACTGCAAACACGAACTCCTCTATCCACATCTATAGAAACTTGATGAAGAAGACTATCCAATGAGAAAGAAGTCGGGTCTCCGTCACCTAGGATTGGGAGAACTGACATCACCTTGAGGGAATATCTCTATTAAAGGGATCTGAGCACATCAAAGCCTACAATGCCTCTCTAGGATGGATCCGGAAAAATCCCTACCACAGAAGAACCCATAATGGATTCCTCAATGAATGATCCATGTATGAAAAGTGGAACCGACGATGCAAAAGGGCACACCGAAGATGAATCTAACGTAAGAACTCCAGAAATGCATCACAAAAAAGTGACTTGCATGATTGAAGAGTTCTTTTTCATAAAATGTAATATACTTCACACAATACATTAGTTAGGTTTTAAAGAAGCCTAAAATGCGCACAAGAATCAGTGCGGGTCCAAGTTATTTGGCATCAAAAGATATGTCGTTCATACATGATATACAATAGCATATTGTGTAATAATTTCAATGTATTGAACCTAGTCCCTTAATACTGATTCTATATATAAAACTGAGAATATATACTTCTTCAATATCTAAAATTTTTACCCATAACTTATGTTTAAAATGAGCGTTAAAAAATTTTCTTACCAAATGTGATATTACATATCATATTATAAAAAAAATTAATTTAATTTTTAAAAAACATTACCTCGTTATGATAAACATATACTTTTATATTCTCCTCATAATTAATTTTCCTCCATTTTTTTATTAATTGAATAGATGTAAACATAATTCTAGTTTATTTCATATAATTTGATAACAATATCCAATGACCATGTTACTATGGGCATGGATTCATCATTCCATTTCCTCTGATAGATAATGGATTAAATTTTTTATTCACAATCCATGACTTTATGACTAACACCCCCATTAAATAAAATCCATATTTTTCAGCTATGTTTTCTTAAATTATTATTTATTATTGGGAAATTTATTCTTTGTTATTAGTTCAATGAAATCACATTATTGGGGATTATTTAATATTTCACCTCTTCATTATCTCATTTCCAAAAATAATTACATAGATTTCGTGAAATGAGGACTCAACCATTATTTTTATATATTAAACATATAATGCATTGGATAACACCAACAAAAATAATTTTCAGTTGATAAATTTCTCATTATAACTATAACCAAAATTATAAACGTCCTATTTAATATCATTCTTATTATTCTTAAATTTCAACATAATCTTTACTATTTGTCAAAAATAGGTATGTTTTAGGAGATGAATTTTCTATTAATCACAAAATCTCCATATTTCATCTTGATGAAAACACATAAAATAATTTTAATTGAAACTATATTTTAATCATCCTTGTGTTGAGACACAATAATTAAATTTTGTGACAACCATTAAAAAAATGCATTCATCAGTACTATGTTATCATTTCTAATGCTTGCTGAACCAATTCATTTAATTTAGCACATCCAAACACTATAAATGTTTATGAATGGTTTATTTAACATCGTACAATTTCTCATTATATTCAAATCACATTCCATATTATATGGCAATCCCAAGTCCAAAATCAAATCTTGATTCATTTTTTATGATTTTAAAGATATTTGATAAACTAAATTCTTCATAATTAAATTTAAATTATTCAAACGAGACATTTTAGTATTATAATTCACTAATAGTTTTTTACGTCATGTGGTAAGACATCTTTTATCAAGGTGTACTAGTCAGTCACATCCTTCAGAAGCATCATCCAATGGTTGAAACATGTTCGGAAACATTAGTATATAATTTATTGACTCTTTCGTAATATATATAAAATGATTAGAATTACTCTCCATAAAAAAATTCTACCAAATCATCCTCTTAAAATTAATTAATTATATTTAATCAATCATTATAATACCATGTTCCCTTATCCTTCAAATTCCATAAAATATACATAATATTTATAAAAAACATTATCGGAAACTTATTAGTATGAATATGAAAAATTATATTATCTAGCAATGTGAAAATTAATATTGACTTAGACTATAATAATTACATTGAAAATCATGAAACAATTAACCCCATATAATTATCTATTCTGTAATTTATCAAAAATACACTTTTGTCGTTTTATCACACTGAAATCAGTTCTCCTATAATTTACCTTTTTGAGTGTGTTCTTATTTTCCAATAAATAGATAATTAGTCACATGGTAGGTTGAATTAATAATAAAACCAACAATTAAAATATTATTTTGACTTATTGAATGTGATATTTTCTGGCCTACTTGAATAATATATCTCATGGAGACATCATGTTATTCCAAAATATTCATCTTCCATAGATCTGAAACATCCTAAATTGAAATCCTGAAATTTAATTTAATTTTCTCCAATTTCAATCCTATATTTTTCAAATATCAGAAAACACATTCAACATCCCTCACATATTTAACTAGTTTCACTTCTTATTGAACATTATTCAGTTATTCTCTTCATGTAGAAAATTATTCAATATGTTAATTTTATTTCTCATGAATATCTATTTCTAATCATGTAATATATCATTATTGATAGATAATTAACAATTATACAAAAAGGCATTTCTGTACTTTTCCATAACATATCACATTATGAGATACTATATGTGTTTATTATAAATCATATATTCCATTTAAATCATATCCAAACAATAATAATTTTCAATCACATCACATATGAATAATAATTCATTTTTAATTTATATTTTAACCCTTTCAATATCTTTAGGAGGTGATTTTAATTCTTATTTAACCTCAAAACAATCATTATATGTACTATTAGAAAATAAAACTATCATATTAACTTGAGATAAATTATAATGTTTCCATGTATATGCATATATTGATGATTTCATATGAATGTAACTTCATGGATTCTCATCATCATCCACACAACCTTTATAGTCTTTAATATTTTAGATTTTTATCAAATCATAAATGACTCCACTGACGAAGCACATCAAATATAACATTAAATTAATTTTAGAATATCCTATTCAAATAACAAATTAGATTATTTCAGTGATATTTTTTTAAAAAATAAAATTTTTTTCTTATATGATTATTGAATATCAAAATCATCTTCCATATAGATCTTCCCTTTCATAAAATATTTAATAAAAATTTACATATCCCACATTCCATATAAATTTATTTCAAAATTAGAATAAAATTATTAGTTTCCTATAACTTTATAGATGAACAATTCTCACGATGTATTGATACCATTATAGTAAATTGTCTGATATAATGTATTTTATCTTTTATGAAACCATAGAATAAAACATTTTCACACTCAATCCTCTCTTATTAATAGATTTTAATTTACCCTTCTAATAGAGTCATCATGTGTTTAATCATTTATACAATATTTATGATTATATATCCGTATTCAACCCTTAATTATTTATTTAATCTCATTTATTACTTTATAAATTATTCTAAATAAATAATTAATTCATTTTATTTTTTTGACACCTTTAACCCTGGATAATGTATTGACTAAAATAGTAAAAAATTGGCATTCCTATAATTATATAATTCTATAAATGTTTCATATTTATAATATTAAAATATGTATCTTCATATTGGGATTTAAATATGTCGTTTACATTTTACAAATAATTTATGATCAATTGATAATAAATTGTTTTTAATTTGATATTTTCATGATTTATATTTATTTATTTCAAATCATTGAACTGACTTGTCATTCATTGATATAAATTATCCCTATTTTTAATAGAAACTAAAAAATAAATTATTCAACAGTAGATAGATACAATCATTAATGAAATAAAAAATAGCCTATGTCAAACCATTCATAATTGAGAATTTATATCATCAAGATCATCACAGGGAAACTAATTTATAATATTCCAATTATGATAGCCCATGGAACAATAACACCAAAGCGAATGGGTAGGTGTGCATTATTGGATTATATTTTATTTCATTTTATTAATGTTATCTTTTGAAATAATTGACCATTTCATAATAATGTGATTTATATAACTTATTATGTAACACACTCAAATAAAAAATGGAAATCCTATATGAAACATTCACTTATCAAAATCAAAGGAAGATTCCTATCATGATCTAAAATTATCCAAGACCTTATGATCCATAATAAAAATAAAAATTTGTAAAATATCTTTATAAATTCATTGAACCATGATATAAATGATCAACAATGTTATATATTAACATATAATTTATGATCCACTATGATCTAACAGGTAGTATTGATGTTATTTTATCTATAGAGTTTGGAGTTATTATTCATCATAAATTGATTCATTTTGACCATATTTATTATACCGAACACATACTTAATATTAATAAAATGTTTTTTCCTTTATTCACCAATTGATATAGCTATTTTTCTTACACAAAAGCTATTCTATTCTTAATTCTCTTATTATTCCTCTTTCACTAGTTTTATTTACTCTTCATCTTACAGATTTTATTTTTTTCACTACACAATACATAAATCTATTAATTTATTTAATAACTATAAATTAATTGATCCCATCAATAATCATTAATAATCATAAATGCATGGTACCTATTACATATAACTCGTATATAAATAGTAACATCACCGTGTACGAGTTTGAAATTGATATTAAAACCCAAACTAATGATGTTCTCTAGAACATTAGAAATTCATCATCTTATTGTATATTTAGATTCATCATTAAATGAAAAAATAATGGATCACTAGAATAACTATTTGTGTGTTTTTATCCGCCATTTCGTGACTATTTACATTCAATAACTACCATAAACTATCATGACTAGTCCCCCAGGGACCTTGCGGTGACTACCCCAATCCTACCTTCTATTGGATATGGGTTGGTGACTAGCACCGAAAAGGCATGTCTCAAAAATGGGAAGTCATTTCCTCCACACCTATACACCCATAGACAGGGCACACTATGCACAAGTAAAACACAATAGATGAATAATGATACTACCACAACTAAAATCCACCAAAGATTGTAAAATTAAGTACTAAATGTAAAGGGGACACTATAGAAGCCCAACAAGATATAAGGTACATGAAAAGGAAAAATAGCTCTGGATATTTTATGTTAATGATCATGCATGAAGGGTAGTAAGAACTCATCTCTACGGCTCTCCATGCCAATAGGCCTCCTCCGTACCCCGTCTAGTCATGGACCCCATGTCCTAGTCAAAGCTTCTCATATTATACACCAGAAACGATAAGGTGTGGGAAAAGCCTGTGCATGGGTCAGTATAACAACACCCAGTAGGCAACATGAGACTTTGGAAGGTCTCCGTGAATTCCACAGAGGATGAACCACTACAAATTATGCCAATAACAAAGTACAGGTAATGTATAAGCTTAAACCAGGAATGTATCAAAATGAATGGGAATAATGATGATTAGTCATAAAACTAATTCAACTAATTCTATTGAGAAGTTCCACTACTGAACAATGAATATGTCTCAATGCCACTGATCCACACAAGGTTGTCAGAAACTGATCCACAATGGGCCACTGTAAGGCTGGCCCTCATCGGGTCATGCTGCTGCTAATCCATATAGGTTCATATGTCATGGAACCAGAGAGTGTTGTAAGTCATCGACCTATACATGGTTGTAAGTCATAAATCTAGAGAGTGTCGTAAGTCATTGATCCACATATGGTCGTAAGTCATTGTTCCAAACAGGGTCGTAAGTCATAGATCCATACTGGGTCGTAAGTCATTGATCAATGAATTGACGCTCAGTGGATTATCATTGTCTTGTCATTCTACATCTGATCCACACAGGTTTGTTCTTATGCTTGTCCACAAGGGGTCATAAGTCACATGATATCAAGCCACAGGATTTCCGCACATGATGCACTTGAGTTTTTGAGAAACCTCACCCCAAGATATCTATCTTACGTCAACCTCCATGATGTCCCATGAAGAATTCACCTGATGAACATCCATGTCATTGGGGTTCCAACACAACCAACACCTCATCAATCAGATGATCAGTCTGTAAGTTATAGGAATTTTTGTGCTGGTGGAGTAGTTGGATTCGATTCCAATTCAACCTGACCATCGTCTATATTTCCCCAATACCCTTGTAGAGTATCTCAAAAGGACCTTCTAATACAAATCGTTCCAGCGCTGCAGACGGTTCATCAACCAGACGTCCGGTTTAGGAGATATAACACTTTAATCAAAACTCGGTTGTAAGAGGGTCTGGGTCCGGTCCGACTCAGTCGGTCCAACCGGAAAAACACAGATTTTCCTGGTATATACTACTTGGGATTGACCCAGTCCAGCCTACTAGGCCCTGGGCTCCCCCCCCCCCCCCGTATGGGAGCGGCCCGCCGGGCAGCTGGACTAACCCGGCACGATGGCTACGTGCGGCCCTCCAGCAGGGTGTGGTGGTCAGATCACCTCCCAAATGGATAATTTTTATGTTCCGTATTTAATCATGGGTGACTGTTAACACCTCCCCATGTAGTCGGTCCACTTGGACAGGCCATCGGCTGGACCCAATGGCACGTGTTCTCCTTTCTCCACCACCATGTTGCACTGCCATGGCGTGCTACCTGGATTCAAGGTTGTCGGTGATGGTTGGTCACTCCCTTCATATGCCGTGGTTCTTTCAGGTTCCACCACCTCCTCGCATCCAATGAGAGCTAGATTCCATCTCCTCCAGTATTTGGAGCTTCCATGCTAGAGGAGCATCCGTATGCCTCCTGTGACTGTCATGATGTCCATTTTCTTTTCTGAGTGTGCCTATGGGCCTCCCTGGACATTTTCATCACCGCGTGACCCCTACTTTCATCTTCCTGCCATATTGGTCGGTCTCCCACAAATAAAAAATAATTAAAGAGTTTAGTCGATGGTCCGTGCCCTGTTCGATTCAGCCTGCACCGCCCAAATTAGCATCCTAACATGGAAGGGTTCATCATCATAAAAAACAGATGAAACATAAAACACATTAACAAATCCCTACCTTGAACTTGTAGGAAGATGCTATAGAGGAAGGAGATGAACCACATTCGAAGTTGTTAGTCATCGCCCATCGTAGTCCGGTTAGAATCCCCTAATGGTAGTCGAAGAGCCATTCTACATGGGTGGATGAAGTCATTGGCACTTCATCAGAGGATCTCCTCACGAGTGACCAAATACCATGCCCACAATTTTTTAAAATAAAATTATAATCTTTTATGTTTTCATTAATATTATGATTCATTAAATAACTATAATTAATGAGTTAATTAAACACAGAAGCATGGTCATCAGAAAACCAAAAAAATGATAGGTTCAAGACATTAAAAGTGTCTTATTTAATGTCTGATGGTGCACTAAGGTCCCACAACCTTCACTCAACAGTTACAAAGAATGAATAAAATAATTATGGAGTTATTTTATTATTTTTTGTAATGTCCAAAAACTACCTTTTTCATCTGACCATTGTCGTTTGAGGTTAAGCTTTGCCTAAGTGAATATCATTCCAATGAAATCAATGATGCCCTCATATTTTTATTTCGAGCACTAGTTAAAAAGATTGAAATCTCTACTAGCACGTTTAATAAATGTACCTTAAAAAATGTTCAAAAATTCGTTCTGGGCTCTACAGGCCTTGGAATCACCTGCCGTCAATTTTAATTGACTATTAAATATCCTAAAAAATTTGAAAAAAATATATATTGAAATTCATTATCATTACATCCTCCCCACCATAAGAAATTACATTTCAGAATGGCACAACAAATATAGGGAACAAAATTGGGGTAATGGTACATATATGAGCCTCCAGCTCCCATGTGCTCTCCTTGAGATTCCTGTGCTACCACTAAACTAGAAACTAAGGAATTTACCACCCACCAAGGACGTGATCCTATTGATCGTCTATCTCCACTGGGAACTTCGCAAATGTCTTTCCATCATCAATTTAATTCTCACCCAAATAAATAACGTGTGATAGAACATGAATGCAACTTTTCACCTTCCAATCAATGTAAAATATTATGCACCCGACGAATCTATTGTGGAAGATCTAGGAGGTACTCCACCTCGCCTACTCTGCTAAGGATCTGGAAATGCCCAATAAACCAAGGATATTACTTGCCCCCCAAGGCAACTATCTACATTCCTCATCAGGATGAGACCTCTACGAAGACATGGTCTCCCTCCACTAAATCCAAGGGCCTCCTTTTCCTATCATCATAAGTATTCTGCCTAATCTGTGAAGTCTTCATCCTCTCCCAGATGAACTGCACTTTCTCAATGGTAGAATGTACCAAATCAGGACCCATAAGTGATGAGTCCACTAGGTTTGTCGAGCATAGTGGTGATCTGCATGGTCACCCATATAAGGATTCAAATGGAACCATGCTTATGTTAGCGTAATAAATTTTGTTTTATGTGAACTCCACTAGTGGATGTTGGTCCTCCCAACTATGGAAAAAACCACAGACACAAGCACAAAAAATTTCTTCAAGTATCAGTGCGGTCAGCTTCCTCTGACCCCCTGTATGAGGATGAAAGGTGGTGCTCAAGCGTAGCTGGGTCCTGAATTCCTCCTACAATCCCTTCCCCCACCGGGATGTAAAAAAAGTGTCATGATCTGTGACGACCATCAATGGTTCCCCATTAAGCTGTAAAAAGTCCTGTATGTAGAGGTTTCCCAATCCCTCTACTGATCCCTTCTCTTGAAAAGGTGGGAAGTGGGTTGACATGGTGAGTTGGTCAATGATCACCCTGAGTGAATCATATCCTCTGGACTTATGTGGTATCCCTATCATGAAGTCTATGGAGATTCCATCCCACTTCCACTCCAGCAAATCATGTGACTGAGTCAAGCTTGCCGGAACCAGGTGCTCAGCCTTCACTTGCTGACTAGTGAGGCATTGTGAAACGAACTCTAACACTACTTTCATAAGCCCTGGCCACCTGTATGGAAACTGGTGGTCTTGGTACATATTGGCTATAATAGGATGTTCTTCCAAATGGGATGTGTGGAACTCCCTCAACACCTCCCCTCGTAACATCACAGGTACCATGGTTAATCCTCTGAAAATGATAATGTGCTCCCGACAATTTGAAAGTCCTCTACGGTCCTATATTGAGGATATATGATAACATCAGACCTCACATTCAATGTCCCCATGTTTTTTCAAAAGTACTTGCTGATGGAGAGGGGGAGTGATAGTCATGGACTAAAGGTTTTCTACTCCATCTCTATTTACAAAGGATCACTACAATGTGTATAGGTGCTCTGTTGCCTCACTCAACAACTATAAGCCAGACCTCATGCTGAGTGTTTCTGCCACCATATTACCCTATATAGGAGTGTAGAATATCGCAATGTTATAGTCCTAGAGGAACTGAATCTATCTACTCTATCTCAGGTTCATTTCCTTATGTGAGAAGATACACCTTAGATGATTGTGATTAGAGTAGACCGTAAACTGTTAACCCATCAAGTATTTCTGCCCCATCATCAATGAAAAGGCCACTATTGTTAACTCTAGGTCATGAGTTGGGAAGTTATTCATGTTCTTACATAGCTATCTAGAGCTATAGGATACCACTACTTTCTACTACATCAGGACAAATCCACATCTAGTCCCTGATGCGTCGCAATAGACTACATAGCCAATGCCCTCTTCTGGTAGCCTCATGATGGGGGCGCTCGCCAGTCTCTACCTCATGTCTGAGAAACTCTGTTGGAATCTCTCTATCCACAAAATGGGTTTCCCTTCTTTTTCAATGTTGAAAAAGTTGATGATACTCTATAAATGTCATGTACTAATCTCTAGTAGTACTAGGACAATCCAAAGAAACTCTGCACTTCGGTAACACTCCTCGGTGGCTCCCAAGAAAGCAATGCCACTATCTTTATCAGATCCACCACAAATCCACCCTCTAGGATAACATATCCAAAATAATGGACCTCCCATATGTAAAATCATAAATTCAAGAAATCTCCATAATTTTCGTGATGTTGAAGTGTATTCAGATCTATCTATAGATGAGTGGCGTGTTCCTCCTCTAACACTGAGTACACAAAAATGTCGTCAATGAAGACCAGAAAAAAATTATATAGTTAAGTATCTAAAATCCTATTCATGATTCCCATGAACACTAATGGATTATTGTTCACACTGAAGGGTATCACCATGAACTCATAGTTTCTATACCGCATTTGATGGCTGTCTTTGGTATGTACTCATCTCGTGCCCTAAGATGATGATACCCTGATCTGAGGTCTATCTTTAAAAACCCCAAATCACCCTTCAGTTGATTTAAGAGATCAACAATCCATGGTAATGGATAAATGTTCTTCACAGTCACATGGATTAGGAAACAATTGTCCACGCAAGGTCTCTAACTATCATATTCGTTCTAGGAAAACAAAATCATGGCTACCCATGGAGAAACAATAGGATCTATGAACTCCTTACCCAAAATTTCGTTCAGTTTTTTTCCTCAAATATCGAATCTCTGCACGACCTAGCCGATATTCTAGTGTATATAATAGTGATGTCCTGAGGTACATGTCACTGTAGATGTCTACCACTCTATGAGGATGTAATAATGGAACATCGTTAGGAAAGATATCAGCATACCGGTCCAGCACAATTGGAATGCTCAGAAACACCTCATCCACTACAATAAGAGTGTGGGTAGCCAATTGATGATTGATTGGATTCACCTTTTTTGAGAAATTACATCATGAGATCAAAAGGATCACTTCTTGCCTATGAATGAAAACATAGTCCCATCCTCACGGTCACACCGCACTTTCACCTAAAATAGTCAATAGGAGCACATAATGTGGATAACCAGTCCATACCCAAGATGAAATCGTATGGCCTCGATGATGATACTATAAGATCTTGGATGAATCTATCACCTCCTATAGTAATCTCACACTATTTTCAACAAAGCTTTATTGTTTATTCCTCTCTCGTATGAGTCTCTAATCGTAAGGATCATGACAATGGCTATACCATAATCTCTGAGCTCCGAACGAGAGTCATGGGAATAAAAGAGTGACTAGAACCTCTATCTTTGAGAACTACAACTCGGGTGAAGTATACACATATTGTACCTCGAACAATATCTGGAGCACTTTTTTTGTCAGCCTCAGCTTCTTGAGGTTGAGATATTCCATGTCCACCTACTCCCTGAGGTCGAGCTAGAGCACTTGGAGGTGTTGGCATTAGAACCTAAAATCATCACCCTCTGCCTATTGTATGTCATGCTCCTCTTCCAAATCCTCTGAACTGTGGACCCACCAACTCAAATCTCTACCTCTGGTTTAGCAGTCTCTCAACCATCAATTGATAGTTGGTAAGATGTGTCGGGATGTTGCGAGTAGTATGACCTTTCCCACCACACGATTTTCACAATATGCTTATCTACTCGCCTCCTCTATCCTTTGAGCTCTGCACCTCTTACCCTACATCCTGGGGCTGTCCACTAGAAGGTATGGTCCGCTTGGTCCTATGTATCATCTACCTAATACCTCATACAGATGACCGATACACATGACATCTGGTTGTGGCTCTCACTATTAGTTCCTCATCAACTAGGAATCCCTCCACCAAAAGTGCTCACTCTATCATTGTAGCTTAAATCAGTATATTGATAGATATCATCGACCCTATGATCTCTCATCGGAGAAACTACTACAAGGTGTGGACCATGTAGAAACAGTGTTGTACCATGTAGGTGGAGTAGTGTGAGAGGTAAAAGAATATTTTCAAGTATGGGGCTACAATTAGGTTTCCCTAATGTAAGTGAAGGATCTCCTAGATATCCACAGAGCATAGGGTCACTAGAAAAAAAATTTCCCAAAAGAGGTTCTCGATGTCCAACCAAGTGAGGGTCACCTCATTGTACATCTAGAGTAACAGGCTCCTCAATCACCCTGCAGTTCCCTAGATGAGACAAGAATCTAGGATCACCATATCGTCTAATAACATCCCATTAAGGAGGAAAACTCTAGCCTCTACATCTATCCAGTCCTCAATAGCCTGTAGATCTCTCTCACCCCAAAACCCCAGAGGCCTCTACAACAAGAACTTGTGCAGTTCCCTAAGTAGGTGTGCTACATCAGCTGGTTGGGATGGTGGACATTGCTTCCCTATGGGTTTTGGTGCTGCTGGTACACCCCTCAAATCTACTATCGCTGTTAGAGGGACCTGCACCAAAGCATCATCATTATGTGGTCCATCATTGTGAAATCTATCTGGATTCCATGATGGTTGTCTATGTGGTGGAATCATAAAAGGAAACTAATGCACCATGGAATTATGTTTATAGCTGGTGAGATGACTTAATAGAGTTCAAAATAAAAAGATTTCAAAAACACATCCAATCAGTGTTTTCATGTACCGAGTTGGAAAACATAATTTCGGGTATGGGTGTATGGATACGTTGTCTGACACACCAACACTCGACTACCTAGACATAAATCTGAACTAAAGAAACTAAAAACCCTTTCCCCCATTGAAAAATAATGACTCATAGATCTTATAGTAGAATGGACCTTCAACTGATACCACTTTGTCACGACCCATCCCCCAGGGCCCAGGATGTGACTACACCATACCTACCTTCCATAGGCTAGGGGATGATGAATAGCACCAGAAATTCATATACCTAAAATGTGAAGGCATTGACTCAAAACATGTATACAAACAGAAATAGAACACTTCGAAAAGTAAAACACGATTGAAGAAGAAAGACTACACAATAACTAAAATCCACCATTGAGTGTGAAAGTAAGTACTGAAAGTAAAGCGGGAAATATATGATCCCAACTGGAATGAAGGTACTACCAAATGGAAAAATAGATCAATAGATTGTCTGCCATGGATCCTACCTGATGGGTAGGTAAAACTCATTTATGTGACTATCCACTCCAACTAGTCTCCTCCTTACACTATCTCGTCCTAGCTCCCAAGTCATGGTCAAATATGTCTGTTGTCCGCACAAGACACAACAAGGTGCGGTCGAAGTCAATTCATGGATGAGTATAACAATACCGAGTAGGGAACCAGAGACAGTCAAAGGACTCCCAAAATTCCACAATGGAAAAACCATAATTACTGATGCCAATAAAAATGTACAAGTAATTACTCACCTCAAAAAAAGTATATAACATAAATAACGGGAATAATTATGATTAGTTGTAAATATAATTCAGCTTATTCAATTGGGAAGTTCCACTAATGAACCAAAATGAAGTCTCTCAGTCACTGATCCACACATGGTTGTAAGTTACTGATCCACAAAGGGTGGTATGTCATTGATCCAAATATGGTCATAAGTCACTAATCCCCAATGGCCCTCTCATAGGCTGGTACATGTTGGGTCACACTACTAGTGATCCACACAAGGTCGTTAGTCATCGATCCACATTGGGTCATAAGTCTTCCATCCACACAAGTCTATAAGTCGTTATTCCACACAAGGTTGTAAGTATTTGATATACACTGGGTTGAAAGTCATCGATCAACAAAGGGTTTTATGTCACCGATTCATTTAGGGTCTTAATTCTCTAATCCATGACGAAACGCTCTATGGATAGTCCTCGTCTGGTTGCACCACTACTGATCCACATAGGGTTATTATGATGATGATAAACATAGGGACATAATTCATGTGACATACACCCATAGTATTTCTGCCCAAGGTACACTTGATTTTCCGAGAAAAAATTCATCATGATATAGATCATACGTTAACTTCCATGAAGCAGACAACGTGTCAATCAGACGCTCAGTATGTATGTTATAGGTAATTTTGTATCGGGGGGAGAAGTCGGATTCAAGTCCAATCCAGTCCATACATACACCATATTTCACCAAAACCCTATATGATTATCTCAAAAGGTCCACATCATTGTAAGGGTTCCATCGCCAAAGACAGTTGGTTAAATATACGTCTAATTTAGGAGATAAAGCCTTATAATCAAAATTGGGCCATAAGTGGGTCTTGGTCCGGTCCGACTCCGTCAGCCCTACCTGACCTGCTTTTCCTGGCCAGTACCAAATGGGATTTTCCCAGTATGGCATGTTGGGCCACAGGATATACCCACTAGGTCATGGGCTAGGCCCTACCCACCCGGCTAGGAACGACCTACAGGATCACAAGACCAATAGGACCAGCTGGTTGGTTGCGGCCCAGCGGTTGGGCACGAGGGTAGGCTCCCCTCCCAAACAGACAATGTTTCCATTGAGTCTTCAATCAGTGGCACAAGTTGGCAGTGTTACACCAATATAGTATGCATGGACTTATCATTGATGGGATCCATGGGCTCGGGTCCGCCCTTCACCCTCCGCTGTGACTTGGAGCCACAACAACTGAACCACAATGTGCTATGGTAGTGCGCCTCCCGAATTCAATGCGGATGTAAATGGTTGGCCACTGCCACCTCCAGTAACAAGCACTGCCATGATGGCGGAGATTCTACTGGCTTCCAGCGATCCTCCAATGGTCCGTTTTTTTTCGACTGCGCCAATGGGCCTCCCATGATAGTATCATCACTGTGTGGCCCCTTGTTTTATCGTGCATTTGTATTGCTTGGTCACCCACTGTGAACTCAATCAATAATGAGTTTGGCTGAGGGTGAAGGCCTTATCGGTTTGACGGGCGCCTTCTGCTTTAGCATCATTACATGGGATGGGTTCATCTTCATAAAATTTATATGAAACATAAAACACATAAAAAAACCCATTCCTTAATCTTGTTGGAATACACTTCGGATCAGAGAGATTAACCTGTGTTCAAAGGTGTTCATCATTGCCTATCATTGTCTGGTACAAATCCCCCAACGGTCGTCGATGCTCCGTTCTACGTCGGTGGTAGATGTCCTTGACACATCGTAAAATATTCCTCTCATGAGTGAACAAAACCAATGCCTAACATTTGTTTAAACAAGAGAATAATCTCACACATTGTGTTTAATATTATGATTCATTAATAAACTCTAATTATTGATCCAATTCAGCACAAAAGTGTGGCTGTTACCAAACTAATGGAATAGAAGGTTCAAGACATAACAATACTCTTATTCTTTGTATGACGTTGCACTGAGGTCCCTCCACCATCACTCAATGGTTACAAGGAAAGAATAAAATAACATTAGAGTTATTTTATTATTTCATGTAAAGTACATAAATTAACTTTTTTGTCTGACCCATTACGGCCAAAGTTATGCTTCACCTAAGAAAATCCATGAACATTGAATTAAACGATTCACTCATATTTTTAATACAAGCGATGATTCAAAATATATAAATCACCACTCACACATTTGCTGAATATACCTTAAAAACATTAAAAATCTTTTCCGGGCTCTCATGGACTCGAAATCACATGTCGTCAATTTTTTCCAGAATCATAAAAATCCCAAATAAACTTAAAAAATATTATATAGAAATTACAGGTCATTACATCTACATAAACCTCAAACACCATATGAAAATATATTCATTTTTTTAAAACCTCTATTCATGAAAATAGTTCGATCCTTATTATTCAACTATTATAATCATGGATCACAAGATCTATTAACATAGTGTTACATCCATCCTTAATGATGTGATCTCATCATAGTTTTACCCTTCATTTTGATGACACATTGATATTATCTTCAGAAATAAATGATATTAATCCATGGTGGTTGGTTTTAACGTATTCATTTTAACTAAATGTTATTTCTCACACAATGGAATGGGATAATGTGTGGAACTGTACATTTTAATTCCATGTCCAATTAATCATTATTCAATGTAATTTCAAGGAATTACCAACTATTATTTTCCAAATTATATCATAATGAATTCCTATATTTAAATTAACATAAAAAATAGGTTGAACATTATCATATTAAAATAAATTTGGAATTCATGTTTAACATACAAAACCCATTTCTAATGTTTATTGGCAACTATAAGAACAAAATGTTAATTTTTGGGGAATACATTTGTTTCTTATACAAATTATGTAATTAC
The DNA here is from genome assembly GCA_963277665.1 of Viscum album. Taxonomy (NCBI): domain Eukaryota; kingdom Viridiplantae; phylum Streptophyta; class Magnoliopsida; order Santalales; family Viscaceae; genus Viscum; species Viscum album. The sequence continues at coordinate 1,498,677,653 of OY728122.1, read as the reverse complement.
TTGTATAAAAATAATAAATAACCAATATAAAAACATACATGTATCATAAACCAATTATATAATAAGAAATATTTAAACTATATTAAATAATGATCATACATTTTAGGAAATTATTTATTATATAAAAAAATCATATAGAGAAAGAAAATAAGACACATATCATTTATGATTATTTCATTTTTAACATGTATATTTATCTTTTGATATATACATGAAATATTAATCAATACATTATTCAAAATGGTAATAAAGTCTTATATATTATTGTATGTTCTTGATATAACTGATTATTTAACTATATTAAAAACAAATTTATTACACAATAAAATATCTCATTTCATTTAAAATTTCCCTGTTATATTAGGAAACATCAAGACTCATAAAAATCATAAAAAATTTTTTCAATACAATTCTTCATGTATTTATTTAATATTATCAAATTTAATCAATTTTATACAATATTATGAAAAAATCTTATTAAATCATGTATAAGTCATAAAATGTATAAAAACCACCAAATAATGTTAAAACAACACCAAACAATGCAAAACGTTGAAGGAAAATCACTACATTAAATTAATTTTTTTAATGGTTTTATTATTATTAAATAATTATTTAAAATTCCAACATGATCATCATATATAATTTGTTACTTTTACAAATTTTATTCTCTTGTAAAAACCCATTTCTAGTTGATACTTCATTAATGTAAAAATTTTTATAAAATAATCTATTGTTATTAGACATTTATTTATGGTATCTATAAAATGAAAATTTATCTCCTCATCCCACCACTCAATATTAATGTATTCCCCCGAACACAATCAATTTTTAACACAATCACTTTTAACTCTCTTACAACTATGAAAGAATTTATATTACAACACCTAAAGAAATTAAAATTTAACTATTTATCCCAATATAAATAGAAATAATAAAATGATCCCCCATTTTAAATACTAAATAAAATAAAAATAAATATAATTTCCACCAACAAGAATCTCAATTGTATAAGGGTTAACACAAACTCAATTCAATTGATCTTTTCAACACCGGAAATCCTAACTATTAACTTATTCAAAGGATCACTACAAAAAAAAATCATTACTCCATAGATAAGAACATATTTCAATCCCAATCTATTGTAAATTCCTCTTTTGTATTACTCTAAAAAAATCCCTAATTAATACAATATTATAGTTCAAAATGAAAAACAAAAATATCTAAAAATGATAAACTAAATATAACCTATATTTATGTTTCTCATAGAATGCCCAACCAAATTATCAATCAGTCCTTAACATTTTCCATCCTCATGACTAAATTTTATTTTCCTTAGAAAATCCTCTACAAAATAAAAAATTAAATAAAATCAATTTTTATTTTGAAATTTCATATAAAATTTTATTTTATTAAAACTACCTAGTTTTCTAAGAATAATAACATTTTGACAATATAATTTTATTAAAAAGGTAATAATTTACATTAAGAAGACTACATACATAAAAATAATTATTAAATTTAAAGTACACATACTGATTCAAAGACCAAATTTCATAAATAAAATATTCATCCATATTGTAAAAAAAACTTGTTTAACATTATTTCCAATGTACAATTAAAATAGAAAAGTAAACATAAAGAATACCATTACATGGTAGCATACTCAACATAATAATTCTTGGTGGAGGAAAAGAATAATTCTTATGGATCTATATTATATATGAATTTTAATTGTATATAAGTAATCAATAATAAGTAAAACACATAATATTATCACTATGAAATTTAAATGTCATGAATTAATTTAATCAATATTTACAATGTGAATTATTACTGTAAATATATCTAAATGAAAAGAATTATTAATAAATAAAAAAATTCATATGTGAATTAATTTAACAGATCACATTTCCTTAATTTTTTGTAGAGTCACTAATTACGTTACAATTTTTTATAATTAAATACCATCTTCTAAATACCATAAATTATAATAAAGTATATATTAATCATAAAGAAAATCTAGAAAAAATGATGATAGAACATATATGGAATGTGACACCCAATCATAAAAATATTCTGAAATTCTCAATTCTATATTTGGATACCCTCGTTAACAAATCCATAATATCTCATCCCATAGACCCATTTATGTGATGACCCATGAAAAATATGATTACAATATATCCATGTTGTTTAGATACGCACTAGGTATACAGTAAATGTTCTAAAATCCAATTTCATTTTGAAAAATAAAAACCATTTCATATCCTAAAATGTAACTTTTAAAATATATATTATTTTTTTGTTGATACCCAATGGATACATGAATGAGGGTGTGTCCGAACACAACCATGTTCCTCAATACTCATTGGATGACATGTAGTGAAAAATGAATATATTTATCAATGGGGATTGGTTTAACCATTTTAACTGATATTTATCAATTAATGAATAGTTTTTTAAATGGTTTAACATTCCATATTTTTTATGCCAAATGTTCCAAAAACCATCACATAAATTATTAGCAGTATGGAGTAATCAATCCATTAAAAATATATCATATATAAAATTAATAAAAAATATCTGAACCCCGTATCTATTTGAATGTATATATATAAATATATATATACATATTAAATATCCATGAAATGGTATGATTTGTGAACTTTGTAATATAGAATATTAATCTAGATAATAGTAATGTTTTGCTGACATACCTCCTTCCCAAAATAGGATCCTATTCACCAACACCATATATTAATCTGAAAAATCATTATATAAATCAATTTTTTGGAACCCCAAGGAATGATAAATGTCACAACCCATCCTCGGGGCCCATGTCGTGACTACCCAAAGCCCGCCTTCCATAGGCCAGGGGCTGGAGACTAGCACCAAAGGTGTAAATCCCATTAAAAGGGAAGGCATTTTGTTTATAAAAGTAGACAACACAATAGAGAATGAAATAGAAGTTAGCACAATGTAATAATGAATACAAAAGTATGTGCTGAAAGGAAAGGGGGTTGGAAATACAAGCCCAATAGTTAGTACAATACAACTGAAAAGCTAGTACAACATCAGTAAAGTAAAATAGCGACCACTGAGTCATCATCTAGAAATATCACCTAAAGGGTGGGTATAGATGGCCTCCTCAGCACCTCAGGTCCGACCGTCCACTCTGTGTACATCTCACCAAGTGTTCCACCTTCGGGTACCATCCAGATCCACAAGCTTCTAAGTCAATCAGTACTGTCTGTCGTCTGCATCCAACATAACGTAGTACAGGCATAGCCCGTGCATGGGTGAGTATAAGATACTCAGTACGGACTCAGAGACCCCCGAAGGTCTCCCAGAATCCACGTAGGATAAACCAAAAAAGAAGGATACAATCACGAATTAACACCCTACTCTACTTAGGTATATTCCCACACATATACCTAAGTTATCAATCACAGTTCGACTCTAACTCTCGAGGCCAATCACAACCCAGTCCAAACAGGATAGTTAGTCAATCACATCGATGAAAATTAATGAAAGTCAAGACTCATCTCACACAGGTATACATCTTTCATATAGGGTTAGAGATGATCAGATGTAGTCAGTGATTCATCTAAGACGTCGGACCCACTCAGGATACTAGTCCATCTAAGCTGTCGGACCCACATAGGATACAAGTCCATCTAATCTGTCGAACCCACTCAGGATACAAGTACAGAGGTAAAACCTCCAAACCCACTTGGGATATAAGAACAATAGTCATCGCTATCGAACCCACGGAGGATTCCAGTACAGTAGTCATCACTGCAGAACCCACAGAGGATTCCAGTACAGTATATGTCACTACCGAACCCACTGATGATTCCAGTATAGTAGTCGTCGATGCCGAACCCACCGAGGATTCCAGTAGAGTAGTCGTCACAGTCGCAGTCGCATCCAACTCTAGGGTTTTCGCACACATCACACTCGATTATAGGAGGGTCCACTCCTCAATTCAAAGGATGATACATAAACTATCACGAAGTCCTGAGTTGATGTATCCCGATGTTCTGTCTCATCAAACGAAACCCAATGCAACAGACGACGCGTCAATCGGACACCCGATCTGATAGTTATTGGCTTTTCTATTACAGGGGCCCGGTTGGAATTACACCCGTTCTAATGCCATCCATTTTCCAATGTCATCCAAAACTCACTTAGAGTATCGCAAAATTACTTCCTTGTCGCAAGGGTCCTAGTGCCGCAGACAGTGCGTCGATCGGATGCACAGTCATGATGTTATTCGCATTTATGCCAAATGGGAACGGCCCATCAATCCTGGAGGGCTGGCGGGTCGGCCCGTCCTGGCTTGGCGGGTTTGACCCGACTAAGGGGTCGGCCCGGTCCGATGGGGTGTGGCCCGGCCTGACCGGCGCGACAACCCCGACTTCCCGAGCCGGTGCGGGGGGCGCGACCCCCCCGACATCCCGAACTGGCGGCACTGCCCTCCTGTCCGGTCGGCCGAACCCGGCCGGTCTTCCCAGCGCGAGCGGCCCGCACGGGCGGGCCACAGATCTCCCACATAGAACCTGCGGGTTTCGCAGTCTCCTTCAACACGGTCGGCAGGCGGCCGGCCGGTTCGCCACCGAAGCGGCCCCCAGAGCGCGGGTTGCGGTTCTCCGCAGCGAGATGCCAAGGGGGCACTGCGGTTCTCCAGCCCAGCCGGCTACGGCCGGCCGATTCTTCATTGGCCGAACAGCCCACCGATGCGGGACATGGTTCATTTCATCGTGTATGGAAGATAGCCATCTCTTTCTTCGGTCGCCTCTGCTTCCCATTCCCACCGCCAAATTAAAAATTCATGTATCATCAGAGGGTCGTCCGGCTATGTTTGTTTGGCCCATGCCCTCCGCATTAGGCAATATCAATTGGCCAAAGATAAGTCAATGATAGAATAAAATTTCATTCACTTAAAAATATATCAAACCCCCTACCTCGATTTCAATAGCGGAGAACATCAACGAGTCACCGAAGACAAGCGTCATAGAGGTCAGGCATCGCAGAAAATGGATGTCGATTCCATTGACCTCGGGGTGCGTCCGAAGGGAAGCATCGATAGATAAGTCCTTCAAATTCTTCGTCAGAGTTCTTCTTCTTTGAAAAATAGAGTTCTTCATCGGAGAGTAACACTTCCTTCTAAATCCTCTCAAGTCCCAACAAAACAAGTTTATGCCAACTAAAAGAGATGAAGGATATTCCTTATTTTAATGTTGAAAAACCATTCAAATTCATTTAAAAAGTTATTCCAATTAATTAATGAAGTAATTAATTAGATGGGTTCACATAATCAATGGTTGGGAGGAGGAGAGGCACCACATAATAAATGAGAGGTGTTGTCAAAATTAGTGAAGGGGAGTTGACGGGGAGGTGAAAGGGTTTGGGTTCGTGTGGGCCCCACCACACTTAATCCTATCATGGGAGGTTATGTGGGTGTGGACCCCAATTTCAACATCCCCTTGTATGAAATAACAATCTCAAAAACTATAAAATTGTGTACATAAATTTTATTTAATTTAATATAAATCCCCAATTTAACTTCTCCTCTCGAGGAAACACAACTGTAGTAAAGGTCCCCTTAAACGAATATCAGCGCTTTGAGTTCATCGGTGCCTTCAGATCTCAATTCTGAGCACCGATTCAAAATATAGAAAAACTCGCACGTACATTTTCTGAACATACCCGATCAATACTTCAGATATTGATTCCGGGCACACCGGGCCTCGGAATCAGGTGCAGTCATAAACCACAGACTCGTAAAATTCCAAAGTATTAAAGAAATAAATTTCATTGAAATTTTCAGGTCTTTACATTACCAACACCTCAGGGCATTACATCCCCATAAAGATACAACACAAACTAGGAAAAAAAATGGGGATACTGAGCATGCATCTAAGCCTCCCGCTCCCATGAGCTCTCCTGGTGGTTTCAGTGCTGCCAACGAATGTGCACCAGAGGAATCGACCATCCACATAGTAGTCCAGCTATGTTGTCAGACCCACATAGGATACAAGTATAGATACTCTATTGGACCCACTCAGGATACAAGTACAGAGGTCAACCTGTCGGACCCACTTAGGATACACGAACATTAGTCATCAAGGTCAAACCCCCAGAGGTTTCCAGTACAGTAGTCGTCGCTGCAAAACCCACGAAAGATTCTAGTACAGTAGTCATCGCTGCCAAACCCACAGAGGATTTCATTACAGTAGTCATCGATGTGAAACCCATAGAGGATTCCAGTAAAGTAGTCGTCGCTGCTGAACCCACAGAGGATTCTAGAATAGTAGTCGTCAAAGTCGCAATTGCATCAATCTCAGGGTTTCAGCATACAATATGCTCAATTCCAAGAGGGTCCGCTCCTTGAGTCAAAGGTCGATACAACAACTATCATGAAGTCCTGAGGTGATGTATCCCGAAGTTTCATCTCTCCAGAAGAAACCCAATGTGATAAACGGCACGTCAATCAGGCATCTGGTCTGAGAGTCATTGGCTTTTCCATTCCAGGGGCCCAGTTGGAATTACGCACATTCCAAACCTAAAAATTTTCCAAATTCGTACAAAACTCACTTAGGATACCACAAAAGGACCGCCTTATCTCAACGGTCTCAGTGCCATAGACGGATCATCGATTAGACACACGGTCATGAAGTTATTCTCATTTAAGTGAAAAGGGGTCGGCCCGTCAAACCCGTTGGGCTGGCGGGTTGGCCCGTCCTGGCTCGGTGGGTCCAACTCAACTAAGGGATCGGCCTGGTCCGTTGGGGCGTGGCCCCACCCGGTGGGGCGCTTCCCAGCCTGCGCCTGGCCACAGCTCGGCCAGCAGGCCGAGATGGTGCGGGGGGCACCCGCCCCCCCCCCCCCCCCAAATTCTCGTACTAGTGGTGCCGAGCGGCACTGCCTTCCTGTCCGACCGGTTGAAGTCATCTTGTCTTCCCGGTGTGAGTGGCCTAAACAGGCGAGCCTTGGATCTCTCATGCGGCATATGCAGGTGTCGTGGCCACCTTCAAAACGGCCGGCAGGCAGCCGGCCGGTTCGCCACCGAAGCAGCACGCGGAGTGCGAGCAGTGGTTCTCCACAGTGCGATGCCAAGGGGGCGCTGCAGTTCTCCAGCCGGGCCGGCAACGGTCGACCGATTCTTCATTTGCCAAGAATCCCACAGATGGGGGATGCGGTTCTTTTCTTCACAGCCGGCACACAGCCACCGCTTCCTCTGGTCGCCACTGCCTCCCATAGCCACCGCCAAAATAAATATTCAAGTATCATTGAAGGGTTGTTTGGCCATCTTCGTTCGGCCCATGCCCTCCGTGTTAGGCGATATCAATAGACCGAAGATAAATCAATGACGGAATATAATTTCATTGAAATAAAAATATATTAAACCCCCTACCTCAATTTCAAAAGCGAAGCATGTCAGTGAGTCGTAGAAGACAAGCATCGCAGAGGTCAGGCGTGGCAGAATACAGACGTCGATTCCATTGATGTTGAGGTGTGTCTGAAGGAAAGCGTCGATGGAGAAGTCCTTCCCATTCTTCGTCGATGTTTTTTAAATTAAGAATGGTGTTCTTCGTCAGAGAGGAACACTTCCTTGTTAATCCTCTCAAGTCCCAAAAAAAACATTTCAATGAAAAGAGATGAAGGATATTCCTTCTTTTAATGCTGGAAAAAGAATTCAAATTCATTTAAAAATTAAAGACAATTAATTAATGAAATAATTAATTAGATGGGTTGTCATAATCAATGGGTGGGAGGTGGAGAGGCTACACATAACAAATGAGAGGTGTTGTCAAAATTAATGAAGGGGAGTTCATGGGGAAGTGAAAGGGTTTGGGTTTGTGTGGGACCCAACACACTAAATCCTCTAATGGGAGGTTATGTGGGTTGTGGGACCAACCTATAACTTCCACTTATAAGAAATAAACAACTCTTAAAAAATAAAATTGTGTACAACAATTTTATTTAATTTAATATAAATCCCCCAAATTAACTTCTCCTCTCGAGTAAATGAAACTATGGTAAAGGTCCCCTTAAGTGAATATCAGCACTGTTAGTCAATAGGTGCCTTAAGAATTAAATTCTGAGCATCGGTTCAAAAGATAGAAAAACCCGAATGTACGTTTATAGAACATACACGAAAAACACTTCAGTGATTGATTTCGGGAACACCGGGACTCAAAATCAGGTGCTGTCAGAAACCGCAGACTCGTAATATTCCAAAGTATTAAATAAAATTTTTTCATTGAAATTTCTAGGTCATTACAATAAATTATTTCATTCTTGTAAATTTATGATAATAAATATTTGAAACTACATATCTAAAAAACAATATGAAGCCTAAATACGTAATAGGGTAACACTAATGGTATCTCAAATCAAACATTCAATAGAAAGGTGTAGTCATGAACTTTAATATTATATAAATATATATATATATATCAGTTTCAGTGAAAATAATCATTTCATATATTAATCAATAAGAAAATAACACTCAAATTGATTTTAAATGAAAAATTACAACCAATGAATGAAAAGTTTATATAGTTACATAAATATTTTGATACTATGCGTGGTATACGAGATAAATGAATATAATAATTCATTTGGGAAATTATAATATAAGGTTAATAGAGTAATGTATACCATGTTAAATAATCTAGTAGTGCATCCCAAAGGACAGTGATGGTGTGCTCCTCATTAGGGAAATTTACTAGCAATAAAAAATGATTAGGTTAGTGAGATTTTATATCCCATATAAATAGATGAGTAAAATTTAATACCATGTTTGGTTTTATTTTTATCCTATGATATTGAATCACTATATGAAATATCTTTCTATGTTGTATATGGTAGTAATATAGACATTCCACAATCTCAATATATCAATGTAATATCCATGATCACAAATAAATCCATTATTATAGTAAAACAATAATCTATAGAACTATTATTTTGTTATTATAAACATAATAATGATGAATCTATATAGATTATATTCCCATCCTTATGATAAACAAATATAATTATTTTTTACGATTGAATAAAACCGGTGGGTACCCTAAGGATGTACTAAACTCAATAATATTTTGAAGGTTTTGATCTATGGAATTTTACAAACATGTATTTTAAAATAAATATTATTATGTGACAAAATAACATGATTTTTATAAACACTTTATTTTAATTGAATTCATTATATTGTGTTTATATCCGATTAATTTTTGTATGTTCACCCAAATAATTGACCCAAAGGATATGTAAGAATGATACACACAAATAAATAACTAACAACTCATTAATAATAAATCTCAAAGATATCCTAAATATAATTATTCATCATAAATTAATTCATTAATATATAATTAATTTCCTAGAACACATTATATATATAATGAAAACATGATTAAATTTATATGTGTGGGAATAAGGGTGTTTAGTTAATGATGTGAGTGAATACAAAAATCAGAAAAATATTCAATATAAAAAAATTATAGATAAATCCACTAGGAAAACAAATTATCATTATATCAAAATATGTTCACTGAACATTAAATTAGTTGGCCTTAGTTGAATAAAATTTTGGAATGCATTGATTTAGTTTGGAAAAAAATGTATTTAGTAAAATTTTTAAATTAAAATTTTAAAAATTCACTGACATATATAATAATAATTTTGATAATGTTTTTTTAATTGGATTGACAAGATTTATTTGGATGAAAAGTAAATGAATCTGTAAATAACATGGCATACATTGTATCATTAAAAATTATGACACATTATAAATGATATATGTTTTCTGAAAAACAATCATCCAAAATTTCATCAATTCCACGCCTATTATAATTCCAAAAACATAACATAAAAACATGATGTATACATGATAATGATTAAAAAGGATTTGAGTTACAGCCTATTTATCAATTGCAATGGAAATAATGGTAATTACATAATTTTATAATTGTAAATAAAATAACAGTATTGAATTATATTCAAAACATTAAATAAATGGAAACAATTCTTTGGGGATAGATGATGGGATTTAGTGTGAGGGATTTATGAAAATAATTGTTACCTTTTTTATTCAACTAATTTATTATTATATAATAGTCACCGATCTAGGGTTTGATTTTTTGAAGTTATAAGATATTTAAGGACGTTTGATGACAGTAATTAATTGAGTAAAAGTAATAACTTAAGTAAAGGGTAGTGTGTTTATCATAGAAGTTATGCTTTTTTTAGTAGAGTTTTTTTATTAAATATTATATATATGTTCATGACTATATATAATTAAAATACTCTTAACTATAATGTTTTATAATTTTTACTAAAAAGAATAATATATAATATTATTGATGAAAAAAATTCTTTTTTCTATATCCTAAGAATCTAAATTGAAATGCGATTCCATTACAAACTCATATATTTAATTAAATATTGGAATGAGAGATAAGGCAAAAAAATAAGAAATTCAAATTCATAAAGATACATATAGGGTTTATTTTAGTAGAGACATAATGTTATCATGAAAAAAAGGAAAACAAAACCATTTAAAAATGTAGGAATATTGATGTGAGGATGAAAGAAAATAGTTACACAAGGATTGATTTAAAACAACATTAAACACATATAATGAAAAAATTAATTTGGAAAGAAAAAATTATTAGGGGATGTACCAAATTAATAAGATTCAACAAAATTGAAAGAGTTTAATATATCTATAAATAATTCAACCAACCATTGGAGGAATATATATATTTACTAAATTATTCGAAATGAATCCATCACTATTCATGAACATGAATTAACCCTTGATTTACATTGTTATAGTATTACGATCAATCCAGTTAGGACATATTATTTGGTATACTGTGATATTGAGAGATGATAACAATATGTCACATTATTAATTGAATACATGTTTATTTTATTTTTTTTACCAAATTCATCACTAAAATAATCACATAAAGTATGAATCTTGGTGACCAATGAAGATGAAAATGTTGAAGCCCTTTATAGGAACTAGTGGGAGTGTCTTGATTAATAAAAGTATGATATATAGAAAATATATTCAGGAAAACACTAACTGTAGATTAAAAATTTTGAAATTCCATACTATAGATTAACAAGAATCTTTATTAGAGATTATTTTAACGTGATTGATTTTTTAAAAACAATTAATATGATTGATAACAAACATGAAATTCCACATCTATCTTATGAAAACAAAATAAATATTATTCTTTAAATGTGACCATTATTAGAAATCTATTAAAATGAAATTAATGAAACTTATTAGCTGAATTATAAAAGATGTTGTTCACCTATGAATATAAAAATAATTATTTGGATTTAAATTAATTATAAAAAAAGGAATTACTTTTTTAAAACAATTTAAATGTGAAATTTTTTTTCTCTTCTAATATATTTCTAAATCACTGTTGTGCGATTATATTAATGATATATATATATATAATTAAATTTAATATTCAACATTAATCTTAAGTGTTTTCTAGACATGATATAAAAAATTTCCATTGTTTTGCTAAATGATGTACTTTTCCAAAAAACAGTCTTGAATCATTTTTATGGATCATCTATTATATATCAATTTATCCACTTTTACATGTTACTACTTTAGAAAATGGAATTCCATTTTGAATGAGGAGTATCAAAATTAACCGTGGAAAATTTTTAGTATTCTTTGATATGATTCATTTTATTGATGAACAGTAAAAAATAAGTCATTTTAATAGAAAACTACTTTGTCATTAAATTTTCTAAAAATGATATAATATATATTGGAATCATTTTAAAGTGTAACAATATCAGGTTTTTATCAATTATTCCAAATTAGGTAATTGAAATCAATTTAAAATTAATATTCCATAAAAAAATTAACTTCGTAATTTTTTTACATTAAAACCACCTTTTCTCGATCAGTCAACAAGATTAATTTGAAATTAATTTTCGCAACTTCTGGGATTTTAAATATGAAAATATGTATAAATAGTTATAATTTGTATTATATTTATCAACTTTATCATTAACGAAATTTTTATCTATTATGAATAGTAACATTATTAATTATTTTTAAAACCACAGTTAAGGGTAAATATAGTAATTAAGGGTATAAATAATATTTTAACTATTATAAAACTTCTCTAACACATTTATATTTAAATTATGTTTATTTATTTGACATAATATCACCCATTGGGATGAAATATAACCTATTTATACCACTTTGGTTATAGTATGACATTTATAGTATTTCATTCAGCGAAAAGTATATTTTCTTGCACTTTTGTTTTTAAAAAATGTATCTATGTTATTATGGAGTTATATTAAATATATTTTTGACTATAAATTGTTTCAGGAAATATAAAAATTTCTTATATATCATAGTAGAATATTTAAAATTTTTAAATAAAAATAATTACGTTAAATTATTTCCCAACGATGATACTATAATTTTTTAATTAAAAAAATGTCAAATAAAGTATATTAAAAATACTAAAATAAATTTAATTTTAAATATTTAATTCCTTAAGATTGTTTTAGGGATAATTTTCACATGTTATATATGACTTAATAGAGTTTTCTGATGAAATAAGTTTGCTATGATATTTTTTAAAATGTAAAAATATGAATAGTTTCACAAATGAAATAAATGAAATCATGGTAAGAGTTAAAAGGGATAAAAACAAAATGATAATGATTAAAAAATTCTGAAAACAAATAATTTTAATTGGATTGTTGTTATTATACCCCAAATAATAATTTATTCTATATAAATCACTTTGGAACTTTTTTTAAATAAAATTAATTTAATTTAGAATATTATTTTGAAGAAATCCTAGAGCGCCCCTCTCCTCCCCATTATAATTATACCCATTCTTCTCATTTTGTAACACTTCAATACCTATTTTCATCATCAAAAACTGACCTAAACAATATCACTAAATCCCATACCTAATACTATAAGAATAAAATTGTTATAAAATGAATCAAATGGAGGATTTTGGTATAAACCAAAAGGAGTCACCCAAATAGTTGTAAGTGTTCATAAACTATCAAATTAGTTTTATTTAATTCCCTACTCCAATAGTTATAATTAATAAATTATTATATAATATGAGAATTATCCAAAAAATAGTGATATTTAATTATTTTAGTTGTTTTACCTAAAAATACACTCACATCACTCAATTGGCTAATGAACATTCTTTTCTTGTGTACTGCAAACTACCACCACAAAAAATGAAGTTGTTAGTTTTTATTTTTCTACATTTATGGTTGAGAATTAAAATTTAAATAATTTTTGTATTTATATATATGATAATTATTTTTTATTTAATCATTCTAAATTATCTTATAACACTTACCTTTATATTTCCATTTTGGGTAAATCAGATAACATCCATTATGCCGGTGTGGACTAGCACCTTCCCATAGTGATGTGATATGTCCACACACTATATGGAACGTTCAAAGGATGGTCTTAAATAAAAAAATTAAAAAAACTAAATATATATTATATTAATTACATGTGTACCTTTATGTAAATATATAATCTTAGTAACATTGCCTTTATAACCATCACTAAAAAAATGGAAATGTAACTCATGTGTACTTATGGATTACTATTTCCATGATTGTCAGGTAGTTCATTTATAATATAAATATTTATTTAATGGATTAAGAAGAAGATTTGATATTTAAATTTTATTGTTATATCATGATTATTATTCTATATAGGATGTATTTATGGCCATTATTATTATAGAAATCAATCTAAAGCCATTTTGGAATCATGTACTAAATATGATCAAAATGTCCAATGTGAACTTATACAATTATGTAATTGTTACAATGTGATATTTAGTGATAGAGATGGAATAAAAACATCTTAAATGGTTCTAAATAATGTTATTAATTTACATATGTTTATTATTCAATAACATAATTAATTTACGTTACATGTCGAACAAATGGTAAGGGATTTTCTCTCAATAACCGATTAATGAGGGCTTTTAAGATTATATTTATATTTATAATTTTATATTGTTTATATTGAGTTTCTATGAAATTTTATATCAATATTATACATATATTCTTATTATTTACTGTATTTAAAAAAATATTCATATAAATTATTTTTTAAATGTTAAAATGTGGTATGTGGCACTTTGACTGTTTAATGATTTAATTATCAAATATTTTTTTTCCAATTCAATAATATTGATATTGATTTAAAAATTATTTCTATCGAAATAAATGGATTTAAAAATATTATTTATACTTATATTTTTGATTTCATTAATTTTTCATTAAAAATTAATATTTTTATTTTTTTTAATAAGGTGTCTTGTGACAAACTAAAAAAGGAATGCTCTATTCAAACCATATATGGAGACATAAAATTTGACACCTTTGTGTCCATTATTTTATTATAATAGTATGTTTTATGATTTCATCATTAATCAAATGTAAAAAAACTTTATAATTTTATTTATTTTTGTATTGAAACTGGGTTTTCAATGAAATGGTAGTTTTGAAATTTCAAATTGTTTTTGATATAAAAGTGTATTTTTTGAGAGTTTTTTCATATGAAATTAAAAGAATTTTTAAAAGGATATTATGGTGAATTTTTTTATTAATGAAACAGTTCTTGATAATTATTAGAAATATGTTATCGGAATATAAATTATACATTGTGGGGCCCAGATAGCACCTTGAAATCCAATTGTCCAATAACATTGGTTAGAATAGATAGTGTTGGGAAACCCTATCACTATAATCCAATGGGTGCCATGTATACCACCCAATAAGCCCCATATAGAATAACCTAGGGTGGACCATGTATCTTTGGGTAAGACTTTAATAGATTAATTATGAGCCATACATATGTTAATTACAATTGAATGGGTTTTTAAGGGTTTTTTGTATATGATACTTTGACACCCATAAATGGTATTAAATACATATTATTGGTTTTAATGGTTTTAATTCATAAAAATGCCTTTTCTCATTTATAAATGTTTTATATCTTATTATCAATGGACTTTAAGGTAAAGGTTAATCATTGATGTGTTTTCATATTTTTACTAAACTAATAGTTTCTATAATTTCATTATCCATTACTAAGATTATGTTCGCATCCAAAGTTTTTCAAATTATTTTTAAACTGATTAAGGATCAATAGAGAAAAGAATGACATAAAGTTGGAAAATGGGATGATTATTATTAAATAGAAATAATGATTTCATTTTTAGAGAGTCTAATATTTTGAAAACATTTATAGTAAATATAAGTTTCCACATGTAATTTATGAGTTTACATTTTATGTGTTTCTCATAATTCTATAAAAATATAAACAAAAAAATTCTCTATTGTGAATTGTTTTTAAAAACACTATAATAAATGATGTTTAAGGCTGGGTCTTTACATTTGGTATCAATGGTGGCATTCAAAATAATCAGAGATTAGGATGATATCTTCCGAGTTAGGGATATCATAATGAGTTTATGATTTTATTTCTGATCATATGCTTAATTTCATTGAGACAATAATTTATGATTTAAGCATTGATGATTTAAGGTGACTAACAATACTTTTGGAGACATTAATATTTGAGGAAATTTTGGTTTTATTCTTTTTGGAACTAAAATTGAAATACATGAGATAGACATTTATGTTAAAACTTGTTATGGTTATTTTTTAGGAAATTATCATAATTTGGAAATGTTACAAGAATTATATTGAATTATAAAATGGATAACACACATGATTGGTGACGACCTAGAACAATCGAAAAGGGAATGGAAATCAAACAAACAACCAATGTTCAGGAATGGTGCATGACCAACAAAGATACTATGTTAATTTTTATTTTAGTATGATTTTTATTTTTTAAATAAAAATTATTATGAAATAAGAATAATTTTATTTTGGTTACATTTGATTTACCAAATATATTTCCATAGAATTAGAAAATGATTTTGTGATTATGTGATTTGTGATACATCAGGAGAAGTTCGTTATTTTTGGAATCCAATGTGATCAATGTATACAAAATACTATGTAATTTTATTTTAGGAATAAATGATGAAATATATTTTGGATGCATTAAGAATTTTATTATTGATTTACATTGATTTGATTTATTTATGAAAATGTTTACCATATATTGATTATTATTAGTGTAGTTACATTTTTGGTATGAGACATTAAGAGTGTTTGACATTATTTATAGATAAATGTTATAATTTATCTGAGAATAAAATTTTATAAAATACTTTTAATTTTTGGGATTCAATCCAATTACAGAATATTATGAGGAATTTTTAGGATTTTTATTTTAAGGATTATGATAATCATTGGGTATTACTATTGAATTTACAGATTAATGTATATTTTCATCATATTAAGAAATATTATCTTTTAGAAATTATAATATCTTATCCTAACCATTTTATTTAATTAATAATGGAAGTATGACTTGATATTTAATCTTTTGTGGATTATATGATTCTTTGGATGTTGATTTTCATGCTCAATGTGTAAGAAATTCATCATGAATGCTCATAAATTGGAGAATATGAAGAGATTGTTGAGGAATTTGTTTAATAGTGAAAAATATACTAGTTAAGTAAGTAAATAAATTCAAAAACTCAATTAAAACGATCAAGAAAAATGTTATTCATTTAATTTTCTTATATAAGGCAATGATCTTGTAAAAAATTATTAATTTATGATTTTATGTTTGTTAAAATTATCGTGACCATGTTTTCTATCACTATTTATCATAACAAGATGGTTTATTAATCTTCCATGTCCATGTTATCTTCCTTGTAAATCATCTATATATCATTTCAAGTGTCCTTCATTCTTCAGTTTCATTATTTCTTTGTAGTAGAGTTATCAATAATTTTTCTGATTTGGGATTTGACATAAGATATACATTTCAAAGTTCACCCCTAGTTACATATCTTGGATTAGAAAATTTTTGGGACCAATTTCAAGAAGGATGGGATAAATTAACATAACAATTTTTAAAAAAATTAATAATATCTTCCATATCATACATGATACACTACATCATGCTTAAGAAAAAAACCAAGTATTATAATTTAAATGTTACTGTTAAAAGATAGAAATTAAAATTGAAGGAATGGATAATATTAATTGAGTAAAATAAATATATGTTTTACACATGTATATATAAATAACTCTTTGGTGACTAATTTATTAAAAATTAAAGGAAATGACTTTCAGGAAAAATAATTTTTATGTGCACTACAGTGTGTGGAAAAAAAATTAAAAAATCACTATTGTTTTATTATATTAGTGAAATATATATATATAACTCATTAAATTTTATATTTAAAAATAATATTATTTGTTTATAGACTTTATATATTACTAAATTAAATATTTCCTTCTAAAGAGTTGTTTTTCTAGAAAGGTAGTTTCACTGATTTAGAGGGAGCACTCATTTTGAATCTAGATCAATTATCATTTATAAGACATAATTTAAAAAATAAAAAATATTTAATTAAAATGCAGTATTATATTTTAAATTTGTTTAATTGTCAATTTTTTTATAATAAATTTCATTTTCTGATGAATAGTTTTAATACTTCATTTTAACAGACAACTACTTTTTTATAAAATTTATTTGTAGTGATAAATGTTATAATTTAAGTGTTTTAATGTATAACTATAATTTTTTTTATCATTTAGTACAATTATGCTAACTGTAATAAATTTCCCATTTGATATGAATATGGAAACTCTATACTCATTCGAACCTTTTTACTTTAAATCTCTCTTTTTCTCTATCCGTCAATGGGATTAAATTTAAATTATTTCCAGTAACTTATATGTTTGGAATTTTGAAAAAATTAAATAAAAAGTTGTAATAATTAATATTTTTATTTATTTATAGGATCAATTTTTTTATATTATCAATAATAACAATTTTTATTATTTTTATAAACACTTTTAATGGTAAATCTCAAAATGAAGAGAAAAAAATGTTTATATAATTTAAATTTACAATAATATATTCCCTAATTTAATATGATGAGTCAGATCCAACATAAAATTATCATTTGGAAGAAATATTAACTTTGAAATCCACATGGGTGAGATTATAGAATTTATAGTAATTTATTCAATGTAAATTCAATTATCTCATACTTCTTTTGATATGTAAACCAATTTTAACATGTGGCTATATAAGGGATATATCTTAAAATAAATTTTAAATTGAAATGTAAATTTTTTAAAAATAGTAATTTATTTTCATTATTTATGTATCATATAATTAAATTAAATGATTTCATAATGATGATGTAGTAATTGAAAAATTTGATGGAAATATCAAACAAATGATATTAAAAATAGAAAAAATAATGATAATTTATTATAATAAATTTCCAAAAATTATTTTAAATATATTATTAACATGTTAGGGATGATTAAATTTATATTTTGAAATATGTCATGTTATTTTGATTTTTAAAAAAAATTCAAAAAATGAATAGTTTCAAAATTGACAAAACTGTTATTTTCATTTGATTAATATATAACTAAATAATATTAAATTAAAAAAAAATCTCAATTTAAACCAAATTATTGGTAAAATTCTGAAAAAAGATTCAATGAATAATTAATTTTACATTTATCATTTTATATTAATTAAAATAACAATATATGTGTAAATTATACGATATCATGGTAGGATTTAGAAGTTATTAAAACAAAAAGATAAGGAATAAGAAATAGAAAAAACGTATCAAAATTTAATTGGATGATGGGTATTATACAAGAACATATGATATATAAAAAATAAATCATTTTGGAACCATTGGGAATTGAAATGTTTTTTCTATTAATTTAATATTCTAAATATTCCATGAGTGCCCCTCTCCTCTCCTGTAAAAGGGAACCCATTATTCTATTTTTATCTCAAAAAAACATTTTTGGATAAAAAAATACAGAAAAAATAATCTAAAATATTTTCTCCTCTAATCCTAGGAGCATCACCTTGGTAAAAAATAAATATAATGATGGATTATTTTATAAAAAAGGTAACCAAATAAGTGGAATCAAGTTTCAATTATCACATTAGTTTTATCTCTGTTCTCACTCTATAATTTATTATTATTACCTGATTATATAATATAATATATACAATCAATATAATTATATGTTATTATGTAATGCTTTATACCTACACATACTAACACTTATATGTAATGGGTAGATGACTTACTATTCTTATGTTTGGAAAACTACTACCTCACAAAATGATGTTTTTTGTTTTTCCCATACCAAATTTCATGGTTTGTAATTATGATGGGAACAAGGATTATATATGATATAAATGATACATAATATGTAAATATTATTTTTTAAATTATTTTATAATATAAAACTGTATTCATTCAGTTATATGTAAATATAATGTCATTGTTTTTGGAAGTGTAGACTGCCCCCTAATCAATGTTTTGGGATAGGTTTAATGACTACATGGAACGTACTCTGTATTGTATTACATAAACAAAACATAAATAAAAGAAATATATATGATATTAATGACATAATTATCTTTCTGTAAATATATAATTCTAATTAACTTCTTTTCTTAATGATCATTGAATAATTGAAATGTAACTCATGTGTATGCACTTATTACCATTTATATGATTATTCTGTAGTTCATTTTTTGTATTCATATTTTATTAATTTATTTAAATGTATAATTTATATAAACAATTGATTATTATTTCATTTATATTATTTTTGGATATAGTGAACTTTAGAGCATTTTGACATATAATTTATTTCGGAATCAGGTATCAAATATCTTCAAAAAATCAAACCTGAACTTATAAAATTATGTAACTCTTACAAAATGATATTAAGAGATATAAAAAAATAAAAAAATATAAAAATGTAATCAATAAAATAAATAATTATCCTACTTTTTTTATTCCGGATGATAAGGAAATTATGTGACATGTTAGACTCAATATATGGGATTTCGTCTCAATCATCATTCCATGGAGAATTTTTAGATGACATATACCATTATTA
Source organism: Viscum album (assembly GCA_963277665.1). Classification (NCBI taxonomy): domain Eukaryota; kingdom Viridiplantae; phylum Streptophyta; class Magnoliopsida; order Santalales; family Viscaceae; genus Viscum; species Viscum album. The sequence goes on along the minus strand of OY728122.1, from coordinate 1,498,657,517 downwards.
TTTTATAAGATGTATACCCATCTAATATGACATTTCATATCCATATTTTATAAGTAGTAATATTAAATAATGTTTTTTAACTTTATTATTTATTGGAGATTATGATTTAAATATTCAAAGTTGTATGGGACATTTTGAAGGTTTAACAATCTAATTATCAAATCATTTTTTCATGTATATATTCTTGATATTATTTTTAAAAAAAATTATATGGACATAAATGGATTATAATGTTCTTATATATAAATATTCAATTTAATTTTGTGGTTTTTAAAAGGGAAATTTTTTTAATGTTTTTATATATAACATTATGATAAATGGTAAAGACGATGATATATTCTTATCATATATAGAGACAGTGACATTTCCATGTCAGAACCATAATTTTATATCCATCTTCCAATGAAAATTTTAATTTTTCCTTATATGAAATTTGATCTTTATCATTTTTTTATTTTTGTATAGAAACTGGGGTTTTAATGAAAATATAGTTTTGGTAATGAACATGTGTTCATAAAATAAAATGTTATTTTTATCATAGTGTGTTTTTTCATATTGGATTAAACGATCTTTTAAATAAAATTATAGAATGTGAAGTATTAATGATTTTATACATGACAATTTTTGGAAATGGGTGTTTCTGGTAATGATTATACATGGTTTTTCCTTGATAGCACCAGTAAATCATTTTATAGCTTTAAATGGGGTGGACCATTTATCGTTAGGAAATGCCTTTATATATTTACATGGGGTGGCCTAGATAGTGATGCTTAATCCCATTATATCATAACATGGGGTGGCCCAAATAGTGTTAGTTATTCTCATAATATCATAATTTTATGTTATCCTTATGGTTATTCCAACCAAAATGTTTTGTATTGGTTTTATTTATAAGTTTCTTTAAGTCACCAATATATGTTTTAAATTCCATAAATTGGTTTTAATGATTTTCATTTGAGAAAAATTAATATTTTTTTAAAAAAATTATTATTATAAATTCTCAAGGGATAGTTACTATATGAATAATTGTTTTATGAGTTATTATATTTTTACTAAATTAACATTTTCCATTCAATATTAATATTTTACTGATATTTTGTGTACATCCCATGATTATCAATTTTCATTCCCAAATATCTAGGGGTAGTAAAGAGAAGTATGAGATCATGGTATAACAATCGAGAAATTTAATAAAGAGATATATTCTATTATTTTAAATAGATTTATATTTTTAAAAAATGGATACTAAATATATGTCTCTATTTTTAATGCATGTTTTAAATGATTAAATGTTTATCATAATTATCTAAAACTCTATCCTAAAATGATCTACCATTATATGATCTAGTTCAAAAACACTACATATGTTTTATTTAATGATGGTTCCATATGTTGTACCTCTCATTCCCCTCGCTCTTTGATTTTCATGATCACAATCACTTTCATATGTGTTTATCCTTGTTTCAAGTGTTTTTGTTAATAGGCACAAGGTTGCCAAGAAAATGGCCCAAGAAAGCATCTCAAAGTGGACTGAATTTCAGTCCACCGGCCAGCCGGTGGACCTGGCAGAGGCATTGCCCACTGCCAGGTTCCACCGGTCAGCCGGTGGCTCTGTCACCGGCCAGCCGGTGGCAACCTGATGAAACAGTGGTAGCTACTGTCTGCCCACCGGCCAGCCGGTGGCTCTGGCACCGGTCAGCCGGTGCTGCCTGGGCAGAAGGCCTTCTCAACATCCAAGGCTCCGGCCAGCCGGTGGCCCTGCACCGGCCAGCCGGTGGCCCTGCACCGGCCAGCCGGTAGCCCAGTCAAACTAGCCGTTGGCTTTGACCAGCCAACCCTCTTTTGGCCTCCAACGGCTCCGAAGACTTCTCCAACGGCTCTGAAGACTCCCCAAGGGTTCCATGCCTATAAATAAAGGCCAAGGAAGCCCCGGACACCAACCGGAACTATACGGAAGCCCACGGACACCTTGTTGATCATTTGGCGTACCTCCGGCGCATTCCTCCAAGGGAACCCCAATAGCTCCAACTCAATTCCACATCCAAGGAGCATCACCAAAGAAGCTTGGGAGTGCACGTCTTCAACTCCAATCAATCATTGGCGCCCAAGGCTTCTCCAAATACGGTTTTTATTGTTTTATTCATTTTGAGCTTAAATTTGAGTTTGTGTCTACAAACTCCCAATTCTCTCATCCTCCCTTCTTTGGGTTCTCACACCACCTTCATGGTGTGAAGAGGTTAGTCAAGCCTTTCCTTTTAAAAGGCTTGAGTCACCGGTGAGCTAGCCTTCACCCGTTAAAAAGGCTAGTGGGTTCTTACTCAACCATTAAAAGTAAGTGGGTTCTTGCTCAACCAATAAAAGCAAGCTGTAATAGGTCCTAGTGCTACCTCAAAGCCTAGTGGGTTTCTTGCTAAAACCATTGAAAAGCAAGCGGTAGGAATCTCTCAACGGTTGAGTTGGGAGCGGAGACGTAGGCCGGGTTTTTGGCCGAACTCCGTTATCAATTCTTATGTCTTGCCTCTTTATTTCCGCTGCACTTTCAACTTTAATTTTAAATTGTTAATCATTTTTTTAAAAGGCAATTCACCCCCCCTCTTGCCATCCTTCCCGTTTTTCTCCTCCTAACAATTGGTATCAAAGGAAGTATTTGAATAATTCCCTAACCGGTTTCAAATTAAAGATCCTTTTTGATGGCTTCTACCGCTTAAACCTCTTACGCCCCCGAAGGCTTTTCTTTGGATCGTGCTCCATTCTTTGATGGAACCGATTATAGTTTTTGGAAAACCCGCATGACCACATTTCTTAAAAGTATTGGCTATCCTATTGTTAGAATTGTTATGCATGGTTTTACCCTCACTTCTTCCGATGAGTCTAAGTGGGCCACCATTGATATTAAGAATTTTGAGCTTGATGGAAAAGCCATGAACGCTCTTCATTGTGGGCTAGACCGAAATGTTTTTAATTGTATTTCTACTTTCTTTACTTCTTACGATCTTTGGAAATTTTTAGAACTAACCTATGAAGGTACTAGAGAGGCTCCAAAGCAAGAATCCGATCAAAAGCAAGAACCCGATGAAAAGATCAAGCATGTTTTCCCACCTCACAAGAAAAGGGCCAAGAAGAAGAAGAAGAAGGCTTTAAAGAAAACTTGGAGTGATAGCTCCTCCTTCTCTTCTTTCTCCTCGAGCGACAATGGTAATAATTGCCTAATGGCAAAACATGAGGTATCTTCCTCCTCTTCCCCCCATTCCTCCTCTAGTTCTTCTAATTCTTTCAATCATTTGTCATATGAAGAACTCCAACATGCTAGAGACCAATTAGAAAATGGTTTTCATGAACTTTCTTCTAAATTTGTTTCTTTGAAAAAGAATTTCAAAAAACTTTCCTCCGAAAAAGAACAACTTCTCAAAGAGGAGGAACTCTCCCTAAAAATCCAAAATTTCCCAAATGTTGATTCTTTGGAATCAACCATCAAGGACCTTAAAGAATCCTTAGCCAAGTTCACCCAAGGTGAACAAAATTTGACCAAATTATTGGGTTCTCAAAGGGTTTCTAGGACCACTCATGGACTTGGCTATACCAACCAAGCCTCCTCCTCCCATGCACCCACTATTTTTTTAAGGGGGAGCTCTAGTTATAAATTTTGAAATTATTGTAAAAAACCCGGGCACCTAATTTATGAATGCGATTGCAAAAATTCCCGTTATGGTATGCCTAAATCTATTTACTTTTCGGACTAATTTTATAGGAGAAGACCCGCCATGAAACAAATTTGGATTGAAAAATCTCTTTTGGCAAGTCTCTCCGGGCCAAAATTTGTTTCGGTTCCAAAACCCTTTCCCCGATGATTTTTTGTTTTATTTAGGGGGAGTTTGGTTTGTTTAAGCTTTTTGTTTCAATTCAAACTTTCAATTTCAAATTAAGCCCTTTTGATTTCAATTTCAAAATTTTCGATTCCAACTTTCAATTTCAACACTTGGTATCCAAAATTTTCATTTCAAAATATTAAATTCGAATTTTTCATTTCAAAACTTTCAATTCAAACTGTTATTCCTTTTGATTCAAAACTTTCAATTCAAATTTCAAAAATTTCAATTGGTTTTAAAATCTCTTTCTAGTTTTTCAAACCCTTTCCCTCAATCAAGTTTTATGCCCCATTCTATTTTGATAATCACAAAGGGGTAGAAATTTCTTGATTGATTGGGGGAGAATCCTTTTTGATCATGCTTTGCTTTACATTTCATTTTATTCATTAAAGCATGCCTTTAATTTAAGTTTTTACATTTTTTGATTTGGTGATTGTGATCATCAAAATAGGGGGAGATTGTTGTACCTCTCATTCCCCTCGCTCTTTGATTTTCATGATCACAATCACTTTCATATGTGTTTAACCTTGTTTCTAGTGTTTTTGTTAATAGGAACAAGGTTTCCAAGAAAATGGCCCAAGAAAGCATCTCAAAGTGGACTGAATTTCAGTCCACCGGCCAACCGGTGTGATAGCACCGGCCAGCCGGTGGACCTGGCAGAGGCATTGCCCACTGCCAGGTTCCACCAGTCAGCCGGTGGCTCTGTCACCAGCCAGCCGGTGGCAACCTGATGAAACAGTGGTAGCTACTGTCTGCCCACCGGCCAGCCGGTGGCTCTGGCACCGGTCAGCCGGTGCTGCCTGGGCAGAAGGCCTTCTCAACATCCAAGGCACCGGCCAGCCGGTAGCCCAGTCAAACTAGCCGTTGGCTTTGACCAGTCAACCCTCTTTTGGCCTCCAACGGCTCCGAAGTCTTCTCCAACGGCTCCGAACACTCCCCAAGGGTTCTATGCCTATAAATAAAGGCCAAGGAAGCCCCGGACACCAACCGGAACTATACGGAAGCCCACAGACACCTTGTTGATCATTTGGCGTACCTCCGGCGCATTCCTCCAAGGGAACCCCAATAGCTACAACTCAATTCCACATCCAAGGAGCATCACCAAAGAAGCTTGGGAGTGAACTTCTTCAACTCCAATCAATCATTGGCGCCCAAGGCTTCTCCAAATACGGTTTTTATTGTTTTATTCATTTTGAGCTTAAATTTGAGTTTGTGTCTACAAACTCCCAATTCTCTCATCCTCCCTTCATTGGGTTCTCACACCAACTTCAAGGTGTGAAGAGGTTAGTCAATCCTTTCCTTTTAAAAGGCTTGAGTCACTGGTGAGCTAGCCTTCACCCGTTAAAAAGGCTAGTGGGTTCTTACTCAACCATTAAAAGTAAGTGGGTTCTTGCTCAACCAATAAAAGCAAGCTGTAATAGGTCCTAGTGCTACCTCAAAGCCTAGTGGGTTTCTTGCTAAAACCATTGAAAAGAAAGCGGTAGGAATCTCTCAACGGTTGAGTTGGGAGCGGAGACGTAGGCCGGGTTTTTGGCCGAACTCCGTTATCAATTCTTGTGTCTTGCCTCTTTATTTCCACTGCACTTTCAACTTTGATTTTAAATTGTTAATCATTTTTTTAAAAGGCAATTCACCCCCCCTCTTGCCATCCTTCCCGTTTTTCTCCGCCTAACACCATACACATATTTATTTACACAATGATCCTATAACTATATTTATAAATCCCTAATTATATTGGATAAATTATCTTATATTAATTAAATGAAATCATATTGGAAACGATGTCAAATGATAAGGAAAAACCATCATCCTATACATTTCATCATTTAATTCTTAATTCACAATGTTCCTAAAACTTCTTTTAACACATAAAACATTGATTAATAATTGTTACAATAGTTTATCTTTGATTTGAGTTAATAAAAAGAAAAAAATATCTTTTCAAAATTCCATTTTGAAATAAAATATAACTAGTCAATAGGTAAAATTTTTTGTCAATTGATATGAACAAAAATATTTAGTTTCATATATTTTGATGCCATTTTTTACATTTATATTTGTTTATACCATGAAAAGAAACTTTTATAAAATTCAGATAAAAAAATTGTGGCATAAAATTATTATTCAATGATTTTAGTTCACATTTTAAAAAGGAAAATCCAAAATCAATTGTATACATTCATTATATTTGAATAAAAATTATACATATTTCCTTGTTGTATTTAACATTTAAAAATATTCCTAGTTTTTCTATGTTTAAATGTACATTTAGATTGTTGATGCATAATTTTATTCTTTATATCCATGAGATCAAGTGGTTTCATTATCATTATTTGGAAAGAACTATATACGACCTGAAAAAACACAATCAAATGTTAAAGTAATACGAGATTTGAGTTCTACAATAAATAAATTAACTTCCATTAAATGAAAAACATTATCCATGGAATAGATATTATTATGTCTTGTTTTTGTTTTCAAAATCATCATGAACTATATTTACATTTAATAAAATGAAATATTAATTAATGTGTAATTATATTTAGCCTCTAAAATTATTTAGGAGAATTTTAATCTACCATTTCAATTTAATTTTTCAAAAAGATTTCAAAATTAATTAGATATGTCCAATTACATTGAGTTTTAGAGGACGAAAATATATATATTTATTTTCCTCAATTTATAAATGTTATTAAATATAAATTTAAAATTTCATTAAATAGATAACATGTTTTATTCTCAAGTGGGAATAAGGTATTATTATATTAGTTTATTTTATTCAACCTAGTGGATAAAATATTTGATAATAATAACTTATACATAATAGGGAATTTTCATTAACTATGTCATGAATCTCGATAATTACATAACTATAAATACAAATAATTTAGTGATCACATTATTCCATTATCATTGTTGGAATAATTATTCTATGATGTATTCATCATTTATTGGAGATAAATTTGATAATTCAATAGTAATATGTCATTATACATATAAGAAATCTAAGAGATTAAATAATATATTTTAGGGTCTATTTATGATTTTTCAATAAAATGATTCTTGTGGAGAGAAATTTATGGCTACTGAATACCATAATGTATATATTTCAAACTCTTATATAAAATACCATTAAATTGTTTTTCATTATCATATTTAAAAAATGAAAGGAAAATCCAACTAGGGTTTTATTTTTCAAATTATGATCACATTTTAGATTATTTCAGAAATTTTTATGATCCACAATTAATCATATTATTTAAAGTGTAGGAGATAAATTATATATTAAATAATAGTAAACAAAAAATAGGGAATTATTTGATTTTAAATAAATATATTTATTAAGGGAAAAAATCATCCATATATATCATAAAAAAACAATGAAAAATTAAACATTGAATTTTTTATTTCATGGAACAAAATTATGTTATATATGAAAGAACCAAAAAATAATACATGGGATGTATGCTTCATTCTCCTCCAAATATGGTACATAAACAAACAAAATTCAATAAAAACAACATATTTGCGAGATAATTAAATGTGAATTGATGAAGTTTCTCAAAATATAAAATCCGTATTTTATCAAATTGATGTTGTATGTATCATACCTGAGAAAGAACTAAAAAAATTAAATTAAAATTTTTTAATAGGTAAGGAAATAGTATTATGTATAGTGGTAAACAAAATATTAACTCAATATTAATAATATTCCAGTATATAATGAACCATATACCTAATTTATTAAATCCATAAACAAAATTATTGTAGAATATATATAGAAATAATATGTGAATTTTTATGTTTAAGATAATAATTATAATAATGAATATTTAGAAGAAAAATATAATTAAAATATGTAAAAACTAAATAAAATTTTAACCCTTGAGAAAAAAAAGTTGGAAACAAATATTCCAATGTTGATGTTATATAATCCTAACTTCCGATAATAAATTATAATCCTCTTTCATCGTAACAAAAAATATATAAAAATATAATTAAATACAGTGAAAAATTTATAAAAAAATGTTATTTGTTTTTTTAAATATTTCAGTCAACATTCCTTTTTTATATTCAAAAGAAAAGATTTATTCATTGAATTTTTTTTGAAAAGAAAATATTTTAAATTCAAAGGGTCTTGAAGAGTTTTCCCCAAAATAGATATCTGTGTATTATTGCTTTCACACATACAAAATTTTAAAAAAAGATAATAAATGAACTAATGGTTATTAAACGTACTTAGGAATTACAGGTTTGATATCATCACTAGTTTGGATAATTTGAGTTATAATATCTACTACAATCCATTTAATTTTTTCATATATATTGAAAAAATAATGTAATAATCTATAAAAGGTTTAATTACAATATGATGATAAATATATCATTTAAAACATTGGTGTTTCTATTTTTATATCATTAGGGACTACAATTTAAATAGTAAAAATAATAATCCTGGTACATACCACAGAGAAAATAAATGTTTTTCCAGTTATACATAGACAACCATTCATATAAATTGTAAGCTCTGTCATTTTTTATCCTAGAAGGATGTTTTATTCCATGTTTCGTGAACAAAACTGATACTTTCAATCTATGTCATACATTGATTCATCAAGATATAATGTTCACTTTTTATTTATTTTAATTTATTATATATAACATAATTATAATTACATGATAAATTGAGAATATTATTGATTAATGATGATAGAATATTTGAATAACTATAAATTATATAAGAGGTAAATGATGAAAAATAAATAATTATTGATGTATTTTATCAAGGATTATGTTTGGGTAACTATTAGACAATGAGAATAATTTAAATGCAATGTTAAAACCCTTAATGAATGAACCCACATGACTATAATAAAAAAATTACATTCCATAATATACTATTCCTATTGTTAGAAAAAAATAAATCATATTAAAAATTTCCCACTCTTTTTGTAGAAGGAAAATGATATATTATTATTTATTTTATAGAATCATAAAATATCCATATCTTATACCATCACTATTAGTAATGGGATATATATTTTGGTCTTAATAAATAATATAATGATGGATGATGAAATTATACACACCATTAGAAGTCAATGGAGTTTGATTAAATAAATTTGGACTTCTCAGTTATAATATTGCCAAATAATTAGATGTTTTAATCACACAACAACTATTTGACAATGCATGGGATATATCATATATCTGGATCGAATTAATATTAAAATTATATTGGATAATAATTAAATAAATGAAAACAATTTTATAAAGGAGGTAACATGATATATATATATTTTATTTATTACATACACCCTAATGGAATCTTAATAAATGACCAATTTACACAAACATTTTTTAATTATTTGATTGAATTATTAAATATCTATTCAAATATTTATATTTCAAGAGAAAAATAATGCTAAAATCAATTATAAATGGTTAAGGAAAAGGAAGAAAAGGTAGTAATCCCATGACCATTTGGGAAATTTTGTAATAATATAACATAATTTGTGTTTCCCAGTGCATCATCCATTTTATAAAGGGGATTAATATAAATTGTATGCATGTGGATGATATAATATTTCAATATTGAAGGATGATTTATATTTAATTTTAAACTTTTTTAATCCAAGTAAATAACCATAAGTGATTTTTAGCATATGATAAATATATGAAACATTGGTACAATCTTTCATTAGTGGTATTGAATGAAAAATGTGGATTCAAAAAAAATAATGCATGTTCCACAAATGTTGAACGAATACCAAAAAAAATTTAACTTCATATGGCCATATGAATATCATGTCATAGGATGAAGTAAATCATTTGATAGGTTAATGATATTGGTAATCCCCTCCACTAAGCGTCTTTGAACTCATCTACCTTTATTGGACATATCATATGCTTTGGTTATCACTCTAGGATTGGTTCCATTTATAAGGTGACATTATAGCTAAAATTCTAGTGAAAATGACACTAGATATATATAATATAACTTAATGAAAAGGAAAAATCATAAAGGGAAAGGGAGTATCATTTATTTTAATGTGGAATATATATATTGTTCTCAGGTTAAGAATTATATCATTACAATACTTGAGGGTTCATTTCATATTAGTCAGACAACGGAATTTTGTTGGGTAATTTTCAGCATGTAGTGGAATTTTAGCTTGTATATTCGATTATTACACACCCCAAGAGATAATTGATTGAAAATAATTAATGCTATATAAAAAATTATGTAATTTAAAAAATATTCATGCAAATTTGTGTTATGAAATTTTTCATGTGAAGCGTTTATTTTCTATTTGATATAGATTTTGGATCATGTAGTTCCCCTCAATCAATTCACCCTTGATCTTTAGGAGAGTCCCTAACATGCCATATCAATATTATAAAGGGGCATAGAACTGTCAACTTGATCTTATGAATTACCATTGATGTGATTATTTTATAATGTTGATTCCCATTAAAAATAATTGATTTCAATAAATATTCCAATGATGGAATGATTATGTGATTGAAATTTATCACATAGATGAATGTCGACATCATTGTTTATCCAGGGTTGAATCACATGAAGTGAATTATGTGACACACCTTCCACTGAATCAAGACAATACATTGTAAATAAGTTCCCTGAAATGTGGCATATGTACATGTTGGTGAATATAATAAAATCCCTCCTAGTAATATTTATAATTTGGTGAATGATTGAAGATGGTGAGCATTGAATTTTTGGAGTAGAGAAACATTCCATCACAAGAATCTTCCAATTGGTAAGATTGGTATGACACATATGGGATGGTTAAAAGGTTCATGTTCTCCACATGATTAATTTAATGAAGGTGAAAATTATATCCATAGTGTCAATGGGATCACGTGAATGATCTTGATCATGTTAACCCAATAACATGATCCCAAAATAGGCCTGAAACTGATGAAAACATGTTTTTTTATAATTGGATAAATGATGGAAGAATTATATGATGATAGAGGTGTTTATTTTCATATGAATGGTTCAAATTCTTCATCAGAATAATTTATTATACACAAAAAATGATATATAATATCAAAATTCTCACTGAATTCCTTCTAGACATGTAAAGAATTTCATGATACACCATTTTTACATGTAAGGAAGTTCATGCGACGTAATTTTTTACTTGTATGTTTTTACATGAAGATATGATCATACATGTTTTCTAGGTTAATTGAAGGAATACGAACATGTTAATTTTATTGTCCTATGACTGTCGACAAATATCATGGAAAAAACATATAGACATTATAATTGAGAGGACCAGTTTGGGATATAACTAACACTGAGCGGGGGGGGGGGGGGGTGAATCAGTGATTGGGACTTTTTTAAACCAATTCCAACATTTATCCCTATGCCTCTTTGCCTGTTAGGATCTTGATTATCTTATTTTATTTTCCTTGTCACATGCAATAATAGAAAGCCATAAAAATATGCACCCGATATTTTTACAAGGTGCACCACTCAATAAGAGTAGTTATATCCATTCCATGCATGGGTATGACCACTACATGGATTCTCCATTATAATGTGATATTCATTTAAAATGGAGTGTCTAGGAAAACAATCCTCTAGCCAGTGTGAGTCCATAAACATTATAGGGGGGATGGGAAACGATCCTCCTCCCAGGACTAGTGATAGACTATTCCAACATATGGCCTCTAGATGGTTCATTATACTGCCTATGGAGACAGTATTCTTTATTCTTCAATAGGCAGGTTCCGCTCTTGTTTTAATTTAATTCTCTTCAACTGATTACTTACAAATCAGTAGGCAAGCAATTCTTCCTTCTTTCCTTCTCTTCAATTATAGTCCAAACACCAACTGCACTAGGCTTATTCTTTCTTCTTCTTAGTGAAAAAACCAACTACCCTAAAACTTCTTCTCCCTTCATGGCTAGAATCTCATATACCAATGTGATTATTTAGGTTGTGAAGATCGGTTCGCTCGGCATCATCTGAATTAAACTGCCCCAAATAATTGTAGGCTTTAGTTGGGCATACTCTGTTATTATTCTTCTTCTTATCTTCTTTCAATGCAACAAAACTGTAAGTAGCACACTCTTCATCTTCTTCTTCTGATTCTTCAATGCAAAAACAGATGCACTAAAATCTATTTTTCTTCACGCGTTCTCTTTCAGTGAAATATCATATGCACTGAGCCCTTCTTCTCATTCTTCTTGCTAGAATCACAATTTCTCTTTGTGATTGTAAAAAAATGAAGTCTAGATCAACATAAAATCATCACAGTTGAACAGAAGATGGTAAGAACTTACAGAAAAACTCACAGCATGCGCGTCAATCCTTACATGCGCGCTACCCTGATTGTGCGCCTCCCTGCTTGCACGCCTCCCTACTTGTGTGCCATCCTACTTGTGCACCATCAAATACTTGTGTGTCAGAATTATTTACAACTCACAACTTGAGCACCACCTTTGGCTTATACACACTCCAATTCTTGAAAGCACCTCCATGATTACACGTCTCTGGCAACATGGGTGGCAAAACATGTGTGGCCAAACTTGTGCGACCAAACTTGCATGGAAAAACTTGCGTGCCTTGTAAATTTCCCTTATCTTGCGCACCACTTCATCTTGCGCACCACCTTCTACTACATGCGCTATCAGAGCCCAAATTTTCACTTAATTGTTGAGAATAGAAAAACTGAGGTGTCTAGTCATCTATTTATAGGAATTTTTGTTACTTGCACACCACATACACTTGCGCGCCACTCCAGCACTTGCGTGCTACTCCAGCACTTGCGCGCTGCTCCAGCACTTGCGTGCTGCTAGAGCACTTACATGAAACTTTGTTTCCTTCGTCATATTTTGATATGATGATGTTGAAACATGACTTGCATGCCACATATACTTATGCACCACACTTTCGCGTCGCATTTGACTTGCACGCCAATCTTTAACTTGTGTTCCACTTTATTTTTTTGTCATATTTTGATGGGATAATCTTGAAATATGACTGTCATGCCCCATACACATGTGTTCCAATACATGAATGCCCATACTTGCATTCCAATACATGTGCGCCACTACTTGCGCACCACTTTCATTCCTTTTCCAAAATCACTTCTTTACTCTCTCTACTCTTCATAAGGCTTACATCAAAAGTTCTCCAAACTTATGATATTTGTGAAATACAAATCAGAAAAGCATCGTCATAGTTTTGTCCACTATTTTTGGAATATGAATTCCAAAGTACTTCTTCATCCTCAGTTCAAATCCTCAATTAATTTTGGAGTGTTAATTTCAAAGAACTCCAATCATCTCTATTCATCCAATAGTGTAGGCTTGAATCTTTATCAAATACATTCTTTGAATGCCAAGACCTTCCACACTCTCTCTTCTTCTTTGGCCATCATTCTCTACTTCATTCAAATCATATGATTTTTTATTCAAGTATTCTCTTTCATGGTTCTCATGCAATAGTGAAGCATTGAATAGTATTCTATAAATCCTCATTCTTCTTCAATAATCCTTGGATGGATGATACTTCATCATTCATAATTGTTGTAAAAAAATGTGTCACCTCTGACACAAGTTCATTGAATTTGGTATCAGTTCAACAATTTTGTGAATTTATCTTCTTAGAGAAATTCTTACGTATGACATCAAATGCTATAATTCCATATCAATTCTCTAAAAAATCTCACTTCAGCCAATCTACACTAGCTTTTTAGTCCTTCATCATATCCTACTTCATTTTGGAATGTATTGACAACTATTGACAAAAAAATACAATCTTCATTCAAAAAGTGGTCCCAATAATCTCCACCTTTGTATTTTGTTGTCAATACCACAAAGTCTCTTCAAATGAATGTGTCAACGTCAAAATAATAATCTTATCTCTCTCCTTTACTTATTTCTCTACCCTAGACATTCATTTCATTTCTATTCCCCTTATTGACAAGAAATACTATGATCATAGTAGAGAGGGTATCATACCATACTTAATAAATGTGCTATCAATCATTTCACTCTAAGTCTACATGCTCAATGATCGATGTAGAAAACAAGAGGATTTGATTTAGACAAAAAAAATTTAATTACCCACTGAATATAACACCTAATGAAATATGAACTCATACACTTGTATTCAAGGGCTCTCTAATTTCATTCCTAGCTGAAGATATTGATTGTTATATGAAATAATCAACCTCAAATTCCTGCACTTACTTCATCAATCATATCAAAAACATTCAAGTGCAATTAGTATGAAGAGTGGAATTAGAGGACTTTCACTCTTCTTATATCAGTGATTAATTTTTAGTTACTTCTCCTTAGAAAAAATAATATTTATTTTAAGTAACCAATGGTGAGATATTGAGATATGACATAACTTTTCAATGACATGATCTTCATACAATATTCAGAGTAATTAAATTTTATACCAACTGATGTTGATACTGATTGAGATAATGACTCTTGAAACATAATCACGTGTCTCCCCCTTAAGGGAACACTTCTCATCCCTGAATCTCAGGTTCTCCCCCTGATATATTTCTTCACCTTCAATTACCTATATTATCAGAACAAATACAATAAACAATGATTTAAGGGAATAAGGTGGATCCTCCCTGCCTCTTTAATGTGAGTACGAAGGATGAGATGATTTTCTCTACCAAGATGATCAATTTTCTTAACTACTCACACATTCACATTTGATATTTAATTTTGAATGTCGCTGTATGGATCTCAATACTTTTTCAATCTCTTTTTCCGTGAATCTTCTTTCGTCAGGAGCTTTCCAAGCACTGGAATATCCCGGTCCAACATTAATCATCTTCATGAATACTTGTTGTGCGGGAATAAATTCAAAGCTCTTTCTGACAGTATGTCCAGCCTTGTTGCACCTCACACACAGAACTTCTTTTTCATCATGGAGAATATTCTTTTTGATTTTAGCACAATTCTCAGCATTTTCATCTTCCATCTTTCTCATTCTTTCCAAATCATCGGGAAAATCCCCCAGTTTATCATTAGGGACTGAGGCATAAAGATTGGATCTTCTAAATTGTTTATTCTGAGTGGAATCCTTCTTAGTAGTACTTTTCTATGAACCACCCTTCACCTTCTTGGATTTAGAATCTAATGACTTCTCAACATTCCTCCTTGTAATCTTCTTTGGATCATTTTCATCTGCATCATATTTCTGATAACTTCCCCTGATATCTTCTTAATTCTTTTCCAGTTTAAGTGGTCCTCTATTCTTATCAGCATGTAACAAATTCTGTGATAAGCATGCACCATTCTTGTGACCACTACCATTGCATACATCACAGATGTTATCAAACTTTTCAAATCTATTTGCAGTATACATATGCTTTTGGATCTATGGATGTTGCTTCTTCTTCTCTGGATTTCTCCCCCAGGAGATGGGATTTCCCTGTGCTTTTAAATTTAATTTATTGTACTAGTAATCCATTGCACAATTCCCAATTATATTATAGCCCCACTAGTAACCAACAAACCATGCCTTCTTTCCACCTTCTCTACAAGTTTATTGAATCTTCTTCGTGGTATATTGTGCTTTTTGTGGGGATCTATCTTACACACTATTTCCCCTATCCACTCAATCCATGGTGGTAGGTTTCTTATCGCATTTCTTTATCCATAATTGTTTATAATTTTTCTTCCAACCCAGACATTTGGTAGAAGAAATTTTAGAGACATTAGTACAAGTTGGTATGGATGATACCTTTACATTCTCAGCTAGATATGATAGATCATTGAGTTAAGCCATGATCTTCTTATCACATGTTTAAGGTATTTTGACCATATAATCCTCCAATGATAATTGAGTACAATCAACAACTGTTTCCTTTTTTTGTGAAGACTCAATATTTGTCTTCTCAATATTTTTCAACTCATCTTCCAATTCAAGACATTTCATATTGAGGATGACTTCCTCATATTCATTAATAGTAATATTCCCTTCACAATCCTTCTTTAATCTTTCATATTTTGATTCCAGAATATTTAATTTATTTTGTAACAAAGATTCAAGTTCTTTGATCTTCATGGAATATTTTTCCAAATATAACTCTTTGAAATCATTTCCTTTTTTCAGCTCATCTTTAAGTTCATGAATATTTTATTCTTGAGTCTTGTTGACTCCCTCTTTTTCTTCAACATATTTTATCCACTTCGAAGAGCTAGATTCAAATCCCCACTTGGTATCTTCAAAGGATCCAACATGTCTTGAGAGCTTTGAACATTCAACAATTTTTAGTGGTAATCCTTTCTCCATAACATCAGTTTCTTCTTCCAAATGAGTGATATTTTCCTATATACATTGAAATACTCCACAAACCAGGGATGCACTTTCTTCAGGAATACCATGCAGAATCATTCTTAATCTATCAACTGATATTTCTTGATATGTTGTTGATTGAACATCACCACTTGTGCTAGAATCTCATCATGAGTATAATTTCCAAATGTACTAACACATACCTCTTGATTAGTTTAGGTAGGAAGGTTGTCCATCTTCTTGGATGGCACTTGATCCACCTTATGGTTACATGAAAAGTATGGTGTGTCCTTATTGTATGCCAGATATGGACAACCAGATACATACTCTTCTTTAGATA
Source organism: Viscum album (assembly GCA_963277665.1). NCBI lineage: Eukaryota > Viridiplantae > Streptophyta > Magnoliopsida > Santalales > Viscaceae > Viscum > Viscum album. The sequence continues at coordinate 1,498,640,999 of OY728122.1, read as the reverse complement.
GGAGGGGATTCTTCTTCAACTTTCTCTTATCCTTCTTTTACTTATTCATCATGGTCTGATAGATATAACATTCTGTTCAGATATAACTGAATCTTCACTGAATGTGAAATTCATTGATAATTCATGAAAGAAACTAAAATCTTCAAAAGAGAATAATATCATTGTAGAGAATCCAATAGAGGTAAACATGGATCTGATACCAATTGAGAGGACCAATTTGGGATCTACCTGCCATTGAGTTGGGGGGTGTGAATCAGTTTTTGGGATTTTTGTAAACCAATTCCAACTTTTATCCAAATACCTCTTGACCCTTTAGGATCTGGATTCTCTTATTCTATTTTCCCTGTCACATGCAATAATAGAAAGCCGTAAAAATATGAACATGATATTTTTACAAGGTTCACCACTCAATAGAAGTAAATAAATCCTTTCCATGAATGGGTATGACCACTACATGGATTCTCCATTATAATGTGATATTCTTTTACAATAGAGTGGATAGGAAAACAATCCTCTAGCCAGTGTGAGTCCCTACAATATAGAGGGGGTGGGAAATGATCCTCTTCCCAAGACTGGTGATAGCCAAGTCCAACTTGCAGCCTCTAGAAAGTTCTCTATACAACCTATAGAGACAGTCTTCTTCATTATTCAAAAGGAAGGTTCTACTCTTGGTCTTCATTAATTCTCTTCACCTGATTACTTTCAAAGCAGTAGGAAAGAAATTTTTCCTTCTTTCCTTCTCTTCTTTTCTAGTGCAACACCAACTACACTAGGATTGTTCTTTATTCCTCTTAGTGCAACAAACAACTACGCTATAACTTCTTCTCTCTTCTTGGCTATAATCAAATATACCAATGTGATTATTCAGGCAGTGACGATTGGTTCACTCCACATCATTTGAATTAAACTTCCTTAAATAATTGTAGTCTTTTTTTGGGAATACTATGTTATTCATATTCTTCTTCTCTACTTTCTATGCAGAAAACCTGTATACTGCACACTCTTCTTCTTCTACTGCTTCTTCAATGAAAAACTAGCCACACTGAAATCTACTATTCTTCACATGTTCTCTTTCAGTGAAAAACCATCTACACTGAGACCTTCTTCTTATTATTCTTTCTATAATCACAATTTATCTTTGTGATTGTAAAAACAATGAAGTCTGGATCACCTTAGAATCTTCACCATTGAACAGAAGCTGGTAATAACTTCTAGAACAACTCACAGCTAGCATGCCAATCATTACATCCGTGCTACCCTGATTACGCGCCTCACTGCTTGTGTGCCTCCCTACTTCCGCTCCATCTTACTTGTGTGCCATCAAATACTTGCATTCCATAATTGTTCACAACTCGAAAATTTTGTGCCACCTTTGGCTTATCCATACTCCAAATCTTGAAAGAACCTCCTGGCATGCGAGTCTCTGGAAACATTCATGGAAAAACTTGTGCGAAAAAACCTGCGCAGCCAAACTTGCGTGGACAAACATACATGTAAAACCTTGTGTTCCTTATAAATGTCCCTCCGCTTGCGCACCACTTCATCACGTGCACCGAATATTACTACTTTCATGATCAGAGCTCTAATTTTCTCTTAAGTGTTGAGCATATAAAAAATGAGGATTCTAGTTGTCTATTTATAGGCACTTTTGTGACTTGCGCACCACATACACTTGCACACCACATACACTTGCACGTAGCTCCAGCACTTGTGCGCCGATCCAGCACTTGCGCGCCACTCCAACACATTCATGCCACTCCATCACTTGCATGACCATTTATTTCCTTTGTCATGTTTTGATATGATGATGTTGAAATACGACTTGCACGCCACATATACTTGTGTGTCACACTTGTCCGCATCCTTTGACTTGTGAAACAATCTTTAACTTGCACCCAAATTTATTTCCTTTGTCATATTTATATGGGATGATCTTGAAATATTAATTTCGCGCCACATACAAATGTGAACCAATACTTGTGCGCCAATACTTGTGCGCCCATACTTGTGTGCCAATACTTGTGCGCCACTACATGTGCGCCACTTTATTTCCTTTTCCAAAATCACTTCATTACTCTCTCTACACATCATAAGGCTTGCATCACAAGTTCTACAAACTTATGATATTTGTGAAATACAAATTAGCAAAGCATCATCATAGTTTTTTCCATTCTTTTTGGAATATGAATTCCAAAGTACTTCTTCATCCTCAATTCAAATCCTCAATTACTTTTGGAGTGTTAATTCAAAATAACTCCAATCATCTCTCTTTATCCAAAATTGGAGTCTTGAAGCTTCTTCAAATACCTTCTTTGAATGCCAATCCCTTCCACACTCTCTCTTCTTCTTCATCCATCATTCTCTAATTCATTCATGTCATATGATTCTTTTCTTCGAGTAAGCTCTTGCATAGTTCTCATGCAATCATGAATCATTGCATAGTATTCTTTAAAATCTAATTCTTCTTCAATAATCCTTGGATGGATGATACTTCACCATTGTTCATTGTTGTAAATAATGTGTCACATTTGACACAAGTTCTTTGAACTTAGTATCAGTTCAATAATCGTCTGAATTGATCTGCTTAGAGAATTTCTCAAGTATGACATCCAATGTTATGATTCTATAACAACTCTCAAGGAAACCTCACTTCATCCAATCACGACAAACTTTTTAGTCCTTCTTCAGATCCTTCTTCATTTTGATGAGTATTGACAACTGCTGAAAACAAATACAATCTTCATACACAAAGTGGCCCCAACAATAATCAGATAAAATGATGTATTTTTGGTATTTGATTCAATACATATGGACTTGCCTTGAAATTTAAGCCAGTTAATATGATGGAATATAATTTTTATCAAATCTTGTGAAACCCCTCAGACATGTCATTTATATGTTGGGTAACACTATATAAATTCCAATAAGATGATGATATACCCTCTAGACATGTTAAGATGACATATGTAGGCATGTCATCCATTTTATATGGACTTGTAAATATTAGCATATATAAATCATTAGACATTTCATGTATACATACTATGATATATAAAAAGTGTTACTAAAATCGCCTTATATGTGTCTGAAAAATATCCCTAGACATGTAATCCCTATCTAATATATATTCTGATACATGTCTTGTTGAAATACTTCTATATTTTAGACATATCTAATATTACAACACAAATAATTACTCTTGAGTCATATTAATAGTATTTTCTAGTGTATTATATCTCAGACAACCATTTTGACATAATATAATATAATGTCTAAAGGAGACCCTGGATATTCCCCTCCCATTTTCAATCAATGAATAAGGATTGGGAATATCGGGTGTCCACCATGGTATAATTGTCATTCTGTCCCCTTAATTTTAGCTCAAGGGAGATTCCAAGTATGGGTTTACCATTTTCCTTCCCATGTTAGTGGTTATAGGGTCATTAAAATTAAGAGGACTCCAATTCATATCATAATTATGATAAAAATGGAATTTTCTTAATCCTTGATATCTATATCAATAAATTATATCTCTATCTTTTCAATTTCAAAGCCCCACATCCATTCTCAGTGTTCCTAACAACATACTATATAATATTTCTTACAATGATCATGACCCACATTATCTTAGGGAATCACAATAAATCTTACATTAAAATTATAATCTTCACTAATAATGGAAACCATTAGGTGCAATCCCCATTTATCTATTAGGGGATCCTTAGTGCGAAAGCCCTATAAAATATTTTGGATTAAAAATTAAACGTTTTATCTTATGAAAACTACTGGTCCGTACACCAAGAAGAACACACCTTGTATTACATATTCCTGGTGAAATGGGAACAATCGTATTCGTGGGCCACCAAATACATGGTAAAATTTGGGTCCTAATATATGAACTATGAGGAATTGTATTCTTATTAAAGAGGAAGGATTTTTATGTTGAATTTCTTTGGCCAATTCTATACAACTGGTGCTCAAATTCCGTTATGTATATCATATCCTAAGGAATATAATCTATATAGAATTTTCATAAATGAACTCCAAGTCTTTTAATTATTGTTCATTGTGTATATGTAGAACACTTCCTAAAGATGAAATCCCATCTCAAAAGGTCCAATTATATTCCCACATGACAGTATAAATCTACAGTTTCTTGTAACGTTACATTCATGAAGAAGAAATTACATATTACTATGAGATAATTGGATGAAGATAGATAAAATTTGTTATATATATGTATATAGGATCCTTAATAGAACTCCTTATATTTGGTAAAAGGGTTATACCAAAAAATTGTATTATTATGGAAACTATCCTCATTCTATGGTTTGGGAATGTTACATGATTGTATATTAAATCAATAAGAGAGTCTCTCAGAAGGAAAAAAGTTAACCTAAAATGTTTTTAAAGTTCCAGAAGTCCCACAATATAAATTAATTTGTGCTCTTAAGAATCATTATGTTTGAAAATCCAAATTAAGAAATAACTATTGAAAGCAAGCTCATGATGGTTTTTTGAACTATTGGGATTATTTTGGAAAAAATAAAAATTATGAGCCCGAAGTAAATGATTGATCACTAAACCTCAATAAGTCTATGTTGTGTGTATAATGACACATCCATTTTTTTATGCAACTCTTAATTAAAAGTAAAAATTTTAATACTACTTTAAACATTGTACTCCCAATACTAAATAGGTCCATGAATGTCATACTATATAGATCTAACATTAAATAAAAAATAATAGTGAACCAGATGTGAATCATTAATATAATAAAACATAATTAGGTTTCCCGGAAGGATTTTTACATCTTCATTGTCAAATTTAAAAACTAAAAAATAAGACAAAATTAATGTGTTTTACATGGAAATATAATTTAAAATTATTTATACATTCCAAAACGCACTAATTGAAGACATTATTCATTATTGTCATTGTTGATATATTTTCAACCCCCAGAAACATCTCATTTACCAGATATCATTTTTTCAATAATATGATATTCTATAAATTCAACAAGGATTAGATTAAATGTGGATCATAAAATACCATCACCCTCCCAACGTATTCAATAATAGGTGTGAAATTAGGTGGTCTATGAATACCATTTATAGGAAATGATCCTGACCCTTGAGCATTCACATAAATATCTCCAGTTTCAGAAACCAATAGATCAATCTCAATCAATGAATGATAAAATAATTCCAAAAAAACATACCTTTAAAATGAATTTATTTGGTAACTTATTCATACTGTATGAAAGTTATCACCTACCATACATTTTTATGGTTGATGAATGAAAATATTTGGAACAATTTACATCTAAAGCCACCTAGGTTGAATCTCATCATCCTTTATTCGCAGTTCCATCCCTCCAAGATCTCCCATCCACCAACTGAGGGAGTGACAATAAATTATAGTCACCATGAAATTTTTTCTCAAAATAGAGGAGATCTCACGTGATATGAAAACATGAAGACCAATTAGAGAAAGATCATATCCCCACATATACTAATGAATCACATTGAATTACATTGATGATGGGTTTTGAACAACCTTACACCCTAGATCACATGGTTCATGTATGCTCACATATTATGGAATTGGGTAAGGTGGTAGAACATATTCACACCCCCATGAAGGAATAATCTCGATATATTCCATTTTAGTAAAGAGTAACGTAGTAGGATAATAGCACTATGTTAATACAATAAATCACCCTGTTTATTTTAGAGACTCAAGATATGAAATAATATATTCCTACAAATACGATATCACTGTGTAACTACATTATCAAACTAGAAAAATATATCTGGAAGAATATTATAGGACATGAATATATAAAGGGACAATCTCATATAAAAACTCCACGGATAGAGAGGATATCACCAAGTTGAGTACAATGTACTGGCTACTTCGGATCATGTGAACATTATTTCTGATAATTTAAAAGTCCTAGGATATGGATCATACTCATGGTTTGATAAGGGCTCACCTAAAATGTGACTAACATGCCTAATTAATGGTTTCCATTTCCATTAATAATGTCTAGTGGCATATTTTAAATGAAATATAGAGGGATCAAACACTATATTTAACTGAGTTTTATCAATACAATATGCCAGTTACATCATGGATTGTTCATATCTCTAATGATCTAGAAAAATGAAATATTCTGACAATTTACAGAGTCTAGAATCGTATATAAACTACATTCAGTGAATTTCATCGATTGAATCATTTGAAATCTATATAATAGTATTATCATATTCCTTATCCCATTCTATAGGTCCATCGGTGTATTCTGATGTGGAATTCACATTTGAACAAGGCTCATACAACATCGTCAATCAAGGACTAAGACATATTCTAGAAACCACCTAAATTTATGCTCACATCCCCTAAATTGATAAATATTCTCACTGTAACACTCTGATATATTTTCAATAATGATCTAATATTAAAAAAATAGTCTTAATTTATCATTATATTTCATTAACCTCCCAAAATGTGCCTCAAATTCCTACTCAACCACAAAATAATGGATGATATGTTCTAAATATGACACATGATAAGAAACATATCCTTGAACATCACAATTACTTTTTCCTTTTGTATGTATGATGCTTATTGGGAATAGCATGCAGATCCATCATATATTTTATCAATTAATAAATTGAGAAATACCTCGATAGTCCTCCTCTCAGTAGTATATATGTAGATCACATGATATCTAAAATTGAAATTATTCATGGGAAACAATGCAATGGTAATATGTTTCCCTAGAATGAAAATCCTCTACTATTCCATTTTCTTTCATATATAGTGGTTCTTGAAAGCCTTACACAGTCTTATATAGTGGTTATTAAAATAACAAGCTCAATAGTAAATAGTTCCTCATCTGCTATCAATAATTCCTTGTCTCCAGCTATCCGTAAAAGATATATCTTTGGAAAAACTATTATGAGATATATGAATCCAGAATTATAAAAGGTTATAGTGATATATAGAGATAGTTATCTGGAAATAACCTTCCAATTTTTTGGCCTCATAAAATCTTCTGATTAGGATGTTCAAGATGTGATAAAAATGAATGTGTTCAATACGTGTGTACAAACATCTGGGAATATTTTTAGTGTCTAAAGGATCAAAAAATCAATTATATAGGATATGAGTGCATCATTTATACCATTAACATACTCAATTGTTTGATCGACATTTTTTCTATCTCTATATTCCGCGAACCGATACAGAAATGGTATAATGGATATTAATATCAGATATTCTGCAATTTAATTAGAAATGTCCTTATAATGATCATCAAATTTTCACCAAAAATTCTTTTATATGAATAATGAGTTTTCGAAAGTCCTCTTAATTATGTCACCAAAACAGAAAATATCTCAAGATACGACATCCTATGATGTTACATCAATGTGGGAGAATATATCAAAACACATACTCTGTGAGGAAATATCAAACGATACAAGCCCTCCATGATCTATATGGTCAATATTATTATGTTCATGCTCTATGAGGATTAAAAATACAATATTAATGAAGAGAGGAAGATATAAATAAACTCATACATTGGGCCTACCTATATCATAACGATGGCGGAATTTTTATCATATCCTCTACCCAGAGGGTCATTGAAACCCTAAATTATCATGAATAAATTGACACAAGGTCAACCCAAACCCCAAACTATATCGATAAGATTATTTAAATGCCATTCTCTACTATCGAGGTCATAATATCCTAAATAATAGGATCCAAAATTTCCAATGATGGCTCCAAATAAACCCCATCATTAAATGGGTTGGGAAATTTTATAAATATCTCAACAATAATTAATCTTCATTATTTTATGAGGGAAATATCGATGGAAGGAATCTCCACCATTCATCCCACTATGAGACACACACCTTTCATATGGTTCCTTTTCAAATAGATTAACAAGAAATTCCATTAATGACATTTTTTATATATCAATACCTTTGGTGTGTTGAAAAAATTCAAACCAAATTGGTTTCAAATATCAAAAATACATACAATGGTTATTGTCTACTAGTTGGACTTCCCCAAACCCCTATAATATAAAAAAGTGGTAAAATGATTCCTTCTAATTTAGTCAATGATGGGGTGACTACCAATTCTAGATAAAACATACTTAATGTAAATACATTAAATTAGTAAACAGATTAATAATAATAAAAATATATTGTAATAATTCAAAATGAATTTTTTCGGTTCTAGAAAATCTAGATGCACACCCTAAGGCTACATGTATGCAGAATATGAGAATGATCCTGAAAATGGTACCTAGGAATTATAATTTCCCACCTCCCCATTATAAATATTGTAATGATAAGGGGAACAGAATGTATACATCCCTCTAAATTATAATAGTATATGAAATCCCCTATATAGAAGAATGATAATATTAGAAAGAAGATGAGTTACAAAATCCCAAACAACTCAATGAGGAACAAAATAGGTTAAATATTCACACTCGGTATCTTTTCCATGTAGAAATAAATATACATCAACCCACACATCATGATAGAGATAATGCACATGAAATTTATTAATTTGAGACTCTTGATGTGTCACGAGCCCCTCCCCACAATGTGTACCCCTCCGGGGCCGGTAATGTGAGAAGGGAGACAACGACCCCCGAGTCCCGCCTCCAGTAGGCCCCGGGTTGGCGACTAGAACCGAGGGTATAATAAACAAACAAATGGGAGGCGTTACCATCTAAGAGAACACATGCGGAAGAGAGAGATAAGATAGACAAAAACCAAATCCAACTCAGAACTTAGGTATAAAAGACAACCCAAGTGAACATATGTAATGTCATGCAAAAGTACTACAACTGATAGGGAAAACATCATGTACAAAAAAGAAAGTAAAAATAGCAGCGACCACAAGCCCGAACAGCTCCTACAACAACAAGCTAGTAGTAACCAGCCTGATCTCCAACCTACTCCAAGTGACCTGAATATAGTTTATATATATGTATGGTGAGTATAATAGTATACTAAGTAGGATCCTCCCTGAAGCCTCTTGTGCAAAGGTAAAGAGAGAATGCTAAATCAAAGTGAACAACAAGTGAAACTAACACGTCACCTAAACAGGTATACTATGTTCCCAGCCTCACCATGGCCACTCTCACCAAGTAATTCATACAAAAATATAGAATATATTAAAGAATATAAAGTGTACCCCACTTCAAATTCCCCACCGGTTTACCGCTTTGCCCCAACGACATATGTCATGTGCATCTCTCTCCAATGGATTTCATGTATACACTTGGGCTAAGCCCCACAATATGCATCACGTGCACCACAAAGGCTTTCTCGAAGACACCTGGGCGAAGCACCACACCATCCTCACAACCAAAAGTAACCATGTAGTTTTCAGGAGCCTCCACAGCTCGCATAACATGTATCATACGTCAGGTATTATACCTCAATCCATTACAGCCCATACACTGAGTAAGGATCCTCATACCATCACAAACTATACATGTTACACCTATATTAGTCCATAGTATACTATATCCAGAATATATGTCTGTGAATAACCACAGGCCATTGCATCCCTCTACACACATATATGAGGAAAACTAACCGCAGTGCCTAATAGAACTAATATCTACCAAGTGAAGAGAGAGAGGTCAAAGGGGGTTGTCAGCCATTCATCCTCCCACCATAATGTTGGGGAAAACACAACCCCCCCCCCAGGGCTATGATTCCCCAGGGCGCCAGTTTCCCTTACTAACAGGGTGGAGTAGCATATAGAAACACAAAAAGTATAGAATATTCTATAACTCACAACCACACTATGGGAATAAGCTAGTCTTAGACACAACTGCAGCTAACTTCTCTCAGACTCTGAGATGTCACTTCTAAGACTAGGTATCCTATAAGAACTCAACCATTTAAGGGATTTATTAGATTACTTCATTGCCTTTTTATCAATTCCATAGTACATTTACAAATTTTTCAAACCTTTATTAACCATGAAAATTTTCCTCATTAAATTCCATTAACATTACATCCAAAAAAAACATTGTCCCTTCAAAAGTTCTCAACCTCAAAATTTAGTTCCAATGAACTCCAACCACATGGGTTTACATCATTTATTCAAAAATTCATAATATAATTACTTTACAATATTCCCAGAAATTCTCGAAAAGCATCCTATGCTACTAAAATCAAGTGGCTCAACACAGTGAGTAGTTGTAATACCCGTCGAGTCTCTGCCACCTATAGAAAGAGCGTAGACCCATTCTCCCTTGAGAGGCTAAACACGGAAAGCACATGGAATACCCTGAATTTCTTCGCCTCTTTCATAAGAAGGGTAAAAAAGACCAGCTTCCATGAGCAGTGGGGAAAAGTAAAGAAGATAAACAACCAAACAAAGCACCAAGAATCCAACAATCACATCTATACCATTCCATCATCCATGGTTTCCTCCCTGACACCCATATGCGTAACTAGTTTCATCTCGCCACTCTAGGCATCATCCGCTGCCACAACCACAAGGCCTCCATGCCCCCACATATCACAACACCCCTCTAGGGTAATATCACATCATATGAATCAGGAAATTAAACATCACATCAATTTGGGCTCTTGGCCTTTTAACAAGGCATCTAACCTTCAAAAAAAAATCACCAACAGTTCTTAGGTTTACCAACCAAATAAATTAATCATATACATCTGCTTCAATTTGATTAACATCAATTTGGATCAACGACCACAATAATAAAAACAGGATTCCTTTACATGCCTCTTTATCTTTAGCCAATTATATATCAATTAATTTCATCTTTATGTTCTTTATCAATTTCATCAAGAACAACATGCTAACAAGAAAGGCATAGATATCACAGTATCTAGCAAATCATGAGGCGAACTGCTAACACGGTACAAAGAAACAACATGCGATCAATCCAATTCTTTTAATCCAGTTCAAGTATATAATTAGGTCAATTTAATTGTGATCCAAAGGGATAAATCATGCTAACTCTACGATTGCACATAAAGAATTAGAGAATCCATGAATCCCCTACCTCAGATGTTTTCGAGGAAAACCACAATAGTCAAAAAACGACCAAGAAATCGGGTTGATTATCGACGAATCCTGCTTAGATATACTCTTCTAATAAAAACAAGACCAAAGCTCATCATATTCAATGTACACACAGTTATATCTACCCATAACAGGTGTAGATCTATGAATCCGAGAGAAGAGGAGGAGTATATCTAATTAGATATAAGAAAGCAAGCAAGAACGGTCATATACCTCAAGAAACCAGCTTCGATTCACCAAGAAAAGCCTCCAGATAGCCTCCAAAATGCTTGGGAGAGGTTATTCTACCTCCAAGTAAGGGTAATCTTGAGTTATGGCCACTTAGAGGCTTAAATGAACCATCGAGAGACAAAAGATTTCAGATTCACAATTTTAGGGTCTAACCTTAATATCTCGCACGGTTAGTCCACACAGTTTAACAAACCATGCGTTAATCGTGCATTAGCCTCTGAATCTCCAAACACTCCTCGCAAGGTTAGTCCACACGGTTAGACAAACTGTGTGCTAACTGTGCATTTGCCACTGCCTCCAACACCAACCTTGCACGGTTTGGGTGCACGGTTTTCCCAAACCATTCCCCTACCGTGTGAAATATATTGCCCATTAATATTCTTTAAAAATCCATCTAAACGCCCCCCAAGTCACCTTGACCTCCCTGAACACCTCCAACACCACATTTCCCAATGGAATGGATCGAAGAGGTCGAGTCCATTACATCAGATACCTCTCAAAACATTCTCATCCTCTAGAATCCAAAACCCTCATAAAGAGAAAACGAAACAGGGTCTAAAAAACCACCCATCGAGATACCTTTAAAAAGAGAGAAATCCACCAAAGAAACAAAGGGTGTCATCTCATAAACATTAAATCTTCATAACCCAAAAGCTCTCATCAATACATGAAAATAATTAAATATCAAAAAACTCTGGGTACCGAGCACGTATATGTGACTCATGTTCCCAGGTACTCTCCTCCAAGCCACAGTGCCGCCACAAGACACAAACCAGTGGAATAGAATGCCCGCACAACACCTTATACCAATGGTATTGGATCTCCATAGTTCGCTCCTCAAAGGTTGCATCATCATCAACATCGATCTCTCCCAAATCGATGATGTGAGAGTCGTCATGATGATAACGACAGAGCTGCGATACATGGAAAACATCATGTATCCGACTCATCTGAGGGGGAAGTGCTACTCGATACGCCACATCTCCAACATGAGATAACACCTCAAAAGGCCCAAAAATAATGGGAGAAAGCTTACTTCCACGTCCAAACCGTCGCTGCCCATGACGGGGAGTCACCTTTAGAAACACATGACCCCCAACATTAAACTCTAAGGGTCTCCTTATTTGATCAGCATAAGATTTCTGATGATATTGCGCTGTCTTCATCCTCTCACGAATCACCTGTACCACCTCTGTTGTATTCTGAACTAGTTCCGGTCCCAGAATTGCTGAATCTCCAACCCCAGTCCAGAACAACAAGGAATGGCAAGGACGGCCATAAAATGCATCAAACGGCGCCATACTGATGGTGGAGTGAAAACTATTATTGTAAGAGAACTCCACCAAGGGTATGTTCCTCATCCATAAACCTCCAAAATCAAGAACACAAGAGTGTAACATGTCTTCAAGAGTCTGGATGTTTCGCTTTGTCTGACCATCTATTTGGGGATGAAAAGAAGTGCTAAGGAACAATTGAGAACCAGAAGCTTGTTGGAGACCTCTCTACACCCTGAAGGTGAAACAAGGATATCGATCAGTAATTATCATCCTAGGGACTCCATGAAGTCTCTCCACCTTCTATAAATACTTCCTCGATAAAAACTTCCACTAAGCTCGACTCCTTGACCACTATGAAGTGGGATAATTTTTTTTAAGCAATCCACTACCACCCAAATATCATCATATCCTCCCGGTGGCAGAGGTAAGACATTAACAATTTCCATGGAGATGTCCTCCAACATTCTTTGAGGAATCTATAATGGATGGAGAAGGCCACTACGAACACGGTCTTTGGCCTTCACCTTCTGGCAGACTAAACAACGAGACACAAACTACGCAATCACATGCTTTAGCCCAGGCCACCAAAACTGGTTCCTCAAGGATCGATACATCTTTGTCACGCCAGGATGTACCACTAATGGAGAACTATGCAACTCTCTGAGAAGAATCTCATTCATCTCCAAGGGAACAAAAATCCTTCCTTGATACAACACTCGGTGTTGTTCATCCTCAGACCAACCATCAGGGGCCTCACCAAAAACCACTCAGTCTATCCAGAATTCCACCTCTAGATCCCCCAACTGGGAATTTTCCACCTTCTGCATCCGGGATGACTATTCTGTCATCTGGAAAAGACATCGTCAACCTGCAACATATCCCATATCAAGATGTAAGGCAGACAGTTCTTACATTACTCTCTAGGAATCACCATATTCACGCACAACATCACTGCGTTACATTCGGCTAAGCGCATCAGCTAACACATTCCCCATTCCAGGTGTATAAGATATTTCAATGTTGTATTCTTGCAAGAACTCCATCCCCCGACACAGTCATAAGTTCAAGTCATGATGGGAGAAAGCATACCTCAAACTCTTATGATCGGAGAAAAGCACAAAGCACTCACCAATGAGGTAATGTCTCCACAACATTAGAGAAAACACCACGAATGACAACTCAAGATCATGGGTGTCATATTTTCGTTCATGGGGACAGAACTTCCGAGACCCATAAGAAACAACAAATCCCTGCTACATGAGAACACAACCTAACCCCAGATGTGAAGCATCGCAGATAACATCAAACTGAACTCCCTCAGCTGGAAGACAAAGGACTGGAGCACTTACTAACTTCTACTTTAGATACACAAAGTCTGCCTGGCACTGGTCAGTCCAAATGAATGCCTGATCATTCCTCTTCAAAGCTGTTATAGTAGTCGCAAATCGAGATAAATTGGCTACGAACCTCCTGTAGTATCCTGCGAGACCAAGGAATCTTCGAACCTATGACACTGTCTTGGGGTCTTCCCCAGATACAACTACTTCTATCTTCGATGGATCCACAACTACTCCATGTTGAGACACAACATGGCCCATGAAATAGAATTCTCAGGCCCAAAACTCACACTTCACCAACTTCCCAAACAACTAATATTGGCGAAGAACTCCCAAAACGACTCGTAGATGCTCGACATGCTCCTCTTCATATGTGGAGTACACAAGGATGTCGTTGATGAAAACTACCACAAACTATTCCATGATCTCACGGAACATAGCGTTCATCAACTCATGAATACAACTGGAGTATTCGTCACACTGAATGGCATTACAACGAAATCATAATTCCCATGAAGACAACAGAAATAAGTCTTCAGAATATCCTCATCCTTCACACACATCTAATGATATACTGACCACATGTCGATCACTGAGAACCAACATGCACCCTTTAGCTGATTGAATAAGTAATCCATCCGTGGAAGAGGATTGCAATTCCTTATTGTCACTTTGTTTAAGTAACGATAATCGACACACAACCGCAAACTACCGTCAGCCATCTTCACAAACAAAACTGGTGCACCCCATGGTGACACACTTGGCCGAACAAAACCGCACTACAACAGACCATCAAGCTGAATACGTAGCTCTCATAACATATAAGGGGCCATCCTATATAGATACATAGAGATAAGAGATGCTCCTGGCTGTAGATTGATCCCAAAATCGATCTGTCATCGAGGGGGTAAGGATACAACCTCTTTTGGAAATACATTAGGGTACTCCTCTACAGCCCTAGGAAATGACAACTGTCGAACCTCTGATGAAATCAGCATCATCACAGTCTCCATGGATGATAAGGATAAAACGCACATATGACCCATCCAAGGGTCTCTCTCACCAACAAACACCACTTGCTCTCCATACGCACCAAGGAGAACTACCTTCTTCCTTAAGAAATCCATGATATCCTACATCGAATACAACTAATAAATGCTGAGGATGACATAATATGGTTCTATCCATAAACATATGAAATCTCCCCAAGATCGGTGTTTCCCCAACACTAGCTCACAATTTCCACATACTTCAATCAAGTCAGCTCGACCTCCAATGAGAGTAGTCAACACCAAGAGCATTGGAATCCTTTCTACCTCAATCCCCAAAGCATGAAAAACGGTAGGCGATATGAAGGAGAGTGTCTCTCCTAAATCAAACAAGGCATACACCATGGTAGAAAACAATAAAAGGGTACCTCGAACAACATATGGCTCATCTGGTGCTGGAAACGCTAGAGCATGAAGCTGACCACGAACTCCTCCACTGCCTCTTTAGCCCTGATGACGACAACCACCACGACCGCGCACTACTTTATAGAGATGGGGATCATCATGGAGTTGTCCTCTGCCAGCCCCATCTACCCTATGGTGATCTAAAACTGGTGCAACCTGCAGTTGCTGCGGCGTCGGCTGGAACTGCCTCAATGGAGGAACCTAGAACATAGCGCCTCGTGCACTATGACCACTCTGAATGGTCGGGCACTCCCGCTGCTGATGGTCATGACCACCACAAGAAAAAGACGTGCATGATCCCTTGGAATATTCCTGAGAGTTGTTTCCTCCGGAGAAATGAGACGTGAAGGGCTAGGACCTACCCCTGGGTAAACGGAAACTCTGCTGCCCTGAAAACTAGGAACCTCGGACCACAACTCTGCTTCTTGAGGAATCATGTTGATTCCCCTCTTGTGATGATCCTGTCCTGGAAAATTTCCTCTCAACAACCTATTCCCTCACCAGTACCTCAAGATATGTTTTTAGTATAAATGGGGTGACCTGGCGCTGAATCTCTGGACGGAAAGCCTCCTCAAAATGCCTCGCCCTATCCTCCTCATATAGTAGTAGGTTTGAAGCATATCATAGAAGGTTCCTGAAATGGATTCCAAACTCTCGAACACTGGAGCTCCCTTGTCGGAGGGTAAAAAGCTCATGGAAACTGGATGCCTTCGCAGTCGAAGAAAGGAACTAAACTCTAAACTTGTCTCGGAAATCTTCCCATGAGATCACCGACTCTTCACTATCCCCGAGGAACAAAAACCACCACTGCCTCACTGATCCATGTAGCATTGTAATAACCAAGGATACCCAGTGATCCTTCTAACCACGAATTGAACTAAGGCCAATCTCTTCCTCCTCTATCCTATCTTCTATGACTGCATCTGAAATGGATCCCTCGTACTTCTGCAAACTCTGGCGCTGAAACTCTCAGAGTGTCTTCCTCCAAGGGTCGTCGTCGTCAACCTCTACCCTATGGTGATTTGCTGGAACATTCTGTTGGACATTTTATACACAAACATGATGAGGATGTTGACCTTGAGCCATACCTGTAAAATAACAAACACATAGAGCTCCAAATCCTATAATATGGAAGACTCAAAATTAATTAATTAATTATTTTATTTTATTCATTTTAGGATAACCAATCCCAAGGTTTACCCATTCAAACACAGGAACAAAGAAGAATGATGCATGATCCATTCCTAGGTCTCTACCCTGCAACTAGTATCACCTTATTTGGTAGCCATTTTAAACTTAATGATCCGTGCATCACATCATAGGGGGCCCTAAACGCCTATATCTCACCCGGTCTCCAGTGTTTACCTCACTTACAATAAATTAATGGCACCATTGCCTAACCAACCCATGAAACCTCACCTATGCCTAACTCCAAACTCCATCCTATCTCTTAACCAGAACTCTAATACCACTCTGTCATGACCCGCTCCCCACGAAGTGTACCCCTCCAGGGATGGTATTGTGAGAAGGGAGATAATGACCCCCGAGTCCCACCTCCCGTAGGCTCCGGGTTAGAGACTAGCACCGATGGTATAATAAACACACAAATGGGAGGCATTACCCTCTAAGAGAACACATGGAGAAGAGAGAGATAAGATAGACACCGACCAAATCCAACTTAGAACTGAAGTTTAAAAGAAAACCCAAGTGCACAAATTTATTGTCATTCAAATGTACTACAACTGAATGGGAAAAATGCTAGTACCTAAATGAATGTAAAAACAGTAATAACCACAAGCCCGAACAGCTCCTACAACCACAAGCTAGTAGTAACCAACCTGATCTACAACCTTCTCCAAGTGACCTAAAAAGTAGTTTATATATACTTAGGGTGAGTATAACAGTATACTCAGTAGGATCCTCCACAAAGAATCTCGTTCAAAGGTAAAGAGAGCATTCTAAAGAATAGTGAACAACAAGTGAAACTAACATGTCACCTAAACAGGTATACTAAGTTCCCAACCTCACCATGGCTACTCTCACCAGGTAACGCATACAACAATGTAGCATATAGAAATGAATATCATGGGTACCCCGCTACTACTTCCCCACTGGTTTGCCTCTTTTCCCCAACGACATACGTCCTATGCATCTCTCTCCAAACTCTTGGTCGTATACACTTGGGATAAGCCCCACAATCTCCATCACGTGCACCACAAATGATTTTTCAAAGACACCTTGGCGAATCACCACACCATCCTCACAACCAAAAGTTACGAGGTAGTTTCCGGGAGCCACCACAGCTCGCATAACGTGTATCATATGTCGATTATTAAACCTCAATCCATTGCAGCCCATACAGCGAGTATGGAACCTCATGCCATTATAGCCTATACCTGTTACACCTATAGTAGTCCATAGGATACTCTATCTAGTATACATGTGTGTGAATAACCAGAAGACATTACAACCCTCTACACACATATATGGGGATAACTAACTATTGTGCCTAATGGCACTAGTATCTACCAAGAAAAGAGAGCGGGGTCAAAGGGGGTAGTCATCCATTCCTCCTCCCACCAGAATGTTTTGGAAAACACCCCACAGGGCTCAGAATCCCTGGGGTGCTACTTTCCCTTACTAATATGGTGGAGTAGCTTATTGAAGCACAAAAAGTATAGAATATACTATAACTCACAACCACACTATGGGCATAACCTAGTCTTAGACACAACTACACCTAACTTCTCTCGGACTCCGGGTAGCCACTTCTAAGACTAGGTATCTGTAACGTCCCGACCCCAGTTTCCCTAAGTCCGTCCATTATTACATTACAGTGGCATGATCACAAGAAATATCAAATCTCGAAATACCGATTGGTTTAGTAGCCTTGGAAACACTAGATATATTCATAAGTCTTACATTACATCATAAAAATGAAAACTACAACAACATATTTTCTTCATAGTCCACACTCATATCCCCACATGCTATCCCTGTAGGTCATTCATAAATTAATTCTTCAAATCCTACTAAAAATAAAACATTGAAAGGGGTGAGCTCAAATGCCCAGTAAGGATAACAATATAGTGGAATCTTTCATAAATAAGAATAAACATTTAAGGCAATGTATAACTAAAACAAAAGCCTTTTAAACAAGAACCTAAACATAGAATGGCAAAAATAATATGAAATAATGCCATTTAATTATTCACATGGATATTCTATTAATCAAATAATCACATGCAATATCAACAACCACTTTCATAATGATGGAATGCATAATTCCAAACTATCATAACAACATAGCCAAGGCCTCGTGCCAAGACTACAAATAAGATTTTGTCAAGGCCTTGTGAAAAGACACTAGTGTGTCTCATGAGACCTACTGATGCATCGAGGAGCTATAGCGGGCTCCACCCTTCACATATTAGGTCCAATGCATTCCTCATATGAATAGGTTTAAACATAACATAAACATTCGTATTAAAACTACCATATGAAATGTAAATACTTCATCCATAAACCATGAATGGTATAAAAATATCACATCCATAGTCAAACATATCACAAAACCTTTAATACAATATAGAAGTTTTGTATCATAATAAATCAACTTCAAATAAGCGTAATATCCATCAATGGATGTTGACATAGATGAAATCAAAACTCTTTTTAGAGTAATATATCTTTTTATTTTGAAATCATTTAAGAGTCATATATTTACAAAATATAACATTTTAATTTAAAATATTCTTATATGCTTTTAAGGGAAGCTTTTACGATTTTATAATGGTGGAAAATAGCCGCACCCGCCGTATATGTTAAAAAAAATCTTACCTTAATTCTGTCGAAAAGGTTATAAATCACCTTGTTTGGAAAATGATGGAACGATTAATTTATAAACCTCTTATAAAAAGTCAAACAAGGGTATAAATGACTTTAACCCATATTATAGTAAATAGAAAAAATGTTTTGAAATTCATTTTTAGGAAACATGGATGTGGATGATAATGAAGTTCCAGTAGATTATTATGTATAAACAACCTCAGATAATGAAAAGATTTTGAAATAAACCCTTAACTTGTACTTTTCCTTGGTTGGGGGTAGGTTAACCTCATGAATAATGGTGAAATAATTGTTATTAAATTTTACATGAATCATATACATTCATATGATATCATATATGATCTTTTAACATTACTTTGTTAATAATATCTTAGAATTATCGTTGTTTCGGGTGTTAACTGAATCATTTTCTTTTATATGTTTTGTTACATAAGTCATTTTTTTCATGGATAGGTTGTATCCTAATCATATCCAGGATGATATCAAGTCCGTAAAAATTATTTTTAAATTATAAAATGTTAATTATACTTGAATGGATATGATGGAATGTGAATCTCATCGCGTTCGTGGAGACGGTAGTCCGTGCGTACGCACGGGCGACAATATCATTCTTTTGATATTAAAATAAAATATAATTGGATGGTATATCACATATACAGAATCATTATCATGTTATATTTATTATTTACATGAATTAAAAATCATTATTATACCCATCCAAATAATAATTTATTGAAAAACAATTACACCACGACGTGGAGACGGTAAGCTGTACATATGCACATATGGTGACATGTTATTCAAAGGATGGATAGATTACAGAAATATGGTTGTAAAATGTTTATAATAACATCAATTTATACATAATATACTAGATTTATTATTTTATAATGGTAATAACAAAGAAAGAAGAAGTGAAAAAAGAAAGAACGTGAAAAAGGGTGGTGAAATCATTACCTCTTCTTCGGGTACTTCCTTTTGATTTGATCAAAAAGGGCTCCTTAAGTTGGCTTTCTGACTAAAGGAAGGCCTCTAGGATGAATTTAGGGAAGTTGAGAGAGTATTTGGGTATAGTGTTTTCGAACCAAAAGGATTTTATGGTGTGAGTTAATGACAAGGGAGAGTGCCCTTTTAAAGAGGGGTGAGGGGCAACTTTGGAAAAGGTAGAAATATTATTTTATAATAAATTCATATTAGGTTTATAATGGCTCCAAAGTGGATTATTTAAAGGTTAAGGTGCGTATGGGTCGAGAAAAACTGAACCAATAGAATTTAGATAGGTTTGGGTTACTATAATAACCTTATCTTTTAGTATTAACTCTTAGTTAATTAGTATCACTTTTACAATGTCTTTTTGTATTTTTATATTATATTGTTATTAAACCTACTATATACATCCAAGAGACCCCCAAGTGGTCCATTAATGAGACAAATGTCATGAAATAAGTCTCTTGGCAGAACCTAATATTTTGTGGAATTTAATATCAATTAATAATATAATATGTTTTTTAAAAACTCTTTTATGTCAATTTTTACACTATTCAATAATTGATTTTTGTAAAACTCATAACATAAGGATTACATCGAAAAAAGATAATTAAGTCAATCCTAACAGGTCATATTAAACTAGAAAATATGTTTAATTCATAAAAATCTCAAATTATATTTATTTTGGTATTTATAATATCAATTATTTTAATTTCTTCACTATTATGGTAATTACTGCATCATCATTGTGACATAATAAATAAAATTATTTAATGTATAAAAATTATAAATAAAATATAATTATGTAGGAAATAATTTTTTCTTTCTAATGAATATTTGCAATCGAATTTATCTTATGTATAACTCTATATTAAAAATGTTTTAGTAAATAAACTTTGATTTTAACTCTTTTAACTCTTCTTTGAATTAAATAATAATAAATGTCCTAATCTAATCCAAGTGGACCTAAATGATAATATTTTATTCCTAAGGTTGTTTTTGGTCTAGATACACTTGTAAAATAGAATTAGAACATGTTTTAGGGTAATATGAATATCATTTTTACCCTTAATTACCCTATTTACTTTTAACCGTGATAAATAAAAGTGAAAAGTTACTATTCACCAAAAATTATTTTCGTCTCATTGAACCACATTTTACTAATTGACATTAATCGTGTGTCTCAGATTTTAGAAATTCCATTAACAGAAGCGGTAAAATTAAATTTTATTAAAAACTCAGTTTTTTAACTACCAGTTAGTGGTTTCACTATTCATCAAAAATTGAAGTTTTTCGGAACAATGCCAAAATTTCACCCTATGATATAATTGATATTCCAATTTAAAAAATCATGTCTATTTTTCAAAATTCCAAACATATAAGTTCCATTAATTAATTTTATAATTAATTCCCACTGTCACAACAAATAGCGTGTTTTTAAGAAACAATATATATCAAAAGATTGACAATTGTTTATGTCCAATTTAAATGTGAAATTAATTCTAATGAACACCATTGGATAAAATGGTAAAAATATATTCTAATTATACTTTAAAACCACTCAATAATATAATTTATCACTATAAATTATTTTTACTAAAAATGTTATTTTTAATTATTTTTCACTATTCATAAAAATTGGATGTTCTTTGAAAAATACAAAAAATTCAACATAGGATAATTTCGATATTCCAAAACCAAAAATGAAGTCCATTTTGAAATATAAAATATAAATAATTTCAAATGGTAGATATTACTATTCATCACGGCTATTTTGATTGGTTTTGGTGTGTTAGAACTCGATGTTCCGTACAACACACGCTATCACATTATTTAAAGAGAAGCATACCGTATAAGCTTGGGGTGTTACATTCTCCCCTCCTTCAAATAATTTCGTCCTCGAAATTTCTAGAATACTACCACATGAAATGACTCGGGTTTTTCTTCATCCTAAGTTCCTCGGGTCCCACATTGCCTCTTCCATCTTATGGTTTCTCCACAAAACTTTTACCTGACGCGTTGTCCGGTTTCTCAGTACTTATTCTCTCGTATCAAGATTCCTGACGGGCTCTTCATAATAAGACAGATTGGGTTCCAGTTCTAATTCCTCATAGGTGAGTACATGGATTGGGTTAGGCTTGTATTTCCCCAATAGAGATATGTCGAACACATCGTGAACTTTGGAGAGACTTGGAGACATTGTCAATCGGTAAGCTACAACCTGAATTTGTTCTAGAATTTTGAAAGGTCCGATGTACCTGGGACTCAATTTACCTTTATTACCGAAATGTATGACTCCCTTCCATAGAGATACCTTTAGGAAAACATGATCACCGACTTGAAATTCCAAATCCTTCCTTCGATTATCGGCATAGCTCTCCTGCCTACTTTGAGCTGCTTTGATGTGATTTTGGATTACCTTCACCTTTTCCGTCATTTCCTCCACCAGTTCCGGACATACAAGTTTTCTTTCATCGACATCATCCCAACAGGTTGGTGTGCGACATCTCTTTCCGTATAACGCTTTATATGGTTCCATCTGAATACTCAAATGGAAGCTATTGTAATAGGAAAATTCTACCAAAGGTAAATATTGATCCCACATACCATGAAAGTCATGTGAGCAAGATCTCAACATGTCTTCTAAGGTTTAAATAGTCCGTTCTGATTGTACATCTGTCTGAGGGTGGTAGGCAGAGCTCAAATGAAGTTTAGTATAAATGGATTTTCTGAAGACTCTTCCAGAATCTTTAAGTAAAACGGGGATCACGATCAGAAACAATCGATAAGGGTACTCCATGAAGTCTCACAACTTCATTAATATATAGTCTTCCTAGACGTTCCAGTGGTAGATCTTCTCTTGTAGCATGAAAATGTGATGACTTGGTAAGACGATCAACAATAACCCATATTGCATCATTCCTTATAGGAGTCTTTGGTAGCCCCATGACAAAGTCCATCGTAATGTTGTCCCATTTTTACTCCGGTAAGGGAAGAGGTTGCATGACCCCTCCAGGCTGTTGCCTTCCATCATTCACTTGTTGACCAACCATACATCTTGACACAAAATCAGAAATTTCCCTCTTCATGTTGTCCCACAAAAAATGTTCCTTCAAATCTATATACATTTTTGTGCTCCGAGGGTGTATAGAGAAATTTGAACTATGAGCATCATCCAGCAATTCTCTTTTTAGACCGGGTATATCGAGAACACAAATTCTCTTCCCAAATTTCAAAATTCCTTCTTCATACACAATGTCTCTCAATCTCCCATCATTCACAGCTTTAATCTTCTTTTGAAATTCTTCGTCATCAGTCTGAGAACACTTAATCCTTTCTATTAAATATGGTTTGGAAACCATTTGAAAAAGCATTGATGTTTCACCTTCCCTGGTTATTCCCAGGTCCATCTTCACTAGATCCATGAAAATTGGATCCCTTTCAATTCTAATATTGTTCAAAACTCCATGATCTTGTCTCATCAAATCATCTTCCACCTTGTTTGCTTTCCCCTGGTTGTAGTGTATCGTACAATCATAATCCTTGAGTAATTCAAGCCATCTCCTTTTCCTCATGTTGAGTTCTTTTTGTGAGAAAATATACTTCAATCTCTTGTGATCAGTATAAATACCACATTTTTCACCGAAGAGGTAGTGCCTCCATAAGTTCAAGGAAAAGATCACAACTGCTAACTCGAGATCAGGAGTAGGATAGTTTATTTCATGAGTTTTCAAATGTCGTGATGCATAGGCAATAACCCTATCATTCTGCATAAGGACACAACCAAGTCCTTTCTTCGATGCATCACTATAGAGAACGAACCCATCATTCCCCGATGGTAGAGTCAATATAGGAGCATTGAATAATCTTCTCTTCAGTTCTTCAAAACATTATTCACACTATTTTTTCCAAACAAATTTAACCCCTTTACGTGTGAGCTTTGTTAATGGGTTATCCAATCGGGAAAAATTCTGGACGAAACGTCGATAATAACCTACTAAACCAATAAAACTACGTACCTCAGTTATATTCGTAGGTGCTGGACATTCAGGGATTGCCTTGGTTTTAGAAGGATCAACAGAGATTCCATCTTTAGAGACAATATGGCCAAGAAAAGAAATCTTCTGATGCCATAATTCACACATGCTGAACTTCCCATATAATTCATGTCTTCTCAGAGTCTTCTAGATAATGCGCAAGTGATTTTCCTGATCTTCTTATCATTTGGAGTATACCAAGATATCATCAATAAATACCACCCCAAATTCATCGAGATATTCCTTGAAAAATTTATTCATCAGATCCATGAATAAAGAGGTTTCATTAGTCAATCCAAAAGGAATTACTGTAAACTCGTAATGCCCGTAACAGGTTCGAAATACTGTCTTCAGAATGTCTTCCTTCTTCACACACAACTGATGGTATCCAGATCGGAGGTCAATCTTTGAAAATTATTGAGCTCCATGCAGTTGGTCAAAAAAATCATCAATGCAAGGTATGGGATACTTGTTCTTTATTGTTATAGAATTGATCTCCCTGTAGTCGATACATTACCTCGTAGATCCATCTTTCTTTTTAACAAAGAGTACATGGGCTCCCCATGGAGAAACACTAGGGCGAATAAATACCGTATTACTCAATTCCACTAGTTGTTTCTTTAGTTCAACTAATTCCACAGTGGCCATTCTATAAGGGGTCTTCGATATAGGCCTTGATCCAGGAATTAAATCAATGGAAAACTCAACTTCTCGTTCTGGAGGATGACCAGGTAAATCTTCCAGAAATATATCTACATATTCTTTCACAATAGGTACATCCTCTATTTTAACATTCCTTTCATCCCCCATATTCATTTCATTCTCTAACTCCCCAATAATTGAATTTAGTTGAGCTACTATGGTGGATCTAGAAAACAATTAGGTGGTAACGATTCTTCTCTAAAGATAAGGTGTTCCTTATCATCATCATCAAAAATCATAACCTCCTTCTTCTTATAATAAATCTTGCATCATAGTCCGAAATCCAATAAATACCGAGGATTATATCAAACTAAATCATAGGTATGACGACGAGATCAGAAGATAATGAACATTTATGTGCTCTAATGGGGACCGATTCAAAAAACTTTGTTGCAATGATAATTCCCATAGGAGTTTTAACTGACAACTCCCTTATTAAATCAAATTGGAAATATTTAATTTTCTTAGAAAACTGGGAAGATATTAAACAATGGGATGATCCATAATCAAATAATGCATTTGCTAAACTTGAGGAAACCATTAAATTACCTGCCACCACGTCTTTTGGAGCTTCTACCTCAGCAGTAGTGATAGCATAAGCTTGGCCTTGATCCCTTGGCCCTTTCTGAGGTAAGTTCTCCTGACACTTAGGACATTCATTTCCATAATGTCCCATCTCCCTGGAATTCTAGCAATGAACATTTCTAGCTTCTTTCTTCCCTTTACAATCACAAGCTTGGTGGCCTTTTTCACCACACTTGTAACAGACACCCATTCCCTTCAAGCAAGTATCGGGGTGTTTCTTCCCACATTTACCAAAGGATGGATATTCAACCATTACCTTCATCCCCTTATTTTCATTCCCAGATAGATCAGCATATCTCTTCTTATCTTGCTTTTCTTTAAAGTCATAAGACTTAGAGAGTTCCTTTTCAGTCTTGATAGCACATGAGACAATGTCTTCGTACGATGAAAAAGATTGTGAGACTAATGATCTACAGAGAAATGGTTTTACCCCATCAAAGAAACGATCAATATTACTTCTTGGGTTACGTATATAATCTCCAGAATACCTTTATAACCTTGTAGAGTTAGCCTCATACTTTGCGACATTCTCATCCTCCTTTTTTCTTAGACTCAGAAATTTCCTTTCCATATCTGCTTGATGGTCACGAGGAAAGTATTTTTCTAAAAACAAATCTTTGAACTCCCTCCATTCCATATTTGATACTTCATCATCTTCCTTCGTGTTTTGAATCAGTGACCACCATTGATCAACATCTCCAGTGAGGCTGTAAACTGCCATGATAACTTTTTCCCTTTCACCACTCCCCAAAGCCTGAAATATTTTCTCTAGGAAATTTATCCATTGCTCAGCTAATAATGTATTATTAGTCCCATTGAACGTTCGTGGTTGTTTCCTCATGAAGCAATCTAACATTGATCCTCCACGCTGCGGATCAGGGTGCTCCATACAGGTAATGATATTATTCATAACCTGAGTGAGTTGTCCCAGTATGATTATTAGCTGATCAGCACCAGTTGCATCACCAGATCCACTATAATTATCATGATCAGGAGGGAAATACCTACATGGAGTGTGTGCACTCATATGGTTTCCATTTCTTCCACTATGAACCATTTCTAAACAATGGAATAAACTAGATCAGTTTATGAATCAAAATACATAATTCCATACTTATAAAACATTTGACATAAATTGAACTATTTATGGATATAATCCATAATCATAAAAATGTTTTCTTTGAGGATGTATATACTCATAAATCCTTCATAATGATTTGTAAAGAAAATGAGAGTTATCCTAAGCATATCCCCAGGGAGTGTCGTAACCAAGAGTGCAGGAAGACCTGTTATCGTGCACCAGTTCCCGTTCGAGTCCAGTTCAAAGCGGTGTTTTCGGGTTTTACCCCTAGTTACATCTGTTCCAGAGCCTCCTCTACCTGCTCGTATCTTGACAGGGATGTATTGCTCGGAAAACTCACAAAATCTCTACAATACCAAAATGCTAGGAAGTTCTTCTATACTAATCCTCAAAGTCCATCTTAAATCTATGTTCTCTAATAATAGTTTATCTAAATCTAGCTTCCAAGGTTTGTACTAAACTTCCTATGATACCAACTGTAACACCCTGACCCCAGTTATCCAGAGTTGGTGTTTTATTACAAAATATTGTCATGATCAAAAGAAAGATCAAATATAGAAAGACCGATTAGTTTAATAGCCATGGAAACACTAGATATATTCATAAGTCTTGCATTACAACATAAAAATGAAAACTACAACAACCAATTTTCTTCATAGTGCACACTCATATCCCCACATACTATCCCTGTAGGTCATTAATTAATTACTTCTTCACATCCTGGGAAAAATGAAACATTGAAAGGGTTGAGCTCAAATTCCCAGTATGGATAACAATATAGTGGAAACATTCATAAATAAGAATAAACATTTAATGCAATGTATAACTAAACCAAAAGCCTTTTAAACATGAACCTAAACATAGCATGGAAAAAATAAAATGAAATAATTACATTTAATTATTCACATGGATATTCTACTAATCGAATAATCACAGGCAATATCAATAACCACTTTCATAATGATGGAATGCATAATGCTAGACTATCATAACCACATATCCAAGTCCTCGTGATAAGACTATGAATAAGATTTTGTCAAGGCCTTGTGCCAAGACACTAGTTTGTCTCATGAGTCCTACCGATGCATCGAGGAGCTATAGCGGGCTCCACCTGTCACATTTTAAGTCCAATGCATTCCTCATATGAACAGGTTTAAACATAACATAAACATTCATATTAAAACTAGCATATGAAATGTAAATATTTCATCCATAAACCATGAATGGTATAAAAATAGAACATCCACAGTCAAACATATCAGAAAACCTTCAATACAATATAGAAGTTTTGTGTCATAATAAATCAACTTCAAATAAGCGTAAAATCCATCAAAGGATGTTGACATAGATGAAATCAAAACTCTTTTTAGAGTAATATCTCTTTTTATTTTGAAATCATTTAAGAGTCATATATTTATAAAATATAACATTTTCTTTCAAAATATACTTATAATCTTGTAATGGAAGTTTTGACGATTTTATAACGGCGGAAAATAGCCTCACCCTCCATATAAGTTAAAAAAACATTCTTACCTTAATTCTGTCGAAAAGGTTAAAAAGCACCTTGTTTGGAAAACGATGGAAAGATTCCTTTATAAAACTCTTATAAAAAGTAAAACAAGGTTATAAATGACTTTAATCCATATTCTAGTAAATAGTAAAAATGTTTTGAAATTCATTTTTAAGAAACATGGATGTGGATGATTAAGAATTCCCAATAGATTATTACGTATAAAAAACCTCGGAAAATGAAGAGATTGAGAAATAAACACTTAACTTGTAATTTTCCTTGGTTGGGGGTAGGTTAACCTCCTGTATAATGGTGAAATAATAGTTATTAAATTATACAAGAATCATATACATTCATATGATATCATATATGATCTTTTAACATTGCATTGTTAATAATATCTTAGAATTATCGTTGTTTAGGGTGTTAACTTACTTGTTTTCTTTTATATGATTTGTTACTTAAGTCATGTTTGTCATGAATAGGTTGTATATAAATCATATCCAGGTTGATATAAAGTCTATAAACATTATTTTTAAATTATAAAATGATAATTATACTTGAATGGATACGATGTAGAATGAATCTCATCACGTTTGTGGAGATGGTAGTCCGTCCGTACGCACGAGCGACAATATCATTCTTTTGATATTAAAATAATATATAATTTGATGTTATATCACATATACAGAATCATTATCATGTTATATTTATTATTTAAATTAATTAAAAATCATTATTATACCCATCCAAATAATAATTTATTGAATAACAATTACACCACGACGTGGAGACGGTAAGCCGTACGTACGCACATATGGTGACATGTTATTCAAAGGATGGATAGAATACTGAAATATGGTTGTAAAATGTTTATAATAAAATCAATGTATATATAATATACTGGAGTTATTATTTTATAATGGTAATAACAATGAAAGAGGATGTGGAAGAAGAAAGGAACTTGAAAAAGGGTGGTGAAATCATTACCTCTTCTTCGCGTTCCTCCTTTTGATTTGATCAAAAAGGGCTCTTAAGTTGGATTTATGACTAAAGGAAGGCCTCTAGGATTATGTGAGGGATGTTTAGAGAGTATTTGTTCAGAGTTTTACCAAACCAAAAGGCTTTGAAGGTGTGAGTTAATGAGAAGGGAGAGTTCCCATTTATAAGAGGGGTGAGGGGCACCTTTGGAAAAGCTTTAAATATTATTTTATAATAAATTCATATTAGGTTTTCTAATGGCTTAAAAGTGTATTATTTAAAGGTTAAGGTTGGTATGGATCGATAACCACTCAACCAATAGAATTTATATAGGTTTGGGTTACTATATTAACCTTATCTTTAAGTATTAACATTTAGTTAATTAGTTTCACTTTTACAATGTCTCTTTGTATTTTTGTATTATATGGGTAATAAAATTACAATATACATCCAAGAGACCCCCAAGTGGTCCATTAATGATACAAATATCATTATATAAGTCTCTTGACTGAACCTTATATTTTTAGGAATTTAGTATCAATTAATAATATAATATTTTTTTAAAAAACTCATTTTTGTCAATTTTGACACTATTTAATAATTGATTTTTGTAAAACTCATAAAAGAATGATTACTTATAAAAAAGTTAATTTGGTATATAATAACATGTTATATTAAACTATAAATATTTTTTAATTCATAAAAATATCAAATTATATTTATTTGGGTATTTATAATAACAATTTTTTTAATTGTTTCACTATTATGGTAATTACTTCATCATCATTGTGTCATAAATAAATTAAATTATTTGATGTATAAAAATTATAAATAAAATATCATTATGTAGGAAATCATTTTAGCTTTCTAATTAATATTTACAATCTAATTTATCTTATGAATAACCATATCTTAAATTTTTTTTAGTAAATAAACTTTGATTTTAACTCTTTTAACTCTTCTTTGAATTAAATAATAATAAATGTCCTAATCTAATCCAAGTGGACCTAAATGATAATATTTTATTCCTAAGGTTGTTTTTGGTCGAGATATACTGGTCCAATAGAATTAGGACATGTGTTAGGGTAATATAAATATCATTTTTACCCTTAATTACCCTATTTACTTTTAACCGTGATAAATAAAAGTGAAAAGTTACTATTCACCAAGAATTATTTTCATCTCATTGAACCACATTTTACTACTTGATATGAACAGTGTCTCTTGGATTTTCAAAATTCCATTCACAGAAGCGGTAAAATTATGTTTTATGAAAAATTCAGTTTTTTAACTACCACTTAGTGGTTTCAGTATTCATCAAAAATTGAAGTTTTTCTGAAAAAAGCCAAAATTTCACCCTAAGCTATAATTGATATTCCAAATTCAAAAATGATGTCTATATTAAAAAATTCCAAACATATAAGTTGCATTAATTAATTTTATAATTAATTCCCGCTGTCACAACAAATAGCGTGTTTTTAAGAAACAATATATATCAAAAGATTGACAATTGTTTATGTCCAATTTCAAAGTGAAATTAATTATAATGAAAACCATTGGATAAAAGGTTAAAAATATATTATAATTATAATTTAAAACCACTCAATAATATAATTTATCACTATAAATTATTTTGATTAAAAAATTTGTTTTAAGTATTTTTCACTATTCATAAAAGTTGGAAGTTCTTAGAAAAATACCAAAATTTCAACTTAGGATCATTTCAATATTCTAAATCCAAAAATGAAGTCCATTTTGAAATATAAAATATATATAATTTCAAAAATTAGGTATTACTATTCATAACGGCTAGTTTGATTGGTTGTGGTGTGTTAGAACTCGATGTTATGTACAGCACACGCTATCACATTATTTAAAGAGTAGCATACCATAGAAGCTTAGGGTGTTACAGTATCCTATAAGCACACAACCATTTAAGGGATTTATTAGATTACTTCATTCCCTTTTTATCAATACCCATATATGGTAATTAATTCATCAAACATTAATTAACCGTGAACAATTTCCACATTAAAATCAATTGACATCACATCCAAAAAAACCAATGACCCTTCAAAAGTTCTCATCCTCATCATTAAGTTCCAAAGAACTCCAACCCCATGGTTTAACATCATTTATTCAAACATTATTTATAGAATTAATTTCCCATATTCCCAGGCATTCTAGAAAATTATCCTATGCTACTAAACACAAAGGCCTGAACACGGTGAGTAGATGTACTACCCGTCAAGTCTTTTCCACATATAGTAAGAGCGTAGACCCATTCTCCCCTGAGAGGCTAAATGCAGAAAGCACGTGGCATACCTCGTGTGTCTTCACCACTTTCAGAAGAAGGGTAAGCAAGACCAGCTGCCTTGAGCAGTGGGGAAAAGTAAAGTACATAATCAGCCAAAGAAATAACCAAGCATCCAACAATCAAATCCATCCCATTCCATCATCCCTGGTGTCCTACCTGAGACACATATGCATAAACCAATGCATCTTTCCACTACACGGGTCATCCGCTGCCACAACCACAAGGCCTCCATGCCCCCACATGTCACAACACCCCTCCAGGGTCTCATCACAACACAAGCAGCAAGAAATTAAACATCACATCAATTTGGGCTCTTGGCCCTTTAACAAGTCATATAGCCTTCATAAAATAAGCACCAACAGTTCTCAGGTTTACCAACCAACTGAATTAATCACATACATCAGAATCGATTTGATTAACATCAATTTGGATAAATGACCATAACAACAACAACATTGTTTTACATGACTCTTTGCCTTTATCCAATTAATTATCAACTAATTCTGGATTGACGTTCTTTATAAATTTCTTCAAGAACATCATTAAAACAAGAAAGGCATAGATATCACACTATCTAACAAATCAAGTGGTGAATCGTTAACACGGTACAAAGCATCCACATGCGATCAATCCAATTTATTAATCCAGTTCAAGTATTTAATTAGGTCAATTTCATTTTGATATAAAGGGATAAATCATGCTAACTCTACAGTTGCACATAATCAATTAGAGAAGCCACACATCCCCTTCCTCAAAGGATTTCAAGGAAAACCACAACAGTCGAAAAACTCCCAAGAAACTGGGGCGATTCTACATGAATCCTCCTTTGATATCCTCTCCTAACACAACCAAAACCAATGTTCATAATATTCTATATCCACATGCTTAGATATACCCATAACAGGTGTAGATCTATGATACTGAGAGAAAAGGTGTAGTATATCTAAGTATATCTAAGAAACCAAGCAAGAACGATCACATAACTCGAGAAACCGGCTTCGATTCTCCATGGAAAGCCTCCGGATTGCCCCCAAAACGCATGGGAGAGGTTCTTCTACCTCCAAGGAATGGTAATCCTAGGTTATGGCCGCATAGAGGCTTAAACAAACCATTTAGTGGAAAAATATTTCAGATCCCCAATTTTAGGATCTAACATTAAGTGCCTGCATGGTTAGTCCGCACGGTTTAACAAACAGTGCGCTAACTGTGCATTGTATTCTGCCTTGCCAAACACTCCTAGCATGGTTAGTCCACATAGTTAGACTAACTGTGCACTAACCCTGCATTATCCACTACCTCCAACACCAACCATGCATGGAATGGCCGCATTGTTTATCCAAACTGTCTGCCAACCGTGCGAAAGATATTGCGCTTTAGCTTTCCTTAAAAGTCCACCCAAAAACACCCCAAGTCACCTTGACCTCCCAGAACACCTCCAGCACCACATTTCACAAAGGAATAGAATAGAGAGGTCCGGGCCATTACATGATGTGTAACACCCCAAGCTTCCACGGTATGCTCCTCTTTGAATAATACAGTAGCGTGTGTTGTACACAACTTCGAGTTCTAACACACAAAAACCAATAAAACTAGCTGTTATCAATAGTAATACCCATATTTTTAAATTACATAAATTTTATCTTTTAAAATGGAATTCATTTTTGGTTTCAGAATATCAAAATTATAATAGGGTGAAATTTTGGAATTTTTATTAAAACTTTCAATTTTTGATGAATATTGAAAAACACTAAGTTATAGTTTATAACCAATTTTTTTTAATTAAATATTTATCTTATTTAAATTTATTTAAGGTCAAAATAGATACATAATACCTATATATGTTCAATTTAATTCATTGGAGTCAATTTATAATAATTTTAGATATATAAATATTTTTTGAACTTTTCACCGTCTATTACCCATCTCCTAGGAGAATTTTCAAATTCACATAAAACATAATTTTACAGCTTCTGTGAATGTAATTTTAAAAATCCGAGAGACAAGGTTAATTTTAAGGTGTAAAATGTTTTTCAATATGATAAAAAAAAAATTTGGTGAAGAGTAAATTTTTACTTTTATTTACCACGGTTAAAAGTAAATAGGGTAATTAAGGGTAAAAATGATATTATTATTACAATAACACATATACTAATTCTATTGGATAAGTATAATTAGACCAAATAAAACCTTAGTAATTAAATATGAACCTCTTTGGTCCACATGGATTATATTAGGAAATTTATTATTTTTTAATCCAAAGAAGATTTAAAAGAGATAAATTCAAAGTTAAATAATTAAAAAAATATTAATATAGGGTTATACATAAGATAAATTAGATTATAAATATTAATTATAAATCTAAAAATATTTCCCATCTAATGATATTATATTTGTAATTTTTAGACATTAAATAATTTAATTTATTTATGACACAATGGTGATGCACTAATTACCTAATTAATGAATTATTAAAATAATTGATATTATAAATATCAAAATAAACGTAATTTTAGAATTTTTTTGAATTAAACTAATTTTATTGGTTAATATAACATATTAAGGTTGGTTATATGAATTTTTTTAAATAATAATGATGTTATGAATTTATAAAAAACAAAATACCAAAGAGTGTCAAAATTGACATAAAAGAGTTTTAAAAACAAATATTATATTATTAAATCATATTCTTTTCCTAAAAATATATGGATCAACCAATGGACTTATATAATGATAGGTTAATCATTAATGAACCACTTGGGGATCTCTTGGATGTATATAGTATGTTTATTAACCATATAATATAAAAATAAAAAGAGACATGGTAAATGTCAATCTATTTAACTAAGAGTTTAATATAAATGATAAGGTTAATATAGTGAATAAAACCTGTCTAAAATCTATTGGTTTAAAGGATAGCAACCCATCACCACATTATCCTCGAAATAATTCACATTGGAGCCAGTATAAACTGAATATGAATTGATTATATAATAATATTTTCTGTTTTTCCTATGGTGCCCCGCAACCCTCTTTTAAATGGGCACTCCCCCTTCTCTAAAATTCATACCTTCAAAGAATTTTGGCTCGGCCAAACCCTACGCTAATATTCTCTAAAATTCCCTGAAATAATCCTGGAGGTCTTAGTTTGATTAGAAAGCCATCCTAAGGATCCCTTTTGATCAAATCAAAAGGAAGAACTGGAAAAAGAGGTAATGTTTTAACCACCCTCTTTAATGTTCCTTTCTTCTTCCACTTCTACTTTATTTGTTATTTCCTTTATAAATTAATAACTCCAGTATATTCTAAATAATTTGATGTTATTATAAATAATTCCCAACTATATTCATTATTCTATCCATCTTATGAATGATAATGTCACCATGCGTATGTACGTACGACGTACCCTCTCCACAAAGTGGTGTAATTTTTTATTCAACACTTTGTTATTTGGATGGATATAATGATAAGTAATATGTATATAACTAATTAAAATAACTTTATAATATCTCTG
Source organism: Viscum album (assembly GCA_963277665.1). Taxonomy (NCBI): domain Eukaryota; kingdom Viridiplantae; phylum Streptophyta; class Magnoliopsida; order Santalales; family Viscaceae; genus Viscum; species Viscum album. Next base: position 1,498,606,034 of record OY728122.1, on the reverse strand, counting down.
TAAAATTAATATACCATCCAATTCCACACCTTTAAAGAAATGATATTGTCGCTCGTGCGTACGTACGGATTACCGTCTCCACGACGCGAGAAGATTCATTTCCACATTCACCATTCATCGACGACTATAAAAATATATATAACTAATATGTTTGTAATATATGAAATAATTAATCTACATATATATATATATATGTACTTACATATATTTTATTTACTTAGTTCTATTCAATACATTATGAAACTGGAAGCAGTGTTTCTGCGTACGTACGGAGTACCGTCTCCATAAATGGTGTTTATCATTTCTTATATATGTATATTATACATATTTATATTCTAAATATATATGATATATAAATCATTTTTTACATTCTGGAAGTATTTAAATCATGATATAAGTGATATAATCAAGAGTAAAAAGTTAAATCACGAACGATAAAGAAAGCGGTTATTACCCGAAATGTTAATTTTACATGGAAATTATTATTAAATGGGTAGTATAAAGTCATAAATGAATAGTGTATGATATCAAAAATATTAATATGGTTCTGGTATAATTTAATAACATACTAAGGTCTTCATATATGAGGTTAAATATACCCTCAACTAATGGAAAGTGCAAGGTAAGGGGTTTTCAACTCACTCCTTATTCACGTGACATTCGTGCAATATGGCCACTATTACGTTTTATATGGTGTATGTACTGCCCATAATTTTATTTTTTGGGTGATACACATTAATTTATGTGTATTTACATATTCACTGTATGATACCTCTTTCATGGGGTGTACGTTTCGTATGTTACCAAATTGGTAAGGGTTAATTTGACAATCTCTTTATTATCCGAGGTTGTTTTTTACGTAAGTATCTAAAGGGACATAGTTATCATCCATGTACATGTTTCAGGAAAGAGATTTCAAAGGGATTATTTTAAGGAACATTTTTTACAAAAACATCATTTCAAATGTTTTAAATATTTATTCTTCTAAATCATTCTCCTTATTTCCCATGTCTTCAAAATGGTTTTTAAGGATTTATTTATAAGCACATGAATGTTTTTAAAATGTTAATTACATTAAAAAGTTTCAAAGTGGTATGAGACAATTTTATTCAAAATTATCTTTAAATTTCTTCATTCTAATTTTTTTGAATTTTAAATTTTTTCATTAAAAAGGGATATTTATCTTAAAGAGTTTTACAAATCATTTTCATTTAGGTCAACATCCTTTGATGGATTTTAAACTTATTTGATGATGATTTCTTATGATACAAATCCTCCATATTGTATTGAAGGTTTTGTGATCTATTTGACTATGGATGTGTTATTTTTATACCATTCATGATTTAGAGATAATTTATTGACATTTTGAATACTAGTTTTAATACGAATGTTTATGTTATGTTTAAACCTTTTCATTTGAGGACTGCATATTAAATATAAGTGACGGGCGGAGCCCGCTATATCTTCTCGATGTATCGGTAGGTCTCATGAAAAAACTAATGTCTTGGCTCAAGGCCTTGAAAAAATCTTATTTGTAGTCTTTGAACAAGGCCTTGACTATGTGGATATGATAGTCTAAAATTATGCATTCCATCATTATGAAATTGGTTAGTGATATTGCATGTGACTATTCGACTAGTAGAATATCCATGTGACTAATAAATAGAATTACATAATTTTTTTCCATATTATGCTAAAGTTCAAGTTTATATGGTTTTTTTTAATTTATACACTGCCTTAAATGTTTATGCTTATTTGTGAAAGTTTCTGTTGTATTGTTATCCTTACTAAGCATCTGAACTCACCCCTTTCTATGTTTTATTTTTCCCAAGATTCCATGAAGTGTATTGTGATTGATATGCAGGGTTAATCAAAGGGAATAATGGTGCCAATAAAGGATTATTTATGTTTTTTATGTTATAAAGTGTACTGTTACATTCATGTAGGTAATCTATTTTCCAAGACTGCTAAACTGATCGGTCCTTCGAGACTTGATTCCTTGTAATCATGACAATGTATTAAAACAATGCACCATCTCTGGGTAACTAGGGTCAGGGAATTAAAGTTGGTATGAGAATAATTTTAGTAATAACCTTGGATGATAGATTTAGATAAACTCTGATTAGAGCAGATAGACCTATGATTAACTTTGAGGATTAGTATAGAAGAAATTCGTAGAATTTTGGAAATGTAGAGATTTTGTAGCTTTTCCGAGAAAATACATCCATGTCTGGATACAAGCAGGTAGAGGCAGCAATGGAATAGAAGTACCTAGGTGTAAAACACAAAAACACCACTTTTTCATAGACTCGAATGAGAACTGGTGCACGAAAATGTGCTTGCTGCACTCTTGGTTACGACACTCCCAGGGTATATGCGTAGGATAATTCTCATTTTCATTACAAATCATAATGAAGGGTTTATGAGTATATAATTCCTCATGGAAAAAATATTTATGATTATGGATTATATCCATAAACCGTTCAATTTACATTAGGTATTTTACAGTTTTGGAATTATTCATTACAATTCATAAACTGACCTAGTCTATGCCATTGTATGGAAATGGCACCCAATTGAAGGAATGTGAACACCAGCAATACGTATGTTCCAAAGAGTAAGAAGGATCATATCTTTCATGATATTAAGCCATCATTTAGAAGGGAAATAATGTCACATGTATTCTCAACATATGATGAAATAGTGTCAGGTGTTAATAAGATATATAAAGGATTCTCTGAGTCCTATGGCTTTGAAGGGAAGAAAGATAAAAAAATTATATAATAGGGAATGATGGAAAAAGGGAAGAGGGAAAAGAAAAATTTTCCCATATTTGATAACTATGGGAAGAAACACCCTGGAACATGCCTGAAGGGAATGGAATTTTGGTAGAAGTGTGGAGAAAAAGGACACCCTGTACGTGATTGCAAGGGTAAGAAAAATGTTTCAAATGTACAATGCTTCATCTGTAAGGAGTTGGGACCCTACGTGTACCAATGTCCAAATCATCAGATTATGCCCCAAATGATGCAATTGGGTAATAATAAAGTTATGATACTACCACAGGTGAGGAGGAATGATTAGAGATCTTATGTTGTTATTAGATAATTATGTCATTTGAGTGTTGTATCAACAATGTACTGGTTGAAATAATTATGGAGTATATAAGGATTTTACTCTAGTACTATTTCATTGAGGACTTGAGAATGTGTTGAACCAATAAAAGAGACTCAATAACAGGTTAAATTTTTGGAAAATATATGGTTGAGAGAAAGATAAACCATAATATGGTTCTGATACCGAGGTAGTGATTTTGGAATAATACATGATTGATTTGGATAATTTTTATTGTATATTCCTTACTACCTTGAAACTGATTAAGGATTTGTATATTCCATCATTGTTCAAGTTTACTAAATTTTTGGATAGAAGGAGTATATCAAGTATTCTATAAGGAATAAAGGATCATGAATGTAATTAATAAGGTTTTTTTTGGTAATTAAGGATGTTGTAGTGTTTTAAAAGAATCAATGATGAAGGTGTTCACATGTTATTAAGTGGAAAAAACGATCATCATTGTGTTTACATTCCTTATAAATTTTGTAATGTGAGTTTGGATAGAATTATTTTGGTTAATTCTAGTTTGAGATTATTTTTTTATTTCCATAAAAGGAAAACCCGGAGGTCAGGCGGCAACCTGTCACGTCCGGAAAGGTTGCGAGACTTGAACCCACAATCAAGGGGCGACAAGGGTGTATCACCTACCATTGGCCCACGTAGTGTCTGGGATTGAATAATGTAGTATTTTTTAAAAATTTCTTGTAGATTAATTATAAATTAATTTTTTTTGAACCCTATACGAATAGGATAAATAGAATATTATTTTTACGTTCTATTATCTTTTTGATTGAAAGATGAGTTTTTTGTAGAAATTATTTAAAGGATGAGACTCTATTCATCAAGAATATATTTTTCTTCTTCACTTATTATATGAAGAAATTAATTCTTATACTTTAGTGAAGGGATCTTAAAACCAAAAATGTGTTATCCTAATACCATATGTTTTGTTGAACAAATGGGTTTTTAAATAATCATAGAATGATGAATTTAAGGCCCTCAATTTTACACTTCTTTGTGATTGATGACCTCAATCACTACCTATAAATATTTGCATTTTCCCTCCAATTATATGTCTCTAATTTTCACCAATTTTCTCTTAATTGAGATCATAATTTGATGGTTACCCTTTCATTTCACTTTTCCTCTTATTAAGACTAAATTATATTAACATAATTTCCGATGTGGGTTTTCACAAAAGTATTTTCTATTATAAACCTTTTATTTTTTAAAAATAATTTCAAATTGTGTGGACGCAATTTATTAAAGTAGGGGATAATATAACACCCCAATATTCCACAATATGCTCCTCTTTGAATAATACAGTTGTCTGTGTTGTACGCAACTTCATGTTCTAAAACACCACATCCAATCAAACTAGCCATTATCAATAGTAATACCCACCTTTTAAAATTAAGTAAATTTTATATTTTAAAATGGACATCATTTTTGGATTAGGAATATTGAAATTATCCTCGGGTGATATTTTTCTATTTTTCTGAAGACATTCAATTTTTGATGAATATTGAAAAACACTGAGTTATAGTTTAATACCAAATTTTTATTTAAATACTTATTTATATTATTTAAATTTATTTTAGGTACAAATATATACATAATACCTATATATGTTCAATGTAATTCATTGTATTCCGTTTATAATAATTTGAGGTATATAAAAATTTTATTTAACTTTTCACCGTCTTTTACACATTTTCTAGGAAAATTTGAAAATTCACATAAAACGTAATTATAACACATCTGTGAGTGGAATTTTGAAAATAAGAGAGACACAGTTAATAAAAAATAGTAAAATGTGGTTCAATCAGATAAAAATAATTTTTAGTGAATAGTTAATTTTTTCTTTTTTTTTACCATGATGAAAAGAAAATAGGATAATTAAGGGTAAAAATGATATTATTATTACCCTAAAAAATTTATAATTTTATTGGATAAGTATAATTCGACCAAAAAACCTTAGGAATAAAATATGAACCTCTTTGATCTACTTTGATTAGATTTGGAAATTAATTATTATTTAATCCGAAGAAGAGTTAAAAGAGATAAATTCAATGTTAAATAAAAAAACATTTTTAATATATTGTTATACATAAGATAAATTCGATTATAAATATTCACTTGAAATATAAAAATATTTCCTACATAATGATATTTTATTTATAATTTTTAGACATTAAATAATTTAATTTATTTAGGACACAATGGTGTTGTAGTAATTGCCTAATTAATGAAATATTAAAACAACTGATATTATAAATATCTAAATAAATATAATTTCAGAATTTTTATGAATTAAAATCATTTTATAGGTTAATATAACATATTAGTGTTGGTTAGATGACTTTTTTTCGAAGTAATAATGCTGTTATAAATTTAGAAAAAACAAAATACCAAATAGTGTCAAAATTGACATAAAAGATTTTTTAAAACAAATATTATATTATTAATTCATATTATATTCTTACAATATATGAATTAGCCAAAGGAATAATATAATGATATCTGTATCATTAATGAACCACTTGGAGTTCTCTTGGAAGTATATAGTAATTTTATTAACCAGATAATATAAAAATACAATGAGACATGGTAAATGTCAAACTATTTAACTAAGAGTTAAATATAAATAATAAGGATAATATAGTGACCCAAACCTGTTAAAGTCTATTGGTTTAAAGGATCTAGACCCATCCACACCTTATCCTTGAAATAAGTCACTTTGTAACCATTATAATCCAAATAAAAATTTATTAAAAAATAATATTTTATGAGTTTTCTAAGGTTCCCCCCACACCTCTAATAAAAGGGAACTCCCCCTTCTCTAAAATTCATACCTTCAAAGCATTTTAGCTCATACAACCCCTACCCAAATATTCTCTCTACTTCCCTCACTTAAACTAAGAGGCCTTAGTTGTAATGTCTCATATTTTCTGTGAATTATTTTTAAATATTATATGGAATTATTTCGAGACCAGGCGCGAAGACGACAGATCATTCCGAGGTCCAGTGAGCCTAGAATGATGGTTTGAACTTTTTTATGTTAAGCGAGTCGGCACTTGTGCGTGGTTGTGGTAGTTTCCAAATGGATTCCCTGATTATAAATCTGAGGGCACCGTTGCTCCAGGGCGACGACTATACCTAAGAACGAGCCTAACCTCGACCGGCGTCGGTCGAGGGAAAAAGTTAATTTTCAGATGTTTTTGGTAAAATGAAAATAAAATAAATTGATAAATGTTTATTTTATTTTTATGGAAACATCTACTGCAGCACAGTGACATGGTATCTCTTTCAGTCATTAATGTCATGTCATAACAACTCTGAAACAGTAACGTAGGCTCATTAATACCACATCGTATTTTCAATGTCAATACATTTCCCTTTTTATTGGGATGATCGAACGTCGATCATTGGCGAGAAAACTCTAGAGAAAACGCTCGGATGTGAATGCCGATGGATTGAAGATGCGAATCGTTGTTCCAACAACGTTGAATGATCTCGACAACACTGCAAGCGTGACACCTTCATCCACGATCGATTCTAGTTGAGGTAGGGGTTTGTTATTTGAATTTCTTTTCCCCGTTTTGGATTTTAAAGAATGAATGTGGGTCAACCACGAACAAGTTGATCCGTAGATTCATTCGTTCTTGTGGGAGGGTTTTATCAGGATGTTCAGTGAAATTGATCCATGTTTTTTTATTATTGATTCTTGCTCCGTTTAAGCCTACTAACGGGAGTGGATCAACACCGTGACGAATGACGGCTGGGGTTCGTTCTTCACCTTGTTAATTTGAATTCTCACCCTTCTTTTCTCATGTGTTCCTGATTTTATTAACGGGGTGACGAAAAATGGATCATTGCGCATCCATTCCATGACGCAACGATCCCAAATCGATGGCTCGACACTGCAACGACCTTGTAGTGGTGTAGTGACGATGTTGGACAACGAATCAGACCGAATCGGAAAAGGGCGTTCTTCAAGCGTTCTTCACACGGGAAGATCAAATCATGTTTTTGGAGTGGATCAAAGGTCCAAAAACATTAGGAACATCTTCGTGATTTCGGGCCAACCAAAACATGGATGTTTCGTCGCGATTGGATGACCGGATCAACGATCGGAGGAGCTCGGGAGGTGTGTAGGCAAAATTTTGTGTTTCAAGAAATTTCTAGAATACACGACGTGTACTTCCGAAGGACACGCCGTGTAGTACTGGAAATGGCTAGGGTTTTGGGGGTCAGAGAGGGATCACACGGCGTGTGAACCTAGTCACACGACGTGTTGGACTTTCCCGGAAGCTCGGTGTGTATTTTAGGATGTACACAGACACAAGATGATCTACACGGCTTTAGAACACGGCGTGTACAGCTTGGCAGATGAAACTACATAGCACTCGGCTTGTTTCTAGGGGGTACACAGACACTATATGGAGTACACGACTGTGTACTCAATCACACGGCCAGGCGTGGCCAGTAATGCGGGTCACCCCGTGTAACGATTAAACGGGTTGGAGTACACGGGTTGATGACCGTGTAAGGGCACATGGCCAGCGTACATGGACCCATCCCCAGTTACTCGGACACGACGTGTACATCGTAATACATGTCGTGTACTCCATTTTTCTACATGACCATCATACGACACAGGCTGCTGTACATGGGCAGTACCTGGGTTCAGACGACACGGCATGTAACTTTTCTACACGCCTTTTACTTTTTGAAATCGGCATGACCCTCTTGTTTACCGTATCTTGTATATCTTTAGTTTGGGTTAGTGAACATTCTTATCATTCCCCTAAAGGTTAGTCATCATTTCCTAACACATGAGTATGACCCCTTCAATAGGAATTTCTGTGATAGAGTCAGGCATCCATCCAAAAGGCCCGGATCGAGATCCTCTATCCATTCCTGAACCTAGGTAGAGTCAGGTATCGATGTGAAAAACTCTACTAGGCATTGATCCTCTAACTAGATGGTGTATCACCTATCTAGTGAATCCAGATTAGTCACAGTATCCACCATGGCCCTGGCAGTGATCCCTATCTGTGTATCATGATCTTTCCCACTCAGTAGTGTGTCTCCCATAATGAGTGCTTCTATCTATCAAAAATATTCTCACTCAAAAGTGTTTCACCCATAATGAGCGTGGCTACCTCTTCGGATGGTTCCCGATGAAAGGTACATATCAGATGGACGTCATCAGAGCTGTAAGGCTCATGGAGTGTGTCTTTTGTAACGAGTGGTTCACAAAATCTTCGAACTGAATCCCTAACGGGGGCATGTGGTTGTGTTACTTGTCTCTAGATAACAGGTCTAGGTTTGGTGTATATCTGGTTTGTTCTATATGTTCTATAGACATATACTGTTCATAGATGACTGTACCTTTTCTTTGTGTACTTTTTTTGTGGTTTTCAGGGTCCTCTACTGAGTATTGTTATACTCACCCCTACACGGGGTTTGCCCACACGTCTGGTGTCTTGTGCAGACGAGCATCCTTTTGACAGAGTCCAGGGAAGACCAGGATAGGACCGAGCTTTCTGAGTTCCCTGTAGGATGAGGCGTTCCTACGGCTACGAGCAACTGTCCTAGTTCCTTTTGTGTTTACAGGTTGGACTTTACAGTTTTCAGACTCTTGTTTTTAGTGGGCTTGTATTCTGTCCCAGTTTACATTCACTACTCTACCTTTCTTCATACTCTATTGGTTGGGTTTAGTTGTATGCATGCATTTTTGTTCCTTCGTGTTTTTTTCACATTTCATCAGTGTAGTCTTGGAGATGTGTGCATGTGTATAAGTACATAGGAAATTCATTCCATGTTAATAATATGCCTACTCGGTGCTAGTCACCAGCCCCTGGACTATTTGAGGCGGGCATGGGGTGTCACGGTGCGGGCCCCACTGGGACGAGTCTTGATAGAGTGGAATCAGAGGTGGTCGGTTCTACCTTAGGGCCAAGAGTCTGTGAGTTTGGTTTGGGGTGATGGTGTTGAGTGTTTTGGGTTCAGCTTTCAGGCCAGAGACACTAGTATGGTGCGACGGACGACGTATCCATACACCAAGAATCTGATGACCTTCTTTTTGACTCGATACACGAAAACACAAATTGCAGGGAAATAAAAGGTACATGCATCATATAGGAATGTTTTGTGTTTTCCGTTTCCTTTGTGTTTTCTATCCTGATATACTCTTTGACCATGGTACATCTTGTTTCCTTACATGATTCCTCGGCGACGCATACCCGCTAGGATTCAACAGCACGATCACGAGGATGACCCCCTCAGTGACAAGGCTTAGATACAGGGACTATTTCCCCAGGCATTGCCACCAGGTGGTGCACCAGTTATGCCACCACCAGTGGAGTAGCTAGTGGTATCTGCAGTACCGACAGGCGAGGAGCGCATGCTTAGAGTGCTCCATGAGTTCCAGAGACATATACCCCTCAGGTTCCTAGGTGAGCTCGACCTTCAGGCCACTATGGACTGGCTTGAGGCGGTGACTAGAGTTTTTCGTCTAGTGAGGACACCAGCAGACCAGATGGTGATCCTAGGAGTGAGCCTTCTTCAGGGTTCGATGGGACGATGGTGGAGTCTTCCCACACATACTCACGATGAGGAGACTCTTTCATGGACGGAGTTTGATAGACTCTTCAGGGAAGAGTTCTCTCTGGTTACGGTGAGAGTTTTACACATCCAGGAGCTTCTTCAGCTCTAGCAGGGCTTCATGACAGTAGCTGACTATACATCAAGGATCACCAACCTCACCAGGAACTCGATGGATATGGTCAGGGATCAGTACATCAATGCTCGGACCTTCGGGTGAGGTCTACGATGAGACATCCAAGATAGTGTCTTACCCTTATTCATATCGACTTATGATGGAGTTCTCGAGTGGGCCTTAGTGATTGAGAGCTTCTTGGCGGAGCAGAGACAGGCGCCTGCAGTCAGCAGTAGGCAGACATGTGTAGAGACCCCGACAGTAGGGAGAAAACATCAGGCACAGGGACCTGGACATAGGAAACGTCATAGGAGGACCTAGGACAGGGGATCGACAGTCTAGGGCACTCAGGATGGATCCATTCATCCTAGGGAGAAGCGATGTTATGCATGCGATGGTAGGGGAATGACACTAGAGATTTCCCAACCCATCGAGCTGCTGAAAGGGATGCGGTTGATGGACCACTGAGGCAGAGGCAAGGAACAGAACAGGAAGACCCGCTAGGCATCGGATGTGACATATGAGTAGGGAGAGCTGCAGGTGGTGGTAGATGCTTCGACTTACTTTCACCACCACCCCCAGGAGGTCCGCACCCGGCTCAGGGAGCTGGGGGACAGGGGTGGGTAGAGATGCATGTGGTCGAGGCATATGACCCAGGTATACTAGGGATGATTCAAGGTATAATCTGTGTCTTCTCTACGTTAGCTACCATGCTTATAGACATAGGTGTTAGTCATTACTTCATAGCGACATTCCTTGCACAAAGAGTCAAGATTCCGATATAAATGTTGACTAGATCCTTAGGTTTGGAGACAACTACAGGAGGAGACAAAACGATCACACACATTTGCAGATAGTGTGATATTACCCTTGGAGGTGAGAGTTTCGGTTGGAACCTATTGGTAGTAGCGTCGAGGCCTTATGATGTCATTCTCGGTATGGATTGGTTATCATTGGTCCATGCCCAGATTGACTGTTTTAGGAAAAGAGTGCGGTGTGTCCACCGTGATGGAAGGAGGGTTTCCTTTGTCAGAGAGAAGGAAACCCAGGCATCAAAGAATGGACTTATACACAGGTTGGTGAAGCCAATCGCTCATGAGTTGGCTAGCCTGTCCCTCGGAGCAGTCTATTTTGTGAGCTCCCAGTTCCCAGTAGTAGTGGAGGAGTATGTGGACATCTTTCCCGAATGTGTTCCAGGATGACCTCCCTGTCGAGAGATCAACTTCTGCATCGACTTATACCCCAGGACGACACTGATTTCTTCATCAGCATATCATATGGCTCCCGAAGAGCTTCGCAAGCTGAGGGTGCAGTTGGAGGATTTGCAGAGCAAGTGTTTAATGGGATCCAGTGTCTCACCCTGGGCGGCCCCGATCTTATTTTCCAAGAATGAAGATGTGATTTTGAGGTTGTGCGTGAATTACCGGTTCCTGAACCATGTGACGGTGAATAAAAAGTATCCACTACCAAGAATAAATGACCTCTTCAATAAGCTAAGAGGGTCATAGTGGTTCTCGAAGGTTGACCTTCGATCAGACTATCACCAGCTATGTGTGCGGGACGGGGATATACCGAAGATGGATTTCAGATGCCACTACGGTCACTATGAGTACTGGGTGATGCCTTTTGGCATGAAGAAAGCCCACGCGGTGTTCATGGGACTGATTAAACGGATCTTGAAGCTATACATGGACCAGTTCGTAGTGGTCTTCATCGATGACATCATTGTGTACTCGCATTCAGTGGAGGAGCACACAATACACCTACGGATGGTTCTGGATGTACTCCGAGAGAACCATAATTTTGGGATGCTCTCGAAGTGCATGTTCTAGATTCAAGATTTCCAACTTTGGGGACATTTCATCTTCGAAGATTGAGTAGCTGTGGACTCGGACAAGGTGGAGGTTGTGTTATCCTGAAAGCCACCTCAGAACGTGATGGACGTGTGGAGCTTCTTTGGGTTGGTAGGATATTACCGGAGATTCATTCCTGATTTCTCGTGGATATCAGCACCAATGATGGCCTTGACCATGAAAGATCTACCCTTCATATGGAGGGAGAAGTTCCAGCAAGCTTTTTAGTAACTGATACATAGTTTGACGAGCACCCCGGTCTTGAGATTGCCGGAGGAGGGTGTCGAGTACATCGTTCTCTACGACGCATCAGGGACTGGGCTTGGCTATGTCCTGATGAAGTGGCAGGCATTTATTTCTTATGGTTCACGCCAGATTAGGCCACATGAGTAGAACTATGCAACCCATGATCTTGAGTTGGAAGCGGTAGTCTTCGCATTGAAGATGCGGTGACACTACCTGATGGGCAAGCGGTTTATCGTCTACTCCGACCACAAGATCCCCAGATACATCTTTCCACAGAATGATATGAATATGCGGTTGAGGCGATGGATAGAGTTCCTCTAGGACTATGATTTTGAGATCATATACACTCCTGGGAAGGGGAACAAGGTGGCGGATTATCTTAGCAGAATTTCGAGCTCACAGCTGTTGAGTGAGGCGACACAGCAGTTAGTCACGTTGCAGTTATCCTTTGTGGATGGAGAGGATATAGCTTACCTGTAGTTGATTGCTATCACCCATCCACTCTTACAGTGAGTTAGGGAGGCATATCTTGGGGATGTCGACTATGTGGATTTACATGCTCAGCTATCCACATGACATGATCCTGAAGGATATTCACAAGGTGGGGAGCACATACTTATTTTAGAGGATGCATTGTTGTACCAGTGGCATTTCAGGAGGAGGTCCTGAGGGAGTTTTATACATCCCATTTTTCAATACATCCTTGGGTGGAAAAGATGTACCAGGATCTCCGATGACAGTTCTTGTGGTCAGGCATAAAGAAAGTAGTAGTAGAGTTCATTTCTCGATACCACACACGCCAGTAGGTGAAGGCTGAGCACCCGGTACTAGCGGAATTAGCTCTCTCCTAGAAGTTTCATAGTGGAAGTGGGATGTAATATCGATGGAAATCATGATAGGATTACCACGGATGTCCAAGGGGCAGGAGTCCAATTGGGTGAACGTTGATCGACTCACCCAGTCATCCCACTTCCATGATATCAGGGAGAAGAGTTTTGTAGAGAGTTTCAGACTCCTCTACATGTAGGATATAGTTCGGCTTCATGGCATACCCTCTACTATAGTCTCATATAGAGATGCCTGGTTCACATCCCGGTTGTGGAAGGTATTGCAGGAGGCTTTTGGGACTCAGCTACGCCTGAGCACAACATTTCATCCCCAGACTGATAGTCAGACGGAGAGGACCATTCAGGTTCTGGAGGATATGTTGCAAGCTTGTATCATGGACTTTGGTTGATGTTGGGAGGAACACTTAAAACTGGTGGAGTTTGCGTACAACAACAACTACCACTCCACCATTGGTAGGGCACTGTTCGAGGCCTTTTACGGGAGACCCTTCCGGTCACCGCTTGGCTGGACCGACCCCAGAGATTCTGCACTCATGGGTCCAGAGTTGGTGCGAGCTACCACAGAGAAGGTGAAGATCATCTGAGAGTAGATTGAGACTGTAGAGAGCCGGAAGAAGTTTTATGATGATAGAAAACAGAGGCCTCTGGAGTTCGAAGAGGGAGACTATGTATTTCTTTAGGTCTCACCTCTATGAGGGTTTCATAGATTTGGCTAATGCGGTAAGCTATCTCTGAGGTTCATCAAACCCTTCCAGATACTGAGTACAGAGGTATAGGTGGTGTACCGCCTAGATCTATTTCCATAGTTGCATCAGGTACATGATGTCTTCCACATGTTGCTGCTGAGGAGGTACGTGCACGACCCGTCGCACGTCATCGACTGGGGCAAGCTGGACATCAAGGATGGAGTGACCTTTACTGAGTACCCGGTGGAGATCGATGATCATGAGGAGAGGATCCTTCGTGCGTGATTTATTCCCTTGGTGTGCGTTCGTTGACAACACAGGAATCATCTGGAGAGCACGTGGGGGAGGGAGGCTCAGATCCATGCTCAGTACCCACATCTTTTTGCGTAGCCTTTGTTTTGGATTTTCAGGGACATAAAGCCCAAATGTGGGATGAAGTTAATGACTCGGATTTTCCATGTATAATTTTTAAATATTATATGGAATTAGTTTGAGACCGGGCGTTAAGACGACACATCATTCCGAGGTCCAGTGAGCCCGGAAGGATGGTTTGAACTTTTTTAAGTTAAGTGAGTCGGCACTTGTGCGCAGTTGTGGCAGTTTCCAAACGGATGCCCGGATTAAAAATCTGAGGGCACCATTGCATCCAAGGTGATGAATTTACCTATTAACAAGCCTAACCTCGACCGATGCAGGTCAAGGGAAAAATTTAAATTTTGGACCTTTTTAGTAAAATGAAAATAAAATAAATTGCTAAATGTTTATTTTATTTTTATGGAAACATCCGTTGCAGCGCATCAACAGGGTTGATGTTTCAGTCATTAATGTCATGTCATAAGGACTCAGAAATATAAACACATTCTCATTAATATAGCATCATATTTTGAATGAAAATACGTTTCCATTTTTAATTGGATGATATAACGTCGATCGTTGGCAAGAAAACTCTGGATAAAACTCTCGGCGGCGAACAATGACGGATCGAAGCCGCGAATCATTGTGCCAACGATGTTGTAGGATCTCGACGACAGCGCCATCACGACACCCTCATCGGAGATCAATCCCAGTTTATTTATGGGATTTTTATTTTTATTTCATTTCCCTGTATTTTATTTTTAATGACTGGTGCGGATCGACAACGAACAAGTTGATCCGCGGATTCGTTCGTTCTTGTGGGAGGGTTTTATCAGGAAGATTCTGGGAATTGATCAATGTTTTTTTTTGTTATTCATGATTCTTTCTCCATTTAATCCTACTAATGGGAGAGGATCAACGCTGTGAAGAATGACGGTGGGGGCTCATTCCTCACCCTGTTTATTGGATATCTCCCCCATCTTTTCTCACACGTTCCTCGTGTTCTTTGCGGGGCAACAAAAAACGGATCGTTGTTCATCTGTTCCATGACGCAACGATCCCAAATCAAAGCTTCGGCACCACAACAACCTTGCAGAGGTGAAGCGACGATGGAGGACGAAAAATCGAATCAAATCAGAAAATGGACTTCTTCGAGCGTTCTTCACGCGGGAAGATCAAATCATGTTTTCAGAGCAGATCGGAAGTCCGAAAACATAGAGAACAGATTTGTGGTGTTGGGGAGACCAAAACCTAAAATTTTCACGGTGATTGGATAGCCAAATCAATGATTAGAGCAGCTTGGGAGGCACGCCAGTGGAAGTCCATGTTTTTGGAAATTTCCAGAATACACGGCGTATACTTCTGAACAACACAACCTATAGTACTGACGGCGGCTAGGGTTTCGGGGGTCAGAGAGGTATCACATGGCATATGACCCTATTCACATGGCATGTTGTACTTTCCCTGATGCTCGGCGTGTATTTTGGGAAGTACACAGACACATTATGATCTACACGGCATCAAAACACGGCGTGTACAGATTGGAAGAGGCGGCTACGTGGGACTCAGCGTGTATCTAGGGGGTACACAGACACAGGATGGAGTGCATGATCGTGTACTCCATCACACAGCCAAGCGAGGCCGGTAACGTGGGTCACCCCATGTACCGATTACATGGGTTGGAGTACACAGGTTCATGACCATGTACGGGCACATGGCCAGCGTACACTAAGCCAACCCCAGTTACTCGGACACGGAGAGTACATCGTACTACAGGTCGTGTACTCTGTTTTTCTACATGACCAGCCTACGACAAGGGCCGTTGTACATGGGCAGTACCCAGGGTCAGACGACATGGAATGTAACTTTTCAACACGCTGTCTACTTTTTTGGAAAATGGCATGGTCCTCTTGTTCACTGTATCTTGGACATCTTTCGTTTGGGTTAGTGCCCCTTCTCCTCATTCCCCTGAAGGTCGGGCATCATTTCCTCACACATGAGTATGATACCTTCAACATGAATTTATTTGATTGAGTCATGCATCCATCCGAGAGTCCCGAATTGAGATCCTCTATCCATTCCTGGCCCTAGGTAGAGTCTGATATCAACATGACCAACTCAACCGGGACGTGATCCTCTACCAAGCTGGGGTATCACCTAGCTGGTACATCCGTATGAGTTGAGAAATCCTCCATGGACCTGTAAGTGATCCTCATATGTGTATCGTGATCTTTCCCACTCATGATTGTGTCTCCCACAATGAGTGTGGCTACCACTCGTGATGGTTCCCGATGAACAACACATCTCGTACGGACATCATCAGAGCTACAAGGCTCGTTGAGTGTGTCTCCTGTAACGAGTGATTCACAAAATCATCGAACTGAATCCCTAACGGGGGTATGCGGTTGTGTGACTTGTCTCTAGACCATGGGTCTAGGTTTGGAGTATATCTAGTTTTTTCTATATGTTCTGTAGACATATATTATGCATAGCTGAATGTACCTTTACACTGTGTACTGATTTGTGGTTTTTGGGGTCCTCTACTGAGTAATTTTATACTCACCCTGCATGTGCTTTGCCCGCACGATTGGTGTCTTGTGTAGATAGGAAGCCTTTTGACAGAGTCCAGGGTTGACTAGGATAGGACCGAGCTTTCTGAGTTCCCTATATACTGAGGCGTTCCTACGGCTACGAGCAGCCGTCCCAGTACCTTTTGTATTTACATGTTGGAATTTGCAGTTTTCAGACTCTTGTTTTTGGTGGGCTTGTATTATTTCCTAGTTTAATTTTAGTACTCTACCTTTCATCGTACTTTGTTGGTTGGGTTTAGTTGTATGCATGCATTTTTTTTTCTTAGTGTTTTTTTAAATTTCAGCATTGTGGACTTGGAGATGAGTGTGTGTGTACAGGTACATCGACAATGCCTCCCATGTTAGTAATATGCCTACTCGGTGCTAGTCACCATCCCTTGGCCTATTGGAGGCGGACATGGGGAGTCACGGAATAGGCCCCAATAGTATGGGTCATGACATTAGTTTGATCAAAAGGAAAACCTAAGGATCCCTTTTGATCAAATCAAATGGGAGAACTCGAAGAAGAGTTAATGTTTTCACCACCCTCTTTCAAGTTCCTCACTTCTTCCACTTCTTATTTATTTGTTATTTCCATTATAAAATAATAAACCAAGTATATTTTACATATGTTTATGTTATTATAAATATTTTACAAATATATTCATTATTCTATCGATGTTATTAATGATAATGTCACCATGCATGCATATGTACGGCTTACCGTCTTCACGCCGTGGTGTCATTTGTTATTCAACACTATGTTATTTGGATGGATAAAATGACGAGTAATATGTATATAAATAATAAAAATTACATGACAATGTCTCTGTAAAATTAATATAACATCCAATTCCACACCTTTAAGTAAATGATATTGTCACTCATGCGTATGTATGGATTACTGTCTCCACGACGCGATGAGATTTACTTCCACATTCACCATTCATCGCCGATTATAAAAATATATACTACTAATTTGTTTCTAATATATGAAATAATAATTCTACAATATATATATATATATACTTACATATATTTTTCTTCACTTAGTTCTGTTCAATATGTTATGAAAATGGAAACAATGTTTATGCGTACGTACAGACTACCGTCTCCATAAACGGCGCTTTCCATTTCATATATATTTTTATTATATATATTTATTTTCTAAATATTTATGATATATAAATCATGTTTTATATTCTGGAAGTATTTAAATCATGATCTAAGTGATACAATCAAGAGAAACAAGTTAAAACACGTACGATAAAGAAATCCATTATTACCCGAAATGTTAATTTAACATGGAAATTATTATTAAATGGGTAGTATAAAGTCATAAATGAATAATGTATGAAATAATAAATATTAATTTGGTTCTGGTATAATTTAATAAAATACTATGGTCTTCATACAGGTGGTTAAAAGTACCCTCGACTAATGAAAAGTGCATGTTAAGGGGTTTTCATCTCACTCCTTATTCCTGTGAGATTCGTGCCATATTACCACTATTACATTTTGTGTGGTGTATGTACTGACCATAATTTTATTCTTTGTGTAATACACTTTAATTTATGTGTATTTACATAATCATTGTATGATACCTCTTTCATGGTGTGTATGTTTTGTATGTTACCAAATTAGTAAGGGTTAATTTCATAATCTCTTTATTATCTAAGGTTTTATTTTACGTAAGTATCTAATGGGACATATTTATTATCCATGTCCATGTTTCATGAAATATTTTTCAAATGAATTCTTTTAATGAACTTTTTTTACCAAAACATCATTTCAAATGTTTTAAATATTTATTCTTTTAAATATTTCTCATTAATGTCCAGGTGTTCAATATGGTTTTACGGATTTATTTATATGGACATGAATGTTTGTAAAATGTTAATTCCATTTAAATGTTTCAATGTGGAATGGGACACTTTGATAAAAAATGTATTTAAATGTCTTCCTTTCTAAATTGTGATACTCTTAAATGTTTACATTGAAAAGGGTTATTTCACTCAAAGAGTTTAACAAATCATCATCAACTATGTGAACATCCATTGATAGATTTTAAACTTGTTTGAAGATGATTTATTATAATACTAATCATCCATATTGTATTGAAGGTTTTGTGATATATTTTACTATGGATGTGTTATTTTTATACCATTCATGGTTTAGGGATAAAGTATTGACATTTTTTTTTCTAGTTTTAATACGAATTTTTATGTTATGTTTAAACCTTTTCATATGAGGAATACATTGGACATAGTAAGTGATGGATGGAGCCCATTATATCTCCTTGAAGAATCGGTAGGTCAAATGAGACAAACTAGTGTCTTGGAACAAGGCCTTGACAAAATATTATTTGTAGTCTTGGCACCAGGCCTTCACTATGTGGTTATGATAGTCTGGCATTATGCATTCCATGATTATGAAAGTGGTTAGTGATATTGCATGTGATTATTTGACTAGTAGAATATACACGTGAATAAGTAAATGGAATTACTTCATTTTATTTTTTCCATATTATGCTGAAGTTCATGTTTAAATGTATTTTGTTTTATTTATACATTTCCTTAAAGGTTAATGTATATTTATGAATGTTTCTGTTGTATTGTTATCCTTACTGAGCCTCTAAGCTCACCCCTTTCTGTGTTTTATTTTTTCCAGGATTCCAAGAAGTGTATTGTGATTGATATGCAGGGTTATGCCAAGGGAACAATGGTATTCCTAAAGGATTATTTATGTTGTTTTTTATGTTATAAAGTGTAATGTAACATTCATGTATGTAATCTATTTTCTAAGACTTCTAAACCGATCGGTCCTTTGGGACATGATTCGTTGTAATCATGCCAATGTGTTAAAATAATGCACCAACTCTGGGTAACTGGGGTCAGGGCATTACATGATGAATCTAGATAATGGATGAAAATATACCAAATTTAGGATGTTTATAATGATCCTGACATTCCTTCATTACTATGGCAGTCACTCCCCCTTTATGGTGTGCATTCGGTCCTTGAACAGATTCTGGATCTATAGGATAAAAAATTATAGAAAACTAATCAATACACATCCAATCTATATAGACCATAA
Source organism: Viscum album (assembly GCA_963277665.1). Lineage (NCBI taxonomy): Eukaryota > Viridiplantae > Streptophyta > Magnoliopsida > Santalales > Viscaceae > Viscum > Viscum album. The sequence continues at coordinate 1,498,586,537 of OY728122.1, read as the reverse complement.
GTGGTCCGTATTGGAATTCCTCAAAATATCACCCTTTTAAATTGATTCTATGGTTGGTTTAAATTAATCCATGGTTGTTTGGTTGAAACCCATGCATCCTAAAAAGAAGAAATATCAAAAATGTGTCAATAACATTTACCCCAGTAAAATATTTTAATTCATATTGTTTCATTTGTTTAATTTGAATGAGATATAGAAGAAAATATCATGCCTGTTGTGTCCAAATGATACCAGATGATGGGCCCTCAAGACTAGTATTAGGTATCTGAACTATGATGTTTTGTACATTCTCTGGATGTACCTAGCATTCTTTGTATCAGCATCCTACTAGAAGGATATATCTTGTGTTTGGAATAATTTTTTCGTCAATTCTATTATATTTTTAGCTCAATGTTATGGAGAAATAAAAATCTTAAAACCAATACTTGTAAAATAAATTAATATGGGATGGGTTTAACATTATCTCTATATGGAATGGTTTACCTACTCACTAAGTATATCACTTTCATAATATAAATTTATGGGTCATTGTTCATAGAATAATCAGGATGAGACAAAAATTCCCTTAATCTAGATGATGTATCAAGGAATTGTCCTAGAATTTTCATTGATTACACAATTCAAAGAAGATTCAATCTAGAGAACCTAAACATAATTTCGTGCCACACCCATGACAGACCAAAAATGTAAGGGTTAGGCATAGAATACTATTATTACCCCCAAACCAATTATTAGTTCCCATTATATAACATAAGAAGTCCATTAAGTTTCCTCCTATCGATGGGTAGTATCAATAATACGTCCCTCATCCAAAAGTTAAAATAGATATAGGTCCCCCATGACATGATGAATGAATGAAAATATATATTTATTTTTAATTGAACATGATGTTGGTTATTTCCTTAATATCTATGTAAAATTAACCCTCAGATATTTCTGATACTAGAAAACCCAAGGAGGTCATCATCATTAAGAACATTTATTATTTCCCATTTCACGGATGACTGCTTCACATAATGGATTACAACATCATGATAAATAGTTTCAACTAGAGAATAGTATATCCTAGAAAATTGATATTGGGAAATTTATGAGTACTAATTTAATATTTAATAGTCACTGAAAATGAATAAGTGGATGAATGGATGGATATTTCATTTATTCTATGATTTTTTTTATATTTATATCACTAAAAATATAGTTGACTGTGTTCATGGAACCATGAAGGTACAAAATCTCAAACTAGTTACAATAAAAACACATTGGGAAGAATAGTTTAATATTCCAACCATAAACAAACATAATCATAAGAGATTTTAAAATATAAAATAGAAACAATCATGCTAAACCCCTATAAAAATTCAAACCATTGTATGTTTCTTTCAATGAAAATGTTCATGATCAAGGCTCAATTATATGATATTAAATTAAATAATTAGTTCATCATTAACCACCATGAAAAAATTTATATTTCCATTGTAGGAATACGTTGGAATCATTATCATGTCATGTTAAATTAAATGATTCAATATTGATTAAAATACACCATAGATGGAATGTTCGGCATTCCACATGGATAATGTTCCCTCTTAGAGTCATGGGATGCTTTATATACTAGTGAATGTTTCAAAATGTGTGAATTAAAACAACTTATTGTGGATGATGATAGTAATTTTTATACTCAAAATTCCTTTGGGATCACCCCTGTGAATCCATTGAGTATGCACGATGACATATATGTTATTTTTGTAAACCTGATCAAGGCAATAGACTCAACCCGTATATATTTTTCTAATAAAAAATTTCACTACAAGAACATTATGTGAGAAAAGTAATTTCATATCAATTGAATTATTTATCTGGTAGTCACAGTAACTCATCTTCATCATCTGATAACTTCCTGATTCCCTTTTAAAAATTGAATATTATGCCAAGATATTCCTTGAAACTCAATATGTCCACATTTATACTTCCCTATGTGGAATCATTAATAAAGGAATACATACTAAAAATATATCTATAGTGACACTATATGTTCAAAATGTTTCTAATCCCTCTTATGGTATCCCTAAATAAAAAGGAATGTGATGAAGTCATATTATTCCCCATGCCTATATAATCCAAAATAGTATTTGAGACAAATGAAGATGATGATGATCATAGGGACACACCTCCAGAATTTTGGGAAGGTATATCTACAACATTCAATGAGATCATAATGGAGAACCTGTGAAAAAAAAATATGCACGATTACCTAAAATGATAAGTACCACCATGCCTCTCACTGAATAATAATTATATATCTCAATTCTGAAAAAACACTAATACATGTTCTCCATGAATTATATAGAGATTCCAGAGCTAATCCTCTATATGGAAACACATAACCAAGGATTACATGATGAGCGTGGAGGTTTCAATAAGTCCACCAGAATAATGAAAAACTATTAGGTTTCTAATTTATATTTTGAATCGTAAAAAATTGATCAATAATAGATTTTTTATATGTGTAGTGCCCAATGTGGAATTCCAAGATAATCCCCATTACGAATATGATGGGGAAGATCATTTCATCATTGATTTTAGATATCATTATTTAAATGCCTTGGATAAAAATTTCATGGCATAGATCAGTAAAAAAATTCGATGAAAGAAATGGATTCTATGACCATTCATTCATCGATAGTATAAATGAAATAATATAACAAAATTACTCCTAAAGATGTGGATTGAACCACATTATGAGCACCCCAAGGGTTAATTTTGTATCAGGATATTCCATTTGGATAAAATTTCGATGTCACTAAATACCAAAAAAACATGAATTAAAACATTATGAAATTATTTATATAAATCATAGAATTCTATGTAAAATACATGGTGGATAAATCATAGCAACATTGTGATCACTTCATCACAATTTAGAAATACACTATATATTTTAGTAAAATTATATAAATATGAACCCTATAAAATTTTATTTCATGGGAATGAGTGGTATATTTTTTTAATATTAAGGCCTAGAAATTTGGAATTATTGTTGATCGATAAAATAGTAATGCATTACAAGCAATGAATCCTCATTTAAATCAATTTTAATTGATTGGGTTCAAGGAGAGCCTTGCTATTTTCAAGAACAATAGATAAAATCTATGGGAAAATCCGTAAAATTCAATAAATTAATGAAACTAGATTATCCTACCAGTGGGATGAGGATTGCATTGTATAATTCAAAAATATCAATAATTCTGATATCACCACTAGTATTGATCCATCTAGAAGAATTGAATCCACTTAGATTGTACATGGATATAGTGGAAAGATCTCTTTATTCTCTCTATGTATAGAAAACATAAATGGAAAATTTGAACACTCTATAAAACCATTGACGATATTCATTAAATTTAGATATATGATATGCTGACATCAAGATGAACAAACAAGTGCTCATCTTCATAGTTAAGAAGTCGATGTATTACATATTGAATCACAAAGTCAATTAGGTCACTAACATCAATATGAACAAAATTATTCTCATCTGCACTGTATTAACATGTTTTTCGGCTCAATGGTATTTGATCCTCCAATTGTGTGACATTCATTTTCACTGTTAGAGTTTAGTTAATGGGATGCACATGGATTATTAAATTTATTCACATCTCGCCACATAAATCGTGCTAGTGGAAAATAAAAAACAAGATAAAAAATTTTACAAACCCATGATACTCTCTAAACATGGGAGATATGTTATTATTCAAAATACTAATATAATATATACAATATAATGGATAATCCGTAGATCAAAAACTATGGTTTAGGGATTTTATTTGTTTCCCTTGAAATATGTTTTTTTTACCAAAATAATTTTCACAGTTTGAAGACATCACTAATAATGAGGAAGAATATGATGAATCTATCATTGGTTTGGGGGAAGCCCTATAGTTGATGATATCATAAAAAAATAAATATTGGGATTCATAGATATTGATCAGTAATATCAATAATGAAATTTACATAAAGAAGGTAGATCTATCCCCCCCTCATCTGTCAAATAAGAGGACTGATGGAATATCTCCCCTCAACCTAACATTTTATCATACTTCATGATCACATAATGATCATGACAGTAAACTAGATAATGAACCAATAGTATTTGATGACCCTGGTCATGATAAAGTGGCCATCCAAATCCCACACTAATGGGTTTTCACACAATTCATTGTATGTGAAATTGAGGATATTAATTAAATCAGCGTTTCTCTAAGAATGTAGAGTCAGAATCCTCCTCATGTCGGATCAATACAATAATAAATTACATACATAATAGAAAATACCCTTCAGATCACCCATAATGGGGACAAAAAAGATTTCTTCTAGAAAAATTCACCCATGAGGATAGGAATATATAGTATAAATCCCACAATATTGGAGGATACAATAGATTCCTCTTTAAATGTAGTGAAGAAGGATATAATCTCATCATGTTAGAGGAATTAAATTAAGGCTCATGCAATGCTAAATTATCAGAACCTGACTACCCCACAAAATTAAAAGTCTTTGTCAATATTAATAAATGATGATGTAAGAAAATATTGAATTCAATGGGATGTTCGACACAAGATATATTCAATTAATATTCATCCATCATCCCTAGGCATTGTAACACATCACTATGTATTATTGATCATTCACCTTAAGTAGAAATCCTATATTGTACATCCTATAGAGACCTAAACTTGGTCATATTGGGTTATATTGTCAGAAAATCTATATTATGCATGATTATTCTTACTTAATACCAGATAATACTTAGGAAATCAATTTCCCTATGTATACTATATATCCAGGTAAATGACCCTCTTTAAAAACTGAAAGAATCTAATCATCATGGGAAAATAAAAAATAATCCACCTATATATATCAAATTTTTGTAGGGAGTATTATTAAGGAAAATATAGCATGGTATTTTAATTATAGGAAAATATATAGTGATGCCTATGTCATAATCTATAGACACCGACATAAATTTGAGAATATAAAAATAATATCACATCTTAACTATGTTTGTTGACCTTAGGGGTGAAATTTCCATTTCATGAAGTATCTATATTAAGGGTGAGATTAATTATCCATTCTATTATTTGGGACAAATCCATGATGGGGAGGAAAACAAAATATTGTGCCTTACGTAAACAAAATATTCCTTTCCCGAATGTGATTAAATCCTAGTGTGTATCTATATCAAATAGAAGATTGTGAGTTGATTTGTTACTTTACCAAAAGCATAAAAAACCCCATGGAATCTAGGACATTTAAATTTCATATAACACAAATATCTAGGAAACCCTATTGAAATTATTCTATTTATGGTTGGTGAGTCATAATAACTCTCTTTTCCTATGTATGTAAAAGATTTTCAAATGTATTGTTTGTGTATAAATCATATCTATTGAATAATGGATCAGAATATGTGGATACCCAATGATAATTATATGTGATGATTTGAATTCAACCCACATTTTAATTTTCTAGTTGAATTATAATTGTATATAGAAATACATTACATAATTTCACATTTGATCCCTACATCGATACTATATGACATTAAACATCTATGAAGATGTCTGGGTGTCATGATAATAAAAAATACATGAACCATGACCTCATCAAACAATGTTTAAATTAATGTTAGGGGACTCCATATCATTAAAAATTAAATAATGGAGACCATATCTATTGTTTGTGCATATCAAAATAGTGTAAGAGATTGACCTTGGTCAACCAATGAATGGGTTGCCTCCATCATCAATATTTGAAAATGAATAAAAAAATATTTTTTTTATTTTGAGTTTCTTCGGACTCCATAAAACATTCATGGACCATAGACTGAAATGTATTTCTCTTTGGTTATCCATTTGTGTAATACCTATGGTCTTATGGATAAGAGCCCACGCCCATTCAATTTGATGTTCCTTTTCCTTATAGGAAATAAACTCTAATACATGTAATCCCTGACATCCCCATAGTGGATGTTATCACATTATGGTTATTTAAAATCATCCTCTCTAGGATTCACTAACACCATTATTCATTAATTGAGACCCTGAATTCTGGATTAGAATACTTCTCATATCCATCTCTAGGGGGTTTTTGTGATCTATTGACCAATGGAATCATAATTATGCTATTTTGTAACATCTCTATGTGTATATGTATTTCTAAATTGAAATCATAAACTATATGCACATTAGTAAAACATATATGACTGAAAATGTAATACAATGATAGTCCAAGTCACTATAAATTAAACTTGTAGGGAATGAGGAAGAGAACATGTCATAGTGGAACCTCTCAATGGTCATTCTATAAAAAATCCATGTCTCTCCTTCTTATACTCATCAACTATATAGTTTAAAAATATTATTAAAAAATAATAAAAGGGTCAAATATTCAAGGGGCCATCTTATGACCCTATTAAATTCCATGAAATACATGTTACAACCCCTACTATAGTTTAAAGTTAGAGTCAAGGTTTATCAAATTTTATTTCTATGCCATCATATCTAGTATAGTGGGATATAACATTTAAATTTATGTAAACAAATTGATGTGTTTTATTATCCATAACCCACATTCACATATTTTAAATAGTATGTGACACCCACCAATTCCTTGATTTTATACACTTATCCTATAACCCCATATCCATTTTATAATTACTATTTTACATAGATATAGTTTTTTTGAAATATGTCCCTAGTTCACTACCTGGATATCACTAAGAATAACTAGTAAATAATGCATTTCCTAGAAAAATGAACCATGCTGATGCTTTAGTCATAGATTAATGGTTAATATTAAACAGAAAAACTATTTTACTATTTATTGGTGATAATACATTCCATCATTATTATTGATTTAATAATGTCCATATATACCCATTTTTAGATGACTCCGATATTCATAATGAATGATTTAGAGTTCCCATAAAATGACTAGTCAATTTGATTCAAAATCATCTACATTACATCACCATGTATTTCACCCATATATAAACCAAGAATGGGGTACTCCATTTTAGATCATATTAGTGGCCCTTATTGTATAATTGGAAACTACATGATGTTTGAATTGAGCTTCCCCATAATAAGGAAAAAACAACTAGGGACATGGATTCCATCATGGACAACTCTTTCCACAATATCCCAATTAATTTTACAAAATATTGAATCATTAAAGTTCACTAATGACCCTTAAAAAGAGTCGGAAACCTCTAATATAACTTCCATTTATTTTCATATGGGATCATGAATATTGTGCTCTTTCATAATAACTATTTGTGTATCCTATTTGTAGGAAAGCACCCACAATCCTTTAGAGACCTATAAACATCACGATAGAACACAATATTATAGAATACAATGTGATCTTCCCTAATTTGTATTCCCCATCTCACCACCTCCAATTCAAACATATGGTTTATTACCCACCTATTCCATAGTAAAACTATCCTTGTGTAATATATTTCCCAAATATTTAATCATTTACTAATAAACTAGTTAGGATATAGGGTGTCACAACCAATCATGGAAATTCATCCTTCGTAATTTATTTAAGAGTAAAATGTTTCAGAACACATTATGATCATTGAATTTTACAAAATATAAATTAATTACTCTTGGTACCATAACCCTTTATGGATACACATTATTAGAATCCAATCATGGATGTAATATTCTATATCTCTTCCTGAATAACAATCCCTCTCAACAAACAAAGTTATATACTTGATATAAGATCATAATGAAAAATCACATGGTCTAAGAAACAGTGCCCTAGTCTAAAGATGAAAATGGTCCAATATAAGAAGGCCTAAACACAATCAATAGTTTTTCAATGAGATAATACCCTAAACAACTCCAACGAATTAACATATTTAGAATACCAAAAAATACAATAAAATAATTTCCATCCTAGAAGAACCTAAAATTCTCTAATTGAAGTTCCATGTTATGAGAACCCTAAATATAGTAGTAGATGGTCCATGAATTATGTCCCCAAACTATGAAAATATATGTTCTAACCAATATTACACTAAACTAATTAAAATAATGACTGATATAGATGACCTTAAAAAACATCAACAAAAATGAAAATGTATGAGGCCCCAAAATAATGATTCTGAAATTATATACTAGAAGACAATACATAAGATCAATAGATAAACCAATATTGAAGACCATAAACTTAAACAAATGAATTTTTCAGAATCGTGACTCTATACTACAACAATATACGTTCAAATATGGAATAACCATAAGTACAAAAATTCTCGTTTTGTGATAGATTACACCAAAATACATTAAACATAAGGCCCTAGATAAAGGACCATAATATATGTGAAATTTAATTTCCTATATAGATGAACTGAAAATAAAATATCACAAGGTTTAAGATGTGTTTACTGATTATTATAGGTCATAATCAATCCCATCTAGACGGTCATAAACATATAATTGAAGGAGAAAAAAAATACTATCTTGGTTGAAATCCAGTATGGAACAACCTATGAGAATGTTTAGATACTTATCTATAGAAATTTAATCAATCTGTTCTAGAATTTACTATTGATAATTGAACAAGAAGTGGCCCAAAAAATTTGATAAAATGGAGGCCTATGAAAAATTCCACATCATTCCTGCTATGAAGCCCACTTATGGAACATATGAATATGAAATGAAAATATAAAACAATATATACAAAATTTATAAGCACCAATATAATTACCTATAAATAAATTATATAAATCCTTTGATAGTATCCATTAAAAAATTTATAACATTATCCCTATATGATACATTAACCCAACACATATTTCAAGACGATGTTAATTTTCAATGAATGATTAAATAACATAATAAAGGATTATTGTGAAATTAGTTATTTATAATCCTTTTTAATAGAGGATGAATTTTTCAAGAATTTTTTTTAAAAATATGGGTTCTGTAAATATTTTATGAATAGTTTACCTAATTAATACTCTATATGATATCGAGTCACTAAAATGTTATAAACATGATAAATGAAGGAAATTAAAAAAACATGTTAAAATTGAACGGTTTTTAACAGATAATGTGAAATAAATGTCCGAACATCCAAATTATAGTGTCTCCCCCATTTTTCACTAAGAGAAAAATGGAATATGTTCACAACTAAATCAAAATTAAATTTTATCAATAGTTGTTTAAAAATATATTGATAGGTTACATACATCAATTTAATGATGTAGTGATTCTCATACAATTTATTCTACCATAAAAAATTAATTAAGAATGTCCTTGTTAGTGGATAACTCATAACATCCGTTTTTTGTGAATGCAAATACATTCATTTGACATCTAATATTGAGACTATACCTAATATATAATTAATTCTTCTTATTCTATCTATATGGTCAAGCCATCCTTATGAGTGGGAAAAAAGATACTTTAATTTATCTATTCATGTACAAATTAATATATCCATATTTGGTTTTGAATAAATATTTTATCATCAATTATTAAAAATTACATCTCCTAATTGTCAAATGTTTGTTGAGACAATCAATATATAGCAAGATATCATGAAATTGGTTATAGTAGAATCCATTAACTCCAAAATAATGAATGTGCTAGTTAATAAATCCATCTTACTAATTATGAATCTCCAATAGAGTCTTCTGATTAAAAGTATATATTTTCTACCAAATTGAAATTCATGGTACATGGATTACAGTGACAGTTTGAGGGATCTTATTTGATGGAACAGTGGTAGATGGAATTTATTTATTTGAGATGATCATTCAAATATGGAACCACTATGCTTCCTAGAAATAAACAGATGAATTATTGTGTGATACCCTGATAATAGGTTCATCTTATGTCATTGGAATCCAAGGTAATTATTCTAGAATGAACCATTTCATACTAATGATTGAACAATCAATATGGAAGGAGAATATCCACGATTCTCTATAGAGTCTAAATTCTAATCTAAAAAATCTAAGGGAATGGATCCCTGAAAAAAATACTTATTTTATGGATGATAAACTAATTGATTCAATATACTAACTAGATAATATTGAATCCATGTTCTGGCATAGCTCATATACATGATTATTTAGGAATCATGACATGGAGAAATGATTTATTCATTTTGGTATTTTTTGGAATGTATTAAAATGAAATAAAAAATTAGTCAAAGATGTCGTTTTCAGTATAATATAGTAAATTGGAATGTATAAAACATTTGAGTGTAAAAAACAAGAGGTAAAACGAAGAAGTATTATTGAAATCACAGATGAAAAGGTCATCTAAATGTGCTATAAGAACTTTATCCCACAGAGAGAATTTATATGATCTATCAACATTGGAACCAGAACCATTATCAATAATATTCTCCCTAGGTGTTGTCAATTCCATTATTTCTATATGATTATGTAGTGTAATCATAGATATCACCTCATTCGTACATAATGACCTCTCTTCAACCGTGAAGTTATTTTGTACCCTTGGATGGAATAGGTAATAAGGAATTTATTACTATTATGATACATGTAACATTTAAAATAATCTCCTATAAAATAAAAAATTTATAAATTTTACCCCAATATGATAATAGATACTACCCGATTCTTCAAGGAAGAGTTGTTGACAAAGCTGAGATATGGTTGGCTCCTATAGATTGAATGGGCATAAATCTGATAGCATTTCATCCATTACCAATGTGATGAACTAGATCACGAACCCTGAACAACATGTATGGAATATCCATCCATTTATAAAAATTCCAAAATATCCGGATAATAAAATATTTTCTGTACAAGAATCCCCACCTGATAGCCACCTGTATCATATTCATTAGCTTCCAAAATGGCTAAACGAGAACATATCTAGCCCAAAAGATATTGAGAAGGAAATCTATGAGTAATAATGGTAGTTAGATGAGTGTTACTATAATAAAGGAACATATTGATGTAATTTATTTTGGATATTATAGATCATAGTTTCATCTCTTGTTACAATATCCCTTTCAAAATGTAGTACTATGACATTCCAATGATGGAGTTTATGAGGAATCAACAAAAATATACATAGTAGGATGAAATTAATCATACAAACAACATAATTGAATTTATTCCACCTTCATATATATATATATATCCCATAATATTATACCTAACCAACCATGGTATAAATGAGACGAGTTGGATCTAGAATACATGTATCTAATCATATTTGAGAATATTCGATCGCTGACACATTATGAACTATGAAATTTAACTTTCATCATAAATATGGATATAATTTAATAGATAATAAAATTATATGAATAAATTAATAACCTAGAATGAAAATTAATATTCAGAAAAAATATACCATAAGATCCGACTTTGAAATCCGACCACTTTTGGCGCACTCCATATTGGGTAGTTTTTTTCTCAAGTAACTCTAATAAATTGGTTGGTGATAAAGATCATAACCATATAGACCCAATAGGGAGTTATAAAATTTATATTGTATACAATGGAATTTTCCAGCAATTAATTTTTTTTACTCACAAATATTCAATTGAAAAAATTCAATAGAGGGTGACATCAAGTGAGATGGAAGATTGTAGTTGTAACACCCCGAGATTTTATGAAAAATATTATTTTAATTTCATTGATGTCTTCTATTATACACTACACCAAGTTTAGCTTGTATTATAGGCAACACCAAACAGATCTTTCACTACTCTCTACCCTGACATGGATTTATTTTTACAAAATTGTGACCTTCCAGGATAACATGTGTAGTACGCAAAACCGGGTTTTACTATACAACGATATGTTATTATAATATTATTATTAACTAGCAATTATGAACATTAATACCCACTTTTTGAAATTTTAAAAATTTTATCTTTCAAAATGGTCTTCATTTTTGGATTCAGAATATCGAAATTAGCCTAGGGTGAATATTTTTTATTTTTCTGAAAACGTTCAATTTTTGATGAATAGTGAAAACACTGTGTTACTATTTAAAATCTGACTTTTTATTTAAATAATTATTTATTTTATTTAAATTTATTTTAGGTCAAAATTGATACATAATACCTATATAAGTTCAATGTAACTCATTGGAGTCATTTTATAATAATTTTAGATATATAAAAACTTTATTGAACTTTTCACCGTCTTTTACCCACCTCCTAGGAGAATTTGGAAATTCACATAAAACATAATTTTACCACTTCTGTGAGTGGAATTTAGAAAATACAAGAGAAACATTTAATATCAAGTACTAAAATTTGGTTCAAAGAGTTGAAAATATTTTTTGGTGAATAATAACTTTTTACTTTTATTACCACGGTTAAAAGTAAATAGGAAAAGTAAGGGTACAAATTATATTATTATTACCATAACACATGTCCTAATTCTATTGGATAAGTTTAATTGGACAGAAAACAACCTTAGGAATAAAATATGACCATTTAGGTCAACTTAGATTAGATTAGGACATTTATTATTAATTTATTTAAAGAAGGGTTAAAATAGTTAAAATCAAAGTTTAATAATTAATGAATTTTATTATAGGGTTATACATTATATAAATTATACTATAAATATTACATAGAAATAGAAAAATATTTACTACTTAATGGTATTTTATTTATAATTTTTAGACATTATATAATGTAATTTATTTATGACGCAATGATGATGCAGTAATTATCTTATTATTGAAATATTAGCACAATTGATGTTATAAATACCCAAATAAATGTAATATGAGACTTTTTATAAATTACACTAATTTTATAGGATAATATGACATGTTAGTATTGATTTAATTAAATATTTTTTAACTAATAATGCTGTTATTATATTCACAAAAATCAATTACCAAATAGTTTCAAAATTCACATAATATAGTTTTTAAAACAAATATTATCTTATTAATTTTTATTATGTTCCTAAAAATATAGGGTTCGGCCAATATACTTTTATCTTGACGGTGTATCATTAATGGACCTCTTGTGGGTCTCTTGGATGTATATTGTATGTTTATTAACAATAAAATATAAAAATAGACAATGATATGGTAAATGTCAATCTAATTTACTAAGAGTCAAAAATAAATAAAAAGGTTAATATAATGACCCAAACCTGTCTAAAATCTATCTTTTGATATTATTTCGACCCATACCCACTTTAGATTCTAAATAAATCAATTTGAAGCTATTATAAACTGAATATGACATTATTATAAAATAATATTTTAAGTTTTTCCTAAAGTGCCCCTCTCCTCCCTGATAAAAAGGGAACCCCTTCCCTCTTCACTTCACACCCTTTGGAGCCTTTAAGCTGAGAAAGCCCCTGCCCATTTATCTTATTGACTTCCCTAGAAACATTTTGGAGGTTCTGGTCTTCTCAATAGACTAGCTCTACTTCCTTAAGAGGAAGTTTAAAGGAGGTGCGTCGAAGAAGAGGTAATTTCTTCTTCTGATTCTCTCAAGTTTCTTTCTACTTCTAATTCTTCTTATTTATTTGTCTCATTATAAAGTAATATCATCAGTATTAATTATATAATGATATGTTATTATAAATATGAAACAACCCTATTTCACCTTCTATCCATCCTACAGAAAATGAAATCACCGCGCGTGCGTACGTACAGAATACCATCTCCACACCGTGTTGTAATCTGTTTTCGACCACCACCTTACTTGGATGGGTATAATGGTGTAAATAAATAACTATATATGATTATTGTAAAGTGATATTAATTCTGAAAAATTATACATATGCTTCAATACAATTCCACGATCATGGGAATGATATCATCGCTCGTGCGTACGTACGGACTACCGTCGCCACGACGCGATGAGATTCATTCTCCATGTTAACCATTAATGAATGATTATAAAGTATATATAATGAATAATAGTGAGATATATGACAGAATAATGATACTGTATTTATGTATATTTATATGTATGTCATCTACTTATTTCCATTCAATTAAATAAGGAAACGAAAACAGCGTTCATGCGTACGTATGGTCTACCGTCTCCATGAACGGTGTATTTCAATCCATTTATAGATCTATCATATATATATGTATATGAAGAATATATATTAAATATTAATCATGTTTTACATTCTGGAATTAAGTAATTCAGGATATAAGTAATAATATCAAGAACAACAAGTCGAAACTCGTACGATAAATGAAACGATTTTACCCAAAATGGTGATTTAACATGGTATTTACAAATGAACAAGTAATATAAAGTCAAAAGTAAACCATATATTATATAAAAACAATTAATATGATTCTTTAATAAGTAAATTACATTATTTAAATCATTATACAGGAGGTTTGGAAACATACGAAGCATATTAGACATAAGGTAAGGGAAAATCTCGCAATCTAATTTTTATCTGAGATTGTTTATACTTCAGAATTTACTGGGGAATATTTATCATCCACATCCATGTTTCCTCAATATGTAATATTATTTATATCCATATACAATTTTTTAAATCCAATTTTACCTATTTTTGAGTTTTTAGTAAAAGATATGAAAGGAATCTTTTTTCCTTTTTAGTACGAGGTACTTTTTTGACTTTTCCAGCCAACGTACGAGAAGAATGTGTTTTAAACTTATACGGATTGAATGGAATTTTAGAACATCATTTCCATGAAGGTTCCTTTACAATTTTTCACGTTTATTTTTAATCAACTTCTTTTACTTTAAAATTTTATGAAATTTTATGAAAGGAGAAATGCTATTGAAGTAGAAAGGATATATTCCTCATGAATGGAGTTCAAGCATTTAATCAAAATTGTTTTCCATATAAGATAATATAAGGTTCTGTTTCTATCCCTATTTTTACATTGATTTGATAATGTAATGATGGAATTATTTTGATGAAGTCCTTTTATCTTATATGGATTATGTTATGATGTCACGATGTTTAAGAATCCCATTTTTATTACATGGGTTATGCTATGATGTATGATTTATGATTTTGCAACAAACATAAGAATGGTTTCATTATGAGATGGGTGGGACCTATATCTACCTCCAATGCATTGGGTAATGATTTATATATCATGAGATAGACATGTCTGGAATAGTAAGTTAATCTGGTTCAGTGTTACAGGACTGGAATGAGGAGTGGACTCGATTCAGAAATAGACTTTGTCCACTAAGATGGTCTTGGCAGCAATGCCTTGGCTACTATGGAAATAATATCATGTGATTAATAGTTTTACATAATTACATGTTTTATTCCCATTCTATTTTATCATGATTTATTTCCTTTATGATCCATGCCTTATGTACTACCAATATTTATTTCACAAATAATGATTTTGATGTTTAAACATTATGTTCATGTTTTGAGGTTCAAATGTATATGGTTTGTTTTATTTTCTCCATTCATACCCTTACGGAGAATTTTCGCTCACCCTTTATATGTTTTCTTTTCCTGAGGATATAAATAAAGGTTTTAGGTATGAAAACAAAAGGGGAAAATATTTATGGGAGATGTTGAAGATCTTTCACCATGATTAGAAGATTATGTTCCGTGTTTCCAAAGAAACTAAACTATTACAATCCTAGAGTTTTAGTTTTTGTTATGTTTTAAGTATTCCGCAAAAGTAATGTATTTTCCATGTATGTCAAGATTTGGGTATCTACAATTGGTATTAGAGGAAAGGTCTAGTTAACCTTTGGAAACTAGGATGCGAAAACTTTAGTGATATCCCTATAGATATTTCTAAGGTATGTCTAGGGATGTCCCTGAGGTTATGTATAAGTATAGGTTATATTACTAGAATTATGGTAACGATCATAGAATTTAACCTAAGATGTTAGATATTGAAGGCACTCCCCCTTTATTATGTTGTTTTCCAAGAATAAGTTTTTCCTCTTACACTATTATTTTTGGGTTTTAGACGATGGCTGGAACCCAAAGGAACCATGTTGATCAATGTAATGGGTAATGAAATGATTTTCCTCTGGAACAAACCAATGTTTTGGGTGATGAAGTGGAAAATCTTATTGCTATACTTACACAAGCTATGAATCATTCTAGATATCCGAATGAGTATATAAAGAAACAATATTCTATTGAGTCCTTCATGAGGTAACGTTCACCTTCTTTCAATGGGTCTTCTGATCCACTTGTTGCTGAAAAATGGATCAGTACCATTGAAATTATATTTTCCATACTTCGATGTTCGGAACATGATAAATTCATTCTAGCTGTTTACTGTTTAGAAGGTGAAGTAGGCATGTGGTGGACTCTAATTAAGAATACAAGGACCCAAGATAAAATTGAAACCATGGAATGGGATGGGTTCAAGAACGTGTTTTTCAGTAAGTACTTCCCTTGTATTCTTCGGACAAAGATGAAAAAGGAGTTCCTTGAGATTAAGAAAAAGGATGATGAATCTATTGGTATATACGAAGAAAATTTTACAACGCTTTCAAGGTATGAATATAGCATTATCATCCAACCTGAAAGTAATGTTGATCGATTTTTCAGTGGCTTAAAACCAAGTCTTCGAAGGGAATTAGCTATAAAAGACGTCAGTAGCTATTAAGAAATTGTGTGTTGTGATATAAAGGTAGAACTGGAAGTTGGTGTAACATTTCCATCTCATGGTTTTCACAAGAAATGAAAGATGGAGTTCAAGGAGAAATCTGAGAATAATAAAAAGAAGATGAACGTTTCTTTATGCTCAAAGTGTGGAAAGAAGCATGGTGGAGATTGTATTGAAGGGACTAGAAAATGTTTTAAGTGTGGAAAAGAAGGTCATCGAGTAGATCAGTGTCGATGTAATGCAAAAAGAGTTACTAATTATGTGAATAGAGAAGAGACTACTTAGAACACACCACTAACACATCAATTCTTCAAGGGGAAGGAAATGGGGCATTATGCTAATCAATATCCTAATACAAGGGTTAATGATGATCGACATGAGCAACCACTTAAGGAAAAAGAAAAGGGGAAGTCACATGCCATCACTATTGGCGATGTTGAATATGACAATGATGTGGAGGAATGATTAAGTGTTTATGTAATGGGACTCCAAAATAATGTTGTATATAGTATCGTGGAATATTGGAATATTTATGTATTGGTCTATTTTGGTTTTCAATAATTTTATGGTACCGGTAACCATGGAAAGTGATTGAGATATTTTTTAAAAGAAGTTGATATGCGCACAATGAAGGGATAAGAAGAAAATGAAATTTTTAAATGTATTCATGAGCTCATGACTGATATAAGGAAAAATTTATATTGTGGTTTAAATATATAGAATTTTTGGATTTTGGTATGTGGAAAGAGTTAACTTTTGACAGCATTCATGTTTTCACTAAGATTCAATGGGTGTTCATTTTTCAAAAGAATACAAGATTTAGGTATTCACATGTTTCTAATGTGATCAACATGATATATCTTTTGATATATGAGGGATAAATGATGGTATTCACGTGCTTGTTATATGACCTTTTTAGTAATCATTCTCTGTATACAATGAATTTTGAAATAAGTATTTTGGATAAGCCTAAAATTTGGAATGGATTATGTTCAACAGAAGATTGTATTGCTTAAGTCTAGAAATTGTTTTTCGATATTATTGATAGAATGTTATAATAGTGTAGTTTTAGAAAAGGGACAACCTGCAGAATGGGCGACAACCCGTCAAGTCGGACAAGGATGCGGGAATCGAACCCACAACCCAAGTGTGGCAGGACTTTATCGCCTACCACTGGCCTACAGGAAGTCCCTGGTTAGTATAAATTAGTATCAATTTATTATGTGGTATGATATACGAAGTATACGTCCATTTTAGGAACCATATACGATTAATCTCACCATATATGGACTTATGTATATAACTTTTGTTAACCTTATCTTTGAGACAGATGGAATGACCTATCATTCTATTGCATAATCTGCTAATACTTCACGGAAGAAAAATTCAACTTCATTTCATTAAGATATGATATGGAAATTGCTCAAGGCACAAACAACGGTGAGATTGTACAAAAATCAAGTATGTATTTCTTTTAATTCAAATATTCTTCAACATTACGGAAATGATCTTCAAATCAAAAAAATATTGTCCTAGTGTTCTCATATTTGATGAATCAGATGGTACCTTAGATCATCACAAATTTATGGCTTTTTGATTGTTGGATTTTTCATAGCCATGTCCTCTACCACTCTTCATCGGAAGTAGATGGTTATATTTCTCTTCCATATCCATATTTTCACCTATGCTCTCCTATGTGGAAATCCAGTGATTAGTTAATTTGGGTAACCATTATGTTTCATACTTTAGTTTTTAAAGTCATGTTTTGGTATTCCTTTTTACGATGTGGGTTTCTATTAAATAATCTTTCAAGTAGTAAACCATTTATAACCCCGACGAATTTCAAGGGAAAAATTCATTTTAACGGGTGTAGAATGTAACACACCAAGATTTTATGAAAAATATTCTTTTAATTTGATTTATGTCTTCTATTATACATTACACCAAGTTTAGCTTGTATTATACACAACACCAAACAGAGCTTTAACTACTCAAAGCCCTGACTTGTCTTCCTTTACACGCAATCCCAACCTTCCACGATAGCGTGTGTTGTACACAAAACCAAGTTTCATTAAACAAAGATATGTTATTATAATATTATTATGAACTAGACATTATGAACAGTAATACACACTTTTTAAAATTTTATAAATTTTATCTTTCATAATGGACTACATTTTTTGATTCAGAATATCTAAATTATCCTAGGTTGAATTTTTGGTATTTTTCTGAAAACTTTCAATTTTTGATGAATAGTGAAAACACTGTGTTACTATTTAAAAACCGAATTTTTATTAAAATAATTATTTTTTTATTTAAATTTATTTTAGGTAAAAATTTATAAATAATACCTATATATGTTCAATTAAATTCATTTGAGTCATTTTATAATAATTTTAGATATATAAAAATTTTATTTAACTTTTCACCGTCTGTTACCCACCTCCTAGGAGAATTTAGAAATTCACATAAAACATAATTTTACCGCTTCTGTAGGTGGAATTTAAAAAATCCAAGAGACATGGATAATATAAAGTACTATAATTTGGTTCAATGAGATGAAAATATATTTTGGTGTATAGTAACTTTTTACTTTTATTTACCGCTGTTAAAAGTAAATAGGGTAATTATGTGTAAAAATGATATTATTATTACCCTAACACATCTTCTATTTCTATTTTATAAGTTTAATTAGACCCAAAACAACCTTAGGAATAAAATATGACCATTTAGGTCAACTTGGATTAGATTAAGACAATTATTATTAATTTATTTAAAGAAGGGTTAAAATAGAGAAATCCAAGTTTAATAAATAAATCATTTTTAATATAGGGTTATATATAATATAAATTTTACTATAAATATTACATAGAAATAATAGAAGATTTCATACATAATGGTATTTTATTTATAATTTTTAGACATTGAATAATTTAATTTATTTATGACACAATGATGATGTAGTAATTATATTATTATTGAAATATTAACATATTAGAGGTTATAAATACCAAAATAAAGGTAATATGAGACTTTTTATGAATTAAACTAATTTTATAGATTAATATGCCATGTTAGTATTGATTTAATTAACATTTTTCTAACTAATCATGCTGTTATAATTTTAACAAAAATCAATTATCCAATAGTGTCAAAATTGACATAAAATAGTTTTTAAAACAATTATTATATTATTTATTGTTACTATATTTATAAAAATCTAAGTTTTGGCCAAGATACTTATATCATGATAGGTGTGTCATTAATGAACTTCTTGGGGGTCTCTTGAATGTATACGCTAATTTTATTAACTATATAATATAAAAAAAGTGACATGGTAAATGTCAATCTAATTAACAAAGAGTGAAAACTAAAAGAAAAGGATAATATAATGACCCAAACCTGTTAAAAATATATTTGTTGAGATTATTTCGACCCATCACCAATTTAGAATTTAATGAAATCAATTTTTAGATATTATTAACTGAATATGACTTTATTATAAAATAATATTTTATGTTTTTTCTAATGTGCCCCTCTCCTCCCTTATAAAAAGGGCACCCCTTCCCTCTTCTCTTCACACCCTTTTTATCTTTGATGCTCGACCAAAACCTGTCAATTTCACTTCTACACTTCCCTAGAAACATTATTGAGGTTTTTTTCTTCTCAAAACACCAACTCTACTTCCTTAAAAGGAAGCTTAAATGAGGTGTGTCGAAGAAGAGGTAATCTCTTCTCCCGATTCTTTCAAGTTTCATTCCTCTTCTAATACTTCTTATTTAGTTGTTTCATTATAAATTAATAACATCAGTATTAATTATATACTGATATGTTACTATAAATATGAACCAACCCTATTTCACCTTCTATCCATCCTACGGAAAATGAAATCACCGCGCGTGCGTACGTACGGAATACCGTCTACACACCGTGGTGTAATCTGTTTCCGACCACCACCTTACATGGATGGGTTTAATTGTGTAAATAAATAACTATATATGATTATTGTAAAGTGATATTTATTCTGAAATATTATACATACTCTTCAATACAATTCCACGATCATGGGAATGATATCATCGTTCGTGTGTACGTACGGACTACCTTCTCCATGACACAATGAGATTCATTCTCCATGTTTACCATTCATGTATGATTATAAAGTATATATAAAGAATAATAGTAAGATATATGACATAATAATGATACTATATTTATGTATATATATATTTATGTCATCCACTTAATTCCATTCAATTCAATAAGGAAACGAAAACAACATTCATGTGTACGTACGACCTACCGTCTCCATGAACATTGTATTTCATTCCATTTATCGATCTATCATATATATATATGTATATTATGAATATATATTATATATAAATCATGTTTTACATTCTCAAATTAATTAAATCAGGATATAAGTAATAATATCAAGAACAAGAAGTCGAAACTCGTACGATAAATGAAACGATTTTACCCAAAACTGTGCTTTAACATGGAATTTACAAAAGAACGGGTAATATAAAGACATAAATAACCATATATGATATCATAAAAATGAATATAATTCTGCAATAAGTTAATGAAATTATTTAAATCATTATAAAGGAGGTTCAGAAACATACGAAGAATATTGAACATAAGGTAAGGGAAAATCTCGCAATCTCATTTTTATCCGAGATTGTGTATACATCAGAATTTACTGGGGAATATTTATCATCAGCATCCATGTTTAATAAATATGTAATTTTATTTCCATCCACCAAAATTTTTTTTAATCCAATTTTACTCATTGGTGAGTTTTTAGAAAAATATATGAAAGGAATCTTTTGCTGTTTTTTATTACGAGGTACTTTTTTGACTTTTCCGGCCAAAGTACGAGAAAAATGTATGTTTAACTTATACGGCCTGAATGGAATTTTAGAACATTATTTCCATGAAGCTTCCTTTACAAGTTTTCAAGTTTATTTTTAATCAACTTCATTTAGTTTAAATTTTTATGACATTTTAGGAAAGTAAAAATGTTTTTGATGTAGAAAGGATTTTTTCCTCAAGAATGGAGTTCAAGCGTTTTGTCAAAATTATTTTCCTTCTAAGATAAAATAATGATCTGTTTCTATCACTATTCATACATTTATTTGATTATGTTATGTGGGAATTATTTTTATGAAGTCATTTTATCTTATATAGATTAGGTTATGATGGCACGATGTTTAAGAATCCCATTTTTATTACATGGGTTATGCTATGATGTATGATTTATGATTGTCTATCACACATAAGAATGGTTTCATTATGAGATGGGTGGGACCTATATCTCCCTTAAATGCATTGGGTAATGATTTATATCTCATGAGATAGACATGGCTGGAACGGTAAGTTAATCTGGTTCAGTGTTACAGGACTGGAATGAGGATTGAACTCGATTCAGAAAGGGACTTTATCCACTAACATGGTATTGGAAGCAATTCCTTGGATACTATGGAAATAATATAAAGTTCTTAATGGTTCTCCACAATTAATTGTTTTATTCCCATGATATTTTATCATTATTGATGTTCTTTTATGAGCTATGCCTTATGTACTACCACGATTTATTTCACAACTCAATATTTTGATGATTAAACAATATGTTCATGTTTTGAAGTTCAAATGTATATGTTTTGTTTTATTTTCTCCATGAATACCCTTACTGAGAATTTGAGCTCACCATTTATATGTTTTATTTTCTGCATGATATAATGAAAGGTTTTAGGTAATAAAACAAAAGGGGAAAATCTTTATGGGTGATGTTGAAGATATTTCACCATGATTAAAAGATTATTTTCCAAGTTTCCAATGACACTAAACTATTGAGATCCTTGAGTTTCAGTTTTTTTTATGTAGTAAGTATTCCAAAAAAGTAATTTATTGTCCATGTACATCCAGATATGGTTCTGTACAGTAGTTATGTGATGAAATGGTGGTATTATGTAGAAAACAAAATCTATATAAATTAAGTTTCTTTGATTGATTACAGTTTGTTATTTGAATAAAAATAATCACCATTAATATAAAATTATTGGAAAATAACATGTTCTAGGGGTTAGTGTTACTATTCATAGTAATGAATGATCTCTAATCGACCACAAAATGAAACATATATAAATTGGACTCCATTGTATTTAGAATAATGATTATTTCATATAGGAAATGATCCTTGAAAATTTGAGTAATTAATGTGATATAAAAGGTTGAACCATGAAAATCTTGTGGCCCATATCTGAGTTTTTTTATCACATGTTCTATTATAGGTATTCAAATAATGTAATCCATGTGACTTCTTGTGATCCCACTATCAATTGTAGGATTCGTGAACATGACTTCATAAAAATGTATTGAGATCCATAAAATCATGAAACTCTACTAGATAATGAAAAACATGTTAATAGACTCTTTTCATGGACATCCATCCCAATTCATGATACCTAACAAAGATTACTTTGAAGGTCTGATTTATGAGTTTTTGGAGAAAGGAAATCACATAGAGAGTTCAAGAAATAGATTAAGAAATTAGGACTTGAAAATAGTTCTTATGATTGGTTTATGAAAATAAATATTAAATATTTATCATATATTAATTGAAATATAAATAGATCTAAATGTCCTAATAAATGGTAAAATTAAATAATTCTTGATCCATTATTTCTAGACATACCCATGGAATTCCTAGTGTAAACCAATATACTAAATGAAAATGATAATACCAACTAGAATAAGGATGATAGAATCATTAGGAATTTATATCCATATGTTTGAATTCATATTCTTTTATAAGTCACTTCTATGTGAGTGGGTGGTGGTGGTGTATGTTTCATTCTGAACACACCTTTATGAAATTTAGGATGAAAACAAATAAAATATATTAAAAATAAGGAAGCCTTAAGATAATTGGAGTTCAATTTATTTTCACATGTCATTATTATTTGGTTCTTGAGGTTAGTTTTAGATAAAAACATAGGGTTTTTCGATTTGTCAGAATTTTCTTTGGAATGTATTATGGCATATTATATTTATCATATAGTGGGCATTGAGTGTCTGTTAGATCATGAAACAAAATAAGGGGAAATTTATGGGAGAATATTACATATATTAAATATAGAAATTTAAATGGAAGAATCGTAATGTGATAATGTGGGATGCCATTTTTCATTCAAATCTGAAATACACATCACATGATCATTTAATAATCACATGGATCCCTTCTAGAATGTCTTCTAAGAACTCATTTAGACACCACAACATGTTATTTTGATCTTGAAATGGGACCCAAACATATAAGTCAGATCTTCTAAAGGCCCATTGAAATATTCATTTAATCATGAAAAATCCCTTTGACAAGATACGATTTTAATGAACATTCCAACTACAGGGAAATTATGTTGTAACTATTTATATCATGACACATTTATGTCATCATTGATAACACCTGATTGGATCACGAAAAGTGTGTTATGCTTTGATCCCTCCTCTAAATCAATACCTTCTAAGAAAATTATGTTCCATTAATAGTGGTATATATATGAATATGATATTATAATAAAATACCCCATTAATCATTTAAAGTAGCATGAAGGATGAACAACGTAAAGAGACTATATTCGTCAGTGGATAACCCCACCATCAAAGGAGACTTCCACCAAGTATGCCTTTTTTTATAAGGTGTGGAAATATGGATCATGATATCAACAGGATTAGAAAAATGATCTCTTATAGGATCCCCTACATTTTATTTGGATCACAATAATTGTATTCAACTTGTCAACCTGATCACATGAACCCCATTAGGAAATCTCTAGACTAACCTCAAGTAATTTTTATGAAATAGTGATAAAAAATATACAAGAATTTTTAAATGATCGAGATAATCACATTCATGTTAATGGGTAATGGACCTTCTATGACCTAATAACAAGTCAAATGATGGTGCCCATATTTTTCTGAAATATCACATGGTTCCCTCCATACATGTTAGGTAGGAATCGTTCCACCCACAATACATTTCAATAAGATCACATGACAACCATTTAAGAATATATTCTATGTCTTGAAATTGAATATAGAAATATATGTCAGAAAATTCAATGTTCCATAGTCATTGTAAGTTGATCACATAAACCCCGTTTTAATTTTCCAGAATATTAAGTGATATCATTTTATATTTGAAACAATGTTCACACCGATGTACATTGACATGTCGGTGTCATCAGGATAATTCATATGAAGATTTTATTCATATCATGTGGTATCCCACATACATTAAATGTAGATATTCTGAAACCTTCTAAAAATTCCAGGCAGATCATGAGAATCCCTATTGACATGTAAGTTAGACATCACCAAACATGTCAAACATGATAGAAGGACATGTAATACTTTTCAAATATACATCCTTAGATATATTAGTAAAACATCCTCAAATATGTTAGCATTGTTATAAATATATCCTTGGATGTGTTTGGATGACAACCATTGACATAACAACCTATTCAAGTAGACATATTTATACATTTAAAGAAAATATCCTTAGAAATGTTTTCCATATCTTGAATCCCCCTTGAACTAATTAATTTTAGTCACATTAATGTTATGTGATGAGGGAATCTAACGTAAGAAACCACACAACACCAATAGAATACCAATGTGTCTAAGAGATCTCTCATTGTTCCAATACATTATCCATTAGAGTAAAATATTTGAATGAATTAGGAATCGACCTTAGTATAGGCCACATTACATCCAATGTATTCTAGATCATGGGACCTTCCTCATATAGGTATACCACATTCCCATTCCCATTAGAGGTTTCAGGGTAAAGAGAACTATGAGAAATAGGATTCATGTGTGAAGAAGGATATATAGGATTGAATCCAATGGCCCAAGTAATATATCAAAACATTCCATCATGTTCACATAAATGTATAATTATTAACTCTACATGATGTGTCACTAATTATTTATATCTAAGATTTTTTACATTAATCAAGAATTACACGATCAAAAGGATTATAAATAGTAATTTCACTAGTTTATTAACCCCAAAGTGTGGGTGACATTCTAGTGTGATCCCAACATAACAATAGGTGAATCCATAGTGTGTAAGACTTGAAAAAACATAGATTTTCATAAATTATAAATTTTTTTATCTCTTTAAATCTATTATTTCTAACATAGAGTGTAAATCACATGATTGCAATGATTCATGGGGACCATATAATATATTTGATATAAAGGGATACCAGTTCCGGTATTCATATAAACCTAGTAACTAATCAATGAATAAATTTATTTGTACGATGAATATATGGTATCATGGACATATTTCTAAGGCCCATGTTTGAAACCAACTTAAATGGCCTAAATAAATTTTTATTTTTTTTGATCATCCCCCTTTCATGGGACGAGGGGGTACCGTTATAAGTCCAGAAGGCTTAAGTGACATTATATGACGTGTATGTCATAGGAAATCACCCAACTATGTAAACATGGAACTGCCCCTCCCCATAAAATGTTTTGATGTCAGCTCTCCACCATGTCCTGTTTGGTCAGCTAATTGTCCAACACATAGTTACAGAGGCTTGATACCGATTATAAGGCCTTACCCTCTCAAACTTCAATGTGAGGTTAGCTCTTCTCTAGTGAATAAGCTTGCTTTGAATCCTCATCTGGAGTCTTATTCTTTGTAATATGTCTTGGAAATCGGCATATTCAAGTGGCTTGAATGGCTAGAGGTAACTCAGAGGCCTTTTGGTGGCCCAAAGTCCAAAAGGTGGCCCGAAGTCATGAAAGACCTGAAGTCCTTAGGTGGCCCAAATGCAATGAAGTATTCGGGGACCAAACCGGTGGCCTGAAGGTAGAAATTGTTGAATTTTTTAGGATTCAATTATAAAAAATTGTACCAACTATAGTACTTCTATAGTAACCTAGAAAAATTCCTCCACTTGAATTTGATTTCGAGTCTCTTGGATTCACTTCTTGAGTCCTTGACAACTAGGATGAGGCTCATGTTCCACACGCTCCAAACCATGTTTTTAAATTTTCTATTGTACATCCATTCCTCATGGATGTAAACATCATGTAATGTAATTTAAAATATTCTTGGTATTTTACAACAATTCTCATAGTATATGTAAGAATCCTATAGTAGGATCAATTGCATATTTGGAACTACAATTTTTTCTTTGATGACATTATAAATCATGAGTGGTTGGTTATATGGTTTCAAATAAAAATAGATTACACATTATTATTGACATTAGGAAACTATATAGAGAACCTCTAATACATATATATGTGGTCATTAATATAACACCATCTCACATGTCCATGGGTCTAATAAAAAATTATTTTATTAGTGTATTCATCCAATACCTGGATTTTGGATAGTTTCATTTACATGTATTAAATTAGAAAAAGTTTCCGAGAATATGAAATAATTCCCCAAAAAGGTTTGATAAGACTAAAACCAAAATACACACGACTGATTTGAGATCATAATAAACATCTTTTTTTGTACCATAAATGGCCACCATTCATTATATATTAGTCCAATGAAAGATTTGAAATGTTATGACATTTTTCATTAGAAAAATATATTAGGAACCTCATGTAAATTATTTTGTGACATCCCTTATGAACCCAAAATTTCTAATTCAATGTTACATCATTTTTATCTAATATTAAATTGAATAAATGTTGGTTAAACCTATTTATGTTGAACCGTCAAAAATGAAAAAAGGTTCACACACCTCGAGCCATCTATTTCATACCATTAATAAAAAACATATTTATATGATTAATTTTAATAGATTGTATCCTTTGATTATATATTTGTGAGGGGGAAACATTAAACTAAACATAAGGAAACAACGTCTCATGATTAAGGATGGATTTTTTTTGGGAATTATATTTCAAAATATAAAATTGATGACTAAAAAATAAAAATAATAAAAATAAAAATAGTTAATCCTTTATTCAAAATATGAGAGATAATTAGTTTCATTATTCAATTTTCACATTATTAATGGTTTCAAAAATACATAACAAAGGAATCAGGGATTTTATGATAAAAATTATTGAATAATGTAAATTTTAAAATGGAAAAAATTATTTAAATTATTTTTAATGATAAATGAGGATTTAACCTCTTATCAAAAAATACTACCATCGGACTAGAATATATTATTTGAAATAGTCTGGGATGGAAATGTATTTTATATTTGTATAATACATGGTCATAAAAAATTTGAGAAATATGAAATGATATACTATAATAGAAGTATATAAAATAAACTCAACATAGTTATCCAAAAATAGAGCTGGAAATTATGGTCTTAGTTTTTTGTGCTTAAATTTGGAAAATACTATTTTTGTGATAATGTATGTTTTTACAAAGATCCTAAAGCTAAAAAATTTTGTGACACGTGTGAAATAACTATTTATTGTATAATTTATTATTTATTTATATTATTATTTTACTTGGGATTTATATTATTAATATTTAATTTTGATATGATTAATTGAATCACAGTTAGAGTTCATGATTACCCTAACCCTACATGTAATATATATCGAAAAAACAAAGGATTACATTAGAACCATTTAGTTAAATACATATTAATACTAACAATCCATCCAACAATAAAATATTATAAATACTATATTATCATATATAACATAAATAAATAAATGAAGTCTCTATAAATTGATCATTTCTCTTATATCCCATACAAGCATCAATCATATTGTTAATCCACATTATTTTTCTCTAGTTCTCGAGAATCCATTAATGTGAATTGATTCATTTATACAATCTTTCCAAAATCACTATATTACATTTTCTCTGATCTTAAACATTCATTTTATATATATGAGATGGTTATGGAAATTGATGTTTTCCAAATGGATGTTTTTAATCCACTTCAAAATATTTTAATTTTATTATAAGTAATTAGAATCATCTTTCGTGTTATTGAATAATATTTTAACACTAGTTATTTTGAATTTTTTTTCATAGTTCTATTAAACTTAATTTTAATATGAAACATTTTTTATTTCTCATTTCATGAAATTTTGATATTGTAATATATATTTTCAGTTCCTATGAGTTTCTAACATTATTTATTCTTATATTCTGTATAATTATTAGAATATAAATTTAGGATATTATATTCTAACATTTCAAATTCTACTCATGTAACTCAATAGACATCATTTTCATGATAAAATTCTTATGATGTTTTTCATGAAATATGTATATTATTTTTTATATAGCGATAAAATATAATTTTAAACTAATGGATAATTTTTTTTGTATTTTTCTTGTGACAACTACATTCCTCTAATGATACTACAATGATGATGGATATTTAATTACCCATATAGTCCCACCTCCAGCAGGCCTCAAAATGGAGACTATAATCAACTGTATATAAATATCTTGTATGGGTGGAATTAACCACTATAATAGAAATAGGATCATGGGAATAGATGAATCATCAACAAGTAACTGAAATATAGAATACAAAATTATCTTAAACTATTTCACATGCATGTATAAATTGAATTGATATTGACAAATTTCTCTAAATTAAGTAATCAAATATAATGATAATATAGCGACATAGAAACTATCCACGATCTGAGATACTAATGTACCACATGGTCCACAAAGTCCTCCTATAAACATGAAAGTAATTTTATAATTTTATGGTTTTAATAAATTTATAATTAGCTGGAAAACAAATTTCCCTCATGCACATGTTAAAAAAATATACTAATGCACTTATAGAAAATTAGTTGAACCAAACTGACCCTATAATTGTTTTTTAACCATCCCAACCACACTAAGTCATGCATTACAATGAAACCCTTGACATGAAATATAAAATAACATGAATCAAATAGATATGTGTAACCCATAATGCTTTCATATTAGAATTATAATCTCACACCGAACATCGTATGACCTGAATTTCATATCACTTCCACATACCACACTACACCATATGCACAGTCACAACACACCTCACCCATAGACACCTAGCATCACCACCCTACAGGCATGGACTCAACACATATCTCCCTTAGAAACATGGTCTACAACACAACCACGACTGTAACCATATTTATAGGGTTTCATGAACATGTATGGCATCAACCTCATTCCCTCCCCTACCATTCATGAACACCACCAAAATCTACCCCATAATCATTATAATATCTCTCCCTTCCAATAAAAACATGAGACACCACCCCAAAAGGATGTTCACATCACTCCCAAAGAGACGTGGGAAATTAAATATCACATGAAAACAAATTGGATACCAAAAAACCATCTAATTCACCAACGGACCTCTTTCCATCATAATATGTAAAATACATACAACGTTTGTAAGTGCAGGGAGAAAGGTCAGGTTCCCAGAAAATCACACCCCTCATTGTATGATGAGAAAAACTCCCCCATGTGACAATGCAGGTTTTACCACATAGTTCACAACTTGGGTGGGGTGAATATAGAAATCCCAATAATATGAATTTATATATATATGTATGTATGTATGTATGTATGTATGTATATATATATGTATATAATCAAACACACAATCACAACCTATGGGTTCAAAAACTAGATTACCAATTGAAAAACCTACCACCTTTACTACCACCTCTAAATGAATAACACCACAAAACAAGAAGCAACCCCATTCCACATTTACAACCAATTTCATTAATCATTGAAATATTTTAATTATTTAGAATCAACTAATTTTAAACACAGAAACCACCGTTTTATTATTCCTTATCCCTTTTCATCTCATTAAACAAACTGACCCATGTCATTTTAATTATTATAAATTATTTATCCCATCACTACTCAAGAATCTATCCCAAAGTAACCTCTAAGAGACCACCCCAAAAATTTATACCAATCAATGAACCTCAAAATAATAAACGTGCTACCAAAAACCCACCTCACTACCCCAAAATCCAGGTTAAATAATACCCCTTACCACCCAAATGAAGGACTAAACAAATGACCTCACCACCCCAAAAGCCATTCACATGAACCATCATCCCCACATGCCCAAATCACAATCTCAATATAATTTTAGCAACAAAAAATTAAAACAAATCAAGATAATTTTATAGATTTACAAGGTGGTTTTTTCAATTTCTACATTATTTTATGGATGTTATCCCAGAAGTAAATATCCTTGGGAAACTGTATTATTAGCCAAATATAATTGGTTAGAAAATATCCATTATAGGATGATATCACAAAAATCACAATTGAATAAGAAATATCAAGACATATATCACTTCAAAAAAACTACGCCAAAAGCCAAAATTTTCAATGACGCATCAATCCCATAGAATTCACAATAACAGAATAATAAGAAAGCTATAAAATCATGCGAATCAAACACATTTTTAAACATCAATTTCTATATGACCAATTATTTATCTACCATTAATCTAACACAGCTATAAAACATTGGTAAAAAGAGAATAATAAACATCCATTTTGATACATAATAAATTGAAATGAGTTATTCCCTACCCCAAATAATTATTTCAAATGTGTTGTGTACTATAGGGAAAAGAAGAAAACATGTAGACACCAAAACCATAATGTGAAACTATAAGCTACACCATTACCAATGACCATCAAAATGAAACCCATTACACACCACGAACAATGAATAAATTTCCCTAGTAACTCTGCATGATAAGAATGGAATAAAACCTACAATGAAGAAAGAATTAGATACTAAATATTTCCAAATAAATACACCCATACTGACAAATCAGTGAAGGATAAGGAGGGATTGAATTACTCCTTTGGGAACATAGGTTTCTATAAATAAATGAAGAAGAATAACCCATGGAAGAATGAAAAAAATAATAATTGGAAGTATCTTCTTACAAATGAATATCATCAACGATTTACAAAACATGTATTCCCCTTTCTTGTCATGTAGTCATAACAGATGGTTCTTCCAAAAAAACACCTCACGTTTTTATTATTTATCCTCTAAAGTATATAAATTCATACCGATACTCTCACAATCCATGAACCACCATTACATTTAATGTAATATAGTTTCATATCATGTATTTCGTGCAACAGTTCTGCTACTCATCCAGCTTCAAATAAACACACCGATCCTCCTAAAAACAAATATAACAACCAAATCATGACAATTAACACACTGGGAGGATGAATAAAATTATATCAGATACCTCTCAAATGATTCTCACAATCAAGAATCCCAATCCATTACTAAATTAAATTGAATCTGAGCAACCAATCCATGAGATACCTAGATAGGGTCTGACCGACTGAAAATTAATTTTTTTTATTAGAATAAACCCTCTCTTAAGGGTGAGGGGAACCGAAAATGACTTCAATGACTTAAAACATTAAGAAAATCCCCTAAAATACAAGATCCCAAGGAAAAAACAACCTAATTAAATACAGTGAGAACTCCTCCCCAGCATCAAACACAATAAGACCAACTTTCACCATCACGTCGCTATTCAGCAAGCTATCCCATGCCGGATTACATGGGCCTGGTACCGATGGAAAATTCCATACCCTCTAGAACATCCAAATCCAAATAGAAATGGATAGAAAAATCTATCTGCTCTGAACCTCTTCTGAAGTAGTCATCGAGGTGAACTGGTTGCCTTTCCCTAATGACCATAGACTATAATGCCACTTCACAAAATCCCTCCTTCCACACCCACAAAACATGCAACGTCAAGACAACGATTTAGCCAGATCCTACACCCCATCCCTCCTTAAAATGTTCCCACTCATATCAACCAACAAAAATCACAAAAAACAAAATCAATGATAGAGGTTTTCAGAATCATCATTCATCCTCTTTAACATCTATGCTTCTCATTTTGGATTCCAGTTCATAGTGACACCATCAAAATCACCTAGAGACTCATCAAATTCAGTATCATTCTCATAAAATGGCCCAAGAAGTCCAGAGGACTAAACCGTCATCTCCGCATCCAACCACGTCTATGCCGCTTAATGCCGGAACAAGCCATCCCAAATCAAACGACCCCAAATCGGTTCACACAACAGCATCGAGATCACATCAAATCACAAATAAAACAAGTCCAAAAAACAAAATCCAACCCACCGCAAACCAAAACACAGATTCATACCTCATGAAAACTGTATCTTGCCAGAAGGTGCCACAACAAAAAATGAAATATGTTTCCCGTCGCCGCCATCAAGACCTCTTCAGGTGCCACGACGACCCACACAATGCACTCACAGCTGGCACTGGCAAGGCACCAACCCTCAGGCCGTAGATGGAGCTCGGCCGCTAGACCTGCATCGGGTCGCCAAAGAAGCCCTAACCAGATCGAGGGGGATGGGGCGAGAAAAGGGAAGAAACAAATAGGTTAAAGATGGTTGAGCCCATGAGTCACTGCAGAAGGAGGAACCTCACGCCACTAAAACACCGTGGAGAAGCGCTGAAGAGGAGATGCAAACGACCCAAGGTGGAGGAGGGACGGTGGTGATAGGGGAACCCTAGCCCGGTGGCTCCCCTTATGGGATCATCCTCCTCATGTTCCCTATAAGCAAGACATGGTCTAATCATAGATTAAACGCTATGATAAGCAAAACACACCTACCCAAATGACCACATAATAGACTATAAAACATCATCAAAAGCCCAAAAATCTATGCCTTCTCACAAAATAACACCTCCACACAACCATTTCACATCCATATCTACCTCCGTATATCCTATACCAAAAACCACTACAAACAATGAAATACACCATCACATACACACGAATCCTAGAATTCCATCTTCAATGTCCAAATAGTAACCACTATGAGAAGAACTGACTCACCAATGCCAATTTAATATAATCTCTGGTAATTATTAATTTTTAGAAATCATGTTATCCCTATTTTCTGGTACTAAGTTATCAAAAATCATAGCTCTCACATCATAACCAAGGGAAAAAACTCATCCCATTAAAAAAGATTCAAACATTCCTTCACAAATAATAACACACCTATAAATCTACGTGCAAGGAATTCATACACATCTCTTTCAACCATATAATCACATCTTGGACACAATGTCCCTATACCACAAAACCTAAGTAAATGGCCCATCTACATAGCACCTTATCTTGGAAAAAATAATCTCTATGGAATATTTAGAAAATTTCGTGTGGTACTTTATATCCAACTATCCCTAGTTAGTTATTAAATGATCCTTATAATGATATTGACGATTCCTACAGACATGTAACACATCATGAATCCTATCAAATCATGGTTGAAAATCCAATCAATTTTCCACCTCGCCAACTCACCCCAACACCAAAAAGGTCCCAAATATCATTGGAGAAAGAATACCCCCTCAACCAAACCCACCATTTACACAAAGTGGGGAACCCATAAACAACACATGGTCCCCATCCTCGAATTCTAAGGGCATCCTTATGTGATTAGTATAATAATTATAATTATGCACTACATTTATTCTCTCATAAAAATATTAACATTCACTGTCAGTCTCTGTACCAAATTAAGAATATAAATGGATATCTCCCCAAATATATCTAGAACAAAGGAAAACAACACTATCTACCATAAAACATTAAAACATGGAAATTATAATGGAAGAGTGATAGACATTATTCATAGAAAACTTCACCAAGAGTAGGTTTCCTAACAATGATCCACCAAATTCCAAAATAAATGACCAAAATATATCCTATGACACTTGGAAATTCCTCTACAGATTACCATGTATATGATGGTTGAGAGAATATTTGTGGTGTAACTGGGTTCCAAAATCTTATTGCAATCCCCTACACACACATTAGGTAAATTTTTTATCTTGATCTGTGACAATAGACCTCACAACTCCATGAAATTAAACTACCTCATCCATATTAATCTTAGTCAAATAATTTCCTACACCTAACACATTGATCACTATGAAGTAGTCTAATATATTCAACTAACCAACTATCACATATATAACGTCACAACATTCCTTAGTCTTGGGAAACCCTATGAAAAAAATCCTTGGAGATGTAATCCGATTTATATTGGTTATTATACATGGTCTGTAGTAATACACTAGGAACATGATCCATGACCAATTCTTGATGGAGAAAAATTCACTTTACCTCAAACTCCTCTACATCCAATTTTATTTTAGACAATAAAAACTACATCACCCTGCTAATGTACATTTGGAAACCATGGGGTGTACTACCAAAAGTGAGTAATTGGACTTGAAAATGACTCTATTACCAGCTACTATCATAATAATTAGCCTCCCACAAAGATAAAAAAATGTTTCAACCTTCCTATGAACTTACCTCTAGAGCATCACAATGGAAAAAATAATCATGCATCACCACTTCCTCTAATTCTCCCCTTTAAGAGAACTCCACCTACTACATTAAGGAAGACTACACTACCATATGAAATAAATACCATCTCACAAAAACAACATTTCATATAAGGTAAAGGATTCCAAATCAACCATTTCTCCCAATGAATCCCCACACTATTGAGAAAAATCTTCCATGACATCCTACTGAATGTGTCTGCAACTACATTCCCCTTTCTAGAGGTGTTAGTGATTTAATAATCATAGTACTAAATAAAATCCATCTACCATAACTATTTAATGTTCAAGTAATTATAGGAAATTATTTACAAAAAAATAATGTGATCTGTGAAGAAAAAAAAGTCTTCTAATGAGATAATTCCACCAAAATTTTATTGAAAAAACAACAGATACTAAAACCAGATAATGGGTATCATAGTTCCTCTCATGGGGATATAAGGACATGGACCCTTAAGAGATCATTTCATTATAATACATTATATTTCTTACTAATACATGATGAGAACCATAAAAAAACACATAAATCATCCCCTCATCATCAGGAAATATAAGAAATGGAGCACTACCTAAAATTCACATTTGTTATCCAACATCTATCGGGAATTGATCTCATTATAGAAAATCTTGGTATTTCTTGGTCAATGATGTCAACAGGGATACATTCTTGGAGTTATTGTGTAAAAACATATAATAATAGTATGTAAGACCTGTAAAACTACAAAAAACTATGATATTATTGGATACTTCCCAATAAATTACTATATAATCATTTTATGCGTCTACATCCACACCTTGTTGAGACAGTCGATGCCTATGGAAATGAAATTATCATGTCCATACCATACACATTGGAAAATTTCTATAGAGTTGGTGGCATAAAATAACATGTATGATAATTCATAGATTCTCGACATGATCCTCCTATGACTTCGAGTAGATTAATATATCATCTTTTTATTTTTTTAAGGTTGGGGCCAAAGCCTCATTTTTTTTAATAAAGAAAAGAAAATACCTCTTTTAACTAGGTAGAGGGAGACCCATTACATAGCCCGAAGGACTAGTGGTCTTGTAGCCCATTACATAGTGGAGAATAAATAAACCCAAATGGAATGAATCATAAATCAATTTTCTTATACTATCATTCGAACGAAATATCCATGATATCGCCTACATCACCCTCAACTGGTGATATCCAAACCATATAACAATTTTAGAAAACCAACATTCAGCATTTTTCAAGTTGAAAATATCTTATTATATTTGAAGAGGGTGGGTTTTTTGACATTCACATGATTCAACCTCTCGTAGTGTATAGAAAACATAAGAATACCATCCCTTTTCTTAGA
Organism: Viscum album; assembly: GCA_963277665.1. Lineage (NCBI taxonomy): Eukaryota > Viridiplantae > Streptophyta > Magnoliopsida > Santalales > Viscaceae > Viscum > Viscum album. The sequence continues at coordinate 1,498,550,087 of OY728122.1, read as the reverse complement.
GGAAAACACTAGAGTACAAAATGAAAACACAATGTGATGGTTAATACCCTTCAACATAGGATAATATTAATAGATATATAAATCTTATTAATCATAAGGATTCATTCAATTAGGATACATTAAAGTTAGAGAAACATCAGTCTAAAAGTCTATCACAAACTCAACATCATGTAGATGGTGTAATATCACAAACTCCTTGTAAAAATCATCCAAGAACTCAACCCAGTCCCTAGGAACCTATACCATCTCTGTGTTCAATGATTTATCAAACAACATAGCCAATAATGAATGAAGGGAATCCACATTATAACATCCCACCTAACAAACCCACTCGCTAATGAAAAACATACTTTTTTATACCACATCGAAAAACACTAATCTACTCTAGAATATGATGATAAAAAAATATAATGAAAACCACTAGTCGATGTTGAGGACAACATCTTATGGATTCATATATATCAATAATGTATCCCCATGGGACTGATGCAGGGCCATCATTTATCTAAATTTTTTGCACACAACAAAAAATCTTGTCTATACTTTCACTGGTGTAGTCAACAATGGGGGAATGAGAATCCTCTATACCTATAGTCTTCTCACATGGGTTAGATTAGCTTCAAAAAAGCCTATGAATATATTGAATAATGTAATGGAAAAATAGTGGTACTAAAATTCCCGATGATATCATTGATAACCTCTGGTCCCTCATGAACTACTACCTCTACAATGGGAAATTGACTAGGACTTTCTACTTTACAACGTTTATGAAGATCATCTCCATGAACACACTTGGGTCGAGGTCCTTAAACTTGTGTAATATTCTGTGGTTGACCTCCAGCTTCTCTATTTCCCCACAATGAATAATGAAATGGATTCCACAGCTGCTAAAACTGTCTCTCAGAAAACTACTAAGTTGGATGACACTAAACATGTTAACCTCCACCAAAGTGATCTCATGGAACCATTGTGTACAATTTCTATTGACGGATGTGATCCCCATAACAAAAAAATGGAACAATTCTCATAGGAATGTCATGAAAAGAAATGGGCTAAACTGGAAGTAAAATAAGATTCTATGGTCTACTCCCAGTTGGTCAAAACCTTAAAGTTCCTCATTCTGGAGACTATCCAATGAAAACTAATCTCCTTGAGGAACCCAACTGGTTTCCCTCCCATAGAATATCACCTCATGAGTGCATCATCTTGACAACCTCCTCCTTCCAATAAACCTTTAGATACATTGAAAACATAAAAACAGTAACCTCATACTATATAGAAGGATGTAGTTCCTCCTAAAGATGTCTTGATGAGTCTCCTCATCTTGAAAAAGATTTAAGGAAAACACAAAATTTCTGTAAAATTGATTCCAATTTTATAATCTAACATTATCCATTTTTGATGATAAATAAGCTATGTCCTCTTTACTACATCCATGTTTAACAAAAAAAACTCTTCTTGGAACTCTTTTGGGAAGTCAACCCACAAAAAATATACCCCCCAAAACTCTCAAAAATTAAACATCCACCCCTAACATGTAACTAACCACTTATAAATGACTACCAATGGGACATAAAAATTCATTGGGGCCTCAAGCAATCTAAATTTTTTCTTGATATTCTATAGCTACCACTATTTCCCAACATTTTAATCACTGAACTCATACATATCTAGAGGCTACCAATAGAAATCATGCATCCTCTACTTGAAATAATAATCAACTTTGGCCATATCAACCCTAAATTGGTCAACCAGATCAGCTAACTGAACATCAACTACCTGATACACACACGAATGGAGAATAGGAGCAATAGAGAAAATGAAAGAAAATAAAATCCAATGCCTAGAAGTGTGGATTTTAAAAATTATTTTTTATAAAATTTAATTTATTTTGATATCAGTATCAATAGTCCCAAATCTATCTAATTTAAATGAGAAAACAAGTCATCATGATTAATGTAACTCTCTTAAGATTCTACCCATTTGACATGTCCACATCACTTGGGGATTCAATAATCTCAGAGTCCATGCACTGGACCATGGGTTTCCTTAAAATAAAATGTCATAGATCATCTATATGAACATAGTAACAAACCAAAGTCAACTTTATCTATTTACATACCACCATATACATATCTAAATGAGAAAGACTCCAAAATCCATCCTATCTCACAAGCTCTCCATTGATACAACACTATCATTACTTTCACCCTCTCACGATGCCACTATCATGAAAGAGGGATAATGACCATTGAGTCCTCCCTCTAGAAGGATTGGGATTCATTTATACCACATAGGTTATAAAAAATGTCATGTTTGGGAGTTATTAACCTCTGTAATATAAATATTTTTTCTAAGATAAGATGATTCATACAAAAAGTACCATAAAATAAAATTAAAGATATCCAAAACCAATCAACATGAATTTATAAACAGAACAGATACTGATAAAATTATGCACATTAATCACCCAATAGTAATTCTATATTAGTTTCACATCAAATATTAGGAATCTGAGATAGTAATTTCATCATGGTCCACATAATCCACTTTGAAAACTGAAAACAGTTTTATATATGTAGCGTGAACATAAAATGATACTCAGTAAGAAAAACAATGTCACATGTGAACAAATGAAGGAATATTACTAATGAACAATGAAAAAGAAACAGATATAAAAACCACATGAAAATTTATTCTAACTATCCCAACCTCACCAAGTAACTATTACAAAATAAAAGAAGGCAAAATTTATAATATAACATGAATCATATTGATAAGGCACCCCATGAAGCTTTCCCACTATTATTCTACTCTCACATCCAAAACCACATGTCTTGTGACTCCCATAATATCTATATTCCATATCATCCTAGAATAATAGTCACAAACCACCTCTCTCAATGACACCTAAGACCGCTACCCCAAAATAATGAATATAAAAAATATCTCCCAAAAACCCATGGTCCACAACACAATAACTACTAAAACTATATTAGTTGGGAACTGTTAACATGTAGGACATAAACATCATTCCCTCCTCACAGCCTACCCAAACCCTACAGAAAAAACCCCACAAGAATTGTCCTATCACATCCTTCCCAAAAACACCTAGGCCAACACCCCACATGCATGGTCAAGTCTCGCCCGATAACACATGGGCCGTTTTACGTCCCATGAAAATACTTAGGTTATCAAAACCAATATCAAATGCACTAATATTACTCAATACATCCTATATAGTGAAATATCTACCTAACATGGATGAGAGAGTGGGAATGAGTTGTTACCCAACCATTCATACTAATCACCAGATGTTAAGGAAAACACCCCCATCATGACTATGCGGGTGTCGACACACTATAATCAGCATGTGTGGAGTGTTGTATAAAAAAATGTATAATAGTATATATAAATTAATCATCACAAAATACCAACATTTGTGTTCACAAATAAGTTATCCAACTCACAGTAATATCAAATTTCATCCACCGCAAAATACATGAAACTAAAAAAAAGACCCACCCCAATCCACATTTCAAAACTATTTTACATAATCATATCTTTGTATAAATTTTTTATCATTTACCACATTTAACCACACAACCCACTGTTTAATAATTCACTATCCATTTTCATATCATTATCCAAAACCAGACCATGACATTTAAATCATTATAAATCATTTATCCAGTCACTACATATGAATATATCACAAATACAGCACCACCTCACTTCCCCAAAATCATGTTCACACAATCTAAATCCACACCCAATAGAACAGAAAATCATGCCACCTCATTTCCCATAAAGGGTGTCCAAACATACCACTTCACCTCTCGAAAACCATGGAATATGAACCACCACCCATACATGCCCCGACCACACATAACTCTCTTAAAAGCATATCGACACATGCCAACAAATCAAGATAACTTTTCAAATTTAAAATGTTGATTTAATAAAATTATTCTTTCTTTAAGGGATGTTTTCCCACAAGTTATTACCCTAGGGTAGAAATTTTATGATCCATATATAAGTGGTTAGACAATTTCCATTTTATTGTGATATCACAAAAATTAAAATGAAAGAATAATTGTAAACTCAAATATAAAATTAGGAAAAATCCCCTAAATATTTCAATTATCAATGGGGAATCAATCTTGTTCAATTCAAAATTTAAAAAAACCAATAATTTTGTACAAACATGAATGTCAATTCCCATTTTACACCTTAAAAGAAATTTAATAAATTTATTATCATTAATTTATCCAAAAAAACAAAACCCATAGGTAAACAAAATATAACACCTCGTATATATTACACAATATTGAGATATGAGGGATTAAAAAACTCAAAAAATATGTGTCGTCTCACTGCAAACTGATGTGAAATTAAGAACACCCACAAACAACAATTGCACCATGAGAAACCATATATCAACCAACAGAATAGACAAATACCATCAAAATAAAACCCAAACACACATCCCAAACCATTAAAAAATAATTACTGTGAATCCCTGTGTGGAGATACACACAAAATCCTAAGATAAAAAAGGATGTTTATCCCCTGGAATGAAGATGAACAACCACTAGGACCAACATATCAAAGAAAGCAGAATAGTGATTTATAAACTTCCTTGGGTGTGTAGGGTTCTCCAAAAACAATAGGAAGAAGAATCAAATTCTAAATAAATTTCAAATAAAAAAATCATTTAAAAATTCACTTGAACATGGATTAACAAGATGAGTGACCCCCTTTCACCTCTTACAGACCTCAGTGTTTTGTTATGCCCAAAATCACAACACATCCACATCATGTAATCCTCAGGGTTTGGTTATGCCAAAAATCACAACACCTTAATGTATAATAATGTGTTTCCCTCAGATGATGTGTTTTCAATCAATTTAATTGAGTAATAAAAAAGAAAACAATCCATATTTTTTGATAGTTTTTGGTTAATATGCTATGCATTATTTTGGACATGTAAAAATGGGTTGTAAATTTTTTATCATTTAACTTCACGTAAAATTGTCAAATATATTGAATAGGAATGACTATATATTTCTATTTCAATCATTTGATAATGTTTCACTTTTATGTTTTGGTTCATATGGATATGAAATTATACAGTATAAATAATTTATTATAAAATTTTGTTATGTAAGGTGTTTATTCATTAGATTATAGTTGTTAATGGGATATTATCTTATTATATATATTACATTGAAATGATATTTTTGAATTTTGAACAGATTTCATGGCTATAATTAATAATCCTCTTGCCAGCCTTGGTTATCAATGCATGAAATTGAGGATGGGTTTTATACTATCATAATATTATAATAAATATATTATCACATTTTATAATTAACTCCACAGTTAATAGATTATTGTTTTAGTAGACATGGTTGATAAATATGAGTATAAGATATATTTTCCTCATCATATGATATATGAGGTGTCCACTTCATTTGGTAAAAGCCTACCTCCCTTGAACCTAGAGTATCATCTCATGCTGATTTTTATTATCTTTTAATTTGATTATATTATATATAAAATTTTATAATTCTATTATTAATAAAAATATTAATTTTTATTATCTTGTATCAACTATTATACAAATATTTATGATGAATATTTTTTCTTTTTAAATGACCACATTCCACTAATGTCATTCATTATCTAAATGTTTTTATTAATTGTCTTATTTTACACTATATAAATGTTTCTTCATTTATCATTTATAGAAATTTTATTCATTTTTATTTCCATGGGAAAAAATCGTTTAATGAGTCACAACCCTCTCCCCACAATCTGTTCTAATCCTGTGCTGAAAATGTGAGAAGGGATATAATGACCCATGAGTCCCTTCTCCATTATGCCTCAGGTTCACGACTAGTACTAAGGGTATAATAAACATAGAAATGGGAGGCATTACCCTCTAATAGAACACATATGAAAGAGAGAGATAAGATAGACGCCAACCAACTCCAACTCAGACTAAAAAAAAGAAACCTCATGTACACATATTTAATGTCATGAAAAATAATACAAGTGAACGAGGAAAACATCAAGTACCAAAGGAAGGTAAAAACATCAACAACCACAATCCTAAACAGCTCCTACAACCACAATCTTGTATAAACCAGCTTGATCTCCAACCTTCTCAAAGTGAAATGAAAAATAGTTTATATATACATAGGGTGAGTATAACAGTATACTTAGTAGGATCCTCCTTGAATCCTCATGTGCAAATGTAATGAAAGCATGCTAAAACACATTGAACTACAAATGAAACTAGCTCGTACCCTAAACAGGTATACTAAGTTCCCATTCTCACTATGACTACTCGAACCATGTAATGCATAAAAGAGTATATAATATAATAATGAATATCAAGGGTATCCCGCTACTACTTACCCATTGGTTTCCCCCTTTTCCCCAACATCACGCGTCCTAAGCTTCTCTCTCCAAAAAGACATACATGCAGACACCTGAGCGAAGCACCACAACATGCACCTCATGCAATAAAACAACCATGTCCAACCAATAAATTATTCATGTAGTTTCCTTGAGCCACCACAACTCATATAATGTTTATCATACGTCAGGTTTTATACCTCAAGCCATTATAGCTAGTATACAGAGTAAGGATCCTCAAGCCATCACAGACTATAAACGTTACACCTATAGTATTCCATAAGATACAATATCCAGAATATAAGTGTGTGAATAATCACATCCCATTACAACCCTCTACTAAACTATATGGGGAAACTAACCACTTTGCGTACTAGCACATGTAACTACCATGTGAAGAGAGTGGGGCCAAAGGGGCTAGTCAGCCATCCATCCTCCCACCAGAATGTTGGGGAAATCACCCCCTAGGATCATAATCCCTAGGGTTTATGTTTCCCAAATAGATGGGGTGGTGTAGAATATTGAAACAAAAAAATTACATAATACACTATATCTCAGAACCACACTCTAGGCGTATCCTAGTATTAGACTCAACTACAGCTAAAATCTCTCTGACTCCGGACTTCCACTTCTAAGACTAGGTATCCTATAAGGACACATCCATTTAAAGAGCTTAATAACATTAAATAATTCCATTTGTTCAGTTCCACTTTACGTTAATTAATTCTTGAAACATTAACTAACCATTAAAAATTTCACATTATATTTCATTTTCTTCACACCCAAAGTCCACTGTCCCTTTAATATTGTAACCTCAACATTTCTTTCCAGCAAGCTCCCCCCAATGGGATAACATCATTTATTCAATTATTTATCATGAAATTACCCTCCTATATTCCCAGAGATTATAGAAAAACATTCTATGATACTAAACATAAGGGAGATCAACATGGTGAGTAGATGAACTACCGATCGGGTTTTGACACCTATAGCTAGATCATAGACCCATCCTCCCTTGAGAAGCTAGACACTGAATGCATGTGGCATACCCCGTGTGTCTTCGTCCATTTTGGTAGAAGGGTACGAAAGACCAGCTACCTTAAGCGGTGGGGAAATTAATGTAGATAACCAATCAAGGAAACAAAAAGCATCCAAACTTTCACATCCAACTCATTCCATCATCTATGGTGTCCTCCACGACAGTCACATGCATAAAATGATTCATATAACCACTCTAGAAATCTATTAATGCCACAAACAATAGGCCTACATGGCCCCACATATCACAAAATCCATCCCTGCTCACACCACAACACTAGCTACAGGAAAAAAACATCATTCCAAATGGGCTCTTGGAAATTAAAAAACAAGAGGGTAACGCATTACCCTACAAGGAATTGTTTTTAAAAAAACAAGCAGTTCATTAATCCATCTTGGTTTAAACTTTTTATTATTTTTGTTTCCAAATTCTTGAATACTAACCAGTAAGATATCATAAATAAGTCAATATGAATACCACCCCAATTTGATTAAGATCAATTTACATCAAGAAGATCCAGATTCATTTACATGCCTCATTATCATTAGCCAAACAATTACGGATTAATTCAAGCATTACATTCTTTACCAATTTCCATCAAGAACAATAATATAAGCAATGAATGTATAGATATCACACTATCTAGAAAAAATAGAGGGAATAAAATTCGATCGATATCAATTTATTTATCCTGTTCAAATATTTATTATGTCAATTCCATTATGATCTAGTGGGATAAAACATGCTAACGATATTGTTTCACGAAATAGGAATGAGAAGCATTGAATACCCTATCTCAAATGTTTCTTGAAATTCGTCATAAGAGAACGATCCATACACAAAAGATCCTGATCACCTCCTCTCATAACAACTGCATCCATCAAAATATGTCGCGGCATGGCCGAACCAACAGAAACCCAAGAGAACTCCATTAAATACACGGAGATCGCTTTCCATAACATGGCAAGGAGAAACACGAGAAGATGAATCCAAAAGAACCATGATGAAACATACCTTATATAGATGAAGTATTGACCTTTGATGTTTGCACCAATGTAGGGGTGACTATACAACAGGAAGATACTTTAAGGGGAATGGATCCAAGGATTAATGTTCAATCACACCACTCCTTTGGGAAGAAGGAAAGGTTTGAGCAACATTCACAATGTAGAAAAATGGAAAAATAACAAGGGAGGAAGATATCTCATCCCTTTAGATGATTTAATTGAGAAATATTTTAAGATTCTTTGGATTTTCCATTATAAGAAGATCACATTAAACCACGTTGTTTGACTGAGTAAAAACATCTCGAGACTTAAGAAAACTAATATATAATTTATGCAAAATAATTTGTCCTCAAATACATTAAAACAAGACATTGAATGTGTTTTCCATCAAATAAAACTTAAATGGGGCCAAACTTTAGGAATATGGAAACACTGTTCATGATCCTGGAAACATTGTACACCTACCGATCCTAGAAACACTATACACGATTCTGGAAACACTATACACTCACCAATCCTAGACTAACCAATCATGGTACTATTCATAGAATGAATCACCAAACCTAGACTCACCGATCCTGGACTCTCCGATCCTGGAACTATTCACATAATGAATCAGTGATCTTGGACTCACCAATCCTGGTACTATTCATAGAATGACTCACTGATCCCGGACTCAACGATCCAGGTACTGTTCACAGAATGACTCATCGATCCTGGACTCACAGATCCTGGATGCAAAGATCCTGGTACTATTTAAAAAATGGCTCACTGATCATGGACCCACCAATCATGGTACTATTCACGGAATGACTCACATATCCTATAATAATGGATCCTAGGCTCACCAATCCTGGTACTGATCACAGAATGAATCCCTGATCTTGGAATCACCAATAATTGACTCACCGATCCTGGTACACTTCACCAAATGACCCACCAGTCATGGACTCAATAATCCTAGACTCACTGATCTAGGTACTATTCACTGAATGACTCATCAATCCTGGACTCACTGATCCTAGACTCACAAATCCTAGTACTATTCATAGAATGAAACAATGATTGAACTATTCGTAGAAATGGAAAAATTGTAAAAGTGTTAGGAATAAGCCACCTCGAACTCCCGAACACCCCAAACACTAGATTTTCATAAAGTAAATGAATGGAGAGGTTTGAGCCATCACATAATGCTATATAGTTTCAATGGACATTTATTTTAAATCAAAATCTCCTATTTTCCATAGGGATTACTTAGAAATTTTTTTGAATATTATATTTAATAAGAATCAATTATTAATTCTATCTATAGAAAATAATTTTGATGTAATTTTACTCATAATGTATTATTTTTTAAATGATGTTTCTATGGTTACATGGATCAAATTATTCAGTGGGTTTAGGAATTAAATGTCATGAATCCAATTATTTTAATAAGGGCCATTGTTTTAGGGGTACAAAGGTGTTGTTGGGTAAAATTAATATATTTCTTATACATCAATGAAATTATGTGACCTTGATGATCATGTTCATTAAATTTACAATTATGGTTTCAAGTCTAAAATATTAGGGACCGTGATTCATTATAATATGGATAAGACCCATTATTGGAATAGTTTTATGTAATTTTTAATCAATAATATCACCCTATACTCTTAAATTTTGTGAGAGGGATTGAAATTTATAAACCATAGTTTTTCAATTGGTTAATTATGGACTATTAAAAAGTCCTAGTGATCCTTTTATATATTTTAATGTTTTTGAGAGATAACCTCAATAAATCTCATTGTTTTAAGAGTGGGTTTTTTGGTTTTTCAGTCTCTTGTATCCCTGTTCAGTCTAAACATCTATATACAATTCATTTTGTAGGTCATAATGATATAAGTGACTATGTAAGGATCATGTTGGACATGTTATGACCCATATATATCATTAGAATGTAGGAATTTTCACTCTGGTGAAAAAAGAAATTATGTCTAAATATAGAGGGGTAGTATGGAAGGCATCTAAACACAATCACTAATTTTTCCATCATTCACCATTATGTGTATATCTATGATATGTTATCAATTATGTAATGAGGAAAATATTAATTCCTCATGTCGAGAAGAATATAACGATTCCCATTATTATGAATCATTACATTGTTTTAAATTATTTTAAAAATGGATTAAACAAAGAAATCATGCTCTTAGATATTTATTTTTATATATTTATCAATATAAAATTGATAAATTAATGGATAAAGTGAATCAACCCAAAAAGATAAGGGAATAATGATTGATAATAAACAGTTATCAAACTAACAATAGTTATCAATTTTAGAATAACTCTTGGTAACTGACAATAATAGATCATGTCCCATCCTATTAAAAAGGTTGATAAATGAGATTTTCATTTAATCATTTGAAATATCAACATGAAGACATTATATAATTTGATGAAAATGAATCAATATTAAAAATTATGGTTTGATATTATGTGTTGATATTATATATATTTTTCTTTTGAAATAATATTTTTTGTATTTCCTATTACTTCGATAATTGAATTACACTTGACATCTTTATGGAATTATGATTCATATATAGTTTTATGATTCCAGTGTATAGAATTAAATATTGATATATTATTTTTTAATTATAACATAGTGGTATCAGGATTATATCAACATGAGTTACTATTTTTTGATTCATTTAATTCCATTTTTCAATTAATATCACAATTTGATGAATTTTTTATCTTGAATGTCAATTTAATGTTAAATTTTATATGGTTTGGAAACCACTATTGAATATTCTATACCTTTTTTTGCTGTTAACTATTCTATTAATCCATTTTTGTTTCCACATCCCTAATTGTTTCTCATATCAGTTAGTGAAATATGAACAATATGGGTATTTGAGAATTCATATATCTATTCATATCCTCTCTATGAAGAAAGATGAAATTTTATAAGATCTAATAATAGTGTATTTATTATATACTTTTCAAAGAAAAACGATTATATTGGAATTGATAAATAATGAATATATATATAACTCAATAGTATTAATATTAATGTTATTTCTAGGGAATAATTATCTCAAGTTTATGTGTTTTGTTAATTTAACATTAAAATTATTATAAATATAAAGGGATGAAAGTAATTTCATAATATTTTGAGATATAACATTCAATATTTCTTTTAATATTTGATTTCTTTCACACAATATAGAAATATAAAACATAAAGATTCAAATGTAATGTATGTTTTTGATTACAATTATGGAAGTGTATTACCAAAATATCACTTCAATTAATGATTTTTATTTTTTGAAATTGGATTGTGATACTAATTTATTGGGTAAATTATATGTATTCATAGTCACTGGATATTAGCGCTAAATGGGATGTTGATTCATATGGTTCATATTATATGGTTTAATTTTAAAAAATATCACAGTTGTATGATATGAAATTAAATATTTATAATGATATAGTCTTATTGTTTCATGGATCAATGATATCACAATTAAATTTTGGGATCATAATGTGTCTGGGTGGGGATAGTGGGAAAACCCATGATATAACTGTTTGAAATAAAATTTGTTGTTTATTTTTTATCATTTATCATGTCAACTAGTGTAGGAATTTAAATAATTCATGAAATTTAAATAATTCATATTTATAATACAAGTTTCTCAAACATTTCATAGAAAAAAAACATGAAAATTAGGGATTTTATTATGAACATTGACATTAGTGAATGATCAGTCTAACCATTTATCAAAAAAAAAAATCATATAGGAAAATTAATTTTTTATTCACTTTCTAAAATCATAAATAAAATAAAAAATTTATAATTCCCATTTTATTTTGATGTTCAACATGAATAGACCGTATGGTCTTAGGTTAATTAATATACCAATATTTTTTTCAATGCATCACTGATATTGGATATTAATATTATCTAATATAAATTAACATTTTAATATTTTTAATTTTTTCATTCCTATTCAATAACAACTTCATAAACATTGTGAATCTATATTATTAAATGAATATATAAAATTAATTTTATAATTTTCATTAATATAAGTAAACCCGATCATTTTTATATTTGGTTTCTTACATTGACACAAATTATATCCCTATGTAATAAGATGTAATTAAATTTACACTATTATTACATATAGGGGTTGGGAATTTTTCACTATCTCTGAATGTAATGTAAAATCATGTACTTTAATAAAACCTAGAATTATTTTCAGTTGAACTACTCTTCTTCAATGACTTTCTTTATGATATTGGATGGGAACTAGATCATTAGATCTCTAATGAATATATCAAAAATAGAAAACTAACTTGGACTTTTCATTTGGTTTGGTAATAAGATTTTATAATAATGTTACATGAGAATCATTAAATATGCTCATTAAGGTTAAGATATTATAAAACACAATTTATGGATGATAGAATATAGGGACCCAAAAAAATATATTTATTTGAAGTTATTTCTACTTCCTTTTAAATAACAATAACATCAACATATGTAATTATAGAGGGAGAAAATTACTCCATTTATAGTATATAAATTATGTTTTTCAAATTCTTTTAATTTAATGACATTTATAAAAGGAAACAATCCATGATATCGTAAAAACATTTCAGTTACTTTTATCCCATATAATGAATTCTTTTTTGTAAAAATCGTAATTCTAGAACATTACATAAACAATAATTTTCTATTTTCATTCTAGTATTCTAAATCAAGCTATTAATTCATTAAATATTAATTTATAGTAAATTGATAAAAAATTTAATCCCTATTATTTTTTAAAAACATAAATATTCTTATATATTAATATCATGCATAAATAGAAAAGTTTACCATGAAATCAATCTCTCTAAACAATTAATAGATGTTTCATAGATATTTTCCCATGATCCAAGTTATTTATACCTTATTATTTAATTTATATATGACTACTGACTTGGTACAAATCAATTAGTATATTATTTTTTCAATAAAGTATAACATTTATAATAATAATAAATTTGATTTAGTTCCCCATTCATTTGATCTGGCCATTCTATATGATCAACATCCTCATAAACGAAATGTTTCTCTATTCATGATCTAGGTACTTTTTTAATGTCCTGATTTAAAATTGATATTTTTTAAATATTATACTATGAATTTGAATTATATTTTAGGTCATAAATTAAATTTTTAACAATTTTTTTTGTTTTTAAATGTAACTATCCTCTTGTTCATTATTAGTTTCATTATAATCAATATTAGAAACATGAGGATCATTTTTGTGTTTTTAATCATGGGTTTTATAAGGATAATACTAACTTACAATAACAAGTAAATAAAAAATTTATTTATTTCGGGGAATAATGTTTGGTCTATTAACATTGACCATCGATCCATTTAATTTGACCATTTTTGTATTTCTTTTATTCCATAAACTATAACAGATTCTTTTGGACTGATGTCCATAAAATATAACTTCAATGAGAATATCATTTTTAATTCCATGATTTTTTTCCATTATTTTATTGTAATATGGAAATAAAAATACAATACTTTTTTATTAGTTGGTTTCCATTGGTACCATAACTCATAAAAAGCGATGTCATAATTATATCTTTATAACAAATATTTTCAATGTTCATTTCCTTCCAAGTAGTCTCCCCTAAAAATGACCCATTACACTAAGAATACATTACTTTATCCATTTTAATATTAAATTAATTAGATCATTTAGAAAATCCATTCTCTTGGGGTGTGTAAGGATAATATTAAATATGAATAATCCCATTTATAAAATTGATTGATTGAAATTGCTTTTCAATAAAAATATTTCCAGAATGAATTCAAAATTTCTAAATATTATCTCACATCCCACAATCCACATATCTTGTTAGATTATTAAAACTCTCAAATATTGGGGACTTCAACATCATATAGTGTAAATGATTCATTAATATAATTTTATAAATATATTTTATGATTCCAAAGTTACCTATAGGGGTGTCATTTCTTATTTTCACATATAATTATATATTAATTAATTTAGGTAGCATGTGTTATTGGATTTCAATAATTATATGACTACCCTATACTATTATGTCCTTTTTACAAGATAGAAAATATTATCATGGGATCAATATAATTGGGGTATATCTCTTAAACCGCTTTTAGAAGAAACATTTGTAAAACCTTTCTGACCATGAGGGATAACAAATTAATGTTGGTTATTGTTTCCATACAATTACTTATGTTATATTATTATTTGTATTACTAATGTGACAACCCCTCCCTCCTAGCCCATGTCGCGACTACCCCATAACCACCTTCCATATGCCAGCGGTTAGAGAATAGTACCGAAGGTATATTCCCTGTAATTGGGAAGGCATTGCCTTTATAACATGTAAGTACACGCAATGAAGAAAACAACATTATAAAAACTCAATTAAAATAAATAGTAATCAGAGTAAATGAAGAATGTAATAGGGACCAGAATATAAGCCCAACTGGAATGTACAATGTAAATTGGAATGGTCATAACAGCTGATAGGTGAAAAGAAGTTCATGGATCGTCCACCATGGATCTTATCTGAATTGTAGGTACAACTCATGAACGAATATCTTTGTGGTTCACCACTTCTAACATCCACCTCTGAACTACCTCCAATCCGGGTACCCTCTTCCTCGGTTAGTGTTGTACGTCTTCTGCACCAAGAACAACAAATTGCGTGCATATCTCATGAAGGTGGGAGTATAACGATACTCAGTAGGGACCCCGAGACCCTCAAGGTCTCACGGAATCCAAAAAGGATAAACCAAAAAGAAAGGAAACAACTGATAACCCTAAAAAGGTTTATGCCCATACATATACCTAAGTTATAATGTAAACCCATCTCAATCTTGAGGAAAACATAGAGACTAACTCCAAATCCCAAAGCTCAACTATTCCATAATGGATGGAAATCCATAGATGAAAGTTCCACATAGGTACGCCAAACAAAAGAATACCACCATGGTATTACCATAATGGAAAGTACCTCACAGGTTCGAACTCTTCTAACATCAGGTATACATTAAGTACATTAGTAGAGATGATTAGATGTAACTACTGAAGCATATTTCTTTGTTAACATGCATACCCACACAGGACATCCAGGTACTGACGCACATATGATTGCAATGTGCGGACCCACTCAGGATCGCAAGGTGCTGACCCGTACAGGATTGCTAGGTGATGACCCTTACAGGTTCGTAAGGTGCTGACCCACACATGATCACTAGGAGCTGAACCACACAGGATCTCTAGGTGTTGACCCATATAGTATTTCTAGGAGATGATCCACAAAGGATCGATATGTGATGACCCACAAAGGATCACAATGTTCTCACCCACACAGGATCGCTAAGCATTCTCCACGTCACAACCGGATACTGGGTTCCAGCACTATGCTCACTCATCTCTGGATGGTTCTACTCCACAAGCTACAGGTCGGTACATGAACCACCAAAAATTCCCCGAAGATGTACCTTAAAGGACTGCCATGTCATAGGGGTCTCAACGAAATAGATAGTGTGTCATTCGGATGCCCGGTCTGTAAATTATTAGCATTTTAGTCCTGAGGGCCCAGTTAGATTCATTCTCGATCCAACCCGACCATTTCTCAATGTTATCCAAATATCTATTGGGGGATACCAAAGGTACTACCTTGCTAAAAAGTTTCCATTACCACTATAAGTTCATCAATTGGATGTTGAGTGGTAATGTTATGGCCCACGTAAGTATATTGTCATATTTGGTCCGGGTCTGGTCCGACTCGGTCCGACTGACCTGGCCCAACCTTGCCTGGGTCGACCTGGCACGACTCGCTGTGTCTAACTCGTCCCGCTAGGCGGCCCATCCCAGTGAGCAGCCTGTCCTTCGGGGTCTATCCTAGAAAGCCACCTGGGCCGCGTGACCATGGGATTACTATGAGGTCATGGTGTGGCTCGGCCGCAGGGGTGTCACAAGGGCGCGTGGCTGTGGGTGTCTCATCCAGAGAAGCTAAGTCTTGGGGTGACACGAGGGTGCAGGGCAGCTCGGCCGTGGGGGTGTCGTGAGGGCGCGAGTTCATGGGAATCTTGGCTAGAGCATCTTGTCTACGGGGTGTATGGAGCAGCTTCGGGGCAGATCGGCCGGAGCGGTGTGGGTCGGCGAGGATAGCCACGGGGCAGCTCGGTCGGGGTGGCTAAGCCAGAGCGGTGTGGGGCGGTGCGGACAGCCGCGGGGTGCTCGTCCGGGGGTGGTGCGATACCGCAGGGTGGCGCGGTGAGACCTCTGGCGGCAGCGACAGCGGTTGGCGGAGGCCGCGGGGTGGTGGTGGCCGTAGAGCGGCGCCGTTACATCATCGCCTTCGTCATGGATGGTGGTGGTGCCAACCACCGTTCTCATTCCCCTTCGTCATTGGTCGGCAACCACAACCATCACTAAGAACACCATGAATAATCACAATAATTTCAGAGAGGATGGACCATGCTTGTTTAGCCCACACATTCCACATTAGAGTAGTAACAAGAGGTTATAATACTTGAATCAAGAACGTCAAACTACACAATCCCCCATCATTGATTATTCCTAACCCATAGAAAAAAGAAAACATATACTCTTTGTTTAGAAAGTCAAAACATGGGATGTTTAATCATTCAAAAATAACCACTAACTCATTTGATTTGTTGATGGATGTTGCGAGGATGGAGATGACGTCATTGGGGATAGATGGAAGTCGGTGACGTTGGCGTCTCTTTGATCTTCAATGGAGATGTTCCTCATTGGCGATCCTTCGACAGAGATTGGGGAAGAATTCATCGAAGAGGAAGCATTCTTCTGTGGAGAGCTTTTCTCCCAATTTCCCTTTCCCACCCCTTTCCCCAATTCCACCAAAATGTGGGAATGACCAACTTATTAATATATATTAAGTAGATTAATATTTTTGGGACAAATTAAACTGGCATGTTGTCTTAATTAATTTTCCTAATTAATTTGGCATGTGTTGGAAATGTTAATGTTAGAGGAAGTCCAAGAGGATTATCACATTTAAGAGAGTAGTTCAAGGGATTAAAAATGGGGATTTAGAATTTGGTGGCACCCACCACAAAAACCCCTCATGGGAGGTCAGTTCAGGTGGTTCCCACCACCATAACCTCTCATTGGAGGTTTAGTTCAGGTGGTCCCCACCTAGGAAACATCCACAAGGAGTTTAAAATAAAAATAAAAATAAAAGCTACACAATTTTTTTATTCTTTCATGAATATGTGAAAAGCTAACTTTCACCCTTGACCTTCTGTGGTCAAGTTAAAGGTCTCCTTAAGCGAATATCGGTGCTGTGAGTTCAACGGTTCTGTCAGATTTCAATTTTGAGCACCGGTTAAAATGTTAGAAAGTATCTCTCGCACGTTTACTGAACGTACCTAAAATAATATTTATAAATTCATTCCGGGCGCTCTGGGCCTTAGAATCACACACCATCAATTTTCACGGACTCATAAAATTATAATTAATTAAAAAATATAAAGAAATTCTAGGTCTTTACATTTCCCCACATCGGGGCTTTACATCCCCATAAGCCACATCACAAAACAAGGGAAAAGTGGGGGTACTAAGCATGCATCTGAGCCTCCTGCTCCCATGTACTCATCTGGAGGTTCCCATGCTACAAAAGAACCCGCATCAGAGGTATCCACCACCCATGAAATACCTGCTCTAGTCGATCTTCAATCTCAAATGGAACCTCCATAAAATTTGTACCACCATCGACGTCCATCTCTCTATGGTTGATGATGTGAGAATGGACAAGCACGTATCTCCTCAACTATGATAAGTATATGATGTCATACACCAGGTGCATATGAGGTGGGAGAGCTAATTGTTATGCCTCCTTGCCAACTCTGCTGAGGACCTGAAAAGGTCCGATGAATCTTGGAGATAACTAGGCACCTCGGACAAATCTTCTCAATCCTCATTGAGGTGAGACACGTAGAAAGTCATGGCCACCATCCTCATACTCCTTAGGTCTCCAACTCCTACTAGCATAAGACTTTTTCCTGCTCTGTGTAGTCTTCATTCTCTCCTAGATGATCTGCATCTTCTCTGTGGTAGCTTATACCATCTCTGGTGCCACTAGTGTTGATTCCCCTAGGTCAGTCCAAACCAAATGTGATCTGCAAATTCGGCCATAAAATGCCTCAAAATGGTCCATCCCAATGGTGTAGTGATAATTTTTGTTGTATTAAAACTATAAAAAGGGAAATTGATTCTCGTAGCTGTGACTGAAGTCGAGGACACAAGCACATAGCATGTCTTCAAGGGTCTAAATGGTCCACTTCGTCTGGCCATCCGTCTGAGGTTAAAAGGCGGTGATCAAATGAAGCTAAATCTAGAAAGCCTATTTCAACCACTTTAATTGCTAGGAAGTAAAACATCCAACTTGATCGGAGACAATCTTTGATGGTACTCTATGTAGCAGCACAATCTTCTCCACATAGAGGCATCTCAATCTCTCTACTGAACCCTTCTCTCTAATCGATAGGAAGTGGGCCGACATGGTGAGTCGGTCGATGATCACCCAAATAGTGTCATGTCCCATGGATGTATGTGGAATTCCTATCATGATGTCCATGGATATCCCATCCTACTTCCACTTTGGGACCTGTAAAGGCTGAACCAAGACTATTGGTACCTGATGCTCTACCATCACTTGCTGACAAGTAAGGCACCAAGTGAAAAACTCCACTACTTCTTTCTTCATTCCCAGCCACTAGTGTTGTCTTCGAAGATCCTGCTACATCTTCGCCACTCTCGAATGTACCACTATAGGGGATATGTGGTACTACCTCATAACTTCCTCCTGATGTGACACTGGTACCATGGTACATCCTCTAAAAAAGATGATGTGCTCCCCACATTCATAAAATCCATCAGGTGAATGTCCCGTTGATATCTGAGCACGTCGAGTCTCACAGTCAGAGTTCCAACACATCACCTCCCTAACTCGCTGATGAAGTGGGGGAGTGATTGCAAGAGACTAAAGAAAAGCTGCTCCATCCCGATCCATGAAGGATATATATAAAGCAGCCAGCTGCTCTATCGCCTCACCTAGTAGCTGTATACCTAACCTCCAACTGAGTGCATCTACTACAGAATTCCCCTTCCCAAGATTATAGACTATCTCGATGTTATAGTCCTGGAGTAACTCATGCCAATTTCGATGTCTCAGGTTCAGTTCCATCTGATAAATGTTATTCCTGAGACTCTTGTGATCAGAGTACACTATAAAACGTTCTCCCATAAGATAGTGCTTCCACATCTTCTAGGCGAAGACCACTGTTGCTAACTCCAGGTCATGGGTTGCGTAGTTCAGCTCATGTTGTCTCAGCTGTAGAGAACCATATGCGATCAATTCTCACTTCTTCATCAGGACACATCCAAGCCTGGTCCCTGATGAGTTTTAGTAGACTACGTACCCTACGCCCTCCTCTGGAAGCCTCAAGATGGGGACATTAGTCATCCTCGACATGAGCTCCTAAAAACTCCACTGGGATCTCTCTGACCACATGAAGGGTTTACCCTTCTTCATCAACACTGATAGAGGTTATGCAACTCTATATAAATTTGGCACAAACCTCCAATCGTATCCAGAAAAAACCGGGAATCATATTATCTTTATCACACTCCTGGGTGGCTCCTAAGAAAGTAACACCTCTATCATCGCTGGATCTACAGCAACTCCAGCCACTGATATGATGTTTCCCAGAAAGTGATCCTCTTAGATCCAAAACTAGAACATTGAGAGCATACCATAATTCTGGTACTCTCGGAGTGTGTCCAGTACTACCTTGAAATGATAGGCATGCTCCTCCTTAGTAGCCGAGTAAATCAGAATGTCTTCAATGATGACTACTACAATGTGATCAAGGCATGGGTGAAAGATACTATTCATGAGTCCCATGAACACTGCTGGGGTGTTGGTTACACCAAATGGCATAACCAAGAACTCGTAATGGTTGTACATACATCTGAAAGCTGTCTTCTAGACATCCTTGTCTTGATCTCTGAGCTAGTGATAGCCTGATCTGAGATCTATCTTTGAAAACCACTGTGGTCCCTTCAGCTGATCAAAGAGATTGTCAATCCTTGTAAGTTGGTACTTGTTCTTCATGATAACCTAGTTCAGGTGCATATAGTCAACACAATTTCTCAAGCTCCCATCCGCATTCTTGCAGAAAACAATCGGGGCTGAACAAGGTGAAACACTGGGTCGAATTAATCCCTTTCCGTGTAAGTCCTCTAGTTGTACCCAAAGCTCTCAAAGCTCTGTCGAGCCATCAGATATGATAATGTAGATATCGAAGTCATACCGGGGTACAATTCAATGTAAAAGTCCACCTCTCTGTGAGGAGGTAGACCCAAAAAACTATCAGGGAAAACATCCATGTACTAGTCCACCACTACCTAATAACTCAGACTCTCTATATGAACTGCTCCGTGGGTATGTATAGCCAACTAATGAGTAATCAGTTTCACCCTCCTCTGGGTAAGTCCATCCTTTGATTCAAAGTCTCCCTTCTCACCAGTGATGGTAGACCTAGTCCCACTCATGCGAACACACCACACCATGCATCTAATACAATCTATATATGCAAAGACTGTAGATAACCATTCCATACCCAAGATGAAGTCGTAAGGTCTCAACAATTCTACTAGGAGATCCTAACCGATGTTCTAGCCTCCTAGAGTAACCTCACACTGTCGGAACAAGTGTTTTATTGTTGAATCTGCTCCCATAGGAGTCTCTAGCTATAAATATCAAGTCAACGGCTCCATTAGAATCTCAGAGCTCTGATCAAGGGGAGTGGAAATAAAAAAATGACTGGGACCTGTGTCTATAAGTACTGCATCTATGGTGGTGTAGACATAGATGGTAACCCGTATCATCTCTGGAGCACCGTGATCATAGGACATAGCTACCTAGAGCTGGGCTCTCCCCTATCCACCTGCTCCATATGGTCGGGGTGGACCTCCTAGTGGTTGTGGCAGTAACATCTAGAATCGTCACCCACCGCCAACTACATAGCCGAATCCTCCACCACGTCCACATGATCCCGGAAGACCTCCTCAGTCGAA
Source organism: Viscum album (assembly GCA_963277665.1). Lineage (NCBI taxonomy): Eukaryota > Viridiplantae > Streptophyta > Magnoliopsida > Santalales > Viscaceae > Viscum > Viscum album. Next base: position 1,498,528,437 of record OY728122.1, on the reverse strand, counting down.
TCTCTGTATCTGCCTTGGCGGTCCTTTGACCATCTACTGATCATCTGTACAGCAGGTTAGACAGTCATGAGCCATGTAACCCAACCCACCACATGAGTAACACTGTCTTCTCATGGCATGACCAGCTCTACCTCTGGTTCCCCGCACAACCGACCCCGAATCATGTTCTTGTCCACTTGTAGGTCTGGCCCTCATGGATGTCTATGACATCTGTCTACTGCAAGATGCAGAAGACTCAGCTACGTGACATCTGGTGGTGGGTCTCATTGCTGGTGACTACTCAGAAAGAAATCTCTCCACTAAAAGGTCTCTCTATAACCCCCACGCCTGCATCGGGATGCTAAGTGATATCATCGAAGCCTTGATCTACCACCCGAGCCCCTTATCGATTGAACGGTCCTTAAATAATGGGTCCTACACCATATCTATGGAGTAGTGTGAGTGGTCTATGAACCCCACTAAGTACTAATCCACAGTCATGCTGCCCTGTTGTAGATGAAGTGGTTCTAGAATTAGTACTGCTCGAAGAGTCATGGAGACAAATTCTACTTGAAACAGGTTCATGAAGTCTATTAGGAGAAGCATCACCTCATCGTGATCTTGGAGCATCAAGCTCCACCATCCACCAGCTGCTGCCTGGAGAAGGATGGGGGCAAGGAACACCATGAGATCAGTTGGTGTCCCTACTAGTCGGAAGACTCTCACAACAGTCTCCAACCAATCCTCAGGCACTTGTGGGTCCATATTTACCCTGAAACTAGGTGGACACATGCGTTAGAACCCATGAAATGTTCTTAAGCGACATGTACTCTTTGCTGTTGGGTCTGGTGGTATCAATGGCCCAACGGGTAATGGTACCACTGGTGCCTCCGCTGGATGAGGGCCCTGCACCGAGGCCTCGTCACTCGTTGGGATATCAGTGCGTTCAACTCTCAGAACCATATCTGACAGTCTTTGTGGATGAATTCTAAAAAGAAATAGGTGTGCCACAGTCAAAAAGGTATACCTGCTAAGCTGACACAGTGAGTTCACAAATAAGACTCTTGAAAACACACATGCAATTTGGGTTTTCGTGCACTGATTCAGAAATAAGAAGTTAGGGTCCTGGTGTATGGATACATTGGCCACCGCACCAAAAGTGGATTCCTTAAACTAATATCCCCAATCACTACACTTAACACTATTGATATTAAATGAATTATTAGAGTCCTATGATCTACAGTAGAACCAACTCCTCTGATACCAATTTGTCACAACTGATCTCCTGGGGCCCGTGTCGTGACTACCCCAAGACAACCTTCCATAGGCCATTGGCTGACGACTAGCACCCAAGGCATATTTCCTATAACTGGGAAGGCATTGCCTTTATAACCTATAAGCACACACAACCAAGCTCACAACAAGATACAGAGTCATGTAAACTGAATAGTAGTCAGAGTAAGTTTAGTAAGAAATAGGGGCCACAATAGAATCCCAATAGGAATGTACAAGAAAAACACGAAAGTACAAGACAACCGATAGGTGAAAAGTATCTCCTGGATCATCCACCATGGATCCTACCATAAGGGTAGGTATAGCTCATGAATGGCCGTCTGTGTGGTTCACCTCTTCTAACATCCACCTCCGGGCTACCTCAAATCCTGGAACCCTCTTCCTCAATCAGCGCTTTCCGTCATCTATACCAAACACAATGAAGATCGGGCATAGCCTGTGTAAAGGTGAGTATAAAGATACTCTGTTGGGACCCCGAGACCCTCAAGGTCTCACAAAATCCACAATGGATAAAACACAAAAGAAAGATACAACTGATAACCCAACTTATGTATATTCCCATACATATACCTAAGTTATCAAGAAAACCCATCTAAATCATGAGGAAACCACCGAGTCCCAATCCAAAGCCCAGAGCTGAACTGTTCCAAAAAGGAAGGAAAACCACAATGGCATGTACTATACATGTACTGCACACAAAATAATACCACCATGGATTTACCAGGAAGGAAAGTACCTCACAAGTATGAACATAGCTCACAACATGTATAACATAAGTACAATAGTAGAGATGATTTAATATAACTACTCAATCATCTTAATCTGTTAAGAGGAAAACCCACACAGGATCGCCAAGTGCTGACCCACACAGGATCGCAAGGTTCTGAACCATAGAGGATTGCAAGGTGATGACCCACACATGATCGTTAGTTGTAGAACCACAGATGATCGCAAGGTGCTGTCCCACACAAGATAACTATGAGATGACCCACACAAGATCGCTAGGTGATAACCCACAAAGGATTTCTAGGAGATGACCCACACATGATTGCTATGAGCTGACCCACACTGGATCAGAAGGTGCTGACCCACAAAGGATTTCTCTATGTGCTGACCCACACATGATCGATATACATTAGTTACATCACAGTCATCTACTAGGTTCTCACACCATGATCACTCCTATCCAAGAGGATATGCTCCACATGCTACTGGTCGATACTCCAACTACCATGATGTCCCATTAAGAAGTACCTCAATGGACCACCATGTCATAGGGGTCTCAATTCAATAGATGACACATCATTCAGACACCCGGTCTTTGAGTTATTAGCCTTTTAGTCTTGATGGCCCAGTTGGATTTGTGTTCAATCCAACTGACTGTTTCCCAACATTATTCAAATATCTAGTTTGGTACACCAATTGGATCCTTTTTCTCAACGAATTCCATCACTACCGACAGTTTGTCAATCGGACGTCTGATGCCAATGTTATATCCTAAGTATTGTATTGGGTCATATCTAGTCCGGGACAGGTCCGACTCGGCAGGACCGACCAAGACCGACCCTCTGGGATAGCCCCGGCCCCCTGGGCGGTACGACCTACTGGGTCTAGGGCAGCAGGCCACGAGGGCCACGAGTATGTGGGTGTGCTATGAGGCCATGAGGCCGGGGGTGGCTCGGCTGAAGTGGCTCAGCCGCCAGTTTCCACAAGTGCATGGGGATGCCAGCCACGGGGGTGTCGTGAGGGTGCGAGGCCGCAGGGGGCAAGGATGGAGTGACCCGGCCGTGGAGTGCCCCGAGGGCATGTCCAAGAGTGACACTACTAGAGCAGCTCAACCGTGGGGTGCCACGAGCATCTCTGGGGTGGCTTGGCCGGAGCGGCGTGGGGTGGCGCGGGGGGGGGGGGGGGGGGGTGGCTCGGTCGGAGCGTCGCAGGCAGCAATAGGGAATCTCGGTTGGAGCGGCGCGTAGTGGCACGAACATCTACAGGATGGCTTGGATGGGGGCGGTGCGAGGCCATGGGGTGGCGCAGAAAGACCACGACCGGTGATGGCCACGATCGCCAGAGGTCGCGGTGTGGCAGTGGCCCCAGAGCGGCGCTGTTGTGCCGCGCCTTCGTCGCGGCTGGCAGTGTTGTCATCCATCATCCTCGTGTCGCTTCATGTTTTGTGGCTGACCACCTCCATCACATAGAACACCACATATCATCATAAGAAATTTGTATAGGACATTCCATGTTTGTTTGGCCCAAACATTCTGCATTAGAGTGGTAGAAAGAGACTATAATACATGATTCAAGAACATCAAAGTCCACAATCCCCTGACCTAGATAATTCCCAACCCACAGAAATAGAAAAAATATTCACATTGATTAGATGGGAAAAAGATGGGAAGTTTAATCATTAAAAAATAACCCTTAACTCGTTTGATATGTCGACAGAGGTCATGAGGAATGGGACGTCGTCATTGGGGATATATGGATGTTTGTGACGTCGCCATCTCCTCGATCGTTGGTGGAGATGTTTCTCATTGGTGATCCTTCAATGGAGTTTGGGGAATAATCTGTCAATGATGAAGCATTCGTCGTTGGAGAGCTTTTCTCAAAATTTCCCATTGCCACCACTTTTTCCCAATTCTACTAAAATGAGGGAATACCAAACATATTAATTTAAATTAAGTAGATTAATATTTTTGGAAAAAATTAAATTGGCATGATGGATTAATTAATTATCCCAATTTATTTGACAAGTGATGGAAAAGTTAATTATGGAGGAAGTCTAAGAGATTTCTCACACCTAAGAGGGGAGTTCAGGGGATTCAAAATTGGGGGTTAAACTCAGGTGGTCCCCACCTCCATAACCTCTCATTGGAGGTTAGTTCTGGTGGTCCCCACCACCAAAACCTATCATGAGAGGTTTAGTTCTTGTGGCACCCACCTTTGAAACATCCACAAGGTGTTTAAAATAAAAATAAAAATAAAAGCTACACAATTTTATTTTTATTTTATACATTCACGGATATGTGAAAAGCTAACATCCACCCTTGACCTACTGTGGTAAAAGTGAAGGTCTCTTGAAGCGAATTTCGGTGCTGTGAGTTCAACAGTTCCCTCAGATTTAAATTCTGAGCAGTGGTTCAAAAGATAGAAAATATAACACTCACGTTTACTGAACGTACCCGAAATTATGTTTAGAAATTCATTCCGGGAACTCTAGTCCTTGGAATCACGTGCCGTCAATTTTCACAGACTCCTAAAATTCCCATTTAATTAAAAAAATTACTTGGGCATTCCAGGTCATTATAATTAATCTAATATGTATTCGATCTTGATCACATTACATTTGTTGTGAATGTTTCATCTATTATTTTCTTTAACTATCAGGTATATATTATGAAAATATTCATATTTATATTTTCACTTTGTTAACTTACACTTAATATGTCATTTTCTAGCTCACCAATAAATAATACATATTTTGATTCATATTTTTGTATTTGATTCATGATTTTCTAATTTATTTTATAATTTATTATATTGGATTATACATAGTCACCACCCTATAATAATGTTATTTAAAAATATCCATGATATTTATGTCTTGAAATTTTTTTTATGAGAATCTACAACCAAGAATCCAAGGATTTCACCAATTGTAGTATTCAAGATTCAAATAAATAATATATATCTTTTCTATTTTGTATGTGAACTAAGTCTTCCTTCATTATTAATAATATTGAGACGTATGATGTTGAATGGAACTATAATACATAAAACAATATCATTTTTTGTCACTCCATCTATAGATATCATATAAATAATAATAAAAATTCAACGGGCTAGTTATGTGGATTTATGGCCATCGCATATTTTATTATCGACAGAATAAACTAATAAATGGGCTTGATACCTCAATTAGTTAACAAATTTAATATTTTTGAATAAAAATATTTTTCCATAAAAGATAAATTTTATTCAAAAAAACTAAATAACATTAATTATTTCCTTTCAACTAAGTGCTTCCCTATATTGTTTATTGTTTATAAGATTTCATCATGATATTTAGATACAAATCCATTCAAATTTTTCATTGTCCTTAGGGAACCATAATTTTATTCATTTTTATTAACCTCCAATTATTTATAAGTATCATTTTCATATTAGTTTCTCCACACATTCGTTCCTTATGTATCTCTTGGAACCTAATTTTTTTGGATAAATACATTTTACATTCATTGTTGCTTTGAACCCATTTTTAAATCAGTTTATTAGATTATTTCTTAGCAACCTTTGATGAATATGAAATTATTTAAAAATCATTATAATATTAATAACACATTTGGAAAAGGTATTTTTATAACTTAACACTCATATACTGATTCTTGATGAATCTCATTATATTACATCATCTTTATTTAAAGACTCTTTTAATCATATATCATTAAAAAGTATCTCATTATTTAGTTTAGTTATTTTTAATATTATCAATATTAATTTTAAGAATTATTATTTTACAATAATTAAATTTTCAAATTCTTTAATAACATATATTATTTTACATTTGTGTTTTATGATCCTCTCATGAAATCGTTATTCTCAGTTTGTATCATTTATTCTAAATATTTTTTTTATTCGCCATCCACACTTATAGAAATTTGGTAATGTCTTTCAATATAATCCATGATTATATGATATTTTAAAGAAAAATATAAATTAATTAATGTAATCTTGTTTTAATTATAATCCTCAACAATGATTAAATATATTCTCATTTTTAACCATTAATAATTTTCAGTATTGTCAACATATTTCATAACACACTAAGAATTACAGACCCCTTCATTTCTATTAGGACATCACCATACAAATCACCTTAAAATTTAGAACATTTTATTATCTAAAAATCAGTAATAATGGGTTGGATTTAAAAATAAATTATGAAATTATGTTATTGATTTTTATTACACTTACTAACTACAGAAATATCGATTTTAGGATTAAATGAAATTATTATCCTGTGATTAAAATCATTTTCTTCATCCTAATATTATTATTAATTGGCGTAATAAAATAATTCATCCTAAAACTTGAGTCAATTTATATATTTGAATACAAAATATTCATTGAATTACATTTTGAATATATTTTCATTACATATTCAAAAAAAATTACACTATTATAAAACTCATCAAGAGATAATACAACCATCTATTATAGGAATGACATATTTATATCATTTATTTTAGAAAAATTCATATTAGATTTATGACTAAACAAGATTTCTTGTTAAATATATATAATCCCTATAATGTGAAAGGCATTGTATTTTCCTTATTGATGTGGTCATCAATTCTGTCATCACCAATAATTATGATTTTTTGAAATAATTATTTCCAAAAATGGATGAAATAATTTTATTTTAACATTTTCAATCTATATAAATATTTCAATAATATAAAATTTTATATAGAAAATATCTCTGATGAGGTGTTTATCCATCAATAAAAACATCAAATACTTTTAAATCATGATATATAGAAAATGTATTCTATTATTTTCCAGACCATGACATTTATTTTTATTATATTTTTAACACCCCAATATATTAACAAAATAAAGTGTCCCTAATACCACTTTCAATATAATAGGATCTCAAAATTAATATTTTCAATTATAATAGAACATAAATACCTTTTTCATATGATATATCGTTAACATGTCATTTAATCAGAGTAAATTATTTATTTTACAATATCATATAAAAATTAAAAATTGTTACATTTCAAGGTTATGATCTACACTTTTTTATGTTATTCAACAGTCAAATATGATAATAATGAAATATGATAAGTTCACATGAAATTTTTAATATTAAAATATAATAAAGAAACGACCAATTCATATGTTTTGTTTCTAAGGAACCCTCATATTATAAGAATATTTAATTTATATTTATTATATGTTCACTAAAATTACACATATAGTGTGGGTATGTTTAATTGACTTCCTTGAGATGTTTTCATACCCAACCAAATTACGATTAGGTGTTATTCAAAATAGTACAAACAAACATCATGGATATTACTCATTTATATTATAAGAGAATATGATATTCAGTAATTATATTTATGTCACATGTAAAGAACATTTGATCCTATTCTTATTCTAGTTTCGTATCTTTCTACAAGGAAATTTTCACATAAATGTATCAACATCTACCTTACTTATTGGTAATTAAAAAGACATAATTCATGCATATGATAACACATGAATAGAACAATATTATTTGTATCAAAATAAATTCTCGAAAAGAAGAAAAAAAATTACATGACATTGAATATAAATTAGGTTTTTCAATAATTAAACTTATATTCCCTCTTTTAGATACAAATTGTTTCCTTTAAAAAAATTTCTTCTCTATTGAAAAACATTATTATTTTCATCAATTTTTATTTTATATATACACAATTATGTGAGAAAGTAATATTTAGTGTTATTATAAATTATTATAGGAATTTTTTAAATAATATCATCCATTAGAAAACTCAAAAATAGTGTAGTTTTGAAATTTCTGTGAATTTGAAATATCTTACTAGAAATTACCTCAATGTTGGAAATATATTAATATCATTTATTCTTATAAAAGTTCCTAATTTATGAAAAAAAGAAAAAAATCTTGTGATATTTAATGATTTGACGCCCATATATGCAACATTATAATTGGATGTCACCTAATATTGTTAAAACTACTGACCACAAAAATGATCTTTTAATCGAAATTTGGAAAGAGTATTATTTCATTTGTTTGATTTTGATATTCCATTTTGTTTTTACATTTTCACCAAAAAAATCTATTTTTTTGTTTAAATAACTCGTATATACTTCACATAATTACACTTATATAATGAAACTGTCTCTTAAGAGATTCCCAATACCATTATATAACATCATTATTACTCTCACACAAAATATATGACCCTTAAAAAATCTCACAATAGATATACCCAATCATACAAAATCTTATGATTTGTTTGGATGACACTTATGAAATCGTAATAACTATTAATGAAATCCAAATAACTATTATTGAATTTTAAATAACTAATATTTACTTTCAAGTGATCCATAATATTTATACATTGATTCATTAATTTGATAAAATGATCACTCCAACATAGTTATAGATCATTGAAAATTGGTACTTATCATATCATATTTATTATCATACAAATAAAAACTAATATCGGTAACTATCAAAATCATTTTTAAACTATTCCATCATCAATAACTCTTAGGAATAATTTTATAATACCAACAAAATAAAATTTCTAACATCATTAACTAATTTCTATAGTTGGATAAAAATAAATAAAAAATATAATCAATTCATTCAGGTTCTTAATATGCCACAGTATCTGTCATTTCCTATGATTTTACAATTATAATAATTTAAAATGGTAGTGTGACATTAATGTTAGATTCTAAAATTTTCAATAACTGAAAATTATCCAGTAAAATTTTCATTTTATTTATCTCTCAAATATATGAAAACATTATTGTATGCATTAGAAAAATAATTATTCACCCCTCTTGTTTCAGAAATTTTAGTAATATTTAAAAACCACATCCTTTTTAATCATTGTGGAGAAAAATATTCTCAAACCAATAACAATTACCCTTAATAATTTTTTCTATTCCAAAACATTTTTGTATCAAACCATTTTTAATTGATAAATTTTTATAATAAATGTTTTAAATAATATATAAATTTTTGAATATATTCATTTCAATGTATTTTAAATTATTCAATAAATTTAATATTTGAAATATTAGGGTTTCTGACATTTAAAATGTAAAATAATGATCACATAAGGTTATGTACTATATATGATTGATGAATTGAATAAGATTTGTTTTTCATTCAAAGTAAATATAATAGTTAAGATTGATCAGATTTTTTATTTAAATGAATAGGTAATATTATAATAGCATATTTATAGTTTAAATAAAAAGTTATTTAACAGAAATTATTTATATTCTGAATTGTATGGAATTATTTAAATAAGGAATACATGTTATTTATTTTCTTATTTTCAAATGTTTTTGTTCATGTTATTATTATTTATTTTCAAATAATAACTAACTAGTGTTAGTGTAATATAATTAATGATTTCATGAACATATGTATTATTTTTTAAAAATAAAGTATATATTTGTTCCTTTTTATTTTGCACAGTAGTCTTCATACCCTCATTGGCTCATGTAATTATATGGTATCAATTATTAATTATTGGATATCCATGGAAATATGGTTTTTTATTTGATGGATTTTATGAGTTAATATTTGAGTTTAGTTGATATATTATATGGAAATCATATTGTTATAATTTGAATCAATTGATCAAATCCATCTATAAAAACAAATTAGAGATTTGGATAACTATGCCAGAAATTAGGGATGGGTAAAATACAAATATTATATTATACTTTTGATTGTACCCCATCTGTAATTAAATTCTAGGCTATCGGTTCACTGTTGACTATGATATAAAGAGTGGTTTGTGTGTGTATGTCAAGTGAATCAATGTTTTATTGTATATGGGTCTACATTGAATTTTCTAAAATTATCTCAATAAGACCTTGGCTGTAATATCATAATGATTTTTTTCTGATGGTTTTTAGATTCTATTATTTTTGATATTTTATTATACATCCATCATATATCTCATGTTATATTGTTTTTATTATCACATTTCATTCCCTACTTCCAATTCCAATGATATAATATTTTGAGTTATCTTATTATTACGTTCAGTAATATACAGTCATTATTCTATTATGCTTATGGATTTGTAGATATATTTGTTTATAATAGTTTCATTTTCAATTTTTATCTACTTATTCATCCTTTTATGTTTCTATTAAAACTAATTTCTTTCAATATGGTGTTGATTCAAATATTTTTTAATATTCATAAGAGGTATGATGTAAAAACAATAATTTAACTCTATTTCAAATGAGTATGTATATATAATTATTTTTAATATGGAAATACCCGTACATTTTATTTCTTATTATATTCAAAAAAAATTATTATCATTATCTTTTTAAATTATAATCATAGAAAATACTTTTAAATTGATGTACTGAACTAATTTTAATCTTATAATGAAATTATTACTAATATACCAACCATAAATTCTTCCTTCTGGTAAAGAATGAAATAATTTTATTAAATTTATTTTACAATATAATAACAAGGATTTTTTCTAACACGAACATTATAATAATTTTTGGGGAATTGTATTTGGCATGTTGAAAAATTCAATATATCAAAACATCAATTCTATAAAAGAATTTTTAGAATTATATTGTTAAAAAAGGATTCCATTCAGTGATATCATAACCTATTTTCGAGAAGTATCATGATATTTTGTAGGTACTGTTTTGGATTTATTTTTTTGTAATTTTTTTGTTTTACCATGGAGAATTGTTGGGTGAAATTGAATAATTTTGTAAGAAAAAGGGGTAGTACACGGTTTGAACATGGTTTTCCCAAAACATGTACCCATCCCATAAAATCATCTGAACACAAAAAAGGGCGTTTGAATAGCTAGTGCATAGTTTGGAAAATAGTACACCCTATTATTACTTATCTTACAACTCCCTTGGTTAAGAAGTATAATTATTCCCATGGTTAAGGGAAACCATGCACACCGAGTATGAAACTGTGTGCACATGTTTAATTAATCAATTTTTTTTATCAAAATATAGGAAACCCCAGGATTTCAAAATAATAAAACCTAACCCAAATTGACATGATTTTTATCATTTATTGAATATTTCAGATGGATTCATAGTCCTTCGACCTCCATTTTTTATAAATCATATCCAAAATTTTATATATCCATTCTTCCTCATAAGATATTTTCATCTTGATTGGTTTCTCTTCTTTCTCAAGGATTTCTCTCTTCCATGAAAGGGAAAACTTTCACTGCTTATTGTGGGGATAGATCTAGTATTTGGTTGATCCAATTAGTTGGATCTTGGATCCATGATTTTTAGATCTCGTTCTTCATCACAATTGTGGTTTCTATTTCATCTCGAGTGTTGTATATGTTGTGTAGAGTGATTGTTTTTTTTTTGATATTTTCTAATATTTGAATTATGTCACTTAATAAAATGATAATTTATTATGAATGAATCATTCTATGATCTCTGGATTATTTTATGACATGCATCAATTTTTTTAATGCATGGGGAAAACATGTTTTTGTATATGTAATTAGATTTCAAATTTGTTGTTTCCTTTCATGAGAAAACATTAATGAAAAATTTACATAATATGAATTGAATAATTGTAATTGATTCAGTATGTGATAAATTTTAATGGATATTGGGTGTCTACTTGGAAAATCTGAATATGGAATGAGATTACCATTTATTATACATTACCTATATTAGAAATGGTTACGGATAGTGATAGGTCCTCGGTTTTGACCATGTAGTTGGGAAGGGTAATGGCTGGGGATGTAATTATCTATATCCATATATATATTTTTGTGACTTTTTTTTATGTGTTCTATGATGTGTTCTTGGAATTTTAGATATTTGTTTCATTGATGAATGTTATTGATAGTATGAAAGAAAAATTTGCTAGAAATGATCCTCCGGATGTTGAACCTGAGGAACCAATAATGTCAGGTCAAGGATTCAAAGTGAAATTCAATGATAACCTTTCTCTCATATTAATATTTATGTAGAGATTACGATATTGGGTTGTGAAGAGTACGTATGCCCTAAAATTCTAATTTTAGATACATTAACCTTAGACATTCACTTGAGAGGGTGTAACTAAGTCAGCTGAGTTGTTGACTGAGTCCATTATGAATATACACAACCATTTGTAGACTCTTATTGAGTACAAAATAATATTGGAAGAATATATTTTATGAGGATCTGAGAATAAATATTGGGATGATCAGTCCTTGAAATGATGGGATTATTTTATTTTATGGTAGGAATTTCTGGAGACGAACTGGTGCTCTTTTATCTAGAGACACTAAGATAGGAGAGAGAAAAAATGTTAATGCATTTGTATTGGGTGAGTATGTTCTTGATGGACTATGTTATTCATTATACAAACCTAAATCATTTTTCACAAGTGTTGGTAAGGGATTAGATAACCACTGAAAGGTGATTCCAACATAAACATAACTTTAAGATTAATTCGAAGGATAGCAAAATCCAATTAGTGATGTTTTCAAAGCTAGCGGATTAGGATATTATAGTTAACATGAACCTAATTGAGGATTCTAGTGTAAGATTGGTATTTTTCTGTATGGTTCATAATTATTTCTTCCAAGGGAGGGAAGTGTAATTATGATAATGATAACTAGATATTTTTAATGAAGTTTGACTAGGTGGAATGCTCTATTACCTATGATAATACATGAATTATTTACCACCAATTCAATAGGTTGGTCCATGAGTTTATGAATTATCCCAGATTATAAGTATAGTGGAGAGCATATGGAAAGTTGGGAAATCAATAGTTGTTCTAAAAGAACCCACGATAGATGGGTAGATGTTGAGTATCTAGGAGGAATTAGAGTGTTGGAAGGGGATCTTCAAAACCATATCGGGTAGGCTGTTAGAGTTCTACTGGACCGGGAGTTGAGGTGGTTAGATAGGTTTTTTTTGGGATTGATCTCCAATATCAGAATAGTGGTGAATATCAGGGGGCTTAGACAACATATCTAGGATGTGGGTTGGACAATTGAATGTCATTCAGGCAATAATGGTTGATAGCGATGTGGGACCACCAACGACTAATGGTATTATTCTTGTATATTTTATGATATCTAGGGCATTATTTGATATTGGTTTCTCTAATTCATTCATTTATGAATATATTTGTAATCTGTTGATTCCAACAGTGGTGTTTCTTGGTGGGATAATGTGTATCAATACACTATTTTGAGTTTTGTTAGGAGACATTTATCCACTAATGTGTTGTCATCCTGATGTTGGTGTGTATCATTTCTGTTGGGATGTTTACATCCTTAAAATGACCGAATTTGAACTAATTATTTTTGTGGAATAGATAGTATCATACTAGTTGTACATTTATTTCTACCTAAGTGGGGTAATATTTACCTCTAAATTGGGTGAAAAGTATATTATCCATGGAGTGTGGGATATCCATGTGGGCTATGAAGTGCCAGTTCATCACCAAAATATGGATCTCCCCACCACTTCTACTAGTTTTTTTATGGAGGATGTTGGTTTAAATAAGGATTTATTTCTACCCACAATTGATATGTTCCATGATTTGTTTCTACCTGACTTATCATGGTTTCCACCAGATATAGAGGATGAATTTACAATTGATAATGGATCGGGGGATGAGCTAGCTTCTATTCCAACACATATAATGAAACCAAGAATGATTCAAGAGATAAAGAACCAGCTGGAAGAGTTGATGGATAAGGGATTTATCCATCCGATTATATCTCCTTGGTGTTCCCCAATATTTGTTTTCAATTAAGGATCATGGAGATTTGCACATATGTGTCGATTATAGGTATTTTAACTAGATGAAAATGAAGGAAAAATATACACTTCCACATGTCAATGGTGTATTATACTAGTTGAGGGGAGCTTTATCTTTTTAAAAGATCATCTTGAGAGTAGGGTATCATCAGTTAAAAGTTTAACCTTCTTCTATACTGAGGACCACATTTAAATCATGTATATCCTATATGAGTCTATCTTAATGTCATATGGGATAATTAACACACCATAAATGTTTTGGACCTTGATGAAAATAATCATAAACTAATACATTGGGCATGATGTGGTATTATTTTTTGATTCCTTCTCAGTGTTCTCCAATACTCAAAATGTTCATTCCCAATATCATGAAATCTTGTAGAGTATATTGAAATAGAATCATCTATATTCCATGCTATATATGTTTCAATTATGGATTGAATAGAAACATTTATTGGGTGACATCATGTTAGAGGAAGGTGCATCCATGGACCTAGAGAGGGTTCGTGAAATGTTTACATAGGTGCTTCCCAAGAAGGTTTTTGATATCCTTAGTTATCTGGGATTGTATGGATATTATCAGATGTTAATCTAATGTATTTCCCTAATAGAAACCTTAATTTATATATTTTACTTAAATGGGGATAATGATTTAATTTAATGGATCATGTGATAATTTATTCCAAGATATAAATAATTATTTTGAATATGTCACCAATCAAGATCCTACCCGATCCACATGAGGAGAATAAATTGTTTTTTGATGCTTCAAGAATAGTTCATGGTTTATTATTGATGATGGGAGATCGATTTATGTTGTATGGGTCCTGATATTTATTGAAACATGAATAGAACAACCCTAAGAATAACATATAATTATATTTAGTAGTTTATGAATTAATGTGTTTGTGAAAATATCTATTCAGAAATAAGATTATTGGGTATACTAATAACATGATCATAAATTGTATCGTTTCATAATAAAATTTTAATCATTGGATGATATTTTTTCTTAAGTATATGTAGTCCATTTATTTTGAGATTACATAAACTAATATTAAGGTAAATAGTGTTTCAAATACACTTTGTACCTCAAATATTACAAGGTCAGTTGAGGGGACCAATTATAATTGAATGAAGATAAATTTAATGGATAATATGCATATTGTGGATCCATAGATCTTAGAGAAGATGAATCTCATTTTTTTACTGGATTCTATTCATATGTTATACTTTTTCACATTTATTATGTAATTATACCTTTATGCAATTCTTATTCGCATAGATGACATCATTTTTTAATGTTAAAATGTTACCTTTATGATAAATTGAGATCACCAATCATATATTGCATTTTCCAATGGTTTAAAAAATGTGTTTGAAAAAATATTTAACTGAAGGGATATATGATGGATGGCGATGATGACTTAACTATAAATAAAAAAACAGGGTTAAATGGTAGATTTGTTCATTAAACATCATGTGAATTGTTTATGTAATAGGTCATCCAAATTCATTAAAAATATTAACCAAAATAGCCCACATAGATGTATGTGATCCAGTTATTTTATTTTTGTGTTTTATGGTTTGGATGGAAGAATGTCATTGAAATTAATGGAATCAAATATGAAAATGTAATTTTCATAATTTCAAAAAATGATTCGGGAGTGAATATCATTTCCTGTTATAATTGTTATCAATAGAATGTTTAGATTACACTGATGATCTGGAGTATTTCAGGAGAGGTTATCATAATATTATTACAAACCATTATAGGCCAATATGTTTAAGGATTAACCTATATTCACTATATTATACCTACCATTGATGATTTATGTAGTTAAAATTTTTAGGTTGTTAATAAAACTTTTGCATATGTTTTATTTTGTTAATTTGTATGTAAAAATTTAGTTTCCTTCTATTTATTGCTTCGTTTATATAGAAATGTGATTTATGGTTTTCAAAAAATGGGGTTTATATGACTTGGATATTGACGTAACTATGGGAAGACAAGTATTATAATTTATATAAACACACTTGATGAAAATTACAATTTCGCGGAAGTTTTTTTGGCTGTGGCGGCGGTTTAAACTGCCGACATATTGTTCTGTGGCAGTTCCATGAAACCACCGCTAAATTGCATGTCGGGAACTATTTGTGTAGGTTAAATAGGTTTGGTGGTTTTTTATGAGAACTGTTTTAGATGGTTCATTTTCATAGTGGTTATATTGTTTCTCGTGGTGGGTTTTCAAGGTATGGGATTACATTTTTTAGGGGTGGAAAAAACCTCCAGTACAAAAAGAAATGACCTCCCAGAGAAAATCCCACGACCAATATTACCTCCAAAAAAATGCACAAAATATGGGCCACTATAGAAGTGGTTTAAACCACCGCTAATTGAAAAGATATCAACTTTTAGACGCAGTTATAACTATCGCTAAATGTACCTCTTACAGTTAGCAGAGTTTAGAACCGCCGTTAAAGAGCATATTTAGAAAAATGAGAACCAGTTTTTGGACCCCCTGTACCAGTTTACTAAAAAAAACAATTCCGTGAATACCAAAACAACAACATAATACATACTATAGTCAATATGAAAATATATTCTTAACTAAGAACAACCAAATGCATCGTTCAGTGAGTAAAAGAATACAAATAAACATATCAAATGGCATAATCCTAGTATCGAATAAATTGAAGTGGTGAATTTATGTATTAAAAATTGACCATTGAAGACTTATATGTACTAGTTGATCCCTGATTGGATGTTCCTATGTTTAGTGAAACTTATAGGGTCACCCATTTGGTGATCTCGGTGAAATTGTACAATAAGATTTTTTTTTAAAATGTTGGTACCCCCAGATATCTTCCTGAATTGTTCAAGAATGTATTATACTTTTATTTATGATTATTTGACAAATCCCAAGGCATTACTCATGTGTTCGTACCACTTATAGTTGGTATTTATAAAGTGGAAAATTTCCTAGATTAACATGTCACCATCTAGGTGACTCTATTGAGATTATATATGGGTTTCCCGTGTTTTAATTAATTAAATGAGTTAAATGTAACTGATAATGTGAAATGGATAATTAATTATTGTTTCCATTCTTAATTTAAATCAATTAGTATTAAATGGAATGGCCCCATGTAATAATAATGTCATGTTCTTGATTTATGCCTTATAAAATTCATCATACAAACTGTAATTTTTTTAATCGGAATTGAACATGGATAAAGACATGAATAAGATGTTATTCCTTATATATTATGACACAAATGATTATTATTTTATTATGTATATGGTGTAGATAGAGGATATGGATTTCTGGTAATTCCCCTTTCTTATTATATTTAATATATTCCTTTATAGAGGTTGTGATATGATGGTATGAGAATGTTGAGAAACGAGATATCATAATTCCTTACATTAGGTGTTGAGCACAGTGTATGACATAAATCTGCTTTATATAAGTATTTGGATTTACTCAACACATTCCATGACTTGTACTTTGACCTGATGGCGCACTCAACATCCCATTTGTTGTTTCATGGCATCTCTCACTCTATGGGGCAGTGGGAATGTACCTAATTACATGAGCACATTGGTTCATTATACTATTTAGAGATAACTGAGTTATGACATGGTCTATTAATCAGTATCATTATATCTATATGGATATATACATATCATCATACCTTGAAAATATAGGGGGATGAAATAAATATAACTATATATATTACTACTATTTATTTAGTAGCTATTTATATTTCTATTCAATATATGTGTCGATAAATTTAAACCCTCCTACATTACTTTAGGAACATTATTAGGGGGTTATTTATTTATTCCATAGTTACTCAAAAGATGTGGGGTGTAGTATGTTGGTGGTAGACCCATTATCATGGGAATAGTGATGTGGTAATATTTTCATGGGATTAATTTATGGTGATGTTCCGTGTGGAATTATTATAAATAAAGCATAACATAGGAATTAGTTAAAATCATCTATCGCTTGAGTTATTCCATGTGGAATTATTATACATGATACTAAAGATAGAAAAAAGGTAAAATCTTCTCTATCATGGATAAGGGATCCAATTTTTTTAAGAGTGATGGATCAGGTTCAAGTATTATATTTGTTTCCCTCGTATGATTTCTTTGGAAAATTAGTATTTAGTGTGGTTTCCTTATAAAGAATGGAATCTGGTACCTAATATATTGTAACATTAATTATTTATCCTAGTTATATTTATGTTCAAAATATAATAGAAGTGATTAGGCACATTCTTTCAAAGGGAAGAGTTTCCCGTGAAGGGTGTTGATATATTCTATCAATGAATATGGATGCTTATAATAAAATATTTTTGATAGGTTAGTTGATGTTATGAATGGTATGTAACTGATCATGTATTCTATTTAATAATTTTCTAGGGAATGGGGTTCTACAAAATCTTCTGGGATTTTCCCATCATCATGTCATGCCTACTGAGATAATGCACACTGTCATTCACAATACCTAACTATTCTGAGAGGCCACATAGGAAACAGTGGGAAAACACCATTTCAGAAAGTGTTAAAAAAATTCCCCTAATCATGTATCAGTATCTATGGATTCCAACGATATTTTGAAATTTTTTATACGAGGATTATGCCACACTATAGGTTGATCAATCTTAAACATGTTATTGAGACACACATTCTCATCCCAAGGGATTGACACAAGAGCATAACAAAGAAGTACTTATTAGAAATGAAAATGTTGTGGTAAATTAATTGGGCTAGAAAATGTAGGATAATTTAATACAATGAAAATATTAATTTAGGAAAAATGATTCATCATAATAAAGAGTTGATATATATGATGTATAACACACTTGAGAAATAAAGACATAAAAGGAAACATCCGAAATCTATAAAATAAATAAAAGGAAATATGATATATCTTGATAATGATAGGTCCTGAAAATGTATGGAGGAAAATATGTTCCACACATGATACAAATAAAAACTGACTATCAATATTTTCCCACATATCAAAAATACAACTATTCACTATCCGATGATGAATAGATATCTTCACCCTCTCCACCTCCATCTCCACTTCCTAATACCACCTCTAAGACATTATATTGAAAATTAAATAGTGCTGTATATTTATATTTAAACATAAAACCAATAAAAGTATAAAAACTAATTGATTTTTAATTTTTTTGATTTAACAAATCACCCCCAGTAATTTCAATACCACCGAGGGGATATCTACTCATATGTTTATGTATATCAGTTAATGCTTTCTGCAAAGCAGATATCTAAGCCCCTGACCTTGAACTATGTCATACCGGGAAATAATATCTCTCTGAGAATCTCCAGGTATGGACTGACTACAACCAAAAGTAGTTTTATCAGCAATCCCTGATGTCCTGCCTTTGTCCTCATATGGTACGGGTCCCAATCCCATCTCGCACACTCCACCAGGATGCTCCTTCACAAGGATATTAGCAACCAGGTCATCCTGGGAGAATGAATAGGATTTCCCAGGAATGGAATCCCATATTTCTTTAATTATTAACTATAAATAAAATATCAATATATATTAACATAGTTTAAATTGATAATATGTTTTTAACAGGAAAAAATCAGTTCATTCCCCATCTTCTTTGGCAGGCTCATTAGCAAAACTTCAATCTAATTTTTTGTGAACATCCAACCACACTTCAGTTTGGGATGCTTCATGCCCAAAAATATGTGACTGCATTAAACAACTATAAATAAAAAATTTTGTTTATTAAAAATATAATATTGCCTTATAAATATTTAAACTAATAAAAAGATTATTAGAGCCGATTGGATTCTAGAAAATATTTTTGATCATGCAATGTGAGGGATGAATTGCATAGCCCGGCTTGAGGCATTCTTTCTTGAGAGATCAAAAAATAAAAATAATACTATACAATATTAATGTATTAAATGTCATGTCCTCTTCATATACATGTATAAATGTAAAATTAGGTTATTATAATAATATATATTTAAATACCATCTACTTCTAATCACGATGTCTGTCATAAAAAACATTCCAATGTTCTTTGGTTACCCCATTGTGTAGCTTCTCATACATTTGAGGGATGATCAACGCTGTATCATTAAAATTGGTCCACAATCTCCATTTAATGACTTTCAATTTCATCCCATGGTTTTTCAATGTCTAATTTTGTACTTTCACATCAGCAACTTTAAAGTGGAAAAACATCAGCATACATAAATTTATTTTGAAAATATTAATAACTTGTCATTAAATTACAGCATAACATATTAAAATTACCTTTATTTAGGAATCAAAAACATTATTTTTCCAATTTGGAGGCATATGTCTCCAATCATCATAAGAAATTGGAAGAAAAAAGGGCTCCGCTTCCAGTTGGACTAGAATTTGGCCATGTAATCCCACGTCGTCATCCATAGAGACCCCATATGAATCAAATGAGACAACAATTTTCTCTCCATTCATATTCCAAAAATCTTTGGTTTTTAATTTTTTTTTCATAGTTGCATGTTTTTTCATCTTTAATGAACAAATAATTAGTCTAAAAAAGTGCAATAAACTTATTTATATTAATATTTGTACATATAATTGTGACCATCTAGTATTTCCGTGATGAACTAGAAGTGGAGCTCCACCACCTCTCTACTGAGGCTGCTAAAGGGGGATTAGATGACTCAAATTCTAAAGGGATGGTCAAATAGGGTGTGAGAGATGGTGAATGGGGGATGGTATATTGGGGCATGCAGCTAGTGGATTAAATGCTATAGTTAGGGAGACAGATGGATCGTCATCTATCGCAGTGGTGGGTGAAACAACATATCGCTTCCTCCTTGGAATTTATGTCATTTTATCAAATAAAATTATGTTCATTACATATATTTCAAAATAATGTGTAGAAAAAAATTTAAAAATGATAATAGATCCCCAGTAATAACAAACAACATATACATAACAATGATAATGAATGACGACCCAAATGAAATTAGTGGTTGCTGAATGAATAAAAAAATGTACATACAATCATTTTCCACATCAATGATGTTAGTTTCAAACCCCATTACATCATCCACTTCATTGAACCTTTCTAGAATAAAATTTCCAATATCATGATGGACAAATAATTTTGCTTCTTGTTGTTGAAGAGATTCAATTTTAGAGGTCAAATCTTCCACTTCATCACCCATAACATACAAATATCTTTGTATTACGTGAGAAACTACACTCCACTTTTCATCCAAAACAACATTCACGTAATATACCATTTTTCGTGGGATGAAATGATATATCATTCATGCTGTTCACGATCACCAACATCAATACAACAAGACAAGTTCACAGAATTAAATTTCATGGAATCTCTTTTAACGCCTCTGATAATATCGACCCAATTGTATTTGAATAAAACAACTATAAAATTCCCATGGTAGTTTTATTCATTATTATAAATCATCTTTCCATAGTATCCCATTTTAGAAAATGTAAATATACCACTATTTTGTGTTTTCAAACACCATTCTCGATCGACTATACGAAATCATAATTCATTCACGTTGTAAGCGTCTAACTTTCTAAATTGGTTGAGTACCACAAGCAAGTAACTATAAATCATCTGACAACTCTGATCAAGTATCAGTATTCATGATCTAAAAAAATGTACTTTATTAGATTTATAAAATACATTTTTTGAACTAATATTCATATTAATTACAATATTTAAGAACTTACACGATGTGCAAACCATTCTACAAGAACTTTATTAACATTTTTCTTAATATAATTCTCATTTCGTGTTCAGCCTCTCATTCATCACATTGTTTGTATCCTCAACTCATTAATAAATAGATCGGAAATTTTACTGTTTAGTAGCATATGTTTATTTTACTGTAATAATTCCAATTCTGTCAGTGTAACATTTGAGTTCCTCTCAACTAATTGGCCAATAGTAGGAAATATTTTTGATTTCTGATGTATTTTATATTGATTATATGTATCTTATAAATGTCCAACTCAATTAAGTCGTGTCTCAGTATCATCCATGTATCAAGAAAAAATGGTAAGACACTACTCAGAAAAATATCCTTAAGTAATAGAGCCTTCTGGTTGAGATTTATTTCTCACATATGATTTCAAATCCCCAAGACATCTGTGAAATAAAATAAACATAACTATGAATTTAATTATGTTCAACAAATTGATTACTTTACAGAATAACATATAAATAATGTACCTCTCAATTGTATACATCCATAAATAATGAACGGGGCCCCCTAATTTAGCTTCCTCAAACAAATTCACAGTTAAATGCATCATGACGGTAAAAAACGACAGAGGAATGATCATATCCATTGCACAAGGGGTCTATAAAAACTAATGATAGAGGTTTTCAAGATAAAATGGATGTAGAGATTTCTCACATAGATGTCTAAAAATGCTAATAATTAGAGTACAACCGCAATATGTTTATATGGTAATAATGTACACAATGCCAATGGTGTTAACTGTTGTAACAAAATATGAGAATCATGGATTTTAAATCCATATAACTTACGATCCTTCAAGTCAACACACCTCAAGATGTTATTTGAATACCAATCAGATACTTTAATAATTTTTAAAAATCAAAGGAATGTATCATTATCCATATTTTTCAAAGTAAAAGTTGGTGGAGCATACTTTTCATCATCATCTGGCCAGAGATCATGTTTTATGTTCATTACATGTAAGAATTTGAAATCATTGAGATGATACATTGATGTTCCATGCTCATTATGAATTGTGAAAATAAAATATTCATAGGACTTTTTCTCATTTTGAATCACATCATGATTATGCTCCATCAAATTAAATTCCCAATATGGAAGATTGAAAAATATTCTTTTTTTCTTCCACTGTTGCGTTTAGATTTCACTTGACGATGCACTTTGAACCTGTTTCCCACTATAATTCAAATTATCAAACTTTCCAAAATCTATTACATCATTTTGAAGTTGTTACAATATTTCAGAACCAGTTAATAACTTTGTTGGAGGTGTAAAATCAATGACACCATTAAATTTTGATATGTTCAATGAAAATCTATGAGAAGCATCGAGAAATATTCGATAGAAAAAGAACCACCATTTTATACTGTGAGGTATCCCTTTGTGATCAAAATAAATGTAACAAACTGGATGAGCCAAACCCATTTGACTATTCCAATAAAATAAATTTCCAAGTCTAGGGAAGTCACTAATGGTCCACATTAAAGCAGCATGCATTTTGAACATTGATTTTGAAAAACAATCAAATCTATCAACACTGTTGCTCAATAACTTATGTAATTATTCAATTAAATGATACATATATACATCAATATCATATATAGGCAGTTGTTTTCTAGGAATAATCATCGAAATGATAAAATATGTTTGTTTCATACACATCAATGGAGGCAGATTTTAATGGATCAAAACAACTGGACAAATGTAATAACTGGTACTCAAAGTCCCACATGGGTTCAATCCATCAACAACCAATTCCAATTGAACCTTCCTAATTTAAAATGAGAAATCTAAATGTAATGAATCAAATTTCTTCCAAGATTGTGAATCTCGTCGATGTCCCGTTTAACCATCTTTTTTATTATCTACAAAATGACAATTCATGTGTTCGGCGGTTTTTGATGACATGAATAATCGTTACAATCAAGGATTTAAAGGAAAGTAATGCAATACCATTGCAGGGGTGCTCTCATTCTTATTATTCATGAAAGTATATTGATTCAGAATTTCAACATCACCCATTTAATTTCATCTATATGAAGAACATTTTTTAAAATTCCGTCTACTTGAATCCTCTCTCAAATAAAGCATACAATCATTGGGACCCCACATGTATTTTTTTTATAATTCAGGCCATGCCTATTAATAATTTTTTTCATATCGTAAAAAGACTCAGGGATTTTTACTTCAAAAAATTAATCACGCAACAATTCCAAAATCATGGCCATTACCATATTTGTAATTCCACATAGAAATTAAATATGGTAAAACTTCAGCAGAAAAGAATGCATTTTATATTTCACACATCCACTATAAATCTCTAAATTTCCATCATCAACTAAATCATTAGAACTTATTTTCCTCAGTGAAAATTTCACATACATTTCTCTCCATAGAATCAAGAGGAGGATGCAATGATATGTTACAATCTTGATCTGGTTGTGTTACAATTTCAAAAACATCACCTGCCATATCGCAATTTGTAGCACCCACACCTAGTGGTTTTGTTATGTTTTGATGTCTATTGTGGTGTTTTCCAGTGCCAAATGCATCATTTTTTAGGGTTTTCATTTCATTTTCCATTGTCTACGAAGTTGGGATCTCATTATTTGTATTAACATCAGTGCTCAACCTTTCTGTAACATTCCATTATATATTCCAAATCCAAAAAAAATATTGATCAGTTAGTTTATTTAGTATTAGATGATCATAAACATCATCTTTATTTAACCATATTCTAAATTTACATTTAGTACATGTACATATTATTGTCCCTTCAACGGATCGTTTGGAAATTTAAAAATCTAAAAACATCTTCAAAACCATAACATACTAAGGTGTGTTCCTCAGTAATGCGATCCAGCTTTTATACATGTATGTCACAATGATCCTACACAATATTAAAAAAATTAAAACACATAGTTACTACTAAATAGGGAAAAAGATTCATATATACAAGTTATAAAATGGTATAAATTTGTTACATAAGGTTTTTGTAATGTCCCCACCCGGATGCCACTAACCGGGGCTCCGAGCCAGTTCGCCACAAGGCCTCAAGCACATTTCCCCAAACGCCAGAGGCTGTTGACTAGCAATGAGGGCCTTGGTTGTGAATGTGGGGAAACAATTCCATCATTGGAAGAGTACACATCAGATGTAATAAACATGAAATAGCGGAAGAAGTAAATAACCAACAATATTAAACAGCGAAAGACTAAATCAACAAAACTGAGAACATATTTATATATATGGAATGATGCAAGATACATATCTAAGAAAGCAGCCATGAAATTCAAAATTCTGAAAAACACTACAGTACCAAAACAAGTACAAAAGAAAAGTAAACAGCTCCTCAACATTGTAATCCAAATCTTGGTCCCTTGATCTTCTGCTTTAAGCAATCAAGTACCAGAAGTCGAAGGGCACTTTACCTTGTCTACACCTGCAACAACATAGTCTGTTTGGCCCAGAAGCATGACCCAATAAGGGTGTGAGACTAATTCCCAGTATACATTCATCTGAAGATCTGTTCCTAATAGTCAATGAGTATATGGAAGTTAAAAGTACAATAAGCAGTAAACAACAACAGAAAAGCAGTAGGTAGTAAACAGTAATCATAAAGCATGATGATACACAACAGTAATCAATCCACAACCAACAACAGAAGTGATGAAAATAGCTAAAAAGCAGTAAAACCTCTGGGAAGTACTCAAAGCCATTCCCTCTAGTCATATCCAAGAAGTTCCACAACCCTCTGGGCAGTGCACTCAGCCTAACCCCTATGGTTTGGTCATACTAATTTATGACACTCTGGGAAAGCTCACTCGGTCAATTCCCCTTATAGTCTAGGGTAGTTAGAGACTCTCTAAGGAAGATCACGCAGTCTAACCCTCTTAGACCCAAGGTCTAGAGACTCTCTGAGGAAGCTATCTCAGTCAATTCTTCCTATAGCCTCAGGTATACCACATACTCTTTGATGATGCGCACTCGGTCAATTCCTCCTCTAGCCTAGGAAGGTTCTTAAAAATATTCAAACAATGTAAGACTCTATGAGGAAGCTCACTCGGTCTACCCTCCTGTAGTCTATAATATATGAAGGCACTCTGTAAATCTCACTCGGTCTATCCCCTATGGCCTATAATGTCTAAGACTCACTGAGGAAGCTCACAGAGTCTACCCTCCTGTAGTCTATAATGTCAATAACTCTCTGGGAAGCCCACTCGGTCTATCCCTTATAGTCTATAGCACGAGGATCTCACAGCCCCATGCCAGTCAGTGCAAGATAATGCTATAAGGTCAAATTACACCTATAGAGCTACGTGGATAACCAAAGTATACCTATAGAGCTACTTGGCTAACATTCTATAGGACAACAAGCATGTTATGGATCTCACTCAATCGTATGGTCACAAGGCATGGAAAAAAAGTGTAACAGCAAAAGGAAAATGAAACCCAAAGGTCGTAAGTAAAAAAAGCATGGAAAAACATCCAAGCAAAACAAAATATCCTATAACAGGATTAATTTACCTCTATATAAGCATACAATAAAGGCAGGAAAACAACAAGGGAAAAAGATAAACACAAAATATCTCGTTCAAGGGTATTGGTGGGATTTGCACATAGAACTCAAAGACTTTTAATGGTAAGGCACAAACCACCTACCGTAATCCTATGAGATCGATATACTTGAACCCCGACGACTTATTCTCCCTTTCACATCATATATCTGAGAAAACTTCCATAACACTCCAACTATGATAACTTGAGAAAGAGGAAGAATCAAGGAATGAAACTCAAGAAGAAATAATAACTCACCACTGTGGTTCCAACGCAATCGACAGCGGTCGAATCGGCCAAAAGATGGAGGCTCGGGAATTCGGAGAATTTTCGCGGCCGTACAATGTCTCTCGGTAAAACCAGACCTAGAAGAAGACGTTTTTGGCAATCGGGAGCAACCCCGGTCCGTTTAGTTAAAAAATGAAAGTACACAACGAGTACGTTTATAGTACATGGCCTGTAGTGGGCTTGTCTGTACTCCACAAAAATCGGCCTCCACCGCACCCCTACACACCATGTGTGTGGACCGGACATGGCTAACACACGACTTCGAGCGGGAAAACAGTACACGGAGTGTACGTAGAATGTACATGTCATGTACTTCAAAAATTTCCAGAAACTTCATTTTTCTCAAAAAATCCAGAAAAATGAAAGACTACCTGAAAAACAAATATCCGGGTTCTTACAAACTTCCCCCATTAAAGAAATTTGTCCCCAAATTTCCCTACAGAGGCGTAGAAGAAGAAACCTCGAACAGCTCCGTCCACTACGATCGTACATCGGCCTCCCTCTCCCAGTTCTCGTCCTGTACTCACCCATGCTTCCAAAGCAATCTTACTAAAGGAACAGACCGCCCACAGAGAACCTTCGTACTGCGATCAACAATCCGGATGAGATGCTCCTCAAACGATGCATCCGCTTAGATCTCAACCTCCTTGAGCTGAAAGCCATGTGACGGGTCTGAAAAGTAACATCGGATCTAAGAGACGTGGAAGACATCATGCATGGCCCGATACCTCTAAGGTAACTACAACCGATAGGCAACTAGCTCAACTCTTTCCAAAACCTCAAATGGTCTGACGTATCACGGTTAAAGTTTACACTATCTTCGAATCCTATTTTGTCCCATCCTCGGTGCGACACACCGGAAAACCTGATACCCAACCTCAAACTCCATAACATGTCTCTACTAACAAGCATAATACTTCTATCGAGACAGTGTTGTAGCCATCCTCTTCTGAATCATCTCTATCTACTCAGAGGTCTCCTGAACAAGACGAGGTCCCGACAAAGCTACCTCTCCAGCCTCCAGCTAGCATAAGGGTGATCGGCATGGCCTATCTTATAGAGCCTCATATGGTTCCATCTAAATGGTCTCCTGAAAACTATAGTGTTCGGCGAACTCCACACGAGGTATATTCTTCTCCCAGGAACCTCCAAAGTCTAGAATGCATGCTCGATGCATATACTCAAGCACCTGGATCCTGCGCTTGGATTGGACATCAGTCTGGGGATGGAATTTTGTAATCAAAAGTACCTGTATACCCAAAGCCTTCTGAAGTCCCTGCCAGAATTGAGAAGTAAAGTGCACATCCCTGTCTGAAACAATGGATTGTGGAACTCCATGTAGAAGTATGATCTCTCGGATGTACAAATGTCCTAGATAATCAACACTAAGGTTCTCCTTGATCGGAAATAAGTGAGAAACCTTTATAAGACTATCGACGATAACCCAAATATCATCACTCCCATGTGGTGTCCTCGGTAACCCCGTCACGAAGACCATTACGACATCGTTCCACTTCCACTCGAGAATGGGTAGCTTCAACAAAAGACTGGCTTGTCGTTGATGCTCTTATTTCACTTGATGACAAGTAGAAAATCTCATGACAAAACCAGCAACATCTTTCTTCATACCTCGACACCAGTACTGGTGGTGTAGATCATGATACAACTTGGGGATGGCAGGATGAACTGCCCAAATTGAGGAATGAAAATCCTGCATCATCTCCTCGCGTATGTCTACTGGCACCCATACGTGTCCCTGGAAATGCAAGATCTCATCCTCACCCACTGTCGATCCAGGAAGATGGTCCTCTCCTAAATCACTCTCCAGCAAGACTATGGCCCCTGAATCTGATAGCTTCTTCATCCGTACCCGATCAAGAAGTGTAGAGTTAAAAACTACAGAAGATAGGACAGTCCATCCCTACATGTCATGCACTTTTAAGTGCATCTCAGAGAACATATACATAAGAATACACTCACTGCTGGCCTCCTAAACTGCCTGAATCTGAGTTCTTCTGCTCAACACATCTTCCACTACATTTCCCTTTCCCGACGTATCGGTGAGCTCGAAGTCGAAAGACTGATGATACTTGACCCACCTCCACTATCTTAGATTCAGATCATGCTGAGTGAAGAAATACTTGAGACTCTTTTGGTCGGTGAAAACCACAAAGTGATATCCCAGATGGTAGTATCTCATACAGTGTAAGGCATGAACAATAGCTTCCAACAACAGATCGTGCGTAGGGTAATTCCTCTCGTGTGGCCTCAACTTCTGCGACCCGTACGCAACGACTCCATCTCCCTGCATAAGCACAACACCTAGACCGATACCTGAAGCATCACAATAAAAAATGTACCTCTTTCCCGGCTCTGGTAAGACTAGTAATGGTGCTGACGTTTACCTCCCATTCATCTCTTGAATGTCTGACTCACAAAAATCTACCCATAAAAACTACACCACCTTATCGGTCTGACATGTCAACCGTGATTCTAGGTGCGAAAAGTCCTGTATGAAATGCATGTAGTATCAATCCATCCCTAGAAAAATGCACACCTCAATGACGTTCTTGGGTTTCTCCCAAGAAACTACAGCTCTCACTTTCTCTAGGTCCACTGAAACTTCTGTCTCTGAGACGACGTAACCCAAGAAGTGAATCTGATCCATACAAAAGTGGCACATTGAGAGTTTAGCATCAAGTCGATGCTCTCTCAGTGTGCTCAGAATGATCTCTAGATGGGTAGCATGGTCGTGTTGAGTGTGATTGTACACCAGGATATCGTCCATGAAGACCACGATGACGTAGTTCAAATAGGGATGGAACACTCGGTTCATCAGTGTCATGAAAACTGCTGGTGCATTCGTGAGACCGAACGACATGACTGTATACTCGTATAGACCATACCTACTCCTGAAGGCTGTCAGAGGTATATTCAATGGTCTAACGCACAACTTATGATAAAGGGACCTCAAGTCGATCTTCGAGAACACCCGATCTCCTCGAAGATGATCAAAGAGGTCATCAATCCTCAGAAAGGGATATTGGTTCTTGACCGCCAACTGGTTCAGCTTCCGATAATCCAAACAAATCTGAAGGGTCCTGTCTGCCTTTTTCGAAAACCGGATAGGTGATCCCCATCGAGAAGTACTGGGTCGGATAAAACCCTTTGCCTGAAACTCCTCTAACTACTTCTTGAGCTCCTGCAATTCAGGTCTAGCCATCCTATAAGGAGGAATGGACACCAGTGCCACTCCTGGAATGAGCTCAATCAATAATTCTACCCCACACTCTGGAGGCAAACCCGAAAAGTACTCTGGAAAGACATCCCTGAAATGATCGACCTCTGGAGGAAAGATTAACTATGAAGTCCCTTGGACATCCAGATAAAGACTGGAAATCTGGGCTATAACTCCTCCTAGCCCATGATGCTCCGGTCAATCTCGACCCGCATGTACATCCCAACCACCTCTCTGAAGAAAAGATTTGCCCTCTAGTGATACGAAACTCACCCTGTGGCGATAACAATCGACGACGGCCTAGAAGGGAACCAACCAGTCCATAACAAGAATGACGTCATAACCCGTCATCTCTAATACATAGAGGTCCCATAAGAAATGACACCCAACAACGTCAAGAGGGCACTCTCTGCACTGACATATGCTAGATGTCCTCGTTCCCAATGATGTGTCATGAGTCATCAAGTCAGTAGACGAAAAGATAATGATCCCAAGGCTCTCCACAACAGTAGCAGAGATAAAGCTATGTGAAGCACCAGTATCAAAAAGAGATGAAGATAGAATTGAGACTACTAAAATCGTACCTCGAACTTTAGAAGGGTCGGGATCCTGCTCCAGATAGGACTACTCTACAGTGAAAGACTACCCTGCACCATGATCATGCGCCCCTGGCTGACCGATCTGAGCTGATCGACTCTGCTGTCGCTGATGACCTGGCGACTAACCACCTCGGCCGCGACCTCCACCTCGGCCCGAACGTCCAGAAGAACTGTAGTTCCCAGACTAGTGGGAAACTGGCGAAGCATCTCCAGAACGCGGGGTCATAGAGGAACCCCTACCACCAGTTGAAGGTGAGAAGATCTGACAAAAACACTGAAGATGGTCCATCTTGACGGAAGATTGACACTCCATTGGATCCCTTTGGAACTGAGTCCTAGTATACCCACTCCTACCGCACTGGTAGCATACAATCAGGCTTCCAGAAGATGCATCCCACGAACCCCGATCTCCTCGAGAAGACTATATGCGATGCTTACTACTGTCCATAGGAGGAACACCAGCTATGGATGTCAACCCACCCTGGCTCACTGCACCATAATCCCTCATATTGCGCTCAGAGATCAGCACCTGGTTGAGGATAGAAGATATCTAAGACAACTAGAAGATATTCACCTGGGAACAGATCTCCTGCCTGAGACCGTCCTCGAACTTCCAAGAAAGGAGCAACTCATCACATGCTTGGATCAGAGTTAAATGATGCTGCTCAGTGATGCGAGATGAGTACTCCATAACGGAATGAGTACCCTGCTGTAGACTCATAAACTCCCCGGTTTGATCAGCCCTCAAGGTCTCCGTATAGAAGTAGTCATAGAAGGTGCATTGAAACTCATCCCATGACATACCCTGCTGGCGTCCTGACAGTGAGATCACCTCCCACCACCTTTTAGCGGTGTCTCGGAGCATATAGGTGGCCTGATTTACCCTCTTCTCTAGGGGTATCTCCAGATTCTCGAAGATAGTTAGGGTGGCCTTGAACCATTACACTGCAGCCTGCGCTTCTCCTTCCCCTGAGAAAGTAGGAGGAAGATGCTTTTGGAAAACCCACGTCAACTCAGCCATCGAAGGGGCAGGAGGAGGTGCTCCCTGAAAAGTCTCTATCATCCTTAGGAAGTCCTCCCTAAACTGCGTATCAGCGCCTACAATGGGAATAAATGCAGGTGCCAAGGCTGGCA
This sequence comes from Viscum album, assembly GCA_963277665.1. Classification (NCBI taxonomy): domain Eukaryota; kingdom Viridiplantae; phylum Streptophyta; class Magnoliopsida; order Santalales; family Viscaceae; genus Viscum; species Viscum album. The sequence goes on along the minus strand of OY728122.1, from coordinate 1,498,496,987 downwards.
CATTGGGAGGATCAACAAGAGGTCCTTGATCGTCCATTTCCAGTGTCTGGTCACCATCTGACAACTGATGTACGACCAAAGGACATCTTGGAGGCATAGCTCTGAAAGATCAAAAGCACACCTTAGATCAAAATTAACAAAGACTGAAAACATAGGAGTACAAAACGGGAAAAGGGGGAAAACATCAAGTTTTATAAATCATGACTACACGACATTTATTAAAAACTACATGGAGTGTCCGTTAAATCAATTAACATGTGCATGTACTCCTGCCAGTACTGGTCGTGTGACACCCCAAACTACATGGTGTGTTGTTCCCACACACTGCGTGTACTTGAACTCTAACCCATGCTCGAGTATCCTCACAAGGCTATCCCACACGGTCCAAACTATCCCAGACTACACGGGATGTTCCCTAGGGACACGACATGTACTAGACTAGGTCTCGGCGGCCCGTGTTGTTAGTTACACGGCTGACTATAAGGCTTCCCTCACACGGAGTGTTCCAAACAAACACAATGTGTATAGAATAAGATAACACTGACCCATGTTGTTCGTGACACGGCCGGGTACCTGGGAAAAATATATACAGCATGTTCTTTACCAACACATTGTGTTCCACTCGAGCTTCCCTGACTCATGTAGTCAGTGACACGGCTGGATACACGTCTCTAAACTACGTGGCGTGTTCTATAACAACACGGCATGTTCTTGAATTTATTTTCACGACACCGTGTTTCTGCTCACACGGTCTGTGACATGGCCTGGAACTTCACAACATGTACCAAAAAGTACACGCTGTGTATTCTGGGTTTTTCTGGGCAGCAGCTCAGAAACTGCACAGAAGCCCAGAAAAAATAGAAAAAAAAAGCAAGGAGGTGCCAAATTCCGACCCGAGAGGGCCTATACTCCCCCTGAATCAAAGCTTGGAATCTCCTACAGTCATATATAAGGAAAAACAGTCCAATAATCCACAAATTTGTGATTCAAGAGGGCCCATAACACCTCAAGAACCAAAACATGGTGTTCATATAAGCTAGGTACAATACAAAAAGTCCTCTATCAGCAGCAGAGATTCTATCAAAGCATCTATAACAACAACATTCATAATCTTCACCATGTCTATCACAACAACATGCAATCACTAATGCACCCTAGATGGCATGGAAAGAATGCATGGAATGTAATTTCTCACTAGTGCCTATATGATGCATGAGATGTCATACCCTCATCTCATCGGGTTGCGATAGAAATAGAAATGAAATAGCCAAACAATAATAACAATGCAAGTCATGTGAATCACTCTAGGTGAAGTCATATCAACCGTAAAATCTCAACAATAGAAAATTTCAGTAACGAGGTAGTATGGATTTTCCCTATACACGGGTTAGCTACTCCCGGGCACAGCTCATTACCAAGTACCGTATACATCCAATCCATGGATAAAGGCTACAAATAGTAATTCAAGAGAAAGGAATCCCTCTGATACAACTTTGTAACGTCCCGACCTGGATTCCACTAATTGGGGCTCTGAGCCGGTTCACCACCAGACCTCAAGCGCATTTCCCCAAACACCAGAGTCTTCTGACTAGAAGTGAGGGCCTTGGGTGTGATAGTGGGGAAAATATTCCCTAATTGGCATAGTACACAATGGAAGTAATAAACATGCAATTGTGGAAGCAGTAAATAAACAACAATAATAAAATAGGAAGAAGAAATCAACAAACTGGAGAACATAGGTATATATATAGAATGATGGAAGATACATATCTAGGAAAGCATCCAAGAAAGTCACAGTGCTGAAAAACACTACAATACCAAAAAAAAGTACAAAAGAAAAGTAAACATCTCCTCAGCATCGCAATCCAATGCTTGGTCCCTTTCTCTCCTGCTCCAAGCAATCAAGTACCAGAAGTCAAAGGGAGATTTTCCTTGTCTTCACCTACAACAACATAGTCTGGTTGGGCCCAAAAGCTTGACCCAAACAGGGATTGAGACTAAATCCCAGTATGCATTCACCCGAAGAACCTTGCCTAACAGTCATTGAGTATATGGCAGGTAAAAGTAAAATAAGCAGTAAACAACAACCGAACAGCATTAGGTAGTAAATAGTAAGCAGTAATAAGGATACTACACAACAGTAATCAATCCACAACCAACAACAGAAGTGAAGCAAACAGCTAACAAGCAGGAAACAATTTAGGAAGTACTCTCATCCATTCCCACTGGTCATATCCAAGAAGTACCACAACCCTCTAGGCAGTGCAATCAGCCTAACCCCTCTAGTTTGGTCATACAAATTTACGAGACTCTCTGGGAAAGCACACTCCGTAAATTCCCCTTATATTCTAGGGTAGTCGGGGACTCTCTATGGAAGATCACGCGGTATAACCCTCTTAGCCCCAAGGTCTAGAGACTCTCTGAGGAAGCTATCTCGGTCAATTCCTTATATAGCCTCAGGTATACCACTGAATCACTGAGGAATCAAACTCGGTGAATTACTCATATAGCATGGGAGGGTTCTTAAAAAGATTCTAACAAAGTAAGACTCTCTGAGGAAGCTCACTCGGTCTACCCTCCTGTAGTCTATAATATCTGAAGGCACTCTGGGAAGCTCAATCGGTCTATCCCCTGTGGCATATAATGTCTAAGACTCACTGAGGAAGCTCACTCAGTCTACCCTCCTGTATTCTATAATGTCAAGGACTCTCTGGGAAGCTCACTCGCTCTATCCCTTATAGTCTATAGCACCAGGTTCTCACAGCCCTGTGCCAGTCAGTGCATGATAATGCTATAAGGCCAAAGTACACCTATAGAGATACTTGGCTAACCAAAGTACACCTATAGAGCTACATGGCTAACATTCTACAGGACAACAAGTATGTTATGGATCTCACTCCATCCTATGGTCACAAGGAATGGAAAAAAGTGTAAAAGCCAAAGGCAAACAAATCCTGAAGGTCTTAACCAGAACAAAGCATGGGAAAACATCCAAGAACAACAAAATATCCTCTAAGATGATTAATTTACCTCTATACAGGCATACAAGAAAGGCAGGAAAACAACAAGGGAAAAAGATAATCACACAATACCCCGTTCACGATTATTGGTGGGAATTGCACATAGAACTCAAAGACATTGAATGTTAAGGCACAAAACACCTACCTAGATCCTATGAGATCGATATACTTGAACCACGACGACTGATTCTCCCTTAAATGTCGTAGATATGAGAAATTGTCCAAAACACTCAAACCATGATAAATTGAGAAAGAATAAGAATCAAGGAATGAAACGCAATAAGATAGAAGGACTCACCGCTACGGTTCCAACGCAATCGAAATTGGTCGATTCTCCCAACAGATGGAGGCTCGGTAATCCGTAGAAGTTTCACGGTCGTACTACGTCTCTCAGTCGAACCAGACCTAGAAGAAGACGTTTATGGTGATCGGGCACGACCTCTATTCTTTTAATGAAAAAAATAATTTAAAAGTCATGTACTTTAAGAGTACACGACATGTAGTGGGTTTGTCCATACTCTGCTTAAATTGGCCTCCACCTCACCCCAACACATTGTGTGTGTGGCTCGGACATGGCCATCACACAACTTTATGTGGGAAAAGTGTACACAACATGTACTCAGAAAGTACACGGTGTGTACTTCCAAAATTTCCAGAAAATTCATTTTTCTCAAAAACTCCAGAAAAAGGAAAGAATACCTAAAAAACGAAGATCCGGGTTCTTACAGTTCTACTATCTAAATACATATGTTAAATCTCCCACTACAAATCCAAAGCAAGCAAATTAAAAAGGTCTGTAAAAGAAGAAGAGAACAAGGATAAAATCCTTGTACTTTTTTATATATCGAGCTCCACCAAAACATATGGTCAAACTAATGAAGACATAAATTTGATAACACTATGGTAAGGACTTCATAAATCATATAATTATTGAATACATGTACGGAATATGGAATAGAAAAAAATAGTTACCATAAAGTGGATTTTTATTTATGTAGATATGTAAGTACACAATGTATATTTGACCCATTGGTGGGTAGGTATATGTGGAATAACATGGATATGAAAAATCCATGTCTTCTTTAATATATAGTGGTTGGGTTGCATTATTTTTTTTATCTTGGTCCTAGTGTGGACTGTCTCAACATGGTAGTAATGACAATAATGAGATATATTGGGTGATGAAATTGTTTTTAATGTTATAAAACATGTAAAAGTTATAACCTTCTCATTGCATCCATCATGGTGATTCTAGTGGATCTTATAGGATTTGGTGATTGTGGATCATGCCAAGGGATTAATTATCAATTTTTGGGGTGAAACATATATATCATATGTCTTTTCCTATTTTTTTCACAGTGTGTTTGAGTTAAGTAGTGTGTTTTGACAATCTAATAGAAAAATTAGTTTTTTTTCAAGAAATCATAACAGGAGAAATGCATTACTGTACACCAGTTCAACCCCATGTCACTTAAAAAACTCTACACCCAGGTCCATCACATGATGGTCTAGATCATATTTTATTCACACATTGAACCACTAAACCTTATATATCATTCTTTTCAAAAAATTGGTTCTATGATTAATTAACTCGCAAACCTCGTTCCAACACAATAGAGATATGTAAGAACACTCATACGATTCTTTAAATGGAGTTTTTCCAATGGTTAGTCAATAGTTATTATCATAGTAAAACTCATCCAATGGGAAATGTTTAACCCAAGAACCTATAAAATCAATAATAAAAAATTTCAATATATCTATTATAATTTTGAACATTATTTCTATCTGACCATCTATCCGAGGATGAAATGTACCCCTTAGAAAAAATAATGAAAAAAGAAGTCAACAAAATATTTTACAATTTGGAGGTAAATTATGATCTATATCATAGATGACCATTATTGAATCCACATGAATCCGTACCACAATGGGAAAAATTAAATGGAAGAACATACCACAAAAATCATGATTTAAAATAAATAAGTAAGATTAAACCAACATTGAAGTTCCATAATGTTGTGTTTGTGGATAATGTTTTATTTTTTATGGAGTTACAATGATTAATCTAGTTGATTACGATTAAAATTGAGCATCATAAGATAATTATATTGATAGAATTATTTTTATATGGTTTTTTATATTTTTGTTGTTTTCATTATGTAGAGTTAAATTAATTGATTTTCTATTCAAGAAGATGATATCATCTATCCTTGATGAATAATTGCACAAAAACATCGAGATCGACACCACATAAATCCTGGGAATAATTACGAACAATAATTTAGCATTCAATAATAATTTTGAAGTGAAATAAAATTTTATAAGACAATATTTTCCTTCACATAGTGTGTGTAGAATTAAGCAAAGGGAGTTTCACTTGGGTGACCATTGATCCAAAACCAAATAATTATAAAGGAAGTGTTTCTTGTAATGTAGTGGCCACAACTAAAATATTTATATGTAATAGAAAAATTATTTGATAGGAAATTTTATAAATTTGAAACATCATCATGTGTGTTCCATTTAGATGAAAACTTGTGCATATGAAACAAGTAAATTAAACCATATGTTATTTTGTACATTAAGGGCCATATTAGGTTTTGAAATTCAATGTCAAGGACAAATAGTGCTAGATTAATCATAACCTGACTCACACAAGAATAATATTTGATGGTTGGGGATGGTTAAATATTTAAAGCAATGAATAAATAAATTCAGAAAAAACACTAATTCCCCACCCCACCCTAAAAACAATCACATAGGGTTCCACAACACTCATGTCAAAACTGACTAGTCCAAACTACTTTTCACACACTATTTTATGGTCATAAACTACTAAATTATTGTAATACACTATTATTTTCACATCCAAAGATTTAAAATATTATATGTTTTTTATTTTTTCATTTTATTATGATGTTATAAACAATTTTCATGTTCAAGAGGGATGCTAATATGTTTATAGAAACCATTTACTATCCTAAAACCCTAAAATGTATATGATTATATACTTTTTCATTATCATATATCCTTTGATACATGAATGTTTTATGTTTACTAATTATCATTACAATTCCACTTAAAATTATTTGTAATGGAATAGATAACATGTTTTACAATTTCATTATACATTACATGTATCATTTGTAGTGGTGGAAAAAAACACACTCTATTCTATGCAGTAGAATACTTGTATGTACCACTTAATCTCTATTACTATGGGATACAATTACAAGTGTAATTGATTAAGATTGAAAACAAATACTATAGGGTGGAAAAGTGAGAATATTTTAATCTATAATAGATGGTCAATTATGATTATATATCACCTGATGTATGTTCAAAAATAAGTAGTTATATCCATTGGACGTGGTAAAAAACATATAGTGAATGAGACTGCTTCTAACAAACATAAATTATCTCATTTTATAATCTATTTTGATTGACCATACACCTCTAGTTCTTTAGAATTCCCACTCAACATAGTCCATGTCCATTTTAGTTATGTTCACAGTCACCATATGGATGCCTATCGATACACAACTAGAAGAATTATGTTTAACACTCTGTGATGTGATATTTTACCACTTCCTTTCTCATATTTGGTGCCTATATAAGGTATCTCAAGAATTTTTCATGTGATTTTCCATGTTCATTTTGGGTGTCACTCTACACACAACGATATCCATGTTATAAATTATCTCTCTATATAGATAAATGTTTTATCTAATCTTGATCATTTGGTACACTCATATATCAGAAAATAATTATAGAAAATATAAAAAACTGCTAAAATGAGAATTATATCTCCATTTTTGAATAGCAGACACAAACATCCACTTACTCCCATAAAATAATTATTAATGTGAGGGGTTTGATTTAATTTTAAAAGTAAATTAAATTGGGACGAAGAAAACTCAAATATATTAAAATTTTATAATTTATAAAAATCCTAATATATTAAAACATCAAATATTAAATTAAAATCAATGGTTAAATCCATTTCAAAATCCTAATTATTATTTTCTTGAATCAACACTTATGTCTTGTTTGATGAGTACTGGTGATGAGTATAATATGGAATTATTAAAAGAATTTTCAAATTATTTTCTTGCATAATTGAAACATTTGATACAATACATGGGAGGTGATCTAAGGATTCGATGGGTCGGCTGCAATGGGTGGCGAGGCACGCTGATGGGCGGTAGGGCACACTTATGGGCTGCAAGGTCACCGACAGCGTAGGTGGGGAGCCAATCTAGGGTTCGAGTCAGGGGAGAAGATGGAATCACGAGGGTTAGGGGGAGAAGGGGGGTCATGGTCAGGTGGGGGAGGTAGCATCACCACTGTAATAAAATGGGGGGCTTAATTGCAGTTTTTAATAAATCACCTTTAAAACCTTTTCAAAAAATGTTTAGCAGTGGTTTAGAGAACCACCGCTAATAGACCGCTGCTAAAGGTGATTTATGTTGTAGTGACACATGATTAAAATTTAATTAAGTGGATATGATATTAATATTAGTTTAAAATAATATAACCATCTTTTTGGGATTTAAATATAGAAGGTATAAAAAAGTCTTGGAGAATAGAACCCTCTTTAATCATCAAGATATTGAGGTTATATGGGATAAAGGGTGATGGAATGATTTTTTATCATTGTTTATTACTCTATTTTTTGATTATTTAATCATATGATGGTTTATTCATTTTTGGTATTATTTAACCATGTGGTAAAAATTTAAGTTTTGGATATTTTTTTATTGATTTTATGAATACATTTTTATTCCTATTATCATCACCCAATCATTAATAATTGATTTTAGTGATTCGGGTGCAAAACATTAATCCTGAATACTCATCATCTAAAAAAATTATGAGATTATGTACGTAATTTTATAATGGATGAAATTTTAAATCAATAGAATATATTTTTTCTATTTTTTTGTTCATGATTTTGAAGAAATTGTCCTACATTATGAAAAGGATCTTGAAATAAAATTTTATCCTATTACTATAATTTTTGATGATATCAATGAAAATTCCCACACCAATTTGGTTAGTGATTTTTTTGGAATTGAAATTATCATGATCAAAATCTCTTTCAAAAACTATTAGTCCATGAGAATAAGTTTTCCTTTTGAAACCAATCTTTTTATTTTCCCAATAATGTTATCACAGTTTGAAATTATAGACATGCATAACATAGGGAGATAATTATATTTCTAAAATTCCCATTTTAAATTATTTTTTTGTTTATTCTGTTTATACAATGTGCATTTCAATAATCTAATTCAATGAAATTGTTAGTCCATTGATAAATGAGATTACTTTTGAGGGAGAAATTAATTTTAATGCATTGAAGAGCATGCGTCACACAGATTTATGAAATATTTGCTTTCAAATTAATTTAATATCATTGATCTCAAGTATTTAACACAATGAATATTTTTAATGTTTTTATAGGAAAAAACATTTTTCCATTCATATCACATAACATCTTGTTTTTTCAATAGACCTTTTTACATGCATGGTCATGTTTTACCGAACAATAATATACTACTACTTTCATTATTATTTAATAAGATAGTTTTCACATTTCCAATGGAATTTTGGGAATCATTAATGTTAAATATATTAGGAAAATATTGTTTATACGTGTTTATATAATGAATTCATTGGATACCAATTGAATAGAAATGAAAATAAAAAATGTATGTAAATTAAACATTTGTATAAAAATCAATTTTGATGCTCCCAAATGAGTTTTATATTAATAAACTAATATAATTAATATTATTTAATTATATTGATGATATATATATAATATTTAATATAATATTCAAACATTATCTTTAGTTATTTCTAGTCATAAAATAAAAATAAATCAAATTTGACAATTAAAAATCGATATTTGTATAACAGATGTTTGGCATCCTTTTGATGGTGTACACTTTTTAAAATTAAATGTTGAAAAATTAAAATAATATTATTTAGAAAAACAAAAATCATTTTTTAATGATAACTTTCAAAATAAAAAATTGATAATTATTTTAATTTTCTGAGAAGATAATTTTTCGGAGAATAGTGAAAATTTTGAATTTTAATTGAAAGATTAAATTTCATCTAAAAAATATAAATGATAAATTTTATTTTTAATATGGTATTATTTTAAATTAGATAATATAGACATACATTGAACCAATTTAGTTCATTGAAATCAATTTCATATGGAATCCTTATATAAAATCCTTAAGATATTTATAATCATTTTCACTTTAAAACCCTATATTCTTGTCAGGTCTATGGGTTTAATTTTCAATTAAAATTTTCCACTTATGAGAATTTAATTTTTAAAAATGTATTTTATAATTTTAATCCTACAAATTTATAATATCTAATTTGTTCAACTTAGTTTTTGACTATAATGATTACTAAAAATATTAGAATTTCACTATAGTGATTAAGGTCAATACGACATTACTTAGTAGTTAAACATATAATATATTGTTAAAAATGACCTTAAAACATTTATAACCCCCATTGTATGGGCATATGTCTACACATAGGACATAATTAATTGAAATATTTACATTCTCGAGATAATGTTTCATGAAAGGTACTCATATTGTAACTCAAATAATAAAAATTACAAAATAAATTACCCTTATTCTTTTTAATTTCTTTAAAGATATGGGGATTGGGAAAAACTACATATGATTTGTTACAAATTTTATTATTTGTTATAAATTATTTATTATAATCCAAATAATTTGTCTCTAATTTTATAAGACGGATTAATTAAATTAAATTCTTATGAGATTCCAACACATGGATTATTTAGTTAATAATTTAATATAATAAATGATACTAAAATGATTAAACGTTACGTAAATAACACAAATTATTATTTTACTTATTTTTAAGAGTAATATATATTTTTGAAAATATTTATTGTAACACCCCAATATTTCATAGTAAGTTATTTACTTTAATGTAATTTAATTGCTTCCGCTACACGCAACACCGAGTTCGAGCACACCACAACATACCAAACTAGCCGTTCAAAAAGCAGTTATGAATAGTATTAAATGAAATATAAATTTTACATACTCCATATTATTTTATAATCAATATTATGTGTTTCTTATACAGAATATAAGAACAAATTCCTTTTTTCAAATAAAAGAAGTTTTTTTCAAAAAATGCAATTTTACCACCATTTAATGGAAATAAATTTTTAAAAAAATATTTGAAAATTTAATATACTCAATTTAATTAAATTAAATTCTTATTTAGAATCGAGACAGAAAATTTTATTTTGGATAAATTTTTGGTACTTTTCTAATAACTTTCATATTTAGATGAATACTGAAAAATACTAAATTTTTATTGGAAAAACATTTTTCATTGAAATAATATATAATTTTATATTATAAATTTTGATTTTTTGTAAGTATAGATAGATTATATTATTATCATCTAATCAAATTTAGGTCATTATACGTAATTTCACATTTAAATTTGACACAAACACATGTCAATATTTTTATAGTTTTTAATTTTTAAAAACCCACTTTTCGTTTGGACAACAGGAATTAATTTTAAATTAATTAAAGAAAATTATATGTTTATATTTTGGTAAAATAGATTTAATTTTTTAATTCATAATATCAAAATTATATTTGGGTGAATTGTTTTTGAAAACATTCAATTTTTGATGAATAGTGAAAAACACTACGTTATTGTTTAAAACAGACATTTTATTTGAATAATTTTTTATTTTATTTAAATTTATTTTACATCAAAATACAAAAATAATACCTATTTATGGTAAATTTAATTTATTGGAGTAATTTTATAATAATATTACATATATAAAATTTTATTGAACTTTTTACCGTATTTTACCCACCTTCTTGGTGAAATTGAATATTTGCATAAAACATAATTTTACCACATCTGTGAGTTAAACATAACAAATATTAGAGACATGGTTATCATCGGTATGTAAAATGTGGTTTAATAAGAAGAAAATATTTTTTGCTGAATAGTAACTTTTGACTTTTATTCACCACGATTAAAAGTAAATCGTGTAATTAAGGGTAAAAATGATATTATAGTTACCGTAACACAAGACCTAATTATATTGGATAAGTGTAAATAGACAAAAAAAACCTTAGGAATAAAATATGATCCTTTTTGGACCACTTATATTATATTAGGTCATTTATTATTATTTTATTTAAGGAAGATTTAAAACTGTTAAATTCAATGATTAATAATTAAACAATTTTTAATATAGGGATTCACAAAAGATAAATTTGTCTATAAGTATTCACAAGAAAGCTAAAACAATTTCCAACATAATAGTATTTTATTTATAATTTTTATACATTTAATAAATTAATTAATTTATGATACAATGATTATGTAGTAATTACTTTTTTAATGAAATATTATAATAATTGATATTATAAATATCCAAATAAATATAAAATTATACTTATGATAAATTAAACTAATTTTATATTCTAATATGACATGTTATTGTGTATTATATAAATTTTTTTCTAAGTGATAATGTTTTTATGGTTTTGAAAAAAAATCACATACTGAATAGTTTCATAAATGACAAAATTTAGTTTTTCAATGAAATACTATATGATTAATTGATATAATATTATTAAAATATATGTTTCCAGATAAATAATTATTTAAAGATAGAGAGATATATATATATTAATAATGAACCCCTTGGGGTTACTTTGGGTTTTTATAGTATGTTTATAAACCATATAATATAAAAATACAATGAGACATGGTAAATGTCAAACTATTTAACTGAGAGATAAATCTAAATGATAAGGTTAAAATGGTGACATAAACCTGTCAAAAACCTATAGGTTGAGAGGATTTCGACCCATCTACACCATATCATAGAAATAAATTATTTTTGAGCCATTAAAATGGGAAATGATTTTATTATAAAATAATATTTCATGTTTTTTCTAAAGTACCCCTCACCCCTCTCATAAAAGGTTTCTTAATCTTCTCTAAAAATCACACCTCCAATGCCATTTTCATCTACCAAAACCCATCCAAATATCCTCCCATCTTCCCTCACATCATCCTAGATTCCTTACATTGATATAAAATCCAACATGAGGAGCCCTTATGACCAACTCAAAAGTAAACACCCAAAGAAGAGATAATAAATTCACCGCCCTCTTTTAAGATCATGTCTTCTTCCACTTCCTCTTTATTTTTGGTTTCCAAACCAAAATAATATATCCAGTACCTTATACAAACTTTTATGTTACTATAAATATGGTACAACCATATTCTTTATTATAAAAATCCTATAAATGACAAAGTCACCATACGTGTGTAAGTACGGCTTCATGTCTCCATGTTGTGGTGTAGTTTGTTATTCAAACACATCATTATTTTAATTGGTATAATAATGAGTATGAATGATGTAAATCAAAAATATAACATTTTAATTTATATATATATATATATTATATACCATCCAATTACATATGATTTCACAATCAATATAATGATATTGTTGCTCGTGCGTACGTACGACATACCGTCTCCATGAACACGAATAGATTCATTCCCCATCAAAATCATTAACGATTAATATTAAATTTTTTATTAAAAATAATATTTAAGAACATAATATCATTATGGATATTAATCATAAATTTTATATACCAAACTAACATAATTTATTTATTAAAACATATAAAGGAAAATGAAGTTAACAAACTAAATAATGATACTACTGAAGTATCATTAACAAATCAATATTAGAAGATCATATGTGATATAATATTTATTTATTTGGTTCTTATATAATCTAATAACAATTATTTGAACATTATACAAGAGGTTACCCTACCTTATACTAAGGAGAACTACATGGTAAGGGGTTTCTTATCTCACTTTTAATTCGGTGATATTTCAATTGTTTGCAACGTATTTATTTCATGTTGTGTATTTTGTACATACATTTGATATATATTATCAAAATTAACTTTATATTCATGGTATTAGGTTATTCATTTGAGTGTTATCAACATTTGGTCATACGACTCGATTGATTACAACATGGTAACAAGTTTTCAACTAACTTCTTATTTATGTGAGATTCACGATATATTGCCATTATTTCATTTTGTGTGGTTTACTTACTACCCATGATTATATTCCTTTTCAAATATAAATTAATTTATGGGTATTTAAATCTTAATTTTATGATCCATCATTCATGGGGTGTATGTATTTTAAGCCATAAAATCAGTAAGGGAATTATGAATTTTTATTTCCCCTCATTGGGTTTTACAAAAACATCATTGATTATTTCACTCCAATATTATTTGTGAAATCACTATTTATTTATTTTTGTAGTAATTTCCACTCCCATTTTTGTGGTTATTTTTTTGATACACAAAATCACTTCACTGATAAATTCTAAATTCATCGATATGAACTTTATAAGAGTAATATTAACTCAATTTTCATTCATTGAGTTAAACAACAAATACAATAGTGTTGTTGTTACAAGAATATGTGTGAATGTCCTATGATTGTTTTAAAATTAATATCCAATCATATTTAGTGTATTTATGTTTTTCACACATAATTCTGCCATTGATTTATCCTTAACGTAAAGATATAGTCTTTATAAGGGAATTCATCTCAACATACATTCCATTGTGACATCTTTATTGTTATGTTCCAATTAACATTTATTTGTTGTATATACTGTACCTTGTCATAGTATATCATGAATCTCTTTATTATCATGATATTATAATGTTTTTATTACCTCAATTATATGTATTCAAGCTTCATTCATTTGTATAGGAACTATAACCAAAATATCATTTTAAAATTTTTTTAAAAAAGACTCTTCTATATATTATCATTAATGTCCACGTTTTAAAAATTGTTTCAAGGATTTATTTATATGTACATGAATTTTTTATAATTAAAATTCCATTTAATATTTTCATTTTTGTATTTTTCAGTTTGATTCAAAAAAAAATTTTAAATGGATTCTTGAAAAATAGTGATAAATTTAAATGTTTTCAAGAAAAAGTTGATATTTATCTTAAATGATTTTAATGATTATTTTAATATGTGTAAAAATTATTCATTGGATTTTTCATTTGTTTAAAGCTGATTCATTATGATACAATCTTATCAATGGTATGAAATGTTTGGTGATACATTTGACTGTGGAGGTGTTATTTTTATACCATTCATGGTTTATGGTTAAAGTATTAAAATTTTGTATGCTGGTTTTAATACAATTGTTTATTTTATGTTTCACCCATTCATATGAGGAATTAATTGGACTTAGTATGTGATGTGTGAAGCCCTATATAGATCCTCGATGCATCAGTATGTCTAATGAGACAAACTAGTGTCTTACCACAAGGCCTAGACAAAATCTTATTTTTTTTTTCATTGTATAAGGCCTTGACTATGTGGTTATGAAGTATGGAATTATGAATTCAATCATTTTGAAATTGTCTAAAGATATTACATGTGATTATTATACTTGTAGAATATCCATTTAAATATGTTAATGGAATTATTTGATTTATCATTTCCATATTAATGTGATTTTTATGTTTAAAAGGCTTGTATTATAGTCTTATACATTGCTGTAAATGAGTATTTTTATTTATGAAACTTTTGTATCTATTGTTATCCTTAATGAGAAATAGAGCTCACCCCTTTCTTATAGTTTTTTTTTCTTCGGTGAAAATAATTATATTAAGATTAACCTGCAGGAATAGGCTTAGGGATATAAGAGTTTTCAAAGGGGACACATTGTGGTTTTCTTATTTCATTAGGTAATGAAAAACTTAAGTATGTATCTAGTAATTCCATGGATACTTAACTGATTGGCCTTTCAGGACATGATTCCTTGAATAATGACACTATTATGTAATAATGCACCGATTCTGGATAACTGGGGTAGGGTTGTTATTGTTGGTATCAGAGAATGTTTTTTAATAACTAAGGATGATAGATTTAGAAAAAATTCAGATTATGAAATATCACCCTAAGATAGACACTGATGTATAGTATAGATGAACATCCAAAAAATTTGGTAAGGTAAATATTATGTGGGTTTTTTCAGAAATACATCCCTATATGGATATGAGGAGGTTGAGGCGACTCTGGAATAGATGTACCTAGGAGTGAAAACATTGGCAAGGTGTTTTGGGCATGACCCAGGGTATCCTGGTACACGACAATGGGCCTTGCTTCACTCTTGGTTACAACACTCATAGGGGGATATGCTTAGTATAATTCACTTTTTCATTACAAACTGATTTAAAGGATTTGTATATAAGTTGAGAATAAATAACCTTTGGTCATAATAGGGTGTTTTAGATTAAAAATAAGGTGTTATGATATTCTCTACATGATTTTATGACACACATTATGTTTTCTTATGTTAATCAAAGGATGGATTCCAAGGAAGAAATAGTGACATCGAACATGATGAAAAATGTGGTAATAGTGGTGGAAATGAATAATGATATGGAATGTTATAGGTGTAAAATATATCATGTTCATGCTGAATTAGTTTTACAAAAATATGATCCACCAAATATATATTAACCAACTCCTAGACTCAACAAATAAGTAAAAGGTAGTGAATGATAAGAGCTCCATCAGTGGAGATCCAGGAGAAAAGATAGCTCAATTTCCATCATTTAAGAAATGTGGAAGGAGACACCTAGGGAAATATCAAAATGGAATAATGAAATGCATTGTGTGTGGGAATGAAGGAAATAAAGTAAAGAATTGCTGAAGAAAAATGAAGAGTACCATGTAATAAAAAAATGATCTCAATAATCTATTTATAGTTATTTGTCGTAAATGAAGGGGACCTAGTCATTACCCGAGTGAATTCCCTACTATGTAGAATAACCTCTTGGTCAAGGAATAACCTATGTGGAAATAAATGGATAGTGAAATTTTTAAAAGTATTAGTGCTCCTTGTTGATGGAATTACTTTGTAAGACTTTCTCTTGTATGTATAATCATGTAGTTTGTTATGTGAAAATTATATTTCTCGAAGAATTATATTTTCTATTGTTGATATAGTTATAAATAACCATTGGGTTTATATGATCCATCAATTTAAGGAAATTACAAGTTATTAAATTTTTTGGATGAAAATGCGAGCAATGAGATAACATTGTTGATGAAATTATGTTATGGTTATTTAAGGGAAATTATATCATTTGGGGAATGTATAAAATATAGTTTTTGAAAAAGAAAAAAACGTAGACCATGTGACAACATTTCGCATTGGACCTGGCTGTGGGAATCGATCCGTCAACTAGAGTGCGATTGGGATTTATTCCCTACCACTAGACTACGTGATGTGTATAGTTATTGTGACATATTATTTTTAGTTAAATGATTTCATTGATCAATAATAAGTCAATTTGGGTTCTTATGTCTTCTCCAATTGATATCATAGTACATGATTATGATTTGGTGATTATGCGATAAATGTTATTTTTTATGATGTTTTCTCAGTTGGGAACACTATATGCATAAGGAAAATATAATTCAATGGGATTTCATTTTTGGAGTAATGTTTAATTTTTATGTATGATTTTATTATGTATTTATAATGATTTGGGTTATTTAGGGAAATTATTAACCTATAATAGAGAATATGTTATTAGTTTTATTACTGTTAAGTATTTCATTTTAAGTGTAGTCGATGTTATATAGATATAAAATTTTACATGGAAGACTGTGTAATAAAATTCTTCTCCATTTTTTTCCATATTAGTTTGGATTAAATTTAAGGATTTTAATGTCAATTGTATATTGAATAGAATTTATTGATCTTTGGGTATTGTTCGTTTAATTTTAGAAATTATGATTAGTATTTCTTTCTCTAAATGATTATCCTTTTTGTGAATCATCTGATCATTTTCTAACCATTATGGTTTTGTTTAATCTCTAAAGACAAGTTAAATATATATTTTATACTTTGTGGATTATGTGATTATCTAGAAGATGATTCTAGCACATCTGGTGTGACAAAGTCATCTTTAATACTCTTATCTTGAAAAAAATATTAGTTAGTGGTAGAAATTTATTAAAGGATGGAACTATAGTTAAATATTATGTATATCGCTTTATGTTGATAGGAAATCTCATAAATAAATCCCTCAACTTTTTTAAATGTAACTTAAAATAAAAAAACATTATCCTTTTACTTTTCCGACTGGGAAACTAATGTCCATTTATCCCATCACAAGTTTGTGGATTTAATCTTGTTAAAATTCAATTGATCATGTTTTCAAACACTCTCCATCAGTACTTGAAACTTAGTTTATCATCCATATCAATGTTTTTCATACATGAAATTCAAGTATTGGTTATCTCGAGTGTCCTTTGTACTTCTCTTTATTTCATTTAAAATGATAGTTTTATTGAAATTTTTTCTCATGTGGGTGATTCAAGGTTGTTCCCAATCAAATTTTTTAAATTCTGAGGATGCAATTTCCAAAAGGGGGAACAATGTAACACACCATGATTTCATATTAAGTTATTTTCATTAAAATAATTCAATAAGTTGTGCTACACATGACACCGAGATTGAGGGCACCACGACTTACCAAACTAGCCTTTAAAAAAGTTTTTATGATTAGTATTAACTGAATTTTGAATTTTATATACTTCATATAATTTTTTAACCCATATTTTGTGTTTCTTATATATAATATATGATCAAATTCATTTTTCAGATGAAAAAAGTATTTTTCAAAAAAAATTAATTTTATATCCTTTTAATGGAATTTTTTTAAAACATATATTTGACACATTTATATTTTCAATTCAATGAAATTAAATTATTCTTTATAATTGGGAAATAAAGAAGTACATTGGATAAATTTTTGGTAATATATTCATATTTTGATGAATACTGAGAAATACTTAATTTTAATTGAAAAGAAATTTTTTAATTGAAATAATTTATTGTGTTAAATTATGAATTTGAATGGTTTAGAAGTATAATTAGATTTTATTTTTATCATTAAATACAATTTAGGTCATTATATTTAATTTCACATATAAATTACACTTAAACACATATAAGTCATTTGATAATTCTTACTTTTTAAAAATGCTCTTTTTTGTTTTTACAGCAGGAACTAATTATAATTTATTTAATTAAATTTATATATTTTTAATTTGGTAAAATATAATTTATTTTTGAATTCGGAATATCAAAATTATGTTTGGGTGAAATTTTGGTATTTATCTGAAAACATCCGATTTTTGATGAATAGTGAAAAACACTACGTTTTTGTTTAAAACTGACTTTTTATTTAAATAATTATATATTTTATGTAAATTAATTTTTTTTCTAAATAGATACATTATACCTATATATATTCAATGTAATTAATTTGAGTCATTTTATAATATGTTTTGATATATAAAATTTTATTGAACTTTTAAACTTCTTTCAACCATCTTCTAGAGCATTTAAAAATTTTCATAAAACATAATTTTACTACTTCTGTGAGTATTATTTCAAAAATCCAAGATACGTGGTTAACATCATTAATTATAATGTGGTTCAATAAGATAAAAATAATTTTTCGTGAATAGTAACTGTTGAATTTTTTTTACAATGGTTAAATGTAAATAGTGTAATTAAGGGTAAAAATGATATTATAATTTCCATAACACATGTCCTAATTCTATTGGATAATTTTAATTTGACCAAAAAAACATTGGAAATAAAATATGATCCTCTTTGTTCCACTTGGATTAGATTTAGGGATTTATTATTATTTTATTTATAGAAGAGTTAAAAGTGTTAAAATCAATGTTTAATAACTAAATGATTTTTCATATTTGGTAACACATAAGATAAATTCGACAATAAATATTATTTATAAATATAAAAATATTTCCCATATAATGGTATTTTAATTTTAATTTTTAGAATTCAAATAATTTAATTTATTTATGACACAGTGATAATGCAGTAATTACATTAATAAAGAAATATTAAAAAAATTTATATTATAAATATCAAAATAATTGAAAATTGAGACTTATGATAAATTCCACTAATATTTTATGTTTAATATGTCATGTTAGGGTTGATTAAATAAATTTTTTTCGAGGTGATAAAGTTTTTATGGCTTTCAAAAAAAATTAAACTCTAAATAGTATCAAATTCGTCAAAATTGAGTTTTAAAATCAAATACTATATTATTAATTGATATAATATTTTTAAAAATATACGGTTTGGAAAAAGGAAATATATAAGTTTATTTATATTAATAATTAATCACTTGGGATTTTCTTGGATTTTTATAGTATTTTTATTAACCATATAATAATAAAATACAAACAGTTATTGTATATGTCAAACTATTTAACTAAGAGTTAAATATAAAGGATAAGGTTAATATGGTGACCTAAATCTATCTAAAAACTATTGGTCAAGATTTTTTCGACCCATATCCACCTTATCCTTGCAATAAATCATTGGGAGCCATTAGAAACCGAAAATGATTTTATTAAAATATAATATTTCAAGCTTTTCCTAAAGTGCCTCACCCTCTTATAAAAGGGCACTTCCCCTTATCTCAGAATAAAACCTCTAAAACCATTAGACACAACCATCCCCTACCCATATATCATCTTAACTTCCCTCACATCAACTTAGTGTCCTTACTTTGATCAAAAATACAACACATGGAGCCCGTTTGATCAACTCAAAAAGAAACATCAAAATAAGAGATAATAATTTCACAACCCTCTTTCAAGATCTTTTCCTCTTCCAATTCCTCTGACTATTTTGTTTAAATACCAAAAATAATAAATCTAGTACCTTTTACATACTTATATGTCATTATAAATATGGTACCACAATATTTTTTATTCTATACTTCCTATAAATGACAAAGTGATCATACTTGTGTACGTAAGGCTTACTGCCTCCACGTTGTGGTGTAGTTTGTTGTTCAAACACTTAATTTTTTGTATGGGTATAATAATTAGTATAACAGAAGTAAATAATAAAAATAACATGTTAATTATTATATATATATGATATACAATCCAATTACATTCAATTTCACCATCAATATATTGATATTGTTGCTCGTGCCTACGTACGGATTACCGTCACCACCAACGCGATGAGATTCATTCCCCATCATAATCATTGATGAATAATTTTCATTTTATGATTAAGAATAAATTTTATGAACTTAATATCATTCTTTATGTGAATAAAATACAGCCTATACATAATAAACATGACTTCTGTAACAAAAAATAAAAAGGAAAAAGAATCAGTTTACATCAAAAATAATGATACTACTGAAATATCATTAACAAATAAATATTAGATTATCATATATGATATAATATATATGAATATTGTTCTTTTATAATTTAATAACAATTATTTCTCCATTATACATGAGGTTGACCTACCCAATAATAAAGAAAGGTACAGGGTAGAGGGGTTTCTTATCTAACTTTTAATTACGTGAGATTTCCATTGTTCGACTCTTTTTTATTGAATGTGGTGTGTTGTGTACTACCATTTCATATATATTTTCATGATTCTATTTATATTCATGGTATTATATGATTAATTTGGTGGTTATTAACTTTTTTTCATACGACTTGATTGATTACAACTTGGTAAGGGGTTTTCATCTCACTTCTTATTTCCATCAGTTTCATGCTATATTGCCACCAATTCCATTTTTGTAGTGTATGTACATCCCATGAATGTATTCCTTATTTAATATATGTGAAATTATTGGTATTTAATTCTTCATTTTATGATACTTCTTTTAGTGGGTGGATGTTTCGTAAGTCATGAAATCGGTAAGGGAATTTCTAATTTCGATTTCCACTCATCGGGTTTTACGCAAACTTCATTGATTATCTTACTCCAAGATTATGTGTGAATTTACTATTTATTTATTTATTTGGTAATTTACACTCTACTTTTTTTGGTTAATCTACTGATACACATAATAAATCTATTGATAAACTTTCAAGTCGTCGATATGAACTTGATAAGAGTAATCTTAACCCAATTTTCATTCATTGAGATAAATATCCAAGTCATTGGAGTTGTTATTTCAAGAATATGTGTGAATGTACTCTGATTGTTTTAAACTGAATATCCAATCCTATATAGTATATTTATAATTTTCACAAATAATTATTTCATTGAATTATCCGTAATATAAGGATACAGTCATTATAAGGGAATTTATCTAATCGTACATTCCAATGAGAATTCTTGGTTGTTATGTTCCAATTAACATTTATTTGGTGTATATATTATAATTTGACATATTATATCATGAATAACTTTATTCTCATGATATTATACTATTTTTATTACCACACATATTTGTATTTAAGTGTCTCTCATTTGGTTTGGAACTCTAACTAAAATATCATTTTAAAATTATTATAAAATTAATTCTTTTAAATAATTATCATTAATGTCCATGTGTTAAAAATGTTTTTAAGGATTTATTTATATTGACATGAAATTATAAATATTAATATTATTTTTAAAAGTTTCAATTTGTTATGGGACACTTCAATTCAAAAATATATTTTAAAAGGATTCTTGATTAATAATGAAACTATTAAATGTTTTCATGAAAAAGGGGATATTTCCCTAAAATGGTTTTAATGATTATTTTCATCTATGTCAACATCCATAATTGGATTTTCCTTTTTTTTAAAGTTGATTATTTATTATAAAATATTTCCAATGGTATTGATGGTTTTGTGATATGTTTGGTTGTAGATGGGTTATTTTTAAACCATTCAAGGGTTATGGTTAAAGTATTAACATTTTGTATTCTAGATTTAATATGAATGTTTATGTTATGTTCCAACCATTCATATAATGAATGAATTATACTTAGTAAGGGATATGTGGAGCCTGCTATAGATCCTTGATGCATCAGGAGGTCTCATGAGACAAACCAGTGTCTTGGCACAACTCCTTGACAAAATCTTATTTGTAGTTTTAGCACAAGTCATTGATTATGTGGTAATGAAGTTTAGAATTATGCATTCTGCCATTATGAAATTGGATATTGATATTTCATCTGATTATTAAATGAGTATAATATCCATGCGAATAAGTAAATGGAATTATTTGATTAATCATTTCCATATTATGTTGCTATTTAATATTAAAAGGCATGTGTTGTAGTCTTATACATTTCCTTAAATTTTTATTCTTATTTATGACAGATTCAACTATATTGTTATCCTTACTAAGCATCTGAGCTCACCTATTCTTATGTTTTATTTTTCCCAGGAAGAAAAAATGTATATTAATATTAACCTGTAGGAATATTATAGCCTATATAAGGGTTTCCAATGGGGACAGAAGGTTGTTTTGTTATATTTCATGATGTAATGTAACACTTTTGTATGTATCTAGTACTTCCAAGGCTACTAAATTAATCGGTCTTTCGGGACACAATTCCTTTTACCTTGCCAGTGTTATGTAATAATGCACTGATTCTGGGTTAAAGGGGTTGGGGAGTTACATTTATACATAATGTATTGGAATAAAATTATTGTATTGGTATTTTAAATCCACATTATGTGACAAATTTCAAAATTTAAATTCATTCCATTTCATTATAAATGATATTTTCTTAGATGATTTAAATTTAATTAAACTAATATCATCATAAATGCTAAATTCTGATAATAATATATATATAATGTGTTCTAATGTTGGAAAAAATTATATTTCATGATGAAATTGATGGCCACTAAATAGTAATAACATTCTCGGCACAGTTACTGTTTAGTAGTGTCTTTTCTCATTACATGAGATTCATTAAATGTTTTCAAAATCAAATTGACGTTTTTTTAATTTTATATAAATCCTATATATGTATAATGTCTTTAATAAGTAATATGTTAATTTATTTTTATGAATTTATTTAATAGGTTAGAGAACTAGTTACCTTAATGAAAAACAAAAATGATAAACATTAGGAATCTTATGATTAAAGTAAAATAATGTTAAAAATTTATTTCATTCAATTGGTGGAGTTCCCTCTCAACCATAACATCTCTATCCTAAATTATTACTCAATTTCAATTGAACATTTGATAATAAAGACCTCCCAATATTAAATACATTTGATTAACCATTACAATGGTACTCATCTTAAACAATAAAAAGCATCTAACACTCCCTGATTATTTACTCCTATCTATTATTTTAGATCCCGATAACTCCACACAAATAATCTCAATCCACCCCTCCATTAATCATTGATGAATAATATTTTATAACATTTACCATTTAGACTTTTAATATAATCCCAAGGAGCATACACAATGAAGAGGTAATGTTCTTCTAAATCCATTCTTATTTTATTTCCTTCGCCCATCATTAATTATATTAATAGGATTATAATATAATAAAATTAGTATCCCACATATAATGATATTTTTATGTTATGTTTTTGAACTCCACCCACACAAACATTCATCACATGGGTAACATAATCAACATTCATTTTTATGGCGGACTAGAGCCTCACAAAATGATTTCATTCATTTTTCCATTACGACATATCATGGATGGGCACAATGTAAGAGATACTATTCATATATTATATTTATAATAAATTTATGACAATAATTTCATTATAATAATTATATCACCTTAAAAAAAATTATATTCCATTCCTAAGTGAAATGATAACATCACTCATGGGTATAGAGGACTACAAACTCATGAAGAGATGTGAATTTTTTTCACTAACATGTCACATGGAAGGTAATTAGTGTATCTATAATGAATATAAATGATTTTTCATAAATAATTAATATATTCATGAAGTAATTATATTCCACAATATGTAATAAATAACTTCATAATTTCAATTTCATATACTAAAAATGTTATAACATAATTCATGGATGTGGGGACTACCACCTCCTTAAAATTATTACAATCTTATTTTTTAGCAAAAAATATGAATAATGATATATAAATATATATATATATAATAATGGTTATTTATTATATAATTATAATTATAGAATGTTAAATTTTTCTAAAATTGATTCTATAATGGTTGTAATAAAACTGAAGGATATTAATTATATAAAATATAAAATGTATATATGTACAACTTAGAAAATTATCTAGGTTCATAAAAAAATATGTGCCTCAGAGAAGGAAAATTGAGTGAAAACTGTATTACAAGTTTTGTATCATTTGAATCCTTATCCCAATGAATGAATGGTAATATAATGGATATGTAAATACATATAGATTTGTATAAATTGTTATTATTATCATATCATGGGAAGTATAAACACCACACAAATTATATTATTTGTGAAAATGGCATGTGCCTCATGGATAATAAAAAGTGAGACGAGAAATCCCCTTACCTTTTGTATTGACTCTCGTCATACTTGAACAAACATCATATGTAATAAAACTAATTTTATTAATACTCTATCAATGAATCATATTCTTATATCTAAAACTATATATGGTTTCATTAAGTCTATATATTTTTTACTTATTAATGAATTTATTTTCTGTTTACACTTCATGTAATATTTTGTATTTTCACATCTATCGTAAGGTGTAATATATTTTTCCCTTGTAAATATATCACAAATAATTTAACATGATCCAGGAAATAAATATCATGTATTTTATTTATATTTTAAATTTAAAAATATAAAGTATGTAGAAGTAATAAATTTAACACATAGTTCCTAGAGATTGAATGACATACCAAGGCATGAACATTATTTCGGTCTTATTTTCGTATTGAATGAAAAAAATAACATGATATATATAGATAATTATA
Organism: Viscum album; assembly: GCA_963277665.1. Taxonomy (NCBI): domain Eukaryota; kingdom Viridiplantae; phylum Streptophyta; class Magnoliopsida; order Santalales; family Viscaceae; genus Viscum; species Viscum album. The sequence continues at coordinate 1,498,472,023 of OY728122.1, read as the reverse complement.
TGATTTAATTAATTTATAATTATTATTTCCTATATATCATATAATTTCACTGAACTCATAGTTAATACTTTCCTCGTAGTGGGCGAACGAATCACATCACATTGAGGGGGAGGTAGTCCATGATTTCTCAAAAGAAATTGTCGTATTTATAGAAAATAGTGACTATAATGATATGTGTTGTAAAATAATTATTGAGGCATAAAATGAATTATTAGTATCATATATATTATATATCAACAGAGTTCCTAGTATAATTTCGACCATGAGAGGTGGCAATGTAAGAATGACCAATCCTCATGGCACGATGCAAGAGTTCACTGTACTGATCAACAGTATGTTTGTTACCCATTAGATGAAGGATTATGTATGTTTTTTGTATAAACCTTATAAAAAACATCTCATTGTATTTATTATACTATATTTTTGGTATAATATTTTAATAAGTATATTGTAGGGGTGAATAATGAAAATATGATATTGGAGATTGAGAGGGGATGTTATGTCTTATTTGCGTAATCCCATTGGGTTTTAACCAGTGGTCTTTATTAGTTTTCATTCATCCGAAATGGTGGATTCAAAGTGGATGTTAGGGGTGTCGGGAGGATGATTGGGGAGTTATTTTATGACCAAATGTGGGTTGATTGTTATAAGGACCTAGACTTCAACATTACATAAAAATGAGATAAATTGAGTATTTATATTGAGGATATTTTGTTTTTTAGAGTTTTAGAGAATTGGGCCATAGCTATTACATAAAAACCCAAACACTACAATGTAGAAAAGCCTAATATATATCCATTTTTTCATAATCAATAACAATTAAAAAATAAATTATAATTTAATTTTCATGATTAAAAACATCATTACATTCATCTTGACTTCTTCTTTTCTCTTACCCCTCATTATACACTACAGATTAACGTCTCAAAGGCAACATATTAGCATAAAAAGATCAGTAATGGATATAAAATAAATAATGAAACTACTAGTCTATAAATATATTAATATCATAAATAAAATTTCAATAAAATATATTAATACATAATGATACATAACCATTATTACACAACTCAGGAAGTAATATGTTTCATGAAAACATTATTATAAATCTTTATTAATAATGTTTACTTGTGGAATCCATGTCATACACACATTATAGATTTCACAGAAACGTTGGGATTAATCTTTATGGTTACATTTTGGAATACATTTCAATTTATATTCCCTAAATATCTTAGGAGAAACCATTGTGTGTAACTCCTTCTCTTTACGCAATTGATTAGAGATCTATCATGTGTTCACCCACTATCGGTATATCACAGAACCAACTATATACTTATGAAATTACCATAAACCATAACATAATTTTAACACATTAACAAGAATAAATAAAAAAAATTATTTCCACATTTTAATCACAATATATCATTTTAAGATATTGATATAAAAAATCCATCATTATAATTATTTTAAATACCAAAATATATGAAATGTGAATATTTTTTTTTACTTTTAAAAACATTAAGTATTATAGAGGAATCCAAAAATATCAAATAATGGAAATGGAAGTAGAAAATTCATTTTTGACATATACATGAAAAAATTAATTTGGTAAAAAACATCAGTGGAAAATATTCCATTATAAAACCCATTAATGAAATTAAATTTAAAACGGGATAATTCTACCCCATATAATGGAAGGTGGTGTATAATATCAAAATTTTCCCCAATGATTGAAGATTTATATGATGTCCCTTACCTCAAGGATAAATTGATACATATGATCTTTATCATCGAGAATAATAAAATTAATTTTATTTATAATTTCAAAAAAAAATTGTTTTCATTATATAACTTATTACTATTTTATAAAAATTAAATAATTATTTATGTTCATGTCGGACATTTTGTCGATATTCGGTACTTGAGGAAAAAATATCATGGTATGATGTTAATCATCCAAGTCGTCATATGTCCATAAAGTCTATAATAAATTTCATGATATTAGAATAACTTTTATATGTCAACTAGACCATTAGATACATTAATTAAATATGGATATGAAAAATTGGATGATGTTACAATCATGTAGATGGTAATCCATACATGCACTTGAGTATTGTTTCCCTTTTTTCATTGATCGTCATGGAAAGAAGAAATGTATTATTGCATCTTTTAAGAATAATCAAAATACCATTAATATCATATTAATATTTTAAATTTATTTATATATATCATAAAAGTGATATAATGGAAAAAATCACAATGCTTCTTCAATGGGATAGCTCACATGTACGCACAAACGTAGTTAACATTTTTATGTACATGAAAGTGAGAACATAATTTATATATTATTGTCCTGTGATTATTAATAATTCATTAATATCCTATTTTAACATTAGTTTCACCATTATAAGAAATCATGAGATACTATTATTGAAACGAATTATATATGTTCATGGAGGGGAAGGTTCATACGTACACACAAAAATATAATTCAATTCCATTTTGATGGATGTGGGGATGAATTTAGGCGATGACATTAACAAAGTATCATATCAGTATATTTATAATATAATAGTAATAATCTCATAATTTTTGGAGGATATTTTAAGTAAATGGAAGAATAAATAAAATATAAACACAGAAATATAAACATTAACTTTCCTTTGTATGATCACCATTAATAACATAGTAACACGTGGAAGGAAGGTTTAGTGCGTAAAATAAGGATTCAATAATGTGGGGAGGTGTTATAGTAATAATTTTGACTTTATATCGATCGAAATTTGTTTTTGATGTGTGGTTAAAAGAGTGGAATGATTCACTTTTTAAAGGAGAGATGAGAGGGATTTGTGGAATTGTTAAAATAAATAAATTAATATAAATTCATTTTCAATAAAAAAAGGTGTCCTATATGAGTTGGATCTAATATAATATGAGGACGGTTATTGTCACGACCCGTCCCAATGGGGCTCATGCTATGACTCGCCAAGCCCGCCTCCAACAGGCCAGGGGCTGGTGACTAGCACCGAGTAGGCATATTACTATCAGGGGAGGCATTGCATATGTACCTGTACACATGCACACATCTCCAAGACCACAATGTTGAAATGTAAAAAACCACTAAGGAACTAAAATTCAAGCATACAACTAAACCCAACCAAAAGAGTTCGGCAAAAGGTAGTGTACAAAAAAGTAAAATGGGCCAGAATACAAGCCCACCAAAAAAAAGAGTTTGAAATCTGTAAAGTCCTACCTGTAAACACAAAATGGTATTGGGACTGCTGCTCATAGTTGTAGGAACGCATCGGCCTGTGGGGAACTCAGAAAGATCAGTCATATCCTGGTCTGCCCTAGAATCTGTCAAGAGCCTGCTCTTCTGCACAAGACACCAGACGTATGAGCAAAGCTCGTGTCGGGGTGAGTATAACAATACTCAATAGAGACCTCGAAAACCACAAAGCAGTACACAAAGTAATGGTAGAGTCAGGAATGAATAGTATATGTCTACATAACATATAGAACAAAATTGATATACTTCAAACCCCGAACCGTGGTCTCGAGACGAGTCAGACAACCGCATACCCCTGTTATGGATTCAGTTTGATGATTCCGCGATCCACTTGTTCTGGGAGAACACACACCACGAGCCTTATAGCTCTGATGACGTCAGTGCAAGATATACCGTTCATAGGGAACCATCACGAGAGGTAGTCACACTCATTATGGGAGAAACACTCTTGGGTGGGAAGATTTTTGATTCATAAAAGCACTCATTACGGGAGACACACTCTTGAGTGGGAAAGATCACAATACAAAGATGAGGATCACTACTAGGGCCATGGTGGATACCGTGACTCATTCGGATTCACTAATTAGGTGATACACCATCTAGGTATAGGATCAACGCCCGGTAGAGTTGGTCATGTCGATGCCTAACTCTACCTAGGGACTGGAATGGATAGATGATCTCGATCTGGGCATCTCGGACGGATGCCTGACTCTATCATAGAAAGTCCTACTGAAGGGATTATACTCCTGCAGGAGGAAATGATAACTGAACTTCAGGGGAATGGGAAGAAGGGAACTAACCCAAAGGAAATATGTCCAAGATATGTAGTACAAGAGGACCAATCTATTTTAAAAAAAGTACACGGTGTGTGGAAAGGTTACACGTCGTGTTGTCTGACCCCGGGTACTGCCCATGTACAACGACCCGTGTCGTAGGCTGGTTGTGTAGAAAAACTGAGTACACGGTATGTAGTACAATGTACATGTCGTGTCCGAGTGAATGGGGTTGTCCCCATGTACAATGTTCATTTTCTCGTACATGGTTATCAACCCATGTATTCTAACCAATGTTTGTGTATCCCCAAGATACATGTCGAGTCCCGCGTAGCCACTCCTTTCATGCTATACATGTCATGTTCTGAAGTTGTGTAGATCATCCCATGTTTGTGTACATCCCAAAATACATGCTGAGATTTGGGGAAAGTCTAACATGTTGTGTGATCGGGGTCACATTCCGTGTGATTCATCTCTAACCCCCGAAACCCTAGCCACTGCCAGTATTACACGACGTGTTCTTAGGATGTACACACCATGTATTTAGGAAATTTCTAGAAACACAGACATCCACAATCGAACCTTTGGTGATGATCCGTTCTTTGATCAGGTCGTCTGATCACCGAAAAACTTCTAGATTTGGTCACCCCGACACCACAAAGTAGCTCCTAATGTTTTCTGACCTTGGATAGGCTCTGAAAACATGATTTGATCTTCCTACGCATAGAACGCTCGAAGAATGCCATTTTCGGATCCAGTCTGATTTATCGTTGGCCATCATCCCCGCACCTCTGCAAGGTCGATGCAGTGTCGAACCTTTGATTTGGGATCACTGCATCATGGAATATATGCGCAATGATCCATTTTTCATCGCCCCACGAAGAACACGAAGAATGCGCGAGAAAAGAAATGGGGAGAATTCAAATAAACAAAGTGGGGAACGAACCCCCTCCGTCGTTCGTCATAGAGTTGATATACTGCTTTTAGTAGGATTAAATGGGGAAATAATTAACAATAAAAAAACAACATGGATCAATTCCCAGAATCATCCCATTAAAACCATCCCACAAGAACGGACAAATTCACAGATCAACTTGTTCGTGGTTGATCTGCGTTCGTCGTTTAAAATCAAAAACGGGGAAAAGAAATCAAATAACAAACCCCTACCTCAGCTAGGATCGATCACTGATGAAGGTGTCACGTTATCACTATCATCTATATCCTTCAACCTCCTTGGCACAATTATTCTCAACTCTGATCCATTGTCGTTCTCCATTGAGGGTTCGCTCTAGCGCTCTGAGGATCCTCCAGTGATTTCTCCCAATAGTTCTTCAATGACCACCAATCGCTTAACCCAATAAAAAGGGGAAAATTATTGGAATTTAAGATACACTACGGTATTAATGACTCCATATTTCTATTCTTGAGTCATTTTGACACATCATTAAAAAGGAATCAGATGTCACATCACTGCACTGTAGCGGATATTTCCAAAAAAATAAAATAAACATTTAGCAATTTTTTTTTACTAAAAACGTCTGAAAATTAACTTTTCCCCTTGATCTGTGCCAGTAAAGGATAGGCACATTCTTAGTTAAAGTTGTCGTCTTGGATGCAAAAATTATCTTAGACTTGTAATCTGGGCATCCGTTTGGAAACTACCACAACCGCGCACAAGTGACGACTCACTTAACATAAAAAGTAAAAACCCCCATTCTGGGCTCACCGGGCCATGAAATGATGTGCCATTTTCAAGAAAGGTGTTGAAATAATTCCACATAATATTTTCAAAAAATTATACATGGAAAATCTGAGACATTACATTCTCCCCACCTTGGGCTTTACTTCCCCAAAAAGCCAAAACAAATGCAACCTAATAAGAAGAGGGTACTGGGCATGGATCTGGGCCTCCCGCTCCCATATGCTCTCCTGAAATCCCTTCCACAACTGGGATGTGAATGGGGAATCTCGATATGAGACTATAGTTGAGGGGACTCCATGAAGCTGAACTCTCTCCTGCACATAGAGACATCCTAATGTCTCTACGAAACTCTACTCTTGGATAGCTAGGAAGTGGGCCGACTTGGTGAGTCGGTCAATGATCACCCAGATGGAATCAGTCCCCTTGGATGTCTGTGGTAATCCTTTCATGAAGTCAATCGATATTCCATCCCACTTCCACTCTAGAACTTCTAGGGGTGAGCTAATCCCACTAGAACCTGGTGCTCAGCCTTCACCTGCTGGCATGTGAGGAATTGAGAAACGAACTCTGCTACTGCTTTTTCATACCTGACCACCAGAACTGTCATCAGAGATCTTGGTACATCTTTGCCACCAAAGGATGTACCACAAAAGGGGATGTATGAAACATCCTCAGGAACTCCTCCTGCAATGCCACAGGTACAACAGTGCGTCCTCTGGAAAGAAGTATGTGCTCCCCACCTTGTAAATATCCATCAGGAGAATAGCCTGTGGATAACTGAGAAATTAAAGACACACAGTCGACATCCCAAAGTTGTGCCTCCCTAACTCGCTGTAAGAGTGGAGGGGCGACAACCATCGACTGCAGTTAATATGTATCCTCTCCATCCACGAAGGATAACTGCAACGCGGCTAACTACTATTTCATCCCACTAAACAGTTGTGATATCAACCTTATTCTAAGAGAATCCGCCACCTTGTTCCCCATTCTAGGAGTATATATGATCTAGAAATCATAGTCCTGGAGGATCTCTAGGCATCGTCTCTGCCACAGATTACGATCATTCTGCGAAAAGATGTACATGAGGCCCTTGTGGTCAGAATAAACGATAAACCTCTCCCCCATCAGGTTGTGTAGCCACATCATCAATTTGAAGACCACCGCTGCCAACTCGAGATCATGGGTGACATAGTTCTTCTCATGTGGCCTAAGCTGGTGCAAAAAACAATAAATAATTGCATGCTACTGCATCAGGACATAGCTGAGCCCAGTCTCTGATGTGTCAAAGAAAACTACGTACTTAAAGCCCTCCTCCAGCAATCTCAAGACTGGGGTGCTCTTCAAACTCTATCTCAACTGATCAAAAGCTTGACGACACTTCTCTATCCATATAATGGTTTTCCCCATCTTGGTAAAGTCCATAATTCGTGCTGACATTCAAGAGGAATCTGGAATGAATCTCCGGTAATATCTTGCCAACCCAAGGAAGCTCTACACCTCCATCATGCTCTGAGGTGGCTTTAATGATAACAAAACCTCTACCTTGGTTGGGTCCACAACTACTCCATCTGCTGAGATAACATGTCCTAGAAAGTGGACGTCCTGAATCCAGAACTACCCCTTCGAGAGCTTCCCATAAAGCTAGTACTCCCAGAGTACATTTAGAACCATCCGCAGGTGTCTAGTGTGATTTTCCTCTGAAGCCGACTACACAAGGATGTCATCGATGAAGACCACTACGAACCAGTCCAAGTATGTCTGGAAGACTTGGTTCATCAGTCCCATGAACTCCGAAAGGGAGTTCTTCATGCCAAAAGGCATCATCAAGTACTCATAGTGACCGTAGTAGCAATTGAAAGCTGTCTTCGGTATATCCTCATTCACCACTCGTAGCTGGTGATAGCCTGATCGAAGGTCAACCATAGAGAACCATTGTGCCCCTCTTAGATGATCGAATAGGTCATCTATTCTTGGTAGTGGATACATTTTCTTCACTGTCACCTGGTTTAGGCGCTGGTATTCCATGCACAACCTCAGACTCTCGTCTGCCTTCTTGGAAAACAAGATTGGGGCCGTCTTGGGTGTGACGTTGGGTAACACGAAACCCTTTCTCTGCAAATCCTCTAACTGTACCCTCATATTGCAGAGCTCTTCGGGATCCATCTGATATGTTGATGAGGAAATTAGTGTCGTACTGGGGTGTAAGTCGATGCAGAAGTCGATCTCTCGGCGGGGAGGTAATCCTGGAACATCTTCGGGAAAGATGTATTCGTACTCCGCCACTAGTGCTGGGAACGGGGAGCTCACAACATCTACTGCTCCGAGGGAAAGGATAGTCAAGTCATGAGAAATTTCATGCACCCTCCTGTGAATATGTCCATTCTCTGCTACATGGGTTTCCTTTTCTCAGTCAATGGAAAACCTCATTCTATCATGGCAGGAACACTGCACTCTTCGCCTAAAATAGTCAATATAGGCATGGACCGAAGATAACCAATCCATACTGAGAGTGACGTCATAAGGCCTCTATGCAACCACCAAGAGGTTCCAACAAAAACTCTCACCTCCAAGGATATGATCACACTATCTGCAATGGTGAATGAACCTTGAGTCTCATCCAACAGGTGTCTCCAAACGTAAGGATCGATTCAATGGTTCTACCGGAATCTCAATGTTTTGTGCAAGACATGTGGCTATGAAGGAATGACTAGAACCTGTGTCTATAAGAATGACAGATAAGGTAGAGAAGACACAGATCGTACCTCGAATCATCCCTGGAGTCCCTGGGTCGTATGCCTTGACTGCATGCAGCTGTCCCCGCTCCTCTCCCCCATCTCCCTGAGCCAAGTGAGGACCTCCTGGGGGTGGTGGTGGAAGTAAGTCGAACCATCTTCCACCACCTGCAGATCTCCCTTAACCTCTTACACGTCCTCCACCTGGAGGGTCTACCTATTTCATTCTCTACCTCTACCTCAGTGGTCCGTCCACCGCTTCCCTGTGAGCAGCTCGACGGGTTTGGCATTGTCATGTGTGATGTCTCGTACCATCGCATGCGTAGCATCACTCTTCCCTAGGCTGACTGGATCCAGTCTGATATCCCTATACTATTGATCCCCTATCCTAGGTCCTCATTTGATGTTTACCACATCCAGATCCCTATGTCTGACGTCGGCTCCCTACTGCTGGGGTCTCTGCACCCATCTGCCTACTGCTGACTACCGGCGGATGTCTCTTCTCCACTAAGAATCTCTTGATCACCAAGTCCCACTCGAGTACTCCACCATAAGTCTATATGCATAGAGGTATGACACTAGCTCGAATGTCTAGTCGTAGACCTTGCTCGAAGGTCCGAGTTCTAATTTAGTTATCTGTGACCATATGCATCGAGTACGTGGTGAGGTTGGTGAACCTCGATGAATAGTTGGATATAGTCATACTGACTTGTTGGAGCTGAAGAATCTCCTGGATACATTCAACTCTCAGCATAACCAGATAGAAGTCCTCCCTAAAGAGTTGCTCAAACTCCGTCCATGAATGAATCTCCTTGTCTTGAGCTTGTGTGGTCAGACTCCACCATCGTCCCACCGAACCCTGAAGAAGGCTCGCTCCTAGGATAACCATATGGTCTGCTGGTGTCCTCACTAGACAGAAAGCTCTAGTCACCGCCTCAAGCCATTCCTCAGCCGCCTGAGGGTCATTCTCGTCTTGGAACCTGATGGGTCTCTCTCTCTGGAACTCATAGAGTGCACTAAGAATGCGCTCCTCTCCGTTCGGTACTGCAGGTGCCACTTGCTGCTCCACAGGTGGTGGCATAACTACTGCACCACCTGGTGGCAATTCCTGGGGAACTGGTCCCTGTATCGAAGCCTCTTCACTAAGGGGGTCATCCTCGTGATCATTCTGCTGAATCCTAGCGGGTATGCATCATGGAGGAATCCTGTAAGGAAACAAGATGTACCATGGTCAAAGAATATATCTGGATAGCTGACACAGAGTTCATGGAAAACACAAACCATTCCTATATGATGCATGTACCTTTTATTCCCTAGAAATCCGTGTATTCTTTTACCGAGTTGAAAAGAAGGTTATCAGAGTCCTGGTGTATGGATACCTCGGTCGCCGCCCCAATATTTGAGTCTCTGGCCTAAAAGTCGAACCTGAAACACTCAACACTATTGCCCCAAAACCAAACTCACAGACTCTTGGTCCTAAGGTAGAACCGACCACCTCTGATGCAACACTGTCATGACCCGTCCCAGTGGGGCCCGCTCCGTGACTCCCCAAGCCCACCTCCAATAGGCCAGGGGCTAGTGACTACTACCGAGTAGACATATAACTAACATTGGAGGCATTGCCTATGTATCTGTACATGCACACACATTTCCAGTCCCAGAATGATGAAATTTAAAATAAACACTATGGAATAAAAATTCATGCATACAACTAAACCCAACCAATAGTGTACGATGAAAGGTATAGTACTAAAAAATAAAGTGTCCCAAAATACAAGCCCATCAAAAACAAGAGCCTGGAAAATGAAAAGACCAACCTATAAACACAATAAGGTACTGGGACTGCTGCTCGTAGACATAGAAACGCCTCAGTCTGTGGGGAACTCAGAAACCTCGGTCATATCCTGATTCGTCCTGGAATATGTCGAAAGGATGCTCATCTGCAAAAGACACCAGACGTGTGGGAAAAGCCCGTGCATGGGTGAGTATAACAATACATAGTAGAGGACACCGTAAACCACAAAGTAGCACACAAATTAAAGGTACAATCAGCTATGCACAATATATGTCTATAGAACATATAGAACAAACCAAATATACTCCAAACCCAGACTCGTGGTCTAGAGACAAGTCACACAACCACATACCCCCGTTAGGGATTCCATTCGATGATTCTGCGATGCAATCGTTCTGGGAGATCACACTCCATGAGTCTTATAGCTCTGATGACGTTCGTCCGAGATGTACCGTTCGTCGGGAACCATCATGAATGGTAGTTAAAATCATTACGGGAGACACACTACTGAGTGGGAGGATTTCCGATACACAGAAGAAATCAATACAGGAGACACACTATTGAGAGTGAATGATCATGATACATAGATGAGGATCACTGCCATGGCCATGGCGGAAATCACGACTCATCCGGATTCACCAGTTATGTGATATACCAGCTAGGTAGAGGATCAATGCTCAGTAGAGTTGGTCATGTAGATGTCTGACTCTACCTAGGGCCATGAATGGATAGAGGATCTCGATTCGGGCCTATCATATGGATGTTTGAATCTATCAAAGAAAGTAATGCTGAAGGGATCATACTACAGTGTGAGGAAATGATGCATGACCTTCAGGGGAACGAGAAGAATGTCACTAACCCAAATGAACGATGTCCGAGATATAGTGAACAAGACGACCATGCTGTTTTCCAAAAATTACACGGCATGTAAAAAGGTTACACGTTGTGTTGTCTAACCCTGGGTACAACCCATGTACAACTACTAGTGTCGTAGGCTGGTCGTGTAGAAAAACTGAGTACACGGCGTGTAGTACGATGTACACATCGTGTCTGAGTGATTGTGGTTGGCCCCTTGTACGATGGCCATGTGATCGTACATGGTTATCAACCTGTGTATTCTAACATGTGTCTGTGTATCCTTGGGATACAAGTTGAGTCCCGTGTAGCCATTCTGGTCATGCTTTACACGCCTTATTCTGAAGCTGTGTAGATCATCATGTGTCTGTGTAATTCCAAAAATACACGCCGAGCATTGGGGAAAGTCCAACATGCCGTGTGACCAGGGTCACAAGCCGTGTGATTACTCTCTAACCCCTGAAACTCTAGCCACTACCAGTATTACAAGGTGTGTTATTCGGAAGTACAAGTTGTGTATTCTAGAAATTTCCAGAGACACGGACTTCGGCTGTTGCGCCTCTGGTGATGATCCGTTCGTCGATCCGACCATCCGATCGGCGTAAAACATTAAGTTTTGGTCACCCCGACACCACAAAGCTGCTACCGATGTTTTCAGACCTCTGATCGGCTTCGAAAACATGATTTGATCTTCCCTCGCGAAGAACGCCCTTTTCCGATCGAATCCGATTCATCGTCCACCATCGTTGCCACACCTCTGAAAGGTTATTGCGGTGTATATACATTGATTTGGGATCGTTTCATTGTAGAACGTATGCACAAAGATTTGTTTTTCGTCACCCCACAAAGAGCACAAAGAACGCATGAGAAAAGAAAGTGGGAGAAATCCAATAAAGAAAGTGGGGAACGAACCCCCCACCCCCGTTCGTCATGGAGTTGATCCGCTCCCATTAGCAGGATTAAATGGGACATGAATCAACAATAACAAAACAACATGGATCAATTCCCCGAATAATCCTGATAAAACCCTCCCACAAGAACGGACGAATTCGTGGATCAACATGTCCATGGTTGATTCACGTTCATCATTTAAAATCAAAAACAGGGAAATGAATTCAAATAACAAACCACAACCTCAATTGGGATCGATCACTGACGAAGGTGTCGCGCTGCCGTCGTCGTTGATATCCTTCAACGTCGTTGGCGCAACGATTCTCAACTCCAATTTTTCATCATTCGTCATTGAGGGTTCGCTACAGTCCTCCAAGGATCCTACAGCGATTTCTCCCAAAAGACCGTCAACAACCACCAATCGTTTAACCCATTAAAAATGAAACATGATTGGAAATCAATATACGTTGCAGTATTAATGACTGCATCTTTCCATTCTTGATTCATTATGATGCATCATTAAAAAGGAAATAGATGTCTCGTCGCTGCGCTGCAGCGGATGCCTCCAAAAAAATTAAATAAACATATAGCAATTTATTTTATTTTACTTAAAACGTACGAAAATTTAGTTTTTCCCTCGACCCGCGCCAGTCGAGGGTAGGCTCATTCTCAGGTAATGTCACCATCTCGGACGCAGTGGTTCCCTAAGTTTTTTAATCCGGGAATCCATTTCGAAACTTCCACAACAACGCACAAGTGACGACTCACATAACATAAAAAGTATAAACCACCATTCCGGGCTCACCGGGCATCGGAATGATGTTCCATTTTCGCATCCGGTCATGAAATAATTCCACATAATATTAAAAAAAATTATACATGGAAAATTCGAGAAATTTCAAATATATATATAATCATCCAATGAGAATTATAATTTTTTTGAATAATATTAATCCTTATTTATTTAACCATTTTAACTCGTATAGTTTTATAAAGTAATTATCACATTGAGAGTTACAATAATTAAAAAATCATGAAAAACTATCAATTAACGAGTCATTAATAATATTTTATAGTTATCTCATATTTTTGGTAAAATAATGGACTTTATAAATTTTTAACATTAATTAAATACATAAGATTTTATAATTTTAATAATGTTAATTTTGGAAATATTCATTAAAATTTGATACCTTATTTATTAATTCAATTTCTCAATCATCATTGTGTCCTAATTAAATTAAATTATATAATTCCTAAAAATTATAATTAAATAACCATGATGGTGGTAATATTTTATGTATTGTATCTACTATTCATTGTTTAATATATCACTTGTATAATGGCGTATTAATATTTTTGTAGTAAGAAGAGAATTATATTTGAAATATTTACCATTACTATATATTGATTGTTATAAATATAATTATCCCACCAATTTGGCTTCAAAGGGTAAACTTTTCCCCCCAAAGATGGTCACGGTCAATAATAACTCATCTAATAATATTAGTATTGTTTTATGGTAATTGTATAATTTTATAATATTTATTTTACCACTATTTATTCTATTTACCTTTAACAATTGTAAATAAAATACTAATTTTACTGTTCACCACAAATTATTTTTGACCCAATTGGACAACATATTCCATACTGAGTATGAACATGTATGTATGTAATTGAAAATTCAGTTAATAGAAGTGGTTGAACTATGATTCACGCCTATCCCATTGACGTGTCAAGAAAATGAGTTTTTTTATGTAAAACAGCCAAATGATCACATAGTTGTTATAATTAATTTTAATATGAAACTAATTTTAGTAAAGTAAATTAGATTAATTAATAAAAATTCATCAAAACAAGGCATAAAAACTATTAAAAGGGTTATCTAAACATATAAATAAAATATATGAAATGACGGTTTTGAATTAAAATGCATCATTTATCACTATTAATTACAAAATTTATATTATTAAAAAAATAACCAACATTTAATCAAAAGAAATATTGATTTCCGTCATCCAAGAATGAATTTTATTTTGTGAAATGGATCATATGAAATTGAAAAAAATACATTTTAAAAATATCTCCATCAAAAGTTTGTAATACTACCAATTGAAAATATTAGAGTATTTTATGCTTAAAATTGGATGCATTATCATTTTAAGAAACAAAAAATCATTAGAGGAAAGAAAAAATATTTAATAAACATGTGTATACCTGATACGTTAAATTTTTTTCATTCCCACTCATAAAAAGGCTAGGCGATAACTTCCATTTAAAATAAATATAATAATAATATATTATTTTTGGTATAGCTCAGTCTTGTGTGTGTCATATAATTTCGGAGAAACCCATTATTGTGTTTCAGCTATGATATTAGAAATAGAATGCACTTAAACGTAAATTTAATATCTATTTCATACATATTAATAGATATGATAAAGTCTTATTCTATATTTACCTGGAATGTTATATCTGCCACCACTTATTTACATAGTATCCTGGAAATTTTATTTACTTATCAAATATGTGGGGGTATTTCTCCATTATAGAATTTTTAAATTCCCATGTTACATCATCAACTAGTTGGTTTTTCCAAAAAAAACATAACATAATGAATAAACATATTCTACCACACGATCTCTATGTAGTCAAGAATATAAAGATGTTATTCCTCATAAGAATGATTCTCCTTCTACTGAACTACTACCGAACTAAAATATGATATAACTATAGAATATAAATTCATAACATTGAAACATGAAATAATGATTATCTATATTAAAATAGAAGGTAAATACACTTTGTAGGAAATTGATCCAACTACTCATGGATTTACTGGGGATCAATCAACTGGGGAATCAACATCTCTTTCTTACCCAAGTGCATCACACTTTTCAACAGAGAAACATTGATAATGTAACGCCCCGACCCTAGTTACTCAGAGTCGGTGCATTATTACATAACATTGGCATGATCACAAGAAGATCAAATCTCGAAAGACCGATTGGTTTAGTAGCCTTGGAAACACTAGATATATTTCATAAGTTTTACATTACATCATAAAATGAAAAACTACTACAACAACATAATGTTTCCACAGTCCACACTATAATCCCCTCATAATATCCCTACAGGTCATTCATAACTTACATCTTCACTTCCTGGGAAAAATAAAACATAGAAAAGGGGTGAGCTCAAATGCCCAGTAAGGATAACAATATAGCAGAAACTTTCATAAATAAGAATAAACATTTAAGGCAATGCATTACTAAAACAAAAGCCTTTTAAATATGATCTTTCAACATGGTATGGCATAAATAAAATGAAATAATGCCATTTACTTATTCACATGGATATTCTACTAATCGAATAATCACATGCAAAAATCAATAACCACTTTCATAAGGTTGGAATGCATAATGCCAGACTATCATAACCACATAGCCAAGGCCTCGTGCCAAGGCTACAAATAAGATTTTGTCAAGGCCTTGTGCCAAGACACTAGTTTGTCTCATGAGACCTACCGATGCATCGAGGAGCTATAGCGGGCTCCACCCGTCACATATTAAGTCCAATGCATTCCCATATGAAAAGGTTTAAACATAACATAAACATTCGTATTAAAACTAGCATACGAAATGTCAATACTTTCACCATAAACTATGAATGGTATAAAAATAGCACATCCACAGTCAAACATATCACAAAACCTTCAATACAATATAGAATTTTTGTATCATAATAAAGCAACCATAAATAATCTTAAAATCCATCAAAGGATGTTGACATAGATGAAATCAAAATTCTTTTTAAAGAAATATCTCCTTTTATTTTGAAATCATTTAAGATCCATATAAAATAAAACATTTTCTTTGAAAATATTCTTATAAGCTTGTAAGGGAAGCTTTGAAGATTTTATAACGGCGGAAAATAGCCGCACCCGCCGTATAAGTAAAAAAAACATTCTTACCTTAATTTTGTCGAAAAGGTTAAAAAGGAACTTGTTTTGAAAACGACCGAAAGATTCCTTTATAAACCACTTATAAAAGTCAAAAAGGGTATAAATGACTTTAACTCATATTCTAGTAAATAGTAAAAATGTTTTGAAATACATTTTTAAGAAACATGGATGTGGATGATAAAGAGATCCCAGTAGATTATTACGTATAAACAACCTTGGATAATGAAGAGGTTGTGAAATAACCCTTACCTTGAACTTTTCCTTGGTTGGGGTAGGTTAACCTCCTGTATAATGGTGAAATAATTTTTATTAAATTATACAAGAATCATATACATTAATATGATATCATATATGATCTTTTAACATTGCTTTATTAATAATATCTTAGTATTATCGTCGTTTCGGGTGATAATCGATTCATTCTTCTTAAATGTTTGGTTACGTAAGACATGTTTGTAATGGATAGATTATATCTTATTTACAATCATAATGATATTAACATTATTTTTAACCCTAAAATGAGAATAATACTTGAATGGATATGATGGAGAATGAATCTTATCACGTTCGTGGAGACGGTAGTCCGTACGTACGCACGAACACTACTTCCATTTAATTTTTATTTTAAAAGAATCAAATCCAAATGATACATAGGTATATTACTATTCCAGTATAATATAATATTTTATATATGTTACTTAAGTTCATTAACACCATCCTTTATACGTTCCATGTGTGGTATGAACGAGTCATATCATTTTAAGGGGGCGGTAGTCCGCACTTCCTCAAATGAAATTATCGTATGTATATACAACATGAAACGAATAATGGTATGAAATAAAATGGAATTACAGAAGCTTATATATAAAATATATATCATTAATATCATATTTAATTACAGTTCCATCATAATGGCCACCATGAGAGGTGGTAAGATGTATTTGAACAATCATCGTTTCGTGAGGCGTCAGTTTTCCATCCACAGAAACATTATGTTCATCATCCATTAGATGGAGTTGTGTGTATGTGTAGTTTGAATCCTTCTTATAACAACATACTAGTATATTGAGGATACTGGTGTTGTTTCAAAAGAAATGAAATAAAAAGATTTTGGGGGTTGGAGAAGCAAAATAAATGAAAATACTTTAAGAGAAATTGTTACCTTTAATTTAGGTAACTCACTTTGGTTGGAACCAAAGGACTTGTTGAAATGCTTTCTGCCTAAGGGGAAGCTTCAAGGAGGAGGAGAGGGATGTGGGGAGCTTAGTTGGGCAGAGTTTGGACGAGCCAAGTGGCTTGAGAGGTGTGAGGAATGAGTAGAAGTGGTCTCCTTTTATAAGGGAGAAGAGGGGCTCTTTAGGAAAGTGTGAAAGTATTACTTTATAATATATTTGTATTCGGTTTATAATGGTCCAAAAATCATTGAGGTCGAATATAAGATGACGAATATTCTAAATAACATCAACCAATAAGAATTGGACAGGTTTTAGATAATATTTTAATCATTATAATCTTATTTATTTAAATGATTTATTAATGAGGTAAACATTGCATCATTATTGTGTCATTAATAATTTAACTTATTTGATGTCTACAAATTATAAATAAAATATCATCATGTAGGAAATCTTTTTATTTTTCTAATGAATATTTATAATCGAAAATCCAACATGTATAACCCTATGTAAAAATTGTTCTTCTAAAAGATGTAAGCTTATGCCATTTTTATTTTTATTTTAACTTTATTAATATAATGTGTCCCTACCACATACAAGTGGCTCCAAGGGGTCCCCAAATTGACCCAAGGATGCCCATGGTCGGGTATGTGTCCACCAATAAGGTTAGGACACGTTTTAGGGTAATTTTGTATTATTATAATATTATTTTTTAACCCTTATTTACCGGATTTACCCTTTAACCATGGTAAATAAGATATTTACCACAGTAACTATTCAAAATGTCTAAAAATAAAAGTTACCTATTTACACAATTTGAACATCCTGATTCCAAATATGTAATCCATTTTCCTAAATTCAAAACACAGAAGTGGCAGAAATTAATTTAAAATTAATTCCCGCTGTCAAAACAAAAAGCGTGTTTTTAAGAGATAATAACTATCAAAAGATTGACACTTGTTTATGTTCGGTTTAATTGTAAAATTATGTCCAATGATAAACATTAAATTGAATGGTAAAAATATATTCTAAATATACTTTAAAACCACTCAAATTCATAATTTATCACTATTAATTATTTTGATTAAAAAAGTTGTTTTTAATTAAAATTTAGAAATTTTCACTATTCATCAAAATATGAAAGTTATCCGAAATGTACCAAAATTTCACCCTAGGCTAATTTTGATATTCCGAATCCAAAAATGAAGTCCATTTTGAAATATAGAATATATATGATTTCAAAAAGTAGTTATTACTATTCACAACGGCTAGTTTAATTAGTTGTGGTGTGTGTTAGAACTCGAGGTTGCGTACAACACACGCTATCGCATTATTCGAAGGGAAACGTACCGTAGAAGCTTGGGGTGTTACATTCTCCCCTCCTTCAAATAATTGCGTCCTCGCAATTTCTAGGGTATTACTGCATAAAAAGACTCGGGTGGTTCTTCATCATAAGTTCCTCGGGTTCCCACGTTGCCTCTTCCATCTTATGATTTCTCCACAAAACTTTTACCAGACGCGTCGTCCGGTTTCTCAGTACTTGTTCTCTTGTATCAAGAATCCTGACGGGCTCTTCGCAATAAGACAGATCGGGTTCCAGTTCTAATTCCTCATAGGTGAGTACATGCGTCGGATCAGGCATGTATTTCCTTAATAGAGATACGTGGAACACATCGTGAACTTTGGAGAGACTTGGCGGCATTGCCAATCGGTAAGCTACAACCCCAATTCGTTCTAGAATTTCGAAAGGTCCGATGTACCTGGGACTCAATTTACCTTTCTTACCAAAACGTATGACTCCCTTCCACGGAGATACCTTCAGAAAAACATGATCACCGACTTGAAATTCCAAATCCTTCCTTCGATTATCGGCATAGCTCTTCTGCCTACTTTGAGCTGCTTTGATGTGATTTTGGATTACTTTCACCTTTTCCACCGTTTCCTCCACCAGCTCTGGGCCTACAAGTTTTCTTTCACCAACGTCATCCCAACAGGTTGGTGTACGACATCTCTTTCCGTATAACGCTTCATATGGTGCCATCTGTATACTTGAATGGAAGCTATTGTTATAGGAAAATTCTACCAGAGGTAAATATTGATCCCACATACCCTGAAAATCAAGTGAGCAAGATCTCAACATGTCTTCTAAGGTTTGAATAGTCCGTTCTGATTGTCCGTCTGTCTGAGGGTGGTAAGCAGTGCTCAAATGAAGTTCAGTATCCAGGGATTTCTGAAGACTTTTCCAGAATCTTGAAGTAAAACGGGGATCACGATCAGAAACAATCGATAGGGGTACTCCATGAAGTCTCACAACTTCATTAATGTATAGTCTTGCTAGACGTTCCAGGGGTAGATCTTCTCTTATAGCAAGAAAATGTGCTGACTTGGTAAGACGATCAACAATAACCCATATTGCATCGTTCCTTCTAGGAGTCTTTGGTAGCCCCATGACAAAGTCCATTGTAATATTGTCCCATTTCCACTCCGGTATGGGAAGAGGTTGCATGACTCCTCCAGGCTGTTGCCTTCCAGCTTTCACTTGTTGACAAACCATACACCTTGACACAAAATCAGCAATCTCCCTCTTCATGTTGTCCCACCAAAAATGTTCCTTCAAATCTCTATACATTTTGGTGCTCCAAGGGTGTATAGAGAAATTGGAACTATAAGCATCATCCAGCAATTCCCTTTTCAGATCAGGTATATTGGGAACACAAAGTCTCTTCCCGAATTTCAAAATTCCATTTTCATACACAAAGTCTCTCAATCTCCCATCATTCACAGCTTTAATCTTCTTTTGGAATTCTTCATCATCGGTCTGAGAACTCTTAATCCTTTCTAGTAAAGATGGTTTGGAAACCATTTGAAAAATCATTGATGTTTCACCTTCCCTGGTTATTCCCATGTCCATCTTCACTAGATCCATAAAAATTGGATCCCTTTCAATTCTCATATTGTTCAAAACTCCATGGTCTTTTCTACTCAAAGCATCTGCCACCTTGTTTGCCTTCCCTGGGTGGTAGTGTATCGTACAATCATAATCCTTGAGTAATTCAAGCCATCTCCTTTGCCTCATGTTGAGTTCTTTTTGTGAGAAAATATACTTCAAACTCTTGTGATCAGTATAAATCTCACATTTTTCACCATAGAGGTAGTGCCTCCATATCTTCAAAGCAAAGATCACTGCTGCTAACTCGAGATCATGAGTAGGATAGTTTTGTTCATGAATTTTCAACTGTCGTGATGCATAGGCAATAACTCTATCATTCTGCATAAGGACACAACCAAGTCCTTTCTTCGATGCATCACTATAAATAACGAACCCATCATTCCCCGATGGTAGAGTCAATATAGGAGCATTGACTAATCTTCTCTTCAGTTCTTCGAAACATTCTTCACACTCTTTTGTCCAAACAAATTTAACCCCTTTACGTGTGAGCTTCGTTAATGGGTTAGCCAATCGGGCAAAATTCTGGACGAAACGTCGATAATAACCTGCCAAACCAATAAAACTACGTACCTCAGTTATACTCGTAGGTGCTGGACATTCTTGGATTGCCTTGGTCTTAGAAGGATCAACAGAGATTCCATCTTTAGAGACAATATGGCCAAGAAAAGAAATCTCCTGAAGCCAGAATTCACACTTGCTAAACTTTCCATATAATTCATGCCTCCTCAGAGTCTTCAAGATAATGCGCAAGTGATTTTCATGATCTTCATAGGTTTTGGAGTATACCAAGATATCATCAATAAATACCACCACAAATTCATCGAGATAATCCTTGAAAACTATATTCATTAGATCCATGAATACAGAGGGTGAATTAGTTAATCCAAACGGCATTACAGTAAACTCGTAATGCCCATACCTGGTTCGAAATGCTGTCTTCGGAATGTCTTCCTTCTTCACACACAACTGATGGTATCCAGATCGAAGGTCAATCTTTGAAAAGTATTGAGCTCCATGCAGTTGGTCAAATAAATCATCAATACGAGGTAGGGGATACTTGTTCTTTATCGTTATAGCATTAATCTCCCTGTAGTCAATACATAACCTCATAGATCCATCTTTCTTTTTAACAAAAAGAACAGGGGCTCCCCATGGAGAAACACTAGGGAGAATAAATCCCTTATTACTCAATTCCTCTAGTTGTTTCTTAATTCGACTAACTCTACAGTGGCCATTCTATAAGGGGTCTTCGATATAGGCCTTGATCCAGGAATCAAATCAATAGAAAACTCAACTTCTCGTTCTGGAGGATGTCCACGTAAATCTTCCGGAAATACATCTACAAATTCTTTCACAACAGGTACATCCTCTATTTGAACATTCCTTTCCTCACCGACAGTTATTTCATTCTCTTCCTCCCCAATAATTGAATTTAGTTGAGCTACTGGGGGTGGATCTAAATAAGAATTAGGTGGTGATGATTCTGCTCTAAAAATAAGGTGTTCCTTATCATTATCATCAAGAATCGTAACCTCTTTCTTCTTACAATAAATCTTCGCATCATAGTCCGAAAGCCAGTCCATACCGAGGATTATATCAAACTCAATCATAGGTATGATGATGAGATCAGCAGATAAAGAAAATTTATGTGCTCTAATGGGGACTGATTCACAAAACTTTGTTGCAATGATACTTCCCTTAGGAGTTTTAACTGACAACTCCCTTATTAAATCAAATTGGAAATATCTAATTTTCTTAGCAAACTGGGAAGATATGAAACAATGCGATGATCCAGAATCAAATAATGCATTTGCTAAACTTGAGGAAACCATTAAATTACCTGCCACCACGTCTTTCGGAGCTTCTACCTAAGCAGTAGTGATAGCATAAGCCTGGCCTTGATCCCTTGGCCTTTTCTGAGGTAAGTTCTCCTGACGCTTAGGACATGAATTTGCATAATGCCCCATCTCCCTGCAATTTTAGTACTGAACGTTGGTAGCTTCCTTCTTCCCCTTGCAATCATGAGCTTGGTGTCCTTTTTCACCACACTTGTAACAGACTCCCATTCCCTTCAGGCAAGCACCGGAGTGTTTCTTCCCGCACTTACCACAAGATGGATATTCAACCTTTCCCTTCTTCCCCTTATTTCCATTCCCAGATTGATCAGCAGGTCTCTTCTTCTCTTGCTTTGCTTTGAAGTCATAAGACTTAGAGAATTCCTTTTCGGTCTTGATATCACATGAGACAATGTCTTCGTACGATGAAAAGGATTGTGAGACTAATGCTCGACGGAGAAATGGTTTTAACCCATCAAAGAAACGATCAATCTTACTTCTTGGGTTGCGAATATAATCACCAGCGTACCTCGCTAACCTTGTAAAGTTAGCCTCATACTTTGTGACATTCTCATCCTCCTTTTGTCTCAGACTCAGAAATTGTCTTTCCATATCTGCTCGATGGTCGCGAGGAAAGTATTTTTCTAAAAACAGATCTTTGAACTCCCTCCACTCCATATTTGACACTTCATCATCTTCTTTCGTATTTTGAATCAATGACCACCATTGATCAGCATCTCCAGTGAGGCGGTAAACTGCCATGATAACTTTTTCCCTTTCACTGCTCCCCAAAGCCTGAAATATTTTCTCTAGGGAAAATATCCATTGCTCAGCTACTAAGGGATTTGTATTCCCATTGAACGTTGGTGGTTGTTGCCTCATGAATCGATCTAACATTGATCCTCCACGCTGCGGATCAGGGTGCTCCATACGGGTAAGGTTATTATTCATAACCTGAGTTAGTTGTCCCAGTATGGTGATTAGCTGATCAGCACCAGTTGCATCACCAGCCCCACTATAATTATCTTGAGCAGGAGGGCAATCCCTACATGGAGTGCGTGCATTGATACGGTTTCCATTTCTTCCACTAGGCGCCATTTCTAAACAATGGCATAAACTAGATCAGTTTATGAATCAAAATACATAATCCCATACTTATAAAACACTTAGCATAAATTGAACTATTTATGGATATAATCCATAATCATAAAAATGTTTTCTTTGAGGAAGTATATACTCATAAACCCTTCATAATGATTTGTAAAGATAGTGAGAGTTATCCTAAGCATATCCCCCGGGAGTGTCGTAACCAAGAGTGCAGTAAGGCCCGTTGTCGTGCACCAGTTCCCGTTCGAGTCTAGCTCAAAGCGGTGTTTTCGGGTTTTACCCCTAGGTACATCTGTGCCAGAGCCGCCTCTACCTGCTCGTATCCAGACAGGGATGTATTGCTCGGAAAACTCACAAAATCTCTACAATACCAAAATTCTAGGAAGTTCTTCTATACAAATCCTCAAAGTTCATCTTAGGTATACGTGCTCTAATCAGAGTTTATCTAAATCTAGCTTCCAAGGTTTGTACTAAACTTCCTCTGATACCAACTGTAACGCCCCGACCCTAGTTACTCAGAGTCGGTGCATTATTACATAACATTGGCATGATCACAAGAAGATCAAATCTCGAAAGACCGATTGGTTTAGTAGCCTTGGAAACACTAGATATATTTCATAAGTTTTACATTACATCATAAAATGAAAAACTACTACAACAACATAATGTTTCCACAGTCCACACTATAATCCCCTCATAATATCTATACAGGTCATTCATAACTTACATCTTCACTTCCTGGGAAAAATAAAACATAGAAAAGGGGTGAGCTCAAATGCCCAGTAAGGATAACAATATAGCGGAAACTTTCATAAATAAGAATAAACATTTAAGGCAATGCATTACTAAAACAAAAGCCTTTTAAATATGAACATTCAACATGGTATGGCATAAATAAAATGAAATAATGCCATTTACTTATTCACATGGATATTCTACTAATCGAATAATCACATGCAAAAATCAATAACCACTTTCATAATGTTGGAATGCATAATGCCAGACTATCATAACCACATAGCCAAGGCCTCGTGCCAAGGCTACAAATAAGATTTTGTCAAGGCCTTGTGCCAAGACACTAGTTTGTCTCATGAGACCTACCGATGCATCGAGGAGCTATAGCGGGCTCCACCCGTCACATATTAAGTCCAATGCATTCCCATATGAAAAGGTTTAAACATAACATAAACATTCGTATTAAAACTAGCATACGAAATGTCAATACTTTCACCATAAACTATGAATGGTATAAAAATAGCACATACACAGTCAAACATATCACAAAACCTTAAATACAATATAGAAGTTTTGTATCATAATAAATCAACCATAAATAATCTTAAAATCCATCAAAGGATGTTGACATAGATGAAATCAAAATTCTTTTTAAAGAAATATCTCCTTTTATTTTGAAATCATTTAAGATCCATATAAAATAAAACATTTTCTTTGAAAATATTCTTATAAGCTTGTAAGGGAAGCTTTGAAGATTTTATAACGGCGGAAAATAGCCGCACCCGCCGTATAAGTAAAAAAACATTCTTACCTTAATTTTGTCGAAAAGGTTAAAAAGGAACTTGTTTTGAAAACGACCGAAAGATTCCTTTATAAACCACTTATAAAAGTCAAAAAGGGTATAAATGACTTTAACTCATATTCTAGTAAATAGTAAAAATGTTTTGAAATACATTTTTAAGAAACATGGATGTGGATGATAAAGAGATCCCAGTAGATTATTACGTATAAACAACCTTGGATAATGAAGAGGTTGTGAAATAACCCTTACCTTGAACTTTTCCTTGGTTGGGGTAGGTTAACCTCGTGTATAATGGTGAAATAATTGTTATTAAATTATACAAGAATCATATACATTAATATGATATCATATATGATCTTTTAACATTGCTTTATTAATAATATCTTAGTATTATCGTCGTTTCGGGTGATAATCGATTCATTCTTCTTAAATGTTTGGTTACGTAAGACATGTTTGTAATGGATAGATTATATCTTATTTATAATCATAATGATATTAACATTATTTTTAACCCTAAAATGAGAATAATACTTGAATGGATATGATGGAGAATGAATCTTATCACGTTCGTGGAGACGGTAGTCCGTACGTACGCACGAACACTACTTCCATTTAATTTTTATTTTAAAAGAATCAAATCCAAATGATACATAGGTATATTAATATTCCAGTATAATATAATATTTTATATATGTTACTTAAGTTCATTAACACCATCCTTTATACGTTCCATGTGTGGTATGAACGAGTCATATCATTTTAAGGGGGCGGTAGTCCGCACTTCCTCAAATGAAATTATCGTATGTATATACAACATGAAACGAATAATGGTATGAAATAAAATGGAATTACAGAAGCTTATATATAAATTATATATCATTAATATCATATTTAATTACAGTTCCATCATAATGGCCACCATGAGAGGTGGTAAGATGTATTTGAACAATCATCGTTTCGTGAGGCGTCAGTTTGCCATCCACAGAAACATTATGTTCATCATCCATTAGATGGAGTTTTGTGTATGTGTAGTTTGAATCCTTCTTATAACAACATCCTAGTATATTGAGGATACTGGTGTTGATACAAAAGAAAGGAAATAAAAAGATTTTGGGGGTTGGAGAAGCAAAATAAATGAAAATACTTTAAGAGAAATTGTTACCTTTAATTTAGGTAACTCACTTTGGTTGGAACCAAAGGACTTGTTGAAATGCTTTCTGCCTAAGGGGAAGCTTCAAGTAGGAGGAGAGGGATGTGAGGAGCTTAGTTGGGCAGAGTTTGGACGAGCCAAGTGGCTTGAGAGGTGTGAGGAATGAGTAGAAGTGGTCTCCTTTTATAAGGGAGAAGAGGGGCTCTTTAGGAAAGTGTGAAAGTATTACTTTATAATATATTTGTATTCGGTTTATAATGGTCCACAAATCATTGAGGTCGAATATAAGATGACTCATATTCTAAATAACATCAACCAATAAGAATTGGACAGGTTTTAGATAATATTTTAATCATTATAATCTTATTTATTTAAATGATTTATTAATGAGGTAAACATTGCATCATTATTGTGTCATTAATAATTTAACTTATTTGATGTCTACAAATTATAAATAAAATATCATCATGTAGGAAATCTTTTTATCTTTCTAATGAATATTTATAATCGAAAATCTAACATGTATAACCCTATGTAAAAATTGTTCTTCTAAAAGATGTAAGCTTATGCCATTTTTATTTTTATTTTAACTTTATTAATATAATGTGTCCCTACCACATACAAGTGGCTCCAAGGGGTCCCCAAATTGACCCAAGGATGCCCATGGTCGGGTATGTGTCCACCAATAAGGTTAGGACACGTTTTAGGGTAATTTTGTATTATTATAATATTATTTTTTAACCCTTATTTACCGGATTTACCCTTTAACCATGGTAAATAAAATATTTACCACAGTAACTATTCAAAATGTCTAAAAATAAAAGTTACCTATTTACACAATTTGAACATCCTGATTCCAAATATGGAATCCATTTTCCTAAATTCAAAACACAGAAGTGGCAGAAATTAATTTAAAATTAATTCCTGCTGTCAAAACAAAAAGCGTGTTTTTAAGAGATAATAACTATCAAAAGATTGACACTTGTTTATGTTCGGTTTAATTGTAAAATTATGTCCAATGATAAACATTAAATTGAATGGTAAAAATATATTCTAAATATACTTTAAAACCACTCAAATTCATAATTTATCACTATTAATTATTTTGATTAAAAAAGTTGTTTTTAATTAAAATTTAGAAATTTTCACTATTCATCAAAATATGAAAGTTATCCGAAATGTACCAAAATTTCACCCTAGGCTAATTTTGATATTCCGAATCCAAAAATGAAGTCCATTTTGAAATATAGAATATATATGATTTCAAAAAGTAGGTATTACTATTCACAACGGCTAGTTTAATTAGTTGTGGTGTGTGTTAGAACTCGAGGTTGCGTACAACACACGCTATCGCATTATTCGAAGGGAAACGTACCGTAGAAGCTTGGGGTGTTACAGATAAAGACATGATAACATACCTCAAAGGAATGGTCATTACTCTGGTTATCCGCATATCATTTTAGATTTATCCTCGTTGTCCTCATATGTTTCTGAATAAAATGAATTTTTCAACAATCTCTTCTACCAATTCTTTTCCCTTAAACATTTTTTCACATACTTCATCCCCAAAAGGTACATATTTTCCCAAATAATGACTATAATGGTGCCATCTTCCTACTAGAATGAGACCTTTTATTATAAGAAAACTCAACTAAAAAACATGTAGATACTGAAATCCCTAGTATCCCTCGTGAACAAGGACATATTATATCCTCCATGGTCAGAATTTTTCATTCTGGTTTCCCATAATATTGTTTAATAAAAGATGTACTGATTTTAAAATCTGTACCTAATGACTTCTAAAGGCCATTCCACATGATGTAAGTGAACCTAGGATCATGATCAAATATAATATAGAGGGTAAAACTGTGTATCCTTACTATCTCATTAATTTATTATTGATAATGTTTATCTAGATATATATTATCTCTAATGTGGAGAAAATGAGTATATTTATTCAATAAATAAACAATAACACCAATCAAATTGTTACCTCGAGAATAATTTTTTATCCCAATTCAAAATTCTATGATATATATTTCCATTATAAACTCTGGTAATGGAAAATTTTGAATAATCCCCTTCAGAAACTGTCACTCTATATTAACCTACAGATATCCCAAACAATTCATAGTATAGTTTGAAATATCTCTTTTCACATCATCCCACCTGTAACACACTCGAAGGCATCAATACATCTTAGTGCCTCAAAGATGAACTTAAAGTAAACAACTATGACCATCACATAAAAACTCATTATTCATTTTGGAATCACTAGAAACACATAATATCTTCAAAAATATGAAAAAATACATTATCATTGTTAAATTTAGGATACATACCCATCTAAGTGAATTTTAAATTTTTCTTCAACTCACTGTCTACCTTCATTACATTCTTAATTCTATTTGATAGAGATTATTTCACTGAAACATGATAAAAAATAGAGGAATTTATTATAAAAAATACATCCATGAAATATTTTATCAAATTATTAACAAAATTTTAGATTCCATATGTAACATGGTTATTTTATAATTAAACTTTTGACTCAATTAATAATCTAACTTAATTTATTTTCATGGATGGTAAGGAATCATGAAATCATAATACCTGATTAGTTCCAACCATCTTCTCTTATCATGTTCTATTCATTCTAATTGAATATATTCATCAAACATTTATTGTTGGTATAAATTTCAAACTATACTCCATATAGATGATGTCACTCATTTTTTCCTAAAAAAACAAAAACAACTAATTCCTAATAACATATAGCTAATTTTAAAAAATTAGGTTTATAATGGTGTAAATAATATTTAATTACATAATCTTTCTACAAAAGGAAACAACTATATTCTATAAATGAACCATCACACATGATAAAAAATTCATCATATCTATATTTTAGGGCTATAACTGGAGAATTCACCAATCATCTTTTCAATTACTGAAATAATCATCTCATTTTTTTACTTTACTAACATAACACCATTTAATTTTTTTAGAAAGCAGGTATGAAAACTATGAAAATGTTTCAAAAAAATATCCAGTAATATCCATTTAATCCTTAGAAAATATAAATCATAGTTATATTTGTGTGTCTTTTCCACTCATTAATAAATTTTGTCTTAGAATGATTCATGATTATTCCATATTTATAAAGAATTTGAACAAGTAATGTAATTTATTACATCCAAAATTCACTCTTGAGGAATTCCTGATACAATTTGTTTTATTGTTTTAATAATAACCCATAGATGACATTGATTCTCTTTTTTACTATCAGAATATTCCAAAATGTCATAAATTAACACAAACAAAAACTAATCCAATAACTCATAAAATAGACTATACATTAGTATCATTAATACAACAAGTGCTCTAGTTATTCCTAATCGAATAATACATAGTCATAATGTCCATATCTTGTATGAAATGAAATAATCAGATTGCCTTCATCTTTTATATTAAACTGGTTGTACCTTGATCTCCCCAAAACAATTGAAAATTATTGTGCTCCCTGGTGTTGATAAAAAAAATCAACAATTTGAGCTAATGAATACATTTTCTTAATAGTAATTTTATTCAAAGATCACAAATCAATGAAATTTCATATTTAACCATCTTTATATTTTGGAAACAAGACATGTGTACCCCCTGGTGAAGTAATAGAACGATTGAATCCTTTATCTAATAACCCCTATAATTTCTTCTTCAACTCAAAATGTTAATTTTGAGCCATTCGATTATGCGGTGTTAATATTGATTAGCATTATTAACAAATCATCCAAAAATTCAACTTCTCAATCATGTATGACACTAGGGAACTCATCAAGAAAACATAATGATATCAATTTACCACTATAACAACATTATTATGAACATTTTATTTTTTCAATAGTATGTGAACAGAAAAAATCATTTTCAAATTTATAATTGTTTTTCAGCTTCCTGATAAGTTATTAATTGTTAGATTTCATTCTTGTTCAGAAACTCAAATCCATTCTGAAAAGAAACCTATTGAGATCCATATTCAATCAAATCATTGTAAATGTAACTCCAATCCATAACCATAATAACATCAAGCTCCTCTACAGGAAAAACATCAAGGCTATTTGTAAATTATTTTCATAGATAAGTACAAGAAAATATAAAATTCTTTTTTACTTCAACATTTCCCCCAAGTGTTTCTACCATAATTTCTAAATTCATTTCTTGAGGTGAAATTTTTAATTTACAACAATACTCTTTGCAATTATAGAATGTGTTGACTGTGAATCAATAACACATTAACATGATCATAATAATCAATCAATGTAAATCATACCACATCATTTAATGGACCCACATCTTTTGATAAAGTTTCAATGGAATTCACCACACTATTGTACTTATAGTCAAAAATATTCCCATCCATCATGTTCTTTATTTGACCCTTGTATTTATAAAGACCCATATCATTTTGGTTAAATCATTTTACTAACTGTAAAAACGATTTTTTTCAACTAACATGATATTTTTAGGTGTAGTTATGAGCCTTATGTCCCATTTTCCCACATATGAAGAACATACTTGAATTCATAAGGAATTATCATATGTTTTTTCTACCAAAAGATTCACAAAATTTAAACATAAATTTCTTATGATCTTAATTTTTTGAATAATTATTCCCTTTGATTTTACACATAATCTACATTTTTGATGATTTTTTAAAGAACACATGATCTTCACCAATCACTATTTCCATCATCTCAACACATCAAAAATGTTATTCATAACTTTAGAAATAATGTTCATCTAACACTCAACAATAATTTTCCATTAATCAATAGTAAAAATGATTCATCTTCCTATCATGATACCGGATGAAATTTTTAGTATACCTTTCCAACTGAGTGTAGTTTTCCTCATAAGAAGCCACTAAGTAATCATATTTCCTCATTTCTAGGAAATTGTTTACTATTCTATGTCAAACATCCATATGAAAATATTTATCAACATTCATATTTTTTAATTCATCCAACTCAAGAGGATCAATATCCACACATCCCCTAATATTATTAACCATAGAACACCACTGATCAGCTTAACCACCAAAATGATAAACATAAAAACTAACATTTGTATTGTATGAATAGACCATGACATCGAAAATATTTCATGGTGCTTTAATAAAACATTTATCATGCATGAGGTAATATGATACTCAGAATTATGGGGGATGTTTCCTCATGAAATTATCTAATAATGACTTATTCCAATACAATTTAATTGGTTGATATTATACCTGTACACTACGTCCATTTATCTCATATGTCAACTAATCCATAACTACAACAACCAATCCAGTTCCGATTCTTACAATCTCAGGATGACGATTTGGATGTTTTTTTCCTTAGGATGTCGTCCCAGCATAGATTACATGTTTCCCCTAAAGAAAAGAATTTTGAAAAAAATATTGAATGAATAAATGTAGTAATATCCCAATTGTTTATAATTTTTGTTTGACCAAAATGTATAAATTAATTATGGGGACTATAGTAACAATATTATAACACCTAATGTTATCTAAAACATCCTTTGATACCAATTATAAGGCCCCATCCATAAACATTACATAATCTTGAGTTAAATCAATAATTCCCATAGAGTATATTTTCTGGTTTCAGATTTCAGATAATTGGGCCATAACTATTACAAAACAACTCAAATAGTACAATGATGTCACCTCTACTCAATATCCATTCTTTTAGAATCTATGGCATTTCAAAAAAATATTATTTCAATTTCTTAAAAAAAAGAATCATAACATTAATCCTGAATACATATTTTGTCTTGCACAATATTTTACCCTATTGAAACAAATTTCAAAAACATGGGATGAAAATAATATTCTTAGTATAAGATATTAAATAAGGAATTAAATATTATGTCGATAAATACTATAAACTCGTGAGTGTTTTTTCAAAAAATCATACTTTTCTCTCATAATACATAAAATCATTAACATAACTTAGAAAGTCATAATATTCATGAAAATCATCATTCTAATCATAATTTATAAAGGTAGTTTGTAGTATCCATGTCATACATACATTGCAAATTTCATAGTTACATAATAAATGACCTTCATCAATATATTTGGAAAACAAATCACAGTATATTCCAAAATAATCTTAGAAGAATCCATATTTATTAACTCCTAATTACCAAATGAATTGGATAGATATCAAAGGCTCACCCACCCATGTTTCATCACAGATTCTCCCATATACAAAATCAATTCCCAAGAACCATAACATAACTATAACACATCGACATGCATAAAGGAAAAATAAAAATTCCACATTTCAATCACAAGATATCATTTAAAGATATTAACAAAATCAAAAAATCCGCAAAATATTTTTCAATAGAAAATATAGGAAATGGTAATATTATATTTATATTCCATTTAAAACATTATATATTATAGATAGATCCAAATATAAATCCATGGTTATGCTGATGGAAAAGCCTTTTTCTCGCATATGCTAAATAATTCAATTTTCATTTATTAAAACAATTAACCAAAAAATATTATTTCAGAAAAACATTTACTGTAATTAAAAGGTAATGGGTGTTATTATACACCAAATAAAGGAAGGAGGGGTATAAAATTAAAATACACCTCAGGGAAAGGAGATTGAGACGAAGTCCCTTACCTCAAGTCTGAATTCCCTTGTACATTAATTATCATATTGAATAATATATTTATTTTAATTTATACTTTATTCATAACGTTTTCTTGTTTATTACTCCCTATTTATCACTAATTACATTTTTTAACAATTATATAATTATGTGTGTTCCTGTCTTATTTTTGTTCAATATTCTGTACTTGATAGTCCAAAATGAACGTGGAATGATGTTAATAATACATGTGGTCATAATTACATCATCTCTATATTAAAAATAATGACATAAAAATAAATTTTTATATCATATATAATATTAAATTCAATAATTAACCATCGATATGACACATTGAACAACATTAAAATCATTTAAACAGAAAGTCGTACATGCGAATTAGTAAAGTTTTCCAATATTCATTGATCAATATAAAAATTAGGTAAGAATTGTTTTACCTTTCTAGAATCTTCATAACATATATAATATAATAATAATCATATATATATATATACTTATATATTTCATATAGGTTATATAATGAATACAAATGATTCGCGTCACATTGTAGAGGAGATTGTTCAGACGTATGCATGAACAATGTTATCATATTTATGTGCATTGAAGTAAGAAAATAAGTGATATATTAATTTATTAAAATGATTAATATGTCATTAATATCACATATTAACATTATTTCAACCAATATAACTAGTAAAGATAGATTCTTATGAAAAAAGGAATTATATCAATTCATGGAGGTGGTAGTTTACACGTACACACGAATGAATAATTTCTATCCCTTTGATGGAAGTGAAGATGGATTTAGGTTACGATATTAACATAATAACATCCCATAATATTTTGGACAATCTATTTATTATCAAATATTGATAAGAGTATTTTTTATGTATGTGTAAGAAGATATAAAATAGAAATACTTATATAAAAATTTTTCCTGTCCTTCAGATGCTCACAATTTTTAACCCCTTAACACCTATATAAAGGATGGTATAACTAAAATAAATCCTAAAAATGTGTTTAGGGATTATAAATACTGTTTTGGGTATATTAAGAAAAAAATGGTTTTAGAACTATGAGAAATAGATGATAAAGGGTTTCTTTCCATGGATATATGACGGGCACCAGTGTAATTATTAAATGTATTCAATTAATATAAATTCATTTTCAATTATGAATGGTTAAAAGTTAATTTATATATAATATATGATGTTTAAGGGTATTAATATAATATTTCAATGATAATGAGATCTGTTTTCAATAAATTTAAATCCTTATCTTTCTGATTTACCCTTTTAAAATCATATCATATTATTAAGTAATTTACACATTAAGAGTTAAAATAATTACCAAATCATACCAAATGATCGATGAATGATCCATTAATAGCATTTTTTGAGTTATATAATATTTTATGTCAAATATTGTGATTTTATAAATTTTATTTTATTTAATTATTTATTTTATATTTTTAAATATGATTTCTGTCAATTTGGACACTACTCGTTAAATGTATTTTTTAAAATATCATAAAAATGTTATTTATTGGAAATAAATACATTAACTGAATTCAACCATGTCATAGTCGTACATAAAATAATTGTGTGGAATCAAATATTTCAAATTATATTTATTTTTATATTATAAATATCTAATTTTTGATAATTTCATTAATAAATAAATTATTGCATCATCATTATATCATAATTATATTATACTGTTTAATTCTAAAAAATAAAAAAAATATAATTATATAGGTAATATTATTATCATTATAATTAAAATTCATGGTCAAATATATCTCTTATATAACCCCATATTAATATTTTTAGTAAGAATATACATATTAATGACATATTTTCTTTTACATTAAATAAAATGTTATATAGGTCATAATCACAATAATGTGGCTTCCAAAGGACCCATCATCGGCCAAATGATGGTAATAATTTATAAAAACTCATCCAATAAAATAATTAATAGTGAAAGGGTAATTTTATAATATTATAATAAACATTTTATGTTTAATTACCCTTTTTACCTTATACCGAGGTAAGTTAAATAATAAAATTACTATTCAAATAAATTATTTTGACCGTATTGGAAAACATTTTATTTATTGAGTAAAACCATGTATATTCATTTTTAAAAAAAATTCAATTCAACAAATATTTTAAAATATTTTTAACAGTAATCTCACTAACATCTTCAGAAAATAGTTTTCTCAAGTAAAACATTCAAATGATGGCATTTTTTTCTATTCATTTTTAATTTTAAAATAGTATCCAATGTACTAAATTGAATTAACTAATAAAAATTCATCTATTTATACCATAAAACCATGAAGGAGGATAATCTAGTAATATAAATAAATTATATGAAAATATAGTTTTGAATTAAAATGTATTATATGAAACTATTCAAAAAAAATACATTTTATTATAAACAAAAAAGTTAATTTTGATGTCCTTATTCAAAGTAATTAGTTTATTTATTCGAGTAGAAGATTTAAAAAAGACACATAAAATAATTAAAAATGTTCTCCATCAAAATATAGTAAAACTACATTTTAAAAATATTAGATTTTTGTATTCATAAAATTGGATTTCATCTCTTTTTAAACCTAAAACAATTATTGGAAGAATGTAAAAATATTAAATAAACATGTTTAAACATAATATGGTTAGTTCTGTTCATTCCCTTAAAAATAATCATTAGGTGTAAAACCTGAGCATAAGGGTATGGTAACAGGATCATAACATTAAACAATCATTCATATAGATTACACCTTTTTTAGGATTACAAAATACATTACAAAAATAGACATCCAAAGACAATACTATATTAGTTCCTTTGGAAACAAGGAAACATAATAATTGGTATATATGTGAGATAGATTGTATACCACTAATAAATTAATGAATATAACCCTTCTCAAAAATATCATAAATATTATATATAATAATACCCTATGTAAATGAAACATAAAAAGGATTTTTATAAGATGGTTTTTAAAATTAAAAAATGAAGATATGTAATCATAAGTATTAGGATATGGGTATGTGAACATTAACATAACATTATACAATCCAAAACTATATATCAATGATCATAAAAAATCATTAAATAATGATAGGAATTTTATAAAACATGAATCACAAAGTAATCGGGAGAATAAATCATGAGTTCCTAACATC
Organism: Viscum album; assembly: GCA_963277665.1. Taxonomy (NCBI): domain Eukaryota; kingdom Viridiplantae; phylum Streptophyta; class Magnoliopsida; order Santalales; family Viscaceae; genus Viscum; species Viscum album. The sequence continues at coordinate 1,498,436,366 of OY728122.1, read as the reverse complement.
AAAAGAAGAAATTGAAATATTTATGACACATAATAATATAAAATTATTTCTACAGTAGCCAAATAATGGATTCCATGGACATATAATGGTAATTTTTTCACTTCCCAAACCATCTTTGGAGACAATGTTAACCTACAATAACATATTAATAAAAATAATCTATTATTGAATATATTTCACAACATATTCCATCCATTTAATTCTCATGATATATAAATCATTACGCAATTAATTGGGTGATGAAATATGTCCCACCCCTCTCATAATGGTTAAACAACTATGTGTTCCCATATATTATAAACATTCATTGTATTATGAACCATGATTTAAAATGGGTACCATAAACATGTAATCATTTCATAATATATAAAAAAAATAAAAGTTTCATAATAATTTGATAAAATATTTACCTAGGAGTAAAAGTTGGTTTCATATGTATATAACATGTTATTGTAAAAAAAATTCATAAACTACATTACATAAAAACATAAACCTTTAAGAGAAATAATATTAATGGAAATTTGGCATATTTTCCCAAGAATGAAATGAGTGGCACTAATGGGTGTAATCAAAGATGTAAACTTATTTGGAATGAACTTTTAAAATAAATTGTTGAGCTAAATATCATTTCTTATTTAAATATTTTTTTTCAAAACAAAAAATATTTTCAAAAACATTTTTCTTTTAAAATATCATTTAAAAATTATAACAGACAATAATAAATCCAAACAAAATATTTAAAATCATGTTTCCTTTAAAATTATCTTAAGTGAGAATTTTAAAATATTTTCTTAAAACATGATTTTTTAAATAAATCATATTTATCATCAGTGAGAGATATAATGTATGTTTTTTATAAAAATAGTTACTTAATTTTATTAAGAACCACATTGTAGTAAATGGCACAAGTATATGAAGATATCATGAACACATAGTGGATATGAATTTTCATGACATTTCGTTGCAGATGGATCTTAATATTTTATCAATTGAAGCATAATAATAAACATTCCTCGATAATTATGAGATTGTAGAAGTAGAATATTACAACTTTGGTAACTTTGAATAAAACAAATCAATTATGAGAATTACATTACATGAAGATTAAAATGTGATTAACTAGATGATATTCATTATATAAATTTCAAATGAAACTAATAACACCTCGTAAATGAATGTAGGTGCATTACTAAACATGTCTCTCAAAGAAAGAAAATCGAGACCAAACAACCGTACAGATTTTGTAACATCTGAACAATAAAACCCATTGATATTATGATCATGAAGTGGGAATGAATATAAATTAAAATTTATGGATAATATTCATATAATAAATTCATGGTATGTATATACGACATACCAACCAAATGAGTAGTGAATATGTCATAAGTCTCACATAAATAAATGTGAGACTGGAAACCCACATAACTTAGGTCCAGACTCTCATCATACACATTCAAAACTCTTTTATAGTAAATATACAAAAAATATAAATATATTAAATTAAAATATTCAGTTATATAATATCATATATGATTTTTATGTCTTTATATTATTTTTTAAAAATTCCATGTTAATTTTATGTTTTGGGTAATAACCACATTTTTTTCATGTGTATCCATTTGTTTTATTTTTTTCCCCAAAAAAAACATAATTGTATCTGGAATGAATACAATGATATAAAAATAATATATATTCAGTGTATATGTATTTATAATAATACATGAATCATATAAATGTAAAATTAAATACATGGTTGATAGAGATGAAAGGATATGAATGCATGAATGTTGTCTCCATTCCATATCATATTCAATGAAAGAATGTTAAAGGATACATATAATTTGATGTGTTTTATAAAAATTAGAAAATAATTAATACACCATAAATTTTATATATAGCATATAAAATACTATTCACATAATTATTCCCAACCATTGAATGTGGTAATAGAAGAGTCATGGACATCAGTTCGAGAGGCGTTTTTCAATTGTACACACAAATAATGATTGTAAACCCCATTTTTTGGAGGTATATTAGAATGTAGGTCTGCCAAAAAACATAAAATAATATTAGTATATTGAGGAAACTGAGTTAAATTTATATGTAATTAATAATAATATTTTAGGGGTTTCGAATGAAAAACATAGAGATTGTTGTAATATGTTACCTCTACTTTATGTAACATCTTTTGGTATTCACCAAAGAGATTCACCCCTAAGAGTTATTACAAAAGTTAGGATTGATGGATGATGGGAGGGAATTTGGGATTATCATTTGAAATGGCATTTCAAAACCAAAAGGATTTAGTGGGGTAAATAAGATAGGGGTCCCCTTTTATAGTGTAGGAGGGTTGGAATTCTTGAAACTTTAACCACATGCACAATATTGAAAGGTATCCCTTATATAATGCGAGACAAATAATTTTCCAGTTTCAATCCAAGAATGTATTTGGTTAAAAAATGATCATATATCAGATTTGGAAGTACTTTCTAGGTTTTTTGGCCACTTAAAATAATGTTATGGTAAAAATTAATCTTATTATTTACCTAAATCTCAATAATCAATTCTAATTAATATCATTTATCATATTTTTCATGAACTATAATTAAATTACATAACATAATAAATTTATTTGATTCTATATAAGTATTGCATTATTCAAAATTATAATCACATTAGTAGATGACAATAATTTTAATCTCATCCTGTATGTGTGTCAAAACAATGGTTTTTTTATGTGTAAATGTTCAAATGTATGAAATGTTTTTATATCTAATTTTAAGGTGATGTTTGTACCAATGTCTTAAATTGGAATAATTAAAATAAATGATCTAATTAACATTAAATAAATAATATATTTTTTATCAATATATATAAATGGGTCCAAAAAATAATTTTTGACTTGAAATTAATTTTTTTCACTATTACCCAAAAATAATATTTTTCAAAATACATATAAAAAATTAAAATTTTTATAATGTAGAAATTATGATTTAAAAAATTATATTGTTTTCAAACTAAATTTCAACGTTTCTCTACAATTAATTTTATTATTTTTCAAAAAATAAAATAAAAAGGAGGTCATTTTAGATAATTATATTTTATAATATATAATAAAAATGCCAAAAAGTATATGTTTTATTATTAATATGTTTAATTTAACAAAAAAAAATTATAAATAATGTTTAAAAAATCAGTTATTTCAATTCATATTTCTAATTTTAATGTCTATAAAATAATAATGATATTTAAATAATTATACATTCAAATTTTTAGCAGAAACTCAGTGTTGTGTGTAAGGAAGGATATATCATTGTTGTGTGTAGTACAATCTTATATTATGTTAGTTTATATTGAAATTTTATCGTCGTGTATCTTGAAAGGAAAATCATAAAAAAATTAATTTATTCATAAAAGATTCTTAAAAAGCATTGTGTGTAATGCCCCGACCCCAGTTACCCAGAGTCGGTGCATTATTACATAACATTGGCATCATCAAAAATGATCATGTATCAAAAGACCGATTAGTTTAGTAGTCTTGGAAACAATAGATATATTCATAAGTCTTACATTACATCATAATGTAAAAAAACTACAACAACATCTTGTCTTCATATCCCCTCATACTATCCCTACAGGTCATTCATAAATTAGTTCTTCACATCCTGGGAAAAATAAAACTTTTAAAGGGGTGAGGTCAGATGCTCAATAAGGATAACAATATGGAGAAAAAATTCATAAATACGCATAAACATTTATGGAAATGTATAACTAAAACAAAAGCCTTTTAAACATGAACTTCAACATAATATGGCCAATATTAAATGACATAATTCCATTTACTTATTCACATTGATATTCTACTTTTCTAATAACAACATGAAATATCAATAACCACTTTCCTAATGATTGAATGCATAATGCCAGACTATCAAAACCACATTGTCAAAGCCTCGTGCCAAGACTACAAATAAGATATTATCCAGGCCTTGTGCCAAGACACTAGTTTGTTTAATGAGACATACGGATGCATCGAGAAGCAATAGCGTTCTCCACCCGTCACTTACCAAGTCCAATGAATTCCTCATATGAAACGTTTGAAATGTAACATAAACATTCATATTAAAACCAGCATACAAAATGTCAATACGTTAACCACAAACCATGAATGGTATGAAAATTGCACATCCACAGTCAAACATACCTAACTTGATACAATATGAAAGATTTTATTGTATCATATTAACCTCAATCGAGAATAATGAAGGATATTGACATAGATTAAAATAATTATCTAACTATTGAGATAAATATCCCCCCCCCATTTTCTTGAAAACTTTTAAAAGTCGCACTATTTGTCAAGAAACCATTTAAAATAGATTTTTGAATCAAAATATCCCATACCACTTTGAAACATTTAAAAGGAATTTTGATTTGAAATCTTTAATGTCCATATAAATAAATCATTAAAACCATTTTTGAAACCTGGACATTAATGAGAAATATTTAGAATAATAAATCATTAAAACATTTTAGAATGATATTTTATTTAGAGTTCCTAACCAAAAGAGAGACACTTGAATACAAATAATTGAGGTAAGAAAAACATTGTAATATCATGAGAATAAAGGGATTCATGATATAATCTGTCAAAGTACATTATATACACCATATACAAGTGATTTGGTGTATAACAGAATAGGAGTCTCAATGGAATGTAAATTGAGATGAAATCTCTCATAAATGTCGTATCCTTAGGTTAAGGATAAATGTACGACATAATTATGCATGAAAAATATAAATACACTCAATATGATTGGATATTCAGTGTAAAAAAATCAAAGGAAATTTACACATATTCTTGTAAAAACAACACCAATGAATTGGATGTTTTACTCAACAAATCGAGATAGAGTAAAAATTACTCGTATCAAGTTCTTACCGATGAATTGAGATTTTTTCAATGGAGTGATTATGTGTATCAAAAGTACATCCACAGAAAGGGGAGTGGAAATTATGACATAATAAAATGAATAGTGATTCCACACATAATCTTGGAGTAAAATATTCAATGAAGTATGTGTAAAGCCGAATGAGTGGAAATTGATATTTCAAATTCCTTATTCATTTGGGAACATACGAAACATACACCCAGGAAAGAAGGAGTATAAAATGATGATATAAATATCCAAAAATTGAATTATATTACACAATGAATACAATCATGGGCAGTACACACACCACATGCAATAAATAAGTGGTGAACAATGGAAATCTCACAGAATTAAAAGTGAGATAAGAAACCCCTTACTTTGTACTTTTTCCTTTGTCGAGGGTAGGTTAGCCTCATGTATAATGGTGAAATAATTGTTATTTAATTATAGAAGAATCATATACATTAATATGATATCATATATGATCTTTTAACATTTCTTTTGAGAATAATATCATAGTATTATCATCATTTCGGGTGATAACTTACTCATTTTATTTTATATTTTTTTTTACATAAGGCATTTTGTTAGGGATAGGTTGTATATTCCTCATATACAGAATGATATCAAGTCCTTGAAGATAATTTGTAATCAGATACCAGATCCCATAATAATAATAATATTATTGTTCTGACATATCTCTCTCATATGGTGTCGGAATGACAAACCGTCTACGATGTTGGGAACCGGAAATTAAGACGAATGTTTCAAGAAAAGTTTTGAAAATTTAAGTCGAGGTCGAGGCACAGGTCCCACGAGGCACAGTTCATGTGTGTTGCGGGGAAATGCAACCTTTTCACCAGCAATCCGTTTTGGACCAACGAGTAGTCCATATCGTGTTTTTTTCTTATGGATCGCAATGGTGTGACTGGTTTGGTTAATCAGTGTCATTTGAAGTACAGCCAGGTTGTTCCAAACCCGAAAACAACTGGGCCCTCGGAGTGCAAACACTTATAACATAAGGACCGGACGCCCGATTGACGTGCTGTAAACATTGTTGGATTCCTCTTGATGAGATGGTTCTTTTGTCATACATCACCTGAGGTTTGGATGCAGTTGGAGTAGGGAAGGGTTGAATTGTACCCGAAATCCAACCGGGCCCCTAGAACAGAAATGCTGATAACTTTCAGACCGGACATCCATTTGATAAACCATCAGTGGAATTGTTGATCATGTTGAGAAATAGTCCCTTTGATTATACCCTATGAGATTTTGAGGTACAGTTGAGATACAGTCGGGTTGATTCATACACAAAACTAATCGGGGCCCCAGGACAAAATGGCTAATAACTCGCAGACCGGGCGTCCGATTGATGCACCGTCTATTGCGTTGAGACCCCAATGACGAGGTGGTTCATTGAGATACTTATTCATGGGACACTTTCCATATCGACTAGTAGCTCGTGGAGTGGATCCTCCCAGAGATGAGCGTATGGAGTATGGTGACCTTGTAGATGGTTGAGACCTGATGACTGCTTGTCTGATTCGAGTCGGAGGGACTTGTATAGCCCAGTGGGGAGCACTAGTGTGTTTGGGTGGCAGACCCATGACGGGGATCACAACTATGTTTGGGTGGTAGACCCACGGTACTCGACAGAAGGAATACCTCTGCTGGCTATTAGGGGGTGCACTATTGTGTTTGGGTGGCAGGCCCCAGCGGGAAGCACTTCTGGGTTTGGGTGGCTGACCCGCGGTACTCGACAGGAGGAGTGACTTAGAAGTCTAAGGTTAGTGAGCAGTGCCTCAGAGTCACGACAGGATCACGACACTCAACAGAGGAGGAGCTCGTCAGTAGGTGCGGTTTCGAAAATGAAAATCCTGGTTTGTGCTAAGTCAATAACTTTTTTTTACCTCATGATTGAGATGGGTTACATGATAACTTAGGTATATGTATTGTAATCTTCTTAAGTAAAGGTTATGTATTGAGATATTTAGTTGTGGTTTATCCATGTTGTATTTTAGTGAGACCATGAGGGTCTCGGGGTCCCTACCGAGTATCATTATACTCACCCTTGCACGGGCTACGCCCGCACCCCATTGTGTTGGTTGCAGATGACAGACATCACTGCTCGTGGTTGATGCTTGTTGAGCTGGACGGTACCCGGAGGTGGATTTCATGAGGAGTCGGTACCCGTATGAGATTAATGGACGGACAGTCGGACGCGGTATGATGAGGAGGACATCTGTACCTACCCATCAGGTAGGATCCGTGGTGGATGATCTTGGAGCTTCTTGTCACCTTTCAGCTATTGTCCTTTGAGCTGTACTTTACATTCCTTTGTAGTTGTACCTTTCTTTTGGGATTTTATTTCTAGCTCCTTTGTATTTCTAGCACACTTGTTTGCTGCTTTACATAGTGTTTTCTTCCACTTGTACTCTGTTGTGTTATTTGTTTTTATAAAGGCAATGCCTTCCCTTTTTATTAGGATTTATGCCTTTGGTTCTATTCGCCAACCCCAGGCCTATGGAAGGTGGGCTTGTGTTAGTCAAGGCACGAGACCCGAGGATGGGTCATGAAAAATTAGTATCAGAGGAGTCGGTTCTACCGCAGAACATAGGACGCTGATATTTACTATCTGTGAATAAATAGTGTTAGGGGTACTAGGTGTGGTTTTCAGTTTAGGGAGTCCAGTGTTGGTGATGCGGCCAAAGTATCCGTACACGAGGACCCTTACTACAGATTTCTGACATAGTGCACGAAAACACTGATTGCATGTGTGTTTCAAAATTTTTCTTTAATTTAGCTCAAACCAGGTCAGCTCACCAAGTTTAAATCGTTTGACCATGTCACATCTATTCAGGATTTCTCCACACATACAGTCAGTTGGAGTTTCCGAGAGAGTACTCAATGACGGATCACCGAGTGATGAGGCTCCAGTGCAAGGCCCTCTTTCAATGTTGGCTCCTTCGGGTGGTGTACCAGCTACACCACCACTCGTTAGGCAGTAGATGCACCTGCCGTACTAGCAGACGGTGCACGCTGATAGAGGGTGTTGCACGAGTTCCAGCAGTAGAGGCCTCTGATGTTACGAGGCGTGGAATATTTCCAGGCAGCTGTGGACTGGATGGAGGTTATTGATAGAGTTCTACACCTAGTTTTGAGCTAGTAGAGAATATGGTGATCTTAACTACCTGTGCTTCCCAATGAGTGACCATGAGGTTGGTCCGCATAGTAATGAGGCTTCGGTACGTCGACTGATGCCTGAGATAGTACCTTCGGGTAGTCTGCCAGCTATATCACTACCTGTTGGTCAGCAGTTACAACTGATAGTACTGGTAGAGGACACATGTAGGCTTAGTGCCTTACACATGTTTCAGCATTAGATACCCCTCAGGTTCCGAGGCAAGCCCGACTCACAGGCAGCTGAGGACTGGCTTTAGGAGGTGGTTGAGGGTTTTCTAGAGCATATACAGTTTCAGCAGGATGACATGTTACTACCTGAGTATTCAACGAGGTGTACCGATCATTCGTGGTACATGATGACTACGATACAGTCAGTGCCTTAGATCTCGGGCCTCTGAGAAAGGAGTGTTTAAGGATATCCGAGTAATCACTATTTCCTCTATGAATTCCTTCTTATGTTAGGGTGCTAGAAAGAACCATTGTGGTTGAATGTTATTTGGATGATCAGTTATATCCAGTGAATGTTAGCAGTGGGAAGATACGAACTGGCGCCAGTCTCAGAGAATTGGGCATGTAAAATCTTTCAAGAAGAGGAAGTGATAAGGTTATATGAATTTGCAGAGCATCAGACATGGAAGAAGAGCTTGGAGAGTAGCATGAGGTGGTGTACACTTCGACATGTTACAACCACCCGCCTTTTTAGTCCCTGCCAGGATCAGGGAGCTGAAGGGAAGGGGAAGAAAATAACTGCATGCGGTCACGGAGTGTGACCCAAGGGCTCTATGAATGATTTGAGGTATTGTATGTTTCTATTATGAGCTTCCATATCAATAGACATAGGTACCAATTATTCCTTCCTTCCACGAATCTTATCCCAGACCTAGAGTTTCTGGTTTAAACCGTTGACTTGACCCTCACGTCTAGAGATACCTTTGAGAGGAGAATTGATAAACAAACTTACGCTGACAAGTGTGATCTGACCCTTGAGGTGAGAGTTTCAGTTGGAACCTCTTGGTGGCAGCGTCGAGGCCTTACGACGTTAGTTTGGGTGTGGAATGGGCAACCACAGTTCATACACGGATTGATGGTATTAGGAAAAAACGTCATGGTTTACTTACAATGGTGGGATGGATTTTTCTTGGTCGCAAAAAGGAAACTCCAGGCAATACAGGAACCTCCAGGATAGCACATGGGAGTGGAAGGCTCAGATGCGTGCTCAGTACCACTTTTGTTTCCCCTAGTGTGTGTTAATGGTTTACGAGGACATAAAGCCCTGATGTGGGTGTAATGTAGAGACCCGAAAATTTCATGGAATTGTTTTTCTTAATTTCATTGAAATTTTATGAGTACGCAGCTTCTGACGGCACCTGATTCTGAGGCCCAGTGTGCCCTGAATAATTTTTTGAAGTTTTATGAAGCATAAATTAACACTCGTAAGCAGTTTTACTGAGAAAGTAGAATAACACTTAAACGGTTACTCAGGTAAGAAATATGAGGGCACTGTGGCGCTCATGATGGTGGGTTTACCCTAGTCGTGACTTAAGTTTAGTCGGCGCGGGGCTGCTGTGAGAAATTCCAAAAATGGAATAACTGTAAATAAAATAATTAAATAAATTATTTTATTTTTCAAATGTGTATAACTCACAAATGGTAGCTTGGATTAAAAATCTGAAACCACCGCTGAACTCGTGGAGGCATGGTTTATTTAAGCAGATACTAACTTTGGCCAGTGCGGGACACCAGAAAATGTTAGGTTTTTGCCGCTAATAAAATAATTAAGTGATAATTCTTTTATTCTAAAATTTATAACTTCTAAATGGTAACTCATATTGAAAATCTGAAAATATCAATCAGTTCTTTAGGGCGTGTTTTACTTAGGTAGATCCTAAACTTGACTGGCGTGGGTTGAGGGTGAATGATAATAATTTTTCAATCTTTTTTTTGGGTACGTTCAGTAAATGTACGTTCGAGTTTTTCTATCTCTTGAACCGGTGCTCGGAATTAAAATCTGAGGGCACCGATGAACTTGTAGTGTCATTAATTGCTTAAGGGAACCTTTACCACAGTTTCATTTGGAGCGGGTTGAGGTTAAATTTTAGGGAATGACATTAAATCAAATAAAATTTGACGTGTACAAATTTTATTCAAGTCAGGTGTTTATTTTCAACAAAGGGGAAGTTAGAGGTGGGTCCCACACCCCCCTAACCTCCCATGGGAGAGTTTACTGTGGTGGGTCCCACATGTGACCCTAAATCCTCACCTCCCCATAACTCACCCCTTGTTAAATGCATGGAAACTCCACAATATATTTTATCGAAGTGGAGCCTCTCCACCTCCCAAGCATAAGCCAACTAAGATAACTAATAACCTTATTAATTATATTTTTCACACCTCTTTGACTTCTTTTGAGATGCTTGGAATCTTTTAAAAGAAATGGAATTAATGAAATATGGGGTTGGCAATTGTTTTGTGGAGGATTGGAGAGCTCTTGAGTATTTTTTTGAAGAGTACCATCTCACCGACGAAGAACGATCATTCCTTCATGACGAATAACGCCTCCTAGTTCTCCATCAAAGGAGGAGACAACGTCGCGGGGAATCCTCAACGATAACGTCTCTTCATACAACGTCAACAGAATAGGCACCGATCTTCCACGACGTCCGATCATCGCAACACTTGCCTCTTTCCGCGGCTCGACGACGTGCGCCATCTTTGTGAGGTAGTGGGTTTTCGTATAAAGTGTATATGTTAATTATACCCTCGTGCATGCGTATTTTAATTGTAGGGTGTCTGTATAATTTATCTTGAATAAATTAAGCCCTTGTCGTTGATGAGTTAAGTATTGAGATTCTAATGTGGAGGGAACGTGCTAACGAACAAGATCGGACCCTCCACTGGTTATTCTTTTCTGTGTGGGATGATGGGTGATCAAGAAATTGGCCGCAATGGAAATTTGAAGCCATCGCAGTAAATAGAAGGTCCCAGGAGAGACGCGGGCGCAGACGGTAGGATAAATGGACCACCGAAACGCGTACGGTGGTCCATAGAAAGTGTTACCCGCATTCCCCGTCGGGACGACGGATGTCCGAAGGCGACATATTTTTGCCAGAGGAAGAAGCCCATGGGTTTGGAGGAGAAGAAATTGTGAGAGTGAATTTTCTTGGGTTGTAGAACTGATTGGGGAGAGAAGATGTTTTGAAAAGAAATAAAATATAATCAAAAAAAAGAAATCAATCAAGGATGGGGCGTGGATGGCATGGAGTCAAAGCAGGCAGTTTATTTTTGTGGTGCGTGGATTTGGTGTGTGAGTTGTAAGGAATTTAATTGAATTAATAATAATAATAATATAATAATGTTATTATTATTTTTTTTTGGGAAAACAGTATTTCGACGGTATCTTATTTGTGCATCCTCGGTTTCAAGAACCGTCAGTGGTAGTGCGCCCCTGACATTGAGACGGAATTTATGAGTCCAATATTGGATATCTTTTTCAGGTTATTGGATCAGGTACTCGAAGCGCTCAGAAAATTATAGATTTAATATTATTATTTAATCTTTGACCCGCTATAACTCATGCGTACGACGTCTGATTGGGTTTCCATCAGTGGCGATGTAATCCCTTCATTAATACGGTCGATTCAAGTCTAATGTTTGATACTAAATTCTGGTTCATGGCTTGGGTCTACGAAACACCGAATAATAATAATATTATTATTATTACAGGATCATGTATCTGACATATCTCTCTCATACAGTGTCGGAATGACAAACCATCTATGACATTCCGACCCTGAAATTAAGACGAATGTTTCATGACATGTTTTGGATATTTAAGTCGAGGTCGAGGTGTGGGGCCAATGAGGCCCGGTTCGCGTGTGTTGCGGGGAAATGCAACCTTTTCACCGGCTATCCATTTTGGACCAATTGGTAGTCCATCTCGTGTGTTTTTCTGTATGGATCACAATGGTGTGACTGGTTTGGTTAACCGGTGTCAATTGAATTACGGTCGGGTTGGTTCGAACTCGATACCAACCATGCCCTTGGAGCGGAATCGCTTATAACATAAGGATCAGACATCCGATTGAAGTGCCGTCGACTTTGTTGGATTCCTCTTGATGAGGCAGTTCTTTTGGAATAATTCACCTGAGGTTTGGAAGCAATTGGAGTGGGGCCATGTTGGATTGTACCTAAAATCCAACCGGGCCCCTGGAACGGAAAAGCTGATAACATTCAGACCAGACGTTCGCTTGACGAACCGTCAGTGGAGTTGTTGATCATGTTGAGAAACAGTCCCTTTGAGTATACCCTATAAGAGTTTGGGGTACAGTTGAGATACGGTTGGGATGGTTCATACACGAAACCAACCGGGCCCCTGGGACTAAAAGGCTAATAACGCACAGACCGGGCGTCCGATTGACGTGCCATCTATTGTGTTGAGATCCCTATGATGAGTTGGTCCTTTGAGATACTTCTTCGTGGGACTTTCTGATACTTGGAGTATCGACCAGTAGCTCGTGGAGCAGATTCTCCCCGAGACGAGCGTACGGAGTACAGATACCTTGTAGTTGGATGAGACCTGATGACTGCTTGTCAGATTCGAGTCGGAGTGAATTGTATAGCCCAGTGGGGCGCACTACTGTGTTTGGGTGGCAGACCCATGACAGGGAGCACTACTGTGTTTGGGTGGCAGACCTGCGGTACTCGTTAGAAAGAGTACCTCTACAGGCTATTAGCGGGGTGCTCTACTGTGTTTGGGTGGTAGACCCCGGTAGGAAGCACTACTGTGTTTGGGTGGATGACCCGCGGTACTCTACAGGAGGAGTACCTTAGCAGTCTATGGTTAGTGAGTAGCGCCTCAGAGTCACGACAGGATCACGAAACTCGACAGAGGAGGAGCTATTCAGCAGAGGCAGTTTCGATAATGAAAATCCTGGTTTGAGCTGAGTCAATAACCTTTTTGTTTAACTCATTATTGAGATGTTTTACTTGATAACATAGGTATATGTATGGGAATATACCTAAGTAAAGGTTATCTGTTGAGATCATTCTTTTTGGTTTATCGTTGTTGGATTTTACTGGGACCATGATGGTCTCGAGGTCTTTACTGATTATCGTTATACTCACCCCTGCATGGGCTACACCCGCACATCATTGTGTTAGTTGCAGACGACGGATAACACTGATTGGGGTTGAGGCTTGTTGAGTTGGACGGTACCTAGAGGTGGATTTCATGACGATTCGGTGCTTGGAGGAGACGAATGGATGGACGGTCGGACGTGGTATGCTGAGGAGGACATCTATACCTAACCTTCAGGTAGGATCAGTGGTGGGCGATCCAGGAGCTTCTTATCACCATTCAGCTCTTATCCTTTGAGTTATACTTTACATTCAGTTGTTGTTGTACCTTTCTGTTGGGCTTGTATTTCCGACCCCTTTGTATTTCGAGCACACTTGTTTACTGCTTTACTTAGTGTTTTCTTCTGCTTTTACTCTGTTGTGTTGTTTACTTTTATAAAGGAAATTCCTTCCCTTTTTATTATGATTTATGCCTTTGGTGCTAGTTTCCAGCCCCAGGCCTATGGAAGGCGGGCTTGAGGTAGTCACGGCATAGGCACCGAGGATGGGTCATGACACACAAAACCAATGATCATATAAAACCAAATGTTTATTTATAACTATATCCACAAGCAAAAATATATGTCTTCCTTAAATATCATTCTCACATGGAAGCCTACGCGGTTACAAATAAAAGAGAAAATTATTCCAAAGTAATCTCATAAACAAGGAGCACTAATATATTTAAACATTTCTCCAACCATTTATTTCCACATAGCTTCTTCTTTGACCAATAAAATATCCTATAGAGTAGGGAATTCAATCAGGTATTGGCCAGGTCCGCTACATTTACAACAAATGACTGTTAATGTATTTTTGGGACCATTTTTATTTTCTTCCACAGTACTCTTCATTTTTTTCTTGGTAATTATTCACTTTATGTCCTTCTTTCTTACACGTAAAGTCTTTCTTTGTTCTATTGAGACACTTTCCTAGGTGTCTCCATCCATATTTCAAGGATGATGGAAATTTAGGATTCTTTTCTCCATGGTCTCCACTACTGGAGCTTTTATCATTCATCAAATTTATATTTTTTGTTGAGTCTGGGAGTTGGTTAATATATATAATGCTGATCATATTTTTGTAAAACTGATTTGGCATGAACATGATATCCTTTACCCCTATCAATATTCCATTTTGTTTCTCATTTCCACCACCGTTCCCACCTTGTACATCATTCTCAAAGTTACTATGACTTCCTTGGACTCCAGCCATTAACTAAAACCAGAAATCATTGTGTGAGTAACAGTAGTCATAAAATCATTTAGAGAATATCATGACACCATATTCTCAATTTTGAAACACCTTAGGATTATGCACAGTCATTTAATCTCATATTATATTAAAATAGTTCAAATGTTTTTGTAATGAAAATTTTAATTATCCTAAGCATATCCCCAGGGAGTGTCATAACCAAGAGTGCAGCAAGGCCCGTTGTCGTGCACCAGTTCCTGTTCGAGTCTAGATCAAAGTAGTGTTTTCGGTTTTTACCCCTAGGTACATCTGTGCCAGAGCCACCTCTACCTGCTCGTATCCAGACAGGATGTATTTCTTGGAATACACACAACATCTATACAATACCAATATTTAAGGATGTTCTTCTATACTAATCCTCAATGTCTATCTAATGGATATGTGATCTAATCAGAGTTTATCGAAATCTAGTTTCCATGGTTTGTACTAAACTTCCTCTGATACCAACTCTAACACCCCAACCCCAGTTACCTAGAGTCTGTACATTATTACATAACATTGGCATGATCACAAAAGATCATGTATTGAAAGACCGATTAGTATAGTAGTCTTGGAAACACTAGATATATTCATAAGTATTACATTACAACATAAAGTAAAAAAACAACAAAAACATCTTGTCTTCATATACCCTCATATTATCCTTACAGGTCATTCATAAATGACTTCTTCACATCATGGGAAAAATAAAACATTGAAAGGGGTGAGATCAGATGCTCGGTAAGGATAACAATATAGCGAAAACATTCATAAATAATCATAAACATTTAAGGCAATTTATAACTAAATCAAAAGCCATTTAAACTTGAACTTCGACATAAAATGGAAAATATAAAATGAAATAATTCCATTTACTTATTCACAAGGATATTACACAAGTCGAATAACCACATGCAATATCAATAACCACTTTTGTAATGATGGAATGCAAAATTCCAGACTATCATAACCACCTAGTCAAAGCCTCGTGCGAAGACTAAAAATATGATTTTTCAAGGCCTTGTACCAAGACACTAGTTTATATCAGGAGACCTACTGATGAATCGAGGAGCTGTAGTAGGCTCCACCTGTCACTTACTAAGTCTAATTCATTATTCATATGAAAAGTTTGAAACATAACATAAACATTCGTATTTAAACTAGCATACAAAATGTCAATACTTTAACCACAAACCAAGAATGGTATAAAAATAACACATCCATAGTCAAACATAACTCATTCTATACAATATAGAAGATTTTATCGTATCAAATTAACCTCATTTGAAAATAATGAACGATATTGACATAGACTAAAATAGTCATCAAACTATTAAGAGAAATATCCCCCCTTTTACATGAAAACATTTAAAAGACACACTATTTGTCAAGAATCGATTTAAAATAGTTTTTTGTATCAAAGTGTACCATACCACTTTGAAACATTTAAAAGGAATTTTGATTTGAAAATATTAATGTCCATATAAATAAATCCTTAAAACCTTTTTTAAAACATGGACATTAATGAGAAATATTTAGAATAATAAATATTTAAATCATTTTAAAATGATATTTGAGGTAGAGTTCCTAACAAAAAGAGGTACACTTGAATACAAATAATTGAGGTAATAAAAACATTGTAATATCATGAGAATAAATGGATTCATGATATACTATGTCAAAGTACATTATATACACCATATAAAAGTGATTTGGTGTA
The DNA here is from genome assembly GCA_963277665.1 of Viscum album. Classification (NCBI taxonomy): domain Eukaryota; kingdom Viridiplantae; phylum Streptophyta; class Magnoliopsida; order Santalales; family Viscaceae; genus Viscum; species Viscum album. Next base: position 1,498,420,178 of record OY728122.1, on the reverse strand, counting down.
TAATAACAAAGGACTCTGAATGGAATTTAAATTGAGATGAAATATCTCATAAAGGCCTTATCCTTAGGATAAGGATAAATCAAAAACATAATTATGTGTGAAAAATATAAATTCACTCAAAATGATTGGATATTCAGGGTAAAACAATAAAAGGTAATTCACACATATTCTTGTAAAAACAACACCAATGAATTAGATGTTTTACTCAAAAAATCGAGATTGAGTAAAAATTACTCTTATCAAGTTCATAATGATGACTTGAGAATTTTTCAATGGAGTGATTATGTGTATAAAAAGTATATCCACAGAAAGGGGAGTGGAAATTATGACATAATCAAATGAATAGTGATTCCACACATAATCTTGGAGTAAAATAAACAATGAAGTATGCATAAAGCCGAATGAGTGGAAATTGAAATTTCAAATTCCTTATTCATTTGGTAACTTACGAAACATACACCCATGAAAGAACGATCATACAATGATGATTTAAATATCCAAAAATTGAAGTATGTTGCACAAATAATACAATCATGGTTAGTACACACACAACATGCAATAAATAAGTGGTGAAAAATGGAAATCTCACGGAATTAAAAGTGAGATAAGAAACCCCTAACTTTGTACTTTTTCCTTGGTCGAGGGTAGGTTAGCCTCCTATATAATGGTGAAATAATTGTTATTTAATTATAAAAGAATCATATACATTAATATGACATCATATATGATCTTTTAACATTTCTTTGTGAATAATATCATAGTACTATCATCTTTTCGGGTGATAACTTACTCATTTTATTTTATATATATTTTTACATAAGTCGTGTTTGTTATGGATAAGTTTTATCTTACTCAAATACAGAATGATATCAAGTCCTTAAACATTATTTTTAATCAGAAACCAGATCCTATAACAATAATAATATTATTATTCTGACATATCTCTCTCATATATTGTCAGAATGAAAAACCGTCTGCGACGTTGCGACCCTGAAATTAAGACGAATGTTTCAAGACAAGTTTTGGATATTTAAGTCGAGGACGAGGCACGGGGCCCAAGAGGCCCGATTCATGTGTGATGCAGGGAAATGCAACCTTTTCACCGACCATCCATTTTGGACCAATGGGTTGTCCTTATCGTGTGTTTTTTCATATAGATCGCAATGGTGTGGCTGGTTTGGTTAATCAGTGTCATTTGATGTATAACCAGGTTGTTTAGAACCTGAAACCAACAGGGCCCTCAGAGCAGAAACGCTTATAACATAAGGACCAGATGTCTAATTGATGTGTCGTCGACCTTGTTGGATTCCTCTTGATGAGACAGTTCTTTTGGAATACTTCACCTAAGGTTTGGATGCAGTTGGAGTAGGGTAGGGTTGGATTGTACCTGAAGTCTAACCTGGCCCCTTGAATGGAAAAGCCGATAACTTTCAGACCAGATGTCCATTTGACGAACCGTCAATGGCGTTTTTGATCATGTTGAGAAATAGTCACTTTTAGTATACCCTTTGAGAGTTTGAGGTACAATTGAGATACAGTCGGGTTGGTTCATATACGAAACCAACTAGGCCCTCGGGACTAAAAGGCTAATAACTCACAGACCGGGCATCCGATTGATGTGTTGTCTGTTGCATTGAGACCCCTATGACGAGTTCTTTCTTTGAGATACTTCTTCGTGGGACTTTGTGATACATTACGTATCGACCAGTAGCTCATGGAGCGGATCTTCCCGGAGACGATCATATGGAGTAAGGTGACCTTGTAGCTAGCTGAGACCTGATGACTGCTTGTTTGATTCGAGTCAGAGTGACATGTATAGCCTAGTGGGGAGCAATACTGTGTTTGGGTGGTAGACCCACGACGGGGAGCACTATTGTGTTTCGGTGGCAGACCCGCGGTTCTCGGCAGAAGGAGAACCTCTGCAGGCTATTAGGGGGGGTGCACTACTGTGTTTTGGTGGCAGACCTTGGCGGGAAGCACTACTGTGTTTGGGTGGCTGACCCGCGATACTCGTTAAGAGGAGTACCTCAGCAGTCTAAGGTTAGTGAGCAGCGCCTGAGAGTCGCGATAGGATCATGGAACTCGAAAGAGGAGGAGCTCCTCAACAGTTTTAGTTTCGATAATGAAAATCCTGGTTGAGCTGAGTCAATAACCTTTTTTTTTCCTCATGATTGAGATGGGTTACTTGATAACATAGGTATATGTATGGGAATATACTTAAGTAAATGTTATCTATTGAGATCTTTATTTTTGGTTTATCCTTGTTGTATTTTAGTGAGACCTTGAGGGTCTCAGAATCCCTACTGAGTATCGTTATACTCACCCATGCACAGGCTACACCCGCACCTCGTTGTGTTGGTTGCAGACGACAGACAACACTGCTCGGGGTTGAGGCTTGTTGAGTTGGATAGTACCCGGAGGTGGATTTCACAATGAGTCGGTACCCAGAGGAGACGAAAAGACGGACGGTCGGACACGGTATGCTGAGGAGGACTCTTATACCAACCCTTAAGTTAGGATCCGTGGTGGATGATCTAGGAGCTTCTTGTCACCTTTCAGTTGTTATCCTTTGAGTTGTACTTTTAGTTTAAGTTGTATTTGTACCTTTCTGTTGGGATTGTATTTTCGGCCCCTTTGTATTTCAAGACACTTGATTACTACTTTACTTAGTGTTTGCTTCCGCTTGAACTCTGTTGTGTTGTTTACATTTATAAAGGCAATGTATTCCCTTTTTATTCGGATTTATGCCTCTGGTGCTAGTCACCAGCCCCAGGCCTATGGAAGGCGGGCTTGGGGTAGTCACGGCATGGGCCCCAAGGATGGGTCATGAAAAATTGGTATCAGATGAGTCATTTCTACCTCAGAACATAGGACTCTGATATTTACTTTCTATGAATCAATAGTGTTAAGGGTACTAAGTGTGGTTTCCAGTGCAGGGAGTCCAGTGTTGGTGTGGCGGCCAACATATCCGTACACCAGGACCCTGACTACTGATTTCCTACATAGTGCACGAAAACACTGATTGCATGTGTGTTTCAAATGTTTTCTTTAATTTATCTCAAACCAGATCATCTCACTAGGTTTAAATCGTTTGACCGTGTCACATCTTTTCAAGATGTCTCCACGCAGATAGTCATTTGGAGTTTCTGAGAGAGTACTCGATGACAGCTCCTCGAGAGATGATGCTCCTATGCATTTCCCTCTTTCTATGTTGGCTACTTCGGGTGGTGTACCAGTAGTACCACCACCTATTAGGCATTAGAGGACACCTTCCGTAATAGAGGATGATGCACGTTGACAGAGCGCGTTGCACGAGTTCCAGTAGCAGAGGCCTCTGATGTTACGAGGCGAGGCAGATTCCCAGGAAGCTATGGAATGGATGGATGTGATTTCTAGAGTTATACACATAGTTTAGAGATATGAGAGAAGATGGTGATCTTAACTACGGGTGTTTCCCAATGAGTTTCCATGAGGTTGGTCCGCATAGTGATGAGGCTTTGGTATGTTGACTGATGCTTGTGATAGTACCTTTGGGTAGTGTTCCAGCTATATCACTACCTATTGTTCAGCGGTTACAACAGGCAGTTCCGGTAGAGGACACATGTAGGCTTAGTGCCTTACACATGTTTTAGCATCAGATACCCCTCAGGTTCCGAGGCAAGCCCGACTCACAGGCGGCTGAGGACTGGCTTGAGGAGTTGGATGAGGGTTTTCTAGAGCTTATACAACTTCGGCAGGACAACATGTTAGTACCTGAGTATTCGTCGAGGTCTACCGATCATTCATGGTACATGATGACTACGATATGATCAGTTCCTTAGAGATCAGACCTCTGAGCGAGGTGTGTTTAAGGATATCTGAGTGAGCACTCTTTCCTATATTCATTCCTACTTATGTTATGGTGCTAGAGAGAACCATTGTGGTTGAATCTTCTTTGGCAGATCGGTTATAGCCAGTGAATGTTAGCAGTGGGAAGATACGAACTGGCACCAGTCTCAGAGACTAGGGCATGTAAAATGTTTCAAGAAGAGGAAGTGTTAAGGACATATGAATTTGAAGAGTATGAGATGTAGAAGAAGAGCTTGGAGAGAAGCATGAGGTGGTGTAAATTTCGACATGTTACAACCACCCACCTTTTTACTCCCCGCCAGGCTAAGGGAGCTGGAGGGAAGGGGAAGAGAATAGATGCATGTGGTCACGGAGTGTGACCTAAGGGCTCTAAGAATGATTTGAGTTACGGTCTGTGTCTACTATGAGATTCCATGTCAATAGACATTGGTACCAATCATTCCTTCCATCCACGAATCGTGTCCCAGACCTAGAGTTTCTGGTTTAAACCATTGACTTGAACATCACGTCTGGAAATCCCTTTGAGAGGAGACTTGATAAACACACATATGCCAACAAGTGTGATCTGACCCTTGAGGTGAGACTTTTGGTTGGAACCTCTTGGTGGTAGCGTCGAGGCCTTAAGACATTAGTATGGGTGTGGACTGGGCAACCACAGTTCATACATGGATTGATGGTATTAGGAAAAAAGTTGTGGTTTACATACAACGATGGGATGGATTTTCCATGGTCGGCAAAAAGGAAACCCCAGGCAACACATGAACCTCTAGGAGAGCACATGGGAGCGGAAGGCTCAGATGCGTGCTCAGTACCACTTTTGTTTCCCCTAGTGTGTGTTGAAGCATTAAGGGGGCGTAAAGACCTGAGGTGGGAGTAATGTAGATACCTGGAAATTTCAAGGAATTTTTTTTCTTAATTTCTTTGGAATATTACGAGTACGTTGTTTCTGACAGAACCTGGTTCTGAGGCCCGGTGTGCCAGGAATAATTTTCTGATGTTTTGTGAAGCATAAATTAATGATCGTAACCAGTTTTAATGAAAAAGTGGAATAACTCATAAACGGTTACTCAGATCAGAAATATGAGGGCACTGTTGCAATTAGGATGACGGTTTTACCCTATGTGTGGCTTAATTTTAGTTGGTGCAGGCCTCCTGTGAGAAATTCCAAAAAAGGAATAACCGTAAGTAAAATAATTAAATAAATTGTTTTAGTTTTCAAATGTGTATAACTCAATAATGGTATCTCAGATTAAAAATCTGAGACGACCACTGAACTCGTGAGGGCGTGGTTTATTTAAGAAGATACTAACATTGGCCAGCGCATGCCACCAGAAAATGTTAGTTATAGCCGCAAATAAAATAATTAAGTGACAATTATTTTATTGTAAAATTTATATCTTTTAAATGGAAACTCGGTTTGAAAATCCGAGAGTATCAATGATTTATTTGTGGCCTGTTTTACTTAGGTAGAGCCTAACCTCGACCGGCGTGGGTCGAGGGTGACTGATAATAATTTTACGAACATTTTTTCGGGTACATTCAGTAATTGTACATGTGAGTTTTACTATCTTTTGAACCGGTGCTCGGAATTGAAATCTGAGGGCACCGATGAACTCGCAGCGTCGGTAATTTCTTAAGGGAACCTTTACCGCAGTTTTCTTTTGAGTGGGTTGAGGCTAAATATTTGGGAATGAAATTAAATCAAATAAAATTTGATGTGTACAAATTTTATTGAATGTAGGTGGTTATTTTCAACAAAATGGAAGTTATAGGTAGGTCCCACACCCCCCTAAACTCCCATGGTAGAGTTTACTGTGGTGGGGCCCACAAGAGACCCTAACTCCTCACCTCCCAATAACTCACCCCTTGTTAAATGCATGGAAAATCCACATTATATTTTATTGAAGTGGAGACTCTCCACCTCCCAAGCATAAGCCAACTAAGATAATTAATAACCTTATTAATTATATTTGTCCCACCTCTTGGACTTATTTTGAAATGCTTGGAATATTTTAAAATAAGGGGACTTAATGAAATATTGGGTTGGAAAATGTTGTGTGGAGGATTGGAGAGCTCTTGAGTTTTTTTTTGAAGAGTACCAACTCATAGACGAAGAATGATCATTTCATCATGACGAAGAACGCTTCCTGGTTCTCCATCAAAGGAAGAGACACCGTTGCGGGGAATCCGCAATGATGATGGCACTTCGTCCAATGTCAACGGAATTAGAACTGATCTTTTGCGACGTCCGGTCGTCGCAACACTTGCCTCTTTTCGTGGCTCGACGACGTGCAACGTATTTGTGAGGTAAGGGGTTTTCGTATAAAGTGTATATGTGAATTATACCCTCGTGCATGAATATTTTAATTGCAGGGTGTCTGTATAATTTATCTTGAATAAACTAAACCCTTGTCATTGATGATTTATGGGTTGAGAATCTAATGCGGAGGGAACGTGCCAACGAAAAAGCTCAGACCCTCCGCTGGTTGGTCTTTTGTGCGCGAAATGACGGGCGATGAAGAAACGGGCCACAACGGCAATTTGAAGCCATCGCAGTAAAGAGAAAGTCCTAGGAGAGACACGGGCGCAGACGGTAGGCGAATCGGACCACCGGAGAGCGTCCGGTGGTCCACAGAAAGTGTTACCAGTGTGCCACGCCGAGACAACAGAAGTCCAAAGGCAGTATATTTTTTGTGGAGGAAGTAGCCCACGAGTTTGGAGGAGAAGAAATTGTGAGAGGGAATATTCGTGGGTTGTAGAATAGATTGGAGAGAGAAGATGTTTTGAAAAGAAATAAAAAAGAATAAAAAAATATAAATAATTCAATAAAGGAATGGGCGTGGATGGCATGGAGTCAAAGGAGGCGGTTTATTTTTGTGGTGTGTGGATTTGGGGTGTGAGTTTTAAGGAATTTAATTAAATTAATAATAATAATAATATAATAATGTTATTATTATTTTTGTCGGGAAAACAGTATTTTGACGGTTTCTTTTTCGTGCGACCTCGGTTTCACGAACCGTCTGTAGTAGTGCACCCCTGACTTCGAGACGGAATTTAAGAGTCCAATATTGGATATCTTTTTCGGGTTATTGGATCACGTACTTGAAATGCTCGGAAAATTATAGATTTAATATTATTATTAAATATTTTACCCACCATAACTCATGTGTGCGACGTCCGATTGGATTGTCGTCAGTGGCGATGTAATCCCGTCATTAATACGGTCGATTCAAGTCAAATGTTGGACACTAAATTCTGGTTCATGGCTCGGGTCCACGAAACACCAAATAATAATATTATTATTATTATTACGAGATCGTGTATCTGACATATCTATCTCATACGATGTCGGAATGACAAACCATCTACGACGTTGCGACCCTAAAATTAAGACGAATGTTTCACGACATGTTTTGTAGATTTAAGTCGAGGTCGAGGTGTGGGGCCCACGAAGCCCGGTTCGTGCGTGTCGCGGGGAAATGCAACCTATTCACCAGTTATCCATTTTGGAGCAATGGGTAGTCCATCTCGTCTGTTTTTCCGTATAGATCACAATGGTGTGACTGGTTTGGTTAACCGGTGTCAATTGAATTAAGGCCGGGTTGGTTCGAACCCGAAACTAACCATGCCCTTAGAGCGGAAACACTTATAACTTAAGGACCGGACGTTCGATTGACGTGTCGTCGACTTTGTTGGATTCCTCATGATGAGACAGCTCTTTTGGCATACTTCACCTAGGTTCAGATACAGATGGAGTAGGGCTGGGTTGGATTGTACCTGAAATCCAACCGGGACCCTGGAATGGAAAAGCCGATAACATTCATACCGGAAATCCATTTGACAAACTGTCAGTGGAGTTGTTGATAATGTTGAGAAACAGTCCCTTTGAGTATACCGTATAAGAGTTCGGGGTACAGTTGAGATACGGTCGGGTTGGATCGTTCATGAAACCAACCGGGCCTCCGAGAATAAAGGGCCAATAACTCACAGACCGGGCGTCCGATTGACGTGTCGCCTATTGCATTGAGACCCCTATGATGAGGTTGTCCTTTGAGATACTTTTTCGTGGGACATTTTGATACTTGGAGTATCAACCAGTAGTTCGTGGAGAGGATCCTCCCGAAGATGAGCGTACGGAGTACAGATACCTTGTAGCTGGCTGAGACCTGATGACTGGTTGTCTGATTCGAGTTGGAGTGAATTGTATAGCCCAGTGGGGAGCACTACTGTGTTTGGGTGGTAGACCCGTGGTACTCGACAGAAGGAGTACCTCTACAGGCTATTAGGGGGGGGTGCACTACTGTGTTTGGGTGGTAGACCCCGGTGGGAAGCACTACTGTGTTTGGGTGGCTGACCCACGTTACCCGACAGGATGAGTACCTCAGCAGTCTATGGTTAGTTAGCAGTGCCTCAGAGTCGCGACAGGATCACGACACTTGATAGAGGAGGGGATCTTCAGCCTTTGTGGTTTCGATAATGAAAATCATGGTTTGAGCTGATTCAACAACCTTTTTGTTTTCCTCATGATTGAGATGGGTTACTTGATAACTTAGGTATATGTATGGGAATATACCTAAGTAAAGGTTATTTGGTGAGATCTTTCTTTGTTGTTTGTCATTGTTGGATTTTACTGAGTCCATGAGTGTCTCGGGGTCCCTATTGAGTATCGTTATACTCAACCCTGCACGGGCTACATCTGCGCCTCATTGTGTTAGTTGTAAACGACGGACAGCACGAATCGTGGTTGAGGCTTGGTGAGCTGGACGGTACCCGGAGGTGGATTTCATGACGAGTCGGTACCCGGAGGAGACGAACGGATAGACGGTCAGACGTGGAATGATGAGGAGTACATGTGTACCTAACCTTCAGGTAGGATCCGTGGTGGACGATCTAGGAGCTGCTTGTCACCTTTCAATTGTTTTCCATTGAGTTGTACTTTAATTTCATTTATAGTTGTACCTTTCTGTTGGGCTTGTATTTATGGCCCTTTTATATTTCCAACACACTTGTTTGCTACTTTACTAAGTGTTTTCTTCTACTTGTACTCTATTTTGTTGTTTTCTTTTATAAAGGTAATGTCTTCCCTTTTTATTAGGATTTATGCCTTTGGTGCAAGTTGCCAGCCCCAGGCCTATGGAAGGCGGGCTTTGGGTAGTCACAGCACGGGCCCCGAGGATGGTTCGTGACACTCAAACCCAATGATAACATAAAACCAAATGTTTATTTATAACTATATCCAAATGTTAAAAGACATGTCTTCCTCAAATATCATTCTCACATGGAAAACTACGGGGTTACAAATACAAGAGAAAATTATTTCAAAGTAATCTCATCAATAAGGAGCACTAAAAAATTTAAACATTTCTCCAACCATTTATTTCCACATAACATATTCTTTGACCAAGAAAATATCTTATATAATAGGTCATTCAATCAGGTAATGGCCAGGTCCCCTACATTTATAACAAATGACTGTAAATGGATTTTTGGGACCAATTTTAATTTCGTCCATAGTAGTCTTCATTTCTCCTTGGAAATTATTCACTTTATGTCCTTCTTTCCTACATGTAATGACTTTATGTGTTCTGTTGAGACACTTTCCTAGGTGTCTCTATCCACATTTTCAGCATGATGGAAATTTAGGATTGTTTTGTCCATGGTCTCCACTGCTGGAGCTTTTATCATTCATCACATTTATCTTTTTTGATGAGTCCAGGAGTTGGTTAATATATATGTTGTTGATCATATTATTGGAGAACTGATTTGGCATGAACATGATATATTTTACCCCTATAAACATTCCATTTTTTTCTCATTTCCACCATCGTTCCCACCTTGTACATCATTCTCAATGTTACTATGACTTCCTTGGACTACAGCCATTGACTAAAACCAGAATGCATTGTGTGTGTAACAGTAGTTATAATATCATTTAGAGAATATCATGACACCATATTCTTAATTTTGAAACACCTTAGGATTAACCAAGGACATTTATTCTCATCTTATATTAAAATACTTCAAATTTGTTTGTAAAGAAAATTTAAATTATCCTAAGCATATCCCCAGGGAGTGTCGTAACCAAGAGTGCAGCAAGGCCCATTGTCATGCACCAGTTCCTGTTCGAGTCTAGCTCAAATCAGTGTTTTCCGATTTTACCCCTAGGTACATCTATGCCAGAGGCACCTCTACATGCTCGTATCCAGATAGGGATGTATTTCTTGGAAAACACACAAAATCTATACAATACTAATATTCAAGGATGTTCTTCTATACTAATCCTCATAGTATACCTTAGGGATATGTTCTCTAATCAGAGTTTATCTAAATATAGTTTCCAAGGTTTGTACTAAACATCCTCTGATACCAACTATAAAGCCCCAACCCCAGTTACCCAGAGTCAGTACATTATTACATAACATTGGCATGATCACAAAAGATCATGTCTTGATTGACCAATTAGTTTAGTAGTTTTGGAAACACTAGATATATTCATAAGTCTTACATTACAACATAAAGTATGAAATCTACAAAAACATCTTGTCTTCATATACCCTCATACTATCCATGCAGGTCATTCATAAATAACTTCTTCACATCCTGGGAAAAATACAACATTGAATGGAGTGAGATCATATGCTCAGTAAGGATAACAATATTGCAGAAACTTACATAAATAAGCATAAACATTTAAGGGAATGTATAACAAAATCAAAAGCATTTTAAACATGAACTTCAACATAATATGGAAAAGATAAAATGAAATAATTCCATTTACTTATTCACATGGATATTCTAATAGTCGAATAACCACATGGAATATCAATAACCACTTTTGTAATGATGGAATGCATAATGCCAGACAATCATAACCTCCTAGTCAAGGCCTAGTGCCAAGACTACAAATATGATTTTACCAATGACTTGTGCCAAGACACTAGTTTATCTCTGGAGACCTACTGATGCATCGAGGATCTGTAGCGGGATCGACCCACCACTTACTATGTCCAATGCATTCTTCATATGAAATGTTTGAAAAATAACATAAACATTCGTACTAAAACTAGCATACAAAATGTCAGTACTTTAACCAAAAACCATGAATTGTATAAAAATAGCACATCCATAGTCAAACATAACTCATTCTATACAATATGGAAGATTTTATTGTATCAGATTAACCTCATTTGATAATAATGAAGCATATTGACATAGATTAAAATAATCATCAAACTATTGAGAGAAATATCCCCCCTTTTTCTTGAAAACATTTTAAAGACACACTATTTGTCAAGAATCCATTTAAAATAGATTTTTGTATCAAAGTGTACCATACCACTTTGAAACATTTAAAATGAATTTTGATTTGAAAATATTAATTTCCAAATAAATAAATCCTCAAATCCATTTTTAATGCATGGACATTAATGAGAAAGATTTAGAATAAAAAATATTTAAAACATTTTAAAATGATATTTTAGTTAGAGTTCCTAACAAAAAGAGAGACACGTGAATAAAAATAATTGAGGTAATAAAAAAATTGTAATATCATGAGAATAAAGGGATTCATGATATACTATGTCAAATTACATTATATACACCATATAAATGTGATTTGGCGTATAACAACAAAGGACTCTCAATGGAATGTAAATTGAGATGAAATAACTCATAAAAGCCGTATCCTTAGGTTAAGGATAAATCAAGAACATAATTATGTGTGAAAAATATAAATACACATAATATTATTGGATATTCAGGGTAAACAATCAAAGGACATTCACATATATTCTTGTAAAAACAACACCAATGAATTTTTTTTTACTCAACAAATCGAGATTGAGTAAAAATTACTCTTATCAAGTTCATAATGATGACTTGAGAATTTATCAATAGAGTGATTATGTGTATCAAAAGTATATCCATAGAAAGGGGAGTATAAATTATGACATAATCAAATAAATAGTGATTCCACACATAATCTTGGAATAAAATAATCAATGAAGTATGCATAAATCCGAATGAGTGGAAATTGAAATTTCAAATTCTTTATTGATTTCGTAACTTAAAAACCTACACCCATGAAATAAGGATCATAAAATTTTGATGTAAATTTCTAAAAATTGATGTATATTACCCAATGAATACAATCATGGGAATTACACACACCACATGCAATAAATAAGTGGTGAACAATGGAAATCTCAAGGAATCAAAATTGAGATAAGAAACCCCATACATTGTACTTATTCCTTGGATGAGGGTAGGTTACCCACTTTTATAATGGTGAAATAATTTTTATTGAATTATAATAGAATCATATACATTAATATGATATCATATATTATATTTAGAATTGCTTTGTTAATAATATCTTAGTATTATCGTCATTTCGGGTGATAACATACTCGTTTTATTTTATATGTTTGGTTACATAAGTCGTGTTTGTTATGTATAGGTTGTATCTTATTCATATACAGATTGATATCAAGTACTTAAACATTATTTTTAATCATAGAATGAGAAATAGACTTTTTTTGATACGATGGGGAATGAATCTCGTCGCGTTCGTGAAGACGGTAGTCCTTACGTATGCACGAGCGATAATATAATTCTTTTGATATAAAATCATATATAATTGTATGGTATATCATATATAAAGAATAATTATCATGTTTTACTTATTATTTACATGAATTACACATCATTATTATACCCATCCAAATAACAATGTATTGAATAAAAATTACACCACGACGTGGAGACGGTAGGCCGTACGTACGCACGTATGGTGACATGTCATTCCAAGGATGGATAGAATACTGAATATGGTTGTACCATATTTATAATAATATCACAGTATATAAAATACAGTAGAGTTATTATTTCAGAATTGAAATAACAAAGAAAGAAGAAGTTGAATAATAAAGGAACTTGAAAGAGGGTTGTGAAAACATTACCTCTTCTTCGGGTTCTTCCATTTGATTTGATCAAAAGGGATAGATAGGTAGGCATTTTTATTAAACTAATCCATCTAGGTTGAAGTTAGGGAAGTTGAGAGAATATTTTGGCTGGGGTTTGCCGAGCCAAAAGGATTTGAAGGTGTAAATTAGAGAGAAGGGGGAGTACCCTTTTATAAGAGGGGTGAGGGGAACCTTTTGAAAAGCTAGAATTATTAATTTATAATAAATTCATATTCAGTTTCTAATGGCTCCAAAGGGGATTATTTAAAGGTTAAGGTGGGGATGGGTCGAAATCCTTTCAACCAATAGATTTTAGACAGATTTGTGTCACTATATTAACCTTATCGTTTATATTTAACTCTTAGTTAAATAGTATGACATTTACCATGTCTCTTTGTATTTTTCTATATTATATTGTTAATAAACATACAATATACCTCCCTGCGATCCCCTAGTGGTCAATTAATGATACACCTATCATTATATATGTCCTTTCGCCGACCCTTATATTTTTAGGAATAGAATACTAATTAGTAATATAATATTTGTTTTAAAAACTCTTTTGTGTCAATTTTGACACTATTGGGTATTTTGTTTTTGATAATTTTATAACAGCATTATTAATTCGAAAATAAATTTATATAACTAATAATAATATGTCATATTAACCTAGAAATTATTTTAAATCATAAAAAGTCTCAAATTACATTTATTTTGAAATTTATAATATCAATTATTTTAATATTTCATTAATTAGATAATTACTACATCACTATTGTGTCATAAATAAATTGAATTATATAAAGTATAAAAATTATAAATAATATTAAAATTATGTAGTAAATAGTTTTATCTTTTTAATGAATATTTATAATCGAATTTATCCTATGTATAACCCTATATTAAAAATGTTTTAGTTATTAAAATTTGATTTTATCTCTTTTAACTAATCTTTGAATAAAATAATAATAAACGTCCTAATCCAATCCAAGATGACCTAAATGATAATATTTTATTCCTAAAGTTGTTTTTGGTCGATATAAACTTGTCCAATAGAATTATGACATGTGTTAGGGTAATATTAATATCATCATTACCATTAATAACCCTATTTAATTTTAAACGTGGTAAATAAAAGTAAAAGTTACTATTCACCAAAATTATTTTCATCTCATTGAACCAAATTTTACTCCTTGATATTAACATTGTCTCTTGGAGTTTTGAAATTCCACTCCCAGAATTGGTATAATTAATTTTTATGTGAATTTCCAAATTCTCCTAGGAGGTGGGTAAAAGACGGTGAAAGGTTCAATAAAATTTGTATACATCTAAAATTATTCTAAAGTAACTATAATTAATTACATTGAATAAATATAGATATTATGTATCTATTTTGACCTTAATTAAATTTAAATAAAACAAATAATTATATAAATTAAAATTCGGTTTTAAACTATAACTCAATGTTTTTTCACTATTCATCAAAAATTGAATGCTTTCAGAAAAATACGAAAAAATCACCCTAAGCTAATTTCGATATTCCGAATCCAAAAATGAAGTCCATTTTGAAAGATAAAATTTATAAAATTTCAAAAATTGTTTATTACTATTCATAACGACTAGTTTGATTGGTTGTTGTGTGTGTTAGAACTAGAAGTTGCGTACAACACACACTACAATATTATTCAAAGAGAGGCGTACTGTGGAAGCCTGGGGTGTTACATTGTGTAAAATTCTACCCAACATAAAATGAATTTTGACCTAAAAATTTTCCATTATGATAAACAATTGAAGATACTTATACCTCATCATATCCTAAAGATGCTACATAGATTACCATAAAAAATATACCTCAAAAAAATTGAACAAGTGATTAGACTGGTTTTATTGATCATTATCTCTATGATATAGAATTTAAACTAGTTTTTCTTTATAAGAAATATCCTTCTCCAGGGGAATGACCTCTGATTTTAGTACATGTGAAGGTTTAGTATGTACTTCCTCTAGAGAGATACATAGAACACATCAAGGAAATAGATACTCATAGGATGTTACAAGAGATAAGTAACTCTCTCAATATGATCATTAATATCAAATGGTCCGATGTACCAAGAAATTAATTTACCTTTACTCACAAATATCAGAACCAAAATCCAAGGAGGTATTTATATAAAAACATTATTTCCAACATAAAATTATAGATCACATCAATGAATATTAGCAAAAAAGTACTACTAAAATTGAATTTCTTTGATATGCTAGATAATGGTTCTAAATGTCTCGTAAATTTGTTTATTGATTTTACGATCCAATAGATTTTATTCTCCAACATCATACCATAACAATGGCGGTCCAAATATCAACCCATAGAGGGATTCATAACGATAAATTGTAACTTATGATTTAATTTTAATATCATATGAAAACACAAAAATATTTAATTACAGATCCAAAAAAATATGAAATCTAGAGAACAATGTCTCAAAATGTCCTCAAATGCTTGAATTGTTCATTAAGAATTTTCATCCATTTATGGATGGTATGATGTGTGTAAAATCAATTTCGAGTCATGTTGACGCATAAAACATCCTCAAAAAATTGAGTCAGTTTTAGATCCAAATTAGATTCAACGTTACATGGTACACCAGGAAACCCTTCAACATTCTAAATTTATATCCTGGTTGGATGATATATAAAGTGTTATTTTTTTATTGGAATAAATTTTGCTGTCATTTTTTGGTGATCGACTATGACCCATATATAACTAAACCAATTATAGGATTTTAGGGGTCAAATGAAATAACAAATATAGATGTTCTCCATTTGTCTATTTTGGTATGTGTAATTGATGTATCATCCACATAGACATTATTCTTTCAACCATAACATGATATCATACCAAGAACTAAGATACAAACTCTGTGTTATATATCATTCTTCCATCCCACCTGATGTATTCTTTCATGCCTCTATTCATAAATGTAACTATAGGATGAATATATAATGAATAACTATGGGCATATTCTAATAACACTATCATAAAATTCATCATGAAAGAAACACATACATGGTTCAAGATCCTTATCATTCAATCCTCATCATCTTTAAACTCCAAAAGAAATTTATAACTATTTTTTTTCTATATATCATCCTTCAATATCAGTTTAATAATAACATGGATAGAGGGTTGAAACTTCAATTCATAAAGATATGAATTTTCTCTTTCCTAATGGATTTATGAATCCATCAATTTTAAAGACTGAAATATTATGACTTTTTTTTCATCCTCGTCATGGAAAAGACACCACCATCTTTTTGACACGAGGCACTATTTACCTTTTTCCTTTTTATGGGTTGGTAATGTATTCATTACTCATATTCGATTATTAAATATAACCATCATGTCATGAATATTTTCAACTCTATAAATATGAATATATATTTCAAACAATTTTTATCATTATATATATTTATATATCACTTTTCTATATAAAGATAATGCCTCAAAATATTTAATGAAAAAATACCACTGCTTACTCAAAATCATGAGTAATGTAATTTTTCTCCAGAATATTTAATTTTAATGAGGCATAGGCTATAATCATTATTTATACATAATAAAAAACATCAATACCTCTTTGGATGAATCACTATTGATATCAATTAATTCTAAAAAATTATGTATTTGAAGAACAAGTATGCTAACTATAATTCTATTTAGTTCCTTATAATTTTCATCACATTCAATTTTCCAGAGGAACATGGAACCATTATGAGTTATCAAAGTCATATGATTATATAATCACGATAAATTCACCAAAAATAATTCATATATCAAACTGAACCATGAAAACTATTGATCTTAGTCACCAAGGGTTTTCCAGGCCAGCACTCAATAGTCTCGGTCTGGGACTCATCTACTCCCATTCCCTCTATTTAGATTTTATGACCCATAAATTAATCCATTTGTAGCCAAATTAACACTTTGTAATTTTTTTTCATATAGTTTATCCTTCTTTATGTTCATTAATAAAATTATCATGTTGACTTCATGCTCTTCCATTCACAGCGAAAATATATGAATATCATAAAAAATGTTCTACCTAAAATTGATCGAGGTAATATCTAATGACTATATTCCTCAAATATAATAAGATAATAGGAGAATTTTTTGGATGAAAAGTATTCAATCTAAATTTTTACTATCAAAACATGTATGAAATTTCATCTTCAGTATGTCCTCCTTATGGAACCTCAATTCATAATATCGAAAACAAATGTCATTATTTTGAATGTATTGATATCCACACTATTGATCAACCATGTCGTCAGTACAGGAATGATGATTCCACTTCATCATAATTATCTTGTTCAACTACCAATAAAGGATGTATAGTCACAATAACCCATATTTCTTTTTCTCAAAAATAATATATACACCCCATGATGTCACATAAGGCCTAATGAATCCATTTTGAAGGTTTTATAGTAGTAACTTTTTTTATTCATGAAAATTAACTGGTACGATTCAATAGGGGGTCCTTGAAATTATTATGGAACTATTTATGATTTTAATTGATAACTCATATTCACATAATGGTGGTAGGATATGAGAATCATAGGGAAATACATGGAACAATTCATGAACAATTGGAATATCATCGATGCTAATTTTCTCCATAACTATTTGAAGTAAACCAAACTTTTGAATGGGATGTAAGACCCAAAAATAGGATGTAGTCTCTATATGGGGTAAATATTTATCATCACATTGAATGATGATCATAGTTTTGTTGGAAATATAAAATATTACTTTCGTTCCTCTATTTTAGTGTTGTATTTATTATGATATGTCAATTCGATGAATATGTTGGCATCAAATCTAATAAGAGGTAGAATGTCATGATTATTTCGAAGTACATACCCACAAACATCAAATAGAGCGAAAATAAATACATGAGATGAAATCATTTAACCATTAGGGGTTTTACTACTCATTCCATATCAACTTATTTTGGTAGAATCGTAATAATGGTAGAAAATTCCATAGATAAAAAATATTTGGTAGATCCAGAATCAAATGGGCCATTAGCTTTTCTATATTGGATAGGACCGTTACCTTTCAATATATCATTATCACACCTCTCATCAAAAATGGTAATAAAATTTTATTTCTCACTTTTCCTCAAATTAAAAATTTGCTGATGTCAATAATTATCATTAATAAAAATTAATATTTTTTACATTAAAAGCACATATATAGGTTATGTGAGAACCCAATAAAACCAAGGAAAATAAAATAAAACCCAGCAAAAACTCCCCAAACAAATGATGAAAGTGTAATTCATTATCACCAAAAAAACATTCTAACCCATTCATCCATTAAACCATTACCACAATATTAATATTCATTTAACAAATCATCACCGTAACAAATCTATCAGGATGGGAAAATTAAATATTTAAAAACTAAACTAAATAAATTATCAGAACTAGTTCCAACCCCTCAACCCAAGAGATCTGGTCTTCGATCTGTGAATTGAGGCATTGAGCACCCCATCATCCCCACTACCTCACCGATGAGAACACCAACGGCATCGAAGGAGCCCAATGTAGACTCCACAAAATAAACTAGATGTTATTGCTGAAGCATCATCAATGACCAATTAGAAATCAGAATAAACTATAATAAACAACACCTAACAATCCATAATAAAAAATTAAACTATAACAAGAATCCATTGAGGGAAACCATTGCGGAGAAACCACAGCTGGATATGCCTTCTGTAAGAGATCCATCCGTGTCATTAAGGACCCATAAAAACTAACAAACACCACAGAACCCAATGATGTAGATTCGTAGATCATGAATAAGAACAAACAGTCATGGAACACCATCTTCCACTAGAGCACCACATCCCGATGTATCCTTCATAACCACTATACTTTTCTATCCTGGGGAGGAGGAATTTAGTAGGAAACTATAGTGGAGTTAAAGAAAACTACGTCCATAAATAGTAGCAATATAGAAGCAATTATTCATGGTAAATAAAATATGTCACATTAAGAACATCCCAAAAATTACTTCATATCAAGCTTGAAAACTTGACTGAGGTTGAAATGTAGAAACTGATGGAATAAACTGAGGTAGAGGTACCAATAAAATGAAAGTAACAACATAATTGGGAAGAGAAGACAACAATAAATCCACACAGATATATAATACAATTATTGAGATGAAAACCAAACATGAACACAAGGAAACATTTTCTATGTGTGAGAACCCTGATCAATGGTAGATAAGAGACACAAAAACATCATAACAATGAAATAGGAAGATATGATGAGAGTGGGAGGCACCACCAAATAACACATGCCTCCCCTGATGTAATAAACCACTAGTAGAACAAAAGATTTTGGGGGAATATGGATTACGACACTCATAGGCTCATTGATCATTGTTGTTAACCGTCTAGTTTGTTCAATGGTTATCATAAGGATTATTCTATTTACACTGGTTGAATTGATGAATGGGAGGAGAATTTTGTGATTATTTTTCATTATTCATATTTTTGGATAAATTCGTCCAATAAATTCAATAATCAAATTCCTAGTGACCATCGCTTCAACACTTAAAAAATGTAATAGTCACTGTAAGATAATTTCCTCCCTGATTCTTCCCACTCTTAAGGAGTAAAGAAAATATAAAAATCTTCCCTAAAGGGTTTTTATGTATTCCTTTGAACTCCATCATACTTTCTTGTCAAACCCATGATATTTATACATAACTCAATGATCTAGGAACTTGAGCCTCAGCCCAGTTGATGTGGTCTCTCTATGTGCATCCAAGAGACCCCGGTTCAAAACAGGTAGAGGCATAATTCTAGGATACTATATGAGGAACTATAGTAGTACAGTTTGGGTATTATATCTGGTACTGTAAAAGGTATACTTTGGTATAATGGAAACTATAACTATTTACCATGGGCCATCAGTTTCGGTTTGGATTTCGTAAGGCCTTTGGACTAGCCAGTCCTTCTGGTCAGTAAGGATTTCAAGCCACCTTTAAGGCCTTCGGGCCACCTTAAGGCCATCTAGCCACATGACCAATGCATTTTCCCCAGACAAACTCTACAAAAATGAAGCATCTCATATGAGGATTTAGAGTAGTAAAAATCACCAGAGTATAACTAATGGATTTGGATGAATGAGAGGGTGTGGAAATTCCATCATGACCTACATGTGCTTGCATGGGAAACTTTGTCGAATGGCCATGTGATTGTGGAGGGTTACCGTCTTGATGCAGATGCTGGGGAGGGGCAGTTTCATGTAGTTATTTTTTGGTTGAATTCCCTAATACTTTAAGGTCATATAATGTCTCTTAAGCCTTCAATCCATGTAATCACTAAATTCCACATGCCTTTTAAGGGTTCCCCCTCATCCCTTGAATGGTTGGTTATCAAAAATCAATAATAAAAAAAGAAGCCCTTTGTTCCATTCTTGTAGAACTTTTCATTTTTACCATGATTTCAAAACAAAAAATATCTTCATAGCTACAAAGGTACCTTATGAAAAATCACATTATGAGAAATTTTAATAAATGACTGAATAACTAATAAAAATTAATTTCATGTTGATTGTTAATACTATAATAATACCTCAAAATCCTTGTGAAATTGGACTCTTTTGTACCATTAGATTCATCATCATTTTGATTTAACTGAATGAAATATTTCTATAACATTGTAAATACATATCAGAAATATTCATATTGAACAATATATTATAGATCATATCCCAATTAGTAGATGCAATTTAATATATTTTTAATCATATTCTTTTTTAGATACCCAAACATATCTCCCTCGGCTACCAAACTATAAACAACCAAAATGACATTCTCAAGTTTTGAACACTAGAGATGAGACAATAACTTCTCAGTTTCTCTGATCCATTAATCATATATATGTCGACAATAATACTTATGGAAATAAGGTTTAATTTTACTAATGAAGGACCCAATTGAATGTTTTCCCCTCTACTTTTCATTGGTTAGTCCATCATTATTCTTATCTTAAGGATCTTGGGTGAGCATAAAAACAAACGTTTTCATTCCATTCCCATTGAATTTGTGTAGAATGGAGAACAATCAATACATTTCCCATAAATCATATCATTAACATGGTTCCATTGAGTTCCTTCCATTGGCTAATACAAAAAATCATAGACTTGGAATCAATACTCACAGTGGGGATCCTAATAATCATGAAAACCCAACAATAGGTTGTATGAATAATGATGAATTATTTTTTCTATGAAACCTTAATTTTATCATATTTTATTCATAGGAAACATCTATTTAATTAATTTATTAAGGTTCATGTATTATATTTTACCATACATACCATATCCCTCAAGAGTTTCAATCCCGGTGTTCTTAAAATCCCATTATTGTGAAATAGTTCTCGATCTATTTTAGCATAATACAATGTTATTGGGTTCATTTCAACTATGTAAAAAAATTAGATTTAAATAAAATTTTATTATCTAGACATGGATATATTTATAGGAAACCACTCATTTTTAACAATTAACATAAATCAAGGATATTTTCATTTAATTTGACACATATATATACTTATCCTTGGAGAATTTTTCTTAGATATATAACAATTGTCACGACCCGTCCTCGGGGCCCGTGCCGTGACTACCCCAAGACCGCCTTCCATAGGCCAGGGGCTGGCGACTAGCACCAAGGTGTGAATCCCAACAAAAGGGAAGGCATTGCCTTTGAAAAGTAAACAAGCACCACAGAGCAAGCAAGCGGAAAAGTAAACACTAATTAAAAACTGTACAAGCTATGCTGAAAGTAAAAGGGGCCAGAAATACAAGCCCAACTGTAAAGTACAACTGAAAGGGGAAAAACAGTAAATGAAAAGAAAAGCCGCAGCGTCGAGCCTTCCTCTGGAAGTCCCATCTGAATAGTGGGTACAGATAGCCTCCACTGCTCCTCTGGTCCACCTGACTACTCCGAGTACGTCCCACCCAGTGGTCCACCTCCAGGTACCATCCTGCTCCGTACGCCTCCACCACGATCAGCGCTGTCCGTCGTCTGCATCCAACACAACGTAGTGCGGGCATAGCCCATGCAGGGGTGAGTATAAGCTACTCAGTAGTGACCCCGAGACCCCCGAAGGCCTCCCGAAATCCACAAAGGATAACCACAAAGGAAAGATACAATCACAAAGTAACAACCGACACTACTTAGGTATATGCCCATACTTATACCTAAGTCATCAATTCCCGTTCGGCTCCAATGTCCGAGTCCAAGAACAACCCAATCCACATAGGAAAGCAAAACGTATACCCACACATGATAGCTCAACACAATCCACAAAGGGGAGTAAACAGAAAATCCACACAGGATAGATCAACACAATTCACAAAGGAGAGTAAACAGTAAATCCACAAAGGATAGCTCAACACAATCCACAAAGGAGAGTAAACAGTAAATCCACAGAGGATAGCTCAACACAGTCCACAAAGGAGAGTAAACAGTAAATCCACAGAGGATAGCTCAACACAATCCACAAAGGAGAGTAACACAAGATTCAGCTCAAATAGGTATACTTCTTTAAATGACGATAGAAATGATCAGATGTAGCCACTGATTCATCTAATCCATCGGACTCATAAAGGATCGGAAGGTACTAATCCCCCGCAATGACCCACATAAGATCGATCATGAAGTTGGACCCAAAGATATTGGGAAACTCCTTCTCCATCAAGTAAAGTGGTTATGCCGCTACAACCAAGGGCTCCCCCGTCGTGGGTCTGCCGCTACAACCAAGCGCTCCCATGTGCCGCTACAACCAAGCGAACCTCTGTCCTGGGTCTACCGCTACAACCAAGTGCTCCCTTGTGCTGCTACAACCAAGCGCACCTCTGTCATGGGTCTGCTGCTACTACCAAGCGCTCTCATGTGCCGCTACAACCAAGCGCACCTCTGTCGTGGGTCTGCCGCTAAAATCAAGCGCTCCCATGTGCCGCTACAACCAAGCGCTCCCCTCTGGGCTATCCGTAACACACCGAGTCATTCGATTAGCATTCATAAAATCTCAACCGGCTCTAGGGTTCCGCACACAACATGCTCGTTCCGGGAGGTTCCACTCCAAGAGCTAAAAGGTTAATGCATCAACTGACATGCAGTACAGACTTGATGTATCCCAAGGTGTACCTTAGTGGTCACTGCCGAAATCAAGGAGGATTCCCGTACTGTTCTCATCATCGTCGCAGTCGGATCCACCAAGGATCTCTGTATAGTCATCGTCGTCGAAGTCGCAGCCAGAACTAGGGTTCCCGCACACAACAAGCTCATTCCGGGAGGGTCCGCTCCATGAGCCGAGAGTCCGAAACATCAACTATCACAAAATCCGAAGTTGATGTATCCAAAAGTCCCGTATCGTCAACAGGAACTCAACGCCGCAGACGGCGCATCAATAGGACGCCCGGTCTGAGAGTTATTGGCGTTTTCGTCCCAGGGCCCGGTTGGTTTTTAAGGCAAAACCAACCCAACTGTACTCCACCTACGTCCAAACCTCGGTCGGAGTATGCCAAAAGATTCTTCTCACTTAGAGGAAAACAACAAAGCTGATGGCACATCAATCAGATGTCCGTAGCTCACGATATGAGCATTTCCGCTCTGAAGGCCCGGTTGGTTTCGTGTACGAACCAACCCGGCCGAACTCAAAGTATTCCGAAACATTGAGTGCGATATACCAAAACGACCGTCTTGATCCAAGGATCGCGTTTCCGCTGATGGCGAATCGTTTGGAGGCCCGTAGCTCAAGTTACGGGCATTTGATCGAAAACGGTCCGAAGACGGGGGGTCTGGGCCCGGGCCGACCCGACCCGACCCGCCCTGGGTCGGCCGAACCCGGTCCGACCCGGTCGGACGGGTCTGGCTCGGCCAGGGCCGGTCTGGGTCGGCTCAGCCGAGCGGCCGAGCGGCCCACGCGGGGGGAGCCGCCGCCCCGCGTGACACCCCCGCAGCACCCGCGGGGTGTCGTCCAGACAGCCGGGCGCGGCAGAAGCCGCGTCCCGAGTGACGCGGGGGGGGGGGGGGGGAGCCGCCGCCCCCACGTGACACCCCCGTGACACCCGCGGGGTGTCTCCCTGGCGACTGGACGCGGCTTCAGCCGCGTCTCGTGCGTGCCGAACCCGCGCGGCCGTGGGTACGCGGGTGCCGCCGCCGCGGCTGGTGTCGCGACAGTCTCGTCCGGCGGCGCGCCGGGCGCCGCCACCTCCGGGCACTGGCGCCGCTGTGTCGGTGACCCGCGCTGCCTCCGGCTTCCGCAGGCCACCGGAGTCGCTCCGGTGGTCCGTTTTCCTTCTCGTCTACGCCGTTGTTCCTCCCGAGATCCGTTCTTCACTGCAGAATCATCAAACTTCCGTTGTAGCACGATCTGTCATCTCCCGTCAAATCTGCACAACCACGAAGAACGACGGAGGGTTGTCGGGCCGTGTTCGTTTGTCCCGCACCCTCTGCGTTAGATATAAACAACGAGAGAACCTTTATTCCACACATGAAACAACAATTTTAATAAATTAAAATTGTTCACAAATCCGGTTCTTTAACTTTTTAAAGAGACATTTACGGTAATATAAAAAGGGGTAATTCCAAAAAAATAAAATCCCTACCTCGTAGTCGTCGCGCGTGAGAGTTATTCGCGGAAATTGATCATCACGGAAGGCGTCGCGTCATCGCGGAAAGGCGTCGCATCGTGGCGGAAAGGCGTCGCGTCGTCGTGGAATTCGGCGTTGAGTCGGCGAACTCAACGGACAAAGAAACAACAGATTTAATTATAAATAATTAAATTCGTGTTTCGGTAAAATCCACAAGGGAGATTAAAAAGAAAAAAAATCTGAGACTCTTACCTCAAGCAGCTGATCGAAGATTCGTTGCGGGGGAATAGACGTCGCAGAAGAACAGGAAGGGAATGTCGGTGTCGTGGAACATAGCGTCGTGTCGTCGACTTCCACGGGTTCGGCGTTCTTCGTCGGAGGCTGGCGTTCTTCGCGTTCTTCACGTTCTTCGCGAAGAAGGTTGAAGGCTCAAGAGCCTCTGACAAAATCTCTCAACGAGTAATCCTTCAAAAGACCTTGTTGGTCTTATTTTAATATAACGCCAACAAACGAAAAGGTAAGTAAAGACCCATCAATTCGTTGAATTAATTCAACGAAAGAAACCGCCCATTTAATTCATGAAATAAACCGCCCAATTAAATGGTGCGTTAAGATTTTAATAAAACGCGTCTGTTGACTTTCATAATGACGGGTTTTCGCGGGTGCGTTACTTAGCGGAAAAAAACGGCGGGGATCGTGCGGGCCCCAACTCACAAATATCCTACCAAGGGGGTAGGATATTTCTGGATAGCACCCTATCCGTTTTAACTCAGTTTAAGTGGCTTCCAAGTGGCTTCAAGTGTCTTAAGTGAAATAAAATAAATTCTGTCGAACAATTTATTTTATTTCATAACTTTAAGACCAAAAATTAAAGACCACACCTGAGAAAACGCAACTCCGGAAGTGGCGTTTCTATGAAAATACCGGCGCTGCGATTTTATTGGTGCCCTCATAATTCGATTCCGGGCACCGGTTCAAAAGATAGAAAAACCCGCTCGTCCGTTCACTGAACGTACCCGAGCCAAACTTCGGAAATGATTCCGGGCACACCGGGCCTCGGAATCAGGTGCCGTCAGAAACTGTGTTCTTGTAAAATTCCAAGGAAAATTATGAAAAAAAAATTCTAGAAATTTAAGGGTCTTTACATTACTCCCACCACAGGGCTTTACATCCCCGTAAAGCTTCAACACAAACTAGGGATACTAAGGCGGCACTGAGCACGCAACTGAGCCTCCCGATCCCATGTTCTCCCTAGAGGTTCCCATGTTGTCATCTGATGTGCACAATAGGAATCGATCGCCCACGTAGGACCCGCTCCTGTCGATCCTCTATCTCCACTGGGACCTCCGCAAAAGTCTCCCCATCATCCACGTCTATCCCCCCGTAGTCAATGATGTGTGTCGGGTCGTGCACCTATCTCCTAAGCTGAGATACGTGGAAGACGTCGTGCACCCGGTGCAACTAAGGTGGCAGAGCCAGGCGATAAGTCACCTCGCCAATCCTACGGAGGACCTGGAAAGGTCCGATGAAGCGTGGAGACAACTTTCCGCCTCGGCCAAATCTCCGCAAACCACGTCGAGGTGAGAGACGCAAGAAGATGTGGTTGCCATTCTCAAACTCTAGTGGCCTCCGCCTCCTGTCAGCATATGACTTCTGCCGGCTCTGAGCTGTCCTCATCCGCTCCTGGATGACATGGACCTTCTCTGTCATGGCCTGGAGCATCTCTGGTCCCACAAGAGCTGCTAAGATTTCTTCTTTGCCGAAAAGAGAAATATGGTCTCATCCCCTGGATGAACCACTTCCTTTGCCTAATACAGTCAATCCCGAAATGGATGGTACTAATCCATACCAAGGATGACGTCGTAAGGCCTCGACGCTACTACCAAGAGATCTAACCATTACTCTCGCCCTCAAGGGTTGAGTCACACTGTCGGCATCAGTTTGTGGTAACTGGGTCTCCTCCAGTAGATGTCTCACGGTGAGGGTCAAGTCAACAGTCTAAACCGGGACCTCTTAGTAACAACACAAAAGAGGACAGGAATAAAAAAATCACAACGGTATTCTTCTTTTATTATTGCAGCTCATAATACAAATACACTACACCATAGAAACAAGGAACTAGAAGTACAAAAGGCATATCCACTAGTCCCGCTCCTTTCCATCTACTCCCAGAGATCCTGATCGAAGGCATCAGCTGCCTGAAGCTGAGCTCTCGCATGTCCACCAACTCCCTGCGGTCGGGGTGGACCTCCTGGTGGTGGTGGTGGCAACACCCCAAAGCGTCATCCACCTCCAGCTGCACGGCCAGCTCCCCTGCCATGGTCGCCTCCTCCTCGCGGTCCACCTTGATCGAACCTCTGCCTCTGCCTGGGGGGGGGGGGTCCTTCGTTCGTCTGCTGGTCATCCGTATGGCGGGTCGGACAGTCACGAGCCATGTGACCAACCCCGCTGCAGGAGTAACACTTCCCTCTCATGGAAAGTTGTTGCCCACCCCGAGTGCCTCGCGCAAATGATCCAAAGTCATGCTGTCGACCACCTGTAGGTATAGTCCTCTTGGACCCCTGCATCATCTCTATACGGCCCGCTGCAGAAGACTCTGCCTCATGCCGGAAAGTGGTGGGTCCTGCTGCTGGAGACTGCTCAGCAAGGAAACTCTCCACTAAGAGGGCTCTCTCCAACACCAATGCCTGTGTCGGAATGTTGAGGGAGATCATCGACGCCCTGATCTCATGCCTCAGTCCCTGTTTGAAGGTCCGGGCCTAGAAGAACGGGTCCCGTACCATATCTGTGGAGTAGCGCGAGAGATCAATAAATCTCGCCGAGTACTGGGCCACTGTCATGCTGCACTGCCGTAGCTGTAGTAGCTCCTGTATGTGCACCGCTCGGAGGGTGGCTGGGATGAACTCGGAGCGGAAGACGCCTTCAAAGTCCGTCCAGAGAAGAGATGTCTCATCGTGTACCTGGAGCATCAGGCTCCATCATCGTCCCGCTGCTGCGTGTAGTAGGCTCGTCGCGAGGATCACCATGAGGTCTGCTGGTGTCCTCACTATCTTGAAAACTCGAACGACCGCCTCCAGCCAGTCCTCGACTGCCTGGGGGTCCGTCTCCCCACGGAACATGGGTGGTCACTGGCGTTGGAACTCATTCAGAGCTCCGAGGAGTCGTGCATCTTCCGCGGATCGGGCTAGTAGCATCGGTGGCTCGGCGGGTATAGGTACCGCCGGTGCCTCAGCTGTCAAAGGGCCCTGTACTGAGTCCTCGACGCTCGGTGGGCTCTCGCTACACACATCGCTCGGAACCCTAGCTAGCTGTCATCATGGGGCCATCCTGAAAAGGAAACAGGTGAACCACGGTTAGAACAGTATACCTGGTGAGCTGACATAAAGTAATCACGAAGAAAACATGAATCACACATGCAATCAATGTTTTTGTGCATTAAGTCAGAAATCAGAAGTCAGGGTCCTGATGTACGGATACGTCGACTGCCGCATGAACACTGGACTCCCTGGACTGATAACCACACTCAATACGCTAAACACTATTGCTTCACATAGAAGAAAGATCAGAGTCTGTGGTAGAACCAACCACCTCTGATACCAATTTGTCACGACCCGTCCTCGGGGCCCGTGCCGTGACTACCCCATGCCCGCCTTCCATAGGTCAGGGGCTGGCGACTAGCACGAAGGCGTGAATCCCAACAAAAGGGAAGGAATTGCCTTTGAAAAGTAAACAAGCACCACAGAGTAAGCAAGCGGAAATGTAAAGACTAAGTAAAAACTGTACAACATGTGCTGAAAGTAAAAGGGGCCTGAAATAGAAGCCCAACTGTAAAGTACAACTGAAAGGGGAAAACCAGCAACTGAAAATAAAAGCCGCAGCGTCGAGCCGTCCTCTGGAAGTCCAACCTGAAGGGTGGGTACAGATAGCCTCCACTGCTCCTCGGGTCCACCTGACCGCTCTGAGTACGTCCCGCCCAGTGGTCCACCTCCAGGTACCGTCCTGCTCCGAACGCCTCCACCACGATCAGCGTTATCCATCGTCTGCAACCAACACAACGTAGTGCGGGAATAGCTCGTCCAGGGGTGAGTATAAGCTACTCAGTAGGGACCCCGAGACCCCCGAAGGCCTCCCGAAATTCACAAAGGATCACCACAAAGGAAAGATACAATCACGAAGTAACAACCGACACTGCTTAGGTATATGCCCATACATATACCTAAGTCATCAATTCCCGTTCGGCTCCAACGTCCGAGTCCAAGCACAACCCAGTCCACATAGGAAAGCAAAACGTATACCCACACAGGATAGCTCAACACAATCCACAAAGGAGTGTAAACAGTAAATCCACATAGGATAGCTCAACACAATCCACAAAGGATAGTAAACAATAAATCCACACAGGATAGCTCAACACAATCCACAAAGGAGAGTAAACAGTAAATCTACACAGGATAGCTCAACACAATCCACAAAGGAGAGTAAACAGTAAATCCACACAGGATAGCTCAACACAATCCACAAAGGAGAGTAAACAGTAAATCCACACAGGATAGCACAACACAATCCACAAAGGAGAGTAACAAAAGATTCAGCTCACACAGGTATACTTCTTTAAATGATGATAGAGATGATCAGATGTCGCCACTGATTCATCTAATCCGTCGGACCCATAAAGGATCGGAAGGTACTAATCCCCCGCAATGACCCACATAGGATTGATCATGAAGTTGGACCCAAAGCTATTGGGAAACTCCTTCTCCATCAAGTATAGTGGTTATGCCGCTACAACCAAGCGCTCCTCCGTCGTGGGTCTGCCGCTACAAACAAGCGCTCCCATGTGCCGCTACAACCAAACGCACCTCTGCCGTGGGTCTGCCGCTACAACCAAGCGCTCCCATGTGCCGCTACAACCAAGTGCACCTATGTCGTGGGTCTGCCGCTACAATCAAGCGCTCCCATGTGCCGCTACAACCAAGCGCTCCCCTCTGGGCTATCCATAACACACCGAGTCATTCGATCAGTAGTCGTAAAATCTCAACTGGCTCTAGGGTTCCGCACACTGCATGCTCATTCCGGGAGGGTCCACTCCACGAGCTAAAAGGACGATGCATCAACTGACATGCAGTCTAGAGTTGATCTATCCCAAGGTGTACCGTAGTGGTCACTGCCGAAAACACGGAGGATTCCCGTACTATTCTCCTCATTGTCACAGTCAAATCCACCGAGGATCTCTGTATAGTCGTCATCGTCGAAGTCGCAGCCAGCACTAGGGTTCCCGGACACAGCAAGTTTGTTCTGGGAGGGTCCGCTCCACGAGCCGAGAGGCCAATACATCAACTGTCAAAAAATCCGAAGTTGATGTATCCAAAAGACACGTATCGTCAACAGGAAGTCAACGTCGTAGACGGCGCGTCAATCGGACGCCCGGTCTGAGAGTTATTGGCTTTTTCGTCCCAGGGCCTGGTTGGTTTTTAAGGCAAAACCAACCCGACCGTACTCCACCTGCATCCAAACCTCAGGCGGAGTATGCCAAAAGATCCGGCTCACTTAGAGGAAAACAACAAAGCTGACGGCACGTCAATCGGCCGTCCGTAGCTCAAGATATGAGCGTTTCCGCTCCAAAGGCCCGGTTGGTTTCGTGTCCGAACCAACCCGGCCAAACTCAAAGTATTCCAAAACCTTGAGTGCGATATACCGAAATGACCGTCTCGATCCAAGGATCGTGTTTCCACTGACGGCGAGTCGTTTGGAGGCCCGTAGCTCAGGTTACGAGAAATTTGACTGAAAACGGTCCGAAGACGGGGGGTCCGGGCCCGGGCCGACCCGGCCCGACCCCCCCTGGGTCGGTCGAACCCGGTCCGGCCCGGTCGAATCCGGTCCGACCCAGTCGGACCGGTCTGGCTCGGCCAAGGGCGGTCCGGCTCGGCTCGGCCGAGCGGCCGAGCGGCCGATGCGGGTTGAGCCGCCGCCCCGCGTGACACCCCCGTGGCACCCGCGAGGTGTCGGCCAGCCAGCCGGACGCGGCAGAAGCCACGTCCCGAGTGACGCGGGGGGGGGGGGGGGGCGCCGCCCCCGCGTGACATCCCCGCGACACCCGCGGGGTGTCTCCCTAGTGACCGGACGCAGATTTAGCCGCGTCCCGCGCGCGCCAGACACGCGCGGCCGCCGCCGCGTCCCGTGCCGCGGCTGTCTCGTCCGACGGCGCGCCGGGCGCCGCCGCCGACTTCCGCGGGCCACCGGAGTCACTCCGGTGGTCCGTTTTCCTTCCCGTCTGCGCCGTTCTTCCTCCCGGGATCCGTTCTTCACTGCAGAATCATCAAACTTCCATTGCAGCACGTTCCGTCATCGCCCGTCAAATCCGCACAACCACGAAGAACGACGGAGGGTTGTCGGGCCGTGTTCATTTGGCCCGCACCCTCCACGTTTGATATAAACAACGGGAGAAACTTTATTCCACACAGGAAACAACAATTTTAATAAATTAAAATTGTTCACAAATCCGGTTCTTTAACTTTTTAAAGAAACATTTACGGGAATATAAAAAGGGGTAATTCCAAAAAATAAAATCCCTACCTCATAGTCGTCACGCGTGAGCGTTCTTCGCGGAAATTGATCGTCGTGGAAGGCGTTGCGTCATCACGGAAAGGCATCGCGTCGTGGAGGAAAGGCGTCGCGTCGTGGCGGAATCCGGCGTTGAGTCGGCGAACTCAACGGACCAAGAAACAACAGATTTAATTATAAATAATTAAATCCTTGTTTCGGTAAAAACCACAAGGGAGATTAAAAAGAAAAAAATCCGAGACTCTTACCTCAAGCAGCCGATCGAAGATTCGTTGCGGGGGAAGAGATGTCGCAGAAGAACGTTGCAGGAAGGGAACGTCGGCGTCGCGGAACATGGCGTCGCGTCGTCGACTTCCACGGGTTCGGCGTTCTTCATCGGAGGTCGGTGGTCTTCACGTTCTTCGTGTTCTTCGCGAAGAAGGATGAAGGCTCAAGAGCCTCTGACAAAATCTCTCAATGAGTAATCCTTCAAAAGACATTGTTGGTCTTATTTTAATATAACGCCAACAAACGAAAAGGTAAGTAACGACCCATCAATTCGTTGAATTAATTCAACGAAAGAAACCACCCATTTAATTCACGAAATAAACCGCCCAATTAAATGGTGCGTTAAGATTTTAAGAAAATGTGTCAGTTGACTTTCAAAATGACGGGTTTTCATGGGTGCGTTACTTAGCGGAAAGAAACAGCGGGGCTCTTGCGGGCCCCACCTCACAAATATCCTAACAAGGGGGTAGGATATTTCTGGATAGCACCCTATCCATTTTAACTCAGTTTAAGTGGCTTCCAAGTGGTATCAAGTGGCTTAAGTGAAATAAAATAAATTTTGTGGAACAATTTATTTTATTTCATAACTTTAAGCCCAAAAATTAAAAACCACACCCGGGAAAACGCAACTCCGGAAGAGGCGTTTCTAAGAAAATACCAGCGCTGTGATTTCATCGGTGCCCTCAGAATTCGATTCCGGGCACCGGTTCAAAATTTAGAAAAACCCACTCGTCTGTTCACTGAATGTACCCGATCCAAACTTCGGAAAATGATTCCGGGCACACCGGGCATCGGAATAAGGTGCCATCAGAAACTGTGTTCATGTAAAATTCCAAAGAAAATTAAGAAAAAAATTTCCTTGAAATTTACGGGTCATTACAAAAATGGTTTTCTAATCCTAGTTTCAAAAGGTTAGGTAATAATTTTCACAAAAAAAAATTATAACCACCATCACCGATCATGTATATGTATACCAATTTTTTATTATTATTTATACATTACACAAATAGACACCCAAGTAGAGTGTTAGTATAGTGTATTTATAAACATGGAAACCCAAACACTACTATGAATTTGAGATACATTATCAACCAATAGGTTCTTCATGACAAGACCCCATATTATAACTATAATACATAAAACATATCTTCATAACCAAGGGAAAGGAAACAATAATGGGGTAAGACCATATTCTTGATAAGTTTAATCAAGGGAGATATGTAATCATAAAAATTATAATAAGGGTTTTATAACATGATCATAACATTACTACATCATCCCTTACATATTACTGATCATAAGTGTGAACTATAGAATAATTATTTTCAGTTAATAATACATTAATCTTAAAGAAATCAATAGGATTAGGCATGAAATCATAATATGTTAATAAGGCATGAATTTGTGTAGAACATATAAACATATGAAATAATTTCTAGAGTAGTCAAGGCATTTCTTCCAAGGCCATCATAGTGGAATGGGTTAACTAACTAAAACATTTAGTATTTCTGGTTTAGTATGAAGACTGTCATAGATCAAATATTTCATTATAGAATAGTGTTCAATATCTTTTCCTTCCATCTCGATGTCCTGATATATAAATTTTTACATGATTCATTGGAGAGAGATATTTCTCCCTCCTATATCATAATGAAATCATACATATGCGTGCCCCGAGATCAAATCCATTCATTATATCTTAACCCATGAATTTAAATGGGAATAAAAAAGATGAAATATTATAACCACCAATGAAAATAGATAAGTTTCATAATCATTTCATCATAGAATAACTTGTTTTATGGAGAGGGTTTCATAAAAACAAATTCACTGAATGTGAAATAATATTCATAATCATCATTCCATAAAAACATAAAACATTCAAAGAATGAATATGAATGAATGAATTGGTCATTTCCACAGAAATGGTTCAGTGACACAAATGTATTTCGTCTAATATGGAAAATTATTTGGAAAGATATTTTTAAAATATTTCATGGGGAAAATATACATTATTCTTTTTAGTAATATTTTTTATATAGTAAAATATATTGGAAATATTTTTCATTGAAGATATCATAAAATACTTTTAAAAAACACTTTTAAAACCAAAATCCTTTTATAAAAAACATATTTCAAAATTATATTGAGATATAATTTTAATAAAATGAAATAATTATGGAAAATTTGAAATTTTTTGACAAAATATATTTCTGGAAGATGATAAGAATAATAAATGATTATCATATTTTATTAATAATGTTCATAAGTACAAATGACTGGAAAAAAAGAACTATGACTTGAATATATGGTTAATAAAAATAAGAGAAGAAAATTAATGGGTTTTACTGAGTGATGGATAAGAAGATTTCATCAATTGATGCCTAATTATAAACAATCTCAGTACACGATTAGATTTTTGTGATATCAATTTTCCATTATCGTATCACTGAATCAAAACACCCATATAAGTAAATGAAATTACATCTATCCTTAATTATCCTAAAAAAGAAGATATTCAAGATATAAAATGACAAATGATTGTATATACAATTAATAATTGAATATTGCTTCATAGCAAAAAATGTATCTCAAAGAAAGAAAAATTGAAACAAAACTACCATTCTAATATAGTAACTGTTGAACTCTAAAAAACATTGAAATTACGAACAAAAAATGTTTATAAAAATAACACTAATATCAAGGATAATAATTATATAAATCATTAATTGGAATTATATACACCATACAAAATAAATTAGTGGTGAAGATGATGTCAGTATTAGAGAAATAAAAGGGAGTCTATAAATATCCATACAATATGTCCTGACTCACATCACACTCATTCATGCAACCAACATATTATATATTGTTTTTTTATAAAAAAATCCAAATTGTATATTAATTAATATAAACCCATATATTATTTAATTATTACCTTATATTAGCAATTTATTTATTATTCCATGTTAATTTTATATTTCGTGTAATAAACACATTATTTTTCACATGTGTTTTTATTTGTTATATTATTTTTCCCATAGTTATATCATGATCTCCATAATGTATGGAATTATATAAATATAATATATATTAATTATATATTTATTTATAATTATCTATAAAATATATAATTAAAATATTAAATATTGCATTCATAGAGACGGTAGGCTATACAAACACTGGAATAATGTTTCCATTTCATATCATTTTGAATTAAATAATTGAAATTTATAAATATATAATAAATATGGATTATTTTTCATTTTTATAATTTAAATTTTATAAACAAATACAAAATACTTTTCAATTTTTTTTGAACAAATCATATTGCTTTGACGGGGTTGTAGTCCCCATATCCACAAACTATGTTATCGTATTACCACAAAATGGAAAGCATAAGTGTATGTTTTGAATAATTATTATATTTACATAAATTCATCATAAATATTATATATATCATAGATAAACAATACTTCCATCACTATTCCCAACCATGTGAGAAGTTAATGGACGAACAAATGACATTAGTCCGTGATGTCGTTGTTCACCACACACAAAAATGATGGTTATATATCACATTTTATGGAGTTGTGTATTAGTGTTGGTAGAACCCCTAACATCAAATCATAAAATGAAATTTTATTTATTTATTTTATTATATAATCTTGTTATAATGATAAATTATGGGTGGATAATCAATATAAAACAATAGAGATAGTGGATGGATGTCACCTCTTCTTTGAGTAACATATTTTTGTTTGATCCATAGGGATTCATTAGAAGGAAGTATACACCAAGGGAGTATTCTATGATGAAGGGATCAGAGATGGGTAGGTTTTGTTGACGAATTTGGAGAATTCAATGGGAATTATATGTGTTATCTATTGAGTGGTTGAGTAAACTATTATATTGGTGAGGAGTGGCATTCATGTAAATATAAAATGTATACAATATTGGGAGGTCTCCATTACTTCATGCACCTAAAAAATATTTATATTTTTAAATGATAGGGTTATTGGAATAAATATTTTCTAAAAATGGTTTTTGGACATGTTTCAATGTTATATTTTCACTTAAATTAAATTTCAACCACAAGGTAATCTTATTTTAACCTCAATAATTATTTTTAATTTAAATAATATAAAGAAATATTATTTTACAAAATAAAGTTTCATCATATTTGAAATTATAAAATATTCTTATCCCAAATTAGGAATCCATTCTCCAAAATCTAAACACATAATTGGTAGATATTAACTTAAAAATAATCGCATAGATGTATCATTTTATAATTTTTGTAAGTGTAAATGTCTAAAAGTATGAAATGTTTTTAGGTTAAATTTATGTATAAAATTATTCCTATGGCATAAATTGGATTAATCTTTTTCCAATATATCACATTACACATAAAAAAAATAATTTATAATTATATAGTATTAATAAAATAGAATGAAATGAAATTTTGAATTATAATTCAATTATTGTAATTATTCATCCCAAAATGATGTTTTTCAAAGATATACCAAAACCTTATTTTAACATATTCCGGAAATTATGAATTAAAAATTAATATCATTTTTTGACATTAAATTCTTCCAAGTTTCAAATATGTATTTTATTATTTTTGATAAATATAAATAGAAAGCTTCACATGTGAGAAAATATGATCTTCAAACATATCATAATTTTCCAAAAATTATATGTTTTAATATAAATAATTTTTATTTATATAAAATGATAATAAATAATATGTAAATGAATATTTATTAATATAAACATTACTATGATTGATTAATATGACACAACTATTCCAATTCATGAAATATATTAGTACAATTTTTTCCCAAAGAAACTCATTGTTGAGTATAACACAACCCAAGTATGTGTCTCGATTAGAACAATATTATCATGATTTAGATTATATTTATTGATTTACATTATGTGTTCTCCAAGAGAATACATCAAATAAAATTTATTTATTTTAAAAAATGGATGATAAAAACTCACGGTGTTACAAATTTTACATTCCATTGATTATCATGAGATCAACAAGATCACGATAAATAACCCCTATCTTCTTCCAAAGATTAGTGACTTGTTAAATCATCTGTGTGTATCCCAGCACTTCTACAAGTTGGATCTCTGATCATGATATTATTAAAAAATTGTGAATAAGGAGGATATTTAAAAAACATCATTCCGTTTAAGGTAAGAAAACCATGATTTAATATAAATGAAATTCGGCCACACAAGTCATCTAAAAATATTAATGGACATGACAAATTGATTCCTTAGATATTTACTCAATAAAATTTTATTTTTATTTATAGTATATATTTTAATATTCTCTAAAATTAATGAGGTACATTATGATCATCTAAGCACTGTACTTTATACCATAAAAAGTAAAAGGTTTATAAAAATTAAAGAAAATGTGAGGTGTGTTTGAAGAAATAATCATTCATGTGGAATATTTCCTCATTAAATGTGTTATATAAGTACCCATCAAATATAAAGTGAATTGAGGGATGGATAAGGCTAACCACTCTGATGGGAATCCATATTTTTTGTTAATAAATTCATTATTATCAAGTAATTTTGAGGAAATTATCATGATTGTCAAACCCACAATCCAACATGATGAACTATTGGAATAATGAATATGAAGAGATCCTCAATGTGTTAAAAATATACTTATCATTTAACCATAACATTAACTACCCAATAGTGGGGAACATGTTTTGGTATTTATTTATACTTCATAAAAATGGAATGGGTAGTGTGTCAATAAAAAATGAAAAGGTGAAAAGATATTCCCTACAAAAATTGGATTTTGATTAATAAAAACCACCCAGTTCATGATATAGTGTTTGATATACTGATATTAATTTTGTAATTTTTATTTAATAACCTATTTGGAAAGAATTTTTAAATATATACTTGTCATTATACAATCAATAATATATTCAAATAGAAATAAATTAATATTTACTAGTGAATATGGTTAAGGAATATTATAGAATATGAATTCTAGATCCACTATAATCCTGGGAAATAAAATACAGTGCATGACCCTCTATATTAAAGGATATTAAAAATTTATCCTATTTCTAATGCTTTCTCTGGGGCATGTGCATCCCTCCGTGGAGGGCACGCAACTGTGGTCCCACATTCCTGCTTTCCAATGGAAGGAGGCATCTGTCGATTATTCATGGATGTCTACTCCTAGATCAAAAAGGGTTGATGGGATAGCAGTTCTTCCATCTATGGATTCCATCTCCATTCTCAATACCTAGTCCGGGTCTCCCATATAGACTAAGATGATGTTCCTGAAACTCTTCCTCGTGTCATAAATTCATGGACTCCATTTAATTACAATACTTGTGTTGGGAAATTTCAAGGGGTTCGGTTAGGGAAGCAACGTTCGGTTGAGGGAGTAGTCATCTTGGGAATCACTGGCATGTCTGGACACTAGAACACTAGCGCGTCAAGGTTTCCTCTGTTTATTATAGGGCTTCTCGAGGGCACAGAACCCCAAGGAATCCAATGCCAAATGGGGGGAATTATATTCCATAGGCATGTATTTGAGTTTCTCCTCACCTTACCATGCTTAACATAGGGTATACTGCAAGTTTTATGTCTCATGGAGATGGATCAGACTGATCGGAACACTGAATAGAGTGGATTTGATGGGTGTAACTCCCTGAAGAAACACTGATGTAGGGGATAAAGTGTTGTTAGATACCCGATAGTTGTTAACGAAAATGGGGAATGAGGTAGCATGATCCCATCGGGATGTGGTGGCCCAGGTAAGAATCAATATGTATAATGGATGGATAAGTGAGCTGGATGGGGAATGGGACAGAGTCAACTTGAGGGCGACGGTGATATTGGGCATGATTCTTGAGCAGAACTCCAATGTATCCCCATGAAAGGGAATTAAAGTCATCGTAGTTCATCATACAATGTCTTACAGCCGAATAGGGGTGACAGTGGCTTACCATTGAATGGGTGTCCCAACAGATAACTGCTAGATGGGGTCACAATGGTTTACATCTTAATGAGTTCACAATAGCTTACCACTAGATGGGATCACAATGGCTTACCGTTGTATTGGGGTCACAATGGCTTACCGCTGGATGGGGTCACAACAGCTTACCGCTAGATGAGATCAAAATGGATTAAAGATGGACGGGTTCACAACAGAAAACGGTTGGATGGGGGTTGCAACGACTTACAGTTTGATGGGGTCTCAATGACTTATCGCTGGACGGCGGATAGTTTAGTATCATGAAGGAAAAATTCGGTGTACAGTATAATGTCATAGAGGGTGGAGGTGAACGGTTGTGAAGTGTTCGGGACCAATTGGTGTTGGGATTTAAGCTCAAGGTGGCTTCCAGCGTACCTTTCCATGACAAGGATCAAAGTCTATGTAGTTCTGGTGGAGTGGGAACTGATGTGAAGGGGGTCAGAACCAATGGATGGTGGGGGTGTTGGTGAACCGACATGAAATGATCGGAACCAATGGTTGTTGGGTTGAGCCTCAGGGATCCTTCATACCTTCCCTACCTTGGCATGGATTAGAGAATACATAGTTCAGGTGGAGTGGGAATTGACATGAAATTTTCAGATGAAATGGATCGTGGGCTTGTTCCATAGGGATGCTTTTTATGTACCCTTCTATGGAAAATATCAATGTCTACGTATTTCGGGAGGTTTGGGAACTGACATGAAATGGTTAGAACCAATGGTTGGGGGTCTTGACCCATAGGGTGGCTTTCAACGTACTCTACCTTGGAAAGGGTAAAAGACCACATAGTTTGGGAGGGGTGGGAACCGACGTGAAATGGTAGGAACCAATGGTTTAAAGGCATGAACCTCAGGGAGGCTACCTACGTACCCTACCTTGGAAAGGATCAAAGTCCACGTAGTTTGGGTGGATTTTGGGGCTTACACACTAGGTTCCTTAGAGA
Source organism: Viscum album (assembly GCA_963277665.1). NCBI lineage: Eukaryota > Viridiplantae > Streptophyta > Magnoliopsida > Santalales > Viscaceae > Viscum > Viscum album. The sequence continues at coordinate 1,498,380,877 of OY728122.1, read as the reverse complement.
GGATCTCATGGTAGATGCTTATTATAAGCCCACGTGAGTCATGCTCAGTGTGGGAAACAAGATGGACCATACACTAGATGATCACATCGTGAAATATGTGACTTTGGGAAGTGGAAAGTGGATGGAACGTAGTCAGAAGCCCCAAGATGAAATAGGGTCTTACATGTAACTCCTCAAGCTTCCACGGTACACTTCTCTTTGAATAATATAGTAGTGCGTGTTGTACGCAACTTCGAGTTCTAAAACACACCACAACCAATCAAACTAGCCATTATGAATAGTAAAAACCAAATTTTGAAATTTTATAAATTATATCATTCAAAATGGACTTCATTTTGGGATTCAGAATATCAAAATTATCTTAGGGTGATTTTTTTTGTGTTTTTCTAAAAACATTGAATTTCTGATGAATAGTGAAAAAACACTGAGTTATAGTTTAAACTGAATTTTTATTTCAATAATTATTTATTTTATTTAAATTTAATTAATTTCAAATAGATACATAATACCTATATATGTTCAATTTAATTAATTGGAGTTATTTTAGAATAATTTTAGATATATAAAAATTTTATTGAACTTTTCACCTTCTTTTACTCACCTCCTAGGAGAATTTGGAAATTCACATAAAACATAATTTTACCACTTCAGTGAGTGGAATTAAGAAAATATGAGATACATGGTTAATATCAAGGATTAAAATGTGGTTCAATATGATAAAATTTTTTTGTTTAATAGTATCATTTTAATATTATTTACCACGGTTAAAAGTAAATAGGGTAATTAAGGTCAAAAATGATATTAATATTACCATAACACATGTCATAATTCTATTGGACAAGTGTATCTCGACCATAGAAAACCTTAGGAAAAAAATGTTATCATTTAGCTCCTCTTTGATTAGATTAGGACATTTATTATTATTTAATTAAAAGAAGAGTTAAAAGAGATAAAATCAAAGTTTAATAAAAAAATATTTTTAATATAGGGTTATACAAAAGTTAAACTCGATTATAAATATTCCTTATAAAGATAAAAATATTTCATACATAATGGTATTTTATTTATAATTTTTAGACATTATATAATTTAATTTATTTATGACATAATGGTGATGCAGTAATTACATAATTAAAGAAATATTAAAATAATTGAAATTATAAATATTGAAATAAATGTAATTTGAGACTTTTTATGAATTAAAATAAATTTCTAGCCTCGTATGACATATTAGGATTGGTTATATAAATTTTGTTCGAATTAATAATGCTATAATTAAATTATCAAAAACAAGATACCCAATAGTGTCAAAATTGACATAAAATAGTTTTTAAAACCAACATTATATTATTAATTGATATTCTATTACTAAAAATATAAGGATTGGAAAAAGGACTTATATAATGATATTTGTATCATTAATGGACCAATTGGGGGTCTTATGGAGGTATATAGTATGTTTAATAACTATATAATATAAATATACAAAGAGACATGGTAAATGTCACACTATTTAACTTAGAGTTAAATATAAATGATAAGGTTAATATAGTGAGACAAACCTGTCTAAAATATATTGGTTGAAAGGATTTCGACCCATACCCAAATTAAACTTTAAATAATCTACTTTGGATCCATTAGAAATCTAATATGAATTTATTTTAAAATAATATTTCTATATTTTCCTAAGGTGGCCCTCACCCTACTTATAAAAGGGAACTCCCTCTTCTCACTAATTCATTCCTTCAGATCCTTTTTTATTGGCCATACACTGACCAAATATTCTCTCAACTTCCCTCACATCAACCTAGAGGCCTTAGTTTGATCAGAAAGCCATCCTAAGGATCACTTTTGATCAAATCAAAAAGAAGAACCCGAAAAAGAGGTCATGTTTTCACCACCCTCATTCAAGTTCCTTTCTTTTTCAACTTATTCTTTCATTCTTATTTCCATTATAAAATAATAACTACAATATATTCTATATACTATGATGTTATTATAAATATGTTACAACCATATTCAGTATTCTATCCATCCTTTAAATGACATGTCACCATACGTGCGTACGTACGACCTACCGTCTCCACGTCGTCGTGCAACTGTTATTCAAAACATTATTATTTGGATGGGTATGATAATGATGTGTAATTCATGTAAATAATAAATATAACACTATAATGATTCTGTATATATGATATATCATCCAATTTTATATTATTTTAATATACAATGAATGATATTGTTGCTCGTGCGTACGTACGGATTACCGTCTCTACGAATGCGATCAAATTCATTCCCCAACGTATCCATTCAAGACTAAATTTCTTTTAATGATTATAAATAATTTTTAGAGACATGATATCATTATAGATATGAATAATATGCATCCCATACATAACAAATATGTCTCACATAACAAATAATATAAATGAAAATGAATCTGTTAACACCCGAAACGATGATAATACTAAGATATTATTAACAAATCAGTGTTAAAAGATCATATATGATATCATATTAATCTATATGATTATTGTATAATTTAATAAAAATTATTTCACCATTATATCAGAGTTTAACCTACCCTCAAAAAATGAAAAGTACAAGGTAAGGGTATATTTCACAATCTCTTCATTATCCGAGGTTGTTTATACATAATTATCTACTGGGCACTCTTTATCATCCACATCCATGTTTCTGAAAAATGTATTTCAAATCATTTTTACTATTTTATATACTATGGTTTAATGTCATTTATACCCTTGTTTACATTTTATAACATTTTTATAAAGGAATCATTCTATTGCTTTCCAAATAAGGTCCTTTTTAACATTTTCGACAAAATTAAGGAAAGAATGATTTTAACTAATATGGCGAGTGCAGATATTTTACACCATTATAAAATCATTGAAGCTTCCCTTACAAGATTATAAGAATATTTTAAATTTAAATGTTTTATTTTATAATTATGTGACTTGTAAATTATTTAAAAAAAAGAGATATTTCTCTCAAATAGTTTTGATTTAATCTATGTCAACAACCTTTGATGGATTTAAATATCATTTGAAGTTGATTTATTATGATACAAAACATCCATATTTTATTGATGGTTTTGAGATATGTTTGACTATGGATGTGTTATTTTTATACCATTCATGGTTTATGGAGAAAGTATTGACATTTCATATTCTAGTTTTAATACGAATGTTTATGTTATGTTTAATCCTATTCATATGAGGAATGCATTGCAATTAATAAGTGACGGGCGGAGCCCGCTATAGATCCTCGATGCATTGGTATGTATCATTAGACAAAATTGTGTCCTGACGTAAGGCCTTGACTATGTGGTTATGATAATCTGGCATTATGCATTCCATCATTATGAAAGTGGTTATTGATATTGCATGTGATTATTTAACAAGTAGAATATCCATGTGAATAAGTAAATTGAATTATTTCATTATATTTCTACCATATTATGATGAAGTTAATCTTTAAAAGGATTTTTTTTCATATACATTGAAATAAATGGTTATTGTTATTTATGAAAGATTCCACTATACTGTTATCCTTACTGGGCATCTGAGCTCACCCCTTTCTAAGTTTTATTTTTCCCAGGATGTGAAGAAGTATCTTTTGAATGACCTGGAGGGATAGTATGAGGGGATATGAGTGTGGACTATGGATACTATGTTGTTTTAGTTTTAATTTTATAATGTAATGTAAACTTTATGAATGTATTTATTGATTCCATGGCTACTAAACTAATCGGTCTTTGAAGACTTGATCTTTTGTGATCATTCCAATATTATGTAATAATGCACCGACTATGGGTAACTTGGGTCGGGGCATTATAGTTGGTATCAGATACATTTTAGTACAAACCATGGAAGCTATATTTAGATAGACTCTTATTAGAGCACATAGCCCTAAGATAGAATTTGAGGATTAGTATAGAAGAACTTCCCAGATTTTTGGAATTTGTAGAGATTTTGTGAGTTTTCTGAGCAATACATCCCTGTCTAGATACGAGCAGGTAGAGGCGGCTCTGGAAAAGATGTACCTAGGTGTAAAACCCAAAGACACCACTTTGAGCTAGACTCGAACAGGAACTTGTGCACGACAACCGGACTTGCTGCACTTTTGGTTACGAAACTCCCAGGGGATATGCTTTGGATAATTTTAATTTTCTTTACAAACCATTATGAAATGTTTATGAGTATATAAATCCTCAAGGAAAACATTTTTTATGATAATGGATTATATCCATAAACTGTTAAATTTATGTTAAGTGTTTTATATGATTGGATTTATGTACTGTGATTCATAAACTAATCTAGTGTATGCCATTGTTTAGAAATGGCTCCTACTAGAAGAAATTGAAACCGTATTAATGCATGCACTCCATGTAGGGATTTCCCTCCTGCTCAAGATAATTATAGTGGATCTGGTGATGCAACTGGTGCTGATCAGCTAATCACCATACTGGGACAACTCACCCAGGTTATGAATAATAAACATACACGTATGGAGCACGCTGATCCATAACATGGAGGATCAATGTTATATTTCTTCATGAGGAAACAACCACCAACATTCAACTAGAGTAAAAATCCTCTAGTATCTGAGAAATGGATAAATTCCTTAGAGAAAATATTCCATGCCTTGGGGAGTAGTGAAAGGGAAAAAGTTATCATGGCAGTTTACCGCCTCACTGGAGATACTGATCAATGGTGGTCATTGATTCAAAACACAAAGGAAGATGATGAAGTATCAAATATGGAATGGAAGGAGTTCGAAGTGATTTTCTTAGAAATAATACTTTCCTTATGACCATCGAGTAGATATGGAAAGGAAGTTTCTGAGTCTGAGGCAAAAGGAAGATGAGAATGTAGCAAAGTACAAGGCTAACTTTACAATGTTAGCAAGGTATGCTGGAGATTATATAAATAACCCAAGAAGTAATATTGATCATTTAATTGATGGGTTAGAACCATTTCTTTGTCGAGAATTAGTGTCACAATCCTTCTCGTCAAACGAAAATATTGTCTCATGTGCGATCAAGACAGAAAAATAATTCTCTATGTCTTATGACTTTAAAGAAAAGAAAGAGAAGAAGATATTTGCTGATAACTCTGGAAATGGAAATAAAGGGAAGAAGGGAACAGTTTAACATCCATCATGCAGTAAATGTGGGAAGAAACACCCTGGTACTAGCATGAAGGGAATCAGAGTCTGTTACAAGTGTGGTGAAAAAGGCCACCAAGATCATGATTGCAAGGGGAAGAAAGAAGCTACTGATGTTCAATGCTACAACTGCAGGGAGAAGGGACATTATGAAAATGAATTTCCTATGTTTCAAGGAAACATACCTCATAAAATGAAAATGGATCAAGGCCAAGATTATGCTATCACTTCTGCTAAGGTTGAAGCTCCAAAAGATGTGGTGGTAGGTAATTTAATGGTTTCTTCATGTTTAGAAAATATATTATTTGATTCTGGATCATTGCATTGTTTCATATCTTTCCCAGTTTTCTAATAAAATTTGGTATTTCCAATTTGATTTAACAAGGGTGTTTTCAGTTAAAACTTCTATGGGAAGTATCATTTCTACAATGTTATGTGGATACGTTCCCACTAGGGCATATAAATGTTCTTTATCTGATGTACTCATCGTCATACCTATGATTGAGTTTAATATAATACATGGTATGGATTGCCTTTGAGACCATGATGGGAAGATTTATTGTAAGAAGCAGGAGGTTACAATTTTTGATGATGATGATAATGAACACCTTATATTTAGAGAAGAATCATCACCACCTGATTATTACCTAGATCCACCCCCAGTAGCTCAACTAAATTCAATTTTTGGGGAGGAAGAGAATGAATTAACTATGGTTTTGGAAAGTAATGTTCAAATACAGGATGTACCTATTGTGAGAGAATATGTTGATGTGTTTCCAGAAGATTTACCTGGACATCCACTAGAACGGAAAATTTAGTTTTCCATTAATTTAATTCTTAGTTAAAGGCCTATATCGAAGACCCCTTATAGAATGGACACTGTAGAATTAGTTGAACTAATGAAACAACTAGGGGAATTGAGAAATAAGGGATTTATTCACCCTAGTGTTTCACCATGGGGAGCCCATATCCTTTTTGTTAAGAAGAAAGATGGATCCATGAGTTTATGTATAGACTACAGGGAAATCAAAGCTATAACAATAAAGAACGTGTAGCCCCTACATTTAATTGATGATTTATTTGACCAAATGCATGGAGATCAATACGTTTCAAAGATTGTCCTTCGATCTGGATACCATCATTTGTGTGTGAATATGGAAGACATTCCGAAGATAACATTTCGAACAAGGTACGAGCATTACGAGTTTAGAGTAATGCCTTTTGGATTGACTAATGCACCCTCAGAATTCATGGATCTAATGAATAGAGTTCTAAAGGAATATCTAGATAATTTTTTGGTTGTATTTATTGATGATATCTTCGTATATTCCAAAATATACGAATATCATGAAAATAACTTATGCATTTTCCTGAAGACTCTTAGAAGACATGAATTATATGGGATGTTTATCATGTTTGAATTCTGGCTTCAATATATTTCTTTTCTTGGCCATATTGTCTCCAAAGATGGAATCTCTCTTGATCCTTCTATGACCAATGAAATCCATGAATGGCCAGCCCTGACAAGTATAACTGAGGTATGCCGTTTATTGGTTTAGTAGGTTATTATCGGCATTTCATCAAGAATATTTCCCGAATGGCTAACCCATTAACGAAGCTCACACGTAAAGGGGTTATATTTTTTTGGATAAAAGAGTGTGATGAATTTTTTGATGAACTGAAGATAATATTATTCAATTCTCCTATATTGACTCTACCATCGGGGAATGATGAGTTTTTTATTTATAGTGATGCATCGAAGAATGTACATGGTTGTTTCCTTATGCAGAATGATAGAGTTATTTCCTATGCATCACTAAAGCTGAAAATTCTTGAGCAAAACTATCCTACTCATGATCATTAGTTAGATGTTGTAATATTTTCTTTGATGATATGGAGACATTATCTCTATGTTGAAAAATGTGAGACTTATACTAATCACAAAAGTTTGAAGTATATTTTATCACAGAAAGAACTCAACATGAGATAAAGGAGATGGCTTGAACTACTCTTGGATTATGATTGCAAGGTACACTACCACCCGGGGAAGGAAAATAAGGTGGGATATGATTTGAGTAGAAAGGATCATGGAGTTTTGAACAAGATGACAGTTGAAAAGGATCCTATATACATGGATCTAGTAAAGATAGATATGGGAATAACAATGGAAGGTGAAACATAAATGCCTTTTCAAATAGTTTCCAAACCATCTTTTCAGGAATGGATAAAGAGTTCTCAGACCGATGATGAAGAGTTTCAAAAGAAGGTTAAAACTCTGAATGAAGGGAGATTGATTGACTTTGTGTATGAAGATGGAATTTTGAAATTTTGGAAGAAACATTGTGTTCCCAATATACCTGATATAAAAAGGGAATTGTTGGATGATGCTCATAGTTCCAATTTCTCTATACACCCTAGGAGAACCAAAATGTATAGATATTTAAAAGAACATTTTTGGTGGGACAACATAAATTGGGAGATTTCTGATTTTGGCTCAAGATGTATGGTTTGTCAATAGGTGAAAGCTGGAAGGAAATAGCTTAGAGGATTCATGCAACCCATTCCCATACCTGAGTGGAAATTGGATAATATCACGATGGAAATTGTCATGGGACTACAAATTAATCATATAAGGAATGATGCAATATGGTTCATTGTTGATCATTTTACCAAGTCAGCAAATTTTCATGCTATAAGGGAAGATTTACCACTTGAATGTCTAGAAAGACTATATATTAATGATGTTATAAGTATTCAAATAGTTCCCATATCTATTATTTCAGATCGTGAACCAAATTTTACTTCATGATTCAGGAAAAGTATTTAGAAAGCCATGGATCCTCGTCTTTTTTGGAGCACTGCCTACCACCCTCATACAGATGGAGAATTAGAAGGGGCTACTCAAACCTTAGATGACCTTTTTGAGATCATGCTCACCTGAATTTCATGGTATGTGGGATCAATATTTACCTCTGGTGGAATTTTTCTGTAACAATAGCTTACATTCGAGTATTTAGATGGCACCATATGAAGCATTATATGAAAAGAGATGCCGCACACCAACCTGTTGGGATGACATTGGAAAAAGAAAACTTGTGGACCAGAACATGTGGAGGAAATGATGGAAAAGGTGAAGGTAATCCAAAACCACATCAAAGCAGCTCAGATTAGGTAGAAGAGCCATGCTAACAAATGAATAAAGGATTTGGAATTTCCGGTAAGAGGTCACGTTTTATTGAAGGTATCTCCATGGAAGGGTGTTATACCTTTCGGGAATAAAGGAAAATTGAGTCTCAGGTTCATCGGACCATTCGAAATTCTAGAATGAATTGGGGTTGTAGCTTACAGTTTGGAAATTACGCCAAGTCTCTCCAAAGTTCATGATGTGTTCCACGTATCACTATTAAGAAAATACATGCCTCACCCAACTCATGTACTCAATTATGAGGAATTAGAACTGGAACCCGATCTGTCTTATTGTGAAGAGCCCGTCAGGATTCTTGATACAAGAGAACAAGTGCTGAGATACCGGATGACTCGTCTGGTAAACGTTCTATGGAGAAACCATTAGATGGAAGAGGAAACGTGGGATCCAGAGGAACTTATGATGAAGAACCACCCAAGTCCTTTCATGCGGTAGTATTCTAGAAATTTCGAGGATAAAATTATTTGAATGAGGGGAGAATGTAAAACCCAAATCTTCCACGATACTATTCACTATGAATAATACAGTACCATGTGTTGTACGCACCTTCAATTTCTAACACACACCACAACCAATCAAACTTGTCGTTTTGAATAGTAATACCCAAATTTTGAAATTTTATAAATTTTATCATTCAAAAATGGACTTCATTTTTGGATTCAGAATATCAAAATTAGCTTAGGGTGAATTTTTGGTATTTTTCTGAAAACATTCAATATTTGATGAATAGTGAAAAAACACTAAGATATAGTTTAAAACCGAATTTTTATGTAAATAATTTTTATTTTATTTAAATTTAATTAAGGTCAAAAAAGATACATAATACCTATATAAGTTCAGTGTAATTCATTGGAGTTAGTTTAGAATAATTTTAGATATATAAAAATTTTATTTAACTTTTGACCTTCTTTTACCCAGCTCCTATGAGAATTTCGAAATTCACATAAAACTTAATTTTACCACTTCTGTGAGTGGAATTTCGAAAATCCAAGAGACACGGTTAATATCAAGGGGAAAAATTTGGATCAATAAGATACACATAATTTTTGGTGAATTGTATCTTTTTACTTTTATTTACCACAGTTAAAATTAAATATGGTAATTAATGGTAAAAATGATATTAATATTACCCTAAAACATGTAATAATTTTATTTGACAAGTGTATCTTGACCAAAAACAACCAAGGAATAAAATATTATCATTTAGGTCCACTTGGAATAGACTGGGACAATTATTATTATTTAATTCAATGAAGAGTTAAAAGAGTTAAAATCAACATTTAATAACTAAAACATTTTTAATATAGGGTTATACATAAGATAAGTTAGATTAAAAATATTCATTAGAAAGATAATAATATTTCATAAAAAATGGTATTTTATTTATAATATTTAGAAATTACATAATTTAATTTATTTATGACACAATGGTGATGCATTAATTACCTAATTAATGAAATATTAAAATAATTGATATTATAAATATCAAAATAAATGTAATTTGAGTCTTTTTATGAATTACACTAATTTTATAAGTTTAGATGACATATTAGGATTGGTTATATATATATGTTTCTAAGTAATAATGTTTTTATGAAATTATCAAAAACAAGATACCCAATATTGTCAAAATTGACATAAAAGAGTTTTTAAAACAAATATTATATTATTAATTGATATTCTATTCCTAAAAATATAAGGTTCAACCAAAGGACTTATATAATGATATTTGTATCATTAATGGACCAATTTGGGGTCTCATATAGGTATATGGAAAGTTTATTAACTATATAATATAAAAATACAAAGAGACATGGTAAAAGTCAAACTATTTAACTAAGAGTTAAATATAAATGAAAAGGTTAATATAGTGACCCAAACCTATCTGAAATCTATTGGTTGAAAGTATTTCGACCCATCCCCACCTTAAAATTTAAATAATCCACTTTTGAGGCATTAGAAACCTAATATTAATTTATTATAAAATTATATTTTTAGAATTTTCTAAGGTTCCCCTCACCACTCTTATAAAAGGGAACTTCCCTTTTCATTTATTAATACCATCAAAGCCTTTTGGATCTACCAAACTCTAACCAAATATTCTCTCAACTTCCATCACTTCAACCTAGTGGAATTATTTTTATCAGAAAGCCATCCTATGGATCCCTTGTGATCAAATCAAAAGGAAGAACTCGAAGAAGAGGTAATGTTTTCACCACCCTCTTTCATGTTCCTTTCTTCTTCAACTTCTTCATTCTTTTTTATTTAAATTCTAAAATAATAAAACAGGTATCTTCTATATACTATTATATTATTATAAATATGGTACAACCATATTCAGTATTCTATCCATCCTTTGAATGACATTTCACCATACGTGTGTACGTACGACCTATCGTCTCCACGTCGTGGTGTAATTGTTATTCAAATCATTATTATTTGGATGGGTAAGATAATGATGTGAAAATCATGTAAATAATATATATAACATGATAATGATTTTGTATATATGATATACTATCCAATTATATATTATTTTTATATAAAAATAATGATATTGTCGCTCGTGCGTACGTACGGATTACTTTCTCCATGAATGCAATGAGATTCAATACCCATCTTATCCATTCAAGATTAAATTTTATGCGATGATTAAAAATAATTTTTAGAGACATGATATCATTCTGGATATGAATAATATACATCCCATCCATAAAAAATACAGCTCACATAACCAAGAATATAAAGGAAAATGAATTCTTTAACACCCTAAACGATGATAATAATAAGATATTATTAACAAATCAATGTTAAAAGATCATATATGATATAATATTAATGTATATGATTCTTGTATAATTTATTAACAATTATTTCACCATTATACAGGATGTTAACCTACCCTCAACCAAGGAAATGTACAGTGTAAGATTTTATTTCACAATCTATTCATTATCTGAGATTGTTTATACGTAATTATCTATTGGGGCCTCTTTATCATCCACATCCATGTTTCATAAAATGTATTAAAAATAATTATTACTATTTTATATACATTGGGTTATTTTTATTTATAATGTTGTTGACTTTTTATAAGATTTTTATAACGGAATATTTCCGCCGGTTTCCAAACAAGGTCCTTTTTAACCTTTTCATCAAAATTAAGGTAAGAATGTTTTTTTAACTTATATGGTAGGTGCGGCTATTTTCCGCCATTATAAAATCTTCGAAGCTTACCTTACAAGCTTATAATAATATTTTCAAATAAATGTTTTCTTTTATAAATATGTGACTTCTAAATGATTTCAATAAAGTGATATTTCTCTCAAATGGTTTTGATTTCATCTATGTCAATATCCTTTGATGGATTTTAATCTTATTTGATGTTGATTTATTATGATAAAAAATTTCCATATTATATTAACGGTTTTGTGACATGTTTTATTGTGGATGTGTTATTTGTATACCATTCATGGTTTGTGGAGAAAGTATTGACATTTCATATGCTAGTTTTAATACGAATGTTTATGTTATGTTTAAACCTGTTATTATGGGGAATGCATCGGACTTAATAAGTGATGGGTGGAGCCCTCTATAGCTCCATGATGCATCGATAGGTCTCTTGAGAAAAAATAGTTTATTAGCACAAGGCCTTGACAAAATCTTATTTGTATTCTTGGCACAAGGCCTTGACTATATGGTTATGATAGTCCAACATTATTCATTCCATCATTATGAAAGTGGTTATTGATATTTCATGTGATTATTCAACTAGTATAATATCCATGTGATTAAGTAAATGGAATTATTTCATTTTCTTTCTGCCATATTATGCTGACATTCATGTTTAAAAGGCTTTTTTTAGTTATACATTGCTTTAAATGTTTAAGCTTATTTATGATTGTTTCATCTATATTGTTATTGTAACACCCCAAGCTTCTACGGTACGTTTCCCTTCGAATAATGCGATAGCGTGTGTTGTACGCAACCTCGAGTTCTAACACACACCACAACTAATTAAACTAGCCGTTGTGAATAGTAATACCTACTTTTTGAAATCATATATATTCTATATTTCAAAATGGACTTCATTTTTGGATTCGGAATATCAAAATTAGCCTAGGGTGAAATTTTGGTACATTTCGGATAACTTTCATATTTTGATGAATAGTGAAAATTTCTAAATTTTAATTAAAAACAACTTTTTTAATCAAAATAATTAATAGTGATAAATTATGAATTTGAGTGGTTTTAAAGTATATTTAGAATATATTTTTACCATTCAATTTAATGTTTATCATTGGACATAATTTTACAATTAAACCGAACATAAACAAGTGTCAATCTTTTGATAGTTATTATCTCTTAAAAACACGCTTTTTGTTTTGACAGCGGGAATTAATTTTAAATTAATTTCTGCCACTTCTGTGTTTTGAATTTAGGAAAATGGATTCCATATTTGGAATCAGGATGTTCAAATTGTGTAAATAGGTAACTTTTATTTTTAGACATTTTGAATAGTTACTGTGGTAAATATTTTATTTACCATGGTTAAAGGGTAAATCCGGTAAATAAGGGTTAAAAAAATAATATTATAATAATAAAAAATTACCCTAAAACGTGTCCTAACCTTATTGGTGGACACATACCCGACCATGGGCATCCTTTGGTCAATTTGGGGACCCCTTGGAGCCACTTGTATGTGGTAGGGACACTTTATATTAATAAAGTTAAAATAAAAATAAAAATGGCATAAGCTTACATCTTTTAGAAGAACAATTATTACATAGGGTTATACATGTTGGATATTCGATTATAAATATTCATTAGAAAGCTAAAAATATTTCCTACATAATGATATTTTATTTATAATTTTTAGACATTATATAATTTATTTTATTTATGACACAATGATGATGCAGTAATTACTAAAATAGTGAAAAATAAAAATAATTGATCTTATAAATACCCAAATAATTATAATATGAAACTTTTAATGAATTAAACTAATTTTCTATGATAATATGATATATTAGGATTGATTTAATTGACTTTGTTCGAAGTAATCAATCTGTTAGGAGTTTCACAAAAATCAACTATTGAATAGTGTCAAAATTGACAAAAAAGAGTTCTTAAAACAAATATTATATTATTAATTGATATTAAATTCCTAAAAATCTAAGGTTCGGCCAAGAGACTTATATTATGATAGGTTCCTCATTAATGGACCACTTGGGGGTCTCTTGGATGTATATAGTAAGTTTATTAATCATATTATATAAAAATACAAAGAGACATTGTAAAAGTGAAACTAATTAACTTAGAGTTAATACTTAAAGATAAGGTTAATATAAGTACCCAAACCTGTCTAAATTCTATTGGATGAGTTGTTTTCGACCTATCCACACCTCATCCTTTGAATAGTCAACTTTGGAGCCTTTGTAAACCGAATATGAATTTATTATAAATTAATATTTCTAACTTTTCCAAAGGTGCCCCTCACCCCTCTTATAAAAGGGAACTCCTCCTTCTCATTTCTTCACACCTTCAAAGCCTTTTGGTTCGGCCAAACTCTGCCCAAATACTCTCCCAACATCCCTCACTACAACCTAGAGGCCTTAGTTTGATCAGAAAGCCAACCTAAGGAGCCCTTTTGATCAAATCAAAAGGAAGAACCCGAAGAAGAGGTAATGATTTCACCACCCTTTTCTAAGTTCATTTCTTCTTCCACTTCTTCTTCCTTTGTTCTTACCATTCTGAAATAATAACTCCAGTATCTCACATATACTGTGATGTTATTATAAATATGGTACAATCATATTCAGTATTCTATCCACCCTTTGAATAACATGTCACCATACGTGCGTACGTACGGCTTACCGTCTCCACGTCGTGGTGTAATTGTTATTCAATATAATATTATTTGGATGGGTATAATAATGATGTGTAACTCATGTAAATAATAAATATAACATGTTAATGATTCTGTATATATGATATACCATCCATTTATATATTATTTTAATATCAAAAGAATGATATTGTCGCTCGTGCGTACGTACGGACTACCGTCTCCACGAACGCGATGAGATTCATTCTCCATCGTATCCATTCAAGTATAATTATCATTTGATGATTTAAAAATGATGTTTAAGGACTGTATATCATTCTGGATATGAATAAGATACAACAACCATGGCTTATGTAACAAAACATATTAAAGAAAATGAGTAAGTTAACTCCCGAAACGACGATAATTCTAAGATATTATTAACAAATCAATGTTAAAAGATCATATATGATATCATATTAATATATATGATTCTTGTATAATTTAATAACAACTATTTCACCATTATACAGGAGGTTAACCTACCCCAACCAAGGAAAAGTACAAGGTAAGGGTTATTTCACAATCTCTTCATTATCCGAGGTTGTTTATACGTAATAATCTACTGGGATATCTTTATCATCCACATCCATGTTGCTTAAAAATGTATTTCAAAACATTTTTACTATTTACAAGAATATGGGTTAAATTCATTTATACCCTTGTTTGACTTTTTATAAGAGGTTTATAAAGGAATCTTTCCGTCGTTTTCAAAACAAGGTCCTTTTTAACCTTTTCGACAGAATTGAGGTAAGAATGTTTTTTTAACTTATACGGCGGGTGCGGTTATTTTACGCCGTGATAAAATCTTCAAAGCTTTCCTTACAAGCTTATAAGAATATTTTCAAAGAAAATGTTTTATTTTATATGGATCTTAAATGATTTCAAAATAAAAGGAGATATTTCTTTAAAAAGAATTTTGATTTCATCTATGTCAACATCCTTTGATGGATTTTAAGATTATTTGAAGTTGATTTATTATGATACAAAACTTCTATATTGTATTGAAGGTTTTGTGATATGTTTGACTGTGGATGTGCTATTTTTATACCATTCATAGTTTATTGTGAAAGTATTGACATTTCGTATGCTAGTTTTAATACGAATGTTTATGTTATGTTTAAACCTTTTCATATGGGAATGCATTGGACTTAATAAGTGACGGGTGGAGCCCGCTATAACTCCTCGATGCATCGGTAGGTCTCATGAGACAAACTAGTGTCTTGGCACAAGGCCTTGACAAAATCTTATTTGTAGTCTTGGCACGAGGCCTTGGCTATGTGGTTATGATAGTCTGGCATTATGCATTCCAACATTATGAAAGTGGTTATTGATATTGCATGTGATTATTCGATTAGTAGAATATCCATGTGAACAAGTAAATGGCATTATTTCATTTTACTTTTGCCATACTATGTTGAAGTTCAATTTTAAAAGGCTTTTGTTTTAGTAATTCATTGCCTTAAATGTTTATGCTTATTTTGAATGTTCCGCTATATTGTTATCCTTACTGGGCGTTTGAGCTCACCCCTTTTCTATGTTTTATTTTTCCCAGGTAGTGAAGAAGTAATTTATGAATGACTTGCAGGGATATTATGAGGGGTTAATAGTGTTGATATGGAGACTTTGTTGTTGTAGTAGTTTTTCACTTTGAAATGTAATGTAAAACTTTATGATTATATCTAGTGTTTCCAAGGCTACTAAACCAATCGGTCTTTCGAGATTTGATCTTTCTTGTGATCATGCCAATGTTATGTAATTATTGCACCGACTCTGGGTAGCTGGGGTCGGGGCGTTACGGTTGGTATCAGAGGAAGTTTAGTACAAACCTTGGAAGCTAGATTTAGATAAACTCTGATTAGAGCACGTAGACCTAAGATGAACTTTGAGGATTAGTATAGAAGAACTTCCTAGAATTTTGGTATTGTAGAGACTTTGTGAGTTTTGCGAGCAATACATCCCTGTCTGGATACGAGCAGGTAGAGGCGGCTCTGGCACAGATGTACCTAGGGGTAAAACCCGAAAACACCGCTTTGAGCTAGACTCGAACGGGAACTGGTGCACGACCACGGGCCTTGCTGCACTCTTGGTTACGACACTCCCGGGGGATATGCTTAGGATAACTCTCACTTTCTTTACAAATCATTATGAAGGGTTTATGAGTATATACTTCCTCAAAGAAAACATATTTATGAATATGGATTATATCCATAGATAGTTCAATTTATGTTAAGTGTTTTATAAGTATGGGATTATGTATTTTGATTCATAAACTGATCTAGTTTATGCCATTGTTTAGAAATGGCGCCTAGTGGAAGAAATGGAAACCGTATCAATGCACGCACTCCATGTAGGGATTGCCCTCCTGCTCAAGATAATTATAGTGGGGCTGGTGATGCAACTGGTGCTGATCAGCTAATCACCGTACTGGGACAACTTACTCAGGTTATGAATAATAACCTTACCCGTATGGAGCACCCTGATCCGCAGCGTGGAGGATCAATGTTAGATCGATTCATGAGACAACAACCACCAACGTTCAATGGAAGTACAAATCCCTTAGTAGCTGAGCAATGGATATTTTCCCTAGAGAAAATATTTCAGGCTTTGGGGAGTAGTGAAAGGGAAAAAGTTACCATGGCAGTTTACCGCCTCACTGGAGATGCTGATCAATGGTGGTCATTGATTCAAATCATGAAGGAAGATGATGAAGTATCAAACATGGAATGGAGGGAGTTCAAAGATCTGTTTTTAGAAAAATACTTTCCTCGCGACCATCGAGCAGATATGGAAAGGCAATTTCTGAGTCTGAGACAAAAGGAGGATGAGAATGTCACAAAGTATGAGGCTAACTTTACAAGGTTAGCGAGGTATGCTGGAGATTATATTCGCAACCCAAGAAGTAAGATTGATCGTTTCTTTGATGGGTTAAAACCATTTCTCCGTCGAGCATTAGTCTCACAATCCTTTTCATCGTACGAAGACATTGTCTCATGTGCTATCAAGACCGAAAAGGAATTCTCTAAGTCTTATGACTTTAAAGCAAAGCAAGAGAAGAAGAGACCTGCTGATCAATCTGGGAATGGAAATAAGGGGAAGAAGGGAAAGGTTGAATATCCATCTTGTGGTAAGTGCGGGAAGAAACACCCCGGTGCTTGCCTGAAGGGAATGGGAGTCTGTTACAAGTGTGGTGAAAAAGGCCACCAAGCTCATGATTGCAAGGGGAAGAAGGATGCTACCAACGTTCAGTGCTACAATTGCAGGGAGATGGGGCATTATGCAAATGCATGTCCTAAGCGTCAGGAGAACTTACCTCAGAAAAGGCCAAGGGATCAAGGCCAGGCTTATGCTATCACTACTGCTGAGGTAGAAACTCCGAAAGACGTGGTGGCAGGTAATTTAATGGTTTCCTCAAGTTTAGCAAATGCATTATTTGATTCTGGATCATCGCATTGTTTCATATCTTCCCAGTTTGCTAAGAAAATTAGATATTTCCAATTTGATTTAATAAGGGAGTTGTCAGTTAAAACTCCTAAGGGAAGTATCGTTGCAACAAAGTTTTGTGAATCAGTCCCCATTAGAGCACATAAATTTTCTTTATCTGCTGATTTCATCGTCATACCTATGATTGAGTTTGATATAATCCTCGGTATGGACTGGCTTTCGGACTATGATGCGAAGATTTATTGTAAGAAGAAAGAGGTTACGATTCTTGATGATAATGATAAGGAGCACCTTATTTTTAGAGCAGAATCGTCACCACCTAATTCTTATTTAGACCCACCCCCAGTAGCTCAACTTAATTCAATTATTGGGGAGGAAGAGAATGAAATAACTGTCGGTGAGGAAAGGAATGTTCAAATAGAGGATGTACCTGTTGTGAAAGAATTTGTAGATGTATTTCCGGAAGATTTACCTGGACATCCTCCAGAACGAGAAGTTGAGTTTTCTATTGATTTGATTCCTGGATCAAGGCCTATATCGAAGACCCCTTATAGAATGGCCACTGTAGAGTTAGTCGAACTAAAGAAACAACTAGAGGAATTGAGTAATAAGGGATTTATTCGCCCTAGTGTTTCTCCATGGGGAGCCCCTGTTCTTTTTGTTAAAAAGAAAGATGGATCTATGAGGTTATGTATCGACTACAGGGAGGTCAATGCTATAACAATAAAGAACAAGTATCCCCTACCTCGTATTGATGATTTATTTGACCAAATGCATGGAGCTCAATACTTTTCAAAGATTGACCTTCGATCTGGATACCATCAGTTGTGTGTAAAGAAGGAAGACATTCCGAAGACAGCATTTCGAACCAGGTACGGGCATTACGAGTTTACTGTAATGCCGTTTGGATTGACTAATGCACCCTCTGTATTCATGGATCTGATGAATAGAGTTTTCAAGGAGTATCTCGATGAATTTGTGGTGGTATTTATTGATGATATCTTGGTATACTCCAAAACCTACTAAGATCATGAAAATCACTTGCGCATTATCTTGAAGACTCTGAGGAGGCATGAATTATATGGAAAGTTTAGCAAGTGTGAATTCTGGCTTCAGGAGATTTCTTTTCTTGGCCATATTGTCTCTAAAGATGGAATCTCTGTTGATCCTTCTAAGACCAAGGCAATCCAAGAATGGCCAGCACCTACGAGTATAACTGAGGTACGTAGTTTTATTGGCTTGGCAGGTTATTATCGACGTTTCGTCCAGAATTTTGCCCGATTGGCTAACCCATTAACGAAGCTCACACGTAAAGGGGTTAAATTTGTTTGGACAAAAGAGTGTGAAGAATGTTTCGAAGAACTGAAGAGAATATTAGTCAATGCTCCTATATTGACTCTACCATCGGGGAATGATGGGTTCGTTATTTATAGTGATGCATCAAAGAAAGGACTTGGCTGTGTCCTTATGCAGAATGATAGAGTTGTTGCCTATGCATCACGACAGTTGAAAATTCATGAACAAAACTATCCTACTCATGATCTTGAGTTAGCAGCTGTGATCTTTGTTTTGAAGATATGGAGGCACTACCTCTATGGTGAAAAATGTGAGATTTATACTGATCACAAGAGTTTGAAGTATATTTTCTCACAAAAAGAACTCAACATGAGGCAAAGGAGATGGCTTGAATTACTCAAGGATTATGATTGTACGATACACTACCACCCGGGGAAGGCAAACAAGGTGGCAGATGCTTTGAGTAGAAAAGACCATGGAGTTTTGAACAATATGAGAATTGAAAGGGATCCAATTTTCATGGATCTAGTGAAAATTGACATGGGAATAACCAGGGAAGGTGAAACATCAATGCTTTTTCAAATGGTTGCCAAACCATCTTTACTAGAAAGGATTAAGAGTTCTCAGACCGATGATGACGAATTCCAAAAGAAGATTAAAGCTGTGAATGATGGGAGATTGAGAGACTTTGTGTATGAAGATGGAATTTTGAAATTCGGGAAGAGACTTTGTGTTCCCAATATACCTGATCTAAAAAGGGAATTGCTGGATGATGCTCATAGTTCCAATTTCTCTATACACCCTGGGAGCACCAAAATGTATAGAGATTTGAAGGAACATTTTTGGTGGGACAACATGAAGAGGGAGATTGCTGATTTTGTGTCAAGGTGTATGGTTTGTCAACAAGTGAAAGCTGGAAGGCAACAGCCTGGAGGAGTCATGCAACCTCTTCCCATACCGGAGTGGAAATGGGACAATGTTACGATGGACTTTGTCATGGGGCTACCAAAGACTCCTAGAAGGAACGATGCAATATGGGTTATTGTTGATCGTCTTACCAAGTCAGCACATTTTCTTGCTATAAGAGAAGATCTACCCCTGGAACGTCTAGCAATACTATACATTAATGAAGTTGTGAGACTTCATGGAGTTCCCCTATCGATTGTTTCTGATCGTGATCCCCGTTTTACTTCAAGATTTTGGAAAAGTCTTCAGAAATCCCTGGATACTGAACTTCATTTGAGCACTGCTTACCACCCTCAGACAGACGGACAATCAGAACGGACTATTCAGACCTTAGAAGACATGTTGAGATCTTGCTCACTTGATTTTCAGGGTATGTGGGATCAATATTTACCTCTGGTAGAATTTTCCTATAACAATAGCTTCCATTCGAGTATACAAATGGCACCATATGAAGCGTTATACGGAAAGAGATGTCGTACACCAACCTGTTGGGATGACGTTGGTGAAAGAAAACTTGTAGGCCCAGAACTGGTGGAGGAAACGGTGGAAAAGGTGAAGGTAATCCAAAATCACATCAAAGCAGCTCAAAGTAGGCAGAAGAGCTATGCCGATAATCGAAGGAAGGATTTGGAATTTCAAGTCGGTGATCATGTTTTCCTAAAGGTATCTCCATGGAAGGGAGTCATACGTTTTGGTAAGAAAGGTAAATTGAGTCCCAGGTACATCGGACCTTTCGAAATTCTAGAACGAATTGGGGCTGTAGCTTACCGATTGGCAATGCCGCCAAGTCTCTCCAAAGTTCACGATGTGTTCCACGTATCTCTGTTGAGAAAATACATGCCTGACCCAACGCATGTACTCACCTATGAGGAATTAGAACTGGAACCCGATCTGTCTTATTGCGAAGAGCCCGTCAGGATTCTTGATACAAGAGAACAAGTACTGAGAAACCGGACGACGCGTCTGGTAAAAGTTTTGTGGAGAAATCATAAAATGGAAGAGGCAACGTGGGAACCCGAGGAACTTATGATGAAGAACCACCCGAGTCTTTTTATGCATTAATACCCTAGAAATTGCGAGGACGCAATTATTTGAAGGAGGGGAGAATGTAACACCCCAAGCTTCTACGGTACGTTTCCCTTCGAATAATGCGATAGCGTGTGTTGTACGCAACCTCGAGTTCTAACACACACCACAACTAATTAAACTAGCCGTTGTGAATAGTAATACCTACTTTTTGAAATCATATATATTCTATATTTCAAAATGGACTTCATTTTTGGATTCGGAATATCAAAATTAGCCTAGGGTGAAATTTTGGTACATTTCGGATAACTTTCATATTTTGATGAATAGTGAAAATTTCTAAATTTTAATTAAAAACAACTTTTTTAATCAAAATAATTAATAGTGATAAATTATGAATTTGAGTGGTTTTAAAGTATATTTAGAATATATTTTTACCATTCAATTTAATGTTTATCATTGGACATAATTTTACAATTAAACCGAACATAAACAAGTGTCAATCTTTTGATAGTTATTATCTCTTAAAAACACGCTTTTTGTTTTGACAGCGGGAATTAATTTTAAATTAATTTCTGCCACTTCTGTGTTTTGAATTTAGGAAAATGGATTCCATATTTGGAATCAGGATGTTCAAATTGTGTAAATAGGTAACTTTTATTTTTAGACATTTTGAATAGTTACTGTGGTAAATATTTTATTTACCATGGTTAGAGGGTAAATCCGGTAAATAAGGGTTAAAAAAATAATATTATAATAATAAACAATTACCCTAAAACGTGTCCTAACCTTATTGGTGGACACATACCCGACCATGGGCATCCTTTGGTCAATTTGGGGACCCCTTGGAGCCACTTGTATGTGGTAGGGACACTTTATATTAATAAAGTTAAAATAAAAATAAAAATGGCATAAGCTTACATCTTTTAGAAGAACAATTTTTACATAGGGTTATACATGTTGGATTTTCGATTATAAATATTCATTAGAAATCTAAAAAGATTTCCTACATAATGATATTTTATTTATAATTTTTAGACATTATATAATTTATTTTATTTATGACAGAATGATGATGAAGTAATTACTAAAATAGTGAAAAATAAAAATAATTGATCTTATAAATACCCAAATAATTATAATATGAAACTTTTAATGAATTAAACTAATTTTCTATGATAATATGATATATTAGGATTGATTTAATTGACTTTGTTCGAAGTAATCAATCTGTTAGGAGTTTCACAAAAATCAACTATTGAATAGTGTCAAAATTGACATAAAAGAGTTCTTAAAACAAATATTATATTATTAATTGATATTAAATTCCTAAAAATCTATGGTTCGGCCAAGAGACTTATATTATGATAGGTTCCTCATTAATGGACCACTTGGGGGTCGCTTGGATGTATATAGTAAGTTTATTAATCATATTATATAAAAATACAAAGAGACATTGTAAAAGTGAAACTAATTAACTTAGAGTTAATACTTAAAGATAAGGTTAATATAAGTACCCAAACCTGTCTAAATTCTATTGGATGAGTTGTTTTCGACCTATCCACACCTCATCCTTTGAATAGTCAACTTTGGAGCCTTTGTAAACCGAATATGAATTTATTATAAATTAATATTTCTAACTTTTCCAAAGGTGCCCCTCACCCCTCTTATAAAAGGGAACTCCTCCTTCTCATTTCTTCACACCTTCAAAGCCTTTTGGTTCGGCCAAACTCTGCCCAAATACTCTCCCAACATCCCTCACTACAACCTAGAGGCCTTAGTTTGATCAGAAAGCCAACCTAAGGAGCCCTTTTGATCAAATCAAAAGGAAGAACCCGAAGAAGAGGTAATGATTTCACCACCCTTTTCTAAGTTCATTTCTTCTTCCACTTCTTCTTCCTTTGTTCTTACCATTCTGAAATAATAACTCCAGTATCTCACATATACTGTGATGTTATTATAAATATGGTACAATCATATTCAGTATTCTATCCACCCTTTGAATAACATGTCACCATACGTGCGTACGTACGGCTTACCGTCTCCACGTCGTGGTGTAATTGTTATTCAATATAATATTATTTGGATGGGTATAATAATGATGTGTAACTCATGTAAATAATAAATATAACATGTTAATGATTCTGTATATATGATATACCATCCATTTATATATTATTTTAATATCAAAAGAATGATATTGTCGCTCGTGCGTACGTACGGACTACCGTCTCCACGAACGCGATGAGATTCATTCTCCATCGTATCCATTCAAGTATAATTATCATTTGATGATTTAAAAATGATTTTTAAGGACTGTATATCATTATGGATATGAATAAGATACAACAACCATGGCTTATGTAACAAAACATATAAAAGAAAATGAGTAAGTTAACTCCCGAAACGACGATAATTCTAAGATATTATTAACAAATCAATGTTAAAAGATCATATATGATATCATATTAATATATATGATTCTTGTATAATTTAATAACAACTATTTCACCATTATACAGGAGGTTAACCTACCCCAACCAAGGAAAAGTACAAGGTAAGGGTTATTTCACAATCTCTTCATTATCTGAGGTTGTTTATACGTAATAATCTAGTGGGATATCTTTATCATCCACATCCATGTTGCTTAAAAATGTATTTCAAAACATTTTTACTATTTACAAGAATATGGGTTAAATTCATTTATACCCTTGTTTGACTTTTTATAAGAGGTTTATAAAGGAATCTTTCCGTCGTTTTCAAAACAAGGTCCTTTTTAACCTTTTCGACAGAATTGAGGTAAGAATGTTTTTTTAACTTATACGGCGGGTGCGGTTATTTTACGCCGTGATAAAATCTTCAAAGCTTTCCTTACAAGCTTATAAGAATATTTTCAAAGAAAATGTTTTATTTTATATGGATCTTAAATGATTTCAAAATAAAAGGAGATATTTCTTTAAAAAGAATTTTGATTTCATCTATGTCAACATCCTTTGATGGATTTTAAGATTATTTGAAGTTGATTTATTATGATACAAAACTTCTATATTGTATTGAAGGTTTTGTGATATGTTTGACTGTGGATGTGCTATTTTTATACCATTCATAGTTTATTGTGAAAGTATTGACATTTCGTATGCTAGTTTTAATACGAATGTTTATGTTATGTTTAAACCTTTTCATATGGGAATGCATTGGACTTAATAAGTGACGGGTGGAGCCCGCTATAGCTCCTCGATGCATCGGTAGGTCTCATGAGACAAACTAGTGTCTTGGCACAAGGCCTTGACAAAATCTTATTTGTAGTCTTGGCACGAGGCCTTGGCTATGTGGTTATGATAGTCTGGCATTATGCATTCCAACATTATGAAAGTGGTTATTGATATTGCATGTGATTATTCGATTAGTAGAATATCCATGTGAACAAGTAAATGGCATTATTTCATTTTACTTTTGCCATACTATGTTGAAGTTCAATTTTAAAA
The DNA here is from genome assembly GCA_963277665.1 of Viscum album. Lineage (NCBI taxonomy): Eukaryota > Viridiplantae > Streptophyta > Magnoliopsida > Santalales > Viscaceae > Viscum > Viscum album. The sequence goes on along the minus strand of OY728122.1, from coordinate 1,498,356,378 downwards.
GGCTTTTGTTTTAGTAATTCATTGCCTTAAATGTTTATGCTTATTTTGAATGTTCCGCTATATTGTTATCCTTACTGGGCATTTGAGCTCACCCCTTTTCTATGTTTTATTTTTCCCAGGTAGTGAAGAAGTAATTTATGAATGACTTGCAGGGATATTATGAGGGGTTAATAGTGTTGATATGAAGACATTGTTGTTGTAGTAGTTTTTCACTTTGAAATGTAATGTAAAACTTTATGATTATATCTAGTGTTTCCAAGGCTACTAAACCAATCGGTCTTTCGAGATTTGATCTTTCTTGTGATCATGCCAATGTTATGTAATTATTGCACCGACTCTGGGTAGCTGGGGTCGGGGCGTTACAGTTATACTTACTGAACATATGAGCTCACCCCCTTCCATGTTTTATTTTTTCAAAGATGTGAAGAAGTATTTTATGAATGAACTGTAGGGATAGTATAAGGGGATTTGAATGTGGACTATGGAGACTATGTTGTTGTAGTTTTCATTTTATGATTTAATGTAAACGTTATGAGTGTATCTAGTGATTCCACGGCTACTAAATTAATCAGTCTTTTGAGACTTGATCTTTTTTTATCATGCCAATATTATGTAATAATGCACCGACACTAAGTAACTAGGGTTGGGGCGTTAAATTATGCGTGGTTTTTGGCCCAAAGTGATGATGATTGGGACTTACTCTAAAGTGGAGGCTCGGCTTGTGACAAAGCCCAAAGGGAGAGGGATTTGGCAATGAGGAAGAGAAGAGAAGTAGGCGTGTATCCCCCTGAAAGAAAAGCTATTGGATTACAAAAAGGTGTTTGCCCTTTCCATGCAGATAGACACTGCTCCGATAAAGAGGCTCTCATTCCATGTGAGGAATAATCTCACTCCCATGGATACTAGTGGGAATACAGAATGTCTGAAACATGGAACCCCATTTGCGAGGTACAGGTAGAGGCCACAATTTAATGTTATGTGCTGTGGAATATGGCGTTTTCCAGTTTAACTTCCTACTTCTTAGACAATGCGGGTTCACTCTGTAGCCCTTAGGAGTTTCATAACTTATACCCTCCCACCCATGTAGAAGTGAAGGAATCAATAATGTTGTGATGAGGGGGTGTTATGGAGTGATCCATTGGGGGTCCAATTTAGCGTGCCAATGAGAATAAGAAATAGATGTTAGTATTTCTATGCAGAGAAGCATGAGGTGAAGCAACTCAATGTGATTCACCACACATGGGACTTAGAAATTGCATCGTACAAACATGAAGAGCCACACGAAAAGTGATCACGTGATGGAGGACTAGTGCGCATAAGAGGGGCTCAGACATGGTGCCTTGAGGAGAGGGAAACACATGGAGTGCGCAAAAATGGAGATGTTGCATGGAAAAGGCCGGGGTGGGTGGATCTAGAGGTTTGAGCATAATTGGAAGGGTTTTCACACAAAGGGGAGCAGAGATTTCGCACTCAAATTGAGGGTATTGCATGCAAGGATTGGTGCACTAGTCGGAGAAGTTGCACGCAAATACTTCCTGTGGTTTTCGTGCAGGATGAAGGGTTTGTGCGCAAAAGTCTTGAGCTTAAGGGACATGGGAGAGGGTCATGAAGGAGTGGTCTGATGCGATGTTGAACCCATAGGTGACCTGTCACAAAAAACACCATACCTGAAATCCATCTTTTTCATGTGGGGGAGATAAATTTCATGCGGAAGATATGGTTTAGATTCATAAACCATCTGAAATCGATGGGGTGACCATCTATTTATAGGATCTCGGGGCTATCATGTCCATGTGTATGGTAGCCTGCATGAATTATTCTGAGGCCGGAGGAGGCGGCGTGAAGGATTCTGCACCAGGGCTTGCCACACGTATCTCTCCTTGCCCGGTGTAGGTTTGGCGGATGTTTCCTGGCCTGTGAAGAAAGCCCTCTTAGATCCTGCGATTTTCTGCGTTCCAGATAATTTTTTCACGCACTTAGTGGATATTTTGCATGGACCATCCATTCCTCCGAAAATTGTTCACTGAGTTAGATTATTCCATCACATTATCCACAAATACCCTCTTTCATCCTTGAGCATTTTTCAGCATTTAGAAATTTCCCCCTCGGAATCGGATCGGTGAGGGCACACAAAGTTCGGGTTCTGAGGGAAACTCTGAGATGTATATCCTCTTGGGGACGGTGGGAAAAAAACTCTGTAGTGGAACGTAATGTTGAGAATTGGCATGTAAAATGTGAAGTGGAATTTAAAAAGTGAAGTGGAATGTAAAGCTCTTTTCGTGTGTGTGTAAACCACACTCCGTTCATATAAAAACTCTTTCAGGTCTCATAGTTTGTATAAATTTTCTCACGAGATAAGTTTTGAGCTCTCGAGTTCAAAAATGTGAAAAATCTTCCATGATTGGCGTATAATCGCATTTCCATTGCATGTAATATGCATAGATCACTCATGATTTTACGCTTAGAATTGTGGTTGTTGCGCCACAACCACTATTTTTCACACTGACACCTAATTTTTCACAATCCTTGTGATTATATGTGGACTCCATTGGACCACAATGAATGAAGATGGATGCTAATCAGGCTGATGCTGAGAGAGAAGTTGTGTACTCTCCTCGAAGGACTGTGATGTTTGTGAAAACTGAAGTTTATGGGGCTAATAAACTTGGGTCTAATAACCCAACTCTTTTCAACATTTTGACAATTTCCCAGAAGGAGTATGTGATGTCTGATAACCTACCGATATCAGATTTCATTATATTAGAGGTAATTTATGTGCCATGATTCGAAGTATATACCCCATGGTCATGAGTGACTCATGATGATGACCTTCCATGGTATAATATCACTAACAATGGTCATCTTTCCAATGAAACCAAAAATAAGGATGGTTACCTCCTAAATCCCAGGACCAAAATCATCTTGTGAAGTGATCCGGTCGTGGAGGATTACCTAGCCCATTACGCAAGTACATTCCAAAAGAGTACCACTGATTACACTAAAGGCAAGCTGTAGGATTGAGATTTGTGGTCTAGAAGCAATTTCAAAAGTGAGTGGGCATGGGCGTATTGGGTACGCAAAACGTGCAACCATTTTGGGGTGGAATTGTGGCGCATTGGGTTGTTCGAGGCAGTGTGGACATCGTAGATCCATTTATACCCCCACATGAACATGGACCTGAGCTATTTACCTGGTAGTCCCCTAATACCTACACCTTCCATCTCCACCAAGGGGAGGATGGTATCAACCATTGGTATGTTCATTGCATCAGGTGTCTCCCTTTAGATGGGCACCAATATGATTAATTACGTCCAACAAGGAACATCTGGGGAGACAAATCACTAATTCCCATCCTAACAAGGCATCTGTTAGAGCTAGATAAGGAGAGGCTTGAGGTCAACAACATTCTGAAGGAAATCTCTTATAAAAAATGGTTTATCCTATTTTTTCAAAGAGATCCTAATGTCAAGATGTAGTGGTGAGGAAGACAGTGTTACACGATGCCACAGAAGAGCAAAAATGGATCATATCGAGGGATCCTAGAGGCGGGGGGAATATCAGTCATGGGGCGTCAGTATAAATGAGATTCGGGACCCAAAACTCTAGTAAATAGTATTTCTTGTAGCCTTCTTGAGTGGGTGGATCTTGCCATTGTGGGACACAAGGTAGGTAGTTCATCCAATGTCATTAGTGATGGCTGGCATCATGTCCGCTAATAAGAGGTTTAACATGACGGTCCCTATGTTGGCATGTATGTACGCCATCATGGGGTATATTTTGAGAGGGGGATCAACAAGGAGTATTTGTGGCCATTTCTAAATCCTTCATGGTTGGATTGCAAACTCACAATGGTGGGTACACCTTCCCAAATTCCATTTCCCCCAAGAAAATGTTTACGACCTACCTTGTTGAATATTGTCGGGATTTTGCCGTTGATGCCCAATGAAGAGGGGATTAGGGTCAGGATCATAAATCCATCCAATTTTACCTTTATTTAGTTCCCTACACCGACTATCCAAATTATAGAAAATTATCAAGGCTCTCTAGAAAAAAGAGGATACTTCCATAGCATAAGAGGTGGGGTGCTTGTGGCCCAGGATGACGGGAAGATCCTCTGTGAGCCTTTCATGCCATCAAGATTTTCTCGGCAGTTTGGATGCCTCTAGAGAATACCAAATAAATTGTATACAGTGGTCTAGAATGAGATTAATCCATTTTTTCTTCACGAAATGTTGAATATTTTTATGGACAGTGGCTTTGGTGAAGTTATTACTTTTCCCCCCACTAGGGTTGATTCGGGAATTTCGATTAAATACACCAAACATTGGGCGGTGGCATACCAAGGATGTCTTCTACAGAAGTGGGTCCAATATCTCCAGGTGGCCAATATAGAGCCTGGGAAGCGAGGGAGCAGACAAGGAGCCATTGGTGAGGAATTCTTGGGATCATGTCGAGTTACTAGAACATGGTTCACCGGGGGTACTGTATCTAGAACGTTGCATGGAGTTGCTATTCCTTCGCCATTCCAGGGGAGGGGGGCTCAAGAACAATCTCCCAAAGCAGGTAGGGTGCGTCTTGGGAAGTAGACAAGGTACCCACATCAACATTATGTTGATTCAATCTTCCCCACATTGTGGTCGGCCTTGATGTCCCTACAGCAATCAATGGACAGAAAAGCACATTGGAAAAACATAGTACGAGATGGAATCCAGCTTCAAGAGGTCAAACTCACTTCGATAGAGGACAGGGTGAACATCCCTCATCAGCAATCATTCCTGATGGAAATGGATGTGTATTCACACTAGCGGGGTCGGCGTGAGGAACATCCTCTCTCAGTGAAGGCAATGATCGACTATGATCATGATCCAGAAAAGATGTCATATAATGATGATGACAATGCTGAGGAGCTAAAAGGCATAGAGTCAGAAGAGGAGGAGGGAGATTGAGAGGGTGAAGGGGAAAGAGAAGAAGTGGGGGAAGGTGAAGATGTTCTTGGAGGTGGAGGGTCTCAAGGGACGGCCCACCAAGGGAGTCTTCAGGAGAGTGGAGAGATTATTGGCTCTGATGCATACATAACTGAGCTACTTGAGGTATGCCTCCACCCTTATCCATCTTCCCCCACACCATTTTGTATTCCTCAATTAGATTTCATTGTCCTGCTCAGGTGCATACTGGCACCGACGAAGAATCTCTATCTGGTGGGGGTGGGGAGGAGGGGACAACCAAACAAGGTAGGGAGCCGACATCCATTATTGGGATAACGAGTGCTAAGGGATCCCCTATAATGACAGCTCTTGTAGAAAATGGAACACCAGAGGCTGTTTCTTTGGGATCTAGTAAGTTCATCACTTATGCAGCACTACTTATCATTAGAGTGCTCTGCTGATCAGGTGTTCATTATTAGTGCAGTAATCACAGCCTTGGGGCACAATAGGCCACCGAATCTAGGTCATCCATTGATGCCTTGATGGAGAGCACATTGACCCACTCAGGACCCACTCCTCGAGTCATGATGACCTGAACACTTGGTGATCAAGGAGCTCTAAATACTAGTATATCAATTCCAAATAGAGGTTTTAATTTTTTTGGGGAAAAGCAGCCAGGGCTAAGGCGAGAGAGGACGGACTTACACTTTTTGAGGATCATAATCTCTTAAGAGTACTGTAATATGACCATGACACTGATCTCATGGATTCTTTCCCTGACTATTGACCTATAGATCCAGAGGAGATGGATGAATTTGATATCCGAAGTAGCTGATGAGAGCTAAATGAAAGGGTGTAAGCTGTGGAAGTGGATCAAATGCTTCCTTAGCCAGCCACATGAAGAATGGATAAATAGGGTGGTATCACTGCGCACCTGGATGCACTTCCTATGTGGTAGAGTGGTTTATGCTCAATGAATTCATTTAACAATTTGTGATGACATGGCTGAGAAGCTGTGTGGGAGCAGCCAATGCTCCGACATCACCTAGTTCCAGAAAGAGTTAGGGGATACCCAATAATTCTTGAAGGAAGAGTAGGACCATCGATGCATTAAAGAGAAGACGATGGAAAGGGAGGCATTCATTTCAAATTGCTCTGAGCTCATTGAGAAACTGGGGGACCAGCTGGCTAACGCCTAAGAGCAGATAGTGGAAGCGAGTCTCCAAATGACTAAAATTTAGACCGAACATGCAAGAGCATAGGCTAGGTCCAATGATCTGTTCTTCGTAGCCACTTATGAAGAACGAGTTCTGAGGGGACGGACAACGATGATGGAGGCCACAAACCAGATGTTGGAAAAACTGGAAAAATTCATCCAAAATGATGATCCTTAAGAGTCCTTTCAAGGTTGAACTCATTAATATATTTCTCTTTAAATCCGCTCTTTATGAACGTCATGTATGCAGAGACTTTTCACTTGTTTGTTCGGTTGAATGTCTTCAATAACAATCTTGAAATAAATAGTAATTTGTTATTAAACTCATTTGGGTCATACCCGATGTGAGAAACACAGGATTCCCACACTATTAATTCATTTTTATGTTGTAGTGCCTACCATGTTTTAGGCATTCAAGGTTTGAACAACCAATCAATATTTATGTGAGGAAAATGGAGTGACTTGATTTGAGGATGACAACCTTAGAACAATCGATGTGTCGTCTTCCCAGTGTGCTCTGGTGCACAAATGGGGTAATTCCAGAGGCATTTGAAATTAATCCAAACATAGGGTAGTGGAAGGTGTGAATCATGATACCCAAAATTTGTAACACAGTTGGGATGGTGTGATAATAAAGAATAATTGTTGACCGTGTTCGAAACATAGAATTTTTTTTGCATTAGCCTGAAATGGGGAAATCTAATGAGGGGCGAATGCAGCCATGTTCAAAACATATGGATTGACTCGAAATGTCATCCATTAGTATTATAGAACATTGTCCATAGATAGTAGGTGAGCCATATTCCAAGCATTTATACTATTAGGGGGTTCCGTTAGATGAGAAATAGGATGAGGGTCCAGATAAATAAAACAAAAATCGTGGAGAGTGGCATGATGGGTTTTTCGAATGGAGTCCAACACTCTTGAAATTATGCCACCATGGTGGAGGCACATTATTTGTGAGAATTAGTATAATCAGGGTTCATACCTACCTCTGAACATGACCTCCCTATAAAGGACCTAAAATGACATGTAGTTTTACGTCATATAGTAATGATGGTGTACATACTTTAAAGGTCATACTTCATGGATCGTGGTTAATAGTTTAAAATCATGGTACATGGACTTTAGTCCCCTATTTTATGTTCATAGAGACTAGACCTTGATCGGGGTTGTGGGGCCGAGGGTGTTAATGACCCTGAGGCTGGGACTGGGGGGGATTCTTGGCATCACTACATATCCCATAAGGATGAGTATCAAGCCAAACGTAGTTCTTAAGCACGGTGTGGCTAGAGGAAAATAATGAGAGGGTGAATCCTCTCTGGAAGGGTATCTGGTGAATCCCAGGACTAACATGGAGCATCCAGAACTTGTTCAGGGAAGAACAACAGTTTTGTGTCATACGTCAAGGACATGTGGGCTCATACTATTTAACATCACCAAATAGGACGAAGAGTGAAAGGGAAGATTCCCAGATGGTAGTATGTGGTGCAATAGCAGTAAACCCAATTTGAATGAAGGCAGACACCCACACATGTATCCCCAGATGATGTTTTTTATGTCAAGGGCCCAAAAGAAATAGTTAGGATGGGCCCGAGGCAATGTCCCCGAGAGTTCCAACATATCCCATGAGGATGGGAATATAGACATTCATAGTTTAGAGAGCACAGTTTAACAACATGTCGGATTGATGAAATGCATGTGTATCAAGGATTCTCATGTACATGTTCTACCCGAACTACTAAGCACATGTGAGTCGTGCTCGATGTGGGAAACATGGAGTAGTAATGGGAATTTCCTAGAACATGAAGGAACGTGTGAGGGGTGATGGGACACTAGGTGAATGTCAACCCAATGATGCTGATCGTTCTACATAATGTACCTAGATGAATGAAGGAGTAAAGACCAGTATGTTTGAAATCCACATGAACGTAAACATGTTGAAATATGTGAATCGTGAAGCTTGATATCTAGACCACAATGATTTTGTCTTTGTGATAGGGGATAAATGTTAACTATATTTGAAACAAAACATTCGTTTTGCGTTATCCTTGAATGGGGATAGACAAATGAGGGTCACCGCTGACCAATTTTGAAACACAGGACATTTCGCAAATGTTGTCTGAGGTCCTTAAGGACATTGGCCCAAGTCGGTAGGTAAGACCACGTGGCAGGAGACCAGGCCATAAAGGGGGTCCCTTCAAACATGGAGGAGGATGAGAATCCAAATCATGGGATCATGAAGCTTGGACATGGAATGAGGGAATGTCGCTGTGAGTATTCCACAATTCGGGAACTTCCAAAATGAACCTGAGTACAGAGAAAAGACGTATCAGATAAAGGGTGTTGAGTCCCCTCCAAGGACATGGTTCCTAGGGTCACCTACTTCCAGCATAATGGTTTTTGGATGGGCCATTAAGGGGGACATGATTTAATGGACTGAGCACAAGGAGTTGAATTAGCCAAACCCAATGTGTTTTTCTCATAGGGAGATCTTAGTTTAGGGTCATATAATTCGGACCAGGTTGGCAAAGGACTTGGGGGAACATGGTTCAACTATTGCAAAACCTGACACGATTGAGAACTCATGCGGTAGTCGCCACATCAGATGTTCTCAAAAGGGGTTGGTCTTAGGGTCCGTAAGAGAGAAGACATGATTTCAGATTCCAAGGGCAGGACCCGGAGACAAGATGTCTGGGTGTTCAAACGTATCCCATGATGATATGAATCAAGATGTACATAGGTCTGGAAGATGTCATGTAGTTTAATGTCCTGCATAAATAACACAAAATGATCATAGTTTATGGATGTAGAGATCAGACCAGAGATGGTGGGGAATGCAGGAGACACGTGGTGAATGAGGACCTGGAGTCCAGATAACCATGTGTTCCTTGGGGAGGTTTCAGGTCGAGGGATCAAAAAAAAAGTTAGGCTGGGCCTGAGGCAATGTGCACTGACGTTGCTACATATCCCATGAGAATTGGAATCAAGCCATACATAATTCTATGGATAAAACTATATGATACTTGTGTTAGAGATAAAAAGGTTGTGTAGATCTGTGTAATTCCCCGACCCCAGTTACCCAGAGTTGGTGCATTATTACGTAACATTGGCATGATCACAAAAGATAATGTCTCAAAAGACCGATTAGTTTAGTAGCCTTGGAAACACTAGATACATTCATAAATGTTACATTACATCATAACTTGAAAAACTACAATAACCTAGACTCTATAGTCCATAATCATATCCCCTTCAGACGATCCTTCCAGGTCAGTCATAAAATATTTCTTCATATCCTGGGAAAATAAAACATAGAACGGGGTGATCTCAGATGCTTAGTAAGGATAACAATATAGCCGAAAATTTCATAAATAAATATAAACATTTATGGCAATGTATAACTAAAACAAAAGGCTTTTAAACATAAACTCCAGAATAATATGGCAAAGATAAAATGAAATAATGCCATTTAAATATTCACATGGATATTCTATTAGTCGAATAATCACAAGCAATATCAATAACCACTTTCATAATGATGGAATACATAATTCCATACTATCATAACCCCATAGTCAAGGCCTTGTGCCAAGACTACAAATAAGATTTTGTCAAGGACTTGTGCCAAGACACTAAGTCCAATTCATTCCTTTTATGAAAAGGTTTAAACATATCATAAACCACAACATAATCGTATCACATAAAACATGCATTAAGGAAACATAATATTTCGACATTTAAATATAGAGATATCAATAAAAAACATTGATATAATAAAAACATTATCAAAACCATTTTCAATACCAAAATAAAAGAAATGTAAAACATGGTATTTATTATTCATTTAAAAGAAGTTAAGGCTTGTAGAGGAAGTCGAGACTCAAATAATGGACACGACGGCGGAGAAGTCATTGCCGCCACATATGTAAGACAAAACATTCCGGTTTTCATTTAGTAAAAATGCTTCGTATAAAAATATTCCTTTTGAGTAAAAGTCAAATGGGTTTATACACCGTATAAAAGAAAGTTATGTAAAAACAAAATATGCCTCAATTAAAGGAGATTGAGACGAAGTCCCTTACCTCATGTTCGACTTGACTCGATCGTTCTTTAATCTCCTGAATAATAAACTAGAGTTAATATCTACTTTCTTAAGAACTGTTTTCAAGTTCATTATTACTCTTATTTCACTTATTACCATGTTATGAACATTATTTATTCATTTATGTTTATAACGGTCGTTTTGTCGATCTTTGGTACTTGAGTCAACAATAAACATCTTATAATTAAAAGTTGTTCATGTGGTAAAATATAAATTATCTCCAGAATCATATTCATTATGTAGATATCATATATATCATATATATCTAGTATATACATGGAGTTATAATATTACATAACATTTAGAGGTAATAAATGAAATGCACCGTTCATGGAGACGGTAAGCCGTACGTATGCAAGAATGCCACTTTCATTTCTATTTCTAATTAAATGGAATGAAATCATAATGATATAAAGGAATATTATAATTCCAGTGTAATATCATATATAATATCATTAACTCCATCCTTTATACGTCCCACATATGGCATTAACGATTCAAATCACTTTGATGGGGAGGTAGTCCGCACTTCCAAAAATGAAATTATTGCGTTTATCCATAATTGAAGTCATAAAGGTATGCCATAAATGAAAAAAATACAGATTCATAAGGAAATAATAAACATAATATATATCATATATAAATATAGTGGCATCATAATGGCCACCATGAGATGTGTTAAAATAATATTGAACAATCATCATTTCGTGAGGCAGTAATTCGCCACCCACATATAAAGTATGTTCTTTGACCATTAGACGAAGGTGTGTGTAAGTGTAAATAAAATCCTTCTCATAAAAACATCATATTATATTGAATATACTGGTGTTGTTACAAAAGAAATTAACAATAGGAGTTTAAGGGGTTGGAGAATCAAAATAAAACAAAAGAACATAAGAGAAGTCATTATCTTAAAATCGGGTAACTCTTTTTGATTTGAGCCAAAGGCTTCCTTGGGAAGACTTATGCCCAAATTGAGGATTCTAAGAGTAATATAGGGATGTTTAGAGTGTATTTGGGCAGATTTTGGCCGAGCCAAATGGTTTTGAAGGTGTGAATAAGGTGGTAGAGGTGGGGGCCTTTTATAAGAGGATAGGAGGGGAACTCTTGGAAAGTCATGAAATGTTACATTATTATGAAACGATTTTAGGATTTTAAAGGACAACAAATTATATATTTCGAGGATAAGGTGATAAGTGTTCGAAATCCACCCATCCAATAGGCTTTAGACAAGTTTTTTTCTTAGATTTTACCTTATATTTCCTTTTTATTTAAATCGTTCATTAATGAGGTAATCACTCCATCATCATGGTGTGATAAATAAATTTATATATATAATGACTAAAAATTATAAAAAAATTACCATGATGTAGGAAATCTTTTTATATTTCTAATGAATATTTATAGTAAAAATTATGACTTTTATAACCCCTTAAAAAATTGTTTTAGTAAAACAATACTTGTTTATGACATTTTTATTTTTTTTACTTTAAATAAAAGGTATTAATGTCATTATCTTACACAAGTGGCTCCATGGGGTCACAAAAATCGTCCCATGGTTTGACTTGGTTGGCCATGACCAATCCAATAAAATTAGGACATGTGTAAACATATTTTTATATCATTATAATATCATTTTTACCTTAAATTACCTTAATTACCTCAAATCGCGGTTAATAAAACTCAAAAGTTACTATTCACCAAAAATTATATTCATCCCATTGAACAAAATTTAACTTAATAATGAAAACCATGTATGTATGATTTTTGAAATTAAATTCATAGAAGCGGTAAAGTTTTATTTAAATGAAAAATCAGTTTTTTTAACTATCACTTAATGGTTTCTCTATTCATCAAAAATTGATGTTTTTCAGAAAAATACCAAACATTCACCCTAATTAATATTTTATATTCCTTATTCAAAGATGATGTATATTTTAAAAAATTAAAAACATATAAGTTTCATTAATTAATTTTATAATTAATTCCCATTGTCATAACAAATAGCATGTTTTTATGGAAAAATATCAATTAAAAGATTGACAATTGTTTATGTCCAATTTCAAAGTGAAATTAATTATAATGACCAACATTGGATAAAATGGTAAAAATATATTATAATTATAATTTCAAACCACTAAATAATATAAATTATCAATATAAATTATTTTGATTAAAAATGTTGTTTTTAATTAAAGTTTAGTATTTTACACTATTCATAAAACAATTGAATTTTCAGAAAAAAACAAAAAATTCAACATAGGATAATTTCGATATTATGAATCCAAAAATGAAGTCCAATTTGAATAATAAAATTTATAAAATTTCAAAAAGTGGGTATTACAATTCATAATAGCTACTTTGATTGGTTGCGGTGTGTTATAATCTCGAACTTCTGTACAATATAAGCTATTGTATTATCGAAAGAGAAGAGTACCGTGGAAGCTTGGGGTGTTACATTCTACCCTCCTTCAATAAATTTCATCCTTGAAATAGGAAAATGTTCTTCGAAAATAAAAGGTTTAAAATAGAAAATACCTTTGTGGAAAACCCACATCAGAAATAAGGTTAATTAAATTTAGCCTTAATAAGATGGAATGGGAAAAGAAAAAGTCACCACCGAATTATGATCTCGATTATGAGAACATTGGTGGAAATTAGAGACATATAATTGGAGGAAAAACATAAATATTTGTAGAGAGTGATTGAGGTCATCAATCACAAACAAGTGTAAAATTGAGGGGCCCAAAGCATTCAATCTATGTTGATTTAATATAACATCAGTTCAACAAAACATAAGGAATTAGGATAACACATTTTTTATTTTAATATCCATTTCCTAATCATTAAGAATTAATTTATTCATAGAATAAGATATAGGTATATATATATATATATGCATGACATGTAGAGTTTCAACCTTCATCTAATTTCTACCACAAACTCATCTTTCACTCAAAAAGATAATAGAACTCAAAAAAATTATATTTATCCTAATCGTACAAGGTTCAATATATTAACACATACCATTTAGAATAGGAAAAATATTTTGTAATAATCAGGGATATCCTGTAAGTTACTGTTAGGTAATAAAGGCCTATCTCACTATGGTTGTGGGTTCGATTCCTACAGCTTTGTCCAACCCAACGGGTTATCCCTCGACCTGTAGGTTGTCCTTTTCCTAAAACTATAGTATTATAATATTCCAAAAATAATCTTCAGAAATGTTTTAACATTAAAAAATACTATCCAAAGTTAAACTTAATCCATTCCAACCTTTATAGTTATCCAAAATACCACAATCCTGACTTTCTATAAAAGGTCTCTAAATTCCAAATTCAATTCATCAGATTACCCAAACAAAGTAAAGTTTCTCTTATTGTCATATACTAAAAATATGATTACCTTTTTCATATTAAATCCTTAATGAAAAGAAAAAGTACTAAAGTATAATCCATATATATATCACATTATTCTTATAACCATAATATAGTTCTTGAGTCCAAAAACACAAATACAATAATTATTCCACTTGAACTATAGTAACAACATAAGATTGGCCTTGATCCCTTGGCCTTTTATGTGGTATGTTTCCCTGACGCTTTGGACATTCATTTTCGTAATGACCAATTTCTCTACAATTGTAGCATTCAACATTGATATCCTCCTTCTTTCCCTTGCAATCATGAGCCTGGTGACCTTTTTCTCCATATTTATAAGAAACTCCCATTTCTTTTGGTCAAGTATCGGGGTGATTCACCCCACAATTATCACATAATGGAAATTACTAAATTCCCTTTTTCCCTTTATATGTCTCTTGTTCAACCGTTCTCTTCTTCTCTTGCTTAAATTTATTGTCATATGATTTAGGGAATTTCTTTTATATCTTGACAGAACACGAGACTATATATTCATACATTGAGAAATATTGTGATACTAATGCTCAATAGAGAAATGGTTTTATCCCATAAAAGAAACGATCAATCATACTTCATGGGTTACGTATATAATCTACTTCATGCCTCACTAACCATGTAATGTTAGCCTCATACATTGTGACATTCTCATCCTCATTTTGTCTCAGACATAGAAATTGCCTTTCCATATCTGATCGATAGTCACATGGAATGTATTTTTCTATTAAAAGCTCTTTGAACTCCCTCCATTCTATATTTGATACTTCATCATTTTCCTTTATGTTTTGAATCAATGACCACCATTGATCAACATCTCCAGTGAGGCGGTAAACTGTCATGATAACCTTTTCCCTTTAACTACTCCCCAAGGCATGGAATATTTTCACTATGGAATTTCTTCATTTCTCAGCTACTAATGGATTTGTACCCCCATTAAATGTTGGTGTTTGTTGCCTCATGAATCGATCTAACATTGATCCTCCACGCTGCGGATCAGGGTGCTCCATACGAGTAGGGTTATTATTAATAACCTGAGTGAGTTGTCCCAATATGGTGATTAGCTGATCAGCACTAGATGTATCACCTACTCCATTATAATTATCTTGAGTAGGAGGGAAATCCCTACATGGAGTGTGTTCATTGATTCAGTTTTCATTCCTTCCACTAGGTAGCATTTATAAACAATTTCATAAACTAGATTAATTTATGAATCGAAATACATAACAACAAACTTGAAAAACACCTAACATAAATTGAACAGTTTATGGATATAATACATAATCATAAAAATGTTTTTCTTTGAGAAAGTATATACTCATAAACCCTTCATAATGGTTTTTATGGAAAATGATAATTATCCTAAGCATATCCCCCGAGAGTGTCATAACCAAGAGTGCAGTAAGGCCCGTTGTCGTGCACCAGTTCCCGTTCTAGTCATGATCAAAGCTGTGTTTTTGGATTTTACCCCTAGGTACATTTGTGCTAGAGCCGCCTCTACCTACTCGTATCTATATAGGGATGTAATTCTTGGAAAACTCACAAAATCTCTATAATACCAAAATTCTAGGAATTTCTTCTATACTAATCCTCAAATTCTATCTTTGGGAGATGAGATCTAATCAAAGTTTATCTAAATCTAGCTTTCAAGGTTAGTACTAAAATTCCTCTGATACCAACTATAACGCCCCGACCCCAGTTACCCAGAATCAGTTTATTATTAAATATCATTGTCATGATCACAAAAATCATGTCTCGAAAGAACTATTAGTTTATTAGCCTTGGAAATAGTAGATACATTCATAAATTTTACATTACATCATAAAGTGAAATAAAATAAAATAACATAGCCTCCATAGTAGACACTTATATCCCCTTCAGACTATCCCTACCGTTCAGTCATAAAATATTTCATCACATCCTAGGAAAATAAAATATAGAAAGGGGTGAGCTCAGATGCTCAGTAAGGATAACAATATAGCGGAAACATTCATGAATAAACATAAACATTTATGGTAATGTATAAATAAAACAAAATCCTTTTAATCTTAAACTCCAGCATAATATGGAAAAGATAAAATAAAATAATTTTATTTACTTATTCACATGGATTTTCTACTAGTCGAATAATCACATTCAATATCAATAACCACTTTCATAATGATGGAAGGCATAATTCCAGACTATCATAACCCCATAGTCAAGGCCTTGTGCCAAGACTACAAATAAGATTTTGTCAAGTCCTTATGTCAAGACACTAGTTTGTATCATTAGACCTACCGATGCATTGAGGAGCTATTGAAAGCTCCACCTGTCACTGACTAAGTCCAATGAATTCCTTATATGAAAATTGTTAAACATATGATAAACCATAACATAATCGTATCACATAAAACATGCATAAAGGAAACATAAAATTTCCACATTTCAATGAGAAGATATCGATACAACACATTGATATAATAAAAAAATTATCAAAACCATTTTAAATACCAAAATAAAAGAAAAGTAAAACATGGTATTTATTTTTCATTTAAAAAAATTTTATGGCTTGTAGAGGAAGCCGAAACTCAAATAATGGTCATGGCGGCGGAGAAGTCGTTGTCACCGCATATGTAAGACAAAACATTCCTTTTGACATTTAGTAAAAATTCTTCGTATAAAAGAATTCCTTTTGAGTAAAAGTCAAATGTTTTTTTACACCGTATAAAATAATGTTGTGTATAAAACCAATTATTGCTCAATGAAAGGAGATTGAGACGAAGTCCCTTACCTCGTGTCCAACTTGACTCGATCGTTCTTTATTCTCCTGAATAATAAACTAGATTTAATCTATACTTGCGTAATAACCTTTATCAAGTTCATTATTCCTTTTATATCACATATTACCATGTTATGAACATTATGTAATCATTTATGTTAATAAGGGTCATTTTTTTTATCTTGGTACTTGAGTCAACAACAAACTTTTTATAATTACAAGTTGTTCATGTGGTAAAATATCCATTATCTCCATAATCATATTCATTATGTAGATATCATATATATCATATATATCTAGTAGATACATGAATTCATAATATTACATAACATTTAGAGGTAAGAAATGAAATGCACCGTTCATGGAGACGGTAAGTCGTACGTACACATGAACATTACATTCATTTATATTTAGTACTAAATGGAATGAAATTGTTGAGCCCTCTGGAAGATTGCCGAATTCATTCCTATGATTGTTGTTTTAATAATCACAAATCACTATTATTTAATCTAGTTGGATTTCTCATAAACTTAATCTCAATCTATTAAGTGAATCTTCTATCATGTTTTTATCTATGTGTTTATTGATTTACAAGTTTTGTGGAAGTCTTTTGGATCAAACAGACAATGGTCGCATCGATCTAATATCAAGAAAACGGTCGCACTGATCCTATATCAAGACAACGGTCGCACCGATGCATCTGACTCACCGATGCTAATCAATCTGACTCACCGATGCTGATCAAATGACACACCGATGCAAATGAGTCACTGATCAATCTGACTCACCGATGCTGATCGAATGACACACCGATGCAAATGAGTCACTGATCAATCTGACTCACCGATGCTGATCGAATGACACACCGATGCAAATGAGTCACTGATCAATATGACTCACCGATGCTGATTGAATGACACACCGATGCAAATGAGTCACTGATCAATATGACTCACCAATGCTAATCAATCTGAGTCACTGATGCTGATCAATCTGACTCACCGAAGCCGATCAATCTGAGTCACCGATGCTGATCAATCTGACTCACCGATCAAATAACACACAGATGCTAATCATCTGATTCACTGGTCAGGACACACCGATATCTAGCCACCGATGCTGATGACCTACCGATCACTTGAACTCATCGATAGTAATAAACAACTGTTTGAATTTATTTATCTTTATCTTTATTTAATCTAACCAACGGTCATATCAGGTATATTTTAATGCTCTGTCAATTAATTAATAAAGGTTGTCAGATGTTAGGAAACCGTACCTCATACCTTCGAAAAGGAAACCTTTTCTGTGTTCGGAAGCACGTGACATAAATACAAGAAGATTCTGCTTCTGGAGATATAGAAGAAAACAAAAGAAAAACAACAAGAGATCACACGATAGATACAAGAAGAAAGAGGAGGAAGAACAAAGGAGAATAGAAGATAAACATCAAGAGATTACACAGAACCTCATACTCAATCAAGCCTACTCAAGAAGAGTTCTGTGCATACAAAAGAACATTGATGAACTTCATCGACTACAACTCACTGCCTTTGAACCTGAAGCATACGACACTCTGTTTCTCAAACAAAAACGAGAAGAGGACTCAAAATTACTTCTGATCAAATCCAAAAGAGTCCAGAGCTGCACTGAAATCACCAGAGCCATTTCTAAACTCTACTTCTCTGCTCTATGATTCATTTATTATACACTTTGAGCAGTGTGTGTTATCTACTGTATTAAACACACACACTGACTCCTGTACTCTAACTGGAGGATCTGTAAATCCTCAGCAAACCCTTTTTATACTTCATTGCCCACTGTGGATAGTGGTAGAGGTCGTGTGTGACCTGGACAGCTGGATCCTATTGTTTTGTTTCCCACGAATAACAGTGGTAGAGGTCTTGGACCTGGACAGTTGTAAACTGTTAAACCCTGATCCAGGGTGTGGATCATCTTTATAAACTTTTGAGAGGACTAAGTCTCAGCTTGAGACTGAACCTCTTGGTTACCTCTTCTGTGTTCTTAGTTAAAGTTTATATCTATACTATATATATTTATTTCATATTCCACTTCTATTACTTTGAAATATAATTTATTTTCAAAGCTACATTGATAGTTAAACTCGCAAGTGTTTATATTTATTGTAAACCAGTAAGTTAGTTTCAAAAGTTAATTTAATAATAAGATTAAGTTAACTGAGAATTAATCAATCTTTGAGAAACTAATTGAACCTTTATAATATGTATAAATTCACTACAGTTTAATTTGCTTTTGAAATTGGGTGATTTTAATAGAAATTGTTTTTAATAGAAATATTAATTGGAACTCAATTCACCCCCCCCCCCTCTTGAGTATCCACTCCGACCAACATTTGGTATCAGAGGTTAGACAATATTTTCTAATGTACTCTACTTTTCAACTGTGATTTTAGTTGTATTTTATAGTTCTTAAAATTTATGTTGTCTCTCAATTTTTACCTCATTAAAATTCTTTTTGTGATATCATGGATAATAGACTTGAGGGTGCTGCTACTAACCGGCCACCTTTTTTCAATGGAAACAACTATGCTTAGTGGAAACTAAAATTGAAAATTCATCTTAAAAGCATAGGTTTTGATATTTGGACTGCTATTGAATCTGAATATAAAATTCCCATTACTGCTAGATCTACTTGGGATGAACCTACAAAGACTGCTTAAAATAATAATTGTAAGGCTATGAATGCCATGTACTGTGCTCTAGGAGATGAAGAATTTAATAGAATTTATGCTTGTAAAACTGCATATGAAATTTTGGATACCTTAGCTGTTTCTCATGAAGGAACAACAAATGTTAAGGAGATGAGATTGAATACCTATACTATTAAGTATGATAATTTTAAAATAAATCATGATGAACCCATTTCTGATATGTATCTCTGGTTCAATGAAATTGTCAACACAATGACCTCTCTGGGAAAGGATGTTCCAGCAAAGGAACAAATCATGAGAATTTTGAGATGTCTACCTGAAAGATGGAGAGGAACCTCTGTCTCCATTAGAGAATCGTGTGACATTGGAGAACTGACAGTCAAAGAACTAATTGGAAAACTGATGATGTATGAAGAGGAACTCAAGGTGAATAAATAAGAAGACGATGACCCTAGAAGAATGTATGTTTCCTTAAAAACTACAAACTCAAAGAACAAGGATAAGGAAACACTTCAAACTATAAAGGAAAGATCAAGCTATGAAGACAGTGAGAGTGACTCTGACAGTGATGCTGAGATGGCTCACATTTCCAGAAGAATTAAAATGTTTTATAGGAATAAGAAGTTTTTCAGGAAGTCAAACTACAAAGGTAAGTATGATAACAAGGTACATTGGAAACAGGAATGGATTAAATCTGATAAATCAGATGAAGTTGTATGTTATGAGTGTAAAAGGAAAGGACACATAAAAACTGACTGTCCAAAGATGAAATACATGAAGAAGTATGAATACAAGGACAATAAGTTTAAAAAGTCCATGAAGGCTACTTGGAGTTCTTATGAGGATAGTTCTAGTGAATCTGATGTTTCTGAAACAGAACACAGAAATAAAGCAAACATGTGTTTTATGACAAACACTTCTGAGGTAACTTCTGAAACTCCTGCTTCTAATTCATATTATTCTGGAGATGATTCTGAATGTGATAACATGTCTAAATCTGAATTGTTTGAATATTGTGATATGTTAGAAGAGACATGCAATGAACTTAAGGATAAATACAAATCATTAAAGAAACAGCATGCTCTCACCACTACAGTTAAAACTGAACTCACTATTGAAAAAAAGAAAAATTCTCAACAGTTAAAGGAGAACACTGAATTGAAATTATCTAATGAGCAACTCAGAAAGAATTTAGAAAAATTTACCAATGGTAAGGAAACTCTAACTCAAATGCTAGAAAAACAAGTTTCACCAAAATACACTAATGGAATAGGTTACAAACCTGGACAGAGACAGTTGACCAAGAATAGATTTATTCCTAAATCTGGACAGAATGTAACTAGCTCTAGAACATTATATGCCTCAACCAGTTATATTCATAGTTATGGATCTAATAAATTTTATATTTCAGTGTATGGTGATTATACAAATTATATAAGACCTATTAGGCAAATATGGGTACCTAAAGTATTATTGGATAACCTGTCTGGACCCAAGAAAATCTGGGTACCAAAATCATTTCTTGTTTAAATCTGTTTTGTAGGAAACCTGCTTAAAGAGCTCCGATAGAAAGACCTGGTACATGGATAGTGGATGTTCAAGACATATGTCAGGAGACATTTCATGATTTAAAATATTAGTCAGAGTTGGTGGAGGTTTTGTTACCTTTGGCGAGAATTCTAAAGGGAAAATCATCGGGTTAGGCCAGATTGGTAACACTAACTCAGTATTGATTTTGAAAGTTTTATTTGTTGACGGCCTTAAATACAATTTATTAAGTATCTCTCAATTATGTGATGATGGTTTTTATGTTAAATTTGAAAATGATTCTTGTAATGTTTTTAATTCTAAAAATGCTTTAGTGTTTTCTACTTTAAGAAATGAAAACGTTTATGCTGTCGACTTAAATTCCTTGGCTAATCAAAACATTACATGTTTAAATGCTCTTTAAAAAGAGTCTTGGCTTTGGCACATGAGATTAGGACACTGCAATGTGCATTCACTTAGAAAACTTGTTAGGAAGAACTTAGAAAGAGACCTACCCAAACTTGAATTTCTAGCAGACAAAATTTGTAATCCCTATCAAAAGGGAAAGCAACATAAAGTTTCTTTCAAATCAAAGAAAGAATTTTCAACTTCTTAACCTCTCGAGTTGGTTCAAATGGATTTATTTGGACCTTCTTGAGTTTCTAGTTTAAATGAGAAGCACTATGTCTATGTTCTTGTAGACGACTTTTCTAGATATTCTTGGGTATAATTTCTAGATCACAAAAGTGAAGCTTGTTCTTACTTTGTCAAATATTCCAAGTCTTTAGAGAACCTTAGTGGACTTAAGATTAAGACCCTAAGAAGTGATCATGGCTGTGAATTTGAAAATCATGAGTTTGAATCTTACTGCTCACACAGTGGCTATAGCCACAATTTCTCTGCCCCTAGGACACCTCAACAGAATGGTGTAGTAGAAAGAAGGAATAGAACCCTGCAAGAAATTGCTAGGACTATGCTCAATGAGTATGACCTACCTATTTATTTTTGGGCTGAATCTGTCAATACTGCTTGCTATGTTATTAATAGTGTCTTTATTAGACCTGTTCTTAAGAGGACCCCTTATGAGTTATGGAACCATAGGAAACCTAATGTTAACTACTTCAATGTTTTTGGTTGCAAAGTCATTATTCTTAATACTAAAGATAATCTTGACAAGTTTCCATCCAAGAATGATGAAGGAATTTTCCTAGGTTACTCTACTTCTAGTAAAGCCTATAGAGTTTTCAATAAAATAACCAAATGTGTGGAATAATATGTTCATATCAAATTTGATGAAACTGATCCACATGAACCTAATACCTCTCTTGAAAATCTTGAAGATGATCTCTCTGGTTTGAACCTTAATGATAAAAATAGTGTACCTGAAGTTAAAACAACCAGCTCTGGAAATTCACTAGACCCTGCTTCTGTTGAACCTCACCCTGTAGATGAACCTGAAATCTCGAGTCCTACCTTTTCTAGATCAACTAGGATTCTGAGAAATAATCCCTTAGATGCTGTTGTAGGAGATCTTGATAGAGGGACAAAGACTAGAGCTTCTATTAGAAATCAGGTTGAACATCAAGCCTTCTTATCACAGCTAGAACCTACGAATATCAATGATGCCATCAATAATGAATTTTGGGTAATAGCTATGCAAGATGAACTAAATCAATTTGAAAGAAACAATGTCTGGAAATTAGTAGAAAGACCTAAGGAAACTATAATCATAGGCACAAAATGGGTGTTTAGAAACAAAGTAGATGAATCTGGAAACATCATTAGAAACAAAGATAGGCGAGTTTCACAAGGTTACAATCAAGAAGAAGGAATTGACTATGAGGAAACCATTGCACCTATAGCTAGATTAGAGGCAATTAGGATCTTATTTGCTTATGCATCACATCTGAATTTCAAGTTATATCAAATGGATGTGAAAAGTGATTTTTAAATGGTTTTATTGTTGAAGATGTTTTTGTAGAACAACCACCTGGTTTCACAAATCCTCATTTTCAAAATCATGTTGTTAAACTTTCTATAGCCTTATATGGTTTAAAACATTCTCCAAGAGCTTGGTATGAAAGACTTTCAAACTTTCTTATTTCAAAAGGATTTAAAAAAGGAATAACTGATCCCACTCTATTTATAAAAAGGTTTTTAAAAGATGTCTTAATAGTACAAATCTATGTTGATGATATTATTTTTGGATCATCTAAAAATTCTTTATGTACTGATTTTTCAAAGGTTATGCAAAATGAGTTTGAAATGAGCTTAATGGGAGAGCTTAAGTACTTTCGTGGATTTCAAATCTTTCAAACTAAAGATGGGATTATTCTAAATCAATGTAAATATAATAAGGATTTGTTAAAACATTTTGGTTTGGATAGTATTAAGGAAAGTGATATACCCATGAGTACTACCTGCAAATTGGATGTTGATGAAACAGGGAAACCAGTTAATCAAACCAATTACAGAGGTATGATTGGGAGATTACTTTATCTTACTACTAGTCGAACATATATTATGGTTAGTGTGTGTATGTGTTCTAGATTTCAAGCTAATCCTAAAGAGTCACACTTACTGGCTGTTAAAAAGATTTTTAAATATCTTAAGTATACTGTAAATTTAGGTTTGTTTTATCCAAAAGGACAATCTTTTGACCTTACTAGTTATTCAGATGCTGACTTTTCTGGATGCAAGTTAGATAGGAAAAGCACATCTAGAACATGTCACTTACTTGGACAATCGCTAGTATCTTGTTGTAGTAAGAAACAGAACTCAGTTGCATTATCTACTGCTGAAGTAGAATACATTGCTGCTGGTAGTTGTTGTGCACAAATTCTGTGGATGAAACACACTTTATTGGACTATTTATTTGATTTTAAACATGTTTCAATTAACTGTGACAATACTAGTGCTATTAACATATCTAAGAACCCTGTGTCTCACTCTAGGACTATGCACATTGATGTCAGACATCATTTTCTAAGAGATCATTATCAGAAAGGTGATATCTCTCTAAAATTTATTAACTCTGAACATAAATTAGTTGATATCTTTACAAATCCTTTATGCTCTGAAAGATTGAAGTTTATTAAAAAAGAGTTGTGTATGATCGATCTGTGAAACTGATCTGTGAAACCGATCTGTGAAATTGATCTGTGAAACCGATCTGTGAAACCGATCTGTGAAACTGATCTGTGAAACGGATCTGTGAAACTGATCTGTGAAACCGAACTGTGAAACTGATTTGTGAAACTGATCAGTGAAACCGATCTGTGAAACAGATTTGTGAAACTGATATGTGAAACTGATCTGTGAAACTGATCTGTGAAACCGATCAGTGAAACCCATCTGTCACACCGGTCTGTCAAACCGATTCTCTGTATTACTTTTTATTATGTCTTAATTAATTAATTAATTTATTTTATCCTTTTTATGGGAACCCTAAATGATAAAATAAATGATACGCGGCTATTTCTCTTCCCTAAACCTTTGACCTTGCATTTCCTGCCGAACCATTCAACTTCTCTTCTCCTCTACCTCGAACCTTCGAACTCCTGCTTTCCCCAAAATCTTCGAATGGCTAAGCAATAGTGACTGAGAAAAGGATCAGACAGTCCTGTACCTCCAAAGCATGCTCGAGGCGAGTCGAGTAGTACCCCTCAACGATCAATAAATCCGAACCTGGAAACTCGGATTGTTGCTGTAGAAAGAGAAGTCAGTTCCGCCTAGCTTTTATCAAGTAAGTCACTGTTGCTGCAAGTTCTTGAATCGCAAGGATGGACAGACTGGTTTTCAGACAACTCGCAAGTAGACTACCCGAAGCTGGTACATGAGTTTTATATGAATCTGAAAATCACTCTAGATGGTGTGGAGGCTGCCCGGATGTCGTCTGAAGTAAAAGGAAAGAAAATATCCTTTTCATCTAAACAGTGGGAAGAATGCTTATATGTACCCCATGAGGGTCGGTATGAGGATTTAGCTGGGAACATTCCTCCAATCACTGATTACTTCTCTTATGAATTAGCTCTAGAGCTTCTGACTGGAAACAAAGAATCGAGGAGAATCACATCCTCAGAGTTGGATGGTGAATTCAGACTTCTTTTCAAGTTTATTCAGCACCAACATTGCCCTAGGAGAGGAGATTTTACTGCTGTAATGTACCAGGATGTTTTCCTGTTGTTTCTTCTGAAAACCCATGAGAAGATCAATTTGTGTAGATATGTGATGGTTCACATAGCTGGAATGGTAAAACTGTCCAAGAAAGCCACTGCCTTATTTTACTCCAAGATGATCTCTACCATGCTCAAGAATCTAGAATGTGTTGATGAAGATGATGAAGTAGCTGAAACAGATCATCCTTTATGTCTCAACAAAGAGATCTACAAGAGGATGAAAATCAATTGGAATCCATGGAAGAAGTGTTGGGTTGCTGATGACGACAAGCTGTATAAAGCCTACAATCCCACAGATCATGGAAAGAGGCCTAAGGGTTTAAGAGACCCTGGTTTGAAAGAAAATGAGGAACGAGTTTATTCTGATGATGAGGAAGAGGATGAACGAAATGAAGCTACCGAAGGTCAACGAATGGAAGAAGCTAAGACAGAAGATGGAAGTGTGTCGCCTCCTAATGATAGGAGTGATCCTAATACAGTGAGTCCAAAGAAAAGAATAGATTTTGGACCTGCTAGTCCACCTTTGGACTTACCTGAATCTGAACCAATTCTTGGTGATGAAGAAGATACTGACACTGAAGATTCTACCAGTGAAGACTCTGAGAAGAGTAATAATGAGCAAGGTGGTGATGATGATGATGGTGATGATGATGGTGATGATGATGGTGGTGATGATGATGGTGATGGTGATGGTGATGATGATGGTGTTAACCGACCTGTAGATGGTCTAGCTGAACCTTCAATAGAACCACAACAAAGTGTTGGTTATGGTGATGATGGTGTTAACCGACCTGTAGATGGTCTTGTTGTACCTCCAACGGAAACACATCAAACAGTACCAGGAACAGATGCCACTGGCAAGAGGGAATCAGCAGAAATCAGTGGAACAACAAGTTATGAGAAACTGAAATATATATTGTGTGCTGCTGTTTGGGATGACTACCCTGGTTTTGCTGTTTTGGGCTTAGACTATTCTGAAGAAGAAGAGTAAATGTCAGAATCTACTACAGTTATGAAGAAGAGTCTCACAAGTAAAGAAATATATCCTCATGTTGTTGATTCTACAGATGTTCATCTACCTGGTTCTGTAATCTCTCAAGCTGATTTTGATAAGTTTATGACTGAATTGCTGGCTGCTGTGAGAGATATAGTCAGAGAAGAAATTTCCAATACCCTTACTCAAGTGTCTCTGCAAGTTTCTGAAGCATCGTTGGAAGCTTTCTCACAAAGAGTATCGAATGCTGTGAAGCCAGACCTGGCCAATACTAGTGAGCTTATTGGCAGGCACATAGCCTCTATGAACCAGACAATGAAGGATCTCCACACTGGATTAGTATCATTATCAAGCGAATTTAGATCAACTATCTCAGGTATGATAGAAGTGTTGAGGAATTTAATTAAACATCTCAACAAGTTTGATTTGAGAAGATTGAAAGGTGAGATAACTCAAATAGTTAACAAAGCCAGTACTTCCAATGTTACCAAAATCACTACCTATGAGCTAGAGGCTCTAAGGGAGGTTGTACATGATGAGTTAGCAGCTATTAGACAAGTTCTTGATCTGGATTCTTTAAAGAAAATGAAGGAGCACTGGGATCACAGTCATGAAATGGAAACCGTATATTCAGCAGATGCCAAACAGGCTCTGAAAGAGATCAAGGAAAAGGTTGATCATTACTTTTCAAAGATTTATACAAAGCATGAGATGGCTGCAAATTTCAAGGTCTTGGCAGAGAATCTAAAACTACCTCCAGTCACTCAAACATTCAGGGCTCAAGTTCGTCATTTGCAAGACTTTACTCCTACTTTGGTACAGTTCATGGAGAACAAAGATGATTTCGAAAAGGCTATGCAGTATGGTGTAGAAGTTATTCATAATTTCATAAATCTTTTGAAGCCTTATCTGAATGCCCAAGCCACTACCATTGTGCTTCCTACTGCTGACCCTCTCCCTGCCTCTAATTTAACTCCAAATCAGCTCTCTGTTGCTCAGGCACATTCTCAACTACGACAAGTTCCTCAGACATCTTCTCAACCAGCTACTGCTGATACTCAACAACAAACCTCCATAGGACCTTCTCCTACACCTTCCAGAGTTGTCCTCCCACCTCTTCAGATTTTCCCAGAACAGCTTGCCTCCATGTCCTCCAACTTACCCTCTATTAATCCCAAAGAAAAAGGCAAATCCCCTTTGTATCCACATAAATAGTTGTGTATTGTTTTTGATCGGGTGGACTATGTGTTGGTTATAATCTTCTGTACTTTATAAAATATTTTTTTTTCTCTCTCTCTATTCTCTATGCTGCCTTCTTTTTTACTCACTTATTTGTAGGTTTTCCCTCCTTTTTGATTATCACAAAGGGGGAGAAGGATGTATATATATGGTGGAGAAGGATGTATATATATGGGGGAGATCAATCTCTATGGGGGAGATCAATATCTAAGGGGGAGTTTAATATCTATGAGGGAGATTTATTTTCAGGGGGAGATTTATATCTCATTATGTTTTTATTATTGATATTTTTTTTAAAGATTTGTGATTATCAAAAAGGGGGAGATTGTTGAGCCCTCTGGAAGATTGTTGAATTCATTCCTATGATTGTTGTTTTAATAATCACAAATCGCTATTATTTAATCCGGTTGGATTTCTCATAAACTTAATCTCAATCTATTAAGTGAATCTGCTATCATGTTTTTATCTATGTGTTTATTGATTTACATGTTTTGTGGAAGTCTTCTGGATCAAACAGAAAACGGTCGCACTGATCCAAAATCAAGACAACGGTCGCACCGATCCTATATCAAGACAACGGTCGCACCGATGCATCTGACTCACTGAGGCTGATCAATCTGACTCACCGATGCTGATCGAATGACATACCGATGCAAATGAGTCACTGATCAATCTGACTCACCGATGCTGATCGAATGACACACCAATGCAAATGAGTCACTGATCAATCTGACTCACCGATGCTGATCGAATGACACGCCGATGAAAATGAGTCACTGATCAATATGACTCACCGATGCTGATCGAATGACACACCGATGCAAATGAGTCACTAATCAATATAACTCCCCAATGCCGATCCATCTGAGTCACTGATGCTGATCAATCTGACTCACCGATCAAATAACACACTGATGCTAATCATCCGAGTCACTGGTCAGGACACACCGATATCTTGCCACCGATGCTGATGACCTACCGATCACTTGAACTCATCGATAGTCATAAACAACTGTTTGAATGTCTTTATATTTATCTTTATTTAATCTATCCAACGGTCATATCAGGTATATTTTAATGCTCTGTCATTTAATTAATAAAGGTTGTCGGATTCCAGGAAACCGTACCTCGTACCTGCGAAAAGGAAACTTTTTCTGTCTTCTGAAGCACGTGACATAAATACAAGAAGATTCTGCTACAGGATATATAGAAGAAAACAAAAGAAAAACAACAAGAGAACACACAATAGATACAAGAAGAAAGAGGAGGAAGAACAAAGAAGAATAGAAGATACACATCAAGAGATTACACAGAACCTCATACACAATCAAGCCTACTCAAGAAGAGTTCTGTGCATACAAAAGAACATTGAAGAACATCATCAACTACATCTCACTGCCTTTGAACCTGAAGCATACGACACTCTGCTTCTCAAACAAAAACGAGAAGAGGACTCAGAATTACTTCTGATCAAATCCAAAAGAGTCCAGAGCTGCACTGAAATCACCAGAGCCATTTCTAAACTCTACTTCTCTACTCTATGATTCATTTATTCTACACATTGAGAAGTGTGTGTTATCTGCTGTATTAAACACACACACTGACTCTTGTACTCTAACTGGAGGATCTGCAAATCCTGAGCAAACCCTTTTTATACTTCATTGCCCACTGTGGATAGTGGTAGAGGTCGTGTGTGACCTGGACAGCTGGTTGCTGTTGTTTTTTTCCCACGAATAACAGTGGTAGAGGTCTTGGACCTGGACAGTTGTAAACTGTTAAACCCCGATCCAGGGTGTGGATCATCTTTATAAACTTTTGAGAGGACTAAGTCTCGGCTTGAGACTGAACCTCTTGGTTACCTCCTCTGTGTTCTTAGTTAAAGTTTATATCCATACTATATATATTTATTTCATATTCTGCTGTTATTACTTTGAAATATAATTTATTTTCAAAGCTACATTGATAGTTAAACTCGAAAGTGTTTATATTTATTGTAAACCAGTAAGTTAGTTTCAAAAGTTAAGTTAATCATAAGATTAAGTTAACTGAGAATTAATCAATCTTTGAGAAACTAATTGAACCTTTATAATCTGTATAAATTCACTACAGTTTAATTTTCTTTTGAAATTGGGGGATTTTAGTAGAAATTGTTTTTAACAGAAATTTTAATTGGAACTCAATTCACCCCCCTCTTGAGTATCCACTCCGACCAACAGAAATAATAATCATATAAAGGTATATTAGAATTACATTATAATTTCATATATAATATCATTAACTCCATCCTTTATACATCCCACATATGGCATTAATGATTCAAATCACTTTTAGGGGGCGGTCGTCCGCACTTCCTAAAATGAAATTATCTAGTTTAACCATAATGGAAGCCATAAAGGTATGCCATAAATGAAAAAATACAGAATCATAAGGAAAAAATAAATATAATATATATCATATATAAATATAGTGACACCTTAATGGCCACCATGATAGGTGTTAAAAGAAGATTGAACAATCATTGTTTTGTGAGGCAGTAATTCGCCACCCACAGAAACAGTATGTTCTTTTACCATTAGAAGAAGCGGTATGTAAGTGTAAATAAATAATTGTCATAAAAGCATCCTAGTATATTGAAGATACTGGTGTTGTTACAAAATAATAAAATAAAAAGTGTTTACGGGTTTTGAGAGGAAAAATAAAACAAAAGAACATAAGAGAAGACATTACCTTAAAATATGGTAACTCTTTTTGATTTGAGCCAAAGGCTTCCTTGGGAAGACTTCTACCCAATGTGAGTATTGTAGGATTAAGAGAGGGAAGTTGAGAGAGTATTTGGGAAGAGGTTGGCCAAGCCAAATGGTTTTTATGGTGTGAATAAGGTGATAGAGTTGGGAGCCTTTTATAAGAGGTGAGGAGGGGAACTCTTGGAAAGTCATGAAATGTTACATTATTATGAAATTATTTTCAGATTTTAAAGGACCGAAAATGATATATTTCAAAGATAAGGTGATAAGGGTTCGTAATAAACCCTTCCAATAGTCTTTATACAAGTTTATGTCTTATATTTTATGTTATCTTTCCATTTTATTTAAATCATCCATTAATGAGGTAATCACTGCATCATCATGGAGTGATAAATACATTTATTTATTTAATGTCTAAAAATTATAAAAAAATTACCATGATGTAGGAAATAGTTTTATCTTTCCAATGAATATTTATAGTCGAAAATATGACTTCTATAACCCCTTATAAAAATTGTTTTAGTAAAACAATACTTGTTTGTGACATTTTTATTTTAACTTTAAATAAAAGGTATTAATGTCATTATCCTACAAATGTGGCTCCATGGGGTCCCAAAAATCGTCCCATGGTTTTTCTTGGTTTTCTATGACTCATACAGCAAGAATAGTAAAAGTTTCAATTTATTTTTATATTCCTATAATATCATTTTTACCTTAAATTACACTAATTACATCTAACCATAGTTAATAAAACTCAAAAGTTACTATTCACCAAAAATTATTTTCATCCCATTGAACCACATTTTACATACTAATGGAAACCATGTATGTCGGATTTTTTAAATTCAATTCATAGAAGTGGTAAAGTTTCATTTAAACGAAAAATCATTTTTTTAACTACCACTTAGTGGTTTCACTATTCATAAAAAAATGATGTTTTTCGGAAAAATACCAAAAAATCACCCTAATCTATATTTGATATTCCTAATTTAAATATGATTTATATATTACCAAATTCAAAAAATATAAGTTTCATTAATTAATTTTGTAATTAATTCTTGTTGTCAAAATAAATATCGTGTTTTTACAAAAGAATATCAATCAAAAGATTGACAATTGTTTATGTCCAATTTCAAAATGAAATTAATTATAATGACCACCATTGGATAAAATGTTAAAAATATATTCTAATTTTACTTTAAAATCACTAAATAATATAACTTATCACTATAAATTATTTTGATTAAAAAAGTTGTTTTTAATTTAATTTTAGTATTTTACACTATTCATAAAAAAATTGGAATTTCTCAGAAAAAAACGAAAGATTCAACTTAGGATACTTTCGATATTCTGAATTCAAAAATGAAGTCCAATTTCAATAATAAAATTTATAAATTTTCAGAAAGTGGGTATTACTATTCATCAGGTACTTTGATTGGTCGCGGTGTGTTACAATCTCGAACTTACGTACAATGCAAGATATTGTATTAATGAAAGAGAAGCATACCATGGAAGCTTGGGGTGTTACAGTCTGGACATTACACCCAATAAAGAAGTATTTGGAAAAAAAAATTTGTCCTTTAGGATGAATGAGTGTTGTTTTTTGAAGCCACGGACCGTGGATAGAATGTCCAGGAATAACCACAAAAATCAAGCCGTGTGCATGCATTGACAAATGGTATGGTGTGTGGCCGATACCAATCTCTATGTCTCTTTGAGTGAGGACACTATGATGTAGATCTATTTTACTTCATGCATCTAGGATTATAATTTCACAGCTTAAGGTCATGTGATGGGACTAACCGTGTATTTTAACTTCGTGCTATATCAACGGAACAATTTAATGTATTGTGTAAATTTAAAGGATAACATAATGTCATATGGCTCAGAAACATGTGAAGCAGGGTTCAAAAGGTAATGTTCATAGCGTGATAATTCATACCCGACGTGAATGAGAAAATAATACCATATTACACTGCACACAATACAATGAATGACACCCCTGGTCGGGGAGGCAAGAATAGGTTAGAGAATTTGGGGAAGGTGAAAATAGCTCTCAGTTAAGCTGGACCCAATGACCAGATGTCTACACATTCCAACGTATCCCATGAATATGGGAATAGAGCTATACGTAGTTATGAGAGTGTAGTTTAAAGTCATGCAATACAAGGGACAATATGTAAGAGGGACTAGATCTTGGAAGTGGATTATGTGACGCGGAAATAGTAAACCCTACGTGAATGAAGGGGTATGCCCACACATGACACATCACATGGCCCTATAAGTGCAGGGGCCTAGATGACAGAAGTGAAGAGGTAAATTAGGGGAACTCGAGGTAGACCCAAATACAAGATGTCTGGGAGTTCCAACGTATCCCATGGGAATGGGAATCAAGGTGTACATAGTTTCAAATGAGATCATAGTTAATGGTCTTAGGTCTCAGACCATGGAGAGGAAGAATACTTCAAGTAGGTGTGTACCCCAATCCCATCCCTAGGCCCTCATGAGTGAAACTCCGTGTGGGAAACAATGGTGGAATAGGTTTTGGCAATACCTGGAACTTATACCAAAGGGAAGTCAGTGCAGAGCCCCTAAAGATGCCTTACCACAACTTTTTCTCCTAACGTGAAAATTCTCACTGAGGGATAGTGCCTGGAGTGTCAAAATTTCACATGAACTTGATGGGGTGGAAAATAATGTGAATAATGTAACCAACAATCAAGGCTTGATGGGGTTAGTGTGACAGTGGAGGATAACTATTGACCATGTTCAAAACATAGCATCTATATCATGTGTCTTGAAATGGGAACAACAAATGAGTGTCAATTGCAGAACATAATTGCAACACAGGGTTGGTATTGATTTGTTGTCTGATACCCTTGTGGAGGTTGGACCATAATGGTAGGAGATCTCTTAGGCCTAGAATCTATGCCATTTGGGGTCACTTTGGAAGTGAAAGTTAATGGACGACCAAATGAGGTGGAATACGAAACCTGAAAAATGGGTGAAAACATGTCCAGGTAGAATCTGACACTCCAGGTTCTAGACTAGAGTACTCATGGGCCAATTGGTGAATCAATAAAGAGGACCAAGGGACCTGAAATAAGGGAAGATGAATCAAAGATATGATAGTAGGTAATGGGAGTGAAGGCCCCTCAAGAGATAGATGTATGTGGCATGGTTGTTATAAACCTGACGTGATTGGAGAAATAAGCCCATACCACACCATACAGTCATCTTCAATAAGAGCGCGGTCCAAGGGGAAAAAATGAAAGGTAGGTTTCAAAGAGATTTGTATGGACACTGAGACTAGAAATTCATGTGGTTCTACATATGGGAATCAAGGCACACGTAGTTCTAGAAGAAAGGATGATGATAATAAAGGCAAGATACCCTAACGAGGGTCATGTACAACATGATGAGTAACCCAATGTGAATGAGTAGATAATCCCACACCACACTATTCAACCCTAAGTGAGAACATGGTCCAAGGGGTCAGAAATGCCGAGGGGCCCATGGCGGGACCACATCACAGAATGTCACGACCAACATGCAGGTCAACGTCTTGCAGTGAGGACGAAGGTGATCTTTGTTTTGGGTCATAGAGCTCGGACCACATATTCCAAGTTTAATGTCATATGTGTGGGTCAATGGGATCAATTCATCATGCCTATGGAAGGAAACAAAGCAGCAATGGTGACAGAGGACAACAGTTGACTAGGATCATAACAAAATATCCACCATTTTGTGACTGGAGATTATGGAAAACAATTGAGCATCGACTATTGACCATATTCACAACATGGGGATCGTATCAATTTTCCACTTACAATTCTCATCGATGGTAGACCATAATGGTAGGAGATTTCTTGGGCCCATCACCTATTCCATTATGGGTCCTTTTTGATTTATAATAATATGGATACCCAAATAATGGGGATTGCGAAGAATGTCGGGGACTTCACTCGTGAAAAATGCGATAAATGACGAGATTTCGTAAGGGGATATGTGTGGCATGGCAGAATAGCCTGCTGTGAATGAGGACATGAGTCCATACCCCACTACACAATTAAAAATGAGAACATGGAACATGGGGATGAAGGGGTCGAAGGACCTATGGCTAGGTGTCTAGGACAACTGTACCCATGTGACCTCTCATGCGGACATTGCCTCCATAGCTCCTAAGACAACATGAGTAATGCACGACATGGGGAACAAGGAGTAGTACTAGGCTCTCCCCATCACATAAGGTTCTAACAGCTGGAATTACACTCCTCCTCGAGGAAGACTAAGATTTGAATAGACAACGAGGTAGAATGAACCACTAAATACCATGTTTGGGACATATGGGGGTGGGGACAATGACAATGTATAGATGTTGACCAGATTCGAAACACATCATCTATATTGCGTGACCAGAAATTGGAACATCAAATGAGCGCTGACCACTAACCATATTCACAATGTGGGAATCATATCCATTTTTTGTCTAAAATAATTTTGGGCGTTGGAACGAAGCTATAGGAGAGCCCTTGGGCTAAGTATCCATATCATTCGGGGGAACTTTCTAATGTGGAATATAACGGAAACCCAAAATGGTAGGGATGGATAGAGCATTAATATTCATATTTGGGATGAGACTCAATGACAGATCTCATATTCTGGGGCTGGGCCTACGAGAAAAATGTATGGGTAGTCCAGAAAATCCCATGAGAATGGGAATCAAGTTGTACGTAGTTCTAAAAGAGACATGTAGATTAAGGTCATGCAGTAAGGATGTTGGTTGATAAGATGAATGAGGGAGGGTTCATGGAACAATATTCGTAACCTTAATATGGTTAGGGTCAAAGGAGCCAACATGACATCATCTGCGATCCTCTAAAAGAACTATGCCCAAGTGGGGATAGCCAAAGAAGAAACTGGGGCTAGACTCAAGAAAAATCCTCTGAGCGTTCCTACATATCCCATGATGATGGGAATTAGGTCATACAATGTTCTTGGGATGTAGTTTAATGTCTCTCAGGGTGATTCAATGTTTAAATTCATGTCAGAATGGATATTTTATGGTCATGGAGGACCCTAATGTAGTTTCGGGTTATGTGGGACCAACACTTAGAGGTCGTGCTGGATCGTACAGTTTATGGTCATGCTGGATCATATAGTTTATTGTCATGTGGGATCGTACAACTCAAGAAAAGTATTTCATGAGGAACATGCAATTTTTGGGAGTATTTATATGCTCACCATCCATTTTGACTAGTGATTAAGAACCGTTGGATTAAACCTTATCAATTGTGTAAGGTCCATCCCATTTGGGCTCCAACATGGGTGGTTTCCTGCAAGGTATAATTTGGGCCCTCAGGGACAATACGAAGTCTCCTTTAATGATGGAGAGGAGATGAAATTTCTTATTGAAAGCACTGGATATCATTTTCTGATGCCTTTCCAGATTTTTCTTGGCACAAAGCATGTTCTCGTGAAGCGCTTCAAACATAGTCAGATGGATTTCAACTACATTATCTAGAACTTGCAGATTATAGAAAGCTGTACGCAGTGAGGGAAATTGAATCTCGATGGGCTGGATGGCCTCTGTTACGTACACCAGGGAATATGGGGTCACCAGGGTAGAATTATGAGTCATCTTCAAATAATCCCAGAGGGCATTGGAGAGCATATCCAGGAAACTATTCATATTATGATAGAACATTTTTTGTAGAATGTTAGTGATGGTATTTTAAACACCTCGAGCTGTTCTATTTCTTGCTCATGATATAGGGAGGTATGGTTTGAATGGATTTCGTACTTAGCAAACAATTTCTTCAGCTCAACTGCTCGAAATTCCGTGTCATTATCTTTGAGGATGGTGTGAGGAACTCCAAATAGATAGATGATGCTGTAACTCATGAAGTCAACGATGGAACAGTCCTCGACCTCCTTCAGTGGAACTACCTCTGCACACTTGGTGATGTAATCTACAGTAGTCAGGATGAATCTGCATTTGCGAGCTGTTGCTGGTAGATATGGTCAGATGACATAAAGTACCCACACTGCAAAATGGCCAATAGTACTTGGTGGGGTGGAGAGGATCTGGTGGCTGATTCATGATGTTAGTATAAATTTTTCATGCATGGAACCTCTTGGTGAAATCGATGTATTCATTGTTCATATAGGGCCAAAGGTACCCCAACAATTCGATGTGATAAGATAGTTTTGGCCCGGTCTGATGAGCCCCACAGGAACTGGCATGAACCTCCTGCATTACATGGGAAATCTCGACTCTTTGAATGCAAAGAATGAGAACCCCATCAAAGCCGCACTTGTAGGGGATCTTCTCATGACAAGGACTGTCGTGGAAGGTAAACTATGACGTGTAGCGTCAAATTCACTCACACTTGGCCCGATATTCTGGGAGATTACCATTTTAGAGAGACTCAAAAAAGGGGGCTCTCCAGTCAGGAGTCATGTCAATCACTACATCCAGGGGACCTCGGGGTTCTGACGTGGATGCATCGGTGGTAAGGTGGACCACCTGTAGGCCGTCATCGTCATGTGGAGTGACATGAGCAAGGACTCTCCTTTGTTCCATGTGGATAATCATATCACCCAGATTGGGCTCTGTAAGTGATGCAGCTTGGTCGGCCCGGGCATCAACTTGACCATTCTGAGATCGATGGATATGAGTAAATTCTGGCCGAGATTGGAATTGGGCCATTATCTAGAGAGTGTGTTCCAAAAATGGTATGAGCTCTGGTTTTATAATGATGTAGTCACCATTTATCTGGTTGATTACTAGTTTGGAGTCCCCTTTCACGTACAAATGGGAATTGTCTATCTTGAAGGCCAGCTCATGGCTAGTAATGAGAGCCTGATACTCTACCTCATTTTTGGTGCAGCCTTCTGACAACAGGAATGAGTATGGATGATCAAATTGTGTTGGGGAAATGAAGATGATACCCAGGACTACTCTATTGAGTCGAGGGTCATTGATCCTTCAGCCAATGGGTCTCTAGGAAGTGCCATCGATATGCATTTTCCATCATAACATGGCTTGGTCTATCATGAGAATCTCTTCATTGGAAATATTGAGGTCTAGGGACAGGTCCACATGAGCTGGATTGGATGAAAGGAAGTTTGAAAATGCTTTCCCTTTGATCTACTTCTGAGGGACAAACCTGATATCGATCTTATGGAGGATTACAGCCCACTGAGCTATTAAACCTGTCAACAGGGGGTGGTGAGGATGTACTTCAGGTGATCTACCCAAGACACAAGATGCACCCCATGATTTTGGAGGTTATTCCGCAATTTCTATACAGTGAATACCAGTTAATGTAATCTCTTCTCGATAGGTGAGTATCTAGTTTCTATATCAAGGAGCATGTAGATTAGATAATAGAGGCTATTCATTGACCCCTCATTGTTCTTCTGGGTGATAAGGTCACTGAGAGATTTCTCCTGGGCAGTGACATAAAGACCATCAACTTTCTAGAGACAGGTGGAATTAAGACCAGAGGCTGGACCAGATACTGTATGATTTCCTTGAATGTATTCCGATACTCTTCACCCCACTCATAGAAGGTTACTTTCTTCATTTTCTGAGAAAAGGTCTTACATTTTCCAGCCAAATTTATGATAAATTGGATTATGTAGGTTGTGTGTCCATGGAATCCTTGAAGCTCCCAGATATTTCTTAGGGGATACATCTGAAT
Organism: Viscum album; assembly: GCA_963277665.1. Taxonomy (NCBI): domain Eukaryota; kingdom Viridiplantae; phylum Streptophyta; class Magnoliopsida; order Santalales; family Viscaceae; genus Viscum; species Viscum album. Next base: position 1,498,318,875 of record OY728122.1, on the reverse strand, counting down.
AATGGCCTTGATCTTCTCCAAATCGATTTCTATGCCCCTATATCTTACAATGAAGCCGAGAAACATTCCTGAGGTGACCCCGAAAGGACCCTTTAATGGGTTCATCTTCAGGTGACGATATCGTAGGAAGCCGAACACTTTCACATGGTAATTGAGATGGTCCTGACGCTGGCGATATTTGACCACCAGGACATCCACATAACATTCCACCAATGTTCTGGGGACTAGAATAAATATACGATACATAGCCTGTTGATAGGTGGCACCGGCATTCTTTAAACCGAAGGACATAATGGGGTCGCAGAATGTACCATGTGGTGCCCTGAAAGCTACAGACTACTCATCCTCAAGGGCCATTCATATCTTGTTATACCCAGAGTATCCATCGATGATGTACATGCATTGGATCCCTGTTGTATCATTGATAAACAATTCCTTCATAGTAAAGGGAAAATCATCTTTTGGATAGTGACGGTTAATATCCTAGAAGTCGATGAAGACCCTAATCTGTCAGTTCTTATTCCTTACTGGCACAATGGTGTCCAGTCGTTTTTTGTACTGGACTTCCATAAAGAAATTTTCCTTGATGAGATTATAACATTCTATCTCAACTACGTCATCTTGATCAGGGTGCATATTTCTGGGAGGTTTCTTGAACACGTGATGATTTGTCCAGACACCGAGGAGGTGGATGGCTACCTGAGGATCTAGAACTATAATCTCATCATAACTCAAGGATAATACATCACAGTGTTTTTTTAAAAACTCTATGTAATTTGTTTTCACCTCAAGGGGAATTGCGTCACTAATTAATGCATGTTTTGGGTCTTCCTCGCTACCGAGGTTCACCTATACAAACTCGTCAAGCATAGGAGAAACTCTCTCTTAAAAGGTAGGGGGAGCATCCTCTAAATATACATCTACACATATGGAGGGGGAATCCTATGTGGTCGGATTTTTTTATGAGTCGATAGATCCCGATGAGAGGCGGGTACCAACTTGAGCAGTAGTGGACACTGCATTGGGGAACTCCTGTGATGCCGCAGCCAAAGCGATGAAGGTTGTTGATCCAATCCCATATGGCCATCATCCCGAGGGGCCTCATTTGTTGATATTGAATCAATAGTGGCATGTAGGCATGATATGGTTAATTCAAAACCATGGAAATAAGCAAGTATGACATATTATCAATACCATGGGATGGATATCCCAATATATTATGGTATTAGGAGTCTCTCGGATCAAATGAGCCTAGATTGTGAAGGAGTATGATGTGATCTTTTGGCATCGCTTAGACTTGGGAATGTCCTCCACCCACATTCCTGAATCAATGAATCATTGTCCCATGTTTGGGTTCATAGCCTCCAGTTGGTGGATTGGAAAGATGTAGGCATCATCTAAATCTGTCCACTGGTCAGTCACAGTCGTGGCCTGGTCAATTTCGTTTTCCGGAAATTTCTTGTCTTTGATCTTGTAGTAGTCAGCATCTAGATAGCGAGCATCACAAGAGGAAAATTGAGACACGTCACATTTTTTCATGCCCACTCAACCATAAATGGTGTATATGAGGCAGTAGTTATATGATGAGGGAACCACCACATACAGGTGGAGCCATGGCCTTCCCATCAGTGCATTGTAAGCGGTGTCCTGGGAAACAACCATAACTTCAGTGCAAGGAATTATATCACCAAAATATGTCTTCAAATGGATCATATCAACCAGGGTCTGCTCTATCCTATCATAACCTTGGATTCTCTGGTCAGAGGGACTAAGATCATCCTTAGACAATTCCAGTTTTCACAGTGTCTGAGTTAGGATTAGGTTGATAACAATGACCATGTCTATAAGACATCCATGAACCTCCACACCATTTGACTGGGTGGTGATGTACAGTGGGATAATTTTCCCTTATATATGAGAGCCCTAATATTCTCCAGATAATGAGATGATGGCCTGGTGTTTAGTATTCTCGACCACCTCAGCATGAACGGCTTCTACGGCTATTATCTCCATCTCAAACTGGAGGGGGCTTCTTAAATCCTCGGGGAGGGCCTCACACATATCTGATGATAAGAGAAGGGCCTCTAGGATTGAGAGATTTTCTATAATACTGACAAGATGCATGAGAAAATCATGCATCCATTCCAGGCATAAAGATATTCTTACAGGAGGTTGCTCTATGACAAGAGTTATGGTGGGTCTTGCTGGAAGGACCGGTAGCAGACTAGTTCTAGGAATATCCCACTGCATTCTAGTTGAATCCTACAGAGTGAATACTTGATGAGGTAAAAACGACTGAGACCAGACTATAGCCGGACATGGATGGTCACTTTGTGGTCTAGGTAGCTCTTATTAATCCAAAAACACAAATGGAAGAGAAGGTGGGCCTGATGTGACCAGAAGAGAAGGCTATATGTACTAAGCTATGCGCTGGGACTGCTACCTGGTTTTAGTCGCATGCACAGCCTGGCTGGATGTTCTAACCAAGCCACTCCGACAGCCCATATTTCTGCAGATCCGTTGACGTCGAAAGAAATTGGATACGATGGGAGGATCTTCTTGGCGCTGTCCTTCATCATGAATCATGTAGGGAATTACCAGCTCTATGGTATTAACTAAGATGTACCCTTGACCATAACATGATGAGTCATCCACTACTGGATGGATTCTTGGAGGGATCTCCATCTCTGGGGGAATGTAGTTGCATAGAGTATGGGATGATGATGGCATCGTCTTGGGACATTTCTTTCCCTTATTCCGTTAGTGTTTGTTCTTATTGGGAGAGGATTGCTGAGATGACAAGGAAGAAGTTATTGATTTGGTTTCCCAATGATCTGGCTAATTCAGGCATGCATGGATATCACCTTGGGTGTAGTTGACTTTTCATGAGTCATCCAGTCATCGTACTTCTGGCACCCACGACTGGAAACTTGATGCTACTCACCTTCGTTATCACTGCCGTTGTCTGACCTTATGAAGATGCATTACACATGTGCCGAAGCTGGGGCACACTGGACTATGATGTTATCCACCTGGTCCTGAAGACATTCTTTGAACACATTGCTCTCTATGAGGGTGTTCCCCATGATCTGGTGGTATGGGAAGTAATTAGGTTGATTAGTGAGGTTTTCCTCACTTGTCCTCCTGCACTCAAGAAAACATACAATCCCATGATCTAGGGAACATTGGAAATAACCAAGGACTAGTTCCTTACTGAATTAGTAGGTCTGCTTCCTCCAGTTCAGGATGGGGTTCCTTGGTGCTTGACCATGAAGAGGGGATAGAGTAGCCCACCGACGATGTGGAGATTGGTTATCTGGCCAAGGTGGTGGTGGCTCATTTCTCAGGGGCACCTGCCGATTTTGAGGTAGGTGCTACTGGGCTTGATGTTACGCTTGAGGTGGAGGGCCTCATCGAGGCTATGGAGGTGGCTCCACTGGTAATAAGTCTAGTTGCATCAGGCCTTCTATTTGAGCCACTACGGTGTGCATATACAAGGTGGCCCTTATCACGGGGAATGAATGAGGGAATGGACATGAGTACATATCCTAATTCATGGCTTCCTCTAGGCGTTGGGCCTTATCAGAGAATTATCAGAATCCCACAGGGTTGTTCTGGGTGATCATATAGTGGACCAGTTCCATCCTGACATTCCCTATGCACATTGTCAGCAATTCCTCCTGAGTTAGTGGCATGTCAAGACTGTATGTGATCCCTTTCCACAAAGTGACAATATATGCAATGTTCTCATCAGGCGTCTGCTTACACTTGAATAGGTTAGTGATATTCGTATTTTTAGTGGTGGTATTGAACATGTAGGGTAATTTTCCTATGGAGGCCCTTCCAGTTGGCCACTGTCCTGGTGGGAAGCTGGAAGTACTAGATGAATGTCGTCCCTTCCAATATCTATAAAAAACCACTGGAGTTTGGCGGCTCCCTACCATGCTGTTGTTCCCATCATGGGGCCACACCGTGTGATAATGAGGGACATGTGCTACTGTGGGTCCCATGTGCCATTGAAAGGAGAAAAGGATGGATTCCCCAATCCCAGGGGTGCTAGAATATCATGCACCCAACATGGAAATGGATTTCCATCAGGTGGGATTGCTACCTATCGAGTCTCTATGGATTTGAGGCGGGTGATGAGTTCCTGCATTGGATCATCCGTGTGGGGGTTCCCATCTTGACAGGGATCCCTGACCACCAGTGCATTTCTAGGTTCTTCAACATGACAAACATGCCCAAAGACTCATGCAGTGGATGGGGGAATGAACTATGGGGAAATTGGGGGAACCAAAGATGGGTCCTAAGGATTGTCACGCTGTTCAGGAGAATTTGGTGACATGTATCGTGCCCTCTTTCATTATGTTCAGGATTCAAGCCTATCTATGTGGGAAGGATAGTCAGGGACACCAGGAGGCAGGTCACCATGGGGATGATGTGCCTACCCCTACTGCCCCAGCCGAGGATCACCATAGTTCGGTCGTCGCTCTACAGCATATTCAACAAGGAGTTCTTCGACCATCTTATTATGTTCGGATAGTTGCTAAAGAAACTTGGCATTTTAGGGATTGTCTTTCTCCTTCTTCAATGAGCCATATGGGTCGGAGGGTTTGATGTCTCTTAGGAGTTCCATTCCCTTAATAGGATTCTGGCTGAGGACTAGTGCCTCGGTGGGCATGAGAAGACCCAGTAGATTCCTCCGTTGATGAGTAATCATTCCCAACATATCTATGAAGTGGGAAACTCCTTCGGTGGTTAGGTTTTCTCCATATAGTTCTTTCTCATTCTCACCCTCCTCTAGGATAGCCATGTTAATTGTAACCATGCCTAGAGGCATATCCAATATGTTTCCCGACAAATCTGGCTATCTCCAGATAGGATTGATGAGGAGGAAAACATACTTCCCCCAGCCACAAATCTATGCATGGGGAGAATCCTTTTTTACTATTATACGGAGTACCCAGAAACTCTAAATTCATATTTGTTGGAGGGTCATACGGTGGCCTGGTGACTCAGGGTGCAGTGCCATAGAGAGTGTATCCAAATCAATCAGACGATAATGTTTCCCAATGTCCTCTAAATTCACTGGCCTCTTAGGGTAATCCACTTGCTGATGACGAAGACGAAAACAAGTCACCCAGAGGATTAGACTGAAACACTCAACTTCCTATTGGGTGAGGGATTCTAAGGAACAAAATTTTGGTGCTACACTCAGCCAAAACACCTCAGAGATGTAGTCTACTGTGAAGATATCTCAAAAGCTCATAGGCTTGGATTCAGGGTCTGGCCCTTCATTGCCCCACTCGTTAACCAAAGGATGTTGGGAAACTATTTGCGGTACCGAAGTAGACTGTTCGGATGGTAGGACGACTAGTGGAGAATACAACGAGGGAACTGACAAACCCCCACATCTAGGTCTATCCTCCGAAGAGTGTAGTGACTTATCCCTGACATCGTGGAAGGATGGGCTAACGAACTCATTTTACGGCACATGGACTATGGCTTCTAGCGATGGACCAAGCTGCTTATCTTCCACCATTGGTCCCTAGAATAGCTCTCCATGATCTCTTGTCGAGGTATAGAGTTCTTCTAGTAAGGATGATTGAAATTTCATAAGAGTAACATGTGGAGTTTCCAAATTTTCATCCTCCAAGATATACCTGCGATGGGAGGTGTGAATCTGATCAAACTCACATTGTAGAAGTATTAGGATGATGCAGCTTTTTCCTGCCCCAACCATTGACACGAAGGATCTTGGTGAGGGTTCCATAGCTTAGTCGTATTCTAATTTCGAATCTGAGAAGAAATCCAATTTTATCATAGTATGAATATTCTTAGAATTTTTTTTATGGTGGTGACACCCTGCCCTCCTGCCCCATTATTGTTCTTTAATACATGGTAGATTTCTGGCATGTGGAGGACCATTAGTCGTACTAGTGCTAGGGTGGAGAGGATTTCCGCCTGAGTAAGTCGGGGTGTGAGGAACACGGTGATAGATATAAATGGGGACACGGGGAGGACCTAATTGGAAGTTCTAGAGTAGGTAGGACTTCTACTCGAGATGATAGGAGCATGGGTAGGACGTCCATGCTTGTTTCCCCTGATGACATCAGTGCAAGTAGGGATCTCATTCCGATCGAGCTGAACAGTAGTATGACCTCTATGTAGGGCACTGATGAATCAAAGCCGACCTTAACTCCTCTAATTTCTAGGTCATGAAGGACCGTTTCTAGCTTTTGTATGAAAATGGTGAGGCCCCCAACCTAAATATTGATCAAACATGTAACATACTTGCATTGGAGAACATCACCAGGGAGAAGAACTTTTTACCCGATATAGTGAGCTTGAGTGAAACTCCCATACCAAGTGTTCCTACTATTAGGAGGACCCTCGTTCGGAATAAAGGTTGCATGGTGCAGACCTCCATGATGAGCTTGGAAGTGGGGAGGGCCCGTGTTCCACATGGGAGTGGTACTGGGAGGAACTATGTTATGGAAGTAGCCACTATCTATACCAGCGACATAGAGAGTCCACCCATCCTTCCCATTGAGTGGTTGGGGAATCCTCTTAGGCTGGGTATAAAATTTCTCCTACTCAGTGTGCACAGGTGGCTGATGATTCACGTCGGTGGTGGCCCTGTCCATAGTAGTGGATTACGTCAACAACCCTTGGTGGACATCCTCCACGGCCTGGGCCCGACATTGGATTCAGGTCAACCATACTTGGGACAACATTTCAGGTTCATGTCATGCCTGCTCCTTGACTCATGGGACCATATTATGTTGTTGGCACGACCGATTGGGAGACCTCCTTGGGGGCCCCTAAAACAGGATACCAGTTGGTCTAGCCCAAACAACCCCAACCTCGTTGGTGTAGGAGAGAGAGTTGTTGAGGTGTTCTGGGGAGAGGATCCCAAAATGATTTTATGTTGGAGTGGGGAGCAGTGGATTCATGCAAGGCCCTTGGGGGCTATGGTGATGACATGGCGCAGACACCTCTAGATCCTAGCAGACCATATCCCGAGTTGGGATAATCCCCTCTTCATCATACCAGGGCACGAGCTCATCATTCACCCTCCTATGAATGAATTCAGATGGGGAGATGGGGAGTGGTTGCTTGACGTTTTTAGGTGTGGAGATTTTAGAAAAATCGGTGGAACCATGTGGGACTGCCACATTGTAATTTCCCCTGTCCCTACATCGGTGGACAGGTGGTGATTGAATTCCTACAGTAGATTGGTTATTGAAAATTTGGGAGATTAATCCATTAGTACTGAAACAATAAAATCGACATCCAGTTCCCCATTACAATTCTGTCTCCGTTGGCTGGTAAGAAGAATCCACACTGACAATGTTGCAGATTGGGATGTCCAACGTTTTGACTGCCACAACGTCTAGTGAGTTTTACACGAGGCCCACTATTTTCTTGGTGGGACCTTGCACTGGATGACTGGATCCAGGGACATTCAGATCTATTGAATCATCAAATTCTACTAATATCCACATTGAGGTGAAGAACATCACATTGGGTTCACTATTTCTATTTCTGATGCTTTCGCTAGCGCACACGCATATGTCTGTGGAGTTTTCACTACTGTGGGGACACATTCTCTTTTTCCAAAGGTGGGATGTTGGTTCTTCCATATGTGGATTCCTCCTTGGAACTCGTTACCACGTCCGTGTCTCCCTTATAGACAAAGACGTTGTTCGTGAAACTCTTCCCAGTGTCATTTCGGCATGGACTCTGGTTAATTACACTGCTTCTGTTGGGACATTCCAAGGGTTCCGTTCAAGGTAGTAACCTTTGGTTAGAGGGGTTGTCACATTGTAAATCACTGGTGTGTCTGGACGCTGGAACACTAAAGCGTCTGAGATTCCTCCCCTTATTATAGGGATTCCTGGGGGTGTAGAATCCCGTGGAATCCCACATCAAATTCGGGGATTTATATGCCATAGGTATGTATATGAGATTTTCCCCATCTTCCCATGTTTAAAATAGGATATGCCACATATTTAAAATCTAGCGGAGATAGATCAGATTGACTAGAACACTGACTAGAGTGAATCAGATGGGTGAAACCCCTGGAGGAAAAACTGATATTGGGGCTAACACATGGTCAGATACCCTATTGTTGTTAAAGAGAATGGGGAATGAAGCGGCATGATCCCACCGGGATGTGGCCACCTAGGTTAGAATCATGATGGATAATTGAAGGTTAAGGGAAGTGGATGGCGAATGTGATAGAGTCGACTAAAGGGTGGCAGTGATTTTGGGTATGAGTCTCAAAAAGACCTCCAATATATCCCTGTGGCATAGAATCAAAGACCATGTAGTTCATCTAACGATGGTTTACCGCTGAATGGGGTTTAAAGTGAATTACTGTTGAATGGGTGTCCTAACGGCTTACCGCTGGATGGGGTCACAACATCTTACTGTTGGATGGGCTCACAATGGTTTACCACTAGATTGGATCAAAATGGGTTACCAGTGGATGGGGGTTATAATGGCTTATCGTTGGATGGGGTCACAGTGGAGTACCACTAGATGGGTTCACAATGACTTACAGCTGGATGGGTCACAATGGCTTACCGTTTGATGGGATCACAATGGCTTACCGCTGGATAGGGGTTTCAACAGCTTACCGCTGGATGGGCTCAAAATGGAATACTAATGTATGGGAGATAGTTTATTGTCATGCGTGGAAAACGAGGGCTACAATTTTATGTTTTGGAGGATGGAGGTGAACCAACGTGAAGTGGTTGAAACCAATGGGTGTTGGGATTGAACCTTAGAGAGGCTTACTATATTCCATGCAACAATAAGGATCAATGGACCTCTATGAGGATTACTACATACCTTTCCTTGTCAAGGATCAATTTTTACGTAGTTCAGGTGGTGTGGGAACCAAAATGAAGGGGGCCAGAACTAATGGATGCTGGGGGTGTTGGTGAACCGACGTGATATGGTCGGAAACAATAGTTGTTTGAATTAAACCTCTGGGAGGCTTCGTACATTACTTTCCTTTTAATGGATCAAAATCCATGTATTTTTGGTAAAGTGGGAACCGACATGAAATGGTCGGAACCAATGGGTGGTGGGATTGAACCTTAGGGAGGCTTTCTACATACCCTACCATGTCATGGATCAAAGTCCACGTAGTTTAAGAGGGGTGGGAACCGACAAAAAATGTTCTCAACTAATGGATGGTGGGTTAAAACCTCAGGGTGGCTTCTTATGTACGCTGCCATGGAAAGCATCAAACTCAACATTGATCAGGAGGGACAGTAACTAACGTGAAATGGTCGAAACCAATGGTTGTAGGGATTGAACCTCAGTGAGGCTTCCTACGTACCCTGCCGTGGAAAGGATCAAAGTCAATGTAATTATGGTAGAGTTTGGGGATTAAACACTAGGCTACCTAGAGAGGTTGTCATGGTCAATTCTTACACTAATCCCATGTGAGTCATGTTCAGTGTGATAAACAAAACGGAGCAAGGACCTGATGATCACATCATGAATGGTGCATTTGTGGGATGTGGAATGGGGAAGACACGTAGTCAGTGGCCCTAAGAGGAAACATGGGATTACACGTGGTCCATGACCTGATGTGATGGAGATTGGGACTTACACCATGTTGGTGGCTTGGGGGGGGGGGACAAAGCCCTATTGGAGAGTGATTTGGCCCTAAGGAAGAGAGGATGTGCCAAGGTTATACCTCCTGTATGAAAAGCTAAGGGATTACACCAAGGTGGTTTCCATTTCCTCGTGGATAGACTCAGCTCCGATAAAGATGATCTCATTCCATGTGCTGAATGATCTCACTCTTATAGAGACCAGTGGGATTAGAGAATGACTAAAACATGGTAGCCTACATGTGAGGCATGAGGACATGCCACATTTTAACGTCATGTGCTAGGATGATGGTTCTTGGCAGTTTATCGTCCAGCAGCTTGGACGATGCGGGTTCACTCTGCACCCATTAAAAATTACATAACTGATACCCACCTTTCCTTGGGGAGGGGAAAGAATCAACAATTCCATGATGAGGGGGTGTTATGGAGTTATCCACTGGGGGACACGTTAGCGTGGATATGTGAATAAGCAAGAGCTGTTAGAGTGACTATGCAGAGAAGGAAGAGGTGAAACAACCCAATGTGAGGCACTGCCAAAGGGACATTGAAATCTATTCATGCGAATTTAAAAATCCACTCAAAAAAATATAATGTGAAGATGGATTGGTGCACATGAGAGGGAATCAGACATTGTGCCATGAGGGGAAGAAGACACATGGAGCACGCACAAGTGAATAGGATGTGCGCAAATTGAGTAGCTACGCGAGAAAGACCATGGTGGGTTGACCTGGAGGTTTTCACACAATTGGATGGGTTGCATGCAAAGGGGAGAAGAGGTTCATTGTGAAAATTGAAGGGATTGCATGCAAGGATGGGTGTGAAAGTTGGAGATGTTGTGCGAAAAGACTACCCAGGGTTTTCTGCATAGGATGAAGGGTTTGCTTGCAAAGAACCAACCTTATGTGAGGTGGGTGAGGGTAAATCCCGAGTGGTCCTATGTGAAGGCTTGCCATCGGGAAACCTGTCATAAAAAATACCATACCTGAAAGCCATATTTTCTGTTGGGGGGATGAATTGCACGGGGGGGGGGGAGATGGTTTGGATTCTTTAGTTGTAAAAAGGTGAAGGGGGAATCCTTCTATTTATCGTCATTCGGGGACATCAGTTCTCCTGGAAGGAGGTTAGCACGAATGATTCCAAACCTGGGGGTGGTGAGACGAAGGATTCCATGCCGGAGCTATCCGTGCAAAGGTATCTGTGCCCGGTGTCGGCTACATTGAATATTATGCACCTACACAGAAAACTCCCTCAAATCTCGAAGTTTTCCACTCATAGGAGTTGTTTTTCACGCACCTTTCGGATTTTCCGTGTGGCCCTCCCGGAATTGATCACTGAGTCGAAATATGCCTTTGCTTTATCCGCAAAACCATCTTTTGTCCTTGAGTGTTTTGTGTGTCTACATATCTTTTCTGAGAATACAGATGGATTTGATCATATTATTCATGACAACAATGGATATTGGAGCCATAGATGAAGGAACATAATAAATATGTCCACAAATGATTTCTTAATCATTCCATTTAAATAAGAAAAATGAAACTCAATGTGATATTGTTGGACCATAGTAGAAGGAGGAAGATATAAGTAAAGGTACATCCCAATAGATAAGATATATTGAATAAGGAGTTCTAATATTTTGTATAAGAATATGGGGACCATCATATCATGAGTTACAGAAGGAGATATTGGATGATGTCCAATACTAGACCTTATCCATTCAGACAATGATCACAGATATGTATCGATATATATGTGTAAATTATTTTTTATAATATGAAATAAAAGATTTAGGTATATATGTGATTGAATGTTCTATGTTAGAATGTGAATCACTAAATGATAAATTATAAAGGGATGATGAATCCATTTCCCATAACAATGAGAAAATGGGGAGAAAACACCGAAATGTTCACTCATCTTCTAAAGAAATTATTATAAATTAATTTATATATTTTATGGTGGATTGTATTAGACCACTTTATCAATCTATTTTTTCATGTTATGACTTCTAACTAGATCAAAATAGAAGGATAAAGATTAGATAAGTGGTGAGGAATAATGGAACACATCAATCTTATATCTGATATAGATATATGAATTACTACCCCGTTCGGGAAGAGACTCAAACATGATATAAATACTGATTTTAACTTCATCTGGGATTTTCAACCACAATCAATTGGAAAACATTAGCAGAATATATTGAATCTTGAGGACATGTTTAAATCATTCAAAATTGACATTAATGGAGGATGAGATCATCAAATTATTCTATTTGAGTTGCCAAAAAACAATAGTTTCCACTGAAGAATCAAAATAATTCTTTTATGAAGCCCTTTATGGAAAATGGTATAGAAAACCCACATTATGGGACGAAGTTTTTGAACACAAACTACTGGGATAAGAAATAGTTGTGATAATTGTGTAAATGGTAAAGACCCTTTATTAGAAAATTTAGGCCGCTCAGAGTCAAGAAATGATATATGATGAAAATATTTTATGACTCCTTAATTTTGATGTTATTATCATCATATTCCTATACATATATCCAATGAAGAAAGTCATGAGATTTGGATTTAAGGTAGAACATTGTATAAGAAACATTAGCCACATTGAGATCTATGATTTCCCGAGATCGGTGGTATAAGGTCCCATCCTAAAACATTACATAATCCCAAGTTATGTTAAGAATTCACATTGAGGATATTTCCATGATTATATTATTAGATAATTAGGTCACAACTATTACACTACATCTCAAAAATTACCAAGTAGACACTTCTACTCTATCAAATTTTTTTCAAAATAATAAAACTCATTAAATAACTTGAGAGTTATTTTCATCATATAAATCTTATTGAATAATTCCTTTCTCTTACCCTTCCTTATAAAATGTCCAAAAAAATTCAAAATCATGGGATGATCATAAAAAATCTCAGTAAGGTATATAAAATAATGAAAGAAAACATTGTCCATCAATACAAACAAATCAATAAAATCCTACTTTTCATTCATAAAACATAGGATCTATAACATACCTCATGAAATCATAAGATTTTTGAATAACACATTGAAATAATAAATCATAAAGGAATCCTGTGACAACCATATCATACATACATTGTAGTTTTGATAGTTACATAGTTAGTTATGTTTGGAATAGCCATCACAATATATTCCCTAAATATCTTAGGATAAACATTAATGTTTACTTATGTCATGTTACCCATTGAATTGAAGATCTATCTCAGGCTAATGCACCATATGTTTATCAAAGAACCACCCGTATTTGGTTTATCATGTAACCACCCATAGAAAGTAAAATTAACATTTCTTAATATTAAAAAATAAAATATTGAAATTATCCACATTTCACTCATCAATCAAAATAAATCAATTTAAGATACTGATATATTCATTCAACTTTGAAAACCATTTAAAACATATAATAAAGATATTTTTGAATCAATGTGTACCATACCACATTGAATCTTTTGAAATAAATTATCATTTTAAAACATTAATGTATATACAAATAAATTTTTAATTTTTTTTAACACATGGACATGAAATATAAGGTTTTAAAAGAATAAATCTTTAAAGAAATAAAAAAAATGTTTTTATAAAAGAGGCACATACCACTTGAGAGACACTTGAATAAAAATAATTAGTGAAGAACATTAAAATAACATGAAATATCATTTGAATATAGTAATTTAGGAAATGAAATGTATCAAAGATCATATATATACATTAATGGATAATCATGGTGCACAATATCATGATAATCCTAAATAAAAGGTTATTGATACGAAGTCCCATACAATGATTGTATCAATTACGTAATAATTTATCAATGTGGTGATTATGTGCAGAAAAAATATATCCACAAAAAAGAAAGTCTAAATTACAACATAAATAATAAAAAATTCATTCCACACATAATATTGTCATAATATAACAAAAAAATAAGCGTAAAACCCAATGAGTGGAAATTGAGTTTAGAAATTCCCATACAAATGTTATCGTGGAAATTAAATATACTAATTTTGTTTATTCATTAAATATAAAACTAAATCGAGTAGAAATACAATATAGTACATCAATATTTATTTCTCACATAATCATAGAATGATATAATCAAGATGTATAATATTAACCCAATGAATAGAAATTGTGTTAAGAAGTTCCCTTATAAAAATGTTACAGCCTAACAACGTCACCAAAAAAATTAAGATAATGAGTTAATGAGAGAAAAAATGGTCTCTGATCACATTGAAATAAAATATATAGAAATAAGGATATATATAAACATATACCGACATGAAAAATTATAAATTATAAGACATAACATAAAATAAGTCTTTGACTAAAAGAAGAGGGTGAAAGGTTTCTCTTACCTCGAGTCTAACTTGTCACGTATGTTCCATATTCTTCTTGAATAATAAACTACAGTTAATTTATAATTGATTAAGATAATTTTTAACATTTATTATTAATTTTAAATCACTTATTAGATTTCCATAACTATTATATTATTATTCATGTTTATATCGATCATTTTGTCGATGTTCGGTAATTGTGTAAAAAATAGACTTGTTATAATTAATAAATGTCCATGTGGTCAAAAGTATATTATCTCCCAAATTATATTCATGATTTCAATACCATATATATCCATTATATATTTATTTATATCTAGTATATATTTATTTATAATATTACACAATATTTTGATATTAAAAAATGAGATTCCCTGCTTACGGAGACGGTAAGCCGTACGTACGCATGAACGCTACATTCATTAATTTTTTATTTTTAATGGAATGAAAACTAAATGATAAATATTTATATAAAAATCCCAGTATAATATCTATTTTATATATGTTATATATGTTAATTAATTACATTCTTTATATGTTACATGTATATCATGAACGAGTCATATCACTTTGAGGGGGCTATAGTCCGCATTTTCACAAATAATATTATCGTATTTACGCTTTATGGAATGCATAAAGGTATTATGTAAATTAAAAATTAAGAATAATGGAGATAATATAAATCAAATATATATCATATATTAATACAATTCCATCCTAATTTCAACAATGATAGGTGGTAGAGAAAAATTGAACAATCATCATTTCGTGAGGCAGTGGTTTGTCATAAATAGAAATAATATGTTCATATCCATTTGATAGAGGAGTGTAGAAGTTTAGTTTGAATAAATCTCATAGAAAAATAATATTATAATGAATATACTTGTGTTTTTATAAAATAATGTAATAAAGATATTTTACGGTGATGGAGAAGGGAAATAAATTGATGAAACTTGATAGAAGACATTACCTCAAATACGGTAACTTATTTTTATTTAAGCTCAATGTCCTTCTTTATTTTCCCTCATCCCTAGGTAAATATTCTTGGATGAATATATGGATGTTGTGAGATTAATTTGGCAGATGATTGACGATCCATGCAGGAATTAGAGGTATGAGAGAGGGTTAGAAGTGATTCCCTTTTTAAAGAGGGAGGAGGGGTACTTTAGGAATCTTTTTATATATTATTTATTAAAAATTGATATTCGGTTTCAAATGGTATGAATGGTCATTTATTTTAAATATAAGATGTTTTTTATTCTAAAATCTAAAAACTTATAGGTTTTAGAAAATTTTTGGTCTAAAATTTAGCCTTTTAATTTATCATTAACCATTAGTTAACTAATTTAAATCTTACCATGTTATTTTGTGTATTCATACTATCTTGTAAATATATTTACTATAAAATTCAAATAGAACATAAAAAGTATATTAATGAAATTTTAAACCTTATTGAAGTCATTTTTAATGATGTTCTATTTTTTGTACTAATATATCATTTAATAAAATAGTTTTTTAACTCAATTATGTCAATTTTCATACTATTCACCTCTTAACTTTTTAAAAATACATAGCAACATTATTATTTCTAAAATAACTTCATTAACTCAAGGAAAAGATGTAATAATAATCACTAAATATTTTGGATGTATAAAAAAATTTAAATATAAATTTATTTTAATATTTGTAATCTCATTTAATTAAATAATTCATTAATAAGGTAATCACTACATCATCATCGTGTCATAAATATATTTATTTACATGATGTATAAAAATTATAAACAAAATAAGATAATGTATCATATAGTTTATGATTTATAAAAAAAATTTATAGTCGATAATATCACTTATATAACCCCATATAAAAATGGTTTTATTAAAAGATACATGTTTATGTTGTATTTTCCTTAATGTTAAATTAAATGTAATTAAAGGTCATTTTCACACACAATTGTCTCCATGGGGTGCTAAAATAGACCCCAAGAATTCCCATGGTTTTAAATATCACATCCAATAGGGTTTGAACATGTGTTATTATATTTTAACAATATTATAATATTATTTGTACCCTTATTTTTCTGATTTACCCTTTAACGATGGTAAATAAAATATTTACTGATGTTACTATTCATAATGTCTAAAAAATAAATTATTTGTATTTAAACAAGTTGAACTTCATTATTCAAAATATAGAATTAAAATTTTCAAATTCCTAACACAAAAATTACAAAAATTATTTTAAAATTAATTCATGTTGTCAAAACCAGAATTGTGTTTTATAAAATTAAAAACAACCAAAAGACTAGTACATATTTGTGTCTATTTTCAAAGAAAAAGTACATAAAATGACCCAAATTATATTAGATGATAAAAATATAATCCTAATAAAATTTAAAACCAAGTAAATGAACAATATATCTATAGAAATAAATTAGAATAAAAGGTAGTTATGAAATAAAATGCAATATTATTCACTATTCATTAAAAAAAGAACATTCTCAGAAAAAAACAAAAATTAAATCCAATGTAAATTTTGATATCCTGATTATAAAAATGAATTATATTTTAATAAATTGGATATATAATATTGAAAAAAAACTAGATATAAAAGTATTTCTACATCAACAGGTCATAAATCATCTTTTTTGTAAATATTAATGAATTTCAAAATTAAAATTAGAATCATTTTTATTTTATGCATATAATTTTTTTGGAAAAATGTAAAAACATATAAAAAACATGTGTAATAATAATATAGTTTTTCATGTTAATTCCTGAAAATACAATGGTTATGTGTTAACTACAATTTATATTAATAACATTATTATTCAATGTTTTGGTATAACTCATAGTTGTGTGCAACGTATGATTTCAAGCAAACCCGTTGTTGCATGTGGTGTATGCTATCAGAAAAATTGTCCCATTTAACATAAAATTTATTTATTATTCATATATGTAAATAGAGATGAAAAATATATTATTATATAAATACATGGGTCATTAGATCCTTCCCCCTTTTAGAAATTGTGTCTTCCCAAATATAAAATTGATCTTGGAAACATAATTGATTGACCCACATCAGAAGAAAGAGTCGATAAAACTATCATATTAGTAAAATTTAAGTAAAAAGGTCCCTTGAGATAAGCCATACTAGGGATCCATGTAGGAAAACATGGATACCGAAGGGAAAACAACCCATCATGTTCTGATGTATAGTGATAGAAAAAACAATAATGAGAATGTTAAATACCAGAAAACTGTAAACATGTGATGGGTAAAACTGTCTTTGATTACACAGTAGGTAGAGTAAATAGTAAATGATTTCATTTTTAGGTCCATTTCATAATATTGAGGATTTTATTTAGGATATTCACTCAGAAACAAGGAAAATATAGTTATATTTCATGTAGAGTTTCATCTTTTAATAAATTTCTAACACAAACTCATAATTTCTCCAAACTATGAGTATTCAAGAAGACTTGGTCACACCTAAAGGGAAAGAATCATCTTCAAGAGAATAAAATAATCATATAAATATGAAAATTATATTTCTCTTTTGTTTGTAAATTAACCAAATCCAAAATGGTTAGTACAAGATTAGTTGATCCCCAAAAAGGATAAACCATTATGAAATTGAATACTACCTTTTAATCTCCAAAATTACACCAACAATAATTACAGTTCAAAAAAGATCACTCAAAAAAAATTGTTATTAAAATTCTCCAACTTAATCAAAACGAGGTTTGAAATTAAAAATTAATAAGTATTTGATCACATATTATTCCACGATCAATCATAACATTTATCTCCAAATAATATCGACTAATCTTCAAATCACATACATAAAAGTAATTAACACAATCACATATTCACTATGATCTGTTAATCATTTATATAAACAACACAAATCCCTATAATTCCACAATAATAACATATATTCATCCAAAATAATAGTCCACTATTACCCCTCAAATGATATCCCAAAGTATTCTATTTTATATAGACATATAGTGTTCCCATTAGAGAGAACATCTTCAAAAATAACATTTTTCACTTAATCGCCAATTATTTTTCTTATATTAAGGATATACATTTTATAAATAATAAGTTCCCAATATCAACATTTTATTGATCTATAAATTTATTTAAATAAAAAGAATTTTCCATTATTTCTAGGGACTTCACGTGGTCCAGTGGTATGCGATAATTTCCAATCTCACTTTGGTTGTGGGTTCCATTCCTGCAGCATTCTATGACATGACAGGTTGTCACACAATCTGTGTTTTTTCATTTTTCAAAAACTATAAAATTTTATAATATTCACAAAAATTAGGTTAATTCATAAAATATAACCACAAAATATTTTAACCACCAATTTTATCTCATACCTTGCATTTTTATCCCAAAAAGTAATAACCTGTAATTTTCTCAAATTCAATGATCATATAAAATCAAATGGCTATTTATAACTATATACACAAATAAAAAGACTATTATTATTCAAATATCAATTTCACTTATAAAATTGTAGGTTTATACATATAATAGAAAATAATTCCAAATTAACCCCATCAACAAAGTGCATCAATAAATTAAAACATTTCATCCCCCATATATCTAAAATAACTCTTGAATTTATAAAATGTAGGAAAATTAATCATCCATATTTCTCTATGAACCCTTAATTTTTTTCAACTTATTCATCATTACTTATGTTTGATAATGAAAATCATGAATTATATCATAAGATTCAATAATATCAAAACATCAGCTATGGAATTATCCATAGCATTCATCAATCATTTTTAGTTTTATCATCCTCAATTAGAATGGAATTGGGAATTGGTAAACATATATTTGTATAATACTATTGATATCATTCATGAACCTTATTGGTATGACATCAATTTTGTGAAATGACCATGTGCATAACTTTTTAAACATTCAATTGATCCCTCAGAAAGAACATGTTTCCTTTTCCTAAAGTCAATTTGATTCTTCCTTTTTCCAGGATAGGATATGGATTTATGACCTTTTTTAATGCATATATAACATCTTCCCGTCCATTTGAAGTATTTTCATAGGTGATTCTTTCCACATCCTTGGAACATAGTTGTTTAATGTAATTTCCATTATGATTATTACCTTAACATTCATAGGGATTCGTTTCTCACATATACGATGCCTTAGAAAAATACCCAAGGAACAAGTGGTCAATAATAACTCTAGAGAGTTTGTTTATAATAAACACAATAGTTCTCATTACAAATCTCATTTCATTTTTTATCTGATTATGGAAACCATCATAGTTTTCGTCATATCCAATGTTGCTTTGGTGCATGTAAGGTCAAACATTACTAAAACCAAATGGACAATGTGAGTATATCATAAAAATCATCAAAAAATATCTTATGAGGAGGGTAAAAACATAGATATACTTTTTCTTGTTATAATAAACTTGTTCAATATATCTAAAATAACTATGACTCTTTCAAATATGCAACCCATTATAGTTATTCCACTTATTCTTGAACAACAACCAAGCCTCTAATGTTATCTAATATAACCCACCAGGCTCAAACAGTGTTTGTATTATGAACTGGGCGATTCAAAGCCATTTATTAGCTGGGGAATGTGGCACACACTTGGGCTAGTGGGGGCCCCCCTCTGGGAGTCGGTGTTAGCAACAAAAGTTTTTCCATTGATCCCATACCCGAGTGGTAAGGGCTCCGGCTTGGCATCCAAGAGACCCGGGTTCAAAACCGGGTGGAGACAAATTTCGGTGGTACTGTAGTAGTACTGTATCATTGACTGTAGAAGTATTGTAGTAGTCACTGTAGCAGTTACTGTTCGATAAGGTAGCAGCCGTAACTATTCACCCGATTAGGGCTTTCGGGCCACCTATTTGGGCCTATGGGTCTCATGGGCCTTCAGGTCAACAAAGTCCTTCGGGCCTGAGGGCCTTCGGGTCACGTAGACCATGGAGTGACCAGTTCACACAGAATAGGCCCCAGAAGGGGATTAGAGCAACAGAAGTAGTAGCCACCTGATGTAGAGATAACCGGATTGGAAGAATGAGGGGGTATGGAAGCCACCATTGGGACCAGGCACCATGAAGCTTTGTACGGGGCAATGTTAGCTAATCAGCAATGCATGGTGGGGAGCTAAGGAGATCAATGATTTAAGAGGCTGGGGAGGGGCAGTTCAAGTGGGTTGGGCCTACGGGTCATGTAATGGGTATGGTTTGCCTCTGGGCCTTCGGGTCATTTATTGTGGGTCATGTCAGGCCTTGTGCCTTAGGCCTACGGGTCATGTAAGAGTTCCCCTTCAAACCATAAAAGGGTGATTATCTATAAAAAAATAAATAGAAGGCTTTCAGGCCATTCGGGAAATGCAGACACTTATACACTGTCCAATTTCATTCACAATAATAAAACTCCATAAATAAAACTTGTGTTCTTTCATGATATAAATCATCCGGAACACTTTATTTCTCTTACCGTTCCATACACCCTGTTAAAAAATTTTAAAATCATGGGATGAGCATAAAATTCTCAGTAAGGGTTATAAAATGAGGAAAGAAAACCTTTGTCTATCAATGCATTCAGATCAATAAAATACTAGTTTTCAATCATAGAACATAATCTCTTTAACATAACTCCTAAAGTCTTATGATTTATGAATAACACGTAGAAATCATAAATCATAAAGGTAACTTATGGAATCCTTATCATAATTACTTTGTATCATTAAATGTTACATAGAGAGTTACATTTGGAATACCCATCATAGTATATTTCTTAAATAATTTATGATAAACAATAACATTTACCTCGCTCATATTACCCAATGGATTGGAGATCATTCTCAGGATGACATGCTCTAGGTTTATCATGGGACCACTCATATTTGTTTTATCATGTAACCACCCATCCAATTTCAAAGTACCATTAGATAATCATAAAAATAATAGATTAAAATTTTCAACATTTAACTCATCAACAAAAATAAATAAATTAAATATATTGAAATATTCAATACATTTACATAACCATTTTAAACAATTTACAAAGAGATTTTCCGGTCAATGCGTCCCATACCACTTAGAAACATTTGAAATAAATTATAATTTACGAAACATTAATGTAAATATAAATAAATTATTAAAAAACCATTTTTAAAACATGGACCTGAAATAGAATTATTTAAATGAATAAATCCTTAAAGCGTTAGATGCTATGTTTTAGTAAAAGAGTCACCTACCACATGAGAAACACTTGAATAAAAATAATTAATGAAGAACATTAAAAAAACATGTAATATAAATTTAATATTGTAATACATTATATAACATGTCAAAAGGGACATATATACACCTTAATAGATAATAATGGTGCACAATGCTATGATATGCCTCAATGAAATGAGATTGAGATGATTTCCTTTACAAAGATTTTATAAATGACGTAAGAATATATCAATGGGATGATTACGTGTAGGAACAGTATATCGAAATAAAAATAATTTTAAATTATAACAAAAATATAAAAACAACGATTCTACACTTAATCATTGCATTATTTAACCAATGATGTAAGCATAAAACCAAATGTGTGTAAATTGATATTAGAAATTCCCATACAAAGATAATATTGATAATAAAATAGAATCATTATGTGCATTAAATATAAATACATAAATATCAATTATATATACAATACACAACATCAAATTATATTTATAACACAATCATTTCCTAACATAATCATGATGTATAATATCAACCCAATGATTTGAAATTGGGTATAGAAGTTCCCTTAAAAAATTCACCAACCTAATAACGTCACATAAAAATTCAAAAAATTAGTGGTTGAGAGACAATAGGGTCTATCATCACTTGGAGATAAAATGTATTTAAATATGAATACATAATATCATATCCTGAAATAATAAAATTTTAATTAAAAGACATAACATAAAAGAAATATTTGACTAATATGGAGGGTGAAATTTTACCTTACCTTGAGTCTGAAATCGTTATCTATTTTCCTTGTTCTTCCTGAATAATAAAATTAATTTAATTTATAATTTTATCAGAACCTCATTCAAGTTTATTATTCAGTTTATATAACTTATTAACATGATATAACAATCATATAATTAATCATATTCGTATTTGTTGTTTTTTGATGATCAATACTTGAGTAAAAAATGAACATGTTATAATTTCAAATAGTCCATGTGGTCAAAAGACCACTATATCTAGAATTTTATTAATTATTTAAATATTAAATATATCTAGTATATATAATATTACATCTAGTATATATTTATTTGGAATAATCCATTAAATTTGTATATAATAAATTAAATGCATCGTTTTTGGAGACGGTTAGACGTACGTACACATGAATACTACATTAATTTCATTTTCTAACTTAAATGAATGAAATATAAATGATAAATAGGTATATTATAATTAAAGTATAATATATATGTTATATTTATTACATAATTTCATTAATTCCATCTTTTATGTGTTCCATATATTTTCATGAAAGAGGCTTTTCATTTTGAGGGGGCAGTAGTCCACACTTCCTCAAATGAATTTATTATATTTACATGAAATGGAAGGAATAAAGGTTTTATATAAATGAAAAATATAAAATAATAGAGAAAATATAAATATATTTATCACATATATAAATACATTTAAATCATAATGGTCACTATGTGAGGTTGTAGGGAAAAATCGAACAAACAACATTTTGTGAGGCAGTAGTTCTCCGTACACAGAAACAATATGTTCATATCTCTTAGATGGAGGTTTGTGGAATATTAGTTTGAATACATATATTTAAAACATTCGAGTATACTGGATATACTGGTTTTGTTATAAAATAATGGAATAAATAGAGTTTAGGGGGCTGTATAAGGAAAAAAAGGAAGAATCATGAGACACGACATAACCTAAAATCTGGTTACTCATTTGGATTTAAGATAAAAGGAAATCTTGAATTTATTTATTCCTATGTTAAGGAAACATAGAGAAAGATAGTGATGTTGGGATCTTATTTTGGAAGATTTTGTATGATCCAATGGGGCTAGAGAGGTGTGAGTAAGGGTTGGGGGTGATGCCCTTTTATAAGACGGGGGAGGGGCACATTAAAAATGTTTTAAAATATTATTTTATTATAAATTGATTTTCGTTTTCAAAAGGTCCCAATGTTATTTATTAAAAATAAAAGTTGCTTTTTGGTTGAAAACATCTCAACCAATAGGTTTTAGATATGTTTTTGTCTTTAATTTAACCTTATCTTTTAGCATTAACCCTAAGTTAACAAATTTAACTCTTTCCATGTCTTCTTGTGTATTCATATTATGTGGTTAATATAGTTATAATAAAATAAAAAAAGAACATAAAGTTATCCATTAATGAAATTTAAAAAATTATTTAAGTCACATAGATAATCATTATATTTTGAAAACTATACTATCATTTAATAAAATAGTATTTTGATTAAAAACCCGTTTATGTCAATTTTAATACTATTCATATCCTGAATTTTTAAATATTCATAAAAACAGAATTATTTCCAACAAAAATCATTTATTAAAATATAAAATATCATAATCAACTCTAAAATTCTGGTATGGCATAAAAGTTTCAATAATAATATTTTTTTAATATTTATAATCTCGTTTATTTAGGTCATTCATTAATAAGGCAATCACTACATCAACAATGTGTCATAAATATATTTATTTGTTGATGTAAAAAAATAATAAATAAAATACCATGATGTAGTAAATAAATTTGGATTTCTAATGACTATTTTTAGTCTAACCGACCAGTTATTTAACAACATATAAAAATGTTTTTAGTAAAAGATACATGTTTAGGTTATGTTTTTTCCATTAAATTAAATGTAATTACATGCCACTTTCTCACACAGGTTGCCTTATAAGGACCTATAATCGACCCAATGATGGCAATGTTCAATAATATCTCATCCAATAGGGTTAGCACATATGTTAGGGTATTTTAATATTATTATAGTATAATTTTCTACCCATATTGACAGGATTTACCCTTTAACTGTGGTAAATAAAATATTTACTAATATTAATATTTACAATGTATAAAAATAAAAGTTTCCTATTTACACAATTTGTACTTTCTGTTTCAAAATACGGAATATTTTTTCCCATATTAAAAAAATGGAAATTGATAAAATTAATTTAAAATTAATTTCTATTGTCAAAACCAAAATGGTGTTTTTAAGAAGTAATTACTACTAGAATATTGAAATGTGTTTATGCCCAATTTCAATGTGAAATTACATAAAATGACAAACATTGGATTAAATAACAAAAATATATTCCAATTACAATTTAAACCCAATTAAATATACAATTGAACTATATAAATAAATTACATTAAAATGCATTTTTGAATTACAATGTCGTATTTTTTACAATTCATTATGAAATGAATGTCATCATAAAAATTAAAAAATTTCAACCAACGTAAATTTTTATGTCGCTATTATAATGAATAATTTTATTTTAATAAATAGAACATATAAAAGATACAAAAACTAAATTTAAAAAGGGTTTTAACTCAAAATGTGGTAGATTAATCTTTTAATTAATATTAATGTATATCATGATTAAAATTAGATTGACTCTTATTTTAGGCCACTAAAATTTATTTGAAAAATGTGATTTTTTTTAAAAAAAAGTGTAATCATAATGTAGTCGGTTATTTTCTTTCTTGGTAATACAATGACTACGGGTTTACTACCATTTAATATAATAATATTATTATTCTATTTTTCTTTATAAATCAATGATATGTGAAACATAATTTTTCAAGGAAATCGATAGTGGTGGGTGGAGTCTGCTATCTAAAAAAGTGTCTTATTTAACATAAAATTAAAATCTTAATCATAAATATTAATATAAATGAAATAATTATTATTATATAAAAACCTAGGACATTAAAGGAGGAATTTCCACCAGATATCCTAACTAACATATCTCAACTGCTCGTTGGTTCAATGTATCCCCTTGAGGATGTACAAAACATACCCCTCAAATGTGATGAATCATTATGTGGTAATATAATTGAAATCTCCAATATAAGATGATAAATTGATGAATATCATATACCATAAAGATAATATTCTATGAAAGAAGACAACAGACATAGTCCTTGTGATATATAAAAACAATAAGACTAAAGAAGTGACAATGAAACCAGAAGAGATGTTGATATAGAACTACACTAATTTATTTTATTATGTTAAATGATAATTTATAAGGTGAAACTTATGAAGGTGTGATGATTTTAATTATATGAACATTTATAAATAAATTTCCATTTATGATTGAATTATGTGATCTATTATGCATATAGGAAACACATGAACATCCTTGGTTTTATTTTATCCCATATGATTGAAAATATATTTATTGATTATAAGTGTTCATAATATATCCATTGAATAATGATATTGTAATTAGTATAAATATATGGTTATGATAAATCAAATTTATATATAAATTAGAAGAAATGTTCTCAACCAGCAATATTTTACCCACTTAATCCCACTAATTGAAGCATACGAGGGAGATTGAATCATAAGGATTTTCATTTTTCCATGAGAAATACTTGTTCAAATAATTATATCCTAAGAGAAACCATTTAAATTATATGTTAATGCTCATCGAGAGCACATCCCATACCAAGTATGTTGAACCACCCCATGAAAGTCTCACTATTAACCACCTTATCATGAAGTCATTTTCAACTATAAAAAATGTAAATCTATCATGACCTTAATAATATAAATATGTATGTTCTTTTTTTGAAATAATTATTATTACATATTCATCTTATTGTTGTTACTTTATATTTTATTTTAATATTGATACCATAAAACACATAATCAATTTTTTTCACATGTAATTTAATATTACTAAATATTTTTTCACCACATCATGAATTCTAAAAATAAAATATAATTTAACAAAATATTATATGATATAATATGTACTAAATATTTTAGATATTATAACTTTTCTGTAGTGAAATGTAATTTTTTAGTGCTTTTAAAATTTTTAATATTATAAAACCATGAATTTCTTAGAAAATGTCAAATATTTTTTAAAAAGGTTAAATTAAAATATTTAAAATATATATATTTTGATAAAAAAAAAATTTTGAAATCAACCAATTAAAATTTTCCAATGGTGAATTGTACAAAATTTTATGAGTCAACAAAGTTTTTTTGTTAAAATTATATAGGTTATAAATATATGGTTTGTATTATGACATATTAATGACCAAAAAGGTATGTAATAAATTATAAAAAGGATATTGATAAAAATTTATATTTTAAAATTTTAAAAAATGGTTTTGGAGATATTATATTATACTATATGTCTATACTTAATCCACTAAAACCTATATAATAATTAATGGTTTTAAATTTATTTCTATACACATGAATAACATCAACATAAAAGGTGATGATACATTATTTTTTTCATATCATTGTTTTATAAAATAAATAATTGTACTCCACTTTAGTAGAAATAATGGAAAAAATAAATTTGAAGGTTCTGGTTTATTATTTTCATTTTTATATTGACTACAAATACTATGGTTGGTTAATAGTAATGAACCCACAATAAATTTCATGTATAAACCCACATAATCTCACATTCCATGACACTAAGAAATATTGGACCATGTCCATACTCTTACCTCACTAGTATATAGTCCACTAAATTTTCCCAAAATGATTATATAATCCCCTATCATATTTTTAAAATCCCTCTATCAATATAAGGGATCCTTTCATAGTATAAATTATTAATAATATTAATATTTTAATTAATTTTATAAAAAATTCCAATTGTTGGGATCTATTTTTCAACATTCATATTATTTTCTATTGGAATCATTTTATAATTCCATTATTCTACTGAAATTTCCTTACTATTTTTCTAGGTCAAATAATTGTTTTTTATCACATTAAATATTTTTACCCATGGTTATTCACCTTGACATACCTATACTAGTTTAGTTGTGGAATTCAACTTATATAACCCAAAATTCTTAATAGGGTATTAAATGTGATCAAATATATTAATATGTTAAACGGTATATGTGGAAAACATATACATATAGATGATATTAATATGATTGATGCAACTATATAGTGATTCAATCCATTTGGTAATATTTTAGTCTCATGAAATTCCATATATGATGCATAAGACCTTATCCAATGAAAATTATTTTATGATATTATTCTAATTGATTTTAACTTATTATTATGATATAAAGATTATTTGTTTTTCAAATTCACATGTTGTATTTATGTTATCATGTTATATCATTCCTTATCATTCATGTTTATGATTGTAACAAGTAATGTGGGGAGACTATACCCTCATTAACAGAGTATACCACAATAAATAATAATTTAAATAATATGAAAAATAGAAAATATTCGACAACATGCCAAAAGAACCCATTCTGCAACCGGTTAAAATGAAATAAAACTATAATTATGTCATGCCATGGAAAATGGTAAAGTGAACAAAACCCTAAAAGAAATAAAATAATAAGATCCCCAAAACATCCAGACCCCAATTACGGACCCTCACCTAACAAGTCCCATGTCCAAATCAAATCCCTAGCATAGGGCCCTTTCCCTTTGCATGACCTAAAATCATGAAATCTACTTGGGAACCCAACAATGACCAAAGAAGGGTGTTAGTATAACTTAGTAGGCCACCACCAATGGTGTCTATTAAATACCAAGAAAAGGAAGACAATGCATGAAAGTGTTAAATGATAAAATTTTAGGAAATATAATTCATTAGGCTATCCTAGACAATGATAATTTAATTTTATACTACCATTGTTTCCGACATCACTAAGTAGAAATTTCATGATTTAATCTACCCATATAATGTGTTAAATGGATTAGGAACTTTCAATATTTTGAGGTTCATGGAAATAAAATCATGTCCTATCTCTCTAGGCGCCAGATTTTAACAAAACTCATAATCCACATCTCGAAGCCTCAGTTCGGGTAGAATACAATAAGTCGGGGAAAATACTATATCCCCTTCCCCAACCTGTGCATTTCGGGGTGGATCTAGAACCTCAGTCCAATTCAACCTGTGGGATTAGAACCTCAAGTCAATACCCCACTCAACTAATCTATGTGAACATGCTTATTTATCATTCACCACATTTAACCATAGCCAACATAATTTAAAATATCACAATAATATAAATAAAGGGTAAATTTAAATTATTACCTCAATCCCTTAACACATCATCTTATATATTACACAAAAATTTATCACCATTTCCCATTCCCATGCCTATTTCACTAAGCATATTCATGTATAATCTAGTTGCATAGCATTTTCCCATTTATCCATTTAACCCCTTTCTCATTCTAACCAAACAATGACATAGCCCATTAGAAAAAATAAATTTATTACTAATCCCCAATTTCATATACCATAAATATATTTACATATTAATTATGGGCTCTATGTTCTCGGAAAATGACCATACACTTAAAAAGCCAACTCTATGTCCGAGAAATATCGGCACACCACACAGGTGGCCCTAATTTGGTTGAGTCATTGTCTTGTAATCGATGGGGATCATGCAGGGTTCGATTGACCATCTACACTCTTATTAAACTACCTTATTTCAATGGAAACCAAAACGCTTCAAAGGAGGAAATAAATCAAAACCCTGCATGGAAAAATCTACAAAAAAACAAAGCGATATAACTTGTAGGCCACGTAACTTGAATGAATTGGTGAACACCCTTTAAATTGAAGCCTTAGATCTTGATTAAATACACCATTGAAGCATTATTCTAATACATACCAAAAAAGATGGATTTTAGATAATCTTAAGGATTTGGGGATAAAATACAAACCCTAATCCAAAAAGAAATGAATGAGGGAGATTATACATACATTGTACATCAATCAGTAACCAATGACACTCCAAACATCCACAAGATGAGGGAGATCAATCCTTGTATGCTCTTGGAGCTTGTGGGGTGTTAATAGGACTCAAGGAGGAAGAAAGGTCGAAAATCCTGAGTGCCCCTTATTTCTTTCGTAATCAAATTATAAATTTTTTTGGAAGTTCTTAGGCAGCAAAGTTTACCCGGATAGTTTTTCAATTTGTGCTGAAGTCATTGAGATGCTAACACCTGCACACACTCTATCTCTAATGGATTTCTAGACCTTTCCCAAACGATGCATATTTGCAATACCTACATAGTCCCATCTCGCACGGATTCCCAAACCATGCATAAACCGTGATGAAATCCCAGAACACCCCTTTCCCCACCAATTTTCATGTCCAAAACCCCTGGAACTCCCTTGTGCCTTCTTAAGGAATTGAGAAAACATTTAAATAACCAAAAAATTGTACTAAAATATAAATATAATCAGGAACATTCCTTATGGAGAAATAAGGGATCTTCCATCCTCCCCTCCTTATAATGTATCTTCCCTGAGTTTCTCTTCCTGAGCATCATTGAGTTCCTATGGAAAATAGATCGCTCTACTAGGCCCGCATATTTGATTCGCTATCCCAGGTTTCTTCCTAAATGTTTCCATGATTCTATAGAACCCTAACCAAGGTCACACCCTTTCCATAAATTTTTTTTCTCACTATGATCCATAATATGTACCATATGTTAATTTAAGGACGAATTTGCCTCAAACTCAACATCATCTATATTTAATACACGAGACGGATTAGGATGATACTATTAGAGTTGTGAAACATGGAAAAAATCACACATCCTGCTATACCACTAGGATGAACCAATCAGTAGTCCACCATCTAGATTCATTCAACAATCTCAAAAGGCATTACATATATAGGTTTCATCTTTCCATAATTATGAAATTCATGGTGACCCAACCTTGGAGACAACCAATGAAACACACTATCCCCCACCACGAACTCAAGTGGTCGATAAAACTAATCTCAATATGGATTTTTCCTACTCTTAGATGATTCCATACACTTTTGAATTAAAAACCCCTTCTCCAATGTCTCCTACACAAGACTCGAAACTAATAGCTCAGACTACCTATTTCCAGCCAACATAATGGAGATCTACATGGTCTCCCATAATGTACCACAAAAGGTTCCATAAAAATGATGCCTAAAAACTATTATTGTAACAAATCACAATAATAGATATGTTCTTTTTCCACAAACAACCGAAATCCAAGACACATGTTCTCTACTTGTCTTTTAATACATGAATTGTATGCTCTAACTGCCCATTTGTCTATGGGTGGTAAGATTCACTGAAAAAACCTTGTTGCCATTTGCCTTTTGTTGTCCCCTCCTAAAGTATGAGGATAATCGCGATTCCGTATTTGAAACTATAGTCCTTGGAACACCATTCAATAGCACAATTTCCCAAAACATAAAAATTCTCTAATTGGTCGCATGTATTGATCTCTTGGATCGACTAGAAATGGGCCACTTTGGTGAGCCTATCTACCATCACCAAAATTGCATCATTCTTCAAAGGCATCATCAAAAGACCCACCATGACATCCATCATGACATCATTCCAATCCCACTATGGAATAGGAAATGACTGCAACAACCCACCTAGAAAATCATTCTCTACCTTCCCATGATGATAGGTAAGGCATCATGCCAAAAAACTCACAACATCTTTCTTTATTCCTAGCCACCAAACCTACCACTAAAGATCATGATACATCTTAGTCAATCTAAGATGCACTTCCCACTTTCACAGGTAGAACTCGCACATCAACTCTTCCCGTATACCTATCGGCACATCAAAAAGACCATGAACATATGGAACTCCATCCAAATCGAAATACCAAATAGAAGGTGTCTACACACCTTCAAGGCCTAACTTATTATCCAAACACTTTGTATCCACCAACTGACTTTCTTTAACAAGGATCAAAAGTGTGTACTCAACTTATATAGAAGTAAGGGTCATCTTCTCGGTCCCCTATTGTACCTCCAAATATATCTTCACAAACAGGGCCATCAAGACCCACTCTAATCTATATTATTTAATAACATGATTTTGTGTCTTCCAACATATAGCATTGGTGCCACTATTCTATTTCTTTGGTGTGTACAGAAACTCAATGTCCAAATACTGTAGGTACAGGACCCACAGTCGATGATGACGATTCAAATCATTCTAAGAGAAGTTATATTTTTGAATTTTAGGATTTTTGAACACCGTTAAAAAGTCTCCCAAAAAATAGTTCCTCCAAAACATAAAGTAATGAACTACAATAGTTATCTCTAGGTCATGAGAATGATAATTCCATTCATGTGGTCTCAACTACCTCGAGCAAAAAACTAGAACCTGGTCATCCTGCATCAATACTACCACAAGAACAACACAAGACACCATAAAAAACATGGTGTACTTCTTACCTGGTTTGGGAATGATCAAAATTGATATGGTAGTCCATAACTAATCCAGCACCTAAAAATCATTCTCACAACCCTCTGACCAATCAAAAAAACCCACTTCCTTGTTCGACAAGTGAGGGGTGCTACCAATTGAGAGAAATCTCTAATAAACCATTGGTAAAAACCAACAAATGCAAGAAAACAATTAATATCAATGATATTCATGGGCTTATCCCAATACACCACAGCCTGATCATTTTCTAGATCCATCAACACACCACACATAGATATGAAGTGTCACAAAAAGGGTACCTCATTGATCAAATTCATTCATTTTGATAACTTTGTGTAAATCATATGCACTCTTAATGTACTCAAGATAATGTAATAATGTTTTTCATGATGTCCGTGAGTTATTTACAACACAAATAAGTCATGAATGAAGAAAAAAACAAATTAAACCATATATGGGTGAAATATCATGTTCATCGGGGCTATGAACATGACTAACACATTAATCAATCCATATGACATTACCAGAAATTCTTACTATCTGTACTTTCTTCATAAATTATTATGGGGTATGTCCAAATGTATCACCCTCAACTAGTGGTTTCATGATCTCATATTGATCATATAAAACACTAAGGCACCTCTAATTAGATCAATCATGTAATCTATTCTAGGAAGATGGTATCAGTTCTTAACTATCATCTGTTTTTTCTTGTTATAATTGACACAAAGCGTCATTGATCCTTCATTCATATTAGAAAACAACCCTAGAGTTTCCCAATCTGATGTATTCGGATGTATAATCCCCTTAACCTCACATTCTTATAAATAATCCTCTAGTTCATGGAGCTATGTGAGTTCCATCTGGTAAGGTGGAATGGAAATCGGTTCTAGTCTATGAAATAATTTGATTAGGAACACAACATCCCTCTATGGTGGTATCCCAAAGAAGTCCTTAAGAAACTCATCCTTGAAATGGACTAAAATATAAGGGATGACTAGTGTTCTGTTCTCACTATCATCAAATATAAGGCATTCCACTTGTGCAACATGTTCTCCCAACTATTGGCATATCGGCCCTATACGACCTGCTCGAGTATCCCACTCTCCACGAATTACATAAGTTCTCCCATGGAGAGATTTAAACGTTAAAAGAATCTGTAATAGTTGATATAGGATTGATATAATGCCAGCCAATAAATTACAATGATTAGGTCAAAACCTAAAATCTCTAGGAAAAAATGATTCCACAGAAAACAATACCCACCAATATATAGAGCACAACCCTTACACTACCTGATTTCTTCGACTCGTACCCCAAACAGAGTATCAAGTGACATTACCCCACATCCAATCTCTATGAATAAGCCCAAAAAAACTAGGAAGTGAGAATAAATAATGTAATGTGTATCACATTTATCAAATAAAGCATTAAAAACCGTGGATTCTATAAGAATCGTACCTCGAACCGTAGATACTCTTAACTCACCACCTTTAGTTATAGGTAGAACTGCATTGAGATAACCTTTCCCTTTACCCTAGGTTTCAGCCTATATACCTTACATAGTACAACTCTGTTGTTAAGGGTGATCTCACCTAGGAGTTCCAAGTCCACCACCCCTACTAGTACGTACCATGGATCTCCTACAGCCAGCCAGATACGGGGTAACCAACCCCCCAAATACACACAACACATGCTTGTGTCCTCCATAATTACTTGAATATCGTGGGTACGTGTCATATCCTGCCACAAGAACGAAAATCGATTAGTGGGTGAGGACAGTAGTCACTATTTTTCCTCTTCCTTCCACACAAATTACAGAAGACATGGTCTCCACCTAGAGAAGTTGTCCCGCTCTTCAGAGTACACTATGTGCTTCCACCATGCTGAATAGTTACAATATGATGAGTCATACTGTCGGGATCCACACCAAATTCTCAAGCAGATTGCGCCACATGTTCACTTACTGATTCCCCATTCAGGTTCCCCTCCATTATAACAACATGATCTACCAGAGTAGCAAACATTTTCAGATGAAGGATATTAACTGGGGATCTGATCTCATCAATCAATCCATCCTAGTATTGTTTCCCACACATGGCTCGTCTCCCTTCATTATCTAAGTGAAGCATCACAAATAGGTGAAACGAATAGCATATTGCATCACCGATATTTTACCCAGAGTCAACCCTCAAAAAATTTACATGTTTCTCCTACCTCATGTTTTCTGGGTAGAAGTGCTCAAGAAACTTCTCCTAAAAATATTTCTACATCATTACCTCTGCTTCATCCAGTTGGACCATACTGTCCCACCATCATTTTTCTTCACCTCTCAACATATAGGCTTCAAACATGACTTGATTCTTGAGAAGAGTTTTTAGATGGTCAAGAATATGTTGAATGAACTCATTTTAGAACACTTTTGCTTCTGGCCCACCAAATCTAGTAATGGTCGGAGGGTGGGGAATCTGAAACTCCCTCTTTAGCTCAATCATGCTAGACACAACCCGACCAGGGTCTCCATCCATAATCTTCATAAAATGAGCAATGTTCTAGTGGAACTGCTATTCCTTATCTCATTGTATCATTGAGTTTCCTTTCTCCACTACTGGATAAGTGTTCTTGGAATCATATTAATGTTACCCAATTGGTGAACATCTTTGAGGGGTAATTTCTCTAAAATGCGGAACATTAACATTAGAATGAAATTTTATCACTCTTACAAAGAAAAAATGAATCATTTATAGACTATTCACTTTTCATAAACGAACCAGTTTGCGTGTACTACCCAAACAAGACCACTCACAACTGGAACACTACCCTTGCCCATCTCTCCAATGACCATGGATAACATGAGTATCCAATCCACATGGTTATGAGAATTTTCTATTACTCCTATTAAAAACAATTTTAACATCACAATTTACTCTTACAAAAGATTCATCCAATTTTACATCATTGTGAAGAACCATTTTCGTATTATAATTTATCATTTTCACTTCCCTTTTATCCATTCATACCATATTATTTCGCACACATTTATTAGTTTTTTAAAAAATATGCATCTTAACATTTATATCTCGCAAAACCATCCAGTGTGTGTGCCTATCATAATGTATGTCACATTCCTACATAGGTTCCTAGAATGATGCATAAATGCACAACGTCATACCTTTCTGGCCATGAGAGAAATATCAAAAAATCATCAAATCAAATAACATGTGTATCACCCAATGGTGAAATATCCTCAAATTTAACAACACATGATAAGAAAAACAATCCCCTCCTATGGTGACATGGGTTACTCCAATAGATGGCTTCGCTACTCCCAAGAATGAGCTCTTTAAAAAGGACCAACATCTTCTTGACCTCTTATCTACCATCACAGAATAGTAATAAAGAGAAAATAACTCATCTTTTGTAAAGTCTAGACTCAGGATCCACTAAACAAGTTCCACACATCATGTAGTTACATTACCTCAAACACACCTCTTCATACGCTAGTGATTTTCGACTAGCAGCAAGGGTCTAATAGGACTTATGGGATGAATATACCACCATTCCTAGAGTATTTCACAATAGATAATAAGTTAAACAATAGGAAAAATTAGCAACAATCAATAACATGCGTAAACAACCAAATCCAAAACTCGGTACAACCAAATACAATTGTAATTATGACATCCCATGCAACAATGTTAAGTGAAAAAAACCGAAAAATAAATAATCTAGTAAGATACAAAAAAATTTCTAGAGTTATAGTATGGACCCTCACCCAACATATCCCATGTCTGTCTCAACTACCTAACATAAGGACCACTCCCTTGTCCTGCCCTACAAACCTGAAATATGCTCTTGTACCAAACTGTGGCCCAAGATCGTTGTGATAATGACTAAGTAGGCCACCACCAATGGTGTCTACAAAATTTCCAAAAATTTAAAATAGTCTATGCAGGAAATAAATGATATCAATTATGGATAAACTGTTCATTGGGCTATTCTAGACTATGTTCATTTAATTTTTTACTACCATAGAATCCTGGTTCAGTACATAGGCATTTCATGATTTTATCTAACCATTTCACGTGTTCAATGGATTAGTAACATTCAATATTATTATTTTTATGGGAATAAAATCATGTCCTACCTCATTGGGAAACACATTACAAAAAAATGCATAATTATCACCTAGAATCCTCAGTCTGGGTGGAATGAAACCGTTAGGGGAATATAACATTGTCCCCTTCCCTAACCCAAGCATTTAGGGGCGGATCTAGAACCCTAGTCCATATCAACCCACAGGTGTAAATCTTCATGTTGATACCCCACTCAACAAATCCTTTTTTCACATGATTATTTATCATTCCCCACAGTCAACCATAGCCTACATCATTTAAAACATCACAAAACAATTAATAAATGGGAAATTAAAATTATTATGTAAATATTTTAACACATTCATCATTTATATTGCTTAACCATTTAGCCCTATCTCCCATTCCCATGCCTATCTCACAAATCAAATTCCAGTATAAGCTAGTCACCTTGTATTTTCCCATTTATGCATTTAACATCTTTCTCATTCCAACCAATTTTTTTGACATTAACAATCCTATGTGTATTACTAAACCCCACATTCATATCTCGAATCTATATTTACATATTAATAATTCTCTCTATTATCTCTCACAACAACCTTAGACATTCCTATCTAATGTTATGTCTATGAAATTTGGGCACACCCAACAGTTAGTCCTATTTTGGTCGAGTCATCCTCTTTTTGTCCCATGGGGATCAAGAAGACTTCAATTTACCATTTTGACACCCATTCCAAAACATCATGTCAAAGACACAAATAACTCATAATAAATTGGGAAGAAATCAAAACCCTACATGCATAAATCTACCCAAAAACCAAAGGATATAACTTATAGGCCACCTACCATGAATCCATTAGAGAAAACCCTAACAGTCAAACTCTTAGATCTCGATTCAACCTAACCTATATGATTTACCAAAATATTTACTAAAAGAGAATGGTTTTAGAGCATCAGATGTAGATGGGGAATAAATATAAACCAGAAACCAATAAAACGGGGGAGATTTGCCTTATTCAGATCTTCAATCCGCAACCAAAGAAACACTAAATGGCCCTACGAAGAGGGTGATAGATCCATGGAATCTCTTGGTGATTTTGGGGCATCACTTGGGCTTGAGGAGGACGATAGGAAGAAAATAATGTTTCCTCTTATTTCCCCCATAATGGCATTTTTGTAATATTGTTGAAATTCCTAGGTCAGACGGTTTACCCCAATGGTTTTCAAACCATGAGAAAACCATGAAGAGGCTACTGACCTCATTCCCTCTCCCTCACACAGTATGCCAGACCATGTACAAACCATGAATATTGCCAATTCTCACATGGTCTTCCCTCACACGGTTTTCGAAATCGTGCATAAACCGTGCAGACTACCAAGAACACTCCCATATTCCCCATTTTCATATCCCAAACCCCCATAAAACCACTGGGCCCTCTTAAGAACATAGGAAAAAATTTATTTAATCTCATAAAAGAACTAAAGCAGAAAAAAAACAAGAACATATGTTATGGATAAGTTTGGGATTTTATAATGACCCCCACACATTTTATGTACCATTGAAATTTTAATTGTTTAACATGTAATACCTTCTTCATGATATGATATTTTATTCATATAAAGGTATTTAAAACTAAAAAATATATTTAATATGTACATTTGTTATCCCATACATTTTAAATTTGATAGGATACTATCATAATGGAAAATATTTTTTCAGTAATGATGATATACCACATGTTGTATGATTGTTATGTAATGTAAATAATTACCCAATGAATATAAATTTATTAATATTTTGTGTTGTAACCTTTTATTATTATTATGTTATATAACCTAAATTAAATTTTAATAAAGAGAAGGGTTTTCATAATGTCCATCAAGGAGAAATAGACTTTCATGGGGACCCCCACTCATAGTAATATTTGAGGACACATAGGTCTTCTATATCATGTACTATGACAAGACTCAATTTAGGGTTAGGTTTTCTATTGATTATCATGTTGATCTAGACTCATTTTAGTTTAAGGAACATGGAATGTCACATTTTCCCTCATGATTGTGGTTCATTATATCTAATGATTTGATCTATTTTCCTAGTTATATAATTTAAAACTACATTTCAATATCCTAGTATCCTGATGATGAACTTCATGTCAAGAGGTCATATCATTGATAATATCAACACCCTGGATGTTTTTTCCATAAAATTAATTCTTTCATCCTAATACAATTAAATTTTTTTAATAAACTATCATGTTTCTATACAAGTGCTTCAATACTATGAGAATCTAACATTATACATGAAACAACATCATATACTTGATATGTGAGTTGACACATACAAATTGTTCAATTTTGAATCCTTCCCCTAGAATCCCATAGAACATAGGATTCGATGACCCTAGATCTCCATAGTATAAAACAAGTAAGGGGGACTACCTAATCAAAGGGAACTAATAAGTATTCTCATAGGAATAAAAAATGCTCGAGCATGTGCCTATATGATTTTTGGTGTTAGAGTTGATGTACCCATTTATAAAAGATTTATTTTCCCAACTTTATGGAACATGGGCTTCCTACATTATTAATTACTAAAATTACACCTAGGATTACATATTTATGTAACTCATTTAATCTATTATTATGATATTATCCTTCCACAATAATATATTTCCCACATATTTGGATACTATTGAAGATAAATATATGTGAATCATAACCATTGTAAAAGAAACACATTTCATTGTATTTGTATACCCATCCATTTTGGTGTTAGAATTTCTATAAATAAAATATTTCTTATATATAGTTATTCATCTAGTTTAAATATACTAGATTCTTGACATTAAACTAAACATCAATAATCTAGTCACATGAAATTAAACTACCTGATGTATGGTCCACATTATAATATATAACATATATTTGAGTGGCCCATCCCTTCAATGAATCAATTCTAGAGATGAGTTTTTACGCTCTATACTATAATGAAATATGGAAATTACTTACCCCAATTTATGATCCAAATATATAGAGAGGATACCATTGTCAAACATGATGTTGGGAGTCATTAATGGTTGAAAATGAATGACCCTATCATATGAATATGAGTCTGATATGTGAGGAGGGATATTTTTAATTGATTTTACTATGGAATTATTCATATCCTTATAATATTCATATGGAATCTGACAAAAGACAATCCTTAAAATTTATAATTCAACTATTTAATGATTGATGATTCATAATTACTCTCCCTTTAACTATGTCTGGGTTAGGTCTATGTACTTCATGATTGTATATTAGATTGTCCACAATGTTTGGGTTCAAATATATGTATATGAATATACATGATATGAATATGATAGGTGTGCCTAGATAGTGAATGAATACATTGGGTAATGTTTTAGTCACATGAGATTCCATGTATGGTGCATTAATCCATATCCAATGAAAATTATTTTATGATATCATTTTAGTTAACCATAGATTATTATCATGATGTTAGGAATAAGGTTGTTTCAACATTCCCTAGATTTATTTATGTTATAATGTTATATAATTACTTATCTTTCATGTTTATTATTGTAACATCTCCGAATGAGGTGCCACTAAACTGGTTCCATGGGTCGGGCAGTTACATGACCACAAGCACGCCTCCCAGTATGCCAGAGGATGCTTTGGTGCTCCTTCACTTCCGATCTCTCTTTAGGAGTTCTCGGAGGCTTCGTCGCTAAATGGGTTATCCATTGCCACCCACTTTGGTCGTCGTCGGCCTTCCCTAGACCACTTCGACAGGCTCGTCAACAGCTCCTGGCCCCTAAAGAGCTGAATCGTGGTTGGGATTCTCGATCCTCGTCACTTTCTTCTTCACTTTGAATGCGCTGATGACCTGGCTTCTGTGTGGTCCAAAGGAACACGATCTTGCGATGACTCCCTCTTCTTCCGGTTCTGATAGAGTTACGAGTTCCACTAGAAACGAGACACCTCTCTCGTAGCAATTTGGGTAGGCTTCCCATATCTACCTCTTCTTTTTCAAAATCCTATCATTCATAAGATGTTGGGTAACCTCATCTGGAGGTTACTAGCCTTCGATGAGCATTCTCGCTCCCTTTCTCCCCCGATTTCTCCCCGCATCTATGTGGAATTCGATATTTCAAAACCTATGGTGGAAATTGTTTGGATTGAGGTTGTTGAAGAACTTCGTTATCAATAATCAGTGGTCATCGAAAATTGGTTCGATTTCTGCAGTTCACGCTTTCGTCTTGGTCATCTTTATTCCAGTTTTCATTTGTCTCATAGCTCTGATAATTCAAACAGTTCTGTTCCCATTCGGCTGGAGGCGCGACTGTTTCTTCTTGGCATGCAGACGAGTCCAGTCACGATGGAGGGTGGTGCATGTTCCTCCCCTAAAGCTGCTGCTGGGAATCAGGATGTTGTTGCTCCTGTTCCTGAAGGTCTGAATGGTGTGAATGCAGGCTTGGTCTCAGCTATGGTAAAGGGACTTCAACATGATCCTTCACGGAGTAACCCCTTGGTTCATACTATCTTCAATCATTTGAGGAATGATTTGGGTGTTCTCTCACCTATTGTGCATGGTTCAGTGGGTCTTGCTGAACCTGGTGCGGCTAAGGATGTTGTTGCTGTTCTTAACAGGGGAGTGGTGATCTGAAGGCCAGCAGAGCATGGTGAATGTCGTAAGATCGACTCTTATGTGGAGGCTATATGTACATGGATTGATGACACTGGTAGTGAGGGACCACAGGTTGAGCCCACTCCTTTGATCATTTCAAGACCGAGAAGAGTGGTGTCATATATGAAATAGAGTAACCATTTTGAGAGTCTGGAGAACAAAGGTCCTACAAAGGAGGTAGAATGGGAGGACTCCTTCAATAAGGAGCAGGGTATTCCGTGGGAGGAGTCTGGGGATGACTTATCTAGTCAGTTTTCAGGGGTTAGTGATCAAGAATTTCAAGGTAGTGATGCCTATAGTCCGAGGAGGAGGAAGGGACGACAAGGAGGAAAGAAAGGACGAAAGGACTGCTCTTATCTACCTTCTCCAATGAAGACCCGATCTGGCAGGAAGTTGAAGGCCCAAGTGATGGATGGTACCCCCATCTCTAAGGGTAATACAATAGGTGTAGAGGTTGCGGTCTCCAGTGTTGATTCTAATAGGATTGTCCTATAAGATCAAGGCAGTGTAGCTGCTCATCCAGTGGAGCTGCTTCTGTATTCCAGAGAATTTATGGAGGAGGAATCCCTTGTGCTTAATGCTTCCAATGAATATGGTGAAAAGATGATGTTAAGGTCCATTCGGGTGGCCACCAATATAGATAAGAGGGACTGGACTTCCAAGAATAATTTAATCGTATTTAGAGGCTTCAACAGCGGTAAAATCAAACAAGAGGATTTCATGCAAGTGTGGGACAGATTGGCACGCCGCTTTGAAGATCTTTTTTAGGATGATCTAGAAACACCGGTAACATCTATCTCCTGGAATATTTTTAAATATAAACTAGCCAATAGGCTTATGTTTTCCTTCGATAACTTTGTTCTCTCCTGGGGTTTCTCACTTTTACCTTCAAAGTGGCGTTTGGTTTATAATAAAAATCTGATATTTGGATGGTAGAGAGGCTCTAATAGGTCCTGTGTGAAGACTATAACCACATTACCAAAGATATCCACAACAAGTAATAATTTAAATAATAGGAAAAATAGGAAATGATCTACAACATGCATAAAAATCTCATTCTAAAACTGGGTAAAACCAAATACAATATTAAATATGTCATGCCACACAACATGGTTAAGAGAAAAAAACACCAAAAGAATGAAAATAGAAGGATCCCAAAAATGGTACGGAATCCTAGTCTAGACCCTCATCGAAAATGTCCCATGTCCAACTAAACATTATAGCATATGTCTCTTCCCCTTTTCCTTACCCGAAAGCATGAAATCTTATCAGGTACTCAATGATGGACCAAGTAGGGTGTGAGTAAAACTCTGCTGGCCCGCAAAAAAAATTCTAAAAAATATACAGAAAAGGAAGATAGTTCATTCAAGTGACAAATGATAACAATTAAGGATATATAGTTCATTGTCCCATTCAAGACTTTTTCCATTTAATTTTAAACTACCATTTATTCATGGTTCCCTACATAAGTAATTAATGATTTAATAAACCCCTATCATGTATTAAATGGTTTAAGAACATTCAATATTATCAATTTAATGGGAATAAATTCAATTCATATCTCACATGGAATCACATTATAAAAAAACTCATAATCCATAATTCAAAGCCATAGTCTAGGTGGAATTAAATCATTCCGGGAATATAACTTTGTCCCCTTCCCAAACCCGTGCATTTAGGGCAGAGCTAGAACATCAGTCAATCTCTACCTATGGGCAAAGAACCTCAAGTCGATACCACTCTAAACCAAGACGTGTTCACATTCTTATTTATCATTCATCACAATTAACCATATCAAACATCATTTATAGCATCAAAATAATATCAATAATGGGGAATTTTCATTATTACCTCAATCCATTATCACATCCTCATTTATATTACATAACCCTTTATCCCCATTCCCCATTCCCATGTCTATCTGACTAAGCATATTCAAGTATAATCTAGTCACCTAGTATTGTTCATTTATCCATTTAACCCCTTTCCCATGCCAACCAATCAACATCTTAGGCCATTAACAAACAAAACTGTATTTCTAAACACTAATTTCACATCCCTTAAGAATATAAACTTATTCATTATGGGATCTACATTCATTCCCAACGACCTTACACTTACCCAGATAAATCTAAGTTCAAAAAATATCAGCACACCATGTGGGTGGCCCTAATATGATCATGCCATCCTCCATGAATATCATGGGTATTCAGGGGGTTCAATTAGTAATTAAAAAACTCATAAAACCACCTCACATCAAAGGAACCGAGAAATCATCAAAATTGGGAAAAACTAAAAACCTGATATGCACAAATCTACACAAAAAATATGGGATATAACCTATAGACAACCTACCCTGAATCTATTTTGGAACACCATATGAATCGATGCCTTATATTTAGATTCAACCATCACTTGAGGTGTTACAATAAACCTCGCAAAAAACTAAGGGTTTGAGAGAATCAGATGGAGATGGGGAAGAAATAGACACCTTAATCCAAAATGAAAATAAAGTGGTAGATTATACTTAATAGGGTCTTAAATATACACCCAATAGCACTAAAAAGGCCCTATGATGATAAATATTTCTCCTTGAAATCTCATGGAGATTTTGGGGTGTCACTAGTTCAATAGGAGGAAGAAAGGTGGAAAATCCTGAGATACTATTATTTCTTACATAATTGATTTTTTTTTTAAATTTTTTTGAAATTCTCTGGTCGTACGGTTTACCCACACTATTTTACATGCCATAAGAAAACCAAACAGAGTCTACGTCTCTAACACCCTCTCTCTCACATGTATTTCTACAATGTTCACAAACCTTGTGGATTTCCTCTTCCTGCACAGTATCAACATGCATAGATTTCCATACCATGCGGACTGCGCATAACACCCCCTTTTTCTTCTTTTTCGTGTCCCAAACCCCTAGAACACCACTGATAATTCTTAAGGACTTGGGAAAACATTTAATTTTCCAAAAACAGTGAAGTAAAGTATAAACATAAATAAGAATATACCCCACAGAGAAATTCAAGATCTTACAACCTCCCCACCATAAAATGTCTCTTCCCTGAGCTTCTCTCCTAGTAAATCATTGAGATCCCATGGAAAATAGATCGGGCAACAAGACCCACCTATATAATTCCCTCTCCCTTGATTCTTTATGTATTCTTACATTATGTCATAGAACTTGAACTAAGGGAAAAACCATTCCCCACAAAACCTTTTCACAATGATCAATAATATGAACCAAGTGCTTCTCAAAGGACCCATCAACATCAAGCTCAACATCATTGGTGATTGATACATGAGATGGGTCAGGGTGATACAATTGGAGTTGTAAAACATAGAAAAAGTCATGAATCCAACTATAACACTATGAAAGAGTGAATCATTATTCCACCAGACCGATTCATTCCACAATCTCAAATGGCCTTACATATCTTGGTATCAACTATCCATGATTATGAATGCAGCGGTGACTGAACCATGGAGACACCTAGAAAAACACACTATCACCCACCAATAACTGAAGAGGTCTATGACCCCGATCATCATATGGATTCAACCTACTCTGAGATTTTTCTATATTCTTTTCAATAAACAAGTCTTTCTACAATATCTCCTATAAAAGACTCGGCCCTAACATCTAAGACTCTCCAGCCTCGAACCAACACAACATAGATCTACACGGTCTCCCATAAAGTGCCTCAAAAGGTGCCATATGAACTGTTTATTAAAAATAATTATTGTAAGAAAACTCAATAGGATACTAGTTCATTTCATATGAACCGTCAAAATCTAAGAC
Source organism: Viscum album (assembly GCA_963277665.1). NCBI lineage: Eukaryota > Viridiplantae > Streptophyta > Magnoliopsida > Santalales > Viscaceae > Viscum > Viscum album. The sequence continues at coordinate 1,498,274,748 of OY728122.1, read as the reverse complement.
ACATTCTCTCAACAAAACTTCTTATACCGGTATTGTATGATTTGAATACACATTAGTATTTGGGTGGAAAGTCACACTAAAAAAACCAGGTTATGAGGATCCTTCTATAGTCCCCTCCAAAAGCAAGAGGTGAATCATGGATAATGTAACACCCCGAGCTTCCACGATACGCTTCTCAATCAATAATGCAATAACTTTCATTGTACGCAAGTTCGAGATTCTAACACAACACAACCAATCAAAATAGCCATTATGAATAGTAATGCCCACCTTTTGAAATTATATATGTTTTATATTTCCAAATGGACTTCATTTTTGGATTCGGAACGTCGAAATTATCCTATGTTGAATTTTTGGTATTTGTTTGAGAACTTCCAATTTTTTATGAATAGTGAAAAATACATAAAAACAAATTTTTAATCAAAATAATTAATAGTGATAAATTATACTATTGAGTGGTTTTAAAGTATAACTAGAATATATTCTTACCATTTTATCCAATGGTGATCATTAGAATTAATTTCACTTTGAAATTGGACATAAACAATTATCAATCGTTTGATATATATTGTTTCTTAAAAACACACTATTTGTTGTGACATAAAAAATTAATTATAAAATTAATTAATGAAACTTATATGTTTGGAATTTTTAAAAATAGATATCATTTTTAATTTGGAATATCAATTATAGCTTAGGGTGAAATTTTGGAATTGTTCTGAAAAACATCAATTTTTGATGAATAGTGAAACCACTAAGTGGTAGTTAAAAAATTGATTTTTCGTTTAAATGAAACATTACCACTTCTGTGATTTTATTTTCAATTATCCGACATACATGGTTCTCATTAAGAATTAATATGTGGTTCAATGGGATTAAAATATTTTTTTTTGGTGAATAGTAACATTTAAGTTTAATTAATCGCGATTAAAGGTAATTAGTGAAATTTAAGGTAAAGATAATCTTATAATAACACTAAATGACTATGAAACATGTCCTACCCCTATTGGATGAGTCATGGACGTCCAAGAAAATCCATGGGTCAACTTGGGGACCCCATGGAGCCAATTTGGTAGGAAAATGACATTAAAAACTTTTTATTTAATGTTAAAATAAAAATGTCACAAACATGAGTTGTTTTACTAAAACCATTTCTACACGCAGTTATAGAAGTCATATTTTTGACTATAAATATTCTTTAGAAATCTACAAAGCTTTCCTACATCAGGATGTTTTTTTATTATTTTTAGACATTAAATAAATTAAATTATTTATGACACCATGATGATGCAGCGATTACCTCATTAATTAACGATTTAAATAAAATGAAAAGATAATGTAAAATCTAAGACATAAACTTTTCAGAAACCTATTGGATGAGTATATTTCGAACCCTTATCACCTTATGCTCTAAATATATAAGTGTGGGACCTTTAAAATCCGAAACTCATTATATAATAAAGTAACATTTCCTGACTTTCCAAGTGTGCCCCTCCTCTCCTCTTATAAAAGGCCACCACCACTACAACCTTATTCACACCATCAAAGAATTTTGGCTCGGAAAAACTCTGCCCAAATACTCTCCCAACATCCCTCTATTACTCCTAGAAGCCTCAATTTGGGCAGAATTCTTCCCAGGGAAGCCTTTGGCTCAAGTCAAAAAAGAGTTACCCGATTTTACGGTAATGTCTTCTCTTGTGTTCTTTTTATTTATTTTTCTTCTCCAACCCCATAAAATCTTTTTATTACTTTATTTTGTAACAAAAACAGAAACTTAAATATACTTTTATGTTTTTATGAGAAGTAATTTATTTAAACTTACACACACCTTCGTCTAATTGTTAAAGAACATACTGTTTCTGTGGTTGGAAAATTTCTGCCTCACGAAACGATGATTGTTCAATATTCTTTTAACACCTATCATGGTGGCCATTATGATGACACTATTTTTATATATGATATATATTATGTTTTTGTTTTCCTTATGATTCTGTATTTTTCATTTATTATATACCTTTACGATTTCCATTATGGTTAAACGCGATAATTTAATTTTAGGAAGTGCGGACTACCGGCCCCTCAAAGTGATTTGAATCGTTAATGCCATATGTGGGATGTATAAAGGATGGATTAAATGATATTATACCTGATATTATACTGAAAATATAATATACCTTTATATAATAATAATTTCATTCCATTAAATATGAAATAGAAATGAAAGTAGCGTTCAGGCGTACGTACGGCTTACCGTCTCCATGAACGGTGCATTTCATTTCTTACCTCTAAATGTTATGTAATTTTATAAATGAATGTATATAATGGATATATATGATATATATGATATCTACATCATGAATATAATTCTGTAGATAATGGATATTCTACAACATAAACAACTTGTAATTATAAGAAGTTTATTGTTGACTCAAGTACCAAAGATTGACAAAATGCCCGTTATTAACTTAAATGACTACATAATTTTCGTATCATTGTAATAATGAACTTCAAAAAGGTTATTAAGCAAGTAGAGATTATCTCTAGTTTATTATTCAAGAGGTTAAAGAACGGTCGAGTCAAGTCGGACATAAGGTAAGGGAACTTCTTAACCCAATTTCAGTTCTTTTGGTTAATCTCCTACTTTCAAATTATGTCATGATATTATTATATCCTATGTTGTATTTGTAATTTCATTATGTGAACTTATAGTGAATACCCATAATAGATCAATTTTATTTAAAAAATTATCTTTGTATGGTACTTTGTCTCAATCTCCATTCATTGATGCATATTTTGTTTTTTACACAATTTTATTTTATACGGTGTATAAACCCCTTTGACTTTTACATTTATTCAAATGGAATCTTTTTATATGAAGAATTTTACTAAACAACAAAAAGGAATTTTTTTCTTGTTGTACGTATGCGGTGACAATGACGTCTCCGCCGCCGTTACCATTATTTGAGTTCCGGCTTCCTCTACAAGCCATAACCTTTTTTTAATGAAAAATAATATAGAATTTTTAATTTTATTTTATTTTGGTATTGAAAAAGGTTTTGAAAATGTTTTTATTATATCAATGTGTTGTATTGATATCATGTAATTGAAATGTGGAAATGTTTTGTTTCCATTATGCATTTTTTATGTGATACGATTATGTTAGGGTTTATGATATATTTAAACTTGTTCATATGAGGAATGCATTGGACTTAATAAGTGACCGGTGGAGCCCACTATAGCTCCTCGATGCATCGGCAGGTCTCATTAGACAAACTAGTGTCTTGGCACGAGGCCTTGACAAAATCCTATTTGTGGTCTTGGCATGAGGCCTTGGCTACATGGTTATGATAGTTTGGCATTATGTACTCCATCATTATGAAAGTGGATATTGATATTGTAGGTGATTAATCAACCAGTAGAATATCCATGTGAATAAGTAAATGGAATTATCTCATTTTACTTTGGCCATATTATATTGATGTTCAAGTTTAAAAGAATTTTGTTTTAGTCATACATTGCCTTAAATGTTTATGTTTATTCTTGAAAGCTTCCTCTATATTGTTATCCTTACTCAGCATCTGATCTCACCCCTTTCAATGTTTTATTTTTCCCTGGATGTGAAAAAATATTTTATGACAGACCTATAGGGATAGTCTGAAGGGGATAGAAGTGTGGACTATGGAGACTATGTTATTGTGATTTTTCACTTTATGATGTAATGTAACATTTGTGAATGTATCTAGTGTTTCCAAGTCTACTAAACTAATCAGTCTTTCGAGACCTGATCTTTTGTGATCATTCCAATGTTATGAAGTAATTCACCGACTCTGGGTAACTGGGGTCGGGGCGTTACAGTTGGTATCAGAGGCAGTTTATTACTAAACTTGGAAGCTAGATTTAGATAAACTATGATTAGGGCACATATCCCTAAGATAGACTTTGAGGATTAGTATAGAAGAACTTCCTAAAATTTTGGTATTATATATATTTTGTGAGTTTTCCGAGCAATACATCCCTGTCTAGATACGAGTAGGTAGAGACGGCTCTGGCACAGATGTACCTAGGGGTAAAACCCGAAAACACTTCTTTGATCTAGACTCGAACGGGAACTAGTGCACGACAACAGGCCTTACTACACTCTTGGTTACGACACTCTCGGGGGATATGCTTAGGATAATTATCATTTTCTTTACCAACCATTATGAAGGGTTTATGAGTATATAATTCTCAAAGAATTTTTTTTTATGATTACGGATTGTATCCATAAACTGTCAAATTTATGTTAAGTGTTTTACAAGTATGGAATTACGTATTTTGATTCATAAACAAATATGGTTTATGCCAGTGTTTAGAAATGGCACCTAGTGGGAGGAATGGAAACTGTATCAATGCACGCACTCTGTGTAGGGATTTCCCTCATGCTCAAGATAATTATTGTGGAGCTGGAGATACAACTGGGGCTGATCAACTTATTACCATACTGGGACAACTCACTCAGGTTATGAATAATAACCTTACTCATATGGAGCACCCAGATCCGCAACATGGAGGATCAATGTTAGACCTCTTCATGAGGCACCAACCAACAATATTTAATGGGGGTATAAATCCATTATTAGCTGAGCAACGGGTAAACTCCTTAGAGAAAATATTCCACGCCTTGGGGAGTAGCGAAAGGGAGAAGGTTGTCATGGCAGTTTACCACCTCACTGGAGATGTAGATCAATGGTGGTCGTTGATTCAAAATAGAAAGGAATATGATGAAGTATCCAATATTGAATGGAGGGAGTTCAATGATCTTTCATATAAAAATACTTCCCCCGTGACCATCGAGAAGATATTGAAAGGAAATTTATGAGTCTGCGACAAAAGGAGGAAGAGAATGTCGCAAAGTATGAGGCTAACTTTACAATGTTAGCGAGGCATGTTGCAGATTATATACATAACCCATGAAGTAATATTGACCGTTTCTTTGATGGTTTAAAACAATTTCTCCATCGAGCTTTAGTATCACAATATTTTTTAACATACGAAGATATAGTCTCGTGTGCTATCAAGATAGAAAAGGAATTCTTTAATTCTTATGAAAAAAAAGTAAATTAAGAGAAGAAGAGAACGGTGGAACAAGAGACAAATAAAGGAAAAAAGGGAAAGATGGATTTTCTATTATGTGATAATTGTGGGAAGAATCATCACGGTACTTGCCTGAAAGGAATGGGAGTTTGTTATAAATGTGGAGAAAAAGGTCACCAGGCTTGTGATTGCAAAGGAAAGAAAGAGGCTATCATTGTTAAATGCTACAATTTTAGGGAAATGGGGAATTATGCAAATGAATGTACTAAACGTCAGGGAAACTTACCTCAGAAAATACCAAGGGATCATGGACAATCATATGTTGTTACTACAGTTGAAGTGTAATAATTAATGTATTAGTGCTTTTGGACTCAAGGATTATATTCGGGTTATAAGAATATTGTGATATATATAAGTATTGTATTGCAATACTTTTTTTTCATTAAGTTTTTAATATGATGAAGGTAATCGTATTTTTATTATGTGACAATAAGAGAAAATTTACATTGTTTGGGGAATCTGATGTTACAATTGATTTTGGGATTTAGAGACCTTTTACAAATAGTCTGGACATAGGTATTTTGGATAACTATAAAGGTCGGAATGGATTAAGTTGAACATTGTATAGTATTGTTTAAGGTTAAGAAATTTCTGAAGATTACTTTTGGAATATTATAATACTATATTTTTAGGAAAAGGACAACCTACTGGTCAGGGGATAACCCGTCGCATCAGACAAAGCATCGGGAATCGAACCCACAACCATTGTGCGACATGCCTTTCTTACCTAGAACTAGCCTACAGGAAGTCCCTGGTTATTACAAAATAGTTTTCCTAATCTAAATGGTATGTGTTAATATTTGGAACTTTGTACGATTAGGATAAATATAATATTTTTGAGTTCTATTATATTTTTGAGTGAAAGATGGGTTTGTGGTAAAAATTTATTAAAGAATGAAAGTCTACATGACAAGTACGTATATTTCCTTACGTTCTTGGTAAATCTCCTAAATAAATTCCTCAACTTTATGAAAGGTAACTTAAAACAAAAATGTTGTCTGTTAACTTTTCCAATTGGGGAATCAATGACCATTTAACCAATCACAAGTTTGTGATTTTCTTGTAGTTAACATTCTCCTAATCTTGTTTTCTATAACTCTCCATCAGACCTTTATGGTTTTTCCCTCCATATCCATATTTTCATAGAATCCTAGTATAGGATATCTCAGGTGACATTTGTACTTCTCTTTCTTTCTTTTAAAGTTATATTTTTATTAACATTATTTCTGATGTGGGTTTTCCACAAATGTATTTTCTATTTTCAACCTTTTATACCCAAAAATAAAATTCAAATTGCGAGGATGAAATTTATTGAAGGAGGGGAGAATGTAACACCCCATGCTTCCACGATACGCTTCCCAATCAATAATGAAATAGCTTGCATTGTATGCAAGTTCGAGATTCTAACACACCGCGACCGATTAAAATAGCCATTATGAATAGTAATACCCACTTTTTGAAATTATATATATTTTATATTTCAAAATGGACTACATTTTTGGATTCGGAACATCGAAATTAGCCTATTTTGAATTTTTGGTATTTTTCTGAGAACTTCCAATTTTTTATGAATAGTGAAAAATACTTAAAAACAACTTTTTAATCAAAATAATTAATAGGGATAAATTATAATATTGAGTGGTTTTAAAGTATAATTAGAATATATTCTTACTATTTTATCAAATGGTGGTCATTAGAATTAATTTCACTTTGAAATTGGACATAAACAATTGTCAATCTTATGATATATACTGTTTCTTAAAAACACGCTATTTGTTGTGACAGCGAGAATTAATTATAAAATTAATTAATGAAACTTATATGATTGAATTTTTTTAAAATAGACATCATTTTTGAATTCAGAATATCAATTATATCTTAGGGTGAAATTTTGGCATTGTTCTGAAAAACATCAATTTTGATGAATAGTGAAACTACTAAGTGGTAGTTAAAAAATTGATTTTTTGTTTAAATGAAAAATTAACACTTCTGTGATTTGATATTAAAAAATCTGATATACATTGTTTTCATTAATAATTAAATGTGGTTAAATGGGATTAAAATAATTTTTTGATGAATAGTAACTTTTAAGTTTAAATAATCGCGATTAAAGGTAATTAGAGAAATTTAAGGTAAAGATAATGTTATAATAATATGAAATGACCATGAAACATGTCCTACCATTATTGGATGAGTAATTTCCGACAACTAAAATCCATGGGTCAACTTGGGGACCCCATGGAGCCACTATAGTAGGAAAATGACATAAAAAACTTTTTATTTAATGTTAAAGTAAAAATGTCACAAACATGAGATGTTTTACTGAAACAATTTTTACGTGGGGTTATAAAAGTCATATTTTTTACTATAAATATTCATTAGAAAGATAAAAAGATTTCCTACATCATGATATTTGTTTTATAGTTTTTAGACCTTAAATGAATTAAATTATTTATGACACCATGATGATGCAGCGATTACCTCATTAATTAACGATTTAAATAAAATGAAATGATAATGTAAAATCTAAGACATAAACTTGTAAATAAACTATTGGATGAGTATATTTATAACCCTTATCACCTTATAATCGAAATATATAAGTGTGGGACCTTTAAAATCCAAAACTCTTTATATAATAAAGTAACATTTCATGACTTTCCAAGAGTGCCCCTCCTCTCCTCTTATAAAAGGCCCCCACCACTACCACCTTATTCACACATTCAAAGACTTTTGGATCATCCAAAATCATCACAAATACTCTACCAACTACCCTCTATTACTCCTAGAAGCCTTACATTGGGCATAATGCTTCCCACGGAATCCTTTGGCTCAAATCAAAAAAGAGTTACCCGAATTTAAGGTAATTTCTTCTCTTGTGTTCTTTTGTTTTATTTATCTTCTCAAACCCCCTAAAATATTTTTATTACTTTATTTTGTAACAACACCAGTATCCTCAATATACATGGATGTTTTTATGAGAAGTATTTTATTTACACTTACACACACCTTCGTCTAATGGTTAAAGAACATATTGTTTTTGTGGTTGGAAAATTTCTGCCTCACGAAACGATGATTGTTCAATCATCTTTTAACACCTATCATGGTGGCCATTATGATGACACTATTTTTATATATGATATATATATATTATGTTTTGTTTCATAATGATTCTTTATTTTTCAATTATGGGATACCTTTACAATTTCCATTATGGGTAAATGGGATAATTTCATTTTAGGAAGTGCGGACTACCGCCCCCTCAAAGTTATTTGAATCATTAATGCCATATGTAGGATGTATAAAGGATGGAGTAAATGATATTATACATGATATTATAATGGAAATATAGTATACCTTTATATAATTATAATTTCATTCCATTAAATATGAAATAGAAATGAAAGTAGCGTTCATGCGTACGTACGACTTACTGTCTCCATGAACGGTGCATTTCAATTATTACCTCTAAATGTTATGTAATATTATAAATGATTTTATATACTGGATATATATGATATATATTATATCTAAATCATGAATATAATTTTTGAGATAATGGATATTATAGCACATAAACAACTTGTAATTAGAAGAAGTTTATTGTTGACTCAAGTACCAAAGATCGACAAAACGACCGTTATTAACATAAATGACTACATAATTTTCATATCATTGTAATAATGAACTTGAAAAGGTTCTTAAGCAAGTATATATTAACTCTAGTTTATTACTCAGGAGGTTAATGAATGGTCGAGTCAAGTCAGACACAAGGTAAGGGAACTTCTTAACCCAATTTCTGTTCTTTGGATTAATCTCCTACTTTCAAATTATGTCATGATATTATTATATCAGTTCTTGTATTTGTAATTTCATTATGTGTAATTATAGTGAATACACATAATAGGCCTATTTTATTTAAAAATGATCTTTTTAAGGTACTTTGTCTTAATCTCCATTCATTTAGGAATATTTTGTTTTATACACAAATTTCTTTTATACGGTGTATAAAAACCTTTGACTTTTATGTTTATTCAAAAGAAATATTTTTATACGAAGCATTTTACTAAACGAAAATAAGAATTATTTTTCTTTTTTTACGTATGCGGCGACAACGACTTCTCTTTCTCCGTGACAAATATTTGAGTTTCGGCTTCCTCTACAAGCCATACACTTTTTTTTAATGAAAAATATTTACAGAGTTTTAATTTTCTTTTATTTTGGTATTGAAAATGGTTTTGAAAATGTTTTTATTATATCAATGCGTTGTATTGATATATTGTAATTGAAATGTAGAAATTTTATGTATCCTTTATGCATGTTTTATGTGATACGATTATGTTATGGTCTATGATATGTTTAAACCTGTTAATATGAGGAATGCATTGGACTTAATAACTGAGGGGTGGAGCCCACTATAGCACATCGATGCATCGACAGGTCTCATGAGACAAACTTGTGTCTTGGCACGAGGCCTTGACAAAATACTATTTGTGGTCTTGGCACGAGGCCTTGGCTACGTGGTTATGACAGTCTAGAATTATGCATTCCATCATTATGAAAGTGGTTACTGATATTGCATGTGATTACTAGACTAGTAGAATATCCATGTGAATAAGTAAATGTAATTATCTCATTTTACTTTGGCCATATTATGATGAATTTCATGTTTTAAAGGCTTTTGTTTTAGTCATACATTGCCTTAAATATATATGTTTATTTTGGAAAGCTTCAACTATATTGTTATCCTTACTGAGCATCTGATCTCACCCCTTTCAATGTTTTATTTTTACCAGGATGTGAAGAAATATTTTATGAATAACCTACAAGGATAGTCTTAAGGGGATAAAAGTGTGGAATATGGAGGCTATGTTATTGTGATTTTTCACTTTATGATGTAATGTAACATTTATGAGTGTATCTAGTGTTCCCAAGGCTACTTAACTAATCGGTATTTCGAGACTTGAACTTTTGTGATAATTCCAATGTTACGAAGTAATGCACCGACTCTTGGTAACTGGGGTCGGGGCGTTACAGATAACGTTCTAAAAATATGGTCCATGGAAGACAATTCTACCGCACAATTTCCCAATCATGCAACTATCCAAACAGGTTGACTGTATAGGTATCCTAGATCGGTAAGAAAATGACCACATTGTCCAGATGATCTTCCACCACCAAAATTACATCATTCCATCAATTATTCCTCAGAAGATCCACTATGAAGTCCATCATGAAATCATTCCACTTCCACCTTAGAAGATTCAATGACCACAATAACCAACCTAGATATTAATTCTCAGCCTTCACCTGATCACAGGTAAGGCATCATGCCACAAAACGCACAACTTCATTCTTTATTCATGGCCACCAAAACTACATCTAAAAATATTAGTACATCATAGTCAATCCAGTATGCACTTCCCACTCCAACACATAGAACTCAGACATCAACTCTTATCAGAAACCTGTCGACACCTAACACGACCATGAACATATGCACCTCCATGTGGACTGAAATCCCTACCAAAATGTGACTCCACACCTTTATGACGTTCCTTCCTAGCCAAACACTCTAGTTCAAGAAACTGAATCAGTTTAACTTGACTATGAAATGTGGACTCAACTACTATTGATGAAAGGGTCATATGCTCATTCCCATTTTGGACCTCCAAATGCATCTTCGCAGACAAGGCCATCATCACCCACTCTTAACTGGATTCCGGATCTACCTAAATCTAATTCTTCTGGATCAAATAAGAGGGAAAATGATTCCCTTTTCCTGGTATGTACACCTATCAAAATCAAAATATTGCAGCTACTCAACACACCGTCGATGAAAGAGATTCAAATAATGATAAGAGAATATGTAATTGTGACTTTTATGGTTCATGAACACTGTGAATGATTATCCCAACAACTAGTGCCTCCAACACTTCATGGAATGAAAGATAACATCTATCTCAAAGTCATGAGTAGGATAATTCCTTTCATGTTCTCTCAACTTTCTCAACACATAAGCTACAACCTGATCATCCTGCATCGACACTACCCCAAGTCCTACAACAAACACATCACATAACACATTGTACATATTACCTAGTTTGAGTAAGATCCAAATTGATGTGATAATTCTCCACTTCATATGCTCCTAAAATGCATTATCACATGCTTTTGGATCCAATGACACACATAACTAATATATTTTTATTACCAAAAAGATAACCTCATCAATTCAAAATTGACATTTTGAAATCTTGGAATAAATCTTCTATTCTATTAGTGTACTAAAGATGATATCATGATGTTTAACATTATCATCGTGAGTTTTGGAGTACACCAAGATATAATCTATTAAGACACCAACAAGATGATCTAGATACAACTGAAAGATCTGATTCATCAAGGAAATTATCAAAATGGATGAATTGGACGACCCAAACGTCATTAATAGAAAATAATATTGTTCATTTTGAATTCAGAAATCTATCTGGTGTATGTTAGATGGTTTCACCATCAACTAGTTGTGTCTCGATATCAAAGCGATCTTATAAAACAGTAAGTAACCTTTGCTCTGATCAAATATATCATCAATTCAGGGAAGAGGGATTCAGTTCTCAATTGTCATATAGTTTATCTTTCTATAATCAAATCACAGCCTCAGTTATCCATCAACCATCTTAGAAAACAACTCCAGAGATCCACAAGAAGAATTAATAGGATTTATAAATCACAGACACTCAAATTAGTGTAACTGAACCATAATTTCATGGATCTATTCTAGTTCCATCTGGTATGGTGGACTGGAAATTGGCTGTATTATAGGGATCAATTCAATTAGTAACTCGACATCTGTCTCAGGTGTTAACCCCAATATTTCCTTTGGAATCACAACCTGGAAATGGTACACAACAGAATGGAATACTAGTTTTCTGTTATCCTAATCATAAAATATAAAGAATGAAACTTGGGAAATGAGTAATCAAAACATTTGGAGAAGTGGCCATGCACAGCCATCTCGAGTATCGCACTCACCATGAAGTACATAAGTTATCCCATGGAGAGATGATAACATTACCCAATGTCATTAACCGTCGATATGGTCTTGATATAATGCCAATGATTCCATTCAAATGATTAGGTCAAAACCTGGAAACTCTATGAAAAATAGATCCCATAGAAAATGATACCCACCAATCTCTAGAGCACAACCCATACACTGCATGATGTATTCGACTCATACCCCTAATATATTATCAATAAACATTACCCACATGTATTATCTAGGGATAACCCAAACAACACTATCAACTGAGAAGAAATAAAGAAATGTGTAGAACCTGAATCATATAATTCACTAGTAAATGTGGATTCTATATGAATCACACCTCGAATTGCAGACAGTCTAGCCTCCACACCTTTAGGTGTAGCATGAACTTCATAGATATGACATTCATCTTTTCCCTTAGCTCTAGCATGGGTACCCTCTACTGTACTGCTCTGTTGGTAAGGAAGATCTCACCCACGAGTTCCACTTTCTTTGTCCCTTCCAATACGGCTCAGGGAGCTCCATATACCTACCTAATATAGGTTAACACACCCCTACCTACCCAAAACACTTGCCTCTATCCTCCATCATTCCCTTATTATTGCAGGTTCCTGTAGAACCTCTACTCGTGTCATAATCTGCAGCATGGTTGACTCTCGTCTAGTGGGCGAGGATACTGGTCACCCATGGCCCCGCCCTTCCACCTAGATAACAGAAGTCCTAGTCATCACCTTTAATTGTTATCCCTATTTTATGACTTCTCTGTTTTCTTCCACCCAACTGAATGGTAGTAATGTGGTTCTTTTTTCATTCTTGATCCGCACCACATGCTCGGCCAGATGGTGCTGCAAGTTCAATACCTAAAGCTCACATCAGGTTCCCCAGTGAGAAAAGGGCTTGATCCACCGCTTCATCAACCATTTTCAGACGAATGATACTCAATGGGGATATAATCACATGTCACACCCCATTCTTGAAGTGTTTCCTACAACTACCTCATCTCCAGTCAATGTAGAAACTAAGCATATGAAATCAGTGAAAAGATTAGCATTGTCCATAAGCGGCATTATCCCATAATTCAACCTCATAAAATCTGCTCCTTTCTTCTGCATCTAGGTTTCTTAGTAGAAGTTCTGAAGAAAAAATCTCCTGGAAATCCTTCCTCATCATTCTATTAGCTTCCACCATTTGGACCATAATGTATCACTGACGTTATGCTTGAAAAGTCAGCATATAGGCTACGAACATGACTCTCTTTTTGAGAGGAGTCTCTAAGTGGTCATGAATAGTTTGACCGGACTATATATAGAACTTTGATAATTTTGGACCATCCACTTCGGTAAAGGTCGGAGGGTGTGGAAACTAAATCTCCTTGGTTAGGTAAAACATGTTTGACGCAACCCACCCTGGGTCTCGATCCATAATTTACATAAATTGATAAATGTTCTTGTGGAAATTCTCTTACCAATATTTTTGGATCCCCACATTCTATTTCTCCACAACTAGAGGAGCATTCTCGGCAATGTCTTCATGTCACCTATACTGGAGACATCTTCGATGAGGCATTTTTCTGCAATGACAAACATGAACTTTATAAGGCAATTATAGCACTCTCACAAAGAAAAAATGACAAATAGTTTGACTCATCACATGTCATATACAAACCATTTCACATACACTACCCAAAAATTCTGACTCGCAACTGGATCACTACCCTTGGTTATCACTCATATCAACATGGCTAACACAAGAATATATTCCACATGGATACATAAATTTTCCATTACTCCTATTCAAAACCATTTTCATATCACAATTTAATCTTACAATAGGTCAATCCACATTTACTTCTTAACCAGGAACTAATTTTTAATTAATATTTTACATTTTCAATTCCCTTTTACCCATGCATACTTTATTATTAGGCTCAATTTTATTATTTTTAAGGAATGTATGCAACACAACCTTTATATCACGCACACCCATCATGTGTGTGTTCCTATATTAATTAATGACACATTCCTACATAGGTTTCCATAATGATGCATGAATGTACATACTCTTACCTTTCTGTCCATGAGTGAAATATCACAAAATCATCAAATCACACTACTTTTGTATCACCCAATTATGAAATATACTAAAATGTAACATCACCCAACAAGAAAAACATTCCCCTCCCATGGTGACATGGGTTTTTCCCCATAAAAGGGATAGATACTCTCATGAATAGGATCATTACCAAGGCCTGACACTTTCTTATCCTCATTCCTACCATCCCGAAATAGTAATAAAGGTTAAACAACTCATCGCCTACAAGATTCTAATGTCCAGACTCTGGATCCACTAAACCATTTCCCCAAGTCATGTAGTTGCATTACCTCAAGCACACCTCCCCGTATGTGAGATGTATCTAAATAGCAGTGAGGGTCTAATAGGTCTTATTGGGATATAATACCATCATTATTAGAGTAAGACACAACAACTAATAATTTAAATATCATGAATAATTAAAAACAATCGACACCACACATAAACAAGAAATTCCCAAACTGGGTACAACAAAATACAACTGTAAATATTTCATGCCATTATACTATGTTATGTGAAAAAAAACATAAATGAAAGAAAGTAGTAGGATCCAAAAAATGGGATGGACTCCATGTACGGACCCTCACCAAACATGTCCAATGTCCATCTCAACTCCTTAGCTTAGGGCTCTTTCCCTTGTCCTGAACTATTAGTAACAAATCTGGTCGAGTAGCCAATGGCGGCCTAAGTAGTGTGTGAGTAGAACTTAGTAAGACACAAACAACAGTGTCGACAAAATATCCAACAACGACAGATAGTATAGGCATGTAATAAATGATAATAAGCAGACATAAATAGTTCATTCGGTCATTCTAGACTGTGTTCATTTAATTTTATACTACCATGTAATATGGTTCAGTACATAGGAATTTATGATTTAATCTACCCCTATCATGTGTTCAATGGATTAGGAACATTAAATATTCTCTTTATTATGGGAGTATAATTTATTCCAATCTCAGTAGGCATCACACTTTAGAAAAACTCATAATCCCCACCTAGAAGCCTCATACTCGGTGAAATGAAACCATTACGAGAATAGAAATCCACCCCTTCCCTGACCCATGAATTTTAGGGGGTGATAGAACCTCCATCCAACATTACTCTTGGGTGTAGATCTGGAAGACAATACACCACTCAACCAGGCCATGTTCACATGCTTATTTATCATTCACCATAATCCACAATATCCATCATCATTTACAACATCATGAAAATATCAATTACCAGGAAATTAAAATTATTACCTCTATCCATTAACACATTAATGATTTATATTACTTACCCCATTATTCCAATTTTCCATTCCCATGCCTATCTCATTATGAAAATTCAATTATAAGCTAGTAACCTATCATTTTCCATTTTATCCATTTAGCCCCTTTCTCATGCCTACCAAACAATTTCATTAGTTATTACCATACCTAAGTGTATTAATAAAGCCCAATTTCATATCCCATTTAGATATTAGCATATAAAACATGGGATCTATGTTCTCCCCCAACAACCATACACATACGTAACTAAATCAATGTCTATGAAATATCCGCACACCCCACAGTTAGACCTAATATTGTCGAGTCATCCACCATGCATCCCATGTTGATAGAGAGGTTTTAAATAAACCATTTAGACACATGATTCAACACCAAATGTCAATGGCACAAAGAACTCATGATAATAGTTCTGAAATCAAGACACTACATGCTCAAATCTACACAAAACCCAAGGGATATACCTTGTAGGAAACCTACATTGAATCTCTTGGAAAACACCCTAAAATTTTAATCCGTAGATATTAATTGAAACTTACATATAAGATTTACCGAAAACCTCACTGAAAAAGAAGGGTTTGATAGATTCTGATGGAGATGGGGAATAATTAGAAATTCTAAACCAAAAACAAAAACAAAAGGGTGATTATCCTTACCCGAATCTTCAATCTGCAACCAATGACACTCTAAATGGACCTATGATGAAGTTGATTATTACATTTAATTTCTTAAATGTTTTTGGGAGTTACTTGGGATGGAGGAGGAATATAAGAGGAAAACCATGAGTGCCCCCTATTTCCCCTATGATGCAATTATTGTATTTTTTAAAATTCCATGGCCGCATAGTTTACCCACACAGTTTTGCATACCGTGCACAAACTGTGAGGAGGCTACATCCCTCACACCCTCTCTCCCACACAGTCTACTAGACCATCTGTAAACAATGTATATTTCCACTACCTGCATGGTCTCCCCTCAGATGGTTTCCCAAACCTTGCATAAATAGAGTAGAATACTCAGAACACCCCTTCCCCCCTTTTCATGTCCCAAACCCTTGAAACACACTCGAGACTTTTTATGGACGTGGGAAAGAATTTAATTAACCCCAAATGGGAACAAAAACTAAAACATAAACAAGAAAATAACTTATATATATGTCCAAGATCATACAATGATCCTCAACCCTTTTATGTACCATTTAAATTATAATTGTTTAACTTTTAATTCTTTCATCATGATATGATTTTTTATTCCTTAAATAGTATTTATTCCACACTCATATATTATGTATTTTCACATTTTATACCTTAAATTTTATATGTGATAGAATATTATCAGAATAGAAATGATGTTTTCAATAACATTAATGTACCCCATGTTGTATGATTGTTATGTAATATAACTAATTACCGAATGAATTTATACTTCTCAATATTTTCTATTTTAATGTTTTTATTATTAATTTATAGAACCTAAATTAAATTTTAATAAATAAAAGGGTTTTCATAATGTCCTTAATGAAGAACCAGATTTCCATAGGCACTCCCACTCATTATAATATTGGAGATCCCCTATGTATTCCATATCATGTACTCTCACAACAATTAATTGAGGTTTTACTTTTTTATGGTTATTCATGTTGGTCATGACTCGTTTTAGTTTAGAGAACATGGAAAGTCACTTTTTCAACATTATTGTGGTTCAATCTATCTAATGATAGAAAAATTTGTCCTAGTTGTATAATGTAAAACAACATGGCAACGTCCAAGTATCCAGATGTTGAATTTCACATCAAGAGGTCATAACATTGATAATACCAACACCTCTGATGACTTTTCCATAAAAATCAAACCTTCACCTCATTAAAATGATGTTTTATTTATAAAAGATAATGATTCATTACAGGTGATCCAAAACATCGGGATCCTTATGTTATACCTGAAAAAACATATTATCTTTGATATATGAGTTTATACTGACAAATTAATCATTTTTGTATCCTTCCCTAGGAATCCCATGTAAAATGGGATTCCTTGACCATTGCTCTCCCAATTAGAAAACATGTAATGGGGACTACCTAATCTAAAGAGAACATGTAATGTTTTATGGTTGAATGGAAAAATTCTTAAGAGCATGTTCCTAAATTATTTTTTTTGTTAGAGTAGAGGTCCCAATTTAAACAAAGAGTTATTTCCATGACTGTATGGATTATGGGAATCAAACATTAATGATTTTTAACATGTACACACATTTTTACATTATTAGTTCACTTAGTTGTTTTATTATTATGATATTATCCTTCCACCACCATATTTTTTCAGTTTATTTTGATACAATTGATGTTAAAAAATTTTCATCATATTCATTGTTAATGAAATATTTTTACATTGTATTTGTGTACCCTTCAATTTTTATGTTAGCGTCTTCTATGAAGAGAAAAATTCATATATGTAGCTACTCATCCAGTAAAACTATACTAGTTTATTGAAATAAAAATAAATAATAATTTACTTGTATCATGAAATTAAACTACATTGATTTATGGTCCACATTAAAATAAATAACATTTATTAGATTTCCTCTTCTTATCCAGGAATCACTAATAGCGATGTGTATTTCACCTCTACATTAGAATGAAATATTCAAATTCCCTACCCCTATTGGTGATCCAAATATATATAGAGGATACCATAGTCATACTCAATGTTAGGATAATGGTTGAATATAGAATCACACTATCATATGAATATGAGTTATATCTATGAGGAGGGATCTTCGTATTGGATTTGAATATGGAATTATTAATATCCACATAATATTTATCTGGTATCCACATAATGAAAATCCATAATATTTTTTATTCCACTATTTAATGATGAACACGATGTAATCACAATCCCACTACTTATTTATGTGTTAGTTTTTTGTACATCATGATTGTATATTAGATAATCTACAGAGGTTCCTGTCCAATATATGTATATGAATCAATAAGATTTGAATGGATAAATGGTTCTTCCAACATTTAAATTCACTGACTATGTTGAATTTTTTCCAATGGAAATTGTGAGCATCATCAAATTGGATCATTTGTACCTACAACATGACATTAAATATAATGGATGGAAATTTCCTTCGTATAATGATAAACAAGATGAAAAATTCATCATGAATGAATGGTGTTTTATTATGAAGAAAATAACCCATTATCACAATTTATTAATGTTCCATATGTATGCATACATGTTCAACATATGTTTGGGTTTCTCTCATCCTCATTCTGATATACTAAATCCATCAATCATAAATAATTATGTGGGAAATTTATGTTTTCTCAAACAATACATGAAAGTTTTAAAGTGGAAAATATCACTATTTTTTATCATTTCTTTGATAAATATGCATAATAGATTTAGAATCCTCATCGAGTGGAATCCTGATCATGGGGGAAATAAATTTTAATAATTCTGATTCTTAAAATGATTAATGTTCATATCTTCTTCATAGTGTAATTCACCATCATCCCCAAAATGACATTCTCATTACACCAAACACCATGAAAATTTAATAATGATATCAACAAATTCATCTCCTTACCAAAATTATGTTTTATAAATTCTGACTATGGTAATAGTAATTATGTTGTGAAATAGCGCTTAAGATAGGTCAATGGGCATCGAGACCACATGTCTTAACCACATTGGTCAGAGGTGTCTGACACCCAATATTTTCATTTGATTTACATAAAAAATATAACCCAGTATTCTAGATACTGAGAGTTAATAAAATTGAATCTAAATACTTTCACAGGGAGTTCATAGAAAAATTCATGTATTATATCACTAAATTCATCATATCTAATGATTAAGAAAATGTTGGTCTGAAAATAAAATTCAAAAATGTTATTGGGTTAATCTTGTATAAATTATAATTCAAATCTAGATTTTATAGACCCCTTGGTAAATGAGAAATATATTCTAATTATTTACCATGTATCCCCACCATGTTGAAATGTTATTAAGGTGGAAATACAACATTTTGGACTATCTAACCACTCTTTAATATTAAATTTTTCCCAGAACCAAATTCGTTTTTTACATAAATCACAGGATACCAATAAATTCTTATAGTTAATATTCATCTCTTGGAACCTCAAAGGCCATTGTATTCCATGATCCTAGTTCCCCGATTTAGAAAAAATGGAAAAAATGTATCTTTAATCAAAATAGAAATTATTGTATTCAATGTTTAATTATTAAATTAGTGTGTCTTGTTTATAGGAGTTATCGTTCCCCTAAAAAAATTGCCCTCAAAATCCCATGAGTTGTTTTATTGAATTCCAAGAATATGGGCTTCCACCAATATCAATTGTTGTCCTGTACTTGTATCTATCCATCTAAACATTACAATGATAAATTTTTTCATGAAATAAACTTCAGGTGACCCAAAATTTCAATATGATTCGACAATATAGATATTACATAACTATATATTGTGATAATTCTACAAGGAGTAATAATGATTTACATTCCATAACATTTTAATGACCCTAAACATTTGTCCAAAAACCATATGGTGTAGGTCTTCATTTTCACAACTATAAACTCAAATTCTATAGGGATATTTGAAACTCAATGAAACAGGATTCACCCCACTTCAAACTATATAATTGAAATGATTTATTAAAAAAACTCCTCATTATCCATTGGAGTAGTACAAACCCATATGCTTTTCCATGCACATAATTTTTATTGGATCATTTGTAATGGATGATGACCCATCGAGTAGATTCTTCTCCTCCATGAATGAAAGGACCTACAAATCTATATGAGTCCTATGACCTCTATAAAAAAACATAGATCTATAGGTGTTTTGTAGTTATACCCAATATGTTCATATTTAATGATTCATATAAGATCATATGGTCCCAAAAGCCTTCTCAAAACAATAATTCATTAGATTAACAATTAAAAATGATGTGTATTAGAATCCATCATAGATAGTATATTATCTGAATCTCATAAGGGATGATGGGTTCAAGATCCCTTTATCAATACTAAAACGTAACTACCAGCATTAAATTTTCCAATCTAGGAAGACTTAGATAACAATAATATATGGACCCTATAAGAAGACAATAAAAACATCCTTAAAATTTCACTTATTGAATATTATAATGAATATTAATTTATATTTATAGATATATTTTCATCATCTAATGAAATATATGGTCTATAGTAGAATACCTTAATCTACATCAATAAATGTTATGATAAATACTTCATTAAACTATTAAAATATTTGTTTGACATAGAAGACCCTAATAAATAGTTAAAAATGGTCCAAGAGGGATGAACCTAAACTACAACAATAAATAAATCATTCTTGCAACACTTTAAGGATACTATTAAAATACATAATGAACAGTAGTTTGAATCCTCAAATAGGGATCCTATAGAAAAATTCAAACCACTAGTCATATGACATTCCCATTGTGTGACCCTTTAAATGTTTAACACTTATAATTTGTAAAGTGTAAAAAATATTAGGATGATACAAGGTAAATATGTGTCTTTGTGAAAATCAGAGTTCATATTCACTTATTATTCTTGATTTAAAAAATAGGTAAATACTAGAGAAATAATAAAATACAAATCAAATATATATCATTAAACAAACCTCCTAAATTTTTTATTATTATTTCAAAGTATACTAATATAGGAATAACCAAGATATTTTTTCCTCCACGGTTATATTTACTCAAAATATCCATTAAACATTGGTTATCCTAGGATAACCAGAGTACATAAATCATTGATGACTTTCATGTTAGTAGTCAATCATTAACGAAGTTTACATGGAATGTGTTATTATTGAATAATTCAAATATTTTCATTTTGGATTAGATGGTACTATAAAATAGAGTTTTATATTCAATATTCCATATGATGACATCTTAATGAAATACCATGAACACCATTGATGTAAATAATAATGGAAAACAGAATACAAATTCTAGATTTTTTATTGGTAATGTGTAAAGGATAGAGGAATATCAATATTCTAAATATATCCATGGTTCAATGAAATTAATTTTTTTGATTATATTATAATAAAATAAGATTGGTTGTGTTTTATTGATCTTATAAAATATATAATAAGGCATAAATACAGAGTTTATGTTTTATCATCACTTTTTCATCAGACACATTCAGAGGATGAATAATCTCAAGAAAAATAAATAACTATTCACATCCCTTATGAGTGGTCACTAATAAGGATGAATACAAAAATTGAAAATTTTGTACACAATATGGGACCACTTCTGGTTCTATTATCATATTGAATTCATCCATTTAGGAATTTATTCAAGATACCATATGACATATCATTTTTGGAACCAATGAAAATTCACTAATAAATTCATTCAGAGGAGTGTTGTTGTAAACACTATTCAACTACATTTCAATTTTGGATAATTTTTAACCAGATAAGAAAATATAAAGCTTGATATCATTCAATTGTGGATATTCAAATCCAACCTCATGCAACTCAAAATGTAGCAAGAAAATTCATTTTTCTGGATCAAGAATTCTTTCAATGGGATTATTCATAATCTGGATGTTTATTTTAAGAAAAATTATCCTTCAATGTATCATGTAATGTTACTGAGGGATCAGCTGAGTTGATGATGGTAAAATATTTGGAGACCGTAGAATTTGTCCCCCAACTGGTACATCTTCTCTCACTATCACCCAAGGGATGTCCTCCTTAAAATAATATCATGATAATGGGGAGTTCTTCACTATTGATATATCCTTTCATTGGAATCTCCCTAATGTCATGAAATAACTCAATTACATACACATATAAGTGGATCAAGGGGGTTATTGATTTTAAAAATGAATGATCTTTTGATTCTATATACCACTTCGGTATGATTCCACCAACAATTTATAATTTTCAGGAAATTAGAATATAGGGTAATCAACATGAGGAATATTGACTTCATTATTTGTATCATCACATTCCAGTGTAATCAAAATTTGGAGAATGATCATAGAATGATCTCTAACTTACATTCTATATTAGGGAATATGTGAATCCATATAAATACAAATAAAAAAGAGATGAAATCTATTAGGGATATACGTATCACAGATAATAAAATCATCTAAAAGTGTTTCAAGAACTGTATTGTGGATTGTTATTTAAAAAAACATCATGTTTAGAGGTCTATATCCATTATAAAAAATTATACATGTTTTCACATGTAAGGGAATTATGTATAAATGGTCATGCTGAGTCAATTTATCAATAACCTCATTAGGAACTATATAAATCACCTCATCCCTATAAATTCTCTATAATCATGGATAGGAATAATCGTGGGGGATATAAGTATTGTTATGTTATTTGTTATACTAGTAATGGTGTCCTATACATATAAATAATAATTTGAAAGGACTACCAATTTTTTATGGGATGATTCTATATTTTATAATACCATAGGGATGATAATCACAGGAAAGAGTCATCATGACTATTTTATTAGGCATCTAACCTTCTAATCAGGATATCATAACAAAATTTTCAACATTGATTCCAATTAATATTTCCCATATTTGGAAAATATATCCATCAAAAACATAGTGAAAAACCACACATACTAAAATCATTGGGATACCTATGGTCTTACTCAGTAGAACCATGAGACATGATCTTTAAATTTTATATTATCATAATAACATTTAACTCTTTCAATGACCTATCGAGAAGGACATTGATGGGTGAATATATACTTTGGATGATTCCCTCTACAATAAATGGTGGCATTGATACAATACTTCATCGAAATAAGAGTGAATAGGGTTATATCATCCTTTACATTTTATTTATCAATAGTGGGAATGGTTTTGGGTGGGTTCTTTTTTCAGGGTCATCCCGAATTTAAAAATATAGAAATAATTCATTTTACATCTCTTCATGAGGTGGTTTCAATCCCAATTGATGAACCTCCTGAAGTATCTTCCATACATCAATGAGGGAATGATGAAAGGAGTTAGTATCATGGAACCAGTTGCTAATACTATCCCCATGGAGATCTGATTGATGGTATGTGAAGAACTAATAAATCCAAGTCTTCTCATAATAATGGATATCTTATATCTAATCATTTAATTTTGAAGAATCATACCTATTCTAGAAGGTTTGTGCCCATTCTTTAGTGAAGTTACCCCTATAGAACAAGTCCCACTATTAAATAAATCATATTCTAATATTATGTAATATTGTTATATGTATATTCAATTAACACAATGAAATATACTTATGGGTGATATCATTTCCATTTGAACATAGACGAGAGTAATCCAACAATTAGGATAACTTTTTGATTGAAGCCACGACCTATTGATTATTTTAACAAAATTAATATAAATTTAGAGAAGTCATCATCCAATGAAATGGGGTATTATAGTCTGTTGAAGGAATGAAAATAACATATAGAATAAATTAAATATAGAATTGATATCTTTTTGATAGAGTTAAATTTTAATAATCTCATAAAAACACCATATTACAATATACATTGTACTTGTGATCGACATTGTGATTCCCAAAAATCATATCCCTTCAGATAGCCTCATTAAAAGATATCTATGAACAAGATTCCATTATAAAATTATTACATATCATAAATGGAATGTCGGTACCAACCAGGAATAGAGAATCATTTAATATAAATACAAAGTTAAGATTTCATCACATCAATACCTACCCATACATCAGTTCAAAATCATGTGACCCATTATTGATCTCATGAATCATGTGAACAATTCAAGGGTAATTTAATGTATGAATAATGACTGTTCATATGGATCTAATGACCATGTAATGCATTATGGTCATATAATCCACTTTTATTCCTGGTAATCAAGTGACTTTATAGAGGTCATGTGAATCACATAGTGATCGAGTGATCAGGAGATAATGATCCATAAATAGTTAAAAACACATTATACATTCATATAGTCAAATATAAAAATCACAACATAACAAAATTAGTATTAATTAGTTAATGGATCTATTATGTAGGTTGTTTAGTTAAGGATGTCATGTGGAATGGTTACATGGTCATGTGTCACAAACTGTTCTCAGAATCGGGTAATGTGAATCATTCATGTAATTTGATCTCATAAATCAATCATACATGATTGGATATGATAACATAATGGATGTTTTGAGTCACTAGTGGAAGGAAAGACCGTAACACTACCCCATTTATAAGCATCCCCATAGAATTACCATGGTCACTAGGAAAATTTAAATGATAATGGATAACTACATTGTGGAATAACATATGACCCAGGATTAAATTTGATTTCTCAGGATTGAGTCTTTTTCTAGTCTAACCAATATTCGGAGTGGGGAATTTTTTTTCTCCCACCAAATGAGAATTAAAAATATTAAGATAGCAAAATACCCAAAAGTGGGTATTATTTTCTCTATAAAATAGAAAAACAGAATAATTTATTCATGGAGGGGAGTGGTGGGATGAAAATAATCATATGGATCACAAGAAGACTATAAATATCATAACTCTATAGATGTAAAGGATAATGATTAAAAATTCCACATTCTCTTATAATGAGCACATAAATCCCCATTAGAGAGTCCTTATGATCATGCAAAACCAAATCAGGAATCCTAATTCATTATAAAAATTCCATTAGACAAATCACCATGATTATAAAGAGCTCAATTATATGAGTTCCTCCAATCATAAAGCACATTAATAGATTTATTCTTAAAAATTATTTAAATACCCTTAATATAAAAATAATAAATGATGAATGATTCCAGATGTGGTTGTTAAATTGTTTTCGACATAGGTCTTGTATGGTTCATGTGATTAGTTTAATGATCACATGAAATACTTAGTGGCATGTTGTCCATTCCACAGTAAATCTTTTATGTATGTCACCTTCACCATTTTTTGGCCCTCGAACACATCTATTGAATATTGAAAATTCCCTATTGAACAATTAATGGAAATTTTTCGAAAGTATTATAAAAAAATTAATAAATTATGTTGAAGGAGGGAGTTTCATTTTAATTTTTGTTGTTCCGATTTTCATCGAAATGGATGACACATTCAATGTGATCGATCCTTTTATCATGGGAATGCCCCACCATCGTTTTACCCTCATCACATTAATGCTACTATACATGTCACCTAAATCATGCAAAGGAACACAGACATGTCCATTTGTTTAGAGTATTTTCTAATATACAATTGATGGTCAATAAAAATATGATATAAAAAAATCTAAAAATGAGGTAATCTCATGACTATAAAATTTACATTATTCGTCACGAGAATGGTTTATTCACATCATATGATTTACCAATTGATCAAATAAAGTCTCCCTGACATACCATTTTTATATCATCTAGGGGCCTATGAATGAGTCCCTTTATCACATGATAGCCTATTCAACTTGAATAATAATATAATGAAGTGTAAAAAAAGGATAGACAGATCAAGTAAAGTTCCCTTAAAACGGACATTTGATTTTGAAAATTCCATTGGACACACCATTGCTTGAATAAATATGACAATGTCTAATTGATAACATGGTCGATGATTATAAAGGGACATTAATATCATGACATGGATGGACCATATTATATTTTATAAAAATCCATGGTTCTCCACTCATATAAGGAATATATGTTATTTTCTAATTTTTTAATAAATCAATGATCTGGTGTTACGGGGTGTTCAAATCCTACCCCTCTTCACTCAACACCAAAAAAATAGGCATGATTACATAAAGGATATAGTGCTCTTCTTAGTGATGTTATCCATGAAATATCAAAGGTCATTAACTAGGTAAACTCATGTAATGATATAATAGATTATGAAGAATGCATATATTCATCACATGATCACCAAATTGATAAAGACGTTCATCGTTGATGCACTAATAAAATCATGTTATTGAGTTCTAGTGTGTCGACTTGGTCACATAAAGCTTCAATAGGAATATTTATATAAAAAATTAAGGAATTTATATGACAATGTATGAAAAATATATAATCCTTTCAAGAGGAATGATGCATTGATTTTATTTGGATGGGGTGATTCCCATCATGTGACCTATTCATTAGATATATAATAGTACCCAATAATATCGACCTAGATATGTGATGTATTTCACCCATTTTGCCCATGTCATGTGTTATTACACAAACATATTATACCTGACACTTGAATACCCCAAAACATTTCATCCATATGTGGTGAATACCTCTATAAATATCATATATGACCTTGCAACAACCATGGATGTGTTTGTGCCAGTCAAGGAAAGGAACCTCATATAAATCAGATTAATCATGAAGCATAACTATAGTATTTTTGTTTTGATAAAAAAATGATGATTTGAAGTTTGATAATTTCCATGTGGTATCCATTTTATAGGTTATGTAGAACATATGAGTTCCCACATAAATGTATGAAATAAAACTAGGAATTGTTTGGAGTCATCCTTTGTTGGAACCATGGTTGTTCTATGCTCGAATTGGAGTTTGGATTGTGTTTGTTGTCAATCCTCAATGAAGACATGGATTGTCTGCAATATAAGGATCGCACAAAAAGGAAGTGGTGCACGAAATATAAGAGGCTTGCGGGAAATACTTATGTTGGGCATGGAAAACAGCAGGATGTGCGAAATAGTGGATCGAGGATTTTTGCACAAATAGTGTTTCGAAATCAGATTGGTGAAAAATGGAAAAGGAATGGGCTGCGCGGAAAATACGGGCTGTGCGCGAAATACTTGAGCTGGGCGTGAAAAATAGCATGGTGCGTGAAATAGCGGAGCGATGTTTTTCGCGCAAATAGTGTTTCAGAATCACACCGTCGAAAAATGGGAAAGCCATGGGTTGCGCGAAATATCTGGAGAGGTGCGCGGAAAACGATACCTGCACGAAATATTATGTGCCAGATAAGAGTTTTTATGTGCCGAAGGGGTTTCTGCACGCGAGAGTCTCAGTCGCGTATAAATACAAGGTGACCCCCTTCATTTAGGATTGTTGAAGACTTAGAGAAGATCTGAGGTCTGATGCGCGAAAAAGGATCGCATAATGGGTCTTGCGCGAAATATTCGGAGTTGCGTGGAGAATTTCGTGATGTGTGAAAAATGAAGAGTAGCACGTAAAAAATTGGGTTCACACATAAGAGATCCAGTTGTGTGAAAAGGGGAATTTTTGCGCGAAATATTTTTCCGCGCAAAAAGTAAATTTCGCGCGCAATGGGACGTTTTTGCGCACAAAGGGTTGGTGTTGCACACAATTGTCAGTAAGGTTTGTCTGCACGTTCTGGTTGTCCAGTTCAGTGGTTCTGTGCATTCTAGTGCATCTATTCCGAACATCGATGCAAGTAGAGTCTCGTGCTGAGAAGAGGCAATGACTTCAATGCAAATCTATTGAAGAGACCTTCACATCTATAAACTGAGTGAAACTTCACCAACGATAGTGTGCCTGGGGGAGTAAACATGAGTGACCTGAGGGAAGCAGTGAGCTATCCCTGAACCTTTGTAAAGGTAGTGAGCCTGGGACAGAGTGACTGTGCCCGAACAATTGTAATCCACAACTAGTGAAGATTAGTGGAATTAGGTACGATCGACAACTTGTCATCGTATGCTCTTTGGACGTAGCCCTTAGTGGTGAACCAAGTAAAAATAGCTGTGTCATCTCACTGAATGTGAATGTTTCATTACTGATGATATCCATCATACAGATTTAACGAGTTCCTACAAATGTGGGAACAAGATCCACAACTTTAAGAAGAAAAAGTCGACACCCTGATTCAACCCTCCCCTCTCATGGTGTTCCGGGGTCCTACATCCTTGATATATCATTGTGACACAATGGACATGTATGGAAGACATAATATGATGTTTTAGTGATTTCATCTGGTATCCCACTATCATATCAATAATTTTAGTCCGATATCCTATAATGTTAAAAACATGTTGGGAAGTCAACCTAGGAAATGTCATACATTTCCTCCTAACACCCATAGAAATATACATTGTGAACCCCAAATTATGATTCATTGGTCGGGCATTATCCCTTCATAAAGGATGAATATATGATTGATAATAAAGGAATAGTCCTGATGATATATGGGTTCAATGGTTTCCACATTCCATTCAGACATGCGGCACCAGTGGCTGGAGGCGGTGGCCAGCACCAGCCGACAGCTAGGAGGTGACAGCACCGCCGGGAAGGGCCGACGCGGCGGATTCCACGGCGGCAGTCTACTGGTTTCATGACCAAGCAGGACCGAGGAGGTGGTACGCGGAACTCGGCCGCGTCCGTTGGCATGGAGCGGCCCCCACGCGGGGGATGCGGTTTCATCCAAGGGGGCGGCGCCCCCTTTCGCGCGGCCGCTCGGCTAGCCCCGTTCTGACCCGCTCGGCCAGCGCCGGGCCACCCCGGGTCGGACTGGCCGCACCAGGCTGGGCCTAGCCGTGCCCAGCTGGGTGAGACCCGGACCCGGGTCGGGTCGCCCCGGTTCCGGCCGACCCAGCGGGTGGGCCGGGTCGGACCGGGTCCAAACCCCCCATTTTCAGACTGTTTCGGTCTGTTGCCCATAACATGGGCTACGGATCTCCGATCGATGCACTCTCTGTTGCGTAGTGATCCTTGGATTGAGCTGGTCGTTTCGGTATATTACACTCATGTTTTCGGAGTACTTTGGGTTCGGACGGGTTGGTTCGTGCATGAAACCAACCAGGCCCTCGGAGCGGAAATGCTTATAACATGAGCTCCGGACGTCCGATTGACGTGCCGTCGACTTTGTTGGATTCCTCTTAGTGAGACAGACCTTTTGGCTTACTCCGCTCGATGTTTGGAAATAGTTGGTGTACAGTCGGGTTGGATTTGACTTAAAAACCAACCGGACCCCTGGGACGAAAAGGCAAATAACTCTAAGTCCGGGCGTCCTATTGACGCGCCGTCTGTGACGTTGAGTTCCTGTTGACGATATAGAACTTTTTTATACAACAACTATAGACATACTGTCAGTTGATGTATCAGCCCCTCAGCTCGTGGAGCGGACCCTCCCGAATGAGCTTGCTGTGTGCGGGAACCCTAGAGTTAGCTGCTACTACAACGACGATGACGACTGTGCATATATCCTCTGTGGATTCGACGATGATGACTACAACACTCAGAAATCGTAAATGGATCAGTGCTACCGATCATGTGTGGGTCAGATCCTGTGTGGGACAGTGCTCAGCGGTCCTGTGTGGTCCAGCGCCTATAGATCCTGTCTGCATCTGATCCCGTGTGGGTCATTGTGGGGGTTAGTTACCTATCGATCCGGTGTGGTTCAGATCCTTTGTGGGGTCATTGCATTGGTTAGTTACCTATCGATCCTGTGTGGGTCAGATCCTTTGTGGGTCATTGCGGGGGTTAGTTAGCTATCGATCATGTTTGGGTCAGATCCTTTGTGGGTAATTGCGGGGGTAAGTTACCTATTGATCCTGTGTGGGTCAGATCCTTTGTGGGTCATTGTAGGGGTTAGTTACCTATCAATCCTTATTGGGTTGTTGAGGGGTTAGTACCTATCATTCTTGTGTGGGTCTGACGACATAGATGAATAAGTGGATACACCTGATCATCTCTATCGTCTTATGAAGATGCATACCTGTGTGAGCTAAGTCTTGATTTTCAATCATTGTCTTAGATAAGATTGACTTGATATCCTGTGTGGATTACGTTATGCTTTTCTGTGTGGATTTGGTTGTGTTTTCCTATGTGGACTGGGTTGTACTTGGTCTCGGATGTTGGATCCGAATGAGAATTGATTACTTAGGTATATGTATGGGAATATACCTAATTAGTGTTGGATGTTACTTCGTGATTGTATCTTTCCTTTGTGGATTATCATTTGTGGATTCTGGGAGACCTTCGGGGGTCTCAGGGTCCCTACTGATTAGCTTATACTCACCCTTGCACGGGCTATGCCCGCACTACGTTGTGTTGCTTGCAGATTATGGACAGCGCTGATCGTGGTTGAGGTTTGTGGAGAAGAACGGTACCTAGAGGTGGACCACTAGGCGGGACGTACTCGGAGCGGATGGCTGGACCCGAGGAGCTGTGGAGGCTATCTGTACCCACCCTTAAGGTGGGACTTCCAGTGGACGGCTCGAGGATGCAGTTTTACTTTTCAGTTGATGTACACCCTTTTGCGGTTGTACTTTACTTTCAGTTTGGGTTTCTATTCTGGCCCACTTACTTTTTTGCACTTACTTTTGTACCCAGTTTTTACATAGTATTTACTTCTACATGCATTCTTCGTGGTGTTTATTTACTTTACAAAGGCAATGCCTTCCATTTTTAACGGGAATTACGCATTGGTGCTAGTCGCCAGCCCCTGGCCTATGGAATGCGGGCTTGGGGTAGTCACGACACGGGCCCCGAGGACGGGTCGCGACAAAATACCACAATGAATGACCTCAATCTAACAGCACGACGCAATATACATCAACACTACATAGGTATATCCCCATACATATACCTAAGATATCAAGATATACTCATATCATACATGAGGGATGAATAAAAAAAAGGTAACCCCACAAAGGTAGAAATACCACATAGGTAAAACCATTGAGATAGAAGTACCACACAAGGACCATCACGAAGACAACACCTAAAAGGTATAAGTACCACACAGGTAACACCACTAAGGTAGAAGTACCACACATGTAACACCATGAAGTCAACTCCATAAATGTATTAGTACCAAAAAAGTAAAATAATCTCCTCACAATAATTTATTGCATAAGTATAGATGTATAGATGATTATTCACAAGCTAAATAATCTAATTCTGTTAATAACCACTACTGTTGACCCACACAAAATTGATAGAAACTAACCCCCACTGACCCACATAGGATCTGACCCACAAAAGATCGATATGAACTAACACACATTGGATCGTTGAGCACTAACCCACATAGGATCTGATAGATACTAACTCCCACTATCCTACAGAGGATCTGACCCACATTGGATCGATATGTGCTGACCCGCAATGGATCGATAGATGCTGACCCACATATGATCGATGTTCTTCCTTCACGTTACATCCTACAATTGGATTCCATGTACCCAATGTGCTGGAGCACCAGAGAAACATCCCCTTGAGATATCGTTCATACCTCGACTGCCAATATGCTCCAAAAAGGAGTAACCCCAAGGACCTTCAGGTCATAAGGGTTCCTACTGGATAGATGGTGCGTCAATAGGACGCCTGGTCTGTGAGTTATAAACTTTTTAGCTCTGAGGGCACAGTTGGATTTGGCTTCGATCCAATGCAGATATGCACCAACTATTTTTGAAATCTCATGTGGAGTATTTCCAAAGGACAATCTCGATCCAAGGATCCTAACTCCACATGAGGTTATCAAACAGACGTATGGTTCTCAAGATATGACCGTTTAACTATTCATGGGTCCGATTGGGCCTGGGTCCAGTCCGACCTTGTCAGACCGACCCAGCCTTACCCGAACTGGGCCGGGTCGTAGATGGATCAGCCTGTATGTGGGCAGCCCATCCAGAAAATATGGGAGGCCCATAAAGGGGGATGACCTGTAATGGGTGGCCTGACACGAAAGGGGTGGCCAGCAATGGGCATCCTGGAAGGGGGGCACGGCCCGCCCGGCGTGCGACCTCCTGGGCTTGAGGCTTGACCCAAGGATGAGTGTGGTATGATAGGCACACGGAACACTGGTTAGGTTGCTTGACCAATGACGGAACACGGTCCATCGGTTGCGCAGCCCAGGGCAGAGTGGGGTCCGCCTGAGCAGGCAAGCGAGACATGTTTCCCATTGTATCCTGAATGGACTAATGGCCATTCTATTTTGTGAAATGTTGGCGCCATGTGGGAACCTCACAGTTGCCATGAATCCCTCCAATGGTGTGGGTTTCACCTCCGTCGTGGCATCAGTCATGGCCTGTTGCTCGCCCATAGCGTCCAGGTCGGGCCACCTCCCCGCTAGTCGGGTGAACGATAGTCATGTCGCCTCCACTTCTGTGACTGGACATTGAGATGGCCCACTCATCTATCAGTCGCAGCTGAAGGGATGGATCTTCTTTCTCACCGGTGGGGCACGATGGCGCACTACCCTTCCTCTGTGGCCAGCCGGTGTCAGCCACTCCAATGACTTCCATAGAATAGTGATGCGGCCTCCTCTTGTGGCGTGCGTCTACGTGTCTCCTCCATCGTAGATTGTCAGTGTCGCCATGCCGGAGGTCTTCCACAGAGGGAATAAGGCTATCAAAGTAGTGAAGGGTTCTGGGGGGGTTTATTTGGCCAATGCCTTCCACGTTAGCTTGTAATCAGAAGGGGGGATTTAACAGTTCAATAAATTCACTTAAAATAAACAAGAATAAAACTCCTACATAAGGTTGTTCGAGAGCCTCCACTATTGGGAATGGGGTCAGTGTTCACCATCCTCCACAAATAGATTCCTATGACATTTCTTGGTCATCAATGTCCATTTTGGGGTTTCGGTGGCACTCATTACTTCCCGCTGGAACTGGATCCTTCCTCCATGGGTTTGGCATCTCGACATTCTGTCAGCATTTTGTTTCTTGGCAAAGCAGTGCCGAAACCTCTCCCCAAGATTCATATTAATAGTATAGTGGGAGGGTGTGAAACATTAGGGGAATTAATGGTGGCCCATTAATTAGGGACCTTCATAATTATCATAATATGCAGTTACTCAGAATGGAATGGTCAATCCATTTATTGGCTCGACACGTCCCTGGTCCCACACTTATCAGGTTCATTGGAAAAGAATAATGAAAAATGAAAATTAACTATGTAGTTTTTATTATTATTTTAAACGTCCCAAAACATAAATTTTCCTCCAAACCTAATGTGGTCATTGTGAAACCACCCTAAAGCAAATCCCAGCACTGTGGATTCAACTGTGCCCTCATATTTTTAATCTGAGCACTGGTTAAAAAATTTGAAAACACCACTCACATGTTTACTTAACACACCTAAAAATGGTTCCAAAATTCATTATAAGAAATCAAGGCTTTGGAATAATGCACCATCAGTGTTTTCTGACTCGTAATAATTATTGTGTAATTAGAAAAATTAAATGCAAAATCCAGGTGTAAACATTCTCCCCAGCATAGAGATTTTTATCCCTGAAAGTAAGAACATAGAGTAAGGGAAAATTGGGGTACTGAGCATGAATAAGAGTCTATCGCTCCCATGTGCTCTCCTGGAGGTTCATGTGCTTCCATAGAATGCACACCAGATGTATCGACTGCCTACGAAGGACCCAATCCTATCGATCCTCATTCTATACTAGAACTTCCATAAATGCTTCCCCATAATCAATAACCTGGTCACCGTGGTCGACTGTTTGAGATGAGTCATGCATGCATATCCTTAGATGGAATAAGTGGAAGACCTCATGCACCCTCTCCAACTACAATAGAAGTTCCAAGTGATATTACACTTCTTATATCCTCTGAAGTTTCTGAAATGTTCCAATAAACCTTAGTGATAACTTGCTACCTTAGCCAAATCTCTGTAAACCTTATTGAGGAGAGACCTGCAAGAAGTCATGGTCTCCCTCATCGATCTCCAATGGTCTATGCCTCCTTTCAGCATAAGACTTCTGTATGCTTTGTGAAGTATTCATCTACTTTCTGGATGATCTGCACCTTCTTAGTGGTAGCTCATACCAACTCTGCACACATAATTGATGACTCCCCTAGGTCCATCTATCATAGAGGTGATTTTCATGGTCGACCGTATAGGGCCTCAAATGGTTCTATACTGATGGTGGAGTGATAACTATAGCTGAATGTGAACTCCAAAATGGGAATGTGATCCTCCCAACAATGGCTAATCTTTAGGATGTGAGCACAAAATAGCTCCTCTAGTGTCTATATGGTCCAATCTATTTGACAATCCTTCTGAAGATAAATGGTAGTGCCCAAACGTAGATGTGTCCCAAATGACCCCTACAATCCCTTCAACAATCAGGAAGTAAATCTTGTGTTAAGGCCAGATACGACCATCGATGGTACCCCTTGGGTTCTCAAAATCTCATGTAAGTAGAGTCTTCCCATGCCCTATCCTGATCCCTACTCTTGGATAGGTAGGAAGTGGGCCATCATGGGGAGTCGGTCAACGATCACCCTGATAGAATCATGTCCTATGGACCTATGTGGACGCCCTATCAGAATGTCCATGAAGATTCCATCTGAAATCCACATAGACACCTTTAATGGGTTTTCAAAACCTACTAGAACCTAATGCTCGACCTTCACATTCTGAAAAGTGTGGAATTGTGAAACAAAATCTGCAACTTCATTCTTCCTCCCAGGCCACCAGTGCCGACAAACGTAGGACTTGGTACATCTTCTCCAAACCACGATATAGCGCCAAAGGGTACATATGGAACTCCCACAACAAATCCTACCGTAGAGGCACCGATACCATGCTACAACCTCTGATGTGGATGACGTGATCCCCACCTCCATAAAATCCTTTAAGGGAATGTCCTAATGATATCTGATCACATCGCGCCTTGCAGTAAAGGACATCAAGCTGCGACTCCCTGAATCGCTGATGGAGTGGGGGAGTTGTTATAATAGACTATAGGTATGCTGCTCCATCTCTATCCATGAAGGATATCTACAACGTGGATAGATACTCATTTGCCTCACTCAGAAACTACAGACTAGACCTCCAACGGAGTGCATCTGCTACTACGAACCCCTTCCCAGGAGTATAGACTATCTCAGTGTGATAGTCTGGAGGAACTCCACCCATTTCCACAATCTTAGGATCAGGTCCTTCAGAGAGATGATATACCTGAGACTATTGTGATTAGTTCAGATAGTAAAACATTCACCCATCAAGTAATGTCTCCACAACTTCGGGGAGAAGACCACTACTACACACTCCAGGTCACTAGAATCATAGTTCTTCTCATGTTGTATCAGTTTTCATGAGTCGTAGGTGATCACTGCATGCTCCTACATCATGAAAACCCAATGTCTAATCCCTGATGTGTCAATCTAAACTACATACCCCAATCCCTCATCTAGTAGCCTCCAGATAGGGGCACATTTCAGTCTCTACATCAGAACTTGAAAACTGTGCTGGCATCTCCCCATCCAAATGAAAGGCCATCCCTTCCTCGTCAATGTGGACAAGGGTGCCATAACTTGGGAAAAGGAATGCATGAATCTTCGGTAGTATCTACCCACACCTAGGAATATCCACTCTAGGGTCACACTCTAGGGTGGCTACCAAGCAAGTAAAATCATTATTTCACTGGTTCATCTGTAACTCCAGGCTCTGAGATAAAGAGTCCCAAAAATTGGAGCACTCAAAATCAATACAATCACTTTGAGTTTGTACCATAAAGCTAGTCCTCTCCGAGTGTATCTATAAATATATTTAGATGATTGGAATATTCCACCTTCATCAATGAATATATAAAGATGTCATTGATGAAGACCATCACAATGAAATAAATGTATGGATGATTGATCCTGTTCATGAGTCCCATGAACATTAATAGGGAATTGGTCATATGAAATGGAATAACCAAGAACTCATAATGGACATAATAACATCTGTAAGCAATCTTCTGCACATCCTCATCTTGTTCCCTGAGCTGATGATAGCCTGATCTGAGGTCTATCATTGAAACCCAATAAGATACTTAAAGCTGATCGAAATGATCATAAATCCTCGGAATTGGATTCATTTTTTTCACTGTCACCTAGTTCAGGAATCAATTTTCCACACAAAGTCTCAAAATCTCATCCTGCTTCATGGCGAACAAATTCGGTGCTTCCCATTGAAAAACACTAGGCCATATAAACCCTTATCTCTGTAAGTCCTCCAACTATACCTGTAACTCACGATGGTCCATAGGAGCCATCTGATATAATGGTGTAGATATCAGTGCCATCCCGGGGTACATGTCGATGTAAAATTCTATGTATCTACATGGAGATAGTCTCGAAACATCATCAATAAAGACATCGACATACGAGTTCACCACTATAGGATAGCTCAGACTCTCAACGTCAACTTCTTCGAGGGTATGGCTTTATAAATTATATGTGATTGGATGAGCCCTCCATTAGGTAAGTCCATCTTATACTGTAATGGTTCCAGTCTCTCCGGTGAAGGAAAATATGGTCCCATCCCTTTGGACACACCTCACAATGTGCCTAATACATTCAATCTCGGTGTGGACTACAGATAACCAATCTATACCCAAGATGACATCATAAAACCTCAATGCCACTACTAGAAGATCCCAACCGAAGCTCTCACCTCATAGAGTATGTTTACACTACCTAAAACTGTGTTTAATAATTGAACCTCTCTTGTAGGAGTCTCTAGAAGTAAGGATCAAGCCAACGACTCCACCAGAACCTCCGAGCTTCAAATGAGGTTCATGAAAACAATAGAGTGACTTCCACCTGTGTTGATAAGTACTGCAGCTATGGTAGAGTAGACACAGATAGTATATCTAATAATATACATAGTGTCGTGGTCATATGCCTCAGAAACCTGTAGCTGAGAATGTCCTAGTCCACCTACTCCATGTGGTCAGGGTGGACCACATGGTAGTGGTGGTGGTATAACCTTGAATCACCGACTACTACCTACTACACGACCAACTCCTCTGCCACGTCCTCCTGCTGCCTACATACCTCTCCAATTGAATGTCTGCATCTTCCTTGACATTCCCTCTACCATCTTCTGGTCACTCTTATGGTGGGTCGGGCAGTCTCGATCCATGTTACCCTACCCACCACACATGTAGAAAAACCTACTCATTAGATTTCTTACTCTGTCCGATGAGCCCGACACCACCGACCATGTATCCTGAGGCCGTCAACCAGAAGCTCTGGCCCGCTTGGGCCCATGTGTCATCTGCCTACAACATGCATCATATGACTCTTCTACCTGACATCCATTGGAGGATCTCGCTATCGGTGCCAATTCAGCTAGGAATCTCTACACCAAAATCTCTCTCTCTTGCACCACAACCTATGTTGGAATGCTGAGCGATATCATCAATTCTATGATCTCCCATTCGAGACCCTACTCAATGATCTGAACCCTAATGAAATGGTCTCATACCTTGTCGGCGGAGTAGTAGGATATATTAGTAGACATTGCTGCGTACTGGGCCACAGTCATGTTGCCCTGTAGTAAGTGCAACATCTCCTATATATGTACTGAGCATAGAGGTTGTAATAATCCGGTTAATAATCTATTTCTTTATCGTACATGTTTTATCCTGATATTTTTTATCGTATCATTTAGATCATGATTTAAATAATTATAGAATATAAAACATGATTTATATATCATATATATTTATAGTATAAATATGTATAATGATAGATATATGAAATGGAAAACATCATTTATGGAGACGGTATACCATAGGTACACATAAACGTTTTTTTTTTCATTTTCAGATAGTATAGAACAGACGTACGTGAATAAGATATATGTAAGTACATATATATATATATATATATCCGGTAGAATTATTAGTTTATATATTACATTATTGTTAATAATATATATTTTTATAATCATCATTGAATGGTGAACATGGAAATGAATATTATCGCATCGTGGATGCTGTATGTTGTACGAACACAAGAGCGATGATATCATTTATTTAATGATTAAAAAGTGTGGAATTGGATGATATATTAGTTGTAAAAAGAAATTAGAATGTTATTTTTATTATTTATAAACATATTACTCACCATTAAACTCATCTAAATAACATAATGTTCAATATAGAATTACACCACGACATGGATACGGTAAGTTGTACGTACACACACATGGTGTAATTATCATTCATAGGATTGATAAAATAATGAATATGATTGTACTATATTTATAATAACCTCACATTATGTATAGGGTATTGGAGTTTTTATTTTGGTATGAAAATAACAATGAAAGATAATGTGGAAGAATAAAACAACATTGAAAGAGGTTGTAAAATAATGACCTCTTAATTGGGTGTATCCTTTGGTTTTGAACAAAGAGGATTAATAGGCTGACATTATCCTCAAGGGGAGGACTCTAGGTTTATGTGAGGGAAGTTGGGAGGAGTTTTGGGAATTTATTTTTTGAGAAAAATGGCGTTGGGGTTGTAATTTTGAGTTTCGGGGAAGTACCCTTTTTTAACAGAGGTGATGGTCACTTAAGCAAAAGATTGAAATTTTATTTTTTTATAGAATAATTTTATATTTATAATGTATCGAAATTAATTTATTTTGAAGCTATTTTGGATATTGGCCCCAATACTCGAAACCAATATGTTTTATTGTAGTTTATGACTCTATATTAACCATATATTTTAGATTTAACTCTTAGTTAAATAGTTTAACATTCAGCTTTCCCTCATGTATTATTTTAATAAATGGTTAATAAATATACCAAAAAAATCCACGAGAACCTCATGTCATTCAATAATGACATAGATATCACTATATATGTTATTTGACAGAACTTTATATTTTTTTGGATTATTATATCATTTAATAATATAGTATTTGTTTTAAATACTCATTTATGTCAATTTTGACACTATTTGATATTTGGTTTTTGTGAAAGTAATAAAAATCTGATTACATCTAAAAAATACATTATATCAACTATAATATGTCATATTAACATAGAAAATTCGTCTATGTCATTAAAAGTATCAATTTACTTTTATTCTGATATTCATAATCTAAATTCTTTTAATTGTTCATTAATAAGTCAATTACTGCATCAATTTTGTGCAATAAATATATTAAATTAATTAATATTTATAAATTATAATTAAAATACCATGATTTAGTATATTGTTTTAGATTTATAATGAATAAATATAGTTTAATTTACCTTATGTATAACCCTATCTTAAAAATGGATTAGTTATTAATCATTGAATTTAACAGTTCTAACACTTCTTTAGGTAAATTATAACAAATGTCGAAATCTTATCAAAGTGGACCAAAAAGATCATATTTTTTACCAAAGGTTGATTTTGTTCGAAATAAACTTATCCAATAGAATTATGACATGTGTTAGTATAATTATAATATAATTTTTACCTTTAATTAAACCATTTAATCTTAACCATGGTCGATAAAATTCAATAGTTACTATTCACCAAATAGATTTTCATCCTATTGAACCACATTTCACGTACTGATGAAAACTGTGTCTCTTGTATTTTTGAAATTTAATTCACAGAAATGGTAAACTTGAGTTTTATGCAAATTTGTAAATATGTATAAAAGATGTGTAAAAGAACATAAAAAATTCAATAAATGTATATACTTTAAATCTTATGATAAAATGACTCCAATGAAATAAATTGATCTAAAATACGTATTATGACAGAATTATTACTTTAAAATAATTTTAAATTAAATTAATAATTATTTAAATAATAGTCGGTTTAAAACAATAACAAATTGTTTTTCACTATTCATAAAAAATTGAATGATTTATGAAAATTACCAAATCTTCACCCTATAATAATATAGATATTCTGAATGGAAAAAATAATTTTATTTTACCAAATTAAAACCATAGAAGTTTGATTAATTAAATTAAAATTAATTTCTCTTGTCAAAACCAAAAATTGGTTTTTAAAAAGAAAAAACTATCAAATGATTGACATGTGTTTATGTCAAATTTAAATGTGAAATTACTTATAAAAACCTAAATTTTAT
This sequence comes from Viscum album, assembly GCA_963277665.1. Lineage (NCBI taxonomy): Eukaryota > Viridiplantae > Streptophyta > Magnoliopsida > Santalales > Viscaceae > Viscum > Viscum album. Next base: position 1,498,234,354 of record OY728122.1, on the reverse strand, counting down.
TAAATGATAAAAATAAATATAATTTTACCTTCAAACCATTCAAAATCATAATTTAACACTGTAAATGTTTTCAACTAAAAAATTCATTTTTTAATAAATTTCTTTATTTTCACTATTCATCAAAATATGAAAGTTATTAGAAAAGTAAATAAGATTTATCCAAGGAAATGTTTTACATCCCAATTCTATATAAAAATTTAATTTCATTAATCTTAATATATAAAAGTGTCAAATATGATTTTTAATTTTTTTTTACCATTATAAGGGGTGAAATTGTATTTTTTAAAAATTCGTCTTTTATCTGAAAAAACTGAAATTGTTATTATTTATTGTCTAAGATACCCATAATATGGATTATAAAATTATATGGAGTATATAAAATAAAAAATTCAGTTAATACTATTCCTAACCACTTTTTGAACGGTTTGTTTGGTAAGTCGTGGTGCGGTCGTACTCGGTGTTGCGTGTAGCATAATTTGCTGAACTTCATTAAAGAGATAACATACTTAGAAATCATGGTGTGTTATATTTTACCATCCTTTAATAAATTTAGTCCTCAACATTTGAAATTATTTTTAAAAAATAAAAGGTTTAAATTAGAAAATTCCTTTGTGGAAAACAAACATCGAATATATGGTTAAAACATGTAATTCGTAATAAGAGGGAAAGGGAAATGAAAAAGTCACCACCAAATTTGGGATTCTAATAGTAGAACAGTGGTGAAAATTATAGAAACATAATTTTATGAAAAACATAAATATTTATATGGAGGTATTGAGGTCATCAATCCCAAACAAGTGTCAAATTGAGGGCCTCAAATCCATCAATCTAAGATGATTTAAAATATTATTGGTTAAACAAAACATAGGATATTTGATACTCATTTTTGGTTTTTATATCTGTTAACTAATGTTTAAGAATTAATTTCATCATATAATATGACCAAGAAATATACTTGACATCTAGTGTTCCATCCATTAACTAATATATTCCACAAACTCATCTTCAACTAAAAATAATAATAGAACTCAAAAATATTCTATTTGTCCTAATCCTATAGGGTTCCCAAAAAATGAATTTATAATTCATCTATCAGTATGTTTAAAAAAAATAAATTATACATTCCACAACATCATTTAGGCCTGTTGTAGGTGATCACCCTTCTCGCCCTTCTGTTGTTGGTTCAAGCTTCGTGACCTTTATGGACGCAACGGGTTGGCACCCAACATTTTGGTTGTCCTTTTTCATAATAATCCAAAAAAATATTAAAAAATTCATTAACACTAACAATAGTATCAAATGTCAAACATAATCCATTCTATCCTTTGGAATTATCCAAAATACTTTTATCCAAACTCACATTCCCAAATTTGTAAAGAAGGTAAACACAATGAAGATATCTTTTTTTCCAAGTAACAAAATGTGAAGAGCTTCATCATATAATCTTTTAAAACACAGTAACACCCTAAATTACTATAATACCTAATTTATTACATTCATTCTCCCTCATTCCATAAAGAACACTAGATATAATTCCAATATCCAAAAATTTTGAAAACTAAAATAATAATGGAATAAAAAACAATTAATTAGTTTCAAAGTAGTTATGATTATCGAATATAATTTATCCAAATCTATAATATCTTATTCGAAACCCACTCTATTATATTTAGAGATATAGTAAGGCTTATCATTCCTTCAACCATCGATTTAAAAAAATTAAATTGTAATTGAATCACTTTTATTGGTAACACACAATATTAAATCCTTAATGAAATAGTACTGGCATACAATCCTTATGTATTTCCATAATTCATATAACTAGTACATCGCTGATACAACCCTCAACTGAAATAATTCATTAATAACATCATTAAAACAATTTTCATCCCTATAATCTGGTTTTAGTATCATAACTTGATTATTTTCCGATAGAATTATTTGGGGAATACATTGATGATTTGTACATTGATTCGCGTAGTTTCCCAACTCCATGCTTATGAAGAATTATACATTTGATACCTTTTTCTTACAATTGAAATCACATACTTGGTGTCTGTTTTTTCATCACTTATCAAATATTATCATTCCCATCAAACATTTATGAAGGTGATTCTATACACAGTTATAACATATGGTAAAATATTTCTTTCCCCTCCTCCCTTTATCGATCTTTCTCTGTACCATCCTATTGTTCTCTTTCATCCCTTCAAATCCATAGGAATTAAATAATTCGTTACTTATATTATTAACAAATGATAATATATCTTCATATGATGAGAATAAGTTGGAGACTATTTCCATTCGAAAATTTTGACTTAATACAATGAATGATATGATCCTTCTTACTAGTTGGATCATGCATATTGTTGGAGTTCTAATTCTACATACGAGGTTCCATTTATAAACAATGGCATACACTAGGTTAGTTTATGAGTCACAATGAATAATTCCAATCATGTAAAATACCAAACATAAATTGAAATAATTATTCATATAATCTATAATCATAAAAAAAATTTCATTAAGGGATTATTTAATCTTAAATCCTTCATACTGTAATGTAATGGAAAATTCAATTATCCTAAGCATATCTCCCGGAAGTGTCGTAACCACGAGTGATGTAAGGCCTGTTGTTGTGTACAAGGATACCCCATGTCAAGGCCGAAACTCCTTTTCTGAGTGTCCACTCATAGGTATATATGTTGCTGATTTGCCTCTACCTACTCGAATCTAGACCGTGTTGTATTTCATGGAAAATACACAAAATCTCTACATTACCAAAATTTTAGAATGAACATCTATACCAATCCTCAAATTCTATCATAGGGTTATGATCTATAATCAGATTGTTTCTAAATCTTATTTCCATGGTTTGTACTAAACATCCTATGATACCAACTATAACACCTATACCCAAGATTCCCAGAGCCAGTGCATCATTTTAATAAATTGGCATGATTATAAGGAATAATTTATGGATGGACAGATCAGTTTATTAGTATCGGAAAAAGGATTACATACATGAAAATTTCATTACACATTGAATCATAAAACATAACATGAATAATCTGTTGATAAAAACATTATTCTCTTACCTTAACCCAGCATATCAAACAAATTACACATTTTTGAATACTGGGAAAACAAAACATAAGAAAAAGGTGATCTCAGATGCTCAGTAAGGGTAAATAATTTAGCAGAAGATATAAACATTTAAGGAAAAATATGTAATTAAATCAAAAGACTTTTAAACATAAAATTGAACATAATATGGAGAAACTAAAGAAAACATTACCATATAAACATGCACATGGATATTCTACTAGTCTAATAATCACTTGAAATACAATAATTTCATAATGAGGGAATGCCAAATACAGGACATCATTACAACATAGCTATGGAATCATGCTATGAAAGCCAAAATAAATTTCTCAAGGAATTGTTCCAAGACTCTAATTTGCCTCATTAGACCTACCAATTCAATGAAGATCTATAGAGGGCTCCACCTGTCACTTACTAAGCCCACTTCATTTCTCATGTGATAATTTTGAAACATATCATAAACATTTGTATTAATAATAGAATACAAAATGCCAATAATTACACCATAAACCATAAAGGGTATAAAAATATCACATCCACAGTAAAAAATATCATAACTTATTCAATACATTTAGGAAGATTTTATTATAATAAATCAACCTTAATCAAGAATAAAATCCACTAAAAGTTGCTAATATATTTGAAAATGATAAATAAATCTTTTTGAGAGAAATATCCCTTTTGTGAAATGATTTAATAGTCACCCATATATAAATGAAGTAATTTAAAAGTTATTTTTAAATTAACGTGACACATAACACATTGAAACAATTTAAATTAATCATCATTTTAAAACAATTATGTCCATATAAATAAATCGTTAAAACCATTTTGAAAACATGGACTTTAATGAGAACGATTTAGAAAAATAAATATTTAGAACATTTAACATGATGTTTTAGTTAAAAATTACATTAAAATAATCATTTTGAAATTTATTTTATAAAACATGGACTTGGATAATAAATATTTACCAGAAAATATGTATATATAAACAATCACAGATAATAATGAGATTGAAGAATTAACCCTTACCTTGCACTTTCCTCTGGTCGAGGGTACGTTTATCCTCCTGTATAATAACCATATTATGATATTAAATTATACCAGAACCATATTAATAATTATTATATCATAAATGATACATTTATGACTTTATACATCCAATTTAATAATTATTTTCATGTTAAATAAACAATTTAGGTAATAATCGATTTCTTTATCGTACATGTTTAAATGTGTTATTCTTCATCGTATCATTTAGATAATGATTTAAATACCTCTAGAATATAAAATATGATTTATATATAAAATATATTTAGAAATTAAATATGTATCATAGATAGATATATGAAATGGAAAACACCATTTATGGAGACAGTAGGCCATACGTATGCATAAACGTTGTTTCTGTTTTCATATCGTATTGAACAAAAGTAAGTGACTAAGATATATTAATGTACATATATATATATATCTCATGTAGAATTATTATGTCATATATTATGTTCTTATTAATAATATATATTTTTATAATAATTGTTGAATAGTGAACGTGGAAACGGATCTCATCGCGTCGTGGATACGGTAATCCGTTCGTACACAAGAGAGAAAATATCAATTAGTTATTGATTAAAAGTTATGGCATCAAATGGTATATTAATTGTACATGTAAATTAGAATGTTATTTTAATTTTTTATATACATATTACTCATCATTATATTCTTCCAAATAATAGTGTCGAATAAAAAATTTCATCACGACGTGGAAACGGTAAGAAGTAAGTACACACTCATTGTGAAATTATTGTTGAGTTAATCTAGTTTTTTGTGTAATGGTTTATTTATTATTTTTTAATATTATTTTATTGTATAGTTTCAAAATTATCAAAATTTAGATATTAAAATTTAAAATATTTACTTAAATGAATTAAAAAATCTAACAATCCATGATTTGGAACAATTGTTTTGGTACTTCCACAAATGTTATTAACAAATCATTAATTAGTCATTTGAAATTTTATGTTAATTATTTTAACACACAATGTGTAAATATAATAATAATACAGTAATAGTAAAATGGAATAAATGATAAATATACAAAATAAAAAAATAAAAAAAATTTCTTTTTTTATTAATGTTTTACAATATATTATCATCCTTTATTAGATGTATTTCTACACCTAGTAATTTGAAATAGAAAATGAATTAATATTAATTTAATACTTTTAATAAATCAATGTGTGATCCCCCACTCTCTTATAAAAAGGAATTCTTACTCTCTATTACATACACCTAATAATGTTTTTTGATAAACTATGACCTTCCCATAATCATTAATAGATTCCATCTACACATTAATGATGTCATATTTAAGGAAGAACATCTTTTTAAGAGGTGATTAGGTGTTATGAAACGTGATCATCCGAAGGAATGGTAATGTTTTTATTTTTGTGTTTCTATTTTATTTCATCTCAAACATCCTTCAAATATTCTCCAAACATGATGAAATATTAGATCCAATATCATCTATATTATATGATGTTTTTTTGTTTATATAATCACCTATGTCAATCTCCAACTCTGTAAAATAGTAATGGAATTAATATTTCACGTGTACATTTGAACTGTCACCTCAATGAACTGTTATAGTTCATTTTCCATTACCGTACATCATGAAAACTTCTTCTATTTTAATAAATATTATTATGTGTATTAATGAAATATTAATCATTATAATATAATACCTTATCAATCATTTTCTTACCTTCCATGCACATAAAAATGATAACATCTTTTGTGTGTATGGTGAAATATTGCCTTTTTGAAGTGATTTGATTATTTTTTACTCATAACATTACTTATATGAGATATATATATATATATATATATAAATTATAAATATGATATTAATGATGTTAGAATTATCCAATAATGATAAAATAAAAGTTAACTTATTTCAAAAATGATCATTGAAAAATGAAAGCATTACTCATGCATACGTAACACCTACCATCATCATGATTAAAAGGTTTGTCAGTTTTCATAACCATAATTAATTGTTTGATTCAGAAGTACAATTACTATAATAATGTGCACCTTAAATTGCAAATATTTTTTTTGAGATTATGGACATATGACTACATGGACATATTTACATAATACCTAGATCATTTTGGAACTCATGTACCTAATTTTGACGAAACATCAAATACAAACATAAATAATTATGTAATTTGTAATAACACAACAAATAAGTGATATAATGTGAATAATAAACTAGAAAATGTGATCAATAAAGTAAAAAAATAACTCTTTGTATTATTTAGGAATATAAATAATATAAGAGACTAGTTGGAATCAAGGTAAAGGACTTCATCATAGTATACTTTCATTTAGACATATTTTGTTATTATACACCACTTAATTTTATACAGTTTATAATAAAATCTATACAAATTAAAAATAATTCAAAGGCTACAAAAGGGAATCTTTAATTTGAAGTGTTTTACTAAAAGACAAAATAAATGTTCTTTAATATAAATTAAGAAGAAAACTTTCCTTGACCATGACCTTTGTTTGATATATGGATTCATATTCAAGCTGTAATGCTTATTTAATAAATACTATATTCCATTTTCAGGTATTTTTGTGTTGAAATTTTTATTTGGAATTGTTTGACTATATTATTATATTGAAATGATATCATGTGATTGCAATGTGGAAAGTTTATTTTTCCTTTTTACATTATTTATGTGATATTATTATATTATTATTCAAGGGAACTGGTTATGTATTTGGTTGGTTCTATGAAAATCTGAGTGTGTGCGTGCTCGTGATATCTCTATTATACATTGGGTAATGATACATTGTTAAAAGATAAGGTTTCTCATAAGCGAAATTGGTAATATATTGTGAGGTGAATTTAAAATGTGAAAAAGAATGTTACTCTATGTGTAGCTATGAAATCTAAAATGTAAGTATAATTTTGATGCCACATGTAACCTTTATGATTTATAATTGATAAGAGGTTTATTAGAAATCTTATGATTTCATGAGGTATTGTAATGAACTTATGTTTTATGGGAGAAAATTATGATTTTGTGAAAATGTTTTCAAGAGTGTAAAATATACAAGGAATTATAATTTCATTCCATATTATATATACCTTACTAATAATTTTGTGCTAATCCTAATTTTTTGAAATGTTTTCAATATAAAATAAGGATGGGTAAGAGAACTGATGTAATCAAGATGAACGTTATGAATATTTCTAGCAAGAGAAAATGAAATCAGATTTTAAAGTTTATTATATCGTGAAATCAATTATAGCGACCAAAATAGCCTCCATTGTAATATTTGAGTTGTTATGTAATAATTATTGAATAATTATCTAGATCTATAAACCTAAAATGATCCATAGTGATAATTCTGGATGTAACTGATGATTATTCAATTTTTTAGGATGATTTTTTATAGTTTGTATCAATATAAAGGTTAAGTGAACTTTTGGTATTATGAGTATTGGTTAAAAATATTCTTTGTTTTCATGCCTAATAATTTCGTAAAATAAATGTTATATAACTTTTTCAGATCGAGGAATGTAGGATAAAAATGGAAGGAAGAGGATGTAATCAACATTCATATCTCTTCATGATGACTTTACTATAATAATAATTTCAGTGTCATGTCTGTATGATTCTGATACATTTTATATCATACAAATTACTTGGATAATGTTGTTTGGGATTTCCAACTCCGCCAATAAAACTCAATACCATAGTGGATAATGGGTTGACTATAGTCTAATCAGTTTTTTGCAATATTCTTATATTTTCAAAAATGTTAAAAATTATAATGGAATTTTCCTATATTTTACCTTATCTCAATATTTTGAATCATATTATGGTTTTGAAAAAGATGATTAAGACAGATATCTTTCCACATAATATTTCAATTTTATTTGAACATATTTTATTTCAGTAAATTCTAATGGTATTTTAAAAGGACCCATGATTGATTGTTTGAAAACAAACTCATTCATAATGTTTTATAAAAATCCGGTTTTAACTCATGTTTTGATATTATATGTCTCAAATTATAATTTTCTAAAAATATTTCTCTATAAACACTAATTCAACACATGTTATACAATGTATATTTGGAAAATGAAAAAAATGATTTTAATTAATCTCAATATCATTTTTGAAATGAATGGACCTTCTATTTATGTGAACAAAATGATGATGAAACTTGATTGACACAATGTTCAAGGTAAAATGTTCTTTATTTTGTGAATATTTATTTTATATTGTATAGATGTGATATGAAAACTATAAATATATATAATATTAATAAATTAAGATATTGGGGTCATTATGTGAAGGGATGAAAATGATATGTTTAAGATAACCTTTGAGTTTAAAATATGTTATGGTTATTTTTGATATTTATAAAATGTGAAAACCCACACGGTTAGTGACATAATGTCGTGTCCAAAAATGTAATGGGGATAGAACTCACAACTAAAGGGTGAAAAGTGTGAATTTCATACCACTGGCCTCCGTAAAGTCACTAGTCAGTATGAATATTTCATTATTTTTTAGTTAATTGTATTAATAATATAATAATATGTTGATTTTTGGAAATTATGTTTTATCAAATAGATATACATGGTATTGTAAATGGATTTGGGGATTAAGTGACGAATAATATTTTTGAAGAAGCTCACAAATTTTGGAACATTATATGATTATGGTAAATAGAATAATATGGGATTCTAATTTAAGAGTAATTATCGAATTATATAATGAAAGAATATATTATTTTTGTTTAATACAATTGGGGAATTATTTTATTTATGAAAATGAATAGCCTATTATGGAGAATATGTGACTAGGTTAATTATTTTGGGGTGTGAGACAGTATGACTGGTTAATGGTAATTGGAGATTTATGTTAGAATCTTTCTTGTTAGACTATTTAATCAAATGTACATTCGTTTTGGGTTACAAATATGATTTATATTTTTTATGATATTTTAAGAATAATTATTTTTGTAATTTTTTATATTTAAATTATGGTATTATAGTTTAATTTTGTAGATTAAATGTAGTTTTTCTTTATCCAATGGTTTATTATTTCTATAAAATTGATTTAACTTATTCTAACCATATTGGATTTGATTATTTATTAAAAATAGGATAAATATATAGTTAATATTTTCAAATTATTTGATTCTATATAATTTTATTTTAGTGCTTCAGGAATATAAAAAATTTTCTTAAATACATTTCATTCTAGAAAAAGATATATATTATGGTGTGATTTTCTTAATGTATCAATCAATACGTTTAAAGTAAAAATATTTTTTTAAGTTCATATTATAAGTATTAAAATAATTTCCTAAATCTATAAAAAGGATTGGAAAACTAAAATAATTTCCATTTATGTTTCATAATGTAAATCTATTACCGTTTAACTCGTCTAAAGTTGATGATTTTGTGATTGTTATCTTTATTCTAACAATGATTCCTATCACAGTCTATAAGATCACTACGGCTCATTTTCTCTTCCATATCAATGATTTCATACAAGGAATGATAGTATTTGTAATCTTATGTTACCTTTTTACATCAATTTCCCTATTTAAAAGCGGGTATTTTATTGACTCTTTTCTGATGCGGAATTTCAATTAAGTAATATTGAAAAGTAAAACCTTAGTTACCAAGTCCATATTTAAAATTATGAGGTCACAATTTCCAAAAGGGTAGAAGTATTTTACATCTTTGGAAACAATATAATAACTCATTTTATAATAATTTTCATAATTATTAATATTTATGAATTATATAGTAATTTTACATTAAATGGATTGTTTTTTAGGTAGTGTATTTGACACGTAAGAATGGGTTTCCTCAAAATCTTACGTTATACACTAGAGTGAGTTATACTGAAAACCAATATATTATTATTAGTGTTATTGAAGTGGTAGTTATTTTATGAGCATTATATTAGTGGGAATGAATAAAATTAACTACATTCAATTATTAATGGTTGATGAAATGACTTTATATTCATCCAATTGATTGTATAGTCTTAAAATGATAAATAAATCCAAATTTAAGAAAATAACATTCATATATATTTGAAATGTAATTTCACACATATTTATGTTGAACCTTTTTAAATTATAAATATTTATAGTTTAGTAAATTTTATATGACAAATTAATCTTCTTATTTTGATTTTGGGCATCAAAATCTACTATGGTTAAATGTTTTGAATTTCTACGATTAAATTCGTATTTTAATTAATAAAAAAAATGTGTTCTAATTCAAAACTAATTTTTTTCTAATTTTTTTATTGTATGATTATCCTGTTAAATAGTTTTAAATTATATTTAGATTATCTTTTTATAATTTTATACAATTTAATTTACTGTAATAAATTTTTAATTTAAATTTTTTATTAAAACATTATGAATTTTTTAACATTTTGACATTTTAAAACTCGTTTTGTTAATTTGTCATCGAGGTAAATTATTAAATTAGTTTTAGTTAGTAATGTGTATCTAATTTGGAAAACATCACATACATTTTTTTAATAAGCATGAATAATGTGATCTAATAGGATCAAAATAAATTATGCTGAATACAAACATTAGTATTTTATTTTCCAGGATTAAATGTAAATAAGGAAATTAAAGGGGAAAAATATATAATAAAAATATCCTCAATCATTTCAAAATTATATTATTTGTGTTATTTTCAACCTAGAATATAATTCAGTCAAAATTGTGGATTTTTTAAGACACTTAGTTCTTGATTATGACATTCAAAACAATTTTTAATATAAAAAAGATATCATAAACTAGTATCTTATTACTAAAATAATTTATAAAATTAATTCATTGAAAAAATAATTTTGTTAGGCCTAAATATGTCATTAATAACTCATTCATTTCACATTTTACATGTTATGGTAAATATTTTAACTCTTAATGTGTAAATTACTTAGTTAAACAGAACGATTTAAATGTTTCAAGCCATATAAATAACGATTAAAATATATAAAAACAAGTCTACATTTTATTGGCGGATTGGATATGGACCAATAATAATAAAATATTTTAACTATATAATATTTTAAATTTTTTATAATATAAAATGAATTTATATTAATTTAATACTTTTGATAATTCCAAGAGTGACCCTCTAATATCTTTTAAAATTATACTATTCTTCCCTATTCTATACACTTCAAAAACTATTTTGTTCATCCATTCTATGACAAAAAATCGTAATAGATTATCTATCTGCATTAATGAGTCCTTATATTATAGATACAAACCTTCATATAGATGTTAAGTTGTTATGAAATGTGATCATCTTAGGAAAAGTTGATGTTTTATAATTATTTTTTTTCAATTTTATTTCCTCTTCCACTTCCTTCTAATATACTCCAAAAAAGATGATATTATATCAATAGTATACACAATATAAATTTATGTTTTTTTAAATCATAATGTAAATCCATATCCACTATCATAAAATGGAAAAATATTAATCATTCATGCATAGTTGTGAACTATCACCTCCACGAACCGGTATATTTCGTTTTCCATAACTATCTCCCATGAATGGTAATAACAATTAAATTACTGTTAATATGGGATATTAGTAACATATTAATAATAATATGAAAATAATATATTAATTATTTTCTTACATTACATGCACAAAAAAATGATAACATTGTTCGTGCATTTGTGTGAACTATTATGTCCATGAAGCAATGTGTTTCATTTTATTCACAAAATCACTTATATTATATATATTATTAAGTATATTTTAATAATTTAAATAATATTAATTATTTTATTATCATTATGTAATGATAGAATAATAAATACCTTATTTCGATAATTATTAATGAAAAATTAAAACGTTACTCATTCTTACGTATGACCTACTGTCTCCATGATTGTAAGGTTGTTCATTTTTCATAACCATTATTATTGGTTTGATTAAAAAGTATAACTAAATGAGTAAATTAAAATTACCTGAATATTATTATTCTATATATTATGGACTTATGAAAACATGGGAAATTTTACATACAATAATGATCATTTTTGAACTCAATTACTGAATATTGAACAATCGCCCGACGTGAACATAAATTATTAATCAATTGTTATAAAATTATAAATAAGTGAAATAAATTGAGTAATAAAAATTAAAAATTATATCAATCATGTATAAATCTACCCAATATGATTATTCTCAAATATAAATAACATAGTATACAAGTCAAGATTCACATCAGGGATTTCATCTCAGTCTACTTTAATTACAGAACATTATGATGTTATACAATAACTTCTTTTGTACATTGTATAATGAAAAACATTGAATTTTAATTTCAATCAATATTCTTCCAAATGGAAAATTTTTATATGATGCATTTTACAAAATTAAAAAATTTTATTTTAAAACGTATACTGTGGCATAGACTTGTTTTTTTATCATAACCATTATTTGATATTTGGATTCATCAAGAAGATGAAATGTTTTTTAAAAGAAAAATAAATACCACAATCTAATTTAATGTTTATTTTTATTGTAAAGTATTGGATTATATAAATGTCTTGAAATTATATCTTGTGATTTCAAAAGTCAAATGTTATTTTTCCATTATGAATGTTTCTTTTGTTTTCATTATGTCATTTTTCTTGGAAATTGTTTTTGTATATGAGTTGTAATATGATAATCCCTTGGTGGGTGATCCCATGATATCATTATAGATTATTGTGTAATGGTACATTGTTAAATTATATTGTTTGACCAAAGACACATAGGGAATATATGATGATGTGTATTCAAAATGTATCCATGAATGTTACTACCTATATATATCTAATAGCTACAATGTCAAATTGGTATGGATTCCACATGTAACCTTTACGATTTATTATTTAAATGACATATTTAAATCATCTTATGATTTCATAAGGAATTTTAAAAAACGCATGTTTTATGGGTGAACATTATGATTTTCTGTAAAAGTTTTTATTCAGTTCAAAATATTCATGGACTAATGGTTTCATACCTTATTTTATATCCCCAATAGGGAATTTTGTGCTCATAAGATATTTTTGAAATGTTTTAAATAGTTCATAATGAAGGGTATGAGAAATATAATATTCAAGATAAATTTTATGATGATTTCTATCATGAAAATATGAAATTATGTTGTAATGGGTTTTCTCATCTAAAAAAATTGATAGTGAGTTTTAATGTCTACTTTGTAATATTTGAGTTGTTATGTAACAATAATTCCTTATTACCTAAAAATATAAACCTTCATGGATCCTAAATTTTAATTCTTTACGAATCTCAAGATAAACTGACGTTTAAGTCTAGGGGCTTATAATAATACTACGTCTTCCAAAACAATATTTCAACACAAAACAACATCAAGTATTTTGTATAATCCAATAAAAATTAAATGTTGGTAGATAAAATAATCCATGATATATAAACTAAAAATTTGAATGAAATGGAAAAACACAGAGATATTTTTGAGTAACTTCATTCAGATACATCAATTTACTCAGTGAGTATAATATAATTATTTTTTAATTTCCCAATCCACATTGTGAAATTGTAATTTGTATTCATCAATAAAATAATATATTCATAAGATTATTTTATTGTTAAAAATAATTAATGAGATTTAATGATTTCTAAAGCCTCCCTATATTACATTAGTGTCTTTGAGACAATATCTTTTGAGAAACCCAAGACACAAGAATCCAAGATCGACGATAATAGAAATAATTAATACCTATATTCGATTACATGTGGGATGTATTAAACTAAAAATACACAAAGATGGTTTATTTCTACAGTACATGGGACTATAATAATAAAATCTAAAATATTTTAGGTATATCTCTATAGGAATTAGTTTAATAAGAAAATTAATTTTTTAAACTTATGATAATTTCTCGAAAATAAAACCTCCCTTGAATCCCATGATGAATTAATATATGTTATACACATAATAATATCAGGGTGAATAGAATACTATGAATTTCATTAGACTGATCCATGAAAATTTCATCAAAATTTCATCACAGTATAATTCATAAGAATATAAGAAAAAATATAGAGAATATAATGACATATTAAAAATATCATAGAATATTGTGAGTTTTATATTAGGAATTATAGATGGTATTGTAATATAAAATGTTGAAAAATATCAAATGATATAATAGTGCATAATAATGATGCAATTATTTAGATACATGATGAATAACAATGTAATTTGAAATAAGATATGTTAAATATTATATTGTTAGAAAACATTTCCAAGCTTGGCCATCAACTTGTGAAAAAATCCATGTATGTCCACCATTGATGTATTATAAGAAATCAATGTATACTCCCCTTATAATATTTGAATAAATCAAAGTTGTATAATATTTATTATTATGGTGAAGTATATAATTTAAAATTCTACAAGTTTCAAAGAATTTTTTTTATCTTCACATTATGTTAAAAAAAATTCATGTATTTCCAATGATTATGATGTAAAAAAAACCAAGTATATGAACCATTTACATTTTAAAAATCAATTTCTATTATAGAATTTAAAAAATTAAGATTTTCTTTATACAAATCATATATAAATGAGGAATAACAGAGATTCAAGTACTTGTTTGAAAATTTAATCTAAGAATAAAAATAGCATCAGATTATTTCCATGATCTAGATATTAATATATCACGAAATAAATAATATTCATCATACTGCTAGAAACACGCTTATGGATAAAACATATAAAATAAATTATCATTTTTGATATTAAATATCCATAATGAAACTAAAAATATAGACAAATTCCTTATACGACCTTTATATCATTTAAATCAGAATCCATTTTTAAAAAATAAAATTATATGGATTATTAAACCATAAAAATTAAATGAATATTTTAAAATAAATAAATTTCCAATAATCACACTATATCAAATATATTAGAATACATAATACAATATATGTCCCCCAGCATTATATTTTGGGAAAATAACCCCTTATTTAAATTACATAATTCCATTACACTACATTGATTTTTAATATATTGAAATTAAATATATGAATAAAATGTTTAAATTATCAAATATATTAAATTTTATACACATAATTTTAAATTATTTTATATTTGTAAATTTTTTAGTTATTATAAATTGTCAATATCATGTGTGGGTAATCATGATCGTTTTGAATTACTTTCCAAAAAATTTCATTTTTCTTAATTATTAACAATATTTTTATATATCCATATTCATAAATAGAAAATTAATTGATAATTTATAGTTATTTATAGTTTTATAATTTAATTATTTGTGTATTTTTTATGATACCTATTTTCTATTTTTATGTTTATCATGTTTCTAAGAATTTTTTCTTACGCAAACAATTATTTTAATTAATGAGTTAAAACATAATATTACAATTAATAAATGAATTTAAAATATTTATTTTATTATTTAAATCATACATTAACAATACTGATATACTATTATTCAACCATGACATTATATTATATAATTGTTTATGTTTGTTGATAAACTGACTCAAAAATTAAAATTCCATTACAAGTTGATGATTTCTAAGATATTTAGTTTTAATATCATTACTCTAGATTTATAAAGTTAATTTTTAGGTCGTATGAAAGTGATAAATATAAATATGTAATTTAAAAAAGAAAAAAAATCAGATATCAAACTATTACATAGTTTTATTAAACAGTTTTATCTCATTAAATCTTTATTTATTGTTCAAATTATAATGATCATATTTTTTCATATTATTTATAGGTTTTAAAAAAAATAAATTAATACATATAATTTAATAAAATAAATACATTTTTTCAGTTATCCATTATTCATTAATGTTAATAACAGTGAAGTAAAACAAAATAATACACTTCATAGAGAAATTAGTCTAATTGTACACATGAGTTTCATTTCATCCCTTAATGGAAAAGGGATATCTTGGAGAATATTTATTCAAATGTTATAAAAAATTATATTTGAAATAAATAATAAAGTCATTCAATAATATATATATATATATATATATTTCTACCATATTGATTGGAAAAAATGTTATGGATAATTTAGTACTTATTTCACACATTAGAGAATCATCATATAAATGTCCTTTGAATTGGGGAACATAAGATAAATATTATAACCATGTTCTTATGTAAATTAGCGAGTATTATATTTGTAGAAAGATTTCATTATTTTAAGATGAAATTTAAATTTAAAAAATATTATTATGTGATGAAAAATGAATTTTTATAAATACGTAATTGTACTCAATAATGTATTGAAAATATTCCAACATAAAATTCTAAAATGTGCTAAATAAGAGAATGTGTGAAAAAAATTCAAGAATATCATAAAAAGAACATTTTTAGAAAACATTTATTTAAATTATTCTATTCCAGTAATTTTTTATGTAAATTTATCATAATTAAATTTTAATAAAATAACAAATTTTTACTAATGATGATTAAATTAAATTAAAAATAATAATATTGTTTTTATTTA
This sequence comes from Viscum album, assembly GCA_963277665.1. Lineage (NCBI taxonomy): Eukaryota > Viridiplantae > Streptophyta > Magnoliopsida > Santalales > Viscaceae > Viscum > Viscum album. The sequence goes on along the minus strand of OY728122.1, from coordinate 1,498,217,614 downwards.
CAAATTTTAAAATTTAGATCATTAAAATTAAATTAATTTTACAAAATTAAATTTTAATTTATTACATTACTTTATTTCAATATATAATAACATATCCCATTGAGGTAATTTTTATGAACTGTGCATTTTAAAGCATCTATATTTTTCATAAATAAATTTATTAATTACATTTATTTTATTATAATACATTTTTCTCTTATTGAAATTATATTGTTTGAGCCAAAAAAATCAAAGAAAAATAATTTCTTTGAGAAACATTAATTTAATGAATATAAAAATATCATTTCTTATTTGGAATTATCATATATTCCCTTTAAAAAAATCGATAGAAATCTGAAAAATTAAAAGATAATATTCAATAATTTATTATTAGTGTTTTAATAAATTTATAATCAATTTTTTTTAATATGTTATAGATTTATTATATATTCATGATATAGTCATAAATGATACAATTTAAATTAAAAATGTATTATTCTCATTCAACTGAAATTAAATCATTTTTTAAAAATCCAAAACTTTTATAAAAATTATTATCTATGAATGATGAATTGAAAATTGATGATCTATTAGGAAAAATTTAATTTTTTAATTTTTTATTTATATTAAAATGAAACATCACCAAAAAATAAAATTTTATCGAATTTGTTTTAAAAACATCATGTGGAAAATATTATTTTTTATAGAAATCACGTCATTGTATATTAAGAACAATTATAAGAATATAATAAGTGTTATACTGATAACCAATCATTTTTTAGTTTATGGATTATCGAATATGATCATTTATCTCGAGATATATATAAATAAAACCATTCCATACTATATAGATCATTGAATTATACTATGTAAAGATGGAATTCATTTTGAGGATGTATTTCACATCTAACCACATGTGTGGTGTAGTTTTTATCCTTGGATTCAATCATAAAATCACATGAATTTTTTATTATTTTTCTAATATATATCCTTTTATATGATTATTCGATACTCCTAAAAATGTTAGATATATATATACTATTTGGTATAACTATAATCATATACGATTTCCATAATTTTTAAAGTGAAGGATAGTAGTACATAAATAATCACTCTCACCATACACAAATAATATGGCATTGGTTTATCATTCTTTTTGTTGTTTCTCATAATTATCATCCCCATTAGCCAATGGGATAGGGATTCGACATGTATATTTCCCATTATCCTAACATTTAAAACATTGTTTCATTAGTGTTACCTTAAAAGAATATTATCACCAACAAATTTTTTTCCCAAATGCATTATTTTACCTCACTAACATTTTTTCATTATCATCATTTTTGACAAATAAAAAAAATATATATTCCTTTAAAAAATCCATTATTAATTATATAATAAATTTTATCTTGTATGATACTGAATTTTCAAAAAACTTTAATATTTATTTTTTAATCATTCATGAAAAAAATCATTTATTAAGTTCTTTGAATCCCAATTAAATAATATTAGTCAATCATACCCACAATATTTGATATTCATATTACAATTTTATAGAGTTTATCATTAAAAAAATAAATAATTTCTCATATCACATCATTTAATTACTTAGATCCTAAATTTTGTATCCATTACTATAATAATATAATGTTATGAGTTGGAATAGATATTTTAATAGATGGATAATTAATAATTTTAATGGAATTATATAAAAACCCTAACATTTTAATTTTATATTTTCCATTATCGTATATCCATGGTAATCGTTCTACTAATTTTTTCAACCTAAGTACATTGAAATCCTTAATTGTTGTTCATAATAAGATATCATATTGACCTCATAATATTTTTTAGGAGTGCCAAATAATGTGTATCATCTAACACATAGTCATCATTATCTGATTAATGATTTAATTAACAATAAAACATACCTTAATCTTGATTATTACAAATTATATATTACATTTAACAAATATAACCAAATTCATTTATCCATATATGGATTTAATTTCATGGAAAACAAATAATCCAAAATTTAAAATATGATAGTATGATATACTCTACAAAAATATATATCAAGGGATTATACTAATGTTAGATTAAAATAATATTTGAAATCAAAAATCGAATCAGTAAAGGTACTATGATACTAAATGATACCAAATAACTCACCCTCATGCATCAATTCTTGTTCTGATATTAAAAAATTTAAATTAGGTTTTGATTTTGAGTAAAATTTCACAATATTATATTAAATATATATAAATAATTTAAAAATTAGATCTCAATGTAATCACATAATATAATGAATTTAATAATTGTTGTTTATTGGGATGAGTTTTATATGAATCATATTTTACAATACTTGTGTGGACTTATACATAATCATATCAGACGAGACATTATTCTATACTTTTTAATGGTTGAACTTATCATCAAAACCTTGGTATTTTCAAGATATCTAAGAGTTGACTTGTACCCCCAAAATGTGTGAACACATCCAAATGACACCATGGTATAGATAATACAATTATGAAAAACATTATATTAGGAAAAATACCTTATATAAATTATATCATACAATAAAAAATATCAATAATTAGAGATTCATGTCATTGCAATCGCAAATGATAAATCATATATTGTGGAATGATAGTATGTAGTCAATACACATGAATAAGGATCTATTATTTTTTATAATGTAACATAACATATGAACTTTAATAAATAATATTGGTAGAACACCCAATAATTTACACCCTTCCGGATGGGAAAACATCAATATTTGTTTAGGCATTATGTTTTTTAGAAAATACATGTTGGTCCAACCTATTTTTAGAATGAATCCAGTTATTTACACACTTTATATTTTTTTTACATATCTAAGAATGTACACTATATATATTTTTTAATAATATTTTTATGTCAACCTATTATGATTTTGAAAAAATATTAGAATTTCCACCCAGTTTTTTTGTGAAATAAACCATCAAGGTAAAACCTGTATGTTTGTGAAAATACTACATTATTGAACAAAAATTATATTGTGATAAATTCCCGGAATTTCAAATATTAATTTTGTTAATAATTCCAATAATTTATAACCTTTAAATGGTGAAAAAATATTATCATTTCCACACATTATTTTGTTAAAAAATTTAATTAATATCCCCACATCATTTTCTCATGTGATATTTAATAAGGAAAAACAAATTTTAATTTCAAATTTGGCCACATACATCATCAAAATTTTATATATTATACATGTTATATTAATCATTATTTATTACATCAAAACATATGGGTTCAAAATTACTATCACTAATTAAATCATAAATAAACCTATTATATATTTTCATCTATTGATAACTAAAATTTATTCATCCCAAAATTTTTATCATAAGTACACATTGATAGTGAATCAGGAAAAGAAAATATGAAAATGGTGAAGTGAATAAAATTATAATAAATTAATTTAAAAAAATATATATAATATTTGATCTAGGAAATGTACATAATGATTTTAAATATGATAAGTGAAAATATATGGGAAAATAATTAGTTTTAAAAATTATTATTTAATATTGAATTTTTAATAATTGCACATTTGTATGATAATGGTGAATTGAAATAATTATTAACTATTTTCCTTTTAAAATTACTCAACCATAATTGATATATGAAAATAAACAATGGTTACATAGTGGAAATATTTGTAGGATGATAAAAAAATATACATGAATGGAAAACCATTCCAGTATTTGGAGATGCTTTTGATGAAAACTAGATTAATATAAGGTGGATGTAATTTTTATAATTCAATATTTCTAATAATGAATGATAGGTGAACATGTGAAAAAATATTATTTTTTCAAAATAGTAAATGGTGCTATTTTTATAAGTAATTATCATTTAAATAGAGGGGAAATTATTTTTATGGGATATTAGTTTTTTTAATAAAAACATATCACATTTTAAAAATTTTAATATAATTGACAATTGTGAATAGAAAATAACATTCTCTTGATAGAAAATAGATAATGTTTTATGATATATAATATAAAATATATTTTCATACATCGAATAAGGATTCACATAGAATAACAATTTAACTCAATGGGTCTATATTTGAACTAACCAAATAACATACAATTATAATAAATCATAATGTATGAGATATATATGAAGATATTTATTTAGTAATAATTTAAACACAAATTAAAAAAGTAAATAATAACACATATTCAATTTTCATATAATAAAATTTACAAATAATATTTAATAATATCCATAAATAAAATCATAACTAAATAAAAATAAATTTAGATAAAAATCATTACAATGTTTTACACATTAGAATTTATAATCCATGAAAAGAAGAAATTGAAATGGGTTTTTAAAGACATTATCTTTAATTAAAATATTTTATAAAAAAACACTTGTCTAAAATATATAATTAAAAAAGGACACAAATGGTGAATATTGATAATGACTCAATAAAGAAAAATTTAGATTCAAAATCCAGTAGGGTAATGGTAACCGAAGTATCAAAAGAAAAGAATAGGGTTATCATTAAATTGATATTAAATAATAACTAAATTAATGAAATAAAAAATACCCTAAAAAATATAGGAACATAAATAACATGTAAAATAATTTATGTTGTGTAATTTAAAACATGTATCATAAAATTGAAAATATAGGTAAATTACCGTTATAACCATGGTATACTCATTTAGTTGTATGAGTCACATTTGAAAAATAAAATTAATAATTATTTTCTAAATTAATAATTGTAAGTTGTTGTCTATTTTCAATATTAGATATGAGTAAACCTGATCATTCTGTTATAGTTTAGTAATATAAGTGATGTTATTTGTTCATGTATAAAATGACATCATTTACAAATCATTCAAAGTACATTAGTTTATATTTATTATTTATAATTTTATAATTTCTTTTTATAGGATTTTTAATTTAGTCCTCAATGGTGATATCGATTATGGTAATGTTGTGATTATTTTTAACAAATAATTGTTTTTTATAAACTAACAAGGACAATATTTTTATTACAATTTAAGAATACTTATATTATAATTATTTGATTATTTTTACAATATATTATCAACAATTCGGATATGATATAAATTCCTAATAATTTTTTATTAATGTTAATGTAGAGGGATAAAATGAGCCCAACGTGATAATACCATTATTATTATATGATTATGAAGTGCATAATTGAAATCCCATTATTAAATACACATAATGATTATTTCAAGTCCAATTATATTTTAAATTTATAAATAATTTTATAAATAAGATGATGAAATGGATATTAATCTATCTAATAATATAAATATATTATTTCACACCCCTATTTGGTTTACTTTATATTGTTGAAAATATGAAAACAGATTATTAGTTATGTTATTAATAGGTTCTAAAATTTTTATTACCCAAATAAATATAATTACATAAAAATTATATTAATCTATTATTTTTACATCCACAACCATCCAATTGATTTAGTGAAATAAAAATAATTAGGAAACATCATGGAAGTGATTTTCAAAAGGCCATAACTAATGTTGTTTACATTTTCATTAAGAAAAAAAATAAAAAATCTGGTTAATAGTTATCCTAAATAAATATCCATGATTATTTTATTTTATATAATTAATTCAAAAAATAATATTATGATATATATATATATATATTAATTTTACATTTAATAATGAAATGACATTATGTAATATTTTAATATATTAATTATAATATGATTTTTCTCACGGAAACATACATGAAAATGAGACCTGATGATAAATAATCGAAATTCGATTATTATAAAATTGATTGAGGAATATTCATGAAAAATTATTTAATTTTTTTTGGATAAAATAATTTAGAATAATTTTATCACATAAGGTGAAAGTGATCAAGGTTTATTACCAACAAAATTTGTAATAATTTAAATATTCTACAATATCAATTGCGGGGTAAAGCTATTCCATTGTAAAAGGGTAAATTTGTGATAAATAATTTAATATTTAATATGGTAATGTATATACTATAAAAATAGATCATGGAAACATTTTTAGTGATTTTTGGTTGTTTTCCTCATTTCCTTAACATTCATATTAAACAAAATTTATTATAGAAAAATAATTTTAGCCATTGAAATTAATTTTCATTGAAAATATTAATATTGGATTAATTACGTAATAAAGCAATTGGAATTTATAACATTGAATTCATTTAAAAAAAATTGTTTGTATGATGATATTTAATATCAAAATAATTTTACAATGCACACTAATATATTTCTTAAGGAAGTCAAGTTTTTAGACACAAAAATAACGTATCAAAATAAATTTCAATTCAAATTTTTACTTATTAGATTACATTTTTTATAAAAAATTTCTAATTTTACTGGTTATTAAGTTAAATCTAAAAGGAATATATCCAAATTAATATATAATTGAATTAAAATACTATAATGAATACAAAATTTCATTTATATCATTAAAATAAGTGTAATGTATTTTTAGATTTTGACATGTTATTTTTAAATTATTAATTTTATTCTGTTAATTAATTTTTTTATCACGAATAATGTTAACATATTGTTAATTTATATATTATTCATGATATAGTGAGTAATATAACATTTAATTAAAATATTTAATATGAACCATTAATATAAACATTAATTGTTTTAGTAAAATAGATAAATATAATATAAATATAATTTAAAAAATATGAAATAAAAAATCAACTTTATTTTTCAAAACTAATAATTTAATGGATATATATTTAAGCATCAATTTAAAATAAATATGAAATTAATAATTTATTTCATTATATAATTCCAATTAATATACTATGTTTATTAAACCAATTTACATGAATTTATATATTTAACAATATTTTAATTTAATATAGGTTTTAATAAAATTAAATTTTCATAATAATAGTCTTTTTCATGTCAAATAAGATCCAATTAATTTTTTCACGTTGATCTAGCTATCAAAAAATATGTTTTAAACACTTATGAAGTCACACAATGAATAAATAGTCCATATATAATGGTATATACCAGGATATAAAATTTTGAACACTATCTAAAAACCATATTGATTATCAGGTGTAAGAAAAATGGAACACACATATAAGTGTCAAATATTCATATGTAATAGTCATAAGATTATAAATATGTGTAATTTAAACATATTAAAATGTGATTTTGTTGTAATATAATTAAGTGAAAATTTATCATGATTATTTAAATGCACATGATTCTATTAAATGGTAATAATTGGGTTAATTAACGAAAAATATTGATATGTGAATGGAATTTTCATGCATGATGGTTACATCACAAAATTTAATGATATTTTATTTTTTTAACAATTAGAATAATGTTTATTTAATGCTTTATGATTTATTATAGAATAAGTGTACACAACTAATATTATAATCATGAGATAAATTTGGAGTTGATGTTAGAGAAATAAAAAATTATTGACTAAATAAATATATAGTATTATAATAATGCTAATAGAATTTCAATTATATAGAAATTTCTATTTTCAATTATAGAATCAATTATCTTGTTATTCTAATTAGAAAATAATTATATATGGAGAGGAATTAGAGAGAGAATATAATTTGATATACACAAATAAAATGATTCCTTCAGTTAATATTTTATATAAAAGAGAGAGAATTTGTTGATATTTTTTAGATATATTATCTTCTATGTCTATTTTGTAAAAGTAGAAGAATAATAGGACAAATTGAAGGAAACACATACTATTTTATATCTCAACATTATAAATGGAAAATAAGGGGGATGCCTAGTAGGGGAAGTCCAACTATAATGATCATGATTCATGATTTTAGTATCATGGATCTAGATGAAGAAGAAGTAAAAATTTATGGATTCATAAAAATTATATATAAACATTTGGAAATTAATTTATAATTCATATATTTTTTAAATGAAAAAGAAAACATGAATTTTACTATACTAGTAGATGGATTGGTGGTCGATGATTATTTTAAAACATAAAAATCTGTTTAATGTATGCTTGTGACATCCTAAGAATGATCATATATCTGGTTCTTAAGGAAGTTGGTGGACTTTATTTACACATGTGGTATATATAATAATTTTTCCAATAAATATAAGAGATAAAATTGAGAAATATAAAGATATCTACAGTCAATAGATTTTGATATTCATTGGGATTTGAATTTCAAAACTATACAAAAAGTTCCTATAATGTTACCTCAAAAATTTTACATTTTGAATCAATGTGTATACCATATCGACCATTAATAATAACTTTTATATACATGTGAGAAATATTTTTCACTTTTCATGAACTAATTGAATAAGGATTTCATTTTCACTATGGAGTTAAAACAAAAAAAAACCAATTTTTTTAATTGAAAATGATTTTATACACTATATATAGTGATTTCATTTTATGTTGAATAATGTTAACAAATTAAATTAACTAATATATAGGATAAAATATTGTGAAATGATAATATAGTAGAAAACATGAATAGATATATGTATAATGTATCACAAGGACTCAACACCCTAACAGTCTATGTGACAAAATGTTCTACTGGACATTTCATGTGGTATTACAACTAATATAAGGTTCAAATAATTGGATTTATTTTCATCCAAAACTAGTTTTATCAGATATATAAATAGGGTATAATAAAAAAATCATCAAAATTGTCACAAATAGAAAATATTCTTCCAATCCCTATAAAACACATGTTTCCTCAAACAAAATATCTAATGACCATAATGAAGAAATAGAAAATGAAGCCAATGAAGTGTTCACCTAAAATAAAAATAAGCAACTAAATAATGAATATAAATTGGTTAGATCCTTTGAAAAATATATTTAAATTGATCAAATAGATGAATAATTTTCAAGTTATGATGTGTGTGTGGTGGTAGAGTTTATTGAATCAATTAGATACCTATACTCTATGAATATGTATTTTTTTATGAATGTACCAATTAATATCATTAGTTATATATTTTTTATTATCGTACGATTATATGATGAAATTAAAAATCTAATGAATAATATAAATAATATAGAAAATTTATTCACAAATAAATTGAAAAATTGAAAAACATCAATCAACTCGTTGAATAAATTGACAATATTGCATTATAATTTATTGAAAATCAATCCCTATATTAAGAGTACTATAAGAAAAATTGATATGAAATATTAGATTAATAATACCATAAACAATAGGATCCTTGGTTTAAAATATTCTCAAAATGATAACATTAAAATCAAGAAATTACATGTAGAGAATAAGTCTTATAGATTTAATTTTTTATGTGATTCATTTTGATAATGTATCGAGATTTATAAGGAATACATTTATACAATGATATGTGAGGGGGAAGAATGATTGAAATATTTTTATTTTAAAATTATTCCTATCCCTAACCAACCGGGGATACCATGACTTGAAAGCCTTATATGTCCTAATATAAGAAAAAATGGATTTAATAATCCCAAATATTTGGAAACAATCCTATGTTTTTCAAAAACATACCATTATGATTTATTTATCCCAATTACACAACTCATCCTCATAATGTTCATATCTAAGAATCATAAATGATCCATCAATGCATTTATTATTATTGAACCAAAATAAGGAGGAAATAATAACCTATAATATAAATAATCTTCCATATTTAATGTAAAAATCTATAAATAGTGAATATTAACAAGATCTAAATTATGTTAGTGGGTTTTGATATGGGAAAACCATAACGTGTGATAAAATTATTATTGCATAAGAAGGCCATAGCTAAACCTGAAAATTGTATCATATCTATGTGATATGAGGCCATCCTCTATTGATGAAACCATTAATAAATAGAGATGAACTAACAATAATGGACACTACATCAATGATATTCCTTTATTTTCCCACTATGAGTAAAAATAATGTTTGTATACATTTATTGGATGCACAGAGGATGTGACCAAGTCCTTCCTAGTAGGATCCTAGAAATTATCCAATGAATATCCCTTTTTATGAAAAGAAACCACTAGTTTGATTTTTAATATATCTAAATTCTCTATGTAAATTTTAAAAGTAATATCACAATTAATAGGCACTTAGTAAGTTCCAATCTGGTGAAAATACCAAAAAAATTATTGTAAACATGAATCATTTTATAAAACCTAGGTTAGTATTGTTCAATAAATTGTAACATCCAGATATTACATTTTGAGAAAAAAAAATATCCAATTGTTTCTGAGTTTGTTTTAGTACATAGATGGAATTCCCCTTAAAATCAATCTTTATGCAAATCATGTCAATTCATAGGTGATTAATTAATAAAATAAAATTCTGGTCATATATTATTTACCCCGAATAGGATTAAAATAATTAAACCAATTATATTTAGAAATTTCAATTTATAGAATATAAATATCATAGGTTCCCTACCCATGAACCAGGGTTATTCCCATGATTCATGATCATCCTCAAACAATTGATTATTAAAAATATTCTATTACAATGGGAACATAATCAATAACCAATCATGTAAAAATAAAATATCACATACAGATAATTAAATTAAAGGTACTTTATTTTTCTTATAACCCTGATGGTTTTGAAAAACTCTCAAATATATAGAATTTTTAGAAGATGTAAATAATATTATTAGGCCAATTAAAGATATACATTTTAAAATTATTAACTCATAACTTAATCAAAAAATGGGGAGGGCATGGAACATCCTACATCATTCCAATATGACATTAACATGATGATGATAATCTAATATGGTTAACTAAAAAAACCCAAACACTCATATGTATAATAGAAATATTAATTAATAGAAACCCTAGTAAGAAATTCACATTACCGGTGAAGTAATCAATTAAGAAGTGGATAATAAAAAAAATAAAGTAATTGGAAAACCAATTGGAGTATCATCATTATTTTTTAATTAGGAACACAGTAAAAAAATTGATCTAAGGTAGAGTGAGTTGGTTGTTGACTATGTTCCTTATAGTTCAAATTATATTTTTTCATGATATATCATGATGAAATAAAATATCAAAATATAATATTTCATTTAATAAATTAAATAACATTTTAAATATATTGGGATTAAAAAACCATTGTTTAACCTCTCATTCTGTTATTTAATTACCCTCTGTAAATTCCTATTAAAAAATTCACCATCCCTAGCCATGGACTCAAAATTATGTAACACTAAAATTATCAATTTAGTTACCATATTTTGATATTCTCACATTTAAGGACACACAACCATCACAAAACGACGTCCCCCGTTTATCAGTTTATCAAAAATCATGTAAATATTCTTTAATGGTTTAACCATACATAATACTAAACTCTTACTCTTATCCACCCAAATATATAGAATGAATTTTACTATTACCATTAGTGAATCCTTCACTCTTTATATAATGGACAATAATATATTTGGTCACAAACAAGTAACTATATCATTGATCATAGTATTTACATGAATATTTATTTATAATATGGAAAAATGAAATTAATGAGAGATTATAGGAACATTTAAATAATAATGTTTTTAGTGGGCATTAAAAGCATCCAACATCCTTAAAAGAACACATGAAAAATATACTATTGGATATACAACTGAATACAATACTCATCACTCACACACTCTCTAATTTATAATTTATTGGATTTTTTTTTGAAAAATGTCATTAGATTCTAATTAATTAAAAGTCTATCATATATTCCACTACCACTCTTTATTGAGGTATCCACCCAGTAAAGTTGTAGTATTGACCACTAAGAATCATTTTCAAATAATTATTGACCTAGGGAAAATTCAATATGCTGTTGAACTATTAAATGAAACCACCAATATCCAGTACAATGTTACAAATCCCATAAAAATAATCCTTTATTATATTATGTTTCTGATCTTTTTCATATAATACACTCTATCTGATAATATGTTTCAATTAATATTTTTTATTGACAATATAAAATAATATCTACTATAAGGAATATTTTTCAGGATATCATTCAAATATTTTTTTACGGATGGATATTTGTCAATTAGAAACTAATAATATATTTTGAACAGAATCCAACCAAGGGTATTTTTTGATAATCATCATTTTACAAACTATTTGTGGTGGTCTCTATTAAATGATCTATTTATAATAATTTTTTTCGATGAAAATGGTAGTTTTCTACATCAATAAATTTTCCCCCCTATAAAAAATATTTTACGAATTCCCATTATATTCACCATATATTTTAGATAATCTTATGTCTAATGATGAAATATTTTTCTCTCTATCTCTTAATCCTTTTCAAATTGAGTTGCAGTTTTTCCTTATCTAATAAAAAACATTCAAATTTCCATAAAATACTCAATAGCGCCATGTTTTTATCATCCATTAGAAACAATTTAGTGTTATGTTTCATGTCAATGTGTTTCATTCTTAAATTAATAAAATTTAGTTTGGTGATGATTAATTGAACTATTACTATCATATAATGACATCCCTATGTCTGATCACATTATGAGTTCCCATAGAATGTCCATCAACAAATTAAACACTTTTCAAGATTCATTAGTGGAATCATAATCTTTATATATTACAGAATATTTAACAACTTGTGAAAACTAAGATTTATATATTTCTTCTATTTTTACATAAATTTTAAAAAATATATATTACCTTTTTAGGAGTTTCTGAATCCTATAAATTCAATATTTATAAAACCAATAAACAAATCATCTTCTTCAAAACATGAAGTTGCATCCTTTAACCACTTCAATTATCTTATGATACAATTCACATCTTCTAAATTATTCTGTATAGGGTTATACAAAAAATATAAAACAAATCCCATTTAAAGGAAATGTATGGTCATTTGATAACCATTTCAAACATGATATATCTAAGAGATAGGGAAAAATCATCCTTATACTTTTTATGAAATTATATACTTGTTGATGGTCAACTTACTTTATTTTTTTGAAATGTTCAAAGTGGGGGTGAATATTTATAACATTTCATGAAATATATTTCAATGATGTTATTGATATACTCCTTCTATGTTGTTGCAAAATTATTGGATTTCCTAACACTCTATATACTCATCACTAGGATAATCTTTTGTTGTCTATGGTACATCGTCTCAAACATTCATGACAACCTATTCTTTATTTTCTTAAAGATGGTATCCCATACCATAAATAAAAATATCATTAACATACAAACATATTATAATATTTATTCTATCGTCACATTGTTTTTTGGTAATGTGAATGATTAGAAATAAATTAGAAAAAGAATTCCTCATTTGTGATACTGCCAAACATGCAATATAAACACATATATCATTAAAATAAATTGTATAATTATTTATTACATAAAACACACATAAAAACCCAATAATATCATTTATTCGAATGATTTGTTTAATTGGTACATATCGTAACATATAGAAAAAATACCAAATCATTATTTAAATACTCCATAAAGAGCCCATATATATTGTAGATCATCTAAATCGTCTCAAGATAACCTGAAGGATATTCCAATGAAACATGTTATCAATTAACATAAGGTATGAATATGAATGTGAAAAAACAGAAAACCATTAGTCATAATCCTATGTCGTGAACAATGTCCAAGACATCAAATCAAGAAGTTATTTATATAGCCACCAATGAACCATACATGTGAATTTCCTGAGATAATAACAATACCAATGCATTGGAGGGATATATAATTGTGAGTACACCTTACAATTTTATATCATGTGTATACATAAGTGTGACATAATGATTATATAAAATAATGATGTATTGATTTATTTTTACACCATAGTTATGGAATAATATTTATATAAATGGAAATAATAAATAATGAAAATAAATAAAATCTATGTGAATTCCATTGATTGGAAATAAGGATGGGTATTCATTAGAAAAATGTTTTTCATGGAAGATATCATGAAAATTCTTCATTATTATATGTGAAAATAAAATCATATATAAGGGATAAATAATTGGTACTATTATATACCATCAAATGGGATTATTATATATAGTATGTGGGATGTGTAGAACAATATTATAATATAAATAATTAGATAAAATAAGGTATAATTTAAATATGGTGCATCAATTAGATGGTTAATGAGGAAATAAAATACACTATGAGTGTGCTTCATAATGATTGGGAGGAGATTCATAAGATATTATATATCCTAATAAGGGATCTGTAATTTGAATGAAATAGTAGAGTTAAGATCCATGTGTTTTATTTGAATTCAAATTGGTCATTTGCTGGGTTTATATATACTAAGTGTGGACATTTCTATATATGTTTCCAATCATAGGTATTGTAACCTATATGATAGTATACAAAATCATAAAACATACCACGAGTTTCCCAATGATTTCTACCAAATATGAGGGTTATTATTTTAATTTATTTTATTGACTAATTTCAATAAAATAATTCACTTGCTAATTAGGAAGTATTTAATGTGTATTAAGAATTGATTTTAATAACATAAAATAAAACAAATATTTTTTTGGATTCAATAATGGTTTACATATTTAATCAAATGACATCTAAAAATATTATTTTAATGGGGAGATATACATTTAGACATTTATACCTTTTATTTCATATAAGAAATAAATTTTTTATCATTATTATCCTATATAATTATATTGTCTTTAAATTATTAAAAAAAATCATTTTCCTATAAATTATTTAAAATTCTATATTGGTTAAAATTACCAATATTATTTCAAAAATAATTTTTATTTTTATCAAAATAATTCTTATAATATTAAAATAAAAACATTTAAAAAAAATATGTCCATTTATTGAAAAATGATGGTTTTTAGATTATCTATGTTATGATCCATATATATATTACATATTAATTCATAAATTATATTACTATTTTTATTTAATAAATATTAATTAATAATTATATTTTATGAAATCTATTTTATTTCATGAAAACATGAATTCATCAAAATTTGTTTTATGATTGAAGCAATATATTTTAAAAAATATAATTTTGGTTTCATTGTATCAAAATATAATTTTTATAAAATTATTTATTTATTCATTAAAATGTAATATTAAAAAAAAATAAACTAATTATATTATTAAAATAAAATATACAAAATCATAATATTCGGTTGTAAATTAACATCAATTTATTCGATCAATTAATTCACTATGGGGGTGGTATGGTGAACATGGTTTGAGTTGTGATCTCCATGAGCTTGTGATTCAATGATAAAGTGATTTTATAATTATTCCATTGATGATTGACATATTGGGATTAGTCATGGAAAAATAACTAGTATTTTATTTCTCTCATAATATCTTGTAAATGGTCTTCATAGGATATAATCACAGTATTCTAGGTCCTGATTTCTTTTTTCATTGTCAATTATAAAATATGATAACCCATAATACATAGTAATCAAATGCTATCTTTACAAATTTTATTCAATCAATGGATATAGAGTATAGAGGACTTTTAAATATGAAATTATATATATTATAATGGTCTAAAATATCAATCAAGTTGTGTATTTTTTATATAATTACATTTATTATTAAGGAATTATCAAATTTAAAAATGGAATTTAATATATAAGTACTCCGGGTATTTACACATTGTGTGCATCAAAAACAATATCCTAAAAATATTCCTTTCATTCACTAAAATACACAATGGTAAATCTATTTAATGATATATTTTTATTCCAATGTCTCTTCCTATAACTTTTGGTTATACGACAACACTATGTCCAGTTGAGTTTCCTTATTTTAAAGTATTTTTTATATATGATAGAATATTATCATCAATTTATCTTCACATAAAATCATATTATGAAATACAACCACCTATATATTATGTAAATTTATGGGTTTTCGTTTATAAATCCCCAAAAGGGATTCATGGAACACATTATTTACTTTTAATTTGTAAGGTTGGAGTTCTAGTCTATTGGACACCATTTTGATGTGATAAGGGATATCAATGAGGATGATGTATTAGGGATAACAGTTGCATTCATCCAAAAAATCATGATTTTATTCCAAAATACTATAAATGGTAAAACATGGTCTGAAACATCCACCTATTGGTCCCATCAATTATTATCAGCACGGTTTTTTGTCATTATTTTTCATATCTCATAAGATGCTGAATTTATTTTGCCTTATTTATCCATTCCTTGATATTATTATGTCCCATAATCATATTCTATACATCCACATCCCATCATGTCGATTTTTTTTTACATATTTTATCTCAGATCCTATTCTGGAACTATATGAATGTTATAATGGTAACTGTTGTTATTTGAAAATTATTAAAGTGAAACTTATTGGCCCCAAAATCCTTGAATATGAACTTAATATGATCTCATCATATCCTTTTTAAATTGATCCATACATATAGCCCAACCATATTATGGTGATAGGAAGTGGTAAAACTCAATTAGGTATCCCATTCATATTGAAGGATCCTCAAAACCATGACGTAATATGATGATCTTGACTAGATCAATGGAGTGTGGAACTCTATTTAGTTTTACAACTACCATTATGTGTATCATGAAGGGTTTGTAGAGAGGAAAATATTACTTGATTGAAATTATATTTTTTGATATTGTAAGGTTACTGAATACCATGAAAATGGGTTTTTTATCCATTTGGTTTATTTGAGAGTACTAATATTAAATACATGTTTATTCATTACATTTTTTATTATAATATATTAAATTATTACAGAATAACTATATACATTATAAATTATTCCATAACATGTTGGAATACCATGCATCAAGATTAAAAATATACATTCTATCTTTTCATGTCATACCACCAGATGTATTGATAAAACACTATGTTGATATTAGAGGGTCATATATTAATACAGAAGGATGGTAAATGTATATCATGTAGTTGATCCCTATAAATTTCCAATTTTTATTAGACACATATCAATGTACCAAACATTTTAACTACATATTTAGAAAAGCGAAACACAAAATTTTTTACTATATTATTTTATATAAATGCATATTATTTTAGGGCATCCATAATCCCCCAAATAATTTATATTAGAGAATTTAGTAGATAATTTTTCATGAATATATTTTTACAATTTTGATATCCATCTTTTTCATGTTCTTGAAGAATTGATCCCTTTCCATCCTCATTGTGGATGCGGTTTTGAGATCCTTTCCACTCTGAGTATCATCCACTTTTTTCCTTCTTATGAATGTAATATAATGTACAATCATGGTCTATTATATTATATAAATAAATTGGTTATCTTATATTAATATGATTTTGGGAGAATACCAGCCATGTTATTTATGATATATATTTTAGTGACATATTCTTTTGTAGAGGAAGTATCCCAAAATAAGAATTTGTAATATCACTACGTACAATTTTAAATCATTTTTTGTTTTTATTATCACTTATCATTATTTATCTATAATACTAGAATATTTATATGAGATAATGTATGATTAAAAACCAAATACCTTTTCGAACACGTAACTATTCAACAAAAAACACCCCAGCTTGATAGTAATGTGAGAATCGATTAAATGGCTACCTACATCATCATCTCTTTAATGCATACATTATATTAATAGGTCATGAAAAACATTACTACCTTATTATTAATCTTAGATAATGTTATTGAATATTATGAGGGGTTTATCAAAACTTGATCATTGTACCTAACTAATTGATGGAATATACTAATTTCTATCAAGTATTTTTTTCATTATAATCATTAGATGAAATGTGAAATTTAAAATACATATATATCCCTTTATTTGTGATATAATTCCCTAATAATGTTATATAAAATAACAACGAAATAATTTATAATAAATTTATTTAATCTTTTCCTTTAACAGTGAATTTTGTAAAGTATTTAAATCATTGTCTTGTTCATCTGTAATTCTGGATTAGATAACAATATCATCAATAAAGTCAACAACAAAAAATTCCTAGGTAATCCCAAAAAACATTAATTTTTTCCATAATTATTTATTGTAGAATTATTGTGTCATAATAGAATAAATGTGAACTCATAGTGCGTATAAAATGTATTAATAGTTTTCATAGGAATATCATCTAAATTTAAATTTTGTTGATAAAATCCAAACGAATGATCCCTCATAGAAATGTACTTTGGTCCACATTGCTGACAAAAAATATTCTAAATCTATGAAAGAGAATAACTATTATTAATCATGATATTAATGAACACATGTTAAAAAATATGTATGTTTATTTTCTGAAACACCTTTTTCGAATATTGGACCGGTGCACCCTAGGGTAAAGCACATGGTCATATATACACGTTATATAGATTCTCCTATAATTGATTCTTATGATTTTAAATATTACGAAAATGTTTTCTATATGGATTCATTGATTTTAGAAATGATCTTCATAAGAGCATTATTGAGAATGCAACCTCACAACTAAGAGGTATACAAGAATAATTTTCATGAAACACAATATTGAATTTTTTTTATAATGCAAATGTGATCAAGAATGATATTTTAACTATTAATAATTTTAAATTTAGACACTTTTCCTCACAATGGAATAATATCAATGAATTAAATGTTGGTACTAAAAAATAATCATCATCCCCCTTGAACATGTATAGAATCTGAGACATATATTTGATTAAAATTATGACTTAACTGTCTTGGTGATTTATATTTGATATATAAAGGGAAATAAATTACATTCCAATAACAGTTTTGAAATACAAAAGGGGAGTATGTCAAGTACTTTTGGTAAATTCATCCCATAAATATGGAGAAGGGTTGAATTTTAATCTCATATCAATGTGCACAATGTGACGATCGATATTATATTGATGTACATTTTTAGGGGTTATTACGATTTGGTACTACTATTAATTATCCACATAAACATATCATATATATATAAAGATTTCATTTCCTGGAAACTAGTTACTCAATACCATACCATAATTTTTTTATTTTTTCCTATGTTTAGTCTCATCTGTTACACATTAACTATAAATTTCTAATCATAAACCCAAAAATAACTAGACATACCTCTAATACCAAACATTTAAACAAATATCATTAATCAAAATTATTAAATGAAATACAAAAACCAAAACCATATATACAACCATGTATGACCACAAGGCATAAATAATATGAGAAATTATATAATTATCATAAAAAATATCAAAACATTATTAGTAATTTTTTTAGATACTCCATACGATGTGATTATAATCCATGGAACATATGAAACTATAAATGATATTCTAGGGACATATATATGAAATGGGTGATATTAAATTCATACTAATAGAGTAAAAAATAATATTATATGGTATAGTATTAAATGTGATCCTAGAGGAACATCAATGTATCATATGTGGGGGTAAGATCCAAAATATTGAATAATAATTCATAACATAGAGTGATAAAATAAAAGAAACATATGAATATGGAAACATCATAAATCTTGGAAAAAATATCATATGGGATGGATAACTAATGGGAAATGATATAATAGTGTACTTAGGATAACGTTTCATGCACCATACATAATATATCATAAGATAAATAAATTATTCAATGCATTGGATGAATATATAATTATAGCCTCAACATTAATTTTTATGATGTACATTTATAAGTGTTCAACCTAGGTCAAAACAGAAGGATTTAATTCATAATTTCTAACCCCATGGACATGGAAATCATCATCCCCCATACCTAGAAGATTTCTAAAACTAGTGTACTTCACTTATGTTGAAATGGTTAAGGGTATTGACTACAAACAATGTTTTCCAAATAAAATACTTTGATAATTTTAGAAACATATAAGGTTTACATAATGGTTATGGGATATTTGAATGAGAGTGAAAGTGGGAGGATAGTAGATAATGAAGGGTAATATAACATTAATGTAATATTTTAGTGAATAAAGTTGAATGGGCAGTTAGTGGGGTTTGTATATAGAATGAGAGGATAATTATTCATTAACATCCAAATATCAGTTTTGGACTCTAAATGATACTTTAATCAATATAAAAAAACATCCCATGATTTTCCAAATTCTTAATAACATTAAAAGTTAATTTTCTTATTCTATAAGTATAATAACCTAACTCGTTAAAATAATTTACTTTGAGATTTAGATGTGAGTCATGTTAATGGAGAATTTATTTTAAAACAATAAAATATAATTTTTCATTTTGATAATTAATTATTGGCTTATAAAATTTATCAAATAACATGAAAACACATTATTAAAATGGTAATTAAATATATGGTACTTGATACATTTTAGGAAATAAATTGCATCACATCTTGGTCATTATGATCTCATGTTACACATTAATAATTATATCATATTTAATTTCTTTTACAAAGAAATTTATTGATTAGATAATTATGAAAAATTTACCATATGATAATTTTACTCTTCTGATTTCAAAAATAATATTTATTTTAGAATAATATTTTTATAAATATTTGAATTTAAAAATCTAAATAATAAATCAATATTTATAGAAATATCACGGTTTTTAGACAATACTGTATTCTAAATAGTATAAAAATAATAGTTGACTACATAGAATTATATAATTATTTATACACAATACATATTATTTTATAATAATATATTATAAAAATATCATTTTTTCCAAAAAAAAATGAATTAATAAAAAATAATTCCTTTACTATAACAATATATTTCACCAAAATACAATATTTATATCATGATATCAAAATGTATTTTTTATCAAACTAATTATTTAATAATTAAAAAACTAATATAAAAAAGTGATAAATATAATTATTTTTATATTAAAAAAATAAACAACATCATACTATACAGCTATATATCCATATCACTTTATTCCACAAATAAATTAACTAAGTGTAAGGTGTGCTATGGTGTCATTTTTTTGTGGATCACGGAAGATCGTTTAGAATGTGATCTCCATGAGGTTGAAATTCTCTTAAAAGTAGTTTATTTATATTATAATTATTTATTCCAATCATGGGAATGGTTTAGGTTAAATCCTAGTGATTAAATATTTCTTGAGTGCATGGATATATTTAATTCATAGTTAATGATCAAATTGAGTATGGAAATTTTTGTCTTTTTCTATATAAATATGACAATAGTAAAACTCATAATATATTTTAATCATACAAACACATTGTAATATATCTACTACAACTGGTTATGATACATAATTGTCTTATAAATCAAACATTATATTTCATTCAATTGTAAAATAACCATATTAATTTTCATCTAGTCAATAACATCATTTAATAATAAGTCATATAATAATTAAAAATGTTTCATTCATTTATATAATTTTAGTTCATAAAATTCTATTCCACTAAAAGGGTGTTTTCAATCATTTTATGAAGAAATAACTTCCACATACATTCTAAATCCCATATTCAATAATTATTCTAATACATATGTAGAACCATGAAAATATAATACACTAAATCCTCTTTTAGGTACATTATCTTTAAATCGACATTCTTCAATAGTAGAACAACATATTAAACGATTTTATAAATGATTTTAATAGTTTTCTACATTACCAATGTGGTGAAAAATTAAAAAAAATTCATCCCGTTTCTTTTGATGAAAAAACATCCCCACCATCATTGACTTGTATCTCTTACATCTAGTTTCTTTCACTAGATATAATTTATGTTCAATAAATTTATCCAATTTATATGTTTAATGGTGATATAATGAACTAATTTGGTATTTTGTGGATCAAATCTATAATTCCATTACTCTATGAATATACAACTATTCAATACATATATTTTTCCCTATTACATTTTAATGTATACTATTCATATAATCTCTGGCACTATTAATTGGTTTTCTAATACAATAGATATACCTAACAGAACCTCTGTATTATCGACTATAAACACTATATATGGAATTTTTCTATACAAATATTATACATATGATACATTTTTACCAAAATTTTATCTATCAGGTGTCTTTTTGTATGATCATCTTCTATTTGGTAGAATATCAGCTATATTAGAAGACATAGATATGAATCTGGATGTTAAAGGGTAGATATTCCATCCATTAATATATTTTTATGTCAATGAACATAAATACTTGAAATAATCAGAACATATATCACATTCTTGTCCAGATCATTACAAAGAGTTATATCCATAGAAAAATATCACAATTTTAATATACTATTTGGGTCTTTTTATAATCATTTTAATGACATAAACATGTCTCATAAATGTGTTTTATAATAAAATACACATTGTATTTAACCTATAAATTATCTCTATATTAATAATTTATATTAACATACATGATACTACCAAATTCCTTGGTACCATTATTCTTATGTCAATTCATGGAAAAATGATATTGTTTTGGTAGTTATCATACATCTATGCGTGGAAATTTTTTCACCAATAATGTTTAGTAATTAATTAAGCTACAAATATTATATTAATAAATATATAGTGAAGCACCATTCAATGGTTTTCTATTCAAAATCATGATTCACTCATTCAGATATTGAAATTTTTTAGTGTTCCGAGAAGTGTAATATCATACAAAATTATCTTCATTAGACAAAAGAAATTAATGATTAAATTGGTTCACTTCCCCCAATTTTCTATCTATACACACATCACCATTCATTCATAATTTTTCACAATAAAAAAAATTCTCCAATGAAAATTCTTAAATCACATTAAGTTTATTCATGGATATTTGAACATATACCATTTGAGTTTCATCATTAATGAATTTTATAAATTATAATGATTATATATTTGAGTAAATATGGGAATTCCCCAAACACCAAAATGAAAAAATTCTACCTTTTTAATTCTTGTATTTTTTACCATAGAGTTAAAAAAAATAAACTCAATTATGTTTTCCTAACAAAAAACTATTATTTAATCCATTATATATGTGATTAATTTTGAGTATTCCACCAATTATTAGAATTTTTATATTAATTTTTATGAGTTTGATAAACCTATGAATCCAAAAAAATATAATATCTATTGTAGTGATCCCAATCACTAGAATATAATCATTATATATAAGAAATTATGGAATTTCCATTTATTAATTCCTATGTAACCTTTATGGACCCTACGTTGATCATCCAGATTCTAGTGGATTTCATTCTCAATCAAGAAAAAAATTGATGTTATATTATGTAATGTTATATTCCTGGATTTTTTCAATTATCTTTGTACCTCATGTAACATCATTTTTTCATTCGAATATTTTCATCTCCTTTTAAAATAGTATCCATATATTCATTTTATGGAATGAGTACAAATCCCAATATTATCGTTATATAAATCACCAAGCACCATCACTCGCTGGTTGAATGAAAATATGAAGAATATTTATTATACCAGGATTATTTTCTATAATCACTAAAAAATATAAAAAAATTTACTCTTCTAGGTATTCATGCTGATCCAGTCTATCAAATTGTTGAATTCTATATCCAATCCCATTAATTAATATATAAATGACTCTACTTCCCATAGAGGAATCTTATAGGACATGTATTAGTTTATTTTCATCAATATATTCAGAGCGATATATCATATGTAGACATTTTATTCAATCAAACCCTCCATAGAGGATACCATCACCATCCACAAGTATTGAGAGCCCTAATAGATGATATTTATAAATCCTTCCATCTTAAATCCTTATTCCGGATCCTGTTTTTAATTACATCAACCACATTATCTATACACCCATATGAATTTTTTACAATTTCCATAAATGAATAATATTGTTAGAGAAGTGGTTAAAGGATAATAAAGGTGATATCAAGTTCTATAAATATTTTCATCACTGATTTGAGCTTCCTCAATATCATCCTTATTTCATT
Source organism: Viscum album (assembly GCA_963277665.1). Lineage (NCBI taxonomy): Eukaryota > Viridiplantae > Streptophyta > Magnoliopsida > Santalales > Viscaceae > Viscum > Viscum album. Next base: position 1,498,193,563 of record OY728122.1, on the reverse strand, counting down.
AATGTTATCTTATATAGTTATCCCATCCAATAACCTCTTGAATAACAATAATAACCATATGAAATTATTATCTAGAGATATTATATTCTTATTCATTCCATACAATAATTTAGTATCATTAAAAATATAATTCCCTATAACAGTAAAGTATATATTTTGATCAACATTTATCAATATCAATGCTAAAACCATTATTTCATTTCCTATATATCTTATCATGAAATATAGAAAAAATTTGAACATCATGACCATTAGGCATCAAATGATACTATATTTGAATTATATAAATGTAAAAAAACTTCTCATGAAAAGGTTGATATGATAAATCTTTATAAATTATATATTTCATTCCAAAAACATTAAAATCATAAAATATAAACATCATATTTCAATCCAAGGTAGTGGAGAGTAATCAATTTTGATAGTGATGTATAACTAACCATCATATTCCAATTTAAGGTTATGATAGAATATGATAATTTTTTTAAGAACTATATCCATTTTATCAGATAAGAAAATGTACATAAAAACAATACTTTCATGAATTTGATCATCTATACTAGCAGAAGTGAAAAAATAAATTTAAAATCTGAAAAATAATTTTTAGTAACTAACCAATCCATGTATTTAAATTATAACATAAATTATTTACCACAAAAACAATAGAAAAACAATATGAACCAACAATCCCACAGATAAATAATATTTATTAAATAATATGTTCCGTGTCAAGGAAAAAAGTAATGTGTCCAATATAGATCATGGAATATTTAAATTACTGGCGATAAATGACAATAAAAAAGATACCACTAACACCCTATACCAATTAACAAGACATTATAAATAATTCAAAAAAAAATCTTATCACCATTTCATTATTTCACTAACATTAATCTTGGAAACCATGTCACTTTATATAGGTCTTCATTCATTGAATATGTTTCAATGACCTCAACGAATCACATTCATCCTCCCATATTCCTAGGATGAATCTTATACATTATTTAAAGGTCTAATTTATCCACAAAAATTAGGTACCCATTCATGTATCTCATGTATAGAATCATTTATAATTATATTTGTGCAATCTTTATTATTTTAGGACTCTATTTGTGGTTCCCAATCGGGTCATCTCTTCCCAATTATCACTACTAGATGGAATCTTTTTTATGATCTAAGTGTTATAAAATTTTTATAATATAATTTAAAAGACGATAAATGTCTGGTCATCTTTTTTTTATAATGTATTTCACATCATAGACATCATCTTTTCATCTATTTCTAATCATATTTTATTATTTGACATTTTTAATGAGATCAATCTTATTGTAATTATTTTATGTGACTAATTAATTTATAGAAAACATAATAAAACATATTATCATTGTTTTTTTCCTAAAAAACACATTTGGTCACCCCAAATCATTGAAATTTATTTCCAATAATATTACTGTGTAATCGTTTAGTCTATAAATATAGTACATTGTTAAAAAAATCTATTGATATATACCCCATGGGGACAATACCCATCATGCTCTAACAATCCTTATGAAAAGTGTGAAGTCAGTACTTCCTTAACCCCGGAACCACATCCAATCCTCTATGCTTGGGATATGCATAGTTAAATAATAGTCTAATAAAATTGAAAAATTAGAAGATCCAAAAATTCCAAAAAAAAAGAAAAATAATGAAACAAAAAATCTGAATAAAAGTAAACGTATATAGAATACTATAAGTAAAAATATTTTTATTTATTAAAAATCACTAATCAATATAACAATTTACCCCAAAAAGTAATCCTTAAAATGAATGATAACAGTCGTGATGTTTCCAATGATCCATCATGAATCATTCTTAGTCTGATAGGATAAATTGGTGGGAACCATCAATGGACCTAATTTATATGGAATTGATAACTCTATATATAGTTAATGGCATTATAAAACATATTTGGGGCCTTAAATGTTCCTACATAATTAAAAACAAAAACAATTATAAAATTGCATTATATACTTTATTAATATCTACTAACAATGGATTTTCAACAATACAAAAGAAAACATAATTCATTATTAGATGCACTAAATTGAGAACCACTGTTTAAAAAAATAATTGATTACAGATCATAATGATATTCGTTGCATACATGTTTTTAAAATTTATTCAAAAAATCATATAATAAAGTAGATCAAACATTTAATGTAAATGATTTCCTTAAATTGGTTTTTTTCATCAAACATATGTCATAGACAATTACATTTTCTGGTTCTAAAAATGGAATTAATTCATTAAATTACATTATATACACACACAAAAATTTGACGTAAAGATGAAAAAAAGGTATCTTACTAATTGAATAAATTTAAAATGGAATCAATAAATTGTTCCTTGAATCATGAAAATTATTATGATAATGTTATTGATATATTATATATATATAATATGTAATTTTATAACCCCTAGAATGCCACTATGATATATAATAAATTTTTATTAAAACATTCTATAGTGGTTGGGTTCATAGAAAAATTCAATCCACTACTAATGAAACGAAATAGTTAAGATTATATATTATTAAGATAATATATAACTTATTATAAAAAATATTTCTATAGTAATTTATAATATAAATTTAATTTTTATAGGAAAGACCCAATTTGGGTGGAATAAATTTATGGTTATCAAATTATCATCATGTAAACAAACAATAAATCAATAAATAGAAATAAATATTTAATGAAATATTAATTGATAATAAATTATAACTTCAAATAGTAAAACAATATAGAGTATAAAGAAAAACATGTAATAATCTAATAAACACAACATGAAACCATAGAATGAACCATATCATTTAAAAAGAACATAAATTCAAAATTTTCAAAAATAAAATTTTCGTTTTCACAAAAGAAAAAAATATGAAAATAAATTAGAAAAAAATATTATTATTTAAAAGAAAAATGTATTTCACATAATATATTAAAATTATACATTATTTTTTAAAATATTCATGTTTAATATTTTATTTACTTCAAGAAGAATACATAAATTTCTATAATCTCCAAAAATTTACATATAATGAAACTATTAATAAAATTAATATATTAATATTCACATTAAAAAATTTTATGAACACATATCAGATCATCATAGAGAAAAAATATTAAATCACATCCATCACCCATAAAAATAGTTTTTATACTACCAAATGTGGACCTATATTAAGAAAACAAGTTACATCAAACTGAACAACCAAAAATGTCATTTTAAAATATGCAAATCTCTTTACCCAATGTAAAAATATTATTTAAAATAACACAATTTCAACTAAAACATAACTAAAACGTTAATACATCGATTTATTGAAATCAATAGTAGAGATTAATCTTTTAATATGAACATGATATACGTATCCTTATAAACTAAATCATATATCTTTAAAATTCATTTTATTTGTTTCGTTCTATTAAAATATTCCACAAACAAAACATATTAATATAACTAAAATCACATTTAAACTCATAAAAAGAAAACTAAAATGTTTACAATGCATTAATTAAATAAAAAATAGAAATACCATTAGGTGACCTTTAATACCACAAGATATTTATAAACAATATTTATTTAATTATGAACATAAACTTTTATTCCTATATGAACTGCTTAAAAATTATATTCAAATGACTCCAATGATTAAAATAATATTTCATCTTCCATTATCAATGTAATATATACAACCATATTCATATAGTGTAGTGGGGAAAGTAAAAATCATAGTTAGAAATATTCAATAATAACTAATAAAAACCCATAATACACTAATTAGAAATGCTATAAATTAAATAAGAAATATCTAATTTATTAATTCATTAAGAAATTTAATATTTTTGACATTTATGGATAAAAATAAAATATGAACCATGATTATAGTCTTATGGGTATTTTTTTTAAATATATATTTTTAAATAAATAAGTATGAATGATATATTTAAAAACAATCACATAGAATGTATAAAATAAAGTAATAATTCACCCAATAAAACACTATTTAGAACCAATGTCATGGTGATTTATCATTCCGTAGAATTATTAATCAATTTTGTGAAAAATAATCACCATAGATATAATGAAAAACTATGTTAACAACACATATTATTTATTAACATCGATTTTAATTTTTTTCATTCCAATGATATTTTGTGTTTATACAATTAGATAATTTTTATAGCAATAAATAAGAAATTTAAGAGTTGTATAGGGAGTGTATATTCTTCATTAAAATTATCTTTATTTTTATACCTATATTTCATTCGAATTAAATTTATTTATTTATGATTAGTCAGAAAAGTGTGAATTATTACCCTAATAAAATTTCTACTAATCCATATATGTTTTTGAAAACATTTTATAATTTAGGATTTTCAAGACAAACTTCATTAATTGATAGAAGAATTATTAAGTCCTATTACCATAGTAAAAACATGAAAACACACGAAAATGTTTATATTTTTCGCAAATACTCATTTTGAACCAAAATAAAAAATAAAAAAATTCGAAAATAATCCTTTTCATAAACAAAACCTGTGTAATCCATTTATTAATAAAAGTAAAAAACATAAGGGAATCATGAGCTAGACATGATCTTAGGAAATAATTTCAAAACAATTCATTATTAGACATTCATTAATATTTTTTAGCTCATAAATTAAAATGATTTATATAAAAAAATTAAATATATTGATATAGGTATCATGGAGTAACACCCACATAGATATATATATTTATATAATGTTTTTAATCTTTTTAACAAGTTTCATAATATTTTTTTATTAATTCTATATGCGTAAACCACCCGATTTACTCCCACATTTTTAATTATCATGGACTAAATAAATTACTAATTAATTGGTGTTTTATAATGATACTACCCATCATTATGATATATATCAGTATCCTTCATAATATATTATAATGATAATGTATAATATGGCTGATTTATTTTTTATTATATATCAATTTTCAATTATAAAATTGTTACGACCCAAACAATTATCAATGAAAATTACTATTTAATATATTAATTGAATTATTATGAAAAATGGTTACATAAAAGATGAACTTCCTTGGTTTCTTTTTTTTTGGATTTCTATATACAATTTGGAATTATTACCGTTTCTAATATAGTTATTAAACAATGATCACATGATTTGTATTAATATAGGACGTTAACCAATCGAATTGACTTAGACAAAAAAATGATATGGCCTCATCCAGTAGAAGTTCCCAGTAAGAGGCCCATTCTTCAGGGCTCGAAAAGGAGGTGGTAGCATTGGGCTTCGCTTTGACCAAGCCCAAGCTGAGCTTCAACACGTTAAGCTGGAGAAGAATATCCTACGGGAGAAGTGGATGTTGATAATGATTATCAAGCGGGAGATATTATCCACACCCCACCAAGAGTCTATCACCATCGCAAAACTTACCCTTCAATATTGTGCGTGTTTTATAAGGGGTTATGTAACAAGACCTTAACACTATGATTATGTGCATTATTTTTCTATATAATAAATAATATACATTTATTTTTTTTATTGTAACATTGTAAATAGTTTTTAAATCACAACTAATATTTTTAAAAAATATTCAATTATGAAATATATTTTGATGAATTAATGTATTTTGGTATTAAACAATATTTTAATTAAATATTATTAATAAATATATTTTTATATAATCTAAAAGACCATATAATTAATATGAATTTGATTGTGGTTTTTAGTATTGTTTGAAAGCTCGTTTTATTGATCCCATGAATTTTTGATAAATGAAAATTTTTAGTTTAAAAGTAAAAATTCACTTATTTATAGAATTATTTTAAAAAATGAATATAATTTTTGGAATCAGGATGTCGAAATTATCCAATGGTGATTTTTTCAATTTTTTTTTCAGACAATCGAATTTTTGATTAAAAATGAAATTGTGTTTAAATATATAATGTGTTTTATGACATCAAGATGACCCAATAGTTATGTAATAAGATGCTATAAACACAATTTTCAGATAATATATGTTTTACCATTAAAATAATGTAATTTTAGTTTTGTTTGATTTATTTTCAGATGCTTTAATGGACCCTTCAAGACTTATAAAATATTTTACCTTTTAAAATTGATTTCATTTAGAGTGTGACTGGACACCACTTAAGAAACATTATTATTTTGAGAATTTCGTCCATTTTTCTTATAATATAATGTTTTCCATCCTCATGGGAAAAAACCTAGGGAAAAAACCATGGATTGGTTTGTAGTTTTGATTAGTTTAATGTGTGATGTCTGAAACCTAAATAATAAAGAATTACATAACTTTTCCTATATAAACCCACCAAATATCCCACATCCTTTTTCACCCAAAGCCTTTGTATTTATGAAGAACTCTTACATCCTCCCAATAGAATCCTCCCAAGTCACCCCAAGCTCCCAATAAGCCTCTCTCATGACCTCCCAAGCCATTGGGATCACACTTCCACGTAAGGGATTCCTTACTTTCTCACTTAATCTGTGTTTCTATATATTGTTATGTTATTTTATATTCAATTATAAATGTTGGGGTATGATTTATCACCGCCCCATACAGCCCTATTTATGTTTGAGTGATGATATTCCCCTCTCTATCTAATTAATCTTTCCCATGTACACATTTTACCATACAGAAATTCCCTAATGAATTTCTCTCCCCTCATTTACATTCAAGCAATTGTTTTGTGTTATGAATCTCAATTCTATTACATTTTTTGGTATGTGTATCTATGAGACCCTCATACTGTTCATTTCATGTAAATATTTTGAGACACCCTTTTATCTCTCATCAATCATTTTTATGAATTCTTATGTCACACTTTTATGTTTTCGAAATTGCATCGTGATTTTCCTAGAAAAAGTCATTCTGTAGTGAGTACAATGACCATTTCTTTATCATGGGTATTCACCATTATTCACATTAACCTATTGTTTATATAGTTTCATTCATTTATTCCACATTCTTTTATCATGGAATAAATGAGGATGTTGAATGTCTCAATTTTGTATGATCCTTGTGGAACACTTATGAATAAAATGAACTGTTTAAGAAAGGTGTGACCTGGTAGTGTTCCAATGCATTGGTTACATATTTGTATGATGATACATCAAGTGAAATTGGGGTTTCCACATACAAATTAAATTTATATTAGGGTTTAATCTTTCTCCATGTGCAATGTCTCTTGGATCATACTAATACGATGTTTAGTGTTGTTACAACATTTCCATGTTGTGATAATCATTCATTGACATTCCATTATGTTCATGATTCTATTTTGATTCATTGATATTTTTATTTCCTAACTTGTATTTTATTATTCATATTATGACCTATGTACTCCCTTATTGGGAAATATATCTCACCATTTTTTATGAATGTCCATAGGTTATCCCATGCAATACTATGTTCGAGGGAAAATAGTGGTTATGTAAGGGATGTTTTCAATAATGATATTGTGTTTCATGTTTTAAATCATTATGTAATGTTTCTAATTAGTAAAGACACTATACCTCTCTATCTTCTATGTTATATCAATTCAATATTTTATTTAATAAATCATGTTTAATTTTTTAATAATATGCAGGGATGTTATAGTTGGTATAAGAGGATATGTTTAGCTATGTCTTGGATAAGGATTAGAAAACACCATGAAAGCTATTTGTATAAGACTAATTGAAATAAAAAAATCCCTAAATTTTGTTGAGTTTTTAGTAATTGTATTATCATGAAAGAAAATATCGTTATGGTTATGTGCAGGTAGAGGCAGCTCTGGCACAAATGTATCAAGGAGTGAAAAATCCAACAATGAGTATTAGGTTTTACCTGGGGTATCATGGTGCTCGACAACGGGCCATGTTGCACTCTTAGTCACGACACCCCCAAGGGATATTCGTTGTTAAATTAATAAGAATAATATGAACCATTGTTAGGGGAATATAAAAAAATTCCCCTAAGCATATATGTTAGAAATTAGATTAGGTATAACATATATTGAAACCTATAGATTAATATGTTAAAGAAATGAATGTTATTTATAAGTCATATGTTTTTTTGGATTAACCTTTATGTGTTAACCCAATCATTCCTTTTTTTACAGCCAATGGCTAGTAAAAAGAGGACTTGGGCTAACAACAGATTTGAAGATCAATTTTATAGTTGTTTTAATGAGATGCCCAATCTGATGGGAGTAGGAATCGTGAACTTTGTTATGATACTCTCTCAGTTAACTAAATTATCGAATTGAAACATCAGTCAAGAGAAACATTCAACCCCACCCCCCAATAATGAACTATTTTTAGTTGATAGATTCATGAGACAAGGAACTCCTTCTTTTAAAGGATCATCTGATCCCAAAATTTCCGGATAATGGATCAACACCATTGAAAAGATCTTCTCCCTCCATCAATGTTCCGAACCTGAAATTTTTTTAGGATGATTATCTAATGGCTGAGGAAGCTGATCAATGGCAGATATTGATCAAAAATACAAATCTTGAGGAGGAGATCATGGAGTTTGAACTGAAGGATTAATGGAAAATGTTTTTTTATAAATATTTTCACCGAACCCTCCGACATAATATGGAAAAGTGCTTCTTTTCCAAAAAATCAAAAAATACAAAGAATCCATTAGAGAGTATGAGGCAAACATCCCCAATATTGCCCGATACACCTTCAAATTTTTCATTACCCCTGAATTCAATGTTGATCAATTCTATGGTGGGCTAAAACCAAGACTAAAAACTCCCTGGTGATCCATGACTTAGATAGCTATGAGTAAATAGTCTGATGTTCCCTCACGGTTGAAACAGAGATTTGAGAATGTCAAGGGTATAATGGGGATAAGAATCGTAAGGTGGAATTCGATTCTGGAGGTCTAATGGAGAAATCCAATGGTGCTACAAAATCCTAGAACCCCTATTTCCAATGGAGAGGAAAGATGTACCCCATGATTTTATTAAAAGGGACGAGGAAATGCTTCAGGTGTGGAAGAGAAGGAAATGTAGCCATTAAATGGCGACAAGAGAAACCTGAAGCGGTGACAGAGTAGAGGAACACTCCCTTTGACTCTCAATTTTGTGTTCATTGCTTCAACTACAAAGAACCAGGGAACCTAGAAAACCAGTGTCTGAAGCCATGTATTTTATGAGGCAACCAACAACCTCCAAGTATTCTAGGGAGAGCTTTATCTATCACAACCGCTGATGTGAACCCCGTAAATGAAGTGGGGACATGTACAATAGTAATTCATTCATGAATACTTAACGTACTTTTTTATTCTAGTTCTATAAATTCTTTTATATCATGAATATTTACTGTAACAATCCAAACACCACAAAAAATGATGGAATTAATGATGTCACCAAGTATGAAAAATGGGGAATACATTGTATCCCATGAATATAACTCATCCCCTATCATAATATGTGGAGTGAACATCCCAGCGAACCTCATTATACTCCCTTTATTGGAATTTGATGAAATTCGTGGCATGGATTCTCCTTAATTATATAGATCCAACATAATCTTCCATGAGAGGGAAATCACACTAAAATTTGAGAATCGACCCACAAATTCTATACTAGTGAATGGAGGAATATGAATCTTTTTTAGCAGCATCATCTCAAGCGTGGATATTACTACCATATGAGCAGGCGTATCTGGCTCAACTAATTTAGTCTAAGGAAGAAACCATCCTTGAAGACATGGATAATGTGGGGGAATTAGCTAATGTGTTTTCAAGGGATTATTTTGGTCTTCCTCCAAGAGTAGATGTTTAATTCTCAATTGCCCTTATACTTGGGGCATTGCCAATAACATGACTTCATATATAATGGTTGTTGAGGAGCTTGAGGAGTAGATGAATCAACTACTGGTGAATATGGATAATGGTTTTATACCCCCACATTCTAAAACACTAGATTATATAGTCATCGTCATCAAGAATAAAGATGTGTCAATGCGCCTTTACAATGATTATCTTGATCTAAAACAATTTAATAAATGTTATTGTATCATCTTCCGTGAATTGATATCTTGTATAATTAGCTATGTGGAGCACAATACATCCCCACAATAGATTTTCGGTCAGGATATTACCAAGTAACAGGGAAGAAGGAGGATATACCCAAGAATACATTTTGTACAATGTTAAAACATTGTGAATTCATATTAATTCCTTTCATACCCACTAATGAATCTACAAACATCAAGGACATGATGAATTTAGTCTCTGGAGATTTCCTCAAACAATTTGAGGAAGTCTTTACAGATGATATTCTAATATACTCCAAATCTATAGAGGGTATTGAGGAGAATCGAGGAACTATAATAGAGACCTTGCGAATGGAGAATCTATATGCAATGTACAACAAGTGTGAGTTCTAGGTGAATGAAGTATCATTCATGGGTCATATCATCAAAATCAATGAGATATTTGGGGATCCCTCCGAGATAGATGCAATTGAGTGATGGACGATGCCAGTATCTGAAATCGATATCCGTAGCATCCTAGGTTTAGTGGGATATTATCAGGTTATTTGAAAAATTTCTCATGATTGGGAAACCCTCATTCCAAGCTATCTTAGAAGGGAGTTAATATTACTTGAGTGGTGAATGGGAAGAGAGAAGTAAGGAGTTAAAAATGAGGCTTATCAATGCCCCAATACTCCCACTCCATATAAGTAGAGAATTAATTGTGATGTAATATGAGCCTTCAACGATGGTTTAAGGATGTGTGCTAATGAAAAATTATTAAGTGATAAAAAATTCTTCAAGAGAGCTGAAATTTCATGAGCAAAAATATCCCACGCATGATTTTTCGTTGGCGGTTGAGATTATTGCATTTAAAATCAGGCATCATTATCTATATTGAGATATATGTTGGATATATAATGATTACAATAGCCTACAGTAAATATTCACAGAAAAATAGTATAATATATGGAAATGAATATCTATAGAGCTCATCAAGGATTATGACTTCACAATCCACATCCATCCTGGTAAGGAAAACAATGTGGTAAATGCTCTCTGTATAAAGTATCATGCATCATTTTCAATTATAAAAATTTTAAAAGGATCAAATATTCATATATAATAAAAGGATAGACAAGGGAAACATTAAAAGAGGAAACTCATTAATTCTTAATCAAATGATTGCTCAACCATGACTCATGTAGAAAATAATGGATGCACAATGAAAGGACGTGGAAATGATGAAAAGGTGGAATCTTTCATTAATGGGAAATATCAAAGTTTGTTGTTGACGAGGCTGGAATTGTGATATTTGGGTCAGGATTATTTGTACCCTCTGATATAGAGATAAAAAAAGATATTTTTAATTACACACATAGCTCAACCTTCTCTATTCACCCAGGGAGCACAATGATGTATCAAAATTTCCATGAAAACATTTGGTGGAAAAATATAAAAGGGATATTTCTGAATATACATAAATTTTCGTTGTATGTCAACAAGTTAAATCATAGAGGTAAATGTATATGGTAGTGATGAAAACACTACACATACCAACATGGAATTGAGGGAACATTACCATTGACTTTTTTGCTGGACTTCCAAGGACATATAGAGGAAACAATTCTATATGGGTCATCGTGGGTAGACTTACGAAGACATCACAAATTATATCAATTCAAGTGGACTTATCATTGGATTAGAGTGCATGGATTTACATAAAAGAAGTGGTAAATCTTCATGGATTAACCCTATATATTTTATCCGATAGTGATATGAGATTCACCTCAAAGTTCTAGAAAAGTCTCAAACATGCACTAGGAACTGAACTAATCTTCATTACAACCTATCACCCTAAAACTAAAGTCCAATATGACTGAACTATTTCGACACTAGAAGATATGTTCAGGTCAAGTTATATGTACTTAAAAAGAGGATGCGACTGAAATGATGAAGTCTGAGTGCATCCCCTTTGATACAGTCAATCCCCATGGGCTTAACACTCCTTGCAGTGTGAAGAAACACATCCTCCATGCTATTAAATCCCACTAAGGCCATGTGATCTACGACGTTGTTCCCTTCTCTCCCGGTGTGAAGGTTAATCACTTTGGAATTATTCATTCATCAACATTTTCTGATGACATAGCCAATTGACCAAGGAGAATCATTATACCCGTTCAAGGATTTGTTCACAATTATGGAGTCTATTTGGATTTCAGAGATTGCTAGACCCTTGTTCATGAGAAGGATGAACCTGGTAAGAATATCCTCCACCAATGCATGCAATGAAGACCCCTGGCCCAATATGGAAAAAAATGGGAGGTAAACTGAACCAATATGGTCACGAACCACTCCTCCTCCGCCCAAGTTCCCATGGATGCATGAGGCGTCTAAATTGAGCTTAAATTCCAATGAAGGAGGATGCCAGCAAACCCAGTTGCCTTCGCTAATTATAGGTGACATGTCTATGTTGGATCCTGATTGAAACCAAAAAAGAGAAGGGGATGTCATTCATGTCCTCACTGCCATGTTCAGATTGCGTAGCCGAATTTTCTCCAAAACAATAATGACATGAGCATATACACCAACCCCTAATGCTTTGATTTTATCCGCACCTTCCAAATATTCCATCACCCAACATGAAACTCCATACCTTGGGCTACCCTCTATGGGCCTCCTCCCTCAATGCCTTGGAACAACATAATAAGAAATGATAGGGTTGAAACATATGAGGGAAGGAGTGGAGAGAAACCCCCCATGATTTTCTACACCTTGCATTCCCATTCACTGTCAATGAACAGATGGCCAGTCCTATCAACATTGGGAACCATACAAAAAATGAACCTGCATGAAAGAGGGACACCACATCTATGGAAATTTTCATCCATCGATAGGGCTCTTTTGAAAATCCTATAGGTGAGGAATTTTATCTTAGTGGGGTCTTTGTTACCCACAAAATCTCATCCGAGCCGTTGGCCTGAGTTTTTCCATTACTAATGTAATGAAAATACATAGATGCAAACATGCCCAAGGGGGAGGCTGGGAGCATACATTTTTCTTTCTCTTCATTATGTTCAATGAGTTGAAAGAAATACTGTTGTTCTGTATCCAAAACCGAGTTGGTAAAGCTATGGAAGATACTAGCTTCCCTGAAAAAAATATCAGTGGAAAAACATCTAGGTAATCCCAGCATAGTACCACCCAAATCAGGATTCCATAAAGTTAGATCTCCCTTCCCCACAACCCATTCCGAGAAGGGACGAAGGATATCAACAATAGGGGCTATCATCGACCAATGGGGAGAAAGGTTTCCCTCCCCCGAGTCACGAAGGTGAGTCGCATGTATCTGCATGGTAGTCCCCCATAGGGTAAACCATTCTAGTATGCTCCATGCAAGTCTATAAAGAATTTAATTATGTGTATCCTCCATGTTGCACACCTTGACACCTTATTCAGCCACAGGATGCACCATTTTCCCCTAGGCGACACAGTGTTTCTTCCTCTCCGATAACGGGTCCCAGATAAAATTGGAAAGCATCTTGTCGAGTTTTTTAATAACCCCCTTTATAATATTAATGGAGGACATACCATGAATCTGGGAGACCATAAGAATGTTTTTCCCTAGGGGAATGCTTCCACCAAAGGATAAGAATTTATTTTTCCATTTAAACACTCTATCTAAAACCCTGGTGGAGAGTGCATCTAATTTCCGAATTTGATGAAACCCAGGTGAGATAGGCGCACCTAGATAATCCATAGGGAACTCACGCATTTGGATTAATTGAAGTCTTCTAATGGTTTTTACTCTATATGTGGAGAACCTATGAGAAATAAAGAAATCACATTTCCCCTTGTTGATTGTCTGACCACTCCAACGACAGTAATTCCTCAACACTCCGTTCAGGCATCGTATTGATTTGCTCTTTCAATTCAAGAATAATATGGTATCATCTGACAATATAATGTGGGATATTACTAGGGACCCTAAATGACGACGATATGGGTGGATTCCTCTATTGTTCATACTCATCCAGATAATCCATCTCAGAACATCCTGAATGATGATGAACAGCGATGGCAAGATAGGGTCCCCTTTCTTGATTCCTTGGGTATACTTGGAGAACCCGTAAGAAATTCTCATGAAGTTCACTGAGATACATATGGAATTGAAGCAGTGAAAGTTATTATCAATACTCTAAATTTTTAGACCAATTCCTAACAATGAACTATTTGTAATGCTCCATCCCACCTGATCATAGTCCTTGCTCATATCCATTTTGATGACCATGTAAGATCTGTGGGTTTTGAAGTTTATGTTGTTAATCATCTCATTGGAAAGATCGATGGATTCTTTAATAGATCAACCATTGATAAAGTCATGATACTCAATGGATATCCACAGACGAATATTCTCTACATGTCAGAAGTTAATGATTATGGCCACGGTCTTGTAAGGAACGTTGCACACACTTACTGGGTGAAAGTGCGAGATTGTAGAGGGGCTCCTGATCTTGGGACGGAGAAAAAGGGTGGTGGCACAAGAAACACTGGTTAGACACCCCATGGAATTAAATCTGGGATTGTAGTGATCATGTATTGCTTAATTTAATCCCAAGGGGTCCTGTAGTAAGAGGCATGAAATCCATCGGGCCCCACTGCTCCCTCCAGGTTCAAATAAATTCTTTCATACTTAATCTCCATCTCCTCAGGCTTGTAAGGGATTCCTTGGGATCTATGGATTTACACATATATAATTTCATTATTTTATAATGGGCTCATGTATGGAAATTATATGTGTTTGAATATAGGTTTTTTATGATTTCTCTATGAACTAATATATTTTGTTCACCAGGATCACCACAACTTATGACGTAAATTAGATTTCTCTCCAAACCATTAAGCACTCTTCGATGTATTGGATTAGTAGTCTATGAGATATTTTATATTTTATGAATATTTCCTGAATAAAACGAACCATACCCCAGTACTCAATAGTTAATTATTATGGAAGTAGTCTAGACTAATAATTCCCTTTCATTTAGAAGAATTTTTTGAATTAGGAATTTTTAAGGGACAATACATTTCATTACATGTATTTATGGAATAGGTAGTGTAGTATAATAGACATAAAATAGAATAATTTTATATGGTTATGTGGAATTATTTAAGATTAATTGGATATTCAACAAACAATCTTAGACTCAAAATAGTAAAAACTATAAGGAACTATTTGAGGTGAAGATGAATATCTTTGTTAACTAGCCCATGTAAATAAGGTAAAAGAAGAACCAAACATGGTTTCAGAATGAAAGTTGTTTCTTTTTGGGATAATGAACACTAATGGGTCTGATGTTATTATATGTTGTAGTGATTTATTTAAGAGTTCATTCCATATCATTGGACATATCAAGATCAAATGGAGAAAAAATAATGAGTATTGATTATTGTGTTTTTATAATGTTTATAATTTATTGGTGTATATTTTGATTGATTTTAGTGAAAAAAGTCAAATGGAATGTTTGGGAGGATATAGGGCAATCAAGGAAACTCATGTTTTTATTTTCTGATGGATGTTGGTAATGATAGGAATGAATGGTTTTTCTATGTTATTTTCTTTGTAGTAATTTTTTTGATTTTTTTAAATAAAAAAACAACTCATATGCGACTATCTACAACATTGAATCGATTTCAAGAGTTTACTATTGTGACATATATATAATTAAATTCTTAGTTCCTCAACTATGATTGGTATATCTATATTTTTTTTAGTCATTATTATTTGTACTATATTCTAATTTCGTTATTTTATTTCATTTTTTAATATACATGAGGATTTTTTAATACTCTAGTGAGCCGATTTATAGAATAATTTATTTTATAAATTTAATTTTTTTGGTGAATTCAACATGAAGAATGTAATATTCCAATATCAAAAGATTTAGGAACTATATAATTTTTATAACAACTAATTCACAAGATAATTATATCAAAATTGACACATTTTGGGGCTGTAATACTATCCTAAACAAGGGTACTCTCCTAAATAAATACATTATTGGATGTTTATTTGTGGTTCCAAAATACATCTAATCGACATGTTAATAAAAAATGACAATAATGAATGATATTTTATTTTTAATATGCACAATGTTAACCAGAACTGTATTAAGTTCCAAAAATATATAAACCACAAAAGATCCCAAAATTTATGAATTACCCTAATTGATGATTTATGAAACCATTGTTATTGTTAGTAATTAGGATTTTTATTATGATATTTTAAAAGAAGAATAAAAATTATTGGAGAATTCAATTGTAGTGAACCAAACACATACAAAATAGTAATGAGTGGAAAGTACGTTCTTTGGACTGAATGGGAATGTGAATGTGGGTATATTGTTTAATAAAATAAATTTTAATTTTATAAATTAAAAGTAAATAAATAGAATTGGTTTATAATTTATTTTTATATAATTTATAGAATTATATATATGATATTGAAATGAAAAATAACATAGTTAATTATAGTTGAAAAAAATAAAAATGGATGTTAAAATGAATATATAAGAGATTTCTCTGTTGTTAGAAAATTGTGTGTAAGGCCCCACCAGGAATTTTCTAAGGATGTTTTCATTCCAATTTTTCTTGTTGAGTTATGAATTTCCAACTACAAAATAATTAGAAAAGGTAAGTGTATATATTTTCTACGGAGGTACATTTTTTTCATTAAAAAACAACCCTTTAAATTGGATCAATCATTTTAAATTTAAGAAGTCATAATTTGGTGAAATATTCATAAACATTTCACATATAGATGTGTAATTTGGACCCACCAAATTTAGAATTCATTTGATTATTGAATTTAATTATATCAATGTTTAACTAATTTTTTTATTTTCTAGGATTATCTTAAATTTTACAATGTGATATATATTAATGGGTTTTAGGAATGGAGGAATACTATTTTAATAATCAAAAAACATCTTCAGTATAGTTATAATTACTGTTGTTTTTTTACCAAAAACTATTATTTTAATTTTGATTGCTGATTGTGGTAAAGGTCATGGATAACGAGTGATTAATAATTCTTGGGAATAATTGTTGGAATGACATTCAATCATGATGTGTTCCTCATTATTATTATTTGGGAATGAAAATTTTTATCCCTACTATAATGGAATTTCAATTGGAATTTAGCAGAGTATTTTTAAATTTAATAATATAGATTTATCCAAATTAATAGAACATTACAACTACTCCAGCAACATTGAAATATTTGATAGTGCTTCCTATGTTGTTTATATGTCCCATAAAATTTTTAAACAATCCAATGCTTCTATTTAATAATATGTATTAATTTTAATAAAAATAATAAAAAAATTCACATATTTCATAGAACTATCTTATGAGTTATGATTAAAATTTTATAATTACTATATGATGGATAATTTTAAATAAATAGTGCAAAATTTATTAAACTATAAAACTTGGGAATCTCAAAACATTTATGATCATTTCATTGAAAATCATTAAGGATAGTAGATAAAAATTATTAAAAATATTAATGAGATTAAAATCCACAATTATGAGAACATAACGTGGAATTTGATATCTCTCAGATTTAAAAATTAGGTCAATAGGTCATCCCCATTTTAATAGATCATGGGTGAGTGAGCTCTTAGAAATCCTCAACCATCAATGAAAAGGAAATTACTATTAATAAATAAAACATTATTTTTTTATTTCCATAATATATCAAATGAAGTACAATAATATATCATCACAACATCAATATAGTATTGTATGAGTATCACAATTTCTATGAATATATAAATGTTAATGGGTTATAATCGATAATAGGGAATGGTTTATCACTATAAAATGGTTGTAATAGTGAATAGACTATCACAACTCTAATAATAACAATGGTTGAATAGTGTATAACTTTTGGAATTACATGGTTGAATGTGTTATCATAAAATACAAAATAATACATGGGTGAATGGACAATATCCCTATAAAATGAAATGACCCAATTAAATAAGGAATTAATAGGATATACTTATTTCCTATATTTAACATGTTATCCCTACACACATTTAATGAATTATAGTAAATAATATATCATTATACATATATAAAAAATTAAATTTATTATATATCACTGTAAAAAATAAATAAATGTAAGGAATGGGTTGTCACAATAAATAATAATATAATATATTTAATAAGAAATTAATATATACCCTTGCATATTCATTCATAATTACATAATCATATTTATTATAAACATTGGAATATGTGAATGAGATATAAAAAATAAAATTTATATTATATGGGTGAATAGATGACCACCTAAATGATATGTATATTATAATAAAGGATAATGGATGACCACATTGGGAATTTGTATTATAATTCCAAAACTTCTACATATGGAAACAAATCACATGTTTTTATATAGAAAGGTCACCTATGAAAATATCATCCTTAAAATATAAAGTAATCATGAATAAAAAAACACTTTTCACTTAAGATCCAAAATGATAAGTGTTCACCCTTTATATAATTATCATGATGAAGAAAATTTAATTATTTTGAAACCCAAAAATGCTTTTTTGATTATCATGTAAATCTTCAGGATTCTTCATAAGGCTTCAAAAAATAATCCCATGTTCATGGAAACCCCACATGCCTTCAAATTCCATGACACCCCCATATATTGAAGGAATAAATTCCATCAATGAAAATGGATATATATATATATATATAATTATATGAAGGTTCATTCACGAGATACAAAGCTAATACTCATTTATCATGAACCTAGGATCATATAATAAATTTTTTGGGGGACTCTGACACAATATTCAAGTATTTCAAAACATATTACACATGAATATCATATTAAATTATTAATATCTCAAGGAATTATTATATTATTTTTTTCCTAATAACCCATTTAATATAATTAGTTTTATAAACAATAACAAATAAAAATACTAAACCGAAAGGAAAATCCATAAATATGGGATATAATAAAATACAAATATAATTATTATTAAATGAAATATAAATGTATGATGAAACATATATAATAAATAAATAATATACTATCGGAATTAAAATTAGATTCTTTACAAAGGGGATCCATGAAATAGATGAAGATTGTATAATAGAGTATGGGCCATAGTTTATGTGGTCGTAGGTAATAAATAAGTGATTCCAAATTAAATAAATTTATTTAAAAATTAACACATATAAATAAACTAAAATAACTATAGTGAACTCTTATTTATGCATTCCGCATTCATGTGTTACTTGATGCCACATTTGTTAAGAACCCCCAGACACTATGTGTCTAGTGGACCGCCAAGGCCAACAATCATAGACATAGAAAAATTGAGTTCATTTTACTTACTTCTTGGTCCACAATTCAATTTTTTATCCAATGATTAATTATATAACAAGAGAAACACTTAAAATACTCACCCATTGAATCATCTAAATCCTAAAATAATTAAATTCTACCTTGAATAAAAATGGTTAAAAAATATGATACCATATTACATGAAGTATATTACACCATATTCCATTTAGAGATTTCATAGTGATAAAATAATCATTTTCATTGATGGAAATCAAAAGAGGTCAAATACTATCTAAAATTAATGTGACAAATCTATTTGATAAAGTGTAGTGAAATATGAAACATTATTCTACACATAATGTTATTTTAGACTTCTTAGTGTAGGATAACATTTTAGTTAAATAAAATTTCAACAATAAGAAAAATTCAATATGAATAAATAATGATTTATAAATTTATAAGTCAAGTTATTGAGTGAAAAATACAATTTTTTATTCTTTATAAGGGTGTAGGTGACCCCATTGTAAATTTTTTATAGTTATATCCTCACACATTGATGGGTTACAACATCCAACCCGGTAATATGAAATTAATTATGATATGATAAATTTAGTAATCATTTTATGACATAATATGTTGGTGTCTTGTAATGGGGAGTTTTTATATGTGTGATCAAATGATGTAAATATTTAGGTGTTAATAGATTTTTTATTTAACTTGCGGCGTCATGTTAGGTTTATATTCCTTTTAAATTTTGAATATGGAAATGGAATAACTCTTACATGTGAGGACACAACTAGGGTGGAGGGTGTTATATCATGATGTAAATAATTACATATTTAGATGTTTCCCTTATATAAGACATTATTAAACTTTTATTTGGGATAATTATTCACATCTTATACCTTAATCTACACAATAAAGGATGATAGAATGGAATGTATTTTTAATATTTAGTTAAAGGACTATGTTACATTTGAGGGTCTATGGGAAGCTTAAACCATGATGTCAAAATGGAAAAATTCCAAGAATTATTCCATATATTTTTTTGCCAAGAAAAGTTGTTTCATGACCTGACCTAGGAGTTCAAACCATACAAGGGTTTCAACGTTATGGAATCACACCATGATCGATATAGGCCACACCATGTAGGTTAAAATTTATATTCTATTAAACATGGTTGTTAATGAATTTATGAAACCAATCCCTCACATGATTTAGATAGGAAATTTATTAGTGGAAGTCCATGTCAGTATACTCCGTCACCATTTATTCATCAATTTGAAACCCCATTGATGAGGGGTTATTTATGGAATTTACTCAATGAATCATGTTATATTATTCCATTTTATTCCATAATTTTGATATTTGATTATTTTTTGGTAATGGATTAACTATTATTCCAAAAGATCATTGAGTAATCTGTACATATGATGTTGATATAGTATTTAACAGATAGAGGTTATCATGGATTTGTTAACTCACATAGACTTTCAATGTTTTTTTGAGGTTTATTATGATTAATATTTTAAATACAATATGTTCTAATATTTTTTTAATTAAATAAATTTATTTGATAGCATTGTTTTTTCAAAAATCAGTTTGCATAGCTTTCATTTCACGCAACATCGATTGCATTACAAGAACTTGTGAGTTAAAATGAAGCATGATGTAACATAAATAAAATTATTTAATTATGACCATTATTTTCTAGATGTATGATGCATGGATATGAATAGTAATAAATAAATAAAATAAATTTTAACGAAAATGGTTTCACATATTAAATATAGATAAAAAAGGAATATAATTTTTTGAAACTTCATTATGTGGTTCGAAAATATGTTTTTAACAAAAAATCTATTTTATATATTTATAATTTTTGAAAATAATTAAATTAATAATTCTAAATATTAGAAAAACTATTTCATAAAATTAATTTAATTTTCATAATATAATTTCAAAAACAACTATTCGGATGAATTTATTTAATATTTATGAGTAATTTATTTTTTTGTACAATACTAAAAAATTTGATTATAAAATGAAAATATCAATTTCATTTAGATTATTTATTCTAATATTATATATATAAATGGTGTTTAAATTATCAATACATCACTTATTTTTATTTTTAATCCAATTTATGTCATTGTAATCAATTTTATATTTTCATTTTGTATATAATCATTTCATAAAATTTAAGGAAGATATTTTAAAAACTCTCATTCTCAAAATTTTAGAGTGGTTAGTGTTAAATTAAAATTTTCAACATATGTGAATGGAAATTGAGAATATGGATTAATCATTTGGTTTCATCATAATTTATGTTTTATAAAATGTTCAACATAATTTTTTACCTTATTGATCATTGTAAATAAACAAATTATATACCACATGTAAGGTAAAAACGGGTTTACCGTGGGTTAATCTAAAAAGATATTGGTCAAAATGGATTAGAAAATTATTTTTTTTAAATATTTAGAACATATAATTAATTAGTCCCATAAATGAATTGTTGTGGTGCCTTTTAATTTTAAAAAAAAAATTGGTACACATTTTTATTTCAACACATTACATGAGATCCACTTACCTCACATATAATTGGAAAAACACTTCCCTCAACTATTCACTCATTAAGACACTTTAGGAATAGAAACAAAAGATAAATTCATTTAACAACTTCGGTATTATCTTCCTAAAAACATTATTTTAGAAATGAATTCAACATATGAAGGATTTTACTAAAAAAACTACATAGGTTACATGAGGAATATGTAACATTCTAAATCAAAAAAAATATTTAATTTCATCCCCCGCCTCTATAAATTATTATTAAAACAAAGAATATTATAAAAATATCATACATGTATACTATAATTTTGTTATTTTAGCTTCTTTACCAACAACCCTCTCAACTTCTATAATATCCTGACCCAATTTCCACACCCTGGTGCCTCGAGCCTGACCGCCACATTACCTCAACCATGCCTCTGTGTACGCAAGAGGATGTTGACTAATAGAATGGGTATAATTTCAATCATGGGGAGACTATTAACATTTTATGAATCCCTTAATCAGTGTAAATAAAAAGTGTTAATTAATATCTAATGTCCTAATAATGATATAACATAACAAGAAAAATTTAGTATCATAAGATAACCAAACCTAGAAATACAATATCAACAGTAAACAAAATATATTCCATGCTATAATATGTTCCAAGTGTCAAATTTAAATAAATATTAATGACTCTAAAAACTACCAAAGCAGTCCTAAAACACATCCATTTCCCACATCAATTCTTCATCCCAATTATCCATCCAAAACATGGCATTTTACATTAAGATATCCTTAAATCATGAAATCTATTTGGGTACTGATCAAGAATCCCAAGTAGGTTGTGGGTACAAATCAGTGGGCCATAACAAATGGAGTCTAAAAAAATTTCTCATCAATGAAAATTTTATAATGCTTTATAAAGAAATAAGAACACGGAAAATGTAAATAGTTATAACATTATCATCTACTCTTTATTTCACTACATAAATCATCAGGTTCTCAAGGATACCCAAACCTCAATAACTAGTTCAGACCATAGAAGATTAAAAATATTTTCACATTTTTAATTACCAGTTAATAATCTCAAATAAGCTATCATTATTCATATCATTATATTTCAAAATACAACTAATTAGAACCATAGTCTAATTCCACTATTTTGGTAGTATATCGTAATGTCTAGTGCCCCATGAGTGTTTGAAGAATCATTCCTTATATAAAATTTCATGGGTATCTAGTGCATTAGTCCATGTATAACAAATCATGGGTATTTAGAGCATCATTACTTATCCAACACAATTTACATGCATTCATTGGTTCTTATAAGGTCATAGCTAGAACATCACGGGTATTTAGAGCATCAGTCCATGTCCAATTCCATGTTTGACAATCAATCCCATATGAATTCAATTATTCATTTGAAATTTCAATCCACGGATGAATTCTGTTTTTAGAATTCATCATTTCTTTGATTAATTAAGTAATTAATTAATATCATCAATTCCAAAAGTTTATTCTTCCATCAAATATTCATATAAATAACATTAATTAATTCAACAATTAATTAATCTGGTCAATAATATTTATTATTTAATCATTCGATTAATCATGTAAATAACATTGATTAATTAAAAAATAAATTTATAAAATAAATTTCGATAGTTAATTAAACAATTAAAAAATAAAATCATTAATATTGACAATTTATATAGTCAATTATACACTTCAATAATAATTAATATTAAAACAATTAAATAATAATAATAATTACAATAGTGATGCTAATACTTAACTAATAACGTATATTATATTAATTAATTAAAAAATTATTTAATCCCAAAATATCCATCGCATTAATCACATCAATAACATATATTAATTTATCTATTAATAAAGCACACCAAATCAATTAGTTATAGTATTGTTAATTAAATAGATTAATAAAATTAATTAACCCAATAATCAATTAATCACAACAATTCCTTTAGTTAACTCAATAATTAACTAATAACCCCAATAACATAACATATTTCAAAAATTAATTAATCAGAAAAATCCCTTTAGTTAACTCAACAATTAACTAATCATATCAATAAAATTGATTCAATCAATTTCATTACTAGTTTATCAATTTGTTCATCACAGAAATCCCGTTAATTAATTTCCAATTGATTTAAGAAAAACAACCCCATTAATGAATTAACAAATTAACCAATCAATATCAGTAAACTCAATATATACTAATTAATTATTCAATTCTCAATCTCATTATCCCCAAAACTAATTCAACAAATAATTATTTAATTCTCAATTAAATATTCTCATAATAAACACAATAATTAATTACAAAAAATAATTACTCATATTATTAAAACCATTAATAAATTAAGAAATTAATTAGTCACATCAAATCGATTAACTAATTCCAAAATTAAATTAATCACAATTGACGAATTCTTTTAATTCAAAAATCAATTTTCCACATCAATTTTCATTACATAATTAAAAATTATCTAACCACATTAAATCACATGAATTATTTATCAAATCACATTTCAATATCACATTTAATTATTTAATTCATTGTAAGTTAATTTCATTACATCAATTAATTATTTCATCAATTAATTAATCCTGTAAATTAAAAGGCCTCACCTAAAAATTTACATAATATTGATTTAAGGCATTAATTCCAAATTGTGATTTTTTCAGGTTTATCATATTAGAGAATTTGTCCATAACTATTACATAATTGACCAAGACATTAAATGTGTACAGTTCCACATAGTATCCACTTTTTCCACTAATGTAAATCCATTAAAAAAAATATGATTTATTTTTCTTGATAAAAATCTTCCTGAAATCTTCCTTTATTTTACCCTTCCTTATACCCTATGACAAACATTTCAAAAACATGGGGTGATAAAAAAATGCTCAGTAAGGGATATAAAATAAGGGAAGATTAAATTAGTCCATGAAAATATATATATAATTATATTATATTCTTAAATTATAAAACATATTCTCTTTTGACATACCAAATTAAATCATAATATTTATGAATAACAGAATTAAATAATAAATCATAAAGGTAACTTGTGGAATCCATAAAATATTTCCATTCTAGCATTCACATATACATTGGGATTTCGGTTTTCAATACCCATTATAGTATATTCCCTAAATCTATTAGGAGAAACATTAATTTTTACCTATGTCACATTACCCAATGCAGTGTAGAGTAATCTCAGGCTCTCCCACACATGGTTTGTCATAGATCCACCAGTATTTGGTTTATCACCTAACCACCCATCAAACATCAATGTACTATTACATAATTATAACACATAAAATATTGAATTTATCAACATTTCACTCATAAATCACAATAAATCAATACAAGATCCTGAAATATGTGATCCATTGGAAAAACCATTTATAAAATTTAATTAAGAGAATTTTGGATCAAATTGTTGAATAACACATTGATAATTAAAAATGAAATTTGATAAATAGAATTTAAAAAACATATTTTTTTTCAAAAAAAAATAAATCCTTAAAACGAATTGAAATACATGAAAATTAATGGGAAAGTTCTATAACAGTAAATACTTAGAGCATTTAATTTAGTGTTTCAGTTAAAGAGTCTCGTCACACTTAAAATACACTTGAATAAAAATAATTAAAGAATGACATCAGAAAAACGTTAAATATCGGGAGAATATAAAAAATCAGGATCTAAAATGTTAAAATGGTTATATATATACATTATAGGATATTAAAGGTGCACAATATCAGGATTTGCGTCAATGAATTGATATTGAGATATTTTCCCTTACAAAGATTAAATCATTAGATTAAGGATAAATCCACAACATAATTATTTGTGAGAAATATTAATACACCAAATAAAATTGGATATTATGTGTAAAATAATCAGGCGCCATTCCAAAATATTATTGTTAAAACAAAACCAATGACATGGATATTTAACTCAATTAATAGATATTGAGCTAATATTTTCTATATAGTGTTAATATAAATGATATAAGAATTTATTAATGGAGTTATTATATGTTTCAATACTATATCCTCACCAAGGGAAGTGAAAATATAGATATTTATAAATAATGAGTGATTCAACACATAATCTTGGAATTATATAAAGAATGATGTTTGTTCAAAACCCAATGAGTGGTAATTTATTTTAGAAATTCCCTTACATATGTCATTTTGCTTATAAAATAGAAAGATTAGGTGTATTAATTATAAATAAACATAAATCATGTATATATGCAAGATATTATATAAAAATTTATTTTTAGCATAATTATAGAACAATATAATCAAGAAGTATTAGATTAACCCAAATAATGGAAATTGGGTTAAGAAGTCCCGTTACAAAAATTTAGCAGCCTAACATTGTCACTTAATATTTCTGAAAATGATTTTATGAGAGTGACAAGGTTCTCTCATCACTTGGAAATAAAATTTACAACTATAATTATATGTATGAAAATATCCAAACCTAATATAATGGAAATTAAAAAAATTAACATAAAATAACTCATTTACTAAATGAAGAGGGTGAAATGTTCCCTTACCAAGAGTTTGACTCGTTACGTATGTTCCTTGTTATTCCGGAATAATGAAATTTTGTTTACATATACTTTTATTAAGAAATTTTTCCATGTTTATTATTCCATTTATATCACTTTTTTCCACTTAGTAAAAATTATATAATTATTTATGTTAATATCGGTCGTTTTGTCCATATTTTTTACTTGAGTAAAAAAAGAAAGTGTTTTGTAAAAATTATTGATTTATGAAAAAGTAAATCATCTCCCGAATGATATTCATGATTTAAATGTCATATATATCCATTATATTTGTATTTAGAATGGTATATATCATTTTTAGATATGAAATTAAATGCACCGTTCATGGAGATGATCGGCTCTACGTACACATTAAACCAATATTCATTTCCTTGTCATATGAAATGAATGAAAACTAAATGATAAATAGGTATGTTATATTTTCAATAAAATATAAATTTTATATATGTTACATATTTTAATTTATGTTATCTTTTATACATTCTATGTATGGAATGAAAGAGTAATATCACTTTGAAGGGCTGGTAGTCAGCAATTCGTCGAATTAAATTATCATATTTTCATATTATGGAATACATAAATGGTATGATGTAAATAAATAAAAAAGAATACATTATAAAATATAAATATTATATAAATCATATATTAATTTGATTCCCTCATAATGGGAAGCATGAGAGGTGGTACGGGAAAACTGAACAATCATCGTTTTGTGAGGCAGTAGTTTTCCGTACACAGAAATATTATATTCAAATCCATTGGATTGAGGTGTGTGTAAGTGTAGTTAGAATCAATCCAATAAAAAATCATAGTATATTCATCACACTGGTTGTGTTATTTATTAATTTATGAAGAATATAATAGATATTTTAGAAGTAAAATAATGGCGAGAAACATTAGAGAAGACATTACCTCAAAATCGGTTACGTTCATTTGATTTGAGCCAAAATGATTTTTTAAATTTCCTTCAGTCCAAGTTAAGTATTCATAGATTAATAGAGGTATATTGGGAGATTATTTAATAGATTTTGGATGTGGTAAGGAGAATAATATTTGTGTGTAAATTGGAATGTGTGATGCCTGTTTATAAGTGGGATGACATGAACTCTGGAAAAGTTTTGATGTATTAACATATTTTAAAATAATTATCAATTTAAAATAGTTCCAATGTCATTTATTTAAAATATAAGATGCGATCAGATATAAAAAATCCCATAAAATTGGTTTTAGACAAGTCAATGTCACAAATTTAACCATATCTTTTAGCATTAACCCTTAGTTAACAAATATACATCTTATTATGTCTTCTTGTATATTCATACAATATGTTAAATATATTTATTATAAAATTCTAATTCAATCTCATGTGGTTAATTAATTTCATTTACAAAATTATATTAGTCATTTGTCCTATTCATAGATATTTAGAACTATTAAATAATTTTGTAAAATAGTATTTGATTTGAAAACTCATTTATTTAAATTTTTAAACTATTAATATTCTAACATTTTTAATATCAATTAATAAATTTATATTCAGAAAAAACATCATTAATTAAAATATTACAAGTCATACTTGTACATAATATTCTTTTATGGCATAAAATGTTTCACAAAAATTATATTAATATTTAAAATATCGATTATTTGAATCATTAATTAATGAAGGAATCACTAGATCATCAATGTGTTAAAATTAAATATATTTATTTAATGACTAAAAATTATAAAAAACATAACAATGTAAAAAATAATATTATCAACATAATTACAATTTATAGTCAATAATTTCAATTATATAACCCCACATAAAAACGGTTTTAGTAAAAAATACATGATTATGCTATATTTTTTGTTACATTAAATTAATTCTTTTAAAATGTCATTTGCATTTCAACGTGGATCCATGGGGTCCCAACATCATCCCATGTATGAAAATGGTATGTCATATTTCATCCAATATGATTAGGATATGTTTTACGGTAGTTCTAGATTAATATAATAGTATTTTTTAACCTTATTTACAAAATTTATCCTTTAAACATGACAAATAAAATAACTACTGAAGTTACTATTCATAATGCCTGAAAATAAAAGTTTCAAATTTTTCAAATTTGAAACATATGATTCCATAAATGTAATCCATTTTTCCAAATTCAAAGCACATGTGTTTCAATTATGAAATTAAATTTCATATCCGTTGTCAAAACCAAAACGAATGTTTATATGAAATAATAACTGTCAAAATATCGACATCTTTTTTTGTCTAATTAAAATGTGAAATTACTTCCAATGATAGTAATTTTATTCAATAATAAATATATATTGCATTTTTAATTTAAAACAATAAAATAAAATGATATAACCATATAAATTATTTCAATGGAATTTTTTTAATATTATAATTTAGCTTATTTTTATTATTAATCAATATATGATTATTATTAAAAAAATATCAAAAATTCATCAAATGTGAATTTTTATGTACATATTATAAATAATAAGTTTATTCTTCCTAATATAATATATAAAATTGAAAAAAAAAATTTAAAAAGTGGTTTCCAACCAAAGGCAGTAAAAATGCTTTTTTAGAAAAATACTTCTTTTATCCGAAAAATTGAATTTTTTATTATTATATATATATAACATTTAAGATAAATATAAAACATTTAATTGAATTTATAAAATTAATTTTTCACTAAATAAAAATACATAAAGAGTGTTATGATTTTATAAACATAATTTTTACCTATTAAATCAGTTTTCATATAAATACATCTATTATATTAAATTTGTTTTCATTTTAATTTCTAATAAATTTTGTAAACAATGAATCATTATTTTATCATGTGTAAACTATATATCAATATTTAGTCAATATTATTCATTCCCTAAAATCAAATAGCAAGGATTTAACTACCATTTATAAAAATAATATTATTAATTTATTATTTTTCATTATAACTAAATGTCGTGTGGTACATAATATTTTCGAGAAACTAGTTGTATATTTTCTAGTATTCTATCAAATAAATAGTCTCATTTATCATAAAATTGTTATCATATTCATAAATATTAATAAGAATCAAAAATCATTATTTTATAAATACCTAAGTCATTAAATCATTACCCCATTTTAGAAATTACGACCAAACAGTTTCGGAATTTGGATATGAAACAATATTGAAAACCCCACATCAGAAAAAGAGGAAATAAAAATATCATATTAAAAGAAGAAGAGTGATTTATCAAAGTCAGATGAGAGGACACATACTAGGGTTTCATGTAAGAAAACATGGAAAATAAATAAAAAATAATGATCTAGTTTTGATTGAGAGTGATGGAAAACATGACATGGAGAAATTTAACTACTAAAAAACCTAAAACTAGTGTTGGGTTAAATGGTAATTGATTTAACAGTAGAAAAATTAATAAAACAACAATTTTCTAACATCCTTTTCATAATGTTAAGGAATTTATTTATGATCTTGACTAATATCATATGGAAACATACATATTTTTCATGAATGTTTTTATCCATTAATAAATATCTACTCATAACACATATTTTAACCAAACTATGAGTATTCAAGATGACGTGGTCACACATGATTCACTAGATTCATATTCTTGAAAATTAGTTTAACCATAAAAGATTAACTGTATGTTCATCAAGACATGAAACATTAACCAAAATCAAAATATTTAGTAAAATATCATATAATCCTCAAAAATGGTATTTTTTTATCAAAATTAATACTTCTCTTAATCTCTAAAATTCAACAAACAATACCAATGTTAAACAAAAACTATAAAATAGAATATTGTCATTAAAATTCATCAAATTAATACACTGAAAGTTTGAAACCAAAAACTCATAAGGATTTGATCACATTGTCTTCCATGAAGAATCATAACATTTATCTCCAAATAACATCGATGACTCTTAAAGTATAATAATTTAAGTAATAACCTAATCACATTTTCAAAATGAGAGGATAATCACATCCATATATTAACCCAAACTCCATATCTCCAGAATAAAAACATATATTATTGGAGAAAAAAATCAACCATTAATCCTCAAATTAAAATCTATAGTATCATATTTTCCATATGGATATAGTTTTCCCAAATGATAAAACGTCTTCTAAAATAACCATCATCCCTTAATCACCAAATCGTTTTCATATACTATGGGTATCAATTTGATAAAAAAAATATCTTCCAAAGTCATCTTATTATTGATCCAGAAGATAATTAAACAAAAAACAATAAGTCATACATACCAGGGACTTCACGTAGGCATGTGGTGGGTGATAAATCATAATCGCATGTTGGTTATACATTTGATTCCCACATCTTTGTTCGACGTTATGTGGTATCAAAAAGTCTACAAGTTTTCCTTTTTCAAAAACTGAATAGTAATTATAACATTATGAAAAAGTGAAAAAATCCCCCAAAACAATAATAACATGTTTTATCTTCAATGGTAATTTCATACCTTGCATTTTTTATCCCATAAACCAATAACTCATAATGCTTCAAAGGATTATGTCCCCATAATAACTATTATCACTTTGAAATAACTTGAGACTAAACATAGGATTAGAAATCATTTAACATATAATATATACTAGAATTATTAACCAATGATGGTATCACTAACCCTTAAAAAAACATCTAAATATCCAATGTTGTCTAAACCATTCCTCTAATAACAAATATAAGGCCCCATCATTAGACATTACAAAATATTGAGATAAGTCCAGAATTAAAATAGATGATCTTTTTAGTTTTATAATTTTATATATTTATGCCATAACTATTACATAATAGAACCATGAATTACATATGGAAAATTACACTATTTATCCACTATTTTCACCAAAGGAAAAAATATTTAAATACATGGTATTTTTATATTGATAAAAATATTCTTGAATTTTTCCATTATTTTAACCATCTATATAACCTATGGAAAACGTTTCAAAAAAATATGAGGAAAATGAAATGATATGTTAGAGTTATATAATAAGGGATGAAAACATTACACCATGAATATATACAAATCAATAAATCA
Source organism: Viscum album (assembly GCA_963277665.1). Lineage (NCBI taxonomy): Eukaryota > Viridiplantae > Streptophyta > Magnoliopsida > Santalales > Viscaceae > Viscum > Viscum album. The sequence continues at coordinate 1,498,161,883 of OY728122.1, read as the reverse complement.
TTCTATTCAATCATAAAACATAATCTCATTAACATACATTAGAAAATCATAAGATTTATGAATAACACATAAAAATCATAAATAATAAATGAAACTTGTCGAATCCAAAAAATATTAACATTTTATCACTAATAACTACATATGGGAGTTATGTTTGGAATATAAATCACAATATATTTCCTAAATCTATTTGGAGAAGCATTATTATTTTCCTACATCATGTTACCCAAGCATTGGAGGGCTATCTTAGGCTCACCCGCCTTAGGATTATCACAGAACCACCCTTATTTGTTTTGTCACATAACGACCCATCAAAAGTCCAAGTACCATAACATAAACATAAAACAAAAAAAATTTATGTTATAAAAATTTCACTCATAAATAATAATAAATTAATTCACAGTATTTAAATAATCAATCCATTTCAAAAAAATATTTATAACATTTAATAAAAAGAATTTTTGGATCAATGTATCCCATACCACATTGATACTCTGAAAAGATATTTTTGATTTAGAATTTTAAAACATATATTTTCAGAGAAATAAATACATAATACAATTTTATAAAACAATTACATTAATTAGAAGGATTTATAAGAAAAAATCTTTAACACATTTAAAATGATGGTTCAGTTAAAGAGTCTCGTAACACTAGAAAGAAAGTTGAATAAAAATAATTAAATATTAACATAAAACGATGTTTTAAATAGCATGATAATATATAAATTCATGGTTTAAAATTTTAAAAGGTATATATATATCATATAAGATTTTAAAGGTACAGAATATCGATATATGCCTTTATGAAAGGAGATTGAGACGTAGTCCATTACAAAGAACATATAATTAGATTAATGATAAATTATTCAAATAATTATGATTAAAAAATATAAATACACCTAATATAAGGGGATATTAATTTTAAAACACCGATGTGAAATTAACCCAAATTATTGGAAAAAAGAAAACCAATGACCTAGATATTTAACTCAATGAATGGTGATTGAGCTAAGGTTTCCATTACAAATTACATATAAATGAGGTATGAATTTATTAATGGAGTGATTAGGTGTTTCAAAATTATATACACACAATGGGATATATAAATTACAACATAAATAAATAAATAGTGATTCCACACATAATCATGGAATAATATAATCAAGAAATATGCATAAATCCCAATAATTGAAAATTGAGTTTAGAAATTTCCTTACTCAGATCATTTTGTTAATACAAAAGATAGATTATGTATGTTAATTATAAATAATCATAAATAAACTATAGATACCTGATATTATTTCAATATTTAGTTTTTCACATAATAATATCAAGACATAATGACAAAGTAGAAGATTATACCAAAGAATTGAAATTTGGTTTAGAGGATCACTTATGAAAATTCTATAGCCTAACGATGCCACATAAAATTTATTAAAATGTTTTGTTGAGAGATTAAATGGTCTATCATCACATGGAAATAAAATTTATTGATGTAAGGATATATAATAACATATCTAAACATAAAAAATGAAAATTAAATGACATAACATAAGAGATGATTTTGACTAAAAGAATAGGGTGAAAGGTTACCTTACATTGAGCTTGACTCATCATGTATGTTCCTTGTTCATCTTGAATAATAAAAATAAGTTTATTTATAACTTAATTAGAAACTTTTTCAGTTTAATTATACTATTTATATCTCATATTTTAATTTAATAAAATTGTTGACCTCACCTGTTTTGATAATCCCAATTATGTGTTCATATATTATGCAATTCTCAATTACTGATGATATACATTTTAATTATTTCAAATCAGTGATCAAGTTAATAATAATGTTTAAATAATCTCTGATTTATGTTAATCTCGATTATCCTTGTTTATACAAGATTTGAAACAAATCTAAGTCAATTAGATCTGGTTTGCATGATAGCCAGAGCTACCGATAGCCAGAGCTACCGATAGCCACAGCTACCGCTAGCCAGAGCTACCGATAGCCAGAGCTACCACTAGCCAGAGCTACTGATAGCCAGATCTACCGATAGCCAGAGCTACCGCTAGCCAGAGATACAAATAGCCAGAGCTACCGATAGTCAGAGTTACCGATAGCCAGAGCTACCGATAGCCAGAGCTACCGCTGCACAGAGAGCTACCAATGCACAAAGATCTACTGATGCATAAAGAGCTACCTATGCACACAAAGAGCTACTGACGCATAAAGAGCTACCAATGTACACAAAGAGCTACCGATGCACAAAGAGCTACCGATGCATAAAGAGCTACCGATGCACAGAGAGCTACCGATAAGAGCTACCGATAAGAGCCACCGATAATAGTTTGAACAGCTACCGATGGAAGATCCCTACACCGAGTCAACCGTACACGTCTACCAACAAACGGCTACATATAATGAACTGCGGAGTCAAATCCTATATCCTCGAACCTATTTGTTTATTACACTAACGGTTACATTTGTTACTTTTGATGCATTTAATGTTATTAAATGATTTTTGTTGCCATTTCAGGAAACCGTACCAAGTACGATCAAAAAGCATAATCATTCCTCCTCAGAAAAACAAAAAGAAGTGGAATAAAAAGGACATCATGTATGAATCAAAAAGAGAGAGAGACACTAGACCAAAAAGAAATCAAGCACACAGAACATACTGGCGATCAAGCTCAAAACGTGCCAAGAACAACTGGAGAACTTGCATTCATGAGACTACTACTACCAGCCTCCAGAACATAGAGCATACATCGAGAAATATATGCTAAAGAAGAACCACACAAAACTCATAATTCTTTGAGCCTATAAGCAAGCTGAACCTGGAAGTCGAGGAAGCAGATGGTACTCTGTTTTCCAGACAAAAACCAGAAGAAGACTCAGAACGAATTCTAATCAACAAAAGGAGTCGAGAGCTGCACGAAGATCACTAAAGCCTTTTCTAATCTCTAAATATTTATCTCTGTGATTTACTTTTTACATTACGAGAAGTGTGTGTTATCTGTTGTATTTTACACACACACTGTCTCCTGATCCTTAACTGGAGGATTTGAAAATCCTCACTCACTATCTTTTCATTCTTTTTCCCACTGTGGATAGTGGTAGAGGTTGTGTTTGACCTCGACAGCTGGTTGCTGTTGTTTTGTTTCCCACGGATAACAGTGGTAGAGGTCTTGGACCTGGACAGTTGTAAACTGTTGAACCCTGATCCAGGGTGTGGATCATCCTTATATAAACTTTTGAGAGGACTAAGTCTCCACGTGAGACTGAACCTCTTGGTTAACTCTTATTTGTTTTTAGTTAATGTTTATATCCATACAATACATATCTATTTCATATTCCGCTGCTATTACTTTGAAATATAATTTATTTTCAAGGCTACTTTCATAGTTAAACTCGCAAGTGTTTATATATTATTGTAAACCAGTAAGTTAGTTTCAAAAGTTAAATTAATCATAAGATTAAGTTAAATGAGAACTAATCAATCTTTGAGAAACTAATTGAACCTTTATAATCTGTATAAATTCACTACAGTTTAATCTGTTTTTGAAATTGGGGGATTTTAATTGAAATTGTTTTTAGCAGAAATTTTAATTGGAACTCAATTCACCCCCTCTTGAGTGTCCACTCCGACCAACATTTGGTATAAGAGGTTTATTAATACCTTCTAAATTACTCTGTTTTCAACTGTGATTTTAGTTGTATTTTAAAGTTCTTAAAATTTCTATTATTTCTAAATTTTTATCTCTTTAAATTTTCTTTATAATGGATAATAGACTTGAGGGTGCTGCTACTAACCGGCCACCTTTCTCTAATGGAAATAACTATGCTCAGTGGAAACTTAAAATGAAAATTCATCTAGAAAGCATGAGTTTTGATATTTGGACTGCTATAGAATCTGAATATAAAGTTCCCACTACTGATAGATCTACTTGGGATGAACCTACAAAGACTTCTTACAATAATAATTGTAAAGCTATGAATTCTCTGTACTGTGCTCTAGGAGATGAAGAATTTAATAGAATTTCTGCATGTAAAACTTCTTTTGAAATTTGGGATACCATGGCTGCTTCTAATGAAGGAACAACCAATGTTAAAGAAATGAGATTAAACACTTATACTATTAAATATGATAATTTCAAAATGAATCCTGATGAACCTATTTCTGCCATGTATCTCAGGTTCAATGATATAGTAAACACAATGAGCTCACTCGGAAAGATTGTTCCTACAAAAGAACAAATTATGAGAATACTAAGATGTTTTCCAGATAGATGGAGAGGTACATCCGTTTCAATTAGAGAATCCTGTGACATTGGAACACTTCCTGTCAAGGAGTTAATTGGTAAGCTGATGATGTATGAAGAAGAGCTTAAAGTAAATAAAGAAGAAGATGAGGAACCCAAAAGAAAATCTGTAGCGTTTAAAACTACTGCTTTTAAGAGTAAAGACAAGGATAAACTACAAATGGAGACTGAGAGTCCAATGAGTGAAAATTCATAATCTGACAGTGATACCGATATGGCTCAAATAGCCAGGAGATTTAAGAAGTTTTATAGGAAAAAGTAGTTCTTTAGGAAAATGAATTACAAAGGAAAGTATGATCAACAAGGAAAATGGAAAATGGATTGGAAGAAGGATGATAGGACTGATGAAGTTTTCTGCTATGAATGCAAGCAAAAATGACATATCAAAGAAGACTGTCCAAAGAAAAAATTCAAAAAGAAATATGATTACATAGACAAGAAGTACAAGAAAGCCATGAAGGCTACCTGGAGTGCTTCAGAAGACAGCACTAGTGAAGCAGAATCTTCGGACTCTGAAAGGAATCGATCCAACATGTGTTTCATGAAAAATACTTCTGAGGTAACATCTGACACTCCTGTTTTAAATTCATATTATTCTGGAGATGATTCTGATTCAAAAAACATGTCAAAATATGAACTATTTGAGTACTGTGATATGTTGGAAGAAACCTGTAATGAGCTTAATGACAAATACAAAGGTTTAAAGAAACAGTATGCTTTAAGTGTTAAGCATAAATCTGATCTTGATATAGAAAAGGAAATGAATGCTCAACTACTAAAGGAAAATACAGAATTGAATCTTTCAAATGAGCAACTTAGAAAGGACTTAGAAAAATTCAAAAATGGAAAGGATGCTTTAACTCAAAATCTAGGAAAGAAAGTTGCACCTAGATATGCTACTGGTTTGGGATACCAACCTGGACAGAGACAGTTCACTAGAACCTGATTTATTCCTAAGTCTGAAAAAAATTCTGCTAGTTCCAGTTTTGGAAATTCATATGCTTCAACAGGTTTTTCACATGGTTATAGACCAAATAAAGTTTATATTTCAAAATATGTTGTTTCTGTTAATTGTATGGGACCCATAAAACAAATTTGGGTACCTAAGCCCTGATTACTAACCTCTCTGGACCCAAGAAAATCTGGGTACCAAAGTCATTTCCTGTTTAAATCTGTTTTATAGGAGACCTGCTTGAAGAGCTGTCACATGAAGATATGGTATTTAGACAGTGGGTGCTCAAGACACATGACTGGAGATTATTCTTGCTTCAAGATCTTAATAAAGGTTGATGGAGGTCATGTCACCTTTGGTGACAACTCTAAAGGAAAAATCATCGGCCTAGGCCAGATTGTTAACACTGACTCAGTATTAATTTATAAAGTTTTATTCGTTGATGGACTTAAATATAACTTGCTTAGTATATCTCAATTATGTGACGATGGTTTCAATGTCAAGTTTGAAAATGACTCGTGTGATGTTTTTAACTCCAAAAACTCTTTAGTATTTTCTACTCTAAGGAATGAAAATGTTTATGCTGTTGATTTAAATTCTTTAGCCAAACAAAATATTTCTTGTTTTAATGCTTTTCATAATGAATCTTGGCTATGGAACAGAAGATTAGGACACTGCAACATTAACTCACTTAGAAAACTGGCTAGGAAAAACTTAGTTAGAGACTTACCTAAATTCGAATTCCCAAATGACAAAGTGTGTAATCCCTGTCAAAAGGGAAAACAACACAAAGTTTCTTTTAAATCAAAGAAAGAAGTCTCAACTTCTCAACCACTTGAGTTGGTTCACATGGATTTGTTTGGACCATCAAGAGTTTCTAGTTTAAATGGGAATCATTATGTCTATGTCCTTGTAGATGACTTTTCTATATATACTTGGGTATACTTTCTAGCTCACAAAAGTGAATCTTGTCCTTACTTTATTAAATATTCCAAGTCTGTAGAGAACCTTAGTGGACTTAAGATTAAAACCCTAAGAAGTGATCATGGTCGTGAGTTTGAAAATCATGATTTTGAATCTTATTGCTCACACAATGGCTATAGTCACAATTTTTCTACCCCTAGGACACCCCAACAAAATGGTGTAGTAGAAAGGAGAAACCGAACCCTTCAATAAATAGCTAGAACCATGCTCAATGAATATGAACTGCCTATTTACTTTTGGGCTGAAGCTGTTAATAAATCTTGTTTTGTTATCAATAGAGTATTGATCAGACCTGTTCTTAAAAAAAACCCCTATGAATTGTGGAACAATAGAAAGCCTAAGGTAAATTACTTCAGAGTTTTTGGTTGCAAAGTATTTATACTTAATACTAAAGATAATCTGGATAAGTTTGCTCCCAAAAGCGATGAAGGAATTTTTCTGGGTTACTCTATTTCAATTAAATCTTATAGAGTTTTCAATAAGAGAACCAAATGTGTGGAAGAATCTGTTCACATCAAATTCGATGAAACTGATCCACATGAGCCTAAAACCTCTCTTGAGGATCTTGAAGAAGATTTGTCTATTCTGGACCTTAATGATAAATCTAAAGAACCTGTTATAAAAACATCCAGTTCTGGACTTTCTCTAGAATCAGCTTCTGTTGAACCCAAACCTATAGATGAACCTGAAGTTTCTAGTCCAACCTTTACCAAATCGACTAAGATTCTAAAGAATCATCCTTTAGATGCCGTTGTTGGTAATCTTGATAGAGGAACACAAACTAGAGCTTCTCTAAGGAACCAGGTTGAACATCAAGCTTTTCTGTCATAGCTATAACCCAAAAATATCAATGATGCTATCATTGATGAATTCTGGGTTATAGCCATGCAAGAAGAGTTGAATCAATTTGAAAGAAACAAAGTCTGGGAATTAGTTGATAGACCCAAGGACACCTTGACTATAGGAACAAAATGGGTTTTTAGAAATAAAGTTGATGAATCAGGAAACATAGTTAGAAAAAAAGCTAGACTAGTTGCACAGGGATATAGTCAAGAAGAGGGTATAGAATAATGAGAAACTTTTGCACCTGTAGCTCGACCGGAAGCTATTAGGATCTTACTTGCATATGCATCACATCTTAATTTCAAGTTATATCAAATGGATGTAAAAAGTGAATTTCTAAATGGTTTTATAATTGAAGATGTTTTTGTGGAACACCACCTGGATTTACAAACCCTCATTTTCCAAATCAAGTTTTCAAACTTTCTAAAGCTTTATATGGTTTAAATCAAGTTCCAAGAGCTTGGTATGACAGACTCAACAATTTTCTTATTTCAAAAGGTTTTACTAAAGGGATCGCTGATCCAACTCTTTTTATTAAAATAATTTCTAAAGATGTTTTAGTTGTACAAATCTATGTTGATAATATTATATTTGGATCTTCTAAACACTCTTTATGTACTGATTTTTCAAAAAGTATGCAAAATGAATTTGAAATGAGCTTAATGGGAGAGCTTAAGTATTTTCTTGGTTTTCAAATTTTTCAAACTAGAGATGGAATTATTTTAAATCAACGTAAATATACAAAAGATCTTTTAAAACGTTTTGGATTGGATAGCGTTAAGGAAAATGATACACCTATGAGTACTACATGTAAGTTGGATACAGATGAAGCTGGGAAACCAGTGGATCAAACCAATTATAGAGGTATGATTGGAAGCTTACTTTATCTTACTGCTAGTCGACCAGACAATATGTTCAGTGTATGTATGTGCGCAAGATTTCAAGATAATCCTAAAGAATCACACTTACTGGCTGTTAAAAGGATTTTTAAATATCTTAAGCATACTGTACATTTAGGTTTGTTTTATCCAAAAGGACAATCATTTGACCTAACTAGCTATTCAGATTCTGACTTTGCTGGATGTAAGTTAGAAAGGAAGAGCAAATATGAACATGTCATTTACTTGGGAAATCCCTAGTGTCATGGTGTAGTATGAAACAGAACTCAGTTGCATTGTCTACTGCCGAAGCAGAGTATATAGCTGTTGGTAGTTGCTGTGCACAAATTCTGTGGATGAAACACACTTTATTGGACTATGGATTTGAGTTTAAACATGTTTCAATTAACTGTGACAACACTAGTACAATAAACATATCTAAGAACCCTGTATCTCACTCTAGAACCAAACACATAGATGTAAGACATCATTTTCTGAGAGATCATTATCAAAAAGGTGATATTACTCTTGAATTTATTGGCACTGAACATCAATTGGCCGATATTTTCACTAATCCTTTATGTTCTGATAGGTTATGTTACATTAGGCACGAGCTGGGGATGATCAATTCTCACCGATGTTGAAATTCTCACCGATGATCAATTCTCACCGATGTTGAAATTCTCACCGATGATCAATTCTCACCGATGTTGAAATTCTCACCGATGATCAATTCTCACCGATGTTGAAATTCTCACTGATGATCAATTCTCACCGATGAAATGTTTTAAAACTTATGTCTGCCACCAAGAATATGAATCGTTTTATTTTGTTACTTTACTTTATTCATTTATTTATGATTCTTACATGATAAAACTAATCCTAAACCGCTTCTCACTCCACCTGACCCAAAACTCTTCACCTTTGAATCCTAGCTCCCTAATCGACTGAGAACCCTAAATCCGCGATGGCAAAAACCAAGATTCCTGCCAGCAGAGATGACAGTGTAGAGCCTAAAACAAAGAAGAAGAAAGTGCAGCAAGAAGCTCGTGGAAGTAATGTCAGAACTAGGTCGGGAAAGCGACCAGTAAACCCTCATTTGCAGAATAGAGATATTGTGATTGAAAAGGAGCTATGCGTAGATTGGCTGCTACCAAGAAAGTCGTTGGTGCTTGCAATTCTGGAAGATCAGAGATGGGTAGATTGTTTTTCAAATAACAATGGTCCCCACTACCCGAAGATAGTGAAACAGTTATACGAATTCGTAAGCTTCGAGAAGTCTGAAAATGAGGATCGGGTAAGTTCTTTTTTAAATGGAAAAGAAATGTCGTTTTCTTCAGTAGAGTGGGAAGAATGTTTAAAAGTCCCACATGAAGGTGTATCCGGGTATGTCTCAAGAGCAATTCCACCTACCAGTAACATCTTTGACTATGAGACCGCTTTAAAAGAACTAACGGGTAATGGAAGTCAAAGGAAAGTGGTTGCTACTGAATTGGATGGAGAGAACAGACTGCTTTTCAAATTTGTTCAACATGTTTTGATACCGAGGAGAGGAGATTTTTCTAATTTGAGATATCAAGATATTTATCTTCTACATTTGTTAAGACATGGTGTCAAAGTTAATCTGTGCAGACTGTTGTTGAGTCAAATGGAAGACATAATTAGGCCAAAATCAAAGACTAATGCTTTATTCTTTTCCAAAATGATCTCTGTGATGATAAAAGTGAAAGGGATAGCTGAGTCTCAGGATGAGACAGTTGTAGTTAAGAATAACTTCTGTATCACTACTACAGTTTGTAAGTACATGAAAACCAATTGGAACCCGTGGAAAGGAGAATGGGTCAGTGATGACCAGAAGGTGTATGATAAATTTAATCCTGTGGATTATCCTTCAAGGCCAAAGGATAAAAGAGATCAAGGTTTAGGATCTGATGAAGAGGAACCCGAGTACAGTGATGAGTCAGAAGAAGAAGAAGAAGAAGAAGAAGAAGAGGAAGAAACTCCTATAGATATTGGAGGAGATCCAGACTTGCCCCCAAGTCCTGTTACTGAGTTTGTATACTCAAGAAAAGGAAAAGTAGAGGAAGTGTTATCTATTCATGAGGAAGACCAGCCAGTTCCTTAGCAAGAAGGAGAAAAAGAGAATGTATCTGAATCGTCTGATTCTGCTTGGTTGAGTCTGATTCCATTGATTGAAAACTCAGTTGTGCCTACTGATGAAGTAGAAAAAGAAAGAGAAGAAGATGTACATGTTTCAGAAAATCTCCTTACTACTGCTGAGATGGAAGTTGTTGTGGAATATTCTGATGAATAAAGACTAGTAGAGAATGTAGTTATTGTACATAAGAATTCACCCATTGAGGGGGAGCATCATTCCAATATTGGAAATGTTACAGTGTCTGTTGAGATTGAAGACTGGGTAGAAGACCCAGGTTTTATAGTCTGTGGTTTGGATTATCCTGATTCGGTTAATGAAGTATCCTTGAATAGCCCAAAGATCAGTTATGACATCAATTCTGAGTTATTACCTGATGATGTGGTTCGAGTACATGATTTAGATGTGCTGAAAGGAAATATCAAAGTCAGCTTTGTAGAAGAAGTAAAGACAATGGAATATTTTTTAGTTTCCTCGTTTCAATCATGAATGAATGATTCAGTAGTCATCTTAGCTTCTGCAAGAGTATCTACTACAGTTGCTCCTACTGATTTTGTTACAAAGTCTTATCTTGATTCCCTGAAGCATGAGCTGAAAGAATTCTTCAGTGCCTGAGTTACTGAGATGAAGCACTGTTTTCGTGAAGAAATGAAGTTGTTAGAACAATCTCTTGATCTTTCTCTTGGTTTCAATCTGTCAACTTTTATGGGTGAGCTAATGGAAGCAGTCAAAGAGTTCTAGACCCAATCTTATAGAATAGAATAAGATCTTGAAGCCTTAAAGAAGTCTGTTACTGCTTTAGATTCTTACATGAGCTCAAAGCCTCAAGATGATAAGGATTTAGCCTATGTGAAAAGTGTTGTAAGCCAAATGGTCTCAGTATTTGAAGATTTCAAATCTTCTATAAAGGATCATGTTAAAAATCAGGACTCTCAACTGCAAGCTCTGATTAGTGGGTTGACCAAAAGTTTCAAAGAAACTGTATCTTTCTCGGTTGGTCCTCTAGCTTCAAAACCTGCATTTGATTTGAATCAATTACGAGCTATGATGAAGGAGGAGCTTGGTTCTATTTCAACCAGTGGCTCTGTGGACTCATCAGATCTAAGCCGAGTAGTGCTCTCTACAAGAGATTCAGAAAGGGAAATAGTGACAATCGTCCACAACCATATGAAAGAGTCCTCTTCCTCTCAGGAGGAAATCAAGAACAAGGTGGATTATTATTTCCAAAGGATTTTTACCAAGCAACAACTCACCCATCATTTCAAGCTGATGTTGGAAAACATGAAGTTACCCCCTGTAACTCAATCCTTCCGAGAACAAGTGAGCAAGCTAAGACAACTGACTCCTGCCTTAGAAAAATTTATGGAGAACAAAGATGATTTTATATCTGCCATGGAAAGAGGGGGAGGAATCATTATGGATTTCAGAAATCTGTTGTTGCCCTTTTTGCATGTTGATGCCAGACCAATTATTGTCCCTCCTACCTTGCCTGCCTCTGCCTCTACTGAGTCTCCAGTCCAGATGACTCCTGCTCAGGCCATCCAAAGCCTCACACCTATGATCACTCAACAAACTTCCCAATACAGGCCAGGCACTGTATCAGTGGCTCAGCCTCCTGTGATCATTTCTGGGATTCCAAAGCCCTCACTCAAATCCTCACCACCTGCCTCCTCTTCTGATCCAAAAGGAAAATCTCATGTTGAAGATCCAGATTGCTGATGTGGCCAGGTTGTTTGATAGGAATTTTTTTTAATTCTTTTCTATTCTATTTATGTAAGTTTTGTATGGTCTAATACAAATTCTTTTCTTTACACTATCTCTGTTTCTCAGTTTTCTCTGTCTGCTTTCCCACTTTTTGATTATGACAAAGGGGGAAAAAATTATAAAGGGGGGGTGAAAATATAAAGAGAGGGGGGAAATATAAAAGGGGGAAATATCAAAGCTTATCTCTCATACTTTTGTATTTAATACTTCCTATGATAATTTTTGATCTATTTCATTCTATTACTATTTCCTCTATTTCCTCTGATTGCTTTCTTTGAGAAATTAGAATATAAACGTTATATTCTCTTATACTATATTCTCACTATTTTTGGTCATATCATAAGTTGTGATTATCAAAAAGGGGGAGATTGTTGACCTCACCTGTTTTGATAATCCCAATTATGTTTTCATATATTATGCTATTCTCAATTACTGATGATTTACATTTTAATTCTTTCAAATCAGTGATCAAGTTAATAATAATGTTTAAATAATCTCTGATTTATGTTAATCTCGATTATCCATGTTTATACAAGCTTTGAAACAATTCTAAGTCAATTAGATCTGGTTTGCGTGATAGCCAGAGCTACCGATAGCCAGAGCTACCGATAGCCAGAGCTACCGATAGCCAGAGCTACCGATAGCCAGAGCTACGATAGCCAGAGCTACCGATAGACAGAGCTACCGATAGCCAGAGCTACCGATATCCAGAGCTACAGATATCCAGAGCTACCACTGCACAAAGAGCTACCGATGCACAAAGAGCTACCGATGCATAAAGAGCTACCGATGCACACAAAGAGCTACCGATGCATAAAGATCTATCGATGTACACAAAGAGCTACCGATGCACAAAGATCTACCGATGCATAAAGAGCTACCGATGCATAGAGAGCTACCGATAAGAGCTACTGATAAGAGCCACCGATAAGAGTTTGAAGAGATACCAATGGAAGATCCCTACACCGAGTCAACCGTACACGTCTACAAACAAACGGCTACCTATAATGAACTGCGGAGTCAAATCCTATATCATCCACCCTATTTGTTTATTACACTAACGGTTACATTTGTTACTTTTGATGCATTTAATGTTATTAAATGATTTGTGTTGCCATTTCAGGAAACCGTACCAAGTACGATCAAAAAGCATAATCATTCCTCCTCAGAAAAACAAAAAGAAGTAGAATAAAAAGGACATCATGTATGTATCAAAAAGAGAGAGAGACAGTAGACCAAAAAGAAATAAATCACACAGAACATACTGGCGATCAAGCTCAAAACGTGCCAAGAACAACTGGAGAACTTGCACTCGTGAGACTACTACTACCAGCCTCTAGAATATAGAGCATACATCGAGCAATCTTTGATAAAGAAGAACCACAAAAAACTCATCATTCTTTGAGCCTATAAGCAAGCTGAACCTGGAAGTCAAGGAAGCAGATGGTACTCTGTTTTCCAGACAAAAACCAGAAGAAGACTCAGAACGAATTCTAATCAACAAAAGGAGTCGAGAACTGCACGAAGATCACTAGAGCCTTTTTCTAATCTCTAAATATTTATCTCTGTGATTTACTTTTTACATTACGAGCAGTATGTGTTATCTGTTGTATTTTACACACACATTGTCTCCTGAACCTTAACTGGAGGATTTGAAAATCCTCACTCACTATCTTTTCATTCTTTTTCCCACTGTGGATAGTGGTGGAGGTTGTGTGTGACCTGGACAGCTGGTTGCTGTTGTTTTGTTTCCCACGGATAACAGTGGTAGAGGTCTTGGACCTGGACAGTAGTAAACTGTTGAACCCCGATCCAGGGTGTGGATCATCCCTATATAAACTCTTGAGATGACTAAGTCTCGACATTAGACTGAGCCTCTTGGTTAACTCTTCTCTGTTTTTAGTTAATGTTTATATCCATAGAATACATATCTCTTTCATATTCCGCTGCTATTACTTTGAAATATAATTTATTTTCAAGGCTACTTTGATAGTTAAACCCGCAAGTGTTTATATTTATTGTAAACCAGTAAGTTAGTTTCAAAAGTTAAATTAATCATAATATTAAGTTAACTGAGAACTAATCAATCTTTGAGAAACTAATTGAACCTTTATAATCTGTATAAATTCACTACAGTTTAATCTGTTTTTGAAATTGGGGGATTTTAATAGAAATTGTTTTTAGCAGAAATTTTAATTGGAACTCAATTCACCCCGCTCTTGAGTGTCCACTCCGACCAACAAAAAATTACCTTTTTATTTAAGTTAATATTGGTCATTTTTCGATATTCATTACTTGAATCTAAAATGATCTTATTTTGATATAAATTGTACATGTGATAAAAATTAAATAATCTCTAGAATGATATTAATTATATAAATATCATATATATATATATTATATATAAGTAGTTATAATTTTTCATAATATTTGGAGATAAGAAATGAAATGAACTTTTCCTGGAGACGGTAGGCCGTACATAAAGATAAATGCTATTATCATTTCTTCTTCATATTATTGAAATAAAAACTAATTGATACATATGTGTTTTAAAATTATAGTATAATATATATTTTATATATGTCACATATTTTCAATTAGTTTATCCTTTATAAATTCTATGAGGGTAATGAACGAGTCATATCAGTTGGGGGAAATTCCACTCTTTCTCAAATGAAATTATCGTATTTACACATTATAGAAATCATAAATGGTATGATGTAAATAATAATTAAATAATAATGCGGAAAATATAAATATAATATATATAATATATAAATAATTATTCATCTAAATTTCCACCATTATAGGTGGTGGAAGATAATTTTTCAATCATCGTTTCGTGATGCAGTAGTTCTCCATACACCGAAAAAGTATGATCATATCTATTAGATGGAGGTGTGTGTAAGTGTATTTATAATTATTCTTATAAAAAATTACAATTATATTGAGGATTATTTTTTTCTTTATTTAAATAATAATAATATAATGGAGTGTTTAGAAGGAAAATAAATGAATTTAACTTTTGATAAATGTTACCTCTAAATTGGGTAACTTCTTTTGATTTGAGAAAAATTGATTTCATGAATTTACTTCTTCCAATTGAATGTATTAATGGAGGAAGCGGGGGATATTGAGACTTTATTTTAGAATATGATGGATCAGCCTAGGGGAATGAGAGGTGTGAGTAAAGGGGTAGGGGTGATTCCCTTTTATACAAGGGAGGATGGACACTTTAGAATTGTTTTGATGTGGTATTTTATTATAAATTTATTTCCATATTTAAATGGTCCAATGTTTTTTATTTAAAAGATAAGATTATTTTTGGGTCTAAAACCTATAAACCAATATGTTATATACATTTGTAGGTCTCAAGTTAAACTTTATCATTTTTGCAACAACCAATAATGAACTAATTTAACTCTTACCATGTGTTATTGTATATTCATACTATATGGTTATTATAGTTATAATAAAATATTAATAGAACCTCAAGTGATTAATTAATTACATGTTAAACTTATATAAGTCATTTGGTTGAATCAAAGATTTATATGACTATTTTATCATTTTATAAAATAATATTGTTTTAAAATACTCATTTGTGTCAATAGTTAAATTATTCATGTCATGGCTTTTTAAAAATCATTATCAATATAATATGTTCTAGAAAACTTCATTAATTCAATTATATCCAGTATTAATAATCGATAATATTAATGGATGGTATATAATGTTTCAAAATAAATTTATTTATATATTTATATTATCGTTTATTTTAATCATTTTTAATGAAGTAATCCCTATATCATTATTCTGTCATAATAAAAATTATATATTTAATTTAGAGAAATTAAAAATAAAATATAATGATGTATGAAATATTATTATATTTCAATTAACTCTTTATATTCAAAGAGATAAATTATATATTCTCATATAAATTTTTTTAGTAAAAGATACATGTTTATGTTGTGTTTTTATGTACTTTAAATTAATTCTTATAAAAATTCCATTTTCACTTCAAAGTGGAGACATGGTGTCCCAAAATTGACCCAAGGATTCCCTCCATCATAAACATATCATATAATATTCCTTGAACATGTGTTAGGGTAGTTTAAGATTATTATAATGTTATTTTTTTACCCTAATCTACCGGATTGACCTTTTAACCACGGTATAAAAAACAATTAAAAAAGTAACCATTAATAAGGTATTAAAATTAAAGGTACCTATTTACAAAACATGAACCATCTGATTCCAAATATGGAATCAATTTTTCCAAAAATAAAAACACAAATGTTTTAGTAATTAATTTAAAATTAATTTCCATTTTCAAAACAAAAAAAACATTTTTTATGAAATAATAACTATCAAGATATTGACATCTGTTTATGTCCAATTTAAATGTGAAATTATATCCAATGAAATAAATAAGATTAAATGACTAAGATATATATCATTTTTTACATCAAAACCATTCAATTAAATTATTAAATGTTTTAAATTATTTTTATAGAAAAAGTTGTTTTTAAGTAAAATTTTTCATATATATAATATTCATCAAAACATGATAGTTAGGAGAAAAATATCAAAAATTCATCAAATGTAATTTTTGATGTCCTGATTCTAAATAATATGTATATTTTGTCAAATATAACATATCAATGATATAAGAACTAAATTTAAAAAGGGTTATCCCTCAAAAAAGCGATATAACATTATTATTAGAAAAATACTTCTTTAATCCAAGTAAAGTATTTTCATTCTTATTTCATTTATATCAAACATATCAGATAAATTTAAAACATTACTTTGAATATAAAACATATATGTTTCAATATATAAAAATATATAAAAACTTATATGATTTTATAAATACATTTATTATCTTATAAATAGTTTTTTATAAAATCACATCTTCTATATTCAATTGGTTATTATTTTCATTTCAAAAAAATTTGGTAACCAATGATTCAATATATTATTAATTGTAAACCATATTACAAAATTCATATGATAATATTCACTCCAATCATTCCAACGGCTAGGCGCAAACTACCAAAAAATAATATTATTAGTACTATATTATTTTTCATGATAATTCAATGTTGTGTGCAGACTAAGATTTCAGAGAAACCCATTATTCCGTGTCAAGTATAAATTTGGAAAAATAGTACCCTTTAATGTAAAATTAAAATCATATTCATAAATATTAATAAAAATAATATAGCATTATTCTTTAAATACCTTGGTCGTTACATTAATCCAATTTTTTAATTCAACAATTAAATAATACAAATACTCCATTAATTAATTCAAAAATTATGTAATCCCATAATTCCCATTATATAATAATAAAATTAAATAATTAAAATAACCCATTAATTAATACATCAATTATTTAACCCAATCAATCCCATTTTTTAATTCAAAAATTATAGAATTTTATTACTCCATTATCAAATTCATCTATTAACTAATCTGACCCACAATCAAATAAATACCTATTATTAATTAGTCAATTAATTATTTTATAGTTTCCAATTCTATAACCAAAATTAATTCATCAATTAATAGTTCCATATCAATCAATGCATATCCTCAATTAATTCCCACCACAAGAAATTCAACATCCATAATTAATTCATCAATTAATTGTTCATTCTCAACTGATTAAACATCCTCTAATTAATTGATCGATTAATTTTTCTATCTCAATCAATAAATAAGACTAATTAATTCATTAATTATACATTCCAACTCAATATATTCTATATATCTATAATTAATTTTTTTTATTAATTATTAAAAAAATATTATACCAATAACCCCAATTTGAACAGGTTATTCAAATTATTTAATTTAACAAATTCATTAATTTGATCGAGATGTAAATTTATAACAATATATGATAAATACTAAATTTAAATACACATATTTGGAACATAGACATTTCTGATGGAATTATATACCACTTACGATAATAACAATGGGGAATGCTTGCCAATAGATAATTCACAATTTCAAATGAAACAATCAAGAATGAGACTAAGAATAAAACATAGAGTTGGATCCTAGATCCAGGATTTTAATGAATCATGATCTAAAAAAATATAGATCTAGAATAATCATTCAAAAAAACAATCGTTTATTTTTAATGAATAGAGAAAGATAATGATAGATCAAAACAGGATGAAAACACATGATCATGAGTTTATGATCATCAATTATCTATATGATTCACCATTAAGGGTGTCTAAGAGGAATCATAAGAATTATACGAGCCTCCAAAATCGATATAAATTTATTTTGGATGTTTTTTAAAAATGGTTAAATTTGAGTTCCCAATAAATAAAAATCAACATTTAAGTTTAATTGATACCTAGTGCAAGGTTTGCTGGGTAGAGGTGAACAGTTTCCCCAAATAGAGTGTCATAACTATGTACCTCTTAGGGAATGGGTGTATAGATTCTCATAACAGAGAAACTTTTTTGACCAATCATATGCCTTATGTCCGCGTCAACTCTATTTTTGCTTAAACAGTTTTCTAGGTCAGGGGGCATGGTTTGGGAAAACAATGCATCAACAGTGAAATTGCCCATTTCCTTACCAAATTTCTAATTTTCACCCAAATTAATTCTAAACTAAAACCCAGAAATATTATCAATCTATGAAAAAGTTACTAAAAAATAACTTGAAATATCTTGAAAATTTTCGAAATCTACCAACATCCATCAAATAGGTTATGAAATCATCATTTGTATTTGTGGTGAAATACCACCTCAAAAATAGTTGTCAATATTATTTCCATTACCACTTATCATGGTTAGGAATTATTATTTATATAGTTATATGAGTAAAATTTATAAATATATTATAAATTGGGATTGAAAATACATATATACCTTTTTCATTTCATTTTATAGAAATTTGATAATGTTTCTCATCTGTATAGCCGACGGCCACCTCGTAATGGTATATGACTCCTTCACGATTTAGATGTTGGGGAATAAGGATGAGTTTAATGGAAATATATGATTTATATGTGAAAAAATATCTATAATGAGAATACATTATTTATAATTATCTGTTTCAATCCAAAAAAAGATAATTGAAATAATGTCCATGTATAAATACACAATACCTTTTCCATAAATGATGCATTTCATTTTTAATCTCAATCATTTATGGAATAATATGAAAAATATATATTATATATTTATTTTATTATTTTAATGGATATAATTCAAGATATAATGTAAGAATTAATAATTTAGTATATCTATTAAACAAAACATATCCAAACATACACCAAAAAAATTTATTTATTTCCCAAAATGAGACAAAAACGTGGAATTGTTTAAAAAGATTAATAAAATGTCATAAGTAAATACTATATTGTATTATAATTGTGATTATTTTCCCGTAAATTTTTTATATTAATCTAATATTTATTATAAAAAAATCATGATTATGTAGGAATGATATTGAGACATTTGGTAGTGGTTTTTTTGTCTAAATATTCATTCATTGAGACATCTATTTCATTATAGACCTTTCCCCATTTCTGAGGTGTATACACAAGCATATTTACATAAATTGTAATTAATTTATTTATCAACATGTTATTTTATAGTTAATTTTATGAATTTAATCTATGGTACTTATGTTTAAATGTTTCATAAGTCATAAAGATCTTATATTACAATCACATCATTTATTGGGATTATTAAAGGGTGTGCTTTAAATGATAAATATCTCGATCCATATACAATGAAACATATTATTTTTCATATCCTTTTTATTAATTATATTAATAGTTTTATTTTTGTCATTATTTTGAATGTAAATAATTGGTAAATTGTTTTCAAGATAACCCGACTTGGTCTTACACATTTCTCAGAAATTCATTTAGTTCGAAAACCATGGTTTCTATAAAAAAATTTAATAACTCATTTATATTTTCTGATGATTTTTTTCATAAACCCCCATTTTTTAATTATAAAAAAATTAATGTAATGTACATGTAATTTTCCAATCAATTCCTAATTATATTCTACTAAAATTGTTAAAGGAATAATTATTTTAACTTGTACGGTATTAGAGAAATATCTCGTAGTCATTGAAATTAATTTATATGAATCATACATTTTGTATTTTCAATTTTATTTTCAATTAAATGTATTTATAAAGTATATTAAATTATTTTTTATTCAAGAGATAAGTATAATTTCATCATGAAATGTTTAAAATTTTATTTTAAAATAATTTCGCATCTTTGATGACATCTATTAATGATACCTTTGAACTAATTATTATATTAACCAGTGATAAAATTCTTATTCATTAATTAAATATTTTATTGTTAATATATTTTAATGAAACTCATCTCTCAATCATGGGTTATATGACGATAAAGTTAAAATGAGACCGTCTTATTTTTCTGTTTTTTATGCTATGCTGAAATGATGAAATGATTATGAAACCTATAACTTTTCAATACATTATGATATGATGATCAGTTTATGAAACATATATCATTTCTTGGTATATGATATGATTAATTTTTTATGATCTTATGGAACTACTAAATTTTGTTTTCATTATGAGATGGGTGGGGGAAATTTTTATCACCAATGCATTTCATAATGATTTATATCTCATGATATTGATTGTTTTATAACAGAGTGTAAACATGATTTAGTAATGAAAAATATATACTATATTGTTATTGGGTGTGAACCAAGACAACTATGATGTTTTTAGGACTGAACCCAATCAAATATGATTTCCTTCACTTTTGTTCTTTATTAATTTTGATATGGTTTTCTTTCCTTTTGTGTATTCCAAAAGTCTATGCCTTATGATAATGTTATTCTATCATATATTGTGTTCTATAATACCCTCTTTATTCATATAATATGAAATTCTATATATATTTCATTATTATATATTATGATGTTTGAAATGACGGGTATGATTAAAAAATTATATTCTCTTATTTTAATACCCATATGTTCATTTTATAAAAGTATATCAAATATTTTTACTCTTAATGATCATCTCATCTCAACCATCATTTTGATTTAATTCATTGGGTTATGAATAAATTTATTAAATATGATATTCAATATAAGGGTGATAGTTTTGATGAATTTATATTATGATGATGTATGTTACCTATGAACAAGTTTTTTGAGTTTCTAAATTTCCAGTGGAACCATACCCTTATGAATCATTGGTGTGTTTTTGTCATTTTTATATAAATATAAGAACATTTCATATTTATGTATTAAAATAATGTGTATTTATAATTTCTATAAAAGGGTAGATTTATTTTTCCTTTATAATCTATGATTAAAAAAATAAGTGTTCTTATGAAAGACATATCTCTATGGAAAAATTATAAGATGAGTCAATGTATTGAAAAATTTATCGGAATATAAAAATTGATAAAGAAAATGTTTCAAGAGTACATTAAAATGATTTTTGGAAATACAAGTGTCAGTATGTTTGTATTAGAGTTGACTATGAGTAAGAAATTTAAATACGGTGCATTGAGTTGTAATTGATCGTCACCCAGTGATGGACAATGGTCTTACAAAATACTAGTCTGAAAAAACTGAGGTATGTTCTTTTTAAATTTACAATCTCTTTACAAACTATACTTATGTATTTAAATATATTTTTTCATTTATTGAACTACGATTTTCCAATGATTTCATAGATTAAAAATAATGTTCCCCGATTTAGACACCCTATAGGTTATTTTTCATGATTATGTGGCTACCAATAATGAATATTGTTACTAACAATATGATTATTTTTTATATTTAGTTATTTTAAAATGAATGAAACATGATAATGATGATTCAGATAGATAATGTGATTATTGTAATTTTTAGAATATAAATGTTATGTGAGATCGAAAGAAAAATTATTTTTCAATGATCATAATAATTTTTCAACATATGAATAATATAGAATATCCAAATAATCCTATGTGGAAAAATCATTGGATTGTGTCCTTAATAGTGAAATTCCCTCATTCTATCTATCAGACATCTGATCCAGTAGTTGTTGAAAAATACATCCATAATAATGAAATGTTATTTCATATTCTCTATTGTTTTAAAAATTAAAATTTTAATTCTTTTCTGTTAACTATTTGGAAGATGTTGTGGATAAATGGAGATTTTTTATCAAAAATATGATCCAAGATGATGAAATTTTCTCTATATATTGTAATGTGTTCATGAACTTACTTTTGAATAATTACATCAATTGTATTCTTTATATATGATGGATAAATGATTATTTGAGCTTAATAAAATTATTATTAACATATTGGTACCTATGAATAGAATTTTACAAGACATTCAATATACATGTCATGTATTATTACCCAAACTAAAATTAATGTTGATCGAATCATTATAGGTTTAAAACAATGTATTTGAATGGAATTACCCCTTAGAGACATTAGTTTTCATGAAGATATTTTCTGATGAGCTATCATGTTGTAAATTTATAATTCAATTAAGTATAAATATCCTAGTTTTGATAATAAATATAAAGTGTAATTAATTGAAAATTCAATTAAAAATAGAGGGAATAAGACAATAATTAATATATACACAATGTGTGTGAAAAAATATAGAATTAATTGTTTAAGGGTACAATTAAATGTTTAAAGACTATAATTGAAGGTAATTTAACTTTTTATTGTATATGTGATGGGAGGAAATAATTTAATAATTTTAATTGGGAGACAGCTGTATGGAATGCACCACCCAAACTCTCTTTTTCAACAATAATAGGTATGGGAACTATTCAAACCATTTCCAAAAAAATATTTTTATTGATGATGATTTTTTCTAAAATCCTATTATGATAAGGAATAATGGGAAAGCATTTGAGTTCATAGTTTCTAGTCTGGATTTTGATAATGATCAGGTGAAATGTAAGCATACCATTAACTCTAGAATTTCTGGTGTCTTATTCGACATTGGATCTAACCATTTCTTGATGTCTATAAAATTTTATGTTTTAATCAAGATTCCACATAGAATATTACATGTATAATAACATATTAAAACCATTAATGGTATGATGATCAAATTTAATGTGTATGATTCCTATCAAATTAAAATTGGTTGGAATGTGCTTCAGAAGAATATTTTCGTTCATACTCTAGTTTAATTTCATATTAACACAAACCTATATAGTATTTATCCAAATATATCACAAAATTTTTTTAGGATGTAATTAATGAATTATATTCCAAAAAATCATATGGAATTATATCAATGTGTTGATATGTATGAACATTATATGGATATCATATCCATTTTTATGGGTCATAATTTCCATTCAGAAAAGGTTTTTATTCTAGATGGTTTGGGGAAACACAACATCAATTTTGTTCCTAATGTTTGGGAATTTTTTTTAATTATATCTATATGAGTATCATATTATTCCATAGAATCATGAAATCTATTCATTAAAACAACTCATATTTTGTTCCACATTAATTTCAAAGACACCTTGGATAATTGACCTAATTGAGATGCTAGAATTGATAAATAAAATCTTGGAGAACATTCACAAAGTATTAATTTGTCTTTTTTTTAAATTAGGGTTCACCTATTATTTTGTAAATAATTATAGTCTGATAAAACTCTACATTGATTATCATGGGCATGAAAAGATCTTCAGCAAGAATGTGTATCCTTTTCCTCAAATTAATGAATTGTTTGATCAAAATCTAAAAGCTCAATACATTTATCTGATTAGACGTAATTATATATATAATAAATTTATTTTTTTGAATTAGGATATATAAATTAGAAATATTTTTCCTTTGTATGAACACTTTGAATATATTTTGATTACATATGGTCATACTAATTCTCCTTCTATCATCATTGAATTAATGAATATAGTTATTTTATACTACAATGATGTATTTTTGTCAGTCTTTTTATCAATTAAAATATTATAAATTCAAAATGAAATAAAAAACATTAAGATGACTTCATAATTGAAGTAAATACCCTTATAAAAGAGAAACAATATGAAAATTTTAAAAATTGTGAATTATTTATATAAAATGATTATTTATTGTGTCCTATAATATCATGATACGGTGTATCAGTAGATTTTTCAATGATATAGACTATTGAATAGTGGTCAAGACCAATTATTGTGACAATGGTCTATAGTTTTCTTTGTCAAATAAGATATTATCGACATTTTTTGTAGGATTTATCATGACTATCGAATACATTGACCATGTAAACTCTGAAGGGAGACATGTTACCATCGACATATGAATATGATATTGATTGAATAATCTACATATAATATTACATATTGCACAAATAGTTACATTAAATAATAGTATTGAAGTGTTTATTATATATTTTTTATGTTTCCAAGAGGGTTTTGTAATTTTTTCTCACTCATATTGATTATTCTATTTCTAAATTCTCATGATTATTTTAGAGTCATGAGAAAAACAACCCAAATCAAGATGTGGAGTTAAAAGTGGTATTTGTTTCCATCAATGATTGTGATAAATTATGATTATGTGGGAAATTATGATATTTATAATGATATGAAATTATTTATGAATATAATCAGATCAATGGAGTTGAATATGCACAAAATAAGAAGTTTGGACATTGTTTGTAACACCCCGGGTAAATAAAGAATATGAAATTTTCATATTTATCCATATTTGTGAATAAAATATTAATATGACTTTAAAGTGGATGCTATGCTTGATGGCGTACCCAACACGCAACAACGAGTTTCTAGGGAATCTTACGTTGCACTCTAATAATAAAATAATATTATTTTAAATGGAAGTTAACATGTAGCCATTGTATTGGCGGGAATGGATAGAAATAACTAATATATGATTATACATGTTTTTTTAAATGTTTTTACATTTATCCAATAAAAGATAATGGCTTAAAATACGGAAAGAATTCAATTTTAGGCTTTTATACCCAAATTTTCACTAATAGTTCACTTATCTCCTTTTGATGGCGAACCATCATTAAATATAGTTTTGTTCACTCTTATACATACTGTTGGACCAAATAAAACTCTTCTTAATAATCTGGACATCAAATTTTACTTTGTGTAAATTTTTGGTATTTTTCCGATAAAGTTCATTTTTTTAATGAATAGTGTAAAATGTTGTATTTTAATTCAAAACCCCTTTTTAATCTAATTTATTTATATGATTAGATTATATTTTTAATTTGTTTTAAAGTGAAATTAGAATATATTTTTACCATTAAATCCAATAGTGGTCATTGAAATTAATTTCACCTTGAAATCGTACTTAAACTAGTGTCAATCTTTTGATACTTATTATTTCATAAAAACACGCTATTTGTCATGACAGTGGGAATTAATTATTAAATTAATTAATGTGACTTATATGTTTTTAATTTTTTAAAATAGACTTCATTTTTTAATTCAGAATATCAAATATAGCTTAGGTGAATTTTTGGTAATTTTTTGAAAAACTTCAATTTTTGATGAATAGTGAAACCACTAAGTGGTACTTATAAAAACTGATTTTCTGTTTAAATGAAATTTTGCCACCTTTGGTTTTGAATTTAAAAAATCCGACATACATGGTTGTCATTAAGAAGTAAAATGTGGTTCAATGGGATAAAAATAATTTTTTGGTGAATAGTAACTTATTAAGTTTTTAATCGCGATTAGAGGTAATTAGTGTAGTTTAAGGTAAAAATAATGTTTTAATAATATGAAATGAACTTGACACATGTCCTAACCTCATTGGATGTGTAATGGACGACCAAGACAACCCATGAGAAAACTTGGGGACCCCATGAAGCCACTTTGGTTGGAAAATGACATTAATATCTTTTTATTTAAAGTTAAAGTAAAAATGACACAAACATCATATGTTTTACGAAAACAATTTTTACATGGGGTTTTAAAGATCATATTTTTGATTATAAATAGTCATTGGAATGCTAAAAATATTTCCTATATCATAGAATTTTTTTATAATTTTTAAACGTTAAATAAATTAAATTATTAATGACATCATGATGATGCAGCGATGACCTCATTATTTAACAATTTAAACAAAATTAAAAGATAATGTAATATCTAATATCTACACAGGTCCAAAACCAATTGGATGAGTGGATTTCGAACCATTATCACCTTATCCTAGAAATACATCAATGTGGGACCTCTTAAATCCGAATACCATTTTCAAATAAAGTAATATTTCTTTACTTTACAAGAGTGCCCCTCCTCTCCTCTTATAAAAGGCCCCCACCTCTACCTCATTACCAACACTCCTCAAGTCTTTGTCTCGGCAAACCCCTGCCCATTTACTCTCTCCACATACCTCTCCTCATCCTAGAGGATTCCCTTTGGGCAGAATCCTTTCAAAGGAAGCCTTTAGGCTCAAATCAAAAGAAGTTACACTTTTAAAGGTAATTCATTCTCTCATGTTCATTTGTTTTATTTTGCTTCTCCAACCCCCTAAACTCTTTTTATTTACTTTTTTTGTAACAACACCAGTATATAAAATATACTAGGATGTTTTTATAAGATTTATTCGAGTTACACTCTCACACAACTACATCAAATGGTTAAAGAACATACGGTTTCCGTGGATGGCGAAATTCTGCCTCCCGAAACGATGATTGTTCAATACTCATTTAAAACCATCAAAGGTGGCCATTATGATGTCACTATTTTTATATATGATATATAATATTTTTATTCTTTCCTTAAGCTTCTGTATTTTTCATTTATGGCATACCACTATTGTTTCCATTATGGGTAAACACGATATCTTCATTTTAGGAAGTGCGGACTACCGCCCCCTCAAAGTGATTTGATTCCTTAAAAACCATATGTGGGACGTATAAAGGATGGAACTATGATATTATATATGATATTATTCTGGAATTATAATATACCTTTATATAATTATGATTCCATTCTATAAAATACGAAATATAAATGAAAGTAGCGTTCATGCGTACGTATGGCTTACCGTCTCCATGAATGGTGCATTTCATTTCTTACCTCTAAATGATTATCTAATATAATAAATGCATGCATGTACTGTATATATATGACATATATGATATCTACATCACGAATACCATTCTGGATATAATGGATACACGAACAACTTGTAATTATAAATGGTTTATTTTTTACTCAAGTACCAATGATCATTAAAATGACTGTTATTAACTTAAATAATTACATAGTGTTCATAACATGGTAATAAGTGATATAAAAGGAATAATGAACATGAAAAAGGTTCTTAAGCAAGTATAAATTAACTCAAGTTTATTATTCAGGATGTTAAAGAATGATCGAGTTAAGTCGGACCCGAGGTAAGGGATCCTACACCTCTCTTTCTTTTAAATACACTCTTTTATGTCATTCCTTTTAAAGCTCATCTTTCTTGTTATTGGGATATTCTTTTATGTTAATCTTACTGTAATTTTTATGTTCATATTATGAGAGGCCCTATTATCTCTCATCAGTCCATTTTGGATGTTTTTGAGTGGCGCCGTTAGGCTGCCGAATTTTTCGTAAGAGATCCAACCTCTCTCTTTCTTTTTAAGTACTCTCCTTTATGTCACTTCTTTTAAGCTCCTCTTTTTTATGTTGGGGGATGTTCTTTTATATTCCTCTTTCTTTAAACTTTATGTTAATATGATAAGAGACCCTATTTCCTCTCATCAATCCATTTTGGAAGTCTTAAGTGGCGCCGTTAGGCTGCCGAGTTTTCGTAAGGGATTTTTCATCTCACTTTTATTCCCGTGAGATTTATGCTACATTCGCCACAATTTTTTTTAGTGTTGTATGTACTGCCAATTATTCTACTCTTTGTGTAATATACTTTCGTTTATGAGTATTTACATCAATGATTTATTGTCCTTCTTTCATGGGGTGTATGTTTTGAAAGATACCCAAGTCGGTAAGGGAACCTTTCACCCTCCTCTTTTTAAAAGAACTCTTTTGTTGGGTCTTTTAATTTACATATTGTTATGTTGGGATATATTCTCATATATACTTATTGATGTAAATTTTATGTACAAGTGATGAGATATACTTTTTATCTCTCATCAACTCATTTTCTGAATTTTTGAAGTGATGCCGTTAGGCTGTCGAATTTTACCAAGGGAACTTTTTAACCCAATTTCGATTTCTTTGGGTTCAACATGTAGTTATCGAATATGTCATACTTTGAATATGTGTGAATGAAATTTTATTGTTTTACACATAATATCCAATTATATTGGGTGTATTTATATTTGTCACACATAATTTTGAGATTGATTTATCCTTAATTTAAGGATACCTTCTTTATAAGGGATTTCATCACATTTTACATCTCTATTGAGACATCATTGTTGTTATGCACCAATTCACTATTATATGGTGTATATATTGACATTTGGAATATTATATCATGAATCCATTTATTCTCATGATATTATAAAGTTCTGAATAAATGTTATTCCTCAATTATTGTATTTCAAGTGTCTCTAATTTTGGTAAAAACCCTTTAACCAAAATATCGCTTTAAATGTTTTAATTATTTGTTCTTATTAGTATCCATGTTTTCAATATGGTTTTAAGGATTTATTTATATGGATATTAATGGATTAAAATGTTAAAAGATTCAAGGTGGTATGGGACACTTTGATTCAAAAATCTCTTTATTAAATGTTATAAATGGTTTTGGAAATGGTTTTTTAATGGATTCATTATTTCAATATACTAAAATGTTATATTGTGATTGAAATGTGGAAATGTTATGTTTCCTTAATGCATTTTTTATGTGATACGTTTATTTTATGGTTCTTGGGCATTTTTTTGAAAATGGGTGGTTCCGTGATAAACTAAGGGCGGGTGAGCCCGATATAGCTCTCCAATGCATTGGGTAACGCGAAGGAGTGAAACATTAAGGTTTCTCCGAATAGATTTAGGGAATATACTGTGATGGGTATTCCAAACCTAACCAATAGGGTTACTCCCTACATAAGAATGTTATGAATGCCTCAAGTTACCTTTATGTCATATGATTTCTATGATTTTATGAGTTATGTTAAGGTGCTTATGTTTTATGGGTAAAGTATGATTTCATTCTTATGTATACATGTACTCATGATTCATTTCCATATTTTTATATCCCTTACTGAGCTTTTTATGCTCATCCCAAGTTTTTGAAATGTTTTTCACAGGTTAAGGGAAAGATACATGATGTGATGATAGTGTCAAGGATGTGTCATGAAAGAATCCATGTTTTATTTTAAATATGTTTTCGTTGATGGGAAGAATGAATACTGTCTTTTATCTAACCACTTTGTTTAAATGTGGAATGTAATGAAAGTTTCATGATGTAATTCTCTAAAACTCTAAACCTAAAAAGATCCTCAATGTGTAATCTTGTAATAACTCAAGATTAAGTATGGTTTAAGGCTGGGGCCTTATAGTTGGTATCAAAGGTCGGTTTAGATAACTTTAGAGGTTAGGGTATTCTCTAAGAATAAGTGACATTACCATAATGGATAGGATTTCAAAAAGAGTCCTAGATTTAGATAAAGTGAATGAGTAAGTATATCTTAGTGTTTACCTTCCTCATTAGTACATCATGTTTTTGTTGACATACTCACACTGAAATTTCTATTTTTAGTGAATGGATGGATCTAGCAGGCACCAAAGAGACAACAGGTTTGAAGGAAACTGTGGTGGTTCTCTAATTAATATACTAGATAAAATGGGGGATTCAATGAGGAAACTCGTGGTTGTTCTAAACCAACTATCAAGGAGTCATGATCAACCACTTGAACCTTGGTATGTTCTGTAATGCATCATGTACGAGATGACCAATCGATGTGGAAGTTCAGGTAATAATTATTAAGGTAACCATTAGGGTTTATATGATCCTTACTTTTTAGGTAATTATGGGTTACTCGATGATATGATGGAAAATGATAGGAGTGAAATAAACATGAGGTTAAAATATGTTATGATCATTTTTGAAGATATTATCTCATTTTGGTGAATGTTTTAAGAATTATATAGTTTTGGAAAAAGGACAACACGCAGACCGTGTGACAACCTGTCGCGTCGGACAAAGCCGCAGGAATCGAACCCACAACCAAAGTGCGACTTGTATTTATCACCTACCACTGGACTACGTGAAGTCCCTGGTTAGTTTGACTGATTATTTCTAGTTATATGATTTTATGAATTAAGATTAAGTTTATTTTGGGTTATTTATGAAAATGATTAACATATCATGGAGGATATGTGATTAGGTTAATTACTTTTCAATACGAGACTTTAGGAGCAACGGATGTTGTTTGGAGATAAATGTTACGATTTAACTTGGTATACTATGTGACTATATCCTTCAAATATATGGTTTTAAATCTTAGTTTTGTTTACTTTGAAGAATTTTATGGACAAATGGTCCTCGTTGAACTTTGGTTTTTGTTGGACAAATTTTGGAGATTAAGAATAGATTTTCTTTTTATAAAGGGTTATCCTTTTCTGGATTATCTGATCTTGTATTAGACATTTTGGTTTTGGTTTTGGTTAATGTCTAAAGGCATGGGAAGTATATAGTTCTATTTTGTGGATTAGGTGATTCTATAAAAGTTGATTATAGTACTCTTAATGTGAGAAAGTCTTCCTAAATACTCACCTTTTGGAGAAAATATGAGTTTGTGTAAGGAATCTAATAAAAGTTGAAAGTCAACATGATAAGTGGTTATTTTTCCTTATGAATAAATTACCCAATAAAATGTATCTTAAAAAAAATTTCTATTAACTTTTCCTACAGGGGAATCGAATACCGTTTAACCCATCACAAGTTTGTGATTTTCTGATGGTTAACTTTCTCCTAAACATGTTTTCTATCACTCTCCATCAGAACATGACCCTTTGCTTTTTCTTCCAAGTCCCTGTTTTCCTACACGGAATCCTATTATGGGTTAACTTGGGTGACCTTTGTACTTATCTTTCTTTATTTTAAAGTGATTGTTTTACCGACTCTTCTTCCGATGTGGGACTTTCAAGGATGTTTCCAAGCCCAATTTTAAAATTGCGAGGATGCAATTCCCAAAAGGGGGGAAGGATATAACACCCCAGGTAAATAAAGAATATGACATTTTCATATTTATCCATATTTGTGAATAAAATATTAATATGACTTTAAAGGGGACGCTATGCTTGATGGCGTACCCAACACGCAACAAAGAGTTTCTAGGGAATCTTATGTTGCACTCTAATAATAAAATAATATTATTTTAAATGGCAGTTAACATGTAGTCGTTGTATTGGCGGGAATGGATAGAAATAACTAAAATATGATTATACATGTTTTTTTAAATGTTTTTACATTTATCCAATAAAAGATAAAGGCTTAAAATACGGAAATAATTCAATTTTAGGCTTTTATACCGTAATTTTCACTAATGGTTCACTTATCTCCTTTTGATAGCGAACCGCCATTAAATATAGTTTTGTTCACTCTTATACATTCTATTGGACCAAATAAAACTCTTCTTAATAATCGGGACATAAAATTTTACTTTGTGTAAATTTTTGGTATTTTTCCGATAAAGTTCAATTTTTTAATGAATAGTGTAAAATGTTGTATTTTAATTCAAAACCTCTTTTTAATCAAATTTATTTATATGATTAGATTTTTTTTTAATTGGCTTTAAAGTGAAATTAGAATATATTTTTACCATTAAATCCAATAGTGGTCGTTGGAATTAATTTCACCTTGAAATCGGACTTAAACTAGTCTCAATCTTTTGATACTTATTGTTTCATAAAAACACGCTATTTCTCATGACAATGGGAATTAATTATTAAATTAATTAATGTGACTTATATGTTTTGAATTTTGTAAAATAGACATCATTTTTGAATTCAGAATACCAAATATAGCTTAGGGTGAATGTTTGGTAATTTTCTGAAAAACTTCAATTTTTGATGAATAGTGAAACCACTAAGTGGTACTTATAAAAACTGATTTTCCGTTTAAATGAAATTTTGCCACCATTGTGTTTTGAATTTTCAAAAATCTGACATACATGGTTTTCATTAAGAATTAAAATGTGGATCAATGGGATAAAATTAATTTTTTTTGTGAATAGTAACTTATTAAGTTTTTAATCGTGATTAGAGGTAATTAGTGTAGTTTAAGGTAAAAATAATGTTTTAATAATATGAAATGAAATTTACACATGTCCTAACTTCATTGGATGTGTAATGGCCGACCAATACAACCCATGGGTAAACTTGGGGACCCCATGAAGCCACTTTGGTTGGAAAATGACATTAATATCTTTTTATTTAAAGTTAAAGTAAAAATGACACAAACATCATATGTTTTACGAAAACAATTTTTACATGGGATTATAAAGATCATATTTTGGATTATAAATAGTCATTGGAAAGATAAAAAGATTTCCTACATCATAGTATTTGTTTTATAATTTTTAAACGTCAAATAAATTAAATTATTAATGACAACATGATGATGCAGTGATGACCTCATTATTTAACGATTTAAACAAAATGAAAAGATAATGTAATATCTAATATATACACATGTCAAAAACCTATGGTATGAGTGTATTTCAAACCCTTATCACCTTATCCTCGAAATAAATCAATGTGGGACCTCTTAAATCCGAATACCATTTTCGAATAAAGTAATATTTCTTTACTTTACAAGAGTGCCCCTCCTCTCCTCTTATAAAATGCCCCCACCTCTACCTCATTACCCACACTCCTCAAGCCTTTGGCTCGGCCAAACCCTTCCCATTTACTCTCTCCACATCCCTCTCCTCATCCTAGAGGATTCCCTTTGGGCATAATCCTTTCAAAGGAATCCTTGAGGCTCAAATCAAAAGGAGTTACACTTTTAAAGGTAATTCATTTTCTCATGTTCATTTGTTTTATTTTGCTTCTCCAGCCCCCTAAAATCTTTCTATTTACTTCTTTTATAAGAACACCAGTATTTAAAATATACTAGGATGTTTTTATAAGATTTATTCGAGCTACACGCTCACACAACTACATCAAATGGTTAAAGAACATACAGTTTCCGTGGATGGCGAAATTCTGCCTCCCGAAACGATGATTGTTCAATACTCATTTAACACCTTCAAAGGTTGCCATTATGATGTCACAATTTTTATATATTATATATAATATGATTATTATTTCTTTAAGCTTCTGTATTTTTCATTTATGGCGTACCACTATTTTTTCCATTATGGGTAAACACGATATCTTCATTTTAAGAAGTGCGGACTACCGCCCCCTCAAAGTGATTTGATTCGTTAAATACCATATGTGGGACGTATAAAGGATGGAACTATGATATTATATATGATGTTATACTGTAATTACAATATACCTTTATATAATTATGATTTCATTCTATAAAATACGAAATAGAAATGAAAGTATCGTTCATGCGTACGTAGGGCTTACCGTCTCCATGAACGGTACATTTCATTTCTTACCTCTAAATGATTATGTAATATTATAAATGAATGAATGTACTGGATATATATGACATATATGATATCTACATAATTAATACAATTCTGGATATAATGGATACACGAACAACTTGCAATTATAAAGGGTTTATTTTTGACTCAAGTACCAATGATCGTTAAAATGACCGTTATTAACTTAAATAATTACATAGTGTTCATAAAATGGTAATAAGTGATATAAAAGGAATAATGAACTTGAAAAAGGTTCTTAAGAAAGTATAAATTAACTAAAGTTTATTATTTAGGATGTTAAATAATGATCGAGTCAAGTCGGACCCGAGGTAAGGGATCCTACACCTCTTTTTCTGTTAAGTACACTCTTTTATATCATTCCTTTTAAAGCTCATCTTTCTTGTTATTGGGATATTATTTTATGTTAATATTACTGTAATTTTTATGTTCATATTATTATAGGGCCTATTCTCTCCCATCAATCCATTTTGTATGTTTTGAGTGGTGCTGTTAGGCTGCCGAATTTTTCGTAAGAGATCCAACCTCTCTCTTTCTTTTTAAGTACTCTCCTTTATGTCACTTCTTTTAAGCTCCTCTTTTTTATGTTGGGGGATGTTCTTTTATATTCAGATTTCTGTAAACTTTATGTTAATATTATGAGAGACCCTATTTCCTCTCATCAATCCATTTTGGAAGTCTTAAGTGGCGCCATTAGGCTGCCGAGTTTTCATAAGGGAGTTTTCATCTCACTTTTATTCCCGTGAGATTTATGCTACATTCGCCACAATTTTTTTGAGTGGTGTATTTACTTCCCATTATTATAATCTTTGTATAATATACTTTATTTTATTAGTATTTACATCAATGATTTATTGTCCTTATTTCATGGGGTGTATGTTTTGAAAGATACCCAAGTCGGTAAGGGAACCTTTCACCCTCCTCTTTTTAAAAGACTTCTTTTGTTGGGTCGTTTAATTTACATATTGTTATGTTGGGATATATTCTAATATATCCTTATTGATGTAAATTTTATGTCCAAGTGATGAGATACAATTTTTATCTCTCATCAACTCATTTTCTGAATTTTTGAAGTGATGTCGTTAGGCTGTCGAATTTTACCAAGGGAACTTTTTAACCCAATTTCGATTTCTTTGGATTTAACATGTAGTTATCGAATATGTCATCCTTTGAATATGTGTGAATGACCTTTTATTGTTTTACACTTAATATCCTATTATATGGGGTGTATTTATATTTGTCACACATAATTTTGAGATTGATTTATCCTTAATTTAAGGATACCTTCTTTATAAGGGATTTCATCACATTTTACATCTCTATTGAGACATCATTGTTGTTATACACCAATTCACTCTTATATGGTGTATATACTGTCCCTTGGAATATTATATCATGAATCCATTTATTCTCATGATATTATAAAGTTCTGATTAAATGTTATTCCTCAATTATTGTATTTCAAGTGTCTCTAATTTTGGTAAAAACCCTTTAACCAAAATATCACTTTAAATGTTTTAATTATTTGTTCTTATTAATATCCATGTTTTCAAAATGATTTTAAGGATTTATTTATATGGATATTAATGGTTTAAAATGTTAAAAGCTTCAAGGTGGTATGAGACACTTTGATTCAAAAATCTCTTTATTAAATGTTTTAAATGGTTTTGGAAATGGTTTTTTTAATGGATTCATTATTTCAATATACTAAAATGTTATATTGTGATTGAAATGTGGAAATGTTATGTTTCCTTCATGCATGTTTTATGTGATACGTTTATGATATGTTTCTTGGGCATTGTTATGAAAACGGGTGGTTCCCTGATAATCTAAGGGCGGGTGAGCCCGATATAGCTCTCCAATGCATTGGGTAACGCGAAGGAGTGAAACGTTAAGGTTTCTCCGAAGAGATTTAGGGAATATACTGTGATGGGTATTCCAAACGTAACCAAGAGGGTTACTCCCTACGTAATAAGGTTATGAATGCCTCAAGTTACCTTTATGTCATATGATTTCTATGATTTTATGAGGTATGTTAAGGTGCATATGTTTTATGGGTAAAGTATGATTTTATTCTTATGTATACAAGTACTCATGATTCCTTTCCATATTTTTATTTCACTTACTGAGCTTTTTATGCTCATCCCTGGTTTTTGAAATGTTTTTCACAGGTCAAGGGAAAGGTACATGATGTGATGATAGTGTCACGAATGTGTCAAGAAAGAATCCATGTTTTATTTTAAATATGTTTCCGTTGATGGGAAGAATGAATACTATATTTTATGTAACCACTTTGTCTAAATGTGGAATGTAATGCAAGTTTCATTATCTAATTCTCTAAAAATCTAATCCCGAAAAGATCTTCAATGTGTAATCATGTAATAACTCAAGATTAAGTAAGGTTTAAGGCTGGGGCCTTATATGGTTAATTACTATAAATAAAAAATAAATTACCACCATTGGAAAGAGATAGAGGTTTCTATTTATTTTAGTCAATTAGATCATTATTTAATATTCATTATGATAATTACAAAGGATAAAAAATTATCTATTTATAAAGGATGAATCTGGAAATTCTAAATGATTAGTTGAAATATTATCATACTCAGTTCATTGTTCAACCATATATCCATGTAATGAAAAAACTTGAGTAAAATGATGTTACTGAGATAACAAATAAGAATAGAAATGCTCATATGTTTAACCATGATAATTATGAAATCAATAGGTTCATAAGCCATGTATGTGTTCTTACCATAACTGATTTTAGGATGGATTTGTTATAGGATGATCATAGTTCATAATTCTCAACTCATACTAGATTTTTGTTGTTTTATAAAGATTTGAATTAGTAATTATGGTGGGATTTCATGAAGAGATATATCATAGATTTTATATCTCAGTGCTTTGTATTTCATTATAATCAGGCTGAGAGACAAAAGTCTAAGAGGAAGTAAAATATATTACGTGCAAAAAAATAAAAATGGTAAAACATCAACATGTATTTTTTCATAGGACTCCCCAAAATATGTAATGGGATTAATTCAATATGAGTTTTTGTTCATCCCATAACTATATCTGTACAATTCATTGCAATCAAGAAATAATTTCCAATATATTATATTTCCATATTTTATATTAGGAATTTTTTTTTGGTTTCATTGTTTACTATATTCCATTATGTATGACTGTGATATTTGGTTTAGCTTAATGATCTGGAGAAGTCACCAACACACTCTATATATAGGGTTATGTTTCGGTAGTGAAAATCATCCATTGAGAGAACAATTAAAACATTAGAGTATATTTCATGATATTTTTAATGTACTTCTATGGTTTTTGGTATATAAACATTCATCTATTTTAGTTTCCATTTAATATTATCTATCACTAGATCATCCAGATGAATCCATAGGAATCCATTTATTGAATGAACTATAGATATCTAATTTGTAATAATGATGTTTTATAAAAAAAAATTATTGTGATTTGATATAGCTGGAGAATTGGTATCAAGGATATATACATTTATAAACACATCAAGGAAACTCATAGTTTTCTAGAACATTTTTATGATAGTATTCTGGATGATTTTTAATTTTATATTGGTGAAAAGGTGTTTCTATGGATATCTCCATTGAGAAGGTTATGATATTTAGGAAAAATTAATATTAAGAAATTGGTATATTAGATCATTTAAATTTATGATCATATCAATATAGTAATATAT
This sequence comes from Viscum album, assembly GCA_963277665.1. NCBI lineage: Eukaryota > Viridiplantae > Streptophyta > Magnoliopsida > Santalales > Viscaceae > Viscum > Viscum album. The sequence continues at coordinate 1,498,124,659 of OY728122.1, read as the reverse complement.
CATTTTTTTTTCTTCTATAAAACTTGTCTCCTTGTCATGAAAAGTGGCACCTTTCTCTCTTGAGTATGTAAATGGTTGATCCTTAACATATAATAAATCAAGGGAAATAATTCTAGAAATTTATATTTCTTCATAGGAAAATCATTTGGATTCTAAATTTCATATAGATAATTATAAAAAAATTAAAACCACTCATTTTCCAATTGTTTTTGTCTAAAAATTTCTTGAAAAAGCTATATTGGTACATAATATACTGATGAAGAATAATTGTCAGCACTTTTTTTGTAATATAATGATATCCTTTTAAGGTGAAAATAATTTTATTGAGGGTATAATAGAATACCATTTGTTATAATTATTTCATATTTTCATTAATAAAATAAAAATATTTGATGGATTTTGTTTCTTAAACATCTCTTTTTAGCATGTGATTTAGTTAACAATAAATTTAGATTATGTTATATGAAAACATTAGTTTTTATTAAACATAATATATTAAAAATATAATTATTTAAATGTTAATGTTGTAACAAATATGTTAGAAATAGTTATATGAGAATAAATAAATATATTTTTAAAATTAATTATAATATATTTAAATAAACATAACATATATATCAAAATTTCCTTGCTTTTTAGAATAAATATGTAAATGTTTGGAAAATTTTATTTTCTATAATTGATTTTCTTTTTCTTTTTGTTCTCAATAAAAAAATTATTTTTTCAACCATTATTTAAATTAATTTTATGATGTTAAAATAATTTTGGATATCTACATGTCATTATTATCTTATGGTGAATATTTTGAATTTTTCTATAATGATTACTTCTTAATGAACAAGGAAATGTATATAATTTTAATGAAAGATTTATTTTCCTTTGAGTTATAAATAATTAAATATTAAATTAATAGTAGGTTTTTATGTTAAAATATCTATAATATATATATATATATTAATCTAATTCAGGTAAATATAATAACTTTTATAATGAGTTTCTATTACATTACATTTCAATCTTCTGCTAATTTTTATCTTGGAGAACCTACGTTATCCTCAGGTTTATACGAATAATTTAACGTTAATATATTCATAATCTAGAAATGGAATTGGAAAAATAATAATTATTGAAAATTATCATAATTAATATTATATAATATGTTCAACATAATATTTCATTATAATTGTATATAAAACAGTTAAAAATTAATTTATGAGGTTAAGGTAAAAATTGGTTTACCATGGTGCTAAACTAAAATTATAAGGGATATTATTACCTAATAACATCTATAAAATCTACATATAAAATTATATAGACTTTATAAAGTATATTTTCCAATAATTTATAATTATTGATAATCATTCCCTATGAAAAAATTCTTACACATTTTTCTTTCAATGAATTTTATTTGAGCCACTCACATCACATATAAATGTACCCCACATATCCTCTCTTCTTCAAACAATAAAATTTATTTTTTTTGGACAATACATGAACAAACAACTTACTATAATCCCTTCAATCTTTATATATGTCTTTTATTCAACATAATTCATTGCTAGGAATTCTTTTCTTGAAATCCTATGGAGGATACACAAGGATGATGTAACATTCTTCATTGAGAATATTTATTTTATTTTTTCATAAAACTCAATAAATTATTGTTAAACCATAATTATATATTAGAGTAAATACCTTATTATAATGATTTTTTTCATTAATTTCAATGACCTATATCAATCTCCACATCAATCAGATTTGTTACGAAATCATCATTCACTTGTCATCATGGACTACCATCTCCTAAACTGTTGGAATTAATTTTTTCCATTACTAAATATAATAGTTGGATAGACTGATGGATATAAATAATATATATGTTTCTTATAAAATAATTATATTTCTGATGTAATTTTTTTACATATGAGTTTTATATTACAGTTTTTAGAATAATATAATGTCAATTATGTTTATAGTTGACTACTTTTTCGTTAAGCAAGGTTATTCATTAACAATTTACATGGAAGGTAATAAATATTATTTTAAAGAAAAATTTGTGATATATATATGAGTGTAAAATTATTATATATTGACAATATGTTATTTAACTATAGTTATTTTAATCCTACATGAATATGGAAACAAAATTCATGTGTAAATATAGACTAATGCCTTCATAAACATATATTTCATTTTATATATCTACCTATAACGGAATAATACAAATAAATATATAATGAATATAGATTATAGTAAATTAATTACATCTATTATAGATACTTTTAAACCACAATCAATTTATAAGATTTAAAAACAAAAAAAAATTATAACAAACATAAAAAACAAAGCAGTTATTTCCGGAAACATGGATTTAACATGAAATTGTTAATATATATGTAATAAAACAATGTATTAAAATCACATATAATATGATAAAAATGAATATTTTTTATTAAAACATTTATAATTAACTTATATTTTTTGTAGAGGATGTTCAATTGGGTATAAAGAATATTGTGAATTAAGTTAAGGGATTTTTGTTACACTTTTCCAAATATGATAGAAATGTTATGTGAATAAACTATCTTCTACTATGAGGTGTACATATAGACCCTTTTACAGGCCATATAATGAATTTAATTTATTAATTATTTTTTCCATCATGTTGATTTCTTTTTAATGATACCAACATTGTAATGATTTTAGGTCAAAAACACATCATTTGTTTGGATTATTTATGATTATGTTTCTAATAATAGATTATTATTTTCTATATCTCAATATACATAAGAATTTTTTTCTCATATTTTTATTAGTTATATTATTATTACCAATTTCAAATCAGTGGTTCTTAATATAATTGATTATTAATTTTTTGAGAAAAATATTATATTTCTCTATTTGGTCGAAAATAAGTTTTAATTAAAAACCATTTTTTCTAAATATAATTAATATTATCATATTATTTTCTAAATTTATATTCATCAATGTTGTAATATTTGAATAAATTTTTTACAATTCATCGACATACCACATTACAAATAATTCTGATTTTTGTTTTCTTAAAACTTTTATTGGAATCGTTGTTTAACCATGAATGACATGAACAAGACTTCCTATAATCAAGAAAATTATTTTCTATATATAGTCCTTTATAAGTTGTAAGTTTTATTTCAAATTAAATCGATTTCCCAAATGTTTTATGCTTCTAAAAATTAAATCTGAAAGTCATTATTTCCTAAAGAAATGAATCAAATGATGTTTGAAAATCTTTTTTTATATAACAATAAATATGTTGATGTTTCAAATTATTTAATAGAGACATGAAATGAGGATAAAATTCATATTTTTTTTATTAATGGATTATTCCAATAATATTTTTATGAAAGTCAGTTATCTTATGCAGGATATACTATTATAAAATTATTTTTAAACTGTTTCATTATAACAATGGCTTATGCTATGGGGAAATGATAAAATGGTTATGAAACCATTTTCTATTATAGAGGTTATGATATGAAGAAATGTTTATGAAAAGAATTTCACTTCATGGTTTATGATATGATGAATGTTTTATGATCTGTAAAATATTGATATGGTATCTACTATGAGGATAGAGGTATCAATAACTCCCTATAATTCATTGGGAAGTGATTTACATCAAATCAGATAGATATGACTAAAAAAGGAATCGACAATGATATAGTAATGTTCATTTTCAACTAGGTCATTCGAGGGAGTAACCCATGAAAACAACTACGGTTTGGGGAGTGAACCCATTACACTATGATATCCTTGTACATTTTCTATGACAACTATTGAAATCATTTTATATTCTTATTTGTATACAAAATGTATATTTCTTACACGAATGATATACTCTCATTTAACAAGTTCATTGAATACCTTGTGATTTTTATCTTATGAATGTAATATATTTATACCATAAGTCAATATTATTATATTTTATTTGAAGGATATGGTTCTAAAATGTATATATCATATTATCATACCCTTATGTTATATTTTTTATATTATTCGTCCCTTATTTACCCATAATTATAATATTATTTCACACATTCTCATGATTTCATTCTCTATGATACCAGGAAATGTAATAAGTATGACATGTCTAAGACATGTGATAGTTATGAAGAACATAGTGGGTGACGTTGTTGATTACCAGTTAATGAGTTTTTTAGGATAAAAAATTTGTAATGGAACTATACATATATGATCCACATGTTTTTTTGTGTATCTTAATGAGTTATTATAAAATTTATTAAATAGTTATGTATTAAAATCATGGAGTGCTATAAGATTTCTATTCATTAAAAAATGATAAGATCCTTTTGAGAATGTGATTAATGTAGTATGTGGATATTTAATTTAGTGGTCTTATGAGAACAATATGGTCCTTTCTTATATTATTGTCTATGATTTAAATGATAAAATGTTTCATGGTGAGGGTATTGTGAAAATGTATCATTGTAATTAATTGAAAATTATTTATAAATTAACTATAATTTATTTGTTTAATGTTGCTCATTAGTATGGGGGTTTTTCATTCAGACATCATTGAATAATTTTTGTAAAGGCATTGATATGATTGGGTTGTAGGGTAACAACATATTTAGGATAGAGTTCCTTATATTACATAACCATATACCAATTAATACAAATTTTTAAATGATGATATGGTTATATTGGTTTATAATATATGTATAGATATCAAGTGTTTCCTTGTTAATTAGATTTATTGGAATTATTCATTTTAGTGATAGAGAAAGGGATCCATTGAATGTTGAATATTTTATAATTTCATCATGACTTGGTGAATAAGGGAGATGATATAGGTTGGGATTATGACATCCTAAAGGTAGTATTTTGGGTTCATGATGAGCTGTAGAAAAATTATTTTGGTCTAATAGGGATTAGTGGGAATACATGAGAGGTTCAGTCTTATGGATTACATGTGAGATGTGTGTGAATCTGATGATTGATTTGGATTTAACATTTATCGTTAAAGGAGATACATGGAGTCCATAATGAGTAGGATTAGTCCTACCGCGATAGATATAGTGTGATAATGATGTGTTCCTCTATATGATGGTACTTATTGATATACTATGTGATATTTATGATTGTAACCAATCATGTGTAATGCTAATTGTCTAAATTATATGGTTGTTTGTTTCCAAGGGACATGATTTGAGGTTGTTTCAAATAGTACCTAAATTGTTTGTCTCAGTATTGATTGAAGAAATGAATGGGGAACTATAATTGACACTGGAATAAAATTTTATATAAAATAAGGCTTATTATTGGGGTCATTATGATGAAGGATGTTGTTATAGGTATAGATATATTAAGATTAAGTTGGTCTTAAGGAATCATATTGAATGACCTTATAAGTTATTATAGAATATTGATAGGTTTTTTCATGTCAGTATTTTATATTCACGTTTATCAAGTGAGTTATCCCATGAGACCATTATTGTGACATCATATTATTGGAGGTAATGGACTAGGAAAAATGTAAATACATCCATGTTGAGTAATTACCATGTGGTCATACATCGTACATTATTTTTGTTCCTTAAATTGATTTTATAGTTAATAAATTTTATAATGTTTATAATCACCATTAGCTATAATTTCCTTGAAGGATCTTATATTATGTGATATATTTGTTGTTGGACTATAATTTTCCCCCCTTGATATTTGAAGGATGCGTCTTGTGTGATTTTTTTGAGTATAAACATGAAATATAGCCCCGCATTATGTGTGAGGGTTCGTCAAGGACATTAAATTGAGTGCAAAGCTGGTAGTTAGGTTATGATTGTGAGTCCCAATAAATGTGTAGGTATAAGGTAATGTTACATAAATCATGATGATTTTTATTTTTTGACGTCACTTTGAGTGACATATTGTGGTGTGGATCCTAGATTCTATCATGACTGGTCCCTCTATGATCATGTCGTGACTACCCCATGGTCGCATATGATATGTTCGGGGCAGGAGACAACTCCCGAGTAGGAATATCGCAGCAATGAGAGGCATTTTCATATGAAAATGTACACATGAACTCAAATCCATGCCATAAGGCTGGAGAGTGAAAACACTATGTAAATAAAATGCATGCATACCACTATAATACTACATCATAGTATGATAGAATGTAATGTTATAAAGAAAAACCGGGCCACAAATGAGCCCACAAAAAAATATAATGATAATGAAAAAATTACAAACAATGGAACTGAAGCGATTGTAGGAAGCTACTAAAAACACCATGGAACGTTTGATCTCACAAGGAACCATTCGGTCATTTTTCTTGTTCTACCCTTATAGGGACTCCACCATAGTGTCAGGAAACTATATAAGACCTGACATGTGTGGAGAAGCCATTCAGGGGTGAGTAAAATAATACTCAGTAGGGGACCGCGAAAAAAAATTTCATAGAACACAAAGGAAACACCACAAAGTATGAAAATTCATCTCAAAAGAAGTATATTATACAATATATTTAACAAAAACATCTAGGTAGAACTTTAATGGATTCCAAGAAAAAATGTATCATCCACTGCGAGCCATATGGTTCTGCTCGTAGCACACCCTATTTTAGGAGATCCCACTCTACAAGCTATCTTATAGTAACTGCATAAAACAATTCTACCAAATGTATATGGGAAAACATCTTGGCTTGATGTTTCACGATGTTTCCATGAGATTTATGGTCTCTTTAAGATAATTTTTATCAATATTTTATCCAAATCCTTGTCATAGGATTCTGGTCAAGGCACACTCGTTCCGAGACAACAAGTTCCTTGAGATATGTAGTCATTAGAGACACTCGCAAAAGGTTCTGCTTCATTGGGCCCCACCCAAAGTGAACACAATGAGAACTACATGATGAAGAGTAATCTGGTCAAGTCACGAAGTACAAAGGATCTCAATACATAGATAGGGGGTCCTACTACCAGGGCTCAGAGGGGTATATCAATGACCTACTATAATTGTCATCCAAGATACGGGATATGTGCCTGTGTAAATATCGGTCACACCCTATTGACAATGAAAGAGAAGGTATGTTGCAGTCAAACGCCAATAAAAAATATGTGCTATCCTGGGCCCCACCCAAAAAGGAAATGATGATCAACATTCATGATATAAAGATAAGATATTTTAAAGAAAACTACGAATCCATTATTTATTACCCAAAACCGTAGGGGATTCTTAGAGAATACCATGAACCCTATAATGTGGCTCATAATTCAAGGTATCATGATCAATACTGTGAACCCTATGATACCGCCCAAATAATGCTGGATCAATGCCATGTGATCGGAGGACATTTCAATACCCAACAAACTCCATCAAGGGTGATAGATTATCACTCCAGTTCCATAGAGTTCTACAACACTATATGGGATTCATGTCACTAGGGGATTGAAAAACAATAATGTACTAGACCCTTGAGGGATTAACCAGATTGTAATTCCACAATGATAGTGGTCTTTTCTAACAACCAAACATGACATCTCAAATAGTCTGCATCATTGTAAGGTTCCCAATGTCATAAAAGGATCATCTGTCGAACTTACAGTATGAAAGATATGGACCTTTTAGTAAAAATAGGATGATAGGGTAAGGGTTTATACTGACACAACCCAACCCGACCTATAGGAAACAAGATCTGGGTCTTAACTAAACAAATGTGTCAAATATGGTAATTGGGCCCGATCCGAGTCACTAGACCCTGACCGAGGCTGACCTGCCTATCCAACACGGACTGGTGGAGCATACATTCCTTCTTTACCTAGGACACGGCAGGTTCCATGTCTTTCTGCGATCAACATGGTTGATAGCCTGTCAGCCAACACCCCTCTATGCAGTCACGTGGACTACATGCTAGCGCACACCTGCCGCTATGTAGTGGGTTCCTATAATTGATGTGGTGCATGGTGGAGCCACATCTCTGCACCTCTGCATCCGTCGAGCAGTGACCCTCCACTCCCTGTACATATCTACTACCATAGGTTCCTTCATCACTAGCCATCACCCTAGAGATCATCCTCCACTCGGTTTCCATGCCAACATGTTCCACCACCGGCCCTACCACAAGCCACCATTGGCTCCATCCCACCCTGAAACTCCTTCAGAAGACTCTTTCGTCATTCATCTTCGATCAAAAATTCCTCCCTGGCATAGATCTAGGATCCTTGATTCACAATCTACAATGATATGATCTCTACGATCAAATATCCTTCAATTTGGTGGTCTGATCACATATGGAACAACCCAGAAATCATCGAGCCCCAACCAAAGGAGTTAAATGGTGATGCAAGAAAAACGGGGAAAGAAGAATGATCAAGAACAAACAATATGGAATGATCGTGGAATTCTTCATATTGTCCTAAATCCATGCAAGTCAGTTGATGAAAAATGTTTATATTAATACAAATTATAATTTTTATTTAATCCAATTGAACCCCACAAATTCAATCTATATTACAATACACACACGATCCACTAATCGATCTATTTTTTCGATCGATCCTAGTTCGTCATATTGAGGGTCATTAATGTTGAGTAAACCAATTTAAATCATCCCTTACCACGATTGGGATAATATATATGTGTAGATTGATGTTTCTACATCACAGTTATTCATGTTCCTTTGGCTATCATCAATTCATCTCTAATAGATCGAATCTCATACTCTATCCTATCATCATTGGTGAGAGTGCCTCTTCATCCTTTCCTCAATGTAACTCCAGGGCTCCAGAGAAAACTCTAGAATTATGAATTCTAGTAATGGACCATGCCCCCAAATAATGGTGGAAACATGTTAACGTGTTTCAGTGTTACTGATTTACTTCAAAACAGGGTCTCCATGCTGCTATAAAAATGAAAGGAGAACTGGTTGATCAATCACTGTGTTGAAGTGCCTCCATGGTGCGATACGTTAAAAGGAAATAAAATAATGTTCTGTATGTTTATTTTTTTCATTTAAAATGTCAAAATATTACATTTTTCCCCATTCCACATAGGTCGAGGATATTCTTCACAAAATGAAATTCCATCCTCATGAGGTTAATGGTACTCTCATATTTACAATACATGTTATAGTTTATGAGTTATAAGGATTTGAAAAAAAAAATTATTTATTTATTTATGTTTATGACATTTTTTTGTTTTCTCAATGGAGAGCTACACCAACTAAACATAAGTCTATCCTAGGGTAAACTAACTTCTATAGACTCAAGGGAACCCTATGATTTTTGATTTGGGAAACCGATAATGATTTATTCAACATTTTTCATGAAAACTGCTCACCCACGCAACATAAAATCGAAACATTTTTCAACTGATCATTGTAGGAAATGTTGTACTCGACATCGGGTGCTATATGAATAACTCATCTTGTAATTTTACACAAATAATTTTAAAAATATAACTCGGAAAATATCTGTCATTACATCATCCCCACTATAATAAATTATTTCCTAAAAACAAAACTAGGACTACTCAGAAAAATGGTGAGAGTATCGAGAACAAATATTAGCCTCCTACTACCATGTGATACTCTTAATGTCCCCATGATACCTCCAGAAACACACCAAGGTAAAATATTGTCCACGATGTATTCTTTATCATCATTTGGTACTCAACCTAGGACACTCCTAAGTCGATGTCTATCTCATCCTAGATAATTATTTTCGAATAATTATGCACGAATATCCTCATTTGTGACACATAGAAGACATTTTGAACCTGGTCCCACTATGGGGTAGATCAAATTATTATGCTACCTCGTAAACCTTATATAGAACCTAAAATTGGACATATTAACATTCGAGATAGCTTTCTACTATTGAAAAAATCATTATAACCCCATTCGAGGTGAGACAAAGTGGAAGAAACTATCTCCTTCCACAAAACACAGTGGTCTCCACCATCTTCCAACATAAAAAATTTGATAACTCAATGCATACTTCATCTAAACGTAAATGACCTAAATATTCTCAACAAATTCCTGCTATAATCCCTTCTACAACATAGATGAAGATAATGCATAATGAACTGAAACATTCATCAATGAAAGAACATTAATTTGAACTATCTCCATCATGTAGAGGCATCTTAGGCCCCCAACTAATCTCTTATCATGGATATTGAGGATGTGGGTCAACTCAGTGATCCAATCAATGATCAACCAGATGGTATCATGTCTCCTGGACATACATGGTAAACCCATCAAGATATCCATCAATTTCCCATCACAATTACATACTGGTACACCCAAAAGAGATGGAAAACCAGTGAAACTAATTTTAACAAGCATTTGACTTTACATATCAATTGGTAAACATATCTTGAACACATTTGGTCATCCTCAGTGTCTTCCTCGATGCCCATAGGCATACCTCGATGCATCTCTCAACCTTAGGAGTCCATTTCTTTAACTATTCATCCCTTCAAAAGAACAACATGACCCCCCATATTGAATGTCCATAAGGCCCCCCATCAAAAAATCTGCATGTAAAGCCTCACAGAATGTATCACCGAACTATGCCTCCATGACACATTTATGTGTTGGTGGATAACAACCAACAAATGTTGATAATATTTTCTGTCTCTATCCACGAAAGATAACCACAATGCGGTCAATCGCTCAATGCATCAATTTGTAATTGCTAACTATATTCCTTTCAAGAGAACCTTCCTCTATGTTCCTCTTCCTATGAGTACAAAGAAACTCCATGTCATAGTATTATATGGACTCCAGGAATCGCCTCCATCTCAAGACCTAGACAGAATTTGATAAGAGAAACTTTATAATATTAAGGTTGAATTGTGAGATGTATCACACACACATCAGGTAGTTTTTCCACAACATCAACATGAATTCCATCACTACAAAATCAAGATTATGGGTCAGTAGATCTGGTCCTCAAACTCCATCTCAACCCTCACTAGACTCATAATAACTCTAGCATCTTGGGTGATGTGTAATAGAAAATTAATACCTCTAGAATTCAAGATAGTCAATTCAAGAGCTTTCTGTGTAGCTCGTTCACACAAAGTGGGTCAACGACCATCCTCCATTGAATCGCGTACTCTTTATCAGACAAAGAGTGAACTAATATGTCATAAAATAATATCACCTAGGGTATCCCATGGTGGAACAATGGGTCATTCTATGCCCTTCCTCCAAATTTTCCATATCTCCACCCATACTTGTGGAGCTCTTTGGGAGCCATTCGGAATACTGGCTTTAATATCGGTGCCAAACAGGCCTGTAGAAAAAATAGAAAACTTACTCATAACGGAGTGGTAAACCTCGAACAACTTCAATGTAGTCGTGCTTATACAATACCTCCACTAATAAACCTGATGACTTTTAAAATCTACTACACCGAGGGTCAAACTATCCAACTGAATAGAATTCAGCTGCAACATCTTATGCCTGAGTCAATCAAGAGATGAAAGGATTTCTATTTTTATGATAAAGGGAAATCTAGTTCCCTCATTGCCGAAGAACAATATTCGTTCCCTAAAAAAATATTCTAAGGATGAACTGAGGATTTGTTCCACACTGAGAATGATATGGTAATGCCTAGATACCACTTCCAAGATATCCCAAATGAATATATCGCCTCCAAGAGTCAGGTCATACTATTGGAACTAGTTTTTGGTCATTGTTTCTCCTCTAGTAGGAGTATCTAATTTGAGGAATTAGTCAACAACTTAACAGGAACCTCTAGGTACCAAATAAAAAAATTGGAAGGAATGGAAATCAGTGGTACAAGTGTTTGTCAATAATACATTAATGTAGAAAGTCACAGATCATACATAGAATCATACATGGAGTCCTTGGGGCATAATCCATGATATCCTGCAACTATTTCCTCCAATATCATCTTACTCACAAAGTTCATTATTGACCATGTGGATGTAGTTGTGGTTGTATGTTTCAATTTTTTCCACCTCCTACTTCTTCCCTAGCTCTCATGCCATGTCTTCCACCCAACCACTCCGTATTCTCTTACTTCAGCATTTTCCAGGGTTTCTCATCAACCAACTATTTGATTACATCATCAATGGTTGGGAAATGTCACATGAGATTCTCCCTTTTACATCCTGCATAGTAAATCCTTCTATTTTATAGAGTATCACTTCCCCAAAACATCTACTGAAACCACTCGTTCTTTAGCTTATGTTTTTCACCTTCTATCGGTAGGTCCGGATGACCCCACCTCCTAGGAATATCATTTCCTCATAAACCAATCATACACAGTCAATCCCCCTTCTTCATAATCTAGTTCCAAATGATCCATCCAGAACTCCTACTAGAACGATTCATCCACCTAAAACAGCAGATTTAGTTCCAATAACAAATCATTATGAGTAAACCCTCACATAATGACCATCCAGAAGAAAAAATTCTCTATCACTGGCTCCGATTATGAAGGCCTCGATGATCATCATGCCAAATTCCTGATCCCACTATGGATATCTTGATTTCAAGCATCGTCAACACATCCTAAGGAGAACAAGATGTATGATGGTTAAAAAATTATACATGGTATGCTGAATCAAGAAAGACATGGAAAACACAAACTATCTATATATGATACATTTACTTTTATTTCTCAGCAACCAGTGTTTTCGTGTACTGAGTTATAAAATAGGTTCCCAGAGTCCTGATGTTTTGTTATATCAACCACTATAACAACACTGGAGTCCCTAGCATAAAATCCAAACTCTAAACATATAACACTATTAACCCAAACTAATATCACAGACTCACAGACCCAATTTGGAACCCAACAACATATCAGATACCACTCTATCATAACCCATGCACTATGGATCATGCCATGACATCCACAATACCACTTCTGATATGCCAAAAGGGATGGTGACAAATGCCGAGTAGGCATATCCCACAAAAGGGAGGCATTTTAAAAATGTCTTGTACACATGCACATAACTCCAAGACCCATAGCAAGAGTTTGAAAACAATTTTTAATGAAAATTCATGCATACCCCTACAAAAAAACAATTTACGACAGAAAGTAAAGTAGTAAAGTGCAATAAGGCAAGAAACATAAAATCAAAAATAAAGACAACTGTAATGTCGAACATACAAACCTGGGAACTGTCGCTACTATTGGAGGATGATGGAAACATCTCAGCTCGTCTGATCTCATAATTCATTTTCAGTCATGGTCCTAGTCCTACTTTGATGAGTATTCCATCAACATTTTGGTCAACCGAACAAGTGGAAACATGTGAAGGAAAATAATTTGCATGGGGTGATTAAAACAATAATCAGTAGGGGACCCCAAAAAACATGGTCAAGTACATCAGTAGAAACACCACCATGAATTTTCAGTCAACTTAACAAAGTTATATTCCAACAACCCATATAATAATAAAATACTAGTATACTCGTATAGGAATCCAAGATGCAATGTTTCATCCACGGTTAAACATATGGCTCCTCTCATATAATGCTCGATTTTGGGAAATCCGACTCCTTAAACTATCTATTAGTAATCACATAATAAATTTATAGAAAAATATAAAAATGAAAAAAATTCTCTTTATGTCACGATGTTTACATAATATGTCTGGTCTAACTGAGAAATGTTGTTTTCATATTATAGAAAAATTCGCGGTTAAAGGACTCTTCACAATATACACTCATTTGGGGGTAACAATATCGATGAACTATAATTTCATCAGTGTCCCTCAAATGACGTCCAGCTATTTGGGGCCCCTTCTTACAAGGACACACTAAGAATGTCCTGATGAAAACTGTACATGTCAAGTCACAAAGGAAGGAAATATCTTGGTACACGAATAGGGGGTCCGGCACCTAGGGCGCACTGAGGGGAATCATTGACCTACTAGAATTGACATCCTATATAGGGGATACGTGCCCAAATAAATATTGTGTTAACCTTGACTATAAGGAAAGAGAGGTTATGTAACAGACAAACAACAGTCATAAAACTCCCAAGTCCTAGGCCCCGGCCAAAGGGGAAATGTTGGTAAATGTTCATGAATACATATAGGTGATTGAAAATATTACTATGAATCCCAAACATATTACACTTCTCTGGAGGGGATTATTAGAGAATATCATGAACCCTACAGTGTGCCTTGTATTGTAGAGGATTCTGAAGAAAACTATGAACCCCATGATATGAGCCAATAGATGTTGTATTAACTATTTACGCTTGGTGTTCATTTAAGTACCCAATGAATTCCATTTGGGATGATGGAGTATCACTCCTATCACACAAAATATGTACAACTATATCTTTGATTCTTCTCTCGAGGGGATTTCCACACAATTCCATTCTAAACCCTTGAGGGAAGAACCAATGGGAATCTATGCACCTATAAAACTCTTTTCAAACAACCTTGAATTCCACCTTAATTTTTTTCCTCATCGAAAGGGCCCCAATGACAGAAATGGATCATCAATATGACAAATAGTTTGAAGGGTGTGGACCCTTTTGTAAAAACGGTCTAATAGGTTCTTTTTCCATTTAGACTCGGTTAGATCGACATGGGATGGCCCAGTCCACCAGGTCTGACCTTACCCATTAGGTCAACCTGGCCAGTTGGATCAACCTAGGATATTGGGCTTGGTCTGAGGTGCTAGGATTCGTCCCGATACGACCCTCCAATCCATCCAATCACACAAGATTGGGTCGATCTTCTACTCCCGAGACACAACTAGTTCGTATTCCTTCCCCTATCAACATGGCCGATAAACGTTCAACCACCTCCCCCACATGCGGTCAGGCAGACCGCCTACCGGTGTCATTGCTTCGCACTGCTGCATCCCAAAGCTCACTACCCACGACATCAGTAGTGGGTTCCACCACAACAGGCCATCAGGTCGATGGATGTCTGCCACCATGCGGCTACTCCACCACATGAAACTTTTTATAGCCCCATGGCAGCACTATTTTGACTTCCTCATTTTCCTTCATCTTAATTATATAATTCTATCTTCTCATAGATCATGTGTCCATGTTTAACTATGTACACTGATCTAGTCTCTATGGTCGAATCACATTTGATTTGATGGTCTAATATCATAAAGTACTACCCAAATGTCATCGAGCCATGTCCATGGGGGTTCAATGATGGAGCACGAAGAACTAGGAAAGAAAAAGAATAATGAATGGCCAATATAGATGGATCATTCCCTTTTTAATATTCTTCTTGATCTTTCCAAGTGTGATAAAGAATTAGGGGTTAAATAATCGAAATTCTAAATTATATTTATACCAATTCAACCTCACATGTTTAACCCATCCCACAATACATACATGATATGTGAATCAATCGGTTCATTGATCGAATCACAATTTCCTTATTGAGGATCATGAAGGGGAATTAAACTAATTAAAACCAATTCCTACCAATAGTTCGATAGATTCCAAGCGTAGATTGATGTTCTGTAACCAAGTCAATTCTTTTTCCCTAGGAATTTGTCGATTCATCACCTCTTGAAAAAATCCTTACCTTCATTCTTTCATCATATGTGATATTTCCTCCTTATACCTACCTTAGGTAAAATATTCGGTTCTAGAAAAATCCACAACATTATGAATTATAATGTTGGTCCCTACCCTCAAATAATGGATGAAACACATTCAATAATATTAGTGTTGTTGTTACCCATTAAAAATGTGTCTCCCCACTACTTCATTTATGAATACAGAAACAATTTCTCTTTTATTTCATTGTGGCACCTCCACATTGTGAAATATAAAAATGAAATAAAATGAACTTCTTTATTTTTATTTTTTTCTACTATAATAATTCCCAAAATTAAAATTTACCCTCGAACTGTGCCAGTTAATTCTATGCTCTACCTATGGAAAGAACATCTTCATGATCTTGACAAAACTCTTATATTTATAATCCACGTTACCATTTAAGAGTTATTATTATTTGAAAAAATAAATTATTTTTAGTTAATGATTTTATTTATTGTTATTCCATTTTCATGTTCTCTCACTAGAGACTCACACCAACTAAAGTTAAGTCATTCCGAATGTAAACCCACAACTGTGAACAAAACACTACCCTAGAATGTTTGAGTCAAGTACCCACAAAATAGGTATTTCATTTTTAATCAAAATTTGTCAGGCACACTATTTAAAAAAATATCATTTTTCGATGGATCATTCTGGGAAATTTGGGACTTAGAATCGCAAGCCATCTTGGAGCCTATTATATTTTACCCAATAATCATCTACGAATAGAATTATAAAAATCTTATTTGTTATTTATTTAATTATAATTTATTTATGGTGTTTTGATTTGATGTTTCACCCAAATTGATGGATTAGGTTGATTTTATATATCATAAGACATAATTTTTGACATTTCCTTGTGTGGTAAACTATTATAAAAACAATAAATTTAATCAGAAAGTAGAGTAAATGTTTTTTTTAAGGACCTTATCATGTGAGAGAGGGTATATGTAAAAACATAGTGTAATAGTCATATGCAACGTTATTATGCCAACCCCATGTAATTTTATAGTTTTTAATCATGGAATAAATCCCTACCATGCATCATCAGCTATGGATTGTGATTTTTTTTTCATGTGTTCATTTCTTCACTGGTGTTGATTAATAAGGTAGTATCCATATTCTTAGTGGATAGTTTAGAAAAAAATAACCTAAACCGGTTTGGACATTAATTTATCATCATATGATCTTTAACAACATTAGAAAACTCATTGAGAGTAATATTAACTTATAATAATAAAAATGAATTAAATAATAAAAGAATAAATATCCATAAGGGTATGATATAATGATCCATCTATAATCATCAACAAATTGTGATATAGGTTGATAATGAAATCCATAGACAAATTCACCCTACCTCAATGAGGATACACTAAATATAGGATTACTGAATGAATATTTAGAATCATTAAATAGATAAGCAGTTATAGAACCATCACCTAGTGAAAATATTTTTTTATGGGAATGTGAATATTAAGATGATTTAATAAAACCAATTATAATATAAAGGAAGGATCACATCCATTTAAATATCCATCACTTAGTGGATTAATTTAATGAAACATATTATTCATATTTAGTTTATCAATATAAATTAATACCCATAAAAATTATTATTTTAATTCCTTTAATGAATACAATATATTTATTCTATTTCAATGTTTGATACATTGAATTTATTAAAACTATATTATAAAAATGATTTCACGGGATAAGATACAATCAAATAAATGTACATCGTCCAAATATATATTTTATAGAATATATATAAAACAATCAAATTGATTGATATATTATTATAAATTTAATTGAAACTTCACAACTTGTTTAGAATATAGGAAAAACTTCTTTTGGATATTATTTTATCATGATATATGTATTGTGAATTTTTTTTTCAAAAACATAATAATTATCTAGAGTTATACGAATATGGAAAATAGGTTATTAATATGTGATACATATTTTATATGTGTATAGAGTGAGAGGCCTTGATCAAAGAATCAATGATACTAAATTTTATAAGGGTTCATTTGTGATCTTCATCCATCATACTCATATCTTTCATAAAAATATTCACCAAATGGTGTATCTTATATATGAAATGTATACTTATATAATCCATTCTCCCTAATAATGAGTGGCCATTATACGGGGAAGATGAAAATCATGTATTGACAAACACATCTTTTCATGATTCTAAAAAATATACTGAACATGTTAATGAATTCATCCCATTACATATATTTTAAAAATAATCACATCATATTCCACTCATCGAATTATCTATGCATATAAAATGTGACATAATTAAAATATCCACAAACATAATCATTTTAATTTATTTATGTGTAATATTTCCATACACATCATAATAGTAGAAAAATATGATATGGTTTTTTCTCTAACAAATGAAATTATTAGAAACATATACCACCTATATGATGTTAGATAATATTTTTATTTGTATGTGAACATATTTTTTATTAATGTTAAAAGGGTTTAATTATAGGTATCTTAGAACCCATAATCATGATGGATATATAATAAGAATACACTAATAATTATATCAATGATTGTATATAATAATATGGGATATAATTTAGTGATTCATTCCATTTAAATGTATCAACATATTACATATTAAATTTATTATTTTTACGATGTATAAAACAACTATAAATATATAACATAGCTTATTGATTCTATTATTATTATTAATAAAATTAAACTCATAACAATATATTGTGATCTTTAATAAGGTAAAACTCAAATTTTATATATATAGGTGAAATTATCATCTTATTTCTTCATCCAATGTAAATAGAAACATAGATGAATGAATGGAAAATATAGGTTTAATTTTATATAATATCAGGGCACCTCATATAACCACTACGTGATTATTTCTTATATAAAATACTTATAATAATTAAAAAAACCACATTTTTTGTGGTAAGGTCTTGCATTCATTCAGATATTAGTGTATATATATTTTATATTACAAAGTATAGAGTTTGGTATCATAATTTATATAATAAAATAAATTCCTGATAAGTTATAAAATAAATAAAATTATATTTAAAATCTCATTATTATAACATATAATATATATAGAAATGATATATAATATTAGAAAATTTTAAATTATATAATTTTATGAAATATTGTTAGAAATACATAATGTTTAAGTATTTATTTTTAATGAAATGAAAGCTCCCAATAAAATTTAATTTATTTAATGATAAAGGGATAATTTTTAATAATATAATAAGTAAAAATAAAGTTTATTTTTTAATTTTTTTTATAACAATATTCATTGCTTTATTATTTTATAATTTCAAATAATATAAATTTTTAGTTGAAATTGTGATTTTTTTCAAGAAAAATCAAATGTATCAATTATGATGAATTACCTTGTAGTTCATAAAACCAATTACAGATTCATGTAATAAATTTCTCTATAAAATAATAAAATTTAATATATTAATTTAAAATAGAAATATCTAGTCCTTTATTATAGTACTAAATTATTATATTTCTTTAAAAAATAGTATTATTTAATATAATTTCTATTTATTATTAAATTATTTAAAAAACAATAATATATGGTTGATGTTGGCATGGCCAGAAGACATAATTTGAGACATTCCAACACGACAACGAAGTAGGTTATTTTACCATGGATATATGTTGATTGTAGGAATGGTAATAGAACATGCATTGAGATATTTTGAAATGGATCCAATGTAGGTTATTTATTTATTTATTTATTTTATTAATTTATAAACATGTTTATCACATTATTTCATATATTTATTACCTGAATAGTCATTTCAGACATAGTAGTTTGACCTACTAAGTTATACTCACACAAATTTGTAATACCATTTGGTAATTGATCAGATTATCTAGTTTCATTTTTGAACTATGTAAAAGGATATTGAGGTTGATTCCTTTTTTTCAATGAGGGACATTGTATGGTAATAGGACTGACATGAGTCATAATATTTGGGAATTTTGAGTCTTTATTTTAAACTTATAGTATTTCAATTTTATTTTTTAAAGCATTAAAATTAGTTATATTCAATAAAATTCATCAAATATTTCATTATTATTTTTAAATATTCTGCTAGCTTTGCGTGTTGTATTGTTTTATTTCTATTCATTGATTTCATTCGTTTATATGGTTTATTTATAATAATATAAAGTAAATATATAGGGGAATAGTCTTCCACCAACACACATCACCCACTAAGATTTTCAGAAACCTCTAGCGTATAGGGAGGCAAAAAAGATATCTCATAACCAACACTTTTTGGGCCTTCAATAGAGTGCTGGATCATGAGACATTACACATTTTAAAATTACCATATCTTATTGTCACCATATTTTATTATGAATTACGGATAAAAATGATAAATAAATTTTCATATGTTTTGGGATTATAAGTTTTTTCAATATTTATTTTTAATAATTTGGGAATGGAAAATTCATCATGGTTATTAATAATTTACAATATGAGAGAAGTAGAGAGAGAGAACTGCTCAAGGCACCACTAAAGGATTAAAGTGATCTTATGGAATGAAATAAATTCTTGTAATTAAATTTGGAAATATTATCTAAATTATTTATTTTATAATATATATCCATAGAAGAATATAAATGTATTTTTTTTATCAAACATATCAATCTTATATAAGGTTACAGTTTATTAAACTCATTCATTAAAATAAATCTCATAATGGTAATTTCATGGTTTAAAAAATAAATAAGAAATGATAAGTTTTTTAGTATAATATTATATATTAAATTCATTATTAAAAAGGAAATTTTTTTAATGTGTAGTATAGTTTATTTATCATCAATAATTTATATTTATCTTCCACACATTGGAATTAATTCTGTAAATGGATTCAACCCTTTTATTGAACATTTGATTTATTTTTTTTGGTGAAATTTCATTACGGTGGGTGGAATGTAACCCCCCAATATATTAGGTTTTTTAATTTAGATGAATATAATGTTATATATTGTTTTCCATATAAATCCCAATGATTAAATGAGTAATTATAAACTATTTAAGTATTTTTATTTATATACCACCACTATAACCTAGCCACTAGATTGGATGTTATGAAGATGATTAAAATAAATTTGAATTTTAGAAAGAATACATTTATTAATAATTATTTACATAATAAATCTTATGATTAATGTATATGATTTTGATTTATAATAATGATGTCACAAAATATTAGGAATAGTAAAATTTTAAGATGGTAAATTATATATAAGAAATATTTCTATATATTATTAATATTCATTTTGAAAAATTATTCCATAATTTAATATATTATATTTCATTAAATTTATATCAATTTTTTGTAACAACATACTAAATATATACAAGGGTGATTTTCTTATACATTTTATGGAATTGTTAATATTTTTGGTAAATAGTGAGAAATACCAATATTTATTAAAACTATTATATCTTTATAAGTATTTACAAACCCCAATTATATTATGGATTATATATAATGTAACATTAATCAAAATTGATGAAAAATAATTAAGTGAAATTAATTATAATCAATATTATACACTAAATTTTTGTATAAAATAAATTTTATGTTTTAAATGGGTATTTTTCTAAAATATATTCATCATTGTGTTTTATTCATTTATATACATATTAATTAATAATAATTATTAAAATTACATAATAGAAAATTTATTTCATATCAGGAATTAGAATATTTAAATTATGTAATATTTTCAATTTCATTATTAGTCATAATGAATATTAATGACTATAAAAGTTAATTCCCATCTTAAAAGGTAATTAGAGATAAATAGGATTAAAACTTCAAAATAATGCCTAATATCAATCTAATAAATTATTTTATTTCAAAAGAGTAGTGTATTTCAGCAATAAATTTCAATGGTTCTAAAATAAACTATTACAAAGAAACTTTCCATTGAATTTAACATTATATTATTTTAAGTAAATGATAATTTGATCATGTCACTACCAATCTTGTAATTTTTCTAAAATGTTCTAGAGTGATGAATTGTAGTAATATATGTTGTTCATTTTTATTTTTAATTTTAATAAATAATATTTATGATAATAATGTATTTATAACTTTTTTTATTATGTAATTATAAGGAACGTTAAACCAATAAAAACACAACACTAGTGAAAATAATAAAAAATCAGTAAAATATCGTTGAAAAATTTAAAAGTGATTTGTTTTGGATGAATTATGGTATTAAAAATGATTCTGAGTTAATTATTAGGAATTAATTATGATGAAATAATTGATAATTAAATTTTATTATTATCATAATTTAAATAATTTCAATATTTATGAATGGTCCTAAAATGACTTTAAATTATATTTAATGATTATAGGGAATTATTTTATATGTTATAACATCATAAATTATAAAATATCATATTTGAAGGATTACAAAATTTTCAAAATATAATGAATTGTTCGTGTTTGGGAATCATTGAAATTTTTTATTTACATTCATGTCTCTTATATATTTAAAATAATGTTTCCCTATATATGTATCAATGGGTAAATGATAGGGTATAATTAATATATTATGATGAAAATTAAACAAGAACATTACTAAATTTTATTGCTTTATTTTATTTATATCTTATCATCCTTATGTTGGTTGATATTATTCTTTAGAGACAATTAATATCAGTTAATTACATATTATATGTTAATGTTTCTAATATTTACCGCAATTCTACCCATCATAGTTATAAATTTTTTCATCCTCCACTCTATTCATCAATCATATTCCACAATTTATCAGGACTATGATCCAAAAAATACATTACCAACATTAATTTTAATTTTTTATAGGTTACATTCTAACTAGAGGACCAAACTCGATGGATTATGTTATAATCGATTGTATATTTTTTAAAATAAGAGTTGTATTTCTAAAAAGAGAGATATATTGATTATTTTATATTTTATAATATTTACCAATCTAAACCCATTACTTATTTCATTATTTTAAATGAATTGTCATAAAATAACGTAAATTGTAAATAAAACTAGATAACATATGATTTAGGTTATTTGTGGACTTTCCATATAAGAAACACATGTAAATATTTCATCATAATCTAATAACACTAGATTTTCCTCTATAATTAACATAATATAAAATCAACATTAAAACTCAGTGATTGGAAGAAAAATAATTGAGTTAGATGGAATTCTTTATTTAAGGAAAAATTTTAATTTTTCATCTCCATTATGTTACTATTAATACAAGGGAACAAGATTGTTAGAGTGATAAAGTATTAAAAAAGAATTGAATAATATGTGTTATTCTAAAAGTAATTAAAATAATAAGAGATATCTTATTTGAAGTACAATATCCATGAAAAAATGTATTGGAAAATTATATGATAATCATGTTTTATAGAGAATATTCATCAAAATAATATTTTGATATTAGTATGTGGTATAAAGATAACAATATAAGTAATTTATCTATGATACCCACCAATAAAATCATGAGATTGTTTTTATATGATAATCAAGTCCATACAATATTGGGATTTATATTACAATTCTTTTACCACATGTATTTAGTATTATATTTTCCATGTAACCCATTTTCATGGGATAAACCATCATCTATACCATTTGGCTTCAGTTAAGTAATCCCATATAACTTATGGTTGTGATAAATTATCTTTTTTACCCTTTCACTTGTGATAAATATCATGGGAACACATTTCATTAGGGGTAAATATATATATTCTTACCATTACGATTGAGATAAATCATACTTAATATATATTATCTTTGGATAAATACCCCCATGCGTATCATTTTTCTTGGTATAAAAAGTCAATTTTCGCATTTAGATTGGGATTAATCTTCAAATTCACCCATTATCGTGGTATATATATATATACTATTTTATTCATATGAATTACCTCATTTTCCATTTATTTAGGGATTAGTCTCATGTATTCCATTTCACAATGTATAAAACATCTTTTTTACAGTTAGTTTTGGATAAATAATAATGGGTTCCCCTTTAATCCAAAGTGATATAAAAATTAACAATACATTGGAGGTCCATATATGACCCCACCATTAAATCATAAATATATATGGATCCCAATTAAAAATAATCATTATAAAAATAATTATGATTTCACTTAATGAATAATGATTTTAAAAAACACCTAGATAGTATCACTAAAATAATCTAAATGATATAATTGTCTTATAAATTAAATTAAATCAACCAAAAATAATATTTCACATTATAATTTAATTAGTGTTTATTGAAAAATATCTTCTAAGAAAATAGTAGCTATAATTATTTTTTGAATTCTTGATTCAGAACTATTAAATTTATTTTTTATAAAAATTATCCGTATAAAAAATGAATTAATTAAAAAGAATGATAATTCATTTCTATAAATGGAAATTTCACATTATTTTAAAAAAAAATTATTAAAATGACTCATAATTAGTTTATCTATGATAATTACATAATTAATTAAAAATGGAGTGAAAACATTTTACGGACATTTATATTGAAAATACTAATTTTTAACAGGGGCATTTAAAAAGAATTATTCTTCTAAATTGAGAACTCAAAAAATTATAAATCATATATATTTAATAAATAATAATTAATTATGGGTTAGCTAAATAACATAATTTTTTCTAAATAAAATGTTATGTGTAATGTAAAATGTTATATTTTTAAAAAATATAAATAAAATTTTATATACCTAAACTAAAATCATAATCAAGAAAATATTTATTTAAAAATACATTTTAAATAATGATTAAATATTTATGATGTTAAATATGATATCACATATTAAATTTTATGAATAAAAAGTATTCTGGGAGTGGAAAAAAATGATGGAGGAGTAAGTATTGTGAAAGTGGATGAGAATCATTTCTAATTATAAAATACATTCATAAAATAAAAAATTTCTGCATAAAATCATATTATAAAAAGTTAATCTCCACAAATATTAAAATATCATGTACTCATAGATAAACTAATACGGTTAATGAAATTATTAATGAATTATAGATTGTTATAAATAATAATTTGACCTCAAACAATTTTCTTGAGATAACATAAAATTTTTTGACCTATGAATGTATTGAATAAAAAAATTAATATAAATAAAATAACATGGAACCAAAAACCAAATTAATTACATTTATATTTTAAATAAAATTTAAAATGAATTAATTAAACAATATCATTGCTATTGTTGTTTACAATAAGTGAAAAATATCATATAATTAAAATTGTAATATTAAATAATTAAATTAAATTACCACATAGTTGATCACACACTAGCCTCTATTATTAAATAATAATAATTCTTGATAAATTATTTTAGATTATTATTCCATTATAAATTATTTTTTATAATTAATTTTTAGTTATTCCTAAAAACTATATTAGTATGTTATTATTTCCTTCTGAAATCATGTCTATGAATATTTATGTTTATTTAACTAATTACATAATTGAGGTGTCATTATTCATTCACATCCAATGAAAAATATTCCTAGGTCATATAATAATCTGTTATAACATTTTTATAATTTTTTATAATGTTATAG
This sequence comes from Viscum album, assembly GCA_963277665.1. Lineage (NCBI taxonomy): Eukaryota > Viridiplantae > Streptophyta > Magnoliopsida > Santalales > Viscaceae > Viscum > Viscum album. Next base: position 1,498,099,422 of record OY728122.1, on the reverse strand, counting down.
TTTGATTATATTAGTGTTTTGGTTATGATCATTAAAAATATGTATTATAATGAGAATGTGTCATAGCTACATATCAATCATTGTATATTTTTAGAAATAATGTGTAAATTTTTTATATTACCATTATATAAAAAATATAACAATTTACATATTTATATCATATATTCCTAGAAATCATATTACCATATTCATTTCTAATTGTGATTTATTTAATTTTTCATGTCAGTTTTTCAAACAATACAACAATGATTATACCATAATTAATGGATAATTGGTAATCATTTTAGATGTAATAACATTTTACTAGATAAATAAAGATATTATTTTTTACATGATTGTATAGTATATTAAATTATCAATTAATAAAAGAATTATGTATTTTCTAAAATGTTATTACATAATAAAAATAAACCAATTTTCTCTTAGAATGATATTTTGGAATTTTAGATTTATAATAGTTGTTAATTTTATATATATTTAATAGTTCATTCAAACAATAATTAAAAATAATAATTATCCATTAAAACCATGTAATGAACCATCCAGGTATGGCAGTGATGAAATGAAAAATGTAAATCAATCATTCCATAATGGTGGTAGTCCACACATATGCATGGATGCTAATTTTTTTCACATTGAATAAGAAAATAAGTAGTTGGGAATATAATTAAATAGTCTAAAATATGTCATTAATATGATAATTGGATATTATATTACATGTTATTAAAACACGTCTAAGGTAGTGAAGGTTAAAAAAACTTTTTTATAGTGGATGAGGTATTCCACCTAATACCCGAATATCATTTTCATTTTTCTTCATAGAAAATGTAATTGTGGTTAATTATTATACCATAATTATAATAATATTCCATTATAAAAATGATATTTTTTATTTCATTTTAATATATTTCAGTTTAATTTGTTGATATTGAATTGTTTATAAATAAATATATGGGGGAAAATTGGATACAAAAATTGATACCTCAAAACATTGATTATATCCTCGGTAGAGGTGTTAAGGTTTTGAGGAATGGTATTCTATGAATAAAAAAACCTCTTGAAGGTGACTAGAAATATCTATGAGTGTTTTGGAAGATTATTATCTTAAATATGTGAGTTATATTTTGAGGGGATGTGAGGACATTAGTACCCCATTTATAAGAAAATATGGATATAATTTTTATTAATATCTAAATGTTTATAAAAATATGAATTTAATAAAATATAAAATTGGGCCAAAATTTTGAAATAATATATAATAGTTTTTATATGGTATATAAAATCCTTAACCACAATTTACCATGATTTTTCTAATCATGATATTTTCTTTACCTCATGGTGAAACACTATTTTCCCTATTTTTTTAACCATTATAAATAGTATCTAAAATATAATTTATCATATTAGCATGAAAATTGATTTTTTCCATTTAATAATTACAAAAATATTATTCCAAAAAATATATAATTTCTTTATTTATCTTCAGGTTATGATAAATATTTATTTTAATATTCTAAATGAATAATGTATTTAAAATAGTTTTTTGTACCATAAATATTGTTATAAAATTAAAAATATGGTTTAGTAATTATAAAAAAACAATATAAATACTAAAAATCACATATGAAACATAAATTTCGTTTTAGAAGTATTTTTATTTTATTTCATATTTATAGTAATATACTTATAATAAAATCAAATTCTTGTTATTTTTAAAAATTCATTTTTTCAATATTCACCTATAAAAATCTTAATAGAAAAATAAAAAAAATATAATCTTAAAATAATATTCATATTTCAAATTCTAAAATGGTGTTTCTTTTTAATAAAATCAATAGTTAGTTATATATACATTTTTCAAATGAAAATATAAAAAATTAAAAACAAAAAAAAATTAGAAACAAATGTTCAAATATATATTTAATTAAAATTCTAAACATAATTATGTTAAATTGTAATTTAATATATTCAAATAGAATATATTATTAAAATAATATTATAAAATAGATCAATTATAATTTACTAATACATCTAAATATTTTTTGAGATTTTAAAATTCTTCTATATATTAAATCGTGTTAATTATCAATCAATTAAATGTAATAATTTTAAAATTGTTAATACCATCACTTAATATGTGTTTTTTTATTAAAAAATATTAATAATAATAAATATGTTATTTATTTAATTAATTTTATGTTTATGTAGAGAATATTATTGAAAAAAAGTATTTATTTGATGTTTGATATTTTGATGTCAAAGGATTTGAAACTCAACCACTTGTTGAAATGGTTCCCCAATTACTTTATTTATTACTTAAATTTGAATAAAACTAAGGGTATCTAAGAGATATTTGTTACAAAAGATATAATTTATATTTTTATTATCATCAAACAATGTAAATTCATGTTATCCCATGAAATAGTTTGATCATAACATTGAGTTTATCTCTAATCAATTGAGATAGACGTCCCTTTTGATAAGGTTTCATAACCCCTATAAATGAATTTGTTTTCCAAGAGATCTCATATTAATATTTTCACTGATTAATGATCAAATTATGGTCTTAAATGTTAAATGTGACTTTTATATTTTATTTATTATTATGGATTCTATGTTGATATTATGAGTACAGTTCTAATTTAATATCAGATTCATCTAAAGGAAGGATAACATGATATTTTGTGAGAATTTTAGATAATCATAATAGGAGAATACAATAATAATAGAATATAATTTCATAACTATAGGCTATTTATTTTATGATTTTATAATACCATACATGCATTCTAGTTTGGAAAGAATAATATTCTGATTATAAATAAACCGATTTATTTTTTATTGTGGTTATACCTTATAAACATACTTTTCATGATTTACTGTTAATAGTAGGGGGAGAATATAATTTCCATTGATTTTTTTTATTATGAGTTAAATGATTTTTATTATCACCATTATCCATTATATTAGGGTATCTTTTCATAGAATCTATAAACAAAAGACCTTTTATGAATTGAATACAATTCATCTCTATTTAAATTTTATGATTCTTTACCCCAACATGACAATAATGAGCTCGATAGATAATCCTTCCACACAAGAAACACTATATTGGTTCTCTAACACTATCCATAAAAATTTTATTCATATTTCTTATACATGTTTGATTTAGAATCATGTTCCCATCATAAAAATTATGACATTATTTTCTACGTAATTTGATAATTCTCATATTATGTGAATTTTATTGTTTCAAAATAATAATCCTATTTATAACAAATTAGGATATATTGGTAATCATAACCTCCACATTATCAATATTATATATTTCCCAATTTTGTTTCGTAATAGGTTTATTACAATACTATACATCACTTCCATTATTAACATGGTTTTTTCAATCTCTGACCATTTTTAAAACCAAAAGGATTTATTTAAGTGATATAGGAAATTAACAATTGAAGGGAATAAATATTTTGATAACTATATGAGAAAATATTCCGCAAAAATATAATATTATTTTAGATTATTACAATAATTTTTAGTTCACAACAAATAACTCATGGATTAATATTGGATTCTTTATTATTTTTTATATTATATTCCCTGAATGTATTACCTACAAAAATAAATTCATAAAAATTTCGTTGAAGGATAATTTAATTCAATTAATAATTTCCTATTAAATTATATAGGAATTCTTGCCGTAAAATGACCACATATCATGTACTGAAGTGAACATATAGTCATTCATAAACTATATATTTTAGGGGAGATTACAGATAGGTGAATTTATAACTTCAAATAATCCACATGTCAGTATCCAGACAAGGATATAATTATTAAGATATCAATATAATCTCTACTTTACCAAAATCTCACATTATTATTGAATACATAAACATATCCATTAGACTTATCCCTAGTGGGATTTATTAATTTATTCTGGTCATAATCAAAAACTAACAACAATAATCCAATAAAAATAGTAAACACACTCCTACCACTAACAATACTGGAATATCCTTGATATAGTCATTTATTTCATTATATTACATGCATAAACATTTCATCATACAAATTTTCAAAAAAATCAGATAACTGAATGTATTATGTATTTTATAACTATAAAAATAAAAAATGAATAAGAACAATATTCTATTATGAAACCACACTTCAAATCAATCTAGACTTCTCATACATTACACAAATCATTACAACATGGGGAAGAGAATAATAAGAAACATGTTAGCTTAATCACTATGTATATGAAAAAATATCAATAACTATTGAATGTTAAAATCATTATAATATGTTGGAGCATCAGAATGAATTAAATATCAAATTAAATGATTATAGAACAATGTAGATCATATATAATTCATTATATAATGTCTTATATTCTAAAATCAAGAATAATATACCATCGATAATGATTATTGAAACACTTAAAACTATAAATGATCCAAAGAGTATATAAATGAGAATATGATTAGGAAATATGATTATGTGTAACATTAATCAAGTAATACATATAAAAACACACCCACCATGAAATTAATCATATATTAGGAATGATATAATCACCCTTGTACCTTACTGGGATTTGGATAATCCTCACATATACTCATGTGAATGGGATATAACAACATGTGTGCTCCATTATCATATGATAAATCCTTTAATGTACACAATATCATGTGTTAAACCCTATAGTGTACCCATTGGGATGGAATAATTCATCTCTTATTCCCATTAGCATGAGGAAAATCCTCCCATTTACCCTAGCATACAAGATAATTAATCCCATCTATAATTTATCTTTTTTTAAATTCTCATGTTCATCCATTATCATACGATAAATCCTCTCTTGTAACATTTTTTGTGCATAAATTCTCCAATTTACCATTTATATAATGATAAATCCACACATGTGGCATTTTTCTATGGTTAAATCAAAGCATTCACCCATCCCCTTATGATAAATAATCTAGTATTGAATTTTGTGATCACAAGATATATATCATAGAAATGAATTAGAGGGATATATAAGACACCAATTGGCATTCATCCATATACATAATTTGACATTTAAAAATATTATCAAACACCTCAAAAAGAACAGCATGTAGGAAAACCGTGATTCACATAATTTCTTGATTGTATCACCTAAATCTCCAAAACAATGTAAACTTTTTATACCCAAAATTTATTCAACAAAAAAGCATATTTTAATTCAATCCGTATTGCGTATTTCCTAAAAAATTTCATATATGTAAATATGGTATATAATGATAAATCTGAAAATTGAAGTTAACTATTATTGGTTTTTATAAAAATTTTATATCATCATCATAAATGGTGAAGTCTTTTTCAAGAATAAAAATAAATTTAAAAAATGGTGAGTTGAAAAAAATTTAAAAACCCTTCATATGAATTTAATATTAAAAATTTTATCCTTAAAAATATATAATCAGTTTAAAAATGTTGTAAAATCATTATAAAAACCATTAAATTAAAAAAATATATAAAAAATTGATCATAGGAAAATAAATATTTTGTTTTCATAAAGTTGATGGGTAAATATTAGAAAATATTTATTTTCGGAAGATAAAATTTATTAATTGTTGTTGAAATTAAATCATAGTAACCGTATTAAATATTTTTTGGTAGTTAATATATGTCATTTTGAATGGTAGTAAAACCATTCTTATATTTTGATATAACATTGTGGAATACACACATTATATAAAGTGTATATAAAACATAACATTGAAAAGGTGTGGTTCGGAAAGGAAAGAATCATATGATATTAAAAAATAATTATGTTTTTCAATTTAATAGTTTCTTTTCACATGTGGAAACAGTGACCTGGTAGAGTAATTAACTTTTAGGGGGATAAGAAATATTCTAAACAATGATAGACATATGGTGAAAACATTTTATCTAGGTAAATGAATTTCATTTAAAATAAATATTTCCCTAGATAGAATGAAAAATAATAATGTGAATGAATATTAGTTGCGAGGAATTATTCCAATAATAATTAAAATAAAGATCAATTTTTTTAATCTATATATATGGAGTGGTTTTAAAAAATGGAATTATGCCATTGGTATCCTTTTAATTGAATGAAATATTAATTAATAAAATATATGGCAATTTGAAAAATATGAATATCCATAATATGATAAAATTAATTCATTATACAATACTGACAACATAAAAAATATTTCAAGGTTAAAAATAGTAAATATATATCAATAAATTAAATATAAGAAGCAAAATAATTATATAAAATTCAATTTTAGCTGATAATAACCTAACATCATGTATATCAATAATAACAAAATTAATCACCCATTTAATGACCTTATTCATATATATAATAATTTATAAATTTAATAGAATATTATTCACAACCTATATATTTTCTATTTATTATTTGTTTTCAATATCTGGTGTGAGAAATGATTATCAATATAATATAGTGTCATTATAATACAGTTGTATAGCTTTCTTCACCGAAATTTCTCCTTTAACAGATTATAAAAAGTATTCATATCTACTTTTTATATTTCTTTAAAACTTTAATAATTTCATTCTTCTTTTCATATGAACCTTAATTATTATCTTTTAGATGAATATGGTTTAAAAAAATTTATCAATTGATTTCTATTTTCAAAAATATAGATTAAAGTGTTCATATTCCTATTCTTTAATTATAAAAGAATATTTAATTATTTATAACATATATTAATTGAAAATAAATTCTCATATTCCATAAGGGTATAAATTTACATCAATGTTCATGTATGTGGTTAAACAAACCCCAAAATTGTGAATATCATATTTAATTTATTATTATAAAGAAATCTATTTTTTATGTCATTATGGTAGATGCATAATGGCTATAAGTAGTGTCAATTAGTGTGGTATACATGTAAATACCTATCCTTTACTATAGATAAGTCATTATTGATTTTAGTTAATTCTTATTTCTTTGTTTGAGAAAACATTAGTTCTGTTTTACGTTGTGGTGTGTTTGGGGTAAATTTGAGAAATATTGAAGGGAGAAGGCTAGTGAACGTTTGGAACACAATAAGCCCTAATAGTGCATCCCAACCCAAAAAACCGTGAAACCCACGATTGATGGGAATTGCATGGTTGGTGAAATTTGTTTCTAACTATAAACCCTGTTAGAAGAATCCATTAATTCTTATAGTAGAGGCGCATAGTTTAGGCACACGGTTATGGGAAAATATTGGCCCCTTTTGAGTAAATCGTGCATGACATTTTATGTCACCTAAAAATAAGTTTTAAAATTAACCAAAACCAAAAAATCACCCAATTTGAATTAAATTCTTCTTCTAACATTATTTCATGATTTAAGAGGTTCAAAAATTAATTTAATAACCTTCCGACCTATTTTATTGGTTATTCTATTCCTGGATCGATGATCTACACCACTCTCTTTAACAAGATCTCATTCCAATTGGTTTCATGTTCATCGTCATATATTATTCCATCATAGAAATTTTTTCCTACAATTATTATTAGATGTATATATAGTATTTTAGATATAGATCAATACGTTAGGGATTATAATTTGTCCAATCTTCATTTAGGGTTTTAGATTCAAAGATAATTCTACATGATTGTCCTTAGGTTTTTGGGATTTACCATAGAATTTGTTCTTCATCAAACATGATCTTTTTGGCCTATAATTCAAATACCATAGTCTATATTTAAATTATTTGTATTCAATATTATAATTTCTTTTATATGTATTGATTTTTTTCTTGATTGAATTAACTAATTAGTTGAATTGGATAATTGAGGAGAGATGAAATTAATGATTTTATGAATAATATACAGAGATCATTAATTATTGAATTTTTTATGTGATATTTAGAAATAATGATGGAGATAATTTAATATATAATTTATTATTTAAAAAATAAAATTTCGTAATAGAGATAATTTATATTAGAATTAATTATGATGTACTGAGACTGTTATTTAGATAATTAATTATTTAATTAATGATAGAATTTTGAGATTGTGGATTTTTATTAATTAATTGATGAATAAATTATTTGGAATAACATACATAATTAATTGGTGAATTGAAATACCTGATTTATGTTATAAACTAAATGTTAAATTTGTAAGGAAACTTGTCTGGTAATTAAATTTTTGAATTGACCCATATAATGGATGTGATTATGGAACTGTATAATTATTTAATTCTTTTGATTTCATTATTTAATTGTCTAATTATTTAATAATATTTATTTTATTTATTTATTGATGAATTCATTAATATTATTAATGTGAGTAATGATTTTATGAATTAATTTTTTGGCTATTGTGGTTATATAATTGTTGAATTAACTAATGGAATTTATGTGATTAACTAATTGTGGTATTATTAACGTAACTAATGTGGCTAATTAATTATTAAATTAATCAATGTTATTTATTTGACTAGTAATTTTTTGAATATCAAATATAATTTTAGTGAATAAATTTTTTTTGAATTAATTTTGTAATTCTTGGGGATAATTTATTGTCGAATTAAATATGTATTGACGAATGGTAACCTAGTAATTAGATTGTGAAGTGTGAATGGTAAAATGGGATTTCATGTATGAAATAATGAATTTTTACATGGTCATTTAATGGTCTGAATTAGAAATTGGCAACATAGTCATTTAGTTGTGTGAATTGATGATGTCTAATAATAGAACTCTACCTCATGAAATTTCGTATGACTTGTTCAGACTCTGGTATGGGTCTATGTGGGTACTATGATAATAGTTCATATGGGTACATGAGGGTTTATGTGGTTAAATAAAAATAGTAGATAATTGTTAAATAATTATTTTTAGATTGTTATTAATTCAATATCATACTAAAAACAACATTATTAGACTAGAAATTGTTTTATACGTCATTGGTGGAGGCCTAATGTGTTGTACTCACTCCATAATCAAGTTTCCTGATCATTACCTAATTATATTTCTTGGTAGTGGGACATGATATGGGAAAAACCATTTGTTTGGTTGAAGAGTTGGGATGGACCACGGATCGGAGAACCAAACGTGGTTTTTGGTTAGTTTGGGATCCTTCAATGTATTTACTTTTGATTTTTCATGTTGAGACATGTTACGTACATTATCATGGAAGATTTATTTTTTAGTTTTCTATTGTCTGGGAAATTTTAGCCATCATGTGATATTGGCGTCATTCTAATTATGGTTATATAATTGGTTTTTGTTTATTTATTTTCCACTATTTTTTACTCGAAAACGTGTTACGGTTTCCCCAAGACATATCATTGACCCCCACTATTAATCAGAATCTACTATAATACATTGAGGTGTTCTTGAGGTCATTTAGAAAACCTACTCGAGGAACTGGTGTGTGGAACTAGGGAGACAATGTTTTCAAGTGGTTTCATATGATAATTTTCATTTCCGCTTCTTTTGTCTTACTATTTCAAAATGGAGGACATGAATCAAAATAGTCATGCCTTTTTATGAGATTTTCAATTGGATTAGTTACCCCATGCATGGGGGAGAACTAATGTACCATGAGTGGGATTGTTGTTATTTATGTTCTCTATTATATTTGAATATTATTTCACCATGGGTGACTCAATTGTGGTTTGTTTTGATTATTGATGTTGATATTTTATACTATTTGACTCATGGTCCATTATGGAACAATATTTTAGATTCTTGCATCATTCCAGAAACTCATGATTACTGTTGCATACAACGTTTTTTGAATTCATGGGAAAATGGGTTATAGGTAAGTTATTTAAATTGAACAGTTCTTTGATTTCATGTGAAATATAATTGAAAATGTCCAAAATATGAATTTTCGAATTTTGAAGAGTTGAGAGATGACAACAAATTACATCCTAAATGGGATATGTGAATAATTAGAATTTTCATACCCTTGTTAACCAGGATCTAGGTCTAGACTGGTTAAGGGAAGTTATAGTGCCTTATTTTTGACCTCATAGAGTGTGCTAGGGAAAATACATGATTTGTTTTGTTGTGTTTCCCTCTAACATAAATGTTTTAATTTTTTAAACTATGTCCTATAGTTCATTCATGTAATTTTATTGATTATGACTCCACACCGATAATTCTTGAGAGAAAAACTAAAGGACATGGATTAGAATGGTCCTCTAGTGGCGGAACCTGAGGAACCAATCATTATGGGTGTGGATGTCATAGAGTAGTTTTGAGAGAAATTTCCTAGGTTCATGTAGATAATGGAAAGAGGTCCGTGGAAGGTAGTAAAGAGTTTGTTTGATCTGACAAGGGAGTTTCAATTGAACAGCCCTCAATATTTTAATCATGATTATGGACCTAAGGGTGCTAAATTTGAGGATCAGTCCATCATGATGATATTTAACTATTTAGAGACTCTTATTTAGACTACAGTCAATTCATATTCTTATTTTCTATGAGGATCAATGAATCAATGGTGGGATATTCTATCATGGAATGTTCATTTTGATGGAATGTTATGGAAGGTATTTTATGAGGTGTACTTAGATAAATTATATTTGAATACACTAACATAGGAGAGAGCTACGAAGTTCATGAGGTTATTCAGGGGAGTATGTCTGTGAGGGGCAATGATGGTTGATTTAAATATTTTATATTATTTTCTATTGAATTTTTAGAAGATGAGATATTTAAGGTGAGTAATTTTCAAGACGGTCTCATATGTGAGATTATGTACCAGGTTAACCTCTATCTGTCAAAGAAGTTTACTATAGTGGTGGATCTGACTTTCATTGTAAATGGGAATATAAAGAAGTATTCTAGTTCATGATTGATAGTTTTATCTGGATGATTAGGAGGTGTCACTCAAAAGAGAAACAATTGTTCTTGTGACAACGTTATTTCGGGGTAGTGAGAAGCGGGTTTCAACTACAAAGGGATCAGTTTATCTTGATCTTATATGATTTATATGTCATCAGTTTGGTAGGACATGACACTTCTAGAAACAGTACCCCCAACAACTAGTACAGTGTCGTGATTGCTGCATGAAATGTCATTTATTGTTGTCTTGTAGGACCCAATTATTGTTGATCCGGGATATAAGAGATATTTTGAACAAGGGGTAGGACAGGGATGTTTTTCACTATACCAATATGGAACTAGAATTATACTAGATTAGAACATAGAGGAATTGGACATGGTGCTTCTAATAATGACCACATTCATCAGCAGTGTGGGGAAACATATGGGAGTCAGAATCCATAACATTGAAGAGGGGAGGGATAATTGCAAGTGTTGTAGCCTACACTTGTGGATACAAGGATAGACAACCAATAATGAGAGGTGATATTTTTTTAGCATTTACAATATATAATTCCATATTTGAAACTACTATATGTCATTATTTTAATTATGTTTTACATGAGAACTATTTAATCCTAAAAAAGGAGTTCGGGGGTGGAATGTTGATGATAGAAACATTTGTGTCAGTATGGTCTTTGGACGATGGCTTCTAAAGAGTGATTTTCTATTGCGGCTGAAGAGTGTTGTTTTTTGTGGGATCTTTATATTCTAGACATGTTAGTATGTGTCCTAATTCTAGGTGCGGACTAGTTATTAGGAAATTGATCCGACATAGACTGATATTAAACTACAATGTCATTTTTGTCCCCTAATGGTGATAGTTACGTTAACAGTGGAGTGGTTGATATCTAGACATCCTAATAAGGTCCAACTACTCTGCAGCTGTGAGTTCCCATTTACCTTGTTTCTATTAAATTGTTAGATTATGGAGGTGTACATACAAATATCCTTCCACCTATAGTGGACTAATTTAATGATGTCTTCCCAAAATACATATCATGGTTTACACCTAAGAGAGATGTGTAATTTAACAATTTGCTCATATCAGGTGATATGATTGATTCTATTCCACAATAAAGAATGGAACTAACATGTCTTTAAGAGCTCAAGAACCATCTATAAGAGATATAGTATAAGGGATCATTTTTCTATGTAAATAATCTTAGGGTTCACCAGTTTTTTTATATGTAGGATGATGGGAATCTACACTTGTGTGTTGATTACTCAGTGTTAAAATAGAAAACAATGAGGAACATGTATCCAATGACACATGTAGAATATATGATTTACTGTTTCGGGGGATCTTTTATATTCCATGATATAAATTAGATCAGGGTTTCCTCATTTAACAGTTCATACTTATAATATAAAAACAATATTTTTAGAAGCAGTAATGTCTTCTATGTGTCTTTCGTAATGTTGTTTCGGTTTATGAACACACTAACATTTTTGTGCCCATGATAATTATGATCATCCACATGTAGCTGGAACTTTTTTTGATAGTTTTAATGGATGATAACTTGGTGTTATCTAAGAATCTTGATTACCATGACCAACATCTTGACTAAGTCCCCATTATAATAAGATAAAATCTATAATACACCAATATACCGACATGTTAGTTTTGTATAGATCATGTACAATTATTGGGTCATATAATTTCAGAGTATGGTGTGTATGTTCTCCCACGGAGTGTTAAAGAAGTGTTTTCTTTGGAGGATCCCACGATCATATTTGATATCTTTATATTTATGGGGTTTTCTGGATATTATCAACGATTCATACAAGAAATTTCTAACTTGAATGAACAACATTCCATCTTGAGAAAAATGTGGATAAATATTTATTATTCACTATCCTGTGATAATTTTCTCTTATCATTGAATAATAATTTAATATTGGAACCAATATTTATCCTATATGAGATAGGTGATGTGTGTATGGTTTTTTAACACCTCTGAGATAGGTATTGTAGTAGTTTTGGTGCAGTGAGTTAGACTTATGGTGTATGAGTCATGGATGCAATGGCCATTGGAATAGAACTACCCTATGTATGACCTCTATATGAAAGTATTTTTTAGACATTAAAGTAGTGGAAAAATTATTTTTTGTGAAAAAATATTACAATTTATATGGAAAAAATATATGAAGTATATCTTTTTATATCTATATTTTAATATTTGAATGGGTAGATAGGTTGATTTTATGAATATATTAGATTTGTATATGGAATATGTGTTGGAAAGTTGAATAGTGTTGATGATTCTTTGAGTATAATGAATCTAAAGGACGTTCGACATTATATCTCTGAGTGGAAGATGATGGATTTAGTGGTTGAGACAGAAATTGAAGTTAGGGATATTCTGTAGTAGATGACTCTCTTATTAGTTTAATTGTATTTATCTCTTTTGATACAAATCTAATAAAAGAAGTATGGGGAAATTTTTTTTAGACTTGGATGGAAATCCTTGAAGGTGGGAAGTCACCTTCTAAATAGTGCATAGATTAAAATGAGTTCATCTATGTTAGGAATCAGGTTGTTTCTCCTATGAACATGTGATGGGAGATGACATATGGGATTAATTCCACTATGTGAGTAATAAATCTAATTGGGAATAAATTTATTGTGAACTAAAGTTATATTTTTGGTGGTCATGCATGAAACAAGGGATCAAAGGGTTTGTGAAATAATGTTACATTTATCCGTAGGTGAAGGTCGTGAATCAATGCCCTGAAGGTTTTCTAATAACATTACAAATTCTGGAGAGCAAGTGGGATGAAGTTAATATATACATCATGGTGAAACCCCAAATGACACTTCATATTAATTACACAATTTTTATATTTTTGAATAGTTTGATTAAGGTATTTAATTCATGCCCATATAGAAAAAATATTAGTGGGGGCAGTTGGGTTATCTATATATTTGGGTGATAGAATATCTACATAGGGTGCCATAATATCATTTCATAGACCAAAACTCATGTTTAACTTCATACTTCTAGCAGCGCATACCAAGGGATATTAGAACATATGTGTTTTGAGAATATATTTCCACCATCAAATAGATGTGGAGTTGGAGCATAATATATTGGTGCATAATGATCTACTATGATCATGTGTTCAAGACATTGGAGGGTACTATGAGAATCAAATGTAACAAGGGTTGTTAATCTATAAAATTGGAAATCAGGAAACTATATATATTGAGACATACGAGTAACTTTATGGAAGGCCATGATGATCACCTATATGATTGATATAGGTAGATGATTCCGAGTAATTTGGTCATTATCACATATAGAAGATGTCAAAGAAGGATTAGTGGATTCAAAAAAGTATCTCCATGGTTCAGAGAAGACATAAGTCCTAAGATGAAAAAAATTAATAATCCTAGAGTTTAAAAATGGTGATTATGTATTCATTCATGTGTCTACAAGATTGGGTCAATATAGTATAGAATGAATGTGTCATGAACCACCATCTCCAAAATGAGGGAAGAGACAAAAAATTTCATTTCCCTTCCTTCTTAAAAATGAAGGAGAGATAATGATGCTCGAGTCTCGGCTTCCGTAGATCTCAAATTGGTCACTTGCACCAAGGGTATAGAATCTCACATAAATGGAAGTAATTTCCCCTTTTTACAAATGATTGGGATACAAGATGGTAAATCCTAGAAACAACATGGACTAAAGGTAAATTTATAGCCACAAATTTGTTCCCACATATTCAATGGTAAAACTAATAAAAAGTAAAGCAAAACTTGCAAATGATGTACAAAGGAAAATAAACTAAATAGAAACAATAATTATCCTATGGCCTGAGCTAGTAATGTTTATAATGGTCGTCATTGTCCTCCTACAGACCTGAAAACAGTTTTACATATGTAGGGTTAGAATTAAAGTATACTCAGTAGGGAAACTAAAGAGACTCATGCACAGGTGAGGGAAAATTATAATTCCCATATAAGAATAAATTAGAACATCAAAAACCTAAAAAAGAATAAAAACTATCCCAAACTCACCATGGTACACTCAACAACATAACATATGTCATGTAATGTAATAGTGGAAGCGCATTAATATTTGGGTACCTCGCACCACTTTCCCACTGGTAAACTGATCATTCCTAAAGATCAGAGATCTTGATGCAACCACTCTTCCCCCAGGCAGTCCTCCTACTGCAACATTGCCACACACACATGGGCCATAAACCACAGACAAACATGCATGCAGACACCAAGCCCAGAATAACCACTACCATGCCCGAAAAAACATATTCCAGAATGTCCTCCTCTTTGACTGAAGACACATGGTCTAGATCTACCACCACATCAACCAATGACACCTCGGCCTCATCAGGAATATGCATGTGGAAAGGAATACATGCCCTGTAAACACCTTGGCCCCTAGTCGAGAACAATTCATTTCCAGATTAATCATGGATGATCGTATGCCTCGATCAATTACATCCTGCCCGGATATGCCTGAGCGCCATGATCTAGAAGAGGGTGTGAGAAAGAAAATAGTAACCAGCCATCCATCCTCCAACAAAGATGTTCAAAAAGACACCCTCCCCCATTAAATGAAGGTGTTAAACACTTAGTTCTCAACAAGGGTTGGGTGAGTGTATAAATCAAATGGAAATAAAATCTATATATATATATATATATATAGGTCAATAGACACTCATTCCCATCCTACGGGTTTCACACAAATAGACATCATGCCCACACCAGCACCACTTTTGCTGTTACTTCTATATGTTGAACCAATCCTCAAGCACATCCAAGTACAATCCCAACCCCTATTATTTGATCAATTTCAGTTTATTTATTTAAGAATATTCACATTAATTTATTCTTTCACTACATGGAAAATATCAACCATAACCACACAAAGAAATGAACAAAACAACTACAGTACCACTACACAACATCATAAAACTAGAAATGCAGTCCCACTATACATTCCAATTCAACTACAAGAAATTATCTTTCCTCATTGTGATACATTCCATTCCTTCAATGACCACCCATAACTATAGGCATACATCCAAAACAATTCCCCATTTCAGTAGCACTGCATAATGACTTTGTCACCACATTGTCGTGCCACTGCTCGACGTCGCTTCACAACCACCACACTACATAAAGGCAATTTAGATGCGTACAAGTCCATCCATTCCACAATCAATCAATCTCTCATACTAAGACACCAACACACCCATTGTACCACTACATATTCCAAGAATAATGAACCCCGACCATTACTCGTAGCACATAACCACAACCACCAAATGAGGTATATTTTAATTTATCTGACATAGGTTATTTAATTTATACT
The DNA here is from genome assembly GCA_963277665.1 of Viscum album. Classification (NCBI taxonomy): domain Eukaryota; kingdom Viridiplantae; phylum Streptophyta; class Magnoliopsida; order Santalales; family Viscaceae; genus Viscum; species Viscum album. The sequence goes on along the minus strand of OY728122.1, from coordinate 1,498,083,185 downwards.
TGAATAAAATTGTGGTGACAAAAAAAATAAGTTTTATCCTGCTGCATATCTTTATTTATCCAAGTGTAGGTGATTTATCAGATTTCATGTTACATATATACATAAAAACAGAACAAATAAATAGAACACCACCAATGCATAAGAAAATAGCACCAACAATAATGATTTTCTAATGTCATACAACCACGACAGCCAAAAAAGAATCAATGGTAACAATATAAAATAAGAAATCAACATCAGATTACACCCTATCCATTGATTTATTTTCATGAGTTGTCCTTTGATCATATTAAATCCTTGTTTATTTATTTTTTCATAAATATAGTCCATATAATCTTTACAAGGAACTATTAACATACAGACCACACATGATGAAAAAATAAAGAGAAGTAATGAAAATACCTACTTGGAAGATCATTGATTGAAGTTCCTTCGTACATCAAGAACATGGAATGGAGCAACTTCCAGGATGAAATCTAAGGCTGAGTGGGAGGGGATCTAGCATGGGAACATGACTCATGTTTGGAGGATGTGTCTAGGTGCATCAAAAAAATGAAAACGAATATGGAAGAGTGGATAACAGATTTAGTAGGGGCCAAATCCTAAAGTAAGGGGGGCCATTTCGAAGTACATAAAAGGCAAATCATGGTTTTAAATTATGAATGAGAGTTTTTATACAACGTAATTAATTGAGATATTAATAATTCCCCTAAAAATGGTTGAGATAAGCCATTAAATGGGTGTTAGTTAATAGAGTATCTTTAAATGGAGAAAATCACATATCACAGGTGAAACTAGAATTACTGGGAAAAAATGGAAAGTAAACACATATGGGTGAGTCACCTATTCTAAGCTACCAACACGGAGATTCTGATGGTATGACCTACTAATGCAATAACCAGCTGACACCATGACCTACCATAGCCCTAAACTACTGACACCCTGACCAACCGACGCCCTGGCCAACCGATGTGCTGACCTTCTGGAGCCCTGGCTGACTAATGCCCTTACCTACCATCACCCTTTCCCACTAAAACTAATGCCCTAAATCTACCAATGCTGACACTCCTAAGTCACCGATGCAGACACCGCCTACTCACCAACTAATTGAAATGCTGAAAAAATAAAATACCAACGAAAAAACATGTCGACACACTTATATGATGATGCACTGACATGCTGAGTCATATACATGCCGAAGGAAAAAAATTAAATTTGGAATACTATTGATGTAAGCCACCAAAAAATACCAGAACAACTCAATACAAGATTTTCAAAAGGAACGGACCTGGGATAATCTAGGATATTATAGACAAAGAATGTTAGTGATGTGGTTTTTGGACCATTTGATGTTTTGGAGGGGATATGATCATTGGAATTCAAATATTTTCTTAAATATTGACACATTACTATAAATGTAGTATTAAATGTGTTAATACTTTAGTGGTATCACCCTAAACTGAATCATGTTATCAATGTTGATGATGTTGAGCTTGAGATACATGATTCCTTTGGGGACCATCCGATACGTCTGTTGGATAATTTTAAGAATGTGTTCTGGGAAATTATATGTAGATAGTTCATGTATTATACAATTATGGAAATGTTCATAATGAGAAATTTTAGAGAGAGGTAGATATGAGGGCTTAATGGCCAAGTATTTTTGATAGAGAATCTTAATGATGGCTGGGAGAATAGTTCGCAGGAATACTTTTATAATGTGTGATGATTTTAAAAACTCATTTTCTTTAGATGAATCAACCTTGATTTCAGAAATTTATTTTTTATTTTTTTTCAATATATAAGTTGGGATTTACCATGGGGTGAATTTCAATGAAAATTCTGAAAATTTTAAGGGAAAATGTTAGTGTGGGGTTGTTTCATGGTTACCCCTAACTGTGTGCCCAAGTCCAACAAACTGTGCATCCCAATATGAAGGGGGATTACATGGTTGGATGACAAATTATCAAACTAGGAATCCTCTTAAGAGAAACAATGAACCCATATAATTCATTCTCATAGGTCAGGTGCATAGTTAGGGGATACAGTGAAACCTTCCCAGCAAACCATGCAAGAATTTTTAGGACACATCAAAATTATTTTTAAAATTACCCAAACACTCGAAACTCACCCAAATCAAACACATTCATCCCCTGATGTTCTTTACGATTTCATATCCTCTCTAGTGAATTCCAAGATCTTCCATCCTCCATTAGTGCAGATTGGGATCCCTGATTGAATATTGGCACCCTTCCTTGTAAGAGGATATCATCCTATGTGATTTATTATTACTCTTTTCTTCTTCTCAAATAAATTATAGGGAAGTTATTCATATTTTTATTAGATTTAGATCTAGGATTGTGGGACTATATTAATATATGATGGATCCTGATTTCATTAATCCATATTTAGTATTTTATTTTTGATCTCGTTCAACATCATTAGGCTTTTCAAATTTTGGGGATATCCATTGGTGTGAATTCTATATAAAATGATAGTTATGAGTTCTATATTTCAAATCCCAATGTATTTTTTTAAAATTAGAATTATGCAATTCTTGAATTTTTGTTAGATTTTTAGAAATTATTTTCTTTATTAAGTTAATTAATTTTTTGAATTAATTAATCAAGGAGATGAAAAACAAGGGATTCTGAGAATTGTAGATTTAGATAATTAACTACATAATTAATTATGATATATTTTTGTTTTAGAATTTAAATAATTAATTTTATAACTAAAAATGATATATTTATAATTGATAATTGAGATAATTAATTGTGGAATTAGTAATGAGTTATTAATATTTTTATTGAGATAATTAAATTTGTAATTTAATAGGGGGTTTTCAGTTTATTTATATTGATTAATTAATTTATAAAATAATTAACGGTATTTATGTACCTAATTAATTTTCGAGTTAATTAAGTTAATTTATGTGATTAACCTATAGTTTAATTGTTAATGAGATTAGTGTGGTTATTTATTTGTTTAATTAACTAACAGAATTCAAGAAATTAATTATATATTGAATTTATTAATATAAATGATGTGACTAGTTCATTGTAGAATTATTTTATAATATTTATGTGATTAATTAATTCTTGAATTAATGAATGTGATTAATGTGGTTAATTTTTTTTAATTCATTAATTTTACCGATGTGATTAGTTAATTTTAAAAATAACTAATGGAATTGTTATGTTTGACTAATTTTTCAATTCTTAAGATAATTTATATGATTAATTAATTAATTATTTAAATATATTAATGTAATTTTTAAATTTTTGAATTATCTAATGAAATTATGGCATTTAACTAAATTTTATGTTAGTAATGGAATTGGACTAGATAATTAACTAATTAATTGATTATATTTGGATGACTGGTAACATAGTTATTAAATTGTATTGTATAAATGGTAACATGGGAATTCAAGTACAAATGAATGAATAGTAACATTTTTATTCAATTATGAAGTTCAAATAGTGGAATGGGAAATAAATAATGAATTAATTAATGGTAACATGGAAATGCAATAGTATGAAATAATAATTTGTAACAAGGTATTTCAATTTTTTGAATTAATTAATGGTAGCAATGGAAGAATGAACAATTATATTCTGTGGGAATAGTTAAGAATCTGACACATATTGATATATATATTGAGATACATGTGTCTATAAGAACCTTCTGATATTATATGGTCAAATAAAAATAGCTGATAATGTGATAACTTCTTATTTATTCATTGTGATTTATTCGTTATACAATATTATTCACTATTACATGACATGATATAGTTTTTGGTGTCATTGGTGGTGGAAATCTGAGTTATACTCACAACCTACTCAGGTTGTTTGATTGATTCATGAATAGATTTCATGGTTGTAAAATTTGTTAATGTAAAATGACCAATGTTAGGTGGATGATTCGGAATTGAGAATGCATGAGGGAATCAAACATGGCTCGGGGTAATTTTTAGAGTTCTGAGTGTCTTTAATTTTTCATTTTTCATTTTGACACATGGAAGATACATTATTATGACCCAATTATTGTTTAGTACGAAGAAATATCTTTGGATATCTGCATAATATGATATTGGAATCTTTTTTGTTATGGTTATATATTTGGTTACTGTTTATTTATTCTATACAATTGTTTTACACTAAAAAGTAGAGTTTAGTATCCCCATGACTGATATTAGACCATTGAAGTTAGTCGTTAGCCTCTAGCATAAGTGGAGGTGCACTGGAGGTAACATAGAAAATCATCCCAGGGAACCTATGTGCAGTACCCATGTCGAGATGTTACAATAAATAAATTATAATCATTAATATTACTATTATAACCTATATAAATTTTTTAAACAATAAAAATAAAACATTATTTCCAATCAAATTATCTTTTGAATTATTGAATTATAAAGATTTTATTATTGAACTTATTATTACTAGGGTATACAATATATAATTCCAGATAATTTATAATTTTATAAAATTTATATTTATACATTATAATCATCCCTATGACCAAAAATGAAAACCAATAATGAATATGAAAAAGGTAATCGATCAATCAAGGCATTTAATGGAATGTACATATAAATTAATTATGACATAGTTATTTGGAGAATGGGAAAATTGGTAATATGGTTTTATCATTAATGAATATAAAATGAATCATAAATATATAAAAATAATATAAAACTCCCTTTTATAACCATATTTTTATTTAATTGATGGAAAGGGGAACCCATTTTTCCCTGGATTTTGTAGCCCTCCAACCACAAAAATACTGGTCTAGTTTTTATGAATAGAAAATTGGAAGGTGTATAAATATTATACAATCATTATAATAAAATAAAAATATAATAATTATTTTTATAGAACCATTTTAATATATAATAATTGATATAATTCAAGAATAAATAAATATAATTTAATATAAATTATAAAGAGTAGTTCGAAATTTATACCTCACTTCATGGATAATCTCCATTATATAGGTGGTTAAATTTTTTAAAGAACTCCATTTAATTATAATAGAACCACTTTAAGTTAGAAGAGGGATATTTTACATAGTATTGGTTATAGCTTATACTGAATTATTTTTTTCATAGTGAGAGGGTATTTGACGTGTGGATGTTACATTTTTTAATGGATAACAAATTAAATGTTTTTAAATACATAAATAAAAAAAATAATGGGGAGTAATACTAAGGAAATAGGTAATAAATTTGGAAATAATGGATTGGGGTGGGATAAAATTACGAATGAATGCAACAATGAATTCCTAGAAAACAATTCTATGTCATCTAGGCCATTCATCCCCATTAAACCATTTTTACACATTTATTTTCATACATGGGTGGATTTATTTAAAATATAATTTATCCTTTGTGATTACAAATATATTGGTAATTATTACCTAATTTTGGAAAATGGTTATATTTATTAATTCCCCTTGTAATTTTAATATTTATATAGTGATATTCATAAATAAAAACATATTTAGTTTATATTATAATAAATCATTATTATTGAAAATTATAATATATGTTAACTAGTGTTAAATATGGGTTTAAAAATTATTATTTTCAAAATTATAATTCATTAATAAATTAGACATTTAATATTAGAACAATATTCCATGAATTCACAATTCATAATTATATAATAATTATTTTATAGAATCTATCTTTTTTTATAAAATCAATTTAAACCTTCACAAAAAACATATTTTTTGAGAAAAATACTAAAACACAGGTTATACTAATATTTTTATTTCTAACTAAAAAATAGAGATCAGTTTTTAAAAAATTAATTAAGATTGAAATTTTATCATAAAAATTGAAATATAAAGAAAATTGATTTTATAGAATTTTTTTAATTTGAATCATTTGAGTGTTCCTGGTGTTTTGTAATTCTGATTAATCACATAATAATGTCAATATGACAGTTAATATTTAGAAATTTGTTATATTATCTGAACAGATATTTAAAACCAATCAAAATTACATTATTAATAGATTAATATGTTATTTTAGAATAGATAATACTAATATATATAATATATCATTATTTATATATCCCCTAAATAGATGAATTTTTAATTAGTTATTTTTAATTTAATTTAATTAATGTTTTATTATTTTAAATTTTTATAAAAAATATGTTTAAATTCAATTTAGATAGGAGGTTTTTGTGTTTAAAGCTATTGAAAAAATGTATTATCATAATGAAATATATTATAATATCATAGGGATTTTCATACACACCTTAATAAATAACCTACTTATAACATTATTATTTAATTAACTATGTGACTTTATCAATATGACTTGACTTGTTATTTGAATTCCTGAGTGTTATCAAAAAACAATGGGAATATATATTTTACCCTAATAATAATTTAATCATTATATTGATTTTTTCTCAATTAATTTGAGATAAAAAACGTATTAGATATCATATCTCTGATAATAGAAATAGTTTTTTTGAGAAAAATTATAGTGATACAAGAATTAATTGATTTCATGTTTTCCTTAAAATAAGAAATGGGATTTCCATTTTTACAGATTGTAACAGATTATATGTAGTGATGGACTATGAATGACTAAAATAATTTTAAATTAATCCAATGTAGGTTTTATAATACTTAAACGAATTATATTTTATAAACCTCAACTTCATATACATCAATAATAGTTGATAATATCAAATCATTATTTTAACTATTTTAATCCAATAGAAAACATCATTGTACAATTAGGGTGGATAATAAATGTTTATAATTAGATATCGAAAAATATTATTTGGAAAGATAGAATAAAATTAGGATTAATTTTTCATGAACATATATTAATATGTATGGATAGAATTGTATTTACATTGTTTCTAGAGTTTATGAGGTTTTTGATGTTTATTATCCAGCTTAGTTTTTTAGTTTGGGAATAATTTTTCATAATTACAAACATATAGAAATTTGTGTTATTTAACATTATTCACCTACATTTCAATGATTCTATTATTCATCCTAAGTAAAAATTCATTATCTCCAATGATAATCCTTAATCTTTTAATATAATTTCTTATTCCACAATGAAATTCCTTTTAATGTTACTTCCCTAATTTTAGACTTGCACGATGTTAAATCATCATTCCATAAACATCTTCATAAAATTACATTCTATAAAACACATAATTATATTTTTTCATGTGTTTGTATATTTGGAAATAATGGATTTATTTTACATAAAATGACATATTTTGGAAATCAAAACCATATAATTTTCAACAACATCATTCATCAGATGTCATTGATCATTATGAAAACTACATATTTTTACATCATGATAATTATTTTAATGGAACCTTTTATATAAATAAATTTCAAAAAATATATGGATTTAATATTTAATGAGGAAAACTCAATACAATAATAGAATTATTTTTTGATAATTTTATTATGAAATTCGACAAAAAAAATATTCCACTAAGAAAACAATATATTATCTTATTGTGGAATATAAATTATTATGGGTTTAATATAGTATAAATTATAATTTATTCTATCATATTTCATATCCTAATTCCTAAACATAATAAATATATCATAATGGATTTTAAATAAAATGGTATTCCCCAAAACATATACACTATGTATTTCATCCCAATTGTTTAATATTAGTAACACCCATCAAACACACCAATAATGACCCCATAAATTCATAGCCATCATTTTTTGGGGTTATAAACTTTTTCTAATATGTTCCATATCTAAAACAACTTCACATATTCCATTTAGGAAAATAATTATTTGTTAGACTATATACCATCTATATTTCCAAAACACCCATATCATGTAATATATATAGTCAACTCTATTAGAATTATCCTTAAGGGTTTTTACTATTGTTTTATAATCATATTCTCCAAATAAATACTTCAATTCTAAAAAATAACTAAACCATTATAAAATTACATATATATATTTTCCAATACTAAATAGTATCATTAATTAATTATTTTACAGGAATAATAATTTTATATCACTTATACATACATGTAATAGATATCTGAATGATTATTTTATTGCTAGAGTAGATATATAAGATATGCATGAGAAAAGTTCACCACAATCAAACCACACAATAGTTCCATATATACCACAAAAATTACATTCATAATCATAATCTAGGGAATTGATTCACATGAAAAGGGTATGCTAATATTCTCATTTATATAAAACATTTACAAATACCATTTTGGATTAGATTATAGGTACGTGAGAAAACATTATCATGGGAGAAATGTCTTATTAATAGAGCATTATACAATAATCACTGTCAATAAGAAATAATTTAAGGACTTCCGATCTAAAACAAAACACTGATATATCTTGGGGAAAGGGTTTATAATCATTATAAATTAATGATGAGTCAAATTGAAAAATCATAGGAACATTATTATGAAATAATGGTTCCACATAAAATTAATTATAGGAATTTTATATCATCAATACATATAAAAGAAATTTACAAAATAAAAGGATTTCTTGAATTAAACATGTATGTTTTATAAAATTGGATAATCATTTAAAATGATATTTTATACCATTTGGTTCGGGATAAATCCTCTCTCAAACCATTTATCTTTGTTTAAATACTCTTATTTACCATTTTGGGGGATAAATACATTCATATACACATTTCGTTGGGGAAAATAAACATGTATTTCTTTTGTAATGGTGAAAATCCACTTTTATACCTGTTGGATTTTGAAAAACTCTATTATGTAAAAATTGATTAGGGAAACAATTTCAAATGTAATATTTTTATTTTCATAAACCCTTCCATGTACAAATTTATTTTGAATTATAACCTCTCATATTCCATTTAGTTTGGGATAAATATTCATGTTTACTCTTTGGCTAGGTATTAATCCTCACATGTACCATGTGGCTAGGGATAAAAACTCTTTTGTAAACTTTTTCGTTGATAAATATTAAAATTCACTCTTTTTACTTCAAGAGATATAAAAATTTCTAATAGGTTATATGTGTATATATTAACACAGTAAAAAAACACCTATATATGTTTAGAAATTATAGAAACTCACTAATAACATTATAATGGACCCATGTAAAGAAAAATATGTTTCACAAAATTTATAGATAGAATCAAAAAAATTAAACTCAATTATTTAAATATTTTTATACAGAAAATATAATAACCCAAAGGCGATATATAATAGTAAAATTTACTTGGTGATTAATTAAAAATTACAACCATGAAAATAATACCATATTAATTAAATTGTAAAATAAGGTTGAAATTTTTCTGAAGTATTATAAAATGTATTTGTCATTATCATAAGAGATGATGTTACAAATGACATATAAATGAAATTATTAAAAATTATTAGTGAGAATGATAAAAAATCCTATCATATAAAATTTATATTATATATTATATCCTTGAATATTATAGAATTATTTCAATATAAAATATGTAAAGGCATTTTGAAAAACAAATTAATAAATCAACTTAAAAAAGAGTCTTTAGAAAGCACAATGGACTAAAAAAGTAGATATTAAATATTTATAAAGAATTCCATTTGAAAAATTATTTCCAATAAGATGTCAATGAAATTTCATAACCATGATAAAATGATATTTTGTTTGAAGATAAAACATACCATTTTGAAATAATGGATATCCTTATAAATTTTTAGAATTCGATTATTGAAAACCCATATCATTAAATGAATTAATGAAATATAATTTTATAATTATGATAAGGTAAGGATAAATTTAATGTGATATAAAATAAAATTAGCTTCCAAATATAATGTAATAATTTTTTTGGATGGGAATAAATAATAATAGAGTAAAAACACATTAAAAAATAGAATAATAATTATTCTTTAAAATGATAATATTTTTCTTCAAGATATCCATTATGTAAATGTATTTTTATTTATAATTATTTTCCATATAAGTAGTATTATATTTCACCATGATATATTATCTAATTATGTATTCAATCAGTCTTGAAATAATTATGTTCATGATAAAGAACATTATCTCAATGAAATAAGTTTATTGAACAATGAAACTTCTACTATCAATATTATTTAAATAAATTAATTAATAATGATAAATTATATGTGTCATAAAATCATAGTAAATAAAGGAATATTATAAAATATTTTTATTAAGTATTAATTATACCATATAAAAAATTTCAGGGTGCATAGAATAATATATTTATTGAAAAATAATATTAGAGAACTAAAACCCTTACCATCTATTACCTCATTACTGATTTCAATGTGACATTAATTAAAAAAAATATAAACATATTAATAACCAATTTTATAATAGTATTCATGTATATAATATATATAAAACATAATTTACATTTATTCTATAAATGTATATTTGTTATTTAATATATAGTTTCAAAAATAATTTTTGAGTAATGTTGACCTGTTTGACTTAGTTTGATTATAGTAGTGTTTTTATTCATTAATAACAAAATTATAATTATAATATTATAATTAATTGTATATTATGTAAAATTTTATATTTTTGTATAATTTTATAATTTTATTTATTGTGGGTTATAGTTATGATCTTTAACAAGATTTTATACAGAGCATGTTTCAATGATTCTTAGCGATCAAATAGTGTTTTCAAAAAATAATTCGATAAATCTTATTGATAAATAAAGAAAAAAAATCATTATTTAGTTATTTATATTATATATTAGTATAAATTAATATTCAGTAGTCATCAATGTTAAATTCATGTTTTTTATTTTTGATTTTGGTTGGTTAAGTAACCATAACAAGGTAATGAAAAATTAAAGAATAATTATTGAGTTATTTAGATGTGATAAAAAATTATATAGGATTAAATTTTTATTTATTATTTAATAATATATGATTTATAATAATTTCAATTAATTAAATGAATAATATATCTTGTCTAAACATTAATATATAATATAAACACAAAAAATTATTCATTGAATGCTTTATTGGTTAGACGGATTTAACATCACAGTTTATTGATAATGTTTTTAATTCTATATTTAATTTTTTCCCTTCCGAAAAAATTATAAATTTTTAAAATAAATTTTATCCATTTAACACATATTAATGACAATCCATTTATTATGGTGATAAATACAAAAGACTTCGATCATTTCCTATAGGCGGTAGTCAACATGTTTGATTGGATAATGGTTTAATTTTGTACTGGACTTTAAATGAGTAATTTAGATTATCAGTTTATAAAAATAATAATTACGTAAATATAAAACATATACAATAAATTCATTATTTTATAAATAATTATATAGTAGACAAGGAAAAAAACAGTTTTCATTGTGAAGGAGGTTGTTTTCAAAATGCATGGATGAATGTTTTGTTTTTCATAATGGAAAAATAAATAGTGGGTAATTCTTGTACCATCATTGTTAAAATATTATAGTAAATTTATTAAATTTATTTTTACATTTTAATATGGTGTAATGGAATATGAGTAAGAATAAATTCATGTAAATAACAGAAATTTATAATGGATTAGTGAGAAATTTAAACATCACTTCTTGGATTATATCCATTGAAAAGTGTGATAATCCATTAAGGGGTTGTTTTTGAAAAGCAAATTATCTCATGAAGGTGCACATAAATGTTCAGAACAGGGTTGGGAATTGTTATGCATTATATTTTTGGGTTATCTCTTTATGGGAAGTGTAAATAAGAGTGGAAAAATTTATAATTGAAAAGTGATGGAATTTTAATAAATACACAATTTTTTTTAATAATTAGTATTCTCTCTTTGATAAATAACCAAAAATAATAATAAATAATTTATGTTGGAAAGTTATAGGACATTATTTGTATCTACCACCTAATCCAACATATTTATTAAGATGGTTGTTGTTTTTACCTATGGGGTAATCCCTATCAACTCTTTTTTTAATATTTACAGTGGTTACTAGTTATTACTAATGCAATTTGACCATTATATATGAAAAATAATCTAAATCTGGTAAAATAATTTGGACTTAATGACTCCAAATTTTTTATCAATTTTATTTTAGTAATTTCTAGATTTATATGATTATTATAAAAATTTGAAATAAAATAATTTTTAAATATTCATATTTTATAATAATATAATACAATTTCTAAAATGGATTATATGGAATTTTATATTTAAATATTCAGTTTATAAATAATAAATTAACTTATAAAATAAAAAATTAGTCTTATAAAATGTTTTCTTTTTTAATTAATATTTTTAATTTTATAATGTCATGAAAGTTATAATATTTAAAAAACAATACTCTATTCAATTAAGTTAATAATAATACAATTTTGAAAAACCCCTATATGTAATATTAAACTACTATTGATATTAAAATTAACAGAATTTATTTTAAAAAAAATTATAATATATTAATTTATCTTTTATATGAAAATATAAATAAATATTCATTATTAGTAAAATTAGCTTTTTAAAATTGTAATTTTTGTAAGTGTTATCCCAAAACAATTACTATTATAATGATTAAAAATATTATTTCACATATTTATATATTATATATTATCAAACTACCCTTTTAGAAATAATTAACCTTAATTTGATAATACAATAATAAGTTATTTAAAAATAGAAAATCCATTTATAAATTAATTCATATTTATTATATGATTTCCAAATGTTTGAGTTTTTAATTTGATAGTAGATTTTTATAAACTATATAATAGTTTTCCATATATCATAATTAACATAAATATTTAATGTTTCATTTTATTTCACTGTTTAATGTAGAGAATGTTATTAAAAAGAACATATTTTAATAAATGTATTCCTTAACCTGTGGGTGTTGCACTCCTCTACATTGAAATATTCTAAAAACATACTCATATAATAAAAATAATAATAATCGGTATAATTAAATTTTATTATATAGGTGACACAACCCTTATTTATCTATTTTACATCCAATAGGAAATAGGAACATCAAACATCCATACGTATAAACAACCACTTTCATGAAGCGATGCGTATTTATTTTCATCCTCAATGTACATAGACTTTTGTAATGATTTATTTAATGTATATATTTTATATATATGACTAAAATATGATTATTAAAAAATAAAATATTGTATTCCATATTACCCTATTATTCGTTTGATACTGATAATGTTTCTATAGCGCATGTTTAGATTATCAATTCATTGGAGTGATGTAATACATTATTATTTAGAAAATTCATGGTTGATTATAAAAAATTATTTAATGTATAAAAATTATAGTTTTATGATATTTTTAGTTTTTTAGATGTTATAATTATGAACCCTTTGACCAGGGCAATCTAACCAAATTTTGTATGCAGATTTTGAACTGAATAAAATCAAAACATAAAATGTGAGCTTAACTAATTTAGTATCTAAATAATACATGTAAATAATTTAATAGAATTGAATTAAAGTAAGTGAAATAACATGAATAAATTATCATTATGAATAATAAAATTATATAAATATTATATTTTAATGAACTGCATGATGTACATGTTATGGTGGGTGATAAGGTAATGGATTTTGATTTAAACAATTATTTAATGTATTCCTTTCAAGTATTTTTCCCCTCGTAGATGATTTTAAAATTTATTCCATGAATGATTATATTTATTATTCAACGATATTAAAAGGTAATTTTCTATTATATTTTCCTATCTTGGTTATTGTTTAAAATGGAATATTTTTAGGGTTTTATACACAAGTCTCCTTAGTAATTTTAAAGTTATGTGAAAAATGATATTATTTCATATATAGAAAGAGAGTAATTTCAGCACACAATTTCCATTAACTATTAAAAATCATATTCATAATTTATATGGTTTCTCCATATAAATTCAATTTATATGTTTTAGGAAATATTTGATTTTTATGATTTTATAATAAAGAATGACACATATTAATATGATTATTTTAAAATATAAATTGTTATTAATTTGGGTTCAAATTTATTTTTTAGGGTTATTATGATGAAAATTTACATGAATAATGTTTTCAATTCATGAGATTTTAATTGAGAATTATAGATGATTATGGATATTCCTAATATATAAATGATGATAGGTGGGTCTAGAATATACCTACAATAAAACAAGGAAATATTTAGTGTTAAATGGATAAAAATATCAATGTTTATTATTTTTTCCTATTATGGAATTACTAAGGATACATATATTAATAAAATGATAAAATATAATACAAAATTGGTTTTTAATTTTATTCTCCAAGATACCTCTACTTATCCCCCATGATTCCCTCATGGTTTTATTATGTTTTCAAATGGGTTCCACCAGTTATCAATAATTCATAATTGATTGAATAATATGGAGTTGTTATTTATATTAACAAATAATAAATATGTTGGAGAAGTATATAATTTTTTGGTTTTCGTTTAATTTAATATATTAATGGCTATTGAAAAATTTTATAACCATAACTAATTTTTTTTGGGAACCCCCTTTTTTACATTATTTTCCATAGTGTATAAGAATTATTTTGAACTATTATGAAGCCTAACACTGAATAAAGGAAATAATAATTGAAAAATAATTTTATTAATTAATGAAATTGGTTTGTGGACATAAGAAAAATGATTTTTTGGAAAAACTGGATAGAATGTAGTAGTGTTCCTTATATAATATAATAGAATTTCTAATATTCAAAAATAATAACCATAAAATGCTATATCCTTACTATTATGATCACATTCATATGTTTCTAGGGAAGAAGTATATTATTAAAATTCATTATTAAATTAAAAATATGGAAATATTATTTGAAATATTTGGAAAAAATCATATAATTGTAATAACCTATTATTGTAACCAAAATATAAATAGGAACTTTCATTATAATAGTTTAAAATGTTACATCATATTAAATAAATTGAACATTTTGTACCATTTTTCACCTTGGGGTATAGTATAAGTATAAAATCTATAGTACATGTTAGTATTTAAGTGAAAAAAAAATTACATTATGACTAACAATCTATTATTTATGTACACCATTTTCAAAACATGGTTTGTGTAGATGAATATTGTTATAGATACAATTGATATTAATGATTTCCAAAAAAATCATACTATAAATAGTCTGTAATTAGGAATTGTATTATCCCTTATAATTTTTAATTCAAATTATTTTCAAAGTAAAATTCATATATCTTCAGTTCCTAGTGAATGCTATTACAACTTTCTATTTCAAATGTAACAATAAATATTTAATATTGCATAATTTTTCATCGAACTAACTCAGATATTATCCTAAGATCGCATTCTCTTTATTGTTATCGAACATAACTGTGTTCAACATTCCTTTTATTAAAATATAAACTAATATATTTTAAATTATGGAAAACTCACTTTCAGGTTAATAAGTTTTTTTATCATTTTTTATTTACAAATATTATTTTTCATTTTTTGGTATTATGAACAAATAAACATTTTAATGTCTCAATTTAAAGATTAATATATGCAATAAAATAAATGAGTTATTTTAAATCATAAATAATAATAACATAAAAGTGAATTCATTTCCTGTATTTCTTATCATATTTCTCCTTTGAAACTACATTATATAGAACATATTGGTGAATGAATGATTCTTCGTCCATGTCATAACACCATATCGAAATAGAAAACTCACATATAGACAACATTGACCAAATAATGTCTATAATTTAAAAAATATATCACATCACATACATCACTAAAATGTGTTATTTTAGGATGAGAGGGGGTAAAATAATTAAAAAATCACTAAAATTATCTATAAATTTGTTGATAAAATAGGCACCACCATGATCTAATTAGATAGTTTCCAAAAAAATTCCATTTTTATTTTTTACATCATTATGATACTCTTTATGTTTTAATTGATTTAATAACTTTTTCCTTCTATAAGCATAAGAATACATTTGTTTTCCTCTATGAAATTTTTTTGGATGTTGTATTTGGATTCCATATTATCTTATAGACTATTTAAATATTAATTGTATGTAATTAATCTTGGTAAATATCTTGGTTAAATTAGATTTTAATGATGTTTTAGTATTATGTGTTGGTTTTTTATCATTTTCAGGACATCTGAATAAAAATACTTACTATAATTATGACATTTTATTTGTTATATGAATAGTTCATGATTAATGATAATATTTATTTTTAAATGGGTATTTTTAGTCCTTATTTTTATTTTATCACTTCCATACAAAAGTATTAGTATACATAAGATGTATTATTTTATTACTAATATTAAAAATAAAATTCATAATTCTTTAAAATCTATTTTTTTCTAAAAATATTTAGTAACATAAATTTCATTACATTATCCTATTTGTATGATAGAAAAAATTCTTAAGTAATATCTACAAAGGTTATTATTTATTTATTTACTAATATTTCTTCAATAATGAATTTGTATAATGATATTAATTTTTTATAGAAAATTAATTTCAACGGAACTTGTGAGCCACAAAGGGTAGTGATATATTTCTGTTCTCTAAAGATAATAACATTCAGTTATGATAGATATAGGATTTCATCATTACTAAAAAATTAACTTTCATTTGTGGAATAGATGATAAAAAATGAATTTAATGAAATAATATTTAATTTTTACCATCTACAACATTATTAAATATTTACATGTACATTTAGAGTTGTTATATAAAAAATGTTATATCGTGATAGAGGGTAATTGAAAAGATTACATGTACAAAAAAATGGATGTGTACAATGGTATGATATACCAACTAATTTAGTTATTATATAATTCCTAAAAAATTATTCATTTTACATGAATAATAATTAATATATTGAAATACATATAGAATAATACATTCATAAAAAATGAAATTATTAATAAGCTTATATCCATTTCAACTTTTAGATGCATATATTCCAAAATAAATTTTTCGAAAGATTATTTCATTGGAATGAGAGATAATGAGAACCTTTTCCTTAAGTATGGGGTTTTAGATGAAATAACATAAGGGAAAATTTTCACATTCTAGAAGGATGAGGCCATTATGGTATGGTAATTAATATTTATATAATAAATTTTTAAAGTTAGTTTTTTATTAGAAAATTAGATATCTATAAAAAAATTTGTAACATGGATTATTGATAACTAAAGGTGAGATATTAATGTTGACTGTATAACCCAATACATTATCATTTGATTTGTACCATTTATAGTAGGAGAACACGATTGTTAAAAATTATGATTCACTATGAGCTAAATCTAGATGTGGCTCTTATGAGGGTCATTTCTAGACACCATCACACCCCACAAACCATGATGAATGGAAAATAGTAAGGATTAAAATATAGAGAAATTTATTATGTATATATAAAGTGAAGAAATGTACAATGTTGTAAGAAACTGAATGTAATTTATTTTAAATATTAGTATTTTTGTATCATATATAATATAAGTATATTTTTATTTTACGATTCTCTTTATGGGAATGAGATTTATATTAATTTTATCTCTATAGTATGATAGAAATTATGGATACTATTTTAGGAAGTATAGAACACCTATATTGTAAAAGAGGATAGAAAAATATTTTTGATATTTTAAAAGTTATTTCATGTCCTAAAATGAAGTTGAGGGATATAAAAAGTTGGAGATAAAATGATTTCGTGAATTCTAATGTACATTATATTGAAAAATCTATATCTGATTGAATTAAATCATATGTACATGCTATTTTTTCTAAATTTATGAGTCTCAAAAAAAAAACTATTATGAATTATTTAGTATATCCTTCACCTCTTTATTTAGAAACAGACATGTAATATTGCTTTTATGTTAGGGATACCCATTTTTTATATTATTGTTTAAAAAATTGTACACCAAAAGATGGATTATATAATTCAATATCTGATGCATCTTGGTTATGTAAGACTACAAGTATGTGAATTTATCAAACTTATTACTCCACTAATATTATATATGTAGGATCTAGATAGAGTGGGAGATATTATATGACATTTTTAACATTGGTTAGCTATAATTATTTCTCACCTAAAATTTTTGGTATGTGTTATTTATAATTTAAAATTTATTTTGATTTCAAATTATTTGTAAGGATTCTGTATTTTGATATTATATCGAACTATATGAAATTAATTCAGTTATCACAAAAGAAAATGGTGCTTTAAATCATCTCTATAAACGTTTTTGATGTAATTGATGGCATGTAAAAATTAAATAAAAAATATTCTATTATAGTGACATATTATTAGTTATTAATGATCATTTCATAATCCTGGAATGACTACCAATAATTTATTTTTGAACATGATATCATATATCACATTATTATAGAGGAGAAGTATGTACTTATATTTAATTTTTTTTCAATAATGTAAATTTACATTTCCATTTCCATTTATTTATGGAAATATATATTATAATGACATAAATTATTACTTATTTAATTAGTTATCTCTACAATAAGTGCATCCCCATGGATATTAAATTTATTTTCTTGTTTTGGTAATCTAGATTAAATTACAATGGTTGTGTAATATATTATTACTGATGTTAGGTAATATAATAAATGTGGAATAAAAGAAAATATAGTTATTGGATTTTGTATTAATCTATTTTGTCATAGGTAAAAATCTGATAGTTTAATTATGAATTCTTATTCAATATAATGGGTCTTTTGGTAAAATATTATATTATATTAATCATATGTTTTTCTTTATATTTAACCCATATTAATGAAAAATATCATTGTTGTGTTTTCAATGTGGATGTGGAAATTATGTTTAACTATCAATCTCATGATTTTGTTAATAAATGATATATGAAAATAAAGAGAAATTATAAAAACTATGAATATAAGGAAATCAGATTTTCATCATAAAAAATGTGTTATATGAAACACTTAAGAAATTATCTCAAAATAATGGGTAAATTATTTATATGCAGAATTGAAAATTCATTACAAAATAAAATACCACAATAATGGGATTATGGATATCGAAAATAATGTATAAAAATCATGATAAAATGTTCCACCCAAAATTTAGTGTATCATGTTCATGGAGTATGTTCATTATACTAACCAATTCTCAAATACGTAGAATGATATAGATAATCATCATTGGTAACCTCTTCAGCCCCAATATACAAGGAATTTTTATGTGATCCCTATTACTAAAGATGATGTTGATAAAAATGTGGTGAGAGGTACACTTACTATCATCCCTATAACTAGTAATATCTTATTTTACTATGGATATAACAACTATTTTTGTATGAAAAAATTCTATGTTTATCAAAATAAAATAATAATGACTGGATATTAAATTACATCAAGCAATTTTAAATTTTACTATGATCACATCTCTAGTTATGATTATTATACAATTGAGGTTTTTTGGAATGGAATTCATACAAATATTTTTATTCTCCCTCTAGTTGAATCCGATGTTATCTTAGTGATGGATTATATTTTTCACATAAATATAACTTGACTTATATAGCATTAGAGGTCAATTTTTATTTTCATAATCATATTATGATCATTTGTGTTTGTGATGCAAAATATTAACTTCCAAAATAAATAACATTCATCATATTCTTCGAGATTCCATTTATAAATTTGTTTTTTCTAATATGGCTTGAGAGAATATCAACATTAGAGGAATTCTATTAGTATAGAGTTTGTTTATGCCTTTATAAATTTAAGCACTATTATTCCATTAAATCATGAATTCTATTTTTCAATAAAACTCATGTCGGGAGCTAATCCCAATACAATGATTCCATATATAATTTCCATAATTATTTTTAAGGAATTGATCTACAAATTTGTTGTGAATCAAGAAATGATATTTATTACTAAAATATTGTCAAAATATGGTTATAAAATTCTTATTTTTATGAAGCAATATGGTTCAAAGTTTTATTAAATTATTTATAAGAATGTCATCGACATTACAAAAAAGAACAAGTAACCACTACCCAATATTGAAATCATAATTTATCATCAATTAACAGATCAAAACTTTTTAATATACTTAATTTGTTTTATATATCATTATATTATGGTCAATATAGTGGATATAATCTAGAGATCAATTCAAAAATGGAATTTATAAAATGAATTCTTTGTTATGGAATTTGGTCTAACTAATCCCCCCTCTATCAACATGGATAGAATTAATAGAGTGTTTAGAAATTTCTTGGATCTATTTTTATAACATTTATTGATGATATTATTATATATTTAATGATAAAGGAATATAATTAAGATAAAGCGAGAGTTATATTGAATACAATAAGGAAATATTTGCAGAATAATAAATTTAAAAGGTGTCAATTGTTTCTAAAAATATATCCATTTATGTATCATATAATCGCATTAAGGGATATATCTATGGATCTATCAAATAAAACATTTAACTAAAATTTTCTTATAGTCACCACTATTAATAGGGATAATAGTTTTATTAAACTAGATTAATATTATTAATTAATTGTGTATAATTTTGTAAACTAATATTGTCATCACACCATATTAATTCTTAAGGAAGAGAACCTCCTTTGGACCTTAAAATATGAATAATGTTTCTGCAAACTAAATAGATTATTAACCCAAAAATAAATAGTAACAATATGATATAGTGAAAAAGGGATTATAACAAATAATGATGCATCTATGAAGTGATAAAATTGCAACAAAATGTAGAACGATTTGTTGAATGATTATGCTTCCCGATAATTTAATTTTGATAAATAAAAAATTTATTCTCGTGTTTTTTATTTAAATTATTTAATTTTTTAAAAAAAAATTAATGATCAATTGTTATGGATAATGTTGATACATATATACTAACCAAAAAATATAAAATTCTACATTAATTATGATATATGTGAATATTCTCTAAAGACGATGGTTGGAAAAGAATAAATATTATCGACGTTCAATGCATTACATCCATCAAAAATTAAAATAGAATAATATTATCTATGCTGAGAAGATCCGTCCAGAGTGTTTTTTATTAGGTAAAAAGAGATCCATTTTTTTTGAACTTCAATAATAGATCAAGTATTAATAATTATATTGGAGAAATCACATCTTTCTTAAACGAGGGATCATCCATATATCCATTCGATGATTAAAGAATCATTGAAGAAAGATTTGGGACATTAGAAGATGGTATGAAATACACTTTTTTCATCATTGATTATGATTGAATGCCAAGGTTCATAAATCATACATGTGTCATTTCCATGTATTAATTTTATAAGGACATATCAGATGAGACCTATAGTTCATCAATCACAATAATTTTTGGAAGTATGAATATGTATATAGAATTGAATGACTATTTAGTATTAATAAATTTTTATATAGATTTTATGATGTAATGATCACACTTCGTGGAATGTCAACAAGATAAGTAATATATATATATATATATTTATAAGTTGATGTTACAACCATTACCAATAATTTAAAGTAGATGGTTTTAAATTGACATGAATATTGTAATTGGACTTGGAAAGACATCTGGAGGACATATTGTTATTTGGGTTATAGTCAATCAACCTAAGAATTCATTATAATTCATTTTTATCATATTTTTCTATCTCTTAATAATATTTACATAATTTACAGCATGAATGTTTTATGGTGTCATCGACTACAACATGTAACTATATCAGATCATGTACCATGTTTCACCTCAAAATTCTACTGGATTTTTTAGCGATCTATTGATTTAGAGTTGTGTTTTATTACTGCATATCATCTTTTTGTAGATTTTATATCTCTGAAAACTATAAAAAATAGGAGTATAATCATAGGTCTAATAGTAAAAATTTTAATAGTGATTGGGGTTAACACCTTCATCAAATCAAGAGTTAATAAAAATTTCTTTTGGTTGAAAAAATATATATGGATCTTTAAGAATCAAACATTATAATTATATATATAAATCCAATATTTTGTGACAATGGAATAATAAAATAAATATAGGACTTTAGATAGATCAGTAAATAATAGATAAATTCATAACCATTTATGAGAAAATCAATCTAACTCATAGTCGATTGAATAGTTATACTGAAAGTAATCATAAACTAGACTAATTCAATTTTGAGATAAGGTATTCACATTAATATATCCATGGATAATGGGTATGTGATTTAAAAATAATGTAATTCTAATAACTATTTGTAGTTCCTGCTACTTGATTCTTCATTGTGTAGGGATACAATCTTATCTATAGGTTCTTCCACTAAACCTCTCTCAAGATCATGATGTGCTCCATATATCTTATGAGGATGTAAATACTTGACCCTTCACATGGATTAAAAAAAATGGAATACCATGTGATTTATTATAATTCAAATGAATAACAAATAGGGAAATTCAAGGATCATATAGATTAATTTTTATGAGATAAAACTACTCAGTTTGTTATAGTCTATAGGAGGAATAAAATATTTTAAGAAGACACTTTAAAATATTATCATGTGATAAAACTAATATATCATAATTTTATTTTAATAGGGTTAATGGATTAAATTGGAAAACACCATTGAAAAATGATATTTTTAATTTTGGGTTAATTTTAAAATTAATCCCTAACACAATAGAAAACTATTTTTTCTGAATTTTCTTATTTACTTGGAATCCAATTTTCCAGATTTGATAATGATGACACTCAAATTATTTATAAAAAATTTTAATAACAATAAAAATGTATCACCACAGTTAATATCAAAATGAGATTACAAGGGATTAAACCATAAGATAAGGGAATATTTTCCAACTAAAAATATATAAATAATATATTGGGAATATATATAAACCAAATAAAATAAATATTATTAATATATAACTCTTTAAATGAATTTTTCATGATAATGAAATTATTATATTTTAACATGTTAATAAATTCAGAAAATTTTGTTTCCCCCACTTATAAAATTGTATTTTTTCCTTACATTATTTACAAGACAATGATATTTTATATAAACAAATCTCAAAACTATTCTAATTTAAACTACTATATACATGTTTCAGTTTTTTTCACAAAATATACCATCAATAGGATCCATTAAAAATGATATAATATTAGAATATCGAAGAAGAGTATATCATCTTAACAGGCCTCTTTAAAAAAATTATCTTAAAACACCTGAAAAAAATTTATATTATCATAAAATTATAAATTAAGTATAATAAAAATAATTAGTTATTATTTGGAATTGGGAAAAACTAATATCCAAACTCTATTCAATTAAATAGAAAGTGAATGTATTTCTCAAGTGTACCTGTGAACTACCACATCCATGTAGTTATAAAATCATTTTTCATACCAATTTTATTGTATGTTTATATATAAGGATATAAATTTAATTTAATTTTTTTATTAAATTATTATTATATAACTAAAAAATTATATATACCTTTTTACCATCCAATTTGTTGTAAAATAAGGATGTTTCTCTTTTGTACGTGTGGTTTACCCCTCCTAGAAGAAATGGTATTAATTTTTTTGTTTATATATTAAATAGTTGGTAATAAAGAGATATATTTTGAATATATATGTTATATGTGATATAAAAAATATCATATAATGATGAATTATTGTTTACCAATCATCTGTTAAATTCATTAAAAAGTGAAAATAACAGTTATATGTAAGTACAGATTACCATCTCCAGTTTAATGATAATATTTATTTTTAAATGGGTATTTTTAGTCCTTGTTTTTATTTTATCACTTGAATCCAAAAGTATTAGTATACATAAGATGTATTATTTTATTACTAATATTAAAAATAAAATTCATAATTCTTCAAAATCTATTTTTTTCTAAAAATATTTAGTAACATAAAATTTCATTACATTATACTATATGTATGATAGAAAAATTTCTTAAGTAATATCTACGAAGGTTATTATTTATTTATTTACTAATATTTCTTCAATAATGAATTTATATAATGATATTAATTTTTTATAGAAAATTAATTTCAACGGAACTTGTGAGCCACAAAGGGTAGTGATATATTTCTGTTCTCTAAAGATAATAACATTCAGTTATGATAGATATAGGATTTCATCATTATGAAAAAATTAACTCTCATTTGTGGAATAGATGAAAAAAAAAGAATTTAATGAAATAATATTTAATTTTTACCATCTACAACATTATTAAATAGTTACATGTACATTTAGAGTTGTTATATAAAAAATGTTATATCGTGATAGAGGGTAATTGAAAAGATTACATGTACAAAAAAATGGATGTATAAAATAGTATGATATACCAACTAATTTAGTTATTATATAATTCATAAAAAATTATTCATTTTACATGAATAATAATTAATATATTAAAATACATATAGAATAATACATTCATAAAAAGTGAAATTATTAATAAGCTTATATCCATTTCTACTTTTAGATGCATATATTCCAAAATAAATTTTTCGAAAGATTATTTCATTGGAATGAGAGATAATGAGAACTTTTGCCTTAAGTATGGGGTTTTAGATGAAATAACATAAGGGAAAATTTTCACATTATAGAAGGATGAAGCCATTATGGTATGGTAATTAATATTTATATAATAAATTTTTAAAGTTAGTTTTTTATTAGATAATTAGATATCTATAGAAAAATTTGTAACATGGATTATTGATAACTAAAGGTGAGATATTAATGTTGACTGTATAACCCAATACATTATCATTTGATTTGTACCATTTATAGTAGGAGAAAACAATTGTTAAAAATTATAATTCACTATGAGATAAATCTAGATGTGGCTCTTACGAGGGTCATTTCTAGACACCATCACACCCCACACACCATGATGAATGGAAAATAGTAAGGATTAAAATATAGAGAAATTTCTTATGTATATATAAATTGAAGAAATGTACAATGTTGTAAGAAACTGAATGTAATTTATTTTAAATATTAGTATTTTTGTATAATAGATAATATAAGTATATTTTTATTTTATGATTATCTTTATGGGAATGAGATTAATATTAATTTTATCTCTAGAGTATGATAGAAATTATGGATACTATTTTAGGATGTATAGAACTCCTATATTGTAAAAGAGGATAGAAAAATATTTTTGATATTTGAAAAGTTATTGCATGTCCTAAAATGAAGATGAGGGATATAAAAAGTTGGAGATAAAATGATTTCGTGAAGTCTAATGTACATTATATTGAAAAATCTATATCTGATTGAATTAAATCAAATATACATGCTATTTTTTCTAAATTTATGAGTCACAAATAAACTATTATGCATTATTTAGTATATTCTTCACCTCTTTATTTAGAAACAGACATGTAATATTGCTTTTATGTTAGGGATACCCATTTTTTATATTATTATTTAAAAAATTGTACACCAAATGATGGATTATATAATAAAATATCTGATGCATCTTGGTTATGTATGACTACAAGTATGTGAATTTATCAAACTTATTACTCCACTAATATTATATATGTAGGATCTAGATAGAGTGGGAGATATTATATGACATTTTTAACATTGGTTAGCTATAATTATTTCTCACCTAAAATTTTTGGTATGTGTTATTTATAATTTAAAATTTATTTTCAT
This sequence comes from Viscum album, assembly GCA_963277665.1. Classification (NCBI taxonomy): domain Eukaryota; kingdom Viridiplantae; phylum Streptophyta; class Magnoliopsida; order Santalales; family Viscaceae; genus Viscum; species Viscum album. The sequence continues at coordinate 1,498,057,440 of OY728122.1, read as the reverse complement.
TTCAAATTATTTGTAAGGATTCTGTATGTTGATATTATATCAAACTATATGAAATTAATTCAATTATCACAAAAGATAATGGTGTTTTAAATCATCTCTATAAACTTTTTTGATGTAATTAATGGCATGTAAAAATTAAATAAAAAATATTCTATTATAGTGACATATTATGAGTTCTTAATGATCATTTCATAATCCTGTAATGACTACCAATAATTTATTTTTGAACATGATATCATATATCACATTATTATAGAGGAGAAGTATGTACTTATATTTAATTTTTTTTCAATAATGTAAATTTACATTTCCATTTCCATTTATTTATGGAAATATATATTATAATGACACACATTATTACTTATTTAATTAGTTATCTCTACAATAAGTGCATCCCCATGGATATTAAATTTATTTTTTTGTTTTGGTAATCTAGATTAGATTACTATGGTTGTGTAATATATGATTACTGATGTTAGGTAATATAATAAATGTGGAATAAAAGAAAATATAGTTATTGGATTTTGTATTAATCTATTTTGTCATAGGTAAAAATCCGATAGTTTAATTATGAATTCTTATTCAATATAATGGGTATTTTGGTAAAATATTATATTATATTAATCATATGTTGTTTTTCATATTTAACCCATATTAATGAAAAATATCATTGTTGTGTTATCAATGTGGATGTGGACATTATGTTTAACTATCAATCTCATGATTTTGTTAATAAATGATATATGAAATTAAAGAGAATTTATAAAAACTATGAATAGAAGGAAATCATATTTTCATCATAAAAAATGTGTTATATGAAACACTTCAGAAATTATCTCAAAATAATGGGTAAATTATTTATATGTAGAACTGAAAATTCATTACAAAATAAAATACCACATTAATGGGATTATGGATATAGAAAATAATGTATAAAAATCATGATAAAATGTTCCACCCAAACATTAGTGTATCATGTTCATGGAGTATGTTCATTATACTAACCAATTCTCAAATACATAGAATGATATAGATAATCATCATTGGTAACCTCTTCAACCCCAATATACAAGGAATTTTTATGTCATCCCTATTACTAAAGATGATGTTGATAACAATGTGGTGAGAGGTACACTTACTATCATCCCTTAACTAGTAATATCTTATTTTACTATGGATATAACAACTATTTTTTGTATGAAAAAATTCTATGTTTATCAAAATAAAATAATAATGACTGGATATTAAATTACATCAAGCAATTTAAAATTGTACTATGATCACATCTCTAGTTATAATTATTATACAATTGAGGTTTGTTGGAATGTAATTCTTACAAATATTTTTATTCTCCCTCTAGTTGAATCCGATGTTATCTTAGTGATGGATTATATTTTTCACATAAATATAACTTGACTTATATAGTATTAGAGGTCATGTTCTATTTTCATAATCATATTATGATCATCTGTCTTTATGATGCTAAATATTAACTTCCAAAATAAATCACATTCATCATATTCTTCAAGATTCCATTTATAAATGGGTTTGTTCTAATGTGTCTTGAGAGAATATCAACATTAGAGGAATTATTATTAGTACGGAGTTTGTTTCTGCCTTTATAAATTTCAGCACTATTATTCCATTAAATCATGAATTCTATTTTTCAATAAAACTCATGTCGGGAGCTAATCCCAATACAATGATTCCATATAGAATTTCCATAATTGTTTTTAAGGAATTGATCTACAAATTTGTTGTGAATGAAGAAATGATATTTATTCCTAAAATATTGTCAAAATATGGTTATCAAATTCTTATTTTTATGAAGTAATATGGATCAATGTGTTAGTAAATTATTTATAAGAATCTCATCGACATTACAAAAAAGAACAAGAAACCACTACCCAATATTGAAATCATAATTTATCACCAAGTAACAGATCAAAACGTTTTAATATACTTAATTTGTTTTATATATCATTATTTTATTGTCAATATAGTGGATATAATCTAGAGATCAATTCAAAAATGGAATTTATATAATGAATTCTTTGTTATGGAATTTGGTCTAACTAATCCCCCCTCTATCAACATGGATAGAATGAATAGAGTGTTTAGAAATTTTCTGGATCTATTTTTATAACATTTATTGATGATATTATTATATATTTAATGATATAAGAATATAATTAAGATAAAGTGAGAGTTATATTGAATACAATAAGGAAATATTTGCAGAATACGAAATTTAAAAGGTGTCAATTTTTTCTGAAAATATATCCATTTATGTGTCATATAATCGCATTAAGGTATATATCTATGGATCTATCAAATAAAACTTTTAACTAAAATTTTCCTATAGCCACCACTATTAATAGGGATAATAGTTTTCTTGAACTAGATTAATATTATTAATTATTTGTGTATAATTTTTTACACTAATATTGTCATCACAACATATTAATTCTTAAGGAAGAGAACCTCCTTTGGACCTTAAAATTTGAATAATGTTTCTGCAAACTAAATAGATTATTAACCCAAAAATAAATAGTAACAATATGAAATAGTGGAAAAGGGATTATAACAAATAATGATGCATCTATGAAGTGATAAAATTGCAACAAAATGTAGAACGATTTGTAGAACGATTATGCTTACCGATAATTTAATTTTGATAAATAAAAAATTTATTCTCATGATTTTTATTTAAATTATGTAATTTTTTAAAAAGAATTAATGATTAATTGTTATGGAGAATGTTGATACAGATATACTAACCAAAAAATATAAAATTCTACATTAATTATGATATATGTGAATATTATCTAGAGACGATGGTTGGAAAAGAATAAATATTATCGATGTTCAATACATTACATCCATCAAAAGATTAAAATAGAATAATATTATCTATGCTGAGAGGATATGTCCCGAGTATTTTTTTATTAGGTAAAAAGAGATCCATTTTTTTGTAACTGCAATAATAGATCAAGTATTAATAATTATATTGGAGAAATCACATCTTTCTTGAACGAGGGATCATCCATATATCCATTCGATGATTAAAGAATAATTGAAGAAAGATTTGGGACATTAGAAGATGGTATGAAATACACTTTTTTGCATCATTGATTATGATTTAATGCCAAGGTTCATAAATCATACATGTGTCATGTCCATATATTAATTTTATAAGGACATATCAGATGAGACCTATAGTTCATCAATCACAATAATTTTTGGAAGTATGAATTTGTATATAGAATTGAATGACTATTTAGTATTAATAAATTTTTATATATATATTATGAAGTAATGATCACACTTATTGGATTGTCAACAAGATAAGTAATAGATATATATTTATAAGTTGATGTTACAACCATTACCAATAATTTAAAGTAGATGGTTTTAAATTAACATAAATATTGTAATTGGACTCGGAAAAACATCTGGAGGCCATATTGTTATCTGGGTTATAGTCAATCAACCTAAGAATTCATTATAATTCATTTTTATCAGATTTTTCTATCTCTTAATAATATTTACATAATTTACAGCACGAATGTTTTATGCTGTCATCGACTACCTCATGTAACTATATCATATCATGTACCATGTTTCACCTCAAAATTCTAGTGGATTTTTTAGTGAACTATTGATTTAGAGTTGTGTTTTATTAATTCATATCATCTTTTTGTAGATTTTATATATCTGATAACTATAAAAAACTAGGAGTATAATCATAGGTCTAATAGTAAAAATTTCAATAGTGATTGGGGTTAACACCTTCATCAAATCGAGAGTTAATAAAAATTGCTTTTGGTTGAAAAAATATATATGGATCTTTAAGAATCAAACATTATCATTATATATATAAATCCAATAATCTGTGACAATGACATAAAAAAATAAATATAGGACTTTAGATAGATGAGTAAATAATAGATAAATTCATAACCATTTATGAGAAAATCAATCTATCTCATAGTTGATTGAATAGTTATACTGAAAGTAATCATGAATTAGACTAATTCAATTTTGAGATAAGGTATTCACATTAATATATCCATGGATGATGGGTATGTGATTTAAAAATAATGTAATTCTAATAACTATTTGTTGTTCCCGCTACTTGATTCTTCATTGTGTAGGGATACAATATTATCTCTAGGTTCTTCCACTAAACCTCTCCCAAGATCATGATGGGCTCCATATATCTTATGAGGATGTAAATACTTGACCCTTCACATGGATTAAAAAAATGGAATACCATGTGATTTATTATAATTCAAATGAATAACAAATAGGGAAATTCAAGGATCATATAGATTAATTTTTATGAGATAAAACTACACAGTTTGTTATAGTCTATAAGAGGAATAAAATATTTTAAGAAGACACTTTAAAATATTATCATGTGATAAAACTGATATATTATAATTTTATTTTAATAGGGTTAATGGATTAAATGTGAAAACACCATTGAAAAATGATATTTTTTATTTTGGGTTAATTTTAAAATTAATCCCTAACACAATAGAAAATTATTTTTCTGAATTTTCTTATTTACTTGGAATCTAATTTTCCAGAGTTGATAATGATGACCCTCTAATTTTTTATAATCATTTTTAATAACAATAAAAATGTATCACCACAATTAATATCAAAACGATATTACAAGGGATTAAACCAGTAGATAAGGGAATATTTTCCAACTAAAAATATATAAATAATATATTGGGAATATATATAAACCAAATAAAATATATATTATTAATACATAACTCTTTAAATTAATTTTTCATGAGAATGAAATTATTATATTTTAACATGTTAATAAATTCAGAAAATTTTGTTTCCCCCACTTATAAAATTGCAATTTTTCCTTACATTATTTACAAGACAACAATCTTTTATATAAACAAATCTCAAAACTATTCTAATTTAAACTTCTATATACATGTTTCAGTTTTTTTCACAAAATATACCATCAATAGGATCCATTAAAAATGATATAATATTAGAATATCGAAGAAGAGTATATCATCTTAACAGGCCTCTTTAAAAAAATTATCTTAAAACACCTGAAAAAAATTTATATTATCATAAAATTATAATTTGGTTGGGAAATTGTTTATTTTATGTGCATGTATAATAAAAATGTGTTGAATATTTTTTATACTTTTTTCATTTCAATTTTTAATGAAATTTTAACCCATTATTGAATTTTTAGATAAAAAACAGTATTCTTCTTATTTTTCAAATGTTGAAATTTTGAATTTTTATCAAAAATGTAAAATCAACCCCAATTTAAGCATAAATTCCATGAACAGGATTTTCATCCATCATAACCACTAATGGATTTTTGTATTCCTATAATTGTTTTAAAATGATATTTTGAAAAGATACTTACCATTACATGAATTTATTTCATATTAATTCTGTAATTTAAAATTGAGATGGATATTTTAATGATGAAATATTACATATATAATTTAGATTTATCTAATTATAAGATGTAATAATTTTGTGTTACATATGTTTTACTTGAAATATTATTTAAATATAACACACCATTCATTTATTTGGATGAATTATATAGATGATTTAGGATGATTCATTGAACCGCATTTGTTTCAAATGGAATAATATTGATATGAAACCCATATCTTTTCCGTAGGTTATTTTGTGATTAAATAAATAAAAATATTTATGTCTATTTATTAGGAGTTATTATATAGTGAATATTTTCTGATATTGTGGAACACATATATTTGATTTTCATTATGTGATGGTAATGGCCAAAACGATCCACCCCCCATTTTTTTAAATGTAGATATATAATCAGATTACATGGACTAAATTGGGGAACAAATCCTTATATATAAGGTAATTTATCCGCTATGATAGTCTAAGGAGTAAACCATTACTGACCATACAATGGTCTTGTGAGTGAACCCAATCCACCATGATAGTCATAGAAGTGTTCCTTTGCAACTATAGAAGTAAATTTATTTACTTATGTGTGTGAAACATACATATATCTCTTTCCAATATTATGCTCTCAAGGATCACACTATTTTATTCCACAAATTAATAATATCATATGAAATTCCAGGATTTATTCCATGAATCATGATTATGATATATGTTATGCAAGGAATATTTTCAAATGAGATATAATATTTCTCATTCCCTTGTGTTCATGTTTTGACTAAATTAACATTGATAACTCCCTCATTTACTAGTAATGAGAATCAGATGTTAACCTTACATACGATTCCATTGCCATGTTTCTATTTTTTTTTGAAATGTCAAATAAGGGTTCTAGTTTGATAAACATTTTTTGGGATTTTTTATATATAACATTAATAAGTTGTATATATATATCAATATTTTTAAATACAATAATCCTATAAATTTCATCCATGTATCCTAATTTCATGATATAGATATTTATCTAAAAAGGTATAATGATTTTTGTATTAAATGAATTGGTCACAATTTTACAATAAAATATAAGAAAATTTAGATCACAAGATGTTAGTAGAATTTTCTTATATGATATTATCATGTATTTATAGTCAATATATAATGGTCATATTCTATATTTCTCAATAGTATTTGTAGAAACATTTAATGATCTATTTCTTTATATGAAAGGTTTATTAGTTTATTTTATTGTATGATGAACATTTTTTAAATCACCAATACAGTTATCGGATATTCTATTAGGTAGTTATGAATATAATCATTTGATTAGAATATTAATTTATTATCTACTAGGATGACAATATGTTTATCTAGTAGAACTGTATGTATAATTCCAATAAATTCTATCTCAAAGTCTTTTTATAAAATATTCTTATGTACTTGATTTTAATTTTAATAATTTAATATTTAATATATCTTTTTAATGAAAATTTTATACAATAATTCAATTTAATTTATATGTTTCACTTATGTTTATTTGTTAAAAATATTTCAGATATATCTAGTACGAATTTTCTACTACAATTGAATACATTCATGTAAAATATCATTTTATTATTGGAAACACAAATTTTAAAAACATATTCACATATAAATAATAATTTTTCTTCAAATGTTTCGATATAATGTGTCAATTTGAGTGAACAAAATATTTCTTTTAAAAAATACAAATACACAATTTTTGTAAAAATATGTATTGAAAAAATTAAAAGGTTGTATCCATTATCTTATATAAAATTCGTTAAAACACATAAACTGTATTTTATATCATAGATTCTTGTTAATTTCACATACTTCCATATTTTCATCCCCATAGTGCTTTGGTAAATTTACCTAAAAATATATATTAATTAGAATTTTCTCCATAAAATGTAATAACAAATGAATCTAGACATACACATGATTTTAATATATGATTATATGACATTTGTACAATGCATAAAAGATTTATAATAAATATAAACATTCAGAAAAATGCAACTACGTTTAATAAATAAACAAAATTCAATATTTCAATGAAAAATTCATTCATTAAAAGAAATTTTCAAAATTATTTGATTTGTATTTTGTATGTTTTATTTAGTCTTCGATGAATATAAAATTATTGAAAGAAACATGGAAAGGATCTCCCCAAAAACCACAATCTTATTTCTCTACTTATAAGTTCTCTAATTTTATTTCATATAATTGGAATGGAGATTATCATTTCTCCTATTTACTATAAAAATAAAATTTTTATACTATCAACAAAATTTTACAATCTCATTGTTTCTCTTTTGATCGCTATTTTCTATTCATAATAACAAATTCATAAAACCCATATCCTTGACTAGAAATAAATTATAATTATTCATTGATTCTTTTAATGACCACATTCTTATTTAAATATTTTGAGATGTTATCCTTCTTGTTACTACTCATACATTCTACACCAATAATTGTAGGTTTTATACACTCAAAAAAGTAATTTTTGATGTTACATTCTAATTAAGTTTTTCAAAATTATTTTACATATATTTATAATTATAATAGTTCATTCCAAAAAAATGTTCATAGTCGTAACTAGATATGAAATATAATTCTCACATTACACATAGGAACTACATTATAACTCCACCATAACATTATTTAATCACATAAATGATTTAAAAGCATTCAAACTCGAATTGGAATTTATAATATAGATATAGATGTCCAAGAAAAAAGAATCAATTTTTTTTATTTCATGTTTAGAATTTTCCAACCTACTCCAATAATAAATTATTATTACAATAAAATCATCAAATCATTTATTTTTTAGATTTTTTATCACATATTAATGTATGCATGGATTCCCATGGATTATGAATAATATTTATTATTTTTAATATTATATTCCCATATAAAAATTGTTCCTCAAATATTTTATATAATATTCACTATTGTAAAAAATGTGAATCAATTTTAGTGACTGACTCACCAAATAATAAATCATAAAACAAATTATATGAATGTAACATTTGTATTATAGTTTCCAAAACATTGTAACATTAAAAATGATTAAAATCAAAATTCTTCCAAATATTACTTTCTATTTCACTAGATCAAATATGACTATAAATATTTCTTAACAAAGAGCTCATCAATGAATTTTAAATAGGATAGTTCATTTTATATTTTCATTATTCCTCTCTAATAAAATATATTACATAATTATTTATAATTTTATAAAATCAGGTAATTATAAATATTTTGTCTACACTTTTGTTTAAAAAATATTATTTATATTGTGATTGACGTATTTAGGGTAACCATCCCTAAAGATTCATTGTCTTCAAATATTATTATTCTCTAATATAGTAATGGAAGAAAATGAAATTATAAAATAACATTTCTATTTCCCAAAAGAAAAATTAATGTTAAAGTCATATATTTATAAAATTACCATGATATCTTAAGTTATAGCAAAATAATATATAATATACCATATGATGGTGGTGAATTTTATTTTTATAAAATTAATTTATTGAATCATCCAAACATCATAATTAATTTTTATTGAGTAAATATTTTTACCAATATATATTTCAATTAGATTTATTAGTAGTATAAAAGAATTTATATATAATTTTCTATCAATTAGTAATTTAAATAGGTAACACATGAAATAAAAAGGATAAAAATATAATATCTGTTTTGATAAATAATTCAATAAACATTTAGAACAATTCATATGATTTTTATAAATTATAACATCATATTTTATGGAATCCATTCAGGAAAAATTGTATGTATCCTGGAATTAAAATTTATTAGGTATTATCCCAAAAATAATGGAATAAATTAATAAAAATGAATAAAAAACACTATTTCCATATCAATTAGAACCCTTGGACATGCAGATTGGATGAAAAATATATATTTATCCATACGAACCCTTGATTCACCAGATTGGATACACATTAATTTCTATAATATATCATAATGATTTTTAATAGATCACGACATAATTGAATCACTAATAAAAACCCACTATATTTTAAAAAATAAGCACTTGGATTGCTATTATTTAGTAAAATAACATAGGAAAAATTTGATCAACGGTAATCAAAATATTCTTATCCCTGATTTTTTGTAAAAAAAGTATCATGGGTACCCTAGTAATCCAATAACAGATCCATAATTTATATAACCTAATGGTAGTTCGTGATTCTTATACTATGGTGACTAAAACCAACAATCATACAAAATGAACGTGGGAACTATTTTTCCACAAAAAAATTGTAAGAAAAAAACAAGATACTAGGAATAAAGTGAATCTCCACATGGATTATTTTACCATAAATAAAATAGGCAAAAAAATTACCATAAGAATTTACTTGAAAAATAGGAAGATAAACTGCCCAATTTACCACTGAAAAGAATCTCACCATTCCCATGGGTCAATAGCTAGAACCACTTCTCACAGATTTTATTCCCCTCCAAAAAACTGTGAGGAGATAATCTACATAAACTCAAAGGCACTAGTAGGGTGTGATATAAAATCTCAATAGTGTCACAACAGTGATTCCATGACATGTTTCCAATTTCAAATAATCATAAAATTTTATTTCAATTTTCAAATGACTTTGTTTGGAATTTCATATGCATATTAAAACAAATCATGCGTTACATGTCAAAAGATAGATATAATTTCGCAATTATTTCTTCAAAATTAAAATGATGGAAATACATTTAAAATGATTTAATTACAATTAAACTAAATTTTATTTATAAAAATATAAGGTTTCACCAATGATTTATTTAAGCACTTTTATATAAAAAAGTTTATACAAATTCAGAGGGTATGTAAAAAAATTCTTCAATGGAATATATTCATTTGAAATACAATATAGTGAGATATTTGTAAATAAGACTGTGATGGTATGATATTTATAGTCTACATGGACCCCATACTGATGTTGGCATAGTATTATGTACAAATGTCCTCTTAAATTAGGACAAGAGGTGTCATGACCATAACCTAAGGGATTCATTGAGCTGATATGTTTTTAGATTGTTGTAAATCATAATTAATCACCCAAATAAATCCCTAACTACTTAATGCCTGAATGATCTCTAGTAAAAAACAGTGATCACTAATTTATTTGAAGAAACCCAATAATACAATAAATCCCATTATCAATCCCAAATATTCATATTTTCCTTTTTAAACCCAATAGAGGGTTTTAATAAAAAAACATTCATTTCCTCTTAGATAACTCCCTATGTTTTTAATGAAAACCATTACTATATATTTCAATGATATATGTATGTGAAATCAATTCACCATTAAATTTCATAATCCAATTCATAATTAAATCCAATAATATCATTTTAAATCAAATTTCATCAATTTCATAACACATAATAAATTCATAGGAATTAAGGATTTTTACATTTTTTTCCACCAAATCCTTTTTCCAAAATAAAATTCAACAAATTATTGAATAATTTCCATCAAATAATAAATTTATATTAAAAAATTTAAAATTCAAAACCTTAAATAAAGACACTTTATTTTGATGGAATTGGTGGTATTCAAATGTCCTGAAAAAAAAACCCTTTTATAAAAAACCCAATTCACTAGATTTGGATTTTTAATAAAAAAATTGAAATCCATATATTTTAAAATAAAAAATCTCCTTTTCATTCAAACAATTAAAATTAAATAATTATATATTGAGTTAAGAACAATTGTGCATCATAACTAAAAAACCTACATTATGATCAATAGATCTCAAATCATTGAGTCATAAATGAGAAACTCTAATAAAGAAGGATGGTAACAAGTATATATGAATAAAACCTAAGTTTGGAAACAAAACAATATTCATTCTCTCCAAAAACAAAAATCAGTACCATAGAACCCTAGAGAGAAGAAGATCAATAAAGAGTTAATGAGATTGGGGAAAATAAACAAACGAGGAGTGGAATGAAGTGATTTCCTCAAGCATCATATCACAAATGAGATGGATCTGATTGAATTAAAACACTTCATTTGAGATCCATGAAAGGAAAAAAAACACTTTATAAGGTTTTATCGGTATATCAATGGCCTAAAAATGGTGTTTGATAATTTTTAATCAAAAATTATCTCTCATAAAATGTTTTCCGAATAGTTTCATAGGAGGAGGTTCATAGTTTAGAAAAAACATTTGGATGTCGTGTTACAATTTTAAATAGGTCTAATGATTACTCTAGGTGTTTTCATTTCCTGAATTGCTGTGCACCAACTGTGAAAATCCCACTACCTTGGGTTGCAAAATTTTCTAGGATAGGGTGCACTATTTTGGAAAAATGTGCCCCTACAATGATGTAGCCCAAAATTTTAATACCTCCTAAAATTTTATCTTATTAAACCCCAAATATGTCCCATAAAAATAGGTTTTTATGAATACTAGGAAATATTACCATGATGTTACAAACTCCACTCTATAAAATCATTTTCTCCTAGAAATTCTTCTATGAATATTCCGATCCAAAATGATGTGTCCACTACTCCCTCTCGGGTGACTCCCTCTCCTATAAATCAGGATTATCAAAATATTAGTGACATAGAACATGAACCCAATGTATTATAACACCATAAATAACATTTTTTCAGAAAAAACTATCCTGAATTGATTTTTAGTCACTGATAAATTTATGTTCAACGACTATATCACTTAATCTCAGAACATGATATGGATCTGATAGATACATTCGAAGTTGAGATAGATGGAAATGTTATTTGTCTATATTAGCTATGGTGGATGTGTTAAATGGTTTGAAACATTTCTCACATTCACAATAAATTATAATGATCCAAAAAATTGGAGAAAGCATCCCTTGCCTCCCAAGCCTTCGATGAACCAACTGAGGTTAAACCATCATGACCAGCTAGTCACCAACTGTGAATTAAAAGGGTTTATTAGGATAAATATCATATGATTTATATCATATATAATCACACAAAATTTTCTAGTGAATTAATTGAATCTTATTTTTAATATTATTAAACTTTCTTTGTCCAAACAAGGATCAATGAAAAATCATTGACCGAAAAAATAGATATTTACAAGGCCATCAATAAAAGGATTAAAAAAGGGTTATTTTGGTAATGAAATAAAAATTACTATTATAAGAAAACTAAACAATCCACATGTGGTTATCCCATGATATGCAATATTAGAGAACAAAAGTGTTTGGTATATCTTCTAGAATCTATATAGGTGTTTATCTATGTCCTTACGACTATGGATATCATGTCATACTCAAACAGATGTGATATACCATTTCCTCTTGAAGTCCTCTCCATATGTGTTAACTGAGTCAGGGTTCCAAATTAGAGAGTATATCAGAAGGAAATCTGTGAAACTCGACAATATCATCCACATAGATATTTCCCAACTCATAATAATTATTTGTATTATGTATGGGTATAATATGAACTGATTTCATCATCCTATCAATCAATACCAATATCATATTCTTCTATCTCTAGGTACGTGGAAACAATCCAAAAAAGATCATATATAGGTCCTCTCACATTCATGTTGGGATTGGATATGAATAAATAAATCCTAAAAGATTATGGTCCTCATCCTTATCTTGTTTGATAGTATAATAATTGGAAAAAAATTCAGTGATTCCTCTTCTCAAAACTAGCCTCTAGAACTACCCATGCATTTCATAGAACCTCTTTGTGGTTCCTGGGTGCACGAACCACTAGGAACTATTAAAATCCACCATAAAATCATTCCTTACAAAATATGGTATCAAAAAATGGATTTGAAATCATATAATTCCCTATTGGTAGAATGATCGATTTTAATTGTTCTCTCAACCATTGAGAGAGTCTCCAATTCTACAGAACTCATCATCAAGATTGTATTTCTAATGAATCAATTCGAGTAGTGAAGATGTCCAATGTACACTATCTAAGAACCCGTGGACCTTATTTTTTGGACACCAATATTAAACTGTAAAAAATATCCATCAAGTTACACTATATTGAACATTATTTCACAACATGTTCAAGAAGATTCTTGTCATGAGCTGTCCCCCAGGGCCCGTACCATGACTATCGCAATCCCACCTTTAATAGGACAGGGCCTAGTGACATGCACCAAAGGCATAAATCCTACAAACTGGGAAGGGATTGCCTTTATAAACTAGAAACACCCACAACAGAGTAAGATGGAAGCAAAACACTAAGTAAAACTGTATAAAAATGGAGTGCAGAAATGTAACGTGGGTTAGAAATACAAGCCCAACTGTAGAGTACATGTACAACAAGAAAGGGAAAAACAATTGAAATGTGAAGAACAACTCCTAGATCGTCCACCGCATATCCTACCTGAAGGGTAGGTAATGATAGCCTCCACATCACTCCACATACATCAGTCTCCTATGGGTATCGACTTGTCATAAGGTACACATCTGGGTACCGTCCAGTCCTGCTACTCTGATCCTCCATCAATACTATCTATCCTCTATAAGCAACACAACAAGGTGTGGGAATAGCCCGTATAGGGGTGAATATAATGATACTCATTAGGGACCCCAAGACCCTCAAGGTATCACAAAATCCAACAAGGATAAACCACAATGTAAGAAAATCAAATGATAACCTCACCTAGTTATATGCACATACATTTACCTAAGTTAACAAGTAATCCATCTCATTCGTGAGGAAAACACAATGTTACTGACTCAGTTCAACCAGGATTTTATTCTAATGATAAGATCAATATGAACCCTCTGTTACTAGAGAACTCCTTCTCTATCTAGAATAGTAGGCTTGCTGCGTCACAGAGAGACGCTTCCCATTAACATGGATAGCTGATGTACTTCTCCTGTTGAGTATTGTGGGTATGCTATGCTCACACACATGCGCTCCTCACTGTGGGTATGATACACTCACAGAGAGGCGCTCCCCCTGGTCACCTGCTGAGGTACTCCACGTATCATGTACAATGGGTCTGCCACGCTCACATAGAGGCGCTCCCCACCGTGGGTCTGCTACGCTCAAATATAGGCGCTCCCCACTGGGCTAGTCAAATCAAACAGAGTCGAATCGATCAGTAGTCGTCAAGTCTCAGCTAGCTACTAGGTTCCCTCACAAATGCCTACTCGACTCTGGAATATCCGATCCACAATGTACTGGTCGATTCTCCAACTGTCATGAAGTCCCACATAGAAGTATCAAAATGGTCTGCCACATCCTAGGGGTCTCAACAAAACAGACGGTGCGTCAATCAGACGCCCGGTCTGTTAGTTATTAGCATTTTTGTCCCGGGGGACAAGTTGGATTCATGTATGATCCAACCTGACCGTATCTCAACTATACCCCAAAATATAATGGGGTATTCTAGAAGGGAAAACTTCACTCCATGAAATCTAGAGCCGCTGAAAGTTCATCAAACATATGTCGGTGCCAATGATATGGCCCAAGAAGGGAATGGGGTTAGTAGTGGGATCAGTTCTGTTCCGACTCGGTCAGAATCACTCAGCCCAACCCCGTCTGGGCCAACCTGATCTGGGTTGACCCGGCCAATCTCGCTGGGACTAACCCAGCCTGTTTGGTGGGTCATCCTTCTAAGTTTGGCCTCGTCCATTGGGTTCAACACAGCGGACTACGAGGGTGGTTCGGCCCGGTGGTCATCACATAGGCGGCTCGGCCTAAAGGCCGGGGCCAGTTCGGCCAGCACCGCATTGGGCGCGGCTCAAGCGACTCGGCCTGCGAGGTCATGCCGGACGAGAGGCCAGCGGTCTTACTATACGTAGCGCAGGTAGCTCGGCTGAACGACGGGCAGGCCGCGAGGGAACTGGGCAGGCCGCTGGTGTGCTGGGTAGGGCGGGACAGAGGCCAGGCAGGCCATAAGGGCGCCGGTAGGGCGTCGGGCAGGCCATGGGGGCACCGGGTAGGGTGCAGTAGCGGTCGGGCTGGGCTTGGGGGTTTCTGGTAGACTGTGGGGGCGCCAACTGGGCGCATAGCGGGGCGCAAGGGCCACGGGCAGGCGGGCCAAGTGCTGGGTAGGGCACCGGGAGGCTGTGGGCAGGAGAACCGCGCATCAGGCAGAGCATCGAGAGACGGCGGGTGCGCAGCTAGTGTGCCGCTTGTGTCGACAGTGTTCGGCCAGAAGCATATGTGCGCCGCAGGGGAGAGACATGATTCGTGGAGGCCTCAGGTAGTGAAACCTTCTTCGTTTCTTCCTTCGTCATCGTCTCCAAATCACATTGCCATAGATACATCCCAAAACATCGATGGAGGGAGTCAGGCCATATTAGTTTGGCATGCACCCTCTGCGTTTATAGGTGATAGAAATTGGTTCATAAGTATGAATCCCAAGAATTCCTTGTTCTTCGTTTTTGAGAGAAAGGAAGAACATAGGTAAAGATCATACATAGTCATAAGTAAACCCATACCTCGCTCGTTGTTGGAAGACATTGGCGCAAAAAGGCGGATGTCGTTCGTTGACGAAGTCGCGGAAGAAGACATAGAGGATCATTGTTCATCACGTCTATAAAGAACTTCCAAACCCGAGTTGTGTCAGCTCGTTGATGACTCTACACGTCGGTAGGTTTCCAAGGAAGAAGTTGAAGAAGTTTGATGTTCTTCGTTCTTCATTGGTGAAGGCAGAATCCTCCATGTGTTGGGCGTCACGTCACTTTTCCAGTCATCGCTTGGTGAAGCCATACCAAATCCTCCTCCCATGCTCCCTATATATAGGAGAGAGGGAGAGGTATGTAACCATCATGGAATTTTTGACATTTAATTTATTAGGAACCTTCCCAAATTCCAACGATGCTTTTACCAAATTTAAAAATGGGGGTCAAGCGAATGAAATAGCATTGGCACAATTTAAAAAGTGTGTTGGCATAATTATTGGGGGGATTCCAAGAGGCTTCCCCAACATAGCCTGCATAAAAAAATGATAGGATTTATGTTTATATTGACACATAAAATAAATTGATAGCATTTAATTTTTGTTGACACTTAAAATTAAATTGAAATCATTTAATTTTACATTGATACATGAAATTAATTGATGGAGTTGAGAGGTTTTGATCTCGGGTGGTCCCCACATCGTAACCTATCGTGGGAGGTTATGTTTGGGTGGGCCCCACCACCATAACCTCTCATGTTTGGTTAGGGTGTGGAGGTCCCACCTCCAACTCCCAAGTGTAGGTTTTAACAAACAATAACTCACATGGGAGCGTAAAATAAAATAAAGTGTTTTACACTTTATTTTATTATTTTATTTTAAAATTCCAAAAACTATCTTTTATTCTCGACCAACTGTCGTCGAGGTGAATGTCTTCTAATGTGAATACTGGCACTGCGAGTTCAACGGTGCCCTCAAATTTCACTTCCGGGAACCAGTTCAAAAGTTATAAAATGCCGCTCATGCATTTAATGAACGTACCTGAAAAAAAGTTTGGAAAAATTATTATTAGTCACCCTCGACTCGTGCCAGTAAAGGTTAGGCTTTTCCTAGATGAAACATGCCCCACAAAACCCAAAGGTATTCTTGTATTTTAAATCTGATTTACCATTAAGAAGTTATGAATTTTACAATAAAATAATTCCCACTTAATTATTTTATTTGTGGCCAAAAAGTAACTTTCTCTGTTGGCCCGTGCCGGCCAAAGTCTGTATCTGCTTAGAGAAAGCATACACTCACTAGTTCCGTGGTGGTCTCAGATTTTTAATTTGAGCTACCATTTTTGAGTTATAATCATTTCAAAAATAAAATAATTTATTTAATTATTTTATTAACATTTATTCCATTTTTTGGTTTTCTCATAGGAGGATTGCGCTGACTAATCTTAATTCACGCCAAGGGTTAACCCACCATCCTGAGCGCAATGGTGGCCTCAGATATCTGATCCAAGTTACCATTTAAGAGATATTCCTATTTTATAGGAAAGCAATTTACTCGCATTAACATAAGCTTAACAAAAACATCAACGGATCATTCCAGGCACTCCAGGCATCTGAATCACGCGCCGTCAGATTTTACAGACTCGCAAAATTACAATTTAAATAAATAAAATCCATAGAAATTACGAGTCTTTACATTCACCCCACCTCAGGTCTCTACATCCCCATAATCCACAACTCACATCTAAGGGAACATGTGGTGGTACTGAGCACGCATCTGAGGCCCCCACTCCCATGTGCCCTCTTAGAGTTTTCCGTGCTGCTAGTGAATTCACATCATAGGTATCGACCGTCTGTGGAGGACCCGCTCTTGTCGATCCTCAGTCTCCACTTTAACCTTCGTGAATGTTTCCCCATCATCGATTTCCTTCTCTCCATGGTAGATGATGTGGGAAGGTTCATGCACGTATCTCCTCAGCTGAGATATGTGGAAAACGTCATGCACCCGATGCAATTGAGGTGGAAGATCTAGGAAATAGGCCACCACGCGTACTCTTCTAAGGACCTGGAATAGACCGATGAATCTCAGATATAACATGAAGCCTCAGCCAAATTTTTTCATACATCGACTAGTTGAGACTCATAGAAACACATTGTCTCCATACTCGAACTGAAGAGGTCTATGTCTCTTATCAGCATACGACTTCTATCTGTTATGTGCATCCTTCATCTGCTCCTGGATGATCTTCAACTTCTTTGTGGTATCTCCTTCCATCTCTTGTCCCAGTAGTGCTGACTCCCATGGGTCTGTCCATCATAGTGGTGATCTAAATGGTCAACAATACAAGGCCTCAAAAGGTGCCAACCCGATGGTGGAGTGATAGCGGTAGTTATTCATAGACTCCACCAAAGGCAAGTGATCCTCCCAGCTGTGACCTATGTCGAGGACACAGGAACGTATCATTTCCTCGAGGGTTTCAATGGTCTGCATGGTCTGGCCATCTCTCTGAGTATGGAAAGCGGTACTCAGACGTAGTTGTATCCCGAAAGCCACTTGCAACCCCTTCCATAGTTGGGATGTAAACCGTGTGTCATGATCGGAGAAAATATAAGAAGTTACTCCATGTAGCTACAAAATATTCTACACGTAGAGGCATCCCAAGCTCTCTACTAAACCCATCTCTCTGATCGGTAGGAAGTGGGTCGACATGGTGAGTCGGTAGATGATCACCCAAATCAAGTCGTCACCCCTGGATGTACGTAGAAGACCCGTCACTAATTCCATGGATATCCCAACCCACATCCACTCTAGGACCTCTAAAGGTTGTGCCAAGCCTACTGGTACCTAGTGCTCCACCTTCACATGCTGACAAGTAAGGCATCGAAAGACAAAATCTTCTAGCTCTTTCCACATACCTGGCCACCAGTGATATCACTGAAGGTCCTGGTGCATCTTCACCACTCTTGGATGTACCGCTAGAGGGGATGTGTGGAACTCCTTCAACACCTCCTCCAGAAGTGCAACTGGTACCATGATATGTCCTCGGAAGAGGATGACGTGCTCCCCACCTTCATAATAACCATCATGTGCCTTCCCTGTGGATATCTGAGCACGTCGCGTCTCACTTCCATCGTCCTCAAGCAATGCATCCCTGACTCACTGAAGAAGTGGGGGTGTGATCGTAAGAGACTATAGATGGGCTGCTTCATCTCAATCCACAAAGGATATATACAAGGCAGCTAGCGACTCTGTCGCCTCTCATAGCAGCTGTATACCAGATCCCATGTTGAGATCATCTACTACATCATTTTCCTTCCCAAGTGTATAGATAATCTCGAAGTCATAGTCTTGGTGGAAGTCAAGCCTTCGTCGTTGTCTCAGGTTCAGGTCCTTATGAGAGAAGATATTCCCAATACTCTTGTTATCAGATTACACAGTAAAGTGTTTTCCCATTAGATAGTGTCACCACAGCCTCAAGGTGAAGACAACAGCTGCTAACTCCAGGTCATGGGTAGAAGAGTTCTGCTCGTGTTGTCTTAGTTGCTGAGAACCATATGCTATCACTGCTCACTCCTACATGAGGACACACCCGAGTGCGGTCCCTGAGGCATCGCAATAAACTACATACCCTACACCTTCCTCTAGAAGAGTGAGGCTGGGACAGTAGTTAGTCTCTGCCTCAGCTCCTGAAAGCTCTGCTGGCATATCTCCGACCACACAAAGGGTTTCCCCTTTTTCGCTAAAGATGATTGTCGTGCTACAATTCTGGAAATTCTGGCACAAATATATGTGTGGATGACTCATGAGTGATCGGCTACACCCTCTTATGAATGAGTCCATCTTGTGTTGCCTGGGAATTCCTTTTCACCGACGAAGAAAAACCACATCCCAATGTTTTAAAAAAACACAACCTATTTTCCGTATATAGTCAATTTTATTGTGAACTGCGGATGTCATGTCCAAACCCAAACTAACATTGTAAGTCCTCAATGCTGCACTCAAGAGGTTCCAACTGAAACTCTCACCTCAATAGTTAGATAACATTGTCGGTGTATGTGTGATTATCGAGTCTCCACTCAAAGTTATCTCTAGATGTGAGGGCCAAGTCAATGGTTTAACCGGAAACTCTAGGTATTTGACAAGATTTGTGGAAGGAAGGATTGATCTGTACCTATGTCTATTGTTACGGAAGCTAGTATTAGACACAGACCATACCTCAAATCATTCCCAAAGCCTTTGGGTCGCACATTTTGACCGAAAGTAGCTACTCTCTCCCATTCCATCAAGCTCCCTGAGCCTGGAGGGTTCCACATAAGGGGTGGTTGTAACATGTTGAAATGTAAACCAATTAATGTTGATCTCCTAGATCTCCTTCTATGTCTGCTACCCATGAAGATACATCTTCCCTTAACACATCCTGTAAAGACCTGTAAATTTCAAGGAAATTTTTTTTCTTAATTTTCTTTGGAATTTTACAAGAACACAGTTTCTGACGGCACCTGATTCCGAGGCCCGGTGTGCCCGGAATCATTTTCCAAAGTTTGGCTCAGGTACGTTCAGTGAACGGACGAGCGGGTTTTTCTAACTTTTGAACCGGTGCTTGGAATTGAATTATGAGGGCACTGATGGAATCGCAACGCCGGTAATTGCTTAGAAACGCCTCTTTCAGAGTTGTGTTTTCTCAGGTGTGGTTTTTAATTTTTGTGCTTAAAGTTAAGAAATAAAATAATTGGTTCGGCAAACTTTATTTTATTTCACTTAAAGCCAATTGAAAGCCACTTAAAGCTGCTTAAGATGAGTTGATGTGGATAGGGTTCTATCAAAAAATATCCTACCCTCTTGGTAGGATATTTGTGAGGTGGGCCCGCACGAGCCCCACCATTTCTTTTCCTCTAAGTAATGCACCCATGAAAACCCGTCATTATGAAAGTCAACTGAAGTGTTTTCTTAAATTCTTAACGCATCATTTATTTGGGAAGTTATTCGTTGAATTAATTCTATTAATTAATTTAATCGTTTCTTAACTTGTTTTCAATCCGTTGACGTAATAATAAAATAAGACCAATGCACGACTTCTGGAAAAATGTTCGTTGAGAGGATTTGACAGAAACCAAGAGTTCTTCATCCTCCTTCGCAAAGAATGCGAAGAACGTGAAGAACGCGAAGAATACCGAGCCCTCAGAAATTGACAACGCGACTCCAAGTTCCGTGAAGCCGACGATTCTTCTTCCGCGACGTTCTTCCACGAAAATCCAACCCCACGACAACCTTCGATCGACAACGACAAGGTAGGGGGTTGCGCGTCTTTTAAATCTCTTTGTGAGTTATAACAACCTTATGGATTTAATTGTTATTAATTAATTCTGTTGTTTCTTGGTCCTCGGAGTTCGTCGATGCAATGCCAGATACCGAGACGACGCGACGATCCCCTCCTTTCGTGACGATCAATTCCGTGAAGAACGTGTGTGCGAGGACTTGATGAGGTAGGGGTTTTGTTGGGAATTATTTTACTTTGTGGATTTTTCCGTTCAAGAAAAAGAACCCGGTTTGATAAGAACAATTTTAATTAATTAAAAATTGTTATTTGTTATGTTTTGATTATTTCTCCTGACTTTTATCATCTAACGTGGAGGGTGCATGCCAAACAAACACGGCCTGACAACCCTCCACAGTTCTTCATTGATGCGCGGATTGGTGGGTGATGACGAAACATGTCGTAGGGACGATCCGTTGTTTCCGCAGTGAAGAACGGGACCCAGGAGGAGCTTCGGCGTAGACGGGAAGGAAATCGGACCACCGGAGCCACTCTGGGGGCCCGCGGAAGCCACCGACGGCGCGGGTCGCCGGCGCAGCGGCGCCGGCGGCCGGAGGCGGCGGTGCCCCGGCGCGCCACCGGACAGGGCCACCTCGACTAAAGCCGCGGCGGCGGTGGCCAGCGGACCCGCGGCCACACGGGTCTGGAATGCACGGGACGCGGCAAATCCGCGCCTGTTGACTCCAGCGCGGCCCCACGTGGGTCGCGGCTTCTTCATCCCGCGGGGGGGGGGGGGGGGGGGGGCAGCGCCACCCCAAGGCTCCCTCGCTTGGCCACTCGGTCGAGCCGAGCCGGGCCGGCCCGATAGGCCGGGTCGCGCCCTGGCCGGACCGGGCCGTGCCGAACTGGGTCCAACCAGGACCCGGGTCAGGTCGACCC
Organism: Viscum album; assembly: GCA_963277665.1. Lineage (NCBI taxonomy): Eukaryota > Viridiplantae > Streptophyta > Magnoliopsida > Santalales > Viscaceae > Viscum > Viscum album. The sequence goes on along the minus strand of OY728122.1, from coordinate 1,498,035,357 downwards.
GGTTCGGGCCTACCCAGGGGGGGTCGGGTCGGGTCGGTCCGGGCCTGGACCCCCCGTCTTCAGACCGTTTTCGGTCCTTTTCCCGTAACATGAGCTACGGGCCTCCGAACGACGCGCCGTCAGCGGCGATGCGATCCTTGGATCGAGACGGTCGTTTCGGTATATCGCACTCAAGGTTTCCGAATACTTTGGGTTTGTCCGGGTTGGTTCGTACACGAAACCAACCGGGCCCTCAGAGCGGAAACGCTCATATCTTGAGCTTCGGACGTCCGATTGACATGTCGTTGACTTTTTTCTTTTCCTATAAGTGAGATGGATCTTTTGAAATACTCCACCCAAGGTTTGGACGTAGGTGGAGTACGGTCGGGTTGGTTTTTCCTTAGAAACCAACCGGGCCCCTAGGACGAAAAAGCCAATAACTCTCAGACCGGGCGTCCGATTGACGCGACGTCTGCGACGTTGAGTTCCTGTTGACGATACGGAACTTTTGGATACATCAACTATGGACTATGTGTCAGTTGATGTATCAGCCTCTCGTCTCATGGAGCGGACCCTCCCGAATGAGCTTTCTATGTGCGGGAACCCTAGAGCTGGCTGCGACCGCTACTGTGATGACGACGATTGTGCAGAGATCCTCAGTGGATTCGGCGACGACGACTACAGCACTCAGCGATCCTTTGTGGGTCAGTGCTACCGATCATGTTTGGGTCCGATCCTGTGTGGGTCAATGCTCAGCGATCCTGTGTGGGCCAGCGCCTACAGATCCTGTGTGGGGCCGATCCTGTGTGGGTCTTTGCAGGGGTTAGTTACATATCGATCCTTTGTGGGTCAGATCCTTTGTGGGTCATTGCGGGGGTTAGTACCTATCGATCTTTCATGGGTCCGACGACTTAGATGGAACAGTGATCATCTCTATCATCATTTGAAGAAGTATACCTGTGTGAGCTAAAACTCTGTTTTACTTTCCTTTGTGGATTGTGTTGTGCTATCCTGTGTGGATTTACGTTTTACTTTCCTTTGTGGATTATGTTGAGCTATCCTGTGGGGATTTCACGTTTTTCTTTCCTGTTTGGACTGGGTTATACTTGAGCTCGGATGTCGGAGCCGAGCAAGAATTGATGACTTAGGTATATGTATAGGAATATACCTAAGCAGTGTAGGATGTTACTTCGTGATTGTATCTTTCCTTTTTGGTTTATCCTTTGTGGATTTTCGTAGACCTTCGGGGGTCTTGGGGTCCCTACTGAGTAGCTTATACTCACCCCTGCACGGGCTATGCCCGCACTATGTTGTGTTGGTTGCAGACGACAGACAGCGCTGATCGTGGTGGAAGCTTGCGGAGCAGGACGGTACCTGGAGGTGGACCACTGGGCGAGGTGTACTCGGAGCGGTAGGCTGGACCCGAGGAGCAGTGGAGGCTTTCTGTACTCACCCTTCGGGTGGGACTTCCAATGGATTGCTCGAAGCTACGGCTTTACCTTTCAGTTGTTTTTTTCCCCTTTCAGTTGTACATTACAGTTGGGCTTGTATTTCCGGCCCCTTTTACTTTCAGCACAGCTTGTTACAGTTTTTACTTAGTGTTTACTCTTTCTGCTTGCTTACTATGTGGTTCTTATTTACTTTACAAAGGCAATGCCTTACCTTTTTATCAGGATTTACGCCTTGGTGCTAGTCGCCAGCCCCTGGCCTATGTAAGGCGGGCTTGGGGTAGTCACGGCACAGGCCCCGAGGACGGGTCGTGACAAATTGGTATCAGAGGTGGTCTGTTCTACCGCAGACTCTGATATTTCTTCTATGTGAAGCAATAGTGTTTAGCATATTGGGTGTGGTTATCAGTCTAGGGAGTCCAGTGTTGGTGCGGAGGCTGACGTATCCGTACACCAGGACCCTGACTTCTGATTTCCGACTTAATGCACGAAAACATTGATTGCATGTGTGTTTCAATGTTTTCATTGTGATTACCTTGTATCAGCTCACCAGGTATATTGTTCTGACTGTGGCGCAGCTGCTTATTTTTAGTATGGCCCAATGATGGCATCCAGCTAGGGTTCCGAGCATTGTGCGTGTCGAGAGCCCATCGAGTGACGAGGACTCGGTACAGGGCCCTTTGACAGCTGAGGAACCGGTGGCACCTATACTCGCCGAGCCACCGATACTACCAGCCCCGGCCGCTGACGATGCACATCGCCTTAGTGCACTGCATGAGTTCCAGCGCCAGCGACCGCCCAGGTTCCGAGGGGAGACGGACCCTCAGGCCGCTGAGGACTGGCTGGAGGCAGTTTTACGGGTTTTCAGATTAGTGAGGACACCAGCAGACCTCATGGCGATCCTCGCTGCGAGCCTCCTGCACGCGGCGGCAGGTAGATGGTGGAGCTTGATGCTCCAGGTGCATGATGAGGCATCTCTCTTCTGGATGGACTTTGAGTGCATCTTCCGCTCGGAGTTCATCCCAGCCACCCTCTGTGCGGTGCGCATCTAGGAGCTACTACAGTTGTGGCAGGGCAGCATGACGGTTGCCCAGTACTCGGCGAGATTTACTAATCTCTCACGCTAATCCACTAATATGGTATAGGATCCGTTCTTCCGGGCCCAGACCTTCGAGCAGGGACTAAGGCATGAGATCAGGGCCTCGATGATCACCCTCAACTTTCCGACGTAGGAAGAGGTGTTGGAGAGAGCCTTTTTAGTAGAGAGTTTCCTCGCCGAGCAAGCACCAGCGGCAGGACCCTCCGCAGGACGACCCATAGAGGAGTCTTCTACAACTGGCAGTTGATAGGTGATCCAGAGGTCCAAGCGGTCCAGACCTTTAGATGGGCAATCTCGGGGTGATGATTCGGTTGTGCGGGGAACACGAAGTAGAGCTAGCTACTCGAGTAGCAAGCAATGCTACGCATGCGGCGGGCAAGGTCACATGGCTCGAGACTACCCGACTCGTCCTACTGATGAACAACAGGCGGTAGAGGGACCTCCCAGGTAGAGGTTCAACCATGACGGTCCGCAGGGAGCAGGCGGGCGAGGCAGAGGAGTTGGTCGTGCAGGTGGAGGTGGACGATGCTTCGGGGTGTTGCCACCACCACCACCACGAGGTCCACCTCGACCGGAGGGGACAGGAGGACATGGAAGAGCTCAACTTCAGGAAGTTTGGGCCTACGATCATGGAGCTCCGGGAGCAGGTGGACAGGAGCGGGACTAGTGGATACGTCTTTTGTACTTCTAGTTCCTTGTTGTTGTTGTGTAGTGTCTTTGTATTATGAGCTGCAATAATAAAAGATGCATAGCCTTGTGATGTTTACTTTCCTATCCTCTCTTGTGTTGTTACTAAGAGGTTCCAGTTTACACTGTTGACTTAACCCTCACTTGAGAGATACCTACTGGAGGAGACCCAGTTACCACACACTGATCCCGACAGTGTGACTCAACCCTTGGAGGCAAGAGTAATGGTTGGATCTCTTGGTAGTATCATCGAGGCCTTGCGACGTCACCCTTGCTATGGGTTTGTATCATCCATGATGGGATTGACTGTATTAGGCGAAGAACGTTGTTCATCCAAGGGATGATACCGGATTCCTCTTATCGGCAAAGAAGAAATAACAGCAGCTTTTGTAGAACCAGAGAAGGTCCAGATCATCCATGAGCGGATGAGGACAGCTCAGAGCCGGCAAAAGTATTATGCTGACAGGAGGTGGAGGCCACTAGAGTTCGAGGATGACGACCATGTCTTCTTGTGTGTCTCACCTCGACATGGTTTACGGAGATTTGGCCGAGGCGGTAAGTTGTCTCCACGCTTCATTGGACCATTCCAGGTCCTTAGCAGGTTTGGTGAGGTGGCTTATCGCCTGGCTCTACCACCTCAGCTGCACTGGGTGCACGACGTCGTCCACATATCTCAACTGAGAAGATACGTGCACGACCCAACACACATCATTTTCCATGGGGAGCTGGACGTTGATGATGGGGCGACTTTTTGCGGAGGTCCCGGTGGAGATCGAGGATCGACAGGAGTGGGTCCTTTGTGGATGATCGATTCCTCTAGTGCGCATCAGATGGCAGCACGTGAACCTCTAGGAGAGCACATGGGAGCGGGAGGCTCAGATGCGTGCTCAGTACCGCCTTTGTATCCCTAAGTTTGTGGTGAAGCTTTGTAGGGACGTAAATCCCTGTGGTGGGAGTAGTGTAAAGACCCATAAATTTCAAGGATTTTTTTTTTCTTAATTTTCTTTGTAATTTTACAAGAACTCAGTTTTTGACGGCACCTGATTCCAAGGCCCGTTGTGCCCGGAATCATTTTCCGAAGTTTGGCTGAGGTACGTTCAGTGAACGGACGAGCGGGTTTTTCTATCTTTTGAACCGGTGCTCGGAATCGAATTTTGAGGGAACTGAGAGAATCGCAGCGCCGGTAATTGCTTAGAAACGCCTCTTCCGGAGTTGCATTTGCTCGGGTGTGGTTTTTAATTTTTGGGCTTAATGTTAAGAAATAAAATAATTGGTTCAGAAAACTTTATTTTATTTTACTTAAAGCCACTTGAAAGACACTTAAAGCTGCTTAAGCTGAGTTGATGCGGATAGGGTGCTATCCAAAAATATCCTACCGTCATGGTAGGATATTTGTGGGGGGGGGGCTCGCACGAGCCCCACCGTTTCTTTTCCGCTATGTAACGCACCAATGAAAACCTGTCATTATGAAAGTCAACTGACGCGTTTTCTTAAATTCTTAACGCACCATTTAATTGGGCAGTTCTTCGATGAATTAATTCTATGAATTAATTTAATCGTTTCTTAACCTGTTTTCAATCCGTTGGCGTAATAATAAAATAAGACCAACGCACGACTTCTGGAAAAATGTTCATTGAGAGGATTTGACAGAAACCAAGAGTTCTTCATCCTCCTTTGCGAAGAAGGCGAAGAATGCGAAGAACGCAAAGAACGCGAAGAACGTCGAGCCCTCGGAAATCGACGACGCGACGCCATGTTCCGCGACGCCGGCGATTCTTCTTCCGTGACGTTCTTCCGCGACAATCCAACCCCGCGACAACCTTCGATCGACAATGACAAGGTAGGGGGTTACGCTTCATTTAAATCTCTTTGTGAGATATAAAAACCTTATGGATTTAATTATTATTGATTGAATCTGCTGTTTCTTGGTCCTCGGAGTTCATCGACGCAACGCCGGATACCGCGACGATGCGACGATCCCATCCTTCCGCAAAGATCAATTCCGCGAAGAACGCGCGTGCGACGACATGACGAGGTAGGGGTTTTGTTGGGAATGATTTGACTCCGTGGATGTTTCTGTTCAAAACAAAGAACCTGGTTTCATAAGAACAATTTTAATTAATTAAAAATTGTTATTTGTTATGTTTTGATTATTTCTCCCAACTGTTATCATCTAACGCGGAGGGTGTGGGCCAAACAAAAACGGCCCGACAACCCTCCGTAGTTCTTCGTTGATGCGCGGATTGGCGGGAGACGACAAAACATGCCGCATGAACGATCTGTTGTTTCTGCAGTGAAGAACAGGACCCGGGAGGAGCTTCGGCGCAGACGAGTAGGAAATCGGACCACCGGAGCAACTCTGGTGGCCCGCGGAAGCCACCGGCGGCGCGGGTCGCCGGCGCGGCGGTGCCCCAGCACGCCGCTGGTTAGGGCCGCCACGGCTGAAGTCGCGGAGGCGGTGGCCAGCAGACCCGTGGTCGCGCGGGTCCGACACACACGAGACGTGGCAAAGCCGCGTCCGTTGACTCCAGCGCGTCCCCACGTGGGCCGCGACTTCTTCATCCTGCGCGGGGGGGGGGGGGGGGGGCAGCGCCACCCCACGGCTCTTTCCACATACATGGCCACCAGTGATATCACTGAAGGTCCTGGTGCATCTTCACCACTCTTGGATGTACCGCTAGAGGGGATGTGTGGAACTCCTTCAACACCTCCTCCAGAAGTGCAACTGGTACCATGATATGTCCTCGGAAGAGGATGACGTGCTCCCCACCTTCATAATAACCATCATGTGCCTTCCCTGTGGATATCTGAGCACGTCGAGTCTCACTTCCATCGTCCTCAAGCAATGCATCCCTGACTCACTGAAGAAGTGGGGGTGTGATCGTAAGAGACTATAGATGGGCTGCTTCATCTCAATCCACAAAGGATATATACAAGGAAGCTAGCGACTCTGTCGCCTCTCATAGCAGCTGTATACCAGATCCCATGTTGAGATCATCTACTACAACATTTTCCTTCCCAAGTGTATAGATAATCTCGAAGTCATAGTCTTGGTGGAAGTCAAGCCTTCGTCGTTGTCTCAGGTTCAGGTCCTTATGAGAGAAGATATTCCCAATACTCTTGTTATCAGATTACACAGTAAAGTGTTTTCCCATTAGATAGTGTCACCACAGCCTCAAGGTGAAGACAACAGCTGCTAACTCCAGGTCATGGGTAGAAGAGTTCTGCTCGTGTTGTCTTAGTTGCTGAGAACCATATGCTATCACTGCTCACTCCTACATGAGGACACACCCGAGTGCGGTCCCTGAGGCATCGCAATAAACTACATACCCTACACCTTCCTCTCGAAGAGTGAGGTTGGGACAGTAGTTAGTCTCTGCCTCAGCTCCTGAAAGCTCTGCTGGCATATCTCCGACCACACAAAGGGTTTCCCCTTTTTCGCTAAAGATGATTGTCGTGCTACAATTCTGGAAATTCTGGCACAAATATATGTGTGGATGACTCATGAATGATCGGCTACACCCTCTTATGAATGAGTCCATCTTGTGTTGCCTGGGAATTCCTTTTCACCGACGAAGAAAAACCACATCCCAATGTTTTAAAAAAACACAACCTATTTTCCGTATATAGTCAATTTTATTGTGAACTGCGGATGTCATGTCCAAACCCAAACTAACATTGTAAGTCCTCAATGCTGCACTCAAGAGGTTCCAACTGAAACTCTCACCTCAATAGTTAGATAACATTGTCGGTGTATGTGTGATTATCGAGTCTCCACTCAAAGTTATCTCTAGATGTGAGGGCCAAGTCAATGGTTTAACCGGAAACTCTAGGTATTTGACAAGATTTGTGGAAGGAAGGATTGATCTGTACCTATGTTTATTGTTACGGAAGCTAGTATTAGACACAGACCATACCTCAAATCATTCCCAAAGCCTTTGGGTCGCACATTTTGACCGAAAGTAGCTACTCTCTCCCATTCCATCAAGCTCCCTGAGCCTGGAGGGTTCCACATAAGGGGTGGTTGTAACATGTTGAAATGTAAACCAATTAATGTTGATCTCCTAGATCTCCTTCTATGTCTGTTACCCATGAAGATACATCTTCCCTTAACACATCCTGTAAAGACCTGTAAATTTCAAGGAAATTTTTTTTCTTAATTTTCTTTGGAATTTTACAAGAACACAGTTTCTGACGGCACCTGATTCCGAGGCCCGGTGTGCCCGAAATCATTTTCCAAAGTTTGGCTCAGGTACGTTCAGTGAACGGACGAGCGGGTTTTTCTAACTTTTGAACCGGTGCTTGGAATTGAATTATGAGGGCACTGATGGAATCGCAACGCCGGTAATTGCTTAGAAACCCCTCTTTCAGAGTTGTGTTTTCTCAGGTGTGGTTTTTAATTTTTGTGCTTAAAGTTAAGAAATAAAATAATTGGTTCGGCAAACTTTATTTTATTTCACTTAAAGCCACTTGAAAGCCACTTAAAGCTGCTTAAGATGAGTTGATGTGGATAGGGTTATATCAAAAAATATCCTACCCTCTTGGTAGGATATTTGTGAGGTGGGCCCGCACGAGCCCCACCATTTCTTTTCCTCTAAGTAATGCACCCATGAAAACCCGTCATTATGAAAGTCAACTGAAGTGTTTTCTTAAATTCTTAACGCATCATTTATTTGGGAAGTTATTCGTTGAATTAATTCTATTCATTAATTTAATCGTTTCTTAACTTGTTTTCAATCCGTTGACGTAATAATAAAATAAGACCAATGCACGACTTCTGGAAAAATGTTCGTTGAGAGGATTTGACAGAAACCAAGAGTTCTTCATCCTCCTTCGCAAAGAATGCGAAGAACGTGAAGAACGTGAAGAACGCGAAGCATACCGAGCCCTCAGAAATTGACAACGTGACTCCAAGTTCCGTGAAGCCGACGATTCTTCTTCCGCGACGTTCTACCACGAAAATCCAACCCCACGACAACCTTCGATCGACAACGACAAGGTAGGGGGTTGCGCTTCTTTTAAATCTCTTTGTGAGTTATAACAACCTTATGGATTTAATTGTTATTAATTAATTCTGTTGTTTCTTGGTCCTCGGATTTCGTCGATGCAATGCCAGAAACCGAGACGACGCGACGATCCCCTCCTTTCGTGACGATCAATTCCGTGAAGAACGTGTGTGCGAGGACTTGATGAGGTAGGGGTTTTGTTGGGAATTATTTTACTTCGTGGTTTTTTCGTTCAAGAAAAAGAACCCGGTTTGATAAGAACAATTTTAATTAATTAAAAATTGTTATTTGTTATGTTTTGATTATTTCTCCTGACTTTTATCATCTAACGTGGAGGGTGCATGCCAAACAAACACGGCCCGACAACCCTCCGCAGTTCTTCATTGATGCGCGGATTGGTGGGTGATGACAAAACATGCCGCAGGGACGATCCGTTGTTTCCGCAGTGAAGAACGGGACCCGGGAGGAGCTTCGGCGCAGACGGGAAGGAAATCGGACCACCGGAGCCACTCCGGTGGCCCGCGGAAGCCACCGGCGGCGCGGGTCGCCGGCGCAGCGGCGCCAGCGGCCGGAGGCGGCGGTGCCCCGGCGCGCCACCGGACAGGGCCACCTCGACTAAAGCCGCGACGGCGGTGGCCAGCGGACCCGCGGCCACACGGGTCTGGAATGCACGGGACGTGGCAAATCCGCGCCTGTTGACTCCAGCGCGGCCCCACGTGGGTCGCGGCTTCTTCATCCCGCGGGGGGGGGGGGGGGGGGGGGCAGCGCCACCCCAAGGCTCCCTCGCTTGGCCACTCGGTCGAGCCGAGCCGGGCCGGCCCGACAGGCCGGGTCGCGCCCTGGCCGGACCGGGCCGTGCCGAACTGGGTCCAACCAGGACCCGGGTCAGGTCGACCCGGTTCGGGCCTACCCAGGGGGGGTCGGGTCGGGTCGGTCCGGGCCTGGACCCCCCGTCTTCAGACCGTTTTCGGTCCTTTTCCCGTAACATGAGCTACGGGCCTCCGAACGACGCGCCGTCAGCGGCGATGCGATCCTTGGATCGAGACGGTCGTTTCGGTATATCGCACTCAAGGTTTCGGAATACTTTGGGTTTGGCCGGGTTGGTTCGTACACGAAACCAACCGGGCCCTCAGAGCGGAAACGCTCATATCTTGAGCTTCGGACGTCCGATTGACATGTCGTTGACTTTTTTCTTTTCCTATAAGTGAGATGGATCTTTTGAAATACTCCACCCAAGGTTTGGACGTAGGTGGAGTACGGTCGGGTTGGTTTTTCCTTAGAAACCAACCGGGCCCCTAGGACGAAAAAGCCAATAACTCTCAGACCGGGCGTCCGATTGACGCGACGTCTGCGACGTTGAGTTCCTGTTGACGATACGGAACTTTTGGATACATCAACTATGGACTATGTGTCAGTTGATGTATCAGCCTCTCGTCTCATGGAGCGGACCCTCCCGAATGAGCTTTCTATGTGCGGGAACCCTAGAGCTGGCTGCGACCGCTACAGTGATGACGACGATTGTGCAGAGATCCTCAGTGGATTCGGCGACGACGACTACAGCACTCAGCGATCCTTTGTGGGTCAGTGCTACCGATCATGTGTGGGTCCGATCCTGTGTGGGTCAATGCTCAGCGATCCTGTGTGGGCCAGCGCCTACAGATCCTGTGTGGGGCCGATCCTGTGTGGGTCTTTGCAGGGGTTAGTTACATATCGATCCTTTGTGGGTCAGATCCTTTGTGGGTCATTGCGGGGGTTAGTACCTATCGATCTTTCATGGGTCCGACGACTTAGATGGAACAGTGATCATCTCTATCATCATTTGAAGAAGTATACCTGTGTGAGCTGAAACTCTGTTTTACTTTCCTTTGTGGATTGTGTTGTGCTATCCTGTGTGGATTTACGTTTTACTTTCCTTTGTGGATTATGTTGAGCTATCCTGTGGGGATTTCACGTTTTTCTTTCCTGTTTGGACTGGGTTATACTTGAGCTCGGATGTCGGAGCCGAGCAAGAATTGATGACTTAGGTAAATGTATGGGAATATACCTAAGCAGTGTAGGATGTTACTTCGTGATTGTATCTTTCCTTTTTGGTTTATCCTTTGTGGATTTTCGTAGACCTTCGGGGGTCTTGGGGTCCCTACTGAGTAGCTTATACTCACCCCTGCACGGGCTATTCCTGCACTATGTTGTGTTGGTTGCAGACGACAGACAGCGCTGATCGTGGTGGAAGCTTGCGGAGTAGGACGGTACATGGAGGTGGACCACTGGGCGAGGTGTACTCGGAGCGGTAGGCTGGACCCGAGGAGCAGTGGAGGCTTTCTGTACTCACCCTTCAGGTGGGACTTCCAATGGATTGCTCGAAGCTACGGCTTTACCTTTTAGTTGTTTTTTCCCCTTTCAGTTGTACATTACAGTTGGGCTTGTATTTCCGGCCCCTTTTACTTTCAGCACAGCTTGTTACAATTTTTACTTAGTGTTTACTCTTTCCGCTTGCTTACTATGTGGTTCTTATTTACTTTACAAAGGCAATGCCTTACCTTTTTATCAGGATTTACGCCTTGGTGCTAGTCGCCAGCCCCTGGCCTATGTAAGGCGGGCTTGGGGTAGTCACGGCACAGGCCCCGAGGACGGGTCGTGACAAATTGGTATCAGAGGTGGTCTGTTCTACCGCAGACTCTGATATTTCTTCTATGTGAAGCAATAGTGTTTAGCATATTGGGTGTGGTTATCAGTCTAGGGAGTCCAGTGTTGGTGCGGAGGCTGACGTATCCGTACACCAGGACCCTGACTTCTGCTTTCCGACTTAATGCACGAAAACATTGATTGCATGTGTGTTTCAATGTTTTCATTGTGATTACCTTGTATCAGCTCACCAGGTATATTGTTCTGACTGTGGCGCACCTGCTTATTTTTAGGATGGCCCAATGATGGCATCCAGCTAGGGTTCCGAGCATTGTGCGTGTCGAGAGCCCATCGAGTGACGAGGACTCGGTACAGGGCCCTTTGACAGCTGAGGAACCGGTGGCACCTATACTCGCCGAGCCACCGATACTACCAGCCCCGGCCGCTGACGATGCACATCGCCTTAGTGCACTGCATGAGTTCCAGCGCCAGCGACCGCCCAGGTTCCGAGGGGAGACGGACCCTCAGGCCGCTGAGGACTGGCTGGAGGCAGTTGTACGGGTTTTCAGATTAGTGAGGACACCAGCAGACCTCATGGCGATCCTCGCTGCGAGCCTCCTGCACGCGGCGGCAGGTAGATGGTGGAGCTTGATGCTCCAGGTGCATGATGAGGCATCTCTCTTCTGGATGGACTTTGAGTGCATCTTCCGCTCGGAGTTCATCCTAGCCACCCTCTGTGCGGTGTGCATCTAGGAGCTACTACAGTTGAGGCAGGGCAGCATGACGGTTGCCCAGTACTCGGCGAGATTTACTGATCTCTCACGCTAATCCACTAATATGGTATAGGATCCGTTCTTCCGGGCCCAGACCTTCGAGCAGGGACTAAGGCATGAGATCAGGGCCTCGATGATCACCCTCAACTTTCCGACGTAGGAAGAGGTGTTGGAGAGAGCCTTTTTAGTAGAGAGTTTCCTCGCCGAGCAAGCACCAGCGGCAGGACCCTCCGCAGGACGACCCATAGCGGAGTCTTCTACAACTGGCAGTTGATAGGTGATCCAGAGGTCCAAGCGGTCCAGACCTTTAGATGGTCAATCTCGGGGTGATGATTCGGTTGTGCGGGGAACACGAAGTAGAGCTAGCTACTCGAGTAGCAAGCAATGCTACGCATGCGGCGGGCAAGGTCACATGGCTCGAGACTGCCCGACTCGTCCTACTGATGAACAACAGGAGGTAGAGGGACCTCCCAGGTAGAGGTTCAACCATGACGGTCCGCAGGGAGCAGGCGGGCGAGGCAGAGGAGTTGGCCGTGCAGGTGGAGGTGGACGATGCTTCGGGGTGTTGCCACCACCACCACCACGAGGTCCACCTCGACCGGAGGGGACAGGAGGACATGGAAGAGCTCAACTTCAGGAAGTTTAGGCCTACGATCATGGAGCTCCGGGAGCAGGTGGACAGGAGCGGGACTAGTGGATACGTCTTTTGTACTTCTAGTTCCTTATTGTTGTTGTGTAGTGTCTTTGTATTATGAGCTGCAATAATAAAAGATGCATAGCCTTGTGATGTTTACTTTCCTATCCTCTCTTGTGTTGTTACTAAGAGGTTCCAGTTTAGACTGTTGACTTGACCCTCACTTGAGAGATACCTACTGGAGGAGACCCAGTTACCACACACTGATCCCGACAGTGTGACTCAACCCTTGGAGGCAAGAGTAATGGTTGGATCTCTTGGTAGTATCATCGAGGCCTTGCGACGTCACCCTTGCTATGGGTTTGTATCATCCATGATGGGATTGACTGTATTAGGAGAAGAACGTTGTTCATCCAAGGGATGATACCGGATTCCTCTTATCGGCAAAGAAGAAATAACAGCAGCTTTTGTAGAACCAGAGAAGGTCCAGATCATCCAGGAGCGGATGAGGACAGCTCAGAGCCGGCAAAAGTATTATGCTGACAGGAGGTGGAGGCCACTAGAGTTCGAGGATGACGACCATGTCTTCTTGTGTGTCTCACCTCGACATGGTTTATGGAGATTTGGCCGAGGCGGCAAGTTGTCTCCACGCTTCATTGGACCATTCCAGGTCCTTAGCAGGTTTGGCGAGGTGGCTTATCGCCTGGCTCTACCACCTCAGCTGCACTGGGTGCACGACGTCGTCCACATATCTCAACTGAGAAGATACGTGCACGACCCAACACACATCATTTTCCATGGGGAGCTGGACGTTGATGATGGGGCGACTTTTTGCGGAGGTCCCGGTGGAGATCGAGGATCGACAGGAGTGGGTCCTTTGTGGATGATCGATTCCTCTAGTGCGCATCAGATGGCAGCACGTGAACCTCTAGGAGAGCACATGGGAGCGGGAGGCTCAGATGCGTGCTCAGTACCGCCTTTGTATCCCTAAGTTTGTGGTGAAGCTTTGTAGGGACGTAAATCCTTGTGGTGGGAGTAGTGTAAAGACCCATAAATTTCAAGGATTTTTTTTTTCTTAATTTTCTTTGTAATTTTACAAGAACTCAGTTTTTGACGGCACCTGATTCCAAGGCCCGTTGTGCCCGGAATCATTTTCCGAAGTTTGGCTGAGGTACGTTCAGTGAACGGACGAGCGGGTTTTTCTATCTTTTGAACCGGTGCTCGGAATCGAATTCTGAGGGAACTGAGAGAATCGCAGCGCCGGTAATTTCTTAGAAACGCCTCTTCCGGAGTTGCATTTGCTCGGGTGTGGTTTTTAATTTTTGGGCTTAATGTTAAGAAATAAAATAATAGGTTCAGAAAACTTTATTTTATTTTACTTAAAGCCACTTGAAAGACACTTAAAGCTGCTTAAGCTGAGTTGATGCGGATAGGGTGCTATCCAAAAATATCCTACCGTCATGGTAGGATATTTGTGGGGGGGGGGGCTCGCACGAGCACCACCGTTTCTTTTCCGCTATGTAACGCACCCATGAAAACCTGTCATTATGAAAGTCAACTGACGCGTTTTCTTAAATTCTTAACGCACCATTTAATTGGGCAGTTCTTCGATGAATTAATTCTATGAATTAATTTAATCGTTTCTTAACCTGTTTTCAATCCGTTGGCGTAATAATAAAATAAGACCAACGCACGACTTCTGGAAAAATGTTCATTGAGAGGATTTGACAGAAACAAAGAGTTCTTCATCCTCCTTTGCGAAGAACGCGAAGAATGCGAAGAACGCAAAGAACGCGAAGAACGTCGAGCCCTCGGAAATCGACGACGCGACGCCATGTTCCGCGACGCCGACGATTCTTCTTCCGTGAGGTTCTTCCGCGACAATCCAACCCCGCGACAACCTTCGATCGACAATGACAAGGTAGGGGGTTACGCTTCATTTAAATCTCTTTCTGAGATATAAAAACCATATGGATTTAATTATTATTGATTAAATCTGCTGTTTCTTGGTCCTCGGAGTTCTTCGACGCAACGCCGGATACCGCGACGATGCGACGATCCCATCCTTCCGCAAAGATCAATTCCGCGAAGAACGCGCGTGCGACGACATGACGAGGTAGGGGTTTTGTTGGGAATGATTTTACTCCGTGGATGTTTCTGTTCAAAACAAAGAACCTGGTTTCATAAGAACAATTTTAATTAATTAAAAATTGTTATTTGTTATGTTTTGATTATTTCTCCCAACTGTTATCATCTAACGCGGAGGGTGTGGGCCAAACAAAAACGGCCCGACAACCCTCTGTAGTTCTTCGTTGATGCGCGGATTGGCGGGAGACGACAAAACATGCCGCATGAACGATCCGTTGTTTCTGCAGTGAAGAACAGGACCCGGGAGGAGCTTCGGCGCAGACAAGTAGGAAATCGGACCACCGGAGCAACTCTAGTGGCCCGCGGAAGCCACCGGCGGCGCGGGTCGCCGGCGCGGCGGTGCCCCAGCACGCCGCTGGTTAGGGCCGCCACGGCTGAAGTCGCGGAGGCGGTGGCCAGCAGACCCGTGGTCGCGCGGGTCCGACACACACGAGACGTGGCAAAGCCGCGTCCGTTGACTCCAGCGCGTCCCCACGTGGGCCGCGACTTCTTCATCCTGCGCGGGGGGGGGGGGGGGCAGCGCCACCCCGCGGCTCCATCGCTCGGCCACTCGGCCCAGCCGAGCCGGGCCGGCCCGACCAGCCGGGTCGCGCCCTGGCCGGACCGGGCCGCGCCAAACAGGGTCCGACCCGGTTCGGGCCGACCTAGGGGGGGTCGGGCCGGGTCGGTCCGGGCCCAGACCCCCCGTCTTCGGACCGTTTTCGGTATTTTCCCATAACATGAGATACGGGCCTCCGAACGACGCGCCGTTAGTGGCGATGGAATCCTTGGATCGAGCCGGTCGTTTCAGTATATCGCACTCAAGGTTTCGGAATACTTTGGGTTCGGCCGGGTTGGTTCATACACGAAACCAACCGGGCCCTCACAGCGGAAACGCTCATATCTTGAGCTTCGGACGTCTGATTGACATGCCGTCGACTTTGTTGTTTTCCACTAAGTGAGATGGATCTTTTGGCATACTTTACACGAGGTTTGGATGCAGGTGGAGTACGGTCGGGTTGGTTTTTCCTTAAAAACCAACTGGGCCCCAGGGACGAAAAGGCCAATAACTCTCAGACCGGGCGTCTAATTGACGCGCCGTCTACGACAATGAGTTCTTGTTGACGATATGGAACTTTTGGATACATCAACTCTGGACGATGTGTTAGTTGATGTATCAGCCTCTAGGCTCGTGGAGCGGACCCTCCCGAACGAGCTTCCTGTGTGCGGGAACCCTAGAGCTGGTTGCGACTGCTACTGTGACAACGACGACTGTGTAAAGATCCTCAGTGGATTCAGCGGTGACGACTACAGCACTCAGCGATTCTTTGTGGGTCATTGCTACCAATCCTATGTGGGTCCGATCCTGTGTGGGTCAGCGCTCAGCGGTCCTGTGTGGGCCAGCGCCTACAAGTCTTGTGTGGGCCCGATCCTGTGTGGGTCTTTACGGGGGTTAGTTACCTACCGATCCTTTGTGGGTCAGATCCTTTGTGGTTCATTGCGGGGGTTAGTACCTATTGATCCTTCATAGGTTCGACCACTTAGATGGATCAGTGATCATCTCTATCATCATTTGAAGAAGTATACCTATGTGAGCTGAAACTCTGTTTTACTTTCCTTTGTGGATTGTGGTGTGCTATCCTGTGTGGATTTACGTTTTACTTTCCTTTGTGGATTGTGTTGAGTTATCCTGTGTGGATTTCAGGTTTTGCTTTCCTGTGTGGACTGGGTTGTACTTGAGCTCGGATGTTGGAGTCGAGCGAGAATTGATGACTTAGATATATGTATGGGAATATACCTAAGCAGTGTCGGATGTTACTTCGTGATTGTATCTTTCCTTTGTGTTTTATCCTTTGTGTATATTCGAAGACCTTCGGGGGTCTCGGGGTCCCTACTGAGTAGCTTATACTCACCCCTGCACGGGCTATGCCCGCACTACGTTGTGTTGGTTGCAGACGATGGACAACTCTGATCGTGGTGGAGGCTTACGGGGCAGGACGGTACCTGGAGGTGGACCACTGGGCGAGGTGTACTCGGAGCGGTAGGCTGGACCCGAGGAGCAGTGGAGGCTTTATGTACTCACCCTTCTTGTGGGACTTCCAGTGGACGGCTCGATGCTGCGGCTTTACCTTTCAGTTGCTGTTTTTCCCCTTTCAGTTGTACTTTATAGTTGGGCTTGTATTTCCGGCCCCTTTTACTTTCAGCATAGCTTGTTATAGTTTTTACTTAGTGTTTACTCTTTCCGCTTGCTTACTCTGTGGTTCTTGTTTACTTTAAAAAGGAAATGTCTTCCCTTTTTACCGGGATTTACGCCTTGGTGCTAGTTGCCAGCCCCTGGCCTATGGAAGACGGGCTTGGGGTAGTCACGGCATGGGCCCCGAGGATGGGTCGTGACGCATCCTCTTCCAAAAACATTTTTACACGCTCATGTCTCTTAGACTGGTGCCGGTTTCTTGCTTTCCCACTGCTAACATTCAATAGATATATCCTCTCAGCCAAAGAACATTCAACCAAAAAGTTTCTCAATAGAATTCTAACATATGTACGAAAGCATAGTGGAATTGTGCTAGCTCAGATGTCCATTAAGCACACCTCACTTCGATGTTTGAGCCTTGAAGCACTGATCGTACCATATTCATTGAGTTCCAGGAATGATCAGTATGTCGCGATGAATACTCAGATACTGACATGTTTTCCTATAGAAGCTGGAGAAGTTCTAGCAAACTATCATCCACCTCCTCAAGCCAGTCCTTAGCCACCTATGAGTCGAGATCACCTCGGAACCTGAGGGGTATCTGATGCTGAAACACGTCTAAGTCACCAAGATTATAATTGTCCTCTATCGGTACCACCAGTTTCAACTGCTGACCAACAAGCAGTGATATAGCTAACACACTACCTAGAGGTACTATCTCGGGTAATGGTCCTTGTATGAAGGCTTCATCACTAACAAGTCCATCCTCATGTCACTCATTGAAAAACTAGTATATAAGATCACCATCTTCTCTACTGGTGTCACAACTATGAGGAAAACTTTAGCAATCGCCTCCAGTAAGTCCTATGCTGCCTAGGAATCTGTCTCGCCTAGTAACCATGGAGGCCTTTGCTGTTGGAACTCATGCAACAAACTCAGTCGAAGTGCAATGTTTTCCAGTGCGGCTGGTGGCATCTTCTGCCCAATGGGTGGTGCTGCTGTTTGTACACCACTTGATGGTTCCAACAAAGTAAGAGGGCCCTGCACCAGAGCCACGTCGCTCAATGGGTCGTCATCGAGTAATCTCTCGGAACTCTAACTGGAAGTCTGCGTGGAGGAATCCTGAACAAATGCAACATGGTCTAAAGTTATACCTGATGAGCTAACCTGGTTGAGATGACTTAAAGAAAACATTTGAAAACACACACGCAAACAGTGTTTTCGTGTAATGAGTTAGAAATTATAAGTCAGGGTCCTGGTGTGTGGATATGATTGTTGTCGCACAAACACTAGACTCCCTGAACATATAACCACACTCCGAACACTTAACATGATTGATTCATAGAAAAGATAGATCAGAGTCCTATGTTCGTGGTAGAACCATCTCCTCTGATACCAATTTCTCATGAACCGTCCCCCAGGGCCTATGTCGTGACTACCCCAAGCACACCTTCAATGGGACAAGGGATGGTGACTAGCACCAAAGGCGTAAATCCCTAAAATTGGCAATGAATTGCCTTTTTGAACTAGAAACACCCAAAACAGGGTAATCTATAAGCAAAACACTAAGTAAAACTGTATATAAAAGGAGTGATGAAAAGTAATGGGGGTCCGAAATACAATCCCAACTATAATGTACATGTACAACTAGAAAGGGAAAAAAATAGGTGAACGGTGAAGAGAATCTCCTAGATCGTCCACCAAGTATCCTACTTGAATGATAGGTATAGATAGCCTCCACAGCACTCCACGTCCCTCCGTCTCCTCCAGGTACTGACTCGTCATAAGGTCCACCTCCAGGTACCGTCCTGTTGTGTACTCTGATTTGTTTCTTTATACTTATAAAGG
The DNA here is from genome assembly GCA_963277665.1 of Viscum album. Lineage (NCBI taxonomy): Eukaryota > Viridiplantae > Streptophyta > Magnoliopsida > Santalales > Viscaceae > Viscum > Viscum album. The sequence goes on along the minus strand of OY728122.1, from coordinate 1,498,016,940 downwards.
CAATGCCTTCCATGTTTAGGGATTTACGCCTTTTGTGCTAGTTGCCAGTCCCTGTCCTATGGAAGGCGGGCTTGGAGTAGTCACGATAGGGGCCCAGGGGGATGGGTCGTGACATTTCCTACTAATGTAATATTAATCGATATTATTTTTCCCTATGGTATATACAATGTTGAATTATAAAGACTACATGTATTCCACCAAACTCCTCAAGAGGGGAATTAAATAATTTTTTGATAAGATATTACTCAATATATTGTGGCCAGAATTCATGGTAAACTATTCAATATAATGGCATTACCACCAACTCTTAAGTGAATTCATAGTATATATATGTTTAATGTAAATGGTCGACAATTCTTCTCATGTGGCCTAATCAGATGAGATCCATAATAAATTACCTAACCACCCTACATATGAAGATATCCCAAGCCTAACACTAATGTATTCCAGAAGACCATATAGCCACACATGGCCTGTGGAAATGTCAACACTAGTGAAATAGTCAATATATGTCTCAGCATAATAAAAAATCTAAAATTTCTAATCTCAATAATACTGTACTCCATTCATAGTGAGGAAATTCATCGATGAATCGAACATTTTTGTTTCTTTAATGAGTTAGTTATAATACCTATCTAGACCCAAGATACTAAAAAACATAAAAAAATGCTTTGAGTTTCTCCCAAGATGTAAAATCCATCACATTTTAATGATAAACTATTATTCTTTATTTTGGCACCACATGTCCAACCAACATCACTATATACATCTATAAATATCATTTCAATATCATTGAACAATGTTGGTGATTTCTCTAAAAATATAGAATGGATCTCAAATAATGCACATGGTCCTCCTCATATGTAGAGTAAACAAGGGAGTCATTCCCAAAATACTAAATAATGGGATCTAGATAATCATAGAAAACCACATTCCATAAATCCATAAAAATGATAGGATAATTGGTTAGGTGAAAGGGCATAGAATGGTATTTATAATCACTGTACACACTCTAAAAGGCAGTTATCAGAAAATTTCAATTTTTTATACTCAAATGATTGTTACAATATCATTCCTTGATGTTAGAGAACCAATTTATGCCATTAAACAAATCAAACATGTCATCAATATGTGAAAAATAATTCATGTTCTTTAGTGTCATTCGATTGAGCTTTCACCAATCAACAAATAGGCGAAGTGATCCATTATACTTCCTGGAAAAGGGAACTGGCACTACCCAAGATTACAACCTTAGTTTTAGGAAGAGCTAATCCAAATGATCATACAACATGGGATTTTATATTTCATTTCCAATGGATGCATATGGTAAGAGGAAATAAATTCAGGTAGAGTACCAAGCATTAACTCAAAAAAAATCTACCTCTCAATACAGTGGAAACTAGAAAAGTCAGAAAGAAACAAATCGAAAAACATGTTGACAATTGGGGGAGATAACTACTAAAAATTTTATTATCTAAAACGCAAAAAAACCTAGATATCACTTTCAACATCTGTGGATTCATAGGTAAAGCTCATCTCCACCATATGTCCCATTATACTTGAAAGGAAAAGAACACACCAACTACTATAGTGATGGAGACCCATCGAAGATAACAATCAATATGAGATTTACATAAAATGATATAATCCATCCCAAAAAAGATTTTAAGTTGTTTCACATTAAGAATCATAAAACCTCATGCATTATCAACATCTGTAAGACAAAAAACAAAAGAGGTACTATAGAGACCATCCGCTCTCTTCCTACCAAGGGTAGTAAAAATATTCATTTCATAAGATAAAAGTACCATATGGTGATTAAGCATATAAAAAACATGACTGGATATAAATAAGTGGCATATGCTTGTATGAAATAAACCAATCACTAATAATGAAGAAATAGTTATGTTACCTCTCATGGTCATTGCACAAGTATCTGTTATCTATAGAAACTCTTCCACTAAATGTAGAGTGTCTGTTATAGATGATTATTGTTGTAACTCATTTTCATGTGAATAATATTTTTGTACCACAGTTTTTGAAGGTGATGATGTTCATCCGACATTATGAGGAATGGAATAATCCAAGAAAACACTACATATGACATGATCATTCGCATGGTCCATGGTTCTTGTGTGTCATAGTGCAATCAATTCTTGAATGACATGGCATTGCATAATGGAAACATACAAATGGAACTATTTCAGACACTATTTAAATACTATAATTACCATACTATGGAGAACCACTATGATAATAATCAAACATGCACCTTCCTTTAATGGAATGCATACTTCCATTGGGAGAAAATGAATCTCACAATATTTCTAACATTCCAAGCACTTCCATATCATCCATCAATGCTCAATCCATCACATTAGTATAAGAACATAGTTCTTACAAGAAAACATGATAACTAATATACTAATTAATTTCTAACTCAATTCATTCATTCTTCATCTTCTCATTCGATAAAATTTAAGTGTAATAAAATCATGATCTTTGCAAATTGGTTTTCATTCACTTTTATGGTCATGCCAGCCTACTCAAGATTGAAGAATATAGTTGACATGGCCAACACCATCGACTCAGGATTGAAATTGTATATGAAATTTCCTATAAATTCCTTACACTCTAAGCCCCCATGTTTCTTTTTTATCCCAATAGTTTTCCACGATCTCCTTATATGACCATCCAACATGAAGCTGGCACACAGTACTTTCATTACATTGTGTGTGTCAAAAAACCCTAACAAATTATCCATTTTTCTCAACCATTCATTAGAATCATGAAGTAATATTAATCATTTGGGAAGTTCTAGCATCTCGAAAAGGAACTATTGACAAAAAATGTTAAAATCATCCCTCTGAGGTTCCATAGAAGGATCCTAAATGGATCAATGGTTGTGTATTTCCCATAGCAAGAACAATATTCACAATCAACTTTACTAGTCTCAAGACTAAATGAAGATTATCTCACTGAGATTCAGTAGTAGCATCCTTATGGATCTGATTCACAATATTCTCATATGTATGACACTACACAATATCATTCTATATCAAAGAAGACATCAGATAAATACTCATGAAGAGAAATAATGGAATGTAATCCCAATATACAGATAACAAGAATATTATTTCAACATAATAAAATAAAAATTTGGAAATTACTAGAACAAATCCATAATAATAAATTACATAAAAAACACTTTTTGACATCATGTTCATTACATTGATAGTTTCATAAGCAGTCAGTTACATTTACCTCATATTCCCCAATAGTATTTCATAAATTTATATAGACTCCAAGAGAAAAGTTCAACCTTGAACATTTAGAAAACTTCATTGAAAACCATCCTGGGTACCATGGTAACACGATAAGTAATCCAACCTTGACATATTTGTATGTTAATTCTCGAACCCCATGGGTTGGCGAATACCACCCGAGATCATAGAATGTGAATGTTGGTACGATTTTACAAAAAACATTATAAAAGAAAAGAAACATGATAGTATACATAAAGAAGAATCTCAAATGAGAGTTTTGTACTAGAAATCAAAGAAGAAGAAATCATCCCATGTACCAAAATAATTTATAGACATAAAAGTATGATTAACTACCCAAGTCCCAACTTAGATGCTACTCACCATGTCCACGGGTGAACTACTAGAACCACCTCCAAGAGATATTTTACCCCTTTTCAAACCTCGATGGAGGTAATCAACAAGCAATTTATTGAATTATTAGGGTGTGAGAAAATATCCATGAAGGTTCTTAAAATGGAGTACAATACAAGATTCTATTATAAAATTAACCAAAAACTACCTTCAATTTTCAAATGAATAGTTTCTTCGTTTCAAATGCATCTTTAAAAAAAACAAGATTTACATTTCAATATATTGAAATATTTTAGTAATCATGGATTAACAATTATAATGATGGACATACATTTCAAACGATGTAATTTAATTAAAAATGTGATTTATACAAATAGAACATTTCACAAATTGATTAAATAAACAATTTTTTATAAAACAGTTTATATAAATTCAAAGGTAATGTAAAATATTATTAAAAAATTGAATAGAATAATTTTAAATAAAAAAAGAAACAAACATGGTCATATGAGTAATAATTTATTATACATAGAATCTATATGGACCCCACACTAATGTTGACAAGCCATTACATGCAGAAATTCCATTGAACCTAGGACAAGATGACACATCACCATTTCTTTTAGGATGTCTTCTGTTGATTTGATGTTTTAGAACATTGTAAAGCACAATGTTTCATTCAAATAATACACTAACTACCTATGTATTTCATGTTCTCTAGTACATATAAATTGTGGGAAAATAATTCGTGGAATAGTTAAAATTAAATTAATCCCATTCTCCATCGCAAATATACCAATATTCCCATTAAACCCCAATACACATTTTTAATAATAAAAATCCATTAACCAAGATAAATCCCTAATGTGTCAGTTAAAACCCATTTAATCCATTTCCAAATTTTGGGAATTGAAATAAATTCTCAGTTATGTTTTAGTTTTCTATTTCAAAATTAAATTAGACAATTTAATTTTATAAAAAAGTACATCAATTTCTTGAAAAATACCCTATTAATTTGAATTGGGTTTTTTCACAATTTTCCATAAAATACACTTTCCCTAATTAACATCAAAAAATTTTATTTTTAAAATTTTGATCATGAAAAAAATATATATTAAATAATTTAAATTTCAAAAACAACCATTAACACAACGAAGTTCAATAGATTTAGTGGGATTCAATTTCTTTCGTAAAATAATTTCATTCCAAAAAAATATTCAATATACTTGTTTTTTTAATAAAAAAATTGAAATAAATATAATTTAATATCATTAATTTTTTTAAATTCAAACAATTTATATTAATTAATTACATTATGGTAATTGATGATTGGAAATCATAATGGAACCACCTAGGTAGTGATCAACAGATCCTATATCACAGGCCTATAAACAAAAAACACCAAGAGAGAATGAAAACAACTAGGATCCGTTAATAAATCATAGTTTTAGATTCAGTGTAATGGACATTATAACCAAAAATAAACAAGGGTACCCATAGAACATTAGAGAGAAGAATATATATCACAGAAAAACAAGAACAGAAAAAATGAACTAACCAAAATAAGATCGAAGGATGATCATCAAGCTTCAAATCACTTATATGAGGGATTAGATGGTCATAAAACTATTCATTGGAGATTTATGTATGTTAAAAACCAATATTAGGTCGTACCTGTCATTTGGGGGCCTAAAAATGGGGTTAAAAAATTTTTAATCAAAAATTGGATCACTAAAAATATTGTCTAACAAGGTTTCAAGGGTAGGGGCGCACGGTTTTGATAAAGCATGTACAATCGATGTGACTACTTGAAATAGGTCACATGGTTTATCTAAGACTGTGCATGGGTTGCATAACTTTGTGCCAACCATGCATAATCTCACTACCAAGGGTTGCCATGTTTTTTTGAGAGGGAACACGATTTCCAAAAACCATGCACTAACCGTTCCCTAGAACAGAATTTTAAGAAGACATAAAAATTTAACCTGAATGATCCATAAATGTGAGCCAACCAAATATCAAACAAATAGGGGTTTAAGAATACATGAAAATAGTAATAGTTTGTTATGGTATTAAAAATATTTATAGATATGATCTAGTTTTTGAATTCCACTTGTGTGGGAGTCATTGTAATGATATCAAATGATCGGTTTAATCCCACTATGGGATTATCAAAAATCACATTATTTGATGTTTTTTCTAAAGAAACAATTAAATTATTGAATAATTAAATTGGAAGAAATGATAGTCTTTATCCAGTGACCATTCTATGTATTCATCAAGTAGTATTAGATTATTCTTGTTTGGTAGGCATGGATGTCTCCATAAGATAAAATCATTATGGGATACCCTATAAAACACCGTCCGACGGACTTCACTAACCTCCTTATAAATATATATCCATAAAGGCAATGAAAATTATATAGATCCATAAAATTCACATTGTACATGTTTTTTTGGTATACAAGATAAATATCAATATTATAGATATAATATACTCTTTAATGTAATACTAAAAACATTCATCAAAAATATTATAACATCAGATAAATAAAATATTAATATATAAATATATAAATAGTATATTTTTAATTCAGTACTATGTTCAAATAGTGTTCCTTTAACTTATAAATTAACAAATTGAATTCGAAGGGAGACATGTAACACTAGTAAAAACAATTTGAGTAAAATTTCAAGCAGTTTAAAGGATTGATGGTTATCACACATATACATAAACTACCATGTGGAGAAAAAGAGATTGTGATTATTAGTGATGAATCTGTGAATTTTAATAGATGTGTCCTCTTATATAATGATATGGTATTATAATTTTCCTAGAAATAATTTATAATTCATGGTCTAGAATACACCACTCATTTGTGTAAGGTTGTAGCATTTATTTTTTCAATAAAAAAGGATGTAATTATATTAATGGAGAATGGTGATATATATATTTTGATCATATAATCTTGATCATTATTATTAGGTGTAAAGAGATAAACCTAAACTAATGTATATTTTATTAATTTTATAATTATTATTACTTCTCAATACATGACATCCTCACATGGAAAAACATGGTGGACAGTTTTATGAGATTAAAAGGCCATCCCAGTTTTCGAAATAGTGATTGAATGATTTTCAATATTTATTTATTTTCTGAATATAGATAATGAAATTATATGAAAATGGGATCAAACATATATTTCTTTAATCAATGTCAAACAATATAACCTTTCATGGCTTAATGAGGCCCCTTTTGAGGATTTATAGATGGAGAATAAGATGATAAATATTCGTCAGTTCAATAATGATTGTGATGGATAGATAAATTTCAGGGAAAATGTGTTTTTTTTCAATACCATACAAAAACATTTATCTTATTAATGAATATAATAGTTCATATTTATCTATTAATCCTGGAAGAATGATTTTTTATTGAGTTATAAAAGATTATTTTTGGTGGTATTAAACAAATAGGGATATCACAAAATATGTATCATGATAAAAAGAAATTTGTAATGTTATGGTTATGTAATAGACATATAAGGGGTTGTTACAACCATTAAACATAGAATAATATATGTATGAAAACATAACATAAGATTTATTCAACAGGATCCATAAAATATGTACATGGAATAATTCAATTTGGGATGCAATAAATCACTTATTGAATTCAGATGAAATCATTGAAATGATATATTATTTAGATATTTCTCATCCATCCATGATATACATTAATTATGTTGTAATATTTTATATAGTACCACTACTAACTCTATTTGATTGGGATTTGAATATTACATCGATTTCTTATTGAAGTCTTCAAGAGGATATTAATATAGGGTTGAGGTTTAGTACATCATATCATCATTAGATATATCATTAGTATAAGAGGACTATACATACTATAGAATAAATATTTATAACCTTATAAATGTATTTTAAAATGGGATTGTTTAAAACCCACCATTAGGGGTATATTATTAAAATAATAGTTATATTTTAAGTATTTATTTGGATCCTTATGAAGCCATTTATTGAATAAAGTGAAGAAAAAAAACATTATTGTATAATGTTATAGGAAAAACTCATTTTTTAATCTAGGAGACCGAAAATTATATATGTATAGTGTTATTAAATAGAATAATATGTTACCGGGGTGTTCAAGAAAAATTATACTAAAATTAATCTGTGAGATCTAGCGGTCAAAGCTAGTGAGATTTATTCTTGTGAATTACTCCATAGAAGGAGGAGAAGAAACATTCAATTAATGGACTAATAAAACCACGATATATTAGTCCTTTCAAAATTATTGATTTTATTACGATATCTTTATATTGATTCTAACATACACCACATATTTCTCATGTTCATGGTTTGTTACACATTCTCACATGGGTATGTATATACATGATCATCGAAATATAATAAATGTGAAGGTTATACCAGAGAATATTTATCTCAATTAGGATAAATGAATAATTATGAATTTTTTCAAAGGTATGTGGTTCTGTGAAATAATATCACCGAACGTGTCATTTTTTAAGTAAAAATGAATATTTTCGGAAGCTATATGGGAACCCCAATATTTGATGTGTCAAAAGTATACTTAACTATTTGACTATGTTTTAAAATAAAACCCCAGTGGGAAATTATAATAATGTGATAGAATATAAAACCATGATATCCTATAATATATTTTAATTTATAATATTCATTTCTTGATATATATTATTACACAATGTACCATGATTAAAAAACATTTCTATCAATAAAAAATTATTTAATGTGATATATATAATCTATACATTACATTAGAATTAATGAATATAACAAATTAAATTATGAAATTAATTTGTTTAAATATTTATAAAATGAATTCATTTGTTATGAATTATTTATAAAAAATGAAATTCATTTAAAGCTATATATAGATGTTTTCTTAATATTTGCATACATACAATCTATTTTTATAATATTATATTATATTAACATATATAGATAAATAAATTTAATGGAATATATATATTATATATTCAAAAATATATTTTTATCTCTCATCTATTACTTTTTAATCAGTATATAATAATAATAAATTGACATTTTACATTCAAACATTCTTTTTCCAAAAAATTGCCTTCGTTGAATTTTTTGAGCTTATTTTAAAATGAAATTTAGTTAAAAATAAGAATAGAATATTATAAAGTGGTTTAATATTTTAAATCAGAATAATTTATATATATTAACAATTTAAAATTAATATTTGTTTATAATGAAAAAAATTGTCATTGACATTCTGTTACCATAGATGACGACAAAATAGGATTACTTGGGGGTATACAATGATATGAGATCTAAAATAATAAAAAATATTTTCATTATTTTGATTAAATTTTTGGATTTCAACTGAATTCATCATATCATGTATTATTCATAATTCTAAAAAAACATTGCATGAGTAAAATGATAATATATTTTTATCATTAATAAATTCATGTGTTTGTTTTCTCCCCCTATTATAAATCTATATCACCAATCAACTCATTCAAATACTCCATGAGGCCTTTATATAGGCCATTCCCTACTGTAATCCAGTCATGACATCTATTTATGTGTCCTAGTGGCCTAATATTAATCAAAATATCACCCTCTCAATTATTTTGGAGTAAGGTAATTTTGGTTTCTCATGGAAGTGGTGTTACTCTTAACCATTTAGATGATATTTCATTCCCACACCTACTATCAAAAATTCAATTTGAACTATTTTAAAATATTGACATAAGTGTCTTAAATGTAATTATTTATTATTATATTGATGGATTAATGATTTCACACATAAGTTACATCAATTGTGAAATGAAATTAAAGATTGGATGTATGTGAAAAATAATGCCTCCTTGATATGACATGAATAGTTTTACATCATCATAATTGATGTTTTTTATGATATATGTATGGATTATATATGAAATTTATGAAATAATTTTACTTCTAGAATTATGTGATCATATCTATATATTAGGACATGGAATTAATACATTAACAAATCTATAATTTTAGTCCAGAGCTAAATTCATTTCATATTGAAGATATTTTCATGTTTAGAGTATTAGAAAATTCAATATATTTCATACATAAAATTACACATTTATATAAAGTGGATTCCATAAAAATAGTATCCCTTTCTTCAAAAATATAAATCCATTGTAATAAAAAATGATTTCTTTTTCAAATCATCCTTACATTTTACATGTCTACCTTCTTGGTCTTACACAACATTATAATAAATGATAATCACCTAAAAACATGGTATTATCTCCAAAACATAGTAAGGGATATAGAAAGAGTAAAAACATTACTCCATGACCATATGAAATCATTTTTTAAAATACATATGTGTGACCCATAAATACATACATTGTTATACTTGAGATTTTTAGGAGTCTTACAAAAATCATAAAGAACAAAAATAGAACCATAAAGGAATCATAAGGCATTACTTACATAATTTTTTAACCCTCTCAGCAACCATTAAATTTATTACACTCACACCTACCTTATAATGTAACCACAATAACTACCTTATTGTGTAACCATCATAGTCATACATGGAGTAACCATACGACCAACCTCCAACTTACAAATACCTAATGAATTAGAGGGATATATAAGTCCCAAACATAATCATAAACAGTTACCAAGAACCATAATATAATTATAAAAGAATAATTCTATTATAAAACCATTCAGTTTGATTTTTGTAAAACTAGATGTTTAAAAGGGGATTTTAAAAGAAATATCACTTAAAAATAACATATAATTAATTTCAAAGTAAATAAAAATAAATATGTGTATAAATTATTTATAAAAATAATAAAAAATAATATAAAAATAAATTTATCATATAAATGATCATAAAACACATAATTAATGCAGTGGATGGTTAACCCAAAGAATGGAAATTGGGAAAGGAATTCCTTTACCTCGCGTTTGTATTATACAAAACATTTTTAAACCTCCAGTTTAATTGTAAAAAGTGTGTGATTAGTATTTTATAGAACCATGTTCATGATTATATCACCTTATATAATCATTTCATAACATTATATAACCCTTTAATTTATAGTGTTTTTTTTCCTTTCATTGTTTCTGGTGAGTTCTTTACATCATTTCCATATCCCACTTCTATTTTATATTCCTCTCACATAGAATTGAAATTCAAGAAGTAGAATAAAATAGAATTATTATTTTTCCAAAATATTTAATGATACCATAAATAATTTTTCTGTTATATACATGGGATAATCATTAGATAAAACATCTGTGACTTGTGTTTCGATCATTTTTGGAAGTTCCTCGATAATCATGAAATTGTTTAACTATATAAATTAATGATATTCATAAAAGTTAATTAAAAAACATAAATTAGTTTACATAATAGAATTTAAATTATTTTTTAACCTTCATAATGGTTTTAGTGATGGTTTTTATAGAAGTACTTGAAATTGAAAACACATAGTCAATGATTTTGGAAAATGACACATCACCAACAGTTTCATTATAAGGGAAGAAGAGATGAAGTATGTATAGGAATATTTTCCATAAAAATGATAAATATAGAATATATAAGATTTTTTGTCATTTATTCCTCTTGGATAAGGAGAATATGAGAGAGTATAAGAAAATTAAATGTATTGAAAAGAAAGGTGAGAATAAGAAAGAGTTTTGTTACATCTAAATCTCTTCTCCTTAAGATACTACTTAAAGACTCTGGGTTTGGACTTTTGGTGAATCCAACTGGTCTTGGATGTGGGGAAGACCATTGGGGAGGGTATTTGAAAAATATTAGATAATACTCAAGGATATATAGGTGTTATAGAAATAATGAAATGAAAATGATATTTAAAGTAGAGGAGAAGAGATATTTTACATTATTATAATCAATATTTTAATATTTTTCCCCAGGATATGAATAGTTTTCATTATTATGATTAAAATTGTAAAGATTGAATGAGTCTTTTAAACAAGTGGTCTGACTTTAGACATGATTTCATAAAAAGTTAATTTAACTAATAGTTTGTATATACGGTATTTTATTATATTTCACTATTCATAACGAATTCATGTTTTTTTTGTAAAATACCAAAAATTTAACCTAATGATTTTTCAATGTATATAATTAAAAAATGAACTCATTTTCTTGAAAAATATTTTCTAAATTTGAAGAATTTAATTTTTTAATAAAATCATACATTATTTAATAAAATTAATGTATAAAACTATATCTGATTTTATATAACAATGAAAATCTATTCAAAATATAATTATCATGTAACCTTATGAAAACAAAATATTAATATGATTTACTATTCATAAGGATCATATTAGAATTCATATTATTATTCATCCAGGATTGTTACTATTCCCCAAAAAAATAGGTTGGTAATATCAGACTCTAAGTAACATAATGATCACAATCAAAGATGATAGTTTTTTGAAATTCAAACTATAGATTAGAAAAAATTATGATAAATGGATATAAATAAATATCTAAATTAAACCAAGTTTCACGCATTCCAATTTATTTTTAACACCTTGTGGTGTTAAATTCTCCCAACCTTTTTGAAAATTTATCATTGCAATTTTATTTACATTTTGAAAAAGTGACGGTAAATTTACTTCATATAATTTTCAGACTCCCATTTTTATTCTTCCACTATGTGGTTTCTCCAAAAAACCATTACATGGTGTATTAACATATTCTGAAATACTTATTCCCTTAGATCATGAATTTGAACTACTTTCTCTTCATAAGAAAGGTTCTCTCCCAAATGAACTATTTCTTGGCTCAAGACATGATCTGAAGCTGGCACATACATTCTCAATATCTAAACATGAAAAACTTTATTTATCTATGATAAAATACAAGATTAAGATAATCATAAGGTGAATGGTCTATCCTTATTAATGTTTTTATAATGTTTAATAAACCATTGACATAGCTTTCCTTTGAAATCAAAATTCATTACACTTTTCCATGGTGATAATCTAAGAAATTCATGATCTCCTACCTCAAAAGAAATGTCTTTCCCCCCTATTGTCTTCATAAATTTTCATTATTCTCTGAGTAATACTCATGAGTTTCCAAATCATCTTCACTTTCTCAACTACTTCCACTAATATTTTTTTTCCAATCAACATATGTTCCCCGAATTCATCCCAAATAACTATAATATGACACTGATTCACATTCAATGACTCAAATAGTGTCATTTGTATACTGGGATGAATACTTTTATTATACGAAAACTAAAGAAAATAATTTTGTTGATCTTAACATTCTGGGTAGTCTATTGAAGAATCTCAAGGCATATCCTCCCTATTCTAAATCGTTCTTTGAGACAACCCATCTAATTTTGATTGATTGTTGTACCAAAATAGTATTCTATTCCCAACATCTTATGAAGGAACATCCTAGAATTAGAAGTGAACCTAAGATATTGGTCAGATATAATGGAATGAGTCACTCCATGTTACATGAAAACCCCTTTGTGGTATAGTTGAGAAAGCTTATCCAAAGACATTGTGTCTCGAATATGGATAAAATGTGATGCTTTTGTAAGACACTCCATAGTAACCAAAATTGCATTATTACATCAAGAATACATTCATATTCCAACAAATATTTCCAAGGATATTTTTTCCCATTTCCACAATGGCACTGGTAAAGGCTAAAACAACCCCTCCTGTAATAGCCTCTCTACTAAAACCAATTGATCGGTCAAATAATTTACTGTAAAATATAAAATAAACCTTTTTATTCCATCCCATGTGTAATACTTATGATGGTCACTGTACATATTATTAACACAAGGATTAATAGAAAATGGAGGACTATGAGCATCATTCAATTAAATTTTCTCATCTGGGAATCACATGGCATACATATTCTTTTTCAATATCTCAAAAAACAATCATTATAAACATTAAATTCTTTAAACTCACCCATTTTAACAAATTATAAATTTTTCTATAGTAAAAGGTCTTCTTTCAATGTTTTTTAAATTTTATATGATAATGATAACTTCCCTGAAACCTGAAACAAAATAGATTTATTTTCTGCACCAGGATCATCTAATCTAAAATTCATCAAATCATTAATCAAAGGGTCATGATCCATACATAACATGGTTAATGATGTGTAATGTTTTCAACTCAATCCATCCACCAATTTTTTCATTTATTTGATGATAATTGATCATGCAATCATAATATCTTATCAATTCTATCCATCTTCTATAATTCATTATTAATTTCATCTATGTGAATATATACTACATAATTTTATGGTAAGTATCTTTTTGACATTTGTCTTCGTAGAAATTATATCTCTAAATATTCAAAGAAAAAAACCATAGTTTCTAATTCCAAATCATGTGTGGAAAAATTTAACTCATGAGGATTTATTTTTCTTGAATCTTAGGAAATTGCATAATCATTTTGCATCAATACTCAAATAAGAACCTTCAATGAAGCATCATTGTAGTTGAAAAACTAACCATTTTTGAATAGAAATTTCAATATTAATGAATTAACTAATATATTCTTCAGTTCATGAAAAAAACATCACAATATTCTATCCAAAAAAAGTTAAATCCTTTTTATGTTAATATAGTTTTCAAACTAGTTAACTGTGAATTTTTTTTAACTAACCATTATCAATAACCTATAAATTCAAAAAAAACATTGAATATTAGTAAAATTTTTATGTCTTGGCCATTAATCCACAAATTAACATAGTTGGATCAACTATATTTCTATCCATATTTATAATTTTCCGTTTAAAAGAAATATATTAAAACCAATAAAAATATTTATTTAATTAACCATAAAATATTTTGTCATTATGATATTTAAAAAAACATACATATTTTTTAGTCCCCTATTTAGTCTTAGAAAATCCTAGACTCTCATTAATAAAAACAACCAATAACATATCCAATAACTCATTAAATGTTCTACTAGGAAAATAAAACAATATGATTGGTTCATTTGAAAACCCAAACATCATAACATCAAATTCATAATGCCCATAAATAGTACTAAAAGCCATTTTTGAAAATTCCATCCTTTTTCTCTGTCAGTTGGCGGTATCCAGATCTCATGTTAGTCTCAGAAAATTACAAGGCTCAATAGAGAAAATAAAACTAATCATTGATATGAGTAAGAGGTTATTTTTTTAATAGTTATGTTAACTAGGGATCTATAATCAATGAAAATTATCATTGAACCATCTTCCTTTATAACGAACAAAACAAGATCACCTGATGGAAAAGTGCTAGGATGAATGAATTATTTATCAATGAAATCCTATAATAGGTTTTTCAATTCAATATGTTCTATTTGATCTATTATATTTTGGAGTTTTTATATTTTATTAGCATCATGATCTAACTCAATTGTGAATTAAACTTCATAATATTGTATGACACCAGGTATCTCATCAAGAAAAACATCAAGGTATTCATTTTCCTATGGCAGAAAACTTATCTGAAAATGTAATATTTTTCAACAATATAATCAAGAAAACATTCATTTTTATCATTCAATAGTTTCATAGCTTCTTGATATGATATTAATTATTTGGGTTCATTCATGTATAAAAATTTAATATATTTATAAAGAAAATTTCTTTATCTCTACAATCAATCTTAATATAATAAACAAAAATCCAATCCATACCTAGACTGATATCAAACCATACTATGGGAAAAATAGAAATGTTTTAAGGTAACGTCTTACCAAATACCACAATATGAAGTTCCATTTAAATCCTCTTTGTTGTAATATTTCCCCCCTGTAATTTTAATAATAAGTTATGGTCTCATTTTTTGAGGTGTTACTTCCAATTTACAAGAACATATCATAGAAATGGAATATTTAGACCCCATATAAAACAAATCAATAGAATAATCTTAGTAAACAAACAAAGTACATGATTTAACTTTATTGGATGTCTCGAAGTCTGCTCACATAGACCAAAAGGATCTCACTACAACTTTTAACTTATATCCCTGCTTCTTTTCATCATTCGGATCTCTCTGGGGGAAGACATTTTCATAATGAACTATCACACCACATTTAACTCGAACTACAGTTTTTTATCTTGATTCATTATAGGATCATTTCATTTAAATATCAAGACATATGTCCAAATATACCACATTGATAACACTTCATGTTTTTGGTAAGGAATTCTCCAGGGTGTTCTTTCCCACAAATTACACAAAATAGAAACATGAAATTCATACCAACTTATTTCATTGATTGATTCATACTCATAACATTTCCCCCAAAAAAAAATCTTCTCCTTATTTCTGATGTGAACATGATCATCAGAAAACTAAAATTCTACCCTCTCAGCACATCAGACAATTTTCTCATAACATTCAAATTCATGGTAGTTTGATTCCCTTCGATACCTTGGCTTAAATCCTAAGTAAAAATGGTTGAATTTTTTAACAATATCCAGATTTCTATTTTGAGAATACCTCACCTGTCGAGTGATGTTCTATTCACATACAACCACTGAATATTCTATATTATTATTCAATTCAATGAATTTCTTATCCATCATATGTGAAACCACTATTGTAAAATATTAATCAAGGAAAGGATTTTAAATTCATCATTCTCTAGGGAATCAGTCTCCTCCCAATCTCTGACATTCTAGACCATTGACTATCACTGATGAACATCACCTTCAAAATGAAAATTGGAAAGACATAAATTTTGATTATATGATCATCCAACAACATATAATACCATTTCAGTGGATTTAATCAATCCCTTAGCCTCTAATGGGTCATAATTTCAACTGAATGTAGGTGCGTGTTTCCTTATAAAATGTTCTATTTTTTTCTAGTTCCTTTGGGATGGATATTGTTGTTTTCTGGAATAGATGCAACCGACATTAATTAAATGATTCATGTGATCCATTACTATCATAAACTTCTTAGTTACAAAAATTATCATTCCAGACTGTAGATTCAGAAGTATATAATTATCTTTGTTCCCTTCCACTTCTTCTTCCATGTATCATCTCCAGAAAACCCTTTTAAACAAACATATCATAGTTCATGAAACATGGTAATAATGAAATTATATAACATTTCAAATTAACCATAGTGGAAAACACAATTATGGTAATCTTTTAACATCATCATAATCCCTAATTTTATCTAAACCATCCTCAGATACCAACTATATTAACCATGCCTTATTATAGTAAATAATATTGAATTGTATCAAAGAACACACTTCATTAATAATGAGGAAATTTTAAAGTCTAATTTTATAGATAATTGGGATATAACATATATATAAAGTTACAAATTATAAAAGTGATGATACCACTAAAATTGTATCCATTTCATTTAAAATTAAAAACATTTCAAATGAAACATTATTTATTTGACAAATCATCATAACATTTAACATGGTTTCCTTCTTTATCTTACACATCCTTATGACCGTTTATATTAATTTAAAAGCATGGGGTACTCAATATATCTCAGTAATAGATATAAAATGTTGGAAAATAAAACATTAGTCCATTAATGTATGAAATCGTTTTCACAATGACATACTTCTCACCCATATACACTTATATTGTCAATCTTGAGATTTCCACGTGATTTCCCCAAAATCTGAATAACATAAATAGAACCATAATGGTATATTGGGGAATTAAAAACATAATATTGTAACCCTCTCAGCTACCTTATAATTTCTGACCCTATTGACTACCTTATAATGTAACCCCCATGGCTACCTTATTGTGTACCCAACACAATTACATTTGGAGTAACCAAACAACTGATCTCCATATTAGAAAAACCCATTGAATTGGAGGGAGATATAGGTTCCACCCATAATAATAAACAATTCTCTAGAACCATAACATAATCATAAAAAAACATAACATTAATAAAAACATTCACTTTTATTTTTGTTTAATGTGATGTTTAAAAGTGGTTATTATAAGAAAAGTCACTTACATATAACATATAATTGATATTAAATCAATATAATGAATAGAATTTTTATATATACTATAAATAAAAATTACAAATAAAAATATGAATTATATAAGTTATCACACAAATGATCTTAAACCCACACAATTAATAAAGTAGAAGGTCAACCCCAATAATGGAAATTGGGATAAGAATTCCCTTTCCTTGAATTTTTTCTTCTTAAAACATGATTAAACCTCATTTATAATGGTTAATATAGTTTTATTATTATTTTAAAGAGAATTATTCTTGTTTATAACTACTTATATTATCATTTCATAACTTTATTTCAACCATTAATTTTTATTATTTTGTTCCTCTAATTGTTTTGGGTGTATTCTTTACATGAGTTCCAGAGCTAGTTTTTATTTGATTTTAATATATTATTTAAATGATATTATAGAAGAAAAATGAAATCATATTAGTATGTTTCTATAATATTTAATGATACCATAAATTATTTTTTTTCCATATATGATGATGAGTTATTAGATAAAACAAATGATATTTGTTTATATCATTTTTAGAGGTTTCTCAATAATCATGTACTTGTTTTATTATATAAATTTATTTTATGCATATAAATTCACTCCATAACATAAAAGAGGTTAATTTTTATGTATTAAATTCTGTTTCAACCCCAAAAAATTTATTTATTACTTTTCTAGAAGTAAGTAGTGGTAATTTCTTACACATTCTCGACGATTTTGTTAAATGATCCATCATGAACGTTGTCTCCATAAGAGAGGTGAGATGTGATTAGTTGAGAAATATATTTTAATAAAAATGATAAAATAATGATTTTAAATGATTTATGATCTTTCATGAGTCTTGGATAGGGGGATGAGAAAGGTGTATAACAAAATAAAAGGAATTGAAAACAAAACTAAAGAATATGAAGGTGGGTTTTTACCTCATGATCTCTTCTCACTGAGATCCTCCATAAAGCCTTTAGTTTTAGTAATTTGGTGACCCCATATGTTCATGGATGTGGGATGTAGAGACCCGAAGATTGACGTACATGGAAATTACATTACTTTAGCGGAATAATTAATACATAACAATAACAGAGACACAAGGATCGTAATAGTTTAGTGTCTTTGGAAACTCGTAATATAATCTTCTAATCATGGTGAATGATCGTCAACATATCCAATAAGATCTTGCCCTTTTTGTTTTCTTACCTAAAAACTTTCTTTAAATCCTGGGGAAAGGAAAACATATAAAGGGTGAGCTCAAATGCCCAGTAAGGGTAAGCATGGATAAAATAAAACAAATCATATACATTTGAACTTCAAAACATGAACAAAATATTTAAACATTAGAATCTTGACAAATGACATAAATCATGGTAGTATGTAAGGCATATATCATAAAGAAATATTAATCATGATAAAATAGCATGGGAGTTAAACATGTAATTGTGGAAAACCATTATGAACATGATATTATTTCTATAGTATCCAAGGCATTGCTGCCAAGACTATCTTAGTGGACAAAGTCCCATTCTGAATCGAGTTCACTCCTCGTTCCAGTCCTGTATTACTGAACCAGTTTAACATTCTATTCCAGCCATGTCTATCTCATGAGAGATAAATCATTACCCAATGCATTGGAGGTAGATATAGGTCCCACCCATCTCATATTGAAATCATTCTTTCGTGTGCCATAATAAAATGGGTTTCATAAACATTCTTCCATCATAACGTAATCCATACAAAAAAATCGGATATCATTTCATCATTAGAAAAGTGAAACCATGTAAATAAAAGTGACATGATACTTGAAACATACACATCTAAAATAATGTCATCTTATATGAAAATGGTTTGGATAAAACAATTGAAATGAATTCTTGAGGAAAATATTCATTTTTCTTCAAAATCATTTTCTTTTCACAAAATGTAATGAAATTTTAAAAGAAAATGATTTTGTTGAAAATATTCATGAAATATTTTGGAGGAAGCTTCATGAAAATAAGGCTTTATAAAACAAAAAAAATCCGTTCGTGCTGTATAATTTAAAAAAACATTATTGTCGTACTTTTTCTGGAAAAGTCCAAATGTACCTCATAAAAGAAAGATTCCATATATACCATGTAATAAAAGTAAAAAATAGTTAAAAAGGACATTAAACATACATGAAACCATTTCTAAGAAACATGGACATGGATGAGAAGAATAACCCCAGTAAATACTTACGAATATACAATCTCGGATAAGAACGAGATTAGAAAAGTTATCCCTTATCTTAGGTCTGATATGCTTCGTACGTATCCAAGACTCATATATAATGACCTAAATAATTTCATTGACTTATTACAGAATCATATTCATTGTTATGATATCATATATGTTTCACTTATGACATTATATTACCCGTTTTTTTAAGTTCCATGTTAAAGCAGCATTTTGGGTTAAATCGTTTTATTTATCGTACGTGTTTGGACTTGTTGTTCTTGATATTATTACTTATATCATTATTTACATAATTACAGAATGTAAAACATTATTTATATATAATATATATTCATCATATACATATATATATTATAGATCGATAAAAGGAATGAAATACCCCGTTCATGGAGACGGTGGGTTGTACGTACGAATGAACGCTGTTTTCTTTTCCATATTGAATTGAATGAAACTAAATAGATGACATAAATATGTTTATAAATAAATCCAGTAGCATTATTATGTCATATATTTCATTATTATTCATTATATATACTTTATAATCATTCTTGAATGGTTAATCAGGGAAAATTAATCTCATTGCGTTCGTGGAGACGGTATTCCGTATGTACGCATGCACGGTGATTTCTTTTTCCGTAGGATGGATAGATGGTGAAATATGGTTTTTTCATACATATAATAACATATTAGTGTATGAGTGATACTGATGTTATTACTTCATAATGAAACAACTAAATAAGAAGAAGTGGAAGAAGAAATAAAGTTGAAAGAATCTGTAATGGAAATTGCCTCTTCTTTGAATCACCTCTTTGAGACCTTCTCTTAGGGAACTAAAATTGTTCTTTTAAGAAGACCAAAACCTCTATGATGTTTCTATGGAAGTGGAGAATAGAATTTGGCAGGGTTTGGCCGAGATGGAAGGTTCAAAGTGGTGTGAGAAAGAGAGGGAGGAGGTGCCCTTTTTTAAGGGAGGAGAGGGGCACCTTTGGAAAAACTAAAAATATTATTTTATTATAAAGTTATATTAGGTTTTTAATAGCTCCAAATTGATTTATTTAGAATTTTAGGTAAGGATGGGTCTAAATCCTCTCATCCAATATAATTTAGTCAAGTTTAGGTCATTATACTAACCTTATCCTTTAGTTTTAACTCTTTGTTAATTAGATGGACATTTACAATGTCACTTTTTATTTTTATATTACATAGTTAATAAACATACCATATACATCCAAGCGACCCCCAAGTGGTCCATTAATGATACACCTATCATGATATAAGTATCTTGGCCGAACCTTAGATTTTTAAGAATATAATAACAATTAATAATATAATATTTGTTTTAAAAACTATTTTATGTCAATTTTGACACTATTTGGTAATTAATTTTTGTGAAAATCATAACAGAATTATTTGTTCGATCAATGTTAGTTAAATAGACACTAACATTTCATATTAACATAGAAAATTATTTTAATTCATAAAAAGTCTCAAATTACATTTATTTGGGTATTTATAACATAGATTATGTCAATATTTCATTAATAAGATATTTACTGCATCATATTTCTGTCATAAATAAATTAAATTATTTAATGTCTAAAAATTATAAATAAAATACCATTATGTAGGAACTATATTTATCTTTATAATGAATATTTATAGTCTAATTTATCTTATGTATAACCCTATATTAAAAATTATTTACTTATTAAACCTTGATTTTAACTATTTTAACCCTTCTTTAAATAAATTAATATTAAATGTCCTAATCTAATCCAAGTTGGCCTAAATGGTCATTTTTTATTCCTAAGATTGTTTTTGGTCGACCTACACTTATCTAATATAATTAGGACATGTGTTAGGGTAATAATAATATCATTTTTACTTTTAATTATCCTATTTACTTTTAACCATGGTAAAAAAGTAAAAAGTTACTATTCATCAATAATTATTTTCATCTCATTGAACCACATTTTAGTACTTGTTATTAACTGTGCCTCTCGGATTTTTGAAATTCCACTCAGAAAAGCGGTAAAATTATGTTTTATGAAAAATTCAATTTTTTAACTACCACTTAGTTGTTTCACTATTCATCAAAAAATGAAAGTTTCTAGAAAAATACCAAAAATTGGGCCAAAGATATATTTGATATTATGAATTATAAAATTATGTCTATTTTTCCAAATTCAAGACATATAATTTTCATTAATTAATTTAAAAATTAATTCCCGTCGTCAAAACAAATATCGTGTTCTTAAGAGATAATAACTATCAAAAGATTGACACTTGTTTATGTCTGATTTCAATGTGAAATTAAATCCAATGACCAAAATTGTATTAAATGGTAAAAATATATTCTAAATATACATTAAGACCACTCAAATTAATAATTTATCACTATTAATTATTTCGATTTAAAAAGTTGTTTTTAATTAAAATTTAGTAATTGTTACTATTCATCAGAATATGAAAGTTATCCGAAAAGTACCAAAATTTCACCCTAAGCTAATTTTTATATTATGAATCCAAAAATGAAGTCCATTTTGAAAAATAAAATTTACAATATTTCAAAAAGTGGGTGTTACTATTCATAACGGGTACTTTTAATAATATTTTAACAGCATATCGTTGTTATTAAAACCCGATATTGCGTACAACACACGCTATCGAGGAAGGTCATGATTGCGTGTAATGAAATCCATGTCAGGGTTGCGTGTAGTGCACGACTCGTTTTTCGTTTCGTATAACAAAATACATTGAATATATATATATACTCAATGTTTCGTAGAATAACTATTATCAAACAAACATAAAATTTTGTGTAACACGATCCAAGATTAGTGTTGCGTATATTCAAAGCTAATACGGTGTTGTGTATAGCACAAGAAAATCTTGGTGTATCGTACAATAGAAGATATCAAATAAATTAAAACGAATATATCTTATAAAATCTCGGGTTGTTACATTCTACCCCCCTTAAAATGAATTTTTCCCTCGAAATTCAGCGGGGTTATAAATCGTTTACTATTCATAGAAACCGATATCTTAAAAAAGAATACTAAAAATTAATTTTAAAAACTAAATTATAAAATGTAACAATTACCCAAAGTAACTAATCACTAGGTTTCCATATAGGAGAACATAGGTGAAAATATGGATATGGAAGAAAAATCTCACTATCAAGTTCTAATGGAGAGTGGTAGAAAACATGGCTATGAAAAAACCATCAATCACAAAGCCATAGATTTTTGATGATATAAGGTACCATCTGATTCATCGGATATAAGGATACTAGGATAATATTTTGGGTTTTCAAAATCATTTCCCTAAATTTGATGAAATTGGAATTAGAAGAAATACTTTCATGATTTTGTTACAGTATCACCGTTGGTCGTTCTTTGGACAATTTCCACTTCATCTCTTAAAGAAATGAAGTTGAATTTGACATTCATGGAGTGTTAGTAGATCATGTGATAGAATGATGGGTCATTCCATCTATCTCAAAAAAATGTTATAAAAGTTATCAAAAATACATAAGTCCATCTATAGTGAGATTAATCATATATGGTTCCTAAAATGGACTTATACTTCATATATCATACTTTTTAATATAATAAAACTATTTTCTACTAAATAGGGACTTCCTGTAGGCCAGTGGTAGGTGATAAAGGCCAGTCGCACATCGTTTGTGGGTTCGATTCCCTCAGCCTTGTCCGACATAATGGGATGTCACCCATCCTATAGGTTTTCCCTTTCCTAAAACTAAATTACTATAACATCCCATCAATAATATCAAAAAAACCTCTATACTTAAACTATACTACCTTATGCCCAACATAATCCATTCCAATCTTTAGGCTTATCCATAATACTGTAGTCCACTCTCATATTATAGTGAAAACGATTACCATTTATTTCATATAACAAGCATGATAATACCATCATTGATCCCTGTGTATCATAAGATATGTCTTGCTGGTCACATTCCAATCATTCGAAGGACTTAATGATGTATTCTCTTGAAAAAAATACAAACCCATTTAACCTTAGTGAAATCATGAATGCTGTCAAAAGTTAACTCTTTCCACATAGCAAGATCCAAAAAAATCTATGTACTCAAATCATGATATCACTTAGTCCTTATATCAATCATGAGCTCATGAATACTATCAAACATTTCATTTTCTCCTTATCCCTTCATTATGCGCATATCATTTTCTTTCCAAAAATATCTCAATCACATTCCATGGTTACTGGTACCATAAAATTACTGAAAACCACAATAGACCAATACATAAATATTCCAATATTCCACGATACTATATACAACATTATTTTGGAATCCCATTACATAAACACTTAATCCTTCCACCACATCATTGTCATATTCAACATCTCTAATAGTGATCGCATGTGACTTCCCTTTCTCCTTTGCCTTAAGTGGTTTCTCATGTTGATCATCACTAAACCTTGGATTAGGGAATTTATTAGCGTAATGCCCCATTTCCTTGCACTTGATGCATTGAAGTATTGGTGGTGCGTTCTCTGCATTATTCTCTTTATTCACATCATTAGCAACCCTTTTTTCATTACTTCGACACTCATCTGCTCGATGACCTTCTTTTCCATACATAAAACATTTTCTAATCCATTTAAGACCATATCCACCATGATTCTTTCCACACATTGAGAATAAGGATACATTCATCTTCTTCTCACCATTATTTTGAGATTTCTCCTTGAACTCCATCTTTTGTTTCTTGTCAAAACCATGATGTGGATAAGTAACACCAACGTCCATTTATACCATGATAGCACAACACACAATTTCTTTATATCTACTTAAGTCTCTTATAGCTAATGCCCTTCGAAGATTATGTTTTAAGCCACTGAAGAATCGATCAACTTTACTTTCAGGTTGGATGATAAAGCCAGATGCATACCTCGCAAGCCTTGTAAAATTCACTTCGTATACACCAACAAATTCATCATCCTTTTTCTTTAGTTCAAGAAACTCCTTCTCCATCTTTGTTCAAAGAGTACGAGGGAAGTACTTATTGAAAAATAAGTTCTTGAACTCGTCCCATTCCATGGACTCAATTTCACCTCTTGGCCTCGTATTCTTGATAAGATTCCACCATTGATCAGCTTCACCTTCCAAACAATATACTGCTAAGATGACTTTATCATGCTCAGAACATTGAAGAACTGAAAATATCTTTTAAATGGTACTGATCCATTGTTCAGTAACAACTAGATCAGAAGACCCACTGAAAGAAGGTGGAAGTTGGCTCATGAAAAACTCAATAGAATATCTTTCCCTTATCTGCTCATTTAGAAGTCCAAAATGATTCATAGCTTCTGTAAATATAGAAATAAGATTTTTCACTCCATCTCTTATAACATTTGTTAGTTCAGGAGGAAAATCATTTCATTGTCCATGACATTGATCAACATGGTTCCTTCAGGTTCCATCCATCGTCTAAAACCCAAAAAAAATATTGTGAGAGGAACAAATCATGCTAGGGGGGAAAACAAAATAAATGGGGATTACCTTCAATATCTAACATCTTAGGTTTAATTATAATATCGTTACCGTAATTATAGGACTATAACCTATACTTATACATAACCTTAGGGACATCCGTAGAAATACCTTAGAAATATCTCTTGGTATCTCACTAAAGTTCTCACATCCTAGTTTCCAATGGTTGACTAAACCTTTCCTCTGATACCAACTGTAGAGACATGAAGCTTGACGTACATGGACATTACATTACTTTAGCGGAATACTTAATACATAACAAAAATAGACACACAAGGATCGTAATAGTTTAGTGTCTTTGGAAACTCGGAATATAATCTTATAATCGTGGTGAAAGATCTTCAACATCTCCCATAAGATCTTCCCCTTTTTGTTTTCTTGCCAAAAACCTTTCTTTAAATCCTGGAGAAAAGAAAACATATAAAGGGTGAGCTGAAATTCTCAGTAAGGTTAACCATGGATAAAATAAAAAAAAATCATATACATTTGAACTTCAAAACATGAACATAATATTTAAACATTAGAATCTTTAGCAATGACATAAATCATGGCAGTTCGTAAGGCAAGGATTATAAAGAAACATTAATCATGAGAAAATACGTGGGAATTAAACATGTAATTGTGTAAAACCATTAAGCACATTATATGATTTCCATAGTAGCCAAGGCATTGCTTCAAAGACCATCTTAGTGGACAAAGTCCCTTTCTGAATTGAGTTTACTCCTCGTTCCAATCCTGTATTACTGAACCGGTTTTACTTTCCGTTCCAGCCATGTCTATCTCATTAGATATAAATCTTTACCCAATGCATTGGAGGGAGATATAGGTTCCACCGATCTCATATTCAAATCATTCTTTTGTGTGCCACAATAAATTGGGTTTCATAAAAATTCGTCCATCATAACGTAATCCATACAAAAAAATCGGATATCATTTCATCATTAGAAAAGTGAAACCATGTAAATAAAAGAGACATGATAGTTGAAACATACACATGTGAAATAATGTCATCTTATATGAATATGGTTTTGATAAAACACTTGAAATGAATTCCTGAGGAAAATATCCTTTTTTCTTCAAAATCATTTTATTTTCACAAAATTTCATGCAATTTTAAAATAAAAGGATTTTGTTGAAAATAGTCACGAAATATTTTGGAGGAATCTTCATGAAAATAATGCTTTATAAAACTGTAAAAATCTATTCGTGCCGTATAAGTTAAAAAAATATCTTCTCTTACTTTTGCCGAAAAACTCAAAAAGTACCTTGTAAAAGAAAGATTCCATACATACCATGTAGTAAAATTCAAAAATGGGTAAAAAAGACATTAAACATACATGAAACCATTTTTAGGAAACATGGACATGTATGAGAACAGTAACCCCAGTAAATACTTACGAATAAACAATCTCGGATAAGAACGAGATTGGGAAAGTTATCCCTTACCTTAGGTCAGATGTGCTTCGTACATATCCGAACCTCCTATATAATGATCTAAATAATTTCATTGACTTATTATAGAATCTAATTCATTGTTATGATATCATATATGTTTCACTTATAACTTTATATTACCCTTTCTTTTTTAAGTTCCATGTTAAAGCAGTGTTTTGGGTTAAATCGTTTTATTTATCGTACGTGTTTGGACATGTTGTTCTTGATATTATTACTTATATCCGGATTTAATTAATTACAGAATGTAAAACATGATTTATATATAATATATATTCATCATATACATATATATATATTATAGATCTATAAAAGGAATGAAATACCCCATTCATGGAGATGGTAGGCTGTACGTACGCATGGATGCTATTTTTGTTTCCTTATTGAATTGAATGAGACTAAATATATGACATACATATGTATATACATAAATCCAGTAGCATTATAATGTCATATATTTCATTATTATTCATTATATATACTTTATAATCATTCTTAAAAGGTTAATCATGGAAAATGAATCTCATCGCTTTCGTGGAGACAATATTTTGTACGTACGCACACGCGGTGATTTCGTTTTCCGTAGGATGGATAGATAGTGAAATATGGTTGTTTCATACTTATAATAACATATCAGTATATGAGTGATACTTATGTTATTACTTTATAATGAAACAACTAATGAAGAAGAAGCGGAAGAAGAAATAAAGTTGAATGAATCGGTAACAGACATTACCTCTTCTTTGAAGAACCTCTTTGAGACCTCCTCTTAGGGAACTAAACATGGTCATTGAAAAAGACCAGAACCTCTAGGATGTTTCTATAGAAGTGTATAAGAGAATTTGGCAGGGTTTGGCCGATCTTGAAGGCTCAAATTGCTGTGAGGAAGAGAAGGAGGAGGTGCCCTTTTATAAGGGAGGATAGGGGCACCTTTGGAAAAACTAAAAATATTATTTTATTATAAAGTCATATTTGGTTATTAATAGCTCAAAATTGATTTATTTCAAAGATCAGTTGGGTATGGGTCGGAATCCTCTCATCCAATAGAATTTAGACAAGTTTAGGTCATTATATTAACCTTATCATTTAGTTTTAACTCTTAGTTAATTAGATTGACATTTACCATGTCACTTTGTATTTTTATATTACATAGTTAATAAACATACCATATATATCCAAGCGACCCCAAAGTGGTTCATTAATTATAAAAATATAATTATATAAGTATCTTGGCCGAACCATAGATTTTTAGGAATATAATAACAATTAATAATATAATATTTGTTTTAAAAACTATTTTATGTCAATTTTGACACTATTTGGTAATTGATTTTTGTGAAAATCATAATAGAATGATTAGTGCGAAAAAAGTTAATTAAATAAAAAATAAAATTTCATATTAATAGATAAAATTAATGAAATTCATAAAAAGTCTCAAATTACATTTATTTGGGTATTTATAACATGTGTTAGGGTAATAATAATATCATTTTACCCTTAATTATACTATTTACTTTTAACCGTCTTAAAAAAAGTAAAAAGTTACTATTCACCAAAAATTATTTTCATCTCATTGAACCACATTTTAGTCCTTGATATTAACCGCATCTCTCAGATTTTCGAAATTCCACTCACAGAAGTGGTAAAATTATGTTTTATGACAAATTCAGTTTTTTAACAACCACTTGGTGGTTTCACTATTCATCAAAAAATGAATGTTTCCAGAAAAATACCAAGAATTAGGCCTAAGATATATTTGATATTATGAATTAAAAAATGATGTATATTTTACCAAATTCAAACCATATCAATTGCATTAATTAATTTAAAAATTAATTCCCGTCGTCAAAACAAATAGCATGTTCTTAAGAGATAATAACTATCAAAAGATTGACACTTGTTTATGTCTGGTTTAAATGTGAAATTACATCCAATGACCAACATTGTATTAAATGGTAAAAATATATTCTAAATATACTTTAAAACCACTCAAATTAATAATTAATCATTATTAATTTTTTCGATTAAAAAAGTTGTTTTTAATTAAAATTTAGTAATTTTCACTATTCATCAGAATATGAAAGTTATCTGAAAAGTACCAAAATTTCACCCTAAGCTAATTTCAATATTCCAAATCCAAAAATGAAGTCCATTTTGAAAAATAAAATTTAAAAATTTTAAAAAAGTGGGTATTACTATTCATAACGGCTAGTTTTAATAATATTTTAATAGCATATCGTTGTTTAGTAAATCCCGGTATTGCGTACAACACACGCTATCGAGGAATGTCGTGATTGAGTGTAATGCAAGCCATTTCAGGGTTTCATGTAGTGTACAACTCCTTTGTCGTTGCATATAACAAAATACATTGAATATATATATATATATATATATACTCAATGTTTTGTAGAATAACTACTATCAAACAAACATGAAATTCTGTGTAACACGATCCAAGATTATTGTTGCGTATACTTCAAGCTAATACGGTGTTGCGTATAGTGCAAGAAAATATTGGTGTAGCGTACAATAGAATTTATAAAAGAAATTAAAACGAATATATCTTATAAAATCTCAGGTTGTTACATGGGAAATAGCCTTGGGTAGGGGATTATATAGAACATATACATTTCTCATGGATTGAGAGGTTTGATAGGAATATGTAATGGATGTCAGTTTTTATAAAGGATTAAAGGAAGGATTCTTCATTATTTTAATCATTATTCAAATATTTTTTCCCCAGACATTGAATATTCCTCATTATTTTCATTAAAAATAGTTAAGAGATCATGTGTCTTCAAAAAAAAGTGGTAATACATATTTCATGATGTAAAAAATAGAGTATTTGCATGATAATTTGATTATTGGGTAGTTTATTGTATTTCACTATTTATAAAAAAATCACAAATTACCAAAAAACACCAAAAATTCATGATAATCATTTTTTAATGTATAAAATTTAAAAATTAAATCCATTTTTTGAGAATAATTTTCTAAATATTATTAATTTAATTTATAAATAAATTCATATATTATTGAAAAAATAACAATTTTAAAACAATAACTGATTTTATATCATCATGAAAAATTAATCAAGATATCAATATATTATAACCTTAAAAAATAAAAAATTAATTATGATTTACTATTCATAAGTGTAATATTACTATTTATAAGGGAATGTTACTATTCACCAAAAAACTAGATGGTTCTATTAAACTCTGAATAACATACTGATGACAATGATAGATGACTACTTTTTGAAATTCAAATCATAGAAGTTGAAAAAATATTTTTAAAGACTAGTTATAACTATATAATTATTTAAAATATTCAGGATTTTCATTTTTTTAAACAGTTGGGTGTGACAACAAATTCATACTATTACGCCTGTTGGAAAATTATAATGTCTCTCATGTGTATGTATAGATTAACACCGCCTTGATTTGAAGTGATTTGTTTTCCATTTTTGAATTAAATTCATGGTAATAATGATCTATTTAATTAATATATATTATTTCAATGATATAATAATTATTATAGAAATGATAATGATAATTTATGTTTTTTCATTCTATCCATTAAAAAGTGAAATCATCTCTACTAAATATGTATATACTATTATTTATTCAAGAATATTTATTTCATATTTAAACACTACATTATATGAATGAGTATAAAAACATAATTGATATTATAAACATTTTAAATATTCATGATTATGATTAGTGATATGACAATTCCATGAATAATTTAAATGTACTCGAACCATTGAACCAAACCCTATTTGTATATCATAATTTTATTCCCCTAAATGTACATTTTATTAAATAAGTTATTTTAAACAGATAATTATATAATTTAGAGTGATGATATAATGAATGTTTTGTTTAAATTGTTTTAATGATTTTATTTATACAAATTATAAATTTATTATTCCTGATATTTTATTTTTTATAAATTAATATAGAACATGATGTATTGGGTTTATGTTATAATCTACATTATTTTCATGATTACCTTTGATGAATTTATATTATGGGAAGAAAAATCATATTATCCATTAAAGTAAAAGATTCAATATTGGAGAGTGAACCATTTTCAGTGAGGGAATATATCAATTATTGTTGTCCTTAGAGTAAAACATGTTTAAATAAATGATTAAATGTGTAGTTATACCAATAAAATATGTTTTCATTACCAGATATCTGTGAAATTGAAAATCAATAATTATTCTTATATGTGTTATAGGGTCTTTAATATAATTCTTATGATATGGAATAGTGGATGAATATCATCTAATTATGATTATTAACACTTATGAATTTTTAATTATGTAATAAAAAAATAATTATTCATTGATTTATACTTTATTATAATTAACTTCTATGATTGATTATTGTATTAAAAAATAATGTTCTCATACCAATATGTTTTTCGTATTTCTATATATTTTAATTGGTTAATATCTATTATGATTACCCATTATGAATAATATCTATCCTTTTATTATGTATACATTCCCCATTTTTTTGTATAGATTAATATAAGTATGTATTATGTGTTTACTATATGAGAATATATTTATGTTGGATATTGATTTTCTGTTCATAAATTCTATTGTTATGAATATTTTATCAATTGAATGAAAATTATTTTGTTTTTGGGGAATGATTCATTTTGATATGTAGTGAAAATTTATCTTAAATTATGTAATATATATGTATATATTTCTTCATCTACATCCCTATGAACGTATATTAACGGAGAATGGTGTTTGACTAACGGTGCCTCTTAGGGAAGAGATTGTCATCTTATTAAACTCATTGAAATTGTATGTCATCTTAAAACCCATATGAAACATTTATACTGAAATAAAAATAATTACTCAATTATAGAAAAAATAATAATTTTTCATTGGGATTATTGTAAAAACATTTTTGATAACTTTTAAACCCTATGAAAATAAAAACCGTTTTTTGATTCATATGTACAACATAATATATCCACTTTGGAATGTAATTTATATTTCATCACAATGTTACATGGATAGTATTATAGATATATTTATTAAAAATATAAATATAATATTTATTTCATAGTCATGACTCTATATTTATTATATATAAACTATCAAATTACCCTTCCAATTGTGGGAAAGTGATAACATCGCTCATGTTTATATGTGGACAAAAAACTCCATGAAGATATTTGATTCATTATTCTATTTCAACTATGTGGGAATATTAATAAAATTAAATATAATGACTAAAAATTATGTTCATAAAAGTAAAACAATTTGGAGAGTTGGTAATCAATTCATGATACCTTTAATCATGGACAATATAACAATGAAATTTCAAATAAAATTCCAACTAACATCAATGCGGATGACATAAGAATGATCTATTTAAATGAATATATTTAATTTGTTAAAAACATACTAATAATGGAATAAATATCTGAAAATCTCTTAGGAAACTATTTTATTAATTTAAATTCATATAGAATAAGATCATAAATATACGACACCATTGAGACCCAAGGTATGAGATTTCATTTAAAATCACATTTTTCTGAATTTTTAACTTTCATAATTCCATTATGAAAATTACATGACCAAAACCTTTTAAAACCAATCTATAATATATATATATATATATATATGGTCATAATATATATTACATGTTCATATTTATTTATTTTTCCTATTTTTGGTTCAAGAGTCGTTAAGTAAGATACATGTAAGGGGTATTCATATAAAAGTCATGATTTAATGTCTTGCATCATACTATTGTTATTATAGAATGAGTTACATTAAAATGCCACATGAATGTCATTTCAAATTCTTCATATGAAGACATATATCATTTCTAAATTTATTTTTTCTAAATGACTCAAATTGAATATTTTCAATATTTTATGTATGCAATATTTATGACTTTTTAAAAATGTCAAAAATTATTTTTTAGTCACATAAAAAATAAAACAATTTTATGATATCATAGTCATTATATATAATTAATCTTCTTTCAAAATATTTCATTCTCATTTTCTAATAAAATATTTTTCTCCAAATATTGAGAATCATTATTTAAAATTATATTATAAGGAATGTATTTTTACCTTATGAATATTTAAAATAAGTGATGAAATATTATCAAATGTAAAAATTGAGTCTGCATGGGATTTTTGTCCTAAAGAGCACGATGGTTAAATAGATAAACATTATATATTTATATTATCACATGTATGTGGATATTATGAAATATTATAAAATATAATGAATGTAATCTCATATGGGAAATATTGTTCTTCAATTAAATTTTGAATTCCTATATCACATAAAGAATGATGTAGCTTTTGAATGTTAGATATATAGTATTAGAGTGGTGGAGAGGGGTTAAAAATGTATAATTGAATAAAATATTTTGTTATTTACTAAATAAAAAAATTCAATCCATATCTATATAATCTCAACTATTGTAAAATATTTGGGTTATCTGTATAACTCCTGGTATTTAAGAAGATCCATTGAGGATAAATTTTGATTAAATACAAATGGATCATAGATCTACAGTCATTTTGTTAAGGATTTTTCTTTTCCATCAAACTCATTTGATTACACCAATGATATTGAAAAGAAACCACTACTCTCAATTTATTTATCTAAACACTTGTTTTTATTTTATTTTTTAATTTTATCCCTGTTTAAAATCACATATTTAATATGTGAATCATTATTCCTATTGAATTTATTCATAGGTCAATTTCATGTTTATGAGAGTTTATTTTTATTCCAATATTTAATAATTTTTATTATTTATTTATTCTAGATTATTTCCTAATGTTTGATTCAATCCCACCAATGTATTATGACCAAACTGAACAAAATATATCATCTATTCCTCACTCATATGTTTTGTTATTTTTAACACCTTTTCATTGTGAGTTTGTGTTTTCATTAGGATTGATTGGTGAAATGATAATAAAAATATATTGATCATTAATTTATAGGTCATTGTTGTATTATATCATTTCTATGGGTTAATATTTTGGATACATGTAAGGATAGTTGATTGATGCATGTTATCGGAGATAAAAATTGGATTAGGGGATTTCATATATTTGATTCAATGTTTAGTGATTTAGGATGATACGGGATGAACTACAAAAAAATGGCTTCTAGAATTCGACAAAAATTAATATTTATTGTTCTTTCCACTATAGATATGAGTCCATAGTTTTTCATTGTGGAATTGGTGGTAGTTCTTGTGTGAGAAATAAAAAATTATGATAGTGGAGTTTCTAGAAAAAAAAATTGACAAAGAAAACCTTTAGTTTAGAGACCCATGTTGTGTATTCCTCTTTCATTGGTTTCTATGGATTCATGGGGAGATATATTTCACGTCCATAGTACTAAAGAATGAAAATATTTCATTGGTTAATCTAGAGTAAATAAGAAAAATTAGATATGATTGGCACGACATAAAGGACACTCACACATGACATTGTAGATAGGTAAGTTCAGATGTATATGGGAAGACCTACGATTGAAATGAGACTTCTATATTCCATATACATACCATTTACATGTTGTTGGGATGTTTTATCCCCTCGTTATTTTATGTCTTGAACATAATCCATAAGGTATGTTACCTTGAATCATGACTAAGAGGTTATAGTAAGGATTCACATTTAGAATAATAGATTATTGATCCCCTATATAGGTCAATACTATATAGTGTTAGGTATCCATTTTGGTGTCTATGGGTATGATACTCTATCATTCATACATATGTTAAGTATTTAATCCCATTATTGACTATTGAGGAATGTGATCCCCATCCTTATGGATTAATCTGGATATGATTCTTTATCCAAAATATGCCATATGTATTATCACATATCTATGTGTCAACATCATCAGGAAATTTTGTTTTTATTTCCATGTTGGATGTACTATATAGAATGACTCCTTATAGGAGCACCACCATTGTTTTCTTGACTAGAGTAGTGTGTTCAACCAATTAATACTACCCTGATGCCTTGAGTGGAATATTGGATGATAGTATAGTTGTGACCATAGACTAAAACTTTTTGCAAATTTTGATTATATGTGGGATATCATTCTTATTCCTTGTATAATAATTAAACAAAATTGTGATGATGCGATGAAAAATATCCTGATGATTTATGTTTTGGGGTTTTGTGTAGTTAGACATGGTATATTTATACTCAGATCATCATAGGATCTTTCATTACATGTCATATCTTGTATAGGTGAAATTATTTTAAATTGATTCCAATGAGGACCAAGACCAGGTGAATCTATGTTGATCTAGATAGATCATATTCAGTTCCAAGAGTTTCATAAGAGTGTAGTGTTATCCATAAAAAAAGGTTGGACACTTTATAGTTGTTGTTGGTCTTATATTTAGCATATTATTCTTTTAGGAATGTGTTTCATACACTGATATGGGATACAATTGTATTCATTCTTATTGGCATTAGTGGTATCATTCATATATACATTATATGTGTTCATGGAGATGTGCATATGTCTATAGATATATGAGTCCACTATATCCCATTTGTGTGATATACTTAATCATTGATATTCTCTATACCCTTCCCTATTAGTGGTAGGTTTTGGGTGTTATTTCCATATTAATAATGGCCAGGAGGGCCATAATTGGATTTGTTTTTACAGAGTGGTTTCAGAAAAGTTCATCCAATGATTAATGATTTGTGATTATATAATAATGTGGTTTGGTCTGTAAACTATGTAAATAATGTTAATGATTTTTGACTTCTACTCTCAAACTGGGGAACCTAGTTTTAGTGTGGTTAGTTACATATCATCTAACAAGGAATATTATATCCTTCTGGTTGAGTCAGTATGCATATGAACTACTATAAAATAGAACATTTCTATATGCATCAATGTGTATTTTGTTGTGGTTTATATGTAATAAATCATCTCTATATTTATTTTCCATGACTACGGTGTATCCTTAAAATTTCAGGATTCTACAATGATGACATCTATAAAGTATTAAATAATAGGATTTTGAGGTTGATCTTCCTAGATAATATTCATTAGTTTAGGGTTCTTCATATGATGTGGCTTATCTGTACTATTTTCAATTCTTACCTCTAAAAAATGAGATGTTTTTTATCAAAATTATACCAAATTGTTTCATACATAATCTCATAACACATCATAATATCTTGATATAGGGACCCCATGAGATTCGAGTTGAATCATACCCCCATATATAATAATACAAGCTTGAGGTAGTTGGTTGAGCATCAATCCTTTTTTATGACCCTTCCTAGTTATATGATAGTCCTAATAATGAGCCTTTTCCGTGGATCCACAATTACAAGGTTCTGTCTACTATATATATTCATGTTGAGGTGAATCTCTCAATGAATGATTTTTATCAACTATTTAGAGATTACATAAACCCATCTACAATTAAATATGTATTGATCTAGGAGATTATAAAGGTTAAATAGTTTAGTTTGACATTTAACAAATATGCAATGAGGGTCACTATCCTCTTAGAGTTTTCTATTGATTTGGTTAGATATGTTTGTGTTTTAGTGTAGAAACTTTAGTGTGTCCTTCATCGATTCATATTGGAACATGTATTATCTCATTTCAATCCTAATTATGAATGGGTTCTCAAGAGACCCTTGGAGGTGGTGATATTTTTATGAGGAATTTTAAACGACAATTAGTGTTTGTATTCATCACCCTAGACCAAATTTAGTTGTAGCTAGTTGAAAATGAATAAAAATAAAGGATCAGTGTGATAAGGAATTTCTATATGTATTCTCATTATAGAGGTTCTCTTTTTCAATGAACATATGATGTTTCCAACTAGGTATAGATGATATAGTGTTACTCAAATGATGGGTGGGGATATGTCACATAACATTTTCTATCCCACCATTCAGTATATATAGATAAATTCAATGAACATACTATTTAGATATGGAGGCTAGTGTAGGGAGTTATGTATGAGGTAGAATATGGAAAAGTATATGGGATAGATTCATGGTGATGGGTTTTTATCTATCTCTACCACCGCCACATGGTTTCTATTCTAGGATCATGTAATTATTGTTTAGGGATGGGAGAAGCTCTATTTTTTGTGGCTTTCTACCCATAGAATATATGGATTTCATAATCAATCATGAATGTATTATATATATTAGCTACATTATTAATAAAAATGAATTTTATCCAATAAAATTTTCAATATCTTTTTATTCATATCTACATGTTTTAGAGGAGTCAATAGCTTGACCGTTGTATTTAGAGACTCCGTCCAAAAGAGTTTTAGTTATCAATCACTTGTACTTATTTTATGACATATCACTTAGAGGATATATCTTATATTGAATTATTTTTATGTCATCAATGATTTATTAAATTTTTTTATTTTTATATAATGACAATCCATATTTTATTTATATATTGATTGGTTCAGGTATCAGATGTGGTGTATCCTAGTTGATTAGATGAGTTTTTTTCATCATGGGTATGATAGGGACCTAGATAATTATTGATGGTCACATTCTACAAGGATATATATTATTACTCTTTATTTGTATAATATTTTATTTTTTGAAGTAGATGTTAGGATATTTTCACTTCCTATAGTACTGCAAGAATGTGAGGAAATCATATATGAGGATGGGTTGGAATTTTCTATGAAATATGAGATCATTTTCATTATATAAATAAGAACATGGACCTACCTGAGATTAGTTCCAACATAACCAATGGAACTCATATATATTTGAAAGAATAAGTTATATTTTGAATAAATTATATGGATGGCGTTATCAGACCCAATGTGTCTCACTATGGTAACCTAGTTTATTTCCTTAAGAATGTGTACAAAATAGATTTTTTA
The DNA here is from genome assembly GCA_963277665.1 of Viscum album. NCBI lineage: Eukaryota > Viridiplantae > Streptophyta > Magnoliopsida > Santalales > Viscaceae > Viscum > Viscum album. The sequence goes on along the minus strand of OY728122.1, from coordinate 1,497,979,110 downwards.
TACATAGATTATTTTCTCATAAACTAGCTGACCACCATTGAATTGTACGAATACCTAGAATTGACATACACATTTAAAAATAAATTGGGGATAGGTGTTTGATAAATAATTAACTCAGGTTGGGATATCACCAGCTACATGTTCAAGATGATGTATTACCAAAGAAGACATTCCAATGATATTATAGTAAATTATTTCTCTTGTTTATTCCATATTTCATGATGAATTTTACACTATTGTTCATAATACAAATGATTCAGATCATTCATCACATTTCGGACTAGATTTTTTTAGTCTTTATATATGTAATCATTATATACTCATCGTCAGATGGGCATTTTGCAATACATTTGAGTATATTCTTGGACATGCTCAGAGAGAACCAGATTTATTGGAATCTCTGAGAGTGTTATTTTTCGATTGATTTGTTACACATACATGAATATTTCACCTCAAAAGAGTATGTTTTTGGTGATTCAATAGTGGTTGAGGTAATTATATAATGGGATTCACACATAAGAGTAATTGAGGTTTCTTGTATCCTTTTTATCGTATACAACTCATAGATATTCTTACCATATTTCTATAGGATAACAACAACCTTGACAACATTAATGTGAAAGGGGAAAAATTTTAATGGATGGATAGGTTCTAGTAGCCTTTATTGGAGTTATGGTATTGGTTGAAGAGAGAATACCCTTTTAGAATCCTATTGAAGGGGGTTTTATGTGATTTTCTCTGATGCCACTAAAATTTGGCTGAGATGTGTTGCAATTATGTAATTGGTGGATATTTCATATGGGTCATGATAACTAAGTCCAGATTTGAATAATTACATGACTAATGATGTGGAGTTGGAAGTAGTTGTATTTATCCTGAATTTGTAGAGGGAATACCTTATTGGTGAATGATTTATATTCAATTATCTCCATAACTGTATATATTATATCATTTCACTAAAATATATTAACATTAGGTATAGATTATTTCATTTGTTATAATATTTTCATGATTATTAGATATTCTAAACACCTGATATGGGGAAGATGGTAAAAGATTATCTCATAAAGATATCATAGTAATTGTGTGATGAATCCGAGTAGTTAGACATGTAATAGTATTCATTAGTAGATAAATATGGTATATATTAACTCTATTATATACTAATTACTCATATATTTGATAATCTTTAGAGTGTGCCTCATCATCAATATGTTGACTAAGATAACATGTGTGGCTGGATAACCTCTGGAAATTATCCTAATGGATTTTCTATTGTCCAAGATCATGCATTCTTTTTCAAATGGAGGGAAATTGTAGTGATGAGGAAGAAAGGGTGGGTTTTTTAGATATTCATAAATCATACATATAAGTATATCAATGATGGATAATATTTATGGGGACCATTAGTTTTAGTTCTTGGGGATGTGGGTGAAGATTTCTAACTCTATGTTTTTATGTTCGTTCCCCACCTACGAATGGGTAATGGCATAACACTAGGTTCTAGAATGTTTTTCATATCACCTTGAAGAGAACGAGTGGAAGTGGGATGGTATATCCATGGAAGTTTTGACCAGAAAGACATGTATGGCTAGTAGATATAATTTAATATTTTTGATCATATGCATACTAAGAGTGTCAACAAACATCCTAGCCATGGAAGAGAAGTGTTTAAAAGTAATATAGGGACACCATTATGTGTATAATATGTAATTTCATTATAGTTTCCACTCAAAATTTATTCTTGATAATTATTATAACATTACATAACTATTATCGAAATGATTCTAGGAGGATACTGTGAATCTATTACAGTGGAGCATGATGTTTTTCTACAAGATAAATTTCTAGAATAAGTAGACTTTCTAGCATTTATAGGAAATGATGTAGTCTTTAATGATGGTCAATGGGCATAGTTGGATGATCATCAATCATTAGTAGAGGATTATTATTACCATGGATAACACCACCAAATTGGTATGACACTATTGGAGTCCCTTTATAGACGACACTATAAGTCCCCACTATCATGCACTAATCTAGGAGAACTAAAACTCATGGGAAAAGTGATGGTACAATCGATAATAGAGAATGTAAAGATAATCTATGTGAATATGAGGGCATCATAGATCCCTCATATGTTCTATGTTCACATAAATATGGTTTCTTTGGGATTTTATGATGGGGAATATGTATTCATGAATCCCTCACCTCGTCCAGGATATTAAAAACATGGACTCAGTTGTAAGCTATCTTTGAAGATCATTAGTAATTTCTAGATATTTCATTGGGTTGTTGAGGTGTCTTATCAGTAATACCTGTTAATTTAGTTTGACATGTTATATCATAGATTCATTTTTTTATCTATGGAGTCATTTTCATGACATTACACAAGTTATATGATGGGGAGTTCTTGACACTGTGGATAGTGCAACATTCGTCGAGTAATTTTTAGGGATAAATGATCAGTGTGAGAATAACTTTTAGGTCCAACAGATCCATTTATATTATATCCAAAATAATGTTGAAAATACTTATAAGAGAACATGGGAGTGGGAGAACCAGATGTTGTCTGAGTACCCTAAACTATTTGTGTTTGTTTTTTCTTTTTGGTAAGACATCCTTGAGGTTGGGAGAATTTATTGACTTAATTTTTCTACTTGGGAGTGTTTGGAATATTCTAAAGAATATTTTCAAATATATAAATTTAGACATATAAATATTATAATGATTTGTGTGTGTCAATTTTCATATAATAATTTGATATTTATTATGTATCATGAATGAGATTTTTCAAAAATAATTTTGCATCACCCAAAATGAGTCTCAAATGGGAATAATGAGACCTCCATTATATTTAAATGAGGGTTTTACCATATGCCTGACATATCCTTCATGCGAATCAATTTTATCATTTTATAGTAGTCAATAACGAATAAATATATAAATAAATAATTTATATATTGAAATATTTACAAAATTTCCAACCTAATTCATCTATATATACACTAATATATATCCAAATCTATGGGTTATGAACATATCCCATGTTATTTTAGAGGATATATAACAAATATATTTTTATCCTGTAGAATGGGATCTATGAAAAGTGATTTTTTTATGGAGTGGTCATTCCCAATTATGTACATGGATTATTCAAACAAAAATGGTACAAAACCATTATAAACTAGTTACTGATATAGTTATGGGATATTATGTTTTTATATTTGGATTTAATCCTTGTTTCATTGATCCCATGTTGAATGTAAATTAATCATTCTAAAAAATAGATTAATCGGAAATTCATTGTTTTATTGGTCTCTAGGTCCTTCCTTATCCATGACTTTGTATAAAATCATTTATCATCAATTACATACTTATGTTTAATGAATTTATAGAAATGGGTCAATTCAATACTAAAAATGACCGACATCTATTCGACATGTTTTTCATGATTTTCTACCCTTTTTTCATTAAGCATCTATTTTTGGATTTCCATTTCACCAATGGATTGAAAATACCTAGAAAATGAAAAATTGTCACGAAATTTTTGGAATAAGGGGTTATTTACATTGAATTTGATTCATGATGAAGAGCATGATGTTTGTGTTATTAATGTTAATGGAGACAGTGAATTGAATGGAGAACTTTATTTCATGGGTTCTGGTATTTAGTTAGGTTGTGATACTAGGGAATATCTGTATGAAAATTGTGTAGCTGAAACATGGCCCCTGATGGAATTTTGGTTTTGGCCAACCCCATATTTTTGTACTATGTAGGATTTCATGTTCTAGTATGATGTATATGTTTAATGGTATTGAAATAATTTATTGATATGGGATTCCAAAAAATATGACTTAAGATGTGTGTAGTTTCGAAAAACACATCATGTAGTACCCTTTCCTGAATATGTGGGGATTCATGTAAATATATTTATACCCATAAGGTAAATGATCATGGACATGGCTATGTATATAGGCCCACCTAGGTACATTATCACAACTAGGATCTCAGACATGATCAGAGTAACTGGGTGTTCCTAAGGTACTTGACCATGGGCAGAGTACATAGTCACAACCATAGTACAAGAGCAGGGCCATATGACATAATAAAGGGCTAGAGTACATCATGTAAATACATATTATATAGTCATAGATTTATGTACATGAGTAGACCTTTTCTATCTATGATATTACTGTGCATCATATATAGACAATGTACATCTTCTAGGGCAGTTAGAGGCCCTCATTCTCTTCTTTCATGACAATAATATATAATATAAATTCCCCTAGATCTATAATGAATTATATAGTTAGGTATCCTATCCCAATGATATGATCAAAGATCCCCTACATGTGTTATTCCAATATAGTGTTTTTATCCCTCTCTATGGATTCCAATTTGATCCTCTACTATTCTTACCTAGGATGGGTCAGGAATCCAATGGCCAACTACAAGGATCTTTGATCCTCATAAACTGGGGAAATCCTTATAGAGTTCAGTATCCAAAATAGGCCATAGGTGTTATACCCTATATATGTTTCAACATAATCATGACTTCATGTCAATAATTACATATGTAATGGACCATCTGGCATGACCTTTCGAATTAGCATCATTAGTGTTAGTAGGATATAAATTGTACAATCTCAAAGAAGAACATCACATGGATTCCTTGAGTAGAATACTAGGCTAGAAATATGGTAATCAGATTAATTTTAGAATCATTGTCTATATTCAGAATATATGGGTTATTTTTTTAATTTTCTAATATCCTGATTAACATACCATCATGATGATGAGTAGACCTCTTTATTGAGGATTAATGTTTTTGGATTTTAGTGTTCCCAACTGAGCATGCATGTACCCATATAAGAATTATATTTTCCCACAAGGGTCATTTTTAGGAAAATTATAGGCATTATTATGTGTCTTAACTGGACATGTAGTAGTTGGAGATAAGATTAACTAGACTAACTAATTTCAGTTACAAGAGATTTATTTTGAATTTTTTCACTTCTTACTTATTGTTGAGAGTCTAATTTTTTTTGGGCATAATTTGAACCTTTCCTCTTTCAAACACTCATTTCATTCTCTCATTAACATATAATTGTATAGATTAATATTCATATCAATTTTTTTACTTTATCTATTTTATTGGTGTTTGGAGAAGTGTTTGTGTGTGGGTGCTAGTACATTAGGGTAAGGCCTCTCATTTGTGTTTGATTCATTCTAAATTATTGTCTTCATCCCCTATTTTTATAGAGGTATTAATAGGGTATAACACATACTATATCACTACTAAGGTAGGCCATAGATATTTGAGTCCTGTAAGATATCAAAATAAAAGTGTATTATTTTATTTAATAAATTAAGATAATTTTCAAAATAGATTATACAACCATTCATTCATGATGTTACAAGAAATATTTTTGATGTATTTTTTTATTGTCATTTCTAAAGGATTTATTTATAATAAAACAGTAGTTTTTTATGAATCTATATTATTCTTCCAGACATTACTAATGTTCTTTTATAGCTTAATTAATGTTAAATCACTTTCCAATTATTACGTTCTCTATCACTCTATATTATTTATTGGAAATTATGTTTCTCCTTCATATACATATTTTTAATATTATGTATGAATTTAAAATAATTTATCTTACCATAATAATTCATCAATTATATAACATTTAAATATATGGTATTATTTTATAGAATCTCTTTATATAATTTATTTGATTTACTAGTGAAATATAAATGATTTGAATTTTTAAATTTAGTATGGATTTCATTTGACACATATAATTATTTTAGAACGAACAATGTTAATCCTCCAAAATATGTGGAATATGTAGGATGTTCATATGAATAGTGACTACCATTTATTGATACCTACTCAAAACAAAACCATTTCATAGTATTCAAAACCTCTAGAATTTCATAACGTATTGGTATTTGGATAATACCACCATATTTATTAAAAATTTTGTCTTTATTTAGATTCCATCATAACATGATTAATTATTACTTGAACGAGGCCTTCCTAGATTGTTCTTTTGTGTATGAATTTAATCATTTCCATTATTCAAAAATTATTTTTCTAGTATACATGTGATTACAACATCGATATTTTCACTGAACGTTCATTGAATTAATGTTCTTGATTGAATGCAATGTGTTTTCATCTTCAAAAATTAAATTACTATTATTCCTTAATTAATCATGAAATATTCCACTAAAAATATTAGTTACTAAGAATATAAGATAACAAATTATTTTTTTCCTTCCAACATAGTATAAATATAGATCATTAAATGATTTCATGGATTCAATATTGTTTGATCTATTAGGTTTTTATATTGTCATCGTAATATTGTTTATATAAATGTGTATAGTTTCCTAAAAAAGCTATGATGATCAACACTATGTGGTGATATCCCACGTATCATGTTATAACATATAATGAAAAAATGGATCTAGGATTCTACAGTCATGTTGTTATAGGATACCCTCACTCATCCATTGAATAGTATATTTTTATTCATGTATTTTATCTCTCAAAATATCAATGTTTTAATTTATAAAACTATTCTTTTAATATTCTTGGATGTTTGTGTTTATTGATAATGTATGAGATGATATTAATATTTAATGGGGAGAATATTTTCCATGTGTTATTTTCTTACTAAATATTTTGGAATAATGTTTTTTTAGGAATGCTTAGTGTACATGAATGATAAATCAGGGGAGAAAGATTATTTGAAAAGAGTGTGAAAACTGTTGAACTGTATAAATGTTCAATTAGGTTTTTTGATGATTGTGTTTTGATTTAACCATCATTACTCATATGTATATTCAATAATGTGGGGGTTATAAAAGATTTTAAATTACTAAATGATATATTATATAAAGGAAATTTTATAATGATGTTTTTTATTATATCTAGTTAGATCTAATTTTATTCAATGATTAATGTTCTGTATTTTTGTGTGGTTTTTCAACCGTTTCATAGGGTTGGATTGGTGAGAAAATTTCATTTGTTTTGTATATGGGTTTGGTTTGTTTAGAATAAAGTATATGTAATAATAAATTTAATATATTTATTTATTATTGTATATAATTTTATGGATATAATATGTTTGATGGTGTTATTTTTGTTTTATTGGATAATTAATTTGGATTAGTAATTCTAAAATTGTGTTACGAATCGGTCATGTGAGGATAATCATATCCCACATAAACAGCAATTCATGTTTGCATAAATATAATAATGTTTTTTACATACAACAAGTGACTTGAAAAAGAATTATTTTATGATTTATAACTCACCATATCAATATGAATAATAAATAATTTGTTCTATATAATCATCAGGTGCCTCAATACAACCATCATAACAATATACCATAATCATCAATGGATGTAATTTAATGATCAACTGGGTTTTTTTAGATATCATCAATAATGCTATATGCATCCTAGGAACAATGATAACAAGATCATATATTTCTGTAAAAACTGTCACATTAAGATTTCTAAATTTTGTAAATTAGAATTAGTTTTTATGGTCATTTGTAATAAAAAAATATTATTATTGTTTTAGAAAACATTAAATGATATAATCAAGATTAGAATAATGGTTTCATATATATAAAACTACTCAATAATATTAATCATGATGAATTATATCTTTTAAATTATTTCAAATTCACACACACAAACTGTTGAAAATTTAAACAAAGATCATTCGGTTTTATGTGGTGATGAGATCTGTGCATTTTTTATTATATCATTTTTAAAATTTCAGAGGATTTATTTTTTCTAATAGATTAATTATGTTAGAAGAATCTATCTAGATATGGAAAATGGGATTTTATATCATTGAAAAGGTTGGTAAATATAGATTTAAAAATAGGGTTTATCATTCCGAAGGTAATTTAGAAATATATTTATTGATTGACACTTGGAAATACCAATATGGGTATTCTAAATATAAATTTATAAAATTGATATAATTTAATGAAGTGATATATGTAGAAAAATTATTTATTAATATCATATTGAGTATAAAACTCCAAATTAATTTAATAATCAATATTATAAAACAATATATATTTTTATCCTATTTTATTTGAGAAAATATGATTTCATAATATTTTTGTAATCATCCTATGCATTCAGTTGGTAGGAAATTGAAAACCATAAAAAAAATATTTGAAAAAAAATTGTTATAAAAATATGACAATCAATCATGAAGAACATAAAAAAATAATTTAATTTTAGAAAAATATTGCAATTATATTGTTCACCCATGAAAAATGATATAAATATTATTTCTAATAATGATCTAAAAATTATTTCCTAAATCCATGACATGAAATGTTTCAAGAATTTTGTATGCTGTCATGATTTGAGGGATGATTTCCATAAATATTGACGCTCTTTTAGATTAGGTTTATTTTCCTCATGATTAAAAACATATTTGATGATAATATAAAATTAAAAAACAATGAAAAATTCATTGGTCCTTGAGGGAAAAAATTCTTGATTTGTTTATAATGATTTCACTAAAAGGAATGGATTTTTTATATCTAGTAGTATTCTCTTAATTGCAAATGGGATTACTTAAATATTATATTTAAATTGGTATATAATTCTGAAAAATAATTAATATTTTTTTAAATATAATTTTAAAATTGAAATATATATGAATATGTTTACATGAAAAAACAAGAATTATGTTCTACTAGAAATAAAGTGTTTTAATTTTACAAGATCAATGTTCAATTTATTGTTCAAATCTAGTTTCGTAAAATGCATTTTCTGATTTTATAATGTAATTATTTCATATTATTTTTATTAAATAAAAATTTCCTATGAATATACTTGAAGTTAATTTTATGTGAAAAATATTTTTTCTTATTTTATACATAGATAACATATTACTTGAAAATACTGATATGTGTTTTCTAAAAAAGGTGATATTTTTATATCAAATTTATATGATATGGATTGTATGGGTGATTCATCATATCATTTAAATAGATAATATTAGTGAGAAAATTATAGTAATTTTTAACATGTTTCCAGAAACGTATATTAATAAATAAGGTTATAATTGTCAATTAAAATACATTGATCAAAGTATAACCTTCATAGTTATTGGTTGTAATTTCAAATTAATTTGACACCCCAATAATGATTTTGAAGGAAAAATGAATTATATAATCTATTAATCTGTTTTTTATATTTGTTATATATTTTTCATACTCAAGGTCTATGTAATGTTTTGGGTTTTTAGATGAGTGATTCGTGTTAATTTAAGGATCAACCAAGTGTGTTAAGACTTGAGGTAGGGGTTATATGTTTTATTGTATAAAAATAAATGAGAATGTGATATTGGATCTCAATTCAGAGTTAACTTGTTTTAAATGTTGTTTCAAGAGTTTTATAATGAATTTTCAATTATTAATGAGTTTTAAGATTATTTCAAGGACTAAAAAACATTTTTGATATTTTGGGAGTCTTTATGAATTTTAAAAGATTTTATTATACTTTTTTTTTCAATTGTTCATTAACAATGGAGTATGAATAATTATTCCCCATTATTATATATAAGGATCATTGTATAGAAATAATTTTATTACCTATCTATTTTTTGATTAAGGGTGATTTTAACTTTTATTTTCAGTTAGGATCATTTTATTCTTCTATTTTAAAAATGGATCATTTTAGAAATTTATTTTATCTTTCTATTTTATCATTAATATTGAAAGTGTTTCCTAAAACTTATAATTATTAAATAATTTATAAAATACATTTATTGGGGATTTTAGTTCTTTAAATACATGTACTTAATATTAAAATCATATAAAGCATCATCACATTCTTAAATTATTCTATATGGGGAATCTATCTCATTTTTTATCATAATATTGTGTCTTCTTCTCATGTAGATTTGTAATTGTAAGGATGAGTACTTGTTACCATATTTATTTTATATTCTAATTATGTCATCCTACCTCAATGAGAAACCAAACTTTTATGGAATTATTCATATTTTAATGAATATTTGTATTATTGTTTAATAAAATGGTCAAACTCAATATGTGGATTTGTGAAAACACTAAGTTTGTGGTTCATATATTATTTCAATGATATTCATGTGTTATTTTAACTTTAGTAAAAATAATTCTCCATATGTCTATATAGATGATAGTAGGAATAAATATACCTTTATTTTCAATTGATGTTGGGTATTTCTGAAGGAATACCCATGTGGTAAGAAATGGGTTTATGACCAATATTTTATGGATTATGTAAAATAAGGTCCCTTGTCTTATTAGCTATGAATATGTCTATTATTGGTAAAATTTTGTGGTGAGGGTATGAGTTTATTGAATTTTAGTGTTTTGGGAATTTCCAATGCGTTTATGTGTAATGTTGATCCCTAGTAGTGATGTGATGTATTTCACCATGGATTAGTGGACGGTGTTCCTACTTAAATTTCTCTTATCTCTATGACAAAAATGCCATGAATATATGCATTATGAATTCTGTTTTAAAATAATGTTTTTTTAGAGTACCCATGGAGTGTAATAACATAGATGAGTTCTAAAAAATGATCACCGCATACGTAATTCCCTATTTCAATGACCTATTTAGTCGCTATAGGCTCAGAAAACATTTTACACAATCCTTTTTTTTGTAAAAAGGACTCTGGTGAAGAGACCCAATTTCAAATGGAAACATTCTCTTTAATATATGATATATAGTATGGGACTGAATGTGTTTTATCACACACCCACCATGATTTATAAAATATCACTCAACCACTACACTAAAGACCATTTATGATATATCTATAGTGTGTATATTTATTTTAATAAATTTATCCATCGTAAAATGATGAGATTGATTATCTTCCATATTTTCACTATAGATAATAATTTCCATCCATTAAAAGGAAAAATTGTTGCCATGAACAGCTATAATTGTGTTAATATTCCATTTTGAAACTACCTACGGCAACAAACATGACATAAAATCGATGCACATCATTTTTTTGCAACTATTTCCATGTTTGGTAAGGTATAGCTTGTTTAGTTGGTTTATAACATTTATCAAGGTTGATCATGGATATAATTCATGTCTATATATTGATATTCCACTAATGTGTTAATCATTTCCATTGGTGGGTGACATAGAACACATATGGTAAGAGAGGTTAAATGAAGGCATCAACTAGGTTTTTTGTGATGTATCTCATAGTATATAGCTAATGTGGTCATGTGACCATATTATATGAACAAAAATACAGTTTTGATCCCACATTATGTCTGGAAGACTTCATATATTGATAATAATAAGGGATGTATTTAATTGTCAATGCAGAGGAGGTTATTAACATAAAATTCTGTAGTTCATTATTATTCAGATCTCTTTATTGGATATTGTGGTTAATTAGAAATTGTTGGGATGTTTGGAATTTAAGGTAGAAAGGAATGTATCACAATTACTTAGGTTTTTTCATGTTAATGAGATACATATTTTAAATGATGATCGTTGTATATGTGACTCATGATATGGTTTTGGATGTGCCATTAGGGTATATTGATGACCAGGGATGGTTATATGGTTATCTTGGTATTTTATATCTTGAATTATCTATTTTTATAAAAGTGAGTGGGATCTTCCTGTAAGATATAATATGTTTGTATCATTCCAATATGAAATTATCAAAGAATTAAATGCATCTCTAGTGGTTATTGAAAAAAGTTAGAGTAGGAATTATTTTTTATGGGTGATTTTAATTTATTTATTCATACACAGGTATACATGTGGTTGTAAAATAATCATACCATTTCCCATGGAATATTGCTCCCATATTTTCACCATCAATAGACCCTAAATAATGCATGAATACATTATGGCTCATGTTATAGTTGAGAGAGAAGAATACCCATTATGAGAATAGTGGATATGGGTGTGTAGATGGTGAATGCACTAGATTAAATTTTTTACAAGGACCATGTTGTTCCTCAGTGACATGATGGTTCTTAATTATTTTTATTTTATATATTCATGTATAAATATAAGGTAATATCATGGATGATACTATTACTCCAGTTTTACATGATTGACATGTTTGCATTATTTGTGTCTTATTTTGGGTATATTTTGTTCATTGTGGGTTTTTAATTTAGTTTCTTCCACTATTTAATTATTTTTAATTTTCTTATTTATCTGTACATGGTATATGTCAGAAACTTGCTCAGAACACCACTGAAATAAGCACTCAAATGATCCCATGACAAAAAAATATGGTGCATTCATTTTCATTTTATGTTGGCAACAAGTACCAAATCCATAAACACAATAATTTGGAAATATCTGTATAAAATAACATTTTAATATGAGTTAAATTAATTTATACATTTGTAATATATATTTTTTCATTTCTATGTCAAAAATCCAAGAAAGTCAATAAACTTATGTAAAATTGTAAAAAATATAAAATATTTAAAAAACAATCTTACATTGGTTAGAAAATATTAAATAATACAAAACCATATTAATTGATCATGATACCTGAATTCTATAAGGTATTATGCATACACATTACAGCTAGATTATAAGGCTTTAATGACTACATGATGGGGGTTCATTGAGGATTAATATACTATTGAAATAATTAAATCCCAACACTTCTATAAATTTCTTATCAGAATCATATGATTTCTGATGATGAATGAAACTTATAACATTCTCAATTTTAGTCAGATATATCTTACTATAAAAATATTTAGTTAAAACTAATATTCCATTATACATGAATAGTATAATTAAAAAACATTTAAAAATAATCAAATGAAAATATTTTAAAGTTAATATTAATTAAAATTGAAAATTATAAATAAAATGAATACACATTGAGAATAGAATAATGTTGTGAATAACCTTATCTAATGGTATCAACATATTAAAACTATTATTCATGTCTATATTGAATTAAAAAATACCTTGATCAGTATGATCAAAATTAGTTCTGCCTTCCTATCATTTTAATCCATTCAACCAGATCCAATCTTGATGTATTCCAATTCATCGAATCTCTCGATCTTAATCCCAGATCATAGGTGGGAAACAAATATTTAAAATATTCTAGTGAAATTTATAATCCTCACACATATTTTTTTACAACATAAAACCCTCAATAAGATTATAATGAAAATCATAATGAGATTTTAGAGAGGATAAATCTTTAGATTGATTGGGTTCAGAAAAGCGTCATCTCCCAGATCCTTGAATACATAAATTTTTATTGGGGATCCTTCAATGTTAATATTTATGTGATTCTCATAGTTGGTCTTAATAGACTCATATGATGTTCACATTACATAACAACATTGTCTTCATAAATCAATCATATGTTTTTCTATAACATAATTAAAATTTTGTAAAACTAATTTAATCTAATATAAATTCATGAGGCTAATTATAAAATGTATTATTCCAATAAAATAAAACATGTTAGTTTGGTGATCCTAACATAGTCACAATAACATAATAATCTCATTCATTCTGATAAAATATTTAATTTCACAAATATATACAATATTAATTGAAATATGTCAATCAATAGAATTATATTTATTCAATTTGATTGATTAGACACTATTCAATTTAATAGACTGGGCATTCGTATTTTTTATGGATCAATAATTATTCAATTCAATAGAATATTCTATCTTATATGGTTTATATAATATAGTTAAAAATATTAATATATTTGGTGTAACAAGTTATTTTTGAAAAAAACATTCTTATAAAATTTTAAATATTTAGTTAGTAAAATGTAGTTTTAAATAGCATATACTGATTATCAACACTAATGAATGATATTTGATAATGAAAATTTTAAATCCTACAATATCCATCTATTTTAAAATAACAGTACAAAATATATAAATTTAAAAATAATTACATTGAAACACTTACAACAAATTTGTGCTGGGAAATATTCTCCCCGTATCTATCTTATCACCCCTTTCTTTATGATTCCATTGATTTATACCAACATCTTATAGAAGAATAAGATAAGATAACTTCTCAAAAATATATACCCTTCAATTAGATATTTTTGAAAACATATCTCTTAAAAAATTCATCCCCGAATGAATTATTTGACCGTTATACATCCACGTTTACATCTCCCAATATTCCTCCCCAAAATTTACTTCTACCCCAATAATTCTCCACATTTATAATTTTAAAAAATATATATGAGGTAGAATTTACATGAAATTTTAATGATTAAAATACTATCAAATAGTTTTTGAGTTATAAATATTAAAAAATATATAAATTACAAACATTCATAGAAAATAATTGATAAAATTTTTATAAAAAATGATTATCAAAAAAATTAAAAAATTTGTTCATTCAGTTTTTTAATATTACAAAATCAATAAGAGTTCTGTGAAATTAAATCATTATTCATTCTATATCTTCCTCAAATTGAATTTCATTTTCATAACTCATCAACACTATTATCAACATTATATTTAATTTCGACTTTCATTTCATTCCAATCATCTATTCCATCACATCTTTATTCATTTGTTATCTAGTCCAATTCAGTTTTTAGAGACTTGTCTCACATCTCTCAGATTTAATCATTTAAACTTAATATTCGGCATACTATTTCATCTTATTATGTTCTGAAATTTATTTATCATTTGATTCCACAAACATATGATGTGAATAAATAATTAAAACATGTTATCTACATAAATAGATAACATAGGAAAGAATTAATCAATTTATAATGATTTTTTCTTTACAATTTCCAATATTTCAACATGAATACTTATATCACTTTAGTTTCACTCAACCATCTCATGATCTACATAACTCTTCATTTCACTATTTTTTAATGAAAATCATAGTCATTTAATTAAGATTAATTCATAACAATGTTTCATCAAATTAATTTAGAGTGACTAATTATTCTTACTTAATCATCATTATGAGTAATTTTTCCTATTATTCCATATTAGGAAGAAATGTAATTGTGACCAATAATATTTTTATATACCCATTGAAATATGTTATCCATTTTTAAATTATTAAATTAGACTAATTTTTATATAAATATATTTTGTCTTATGAATCATTGTACACATTTCTCCTTGATGGTAAAACATAAAACATCTATTTTTTACTATTTTATTTTTGTTATTCTTCTTGAGCACCAAAAACATTCCATCACATCTTTTTTGACATCTTGACATAGATAGCCTCTAAGGCGGTGGCTGGACCGGTGAGTAACATGACCTTATGAACATATCCTCGTATACCATGGGTTGTTGAATATTAGAGATGGGGTCAGGATGTGATAGGGGTGAGACTATAACCTCTTATAATATTTTCACAGTTGTATAAATGATTATAAATATAATATAAGTATCATATGCTATAAATAAATGAGATTGAAAAGAGATAATTGTAATAAATCGTTGACAAAGAAAAAGGAGTCATATTTTCCATAACTGAAAAAAATGGAAAATGCTAGTTTATAAAATTTATGAATTCCTGACATACTAAGGATACATGAAAAGAATTAGTAAATAATTCAACATTATTTAAAAAAATAATTAAAATAAACCAATTCCTCATTAATGATCTCAATGAGCATCCCGAGCTTCATCTCGGTCCTATTCTCCAAACTCCAAGGTACAGGAAAAATAAAAAATAAACATAGATCCTAAAAATATATGGTCTAATATTGTACCACTGGTTCCCATGAAGGGTGTGGGATATAAATCTCAGTAAATCGACCCCAGAATTGACTAGAAAAAATAGATAGTGCGTTATGAACATAATAGTGAGCTATATAAAATAATAGTTGACAAATGAGAAATTTAAAAATAGAAACCATGACTGGGTTCCTAAATGGGAAGTCATACCAAACTACATGTTTCATCCTAATCCATAAGGCTAAACATTATAGTTGATCAAGGAATAATAAATAAATAAGGAACAATGTAAAATTCGAAAATCAATAAGGCATACCACTAATATTCTGCTTTGTCTTGGTGTCTATCTCACATGTCATTATCCAAGTGTTCTAATAAGAAGAGGAGATGTGTGAAAAAAAAATAAGTATATTATTACCATAATAATGAATTCATATAACATATATATATATAAAAATTAAATAAAAACATTCCAATTATGTCGTGGAGTCTAAGCCCATCCCCAGTGATCCAAAAAAATCCCATGTACTACTATGGTATATCCGATATAATATTGGACCATTGTGTATGTCCCATGAATTCCATAAGGAGTCCTTGGTCTCACTCGACGCTTGTTTACTCTTAGTGTGTCCTAGGAATCTCATTAGAGGGGTAATTATCAACAAAGGCATAGTGTAACTATCAATTCAAAAGTACATTCCATGGTTTCTCCCTTAGGGAATCCATATCACTTAGGAGTATAATAAATATCTTGGGAAATCCCCTCCTAGAAAGATAAATAATATCCCCTAGCACGTTGTGGAATAACCACCCATGCACAAGATTACATCCATTAGTCATCAATTCAGACCCCATGTTCTCTACCAGCACACATCAACTGAACAAAGTCGACAATCCACATTTCATGGAAAACATCAATACATATCTGACATGGAAAGTGTATATATAAATCCTGATATCAAGAAACCACATTAAACAATATGTTATTCGTGCTATTATATAAAATAAACCATGTCGTCAACATAGAATAAGGCATTGAGAACAATAGTAACTCAAGTCTGAAATCTATAACATTAAGAAAAATGTAATAAACAAAAGGATGTTTCGAGAAGAGAATTATCTATAATACATAGGATATAAAAAATGAAATTCAACTATAGTCACATGTACTTAGAATTCCATTATCCATATGTCATAAATGACATCACATGGTCTCATGCTATCATGACTGACCTAGTATTTAATGTATATATGGAAAACCACTTTGGTACCAATGATAAATATATAAAAACATATTCCCAAGGATACACAATAATAACAAGTCATGTATATTTTCAAAGGACATAATCAATGGTTCAATTCCAATTTTAAATCATGTTATCAATTTAGGTCATTAATTCATGGAACCACACAATAACCCAAGCCATAACACACAAGTATTAGAGAATTAGTCCATTGAGGATGGGAACACCCAAAGGGGTGGTCAAGAGGCAATGATATCCCCCTCGATTTGAATTCCCCAAAATTGATAGTCAGACCGGACAAAGAAACAAACCAAACTATTTGATATCTTATAATAAGGAATCACTTGAAGATTTTGATGAGTGGCACAACAACAATATATAAAATAAGAGACGAAATAAATAGGAAAAGTGTAGACACCCTACGATGGTAATCCCCATTTATAAGGCATTCAATTAAATTTATAAAATAGGACAATGTCCTAAACATTACATTTAGGTTGGTTACACCACTAGGGGGTGGGCATGATGCAAGGCGAACACTCAGAATGGGTTTTTCCTGAACCGATGCCACCACGAACAAGATAGAACAAAAAAAATTAATTCAAGAAAAAAATTCAATATTGCTAAACCATTTATTTATCTAACTCCATTTGGTATGATCTATCCTACTAATGTTCAATACAATTGAATTTTCTTAAGCATATAATATTTATATTATTTTACATGTTCCATAGAGTTTATGGTTTTTACCATAAAGGTGTACTACCATCTTTCATAATTGATTCTAACTACTCAAGTCCCCCAAAAATTTCATTTAACCAATTGAGACATATCAATTACATTATAAGTCCCCAAATACATGTACATGTAGTTCCTCAATTATAACTCAAGAATAAAGAAAACAGTAAGGAAATTAGGAAGAAATTATAAAGATTTCCTCTAGGTTTTTTTTCTTGAATGCATCACACCTCCATTAGAGGGTATTTGTTACAATAAACATCACATTTTTCTTAAAAAAAACATATATCACATTCATGAATTTCAGTATAGTTATTATGGAATATTTCAAAATAAAAACTCATCTTCAATAATTATGAACTATGAATGGTGTATTATGTAAATTATTAATGCATTATTAAAATTAATGAGGAAGCGAAAGGGACGCTACCTTAGGGTGGAATTTATTTAATAACCAGTACCTGATAGAAAAGGCATTGACCGCCCCCAACCAGCATGCAGTGGAACACAAACACCATTATACATATTTTTTTTCTTGTTCGCTACAAAATAAATCACTATTGACTATAAAACAATTTCAAACCCAAATTTTGATGGTTCAAAACAATGAAA
The DNA here is from genome assembly GCA_963277665.1 of Viscum album. NCBI lineage: Eukaryota > Viridiplantae > Streptophyta > Magnoliopsida > Santalales > Viscaceae > Viscum > Viscum album. The sequence continues at coordinate 1,497,960,749 of OY728122.1, read as the reverse complement.
CATAAATAATACATCAACTCAGATTATAGTGGGAATATGAAACATCCCGAATGGTTTCGACTTCGGTGGTGGTGACTGCATAATGAATGAAAAATAACCAAGTAGCCATTCACATTCCTTAAAACCATATGAAACCAAAAAAAACAAATCAAAACCTAACATAGGGTTTCGTTCAAACCACTCTGGGAGATGAAAGGGATAAAAACCACCAATTTGATGAAGGATATGGGATATAATTACAATAAATTGATTAATATAAGGGAATTCATGAAGATAATCAAAGGAATCATCCATAGAAGGAGGCATGTTAGAGGGAGGTTCATGGTACATGTTCTCATCCAGGGGTCACATTAAACTACATGGTTTTCATGACCCAGAAAGTTTCATACTTTAGGGTAGAGGGAACCAGCTGAGGGAGATAACTGGGTGGGAGGTTGCGGCCAAGGAGGGTCTTCTTGATAGGAGCTCACATGCTATAGTAATGAGGGGGCTATTGTGTTATGATCGAAGAGGGGGGGGGGAGGGAGGACTCCCTGTAAAAAATAATTAATCCTAATTTTCTACTTATAATAATAATAATGATGGTAATAAAAGTAATAATAATAGTAAACACAATAATTATAATGGAATCCAAAATAATAATTAAATTATTATTATTATCAAAACCATTATTTTATTTTTCTAATTAAATTGAAATAAAAAAGTTCTGATGCTTTGTTTTTAAAAATGGCAGGACCATCTAATGGAAAAAATACATTAATCTTATTAACTTTTTCTTTTTATTCAACACATGGGATATTAAAACCATCCCACCTTAGAAATTATCATCTCCAAGAAGCGATCAGGAACATCAAAACCCTCACATGATCTACAATTTTCAAGAAGTCCCACATGAACTATAGCATTGTGTTTCCAAACACCCAATGAAATTTCAAGTATTGATTAGTAACATGACATATAATCAATTATGATCTATAACAATGCTCATTATCTGATTGAAACATCGAGATTACACATACCTGGGTCTGTTTATCTAGATGTGTGATCACATTGTCATATCGTTAAACATATTTCCAACGGTATATCTGACCATAGAATTTATAATTATAAACGGGAAAAATTATGAACCACAACCCCTCAAACATTAGAGTTTCCTATAAGTTATGAACATAAGAATTTTGGTGACACTTCACTCATAGATTCCAACACATATAAAAAATTTATTTCCCCATTGAACACAAATCCCAAAACATGCCATATCTTCATGATATTATTTTTCCAACTCAATCCAGACTCATATCTCGTGAAGATATGACAGTAATGGTATTCACAAACCACTATGTTGATCATGAAAGATTACAAGTCATTCCATGCTTCCTCACCATTCTAGAATACTCTCAACATAGAGAGTCGCTATTTTAAAAATTGAAATGAAATTCCTTATTCCAATGTATCACTCATTCACCACAAACACATCTACTGATGTCCATACCTAACTTCTGATGATGATCCTTGATTTAAGAATCATAGATCCAGACAAAATCTATAGGATAACCTGGGATTGGAATAAAATAAGTATAAGTAACTAACATATAGTAGTCCATAATCCTTATTTATGAGTGAGACGTAGGTAAAAAGACAAGATGTCCACCTTAAATATTTCAATGATCCCACAGTGGAATCAGGATGGAGGTAAAGTCCAAATAAATAACTTGTGTACATGAATTTTTCCAAGTAATTACAATATTTAATAAAAGGGTTCACTCAAGACTGATCATGCTTTGATACGAACAATATGCTCAGCATGCAACAAGATAGATATTTCCCAATAGATTATAGAATCTAGTGCAGCATAATGCCAATGTTATAGTAGTGTACCTAGATGATGTCAATATAGGGGACACCCTTGTCACTAAGAAGAATACACCAAGAGTATTTAAACAACATATAGTAAAATATTACCATGTTCTATAATGAAAATTGTTTGAATCACAATTTTTCTACTTCATGAAGTAACTCAGATTCACCTACTGATGCATCGCCATTAACTGATCACTGATCCCTTACCACTAGATGAATCCCATGATCATTGATGATTAAACACCATATTCCAACAATGAAAAACATTGTTAATAAAATCATTCATACACCAACCACGTCCCCAAATTCATGTTTCTGATAAATCATCGACATGATTTAACGTTCATAATCTTCAACGCATTTAAGCCAACCTACTATTCCCTAATGGTCCCCTTTGGAAGTATTCCTTATATAAGGTATGAGATGTACTTGACAGAACCAAATTTAATTTCCCTACCTTCTGAGTGTCATAATTTTACAAAATAAAAGATATACTTGCCACTGAAAAGTGTGATATGTAAGAAATTCTAAAAATGTAGATGTTTAAATAATTGGCATAAAAACCAAAACCAAATCGAATAGTGTGTCAAAACACCCATGTCTCTGGAAGTCATCCAATGAATTTAGAAAAACTGGATTCTCATACTCCTAGGTCACTCTACTCTAGTGATGACCTGAGAAGTATTTAACTTCACAGGGCATAATCGTTACACGAAACTCATCCAAGTTGTATCTACATTAAGCACTCAATGGGAAACACATACAAGAACACATACAACATAAAGGTAATATAGAAGAAAGATGACATTTAATTTAGATGACGATGAAATGAGTCACCCCTCACAATGGATAAGGGAGGGATAAATGAAATATAATGTAGCTAAGAATGCTTAAGGCATGTATAAGATGATAAAAATGAGCATCGATCGATGATCAGTCCTAAAACAAAAGTCAAGGATACCTTGACAACCATTCTGAACAAGAGGTAATTTAGAATGTAAAATTCCAACTCGTTAAAACTGCCCCATATGTCAGAAAATACACATAATTTGGAGGTATTTTATGTTCAGAGGGTTATTCCAATCACGTGCTAGATCCTTATGAAGAAAAATAATTGACCCAAACTTTGGGTCATTCTAAAGAAGTCAATTTAAAAAAATCTAATCATCTATGCCATTACTAAAAGAACAATCTCCAACATAAAAAACAAATTCATCCATTGTATAGAAACTAATAGAAACTTTATCTACCCTTAAATGAAGGTTTTAAATAGTGGTCACCACTACAGGTTCCACTTTCAATCCTTTTACATTTAAAATAAATTTATAATACAACAAAAATATGTTCAATTATCCAATCATATGAGCAGCCTTCTATGAGTCCATAATTTTCCCACACATATTATAGGTAGCATTTATCTCCAATTTAATTGTAACCAATCCATTTATCCTATTCAATCCATAACATCATAACAAAACTAGCATGTCGTCACAAGTGGATAAAATTGGGATGAAATTATATAGGCATGGAAGTATGGAATATTAGTACTGAAAAATGTATTACAATAGGCATGATAATAAACGAAAAAACATGAAATGGAATTCCTGAACATAATATTATCAGATGGTAACCAATGAATGTAGCTACATTGCAAATAATATACATGACATGTGAATCCCTAAGAGCTTATTAAGAAGAATGAAATTTTTCATTCTTATATTATCATGAAAAGGGTAATATACAATGAACATTATAAATCCAAAAGAATTTGAAATTACCCCAGTCCCTTGAGGTGAAATCATATCAACTATAATATCAAAAAGCATGAACATCAATTTATAGGCATGGACACTTTGTAATTTCTAATACGTGGGGTGATTTGACCCTAGAACGAAGATTATTCATTCAAAGACACATTCCTAGTCTCCTATCAGCAAACAAAAATTAATAATATAATGGAAGATAGCCCTCTAATACAACTTCGTAACATCCCAACCTAACTCTCCACTAAGACAATCCTTATACTGGTTGGTCACATGACCTCAAACAGGTGTCCTCATATGCCAAATGCCACTGACTAGTAGTGAGGGTCTCAAGAGGTGATAGTGAAGCGAATATACCCTCATATAATTCTTTCACAATGTTATAACAGAATATAAATATAATTCAAGTAGAGTATGATGTAAATAAACAAGAAACAACTGTTGAAACGTTAATAAATTGCTGGAAAAATAGCAGAAAACATATTTGACATAACTGAACAAAAGTGGCCAATGATAGTTTACACAACATATTAATTCCTCATATGGTAATGATAAATGATGAAAATAAATAAAAAATAAATATTTATATAAAAAATTTTGAAATAATAATGAAAAGATTGAAAATTCCCACGCATGATCTCCATCAGGATCCAGAGCTCAATCTCGGTCCTTTTCTACTTACTCCCAGGTACAATAAAAGCAAAAAACCTCCTAGATATTGTAAATATAATTTCTAAAAGGTACCATGGTTACCCAAAAATGTTTAAGATACAAATATCAGTAGTCTATCACCCAAAGATCCTAATACAATTAATAAATTTCTATATGATTTTAAATTTATTCCATAAAAAATTAATATAGATGGACTATGAATTAAATAATAGGTACTGGGTGTGGGTTCCTAAATGACATTCGTAGCTAACTAAATCCTTTAGACTATTCAAAAATATAGAATATTATAGTTGAGAAAGGAATAATATATAAACAATGTTTAATGTAAACCTACAAGCCAAGATTACATACCCCAATGCTTGTACTTTAGATTAGATTCTATCTCATATGTCATCATCCATGTGCATTATTAATAAAAGGATAATTGTCCCAAATTCATAAGTTACTCATTTCAGAAATCCGGTATGCATCTCATATATATATATATATAAACCATAAATTCATGCATAACCTTCAAATCATGTGGTGGAGTCCAAGAATATTCCTAGGGATCTAAAAAGAATCACAGGTATCACTACGGTGCATCCAATATAATCGAATACCACTGAGTCTGACCCATGAGATCCATAATTAGTTTTTGGTATCAATCTAGGCATGGTGACTCTAAAATTACACTAGGTATCTCACAAGAGGACTACTAATCACCTACAGCTTGGTGTATCCATCTTACCAAATAGTTCATCCACAATTTCTCCACTAGGGAACCTATTTCACTCAAGAGTATAACAAAATGCCCAAGAAACCCTCACCTGGAATGCCAATGCATCAACTCCAGTGCGTCATAATGTAACTACCTGAGCACATGATTATATCCATGAGTTCTTAATGAGGAAACCATGTTCTCACCTAGACCACATGATGTGAACTATGTCTCCAAGGAATATTGAAAGGGAAAGATCAATACATATCTCACATGGAAAGAATATATAAATCATGATATCAAACAAGAACCACGATCCAAAATATATTAAATATATAATTTAAATCAAACCAAGTCATCATCATTGAATACAGAATTTACCACAACAGTATCTCATGTCATGAATCCATAACACTAATAAATATGAAATAAACATAATAAAGGTTCTAGAAAGAAGATTAACTATAAGTAATAAGATCTAATAATGAAATTAAACTAGATAAATATGGAATTTTCATGCCTTTAATCACATTTCATCAATGAAATCCCAATGTCTCAGACTGACATGCTTCACCCTATATTGAATGAAGAAAAACCAATCCACATTGCAACCGATGATAAAAATACAAAAAACATATGTACAAGGCTAAATTATAAGAACTGGTAATATGTCTTTTCAATGGGATGAATCAGTGGTACAACTCTAATTTTATATAATGTATTAAATTTAGGAAATTATTCCATGGTACCCCACATTAGCCTGAGGTGAAACACCAAGGCATTAGAAAATTATGATATTTTGGTTGGCCACACAAAAATGGGTGGCCATGATGCAAGGAGAACCCCCTCAGTTAGGTTTTTTCACAATCGATGTTCAAAAAGAACTTGATATGACTAAATAAAAATTTTAATAAGAAATAATAAAGAATTATTGAAGGGTTTCATCATGTGACACAATGGTAAAATATGAAATAAGTGATGAAATAAATATGAGTATGATATATTCCTGACACTGGTAATCCCCATTTATAAGACTATTTATTTAGTTTATAAAATTGTTAAAATTCCTAATAACTCCATTTATGTTGGGAATACCCATTTGGGGTGCCCAAGAGGCTTGGAGAACACCCCAAATGTGTTTCTCTATAAGCGCAGCCCACCACGTACAGTATTGATGAAAACAAACAATTTAATAGAAGTCAGCAATTCATAATGGATAACCCATTAATTAATGACATTCCTTTTGGTATGAGTTATCATACTAAAGGTCATTATCACTCAAATCTACTGGATATATTAAATTGAATTTATGGTTCAAGTTTCAATGAAATCATATTCATTACCCTTAATGTGATTTTACCAACTTCCATAATTTATTCTAACCATTCCTTTCACCTCAACCATTTCATTGAAATCATTATGAAATAAAATATACATTACAAGGTCTAAAGAACCTATACAAGCCATCCATCCATTATAACTCATGAATATTGAAAAAAGTATAGAAATAAGGAAGAAAACAAAATAGTATATCTCTACGTTTTTAGGTTGAAGGTTTTCCGCCTCCATTAGATTAGTTTTATTACAAAAGCATGAATTTTTTATCAAACAAAACATATATTAATTTTATTCATTAACCTATCTTTTTTAATCATGATTTTAAACTAAAAACCCATCTCCATTAATTTAAAACTAATAATAGTTCATTAGCTAATTAATTAATTCATTAATATATTTAAAGATGAGTGGATGGGTACCCTATGTTAAGGTGGAATTTATTTATTACATTTCACATTCCAAATAAGGTGATGACCACCCAGAACCACTCCACAGTCACACACACAAACACATTCATATAAATATATATCCTTAATCCAATTCACAACAAATTCAATTACTAGGGACTGTAAAATAAATAAATACCCAAATTTTGATGGTTCATGTCCAATAAATATGAATATTACTTCACTCATATATTGGCGGTGAACCTAAACATCCCAAACATCTTTTCCTTTGGTGGAAGTTGTTGTAACACGAATGAACAAGTCCAGAGAGGCAATTCGTGTACCTTAAAACCATATGAAAATACAAAATAAGGATCAAATCCTAACCAATGGTTTCGGACAAAACACATTGAGTGGATAAATTAAAGAAAACTAACCAAGTGATAGAGGTGAAGGGATATAAGGACCATGCCATATTAAGTCGAAGGGAATCTATAAATAAACCTGAATCAATCAACCAAAGAAAGAAGAAACATGAGAGGGGGGAACATGATATAAGGGCTTAACTAGGGGGTCATGTCGCACTGAAGGGAGGTCACGACTAATTAGGGGTTGTTCAGTAGGGTGTGTACGGCCGAGGATGCTTGCAAGGAGGGAGCTCGCGACCATAAAGGCTGAGCTTGAGAGGAGCTCACACAGCATAGGGGGGTGGTGCATCAAAATACAAGTGGAAGAGAATGATGGAATCTCCTTAAAAAATTATTTAAAACCTAAAAAAATTAATTATTGTAATAAAAAATATAAAAGTAATAATTATTATTATTATAATAATAGAAATCATAAAAATTATTAAATTATTATTTTTATTATTTAAAACCTAATTATTATTTTCCATTTTAATTGAAATTAAATGTTCTGAAGTATTTTTTTTTAAAGCGGATTTCCAAGATAATTGGAAATAAACCTCAAACTCCTTCAATTCTTCATCCGGTTAAAAACAGAGATCATTAATCTTGATTTTTATTAGTTTCATATTTATTAGTTTCACATTTATACAATTGTATATTTTAGACATATTTTTTTATAATTTTATTAATTATAAGAAACAACCTAGAGTTATTCTTTTCTGACTAATAAGTCAATTAATATTTTTACCTCAAATTTTTTTCATCAAATTCATCAACAATTCAGTCATGAAAAGTTTTGTATTTGGATTTTTCTATTATTTCATCAGCTAAATTTTTGAATATTTGTTTATTACATCTTATACCATCTTCTCAAGGCATATTTACATCCTTTTTAACATTGATAACATTTCCTCCTTAAAAAATCATAATGGATATGTATTCTCTTCAAATTATCCATATTAACAACAAAATGATAATCCTATGTTACAATTAATTATATTTAAATAAAAAAATTTGCATTAAATGTTTGAGTAGTTGATTGAAAACCCACTTACATGGAAAATAAAGTTATGATATTCATTATTCTATAAAATTTGAATGAAAAAATCATTATTCTCTATCAAATACATTAAACATATTATAATATACTTTTAATTCATTATGTATTCTATTTCTTTACATTTTTATCTCTTCATCTTTATATAAATATTTAGTTTTTATTTTCAATTCCTTGAATAGATAATTTTAAGAAACAAACTATGCATATTTGGATTAATATTTTAATTTTAATTTCATCAAATCATAGTATTTCTCATTTGTAATTCCTTTTAATATTCATCATCATCATTGGAGGTGAGAAAAAACATTATTTTTCTATATTTTTTTATTCAACTATTAGACATAGTCATTTTATGTAACATTGTCTTATTATTTAGAAAATATCATCTTCTATGGAATGAAAAATAGTTTCATCCTCAAAATATTTTCTCTAAATATTAGGGATTTTTTTCTTTTTTCCATAGAGTGATTATTAATATTCATTAAAAAAAATATGTTTATCAAAAAAAATTGATAATGAATAAAAAATATTGGATTCTCAAAATGATATTATATTAATTTATCACATCAACTAAAAATTACAATTCACATGTTTGAATTCCTCATATTCATTAGAATATATATGAAAAATATATCTACAACATTAACAATGCCTCTATCACCCTTACTTAGAATTAAGAAACACTACATCAATAGCATAGTAACTATTGCATCAATTGTTTATTGATACACCATTAAAATATTTAAAATTAATAAAATACGGATATTTTTCCTTTGTTTTTTCAAATGATCCTAGATTTTCAAATAGCTTTTGAGTTACAAGAAATGTTTCTCCTACCAATGTATCTTTAAGAATGCCTGATTCTCATTGGATATTAATTTCCAAACACTAATTAAAAAATATTAAAACTTATATCATCCAAACAACCTTATCCTCTATATTCAATTGATGAGTGACATTATTTAACTATATTTGGTAGGTGAAGATTAATTTCTTCATCCACAACACATAAAGTCACGAAAACCTGATTCCTGGTTATTTCTTTTATAAATTTGTTTTCTTATCAAACCATTTTTTATAAATAAATATCAATTTTACATCATCTTTATTGTCAATATCTTTTAGAGTCTACGTCATTATAACTATACTGTTTGATCATATGAATGGTAAAAAAACTGATGTTAATTTGAGGGCCTAGTGTCCTCAAACGTCTATGAAATAGATGTTGTTTTTTTGACCAACTCGTATATTTATAATATTGCAGTGGAGATCCAAATTACAATGATATTATTATTCAGAGTCAACCTAAAATATGATCTAATTATTGAAAATTTTCCACATGATATTTAAACCAAATTTTCACAACACAGAATTATTTTATAATGATATATTTAATATACTAATGACTTTTATTGAAGTTAAACCTGAATAATTTATAAGAATATTAGAGTTTATAAATTATAAATTAAATGTATAAAATAAAAGGTTTGATGGAATGATGTTCTTATATATAAATGATTTAGAATTACTGTAACATCCTGAGTTTGAAAAAAACACTATGTCCAATAGCATACATGATACGCCACATCGAGCTTAAATGAAAAACTAAATATAATTATTCAAATTTCCCATTATAACCTAGTAGTTTGAATAGAAGGAATGAATAGTGTCAATTGAACTATAAAAACATTTTTTGAACATGTTTAAATAATGATTCATTGGTTTACAAATTTATTAGAAATTGATATAAAAACTAATTGAATATAAATGGTCTGTTTTTAGGAAAACCTATTTGAATTCAGAATATTTGTGTTTAGAAAATCATATCACAATTAATGGATTTTTATTTAATGAAAAATATATGTTTTATATAAGATGTAATTTTTAAAATTCATCTTTTTTATTTTCTATATATGATATAAGAACAGAATAAATGTTTTGGAAAACAGAATAATTTTTTTAGAAATGATATTTTACAACCTTTTGATGGTGAAACCTTTTGATGGTGAAACCTTTTTATATTTAATTTTTGAAACATTTATATGTTAGTTTTGACCATATAACTTATTATTTAGATTCAGGAATTCACAATTTACTCTGGAAGATTTTTTGATATTTTTTTGATTACAATCATGTTTTAATGAATACTAAAAATATGCAAAATGTTTATTCAATACAACTTTAAACATCATGTTGTTTATTTGGTTTAATCCTATTATTTAATGAGTTTAAAGTCTAAATGGAATAATTTTTTATAATTTAATATTATTTTTTCATTAGAAGAAATTTCACATGGAAATTGGATATAAACACATGTCAATCATTTGATTGTTTTAACTTCTTAAAAACATGTGTTCATATTTTTGACAATGGTAGTTAATTTTAAATTAATTTCTACCAATTTAGTGTTTTGAATATGAAAAAATGGATTAAATATTTTTAATCATAAGTTCCATATTTTTTTTAATAGGTACCTTTTATTTTTCAACACTATGAATATTAACATTAGTAATTATTTTTATCTATCAGGGTTAAGTGGTAAATCTGGTAAATATGGCAGAGAAATATTATTTTAATAATATGGAAACAACCTAAAACATTTCCAAATCATATTAAATGAGTTATGGGAGACCATGGGTATCCTTGGGGAAATTTTTTGACCCCATGGAGCCACATGGGTGTGATAATGTCATGTAATAATATTTAATTTAATTTATAGAAAATTATAACATAAACATTTATTTTTTACTCAACGAATTTTAATATATGTTTATATAATTGATATATTTGAATATAAATAGTAATTAGAAATATATTATGATTTCATACATCATGTTAATTTTTATATAATTTTTATACATTATATAAATAATTTAATTAATGACATAATGATGATGTAGTGATTATCTAATTAATGAATGATTAAAATAAATGATATTAAAAATATTAATGAAAATATAATTTGAATATTTTGATTCCATAAAATTATTTTATAGATTATAATTACATATTATATTTGAGTTATTTCTTTTGGTTCAATGAAATTGAGTATTTTTTACTTTAACAAATATCAATTACTAAATATTGTCAAAATTCACATAAATTAGTTTAAAAAAAATACTATTTTATAAAATGATATAATTGTACTAAAAATATATGACATAGAAAACTAAATTATATAATTATAAAAAATTTATTAACTATCTTCATTTTTGTTCTCTTTTCATTTTATAGTAACAATAGTAACCATATATTATGAAAATACAAGAATATATGGTAAGAGAAAATGTTTTTAACAAAGGGTAAAAGCTTAATAGTAATGTTAATTTTGTGGCCTCAAAATGTATAATTTTAATTTTATGATGATTTTTTGACCCAAAATAAATTTCTATTTGACAGAAATTAGTTTGGGACTATTAGAAACCTAAAATCAATTTATAATAAAATAATATTTCAAGAGTCTCCTAAAGTTCCCTTCCTCCCTCTTTTAATAGACAACCACCTCTACTAACTTAATAACAACTCTCAAGCCAATTGTATCATCCAAATTATTATAAACTAGGCTCCCAACATTTATCATTTCCATTTATTAGCCATAATGTTTTCATAAGGCAATTCCATAAATCCTTTTGGCTCAAATAAAATGAACAAATCTGATTTAGATGTAACTTCTTCTCTCAAGTTTCTTTCCATTATATTCCTTCTCCAATGCATAAGATATTCATGTTATTTGATTATATAAAAACAATAGTATTCCCATTATAGTATGATGTTTTTATTATAATTTTTCTTGCTACACTTATACACACCTCCATATAATGGATATGAACATAATATTTCTATGTATGTTGAACTATTGCCTCATCAAATGATGATTGTTAAATTTTCTCCTACCTCCTATCATGGGGGACAATAATATTGTAATATATTCACATATGATTTGTATTATATTTATATTTTCTCTATTCATATGTATGTTTTATTTAAAACTTACCTTTATGCTTTCAATAATATGTAAATAAGATAATTTCATTTGAAAAAGTGCGGACTACCGCCACCGCAATGTGAAATGACTTTTTGTTGACATACATGTAATTTATAAAGATATATTTAATGAACTTATTAATCATATATAACATAAATATTATTATGTAATTATAATATACCAATATATCATTTTTTTCATCCATTAATATGACGAAAAAATGAATGTAGGGTTCATGTGTATGTATTGTCTACCATCTCCATGAATGAGGAATTTAATTTTTTTTATCTCCAAATGTTATGGTTTATTATAAAAAAAATTATAATGAAAATATATGATATTTAAATAATTAATATCATTATGGATATGATGTAATTTTTCCGCAATGAAAATTTTCATAGAAAAAACTTCATTTTGGACTCATGTACCGAACATCGAAAAGACATCCGATATGAACTCAAATAATTAACAATTTGATATAACATGGTAATAAGTAAAATAAATTTAATAATAAAATTTATAAAGGATTTAATGAATTTAGAAGTTATCTATTTTTATTATTCTTGAAATTAAATATTGAATGGGACAAGTCATATTCATGGTTAGGGAACTTCTTAACCGAATTTCCATTCTATGGGATGATCTTCTACTTCATTATTAAGGTGTGATATGATTATTTGAGAAATAAACATTTATATCTTGTACTTTATTTATACTTGATTTATGTTTATTTAAATTGAATACACATAATCGATCTATTTTATTAAAAAAAGACACTTGTAGGGGAATTTTTAAACTCAATTTCCACTCATTTGGTATGACACATACATTTTTAATTATATTACTCCAAGATTATGTGTGGAAACATGATTTATCCATTTATATTTTAATTTCCACTTCCCTTCATGTATATATGTTATTTCTAAACATTATCACCCCATTGATAAATTTTTATGTCATTTATACGAACTTTTTATGTGAAATAATTACTCAATCTCCATTCCCTGAGTTGATTATCATTGTCATTGGTTTTATTTTACAAAGATGTGTGTTAATGACCTCTGATTCTTTTAGACATAATATCCAATTATATTCTGTATATTTTTATTTTTTCACAAACAATTATTTTCTTGATAAATACATTATCTAATGACACATACATTGTAAAGGATTTCATCTCAATCTCCATTCATTGAGGCATATCTTGATGTTATACACATATATTATCCAATAAGGTGAGTATAATTTTTTTGAAAAAAAATATCATGAATTGGTATATTATCATTATATTATATGTTTTTTTAAATTTGATTCCTTAAATATTTTTATTCATGTATTTATCAAGTGGAAAGGGACATTATGACTAAAATATCTATTTAAATGATTTATATATTTATTTTTCAAAATATATCTCAATAATCTCCATATTTTAAAAATTGTTTTGAAGATTTTTTTATATGGTCATAAATGATAAAAAATGAAAATTTTATTAAAATTTTAAATGTTTTAGAGATTATTTTGATCCAAAACTCTATTTTAAAATGTTTTAAACGAATCTTTTTTAAAATGAATTGATTATATAAATGTCATGAAATGATATCATATGAATGCAATGTGTAAATGTTATTTTTCCTTTATTCTTTTTTATAATTTTTTTTACATTAATTTTTGTGGGAATTGTTTTCTTATATGGGTGGTTTTGTTATTAACTGAGGGTAGGTGAGCCCGAGATATCACTTCAATGCATTGGGTAATGTGATGGAGGAAAAATTTAAGTATTCTCCTAATATATTTTGGGAATATACTTTGATGGGAATTCAAAACATAACAATGAAAGTTAATTCCTATGTAGCTGTGAAAGCTTTAATGTAGTTATGTTATAGATTCCACAAATAACATTTATGTTTTATATTTTCTATGATGTTTTTTTGTAATTTTCATATTAGTTGTTTTATGAAAATTATTATATGTTTTATGGGTGAAAAGTATGATTTTGTGAAAATCTTTTCATTTGTTTTAAATTTTCATGGACTAAAAGTTTTATTTCTTTTTTTATTTTCCTTATTGATCATTTTTTTCTCATCTCATGTTTTTTAAATTCTTTTCATAATGTATATAGAAGGATATGAGAAAGGAAAAATTCATGAAAATTTATATTGAGAAAATAATTATTGTTTTATTTATAGATTTTATTTATTGTTAAAAAATGGATAGAGTAGAAGTGTCTACTTTGTAAATTATGAGAAGAGATGTTATAGTTATGGCCTAATTATATAAAAATCTAAAACTCAAAAGATCCTCAGTGTGAAGTAATTTAAATTCATGATCAAATCCCATGATTTTGTCTTGTTTTTTCAAAAGGAATTATATTTGGTATCATAAGAATTGTATATCAATATTTAGGGATTATGTGTTTTCGTTAAACACTTGGTTAGTCTCTATGTCTATTCTTTCGGATAAATACTTATTTTGTAACTTTATTAGATCATTGAATGGTTGTTACAATTGGAAGGTGGAGGATAACATACAACATTAATATCGCTTCTTGATGACTTTCTTGCAATAATTATTGCAAAATCTTATTTGGAGGATTATATAGCTTTTTTTATCCTACAACTAACATGCATGTAGTTATTTGAGATATCAAACACCACCACTGTAACTTGACACCATAATGGATTGTGGGACGCATTTAATGAAATAATATTTTTTATTATTCTCCTAATTTAAAAAAGGTAAATATTTTGAGGAATTCTAAAATATTTTAAATTATCAAATTATTTTGACGAATATTATTATTTTGAAAAATGTGCAGAAGAAGGGGACACTTTTGAAACCTATTTATATTTTATTTTAAAATATTTTCTCTCAAAACATACTTATGGTATTTTATAAGGACAATTTATTGAATGTTTCAACTCTAAATCAGTCTAACTATTAAATGAAAATAATTTTTTTTCAGATGTTTTGAAATCATATAACATACTAGATTATTTTTCACAATTATTTTTCATTGAACACCCATATGACCCATGTTTTCCAAGGTGTATTTGGATAATTAAATCAAATGGTTTAAAAGGATCTCTAATTCATTATTACAATTCGCTAACCATTAATTATATGTAGACCACATGGTGATGAATCCAAGTGAACACCATGATCCAGGTATAATGTTCGTTCTTTGGGAATAGCTTTATTTTATTACATGGAATTGAAATAAATAAAATGAAACATATATAATACTTTATGAATTTAAATTTTGAGTTCAATATTATTTTCAATAAAAATGAGATATATAATACAAAAATTTAGGTTAAAACATGTTAGGGTTATTTTTAGTTTTATAAAACGGACCATTTTAAAAATGGTTGAAAAATTGTCGCATCCAACGAGGCGGTATGAATTGTAGTATGATTTTCTATTTTAAGGTAAATGATTTTATGGATAATGAATAAGTTTATTTTGGGAAAATATGTTTTATCAATTGGATATCATTATTATAATATATTGATTTTTTGATTAAGTGATAGATGTTATTTTGGAAAATAGTAGATTATTTTGGAACATGCATGCGTATGGAAAAAATAATACTATAGGTTTTCATTAGAAGTGTTGTAATTGAATTTTATTTTTTGTAGAATATCTATTTTGTGGGGGAAATTTGGAAATTTAATTTATTTATGTATATGACTGACATATCATGTAGAATTTTTGTTTAGGATACTCAAATTTTAATATGATACATTAAGGGTAGTCGATGTTGTATTGGGAGAAATGTTACGATTAATCGTGGAAGACATTGTGATCAAATCCTTTCGAATTTGGGTTTCAATTTTATTTACCATTATTTTTAATCATTTTACAGAAAACATTTTATTCAATTGTCTTTGTTAAAAATTGGTTATTTTTTGGTGAATTTTGGAGATTATGAGTAGTATTTATTTTATTGAGGATTATTATATTTTTGTATTATATGATATTTTACTAATGATTTTGGTTTTAGTTAATGTTTCAAGATAGTATTAATATATAGTTAATCATTTATTTTCTATGTAATTCTTTATAAGTTGATACTACCACTTTAGGAGTGATGAAATCATCATGAATACTCATTATTTGGATAAAAGATAAGTTTTTGGTAGATATTTTTTAATGATAAAACACTACATGACAAGTATGTATGTTTCCTTATGTTCGTGTTATATGTAGTAAAATAATTATTCAACATTATGAAAAGGATATTAAAAATTAAAAAAAATTGTTTTCCATTTACTTTTAAGAATGTGAAATCAAAAGTCAATTAATCCATCATAGGTTTGTTGTTTTTTTGTTTGTTAACATTCTCTTGTACATGTTTTCTATCATGATCCATCAGAACATGACACATAGTTTTTTTCTATATTCATGTGTTCATACATGGAACCCTTGTAGGTGTTATCTAGTGTGACCATTATACTTCTCTTTATTTCATTTAAAGTGGTAGTTTTCATAACCCTTTTTCCTATCCGGGATTTTTATGGATGTAACCATTAAATTTTTTAAAAATATGAGGACTAAATTTCCAAATGGGGGAATGATTTAACAAACTATGTATTGGATAGAAACGCGTTGTTCATTAGCATCTTTATACACTCCATCATGCTTAAACGAAAAACGAAATAATATTATTTTAATATTACTATTATAAGAAAGTTGTTGGAATGGAATGAATGAATAGTATCAACTGAATTAAGAAAATATTCTTTAAAAATATTTATAAAATTACTCATTTGATTGGAAATTTATTACAAATGGAAATAAAGACCAATTGAATATAAATGATGTGTTTTTATGAAAACCAATTTAAAACGAGAGTAATTGTGTTTTTAAAATAATATCACCATATAGGTTTTTTATTTAATTAAAAATTTGTGTCGTATATTCAATGTAATGTTATAAATTTTTCAAATATGTCTTATATAAATGATATTCGAAGAAATACATTTTTTCGGATAAAAGAAATATTTTTCTAAAAATGCAGTTTTACCACTTTTGGATGTAGAATGATTTTTTAATTTATAATTTTACACTTTTATTTATTCAATTTGAGAAATTAAAATTATTAATTACAATATGGGAATAATAATTTAATATGGATGAATTTTTGTTATTTTTATGATAACATTAATGTTTGGATTAATAGTAAAAAAGCGGTAAATTTTAATTGAGAACATCTTCTTCCATCATGATAATTTATATGGATAAGTCATACTATTTAATGGTTTCAAATTATAAATGGAATAAATTTTTATCATTATATCCAATTTTGATCATTAAAAGAAATTTCACATTGAAATTGGACATAAACACAAGTCAAAGTTTTTGTTGTTTTTACTTGATAAAAACACTATTTCTGGTATTGAAAATGGGAATTAAATTTAAATTAATTTCATCCAATATTGTGTTCTAAATTTTAGAAAATGTATAAAATAATTTTAATCTGGTGGTATAAATTGTTTGATTAGGTACCTTTTATTTGTTGACATTATTAATAGTAACTTTAGTATTTATTTCTATTTACTATGAAAAAAGGGTAAATGTAGTAAATAATGGGAAAAATAATATTTAAGTATTATAAAACTAACCTAAAACGTTTCCCAAGGGAATTTGATGAGTTATTGAAGACCATGGGTATACTTTGGTCAATTCTAGGACCCCATGGAGCCACATGGGTGTGATATTGATCTATTGTAATGATTAATTTAATGTATATTGAAATATAACATTAAAATGTATATTTTACTAAATGAATTTTAATATATTTTTATATCATTGATTTTATAGACTTTAAATAGTAATTATAAATATAAAAATATTGATGTTATCATGGCTATTTATTTATAATTTTTATTTATTATATAAATTAATTAATTTATGACACAATGATGATTTAGTGATTACCTTATTAATGAATGATTCAAATAAATGATATTATAAATATTGAAATAAATATATTTTTATTATTTTTATTACATCCATGAATTTTATATATGATTATGGAATATTATCATTCATTTAATAAAATTTTTTCAAAGGAAATAGGTTGTTATCACATTAAAAAAGTCAATTACTAAATAGTGTCAAAATTGACATAAATGAGTATTTAAAAAAATTAATATTTTATTAAATGATATAATTGTACTAAAAATATAAATTCATCCAACTAACTTATATAATTTAAAAATTTTCATTAATGATTCACTTGTGGTCCTATTTAAATTTAATTGTAACTATAGTAACAAAATATTATGAAAATACCAGAAGACATGTTAAGAGTTAATGTTTTTAACAAAGGGATAAAACCAAAAGGTAAGGTCAATATTGTGACCTAAATATGTATAATTTTAATTGGATGAATTGTATAAGACCCAAAATCATCTTATTTTTTCTATTTAAATTATTTTGGGACTATTAGAAATAGAAAATAAATTTTTAATAATTTAATATTTAAAGTCAAACCTAAAGTGTCCCTCCTCCCTCTTATAAATGGTCACCACATATACCCACTAAATAACACTTATAAATCCCTTTGTATAGTCCAAAATCAACTCATATAATCTCCCAGCATCCCTCCATTCGTCCTAGAATCCTTACCTATGGAAAAAGGTAATTCAAGAATGATTTTTTACTCATATCAAATGAAGATACCCTATTTAGTGGTAACATATTATCTCAATATCCTTTACTTTATTTTAATTCTCTGCTCCACATACTCATCATATTCAATGAATATATAAAAACACGAGTATCTCCAATATTCTAGGAAGTCGTTATTATAAGAATTCTAGCTTCACATACACAAACATCAATATAAGCTATATGAACATAGCGTTTCTATGTACGGTGAACTACAACCTCACGAAACGATGATTGTTCAATTTTCTCTGGCCACATATCATGTTTTCCATTATTATGGAACTTTATTTATATATGATATATATTATATTTAAATTTTTTATATTCATTTATTATTTTTATTTACTACATTACATTATTCATTCCATAATGTGTAAATACGATAATTTAATTTGAGGAAGAGCAGACTATCACCCCGTCAATGTTATATGACTCAATCATGCCATACAAGGAACATATACAGGATGGATTTAACAAACATACATAACATATATACAAATATATATTAATTTAATTACAATATTCTTATGTATCATTTACATTTTAATCCATTTATATGTTAAAAAAAATATAGTAGCCTTCATGCATATATATATGGCCTACCATATCCATGAACTGTGCATTACATTTCTTATCTCAAAATGTTATGGATTTTTATAAATACTTATATAAAAGATATATGTTATATTAATATCATTAATATCATTATGGGGATGATTTAATTTTGACTACCTGTATATTTTTCATCAAAACAATTCATTTTTGACTCAAGTACAGAACATCGAAAAAACATCTGATATTAACTCATATAATAAACTAATTGATATAAAAAGGTAATATGTTATATAAAATAAATAGTAAAATATAAAAAGGATATAAATAAATAAAAATAAAACTGATTTTATTATTTAGGATGTTAAATAATGAGCGGGACAAGTTGGCTTCTAGTAAGGGACCTTATTAATCGAATTTCCATTATTCAAGTTGAGCTTCTACAACATGATATTGTCGTGCTATGATTATGAGAGAAATAAAATTCGACATAATACCTTGTATATAAACTATATTTATGTTTATATATTTTGAATACACCTATTATGTTAATTTTATTAACAAAATGATATTTTTAATGGAATTTCTAAACTTAATTTCCACTCATTGGGTTTTATGCACACTTTATTGATTATATTATTCCATGATTATTTGTGGAATTACTAGTTATTTATTTAAATTTTAATCTATACTTTACTTTTTTCGATATTATATTTCTACATATAATAACTCCATTGATAAATTATTACAACATTAATACAAACATTGTAATGGAAATCCTAACTCAATCTCGATTCATTGAGTTAAATATAATCGTCATTGGTTTCTATTCCAAGGATATGTATTAATGAACTCTAATTATTTTTCACTGAATATTGACATAGATTTTGTGTTTTTATATTTTTCACAAAGACATATGTAATTGATTTATCCACAATGTAATTTTTTGAAAATTGTATGGGATTTCATCTCAATATCCTTTCTTTGCTGCATATCTTTATGTTGTGTGCCTTTATTATCCAATAAGGTATATATAAAAAACCTTTTACACTTTATATCTTATATTATAATATTATCATGATATTTTTAGTTTTTATAATTTTATTATTTAAATATTTTTATTCAATTATTTCTCTAGTGTTTAGGGACTCTTTAACTTAACCAGAATTTTAAATGTCTTAAATATTTTTTCATCTAAATAATTCTCATTAATTTCCATGTTTTCAAAATTGTTTAATTGAATTTTCTAAAATAAAAATAATGTATTAAATTTTAATTCATTTAATATTTTCAATGTGCTATGGGGATCTTTTATTTAATAATCTTCTATGTAAAATTTTTAATGGATTTTTTTAAATTTGAATTGATAATATCAATATCATGAAATGATATCTTATGATTGCAATGTGGAAATATCAGTTTTCCACTATTACTATTCATATTTTATGATTATTTTTTTCTTAATGGAAATTTTTTACATATAAGTGTGGTTTTATGAAGAATTAAGGGAAAATTTCCCTATGATAGCTCTCAAATGCATTGGGTAACATGATGGATGTAAACGTTATTTTTTCCCTAAAGAGATTTCTGAAATATACTTTGATGTCTATTCTAAACATAACCATTAACATTAATCACTATGTAAATATGAATTTTATAATGTAAGTATCTTATGGATGCCATAAGTTATAGTTATGTTTTATGATTTCTATGACGTTTTGTTGTAATAATTATATTACAAGATGTATACTAAGTAGTTTATCTTTTCTGGTTGAATTTTATTATTTTGTGAAAATGATTTCATGGATTTTAAATATTCCAGAAATAATGGTTTTATTACATACATTATATTCCATGATGAGATTTTCATTCTCATCCCATGCTTTTGAAAAAAAATTAATAGGGTATAAGGAAGGATAATAGAAAGGAATAAATACAGAATATTTTTATCATGTAAATAGTTCCTATTATATCTAAGATGATATATTATTACGAAAAATTTGGATATGGTAGAATTGTCTATGTTGTTTTTTAAATGTAATGTAATAATCATGTAATAATTCACTAAAACAATAAGCCTAAAAAGATTATCAAGGTCAAGAAATTTAAATTCATGATCAAAAATCATAATTATGTGGTTTTTATGGTAGGGGTATATAAGTAACATTTAGAGTTAATATATAAAATTCAATTAAAATTCTAGTTGTTTAATTTTTTTAATAATTTCTATAGAAAAACATACTTTATTTTAGAAACAAAAATTTTAAGAAGTGTTTTATTTTTTTAAAGAGATTTCATTTTAATTAACATAATATAATAATTGGATTAAATAAATTCTAAAAATAAATTGTTTAATAACTCCTATAATATTTTGTAAAAATCATTGTAAAATCTATATTTTTAGTGAACATAAAAAAAATAAAAAAACAGAAACAATTTAATTTCATAAAAAATAACTACAACAAATTTTTTTAATTATATTAATATTTAAAAAAGATATTTCCTAACCATTTTTAATATGTTCATTAATTTATGTATATTAGTAAACAATAAATATATATTAATTATCACTTAATATTAATTATTCTTTTCTACTATTTAATATTATATTATCTATCAATACATCATTGTGTTGTAAAAATATCTAAAATATGTTATTATGTTATGATAAATTGTAAATTGTTTTTAACTTATTTTTCATGATCTAGATCGAAATATAGTATTATATTTATGATTTCTTCATGTTAATTGTGTGATGTGTTTTTTAATAATGTAATTTCACTAATTTTATTGAATAAAATTATAGTTTTTATAATGATATTTGTAAAGTTAATTAGTGGGTGTTTCATCAATAATAATTGAGCACTTCAACTTCCAGCTTACACTTATTCAAGAATAGTGGTGAAATGTTCTACTATGTTTTCATTCAAACAAGACCTATACACAATAGATTCTTATAAGATATCACATGTTCCAAATTCAATTTTTCAATACATTATAAATCTTTTAATGTTTGTATTCCGAAATAAATTACATAATTAATAAAATTTGAAAATATTCCAATATCCAAAGTTCATTTAATATACTAAAAACATTGATTAATATTTATAATGTGGGACACGTTTCTATTTGATTTATATCTTACAAAAAAGTATATATAATATAAAATTTGTATGTGTAGCTGTTAAGTATAATAAACATTCATTCATTCATCTATTAGTTTTTTTATCAACTGTTTTCCTAGATTAATTAATTTCAATGTATTTTAGTTTCTTATATGAGTACTAATACTTATTTTACTCATATGAAAATATCATAATATTAAATTTTTATACCAATGATGATATATATTTCCTATTTCTTGTTTTTTTTGAAATTGGAAATCCTAAAAAATGTGTATTGTATCCCATCATGATCATTTCAAACTCCAACTTCATAATATAATCAATAGAATCAATTTAGTAGTATTGTGTTGAAAAAAATATTATTTCATTGAGATAATGTTTTCCATTATATATATTATATTTTATTTTTTTATATAATGTTTTCGAAATTTATATACGTTAATAGGATTTTTTTTAACAAAAGTATAGTTAACCTATCATACTATGATCTTGGAGATTGTTAAAGTCTAAAAAAATACTTATTATGTTGAAAAACATGGTCTCTAATTTATTTGCTTTTAAACCTGGTAGGGTTTTTATACATATAATTTATCCTATTCATATCGGTTATGAAATTAACACTTTAAATCTAATTGAAAGGATTGAAATTTTGAAGTATTGCACAGGATAAAATATTATGAATATCATCATGTCTTGCAACTATAGAATAATAATATCTATAATATATTCCATCACTATGATCATATCCTTTATCTATTAATCTAGATTTATTTATAATTATAATTCATTACCACCATTGTTGATCTAAAAACCCCATTTGAATATAATTAAAGAATAATTATTAGGTCTTTAAACAAATATTGAAAAAAATTTCCCTCAAATTAATTTATTTTATCATGTAAAGTTTTTATCCAATATTAGTCATAGAAACCACCATAAAAAAATATTGAAATTAATTGACATGAAAATTAAATTTTCTGAATTTCATTTCATAGCGATCATCTATTTCTAAATAGTTGATTTACAAGACTAATAATTTTATCACAATAATGACAACTAAAAAATTTCATTGGTTTTCAAAATACAGTTATTCAACAAAAAGAAGAAATTATTCATGATGTAGAACATTTTTAATATCTTCTTCACTTTAACTATCATGAAAAGATCATTCCAATATTAGTTGAATATAATTTAATGAAAAAACATCTTTGGAAGTAGGTTGAGGTTATTTAAAAATAAATGGATTAGTTTCAACAAAAATAAAATTTAATGTTTCATAAAAAAAGTTGAATTTTAGTCAAAATATCATTAGTCCTTCCTAGTTATAAAATTATCTTAAATTATTACTTCATTCTATTTCATTGGTTTTTTATTTTATCTTTAGTATTTTAAATTAATATATTGCATCCAAAATCATTTAACTATGAATTAATTTTTTCATTTTGATCAATAAATTATAAGTAGTATTTTTATAAAAGGCCTTATTATAACTCAGTTTATTAAATAATATGAATAATTACTACATCAGGATAAAAATATTTAGAACTTTTTTATTTACTCAATGTGGTTCTGGTAATCTATAAAGAATTTCAATTTCTCCATTTAATAGCATCATTTTTTTGTAGAGTTATAGGTGCCAAAAAGTTAATTATTAAACATTTTTTCTAATAGATGATTAAAAATAGGAAGTTAAAAATTTTAAAACCATGCTCACTATGACTATTTTTAATAAAAATATTTTTCTTATTTTTAACTAAAACCAAAAAAAAGGTTTAAAACAAAAAATTTGTGTATTTCATTTTTAGAAAATTGGTCCATGTATATATGTTGAAATCATAACCTAAAAATCATATATAGTATTTTCCCCCAATATCAGCAATTTTTATTGGAACATATAAGTAAATTTTCACTAACTATAAATAATAAAGAGTTTATACCTCACTAATAGATTTAAAACATTTCATATGATTCTCTTATGAATGAAATGGATCACACACATTTGGTGTTTCAAATGTATGTTCTTGTATACATTTAACAAGAACTTTTATAAATAATTTAGATAATGTTTTATAATTTCATTTCCCAAATATTATATTATGTAACAAATATTGGTATTCCATTTCACAATGGAATGTTATGTCTAGGCTCCTATAGTTTTTTATGTTTTTGGGATAATCATTCTAATACTAATTGGAAGAAAAAATAATTTCATTTTTTAACTATTAATATAAATTTATCATTCAAGAAGGAAATATATATTGATTATCAAATATTTTAATTAATTAATAAATTTTATATTATGTTATACACCAAAAAACATTCTAAAATAATTAATTTCCCCAAAGATCATTTTTTTAATATTTGGATGATTTCACCTTGAGTATTACCATCAAAAATAAAATTTCCATAATTCATTTTTATAATCATTTTGAATAAGTATTCATTTAGAGTAATTTGTTTAGACAAACCATGTTTTATTAAACATATTATTTTATTTTTTTCATATTTTCAAAATAAAAAATTATGTTTTTGAACCCATATCTATATTTTTCTGATGTTATTAGAAAGTAATATATTTGGAATAAATATTTGTCCAGCATTTTTATATTGATAATATTATAATTATATTAACAAATAATACATATGAAAATATAAGGTTTGAAATTTATTAATAGGACATTTATTTCTCTAATGACCACCACATTAAATATTTTTTCAAAATAGAGCAGTTATCAGTGAAATGTAATTATTCTGAAAATTTTGATACATATTAGTATAACCACTTATAAAAACATCAATATATGGTTTTATATGTTTATATATTGTCAAAAAAATTATTACCAATGTTAATCTATCACAGATTATTTTTCAGACTATACATATAATATGTTTCTTTAACAAATATATTTTTATACTCAGTAGCAAATTTAATCAAATTATGTTTTTCAACATATTTTTATAAAATAGTATTCTCAATATTATTATTATAAAAATGTATAAAAATATCATTTTTTTTAAAAAAAGTATTTGTTTAAATTCAGTATGGTTGTCTAATATCATCATAGTAAGAGTAAAAATAATAGGTTTTTCATTGGAATGTATTTCATCATTATTATCATGAATGTTAGTAATTTTACAATTCTAATTTTATAAATCATTAAAAACCCAACATAAATACTCATAAGTTGGTAGTGAATTACATTCATAAAATGAATAATATTTCTCATTAGAATATATATAATTATTTTAATTAGTATCAATATAATTATAGTTTTCATTTAATGTGAGAAAAGTAATTGATTCAGCTATTACCATTTCAATAAAAAAAATTGTTGATCTTTAAAATCATATCATTGAATCTGATAATCAGTTGACCTAAACATTCATTATTTGATGAATACTATTATGAAATATCTCTACTTATAGTGCATGATTTTTCTAAAGCATTCCTACATTTCTTATTTGTATGCTTGTTTTATATCATAGAATTCCATTCTTAATTGTTATCCTTGTTATCATTCCTTATCATCATGGGATATCCTCGTAAAATAAATCAAGATTCTATATATTCATAACATGTTAACTCTAATGAATGTTTTTTATCACATCATTATTTTTAACTCTAATTATACTTATATAATAAATCCTTCTTACCAAATATTATTATTATACTACTTGAATGATATTCTAATTATTATTAACAATATTTATATGAACTACAACCTGAATGGATAATAATGAACTTCTTCTTTTGAAATATAGAATCATTAACAACTTAATGAATATTATTATATTCATTAGAAGATCTAGAATAATTAAATCCTTCATTTTTATTCATCATCTTTTCTACATATATTTTTATTCATAATTCATATTTATTTACTATTCCAACAAAATAATTCAATATAATATTTTTAATCCTTCTCATATCATCCATGTCAATTCACTTGGATTCCAATTATCTGAGAATAATAATGAAAATAGTTTAAAAAATTATTTAATTAGTATGATATTACTCAACAATTTATTATAAATTATTCACAATTTCTTGGAATCAATGAGGAATCCTTATGACTAATTAAACTGGGTAGATTGTAAAATTCATGATAATCTTCAAAATTAATGAATATTCTAGTTTCAATAACATTAATTGTTCTATAATGTGTAACATATATTATAATAAAAATAATATTTTTTTCTTCACAATAATAAATATTAATATAATGTCTCTTGTCATGGAGTACAGTAGAGTATTCCTAACTTAATAGTTTAACTAATATTCAATGATTTCAAGACATTAAAACCTATAAAGTTCATTTATTTGAATATTTTAACTACATGCCTTTATAATAAAATTATCAAATTATTACTTAAGAAAAAACATCATCATTATTACAAGACAAAACTCATAATTATTATCATAAATGATTAGTGTTCTGAAATGTTTCTAATTATAAATATTACCAATGATAATTAATTTCCACTTATATAAAAATATATTTATATGATTTAAAATTTACTAGAATGTTTTTTTTATAAATAATAGTTTATTAATACAATTGAATAATTCAAAAAAAATTGAAAAATACATATCATTTCCTAAAGTATATACTTATTTTATGTGAGTAACTAGATCGAGTGAGTTATAATATATTCAATAGTGTTTGTGATTTATATTTTAAAATAATTTATTACATTTTAATATTGACACCCCTTAATATTTTTTATCACACCCATATTTCATCCTATGATCAGCGAAACTTATAACAAAATTAGATTATTCCAATATATCGAGGTATAAAAATGATTTACTAAAATAAAATATTTATACATGGATAATAGAAGTAAAAATACTTGTAGAAACAAGGAAATTAAAATATTACATGTTTCATTAGTTATGGAGTAGAATTATAATAGAATAATGAATACACCTTAACCATATAAAAAAGAACATAACAAACTTATGTTAATGTATCCATTGTTTAATCTGAAATATATTGTATTTGTATATTCAATATAAAGGCCAATTTCAATTGTATCAGAATGAATTATGTCTTCTTGTAACTGAATGTCCTCGATCATCCAGATTTCATCTTTTTGCATTCATATCCAAGGAATTCCTAAATCTTCATCCTAGTTCAAATGTCAGAAAAATAAAAAAAACAATTCTCATGATTTGAAATTCATTAAATGAAATATATAGAATAGAATAACATTTGAATTATTATAAATTAAATAGTACTATGAAAATATAGAATATTTATATATATATTCATTTAATTCTCAAAATCATCAGATCCTAGGTAGTTTAATGAAACAATATTTAAAGGCACTCAATAGATGTTAATATTTATGCGACTCATGGAGTTTGTTTCAATGACATCATATGAACTTCATTGGACAGCATAAAATGAATTATATAGTTAAATTTGATGTTTTTTCCAAGTAACCAATAGAATTCCAAAAAAAATCTTCTATTACATTAATAAATTCATAACCTTAATTATCAACATCATTATTCGGATGAAAGAAATCATATCAAACTAATGTACTACACAAATTCAGGTTGATAAGATAATCTCGGCCATTCTAATAGTCTCTAATTTTCCACATTGATATCCTACATTCCATCATACCTATGGAAAATATTTATTAATACAAATAGACTGGATTAAGTCATAATTGTATGCCATATATTGTTACATTGATAAACTACTGTTGAGTCAATTCTATTGATTTTCCTTTAGTCAATCCCAATAAATAGACTTCGGTTCATCATATCAATTATAATTTAGTCAACCGATAGGAATGTACATTTTTCAATAAAATTAATTAAATATCAGTCAATTAGATTGACTAGACAAAAATCAATCTCCTAGAATACTCTATAGTTGTTATGAATGATTAGACATTTTTCAATCTGTGGAAATTCCTTGTATTTAATTTGTACATTTTTTGTTAATAAATATTACTAAAACTTGTATAAAGTATTATTATATACAAATACATTATAAATTATTGGAAAAAATAAATAACATTATTTCCAATATTGTTCTCTGATTTTCAAAATAATGAAAAGGGAGTTTATAAAGTAAACTATCAACTCAACAATTAAAAAATAATAAGAAGAAAATAATTATGCACTAAAAAGCAACCCTCATGTGAATAATATTAATTATCCAGCCTCTACACCTGAATAATTAAAAACTAAACCAAGGCAATTGGAATCTCCTTCCATAAACAGTTTATAAGGAAAATAACTAAACTTGTTTTCTAGATTGTCCTCCATAATATCTTCACAATTAATTTCTAGATAGACCCTAGATTTCTTGTACTCATATTTGTTAAACATCTCCATTTTAAATCCTCTTACTAATATGTAGTCTTTTATTTCAATCGACTTATCTTTCTCTCTAGTAGCATCCAATTGTCTTAAAATTCCCATCATTTAATAAATATCTTCCATTTTTACTTTGATCACCAAAACCTAATCCTTCATTTATTCACAAAAATGGATGAGGAGTCCTATTTTCTTGCAGAAATCCATGTTTTTCAATAATTGCAAGCCATCTGTAGACCCTACCACACATTACAGACTGGAAAAAGTAGCACCCTCCACAACTAGAATCACCTCCTCTATTTTCAAGTGTATCTCCTCATATTGATCTCTTTACATTGAGGTTTCATTCTATTGCTCATGAGACTCGGTGACCATGACTTGTTGACCCTCCTCTCCCTCCATTAGAATGATCGTGAGCTCTATGAGTTTGCACAATTTTTTTGGCCGATCACATATATATTAATATAGGTAGGTAGGATTATTCTTTATTCCCCTTCGGTTTCAGCATCCTAAAAACTATACAGCCCTTAGGTCACTATTCTCTTTGTTCCCTTTCTTCCATCTTTGGTGGTGCAGGCCTTTACCCACTACTCCCAAACCATTATCATCAGAGGTTTCTCCATATACATCAGACTTAGCCTCAAATGGACAATTACAATTTCTCAAAAACTCTCCCTCATCTCTAAAACACCCAATTCATTTTTTTATTTCAATACATGACAATATCCTCCATGAGTTTGTGTCACGTTTGGTATCCAGTGGCATGCACAAAATGTGTGATGTCTTCTCTAACTTTTCACCACCTTTCACTTAATTTTTCTAGTGGTATCCATCACAATATCAGAGTTCATGTTGTATGTTATGTTTAATTGATGATACAATGGTCTCAACACAGATTTACTTTTATTCTAGTGGGTGAGGAATAGTTATGTATGCTGATGAGGATTTTTTATGTCTGTGAGTGAGAATATTTTAATCCTGCAAGTGAGGAATTGTCAAGCATGTGGGTGAGGATTTTTTATTCTTTCAGGTGTGGTTATTTATATGCATGTGGTAGATGTGTTTAATTGAATATTGAAATGTATTGATTTATGATGCATCTACCAAGACAAAGTATATGCTTGGATTTAGTCTTCAAATTACTTATTTGGATAGACGTCAAATGTATCTATTGATAATTCTATATATGTGGAAAATTAGTAGATTAGGATGGATATCATGTCTTATATATTTCAATGTAATTGAATTCCTAAAATGAACATAATGAATGAAAATGGAAAATATGACTTGTATGATTGTTTACTTTGATTACTTATTTTTTTATTGCATTTCCTTTTTGAACACTACCAATAGCTTATACTCACTAAAATATAAACACAAATTGTGTGTGGTTTCCTAATGGTATTTATTTTTCACAACTATTTTTGGTCACGGTTTTCAGCCTAAAGAGATTATATAGGTTTAGGTTTTTATAAGTGAATGAACCCTTATATAGGTACTTGAGATGCTGTTTTTTAGTTGGAAAGAATGGGACCGACTCGAGGCTTGCAATTCTTCTTTGTTTCTACTGTTTCATTTACTTTTTGATCATATATTTTGGATTCTTGCATTGTACCTGCATTTTATTTTTTTCATAGATCATAAAATGTTGCATCATCTTTTGTATGAAAATGATTCCTGGTTATTTATCTTATAAGTTTTCCACTATTTTTAGATGTATGGTATTTACTATTTACACTATTATATATTGTTGTTGTACTTTGTTTCACTCTTCTAATGAGGGAATAGTTTCTTAACTATCAAACCCTAGTCCATTGCTTCTAGTCGACAACCTCTAGAATTCAGGGAAATGAGCTTGAGGCCCTATGAAAAACTGGGTATGAAGCACCAGTTCAGTGGCATCTGGATCTCAGACGTTAAAAAGTGGAATCAGATGAGTTTATTTTTGGGAATGTATTACTATATAGAGACATTATACATATATTGTAAGTAAATGGAATTTGTAAAACATTGTGCCTGGGAGTAGCTACCCTGTGTATAGGGAAAATCCAAATTACCTTGAATTTAGTATTGAATTTTGGATTTTTAGTTCTTACAATTGATTTTATTTCACTATTGGGTGATGCACTTCTTCTTTTTTTGTTATTATTTATATTATTTTTATTTTCTTTTATTTAAAATCTATGAGATAAGGGTATGAAATCTCATGCATCATATAGGCACTTTTTAGAAAACACATTCCATGTATTTATGACATGCCATTTATAAAGAATTTCTGATTGGATGTTATTGTGATAGATGTTATGCAAGATATGAAAGTTATTGTGATAGGTACCATGATATGTATACCTAATGTTGTTGTAGGTGTATTGCTAAATACTATTTTGTAATTGGATGGACACCAAACTTTTGTCCCTGAAGAGTATGGACCATCTTGGATTATAATTTGGTGGATAATGTTTCTCTCATGGGATCTAGAATATGTTGTTATCTAATATATTCGGATTCCACACATCGATTCGCTGAGAGTATGGGCCCCCATACATTTGAATTTGGCACATCATGGCTTTAATTTTTTTAAACAAGGGTCCTTTGGAACATTATGAGGCCTACTATATAGAATACAAGATAACACAGAGTGTTATCTTATTTAGACACACCATGACTTCATCTTTTCGAGTAGAAATAACTCTTCTTAAGTACACATTGGGTACTCAAAGTACACCGAATATATTATTTGATCATGTGTCCAGTCATGTGGGATAGAACATGGGTTTTTGGTTAAAGTTAGTGTATGTTGTGTACTATAGATGCAAACCTTGTAGTTTTACATTGGCAGACCCCATGAGACTCTATCCATGTGGATGTACATGGCTAAGAGGTAGAACATGAGTACACATCATGTGTCTAGAAGACCCGCCAAGCACATAGGATGTTCACACTCCTATGATGGTGGGAGTACATTCCTATGTATGACCTTGAGGGTTCATGTTGTGAGTGGTTTATACAAGCCAAAAATTTATTTTATGATGACCATTGAGGTTGTTTTCTAATTTTACCCTTGTTAGATCGTTTGGGACCTGTAGGTCATCCATTATAAGTAGTTTTCCACGTTGATCGCGATATTGAAACCCATGGTGAATCTTGTAGAAGTTTATTGGGTGTTTTGGGGCATCTATCTAAATGAAGAGATACTTCCTCACATTACTTTTTTTAGTCATCACCAGATAGTGAGACATGTGGTGAATGATCAGTCGAATTTTTAGACAACCCTAGTTGGGACCTCTGATATCAAATGAGCTGTGAGATATTTCTTGTGACCTACACTTTTAGGATGTCTCCCTTGTGAGATGTCTCCTTCTATCTTATGAGGTCTTGATATGACTTGATATCGTGGATTATGTGTCAGATTCCTCTGTTTATGTTTCGACCTATAGAATCACATGTTGGATGTATATATCATCTATCTAGTTACCAAGGATCCCATAAGAGATGAATTATCTTATATGATGTTCTAGGTAGTCCCTTATAGGATCTCTCTTATGTGTACAATTTTCGAGGATCCATGTTGTAGGATGCCTTTAGTTTTTATCATTGAGGATCCCATGTAGGATTCCTCCCATTCCTTTTTATCTAAGGATCCCATGTAGGATGCCTTCACTCATGTTACACTGGGGATCCTAAGAAGGATTCCATTGAATTTTATGATGCTTATTCATTGTAAGTGGATATCATGTGGTGGATAATAAACAGATTTTTTTCCCATGTTTAGTTGTCCCTAGGAGGACGTTGGAGTCATTAAAGATGACACCCTTGTTCAGATGGTGATCATTGTGTCTCGACCCATGACAATGGTAGGAGAATTTGAGAATGCTCCGTTCAGCATGTCAAACATGCCATGGGCATGGTCTGTAGCTTTGGGGGCAGTGTGAACCGCTCTTTGTTTACTTTATGGTCAACTTGGTATGTCTTCATCTATTTAAATGGTTTTGTTTATGATGTTATTATGAGATAGTTATTTTGTTATCCATCTAGTTCTCAGACATATAGGATTGAAAACCTATTAATAGGACCTCAAATGTACCATTATCTCTTGTAAACTCATGAAAGTATATGTTGACATACGTGGTACACATCGACTGTTAAATTATAAAAACAAGTCATCAAGTTTGGTTAAGTCATTGAGCATTGAGATGCGAGGTCTATTTTTAGATATCTTCCATGTAGAGGACCTGAGAATTTTCAAACCATGTACTTCCCACAACTCTGGTGAAATTTTTATGACACGGGTGTTTTGACACACCAGCTAGAATTATTATTTTAGCTTTCATGCCATGTTATATGAAGAAGTGATCATGGATTTTGCAATGAAACTCATGCATTTTTGTTGGTTTTGAAGTATTTCATCTGAGAGTGGTTGCTCCTTCATATAAATGTATGGGACGCTACTAGGGTGGGAGCGTCATGTCAGTTTTGGTTAAATGAGTTCTTCCAGATATAAGGATCACAATCAAGGACCATTCTGAAATGGTTTTTCTACATTAATGCCTTTGTGGATTTTATTTCTTGTTTCTTGTTGATACTTTTTTGACAGCACGACAGTTGTTGATGTTGACTATGTGTGAAACCATTATATTGAACTAATCATCATGGATGGTCATAAATAGATATGTATAATCCATCACAAAAATTCATTAGGATCACAGTATATTGTCCGGTTTAATGATGATGGGTTGGTAAGAGAATCTGAGATTATTTCAGGTGGTCAACTAGTAGTGGTTCAACTATCCTTTTCTAGCCATCATTTTAATCCTTTTATTGTGATCTCTTTTAAAAACATGATTTTCCTTTATCTTGTCATCATATTCGATGAAAAAATTGAGTGTCGATTTAACATCATGCAGTAGTTGAAGGTTGTCGGGCTGGTTCATGATCTCTTTTTCTGTTGCGTGTATGATGTGTAGTTTTAAATGAGGCTTGGTTAATCCTGAGTGATACATTAATTCCTATACAGGAAACCCTTGGATGAACTTAGCGATGCCTACTTTTTTAATCAGCATGACCTCCAAGAAGATGTCGCTATGTGTTCTACCAGTGTTCTTATGTGGACTTTTGGCCTTGTACTAAGGCCTCACCAACGATGGGGAGTATGGACCTCCATGGTGAGTTCCTCAGAAGCCGAGTTATTGATTTTTTGGTTATCATGGACTTATAGTCTGGCCCGATGTGATTCATTGAAAATAGGTATTGGATCCAATGGAATTGTTCTGGAACTTCAATTTTTATCATATTGGGGCGTGACCATTTAATTAATCAAAGGATTGATTAAAAAAGTAGCATCACTTAGAGATAAGAATGATCCTTGTAGAACATGATCATTGTGTGAATACGGTTCTTTGGAAGTTAGAGTTGTGTTTTATAGTATGTCTTCCTTCTAATCCAAGTGTTTATTTTATAAGTCATCTCATGGTGGATTGACACGTTATCCATCATGTTCTTGGTGTTTGGTTCCAAGGAAAAAATTTAAACACTCAACCTGTTTAGGGTTGGAGTGGTGTAAAATTCTCAATGTCTATTGAGGAAATATTTTTAGACCTCTTTTCATGAGGTCGATCAGGGTTTCACCAATCATTGTTGTAAGGCTACTGTTAAGATCCATGTTATGTTCTCATTTTCATAGATAAAGTAAAATCACACCATAAACATCTCTTGAATTATTAGAGGCATGATTTTTTTGGTTTTCCAATGTTTGAGGTTTTGTGGCAATGAAACTTTTTGGGGTGTTCCTAATAGGCTCAGGAAGGTGACACTCTTCCTACCAAAAAGTAATCCTTCAGTGTTGATGGTCTTGTAAGGTTTTACATACTTGAGATTCTATGACTAAATGGGTTTCTATATTCAATCATTTCAAGTATGTATGCCAGGTGGACATCACATTTCAGGCCAGGGATGCACAGGGTAATGTGTACACAGGTTCATTGGAGCACAGCTTACCATCATTAGGTGGATTTCTAGTAAGAGCACATTATTCAAGTGTCGAAGGACATGCTTTGGGCATGCACCATGAATTTAATCCATTTATGGGGGAGTCACATATCCTTGGTTGAGTTCTCTAATAATGATATCGTTCATGATACTTTTTAGATGGCATATTATGATGGACTTTATTGTTGGAAATTCCGATCACCACTGTGATGGATGGAGGCTAGAGAGGAAGCTATGGTAGGACCTTGTCTTCTCCAGGAGACCACTGTGTAGGTTCAATTGTTAAAGAAGTGGATGGATACATTACTGTCTCATTACAAATCTTATAATGATCACCATAGAAGACCAATTCAGTATGTGGTTGGCGATCTAGTTTTCATGCATGTTTGACAGAGGTTGGGACACAAGAGGATTATGAGATAGGGTAAGCTTTCATAGAGATACGTCAGGCCAGTTTCCTATCGGTTGCAGTTACATTACAGGTATTGAGATTTTTACATCATCTTCCATGCATCATAGTTGTGAAATTACTTTTCTGAACTGTCTCATGCTTCTCATCCTTAGGATTTTTAGTTACAAGATGATGAATCCTTTGAGTATAATACATTACAAATTGTGGATCATAGCATGAAGGTTCTCTATGGACGGTTTGTTTCTTTACAATAGGTACTATGAAAGCTTGGCTGAGTTTATAACAATAATTGGGAGAGGTAGATCAATGTACGATCATAGGGGGAAACGTTAATCTCAAATATTTCTTCATCACCATTGGAAGGGAAATTTTGGGAAAAATTTCATTAAGTGGGGATGTTTATAAGAACCCAGTTCTTCCATTGAGATTGGGATATTTCTTTTTTTGGTTGGGATTATGTAAGTAGAGGAAAAAGTGCCTTAAATTCCATCATTTTTCTTTAATTAACTGTGTATATATTGGTACATGACATGTAATTCCTAGTACACACCATTTGATATCTTGATCAGGACTTTTACCGAAAATTTGCAAACACAGCATGTAGTTCCCAGTACACGCCATGTACTTTTCTATTTTTGGATAAAATAGGGAGTAGCATCACGTTTCATCATATGGACAATGGTTTTCTTCTGTTATGTGAAAAATAGCGCTAGATGGGATTTTTCCTCGCAAATCACCATCAGAACATTGATTTGATCTCGATGGGAGGTTTTTGAACCCAATCGGTAAACTCTCGATTCCACTTGAGCTGTTCTTCATTAGTTTTTATCTCAAACATTTAATCAGACCAGGGGATTTTTTACCTCATTTTTTATATCTACTTCACTCTATCTTGAATCAAATCCCAGTGTTATATGAGAAGAGTCGTATAAGTAGTAGGTTGGTGGTCTTGTGCCTTTTGTTAATTTTTGAGAAGAATATGTGTTCTGAAGTGTCATGTGCCAATTTATTTGTGCCACATTAATTTATTT
Organism: Viscum album; assembly: GCA_963277665.1. Lineage (NCBI taxonomy): Eukaryota > Viridiplantae > Streptophyta > Magnoliopsida > Santalales > Viscaceae > Viscum > Viscum album. Next base: position 1,497,924,458 of record OY728122.1, on the reverse strand, counting down.
TTGACCCTATTTATTTCCTAATTATTATTGGAAAAATTAATAGGTGTTATTATACTTTTGTAATGATGATTTCCTTGAATTAGGGCCACCTCATGTGTGTGTTTCTCGTGAATTTTAATTTTATGGTTGTTTGGACTCTGTTGCTAATGAGGGTATCCTGGTAATTCCCATTATTGATTGATATAAATTATTTAAACTATAATGGGATTAGAGTTGGATAAATTTTAAATTGGATGGATTAATGACTTGGGATTAGTTTTTTCCCATGGGTCCATGCCATGCTTATTATTTTTTGATCCTTATGATGGTTTAATCAATTTATTGATTATTATGTATGATTCCCATCTTAGTTGATATTTTGTTTTCTATATAATAGTGTAATATAAATTTTTTTCTATTATGTTGAAAGGAGGAAATACCTGGCTCGACCCTGATTTACTATTATTCCTTCGGGGGAGGATTTTTTATTTTTATTTGGTGAGGATTTGTTATTTCTGTAAGAAATGAGGTGTTATAGCTGTGGGAGAGGATTTTTCCATGTCTATAGGTGATTTTTCAAATTGAATATTGAAATGGAAGGACTTAGGATGCATCTACCAAGAAAAAAAACAAAATCGAATTCTCTCTTCACATTAATTGTTTAGATATCCTTCTAAAGAATCTGCTGAGTATCAATTCTACAAGGGATCATCGTTCTTATGCCTGATCTCAATACATATATAGTTCAATGTAATTTAATGGTTGAAATTAAAATAATGTATGAAAATTGAAAATAGGACATGTAGTATTGTTAACTATTATTATAACATAGTTTTCTACTTTTCCTTTTTATACACTACATGTTTCATATACTCCCTGATAGATAGGAAAATATCTTTCGTGGTACCCTACTGGGATTTGTTTCTCACACCCTATTTGGGTCAAGATTTTCCACCCAAACTGATTATATTTTTGCAGGTGATAATAAGGTAATGTTCCCCTGTACAGGTACTTGAAATACTTTTTATGAGATGGAGATATTGGGACGTAGAAGATTCTTGTGATGCATCTTAGTTTTCATTATTTCTTTTGGTTTTGGAACAAATATTATTAATTAAAATAGTGTTCCTTTTGGGATATTTTATATGTACATAACATGATGCCTCATATTTTGGAAGGAATTATACTTAGTTGTTTATCTTATCATTTTTTCATTGTTTGTTTCAGTTGTATGTCATTTATTGTACCTTATATTGTATATTGTTGATCCATAGTGGTACACTTTTCCATTGAGGGTATTGTTATCCCACTATCACACCCTAGGAACTTCCATCTAATTGATAGTCTCTGTTGTTTGTTGAAATGCACTTGAGGGTTATGTGACAAACCAGGTATAGGGCACCGGTTCAGTGGCATTTGGTTCTCAGATATTAAAATCATACCTTCTAGAGTGTATAAAGCCGTAATTATATAGAATATACATTATATGTATATGCTAAACTAGAAATGTATGTTGGAACCTGATGAAGGCATTTGATGTGTAAGTATTGTCTGAAAATAATGCATTGGGGTTTTCCATTGGATTAGGTGTTTATTTTTATTAATTGGTATTTCATGGGATATAGATTGATTTTTTAGTTATATATTACTTTGGTGATATTCATATGTCCAATATCATAATATTGTATGTTATTGTGATTGGTGTGGGAGAGGTTTTCTGCTTCTAATAGATTTTTTAAATATTCATCTAATAGTCAGTTTATCCTTCCATTTTTAATATAGATCATTTTCCTGGGATTTTTAATAAGTTTAATTTTAACTATTTTGTGTACGGTTCATTTTACACATTTATAGTGCTATAATATTATAATACAATTCTGATAAAATTATCATTTTTTATTTTTTTAATAGTAAGAATCATTAATTACATTTTGAGTAAGCATTAATTTATCCATTTATTCTGAGTAATGATTATATTTCAATATGTCTTATCATTTTGTTTTACCCCTCCATATATCCTTTAGTTTACATTATTTGACGAGTGATTCAAGATACATAATGATATTTAAAAAATTGTTACAAAATATTTTAATTGGATTTATGGGATTACGTGACTGGTACATAGTAATTAAATCATCTATAGAGTCCCTCAAATCCATCATTACATTTCAAAGGGACATTATTCACATTTATTTTTAAAATAATTTTTCATAAAATACTTTAGAGAGAAATGACTATTATTAATAGTCTTTACACATCTACAAACTATATATTTCTCTATCTTATCATCCCTCACCAAAAGAACATAATTATTGATATTTTATCATATTTATATGAAGTTGCAATAGTGGGTTCCATATAAACAACTAGAAAAAACATTATATTTACAATATATTTTGTACAGAGAGTTATGATTGATGTAGACATTCCATATAAATTATGATATTTATATGTACACTATATATATTTCAATTCCCATATTAAAAATGTCGTGTCAAATTGTTATGGAAGATCCCAATTTCTAATTTGAACGACAAGAACTCGGATCTTCGTTCAGGTATGTTTTCCCTTTTTCTGGAGTTTTTAAGGGAAATAAATTTTCTGGAAATTTCATATGTACCTGCCGTGTACTCTGTTTCAGCTCGAAGCCGTGTGCTGGCCTTGTCCGGCCCACAGACATGGTGTGTAAGGAAGAGGTGCAGGCCAGTTAATTCGGAGTATGGAAAAATTGAACTACATGCCATGTACTCAAGATGTAAACGTCGTGTACTTTCTTTTTTTCATTAAACGGACTGGGGTCACGCCTAACCCCTATTTTCATCTTCTTATCTAGTTCTCGACCATCCGAGAGCGACCTTACGGCCGGATCTTCGACGGAGTCCTACCTTGTCGTCCGTTCTCTGATTCGAGCACGGTCAGTTGTGTGGGAATCACAGCGATCTACTTCATTCTAAGGGGAATCTGTCGTCGAGGTTAACATATATCGATCTCCTCAGATCAAGGTAGGTGGTTTGTGCTTTTCTATAGAAAGTTGATGAGTATTTTGTGCAATTTCCACCAATACCCTTGAACGGGGTATTGTGAGTTCTTGTTTTGACCTTGTTGTATTTCTAGCTTTTCTTGATTGCTAGAGTAGATGTTTTTCCTGTGATTATGGTAGCTTTACTATACTGTGGATGTTTTATATGCTTGTTCTACATGTTTGGAATTTTTCCAGTTTCCATGCTTAGTCGTAGGATAGTGGAACTGCTACCTTTTTATGCTTTTGAGCCTTAGTTGATAGCCAAGTAGTTCTCGAGGTTTACTTGGATGATACGCATGCGCTGAGAATATTTAGTTATACTCAGGACTGTGAGAACCTAGAGTAGTAGACCAAAGGGAGAATTGATGGAAGGGCTTCTCCAGAGTGTCTTTTAATTACGATGCGAGACTATAGGGAGAATTGACGTTGAATGCTTCCCTAGAGAGTCTATAGATCCATGACGCGGGCCACAGGGGGAATTGACGTTGAGTGCTTCCCCAGAGAGCCTTTAGCACGGTATGAGACTATAGGGGGAATTTACGGTGAGTGTATCCCCAAAAGAGTCTACTTAATTACGTAGCTGAACCAGAGGGGTGAGACTATGTGTTCATCCCAGAGGGTTTCTAGAACTATAGTTTGATCCATAGGGATTAGGCTGTGACAGCTACCCAGAGGGTTACATGTTTCCTTCTTGTTGCTGGTTGCTTACTTGTGTACTTTACTTGTCAGAACGGTGGATTGTAGCTGCTTGTGATTTTCTATTTACTGCTTTTTGTTTATTTATTTCCATGTACTCATTGACTATTAGGCAAACATATTTGGGTGATTGCCTACTTGGATTGTATCTCACACCCTGTTTGGGTCTTGCTTTTGGGCCCAAACAAACTATGTTACTGCAGGTATAGATAAGGTGAAGCGCCCTTCTACGTCAAGATCTTGACTGCACAAGGAGCTGGAAAGCATGGGACCGAGCTGTGGCTTGCGATGCTGAGGAGATTACTTTGGTTTTCTTTTGCACTTGGTTTCAGTTTTATTTCTGTACGTTGTTGTCTTTTCTGTTTTCCTTAGATACTTGTACCTTCTGTATCATTTTCATCATAGTTATGTATCTACATTGCTTCCGTTGTTTGGTTTCTATTATTATGCATGTTGTTTACTGCTTCCACTGTTTATTGTTGTTTTCCCACCTTGTATACCTTACCGAATGAGGGAATAGTTTCCCCACCGACTCATCAAGGCTCTCGCTGCTAGTCGGCAGCCTCTGGCATTCGGGGAAACGCACTTGAGGTCATGTGACGAACTGGGTACGAGGAACCAGTGGAGGGGTTCTGGACTCAGGACGTTACAAAGTGGTATCATAGGGGTTATTTTCTCTAGCTTTAATGTTTGGAGGCCTTAGCCAGGGATAGGACGGATTCAGTACTTGGCATTAAGCTGTTCTCGGGAGTAGCTAACCCGTGTACAGGGAAAAGCCATAATACCTCGTTAATTGCAGATTTCTAGTTTTAAGATGTTATAGTTGATCTGATTTCACCTAGAGTGATTCACATGACCTGTGCGGTTATTGTTTTGATATTTCGGTTCTATTTCTGTTGCAACCAGATTAGATGAGGGTATGCAATCTCATGCATCAAATAGGCACATGTATAAATCACATTCCATGCATTCTTGTCATGCCATCTAGGGTGCATTAGCGATTGCATGTTGATGTGAAAGGCTCTATGTAGATTATGCATGTTGTTGTGATAGATGCTTGATAGATTCTCTGCTGTTATGTTAGAAATCAATTTGTTTTGTTCCTTGCTTAAAATGAACGCCTAATTTTGGTTCTTGCGGTGTTATGGGCCCTAACGGATCAGAATTTGGCACCCTTTTCCCTTGTTTTTAGTGTTTCAGTAATTCTGCGCAGTTTCTGAGCTACTGCCCAGAAAAACCCAGAATACACGGTGTGTACTTTTTTGATACACACCGTGTAGTTTTCAGGTCGTTTCACTAACCGTGTGAGCAGAACACGGTGTTGTGGGAGTAACTTCGGGAACACGCTGTTCACCATTGGTACACGTCGTGTGAGTTCGAAGACGGGTACCCGCCCATGTCACTAACAACACATGCCGGGAAGCTCGGGTAGAACATGTCGTGTCCATAGGGAACACGTCGTGTAGTCCTATACATGTACCCGGCCGTGTCACGAACACCACAGGCTGGTGTTAGCTTCTTTCAGCATGCCGTGTTTGTTCGGAACATGTCGTGTAGTCTTGTCCAGGTACCCGGACATGTCACAAAAAACACGAGACGACGTCACCTTCGCTTATTCACATCGTGCTTGTTCGGAGCACGCCTTGTAAGGTCCAGCCATGTAGACAACCGTGTACTCAACAACACGGACCGCTGAAGCCTTTTCTAGTGCACGTCGTGTTTTTTTCGAACACGCTGTGTAGTCTCGGGTTGAGTCAGACTGTGTGGGTTATCCGTGTAAGGATACTCGGGCAGGGGAATAGTTCTCAAGTACATGCCGTGTGTTGGGGTAAACACGCCATGTAGTTTGAAGTGTACAAGACTTGTAGGGTGAGAGTAAACGCCCATGTTAGTGGTTTAAGTAGACATGCCTTGTAGTTTTTATACATGCCGTGTAGTCATGTTTTGCAATCTTGTGTGGTTTTCTTACCCAATTCCCATTTTGTACTCATGTGTTCTATTTCCTTGTTTTCCTGATCTAAGGTGTGCTTTGGATCTTTCATAGCTATGCCTCCGAGACGTCCTCCGGTCATACGTCTATCTTCAGACAGTGATCAGACGCCAGACCCCAGCCAAGCCAACCTTGGCACCGGTTGTTGTACCAGTTGCGGGCACTAATGCGCAGTTCAGGGAAGGTTTCATGAGGATGATGAAGGCCTTCGAGGGAGCACCGCCTCCTTCCTCATCTATGGCAGACTTGACATGGGTCTTTCAGAAGCAGCATCCTCCCACTTTCTCGGTGGAGGGAGGACCACAGGATGGAGAGTCATGGTTGGAAGCCATGCTGACTATCTTCGAGCATCTAGAGACGTGTCAAGAGTGGTGGTTCAATCATTCCACCTACATGCCCCGAGACTCCGCCAAGAGGTGGTGAGATGTGGTCTCACAGGCGGGTCAACAACAGGCTTTGGCTTGGGAGGAGTTCCAGTGGGTGTTCTATGACTACTTCTACCCGGAGACTCTGAGGGCCGATCGAGCCCGGGAGTTCATGAGCATAGAGCAGGGTACTCTATCTGTCATGGATTATTCCTCTCGTTTCACTGATCTTTAGTGTTTTTCACTCCTTCGGGATGGGAGTGTGGTGTTCTTGGCGAGGAAGTATGAAGATAGACTCAGGCGGGAGATCTACTCACAATTGAACATCTTCCATCTAACTTCCATTACCTCCATCGTCAACCAGGCACTGATTGCAGAGCGCAATCTGAGAGACTCCGGAGCTGCGAGCCAGGGCGGTTCTGCTTCCAGAGCTAGATTTCCTTCAGATGACAGAAAGAAGCGTCGTAGGGATCCTACACGCAGTGATTCAAGGAAGCGAGACGCATCATCAGGCAGCCAGGTGACGTGCTATCAGTGTGTTAGGAAAGGGCACATGAGGACGTAGTGCCATAGAGACCCTGTGGAGTGCCGATCTTGCGGCAAGATGGGTCACCTTCAGCGTTTCTTCCAGGTTTTCTCACCAGCAGCTAGTGATCGAGGTTCTTTCATGACTCCGCGTTCATGAGCAGCCCCACCAGTTTCTCACCAGTTAGGAAACTGGATTTCTTCCGGCCGTTCGGGCCGAGGTGGAGGTCGAGGCCATGGTGGTCAGCCACCAGTTCCTCGACACCAGTAGGGAGGTTCAGCTCAGAGTGGTCAGTCTGGGGCATAGGGCCGCGGTGTAGGCTAGTCTTTCGCCGTGGAGCAGACTTATCAGGAGAAGGATCCAGACCTTTCTACTGTTATAGGTATGATATTAGTAGCCTCGGTTTTATCTTCAGCCCTTTTCGATAATGGTTCTATGCGTAGCTTTATCTCTGGTGTTGTCGTGGAGATCCTTGGGATCTGCATCTTTTCTTCTGCTGACTCAATGACACTAGACACACCATTGGGGAAGAGGACATCTAGTGTACTCCAGTGTAGAGAGTTCCCTCTCGAGGTGGTAGGGTATCACTTCTTATGGGATATCTATGTCCTAGAGATGACAGGATATGATTTCATTCTCAGCATGGACTGGTTGATTCCCTTCCAAGCAGTCGTTGACTGTTATCACCGCAGAGTCAGTTTCCTTTCACCATAAGGTGGATCTTTCTTTCATAGAGGCGAATGGGATGTTTGGGTGAGTCGGGCGGGACTTGATCATCTTGGGCTAGGAGGAGTGACAGCCTAGATTGATAGACATTATCTGGATGATTATGGGACTCCACATTTGGACCTTCCTCTAGTGGTGGATTGCTTCAGGGATGCCTTTCCAGAAGACATTTCAGGGTTTCCTCTGGAGCGTGAGGTAGACTTCTATATTGAGCTCGTTCTAGGAGAGGCACCGGTGTCCATTCCTCCATATAGGGTAGCCACACCTATGTTGCAGGAGCTCAAGAAGTAGTTGGAGGAGCTACAGGATAAGGGTTTCATCTGACCCATTACTTCTCCTTGGGGATCGCTTGTTCGGTTTGCGAAGAAGGAAGATGGTACCCTTCGGCTTTGTGTGGATTATCAGAAGTTGAACTAGTTGACGGTCAAGAACCGATATCCCTTGCCGAGGATAGATGCCCTCTTTGATCAGCTTCGAGGAGCCCGGGTGTTCTAGAAGTTAGATTTGTTGTCTGGTTACCATCAGTTGCACGTTAGACCATCAGATATACCTCTGACAGCCTTTAGGAGTAGGCATGGTTTTTACGAGTATACAGTCTTGTCGTTCGGTCTCACAAACGCACCTGCAGTTTTCATGGCACTAATGAACCGAGTGTTCCATCCTTATATGGAATCCTTCGTCATTGTCTTCATTGAAGAAATCTTGGTGTACTCTCACACTCGACACCAGCTTGCCACCCATCTTGAGATCGTACTAAGTACACTGAGAGATCATCGGCTTTATGCTAAACTCTCTAAGTACCACTTCTGGATGGATCAGATTCACTTCTTGGGTCACTTCATCTCATAGGTAGGAGTATCTGTGGACCCAGAGAATGTGAGGGCTGTAGTTTCCTGGGAGCATCCGAAGAAATTTTTTGAGTTACTGAGCTTCATAAGGCTGTATGGATACTACAGACGCTTCATTCAGGACTTTTCTAGTATAGCAGCACCTTTCACAGGTCTGAACAAGAAGGGGGCAAAGATCTTATGGTCAAATTATTGTGAGTCAACCATTTAGGAGCTGAAAGGGAGGTTGACCTCAGCACCGATACTAGTCTTTCCAAAGCCAGGCAAGAGCTACACCGTTTACTGTGATACTTCAGGTGTCGGTCTTGGAGCTGTGCTTATGCAGGGTGATGGAGTCATTGCGTATGGGTCTCGATAGCTGACGCCGCATGAGAAGAACTCCCCTATGCACGATCTAGAGTTGGCAGCTATTGTTCATGCCTTGCACTGTTGGAGACACTATCTTCTGGGAGAGAACTTTGTGGTCTTCACTGACCACAATAGTCTCAAGTATATCTTCACTAAGCGTGATCTGAATCTGAGGCAGCACAGGTGGGTCGAGTATATGCAGTCTTTTGATTTCGAGCTTTCCTATACGCCAGGAAAGGGAAACGCCGTGGTAGACTCGTTGAGTAGGATAACTCAGATTCAGGCAGTTCAGAAGGCCAGTAGTGAGTGGCAGCTGATGGCTCTATTTTCTGAGATGCATCTGGAGGTGCACGATAGATGGGGACAGACCTTTCTATCTTCTGTAGCTGTTACCTCCATGCTACTTTATCGGGTAAGGATGAGGCATCTATCAGACTCGGAAGGCTTAGTCTTTTGGTAGAGTGTGTCGGGAGATGATCCTCTTCTTGGATGGACATTGGGCGAGGATGAGATCTTGTGTTTCCAAGGATGCGTATGGGTGCCAGCAGACATATGCGAGGAGGTTATGAGGGATTTCCATTCCTCAGTTTGGGCAGTTCATCCTGTCATCAGCATGATGTATTGGGATCTTCATCGCTAGTACTGGTGGCCAGGTATGAAGAAGGATATTGCTGGTTTTGTCATGAGATATTCTACTTGTATGCAGGTGAAAGCAGAGCATCAGCGACCAGCAGGACTTTTACAGCAGTTACCCATTCCGGAGAGGAAGTGGAATGATGTGGCGATGGACTTCGTAACCAGGTTGACGAGATCGCCACAAGGGAACGATGCTGTTTGGGTTGTCATCGACAGACTTATGAAGGTTGCTCACTTCTTCCCAATCAAGGAGAACTTCAGTGTCGATGATCTGGGATGACTTTACATCAGAGATATCATTTGTCGGCATGGAGTTCTACGCTCTATTGTTTCAGATAGAGATGTGTGCTTTACCTCTCAGTTCTGGTAGGGACTTCAGAAGGCCTTGGGTGCACAGGTACTTTTGAGTACAGCATACAAGCCCCAGACTGATGGCCAGTCCGATCGCACGATCCAGGTGCTTGAGGATATGCTCCAGGCTTGCATCCTTGACTTTGGTGATTCTTTGGAGAATAATATCCCTCTGGTGGAGTTCGTCTACAACAACAGTTTTCAGGCGACCATTCAGATGGAAGTATACGAGGATTTTTATGGTAGGCCATGCCGATCACCCTTATGCTGGATGGAGGTAGGAGAGGTAGCTTTGTTGGGACCTCGTCTTGTTCAGGAGACTTCATATCAAATAGAGCTGATTCGGAAGAGGATGGCTAAAGCGCAGCCTCGATAGAAGTCTTATGCTGATCAGCGGCCTATGGAGTTCGAGGTTGGTGATCAGGTTTTCCTACGTGTCGCACCGAGGTTTGGACACAAAAGAATTCAGAGACAGGATAAGCTTTCAACGTGGTACGTCAGGCCATTTGAGGTCTTGGAGAGAGTGGGGCCGGTCGCCTATCGGTTGTAACTACCTCAGAGGTATCGGTCCATGCATGACGTCTTCCACGTCTCTCATATTTGACGTTACTTTTTAGAATCTTCTCATGTCTTTCAGCCTGAGGAAGTCGAGCATGAATTGGATGCGTCATTCTAGGAGCATCCTATCCATTTTTTCAATTGTAATACGAAGGTTCTCTACGGGCGGTCTGTTCCTCTGGTATGAGTGCTATGGCAGCACGGGCGAGTACAGGACGAGACTTAGGAGAGGGTGGCTGATGTACGATTGCAGTGGCCAGAGCTGTTCGGTGTTTCTTCTTCTCCACCTCGTTAGGGAAATTCGGGGATGAATTTTTTTAAGGGGGAAAGTTTGTAAGAACCCAAATCTTCATTCAGGCATGTTTTCCCTTTTTCTGGTGTTTTTAATGAAAATAAATTTTCTAGAAATTTCAGAAGTACACACCGTGTACTCTGTTCCAGCTTGAAGTCGTGTGTTGGTCGTGTCCGGGCCACACACTCAATGTGTAAGGCTAGGGTGGAGGCTGGTTAATTCGGAGTATGGATAAATTTAAGTACACACTGTGTACTCAAGAATTACACACCGTGTACTTTCTTTTTTCTTCATTAAACGGACCGGGGTCATGCCTAAACCCTATTTCCATCTTCTTCTCCAGTTTTCGACCGTCCGAGAGTGACCGTATGGCCGGATCTTCAACAGAGTCCTACCTCGCCATCTGTTCTTCGATTCGAGCATGGTCAGTTGCGTTGGAATTACAGCGATCTTCGTCGTTATAAGGGGAATATGTCGTCGAGGTTCACATATATCGATCTCCTCAGATTGAGGTAGGTGGTATCTGCCTTTCCTTAGAATGTCGATGAGTATTTTGTGCAATTTCCACCAATACCCTTGAACGGGGTATTGCGTGTTCCTTTTTTCCCCTTGTTGTATTGCCTGCATTGCATGATTTCTAGAGTAGATGTTTTGGCTATGATTATGGTATCTTTACTGTACTTTGGATGTTTTCTTTGCATGTTCTGCCTGTTTGTCATTTTTTCAGTTTCCATGCTTAGTCGTAGGACAGTGGAACTGCAACCTTGTTATGATGTTGAGCCTTAGTTGATATCCAAGTAGATCATGCGGTTTACTTGGACGATACGCACGCGCTGAGCATGTTTAGTTATACTCAGGACTCTGAGAACCTAGAGTAGTAGAACAAAGGGAGAATTGACGGAATGGTTTCTCCAGAGTGTCTTTTAATTACGACGTGGTCCACATGGGGAATTGACGTTGAGTGCTTCCCCAGAGAGCCTTTAGCACGATATGAGACTATAGGGGGAATTGACGGTGAGTGCTTCCCAAGAGAATCTTCTTAATTACGTAGCTGAACTAGAGGGGTGAGACTGTGTGTGCCTCCCATAGGGTTGTTAGTACTATAGGTTGAACCATAGGGGTTAGGCTGTGAGAGCTAACTAGAGGGTTACCCGTTTCCTTCATGTTGCTGGTTGCTTACTTGTGTACTTTACTCGTCAGAACTGTGGATTGTAGCTGCTTGTGCTTTTCTATTTACTACTTCTTGTTCATTTATTGCCAAGTATTCATTGACTGATAGGCATAAATATTTGGGTGATTGCCTACTGGGATTGTATCTCACGCCTTATTGGGGCCATTCTTTTGGGCCCAAGCAGACTATGTTGCTACAGGTATAAATAAGGGAATGTGCCCTTCTACTTCAGGATCATGACTGAACCAGGAGCTGGGAAGCATGGGACCGAGCCATGGCTCGCGATGCTGAGGTGATTGCTTTGTTTTTCTTTTTCACTTGGTTTTAGTTGTATTTCTTCACGTTGTTGTGTTTGTTGTTTTCCTTAGATATGTGTACCTGCTGCATCATTTTCATCATAGTTATGTATCTATATTGCTTCCGTTGTTTGGTTTCTATTGCTATGCTTGTTGTTTACTGCTTCCGCTGTTTATTGTTGTTTTACCACCTTGTATACCTTACCGAATGAGGGCATAGATTACCCACCGACTCACCAAGGCCCTCACTGCTAGTCGGAATCCTCTGGCGTTTGGGGAAACACGCTTGAGGTCATGTGGCGAACCGGGTACGAGGCACCAGTGGAGGGGCTCCGGACTTGGGACGTTACATGAACCATGAGAAAATATTACATTAATCTTAAATATATTTCTTATAGTGTTGATAAATAAAAATAACTAAGAATATATGACATATAACTACTTTGTTCAAGGGGATTTTAGGAAAATATATTTCTGGACATGATTATTTCCCAGGACAATATAATGTAAATGAGATCATGATGAATGGACCACTAATAGAAACTCCAGAAGTTTCAGGTATCACTGGTATTTTCTCTCTATAAACCCTTTTAATCATCTCATTAAGTGTGATTATTATCTATTTTCACCATTTTATCATGTACTTTGATTAAAGGTTTTAACTATTGAAATGATTACATAACGATGTATCTTTCAGTTGGGGTGTCATTGGTCGCATGTAACTATTCAAATAATCAATATTGAATTTCTTGATTCAAATGGAATTAATATCAATGTTCATTCTCATCAATAAGGTTGAATCATAATTTTTTTTTATGTTTAATGAAAATAAGACCATCTAGTTTGGAAATAAATTATAAAGCAACAAATGTTGATGTCATGAAGTGTGCACCCATCCTTATGAACTATCGTGATATTAAAAGCTTATAGTACATGATCTTGGTTCATCAGAATGTTTTAATTGATATGAATATTCTATATATCTATAAGGACCTTATAAGTTCCTATAATAGACTCATTGTTTGTGAATGTTGTTATCTTCTATCGAGATAATCAGTTTGAGGTTAACACATAATAGCATATTGTAAAATCTCCCTAATTCTATTGAATAATTGTTTAGGAAAATTTGGCCTCATCCTCAAGTTCTCGGATTTTTCAGAGAATAATATATCTTAAAAGATTTTAGAAACTCCTTGTTATTTGATTATATAGTAATAATGTTTAATTTTTTAAAATATAATTAGGAGTATGGTTGTGAATACATGGAAAACTATTATACAAAATAATATTATTTTATTATTTATGTGTGGTTTGATATTTTTAAAATAAATGAATTATGATACTGAATCACTGTTATCATGTAATATATTTATCATATAAAACAAGTAAGTTATCAAAATATAATTGAAACTATGTTGTAGCAAGTATGACATAACAAGTAATTTATTACTTATTTAGATGATGTTATATTGATATAGGTATAAGAACACAATCAAGGTGTCTAATTCCAATTATATATGTGGAGAATGGATAATTAATAGGTTTTCATTCACTCCCATGAAATATATAGCTTTACACTCACCTATCATGTGTCTTAGAGACAGGAAGTATCCTATCATGTAATTGATCTTACAATGCCTTCACAAATTCAATGGACAATATCATAATCATAATCGATACATTGATGAATTTATTGGAAATATACACTTGTACATGGAATTCATCAATTGGAATTTAAAAACACTCTATTTGTGTGTGTGGATTATCAAGGGGGTTCATAATTAAATCTAAAAAGAAAATCTTAACATATAGAAGCGATAGTTGAATATGCCATTGATCATGTCAAGGTACTCTTTAGTGTTTAATTTTATTATATATAACATATAAATAAGTCCCAAAAATATTGTTGAGCCTCAAATCACTAGAAGTAACAAAGTTACACCACTCTTTTGATGAAATTTTAAAATCCCCAGACCATATGATTCTAATGTGTTCCCCGGTATGAAGAAATTATATTAGTGATTTCAAAATAATATTCGGAACTATAAAAAATTAATTTTTCATAAGAAAGTGTATAGGAATTCATTTAGGTTTTATTGTATTTGACCATGAATTTATCTACAAATAGATGAACATGATACATCCATATAAACCATATTTATTCACCTAGAAAACTAGTTTCTTGTTTGTATATAAATTTTGAAGAACATATTTTTAATTCTAGAGTATAATATCCGGTGTCTGGTGGGAATTTCAATTATTGTGAAGTGGTTTTTGTTGTAAATTCTATATAACCCCATTTTCGATCTGTGGTTACAATAAAATGTGATCTAAAAACAATTATTTCTAGTGTGATGAAAACCGTGAAAAAATTGATTCTAACATAAATCATTTTAAGGCTTTGGAAAATGAAAAATGATAATATGATGGGGGGAGCTTATCCTCTATCTAGGTAAATTAGATAAAAAATTCACTCTGGGGTGAATTGATGAAAAATAAAATGAAATAACTTTTTTTGAGAAATAGTTATTTTCTATGGGAATTAAAAGATTATAATGGATGTGGTTTTGGATACCCCACCTCTATTACACACCCACCTCTCTAGTTTCAAGACCTCCATGACACCACACTAGATATCATCTATCTTGTTGGACCATCTGACATACCTCCCCTATTGGCTTAAACTCCCAAACCTCCTATCTCGCCTCTCCAAAAAACCCCTCTCTAGTTGTCTAACATGTGACATCCTACCAATCTCACCTATTTTAGTCAAGGATGACATACTAATCCAAAAAATACCCCTAACTCATTTCACCAACCACCGCCCCATTTGGGATGCATCAGGCCACCACATCATGTTCCATTATCGGGTGTTCACCCAACATACTGGAATTACTAGGTCTTAACTATCTATAAATGTGTGGAATAGAATTATTCCTAGACTAAAAAATACATACATGGGTATTTAAAAACCAAAAACATTGTATACATGTTTATAATGACTAGAAATATACCTCAGGGTTTATGGGGAATGCATTTGATTTTAAAAAATATAAAACGCTTTATTAATATTTTGATATAAAAAAGTAATAGTTGTATATTAGAAAATATTTTAATTTTTGATGAAAATTATTTTTATTACAAGGATCCAAGGAAATAATATATAAAAAATTAATTAATTTATATTATCAAATTATCATCAAAAATAGATTTATTAAAATATTATTTTATCATGAATTTTATTTTATCTACAAACATGTTTTGAACTATGGTTAACCATTTTTATCTAGGATTAAATAATTAACAAATTATCATAACATCATGTTATGACTTTATTATTACATTCAAATTCAATAATATATTTATCATCGTTCTACAATAGTTTTATTTTGTTTATTTTTTCATTTCATGAGATACCATCACCTGTATGAGAGTATATTATTTTTATTATTTTGTAAGATGTGTACCGTTATAAGATGATTTTGTAACCAGGAGGTGATGTATATACACTCATCCAGGGTGTGAGATGTTATATAATCCTAGAATGGCTCAATAATTATAAAATTTAGGTCATAGTTAATGTTTTGAGTTTAAAGGTGTCATCCAATATATGATTCAAAAGACCAGTCAGGTTTTTTAATCATGTTATTCATATTTTATTTTTTATTTGAATGTACATGTTTGATAAAACATATATAACAATATAATGTTGAAGCATTGGATAAAATAATTTTTGAAATGATGAATTCTTCTCTATTTAATGAAATGTAAAATTGTCTGTGTGATAGAATATTAAATTTTTATTATATATAAAATGAATTCATTCATTGAGAATAATTAAAAACACTCATTGAAATTTTTCATCAAAATTACATTCTACATTAAATTTTGATCAAATCTAGATGTATGAGATTATCATCAGTTCTAGTTAATGGTGTCCCCATCTTATGAGGATTTCATATGAGATTGATGTGTCTAGTTATCTAATGATAAAAAAAAGTTCGCATAGAAACTTTTGTTCATATTGAATGGATTTTCTAAAATCAAGTATTTTACTTTTTTATACGTAGAATTCACTCAATAGTTAAAAAAAGCATGAATTAATAAGGTTACCCAGTAATTTTCTTAAAATTTAATATTTTATGTATTTTCACAAACATTTATTGGTTACTGAGGAGAGGCTTCAAGGATTATTTTCAAAATATTACTATTCAGTAGGGGTTTTCAAATGATAATATTTTAAATCAATAAGGTTTGAAAATCATGTGGTAGAAATATAATAAATTAATTAACTAGTATTTTATAATCAGTAATATATATAAAAGTATTATTTTTATAATGATTATTACTATATGAAATGGTAAATAATACAACATATAATCAATGATCCGTATTAGGTAAAAATCATGTCCTCTCTGAGACGTATTTCTATTAATACTGTAGTTTCTTATTCTTAATACTATTTTATTAACGAAATTTTATGTTTTGGAGTCCCTGCTACCTAATTTGTCTCTCCAGGGTTCTTGAAATGATGATAATTTTGATATATAGTAGAATCATGGTTGATGAGGTTTATTTTTATAACCTTATTCAATAATTAATTTCTAAAGATTATATAGTGGAATATAATGACATTGTTATATATACGGCGATTCTTCATCTCCAAATTTTTTATGAGGTGAAGGGGAAGTGATAAATAAATTAGAAAATGATAATATTGATCACTTTCATATTGATAAAAATCATCTCATGTAGGTCCTTATATAATGAGGTTTATAATATACAAATAATTACAAAAGTAATTTTTATTCATGTAAAAAAAAATTCATTTTATTTTATTCTCACATATTTAAACCCATTATCTCCAAATTTTATGATAGTTCTAAATTATATATAATATGGAAACCTCTTTGATATATTTTTGGAAATTTTCTCCAAATGTTTTTGAATTTAATAAGAAATAATATTTAATAATTAATGTGAGCATACATAAAATTATTGTGACAAGGCCAAATATAAGTACACTACCAAAGGTATCATCACAAATTATTTCTTTGAAATTAATGGTAAAAAGGTAGTGTATTGAAAATTGGGATATCATGTTCACAAGTGGAATGATATGTCACTGAATATGAAACTACAATAAATTGAATATGAATAAATAAAATACATATATTTCATGTATATTCGTCATTAAATATAATATATCTTTTATGGTCCTTCATATTAGATATA
The DNA here is from genome assembly GCA_963277665.1 of Viscum album. NCBI lineage: Eukaryota > Viridiplantae > Streptophyta > Magnoliopsida > Santalales > Viscaceae > Viscum > Viscum album. The sequence goes on along the minus strand of OY728122.1, from coordinate 1,497,907,419 downwards.
ATGTGTCATTACATTATCGTTTCAAAATATAAGAACAATGGAATTGAAAAATCATAACAAGAATTCAGGTTGTGTTCTTATAGAGGATGGGAAAGGATGATAAATATATCTGTAGAGAGAAGAATGAGTTTTATTGAAAAGTGAATGGTTTTGTAAACCTATGATTTTTTGTTTAATATTAGTAAATAAATTGTGGATGAATGTTGTTAAGGTTTTTTATGCAAAATTGTTATTTAATTAATATACGAATCATGGTAAATAAATGATAAATTTATCTTGTAATACATAGTTATATACTGCTATATAATGATAATTCTTCTCTATGTAACTCTATATAAAGTTTACAAGGATATTCCAATTATGGTATTTATACTCATTAGCACTAAAAATAAGTATTATCAATATATTAACTTTGATCATTTTTATACAATGAAACATTTGAATATAATTTCATGCCATAATTCTTTCTAAATTGGTTCATCTATTATGATTGAACCATCCACAGTAAATTCTAATGAAAAATTTAAATTATATGTTTGAAATAATTATTTTGATAAATTTAAATGTAATCTATTTTTTTATGGTTAAAATATTTTATTCTTTATTTTCCCATGTATTGAAGAATATTTTGACCTAACATACATTTATCATGAATTTTAGAGTGGATATATTCCAAATATCATATTTCATTATTCTAACTAATGAAATAATATTTGTAAAATGAAGATCAATGGTGATTATGACATGAAAACATTGATTATTCATATATAGTGTGAGGTAGTTCCTAAATGAACATTTTATTATACATATCAGAGTCATAATATTCTTAAAACAATAATCAATGTTATTATTTATTTGTATTCCAAAACTACAAATATTTTCAATATATAATTCGCAAATAAGAACAATATCCCATAACCATAAGGTAACTATTATGAAAAATGGTTATCATTTGAGATATATTATGATATAGATTGATAATTTTATATTAATATGTATTTATATGAGCTTATATTTATATGAATATTAAGTAAAATACATTAATAAAAACAAAATGTCAATATAATGTAATTATCCTAATAGTTTCTAAAGATATTAAATAAATAGCTGATTCTGAAAATTTATATTCATGTTTTAGACTATGTTTCTATAAATGGACTAATATCTCACTTTTTTAAGTTGTAATACCATCACTTTTTTTATATAATTCCATAAATGAACCAATTGTTATCATATGATCAAATTCGACAAGGTCATGCAGAAGAGGATTGTTCCTGATACACATGTCATGTAGGAAGGTTTAAACTATGGTAACGGTTTTGTATCTTCCAAGGATGATGATAATCTATTTATTTATATTAATGAATCCAATAAGTGATATATAAACATAAACAATCTAATATTGAAAAAATAAATTAAAAATTTAAATTGGATCCCATTTATCAATGTATAGGGGCTTATTATTATGAAAACAGGAATCTGAATTCAACTGAGATAATTCATGGGAAAAAAAGTATCATTCCAATAATTAATTACTGTTATTACAAACTCTTCATGCATGAATCCATTATAATTTAAATTTTATGAGATATTTTCAATGATGATAATTATAGGAATTGGGTCTTATGTCCACAAATCATGGAAGTTGTCTATAGGATGCAACCAAAATGTGTTGCGGACACCATTGAAATCCTATAAGGGGTTGATTTTTTGATAAATATTTTTGGAATGATTTAAATAGTAGCATAATATAATATTAATTAAGAATGACATTTTTCCCCTATGTCTACAGGTGAATAGTTAGAGAACCATTATTTTCCTTTCTAAACTATTTTTTATATCATATGGGAAATAATTATTGGACTCAAATTCAATTTTGAATATAAAAAAACTATATCCCCATAAAATTACTTCTTTATGAAACCTATATTATATAGAATGTGATATTATAAATTAATTCTAATTGTTTGTTAAACTGAGTCAATAGTTAAAATAATTATTTGGTATTTAAAAATTCAGGTTGGAAAAATTTAGATATGTTTGTTACTCATTTCATATGGAAAAAAACTCTCAAATAAGACATGAATTGGGAGTAAGAGGAGCCAAATAGGTGATTATAATTCCATTATCATTAAAAATGGATATGTAAAATATTCCATGTTACGTACTATATATGATAATTTCTACAAAAAAATAATTCTAGAAATGTATCTATTATATTTGATAGACCTACATGGGAAGCAGTATGAACTACCTTATTATACATGAGAATGTAAAATATATATATACATGGTATGTGGAGATGATGCGATACTATTTATAAGTTTAAAAAAAATTCTATAAACAAATCAATAAGATCTAATATCGTCATTATTGGCATAATGAAATAAGTGGAAAGTCATATTAATGCCAGTGACATCCATATCTACAAATAAAGAGTGTGATGTGGTTTCTAAGGTAGTTAACCAATAATTTTATTATACAAAATAAATTATTCACATTCTAAAAATCACACCTAATGAGTAATGAATTATTATAATAATAATTATGATATTACTTTTATATATACTAACCCCGACGTCATTTTATTTAAGTAGAAAAAAATGAACATCCTTTAAGATATCATCTCTTTAATAATCATACTCAAAGAGGTGAATTCAAATATTGAATAATATCCACACAATAGAATAATTTATGGAACATTTATATATTAATAACTAAGTAGAAACATGTCCTTATCATGTGAGAGGTAACATGAGTAGTAAATAAAATATTCTAGTGAATGTTGGATTTATTATCGGTTCCCTCGACCTGACATAAAAAGTACATTTCAAGTTCCATTGTATTTACACATTGAGTTATGAATAAGGAAAAATTACATAATATTGTTGATATTTCAGTTTCCCCTATTAATATGTTAATTTATAAATATTTTATGACGTATCAAAAGGATAGAGTAGTTCCCATGCTATAATTAGATCCTTCACATACCCTGAAAAAAATATTAAATATATATTGAATTTTCTATATTTAAAATACATAACTGACATAGATGATGTATGACTATCTGGTGCTAGATGATCATATAAATGAATAATTTTCTCTAGATGTTCACTCATGGTGATGTTATATAACTTGGATAATGGGGGAAAACCTCCCTATAAGAACACCACATTTTTCATTGGTCATTGGTAGTTCCTATATTTGAACAATTTTAATATCCTTATGAATTTATATTATAATATATATAATATTTTATCATGTACTATGATTGAAGAAAAAATGATGGGATTTTATTTTGTACTGAGGTAGAAAACATTGGGTGTCCCTTTGGTGTTATAAAAATTATGGAATAATTGAGATAAAAATTTTCAATTCTCAAATGATGTAATTTCTCCATCCATGTATGATCATTTTGTTATTTCATTGATGAATTATATGTACTCTAAAAAAGAATGTAATTTAATATAGTAATATAAAGAAACAATAAATCATGAAAGCTTAATGACATGAATATTTAATCATTCTATATGAGAAATCATGAGAATAAAATATTATTTTCATTGATTGTGTTCATAAGGAGGACATAATTTCAATAACTATACATTATCTATAATTGGCACATGATAGGTTTCTCGACTCCACTCTTAATATGTGAATAGTATTCACTAATTTTAAGATAAGATCTTTATGGTTCACACACAATAGAGTATTCAAATTTATTCAATATTCTTATGAAAAATAGTATAGGATATTGTGGGAACCACCACGTGATCTACGATTTGTCTGAGAATAAAATGTCACAAATGAATAAATATAAACAGTGTAATTATAAAATAGAGTAAATGGAGTTGTTTTTTTATTAAATTTTGTTTAAATTTTAAATGTGGATACATAGTGAAATATTATTCAGATAAATATTATTTTAATAAACAATGTCTATTTAATATTAATAGCAAATATGAGTCTATTTAATAACTCTATTTTATAACATAATATATTTATTATTAATCAAAATTAAGTGATATAAATATATATTATAATATAATAATGTTAATTCAACATAACATTTCATTTATGGATTATTTACCAAGCATTGTATATATGAAATTTGGAGAACCCTTTCTAGGTGTCTAATTCCCGCTATATTTTAATTGTCAAATTGTTTAATCAATAGAAATTTCCTTCTTATTGTTTTCTCGTATAAAATAAAATTAGGAAAAAAATTACATCATTCTTAAATGCACTATTAAATAATATGTGACCTTTATAGCCTATCTATTAAACATAATTTTTCCACTTCTTTTATTTGAATTTTGAAAATCCGACAGGCACCATTGTGATCTGTAAGATATTTAGAGTCTCAAAGGACTAACATAATTTTTGGTGAAATGTAACATACCCTTATGAATAGTAATGTTACCATTCTGAAAACTATTATGACCCTTATGAATAGTATATTGGCCAAATGAATTGTTACCTCTCTTTCGAAAGTATTATTAAAATTTATGCACCATATAAATGAGAGGGAATGTTTACAATGTTGATAATTAAATGTTGTATTTTTTGTGAGTAATAAATATTAAATTACCTTTTAAAATTAACAATTTTTTAAAAATAACTTTCATAAAATATATTTAAATATATATTTTCTCCTATTATTTTACAAAAAATTTATGAGAACTTGGTTATTTTTTAAAATTATTATAAAATTAGTTTTAAATTTATAATCTCTATTTTTCTTGTAAATAAATAATTTATTAAAAATATAAATTTCATACATATATATATATAATTATTTTGATAAAATGTAATCAATTATTAAAACCTACACATTGTAAAAAAATTATGAAGAATTGTTGTAATATTTATGAAATACGTTATTTTGTGTTGAATTGTGAAATTAAATAATTTACAATAAATGAAAAATAATTGAATTTTTGCATCTTGATTGAGTCGTGGATAATGTAAATGACCATTTTTTTGAACTCACATGAACTAATTACTATATTTATTCACATGAATCCCTGCTATTTAATTTCTTGAGAAAAATATTAATCCAATGGGTAAAATAGTAAAAAAACCCTCTCCTCCACTATAAATACCACCCCTCACACCCTCTTCTCCTCACATCTCTAAATCATTGAACATTGATTATATTATACTGAATACTCATCCCTATCCACTCACCCACATAGAAGATCTTGTAGTATCATCAGAAGAAAACACTTATGATGCTTGAGGAGGATCTAAAGAGGAAAATTCAAGAGGTAAATCCCTATACCTTTTCGTTTAATTTCCATTCAATTTCAATTTATTTTCATATACCTTCCTCATCTATATTCATCAAAAATGTATGATAACTCTATTAAATTTTATATAATATAACTATTTCATAAAATTTGATGATAGAACAAAAACACCCCTCTCTCCCTTTCATCTTAAAAATGAAATCACCGTATGGGATGTGTCAATTTACCCACATCATGGGTGATGGACTAAAATTTTACATAAAAATCATCATGGGTGTTATTAAAACCATTATTTGTTTCCCAAAATATTGTACTGTTTATTTTATAACACTTTTTATGTTCTGTAAATTTCATCTACTCATAATACTAAATTATAAATAAAAATGAATTCATAGTTTTGTAAAAACTGCAAACATTTACCTAAAATGTTAATAATTAACTATTAACTAATGAATCAACCACATTGTAGAAAAAATACTTTTTATGATAATTCAATCTTTTCTAATATAATTAAGAACATAAAAAACAATTCAATATTTCAATCCTCATTAAAAGTGAACATCCATTCATGAATGCAAAGTGAACAATTCAAGGAAACCATGAAAATGAATGCTTCCAAATGATGAAATTAAACTATATAACCCATCTAAAGTACCATTAAAAAAATAACACCATAATTTATAATTTTTATGTATAAATGGATATTGATTTGTTAATTAAATATTCTAATATGATTATATTGGATTATAATGTGAAAGAATCTTTCAAACAAATGGTAAGGGAAATTCTTGAACCCAATACTTTTTCAGTAGGATTTCCCTCTTTCAGTCTATTTTTAGAATGGTTATTTCATGAAAATAATTTATTCACCACTATATTACCATTTTTGGATCTATATATATTTTATACATGTGTTTATTACCAAGATATTATTTTCCAAAAGAACACTTCATTCAAATAGAAACGCACCTTTTACTTCTCAAGATCGTTTCCATCACTCAATGTTGATGATTCTTATATAAATTAAGTTATTCCATATTTCATTTGGGACCACAATTTTTATTTATGTATTTTAATGAAATGAATCTCATTCTATTCCATGGGTTATTATATATACAATATTTATATATGTTCTATATGTCATGCATGATAATGTAAAAGTTGTGATATGATAGTTGCACCCATAATTTTATAGTGCCTTGTAAATGTTATGTTGTGATGGGAGAGACCATAATTATATAGAACTACATTTAATTGGGTAATGTGGAGAACCTCATGAGTTATAAAAATAATCATTGACTGTACCTTGAGTTTAAATTTGTGGACGTTGTCTTCCTCCAAATTCCTCTAGGGAATTAGGTCATGAGATTTGGGATGAAAGGAATGCTATGTCCTATGTACATCGACCCCTTAAATATTTGTGATAATGTCAAAGATGTGGAATATTGACTAGAACAACCATATACCTTGTCTAAATTTTATGTTTAATTCCATGTATCCCTCTTACGGAAATATATACTATAACATACACATGTACTTACTTCAGAGGTGGTATAGTTGAAGAATGATTATTCTTATGAGAGGAATCTAGTGAAGATCTTGGATTGTAGAGATAATGTTATACACAAGAAAAATAATAACCTGGTAAAAGTATTATGGAGGAAGCATAAGTACAAAGACGCAACATGGGAACCATAGGAAGTGGTTATGGAGAAGTAGCCACACCTTTTTTCAGCCTAGAATGTAAAATGAAATTTCCATGCTGAAATTAAATAATGGGGGAAGAATGTAACGACCAATTATTTTATCAATTGAAATTACCTTCCTATATTTATGTCATTGAAAATCACAATTGGAAACACAATTCCACATCATGCTTAAATTAATTACTAAATACTATATGTTATTTTTATCCTAGCCATTAAACATAAATTTTACACATAAGTGATTTAATTTTCGAAAATCTGACATACATGATGGTAATCAGAAAACTATTTAGAGTTTGATAGAACAAACATAATTTTTGTTGAATCGTAACATACCCTTATCAATAGTAATGATCCTCTTATGAATAGTAATATGAACCTTATGAATATTAAACCGGAAAAATAAATAGCAACCTCACCCATGAATATATAAATAAGATTTATACACATTATAAAGGATATGGAATGTTTTAAAAATTAATAATTATGTGTTGTTATTTTATTGATTAATGAATATTTAATTACAATTTGACATTATTAAATTTATAAATTTCATATTCATAAATTTTATTCCTAATTAAATATTTTGTACTCTAGTCATTAGATGATAATTTAATGAGACCTTGGTTAATTATTGAAATTATTATAAAATCTATTTTAATGTTTAAATATTTTATCACACCCCCAACATTTGTAAAATCATTACTTTATTATTTTTCTTGCACTGGATCATTTTTTTGGGGGGATCTTGTTGAGTCGCAGATTGAATTTTTGAGTTAGTATTTAAAAATCGGTGTTTTTTTCTAAATGGAAATGGACGCATGGGTATGGCCTGATTTGGAGTCCATGATGTTACACAGTGGTAAATGTGTAGCCTACCCTGTATTAAAAATAATTTAAAATTTTAAATGAATTTTTATTTGATGTTAAATGAATGTTAAAAATAACATATGAATGATTAAAAATAAAATTAACAATTATTTTAATGATAATAACAATTAAAATATTATTGGGAATATTAATTTTAATATTATTCATATTATTATCAATAAAATAAAAAATATTATTATCATTAATAATGTTATTTTTATTTATATTACTATTATAAAGAATGGAATAAATATTTTTTTTATCATTATAGTATTATTTTAGTTTTTATTAAAATTATTAAGATTATGATTATTAGAATTACTTTTATTATTTCTATTTTTTATTATTAATATTGTTATTATTATTATTTTGTTATTAATATCATTGTTATGTTTGTTTTGTATTTTTTTTTTTACTTTTTTATTCAATGGTTTCATTTTTTTATCATTCCTCCTTCCTCTCCTCCCTAAATCTATCAGGTCATGACCCTCCCCCAACCCCCACAAAAATTGTTAGTGCACAACAATTTCTAGTGTTCATCAACTCTTTTGGTGACACCCCTTGTGGTGAACAATCCTCTCTACATGCAAACATCATCCAACTGACCAGCGTCATCGGTGACACCCCTCCGAATTGTTGCGCCCCTACCCGATCGTGCAAACCCCCTTCACATGTGTTAACTATCAGAACCTCCTTCCCATACCAGCCTCTACTCTGGTGGTCGTTATTGTTTTGGTGCACCCTCTTTCTGGCATCGGCCTGCCCTCTTCCCACTGGTAGTCACCTTTTCATCCTCCGTTGGTAGGGTTTTTAATTTATTCAAAACATATTTGATCTATTATGTTTTTTGGGTCTAATTCCTAATATTTTGTGTTCGATTTGATTTTTACATTTGGATTTAGAATCATTTGAGTGATAATGTAGTGCTTTTGAGATTTCTCAATGATTTCGTGAATTGAATCATCATTTAAGGAAGTATTCCTTTTTATATCTCATTTAAACCCATTATTTCTTTATGTTCCTAATTTTCACTGCAGGTATGATAGTTAATTTGGGATTTTTGATTTTTTAAAAAAATTTCCCATGTGAATTGATCGAGTTTGCATAATGATTTTTGAATATGTGGTGTGAAATTTATTAGTTTTTCACACAAAATGCTTAATTAATAGGGTTGGCCCTTGAATGTAGTTTAAAATTTTATGAGAAATTCATCAATCCACTAGTTGATTCAATAACTTTTCAAACATCATTCATTGGTTCTTACTACCCATAATTAGTTAAATATGTTATTTTTTGTATTTTTGGATCATGGTAAGAATAGGTTTTGAAATGATTATTTATTTATCCCCTTGTGAATTTTTACCAAATCTGTTTGATAAAATGTTATGTTTGAAATTATGGTTTTTTCAGTACTTTTTAATAAATTTTTTGGTTTTACATATTTAAGATTATGGGATAAAAATTACTCATGGCCTTTAAAAATATTTTTTAAATTTAAATGCTTCTTTTTGTTTCCCAAAATGGATTTCTATAGTTGTTCGACATCAAATTGTATATATCTCATGTTTCTATTTTTGGTATAATTTTTTATGAAAAAATGTTTTCAAAAATTGTTTGAAAGTTGTGAACCTTTTTTAGGGAACTTGAACTTTAGATGAATAATAGAATTTGGTTTTAATGGAAAAGGAACCACCTGGAATATTGAACATGATGTGTTCTTTTTCAATACAAATTGGTAATTTTTAATTGATGAGTGGATTATTTTTTAATTTACATTATCTTATGTATGGATTAATAAAAAATATATTTTTTAAATTGTTTTTTTACGGAGGGGTGCATGGCTATTTATAAAAGAGATTAAAATGATTAAGTGTTGTAAGTCCCATTTGGAATCATTGAAACAGTTTATTTAGAAAACCCTTCATGGTGAGAGTCTTGACTCGTTGATTAACCTTGGGGAGAGAGTGTCCTCGATATGGGACCTCCCTTTAATAATTATTTTTTAGAAGAATGGAATACTCCTTAAGGTTGATGAGGTGGTGCTGGTTTGGTTCTCTAATGTGTGATTGTATATATATGACTTGTTGCTTTATCTTGTTGTCATTCCATTTTATGAACATAGCATGTGAACCTGTTATAGCTACGGGGATTACAGTGAATGATTGTTGCATTGGTAGTTGACATACTAATCAGAATCCCATTGTAAGTGCATATATTCCTGGTTGTTGATATAGAATTGGGACCCTTAGCCTAACCTGAGTTAGAGTAGCTGGGCGTTATGGTGTTTTTATTTCACTGTGTGTGGCATACAACAAGGTATGGGGTCTCATTTATTAGTACATTCCTGTTCTCCTCTGAGTTCGTAGGTCATCTCATGTGCCTCAAATACTAGAATGGCTAGTCCATTACCATCTTCTTGTAGGATCATATCACTTGAATTTGGTTTTGCTGTATTCTTTTGAAATGGGGAGTCTGTGGTGTTATTAAAAATGGTTTCAAAGACTAATTCCTTTAATGAAAAAGCATATTTCCTTCCATTCACCATTATGTAATATAAAATATTATTTGGTTCCTCTTCCCATTTCATCCCTTGAAACATGTTTTAAATCATGACGGTGATGGAATATTATTGTTTTTCTAAATGTAATGTTTGAAAACCCAATATTTATATTCTAAAGTTCAAACATTCAAATAAATGAATCTTCACTTAATGAATGTTCACTATTAATATAATTAGTTGGCCCTAGCTACCCCGTTTTTAATTATAGGATTTTCTTGTTTATAGTTCCTGTTATAGTTTTTTCTAAGGTTTGACCCCCTCGAGAAATATTGGTGTTTGATTGGAGAATGGTGATCATGTTCACAAAGAGACATTATTGTTGCAGGTTCATCTTGAGTTTCATTGTGTTGTACTTTGTTCAGTTGATGTGTTTCTTTTAATTTGAATTTTTTTATGTAAAAACAATTGTATAAATGTTTATTTTAGTAGTTTTTACATTTTTTAGATAATCCTATTTATCTTATTTGATGAAATCAGTCAATTTTCACTCTAATTATTCCCATTTCACTTTTCTTCTGCCTAGGAGGATCAGGAATTCCTCTTGGACCTTACTATAGGTTAGCGAGGGTGATAGACTGGGGACTGACCAGGGATGGCGTTAGCCTATTTCTTATAGTGGGGAGTCAGTTCAGGACTCCCAATTTCAATGTCTTAGTTTCTTTCGTAAAGTTGTTTGGTGGTCGGTGGACTTTTGCGAAACCACATTATTCTAATTTCTCCATATTATTAAATATAAAAATTGGAATATTCCAGTGTATTTAGATGCAGTAAATCAATAACAATATTGGTGGAATGGTATTTTGAATGAATTCATATTTTTGAATGGATGATACATATTACTCTAGATGATTTTTAGTATGTTCATGTTTGGAGGTGGGATTTAGTGTTGTGAAAAATTATATGCCTTTTTCTCCAATCAACTAGAGGTGTGTAATCTTTTGGGGGAGGTTGATGCATAGTGGATATTCTATTTTGGATCTCCCCAATTTGATTTATATGTCATTTTCTTTGTTTTTAGATTCATATTGGTAAATTTTGTGATATATCATAAAAAAAAGGAGGAGTATTAGTTTTTGTTTTTGGGTTAAACATTGAGGTGGTTTTCCATTGGCAGAAAGTTTTATAGTAGGGAGAATTACGACACCTCAACTTTTTGAAACTTTTTATTTTATTATTTTAATGGATTCTAATATTTGGTTCAGGTTTTAGATTGAGTTTTATTTTGAATTTTTCATATTTTAATTAAAAAAAAATTGAGTTTGATTGTATAGGGCGCATAGGTAGGGAATTGTTTAGAGACCATGTGGCAACACCCTGATTACCGCACATCAGACACTATATTTAAAATAATTTAAAATTTTAACTAACTAATGAAGTTTTTTAAAATTAATGTCAAAAATAAAATATGAAAGAGTTAAAATTAAATTAAAAAATTCATTTTATTGTTATTATTTTTATAATTTTGAATATTAATGTTGTTGTTATTATTATTACTAAGATTATAGTTATTTATATTATTATTATTCTTAATGAAATAAATATTATTTTTATTATTATCATTATACTATTATTTACATTTTTTTTAATATTATTACAATTATTATTATTACAGTTATTGTTATTGTTTGGAATATTTTTATTTTTCAAATTCTTATTAATTTTATTTTTATTATTTTATTTATATCATTGTTTTTTGTGTTTTAATTTTGTTTTTTATTTTATTTTTTATTATTGGTTTTTCCTCCTCCCTTTCCCACTCACATTTCTCCTGTCACAACCCCCCCCCCTACCTTACTTTTTTTGCGCACATCCCTCCCTGGTGTGCACCTTCTTCTTCGAAGATATCCTTTTTTGGAACACCTTCATCCATGCTCATGAACTCTATGACCATAAGACCAACTTCATAGGTGTCACACCTACATATCACATCACCTATTCCCAGCCCCAGGAACCCCCCTTTACCAATGTGACATGCTTTCATTACCTTCCCTTACCCTCCTCTATGGAGGCCACGATTTCTATGGAACACCCTCCTTCTAGTGATGACCTCTCCTCTTCCCTTCGGTAGTCTCCTTTTATTCATCATTTGGTTTGGATATTAATTTATCAAAACCCTTGATGGTTGGGATTGATAATTAGGGTTAAATATAAAATTTTTGTATAAAAGTTTATTTTTTATCATCCTTTGGGTTGAACAGATGCACATTAGAGATTTCACCATGATTTTGGGATGTTTTTCATCATTTGATGTTGTCTTCCTCTACATCTCTCCATTATATTCATAATTTCATTGATTGATTGATATTAGTATCTTCCATTATTGTTAATTTGGGATGTTTTCTTTTTAAATTAATTGTTTTATTTCAATTGAGGTAGTTATCAAAATGATTTTTGATTATGTGGTATGGATTTGATGATTTTTTCATAACAAATGGTTAATTTGTCCAGTTTGACCTTTCATTTTCTACTGAATTTTTATAAGCCATTCATTGAATCATTATTTGTTTTAATGAATTTTCCAACATCAAACATGAATTATAAATAATAATTATTAGTTGAAAATGGTGTTTTTATATTTTTAGAACATGTTTAAAATAGGGTTTTAAAGGATTTATTTTTTCTACTTGTGTGAATTTATAAAAAATTGGTTTGATACAATTTTATGTTTGAAATTATGCTTCATTTGGTATTTTGTAAAAAAAATGTTTTTGTATTACATATATTAGATAGTGCTATCCAAATTCTTCTTGGTCTATGAAAATATGTTTTAAATTTAAATTGTGATTGGTGTTTCCCAAAATTTCATTTCTAATATGGGTTGGAAAAAAAAACTTTGTCTCTTGAGGGTTTTTTGGAATAATTATTTTGAAAAATATTATTATAAATTTTTTGAAAGGTGTGTGTCTTTTTTTATATTAATTTTTTACATTTAAATATATTTTATATATTTTTCATGTATATCCTTGTTATTTTATTAATTAGATGACATGTGAGTTTAGTTATTTGAATGCTATATTAGCTATTTTTATTGTATCATTAATGATTCATATATTCATTACCCATAGTGAGAATTTGAGATTAGAATTATAATGTTTTCTATTCCATGTAATCAAAGAAGCATACAATGAATGGTCGGAAAAGATATACTAGATTAAATAATGTTAACATGAAATAAAAAAATCAGTTGTAATTAGTGTCGTCATTTAAAAAAACATATTCTTATCAGGTTTTCTAACACTACAATACTCATTGGTCCTTGAGGTTTTGATTCCATGTAAACATGGAAATTCAATGTTAGTGCGCACTAACTGTGGTATTTCTGGGGTCTGGTCACAAGAGTTGGTTTTGAATGATGTTTAATAGCAGCCACGGGAATAATTATAAAAGGAAATACTATAATTTTTGTACTGTATTTATTATGTGGTTCTTCCTAGAAATGAATCCCAATTTAGATTTTATAGGGGGGGGGGGTTTATAATAGATGTACCTTGGTTTAATAACTCTAACATGTTGCATAGTATCAGGCTTAGTGTTACTAGGTATGTGAATATGGTGCTGACATTTCACATGGATTGACACTCTCCGGGGATATTCTTAGAATAATTCATAGTTCCATTACAGACCAATATGAAGTATTTGAATTGATAATTATCATAAATCTCCTTGGATAAAAATGGGGTGTTAATAATTAAAGATAATATGTCATGATTTTGAAATCATTAAAATTATATTATTGATACACTCTAGAAAAAGAAAGGAAATATGTAGAAATAAATGGATGATGTGTTTATATATTTTGGTGGTATTGAAAATCATAGTATATAAGGTTATTTAATGTGAAAAATTCTTCTTATTTCCATTATATTTATGTTTTAAATTATATTAACATGTTTTTAGAAAAGGAAAATATATATGTTCTGTGAATACACACATTGTCTGGAATGGTCATGGTTCTAGAATCTGTGACCGAAGGATGATAATGGATTCATGCAAACTGCCCACCTATGCATTGTCCTTGTTAATATGTAATTTGTTAGTTAAAAAATTTAATGAATATATATTATTGATGAACTAGTATTGTAATATGTATGGCTTATATATTAATGTCTTTACGATATTGGCTTTGGGGAATAGTTATGAAAAAATGTAAAGAGTTTTCACACATTTATGGGCCGAATGATCCATTTAATTTTTATTATATTTCATCAATGATCAATGTTTATTTTTGGATACCCTTTCATCGAAGTAAGATTTTAATTAGAATTTAATCCAAGAAAACCCAAAATTGAAATTGTTCACATGAAATTAAAACATATCATGTATGTAAATGTTCTTATATTATTTGTAATTAAAGGAATTCTCCAAATAAGAAAGTGGTAATAAATTATTGACTTCATAATACCTTTGTTTTTGTTGAACTCATGGTCTAAAAATTAATCATAGATTTATGGCATTGAAGACCTCAACATTCCATTGTTCATTGGATTATTATTTAGTAGATGACATAAATTACTTCCAACAAATATTTATTCTTTTCCTCCAAATATGTATCACTACATTCCACAAATGTTTTCCAACCTTGAGACCTAGATATATGTCAATACATGTGACCAATTTACATACATTCTCTATTTTCTGGAGGACTTCCTACTAAACCCTCTCATGATGTGAGATTTCATACATTTGAAATCTCAAATAGTCTATATCTAGGATCAAATTTAATTTATGAGGAAAAAATTAATTAATCTAGGTAGAATATATCAGCACAAATTTTAATGTAAGAACATTATATTCAATAGTGTCTGTGACACACAACACCAATCAAATAAGCGAATATAATATCCCACGAAATTATAATATATTAAATATTTAAAATAAATTAAATATATTTTATAGTTTGAAATGCACATGACACTAAGTTAGAATACATAATACTCAATAATAAGTTTATTTAGTGACATTCATTACATTCAAGACTGAGTTTAAAAGAACAATAATATATTATTAAGATTTTATTATTTAATAATATAAGAAAAAAACTAGAAATTGAATTGGTTGTTATGAATTGGATAATCTAATTTATGAAAATATATGGTTTAATAAAATATAAAATTAAATCATTTGGTACTAATTAATTATAAATAAATATAAGAACAAATTTAATATAAATTTAAATTTTTATATAAAATTATTTATATGCTCAAAAATATTTTATATCAAAATAAATAAAATTAATTAAAATTAGTGAGTGATATTATTTAAATATATATTATATTTTCTATAAAATATTTTTCATATTCATTAAATAAATTATATGGTCATGAGATAATAACAAACCAAATATGACACATGAAAACCTATATTTTTATTAAGGTACATTCGCTCCTTTTTAACAGTGATCCTATTTTAAAACCATTTTTTGGAAATTTTATTAATATTACATGTGAAAATACAAATTATATTTCAATTAAAAACCAAAAAATTTGCTTTGGGTTAATTTTTCATATTTTTCTATGATGTTTCATTTTTTGAGGAATAATGAAATATAATGAATTTTAACTCATAACATATTTTATGTATAATTTATTTTTAAATATCTATTTTATATTAATGTTGTATTAATGATTAATTAAATAAATTTTTGAACATTTAATCTAATTTTGGTCATCAAATTCAATTTCACATTGAAATTTAATATAACAAATAGCAGACTTTTGTCCTTTTTTTACTTTTAAAACATACATTATCATCCTGTATAAAGGATAAAATTAAAATTAATTGATTCCAATTATATTATTGGAAGTTTGAAATTTATATTTAATATTTTTAATTATAAAAAATTTTATTTTATAATAAGGTAACTAATTTTTTCTACAAAATTATTTCTACAAGTGATGAAAATAAGTTACAGTGACTAAGTTAAAATTTAGCTTAAAATTGACTAAACATAAATCTTAATGTCCTAATAGACCTAGAATATTGTCCAAATTAAATTGTATGGAACTATTTTGACTCTATAATCCATTGTGTTGACATTGGTTTATTAATGGATCCAGTTTCAATGGCATGATTTTGGTGTAATTGTAATTTCCAAAATTTTCAAGACTATCACTCCTCCTCCACTATAAAAATGAACTCATGCGTCCAAATTTTTCACTATTGGAGTTTGTGGCCTATAACCAACTACTTTGTACATTATTCATTAATAAAAGACTTATCACATCTTGTTTGTTCTTCTACCTGACAATGCATGTGATAATATCCTAAGGACATCTGTTGCATTAAAGGGTCATAGCGGATCCTTGCAATGATGAGAACCCAAAAGTTCCATAACACTGTTCTTGAATATATATGTTCTATGGCTGGATGATATTATTTGAGGGGCACAAATAATACTGGTCATTAGGTGTGAGGACTCATAAAACATTGAGGCACTGTCTCATGGTGTGCGCCCTTTGTAATATCCAGGAAGATATTATGATAATGAGGCCTACAATTAGGAAATCCACATTTCACAGTGTCATTTGATGTTCCTATCTACGGACGTGTGTATTGGTCCTTACACATTAAGATGATTATTAATGGGTATTACAACTCGCACACTTAGATGTATTGAAGAAAACTGTGTCGACACACTATTTGTAGCGAGGTAGGATATGTTGGGTGCATCATGAGTAATACTGCATTAATATATAATGCAAGAAAGGATTTTTCCCTTCTATTCTATAACAGAAGTAGATATCTCAGTCCCTTTGATAGAATTGATATAGCCTAAATAAATCCATGGCCATGGTAAGGTATGGGCGAGTTCAATTCTTGGAAGTCAAAGAATGAATAATCGTGCACATGGGTTGATGGCACCAGTATGAAACCCGATTGATTATAGATATCGATACAAAGGGATTATATTACACGGTAAGCATTCGCATGAGGTGACATGTCATTGCGGCATTAACTTCTTTCTCTAGGGGTGCCTTGGCGTGTTGCTAGATGATAACCATGGACTTTAGGTAGGCTCCGCCTAATGCCACTGAGAAAGAGGCCTAGAGGGTCACACACTAAGTGTGTCCATGTATCTCAGTAAAATATTATTTTAAGAAGTTAAATAAATATTATTCCCGACTGTGGTTTAATAATTATTTTTGGATTCCTGATCACATTTATTTCGACACTATTTATTCGAGAGAATATATTGTCGGATAAATAATATTTTTATTTGTGAGTAATGAAGTTACAATTATTTAAGAAATAAATAGCCATTACTCAAGGTCTAATAAATGAGGTGGAGGGAATAAAGGAAAATAAAAGTACAAACTGTGTATATTAAATATACACGTCGTGTAGTTTTATGGAAAACGAGTATACGCCATCTATTAATGATTACACACCGTGTAGTTTATAGATTTGGGATTTTGAGTATAAAATATGATTTTATTAATTGATATTTATTATAATCAGTGGGGGAACATGTCAAAGATTTAATAATTCGACATGGGGGTTTTAAATAAGAGATAATGAAATAAATAAAACTCATAATGCATTTATTTATTGTCATAACTCTATAACCTCAAACCTGGTTATAAATATCCTCACAACCCCAACACATTCCATTAAGAGAATCGTTGTACACAAAAATTATGATGAATTATTTCAATCCTGAAAGAACTCCTTCCTCTAAGAACGCTCTCAAGACCAAGCGGTGAAGGCGATCGAAGGTGGACATCGCATGTGAAGGTTCTTCCATGCTAGAACCCAAATATCCCTTCGGCGACATCTGGAGATACATGGAACATGTGTGGATCACCTATAGAGGAATATTATACTTGGCTTCTACGATGAAACGATAGATCATAGAATCATGATCGGACACATCAACAAAGAAATAATTACAACAAGGTAATTATAGTGAATTAATTAAAATAATTATAAATAACATATGATGATCCTACCCTATGGTTCTAGGACTCTCTCTTTTGTTTTTCTTTCTTCTTTATTTTTTGAAGATCCGACGTTTTATATCATGACGGATCTTTGTTTGAATATTTTTTATTCTAAAATTTAAGTTGGGAAAACCCACAAACGTGCTTCCGTTGCGCCGAGAACCTACAAATGGTATCAGAGTGGTCATATTGTTGATTATAATTATTTAGTTTTTCATTGATTTCTTACGCACATAATAATTTAGTTGTTTCAATTCATGTTCAATCGTTCTGGAAATATGAATCTCAAGATCTGTTCGTCTTCCATCATTTCTTGTACACCTAACAGAAACGAATTTTTCTTTTAATTTTGATTAAAATAAAATAGATGAACTAATCCGGAGGAGCCAAATGTTTCTGGCCGTACAACATCAGAATACATGGAATTTATTCATATGTACACGACCTGTAGTCTAGATTCATGTATTTGACTGATCCGCCAAATCAGGTTGTGCATTGGATCCTATATAATTCATTAATGACACCGTGTGTTGACCAGGAATAGGTGGCACATGGTTTCTGGATTACACGTCGTGTGGTCCAATAAACACGGCGTTTAGTCTCTTCGGGTTAGGGTTGGACCATTTACCCCATGCATGGCTTGCCCGGTTGGAAACTGTGTAACGTGGAAACTACACGGCATGTGTCCCACTGAACACGCCGTGTACTCTGAAAATTTCTGAAGTACATTAACGGACCATGTCCCCAAGTGTGTACTTCGGATGGAGAGTGAAAAAAAGTACACACTGTGTAGTCGGAACTACATTTCGTGCACTCATTCAAATTATGAAATGAACTAGAATTCACCGGGTTGCCTCCCAGGTACATGTTATGTATAAGGATAATTTTAAATGAATTTTTTTATTTTAAATTATGATGGATAAGAATCTCAAGGAAATTCAGAAAAAGGGTTTAATATAAATGGATTGATTAATTAAAGATAATTAATTAATTCGAGCGTGATTTATCTTAAATAAGAACGATTAAATAATCGAATGCTAGTTTTATTTATGCGCAAATATCATTGCATGTATGGATGATCATGAGATAGACCTATACCACTTTATGTGAATAGATTCTTTTAATTTATTTATTTAAATTAAATTTGTTGGCCTACGAGCCATCTCCTCATTAATATGTAGGGCATGTGTGGCTAAGTATTCATTTATAAAAACCCCTTTTACCCCTCACCTCTGTGTGGGATAAATGCATATTTAATTGATGGTTCTCTAAAGCCAGTGGATGCGGCTCAAGTCAGGAGCCAAGGTGAAACCAATCCAAAGAGATACAAAGGTGGACATGTGGAAAGTTGTAAACACGAACCCACAGGGGTCAAGGTGTTTCTCCCCTATGTCTTGGGATAGTTTATCAACCGCTAGATAAACTAACCAACAGAAAAAGTTCTTGATCATGACATTTATTTTATTTCTGTCAGTTTCATGGTTTATTTATTGTGGGTGTGTTGTCAGGATCAGACAATTAATGAATTAAACAAGCATGAAAGATGGAACTAAAATAAAATCGGCTTATGCGTACATATTATCTTAGACATGGTTAATCACTTAAGTATATACCAATTAATATTGAAAACAATGTAATCAAAGATAATAAATATGGAAATTCACAAATGAGGATAAAATCCCTCAATGAAATATTATGTCGGTCTAGCTTCCATAATCTTGGTTAGAATCGAACCATAGTTCAAAGTTCATGACCAACCCTAGTTGGGGTGATTTCAATTATCGGGGAATGTGATTTCAATTATTGGAGAATTCTAATTCATGGTTTTGGGTTGAATTAAATTGGTTTGCATCAAGGGTTGACTACCACAGCATGACTTTGTGTGGCCAAGAGGCAAATGTTGAGGAAATTAAAAATAAAAGGATTTCATGATTGGGGAGTCCACTCAATGGATCAAGGATCTCTAAGTTAAATTCAGTTGGAATTTGGAATGCCTGCCTAAAAACCCTTCATGTTGCTTGACCAACCCTTCTTGTGATAATGCGAATGGCGATATGGTTCCTTGCCACTAGAATATTCCGGAAACAGAATATTCTGAAGTCAATGGTGAGGGCTATTGGATTTTGATAAAATACTGGGAGACTAATAAGTATTAATTTATTTATTTGTCTCATTTTTTTAATAAATTACTAAACCTTTTATCATCTTAATTTGTAGAAAAGGAAAGAAAATGACTTCAAAAATATAATTGTGCACCATACTCGAGAAGGAAAACCTTCTCCCAAGCACCAATTTCCAAGAGTGGCAGAGGTGATTATGCGTCATCCTTCTCCACAAAAGGAAATTGTATGTGCTGGAAGAGCCTATTCTAGTTGCGCCTGGGAAGGATACCAGTGACGAAGAAATATATCTATACACGAATCACATGGATGAGGCCACATATGTCCATTTTTTCATGTTGTCGTCCATATCTAATGAGCTCTTGAAGAAACATGAAATCATGTATGTGTATAGAATGATTTCTCACCTTAATGATCTCTACAAAGAGAATGCGATACAGGAGAGATATGAGATCTCCAATTATTTATTTACAACTATGCTTGGAGAGTCTGTGCCAGTAGGGCCTCATGTAGTCATGTTTATTGGATACATTGAATGCATGGACATCATAGGGATTAAATTCCCGGATGAGTTCCATAAAGATCTCATCCTATCATCACTTCACAATACCTTCTCTAGCTTCATTGTAAATTATAACATGATCGCCAATGAGAAGATTATATCAGAACTTCTAACCTTGATTAACCAGATAGACAAGGATATTGGGCATGACAAACCCGCAATCCTTATGGTGTATAAGAAAAGGAAGGACAAGGAAAAGGGGACAAAGACTTATAAACTGTCTGAATCCCCTGAGCATCATCCCTCCAAGAAGGGGATGATCTAGAGGCAGGGAAAGGAACAAGAGGCATTGTGTTTTTCATGTGGCAAGCAGGGCCACTGGAAGAGGAACTACACCTAGAAGCGTGGGGACGCTAAAGGTGTGTTCGTTATCGAGTGTAATCATTCCATTTCTACACATTGGGTATTAGATATTTCTTGTGGGGCTCACATCTGTATTCAAATTCTTAAACCAAGTATAATTATATATATTTCCAGAGGAGAGGTGGATCTTTGAGCTGCTAATGGCGCAAGGCTGGCTGTGTTGGCTATTGGCGATTACCACCTCTCATTGCCCACAAGAATGATTTTGGTTATACATGTAATGGCTCGGACCTCTCCAGTCCATTCCTTATGGAAATATGTTCTACAGGTATTCTGGAAGTCAAGGTGGTTTGGGGTGTGTCTGGGTGGAATTTTAAGGAAATATAAAAGATTATGGCCTTCGCATGGGAGGCACACGGTTTGCCTAAATCGTGCGGCCAAACCATGCAAGGATGGTCTTGGAGGCAGTGGCTAACGCATGGTTAGCACACAGTTTTTCTAACAGTGCGTACTAACCATGAGAGGAGTGATTTTAAAGGTAGAATCTAACGCATAGTTAGTGCACAGTTTGTTAATCCGTGGAGACTAACCATGCGGGCACTTAATGTTAGATCCTAAAATTTTGGATCTAACTAGTTTTTCCTTTAATCTACTCATTTAAGCCTCTAATCAGACATAACTCGGTATTACCCTTCCTTGGAGGTGGAAGAACCTATATCAAGCATTTTGGAGGCAATCCGGAGGCTTCCCATGGAAAATCGGAGCCGGTTTTATGAGGTATGTGGTCGTTCCTGGTTGATTTTCTAAGATCTACTTAGATTTACTCCTCTCCTTCTCTCAGTTTCATAGATCCACGCCTGTTATGTGTAGATCTAAGCATGTGGATGTCGAATATGATGAGATTTTGTCATCATTGTGTTAATATAGGAGATCTAAGGAGGATTCAAGGAGAATCGACCTGGTATCTTGGGCGTTCATCGACCGTTATGGTTTTCCTCGAAAACTGTTGAGGTAGGGGATTTGTGGATTCTTTAATTGTTTATGTGAAATCGTATAGTTATCATGATTTAGCCCTTTTAATCACAATGGAATTGACCAAATTAAATACTTGAACCAGATTAAAAGAATTGGTTTTATTGCATGTTGTTTCTTTGTACCGTGATGAAACTTTTCCTCTTGATTTGCTAGATAAGTGTGATATTTATGCCTTGCTTGTTAGCATGGGGTTCCTGATGAAATTGATAAAGAACGTAAAGCTGTAATTAATTGATAATCAGTTGTATAAATATAAATAAGTATGAAAGATGACATGGTTCTTGCTGTGACTTGATTTTGATGAAATTTGGCATAGTAATCATGTTTAATCGTCGGTGATAGATTACAAAATTGGTTCATGATGTTGGAACCAAATAATTGAATTCGTTAATTCAGGATTGATTAAATAACATGATTGAGTTCCATGAAGGGTTCGGAGTTACCCTATTGTTTTAAATTAGGGCTAAAATCCCATATTATGTGATTGTTGGTGCTTGTTGTTTGAAGGCCAGATGCCTTTCTAAATGGCCAAGAGCCCAAACTGTTGTAATGATTTTTTTATGCTGCATGTGTTGTGTTGTGACCCTGGAGGGGTGTCGTGATATCTTGTGTTGTGATGTGACCCTGGTGGGGTCTTGTGATTTGTGGAGGTAGGGAGGCCTTGTGGTTGTGGCATTGGATGACGCCTAGAGTGGTGAGATGCATCGGTTTTTGCTTGTGGGTGTCAGGGAGGACACCGAGGATGATGGATTGGTATGGATATGATTGTTGGATGTTTTTTCATTCTTTGTTGTTTATCTTCTTTAATTTTCCCCACTGCTGAAGGCAGCTGGTCTTGCTTACCCTTATTCTAGAGGAGGTGAAGACACGAGGGGTATGCCACGTGCATTCCGTGTTTATCCTCTCAAGGGAGAATGGGTCTATGCTCTTGCTATAGGCGTCAATGACTCAACGGGTAGAACATCTACTCACCGTGTTGATCCCCCTTATGTTTAGTAGCATAGGGTACTTTTCTAGAATTCCTGTGAATATGGGAAAGTAATTTTGTAATGAATGTTTGAATAAATGATGTTAACCCATGGGGTTGGAGTTTGTTGGAACTTAATGATGAGGTTGAGAACTTTTGAAGGGACAGTGGAATTTGGTTTTTGATGATAATGTAATTTAATGATAAAATTCTTCATGGTTTGATTAATGTATAATGAATTAATTAACGTACAATGGAATTGATAAAAAGGGGACGAAGTAATCTAATAAATCCCTTTAAATGGTTGTGTGCTTATAGGATACCTAGTCTTAGAAGTGGCAGCCCAGAGTCCGAGAGACGTTAGTAGCAGTGGTGTCTAAGACCAGTTTATGCCCATAGTGTGCTTGTGAGTTATAATATATTGTTTACCTTTTTTGTTTCTATAAGCTACTCCACCCTGTTAGTAAGGGAAAATGACACCCTGGGGATTCTATGCCCTAGGGGGTGTTTTCCCCCACATTCTGGTGGGAGGATGAATGGATGACTACCCCCTTTGACCCCGATGACTTTCTTGGTAGATACTAATGCCATGAGGCACAATGGATAGTTTTCCCCATAAATGTGTTTAGAGGGCTGTAATGGCTTGTGGATTTTTCACACACATATATTTTGGATAGAGTATCCTATGGACTACTATAGGTGTAATGTGTATAGGTTGTGATGGCTTGAGGATCCTTACTCAGTGTATGGGATGTAATGGCTTGAGGTATAATACCCGACATATGATACACGTTATGCGAGCTGTGGTGGCTCCCGGAAAATTCCTAGTTACTTTTGTATGCGTTACTTGGTGAGAGTAGCCATTGTGAGGTTGGGAACATAGTATACCTGTTTAGGTGACGAGTTAGTTTAACAATTGTTAATTGTGCTTTAGCATACATTATTTACCTTTGCACGAGAGGATTTGGGGAGGATCCTACTGATTATACTGTAATACTCACCCCACGTATATATAAACTATTTTTCAGGTCACTTAGAGCAGGTTGGAGATCAAGCTGGTTACTACTAGGTTGTGGTTGGAAGAGTAGTCCGAGCTTCTGGTCGTTGTAATTTTACTTTCTTTTGGGTAGCGGTAGTTTCCCTTTTTTGTAGTACTTTTTCATGGAATTTCATATATGTAATTGGGTTTCTTTTATATTTCAGTTCTGAGTTTGAGTTGGTAGGTTTCTATCTTATCTCTCTCTTCTGCATGTGTTCTCTTAGACTGTAATGCATCACATTTCTGTGTTCAATATACCCTCGGTGCTAGTCGCCAACCCGGGGCCTACTGGAGGCAGGACTTGGGGGTCATAATCTCCCTTTCCACATTGTCGGCCTAGGAGGGGTACACATTCTGGGGAGGGGGTCGTGACAGAGTGGTGTCAGAGGCTTTGGTTGAGGGATATGATAGTGTTTGGAGTTAGGCACAAGTGAGGTTTCATGGGTTCATAGGGAAACTGTGTCATTCGTGTTTTGAAAGTGAGGTAAACACTGGAGACTAGCTGAGACATAGGCATTTAGGGCCCCCTATGATATGATGTACAGACATTCAAGATTACAATGGCTACTAAACAGGTTGATACTAGTTTCAGGGTAGAGACCTAGGAAAGGATCATGCATCATTCTTCATTGTGCCTGTGTTTGAAAGGGTAGACCTTGGGATAGGTTAACCTAAAATGAATAAAAGAAAAAAAATAATTAATTAATGTCGAGTCTTCCATATTCTTGGTTTAGGAGTTCTAAGTGTTTGTTATTTTTCACGTATGGATCCAGGTCGACATCCTCGTCAGATTTGCGCAGAAGATGTCCAGTAAGCTTTTGAAGTAGGTCGCCTCAAGGTAGAGGATGACGATGATGAAACATGGAGGAAGACACTCTGAGAGTTTCAGCACCAGAGTTTGAAATAGTATGAGTGCTATGTTTCTAAGGCAATCACGGAAGACTTGTTGGAGGAGGTAGAGATAGGATTCAGTTAAATCTGTGCTCGAAAAGAGCACTGGGTGTCCTTAGTTGTGACGATGTTGTGTGGAGAAGAAAGGCAGTGGTGGTTCTTGTTCCTCAGGGATTGCAAGGAGTCAGTGATCTCATGGGGGAGTTTCGAGATAAGTTCAGAGTTGAGTTCCTCTCCTCGACTGCAAAGGTGTCCAGTTTCCATGAGCTTCTTACCCTTCGACAGGGGAGCTCCACTGTTCGGGAGTATGGAATCTATTTTGGGAACCTTTTAAGATATGCTTCGGACCTTTTACAAGATGAGGAGGCCCTGACAAGGCATTTAGAGGAGGCTTTTCATCCCACGATCCAGCACCAGGTCACCCCATTTATGCTGAAGACATATCTCAGGGTATTGGTGAGGGTAGAGGTTGTTGAGAGGACATTTTCCAGGACTGGATCCTCACGAGAGGGGAATCAGCATGATTCTTCACAAAGCAAGGTTTTGGTCCTAGGTTTTCGGTTTTCAGGGCAGAAGAGTTTCCGTTCAGCCGGGGGTAGGTCCCAGCCTTTCACATATCATTTCTTCGGAGGCAGCAACTCTCAGGCCTATGCCAAGGGATCATGTTCTTGTTTATCTTGTGGTGGTCATGGCCATCAGCAGCAAGAGTGCTATAACTTTCAGGGTATTCATCTTGCACCACGCACCACACTCCAGGTTCCTCCATTGAGGCAGTTCGAGCTGAGGTAGCAGTAGCCAGTTGCACCAACTTTAGGTCTACAAAGAGTAGATGGGGCGGGCAGGGGATATCCCCATGACACTCCTCATCCTTAGAGAGAACAGAGCGGTTGTGGTGGTGGTCATCATCAGGGTCAGAGAGGTCATGGAGGATGTCATGGTCAGCTTCATGCACTAGCATTTCCAGCTCCAGACGAGCAAGACGTCGTTCGAGGTACCCATTTCTTGTTTTCTACCTTTGTGTATGCCATTTTTGATTCAAGAGCAACACACTCCTTCATATCACTTAACCTTTTCCTTTCCTTGGGACTTGAGGTAGAGAGGCTTCCACTTCCCTTGGCGTTGACTACGCGAGTTGGAGGTCGAGATGACATGTTTGAAGTATGTAGAGATTTTGAGCTAGTGTTGGGACAGCACCGCTCTTGGGGAGATTTCATATGTTTACAAATACAACCATGTGATGTCATCCTTGGAATGGATTGTTTGTATTCGGTGCAGGATATCATGGATTGCTTCAGGAAGAAGGTTTTACTCAATGTTGCAGATGGAGAGAAAGTGGTGTTTGTTGGTGAACGAGATCCTAAGATGGGTCACAGGAGAGTTTCATCATTATCAACCATGGAGGCTGAGATGATGTTGTGTTCTTCAGAGGTTCTACAGTTTCCATTTCCTAGGGTCGTAGAAGAGTACCCTGATGTTTTTTCAGAAGAGGTTATAGCCTTACCCCCTCGATGAGAGATCGAGTTTGGGATTGAGCTACATCCAGGAGCATCTCCTATAACTATGTCTCCATATAGGATGTCCCATTCCGAGTTACGAGAGCTACGTATATATCTTGATGGTCTATTGCAGTGTGGTTTTGTTCAGCCAAGTGTGTCACCATGGGGCGACTAGTTTTGTTCATGAAGATGGTCGACATCATTTTACAGTTCTGTGTCGATTATTGTCGCTTAAACAAAGTGACAATAAAGAATCGATATACTCTTCCACGGATTGATCACTAATTCTATCAACTGAAGGGTGTGTGTTTGTTCTCAAAGATTGACTTGCGGTCAGGATGTCATCAGATGCGTGTGAGGGATAAGGATATCCCAAAGACATATTTTTATTGTCATCATGGGCATTATGAGTTCGTTGTAATGACGTTTGGTGTGACGAATTCTCCAGTTGTGTTCTTGGGTTTGATGAATGTTGTGTTCTGTGAGTTCCTGGACAAGGACGTGGTAGTTTTAATCGTCGACATCCTCGTGTACTCTACATCTGAAGAGGAGCATGCAGAGCATCTCCGAGCCATTTTGGGAGTTCTTCGTCAACATCAGCTGTTTGGGATGTTTTCAAAGTGTGTGTTTTGTGCTCGAGAAGTCCGTTTCGTGGGGCATGTTGTATTCCAACAAGGAGTAGCTGTGGATCCATCCAAGAAAGAATAAGTTGTGTATTAAGCAGCCCGCAGGACAGTTTAAGAGGTGTGATGTTTCCATGGGCTCGCGGGATACTACAGGAGGTTCATATCCAATTTATCATGAGTTGCGACTCCTTTGATAGCTTTGAATAGAATGGATCAAGCATTCATATGGACAAATCAGTGTTAGGAAGCTTTCGATTATCTAAAAGAGATGTTATTAAGTGCTCCAGTCCTTTGTCTTCCAGCTGAGGGAGTTCTGTTTTATTTTTTCTGCGATGCTTCACATATAGGGCTAGATTTTGTTCTCAAGCAGTAGAGGTATTTTATTTCCTATGGGTCTTCACAGTTACGTCCCCATGAACACTACTATGCCACTCATGACCTTGTGTTGGGTGTCGTGGTGTTTTCAATGAATTTTTAGAGACATTACCTCATTGGTGAACGCTTTGTGGTTTTCACTGATCATAAGACTTTGAGATATGTTTTCTCGCAGTGTGACTTGAACTTATGAAAGCATTGGTGGATAGAGTTATTGCAGGAATATGACTTCGAAATATCGTATACACCTGGAAAAGGGAATGTTGTGGCTGATGTGCTGAGCCGAAAGTCACGTAGTTATGTTGTGCGTGAATGTGGTGATTCTTGTAGAGTAATAGACGAACTATCAAAGTTACATCTTTATATGGGAGAATTTGGGGTAGAGGATGTCTTTTTCAGATGATGGTGCAGTCATACCTGATGCATAAGGAGGAAGAGTCCCAGTTTGGGGATCCTGAAGTGGAGGTCTGGAGAGACCGAGTTTTTTGTGGTGAGGCCCCTGATAGTTGGTCTGAGGATGAACAATGCAGAGTGTTATATCATGGACGGGTTTTTGTTCCCTTGGACATACATGAGACAGTCCTCAGAGAGTTCCATGGTTCTCCTTTAGCGGTGCATCTTGGTGTGACAAAGATGTACCGATCCTCGAGGAGCCAGTTTTGGTGGCCTGGGATGAAATGTGCGGTTGCAGAGCTTTTGTCTCGATGTTTAGTCACTACCACAAAAACAATTTTTCGCAGCGCCCCCCCTTTATCAGCACTAACGAAAAAGCACTGATATAGGGTCGGCTTAAAAAAATTAAAAATATTAAAAATATTTTAATATATTAATATATAAATATTGTTATATTTTTATATAAATATAACATATAATTTTTAAATATATTTTAGATAAGTATAAATGTACATTTACACTTATTATACTTAATATATAAGATATTTAATGAAAATGGCTTCTTAAAAAATTAAAAAAAATAATAATTTGATCATCATTATGGAGTAATAGTCATTTAATAACAACTTGAAGACTGAAAAATTTTAAAAAAATAAAAAAAGATCCAAAATATGTTGAAAACGCAACTCAAACTTCAAACGGCCATAACTTTTGATCTGGGTGTCCATTTGAGCTCTACCACATATCAAATCAAATCCTGCGATGAGATATACGTCTTTGTGACCGGGGGAACCCCAGTTAAGGTATTTTTGAGGTCAAAAGAGGCCTAGAAGGCCTCCAAAATTGAGTTTTAGGTCGGGGTACCCCGATTTTTTAACATTTTGTGGATTTTCACCCTCGTTTAAGGGGGTATTATTGGATTCTTTTAGCGGGGTATGAATTTATTCCAAGGTATTACATTCATATTGATATTATGTCTTTGAAATTTCATCTTTTTTTATAATGCACTGCTATTTATAATAAAAAATATAATAATATATTCATATTTTTTATATATTCACACCTAAAAATTTAACTATAAATATAAATAATAAAATATATTTACATATAAAATATATTAGCTTTATCTAAATAATAAATAACATCCATTTTATTTAAAATACAAATATATGAATATTTATATACCTATATATTAATCTAACAATATATATATATTAATCTAACTATATATATATATATATTAATCTAACTATATATATATATATTAATCTAATAACTATATATATATTAATATAACTACATATATATATATTAGTATTACTATAAATATATATATCAATATCACTATATATATATATTAATATAAATATATATATATATATATATTCATATAACTATATATATGTTAATATAACTATATATATATATATATATTAATATAAATATATATTACAATATGAATAAATATAACTAAATATATATATAGATATAGATATAGATATATATTAATATCACTATATATATATATTAATATTACTATATATATATATTAATATAACTATATTTATATATATTATAATATAACTATATATATTAATATAAATATATATTAGTATACGAATAAATATAACTAAATATATATATATATATATAGATATCATGAATTGGAAGAAAAATCAAAATAGTGTAGTGGTAAAGGCTTAGGTGCGCAGGGGGGAGGTCTCGAGTTCAAATCCTATGGGAGGCAGGGGCACGCGCGTATGGGGGAATATAGCAGCAAGTGCTGTTAAAGGGTGAAAGGGGTGCGTGGGGTGCGTGGTACAGGGGCCGAAAACCACTGTAAAATGGGGGGCTCAAGCATTATAAATGCCCACCCGATTCGTAGTATTTTTTAATTTTTTTTAAAAAAAATTTATATTTTTTTAAATTTTTTATAAAAAAAAATTAAATTTTTTTTAATTTTTTTATTTTTTTAACTTTTTTCAGCGTGTTTTTAAAAGCGCTGATAAAATGGTCCTTTGTCAGCGGTAAAACGAAAGCACTAATAAAGGAAGCGCTGATATATGACCCCTTTATCAGCGCTAAAAAAAGCGCTGATAAAATACTCCTTTTATCAGCGCTTTTTTTAGTGCTGATAAAGTGGTCCTATATCATCGCTTTTCGAAGCGCTGATAAAGGGGACCCCCCACCCCCCTTATCTTCTCTGGCTTTATCAGTGCTTTTTCTAGCGCTGATAAAGGCCATTTTTAGCGCTGATAAAGGTCGTATTTGTAGTAGTGAGTCTTCCAGAGGGTGAAGGTCGAACAACATGTTCCAGGTGGTCTTCTACAGCCATTAGAGATTCCTCAGTGGAAGTGGGAGGACATCTCAATGGACTTCATTACTGGCTTACCTCAAGCTCTGGGAAGATGTGAAGCTATTTGGGTGGTAGTAGATCGCTTAACAAAATCAGCCCACTTTATTGCAATCATGGAGTCAACGTCAGTTGAAGTATTGTCGAGGTAGTATCTGGACGAGGTGGTGAGACTTCATGGAGTCCCAATGACGATCATTTCTTATCAAGATCCTTATTTTACCTCCATGGTCTGGAGAGGTCTCCAACATTCTTTTGGTTCTCATCTATGCCTTAACAATAATTTTCATCCTCAAATGGATGGTCAGATGGAGCGAACCATCCAAACTCTTGAAGACATGTTTCTCTCTTGTATTCTTGATTATGGAGGTTCATGGAGGAGGAACATACCCTTGGTGGAGTTTTCCTACAATAATAGTTTCCACTCCACCATCGGTATGGCGTCGTTTGAAGTCGTGTATGTCTGGCCTTGTCGTTCTCCATTGTGCTATATTGGGGTCAGAGAGTCAGTAATTCTTGGACAGAGACTAGTGCAGAATATAACAGAGATGGTTCTGGTGATTCGTGAGAGGATGAAGGCAGCACAAGATCATCAGAAATCATATGTCGATCAAAGAAGGAGACCCTTAGAGTTTAATGTTGAGGATCATGTACTACTGAAGGTGACTCCTCGTTGTGGGTAGAGAAGGATTGTTAGTGGAAGTAATATTTCTCCTCAGTTTTCTAGGAATTTCGAGGTGTTAGCTCATGTCGGAGCGGTGGAATATAGAGTGGCACTTCCCCCCAGATGAGTCGGATACAGGATGTTTTCCATGTATCAAAGCTCCGTCGTTATCTTCATGATGACTCTCACATCATCTATTGGGGAGAGATCGATGTTGATGATGATTCCACCTTTGAGGAGAAAACTGTGGAGATCCAATACTGCAAGGAGAAGGCATTGTGTGGGCGTTCCATCCCCCTAGTTCGTGTCTAGTGGTGATACAGTTGCATGGAGGAGAGTACTTGGGAATGTGAGTCACAGATACGTGCTCAGTACCCAGAGTTGTTTGATGTTGACTCTTTATATGTATTTTTGTAGCTGATGTGGTTCTGAATATTTCATGTTTATGAGATGGATACCTTTGTTGCTTTGTGGCTTGCTCTCTTTTGAGAGGTATCTTGGTGGGTGGTGGTTCAGACCCTGTTTCATTTTCTCATTTGGTGGGTTTTGGATTCCCAATGACAAGAATGTTTTGATAGGTATCTGATGTAATGGTGTGGACCTCTCTAGTACATTCCTTGTGGAAATATGTGTTAGAGGTGTTCTGGAAGTTCAAGGTGGCTTGGGGTGCGTTTGGGGGGAATTTTAAGGAAATCTGAAGGGTTATGGCCTTCGCACGGGAGCCGCACGGTTTGCCTAAACCGTGGGTCCAAACAGTGCAAGGCTGGTCTTGGAGGCAGTGGCTAACGAATGGTTAGCGGACAATTTTTCTAACCATGCAGACTAACTATGTGAGGAGTGATTGTCAAGGAAGAATGTAACACCCGATTAACGCATGATTTGTTAAACCATGCGGACTAACCCAGCGGGTACTTATAGTTAGATCCTAAAATTGTGGATCTAACTCGTTTTGCCTTTAATCTCCACGTTTAAGCCCCTAATCAGCCATAACTCGGTATTACCCTTCCTTGGAGGTGGAAGAACCTCTCCCAAGGATTTTGGAGGAGATCCAGAGGCTTCCCTTGGCAAATCGGAGCCAGTTTTTTGGGGTATGTGGTCGTTCCTGCTTGATTTTCTTAGATCTACACAGATCTACTCCTCCCCTTCTCTCGATTTATAAGATCCACACCCGTTATTGGTATATCTAAGTGTTTGTATGTCTAATATGATGAGATTTTGTCTTGGTTGTGTTAGAAGAGGATATCTAAGTAGGATTCGTTGAGAATCGACCCGATTTCTTTAGTGTTCATCGGCCATTGTGGTTTTCCTCAAAAACCGTTGAGGTAGGGGATTCATTGCTGCTTTAAATGTTTAAGTTCAAACGTAGAGTTAACATGATTTATCCATTTAGATAATTATGTAATTGACCTAATTAAATACTTGAACCGAATTAAAATAATTGGTTTAATCGCATGTTCTTGCTTTGTAATGTGATGATTGTTTGCCTCTTGATTTGAAGATATGTGTTATATATACGCCTTAATTGTTAGCATGGGGTTCTTGATGAAATTGATGAAGAACATAAAGCCAGAATTAATTGATAATTGGTTGGATATATATAAAGAGTCATAAAAGCATACCTGGTTCTTTTTGTGACTTGATTTTGATCAAATTTGGCATAGTAAGCATGTTTAATCTTCGGTGATAGCTTACTGAATTGGTTCATAATGTTGGAACCAACTTATTTAATTTGTTAATTCAAGATGGATTAAATAACGTGATTCAGTTCCATGAACGGTTTTTAGTTACCCTCTTGTTGTGAATTAAGGCTAAAGGCCCATTTGATGTTATTGTTGGTGCTTGTTGATTAAAGGTCAGATGCCTTGCTAAAGGGACAAGAGCCCAAATTGTTGTAATGTTTATTTTCCTTCTGCTTGTGTTGTGTTGTGACCGTGGAGGGGTGTTGTGATATCTTGTGTTGTGATGTGACCCTGGAGGGGTCTTGTGATATGTGGAGGCAGGGAGTCCTTGTGGTTGTGGTAGAGGATGACACCTAGAGTGGCGAGATGCATCGGTTTATGCATGTGTGTGTCACGGAGGACACTGGGGATTATAGAATGGGACGGATGTGATTGTTGGATGTTTTTTTATTCTTGGTTTTTTATCTTCTTTACTTTTCCCCACTTCTCAAGGCAGCTCATCTTGCTTACCCTTCTTCTGAAGGAGGAGAAGACATGCGGGGTATGCCATGTGATTTCCATGTTTAGCCTCTCAAGTGAGAATGGATCTACACTCTTGCTATAGGCGGAAAAGACTCTACAGGTAGTACATCTACTCACAGTGTCGAGCCCCCTTGTGTTTAGTAGTATAGGATGCTTTTCAAGAATGCATGGGAATATGGGAAAGTAATTCAGTAGTGAATGTTTGAATAAATGATGATAACCCATGGGTTTGGAGTTTTTTGGAACTTAATGGTGAGTTTGAGAACTTTTGAACGGACATTGGATTTTGGTTGTGATGTTAATGGAATTTAATGTAAAAATTGTTCATGGTTAATTAATGTATAAATAATTAATTGACGTACAGTGGAATTGATAAAAAGGGGAGGAAGTAATATAATAAATGCCTTTAAATGGTTGTGTGCTTATAGGATACCTAGTCTTAGAAGTGGAAGCCCAGAGTCCGAGAGACGTTAGCTGCAGTGGTGTCTAAGACTAGGTTATGCCCATAGTTTGGTTGTGAGTTGTAATATATTATTTACTTTTTGTGTTCCTACAAGCTACTCCACCCTGTTAGTAAAGGAAACTGACACCCTGGGGATTCTGATCCCTAGGGGGTGTTTTCCCCCACATTCTGGTGGGAGGATGAATGGCTGACTACCCCCTTTGACCTCGATCTCTTCTGTTGGTAGATACTAGCACCACGAGGCACAACAGTTAGTTTTCCCCATATATGTGTTTAAAGGTTTGTAATGTCTTGTGTATTTTTCACACACATATATTTTGGATATAGTATCATATGGACTTCTATAGGTGTAATGTGTATAGGATGTGATGGCTTGAGGATCCTTACTCGGTGTATGGGTTGTAATGGCTTGAGGTATAATACCCGACATATGAAACATGTTATGCGAGTTGTGGTGGCTCCTGGAAAATACCTGGTTACTTTTGGTTGTGAGGATAGTGTGGTGCTTCTCCCAGGTGGCTGGGGGAAAGCCTTTTTGGTGCATGTGGTGCAGATTGTGGAGCTTAGCCCAAGTTTATACAGGCAAGCCTTTGGAGAGAGATGCACATGATGTATGTCATTGGGGAAAAACGAAAAACTAGTGGGGAAGTAGTAGCGGGGTACCCTTTATATTATTTACTATATGATAAATTCTTGTATGCGTTACTTGGTGAGATTAGCCATTGTGAGGTTGGGAACATAGTATACCTGTTTAGGTGACGAGTTAGTTTCACTATTGTTCACTATGTTTTATCATACTTTATTTACCTTTTCACGAGAGGCTTCAGGGAGGATCCTACTGAGTATACTATTATACTCACCCCACGTATATATCAACTATTTTTTAGGTCACTTGGAGCAGGTTGGAGATTAAGCTGGTTACTACTAGCTTGGGGTTGGAAGAGTAGTTCGGGCTTGTGGTTGTTGTCGTTTTACATTCTTTTGGGTACCTGTAGTTTCCCTTTTAGTTGTAGTACTTTTTCATGGAATTTCAGATATGTACTTGGGTTTCTTTTATATTTCAGTTCTGAGTTGGAGTTGGTTGGTGTCTATCTTATCTCTCTCTTCTACATGTGTTCTATTAGACTGTAATGCCTCTCATTTATGTGTTTAATATACCCTCAGTGCTAGTCTCCAACCTGAGGCCTACTGGAGGCGGGACTTGGGGGTCATTATCTCCCTTTCCACATTTCCAGCCTAGGAGGGGTCCACTTTGTGGGGAGGGGGTCATGACATAGTGGTGTCAGAGGCTCTGGTTGAGGGATATGATGGAGTTTGCAGTTAGGCACAAGTGAGGTTTCATGGGTTCGTAGGGAAAAAATGTCATTCATATTTTTAAAGTGAGGTTAACACTGGAGATTGGCTGAGACAAAGGAATTTATGGCCCCCTATGATATGATGTACGGACATTTATGTTTACAATGGCTACTAAACAGGGTGATACTAGTTGCAGGGTAGAGTCCCAGGAAAGGATCATGCATCATTCTTCATTGTGCCTGTGTTTGAAAGGGTAGACCATGGGAGAGGTTAACCTAAAATGAATAAAAGAAAAAAATTAATTAATTAATGTCGAGTCTTCCATATTCCTGGTTTAGGAGCTCTATGTGTTTGTTATTTTGCAGGTATGGATCCAGGTCGATGTCCTCGTCGGATTTGCGCAGAAGATGTCCAGCAAGCTTTTCAAGCAGGTCGCCATAGGGTAGAGGATGACGATGACGAAACATGGAGGAAGACACTCTAAGAGTTTCAGAGCCAGAGTATGCAAAAGTATGAGGGCTCTGTTTCTGAGGAAATCATGGAATACTGCTTGGAGGAGGTCGAGATTAGATTCATTTAAATCTATGCTCGAAAAGATCACTGGGTGTCCTTAGTTGTGACGATGTTGCGTGGAGCAGCAAGGTAGTGGTGGTTCTTATTCCTCAGGGATCGCAAGGAGTCAGTGATCTCAATGGAGAAGTTTTGAGATAAGTTCAGAGTCAAGTTCCTTTCCTTGACTCCAAAGGCGTCCAGTTTCCAGGAGCTTCTTATCCTTCGACAGGGGAGATCCACTGTTCAAGAGTATGGAATCCGTTTTGGGAACCTTTTAAGATATGATTCGGACCTGTTACTAGATGAGGAGGCCAGGTTAAGGCATTTAGAGGAGGATTTGCGTCCCAAGATCCAGCTCCAGGTCACCCCATTTATGCTAAAGACATATCTCGAGGTGTTGGCGAGGGCAGAGGTTGTCGAGAGGACTTTGTCCACGATCGGATCATCACGAGAGGGGAATCAGCACGATTCTTCACGAAGTAATGTTTTGGTCCTAGGTTTCCGGTTTTTAGGGCAGAAGAGTTTCCGTTTAGCCGGGGGTAGGTCCCAATGTTTCACGTGTCCTTTTTTCAGAGGCAACAACTCTCAAGAAAATTCCAAGGGATCATGTGATTGTTTATCTTGTGGTGGTCATGGACATCAGCAGCGGGAGTGCCAGACCTTTCAGGGTAGTCATCGTGCACCACACACTACACTCCAGGTTCCTCCATTGAGGCAGTTCGAGTGGAGGTAGCATCAGGCAGTTACACCAGATTTAGATCTACAAAGAGTAGATGGGGCGGGTAGGGGACAGCCCCATGATGCTCCTCATCCTTAGAGTGAAGAGTGTGGTTTTGGTGTTGGTCATCATCAGGGTCAGAGAGACTGTGGAGGAGGTCGTGGTCAGCTTCATTCCCTAGCGTTGCCAGCTCCAGACGAGCCAGACGTCGTTCGAGGTACCCTTTTCTTATTTTCTACCTTGGTGTATGCCTTGTTTGAATCAAGAGCGACACACTCCTTCATATCACTTAACCTTGTCCTTTCCTTGGGACTTGAGGTAGAGAGGCTTCCAGTTCCCTTGGCATTGACTACGCCAGTTGGAGGTTGGGCTGACTTGTTTGCAGTATGTAGAGATTGTGAGCTAGTGTTGGGGCAGCACCGCTCTTGGGGAGATTTCCTATATTTACGAATACAACCATATGAAGTCATCCTTGGCATGGGTTGGTTGTATTCAGTGCAGGCTATCATGGATTGCTTTAGGAAGAACGTTTCACTCATTGGTGCAGATGGAGAGAAAGTGGTGCTTGTTGGTGAACGAGATCCTTGGATGGGTCACATGAGAGTTTCAACATTATCAACCATGGAGGCTGAGATGATGCTTCTTTCTTCATAGGTTCTTCAGTTGGCATTTCCTAGGGTCATAGGGGAGAAACCTGATGTTTTTTTAGAAGAGGTTGTAGCCTTACCCCCTCGACGAGAGATCGAGTTTGGGATCGAGCTACATCCAGGAGCGTCTCCTATATTTATGTCTCCATATAGGATGTCCCCTTCCGAGTTACGAGAGCTATGTATATAGCTTGATGGTCTATTGTAGTGCGGTTTTGGTCAGCCAAGTGTGTCACCATGGGGGGGACCAGTTTTGTTCAGGAAGAAGGCTGACGGCATTTTACGATTCTGTGTCGATTATTGTCACTTAAAGAAAGTGACAATAATGAATCGATATCCTCTTCCATGGATTGATGACTTATTCGATCAACTGAAGGGTGCATGTTGGTTCTCAATGATCGAATTGCGGTCATGATGTCATCAGATGCATGTGAGGGATAAGGATATCCCGAAGACGGCTTTCTATTGTCATCATGGGAATTATGAGTTCGTTGTAATGCCATTTTTTGTGAAGAATTCTCCAGTTGTGTTAATGGGTTTGATGAATGTTGTGTTCCGTGAGTTCCTGGACTAGGTCATGGTAGTTTTAATCTTCCAAATCCATGTGTACTCTATATATGAAGAGGAGCATGTAGAGCATCTACGAGCCGTTTTGGGAGTTCTTCATCGACATCATCTGTTTGGGAAGTTGTCAAAGTGTGAGTTTTGGGCTCAAGAAGTTCGTTTCTTATGGAATGTTGTGTCCCAATAGGGAGTAGAAGTGGATCCATCAAAGATAGAAGCAGTTGTGTCTTAGGCAGCCCCCAAGACAGTTTAAGAGGTGCGATGTTTCCATGGGATCGCAGGATACTATAGGAGGTTCATAGACAATTTCTCATGAGTTGCGACTTCTTTGACAGCTTTGACTAGAAAGGATCAAGTGTTCATATGGATAGATCAGTGTCAGGAAGCTTTCGATTATCTAAAAGGGAAGTTATTAAGTGCTCCCGTCCATTGTCTTCCAACTGAGGGAGTTCAGTTTGATTTTTTCTGCAATGCTTCACATCTGGGGCTAGGTTGTGTTCTCATGTCGTAGAGGTTTTTTGTTTCCTATGGGTCTTCAGAGTTGCATCCCCATGAATGCTACTATTCGACTCACGACCATGAGTTGACATCCGTGGTGTTTTCTCTGAATTTGGGGACACACTACCCCATTGGTGAACGCTTTTTGGTTTTCAATGATCATAAGAGTTTGAGATATGTTTTCTCCCAGCATGACTTGATCTTACGAAAGCATTGGTGGATGGAGTTATTACAGGAATATGACTTTGAAATATCGTATACACCTGGAAAAGGGAATGTTGTGGCTGATGCGCTGAACCGAAAGTCATGTAGTAATGATGTGTGTGAATTTTGTGATTCTTGGAGAGTAATGGATGAACTATCAGTGTTACATCTTTATATGGGAGAATTTGGGGGTAGAGGATGTCTTTTTTAGATAACGGTGCAGTCATACCTGATGCATAAGGTGGAAGATTCCCAGTTTGGGGATCCTAAAGTGGAGGTCTGGAGTGACCGAGTTGTTTGTGGTGAGGCCCCTGATGGTTGGTCTGAGGATAAAAAACACATAGTGTTGTATCATGGAAGTATTTTTGTTCCCTTGGACATACATGATATAGTCCTTAGAGAGTTCCATGGTTCTCCTATAGCGGTTCATCATGGTGTGACAAAGATTTACCGATCCTCGAGGAGCCAGTATTGGTGGCCTAGGATGAAGTGTGTGGTTGCAGAGCTTGTGTCTCGATGTTTACTCTTCCAGAGGGTGATGTATGAACAACATGTGCCTGGTGTTCCTCACCAGGCATTAGAGATTCCTCAGTGGAAGTGGGAGGACATCTCAATGGACTTCATTACTAGCTTACCTCATTCTCTGGGAAGATACAAATATATTTGGGTGGTAGTAGATCACTTAACGAAATCAGCACACTTTATAGCAATCAAGGAGTCAAGCTCAGTGGGAGTATTGTTGAGGTAGTATCTAGAGGAGGTGGTGAGACTTCATGGAGTCCCATGGACGATCATTTCTTATCGAGATCCTTGTTTTACCTCCAAGGTGTGGAGAGGTCTCCAACATGCTTTTGGTTATTAGCTATTCCTTAACAATAATTTGCATCCTCAAATGGATGGTCAGATAGAGCTAACCATCCAAACTCTTAAAGACATGATTCACTCTTGTATTCTTTATTTTGGAGGTTCATGGAGGAGGAAATTACCCTTGGTGGAGTTTTCCTACAATAATAGTTTCCACTAAACCATTAGTATGGAATCGTTTGAAGCCTTATATGTTCGGCCTTTCCATTCTTCGTTGTGCTAGACTGGGGTCAGAGAGTCAGTAATTCTCGGACAGGGACTAGTGCAGAATAAAATAGAGATTGTTTAGGTGATTTGTGAGAGGATGAAGGCAGCACAAGATCGTCAGAAATCATATGTTGATCAAAGAAGTATACCCTTAGTGTTTAATGTTTGGGATCATGTGTTACTGAAGGTGACTCCCCGTCGTGGGTAGCGAATGTTTGGCCGTGGAAGTAAGATTTTTCCCTGGTTTATTGGGCCTTTAGAGGTGTTAGCTCATGTTGGAGCGGTGGAATATAGAGTGGCACTTCCCCCAAAGATGAGTCTGATACATGACATTTTCCATTTATCCCAGCTCCGTCGGTATCTTCATGATGACTCTCACAGCATCGATTGGGTATAGATTGATGTTGATGTTGATTCCACCATTGAGGAGCAACCTGTGGAGATCCAAGACTACAAGGAGAAGGCATTGTGTGGGCATTCCATCCCCTAGTTTGTGTCTTGTGGTGACACGGTGGCATGGAGGAGAGTACTTGGTAATGTGAGTCACAGATACGTGCTCAGTACCAAGAGTTGTTTGATGATGAATATTTACATGTATTGTGGTAGCTGATGTAGTTTTGAAACATTCATGTTTATGAGATGGATCCCTTTGTTGCTTTGGTGGCTTGCTCTCTTTTGAGAGGTATCTTGGTGGGTGGTTGTTCAGACCCTGTTTCATTTTCTCATTAGGTGGGTTTTGGATTCTCAAGGACAAGAATGTTTTGATATGTATCAGATGTAATGGTGTGGACCTCTCTAGTCTATTCCTTGTGGAAATACGTGTTAGAGGTGTTCTGGAAGGTCAAGGTGGCTTGGGGTGCATTTGGGTGGAATTTGAAAGAAATATGAAGGGTTATTGCCTTTGCACGGGAGGCACATGGTTTGCCTAAACCATGGGGCCAAACCATGCAAGGCTGGTCTTGGAGGCAGTGGTTAACTAATGGTTAGTGCACAGTTTGTCTAAAAAAGTAGACTAACCATGCGAGGAGTGATTTTCAAGGAAGAAGCTAACACATGGTTAGCACACTGTTTGTTAAACCGTGCGGACTAACCATGCGTGCACATATAGTTAGATCCTAAAATTGTGGATCTAACTCGTTTTTCCATTAATCACCTTGATTATGCCCCAAATTGGCCATAACTTGGGATTACCCTTCTTGGAGGTGGAAGAACCTCTCCCAAGCATTTTGGAGGAGATCCAGAGGCTTCCCTTGGAAAATCGGAGCCGGTTTTTTGAGGTATGTGGTCATTCCTACATTATTTTCTTAGATCTACATAGATCTACTCCTCCCCTTCTCTCGATTTATAAGATCCACACCCGTTATTGGTGGATATAAGTGTGTGTATGTCGAATATAATGATCTTTTGTCTTGGTTGTGTTAGGAGAGGATATCTATGTTGGATTTGTGGAGAATTGACCTGGTTTCTTGGGCGTTCATCGACCATTGTGGTTTTCCTCGAAAACCATTGAGGTAGGGGATTCATGGCTTCTATAATTGTTTAAGTGAAATCATAGAGTTAGCATTATTTATCCATTTAGATCACAATTTAATTGACCTAATGAAATACTTGAACCGGATTAAAAGAATTGGTTTGATCGCATGTTGTTTCTTTGTACTGTGATGATGGTTTGCCTCTTGATTTTCTAGTTATGTTTGATATATATGCCTCAATTATTTGCATGGGGTTCTTGATGAAATTGATGAAGAAATTAAATCCAGAATTAATTGATAATTGTTTGGATAAATATAAAGAGTCATGAAAGCATACCTGGTTCTTATTGTGACTTGATTTTGATCAAATTTGGCATAGTAAGCATGTTTAATCTTCGGTGATAGCTTACTGAATTGGTTCATAATGTTGGAACCAATGAATTGAATTTGTTAATTCAAGATGGATTAAATAACGTGATTGAGTTCCATGAACGGTTTTTAGTTACCCTGTTGTTGTGAATTAAGGTTAAAATCCCATTTGATGTGATTTTTGGTGCTTTTTGTTTGAAGGGCAGATGCCTTGCTAAAGGGCCAAGAGCCCAAATTGTTGTAATGTTTGTTTTTCTTTTGCTTGTGTTGTATTTTGACCATGGAGGGGTGTTGTGATATCTTGTTTTGTGATCTTACCCTGGAGGGGTCTTGTGATATGTGGAGGCAGGGAGTCCTTGTGGTTGTGGTAGAGGATGACTCCTAGAGTGGCTAGATGCATCAGTTTATGCATGTGGGTGTCAAGGAGGACACCGGGGATGATGGAATGGGGTGGATGTGATTGTTGGATGTTTGTTGATTCTTGTTTTTTTATCTTCATTACTTTTCCCCACTTCTCAAGGAAACTGATCTTTCTAACCCTTCTTCTGAATGAGATGAAGACACGCGGGGTATGCCATGTGATTTCCGTGTTTAGCCTCTCAAGTGAGAATGGGTATACGCTCTTACTATAGGTGGAAAAGACTCGACGGGTATTACATCTACTCACCGTGTTGATCCCCGTTGTGTTTAGTAGCATAGGTTTCTTTTCTAGAATTCCTGGGAATATGGGAAAGTAATTCAGTAGTGAATGTTTGAATAAATTATGATAACCCATGGGTTTGGAGTTTTTTGGAACTTAATGATGAGTTTGAGAACTTTTGAATGGACATTGGATTTTGGTTGTGATGTTAATGGAATTTAATGTGAAAATTGATCATGGTTAAATAATGTATAAAGAATTAATTAGCATACAGTGGAATTGATAAAAAGGTGAGGATGTAATCTAAGAAATCCCTTTAAATTTTTGTCTGCTTATATAATACCTAGTCATAGAAGTTGCAGTCCGGTGTTCGAGAGAAATTAGATGTAGTTGTTTCTAATACTAGGTCTGGATGTGAGTTATAATATATTCTGTAATTTTTGAGTTTCTATACACTAATCCACCCTTTTAGTAAGGGAAACTGCCACCCTGTGGTTTCTGAGCCCTTGAGGGGTGTTTTCCCTAACATTCCGGTGGGAGGATGAATGGTTGACTACCCCATTTGACCCCGCTCTCATCTCTTGGTAGATACTAGTTCCATGAGGCACAATGGTTAGTTTTCCCCATAAATGTGTTTAGAGGGATGTAATGGCTTGTGGATTTTTCACACACATATATTCTGGATATAGTATTCTATGTTCTACTATAGGTGTAACATGTATAGGGTGTGATGGCTTGAGGATCCTTACTCGGTGTATGGGCTCCAATGGCTTGAGGTATAATACCTGACGTATGATACATGTTATGCGAGCTATGGTGGCTCCCGAAAACTACCTGGTTACTTTTGGTTGTGAGGATGGTGTGGTGCTTCGCCTAGGTGTCTTCGGGCAGGCCTTTGTGGTGCATGTGGTGCAGATTGTTGGGCTTAGCCCATGTTTATACAGGCATGCCTTTGGAGAGAGATGCACATGATGTTTGTCATTGGGGAAAAGTGGAAAAGTAGTGGGGAAGTTGTAGCGGGGTACCCTTGATATTATTTACTATATGATATATTCTTTTATGCGTTACTTAGTGAGAGTAGCCATGGTGAGGTTGGGAACATAGTATACTTGTTTAGGTGATGAGTTAGTTTCACTGTTGTTCAATGTTCTTTAGTATGCTTTCTTTACCTTTGCACGAGTGGCTTCAGGGAGGTTCCTACTTAGTATAATGTTATACTCACCCCAATTATATATAAACTATTTTTCAGGACACTTGTAGAAGGTGGCAGATCAAGATGGTTACTACTTTCTTGTGGTTGGAGGAGCTGTTCCGGCTTGTGGTCGCTACCGTTTTACTTTCTTTTGGGTACCTGTAGTTTTCTATTTCAGGTGTAGTGATTTTTCATGGAATTTAATATATGTAATTGGGTTTCATTTATATTTTACTTCTGATTTGGAGTTGGTTGGTGTCTATCTTATATCTCTCTTCTACACGTGTTCTCTTTGATGGTAATGCCTCCCATTTGTGTATTCATTATGTCCTCGGTGCTAGTCCCCAACCTGGGGCCTACTGGAGTCTGGACTCGGGGGTCATTATCTCCCTTTCCACATTTCCGGCCCAGGAGGGGTACACATTGTGGGGAGTGGTTGTGACATTACATAACTATTATTATGTGCCTAGTTTTACCAAGAACATATTTTATGTATCTTGTTTAGATATGGATGGATTTGTTTTCAGGTTTGGAAATAAGGATTGTCTCCTTTATAAGAACAATGTACGTTTTGGTATGGCACATTTAAGTAATGGTTTGTATGTAT
The DNA here is from genome assembly GCA_963277665.1 of Viscum album. NCBI lineage: Eukaryota > Viridiplantae > Streptophyta > Magnoliopsida > Santalales > Viscaceae > Viscum > Viscum album. The sequence goes on along the minus strand of OY728122.1, from coordinate 1,497,863,773 downwards.
TAAATTACTAACACCTAGTGTTGTCAATCGATAATGAAAGAAACTCACATGAATCATACATCACCCATTTTTGGCATCACCATCTCGGTCATGTAAATGAGAAGCCCATGACAAAGCTCTTCCAAGATCGCTATTTAGACTCTACTGAGCTAAAACCACTTGATATATGTCATGCTTGTTTACAATGAAAAATGACCAAGCCAACTTTTTGTGGACAAGGTGAAAGGGCCGCCGAGCTTCTAGTATTGGTACACACGGATGTGTGTGGACCATTTTCAGTAGAAGCTAGAGGTGGATATTTTTATGTCATTACTTTTACTGATGATTTGAGTAGATATGGCTATGTCTAATTAATGAGGTATAAGTCAGAGTACTTAAAGTAATTTAAGGAATTCAAGAATGAAGTAGTGAATTATCTTGGTAAGAAGATAAATAATCTTTGATCAGATCTTGGTGGAGAATATCTGAACAGAGAGTTCATCGATCTTCTATGGGAGTAAGGGATGTTATCTCAGCTCACTCCTCCTTATACACCACAGTGGAATGGTGTTAGTGAAAGGAGGAACCGATACTTGTTGGACATGGTGAGGTCGATGATGAGTCAAGCATATATTTTATTATCCTTTTGGGGATATGCATTACAAATTGAAACATACACATTAATCCAAGTACCATCTATGGCGGAAAATGGAATTCCCTCTGAGTTAAGGAATGGAATGAAACCCATTTTATCACATACCCGTGTATGGGGATGTGAGGAATTTGTTAAGGAATTCTCAGGCAACAAACTAGCACCCCGTGGCACGAAGTGTATCATTATAGGATATACTAAGGAAACAAAAGGATATCACCTATGTAACCCTCAATACAAGAAAGTGATTGTCGCTAGACAAGCCGTATTTCTTGAGAGGGTGAACATCCTCAAAAAGGATAGTGGGAGGAATATTGACTTCGACGATGTTAATGCTCAAGATATACAAGAGTTGGTACAGGAACAAGTTCCACAGGTCCCCGTGGAAGAGGTTCCAGAAACACAAGTACTGCGCAGGAGCTCAAGAGATCTAAGGGAACCAAAGATATTTGGTTTCCTAGACACTATGGATGGTGAAACATTATTTTTGGAAAATGATGAACCACTCTCTTACATGGAAGTAGTAGAAAGCTCAAGAGATGCAAGATGGCTAGAAGCTATGAATTATGAGATGGATTCCATGTATCAGAACCAAGTTTGGGTTCTGGTAGATGATCCAATTAATTTAAAGTCTGTTGGATGCAAATGGGTATTCAAGAGAAAAATGGACATGGATTGTCATGTTAGCACCTAGAAATCAAGGCTTGTGGCTAAAAGATTCATACAACGTCAGGGAATTGACTATGATGAAACCTTCTCGCTAGTTTCGATCTTTAAATCCATAAGAATCATACTTTCCATAGCATCTTACCATGACTAAGAGATTTGGAAATTGGATTTCAAAAAAGCAGGCTTTAACGGGAACCTTTAGGAAGATGTCTATATGACACAACCAGAAGGTTTTGTGACACCAGGTGAAGCCAAATGGGTTAGCAAGTTTCATAAATCCATTTATGGTTTGAATCAAGTATCCATTTCATGGAACATTCAATTTGATGAATCCATAAAGGAATTAGGTTTCATTAAGAACGAATGTGAGCCCCGTGTTTTTATGTGGTTTAATGGGAATGCGATTGTTATCCTAGTAGTATATGTTGACGACATATTACATATTGGAAAATATGTACCAGTATTAAAGTCAGTTAAGGACTTGTTGAACAAGGGTTTCTCCATGAAGGACATAGGAGAATCATCCTACATTCTAGGGATCACGATAATTCGTGATAGATTCAAGAGGCTTCTTGGACTAAGTTAGGGTACCTACATTGACCAGATACTAAAGAGATTTAGTATGGAACAATCCAATAGGGGATTAGTTCCAGTGTCACATGGCCTACACCTTTCTAAGAAAATGTGTCCAAAGACACAACATGAGAAAGATAGAATGAGTAAGATCCCATAAGCTTCAGCTATAGGATACATCATGTATGCCATGTTATGAACCAGGCTTGATGTTGCCTACGCATTGAGCATGGTAGGAAGATATCTAGAAGATCCCGGAGAACAGCATTGGACTACTGTTAAGACCATCCTTAAGTATCAGAGAATATCTAAGGATATGTTCCTGGTGTAGGGAGGAGACGAGGAGTTGTCATAAGAGGGTTTGCTGATGCTGGTTTTCAGACAGATCAGAATGATCAGAAGTCGCACTCTGGATAAGTTTTCTATCTCAATAGAGGAGCTGTGAGCTGGAAGAGTTCAAAGCAGCCAGTTGTCGCCGATTATACAGTGGAGTCTGAATATATAGTCGCTTATGATACAGCCAAAGAAGCCGTCTAGATTCAGAACATTGTCCAGGAGATTGATGTGGTGCCTAGCAGTAAATATCCCATTACATTGTATTGTGATAATATTGCAGTGGTTCCTCTTTCAAAAGAACCAAGGTCACACCAACAGACAAAGCACGTACTCTATAAGTATCACCTCTTGAGGGATTTATATCAAAGGTTTGAAGTTTCAGTGAGCATAGTGTCCATGGAAGATAATGTGGTAGACCCCATGACTAATGTCCTATTTCAGTAGAAGCATGAATATCATGTGAGATCTAGCGGGTTGAAGGTTTTTAACAGTTGGATCTAGTCCAAGATGGAGTCTATTGGAGTTGGTGGCCTAGAATCAACTACTTTGTACTTTATTAATTAATAAAAGACTTATCACATATTTATTGTTCTTATGTGTGAAAATGCATGTGATAATGTCCTAAAGACAGCTATTGCATTAAAGGGTCATAGAGGATCCCTACTATGATGCAAACCTAGAAGTTCCATAACACTGTTCTTGAATATATATATGTTCTATGACAAGATGATTTTATTTGAGGGGTAAAAATAATACACGTCATTAGCAGTGAGGACTCATAAAACATTGAGGTACCTTCTCATGGTGTGCGCCCTTGGTAATATCCAGGATGATATTATGAGAACGAGGCCCACCAGTAGGGAATCCACATTTCATTGTGTCATTGGATGTTCCTATCTGCGAACATGTGCATTGGTCCTTATACTTTAAGATTATTATTAATGGGTATTAAAACACTCACACTTATATGTATTGATGATAACTGTGATGACACACTGTTCGCAGTGAGGTAGGATATGTTGGGTGTTTCATGAGTAATACTGAATTAATAGATAATGTGAGAAAGGATTTTTCCCTTCTGTTCTATAACAGAAGTATATATCTCAGGCCATTTGATGGAATTTATTTAGCCTAAATAAATCCATTACCATGGTAAGGTATGGCCGAGTTCAATTCTGGGAAGTCAAAGAATGAATAATCGAGCACATGGGTTGATGGCACTAGCATGTAACCCGCTAGATTAGAGATATCGAGAAAAAGGGATTATATTACACTATAAGCGTTCATATGAGGTGACACATCATTACGGCGTTAAATTCATTCTTTATGGGTGCCTTGGCATTTTGCTAGATTCTAACGTTGGAATTTAGGCAGGCTCTGCCTAATGCCACTGAGAAATAGGCCTAGAGGTTCACACACTAAGTGTGTCCATGTATCTTAGTTAAATATTAATTAAAGTGGTTAAATAAAGATTATTTCTGACTGTGGTGTAATATTTATTTAAGGATGTTGGATCACATTTATTTAGACACTAGTTATTCAAGAGAATTTATTGTGGGTGAAATAATATGTTTATTAGTGAGTAATGCAGTTACATTTATTTAAGAAATAAATATCCACTACTCAAGGTCTAATAAATGTGGTGGAGGAAATAAAGGAAAATAAAAGTACACACCGTGTATATTAAATATACACGTCGTGTAGTTTTTTGGAAAACAATTATACGTTGTGTATTAATGATTACACACTGTGTATTTTTTCCAATTGGGATTTTGATGATATAATATTGTTTTATTAAATGATATTTATTATAATCAGCATGGGTGCATGTCAAGGAATTAGTAATTCGACATGGGGGTCTTCAATTAGAGTTAATGAAATAAATAAAACGTGTAACGTGTTTATTTATTATCCTAACTCTATAACCTCAAACCCAATTATAAATATCCTCATAACCCCAACACATTTCAGTAAGAGAATCGTTGTGCACAACAATTCTAAAGAATTATTTCAATCCCGAAAGAACTCATTCCTATATGAACGCTCTCAAGACCAAGAGATCCAGGCGATCGAAGGCAGACATCGCAAGTGAAGGTTCTTCCACGCTAGCACTCGATGATCCCTTCGGCGATGTCTGGAGATACATGGAACATGTGTGGATCACCACAAGTGGAATCCTACAATTGGATTCTATGATGCAATGACGGATATTAGAATCGTGACCGAACACATCAACAAAGAAAAAATTCCACCAAGGTAACTCTTGTGAATTAATTAAATTAATTATAACCAACATATGATGATCCTATCTCTATGGTTCCAGGATTCCATATTTTTTTACATTCTTTGTTCTATTCCATAGATCCAGAGTTTTATATCATGATGAATCTTGGTTCGAACGTTGTTTAACGCTATAATTAAAGTTGGGCAAACCCACCAACGCGCTTCCGCTGCGCCCGGAACCTACATTCACAACTCACAATACACATTTCCTCAAACAATATCATCCAAAATAGATCCTAATAATAACTCCCCTTATCCTATAATCCTCCCTTTTTTATAAATCTATCCAATTAATCCCATTTGTGCACACCCAAACGAGTAACCCAAAGAAGTGGTAACATTATTCATCGTGCTTTTTAGTTTAATTTCAATTAACCACCACAAAAATCTACTTATTCGATGATTATATAACATAAAAAATACCCAAATTTTCTAATATTTTTTTATCTTTATGGTTTCACATACAAATATGAAATCATCAATCTATTGGGTAATGAATTTTTCGTTTATGTGTACGGTGAACTGCTACCTGATGAAATGATATTGTTCATTTTTCCATTACAACCTCTGATGGCTGGGAATTATGATGTACTATATATTTATATATGTCATAAATCATATTTATAAATTATTTATACTTACAAAATTATTTTATAACGCATACCTTTTTAAACTCCATTTGTGGAATATGATAACATTGTTTGTGGAATCAAGGAATTCCACCCACTAGAGGTGATGTCATTCATTCACATTGGACAATAAAAGTATAAAAGATGTTTTTTAAAAATACTATGTAACATAAATTACATTTATATTATATTTTAATTATAATATATATATATTCTAATAATTTGATAGTGAAATTAATGTAGCATTCATGTGTACATACGGCCTACCGTCTCTATGAATGGTGCACTTCATTTCATAAGAACAAATATTATAAATTATTATAATTAAATACATAGTGAATATATATAATTTAATAACGGTTTACAAATCAGAGATGATAAAATCAAGATCACCATAATAAGTTCAATAAGTAACAAGTTAATTCATACTCGAAAAACTTGGAAATTAACACCCTAAATAGTGAAAATAATGAATTATAATTAAGAAACATGTAATAAGATACTATCAAATGTAAATATAAGATACTGAGAATGTGATTATGGTTTTTTATCATTTATTTACAAGTTTAATCCTCTTATAAATGTGGATATAGGAAGTTTTCCTGAAAGGAAAGTCAAGGTATGGGAATTTCATCTCACTTTATACATAAGTGTGATAAATGTTATATTTACCACTGAAATATTTGTGTCATATACATACTACCCATTTTGATACATTTTATCATCAATTGTTTTATCTTAATGGTATTTAAAACATTCATTAAATTTTATTCCTTAATGTGTATTTTGAATTATAATGTTTCAATGTGGTATGGGACACTTTTGAATGTTAAATGATTATTTTACTCAAGAATTATTTTAATGATATTTAATTTTCATTTGAGTAAATTATATATCAACTTTTCAATAAAACATTTAATTTTACTCTCTGATGGTCATTCAAGATATATTTCAAGAATAGTTCAATTTTACAACTCTTTGGTACTCAAAATGTTTTTTAAATGACCTTAATAAAACCCAACTTTGTTTATCTAATTAGTCTATGAACCTATGTTCTTATAAAAACCCTATTTTCGATGAATGTTTTGAAAAAAAATTAAACACTAAGAACTGATTTATTAAAAAAAATTACACATTTCATCATTACTAATTTTTTAAAATAAATCTTCTTTCCTCTTTCCAAATAATTTTTTTATCTAACCATTTAACTGTGAAAAAGGAATATTATTTTTACCTCATCTTGAATGTACAAAATTACCATATATCATGTTATTAATACTTCTGTGGAATTTTTAAATGGTTAAATTTTAAATACATTATTTTTAAAGTTGATTTTAAATAAAAAATTTCAACGATTTTTTCAAAACAAAATAATTTTTTCTTCAAATATTTTCTGAAATGATTTTTTATAACATTTATATTAATAATGAAATTAAATATATATTTTACACCCAATAATCTATGTTTTATTAATACCATCATAATTATTAATATGGATAATTAATGATTTATTTGTCCGAGGATGTTATTCACATCCACTTACATTATTCTTTTTAGTGCCATTGCAATATTCAATATCTTATGGAAGATTTCGATGTTGAATTTCTACCAAATATCCATAATATTTTTCATGGATATGATTATTTTCAAAACAATATATCTCTTTCATACATGTTTAATTTTGAGTGTTATTATTTGATTAATTGAAATATTGATAATTTTATATCCTCAATTCAATATAGATATTTGATAAGGCATACTGTCTATTTGATTAGAGAAATGCTTGGAACCTGCAAGACATGTGTTTGGAATAGTTTATGGTAATCCCTCTATGTTGACGATTGATTAATGAAAACCCATAAATGGATCAGTAGTATCAAGAGATGATAATTGTTGGAAAAAAATCATTCGTGTTTGTTTCCATGAAAAATAGATGGGTTTATTAACATGGGTTTAAACATTCTGGAGGATGGATCTTAATGTTATATGTTTTAATGTACCATATACATTACATCAATTAATTAATAATTGCAATTTTTTATTTAGTTATAATTTTTATATGTTAATTTTCCTCAACGTACCTGTGAATTTATTTCATTCTCAATTCATTCATTAAATGGAACATGTTTTAGTATCATACATTTCAATATTTTTTTTTCAATATATAGTTCTTTTAATGGAATTTGTTTACATTTATTTACTTTTCCATATTGTTCATGAATGTCCTTATCAGTTTATTTATTACATTGAATGTGTCTTCAGTTATTACCATTCCATATTGACAACTCTCTTCATTTCATTATTTAATCGGCTATTCTATATTAGTTTTGATCATTTGAGATTACCCTTAATATGATTCATTTCTCATGTAATCCAAGATGCGTACTATAAAATATAGTAAGGGATATAATTGATGGATTAAATTTATCCTTTAAAGAAAAAAATTATTTTGTAATTATAGTACTGATTTGTTATACATTAATCATGTATGTATCTGGTTTACCAAGACTAATAAACTCTTTGGTCCTTTTGTATTTTTTTCCAAGAAATCATTTCAATGTAATGGTAGTAGACAATGGATCTATGATTTTTGTGGTTTGATCGCTCTATAGATGTATTTTTTGGACTAGTATTCATGTGTTGTGTTTTATGGGGCTCCATGATTAATTGGAAAAGATAAAATTTTGTAATGTAAAATTTTTCATGATGGGATGATTAATACAGTTTCATGGTTATGTTTTGCGTGTGACGCATAAAATTGTGGTTGATTTTGATCACTTGAATTGATTTGATTTGTCCTTCATGGTTAAAATAGATTTTTTCAAACAATACCATGGTTAGTTAAGATTGATTTCTAGTGGAGATTAGGGTTTCCATGATTTTTTATCTTTGTTTTTTCTAATTTTTCTCACCATTGGTAGTTTATGGGGTCATTGGGGACATGTTCATAGTGGATATGACTCATTTTGTGGTTTTAAACACACATTGTTGGTGAATACTCTATGAACACAGTCACCCTTTGAGGTATGAATCGTTTACATTACATAATGTTTCAGTTTATATGTTTAAAAGACTAAAGTGAATTCCATTTTGGTTTATAGAGTTGTTGGGGTGTCTATGGATGGTTTGGAGACTGAACCCATCATTTGGGTGAAAATGTTCTGGGGCATGATTAGAGTAAACTGTATAGTGTAGTTTGTATATTTAGTTCAAATAGAGTGATTCTAGATAGTGGAGGTCTATAGGCCACATTGTTAGATAAAAATGTTCAATTTTCAATAGATTATTTTCGATCAGTGTCTTCAATTCGGATAAATGAGCTTTGCATTGTTAACCAAACCCAGGAAAAAAACTTGAAAGAAAACTCATCTTCTAGTAGACCATGTACAGTTGGCTCATGGTTTGTAAACCCTGTGTCCAAACCCGGTAGTTCCCAATATTGATTTATTTTACCATTTAACTCTTTATTAAATCATTAAAACCTACCCTAATTCTATTTTTATCTCCCAAAAAACAAACATCTTATTTTTATCTATCTCGATTCTTGTCCTAGGAATTAAGGTAACTTCTCCATCTCATATATATATAAAGTACCAAATGTCTCATTGGATCAACATTGGTGAGTTCTTGATTAATTTTTCGGTGTTCCCTGTTTCGTTTTTTAGCATCTGTTCTATTAAGCTGCAAGATAATTTTCCTAATTATAATGTTCTAGGTAGTATAATTTATTTTCACCAAATATGAGTCAAATAAAAAGATTATAGTAAATATCTATCAACAATAGAATTGTGGTAGGTTAGTTCGGGCCTTTTGATATATAGTAAATTTTCTATATATGTTGTTGTGTTGTGTAACAAATTATTGGGTAGCTCCTTAAAATTGATTTTTATCCAATATATAATTTTTTAGTATAAACTATTTAATTAATTAGTCCCAATAAAAAATGTTATAGGGTATGAAACCTTAATTGAAACCACCCCTTGGTTTTGTTGTGTAATTAAATGTTTCACCATTGGTGGTTTTTCATGCGGATACCTTAGTGTCTTCCATCATTCCCTTTTCTTGTTATGTTGAATTCTAAATTGATGATTTTAATTGAATTTTGAATTGTGAATAAATTTTAATGTTGGAATTTAAAAGGGAAAGGGAATGGATGAAATTTCCTTTGGGTATTCCATGCAATATCTTGTTTATGATTGAATTTATCCTTATATTAAAAAGACCATAGGATTTAAATATTGGCAAGGACATTATATTACATACAATGCATTCAGTCATCTTCTGTGGTGATTCTGAATTGAATGTCTGTCACGACCCGTCCCCCGGGGCCCGAACCATGACTACCACAATCCTACCTTCCATAGGCATGTGGTTGGCGGCTAGCACCGGGAAGGAATATCCCTAAAAACAGAAATTAATTTCTTTTAAAATTGTACAAAAACTCAGTCCAATGACACAATAAGAGGTAACCAAGAAAGAAAAACAACATTAGTAAAGGTTTTTACAAATGGTAAAGGGGTTGGAATACAATCCCAACTGAAAATATACAACTACCACTGAAAAAAACTCTTTAGATCATCCACTGAAGATCCGACCTGAAGGGTAGGTACAGATTGTCTTAACAGCTCTCCACATCAACATTCACCTCTGTCTACCATCAGGTCCTAGGTACCTGAATCTAGGTCAAGGCTACTCGTCATCTGCACATGACACAACATGCTACGGGTGAAGCTCGTACGATGGTGAGTATAACAATACTGAGTAGGGACCCCATGACCCTCAATGGTCTCTAATAATTCCACAGTGGAAAACCACAAATCAGGATCTCAATCACAAAACACATACAAAACGATTCAGCTCAAAACCATGTATAACTAAAGTATAGTAGTACAAATGATTAATCGATATGATTGATCATCTTATTCAGTCAAGATGCACTACTTCTGATTATACATACTCTGACCAAATGTGGATCGATGGATACCCCCCACCCCCACCCCGACCAACACATGATTCGACCCTCCCATGATCGATAGGTACTAAGACCCACAAGACCCACATTGGATCTGACCCACACAGGATTGGTATGTCGTTGATCCAATATGGTCCACTCTAAATATGGTCCTCGTCGGGTCACACACTGATGATCCACACATTTTCTCTAGAATGATGATCTATATAGGGTCTCTAGAATTCAGATTCACATAGGGTCGCTAGGTGATGAACCACACATGATTGCTCGGTGAGAATACACACATGATTACTTGGTGCTGATCCACACAGGATTGCTCAGTGCCGATCCACACTGGATCGCTTGGTTCTGATCCATACAAAATCACTAGCTGCGGACTCACATAGTATCGCTCAGTACTAAAATATGTACGATTTTTCTCTAACCTCCATCACATATCCAGCCACTGGATTCCTATACATAGTACGCTTGATTCTAGGAGAACCTGCTCACCAAGACATCAGTCATTTTTCAACTGGCATGAATTCCCACAAAGAAGTAACCCGATGAACCACCACGTCATAAGGGTTCCATCACAACAGCTAGTGTGTCAACCAGACACCCTATTTATATGTTATAGGCATTTTATAACCAAGGAAGTGATTGGATTCAGGGTAGATCCAACTAGTCTATAATACAACATTCTTTAAAACTCGTTTGAGTATAGTATAAAGACAATATCACAACAAAGGATCCAAGCGCCATAGACGTTTTTTCAAACAGACGTCTGGTTTGCAAGATTCATCCTTTTTATCTTTTATGGGCCCGAGAGGGATCTGGGACTGGTACGACCCAGCCTGGGCGGACCCAACCAAGTTAAGGTCGACCTAAACAGGCCTATGTCGGGCTAGTTAGGAAAGTCCAAGGTGGGTGCAGCCTGCTAGGCCGTAGACTGGCTTGGCCTGCCCTGGCTTGGGTGGGTCACGGTGGCTCGGCCCGCCTTCTAGCACGACCCATGTGTGGGTCACATGATCCACATGTCGAAGGGTTGAAAGGTGTTGTTTAGCTCTTTGATTGGCAGTTCTTGGTGCTTCAACCTAGTCACGTATGGGACCAGCAGGGAGTGGGTCCCTTTACACCTCTTCCACCACTTTGAAGTCGAATCCCCTCGATACCGAATGACACTTTTAATTGGCAGTGCCATGTGGAACCACCTTACAATCCACATGACATGAAAGGAACATGTCCCATTGTGCCTATGTTGCGTCTTTCTAGTCATGTCCCCTCGATCCCATATGGCTCAAAGATCTATTTCGCTCTTTTAATTGGCATCAACACGTGGCGCTGCCTATCGATCTAAGGGACCGACAGGTAGCGGGTCCCTGCCATTGTCGCGGCTTCGAGTCATGGCCTGACTCACCATGGCGTGTGACGGCGTACAACCTACCATCTCTAAGGCCATCCATTTTTGTCCACCTTTCTACCCACCACAGCACCTAGTGACACCTCTCTACTCTATGGTAGACAAGATCCAGATTCTACCTTATCCTTCCATCGACGGTCGCCAGTTCCTTCGCACTGGTTCCGCACAGGAGAATCTTCTACGGGTCACTAGGTGTGCTCTGGTGGTCCATTTTCTATTCCGCTTGTACCTTTGGCACTCTCGGGATGTCTTCGTCACTGTGCGGATCCCATATTCAAGATTCTGATCAGTTGGAAGTTTGTCCCCTGAATAATGCTTAATGAACGAAGCAGTGGAGGGTATGTGCCTTGGTTTTTTGGCTTGTGCCCTCCTCATTTTCATAATATCAAGAGGAATATGATTCAATTCATTAAAGATTAAAATTAATAAAATCAAACCCCTACCTCAATATTTTCTTGGGATGTCACAGTGGTGGATGAATAATCCTTGTACGTGGAATTCATTGGTGTTCATTGATGATATCTCCAATGAAGTCCAATATTTTGTTCCTCGTCAGTGGAAGACATCATGTCACTTTTTTAGAGGTTCCTCGCTTGATGATGTTGTCTCAAAACACAAACCTTAGCCCCACATAAATAGAGGGTGAAAGGGTGAGGAACACACCGAGGAATTAATGAGGTTAATTAATTAAGGAAACTGTCAATTGCCAATGGTTCAATTACAATTAATAGTGAGTCAAGCCATTAAATATATTGACTACACAAATATCTCTCCACCACCATTGAACTGCTGGAGAAAAATAAAATAACAATTACATGTTATTTTATTATTCTTTTAAAAGACCGAAAATTTATCTTTTCCCCCAATCTAATATTGTCGAAGTGAAGAACCCCTTTAGTGTATCTCAGCACTACAGATTCAATGTTTCTCTAGGATTTCAATTCTGAGCATCTGTTCAATAGTTAGAAAATGTCATCCCTATTTTTACTGAATGTACCTTAAAAAAATTCAATATATCTTTCCAGGCACATCGGGCCTTAGAATCACGCCACATCATTCTTCACGAATTCGTTATACTACCAATTAATTATAAAAAATTACCTATAATTTACAGGTCTTTAAATTCTCCCCACATTAGCTATATTAATCCTCGAAGTCTATAAAAAAAACCTGGGAAACTAATGGGGGTACTATTCACATATCTAAGCCCCCAGATCCCATTTTCTCACCTGGAGATTCACGTGCTTCCAATGAAATCGCACTAGATGAATCGACCTCCCACAAATGACACACTCTTGTTGATCCTCTATCTAAACCAGGAACTGCACAAACGTCACCCCATCATCGACGTCCAGCTCACTCTTGTTGATAACGTGCAATGGATCATGCATTTTTCTCCTAAGCTACGACACATGGAAAACATTATGCCCAAAGGGAATATATGGGGGAAGATCTAGATGGTGTACCACCTCATAATCTCTACTGAAGATCTGGAAAGGTCTGATGAACCTCATAGATATCTTACCACCCCGACCAAACCTCCACAATCCTCTATGCTGTGAGACCCGTAAGAAGACATGATCTACCTCATAAAACACCATAGGTCACCATCTCTTGTTGGCATATGACATATACCATCTCTGTGCAGTCTTTCTCTCCTCTTGGATTATTTTCACCATTTCTCTGGTAGCCTGTACAAACTATAACCCCTTAAGTGTTGACTCAACTAGGTCTGTCTAGAAATAATGTAATTTGAATGTTCGTCCATTCAAGGCCTCAAAATGTGTTCTTCCAATGATTGAGTGATAACCGTTGTTGTATGTGAACTCCACCAGAGGAAGGTGGTCCTCCCAACTATGGCCAAAATCGAGGACTCAAGCACGAAGCATATCCTAGTGTGTCTATATGGTCTACTCCGTCAGACCATCTATCTGATGATGGAAGGTGGTGCTCAAGCGTAGTTGAGTCCCGAACACCTCCTGAAATCCATACCACAAATGGGTTGTAAATCATGTGTTGCAATTAGAGACGTTAATTGATGGTACACTATGATGTTTCACAATCATCTCCATGTAGAGATGCCCAATGATCTCTACTGATCCCTGCTCTCAGATGGGTAAAAAGTGGGTCGACATAGTGAGATAGGAAACAATAACAATGATGGAATCCTAGCGCCTGGACGTACGTGGACGCACTATCATGAATTCAATGGATATACCATCCCACTTCCACTCTGGTACCTCAATTGGATGAGCTAAGCCCACTAGTACGTGATGCTAGGCATTCAATTTCTAAAAAGTGAGGTATTAGGATTCACACTCTTACACTTCATTCTCTATCCATCACCACCAGTACTGACGCGGGATGTCCTGGTACATTATCTCCACTCCATGATGTACTGATAAAGGGGGTGTGTGGAACCCCATCAACAACTCCTCTCGTAGCATCTCAGGAACCATGGTGCATCCTCTGAAAATAATGACGTGCTCTGAACCATTATAAAATCTTTCAGGAGCCTATCCTGATAATATTCGAGCATTTTGGGCCTCACAATCAATGTCCCAAAGCTGTGCTTAACGAAATCACTGTAGAACCTAAGTAGTGAAGGTCATAGACTCGAGGTAATATGCTCCATCTCTATCCATATAGGATATCAACAACATGGCTAGCTACTCTGTGGAATCACTTAGCAGATGTAGACCAAACCTCATGATGAGTGTGTCTCATATTATGTTCTATTTCCCAATATTATAGACTATCTAAAATTCATAGTCCTGGAGGAACTCTATCCATCATCGTTGTTTCAAGTTCAGGTCCTTCTATGAGAAGATATACCTGAGACACAAGTGATTAGTGTAAATAGTAAAACGTTCACCCAACAAGTAGTGCCACAACATCTCCAGCACAAAGATAATGATGCTAAATCCAGTTTATGGGTAGCGTAGTTCTTCTTGAAATGTATCAACTACCATGAACCATTGGAAATACCCTCTCTCTCATTCATTAGGAAACAACCTAATATAATCCCCGATGTGTCACAACATACTAAATACCCAACACCATCTTCTGGTAGCCTCAAGAAGGGGGAACTTGACAGTCTATGCATTAGCTCTTGGAATCATTACTGGAATTTCTTTGTCCCCGAGAAAGGATTCCCCATCTTTGTCAAAGATAAAATGGGTTCCACTACCCATGATATTTTAGGTACAAATCTCTGGTAATACCTATCAAATCATAAGAAACAATTCACCTCGGTCACACTCTTGGGTGGCTCCCAAGAAATCACTACTTCTATCTTCATCAAATACACAACAACTATAGCCTCTGAAATAACATTCCCTAAGAAGTGGAATTCCTTCAAGAGATTTCCCTAAATCTGGTTCTACCAGAGTGTATCCAGAACTATCTGTAGGTGCGTGGAGTCCACCTCCTCCAACACTGAGTATATCAATATGTCATCAATGAAGGACACCATGATGCAATTGATGTATGGGAGGAAGATATTGTTCTTGAGCCCCTTGAACACGGCTAGAGCCTTGGTCATGCCGAAAAGGCATAAAAACATTTAATATCCATATAGTCATTTTATGGATATCTTTGGAACGTCCTCCTCTCGTACCCTGCGTTGGTGATAGCCTAATATAAGGTCTATCTTCAAAAATCAACAATCTCCCTTTATCTAGTTGAAAAGGTCATCAATCCTTGACAGAGGATAATTTTTCTTCATGGTCCACTTGTTTAGGAATCGATAGTCCGCCCAAAGCCTTAGACTCTCATCTTCTTTCTTGGGGAAGAAGATCAATTATGCCCTTGGTGAAACACTAGGCCTTACGAACCCCTTTCTCTGTAAGTCAACCAACTATACCCTCAAATCATGAAGCTCCATTGGATCCATCCGATATTCTGGTGTAGATATCAGTGTTTTACAAGGGTATATGTCAATGTGATTCCCTACCTCTATGCAAGTAGGTAGTCCTGAAACATAATCAGGGAAAACACCAACATACTGGTCCCCCACTATAGGATAACTCAGACTCCTCTCATAAACTTCTCCAAGGGTGAGGCTTTATAAATGATGAGTAATTTATTGCACACTCCTATTAGATATTCCATCATGATAAACAGAGATTTACTCCTCACTGGTAATGGTAAACCTGATCCCATCATCATGAACACATCGCACATTGTGCATAAAATAGTCGATCTGGAAATGGACAGTGGATAGGCAGTCCATACCCATGATGGCATCATAAGAAATCGACACTACTACTAGGATAACCAATATGAAGCTCTCACTTCATAATGTGATCTCACACTACATACACCAGTGTGTAATCAATCATATCATCTCTCATAGGAGTCTCTAATCTCATGGATTGAGCAAACGGCTCCATCAGAATCACTGATCTACGAACATGTGTTGTGGAAATGAATGATTGACTAGAACCAACATCTATAATAATGTAACTGGGATGGAATAGACATAGATCGTATCAATAATCATATCCTGAGTGTCGTGGTCAGAGGCCTCTACTGCCTGTAGCTGTGGTCACCCCTGTCCACCAGCTCTCTATAGTCACGGTGGACCACCTTGTAGTGGTGGTTTGAGAACCTCAAACTGATTCCCACTGCCTTCTACAAGGTCTGCTCCTCTACCACGTCCACTGACTGGAGGACCTCCTCGCTCAAATCTCTACCTCTTCCTTGGTTGTCCCTCGACCGTCTGCTGATCGTTGGAACGACGGGTTGCGCAGTAGTGAACCATGTGGCACAGCCAGCCACACGTGAAGCACAATCTACCTCCCTACTGACCTCCTCTACCTTAAGAGCTCTGCACCTCTGACCTTTTGTCTCAGGGTCATCCATTGGAGGTTCTAGTCCACTTCGAGCTCTATGTCATCTACCTACTACCTCTTGTAGATGGCTCGGCTACCTATCATCCATTGGTGGATCTCACCATCAGTGCTTGCTCAGCTAAGAAGTGCTCCACCATCAATTCCTACTTGAGTACACCATCATGCGTCAGGATTTTTAGAGATATCATTGACTCTCTGATCTCTCACTAAAGACTATGTTCAAAGGTATAGTCCCTAAAAATGGATCTTATACCATTTTAGTGGAGTAACATGAGAGTTTAGTGAATCTCATGGAGTATTGGGATATTGTCAGGCTTCCATACTATAGTTGCAGTGACTTATGAGTACGCACAAAGCATAGTGTTGTTGGGAAGAACTCCTCCCTGATGAGGATCTCAAAGTAAATCTAGTTGAGGGTCGCCATGTCATGTAAATGCAGCCTTAAGCTCCACAATATTCCTGCCTTGCCAAGGAAAATAAAAGAATCTAGGATCATCATCTGCTCTGCTGGTGTGCCAACTAGGAGGAAAACTCGTGCCATAGCCACCAACCAGTCCTCATCTGCATGGGAATTCATCTCACCACAATACATCAAAGGCCTCTGCCACTAGAACTCGTGAAACATGCTTAGTCACTGTGCACCATCTGATAGTGGGGATGGTGGAAACAACTGCTCAATAGGTGGTGGTGTTGCTAGTGAACCACCTGAAGTTACTATCATGGTAAGAGGGCCCTACACTGATGCCTCATCGCTTGGTGGGCCGTCATCATGTACACTCTCACGTATGTTGGTTGGCTATCTATGTCGCGGCATCTTGAAGGAAGAATAGATGCACCACAGTCAAGAAGTTATACATGGTGATATGAATCAAAATAAATCAATTAAATCATTTCCAAAACACACACAATTACTCTTTTCATGCACCGAGTCAGAAATCAGAATTCAGGGTCCTTGTGTATGTATACTTCAGCTTCCATCCCAAAACTGTACTCCCTAAACTAAAAACCACACTCAAACTAATAAACACTAATTCTTTATTAAAATATCAGAGTCCTAGTTCATCGGTAGAACCCACTCCTCTGATACCACCATGCCCCGACCTGTCCCCCGAGGCCCGAACAGGGACAACCCCAAGCCCACCATCAATAGGATAGGGGTTGTCGACTAGCAATGGAAAGGTGTATCACTAAAAATTGGAATAAATTTACATTAATCCTTTACAAATTCACAGTCCAATGACACAAAAAAGTTACCAATTATATAAAAATGCAGTTGTAAATGTCTGTAATGTATATAAAGGGGCTAGAATACAAGCCCAACTATAATGATAAAACTACAATAAAAATCTAAAAACAGCTCATTGTATCATTCATTGAGGATCCTTCATGAAGCGTAGGTATAGATCGTCTAAAAACCTCTCAACATCAACTATCACTACCATCCAACATTCGGTCCAAGCTCCGTGAGTTTCAGTCAAGGATTCACATCGTCTGCACATGACTCAGTAAGGTGTGGTAAAATCATGTGAAGGGGGGAGTAAAACAATACCATATAGGGACCCCGAGACCCCCCCCCCATGATCTCTCATAATTCCACAAAGGAAAACCATAACGCATGATAACAATCACAAAGCACAAAGAAAAAGATTCTGCTTAAAACTTGGAATAACTAATGTATAGAGGTACATATGATTAGTTATAATGAATGATCATCTTATTCTGTCAAGAGGCACTGGTTCTGACCATATAGAGTCTTACCTAAATAGGATCAATAGGTACTAACCCTTTCTGAACCACATAGGATCTAACTTGCCCAGGATCGATAGGTACTAACCCCCCCAAGACCCACATAGGATCTAACCCACACATTATAGATATGTCATTGATCCACAACAATATTCTCTATGTATTTTCATCGTCAGGTCGCACACTGTTGATCCAAACTTGGTCACATTGAATTAAGATCCACATAGAGATTGTAGAATGCTGATCCACATATGGTCACTAGGTGCTGATCTACAATGGGTCGCTCGGTGCTGATCCACACAGGATCACTAGGTACTGATCCGCATAGGATCACTCAGTGTAGATCCACACAAGATCCCAAGGTGAAATCCTACACATGATAGCTCAGTACTATCTTCTTTGTGATATTTCTCAAACCTCCAACTCACAGCCATCCACTAGATTCCCATACATAGTATGCTTGATTCTGGGAGAAATAGCTCCTTGTTCCATCTGTTATATTTCAACCAACACTATGTCCAATGATGATGTAACTCAATAAACCAGTACGTCATAATGGTTCCAATGCAATAGCTGATGCATCAATCGGACTCCCGGTATGTATGTTATTGGCATTTTAGTGATGAGAGCCCATATATAATTAGGGTTGATCTAACCCGAATGTACTCAACATTTTTTCAAAACTCTCGTGGAGTATCTCAAAAGGACCATCTCACTCAAAGGATCATAGAACTGTATACAGTTCATCAAACTGACATTTTTTTACGTGACACATCCTTTTAAGTGTTTCTAGGCCCGAGAGTGATCCGGGTACGGTCCGACCCAGCCTGGGCCAACCCAACCTGGTTCATGTTGACCGAAACCAACTCATGACAAACCTGCCATGGTCTGTGTCTGACCTAGCATTGGTCGGCCTAGATGGGCTGGTCATTAACAGCCTTGGGCCACTAGGCTGCGACAGCTCAGCCCGCTAGCTGCGGCGACCAACGTGAGGGTCGCGCGTTCCACTGGCCGAATGGCTCAAATGTGATGTTTGACTCTTTCATTGGTGGTATGAGGTGGCACCACCTAGTCAGTCATGAGACTGGCAGAGGGAGGGTCCCCTTGCACCAGTACCACTACTTTAAAGTTGCAGCACCTTGATCCCAAATGACTCAAAGAGTCGTTCGGATCATTTAATTAGTGGGGTGATGTGGAACTGCCTCACCATTCGCAGGACGCATGGGGAGAGGGTCCCTTCCATCACCGTGACATTGTGCCTTGGCCTATCTCACTGCGGCACACAACGTCACACTGCCTCCAATCTATGTGGCTAGCTGTTGCGCCCACCTGTCTGACCATCAGTGCACCGCCCTCCTCTACGGAAAGGGAGCACCGGCCACTGCCTTACCCTATCGGTGACGGATGTCGGTGTTGCTGGATCGGTTCCAAGCTAGTGAATTTTTCGAGGACCACCGAGTGATATTTAGTGGGTTTTTCCCATTCCGCTCTCACCTTCAGCCCACCTGGAATGTTGTAGTCATTTTTCAGCTCTAGAATTCCATATTCTGGCAAGTTGGATGTTCATCCCCCATAGAACGTGTCATGAACGACATGGCGGAGGGTCCGTTCCTTGTTCGTTTTTCACGTTCCCTCTAATTTAGCATCATTACAAGTAGAATATTATTAAATCCATCAAAGATAAACTCTAATAAAATAATTCCCCTTCCTCGAGATTTGTTGGGGATTTCGTAGTGGTGGATGAAGAATCTGTGTATGTTGAAGTCGGTGGCGTTTATCGTCGATCCCTCCAAAAACGTACAAACTTTCGTTCCTCATTAGTGTAAGTAATCGTGTCACTTCATGTAACGCCCCGACCCCAGTTACCCAGAGTCGGTGCATTATTACTTAACATTGGCATGGTCACAATAAAGATCAAATCTCGAAAGACCGATTAGTTTAGTAGCCTTGGAAACACTAGATATATTCCTAAGTCTTACATTACATCATAAAGTGGAAACTACTACAACAAAATCTTGTCTTTAGAATCCACACTCATATCCCCTCATACTATCTCTGCAGGTCATTCATAAATTATTTCTTCACATCTTGGGAAAAATAAAACAGTTAATGGGGTGAGCTCAGATGCACAGTAAGGATAGCAATTTAGCAGAAACTTTCATAAATAAGCATAAACATTTAAGGCAACGTATAACTAAAAGAAAAGCCTTTTAAACTTTAACATCATCATAATATGGAAAAGATAAAAATGAAATAATCCCATTTACTTATTCACATCGATATTCTACTAGTCGAATAATCACCTGCAATATCAATAAACACTTTCATAATGATGGAATGCATAATGCTAGACTATCATAACCACATATCCAAGGCCTCATGCCAATACTACAAATAAGATTTTGTCAAGGCCTTGTTCCAAGACACTATTTTGTCTCATGATACCTTCCGATGCATTGATGTGCTATAGCGGGCTCCACCTGTCACTTATTAAATCCAATGCATTCCTCATATGAATAGGTTTAAACATAACATAAACATTCGTATTAAACCTAGCATACGAAATGTCAATACGTTCTCCATAAACAATGAATGGTATAAAAATAACACATCCACAATCAAAAATATCAAAAAACCTTCAAAAATATATGGAAGTTTTGTATCATAATAAATAAACTTCAAATAAGCGTAAAATCTATCAAAGGATGTTGACATAGATGGAATCAAAACTATTTGAGAGAAATATCTATTTTTTTTAATCATTTAAAAGTCACATAATTATAAAATAAAACTTTTAATTTGAAAATATTCTTATAAGATTGTAAGGGAGGCTTTGACAATTTTATAACAGCAGAAAATAGCCGAACCCACCATATATGTTAAAAAGACATTCTTACCTTAATTCAGTCGAAAAGGGTTAAAAGGACCTTGTTTGGAAAACGACAGAATGATTCATTTATAAACTTCTTATAAAAATTCAACAAGGGTATAAATGACTTTATACCATAGTATTTAAAATAGTAAGAATGATTTGAAATAAATTTTTAAGAGACATGGATGTTGATGATAAAGAGGTCACAGTAGATAATCACGTATAAACAACCTCTGATAATGAAGAGATTATGAAATAAACCCTTACCATGTACTTTTCCTTAGTAGATGGTATGTTAACCACCTGTATAATAGTTAAAACATTGTTATTAAGTTATACAAGAACAACATACATAATTATAATATCATATATGATCTTCTATTAATTCTTTGTTAATAATATTTTAGTATTATCGTCATTTCGAGTGTTAACTTAATCGTTTTCTTTTATATGTTTTGTTACGTAAGTCGTGTTTGTTATGGATAGCTTGTATCTTATTAATATACAGAATTATATCAAGTCTTTAAACATTATTTTTAATCATTAAATGAGAATTATTCTTGAATGGATACGATGGGGAATGAATCTCATCGCGTTCGTGGAGACTGTAGTCCGTACGTACGCACGAGCGACAATATCATTATTTTGATATTGAAAAAATATATAATTTGATGGTATATCATATATAAATAATCTTTATCATGTTATATTTTTTATTTACATGAATTACACAACATTATTATACCAATATAAATAATAATATATTGAATAACAATTACACCACGACGTGGAGACGGTAAGCCATATGTACGCACGTATGGTGACATGTCATTCAAAGGATGGATAGAATACCGAAAATGGTTGTACCATATTTATAACAACATAAAAGTATATATAAGATACTTGAGTTATTTTTTTATAATGGTAATAACAATGAAATAATAATTTGAAGAAGAAAGGAACTTGAAAGAGGGTGGTGGAAATATTATCTCTTCTTCGGGTTCTTCCTTTGGATTTGATCAAAAGGGCTTATTAGGTTGGATTTTTGATAAAACTAAGGCCTATAGGTTTAATTGGGGGGAATTTTAGAGATTATTTGGGTAGGGTTTGGCCGAGAAAAAAGGCTTTGAATGTGTGAATTAGTGATAAGGGGGGGGGTGCCCATTTATAAGAGGGGTGAGGGGGACCTTTGGAAAAGATAGAAATATTATTTTATAATAAATTCATATTCGGTTTATAATGGCTCCAAAGCGGATTATTTAAAGGTTAAGGAGGGGATGGGTAGAAAAACAC
Organism: Viscum album; assembly: GCA_963277665.1. Lineage (NCBI taxonomy): Eukaryota > Viridiplantae > Streptophyta > Magnoliopsida > Santalales > Viscaceae > Viscum > Viscum album. The sequence goes on along the minus strand of OY728122.1, from coordinate 1,497,841,511 downwards.
TAAAAATAGGTTTTAGACAGGTTTGGGTCACTAAATTAACCTTATCTTTAAGTTTTAACTCTTAGTTAATTAGTTTGACATTTACCATGTCACTTTGTATTTTTATATTATATAGTTAATAAATATAATATATACATCCGAGCGACCCCCAAGTGGTCCATTAATGATATATCTATCATGATACATGTACTTTGGTATAAAATTATATTTTTAGGAATAGAATATAAATTAATAATATAATATTTGTTTTAAAAACACTTTTATGTCAATTTTCATACTATTGGGTTTTTTTTTGATAATTTCATAACAGCATTATTACTTCGAAAAAAATTATATAACAAATCCTAATATGTATTATTAACCTATAAAATTAGTTTAATTCATAAAAAGTCTCAAATTATATTTATTTTGATATTTATAATATCAATTATTTTAATATTTCATTAATTAGATAATTACTGCATCACCATTGTGTCATATATAAATTAAATTATTTAAGGTCTAAAAATTATAAATAAAATACCATAATGTAGGAAAGATTTTTATCTTTCTAATAAATATTTAAAATCGAATTTCTCTTGTATATAACCCTATATTAAAAATGTTTTAGTTATTAAACTTCGATTTCATCTCTTTTAACTCTTCTTTGAATTAAATAATAATTAATGTCCTAATCTAATACAAGTGGACCTAAATGATATTATTTTATTCCTAAGGTTGTTTTTGGTCGATATACACTTGTACAATAGAATTAGGACATGTGTTAGGGTAATATTAATATCATTTTTAACCTTAATTACCCTATTTACTTTTAACTGTGGTAAATTAAAGTAAAAAAGTTACTATTCACCAACATTTATTTTCATCTAATTGAACCACATTTTACTCCTTGATATTAACTGTGTCACTACGATTTTAGAAATTCCACTCACAGAAGCGGTAAAATTACGTTTTATGTGAATTTCCAAATTCTCCTAGGAGGTGGGTTAAAGACGGTGAAAAGAAAAATAAAATTTTTATATATCTAAAATTATTCTAAACTGACTCCAATGAATTACATTGAACTTATATAGGTATTATGTATCTATTCTGACCTTAATTAAATTTAAATAAAATAAAAAAGTATTTAAATAAAAATTCGGTTTTAAACTATAACTCTGTGTTTTTTCACTATTCATCAAAAATTGAAAGTTTTCAGAAAATTCACCCTAGGCTAATTTCGATATTCCAAATCTAAAAATGAAGTCCATTTTGAATGATAAAAATTATAAAATTTCAGAATATGGGTATTACTATTCATAACTGCTAGTTTGATTGGTTGTGGTGCGCGTGTTTGAACTCGAAGATGCGTACAACACACGCTACTGTATTATTCAAAAGGAACCGTACCGTTGAAGCTTGGGGTGTTAAATTCTCCCCTCATTCAAATAATGTCGTCATCAAAATTTCTAGAATACTATCGCTTGAAAAGACTCAGATGGTTCTTCATCATAAGTTTCTCGGGTTACCATGTTGCCTCTTCCATCTTATGGTTTCTCCACAAAACTTTTACCAGACGAGTCGTCCGGTTTCTCAGTACTTGTTCTCTCGTATCAAAAATCTCGATGGGCTCTTCGCAATAAGACAGATCAGGTTCCAGTTCTAATTCCTCATAAATGAGTACATTCATTGGGTCAGGCATGTATTTCCTCAACAGTGATACGTGAAACACACCGTGAACTTTAGAGAGACTAGGCAGCATTGCCAAACAGTAAGCTACAACCCCAATTCATTCTAGAATTTCGAAATGTCTGATGTACATGGGACTCTATTTACTCTTCTTAGTGAAAATTATATTTCCCTTCCATGGAGATACCTTCAATAAAACCTGTTCTTCTACTTGAAATTTCAAATCCTTCCTTCGGTTATCGGCATATCTCTTATGCCTACTTTGAGCTGCTTTGATGTGGTTTTGGATTACCTTCACCTTTTCCATCGTTTCCCCCACCAGTTCTGGACCTACGAGTTTTCTTTCACCAACGTCATCCCAACAGGTTGGTGTGCGACATCTCTTTCTGTATAACGCTTCTTATGGTGCCATATGTGTACTCTAATGGAAGCTATTGATATAGGAAAATTCTACCAGAGTAAATATTGATCCCACATACCCTGAAAGTCAAGTGAGCATGAACTCAACATGTCTTCTAAGGTTTGAATAGTCCGTTCTGACTGTCCATCTGTTTGAGGGTGGTAGGTAGTGCTCAAATGAAGTTCAGTATCCAAGGCCTTCTGAAAACTCTTCCAGAATCAAGAAGTAAAACGGGGATCACGATCAGAAACAATCGATAGGGGTACTCCATGAACTCTCACAACTTTATTAATATATATTATTGTTGTCTGTTCAAGTGGTAAATATTCCCTTATTGTAAGAAAATGTACTGACTTGGTAAGAGGATCAACAATGACCCATATTTCATCGTTCCTTTTAGGAGTCTTTGGTAGCCCCATGACGAAGTCCATCGTAATATTATCCCATTTCCACTCAGGTATGCGAAGAGGTTGCAATACTCCACTAGGTTGTTGCCTTCCAGCATTCACTTGTGGACAAACCATACATATTGACACAAAATCATCAATCTCCTTCTTCATGATGTCCCACCAAAAATGTTCCCTCAAATCTCTATACATTTTGGTGCTCCCATGGTGTATAGAGAAATTGGAACTATGAGAATCATCCAGTAATTCTCTTTTTAGATCAGGTATATCGGGAACACAAAGCCTCTTCCAAAATTTCAAAATTCAATCTTCATACACAAAGTCTCTAAATCTCCCATCATTCACAGATTTAATATTTTTTTTAAATTCTTCATCATCAGTCTGAGAACTCTTAATCCTTTCTAGTAAAGATGGTTTGGAAACCATTTGAAAAAGCATTGATGTTTCACCTTACATGGATATTCCCATGTCCATATTCAATAGATCCATGAAAATTGGATCCCTTTAAATTCTCATATTGTTCAAAAATCTATGATCTTTTCTGCTCAAAGCATCTGCCACCTTGTTTGCCTTCCCCGGGTGGAAGTGTATCGTGAAATCATAGTCCTTGAGTAATTCGAGGCATCTCCTTTCCCTCATGTTGAGTTCTTTTTTTGAGAAAATATACTTCAAACTCTTATGATCAGTACAAATATCACAATTTCCACAATAGATATAATGTCTCCATTTCTTCAAAGAAAAGATTACAATAGCTAACTCACAATCATGAGTAGGATAGTTTTGCCCATGAATTTTTACCTGTCCTGATGCATAGGCAATAACTCTATCATTCTGCATAAGGACACAACCAAGTCCATTCTTTGATGCATCACAATAAATAACGAACCCATCATTCCCCGATGGTAGATTCAATATTGGATCATTGAATAATCTTCTCTTCAGTTCTTCAAAACATTCTTCACACACTTTTTTCCAATCAATTTTAACCCCTTTAGGTGTGAGCTTCATTAATGGGTTAGCCAATCGAGCAAAATTCTGGACGAAACGTCGATAATAACCTGCTAAACCAATAAAACTATGTACCTCAGTTATACTCGTCGGTACTGGCTATTCTTGGACTGCCTTGGTGTTAGAAGGATCAAAAGAGATTTCATCTTTGGAGACAATATGGCCAAGAAAACAAATCTCCTGAAGCTATAATTCACATTTGTTAAACTTCCCATATAATTCATGTCTTCTCAGATTATTAAGGATAATGCACAAGTGATTTTCATGATCTTCGTAGCTTTTGGAGTATACCAAGATATCATCAATAAATAAAACCACAAATTCATCTAGATATTCCTTGAAAACAATATTCATTAGATCCATTAATATAGAGGGTGCATTAGTCAGCCCAAAATCCATTACTGTAAACTCGTATTGCCCGTTCCTGGTTTGAAATACTGTCTTCGGAATATCTTTCTTCTTCACACACAACTGATGGTATTTGGACCGAAGGTCAATCTTTGAAAAGTATTGACCTCCATGTAGTTGGTCAAATAAATCATCAATTCAAGGTAGGGGATACTTGTTATTTATTGTTATAGCATTGATTTCCCTGTAGTCGATACATAACCTCATAGATCCTTCATTCTTCTTAACAAAAAGGATAGGAGCTCCCCATGGAGAAACACTAGGTTGAATAAATCCCTTATTACTCAATTCCTCTAGTTGTTTCTTTAGTTCCACTAATTCCACAGAGGCCATTCTATAAGGGGTCTTTGATATAGGCCGTGATCCAGGAATTAAATCAATAGAAAACTCAACTTCTCATTCTGGAGGATGTCCAGGTAAATCTTCCAGAAACACATCTACATATTCTTTCACAATAGGTACATCCTCTATTTGAACATTCCTTTCCTCACCCACAACCATTTCATACTCTTCCTCCCCAATAATTGAATTTAGTTGAGCTACTGGGGGTGGATCTAGATAAGAAGTAGGTGGTGATGATTTTTCTCTAAAGATAAGGAGTTCCTTATCATCATAACCAAAAATAGTAACCTCCTTCTTCTTACAAATTTGTTTTCATCGTGGTCTGAAATCCATTCCATACCGAGGATTATATCAAACTCAACCTTAGGTATGATGATTAGATCAGCAGATAAAGAACATTTATGTGCTCTAATGGGGACCGATTCACAAAACATTGTTGCAATGATACTTCCCTTAAGAGTTTTAACTGGCAACTCCTTTGTTAAATCAAATTAAAAATATCTAATTTTCATAGGAAACTAAGAAGATATGAAATAATGAAATGATCCAGAATCAAATAATGCATTTTTTTAACTTGAGGAAACCATTAAATTACCTGCCACCACGTCTTTCGGAGCTTCTACCTCAGAACTAGTGATAGCATAAGCTTGGCCTTGATCCCTTGGACTTTTCTGAGTTAAGTTCCCCTGACGCTTAGAACATTCATTTGAATAATGTCCCATCTCTCTGCATTTGTAGCATTGAACATTGGTAGCTTCTTTCTTCCCCTTGAAATCACGAGCTTGGTGGCCTTTTTCACCACACCTATAACAGACTCACATTCCATTAAAGCAAGTACCAGGGTGCTTCTTCCCACATTTACTGCAGGATTGATATTATACTTTTCCCTTCTTCCCCTTATTTCCATTCCCAGATTGATTAGCAAATCTCTTCTTCTCTTGCTTTTCTTTAAAGTCACAAGACATAGAGAATTCTTTTTCTGTCTTGATAGCACATGAGATAATATCTTCGTACAACGAGAAGGATTGTGACACTAATGCTCGACGAAGAAATGGTTATAACCCATCAAATAATCGATCAATATTACTTCTTGGGTTACAAATATAATCTCCAGCATACCTTTCTAACCTTGTAATGTTAGCCTCATACTTTGTGACATTCTCATTCTCCTTTTGCCTCAGACTCAGAAATTGCCTTTCCATATCTTCTTTGTGGTCACGATGAAAGTATTTTTCTAAAAATAGAACTTGGAACTCCCTCCATTCCATATTTGATACTTCATAATCTTCCTTCGTTTTTTGAATCAATGACCACCATTGATCAGCATCTCCAGTGAGGCGGTAAACTGACATGATAACTTTTTTTCATTCACTAATCCCTAAAGCCTGAAATATTTTTTCTAGGGAACTTATCCATTGCTCAGATACCAATGGATGTGTAATCCCATTTAATGTTGGTGGTTGTTGCCTCATGAAACGATCTAACATAGATCCTCCACGCTGTGGATTAGGGTGCTCCATATATGTAAGGTTATTATTCATAACCTGAGTGAGTTGTCCCAGTATGGTGATTAGTTGATCAGCACCAGTTGTATCACCATATCCACTATAATTATCTTGAGCAGGAGGGCAATCCCTACATGGAGGGCCTGAATTGATATGGTTTCCATTCCTTCCACAAGGCGCCATTTCTAAACAATGGCATGAACTAGATCAGTTTATGAATCAAAATACATAATTCCATACTTGTAAAACACTTAACATAAATTGAACAGTTTATGGATATAATCCATAATAATAAAAATGTTTTCATTGAGGATGTATATACTCATAAACCCTTCATAATGGTTTGTAAAGAAAAAGTGAATTCTCCTAAGCATATCCCCTGGGAATGTCGTAACCAAGAGTGCAGTAAGGCCTATTGTCGTTCACTAGTTTCCAATCTAGTCTAGCTCAAAGTAGTGATTTCAGGTTTTACCCCAAGGTACATCTGTGCTAGAGCCGCCTCTACCTACTTGTATCCAGACAGGGATTTATTGCTCGTAAAGCTAACAAAATTTCTACAATAAAAAAATTCTAGAAATTTCTTCTATATTAATCCTCAAAGTCCATCTTAGGTCTATGTGCTCTAATCAGTGTTTATCTTAATCTAGCTTCCAAGGTTTGTACTAAACTTTCTCTGATACCAACTATAATGCCCCGACCCCAGTTACCCAGAGTCGGTTAATTATTACAAAACATTGGCATGATCACAAGAAAGATCAAATCTCGAAAGACGGATTATTTTAGTATCCTTGGAAACACTTGATATATTCATAAGACTTGCATTACATCATAAAGTGAAAACTAATACAACAACACCTTTTCTTCATAATACACACACATATCCCCTCATATTATCCCTACAGATCATTCATAAATTACTTTTTCACATCCTGGGTAAAATAAAACATTGAAAGGGGTGAGCTCAGATGCATAGTAAGGATAACAATATAGCGGAAATTTTCATAAATAAGAATAAACATTTAAGGCAATGTATAACTAAAACAACATACTTTTAAACTTGAACATCATCATAATATGGAAAAGATAAAATGAAATAATTCCATTTACTTATTCACATGAATATTATACTAGTCTAATAATCACTTGAAATATCAATAACCACTTTCAAAATGATGGAATGCATAATGCTAGACTATCATAACCACATAGCCAAGGCCTCGTTCCAATACTACAATTAAGATTTTGTCAAGGCCTTGTGCCAAGACACTATTTTATATCATGAGACCTATAGATGCATAGAGGATCTATATTGGGCTCCACTCATCACTTATTAAGTCCAATTCATTCCTCATATGAATAAGTTTAAACATAACATAACCATTCGTATTAAAACCAGCATATGAAATGTCAATACATTCTCCATAAACCATGAATGGTATAAAAATAACACATCCACAGTAAAACATATCACAAACCCTTAAAAATATATCGTTGTTTTGTTTCATGATAAATAAACTTCAAATAAGCTTTAAATCCATCAAAGGATGTTGAAATAGATGAAATCAAAACTATTTGAGAGAAATATCTCTTTTTTTGAAATCATTTAAAAGTCACATAATTATAAAATAAAACATTTAATTTGAATATATTCTTATAATCTTGTAAGGGAAGCTTCAACTATTTTATAACGGTGTAAAATAGCCTCCCCCTCCGTATAATTTAAAAAAGACGTTCTTACCTTAATTCTATCGAAAAGGGTTAAAAAAGTCCTTGTTTGGAAAAAGATAGAACGATTCCTTTATAAACATCTTATAAAAATACAAAAAGGGTATAAATTACATTATACCACAGTCTTTAAAATAATAAGAATGATTTGAAATAATTTTTTAAGAATCATGGATGTGGATGATAATGAGGTCTCAGTAGATAATCATGTATAAACAACCTCGGATAATGAAGAGATTTTGAAATAAACAATTACCCTGTACTTTTCCTTATTCGATGGTATGTTAACATCCTGTATAATAGTTAAAACATTGTTATTATGTTATACAAGAATAATTTACAAAATTATGATATCATATATGATCTTATATTAATGCTTTGTTAATAATATTTTAGTATTATCATCCTTTCAGGTGTTAACTTAATCATTTTATTTTATATGTTTTGTTATGTAAGCTGTGTTTGTTATCGATAGGTTGTATCTTATTCATATCCATAATGATATCAAGTCTTTAAACATTATTTCTAATCATTAAATGAGAATTAGTCCTGAATGGATACGATGGGGAATGAATCTCATCGCGTTCGTGGAGATGGTAGTCTATACGTATGCACGAGCAACAATATCATTCTTTTGATATTAAAATAATATATAATTGGATGGTATATCATATATAAATAATAATGATCATGTTATATTTATAATTTACATGAATTACACATCATTATTATACCCATCCAAATAATAATATATTGAATAACAATTACACCACGACGTGGAGACGGTAAGCCATACGTACACACGTATGGTGACATGTCATTCAAAGGATGGATAGAATACTGAATATGGTTGTACCATATTTATAATAACATCATAGTATATATAAGATACTGGATTAATTATTTTAGTATGGTAATAACAACAAAAGAAGAAGTTGAAGAAGAACGGAACTTGAACGTGTGTGGTGAAAACATTACCTCTTCTTCGAGTTCTTCCTTTTGATTTGACCAAAAGGGATCCTTAGGTTGGATTCACAATCAAAGTAAGGCCTCCAGGTTGAAGTGAGGGAAGTTGAGAGAGTATTTGGGTAGGGTTTTCTCGAGCCAAAAGGCTTTGAATGTGTTAATTACCGAGAAGGGGGAGTGCCCTTTTATAAGAGGGGTGAGGGGCACCTTTGGAAAATCTAGAAATATTATTTTATAATAAATTAATATTCGGGTTATAATGGCTCCAAAGTGAATTATTTAAAGGTTAAGGTGTGTATGGGTCGAAGACCACTCAACCAATAGGTTTTAGACAGGTTTGGGTCACTAAATTAACCTTATCTTTAAGTTTTAACTCTTAGTTAATTTGTTTGACATTTACCATGTAACTTTGTATTTTTATATTATATAGTTAATAAACATACTATATACATCCGAGAGACCCCCAAGTGGTCCATTAATGATAAAACTATCATGATACATGTCCTTTGGCAGAAACTTATATTTTTAGGAATATAATATAAATTAATAATATAATATTTGTTTTAAAAACACTTTTATGTCAATTTTCATAATATTGGGTATTTTGTTTTTGATAATTTCATAACTGCATTATTACTTCAAAAAAATTTATATAACCAATCATAATATGTAATATTAACCTATAAAATTAGTTTAATTCATAAAAAGTCTCAAATAACATTTAATTTGATATTTATAATATCAATTATTTTAATATTTCATTAATTAGGTATATACTGCATCACCATTGTGTCATAAATAAATTAAATAATTTAATGTCTAAAAATTATAAATAAAATACCGTTATGTAGGAAATATTTTTGTCTTTCTAATTAATATATACAATCGAATTTATCTTATGTATGACCCTATATTAAAAATGTTTTAGTTATTAAGCATTGATTTTAATTCTTTTAGCTTTTCTTTGAATTAAATAATAATTAATGTCCTAATCTAATCCAAGTGGACCTAAATGATATTATTTTATTCCTAAGGTTTTTTTGGTCGAGCTACATTTTTTCAATAGAATTAGGACATGTGTTAGGGTAATAGTAATATCATTTTGACCCTTAATTACCCTATTTACTTTTAACCGTGGTAAATTAAAGTAAAAAAGTTACTATTTACCAAAAATATTTTCATCTCATTGAATCACATTTTACTCCTTGATATTAACTGTGTCTCTCAGATTTTATAAATTCCACTCACAGAAGCGGTAAAATTATGTTTTATGTAAATTTCCAATTTCTCAAACGAGGAGGGTAAAAGACGGTGAAAAGTTCAATAAAATTTTTATATATCTAAAATTATTCTAAACTGACTCCAATGAATTACATTGAACATATATAGGTATTATGTATCTATTTTGACCTTAATTATATTTAAATAAAATAAATAATTATTTAAATAAAAATTCAGTTTTAAACTATAACTCGGTGTTTTTTCACTATTCATCAAAAATTGAAAGTTTTAATAAAAATAACAAAAATTCAACCTAGGATAATTTCGATATTCTAAATCCAGAAAAGTAGTCCATTTTGAAATATAAAATTTATAAAATTTCAAAAAATGGGTATTATTATTCATAACAGTTAGTTTGATTGGTTGTTGTGTGTGTGTCAGAACTCGAAGTTGTGTACAACACACACTACTGTATTATTCAAAGGGAAGCGTACCATGGAAGCTTTGGCTGTTACACTTCGTCCGAGGTTACTTGATTGATGAACCCATCTCAAAACTCTGACCCGAGCCTCACATAAATATAGGTGGAAAAGGGTGAGTAATGCCCCGAGGAAATAATGAAGATAATTATTTAATGAACCTCTCAATTTCCAAGGGCGTGGTTACAAGTGAAGGATAGTATGTCCATTAAATACCCTGAAAACCTTGCGGTCCTACCACCATCACTCAACCACTAGAGAAAACTAAAATAACAATTTCATGTTATTTTATTGTTCTTTTAAATTTCCAAAAATTTATCTTTTTCTACTAACATACAATAGTAAAAGTGAATCTTTCCTTATGTAAATACTGACATTGAGGATTCGAGGCTTCTCTTGAATTTCAATTCAGAGCACCGGTTCAATATTTATAAAATGTCACCTGTACATTTACTAAACGTACAATAAAAAAGTTCAAATTTCCATTATTGGCACACTGGGTCTCAGAATCATGTGCCATCAATTTTTTCAGATTTGTAATAATCCCAATTAATTAACAAAATTACATGTAATTTCTAGGTCTTTACAATGTCCATGGTATTGACATTGATATGTTAAATGTAATTTCTTAATAGGTATTGAATTGATCATGTGATAATATTCCTAGGGTGACACGTGGACTCAAATGAATAATTCCATTGATGTACTCAATTGGATTAATCCTTTCTTGTTACCTAGTTACACATGGACTCCTGAGATAGACCGATAAGGAAAAAATCATAGGGGGTTATTATATGTCGAGTGATACAATGAATTACAATAGTGTATTTCCATTTATGGACTCAAAGTAAATTAGATCATTTATTTAATAGGTGATACTTAGGTTCTATTAGTGGAAAACCAATTATTGTATTTTTTGGCAGTGACATTATAACACACCTATAGTGACACCTGTGATCTTGATAAGTAAGGGGTGAGCGTGAAGGTGTTGGATTATATTGCACCTACAATGATAACTATATTATAAAATAGGAATTATATGGATGGTCTTTTGTTCTAAATTTGATTAAAAAATATACGAGTTATTTGATGTGTATTCCATGAAAAAATTAATCATGGATTTAGAATTATTAATAATTAATGGATAACATGTTTATTCTTCCTTTGAACATGTTATCACGGGGTTATCGGGATACAAGTCGTTCTAGAGAAAAAATATTTAAATGATTTTGAATTAGTAATTCATCTTTATTATGAATGAAACAATCATGACTATTAATTTGGAGATGATATTTTCAAATAAAAGTAATTAAATATACTTCATATAAAATTATAACTTAGACATTATAGGATGATTACATTCAATATTTCCTTTATTATTCTAAGACCATTTTCACTCAATTTTATCTATTTTATAACACAATGACACTTTTACATAGGTTATTTCCTGCTAGGATTGTGTATCAAACCCTATTTGGCCCTTCCATGGGCACCCAAAATGATTATATGATAACAGGTACGTATAAGGAAAAGAACCACGATACAGGTTATTGATTGCTGCTTAGGTGTAGGGTGATGGGGGCAAGCTTACACTCATGTTCTTTATGGAACGTTTATGTCTATTTTTTAATTATTATCCACGTATTTTACAGCTACCATTTATTCTATTTTGGAATCATTTGTTGTCCCATTAAATTTATCATCGTCGTTGTATATGTTCTTCCTTTTGTTATAACTATATATTCTGAATATCTATATATTGTATATAAGATTTACTACTTGCAAAAATTTTCGATTATTGATATTATATTGTGTTAAAACATAGTAAGACGGAATAGTCTAACCACATACACACCCTAGGCCCTCCATACTATTCTGCAACGTCTGGAATTTGGGGAGATGAGCATGTGGCAATGTGGTCATCGTGGCTCCGAGAATCATTCTGTGGCACTCCGGGCTGGGATTATACAAATTGGTATCAAAATAGTATTTTAGGGTTTTCATCATTATATGGAAACAATAATAATTTATAAAATTGAATATAAATTTGTTAATTATTCTTTATTTGAATAGCTAACCCATGTGTAGAAAATAGGCCAAATTTCCTCAAATTAAATAGATGTATTATAGATTTTTACAAATATTGTTGATTTGATTCTTCCATTAGGTGAAATTATATATTTTAAGGATATTATTTTTGATATTATGGGTTATATTATGTTATAACCTGATGAAATTAGGGTATTACATCTCACACGTCATAATAGGAAACTATAGGAATCACATTCCATGGATTATTTCATACCATTTACGATGCATTAATTTTTTTTGTTATTGTTATAGATTACATGATATATATACCTAATTATGTGATAGGTAGTCTGGAAAATTTTATAGATTGAATTAATTATATTCCAGATATTGGTTCCTAAGGAATTCGACCCTTCCTAGATTAGAATTTATGGAATCATTGGTTCATCCTTTTTAATTTGTATAGTGAAAAAATGATAAATGGGTATAAAATAAAATGGAAATGAATGTGTGAATTAAAGTGAAATTTATAATAAAATGTAAAAAGAATTGTTAATAAAAGATAACATGACATAGACCAAACCATAGTAGCGGGAATTAGGGAGTACCTCTTTCTTATATACAATCTGTACATCTCCCAGACCTAACTCCTAGATTTTGAAGTGTGGTGTGTTCTTATATAGAATGTATTGATCCAATCATGGGAAAATTTATGTTCTTTTAAGCTATGAACATTTCTAATAATCTTGATATGAGGTGTGTACATGGAATTTTTTGAGGTATGCCTCCAAGAAATCCTCTAGTTGTACACCAAGAGGGTGTCGAAAAACATGATCTGGAGGTGGTGGGCCATGGGATACCATTATATCCTCACATAATTCCAGTTGAGGCATTAGTAGTTTCACTAGAAACTAGTGTTGAGGAACAGTTTAGCGAGGGAATCGTGGGCTCTATATAGACCATTCTGGGAGCATCACAACCTACCTTGACTATGACAGAGTTGATGAGTGTGTTCAAGCAGTACCATCCACCCATGATTTCCAGGGATTTCGAACCAATGTTTTTTGATTCACATTTAGAGTCCATGTTATCTATCTTTGATCATAATGTGAAGCCTCCGTAAAGAATGGTAATGATTGTTATGTATATGTTGTTTGACTCATTAAATAGACGGTGAGATGTTATTTCTGATATAGATCATAATAAAGAGAAGGGATTGAGGTATCTTAAAACATGATTTTATAACTATTCCTATCATGATATGATGGGGTACGATAGAGCCTAGGAGTTCATTCACCTATAGTACGAAACAATATCATTGAGGGACTACTTGGACAATTTTACAGAGAAGTAGTGCTTCACAGATATTTTGATGTGTGATGAATTTTATTCATCCTAGTATTTCGAGGATGGTGTTGGGTATATAAATAAATACTAGGTTAATGTTTTTAAAATGAATATCATTTCTGGAATAGTGAATCAATATATTTTCATAGTACATAATCTGAGAGAGTCATGAAGTGCAAGCCAATACAGTTCGACATCTATATCTTGTACGACATCAAGTTGTAGTAGAATGATTTATATGGAGATTCCATGAGGATACAATAGATGTCAATAAAAATACTCATGTGACTAGGTTAGGTTCCACAATTTTGATATGGAATGGTATATGTGGCCATAGTGTACATGGGATCAAGTTTAGTGTCAATGATGTAGCAATATGGGTAATTTATTTATTTTTTGTAGAATGTTTCCTATGGAATCCAATGATATAAGGTCTTCATCATATCTACATTTAATATTAGGGCCATTAGCATCCCACTGGGTAGGTTATTGGAGTATATTTGTCCTATCCGGTTGACGTGGTGGTCTTGACTATAGTAATCATAACCCAGTTTACAGTGACAGTAGGGAAAGTAATCATAGGGTAGCCAACCAGTATCATAGGGTTGTGGTTATGGCTATGTATACATAGTGAAAAATATGATTTTGGGGTAGGATCACATACCTTCTACTATCAACCGTATTATTCTAATATAATCTACTTTATTATTATCACATTTTGTTATAGGAGATCTATATGAAATTATGTTTGAGCCTATTGTGGACTTCCATAATCATAGAGTTTAGACTTATGATTGATTTAGGATTCATGAAACTATGATGGTGACTAGAATGTAGTATGTAAGTCAGTGAAGGGATTACCGCATGGGATTAATGGTGTCACTTCATATAGGACCATATTTTCCTCTAGATGAGGTTTCTGTTATCATTCTCAGGATGGACGGGATTATCTCTGTTGGTTATTTTTTTCACTACTATCTCCATGGGGTGACCTTCACAACCCCATAGATAGTATATTATAATCTAAAAGATGAATCATATATCCATGAAATCTATAATTTACCTGATCATTGTGGGTGGGGGACGATAGGTCACAATGAAAGTTTTTATCAGGATGATCCCATAACATGTCAGGCATATTTCCCTACAATAGTTTCTTATTTGAAATATTTTTTCCCATATGGAATTTTAGGGTTACCTCCAGTGATATAGGTATAGTTATTTATCTATCTAGTCCCAAGTGTTGTAATGGAACCCATTCATATTTATAGGATGGCTTAAACTAAGAGGGAATAGCTCAAGATGAATTTATTATATTTGGAGTAATAGAGTATTATCCAACGCTATACCTCTCAATTGGGTTTCTAGTCCTTTTTATTAAGAAGGTGTATAATACCCTTATGCTACTTGTGGATGATGAAAACATGAACTAGTTGGCAGTTGAGAATTGGTATCCAATATCGTAGATAGATGACATTTTTTATCATCTTTATTAAACATTGGTTTTCATAAGGATTTATTTGTGGTTCTGTTCTATTCAGTTTCATGTTAGTCCATTATACATACCTATAAAATCATTGAATTTTAGGATTCATCTATATGAGTATTTGGTTATGTCCTTCAGTCTCATGAACATGTCAGTGGTCTTCATCGAACTGTTGAACCATGTGTTCCATCCTTCTTGTATTTCATTTTTAGTGGCTGACATGGACAATATCTTGGTATATTATCACCATCCAAATGACCATGAAAAAAATATTGATATTTTATTGAATACATTGAGATGTTATCAGTTATATGATAATCTCACATAGTCCATTTCTAGATGGGTCAAATTCACTTATTGTGTTATATTTTCTCAGATGCACGAGTATCAGCTGACCTTGAGTAGGTGAGGGAAATTATTTCTTGGGAGTATCCCAAAGAACGTCTTTGAGGTAAAATGTTTCATGGCGATATCATGTTAATATATAAATTTCATAGAGTAACTATTAAACAGAGTAGCGCCACTTACGAGCATGGCTAAGGAAGGTTTGATGTTTGTATGGTCAAATTTCTACAGGAATTCATTTCAATAGATGGAATTGAGATTTAAATAATTTTCAAATTTTATTATTATAAATTCATATAGGAGTTATACTATTTAATGTGATGATCTAGGTATTGGAATAGGATCAATTCTTAGGTAGGGTTATATAGTCATGGCATACAAGTCATGGTTGTTAAGGTGACATAAGAATAATTTCCTAATGCACAATCTCGAGTTAGTTTTAGTTGTTCGTGAATTTCTATTTTGGATAAATTACATACACGGAGAAAATTTTGTGGTGTACATGGACAAAAAAAGCCTCAGGTACATATTTACACAACAAACACTAAATTTTAGGTAGAGATGGTTGGTTGAATTCCTACAACCTTTCAACGTCGAGTGTTCTAACATGTGTATTAAAGGAAATGATGTTGTGATGCACTTAGCATGAGGACTCATGTAATGTTAATTCAATAGGCTAGTAGATAGTATCATATGTTGTATTAGTTCTCTATGATTCACATACAGGTGAAATATAGTAAGGGGAAGACATTATAATCATCATTAGATGTTACCTCAACTATTCATGATAGTGATATGATGAGGAAGCTATCAGAATCTGACTGCCTAGACCTATGGGAGAGGGTGGGACCCTCCTCTTATTCAGACCATTTGAAAAGATGAAAATTTCCTTGAACATTTTAATTTTTGGGTTTCCGAAGACATGTAAGAGGAGTTGATGTATGATTTTCATGCTTTATCTTGGGATGTGCACCTTAATTCCAACAATATGTTTTGATATTTACAGTGACAATACATGTGTCTAGGAATGAGAAGGGTTGTAGATTGTTTCTTCATGAGATGTTCCACATTTCCATAAGTGATTCTTGGAAACCAGTGACAACCTAGAGGTT
Source organism: Viscum album (assembly GCA_963277665.1). Classification (NCBI taxonomy): domain Eukaryota; kingdom Viridiplantae; phylum Streptophyta; class Magnoliopsida; order Santalales; family Viscaceae; genus Viscum; species Viscum album. Next base: position 1,497,825,061 of record OY728122.1, on the reverse strand, counting down.
TACAATAGTTTCTAATCCCTTAGTGGAAATGGGTTTTTTTCGTGATGGATTTCATGAAAATATTTCCGAATTCTCCTCATTGTAAAGATGTTGAATGGGTTTTTATTGACCAGATTATGAAGGTTTCATATTTTCTACTTATCCATGAAACCATAAATGTTGATAATCCGGGATGTTTGTACATCAGTTATATGTTATGACTTCACGCTGTCCCATGCACTATCATTTTAGATAAAGATTCCTGGTTTACTTCCCGGTTTTAGAATGGAATAGCTAGTGTGTTTGGTAGAAAAGTACTTATGAGAAATAAAACCCACCCCTAGAAATATGGACATTCAGAGAGCAAAATTTAGGTTATTCAGGACATTCTATGATGATGCATCCTAGAATTTGGTGGATCTCGGGAGAGGCATTTAAAACTATTATTATTAACCAATATCATTATCTTTTGAGAATTCTATTCATTTGTAAAATTTTGAGGATTTATATGGTAGTCCATAATGATCCTACCTATGTTGGTTAGGGGAAGAAGAGTATGTTATTCATAGACCTAGTCTTGAAAATAGGTGATAATAGTGTATGTTTAGTTGATTCAAAATCGTAGTATTATTGCATAGTCTAATTAGATATCTTACATCGATAATAATAGATGAACTATAGAGTTCGAAGTTGGGGAATTGGATTTCTAAATATTATCACTATGGTTGGGACATAGGAGGGTCAAGTGTCAAGGTAATCATATAGTGAGTTATGTAGGAAAATTTGTGATTTCGGAGAGAGTTGGTTTGGTAGACCGTCGGTTGTAGTAACCTTAGATGTAGTGATCCAAGCTTGATTTTTTCTATGTTTCTCAATAAGAATGTTAATATATAGAACCATATCATGTATTTCACCCCAAGAAGATTGAGTTATAATAGATGTTCCATTTATGGAGAACCAGATAAGTATTATGGATAGTAGCACGAATATTGTCGGAGGTTGGCCAGTTCCTATAGTACAGGTGCTATGACAGCATGACCGAGTACATAACGATACCTAGGAGAGGGAGGTAGTTCTATGATCATAGTGGCTATAGTTATTCATGGATCATTATTGACCACCATTTCAATGGAAATTCATGGATGAATTATTTTAATGGGGGATATTTGTTAGAACCTGGTTCCCAATGAGTTACATATCATTCAAAAACTATCAATCCATTGTTTAAATGTTTAAATATTTTTTATTGTTAATTCCAATTGATTTTATATTGGTTTTAGTGGTGTCTATGGTTGTTTTGGATCATGAACCCATCCTTTGGTTGAAAATTTCCTAACATATAGATAAATAAAATATTGCAGGGTTGTGACACAGATAGAGAAAATTATGAGAGGCATGATATTAATGGGATACAAGCTACAGATCTAAAGAAATCTGTATGATTTGGGTTTTACGACAGTGTGACCATGTATGAAATTTTTAAATTGGGTTTCCCATTGTTTTTTCATAGTTAGTCAATCCATTTCAAAAAGCTATGTGATGTGCCCCTTCTTAAAATAGACCATACACAGTTTCCGCATAGTTGTAATCCATGAGGAAAAACTGTGTGGGGTTCTATTTTGGGTTATATTACCATTTTAACAATATTCAATTCTTTTAAACCAATCCTAATTAAAGATTTAACTCTTGCACAAAAAACACTTTTTTGTAGTCCACTTGATTCCTAATGTGTGAATTGAGGTACCTTATCTATCAGATCGTTGATTAGATTGCCTCTCATCACAGTGGATTAGCATCAGTTAATTCTGAATTAGTTTTTTGTCATTACTCATTTAGATTTGTATCAGATATTCCATTTTTTTGAAAATAATTTTTTTATATTTTTAGGTTCTTAATCTATTATTCAGTTATCTCCCAATATGATTCAAATCAAGATCTAATACTAGATGATCTATCGATTATGGTCCAATTATAGGTGGTCTTGGGCCTTTCCTTAAATGTTGAAGTGTCTATATATAACATTGTACCGTGAACCCAATTATCAGTTGATGGATTGAAATGGGTTTTAAACCATGAAATAAATTATTATGTATAGCCTATAAAAGTTGTGATTCTTGTTCATATAATTTAGTGGTTATAGTCCAATAATAGAAACCAAACCTTGGGTGTGTTGTGTAATTTAATGGACCACCACATGTGATTCAGAGTTTGGCTACCTTAGGGTATGCCATTATTCCCTTATCATGATATGTTGAATATTAAATTGATGATTGTAATTTAATTTTCAATTGTGAGTATATTTTTATATTGAAATTGAATAGTGAAATGGAATGTATGAAATCTACATAGGATATTCCATGTAATTTCTACCTTAACATTGAATTTTTACATATCTTAAAATTCCCATATGAGTTAATTAGGGGAATAGCCTTCTAATATTGAACAATTCCTTGAGACATATTCTATGGTTAGTCTGAATTGAATGTTCTTAGTTTTGGCCTTGACATGTTAAATCTAATTGATTATTTTGTATCCAATTGATTATGTGCTTATTTTCCATGGGTGACACGTGGATTCAAATAATGCATGTCTTAGATGGATTCAATTTACTATTACTACGATATTTATGTGTGAAATATATACACATGATATTAAATACTAGGGATAGACTCATAGGGGATGGTTATTATATTCCGAGTGATATTTGGAATTATTTAGTGGATTTCCAAAGATAGACATTATGGGAATTTGATCATTTATGCCATGGGTGATGCTTAGGCTCACATAGTTGAGAGGATCACCATGGATGGGAATGAGGGGTCTTAGATTATATTGCACCTAGGGCGATAATTGGATTCCATCCTAAAAATTCCAGTGAAGATCTGAGGTTCAAAATTGAATTATAAATGATATGAGTTATACAGCATGTCTACCAAGAAAAATTTGTAGCTTGGAATTAGTCTTTTCTACACTTTATGTATAGACATGTTTATATATCCATTGAAATTTTTTTCATTGTGGTCATCAAGATATGTTCTAGGTCTCGAGAAAGAAAATTTAACTAGGAATGAATTATTACTTGATCTAGATTATAAATGAAACATTATTTATTTTTAAATTCAAATATTTTCATTATAAATGAAATTAATTAAATGAACATGAGAAAAAAAGGGTACTTGGAATGAATAGGATGTTTTGTTTATGTATTATATTTCTTATTATATAACTGCTTAAACACTATTATATATATATATATATTGATAGGATAGAACTCATCCTTGGGTGGTAGCCTACTGGAATTTTGTCTCAAACCCACTTTGTGAAACATATAGGTACCCAAATAGATTATACTATTCTAGGTATTGATAAGGACAAGTTTCATAGCACAGTTTCATGATTGATTGTTTGGAGTATGGGAGAATGTGATTGAGCTGGGGATCATGGTGCTAGTGGAAAATATTTTTCCTTTTTGTACTTTTGTTCAAAGTATTGTAAACAATCATTGTATAATTTTCATGGATTATTTACTAGATACATGAAATTTATTATAATTATTGTATCTAAATATCATTTTGTTATCGTTATCTATTCCAGCTATGTATTTATTGTCTGTATGGTTTACTACTTCTGCTACTTGTTTATTATTGATACTCTGCCTTGTCACACTCCAGTATGAGGTAATAGTCTCCATAAAGAAACATCATACAACCATACTACAAGTAAATATCCTCTATTGTTTACCGAGATGTGTATGATACCTTGTGGCCAACTAGGCTTGAGGTACCTTTATGTGCCACCAGATTCCGAGACTTGATAGAGACCCTTGTAGACTAAGAGGAATAGGGGAGGGTTTTGGCCATTAGTATTGAGGTGGTTCTCACAAAAAAAGGCTATAGATGGTTGTGTTAATTCTTGGAATATTTTTGATTGATAGATAGATTATTGAATACGTTTTTTGTTACTTATTTTTAATATTATAAACAAATCATAACATATACAAATACATAACAAGTTAAAATTAATAAAATAAAATTACCATTTCTTTTTTAACTTTGTGATTATTATTGTGATCTGCCTTTACTATAACAATGAAAAATTAAATAAATTTTTAAAAATTTATTATATTTTCATTAAATTTCAATAATTTATAAAAAATCAAACAAAATTATCAAATTTCATATGTTTTTAAAAAATTCAAAATTTGTTAATGTAATAATGACAATAAAATGTCGTTAAAATATTTAATGTATAAAATAATTATTCAATATCATGCATTTTATAGATTTCCATCTAAAATTATTTAATGTTTTATCAAATTCCAAAATGACATTTTTTTCCTTTAATGTTATTTTGAAATGATCTTTTAGTGGCCAATTTTTTTAAAAAAATTAAAAAAATATCTATTATTTCTTAAAATATTGATTTATTGTAATAAGGGATTTCTAAAAAGAAAAGACTATATCAAAAACATATACATAATAAATAAATATGATGTTTTCAAACAGTAAAATTATTTTTTGAAATAAATATGATCCATATCAACTTTTTATGTTCACATAATTTCATTATTATAGATATTTTCTATAAATATGGATTATAAAATTAATTAATTTTCAAAATTTGAATTCTATTATAAATATATCAAAGTTATTCTTATGTTGTTTACATAATTTAATAATTACTATTAGAAAACACTTTTTCTAATATTTTCATTATTATTATTATATGTTTCTATATCTAATTGTAAATGATTTATTAATTAAAATATTATATATATATATATATATGATTATATTTAATGTTTTTTTAATTTATAATGAATGAGTAACATGGGAGCTATTTTTCATTTTATACATAGTATATTTAAATATTGTAAATAGTATTTCCATGACAAAATTATTTATCATAATGGAACAGTATAATTTGATTAAAAGAATCATTGATGTGCTCAATAAGATATTAATCTATATAGAAGAAAATATCTATTTGGGATGATGATTTTGTGAACATAATAAAAACCAGACCTAAATCTGATCTTAATTAGTGGTACATGCATCCAAATGAGTCATACAATTCTATATAATCTTTTCCACAATTCCATTACAATATTGACTTCAAAATATCTTCAATGTTTGACAATTTTCTACAGAAGTTATTGAATCAACATTAAGTAGCATCATCGTATAGATCATGTTTTCAATATAATTTTTTATTTCTCATCAATATAATCGTCTTATTTTTCATTGTGTTGTAATTTTTGGAATTTGATTTTTCCTATAAATACAAAAAAATGGGTTCATTTGTTCCTTATAAACAAAACTTTCATCATATTGCTTTCTAAAACCTTGAAAATTTTAGGTTTTCATAGTTTTGGGTTTTTATATAGGGGAAGTAACACTAGAATCTAAGTTATTCCACCATGTGAGAAATTAATATATTATAAAATGTTATTAAAATTTTAAATAATGAAGTTTTTTATTGTTGGTACCATTCCTCAAATATAGTTAGAGGGCATTGAAATTGATTTTCAAAATAATGTTTCATTTTTTTAATTTTTCCACAACATTGATAAATTTATTTGTTGTTTTAATTTATTACAACTATAATTTATTTTTATTTTTCTAATAAATTGTTGTTAAATATTATTTTATAATATTTGCATAAATCTTATGAAGGTAAATTCTCACCCTTAATGCTCTCTGAAAACTCAAAATTAGAAGAAAAAAAATAATAGGCTAGACCCATATATGGGAGATTGGGTGTGGCTGTATATATTCAAGATGATGATCATTGACTGCGGGTAGATTAGTATCATCGTTCTTTGGGTTTTTCTATATATATATATATTACTACAATAAATGATGGTGGAAGACCATATGAATTACGAAAGTGTATTTAATGTTCCTTTTGTGTACCAAGATGGATCAAGATGGTTATATGTTTATGTTTTCATTTGATTTCATGGCATGTGGGTTTGGTGGGAAGGATGAAGGCTCATTCTATGATAAATACTGTTGAGGTATGGATCAACTTTGGTACATGTTGAGGTTGGTAAAATCTGACTTAAAATTGTTTTTTATTATTATGCAGACATATTTATGGAAAAAAGTGAGAAACCAAAAATGACTTCACCACATAACTACCACTTCACCACAAAAACCAAATAAAGCCTTCAAACTGAAAAATCATCAAGCTGGAGACGAAATCACCAAGAAATGGTCGAGTTACCACGAACTAGGGGAAACAAACATCAGGAGAACTAGACATTCCTTAGAACCAGTCTCCTCGAATGCCCACTAATGCGGCCGTCGCACTAGCCCAAATCCAAAGACCCAGTGGCGGACTCCTGGCAGAATCCGCCCAACCCTCGAGCGAAGTGAGATGGGCCCTTAAAAGAGCACATCCACAAAGGACGGTGAACAGACCTGAGTGGGGAAGAGCAGGCCAGCCCAACGTTGCCCCCTACTCCGGAGGCAACCACATCGCACCCTCAGACAATACGCCACTCCGCAAATCCCATTCCAGCACCTCTCAAGCAGTGAATCCCAAATCCAAAAAATTACAGAAGATCCAAATCATCCCAACCAAACCTCCAGCATCACACCATGACAACGAACACACCCCATTTGCACTTTCCTGCATTCCAAATGAGAAACCAACACTATACCAGACTCAAAAATCCCATCGCCACCATACCCCTCGCGAGGACCACAACAACCACACAAAACACTCACCGGCGGCAGATCAAAGCAGCGGCATCCTCAAACCGAAGGAAAAATCGACCCCACTGCCGACACTGGACGCCGCGGAGAAAAGGGCAGATGGGCCTCGCCGCGACGAACTCCACAAACCCACTACAACAATCACGAACCCGGTGCTCCGCCGCAGCGGATCGTGATCCCACGAAGCCGCCACAGAACCTCGACGAACTCTAAGAAACTGTTGCTTCGCTGCAGAAAACCACGAACCCGCTACACGGCCACAGCATAACGAACCCACGAAATCGTCACAGAAAAACGCACCGCAACCCCTAACCCAAGCCAAGACGACCGGGGATCATCACCGCGGCGAGAGACAGCAGGGGTCGACGCAGACATCCACCGGCCACTAGAACAACGTTGCAGAGAGGACCGAGACCTCTCCGCGACGAACCAGCTCGGATCCACAATGCCACAACCGCACGCCGCAAATCCGCAGTGCCACCAAAGAGACGGCTGGAAGAACCGCCACAGGATGCACACTGCGAACCCTCCGCACCGCCACAACACTGTGAACCCGCGACGCGACGCTGCCACTGGAAGAGGAAACGCCGCTGCAGACCTTCCGAGATGAGGCACTGAGGAGGATAGCCGCCTCTAACACAAGAAAGAGGGGAGATAGCTGTGACGGGGAATCCCTAATCGGCGTTGCGCCCCTTACGGGATCATCCTGTCTTGGTAAAATCTCACTTGTGGATATTAACTACAAAGGGAGGGGGTTGTGTGTTTGGTGACAGATAGATATTTATTTATGTTTTTTATACACCATTTTACATATTGATATATTCATTTGAAACCATTGATGGAGGAATATTGAGTTCAAAATCATTCCCTTCATGGGACATCTAAGGATTATGTTCATAGTTCTTTGAATAAGTCTGGTAACCTGCTTGATCTCTAGATCACAGAGAACAAGATCATTTAGAAAGAGCATGGGATTGATGAGGAGTTCTAGAAGTTGTGATTATCAGTTCAATTAGAAGACCCAAAAAATATATATATTAATACCTTTAATTAATTAAATCTATTCAATATCATGCTCCACACTAAACACTAAACTAAAACAAAACAAGAATATATTTAGATAAACATATTAATATTATGATTTTCCATTAAAACCATAATAATGAATCAGTATGAATGAATATGAGTAATCAAGTTATGAAATATATATATTTATAATATAATATAAATATTTTATATGACTAAAACCGAATTTGGATAAATAAATTGATTAATAAGATTTATGAATTTTTATTATTTTTTTAAAAGGATGACTTTTTTTATGATAAGAATTCATGTATGATGAAACCTATGATTAATGATATTAAAATATATTTTATATGAATAATTTTTTTAATACTAATTTATTTTGAAATAATTAATATATGAATGGTAATGGTCAATATTCTATGTAAATATACTTCCTCAAAAACTGAATTTCCAATATATTTTATGATTCAATTTTAACGTGAATTTATAAATATCATGATTTTAGTTTGGAAAAATTACCAATAATTTTTGAAATAATATAAGCTTTTTATCCAAAGAGAGTATTTTTAATCTTTCCTCAAATATTTTTTTAGATGAATAGTTAAAAATTACCAATTTTTGGAAAACTATATCAATCATGACATTATCATTCTAACATAATGATTTACATTTTTTTAAACCATTTTACCAAAAAATTTACAATAATATTTAAAATAACTCAATCAAAAATATATATTTTTTAAAACCTATTTATAACTTTTTTGGAATTTCATATAAAAGATTACTCTAAGGATTTGTGTTATTAACTTATATTTACGTAGTAACTTTAATTACATTTCACAAGTAAAAATATAAAATGATCTTATATTTTTGGTCAACACGAACAGATAATGTAATAAACTAAATTTTGTTGGTATATTTCTAAAATTAATATGTTTAAAGTTTATTTCAATGATAATGGTTAAAAAATTATTTCAAATAATCATTTTATCAATATTATTTAATTTTTACATATTAATTAAAATTACACATTTTTAAATGATGAATATATAATAATTTTTAGAAATTATATAAATATTTTAATAAACATTAAATTGGAAACCAATTCTGAAAAATAATAACAATAGATGACAAAAAAATTACCATTTTCGTTATAATTTTTTATATATCAAATTTCATAATTTGAGTGTAGTTTACAGAAATATATGAAATAAAATAACCATAATTGGTGATTAATTTTAGATTTATAAAACCAATATTTTTTTAATATTTTTTATATTATAATTCAATTAAAATAATAAAGTACATAGTCATTCACTAGTTACCAAGGAAAAACATATAAACAAGTAAAAACCTAATAAACAATGAATTCAAACATGTTTATGATTTTTTAATAAAAATACCTGGTATAATATTTATCAACCAAATATCAACCTAAAATAAATTATTTTAATTTTTTTAAACACATTGACCCATGACTATTTTAATGATATAATTATAAACTAAATAAGGTTCTCAAAAGTGAAAATTTATCCCTTTATAAGAGCGGACACGTTCAGTGATTCATGATACAACCAGTGCATTGAATATTTTAATAAATCAATGCCATTTTTACTCCTAGAATAGTATTTAGTTTCATAATTCTCATGCATCATTTTGTTTTCATATTACCTTCCATTTTTAGGATAATTTCAACAAAAGAATCAAGGTACACATGTTAATATTACTTAATACTTATAATTATCATCTTAACATTCTACTACAAACCTATAAATAAAATAGTAATATGTTATATTTAGTATCATACTATACCTATTTTTTATTATATTATTTTAAAATATTATATATACACATTTCTATTTAGTGATACAATCAAAAGAACGTTAATGGTATGTTGTTCTCAATACCACATCAAAGAAGTAGTGATTCTGTTTATAATTTTTTTTTATTTAATGGAAAAACTAAATTATTATTATCCAAAATAAAAAATACAAATATTATCAATATTATTCTATTATAATTCAGTTGTATTATTCAATGCCCATAAGAAACCATCATCATATTGTTTGTTCATGTTAGTGGCTTCTTTAACAACATACATGAACGACAATATAATAATCTACAATTTATGAGTTTGGTAAATTAAATACTATATTTAATAAAAAAAATTATTGGAATCATAATATGGCAGTTTGTTTAGAATTTTAATATCATGATTTACACTTATGGTAAAAATATCATATTTTTTGTTTTTTCCAGAAATTTAAATATTTAATTACAAATTCACTTTTACAGAAAATATGGAATCCTCATAAGGTCATGAAAATTAATCATATTTTGTGGAAATAAATCAAAAAATCATTAATAACATGGAATATGCTGTTAGAAAAAGTCACTCTATATTATCACCATAGTAAATATGATACCTTAGTTTCTAGGTCATCCATTATTATTTGTCCAATATGGTTGGACAAAATATCCCACGAATGAATATATTACTATATATGGATATTATTACATCAAAATATGAGAAAAAAATTATATATATAAATTAAAAATAGATAATCATAGTTCTTATTAAACTATATAATAAATTCAATTCTTTTATATTTATCTTAGTCACATTTTAAGAATATATATGTTATAAGGTATTTTTTTTGTAAAAAATTCCACTACATGAAACATGTTTAGTATTATACAACTAATTTCATTTATTTGGTGTATATAATACCTATTTTAGATTTCATAGTAGTATTTTTAATTTTATTATTTCATTTAAATTTAAATTGCATGCCCTCTTTTTCAAGGGGGTCTAAAGAAAATATTTCTTAATCTGTGATGTGTCTCTGTCTCAATATTTAATTACATTAGATAAATTTATTTTATATACTATATATTCATTTTAATGTATTATTCACTAAATCTAGATGTGTCTTTATATATATATATATATTTAATATCGGGATTAATTATTCGAAATTAGTGAATTTTCGTCAATAATATTTTTAATCAATTAATACCCCATTTTTAGTGAATTTATGAAAGTATATTTTAATTCATTATGTCACGACCCATCCCCTGGGGCCCGTATCAGGACTACCCTAAACCTGCCTTCCATAGGCCAGGGGCTGGCGACTAGCACCAAAGGTGTAATTCCCTAAAAATGGGAAGGTATTGTCTTTATAAATCATAAACACACACAACCAGAATGCAAGAGGAATAAAATGCTAAGTAAAAACTACTTGACAAGAATGCTAAAAGTAAAGGGGCCGGAAATACAAGCCCAACAATAATGTACAATGAAAGGACAAACATGTACAACTAAAAAGTCAAACTGCAGGAAGGTGTGTAGAATCTCCTGGATCATCCACCACGAATCCTACCTGAAGGGTAGGTACATATAGCCTCCTCAATTCTTTACGTCCATCCGTCTCCTCCGGGTAACGACTCTTAGTGAGGTCCACCTCTGAGTACCATCCAGTCCTCGTACACTCCGCCTCGGTCAGCAATGTCTGTCATATGTATCCAACACAACGAGGTGCGGGCATAGCTTGTGCTGGGGAGAGTATAACAATACTCAGTAGGAACCCTGATACCCTCATAGTCTCACAAAAATCCAACAATGATAACCCACAAAGTAAGATTTCAAAGGATAACCATTACATAGGTATATTCCCATACATGTACCTAAGTTATCATTTAACTCATCTCAATCATGAGGAATACACAAGGGTCATTGACTCAGCTCAAACCAGGACTTTCATTATCGAAACAACGGATCTAAGAGAAATCCTCCTCTGTTGAGTACAGTGGGCCTGTCGTGACAGCGAGTCACTTCTCACTAACCTTGGACTGCTGAGTTACTCCTCCTGTCGAGTGTCGCGGGTCTACTGCTAAATATCGGGCGCTCTGTCCATTGTGGGTCTTCCGCCAAATACTGGGTGCTCCCCCTAATAGCCAAAAAAGGTACTCCTCCTGTCGAGTACTGTGGGTCTGCTACCAACTACCAGGCACTCCGTCCACCATGGGTCTGCTGCCAAATATCGGGTTCTCCCCACTGGACTCGTCGAATCACTCAGAGTCGAATCGGTCCAGAAGTCGTCAGGTCTGTCAGCTACAAGTTCTCCGCACTCTGAACGCTTGTCACTGGGAGGATCTGATCCATGAACTACTGGTCGATATTCCAACTGTCACGATGTCTCATGTGGTAGTATATCAATGGGCTGCCACGTCATATGCGTCTCAATGCAACAGACGGTGCGTCAATAGGTCACCCGATATATGAGTTATTAGCCTTTTAGTCCCGGGGGCCCGGTTTGTTTCATTTATGAATAAACTTGACCATATATCAAATATACCCCGAACTCCCGTGGAGATTTTCCAAAGGGACGGATTCGTTCCAAGAATACCGGCGCCACTGACGGTTCCTCAAACGGACGCACGTAGCCTGAGTTATGGGCGAATAGGTTTATTCAGGTCCAACGTGTCTGGGTTCGGTCTGACCCAGTTGGACCGGGGTCCGAACCGGTCGGACTCTCTGACCTAGTCGGAAGGGGTGGCCCAGCCAGATGGCACTGCCTGCCCCAAAGGGGCGTCCATCCTTGAAGGCACGGCCCGCCCTGGCTGACTGTGGCTCCCGACCCGGCTGGCAGTGTGGCCCGGCCCGGTTGGTGGTGCAGCCTTGCCCAACTGGTTGTGGGGCCCAGCCCGGCTGGTCAATTAGCCTGGCCCGGCTAACCGTGAGGCCCGGCCCGGCTGGCCGTTGGGCGCGGCCCGGCTGGCAGTGGGGTGCCCAACTGGCCGTGTCGCCTGGCCCGGCGGGCTGTGCGCCCCGACCATACTCGCCATGCGGCCCGGCCCGGCTGGCCTTACTGCACCTAGCTGGTTGTGCGGCATGGCCTAGCTCATCGTGCGGCTCAGCCCGACTGGCCGTGCGGCCCGGCCCGACTGGCTGTACAGCACCTGGCATGCCGTGTGGGATGGCCCGGTGGGCTGGCCCAGGTGGCCAACTGGCCTCGTAAAGGGTGGTGTTACACCCCTCGGGCTCCTGAAACGGCCGGCGCAAGATGCCTGCTCTTGTAACCGTAGGACCTGAAGGATCCCGCCTGGCGCGCACCGGCGGCTGGCTCAGCCGGCTGCCCTCCCCTGTCCACCGCGGCCTTAGGCCGTGCTCATGCACCACTGGTGCACCGCAATGGCCCCGTTCCCCTCCGTCGCAGCCCACCTTGGTCACGGCCCCCTACTGCCCTCCACGCTGCACGACGGCGCTGTGCGCCTCTGCTATGGGCCGACTTGGCCGCTGGTCTCCTTTCCTCCACCTGGCACAGCGGTGCCATTCCTTTTCGGTGACCCAGTGGTCATTCCCCGCCTGTTTTCTCGCGGCCGACCTGACGCCGACCGCCGTTGTCCTCTTCTGTCATCAACTACATTCAAGATAAAAAATGTGGAGGGTCAGCCCTGTTGGTGCGGTCCGAACCCCCCATGTTATGTTGATAACATTCGGCAAAGCGTAAACCAAAATATTGAACGATGTAGAACGGAAACAAGGCAACTCAAACCACTACCTTGCTTTTCTGTGTCATTTGACAGAGTCACGGGAATGTGGCGTCGTTCTGCCAACGTCGGAAGAGGAAGAACGGTACTCCTCATTGGAAGACAGGCATTCAAAGGTGATGAATTCGAAGCCGACGATGGCGTTCCTCATGGGCATCACTTCCCTTTCCTTTCTATGGTTGAAGAAGGGAGAAGACAGTGTCGATTTTTGGTGGAAGGAGTGTCCTTCGTGTTCTTCGTTGAGAGGATGATGTTATCTCTAAAGATTCTTTTCAAAATAATTTCCAACAAAAATAATGGGTTATGCCAAACCATTATTTAATTATTGGGAAAAAAATTCCAAGTGATTTGAATTAAAAGAAACCATTCACTTAATTAATGGGTGGAGTGTTTGCAATTAAATGTTGGGGAATGTGGAGAGGCTCCCCCACATTAAGGAGTGTTTTACCAAATTAAATTGTGGTTCGAGGGGGATAAAGGGGAGTTAGAGAGGTCGGGTGGGCCCCACCTAAAAATCCTCGTAAGGGAGGTTATGGTGTGGTGGCCCCCACATCCAACCTCCCTTGGAGGTTTTAACCACCAACCAAGAATAATGTTAAATCTTTAACATTATTCAATTTAATTAAAACACCCCCAAATACTAAATTCTACTCTCAATAAAACGCAACTGCGGTGAAGGTCTCACTATGAAATCATCGAGGCTACGAGTTCAACAGTGCCCTCAGATTTCAATTCCGAGCACCTGTTAAAAAGTTATAAAATTCTGAACGTACGTTTGATGAACGTACCCAAAAAATATTTGATAATTTGTTTCCCAGCACACCAGGCCTCAGAATCAAGTGCCATCAGAAATTGTGGACCCATACAATTCCCATGTATTTACAAAAAAAAAATTCACGGAAATTCCGGGTCTTTACATTCTCCCCACCTCAGGGCATTACATCCCCGTAAGCTACAACTCAAACAAGGGAACAAATGGGGGTACTGAGAATGCATTTGAGCCCCTCGCTCCCATTTTCTCTAATGGAGGTTCCCATGCTACCAACGAACGTGCACCAGAGGTATCGACCGTCAACATAGGACTTGCTGTGGTCGATCATCAATATCTACCAGATCCTCTATGAATGTCGCCTCGTCATCGATGTCCAGCTCCCTGTGGTCGATGATGTGGGATGGCTCGTGCACGTATCTCCTCAGCTGAGAAACGTGGTAGACTTCATGCACCCAGTGCAACTGAGGTGGATTATCCATGTGGTAATCCACCTCGCCTACTCTACTGAGGACCTAGAAATGTCTGATTAATCTCAGAGATAGCTTGCTGCCTCGGCCAAATCTCCATAGACCTCATCTTGGTGAGACCCGTAGGAAGACGTGGTCACTATTCTTGAACTCTAGACGTCTCCATCTCCTGTCAGCATAAGAGTTATGCCTGATCTGTGCAGTCTCCATCCACTCCTAGATGATCTTCACCTTCTCTATGGTATCTCTTACCATCTTTTTTACCACTAGTTTTGACTCCCCTAGGTCTGTCCAGCATAGTTGCGATCTGCAAGGTCAGACATGGAAGGCCTAAAATGGTGCCATATCCATGGTGGAGTGAAAATTGTTGTTGTTAAAAAACTCCATTAAAGGAAAGTGATGCTCCCAGCTACGACTGAAGTTGAGGATTCATGCACAATGCATGTTCTCGAGGGTTTGGATGTTCCTCTCGGTCTGACCATCAGTCTAAGGATGGAAGGCTGTGCTCAAGAGAAGCTATGTCTCGAAAGCTTCCTGAAACCCCTTCCATATCTGGGATGTAAAAGATATTTCATGGTCAAAGACAATAGAAGAAGGTACTCCATTCAAACGCTCTATCTCCTACACATAGAGGCCTCCCAAGCTCTCAACTGAGCCCTGCTCTCTGATCAGTAGGAAGTGGGGAAACGTGGTGAGTCAGTCAATGATTACCCATATCGAATCATGACTTCTGGATGTACGTGGAAGACCCGTCACAAAGTACATGGATATCCTATCCCACTTCCACTCTGGGACCTCTAAGGGATGTACCAAGCCTGAGGGTACCTGGTGCTCCGCCTTCACTTGCTGACAAGTGAGGCATCGTGAGAAAAAATCCACTACCACCTTCTTCATCCCTGGACACCAATGACATCGTCGAAGGTCCCTGTGTAACATCCCAAGTAAGTAATGAATAATATATATTTTTATCTATTCCTATTAATGAATTAGATAGTGTTTTAGAGGCTTAAAATGAAAATAAATCCAATCTTAAGCATGAAATACATTAATATTTTTAAAAGATTGTTTTACTACCTTTAAATGGAAAACCATTTTTAAATATATCTTTTGAAAATTTCATAAGCTATGTTTGTCAAAATAAACTTATTCTTTATGATTGGGACATCAAAATTTTCTTTGTGTGAATTTTTGGTATTTTTCTGACAATGTTCATTTTTAATGAATAGTGAAAAATACTGCATTTTACATCAAAACTGCTTTTTAATCTAATTTATTTATATGATTATATTATCTTTTGAATTGGTTTTAATGTGAAATTAAAATATATTTTGAAAATTTATTCCAATGGTGGTCATTGGAATCAATTTTACTTTGAAATTGGGCTTAAACTAGTGTCAATCTTTTGATACTTATTGTTTAATAAAAACACGCTATTTGTCATGATAGCGGGAATTAATTATTAAATTAATTAATGAATCTTATATGTTTTTAATTTTTTAAAATATAAATCATTTTTTAATTCATAATATCAAATATAGCTTAGGTTGATGTTTTGGAATTTTTCTGAAAAACTTCAATTTTTGATGAATACTGAAACCACTAAGTGGTAGTTAAAGAAACTGATTATTCCTTTAAATGAAACTATTCCACTTATGTGATTTTAATTTAAAAAATCTGACATACATGGTTGTCATTAAGAGGTAAAATTTTGTTCAATGGGATTAAAATAATTTTTGGTGAATAGTAACTTTTATGTTTTTAATCGCGATTAGAGGTAATTAGTGTAGTTTAAGGTAAAAATAAAGTTTTAATAATATAAGATGAGCTTGACACATGTCCTACCATCATTGGATGTGTCATGGACGACCACTAAAATCCATGGGTCAACTTGGGGACCACATGGAGCCACTTTGGTTGGGAAATGACATAAATAACTTTTTATTTAATGTTAAAGTAAAAATAACACAAACATGGGATGTTTTACTAAAACAATTTTTACATGGGGTTATACAAGTCAGAGTTTTGATTATAAATAGTCATTGGAAAGATAAAAATATTTCCTCTATCATAGTATTTGTTTTATAATTTTTATAATCTAAATAAATTAAATTATTTATGACATCATGATGATGCAGCGATTACCTCATTAATAAAGGATTTAAATAAAATGAAATGATAATGTAAAATATATGACCTAAACATGTCCAAAACCTATTGGATGAGTGGATTTCGAACCCCTACCACCTTAACCTCTAATTATAATAATTCGGGACCTTTTGAATCCGAAAATAATTTTAAAATATTGTAACATTTCTTTACTTTCCAAGAGTGCCCCTCCACTCCTCTTATAAAAGGCCCCCACCTCTACCTCCTTACCCACACTTCCAAAGCCTTTGGCTCATCCAACCCCGGACCATTTTGTCTCTACACATCCCTCTATTACTACTTTAAGCCTCAATTTGTGGAGAAGTCTTCCCAAGGAAGCCTTTGAGCTCAAACCAAAGGGAGTTACTGGATTTTAAGGTAATGTCTTCACTTGAGTCCTTTTGTTTTATTTTGCTTCTCCAACCCTATAAACTCTTTTTATTAATTTTTTTGTAACAAATAAAGTTTCTTAAATATTCTAGGATGATTTTATATGAATGATTTGAGCTACACCTACACACACCTACATCTAATGGTTAAATAACATACTGTTTTCGTGGATGGTGAATTTCTGCCTCCCGAAACGATGATTGTTCAACAATTTTTTAACACCTTCAAAGGTGGCCATTAAGATGAAACTATATTTATATATGATATATAATATGTTTATGTTTTCCTTAAACTTCTGTATTTTTCATTTTGGGCATACCTTTATGGTTTCCATTATGGGTAAACGCGATATCTTCATTTAAGGAAGTGCGGACTACCGCCCCCTCAAAGTGATTTGATTCATTAATACCATATGTGGGACGTATAAAGGATGAAGTTATGATATTATATATGATATAAAACTTGAATTATAATATACCGTTATATCATTATGATTCCATTCTATAAAATATGAAATAGAAATGAAAGTAGCGTTCATGCGTACGTACGGCTTACCGTCTCCATGAACGGTGCATTTCATTTCATAACTCTAAATGATCATGTAATATTATAAATGCATGTATATACAGGATATATATGATATATATGATATATAAATCATGATTATAATTCTGGATATAATGGATACATGAACAAATTGTACTTTTAAAGGGTTTATTTTTGACTCAAGTACCAATGATTGTTAAAACGACCGTTATTAACTTAAATAATTACATAGTGTTAATGACATGAAAATAAGTGATATAAAAGGAATAATGAAATTTAAAAAGGTTCTTAAACAAGTAGAAATTAACTCAAGTTTATTATTCAGGAGATTAAATAACAACCAAGTCAAGTCGGACCCGATGTATGGGACTTCGTCTCAATCTCCATTCATTGAGGCATATTTTGTTTTATACACAACCTTATTTTATACGGTGTATAAACACCTTTGAATTTTACGTTTATTCAAAAGGAATATTTTTTATATGAAGCATTTACTAAACGACAAAAGTGAATGTTTTTTTGTCATACGTATGCGGCGGCAACGACTTCTCCGCCGTTGTGACCATTATTTGAGTTTTGGCTTCCTCTAAAGCCATACTTTTTTTAAAGAAAAATAAATACCTTGTTTTACTTTTCATTTATTTTGGTATTGAAAACGGTTTTCATAACGTTTTTATATCAATGTGTTGTATTGATATCTTGTGATTGAAAGGTGGAAATGTTATGTTTCCTTTATGCATGTTCTATGTGATGCGATTATGTTGTGGTTCTTGGGAATTATTATGAAGACGAGTGGTTCTGTGATAAACTAAGGGCGGGTGAGCCCGATATAGCTCTCCAATGAATTGGGTAACACGAAGGAGTGAAACGTTAAGTTTCTCCAAAGAGATTTAGGGAATATACTGTGATGAGTATTCCAAACATAACCAAGAGGGTTACTCCCTACGTAAGAATGTTATGAATGCCTCAAGTTACCTTTATGTCTTATGATATCTATGATTTATTCATGATTTGATGAGGTATGTTAAAGTGCTTATGTTTTATGGGTAAAGTATGATTTCATTCTTATGTATATATGAACTTTTGTTTCCTTTACATATTTTTATAACCCATACTGAGCTTTTTATGCTCATCCCACGTTTTTTTGAAATGTTTTTCACAAGTCAAGGGAAAGGTACATGATATGATGATAGTGTCAAGGAAGTGTCAAGAATGAATCGATGTCTTATTTTAAATATGTTTCCATTGATGGGAAAAATGAATACTATCATTATGTAACCACTTTAATTATATGTAGAATGTAATGCAAGTTTTATGTTCTAATTCTCTAAAACTCTAAACCTGAAAAGATCCTCAATGTGTAATCATGTAATAAATCAAGATTATGTAAGGTTTAAGGCTGGGGCCTTATAGTTGGTATCAAAGGTCAGTTTAGATAACTTTATGAGTTAGAATTCAATTAAATGATTATCCAAAAATATTTTTTTTATGGTCAAATTGAAATGATATAGCATTTGAAGATTACCATGTTGCTTCATCTAAGACATGTTTGTTCAGAATGGTTTTCCGTAGAGGAAACAGGGAAGCAGTGCTAAGAAGGCATACAGAAGAAAATAACCTTCCAAATCGGCATCCTGAGATGGTCGGAATTGGAACTGAACAGTTTGTTACAGTAATGGAGTAGTTTACTCAAGCGATAAATGTGGTGGTATCCATGCATGAGATCAGCCAGATCAACCGTAGTGGAACATGTCAGTGGTGGAACATTTCATGAGGCAACATCCCCCATCATTCAGAGGATCATCTGACCCTATGTTAGATGAAGGGTGGATTAAAGCACTGGAGAAGATTTTCGATGTGATGGGGTGTTCAGACAATCAAAAGGTTAGTCTTATTATTTATCGTTTGGAGGGTGAAGCAGATCAGTGGTGGTCGATGGTTAAAAATATCAGGGATGCCGATGAGATTGATGCTCTTGACTAGGATGAATTTAAAGTTATGTTTCTTGAGAAGTATTTTCCTAAGGTTTTTTGACTTAGGATGGTAAAGAAATTCCTTGTATTGAGGCAAGAGGAAGACTCAGTGGCTGCCTATGAAGAGAGGTTCACTCGATTGGCAAAGTATGATCCAAATTTTATCTGAGACCTTGATAGTAAAATCAATTGTTTTTACTCAGGATTAAAGCCAAAATATCGAAGGGCATTAGCTTCTCGTGAGTTTAAAAGTTATGAAAAGCTTGTTCGATGGGCTGAGAAGGTGGAAATGGAGTTTTCTGATGACCAAGTGTTCTATAACAACCAACAAAAGAAGAGACCGAGGTGGTAGGAGAAAGGGAAGAATTTTTCAAAAAATTCTGATGGTAAGAAAACTATGTTTCTAGTTTGTGATAAATGTGGCAAAAGTCATGCTGGGGAATGTCTTCTGAATTCTAGAAGGTGCAACCGATGTGGTAAGATGGGACATAAGGCTCGTGATTGCACTGAAAAAGAGCAGGGTGATGGTAAGACCAAATTTGATTTACAGTTAGTGAAATGTTTTATGTGCAATGAGATGGGTCACTATGAAAATGAGTGTCCGACAAAGAGCTCGAGTGATGTGAAGCAGTTAGACTACAAGAAGAAAGGGGTGGTGAAATCCTTTGCAACTAATTCAGCAGATGTCGGGCCATCAAATGAAGTTGTATCAGGTACTTTGTTTGTTTTTTTAGATTATGCCAGTATGTTGTTTGATTCGGGGTCTACACATTCTTTCATCTCTGAAACCATTTCTAGTAAAATGGGAATACCATCTCAAGAAATGACTTTTGAACTTGTGGTAAAAACACTTGGGGGAAATGTTGAGTCAAAAATAATTTATAAGAATATTCCTATCCTTATCCGTGGAAAGAACCTACTTGCAAACCTTATTGTTTTACCTCTAGTAGAGTTTGATGTTATCCTGAGTATGGATTGGCTCTCTATTTACCATGATAAGATTGACTGTAGAGATAAATAATTTTTTCTTTAGAAAGGCTTTCAGTTTGTGTACAAGAATGAACCCTTACTGTTGATAACTTATCAAGAGGCCGAGAAACTTTGTAAAAGATAGAAATGAATGTTACCTTGCACATATTGTTGAAAACAAAGGAACTGTTCAGATTAATGATGTGCCAGTGGAAAATGAGTATCTTGATGTTTTTTCTGATGAGTTTTCTAGAATAATACCAGATCAGGAAGTTGAATTTATTGTTGACTTAGTTCCTGATTCTAAGTCAATTTCGAAACCCCCTTATCGAATGGCTCAAATTGAACTTTTAGAGTTTAAGGAGCAATTGCAAGATTTATTAGAGAATGGTTTCATTCGACCTAGCACATCACCATGGGGTGGTTCTATTTTATTTGTTAAAAAGAAAGATGGTTCTATGAGACTTTGTATTGATTATAGAACCTTTAATAACATCACTATTAATAACAAATATCCTTTTCCTTATATAGATGATTTGTTTGATCAACTCCTGAGAACTCAGTTTTTATCAAAGATTGACCTGAGATCGGGGTACCATCAGCTGAAGGTAAAGGAAGCAGATGTTCCGAAGACTGTGTTTTGTAAAAGATATGCCCATTATGAATTTGTAGTAATGTCTTTTGGGCTAACCAATTCACCTGTTGTATTCAAGGACTTAACGAATAGAATTTTCCATGAGTTCTTGGATAAGTTTGTGGTGGTTTTCATTGATGATATTTTTGTATTTTCTAAAAGTAAAGTGGAGCATGAAAGAAATTTAAGGGTTATTTTTCAAACCTTAAAAGAAAAGAAATTGTATGGGAAATTCATCAAGTGTGAGTTTTGGTTGCAACAAATTTCTTTCCTTGGTCACATTGTTTCTAAAGATGGGATAATCGTTGATCCTGCAAAAATAAAGGTTCTTGAAGAATGGCCAAGACCCACAAATGTAAAAGAGATTCTTAGTTTCCTTGGTTTGGCCAGCTATTACCGAAGGTTTGTTATAAATTTTTCATGGTTATCTAGTCCAATGACTAAGCTAACTCGTAAGAGTGTTAAGTTTATCTAGACAAAAGAATGTGATGATTGTTTTCAAGAATTGAAAAGAAGATTGGTGAATGCTACAGTTTTGGAACTTCCTTCTAGGAATGGTGAGTTTGTTATATAGAGTGATTCTTCATTGAAATGACTTGGTTGCATTCTAATGCAGAATGATCAGGTAATTTCTTATGCTTCACAATAGTTGAAAACTCACGAGGTAAATTACCCTACAAATGAGTTGGAATTAGCTGCTGTTGTTTTCGATTTAAAAATTTAGAGGCATCATTTGTATGGAGTAAAGTGTGAAATATATACTGATCACAAAAGTTTAAAGTATATATTCACTCAAAAAGAGTTTAACATGAGACAAAGGAGATGTCTAGAATTAATCAAGGATTTTGATTGTACAGTTCATTACCATCCCAAAAAAGCAAATAAAGTGGCTGATGCTTTGAGTCAAAAAAGTAATGCTTCATTAGCAATGTTGTGTTTGAAACATGATCCTTTGGTTAAAGATTTGATGAACTTTGGCATAGAAGTTTTTGGTGCAGGATGTTCTTCTATTTTGATTCAGGTATTAGTGAAATCTTCTCTATCAGACAGAATCAAGCAAGCATACAAGCAAGACAGTGAGTTGCAGAAAAAGGTAGAGCTGGTTCAGAAAGGTATTTTGCCTAAATTCAACATTGATAATGATTGTGTTTTTATATTTGGGAAGAGATTGTGTGTGCCTTGTGATTCACAGTTGAAGAGAGTGTTGTTATGTGAAGCTCATAGTTCTCCATTTTCAGTTCATCCTAGCAGTACTAAGATGTACAGAGATCTGCGGGAGTATTACTGGTGGGATGGAATAAAAAGAGATATTGCTGATTTTAGTATGAAGTGTTTGACTTGTCAACAGGTTAAAGTAGAGCGGATGTTTCCGAAGGGGATGATTCAGCCTTTACTAGTGCCAGAGTGGAAATGGGAGAATATATCCATGGACTTCGTTG
The DNA here is from genome assembly GCA_963277665.1 of Viscum album. NCBI lineage: Eukaryota > Viridiplantae > Streptophyta > Magnoliopsida > Santalales > Viscaceae > Viscum > Viscum album. The sequence goes on along the minus strand of OY728122.1, from coordinate 1,497,802,443 downwards.
TGGGATTACCGAAGAAATATCTAGGTAATAATGCAATATGGGTTATTGTTGATCGCTTGACTAAATCTGCTCATTTTCATGCTATAAGAGATACTTTTTCCCTAGATCAACTTTCCCGTTTGTATCTTAAAGAGATAGTCAGGTTACATGTAGTTCCTCTCTCCATTGTATCTGACCGTGATCCCAGGTTCACTTCTAACTTTTGGAAAGGCTTTCAGAAGTCGGTGGGTACTGAATTAAATTTTAGTACAGCTTTTCATCCTCAATCAGATGGATAGTCAGAACGAACAATTCAGACATTGGAGGATATGCTACGTTCTTGCTCTATGGATTATCAGGGAAGTTGGGACCAACATCTTTCATTGGTTGAATTTTCATATAATAACATTTTTCATTCTAGTATATAGATGGCACCATTTGAGGCGTTATATGGGAAGCAGTGTCGAACTCCAGCTTTCTGCGATGAAGTGGGTGAAAGGAAATTGATGGGACCGGATTTGGTAGTAGATTTGGCAGAAAAAGTTTAGCTGATATAGAAACACATGAGAACAACTCAGATCAGGCAGAAGAGTTATGCAGACAACAGGAGGAAGGATCTATCTTTTGAGGTAGGTGATCATTTTTTTCTTAAAGTCTCACCATGGAAAAGTGTGATGCGATTTGAGAAGAAAGGAAATCTGAGTCCAAGGTTCATTGGACCATATGACATTTTGGAGAGAGTTAGATCAGTTGCATACCGAGTGGCTTTACCTCTGATTTTATCTCAGGTACACAATGTTTTTCATGTTTCGATGCTGAGAAAGTACATTCAAGATCCATCTCATGTTTTGAGTCCAGAGGTAGTTCAGCTGGAAGAGAACCTATCTTATGAGGAACAACCAGTCCAGATTCTTGACCACATGGAGCAAGTGTTATGGAATAAGGTGATTCATCAAGTAAAGGTTTTGTGGAAAAACCACATGATGGAAGAGACAACATGGGAATCTAAAAATGCTATGAGGGATAAATACCCCCATTTATTCGATAAGTAAATAAATTGCGGGGACACAATTTTCTAAAGGGGGGAGGATGTAACATCACAAGTAAGTAATAAATAATAGATATTTTTATATATTCCTATTAATGAATTAGAAAGTGTTTTAGAGGCTTAAAATTAAAATAAATCCAATCATAAGCATGAAATACACTACTATTTTTAAAAGATTGTTTTACTACCTTTTAATGGAAAACCATTTTTAAATCTATCTTCTGAAAATTTTATAAGCTATGTTTTTCAAAACAAACTTATTCTTTATGATTGGGACATCAAAATTTACTTTGTGTTAATTTTTGGTATTTTTCTGACAATGTTCATTTTTTAATGAATAGTGAAAAATACTGCATTTTACATCAAAACTGCTTTTTAATATAATTTATTTATATGATTATGTTATCTATTGAATTGGTTTTAAAGTTAAATTAGAATATATTTTTACCATTTAATCAAATGGTGGTCATTGGAATCAATTTTCACTTTGAAATTGGGCTTAAACTAGTGTCAATCTTTTGATACTTATTGTTTCATAAAAACACGCTATTTGTCATGACAGTGGTTATTAATTATTAAATTAATTAATTCATCTTATATGTTTTTAATTTTGTAAAATAGACATCATTTTTGAATTCAGAATATCAAATATAGCTTAGGGTGAAGTTTGAGAATTTTTCTGAAAAACTTCAATTTTTGATGAATAGTGAAAGCACTATGTGGTAGTTAAAGAAACTGATTTTTCGTTTAAATGAATATTTTCCACTTCTGTGATTTGAATTTAAAAAATCCGACATACATGGTTGTAATTAAGAAGTAAAATGTGGTTCAATGGGATTAAAATAATTTTTTGGTGAATAGTAACTTTTAAGTTTTTAATCGCGGTTAGAGGTAATTAGTGTAGTTTAAGAAAAAAATAATGTGTTAATAATATGAGATGAGCTTGACACATGTCCTACCCTCATTGGATGTGTCATGGCCGACCAAGAAAAGCCATGGGTCAACTTGGGGACCCCATTGATCTACTTTGGTTAGAAAATGACATAAATAACTTTTTATTTAATGTTAAAGTAAAAATAACACAAACATGAGATGTTTTACTAAAACAATTTTTACATGGGGTTATACAAGTCAGATTTTTTATTATAAATATTCATTGGAAAGATAAAAAGCTTTCCTATATCATAGTATTTTTTTTATAATTTTTATAATTTAAATAAATTTAATTACTTACGACATCATGATGATGCAGTGATTACCTCATTAATAAAGGATTTAAATAAAATGAAATGATAATGTAAAATCTATGACCTACACATGTCCAAAACCTATTGAATGGGTGGATTTCTAACCCTTATCACCTTAACCTCGAATTATATCAATGTGGGACCTTTTGAAACTGAAAATCATTTTAAAATAATGTAACATTTCTTTACGTTCCAAGAGTGCCCCTCCTCTCCTCTTATAAAAGGCCCCCACCTCTATCTCCTTACCCACACTTCCAAAGCCTTTTCCTCGGCCAAACCCTGCCCATTTTATCTCTCCACATACCTGTCTTACTCCTTGAGGCCTCACTTTGGGCAGAAGTATTAACAAGGAAGCCTTTGTGCTCAAACCAAAGGGAGTTACCCGATTTTAAGGTAATGTCTTCACTTGAGTCCTTTTGTTTTATTTTTCTTCTCCAACCCCCTAAAATCTTTTTATTCATTTTTTTTGTAACAACTCCATTATCTTAAATATACTAGGATGTTTTTATAAGAAGGATTCGAGCTACACCTACACACACCTACATCTAAAGGTTAAAGAACATACTGTTTCCGTGGATGGCGAATTTCTGCCTCCCGAAACGATGATTGTTCAACATTCTTTTAACACCTTTAAAGGTGGCCATTAAGATTACAATATATTTTTATCTGATATATAATATGTTAATGATTTCCTTAAGCTTCTGTATTTTTCATTTTGGGAAAACCGTTATGGTTTCCATTATGGGTAAACGCGATATCTTCATTTAAGGAAGTGCGGACTACCGCCCCCTCAAAGTGATTTGATTCATTAATACCATATGTGGGACGTATAAAGGATGAAGTTATGATATTATATATGATATTACACTAGAATTATGATATACCTTTATATCATTATGATTCCATTCTATAAAATACCAAATAGAAATGAAAGTAGCATTCATGCGTACGTACGGCTTACCGTCTCCATGAACGGTGCATTTCATTTCTTACCTCTAAATGATTATATAATATTATAAATGCATGTATATACTAGATATATATGATATATATGATATATACATCATGATTATAATTCTGGATATAATGGATACATGAACAACTTGTAATTATAAAGGGTTTATTTTTGACTCAAGTACCAATGATCGTTAAAACGACCGTTATTAACCTAACTAATTACATAGTGTTCATGACATGGAAATAAGTGATATAAAAGGAATAATGAACTTTAAAAATGTTCTTAAACAAGTATAAATTATCCAAAGTTTATTATTCCAAGGATTAAAGAATGACCGAGTCAAGTCGGACCCGAGGTATGGGACTTCGTCTCAATCTCCTTTCATTGAGGCATATTTTGTTTTATAAACAACCTTATTTTATACGGTGTATAAAACCCTTTGACTTTTACATTTATCCAAATGGAATCTTTTTTATATGAAGCATTTACTAAATGACAAAAGGGAATGTTTTTTTTGTCGTACGTATGTGGCGACAACGACTTCTCCGCCGTCGTGACCATTATTTGAGTTTCAGCTTCCTCTACAAGCCATACATTTTTTAAATAAAAATAAATACCATGTTTTACTTTTCTTTTATTTTGGTATTGAAAATGGTTTTCATAATGTTTTTATATCAATGTGTTGTATTGATATCTTGTGATTGAAAGGTGGAAATGTTATGTTTCCTTTATGCATGTTTTATGTGATACAATTATGATGTGGTTCTTGGGCAGTATTATGAAGACGGGTGGTTCCGTGATAAACTAAGGGAGGGTGAGCCCGATATAGCTCTCCAATGCATTGGGTAACGCGAAGGAGTGAAAATTTAAGGTTTCTCTGAAGAGATTTAGGGAATATACTGTGATGGGTAGTCCAAACATTACCAAGAGGGTTACTCCCTACGTAAGAATGGTATGAATGCCTCAAGTTACCTTTATGTCTTATGATATCTATGATTTATTCATTATTTGATGAGGTATCTTAAAGTGCTTATGTTTTATGGGTAAAGTATGATATCAATCTTATGTATATATGAACTTATGTTTCCTTTCCATATTTTTATAACCCATACTGAGCTTTTTATGCTCATCCCAAGTTTTTTTTGAAATTTTTTTCACAGGTCAAGGGAAAGGTACATGGTATGATGATAGTGTCAAGGAAGTGTCAAGAATGAATCCATGTCTTATTTTAAATATGTTTCCGTTGATGGAAAAAATGAATACTATCTTTATGTAACCACTTTATTTATATGTGGAATGTAATGCATGTTTTATGTTCTAATTCTCTAAAACTCTAAACCTGAAAAGATCCTCAATGTGTAATCTTGTAATAACTCAAGATTAAGTAAGGTTTATGGCTAGGGCCTTATACCTAGTATATCTTCACCACACCAGGATGTACTGATAGAGGGGAAGTGTGGAAATCCCTCAACACCTCCTCCTAAAGTGCAACTAGTACTGTGGTACGTCCTCTGAAGTGGATGATGTGCTCCCCACCTTCAGAAAATCCATCAGGTTCCTACCTTGTGGATATCTCAGCACGTCGTGTCTCGTAGTCAGGATCCCCACACTACGCCTCCATGACTCACTGAATATGTGGAGGAGTGACTGTAAGAGACTGAAGATAGGAAGATCCATCCCTATACACAAAGGATTACTTCAAGGAAGCTAGCTGCTATATCACCTCTCCTAGAAGCTGAATACCAGTCCTCCTACTGAGCGCATCTGCAACAACATTCACCTTCCCAGGAGTATAGATAATCTCTAAGTCATAGTCCTGGAGGAACTCAAACAATTGCCACTGTCTCAGGTTATTTTTATTTTTGAGAGAAGATATACCAGAGACTCTTGTGATCTGTGTAACTAGTAAAACGTTCACCCATCAGATAGTGCTGCAACATCTACAAAGTGAAGACCACTGCTGCAAACTCCAGGTCATGGGTAGTGTAGTTTTTCTCATGTTTTCTCCACTACAAATAACCATACACAATCACTGCTTGCTCTTACCTTAGGACGCACCAGAGTCTGGTCCCTGATGCATCGCAGTAGACTAACAACCCTATGCCTTCCTCTGAAAGCCTCAAGATAGGGACACTAGTAAGCCTTGGCATCAGCTCCAGTATGCTCTAATAGAATCTCTCCAACCACAAGAATGGTTTCCCCTTTTTCTTCAAGGTTGAAAGTGGTGCTGCGACTCCGGAGAAGTCTGGAACGAATCTTAGATAGTATCTAGACAAACCCAAGAAACTTTGTTCCTCCTTCACACTCCAGGGTGGATCCCACGCAAGCACTGTCTCAATCTTCACTGGATCCAATACAACACTAGCCTCCTAAAGGACGTGTCCCAATAAGTGGACCTCTCTAATCCAAAACATTCAGTTCGAGAGCTTACCATAAAGCTAGTGCTCTCGGAGTGTTTCCAGTACTACCTGCAAATGTTAGACATGCTCCTCCTCAGTAGTCATGTAGATCAGTATGTCGTCGATGAAGTCTACGACAGAGCGATCGTGGTATGGCTGGAAGATACTGTTCATGGGACTCATGAAAAATGTTGGAGTGTTGGTTACGTCTATGGACATAACCAAGAACTCATAGTGGTTGTAACAACAGCTGAAGGCATCTTCTATACATACTCATCTAGAACTATGAGCTGGTGATAGCCAAATTTGAGGAATATCTTCAAGAACCATCGTGCTCCCTTGAGATGATAAAAAAGGTAGTCAATACTTGGGAGTGGGTACTTATTCATTATGGTCACCTGGTTTAGGCGACGGTAGTCAACAAAGAGTCTCAAGCACCCATCCGCCTTCTTGGAAAACATTATCAGGGATGCCCAGGGGGAAACACTGGGCTAGATGAATCCCTTCCCCTGCAAGTCCTCCAGTTGTACCCTCTACGCGCAAAGCTCAGTGGGAGCTATCCGATATGCTGTAGTAGATATCAGGGTCATCCCGTGGTATAGTTCAATGTATAATTTCACCTCTGTACGTGGAGGTAGTCCTGGAACATCATCCGGGAAAACATCCATGTACTGTTCCACCACTACAGGATAAGTTGGACAGTCCACATCAACTGCCCTGAGGGTGAGTCAAGCCAACTGATGAGTGATCAGGTTCACCCTCCTATGAGTAATTTTTTCATGCACTGAAAAGGTTACCTTCTAGCCGTTGATGGTGAACATTGTCCCATCCATGTGGAAACACTGCACTTTTCACCTAATACAATCAATCTATGCATGGACTATAGATAACCAGTCCATACCCACGATGACATCATAAGGCCCCAAAAACGCTACGAGGTGATCCTAGCCGAAGGTCTTGAATCCTCAAGTAATCTAACATAGCCAAAACCAATGCGTAATCATTGAGACTGCTCCCGTAGGAGTCTTTAGCAGTAAGGATCTAGCCAACAACTCCGTCAGAATCTCCAAGCTCCGAATGAGGGTAGTGGAAATGAAAGAGTGACAGGAACATGTGTCTTTAAGAACTGAATCTATGGTGGAATAGACATAGATCGTACCTCATATCATCTCTAGAGCACGATGGTTTTAGGCCTCAACTGCCTTAAGGTAAGCTCTCCTATGTCCACCTTCTCCCTGTAGTCAAGGTGGTTCTCCTGGTGGTGGTGGCGGTAGCACCTCGTATTGTCATCCACTGCCAGCTGCTCGACCAACTCCTCTGATACAAATTTGTCACGAACCATTTCCCGAGCCCATATTGTGACTACCCCAACCTGCCTTCCATATGCCAGGGCTGGAAACTAGCACTAAAGGCGTAATTCCCTAAAAATTGGAAAGGCATTGACTTTATAAATCGTAAACACACACAACCAGAGTACAAGAAGTAGAAAACACTATGTAAAAACTATATGTCAAGAATAATGAAAGTAAAGGGGATTGAAATACAAGCCCAACAGTAAAGTACAACGAAACGACAAACATGTACAACTAATAACACAAATATCTGGAAGGTTTCTAGAATCTCCTGGATTTCCCACCACGGATCCTACTAGAAGGGTAGGTACATATAGCCTCCTCAGTGCTCCACATCCAACTATCTCCTCCTATTACCGAATTTTCATGGGGTCCAAATCTAGGTACCGTCTAGTCCTCCTTCTCTCCACCTCAGACAGCACTGTCTGTCGTCTGCATCCAACCCAATGAGTTGTAGGCATAACACGTGCATGGGTGAGTATAACGATACTCAATAGGGACCCTGAGACCCTCAAGGTCTTACAAACATCCAACCAGGAAGAACCAAAATGTATGATTTCAATGGATAACCATTACATAGATATATTCCCTTACATATACCTATGTATCAAGTAACCCATCTCAATCATGAGGAATACACAAAGGTCATTGACTCTGCTCAAATCAGGATTTTCGTTATCAAAACCACGGCTACTGGAGATCTCCTTCTCTGTCAAGTAAAGTGGGAATGTCAATACACTGAGGAGCTTCGCACTAACCTTAGACTGCTGAGTTACACCTCCTGTCGAGTATTGTGGGTCTGCTGCCAAGTACCGGGTGCTCCGTCCACTGTGGGTCTGTCGCCAAATACCGGGTGCTCCCGATAATATCCTACGAGGTACTACTCCTGTCGAGTACTGCTGGTCTGCTTCCATCTACTAGGCACTCTTTCCACCATGGGTCTATCAACAAATACCGGACGCTACCCACTGGGCTAGTAGAATCACTCCGTGTTAAATCGGTCAAGCAGTCGTCAGGTCTGTCATCTACAAGGACTCCACACTCTGAACGATCTTCTCTTGGAGGATCTGCTCTACGAACTACTATTCGATACATCACGTGTAACGATGTCTCATGTGGAAGTATCTCAATGGACATTCACATCATAAGGGTCTCGATGCAATAGACGGCGCATCAATAGGACGCCTGGTCTGTGAGTTATTATCCTTTTTCTCTCGGGGGCCAAGTTGGTTTCAAGTATGAACTAACCTGACCATATCTCAACTATACTTGAACTCCCATGGGGTATTTTTAATGGGAAGACTCCATTCCAATAATATTGGAACCGCTGACAGTTCGTCAAACAGACGCCTGTAGCCCAAGTTATGGGTGAATAGGTGTATTCGGGTCTGGCGGGTCCAGGTCCGGTTCGTTCAAGTCGGACTGACCCGACCCGACCCAGGTCTGGATCGGGGTCTGACCCAGTCTATGAGTCTGAACCAGTTTAAAGGGAATCCTGGCCTGAAGTTACAGCCTGACCCATAGGGGTGTCCCTCCTCGAAGGTGCGGCCGGGCCTCAGTGGCTCGCCATGTGCCCTGGCCTGGCTGGCTGTGTGGCTTTGCCCGGCTGGCCGTGTGGCCGGGCCCGACTGGCAGTGTGGTCGGGCCCGACTAGCAGTGTGGCTCATCCTGGATGGCCATGTTTCGTGGCCCAGCAGGCCGTTTGGCGCCCAGTTGGTCGTGTGGCCTAGCCCGGCCGGTCAACCCGGGTGGCCAACGAGCCGCTTAAAGGGGCGTAGTACACCCCCCCTTGCTGCCGAAATGACCTGGGAAAGGAGTTTTCTCTTGTACCAATGGGACACGAAGGGTCCTGCCTGGTGCGCACCGGCTGATGGCTCAGTCGGCTGCCCTCCCCTATTAATTGTGGCCTTAGGCCTTGGGTCTTCTCTGGCACCAGGAGACAGCCCCAAGGCCCACCTTGGCTGTGGTCCTATATCACCGGAACGGTGCGACGGTGCCGCGCCCCTCCGCCGCATCCCACCTTGGTCGTAGCTCTCCTTTCCTCCACGTGGAATGGCAGTGCCTCTCCTTTCCGTTGACCCTACAGTCTTGTGCTTTCAACTTATTAGCGACCATGTTGGTGCGGTCTGAACCCCCATTTTATGTTGATAACATTCAGAATAACGTAAAACAAAATATTGAACGATGTAGAATGGAAACATGGAAACTCAAACCCCTCCCTTTCTTGTCAATGTCATTTGACAGAGTCACGGGAAGGAGGAGTCGTTCTGTCAATGTCGGAAGAGGTAGAGAGGTACTTGTCGTTTGAGGATGGGTGTTCGAAGGTGACGAAGTCGAAGATGATGTCGGCGTTCCTCTTGGGCGTTGCTTACCATTCCTTACCTCGGTTAAAGAATTAAGAAGACAACATAGATTTTTGGTGGAAGGAGCTTCCATTGAATTCTTCGATGAGTGGATGAAGTTCTCTCTCACGTTTCCACCCAAAAGAATTGCCAACCAAAATAATGGGTTAAGACAAAACATTATATAATTGTTAGAAAAAGAATTCAAAATTATTTGAATTAAAAGAAACCATTCACTCAATTAATGGCTGGAGAGTGGCAATGAAATGGTGGGGGAAGGTGGAGAGGCTCTCCCGCATTAATGAGAGTTTTATAAAATTTAATTGGGGGTTTGAGGGGGTTAAAGGGGAGTTAGAGAGGTCGAGTGGGCCCCACCTAATAATATCTCTAAGGGAGGTTACGCTGTAGTGGCCCCCACCTCCAACCTCCCCTTTGAGGTTTTAACCACCAACATAAAATAATGTTAAATCTTTAACATTATTCAATTTAATTTAAAAACCCCCAAAAACTAACTTCTACTCTTGATAAAACTCAACTGTGGTGAAGGTCTCACTAAGCTATCACCGACGCTACGAGTTCAATGGTGCCCTTGGATTTCAATTCCAAGAACCAGTTCAAAATTTATAAAATTCTGAATGTACATTTTCTGAATATACCCTATGAAAACATCAGAATTTGATTCTCCGCACACCGAGTTTCGAAATCAAGCGCCGTCAGAAACTGTGGACCTATAAAATTCTCATGTATTTATGGAAAAAAGTTCTACAAAAATTATGGGTCTTTACACATTAAGTGTTGATTTTACAATTGCAATGAAATTTTTCAAACATTATAATATTTAAATATTTTATTTGGTATTAAATGTTTATTCTATTAATTTTCATAGTTATAACATAAAAATTAGTTTTGATATTTTTTTACATCGAGAAATATGTTTTTCCAGAATTTATATTTATGACTCAAATAACCGTTAATTTTGTTTTATTGTTTTATCATGAACATATTAATCAAATTAATTAGTTATATAATATTAATATTTAATTTTAGGGTAATTTCTCAACATTTGTTTGGAGAAACTGACATTCACATGGGAAAATTTTATTTCTAGTTTTTTACTTTGTGTGTTTTGAGCAATATAATTTTTTAAAATATTATAAATGTTATTTCCATTCTTGAAAATTTATTTTGCCTCCCACTAAAAATTATCCTAAATAGAAATCATATAAATTAGTTACAAAATTATTCAATTTTATTTTTAAAATATTTGATTTCATATTATTTTTATCTTCACCTTATGAAAAATACTATTGGAAGTAACCCAGGATATCAACATTCACATACTTGTTAAAAATGTTATAAAATATATCATTTATGTTTCCCCTTCCATTAAACATTTATAATTAAATATTAAAAACCCTAATAGGTTTTATGTTTCATTATTTATAATAAAATTAAAATTAATATATATAGTTATTTACATCAATGACCCAAATATTTGAGTTCTAGATTCATTTTTTGTTAGTACCATCAAAGCATTCGTTGAGAATGATTTTTTCTTCAATTTAATCAACCATCATGGTTTTCTATTTTACACAAAGGATATGTGATTTTAATATCATACAAATTATTTTTATATATTTGTTATGATATTTATATTCCAATGTTGACTTAGATTATAATAATCCCTGGATATAGTATGAACATAATATTTTACAAAATTCAGATTTAATGTTATTAAACTAGAATGAATGTTATTTTATTGAGACATGGAAATATAGTTTCACCGTGTATATCGATTTTATAATATAGGTGACTATTGTAAAAAAAGTTCTATTTATTTTCATCCTTAACTCATATGATGAATTCCTTATACATAAAGTAGTGATAGGTGGCCCCCAACATTATATGTTTTCTTGATACATCTGTTGGTTTGATTTTAAATACTTGTTTGGGTATTTTATTATACTGAAACACTATATATGATATTTTATAGATGTTGTCATGACCAGTCCCCCGGGGCCGTATCGTGACTACCCCAAGCTCACCTTCCATAGGCCAGGGGTTGGCAACTAGCACCAAAGGTGTAAATCCCTAAAAACTAGGAAGGAACTACCTTTATAAATCGTAAACTCACACAACCAGAGTACATGCAGAAGAAAAAAATAAGTAAAAATTGTATGAATGGAATTATAAAAGTAAAGGGGCCGAGAATACAAGCCCAATAGTAATGTACAAGGAAGGGACAAACATGCACAACTAAAAAGACAAATAACAGGAAGGAGTCTAGCATCTCCTAGATCATCCACCATGGATCCTACCTGAATGGTAGGTGTAGATATCCTTCTTCAGTGATCCACATCAGTTCGTCTCATCCGGGTACCGAATCATCATGAGGTCCAACTCTGGGTACTGTCCAGTCCTCATACACTCTGCCTCCGTCAACACTATCCGTCGTCCGCATCCAACACAATGAGATGCAGGCATAGCCCATGCAGGGGTGAATATAACAATACTCAGTAGGGACACTGAGACCCTCAAGGTCTCACAAAAATACAACAAGTATAAACCACAATGATTGATTTCAACGGATAACCATTACTTAGGTATATTCCCAAACATATATCTATGTTATCAAGTAACCCATCTCAATCATGAGGAATACAGATAGGTCATTAACTTAGATCAAACAGTGATTTTCATTATCGAAAACACTGGTGCTGGAGAACTCCTCCTATGTCAAGTACATTGGGCATGTCGGGAAACCGAGGTGTTTATCACTAACCTTGGACTGTTGAGGTACTCCTCATGTTGAGTACCGCATGTCAACTACAATATATCGGGTGCTCCGTCTGCTGTGGGCCCCTCGCCAAATACCGGGTGCTCTCCCTAATAGCCTACCGACGTACTCCTCATGTTGGGTACTGTGGGTCTGCTTCCAACTAGTAGGCGCTCCGTCCGCCATGGGTCCGCTACCAAATATCGGGTGATCCCCACTGGGCTAATCAAATCACTCTGAGTCGAATGACTCAAGAAGTTGTCATGTCTGTCAGCTACTTGGTCTCCGCACTCTGAATACTCATCTTCGGGTGGATCCTATCCAAAAGCTACTGGTCAATACCCCATGTGTCACGAAGTCTCACATGGAATTATCTCAATGTACCACCACTTCATAGGGGTCTCAACACAAAAGACGACATGTCAATCAGATGCCTAGTATGTGAGTTATTAGCCTTTTAGTCCCGGGGGCCTGATTGGTTTCATGTACGAACTAACCTGACCATATATCAACTATACGCCGATCACCCGTGATATATTATCAAAGGGATGGCTTTGTTCCATGAATACCGACGCCGCTGATAGTTTGTCAAACGGATGCCCATAGCCCGTGTTATGGGCGAATAGGTGTATTCTGGTCTAACGGGTCCGAGTCCGACCCGACCCGGGTCTGGACTGGGGTCCGGCCCGGTCCGTCTGTCCAGCCCAGTCTGAAGGAGAAGCCCAGCTGAAAGGTGTGTCCTGACCTGGTAGGATTTTCATGTGGCCCGGCCCGGCAGGCCGTGTGGCACGAAAGGGCTGGCTGTATGGCCTGGCCCGGCTAGCTGTGTGGCCCGGCCCGACTGGTCGTGTGGCCCATCCTGCCTGGCCATGTGGCCAGGCCCTGATGGCCGTGTGGCCCCGCCCAGCTGGCCATGTGGCACCCGACTGGCCGTGAGACTCGGCCCGACTGGCTCTATGGCCTTTCCCTGCTGGCCGTGTGGTGCCAGGCTGGCCGTGTGGCCTGGCCCGGTTGGCTTGCCCGGGTGGCCAGTTGGCTTTGTAATGGGGGTGTTACACCCCCAAGGCTCCCGAAACGGCTGACGCAATGTGACGACTGTTGTAACCATACGATATGAAGGGTATCGCATTGCACGCCCTAGCGGCAGGTTGAGTCGGCCGCCCTCCCCTGTCCACCGTGACCTTAGGTCGTAGGTCTTTTCCTGCATGGCGCGACAGTTCCACGCCCCTGCTCTCCTGCCGTGGCCCTCCCTAGCCATTTTCCTACACCACCAGCATGGCGCGACGATGCCACACCCTTCGCAGTGACCCGCCTTGGCTGTGGCCTCTTGCTGCCCTCCGCGTGGTACGACGGGGGGGGGGGGGGGGGCACGCCTCTGCCGCGGCCCGATGTGGCCACATCTCTCATTTTCTTCACATGGCACGGTAGTGCCATGCCTTTCCGGTGACATGACGGTCTTGCACCACCAGTTTTCTCACGGCCGGCCTGCTGCCGGCCACCGTTGTCTGCTTCCGTCGTTAAAAACAAACAACCTCAAAAAAGGGGGAGGGTCGGCTGTGTTGGTTTGGTCTGAACCCCCATGTTATATTGATAACATTCGGCATAGCATAAACCAAAATATTGATCGATGTAGAATGGAAAAAAGGTAACTCAAAACCCTACCTTTCTTGTCGTTATCGTTTGCTGGAGTCGTAGGAAGACAGAGTCATTCTGTCAACGTCGGAAGAGGAAGACAAGTACTCGTCATTGGCGGACATGCATTCGAAGGTGGCGAAGTCAAAGACGACATCAGCTTTCCTCATGCGCATTGCTTCTCTTTCCTCGCATCGGTTGAAGAAGGAAGAAGACGATGCTGATTTTTGGTGGATGGAGGGTCCTTCGTGTTCTTTGTAAAGAGGATGATGTTCTCTATCAAGTTTCCACCCAAAATAATTTCCAACCAAAATAATGGGTTAAGCCAACCCATTATTTAATTTTTGACAAAAGAATTCAAAATGATTTGAACTAAAAGAAATCATTCACTTAATTAATGGTTGTAGGGTTGGAAATTAAATGGTTGGGGATGGTGGAGATGCTCCCCCACTTTATAGAGAGTTTTAACAAATTTAATTGGGGGTATGAGGGGGTTAGATAGGAGTTAGAGAGGTCGGGTGGGCCCCCACCTAATAATCCTCCCAAGGGAGGCAATGGTGTGGGGGCCCCCTCCTCCAACCTCCACTTGGAGGTTGTAACCACCAACATAAAATAAAGTTAAATCTTTAACATTGTTCAATTTTATTAAATAAACACCACAAACTAACTTCTACTCTCGATAAAACACAACTCTGGTGAAGGTCTCACTATGAAATCACCAACAATGTGAGTTCAACGGTGCCCTCGAATTATAATTCTGAGCACCAGTTAAAAAGTTATATAATTCCGAACATATGTTTACGGAACATACTAGAAAAAAACATTAGAATTTGATTCCGGGAACACCGAGCCTCAGAATATTGCGCCGTCAGAAACTGTGGAGCTGAAAAATTCCAATGTATTTTAGAAAAAACATTCCATTGAAATTATGGGTCATTACATTCTCCCTACCTCATGTATTTTCATACGTGTAAGCTACAACTTGAAGTAAGGGAACAAATGGGGGTACCGATCACGAATATGAGCCTCCCTCTCCCATGTTCTCTCATGGAGGTTCCCGTGTTGCCAACGGACGCACACCAGAGGTATCAAACATCTACTTAGTACCTACTCCTGATGATCATAAATCTATACCGGAGCCTCCATGAAATTTTCCCCGTCATCGATGTTGAGCTCCCTATGGTTTATGATGTGAGATGGGTCTTGCACAGATCTCCTCAGCTAAGATACGTGGAAGAGGTCGTGCACTCGGTGAAACTAAGGGGAAAGATACAAGTGGTAAGACACCCTGAATACTCTTTTGAGGACCTGGAAAGCTCTGATTAATCTCAGAGATAGCTTGTTGCCTCAGCCAAATATTCATAGACCTCATCGTGGTGAGACCCGTAGGAAGACGTGGTCACCATCCTAGAACTCCCGAGTTCTTCGTCTCCTGTCAGCATAAGACTTCTGCCTACACTATGCAGTCCTCATCTAGTCTGGGATGATATGCACTTTCTCCGTGGTAGCTCATACCTTCTCTGGTCCCAGTAGTTCTGACACACTTGGGTCTGTCCAACACAGTGGCGATCTATAAAGTTGGACATACAAGGCCTCAAAATGTGACATACCGATGGTGGAGTGATATATTTTGTTATAGGAAAACTCCACCAAAGGAAAATGATCCTCCCAGATATGACCGAAGTTAAGGATGCATGCACGAAGCATGTCCTTGAGGGTCTAGATGATCCTCTCAGTTTGACCATCAGTCTGAGGATGGAAGGTGGTGCTCAAATGAAGTTGTGTCCCGAAAGCTTCCTGCAACCCCTTCCATAGCCAGGATGTAAATTGTGTGTCATGGTCGAAGACAATAGAAGAATGTACTCCATGAAAATGCAATATCTTCTACACATAGAGGCGTCCCATGCTGTCAAATTAGCATTGCTCTCTGATCGGTATGAAGCGGGATGACTTGGTGAGTCGGTCAACGATCACCCATATCGAATAATGACTCCTGGATGTACGTGGAAGACCCTTCACAAAGTCCATGTATATGCCATCACACTTCCACTCTGGGACCTCTATGGGTTTTACCAAGCCTGTAGGTACCCGGTGCTCTGCCTTCACTTGATGACAAGTGAGTCATCGTTAGACAAACTCTGCTACCGCCTTCTTCATACCAGCCACCAATGCTTTCATTGAATGTCCTGGTACATCTGCACCACACATGGATGTATCACTAGAGGGGAAGTATGGAACTCCCTTAACACCTCATCTTAAAGTTCAACTGGTACCATGGTATGTCCTCTGAAGATAATTATGTGCTCCCCACCTTCATACAATCAATCAGGTCCCTGCCTTGTGGATATCTGAGCACGTCGTGTCTCACAGATAGCATCCCCACAGTGCATCTCCCTAAATCACTGAAGAAGTGGAAGAGTGATTGTAAGAGACTGAAGATAGGCTTATCCATCCCTATCCACAAAGGATATCTGTAAGGAAGATAGATTCTCGGTCGCTTCTCCTAACAGCTAAATACTAGTCCTCCTGCTGAGTGCATCCGCAACAACTTTACCCCTACCCACGAGTATAGACTATCTCGAATTCATCGTCCTTGTGAAACTAAAACCATCGCCACTGTCTAAGATTCAGGTCCTTCTGAGAGAAGATATACATAAGAATCTTATGATAAGTGTAAACAGTAAAACATTTTCCCATCAGATAGTACAACTACATCTTTAAGGAGACGACCACTGCTGCTAACTCCATGTCATGGGTAACATAGTTCTTTTCATGCTGTATCATTATCAGAGAACCATACGCAATCGCTACTCGCTACTGCATTAATACACACCCGAGTCAGGTGCTTGATGCATTTCAGTAGACTACGTACCCTATGCCCTACTCTGGAAGCCTCAAAATGGGGGCACTAGTCAGCCTTTGTCTCAGCTCCTGAAATCTCTACTGGCATCTCTACGACCACGCGAATGGTTTCCCCTTCTTTCTCAAGGCTGAAAGTGTGTCTTCAACATAGGAGAAGTCTGGAATGAATCTCAGATAGTATCCAGCCAATCCCAGGACACTCCATACCTCTGTCACACTCCAGGGTGGCTCCCACGCAAGCACTGCATCAATATTTGCTGGATCCACTGAAACTCCAGCCTCCTAGATGAGGTTTCCCAAGAGATGAAGCTCTAAAATACAAAACTCTCACTTCAATAGCTTATCATAAAGCAGGTGCTCTTGGATTTTGTCTAGTACAACCTGCAAATGGTAGGTATGCACCTCCTCAGTAGTCGATTAGATCAGTATGTTGTCGATGAAGACTAAAACAAAGAGATCGAGGTATTTCTAGAAGATCATTATCATGAGACTCATGAACACTGCTGGAGCATTGGTTACGTCGAAGAGAATAACCATGAAATCGTAGTGGACATAACGACACATGAAGGTCATCTTTTTCTCATCCTCATCTCAAACAAGAAGCTGGTGATAGCCTGATATGAGGTCTATCTTCAAGAACCATCATGCTCTCTTGATCTGATCAAAAAGGACGTCAATCCTCGGGAGCAGGTACTTGTTCATTAGGGTCATGTGGTTCATGCGACGGTATTTGACATGAATCCTCAAGCTCCCGTCTTCCTTCTTGGCGAACAAAATTGGGGCTACCCAGGGAGAAAAATTGTGCCGGATAAATCACTTTCAATGTAAGTCCTCCAGCTATACCCTCATCTTGCAAAGCATAGTAGAAGAAATCCGATAATCTGGAGTAGATATTGGTGTCATCCTGGGGTACAGGTCAATGTAGAAGTCCACCTCTCTTTGTGGAGGTAGTGATGGAACATCATCTGGGAAAACATCCACGCATTGGTCCACCACTACAGGATAAGTCAAACTCTCCACATCAACTTCCCTGAGGGTGAGGCAAGCCAACTGGTGAGTGATCGGCGGGACCCTCCTCCATGTAATCCCATCCTGTGCTGCAAAGGTTCACTTCTCACCGGTGACTGTGAACTTGGTAACATCTATGCAGACACACCGCACATTGAACCTAATACAGCCAATCTGAGCATGGACTGTAGATAACTAGTCAATACCCAAGTTAACATTGTAAGGCCTCGATGAAACTATGAGGAGATCCCAACCGATGTTCTCACCTCCTAGAGTAAGATCACAATTCTGGTACTAGTGTGTAATCGTCGAGTCTACTCCCATAGGAGTCAATAGCCGTACGGTTCGAGCCAACGGGTCCTTCAGAATCTCCGAGCTTCTAACGAGGGTAGTGTTAATGAACGAGTGACTGGCACCTGTGTCTATAAGAACTTTAGCTATGGTGGATTGGACACATATCATACCTCGTATCATCTCCAGAGCGCCATGTTCATACGCCCCAGCAACCTGTAGTTGTGATCTCCACTATCCACCAGCTACCTGTGGTCGATGTGGACCTTCTGGTGGTGGTGACGGTAGCACCACGTATCGTCGTCCACCAACAGCAGCTTGACCAGCTCCTCTCCCATGTCTGCTTGTGCCCTACAGACTTCCTCAATCAAACCTCTTCCTCTAACTTGGAGGTTCCTCAACTATTTACTGATCATAAGTACAGTGGGTCGTACATTCATGAGCCATGTGACCATGCCTACCGCAGGAGTAACACTATGTTCTCTTGGAATGTCTTCTTTTGTCTCCACTCTGGGTGCCCCGCACAACCATTCCAGAGTCATGCAATCGACCACCTGTGGGTATGGTCCACATGGACCTCTGCGTCATTTGTCTACTACAAAATGCAGAAGACTCTGCTGCTTGTCGACTAGTGTTGGTTCTCGCTGCTGGTGACTACTCATCAATGAATCTCTAGCAGCTCATGGATCGTCCACCACGGATCCTACCTGAAGGGTAGGTACATATAACCTCCTCAGTGCTCCACGTCCGTACGTCTCCTATAGGTACCGACTCATAGTGAGGTCCACCTCCAGGTACCATCCAGTCCTCGTACACTCAGCCTCGGTCAGCACTGTCCGTTGTCTTCATCCAACACAACGAGTTGCGGGCATAGCCCATGCAGGGGTGAGTATAACGATACTCAGTTGGGACACTAAGACCATCAAGGTCTCACAAAAATCTAACAAGGATGAACCACACAGTATGATTTCAATGGATAACCATTACTTATGTATATTCCCATACATATACCTAAGTATCAAATAACCCATCTCAATCATGAGGAATACACAAAGGTCAATGAATCAGCTCAAACCAGGATTTTCATTAACAATACCACGGCTACTAGAGAAATCCTCCTCTATCATGTACAGTGGTCCTGTTGTGACACTGAGGAACTTCTCACTATCCTTGGACTGCTCAGGTACTCCTCCTGTCGAGTACTGCGGGTATGATGCCAAATACTGGGCGCTTTGTCTGCTGTGGGTCTGCCGCTAAATACCAGGCGGTCCCCCTAATAGCATATAGTTGTTCTCCTTCTATCGAGTACTGCTAGTCTGCTGAAAACTACCAGGCGCTCCATCCGCCATGGGTCTACCGCCAAATACCGGCGCTCCCCTCTAGGCTAGTAGAATTACTCCGAGTCGAATCGGTCAAGTAGTCATCAGGTCTATCATATACTAGGTCTCTGCACTCTGAATGATCTTCTCTGGGAGGATCCTCTCCATGAGCTACTGGTTGATACTCCAAGTGTCACAAAGTCTCACGTGGATGTATCTCAAAGGAATGAAACTTCATAGGGTTCTCAATGCAATAGACAGTGCGTCAATCAGACACTAGTTGAGTGAGTTATTAGCCTTTTAGCCTGGGGGCCTGGTCGGTTTCGTGTACGAACCAACCTAATCTGATCTCAACAGTACCATGAACTCATATGGGGTATTCTCAATGGGATGGAATCGTTCCAAGAATACTAGCACCATGGAAGGTTCATCAAAAGGACACACGTATCCCTAGTTATGGGTGAATAGGTATATTTTGTTCTAACAGGTCCGGGTCCAGTCCGACCCCGTCAGATCGACCAGACCTGACCCGGGTCTGGACCGGGGTCTGACCTGGTCCGTGTGTCCCACATGGTCTGAGGGGGTGGCCCGACCTAAAGGCATGACTTGTCCCAAAGGGGTGACCCAGCCCAAGGGCGAGACATAGCATGGTTGGCCAGCCGTGTGGACCGGTCGGCCAGGTGGCCCAGCACGGTAGGCCGTGTGGTGCCCGGCTGGCCTTGTGGCTGGCCCGGCTGGCCGTGTGGTGCAACCCGACTAGCTGTGTGACCCGGCCCGGCTGGTCGTGTGGCTTGGCCTACCTGGATGGACCGGGTGGCTAGATGGCCACGTAAAGGGGGGTGTTACACCCCCGGGCTCCTGAAATGGTCAGCGCAAGGTGCCAACCCTTGTAACAGCGGTACCCTAAGGGTCCCGCCTAGAGAGCATCAGCGACCAGCCCAACCGGCCGCCCTCCCCTTTCCTCCACAACATTAGGCCATGGGTCTTCCCCGGTGTCGTGCGATGGCGCCACGGCCCACCTTGGTCGTGGCATCCTACTCCCCTCCATGTGGCACGACAGTGTCGCGGCCCGACGTGGCCTCGTCTCTCCTTTCATCCACGTTTCCTGGCCATGCGGTGCCTTTCTGGTGACCTGACGGTCTTGCGCTGCCGGGTTTCTCACGGTCATCCCGATGTCGGCCGCTGTTGTCCGTTTCCATCATAAAAAACAAACAAGACAAAAAAGGGGGAGGTTCGGCTGTGTTGGTGCGCTCTGAACCGCCCATGTTATGTTGATAACAGTCAGCATTGTGTAAACAAAAATATTGAATGAAGTAGAATGGAATCAAGGCAACTAAAACCCCTACCTTGCTTGTCGGTGTTGTTTGACGGAGTCACGGGAAGGCAGTGTCATTCCTTCAACGTCAGAAGAGGAAGAGAGGTACTCGTCATTGACAGATTGGTGTTCGAAGGTGACGAAGTTGAAGATGATGTTGGAGTTCCTCACGAGCATCGCTTCCCTTTGCTTGCCTCGGTTGAAGAAGGAAGAAGACGACGTCAATTTTCGGTGGAAGGAGCTTCCTTCACATTCATCTTTGAGAGGATGATGTTCTCTCTCAAGTGTCAACCCAAACGAATTTCCAGCCAAAATAATCGATTAAGCGAACCCATTATTAAGTGGTAGGGAAAATAATTCTAAAAATTTCTAATTATAATAAACCATTCACTTAATTAATTGGTGGAGGGTTGGCAATTAGATGGTGGGGGAAGGTGGAGAGGCTCCCCCACTTTATGGATTTTTTTTACCAAATTTAATTGGGGGTTCGAGGGGATTAAATGGGAGTTAGAGTGGTCGAGTGGGTCCCACTTAATAATTCTCCCAAGGAAGGTTATGTTGTGGTGGCCCCACCTCTAGCCTCCCCTAGGAGGTTTTAACCACCAACATAAAATAATGTTAAATCTTTAAAATTATTCAATTTAATTAAAAGGCCCCCAAAAACTAACTCCTAATGTCGATAAAACACAACTATGGTGAAGGTCTCACTAAGAAATCACCGATTCTGTGAGTTCAACGGTGCCCTCAGATTTCAATTCTGAGCATCAGTTCAAAAGTTATAAAATTATGAATGTACGTTTACTGAACATACCCGAAAAAAAATCAGAATTTGATTTCGGGCTCCCCAGGCCTCAGAATCAAGAGCCGCAGATACTGCGGACCTATAAAATTCCAATTTATTTATGAAAAAAATTTCCCCATAAATTCTGGGTCTTTACACATGTATATATATTTATATATATTATCAATATATCAAGGCTTATGTTGTGGAACTAGCTAGCTGACATTATTCATTTCATCATTAAGGGAGAAGTTATTTTTACTAATTTGTAGTATTTTTTCACATGTATATATGTATGTAGTGTGATCATAGTTTCCTTTAATTATGGTATTATATTTATTACCTATTCATGACACTATTTTTATTACATTATTTCCTCAATGGTATGTTTTTCTTCATTGATATTTCAGGTCCTCCCATATTATGCTTCAATTCCACCATGTTTTGAAGTAGATTATTTCAACTGATATATCGGATAGGATATCTCGTGTAGAGACACCGTTGGAGATATTGAAGACTTATTTCAATTTAATTATATTATTATATAATGGAATGAAATATCCTTTATTTGAGAATGGTATGAGTTTTTTAGCTTATAAATTTTTATAATTCACTAATTCTCTAATATAAAATATACTTTTGAACACAGGTAATGAAATATTTTTGAAATTCATGTAGTGATTGGAATGTTATGTATGAGAATATACATATAGTTTTGAAACCATTGTGTAATGAATTTATTTTAGGAATCTAATCTTAGAGTAAAAGGCTGAGAAATCACAGTTGGTATCCGATAAGGGATTAGATAACATTGAAGATTAGTTTTTTTATTTAATATAATTTAAGGGTTGATAAGGTTTAAAATATTTACATATATACAGATATGTATTTAGGATAAGTATATGATAAAATGTCAATGTAATAATTAAAATTCTATTTTTCTATTAGGATTTTATAACCTCATTGAATATCTTATATATGACTATATATAAAGTTTGACATCCTAAAATATTAATAACATTGTCAATAGGTTATTTTCCTAGAAATAAATATATGTCTAGATACTAGAAATTGGAATTCATTACAGTCCAAATACAACTAGAGTTAGTCTCATCATAAATTATTTGTTCATAATTTAATCAATCAAAATAAACAATACTGATTAGTGGTACTATGACTATATGTATGAAAATACACTATAAGGGGATATTATTTGACAATAAAATTCTCATAATTTGAAATTAATAAGGATTAATTTCCCAAATTTCATTAAGTGAATATGATAAGAAGTATATTAGAACCTTTCCAAAGAATGATTTTATTGAACTATTATCATTAATGGAAGAAAAGACTGTATCATTATAAAAGTAATATTGAAGTTTATTTTTCATATTTATTTAATTATTTAGTTTTATTACCTTGATAAAATTTTTTGTTTTTAGTATATTTTTATAAAAAAAGGATCCCTTAAATAAATTGAATAAATGTATGTATCTAAAGAATACTATTTCTTATAACTGAATAAGGGATAATACATTAATGGTTTGGAATATTAGTATATTACATTTATGATATAAAAGGTTACTTTCTGGTCATATATACTCTATTGAGGATTATATTTTAAAAGGAAACAATTATAGATATACTGGGATATTTTCATTATTTATTAATATATATTAATGATAGTCAAGTATATTATTAAAATTTATGGGGAATATTTGAAAAATATAATGATGTTCCTTCAGTAGTTCTAGATTTTTGATATAGAAACATATATTAAATTGTATCAATAACCATGATAAGTTATTTTCTAATAAGGTTGTATTTTTGTGGACAACTATTGATGAAAACCAAATTTTATAATGAAAAACTATTATAATTAAGTATTCATGATGTTGAGAAAATACATGGATTATTTATTTTTTGAAAATTTATTTATATAGTATTGATATCCATGGAATTTAATTTTTTTATAATTATAATGTAATACAAGAAATATATTATGATTCTTTTTTCATTTATAATTTTAATACATATATTTACTAGTGTGTGATTAGATGAACTCAATGTTGTATATTATGTATTTTTTAATTATATGATATCGATACATTTTAATGTAATAAAGATTAGTTTTATTTCTATAAAGATATCAGTGGAAGAATATATGATTATTGTATACAAAAAAATATGTATATGATTTTATAAATTATATATTTTCTTTGAGGAAAGATATTTAACATGATATACATTGTGTGGAAATATGGATTCCATGATTTATGTTATATATCAAACTATAAATTTCATAAGCATATCACCACCTATATTCATAATTGGTTGTTAAAAAAAATTTATATTTTTAAAATTATATATATCTGGGAAATAATGTAACATTTCATCACATAAAAAATAAGTATATCAAGTTCAATTTACTGTGCAATATACAAAACAAACCTCGATTGAATTGTGAATTATTATTATTTAAAATTGAAATTTGTAACACATTCGTTAAATAAGAGGGTATGAATAGACTTTAATAATTTTAAGTTATAAATAAAAAGGTTATTATCAAAAATAATTTATTGAAAAACTGTTAGGAAATAAGAATTCAAAATTTAATTATTCCATATTATTGGACAATGATCGGGTTTCATAAATAAAATTATTTATTTTTTTGAGTGAAAAATAAAATTAATTTCTAAAATTTTAAGAAATATAATTTTATAAAATGAATATAATTTTTGAAATTCATATATAAATATTTTATAGTGGAAAAAGACATATAAATTTCTAGAGTTTATAATTTTGCTATAACTTTTGAAAATTTATACATTTATTGAATATAATAAATTCATTATTATTTATAATTAGAAATTATATTTTTGATTAATGTTAAAATATAATTAGTTACATTATATTAAAAATAATAAAATTCCGTCTTTTTTAAATGATGCTTATATTTTATTTTATTAGAAATTAGTTTTGTATTTAAATTACGAATGTTTTTAAAAAATATTTTTTCATTAATTTTCAATAGAATAATTATAAATAAAATTATGTGAATTATGTAGAATTAATTTTGAAAAATGGATTTCAAATTTATTATAATATAGTCCACATTTGGTAAATATTTACTTGTTTATTTGTTGTCTATGTGGATATTAAGATTAATAATTTTTGTTTTCATGGTAAGGGTAAATCAAGTGATTATGGGTAAAAAATACATTATAAGGAATATAAAACAGACCTAATAATTATATTGACTTTATTGGATTATTTATTTTAATCTATAAAAATCCAATATTCAGTTATGGGGAATTGTTTTTGTATTTAGACTTTATTATGACCATTATAATATTTTAGGTGATGAAGAGTCAATAATGTCACACTCTTATGACTAATAACTATAAAATATTTAACATTATGATAACTAAATGATATGTTTGGTTATAAATATCCATATAGAATTATATTTATTACTCTTCATCGTGGTAATTTATTATAACTTTTTTAGGGGAAATAAAAACATTAAATGATTACACATTGTAGAAGCATTAATTATTAAAATAATGGGAAATAAAATGATAATTCATGTGGACAATGGAATACTACCTAATGAATTAATAAAATACATTTTCCACCAAAACATCAAAAAGAAGGATTATAAAAATGGAATTAATGTGTACGTATGATATTCATGAAATATTTATCATTCTAAAAATGATAATATAAATTTATGTTTCAATAATGATAATTGAAAAATTGAAACATCCCGTATGAATACATACGTCCCTCTGTCTCAGGGATTGTAATGTAGTTTTTCTTCATACATTTCATTCATATTTTTTGTATAATTTTTATATTATAATGGTAATTATTTCAGTATTATTAATTTTGATATTATAGAATAATCCCCCCTTTTATCATTGTAAACCCACCGAATTCATTTCATATTTATGAACTAAATATTTTCAAAAACATATGACATGAACATAAATTGTTAACTAATTGTTATAAGATATAAATTACTGAGAAAAATAAAAAAATGAAAAAAAAGTTATCGTGAATGGATAAATTTAACATATATTGGTTATTCAATATGAGAAACAACATTTCTGATGTGTCGTACACATATTATGGGAATGTCGTTTAAAAAATCATTTTTATTGATTCCCTTAAAAATCAATATTTTATATATATCCATATTTTTTGAATTATATAATAGTTTTATTTATATTGAAATAAGTTGGTTATAATTTATAATTTATGTTTCGTTCTCATTTCATTCTAAGGGTTTTAAAATGAATCTTTTTACATAATGTTTTCACATTCGCTATAAAAGTCAACAGGTATGTATAGTGACCATGACCATTCCCACCACTATAACTACTTTATGATGTATGGATTCCATTACATGGTTGTCATATTTCGTAAAATAAAATTGCATATTCCATATTTTTTTATAATTTTTAAAATGTTTTATAATTATTTTGATATATAAATATCATAATATTTTGCCTTATTAGTTCTAAAAACATTTTTATTATGAATGATTTTATATATTACAGTACGGTTCCTGTGGATTTTTTATATAGATGGTGCATCTATTATTAACTAATGATTTTTGAGCCCATTATTGACACTAATGCATTAGGTAAAATGATAGAGATAAACTATTATTTATCTATGAAGTGATTATGTTAATATATTGAAATTTTTATTCTAATTTTAAATGTGATGGTTAATTTATGTGTAACCATAATGGTTATTCTATAGGTAACTAGGTAGTTCATTTATATTTTAATGATTGATAATGAAATTGCACCCCAATTAACCAAAATTCTTTATCTCTTCCTGATATGGGTTTTAATGGGAATATTATTATCTCTCTAACTATGATATTGATTTTAAATTTAAAGGAATGTATATGATAATTCATATAACTAAAAAGGAATAAATTTTGAAATTATTATAATTACTTTTTCAAAATTTCAATGTAATATGTATGAGTATTGTTTTTCATTCACAAATTATTGTAAAATAGTTTATGAAATGATTTTGGAACATAATTTTATATTGTATATATTAAGATGTGTATATTTATCACAATGTTTATTTTGAGAAAATAAAAAAATATATAAGTAATCAAGGACGAATGTTATCTATCTTTCATATTATATCTCATATTGAGATGTTTAAGATATTCCAATTTTTTAATTTTTTTAGATATTTTAATGGTATGAAATGTAAAATAAAAATTCATGTTAATTTTTCTGAATATTTTTCATGAAAATAAAACTTGTTAAATTTTTTTGATTTTATGTTCTGTGAAAATTTGTTTAAAAAATATAATTGTCCACATTTATATATTTTGGTTTCATAAGGTATAATTTATGATCTATATATCTAAAACACTGAAATTAAATGATTTGTGGGGTATAAGAAAGTGAATGATAGTTTAACATCTCAAAAATATTTATTGTTTAGGTTTGAGTCATTTAAATTGTATTAGAGTAGTTTGTAAACAATTTTTTTGAATATTTTTTTTTCATGTGAGTCTATCATACGAGTTATATATACTCTTATGTGTTAATTAATTTTAAGATTATTAACTGTCAAGGGAATATACATCCCACCACTTTTCATTTTAGGTGATTGAAGGTTAATTTAACAAATGATATTTTGAGATATTTTCAAGTGAATGGTTGTATCTATCACCAATTGAATTATTGTAAAATAGTAGTTAAAAATTTATACTATATTTTTTTTATATAAATGGAATGGTTTGATATATAATTTTTTGTTAAAATTTTCATTAATGTTTAATTTAATATTTTTAATTTTTAGGATTACATGGTTAATGTATTAATACATTTCTTATTATTTAATAACGATTCTAGATATTATTGATACTGAAAAATCAAAATAAAATATTTCATATCCTAGAATATGATGGAAATTCATGGTTAATTTTTTATGAAATATGTTTAATGAAATATTTACTTATTAGTATTTTTAAATAATTTTAATAGTATATGGACTATAAAATACTTATTTATTATTCAATAATATTTTCAATTTTTTTACGAAACTTATTATAGATGTAACAAATACCATCGAAATGTATTGATGTACAAAATTTAAAAAATAGCGACATATATTTAAAGAAATATTTCCTGGGAGAAAATACACCATTTGGGTAATACATTCATGATGTTAGGAAAATGATGGTCATTTATGATTAATTTTTTGGAAGAAGTAGTTGTAAGAAAAATATTAGAATTCAATAAGTGTTTTCATGATTAGTGAAACATTAGAGGATTATCATAAATTTTTGTATAATGTTATTAGTCTTATATTAATATATTATTGATATAAAATCAATCCCCACAAGTCGGATAAATAATCATCACATCTACTTAGTTTTTGGGGCTTTAACCCATAACTGATTGGTGCCATTTGTGCAACGCCTACCACTTGTCAATGTGATGTACTATTTGGTATGAAATTGTTTTTCTGATTATGATTATTTTCATAAAATTTGATTCATTATAGGTATATTCATGTGATTAAAAAATAATTTATTAATTATTTAATTAATTGTTTTCAAAATAACATCACTTTTTGGGACCATATCTAACTAATAAAAATAGAACATTATTTGATTTTATTTTAGGAAAAATGGATAATTATATATATTCATAATATAAGATTTTATTATAGGATTATGGTTAATTAGGTCATTTATGGAAAAATATTCATATCATTCATACTGTATTACCTTTTCATATGCATTTTTATGGGACTTTAAGAGTGATTGATTTGATATGAAGACAATTGTTTTCAGAATAACTGATCAAATAATACAAATATATTGTTTTCAATGTATATATGGAATATATTGATAAATTATATGGATAGTTATTTGTATAATTATTTATTTTCAATTGAATGTATTACCATTGAATTTAAGATATTAATTTATTATTTCATCATGAAACGATTTACTTATTTTTTTAGTTATATTACCTTATATTATTTTTTTGTTATTATTGCTACATAATTACGTGAGTAATATAATCTTTTACTTTTTAATATTATTAATTTTTTTCTACAAATTTATTTCACCACTATAGTTACAAAAAAATTTATCTTGAATACAGATAGTTTGTTGTATAAGATTAGATTATCGTGGAAATGGAAGAAATGATGAAATTATGCATGTTGAGTAATTACATTTCCATAATATATTAGTCTATATGGTAAATAAATTCCCCAACTATAGTTAATGTATCTTGAAATGAAAAATTTATCCCATTCCCATTAATTCATAATAATTGATTGCCTATTCACCCACTATAGAGTAATGATTTTTAATTTGTTAATGTTCTCTAGAAAATGTTCTCAATCACTCTCTTTTTGTCTTCTGTGTTAGTTTTTTCTTCCACATTTATATAGTTACATCCATATAATATTTCATATAGCGAAGAAATTTATGTATATTGGATATGAGATTCTTATTCATCATTACCACTTTTTATGTGGAGGTTTTATTAATAAAATTTATGATGTGGGCAATGCCCTGAACCAAGAAACTCAGATCTTGTGCCATAATTTATTATGATGGCATGATTTGATGGAATCAAATCCAAAAATAATAATTAGTTTATCAGTTTTAGAAAACAATATTATATATATGTTAAAATTATTCATTGTATATAGGGAAAAAATAATACATAAAAATCAACTAAAAGGCATATTTAAACCTCATTCAATGAATTCATTTTTATATCATCAAGAATGGGAAAAAATAATGGTGATTCAAATTCGTAGTAAGTGTTAAAGAAATTAGATGACATTATGAAACAATAAGAATAATATACGTGGAATGTAAATTAACTAAGCATATATTCCATTTATATAACATGATAAGGGTAAATAAATTTTCATTGGTATGTAGATAAATCATATTCTATTTAATCATTAAAATATTAATTAACTACATCGATAGATAATTTAAAAGGGAAAACCTCATGGATAAATAATTACTCAATTGGAATGATGGAATTATTGATTACTAGATGTTATGATTCCTAAGTACCTCATACATTAACATAAGAGCCATTCTAAATGTTGTTTAAAAAATACATGATAGAAACTCACATGGTTTGGTAGACCATATCTCTATAATCAAAAACCTTTCACATGATAGTTTAATACATAATAGTTACCAGATCATATGGTTTTCCATCCCGATTTAATCTCATCAGATTACATATGCATCAAGGTGTTTATTTTATGTGGACAAAATTTTGTTCAAAAAATTCCAACACATTAATAATATATCAAATAATCTATTTAATTCAACAACAATGTTCATTTTTATTATATATTCAAAATTTTAAGGATACAAATTTATTTATATTTCCTTAGCAAAGGCAATATAATTCAATGTATATACTATATTTAAAAACTGTATAAATTTTATAAAATTAGAATAACCATATCATATGATCATGTATAAAAAAAATAATTTACTTCCAATGAAAATTTTCACAATTAAGTTATTGTTTGAAGATAAAGTTAGCAATCCCAAAATAAAGTGAAATTTCAATGAATAATTTTACCACGTGTAAATATTCAAGTCAACCCCCTTGGATGAGATATTTCCATGTGAAACATAATATTCAAGGAATTATGGTTGAATAATGATATTAATATTAAAATGTACATTATAGGTACGATATTAATTTTATTTGATTAATAAGAACAAAGAAGTAACAATGGAATGTAAATCGATACAGATTCCATTATTAGTTGAGTTACATTTGAATAAGGAGCCACAAGAAATAAGAAAATAAATTGAAACATTAAATATCAATATGTAATGATAATTTATGGCATAGAAGGTCATATGTTATTACATATACCTCATAATAGAAATGAGTGGCTTATATTCCATAACTCCCCCAGAAATAAAAGTGAATCTATAAATCCCCTTAATTTATAGTCACTTTCGGTTGAACACTACTTAACAACCATTATAATGATTTTAATAATGTTATTTATATATAAATGAACCATAATATATTTATAATATGACATAATATCTTATTAAAATATATTATTATCAGTTTTGTAATAATCATTCATTATTTTTACTTTTGCAGGTGTTAATTTCCTAGTTTTCTAATTATGTTTTGGTTTGTTATTTTTATTCCTATTACAACATTAATTATTTTTTATAAATAATGAACTAAATTATGTAAATATAATATATAATATTTATTAAAATGTTTATAGTAATGAAAATAACATATTCAAATGAGGTGACTAACATCATTCTTGGATACAGTAGGGCATGTGTACACGTGAACGTTTCTTCCATTTTATTAACATGTTAAAAGAACCAAATATGTAAATGATACGTACATATAATATATGTAAATAATATTTTTTATTTCATATAAATCACATATTTGTATTAATACATTCTTTAATACATTCTCAGTAAATTTAGAACAAATCACTTTTAATTGTGGATACAGTGGTCCACACATCGATAATCAATGTTATCATATTCCCAAAAAATGGAAAGCATTACGCTATGTTTTATATAATTATTTTTGAATTATAGATAAATATAAATATAATAAATATAATATATCAACTATAAATATTTAATTATTATCATCCATGAATGGTGGAAACAAAAGATTGAATGACATCTGTTCGAGAGGTGGTAGTCAGCCGTACACATGAACGATGCATTTGTATCCAATTTGATGGTAATGTGAGAATTTTAATTTTAGAATAATAACATAAAAAATATCATTATATGAAAAATAAATGTTTTATTATATAATAATTATATAATAATAAGTTAATGAGTGTACAAAAAATTGAAAATTAGTTCATTGAAGAATTTTACCTCTCTTTAGGTAACCCCATTGGGATTTCACCAAAGGTCATCCATGGTTTTATTTCATAAAAATAAAGATGTTTCAATAATTAGGGTACGTATGACTAAAATTTTTCTTGTTGGGTATCTAATGAATAAAATGTATTTATTTGTGTGAATAAGTGAGGGGTGGGGGTGAGTTCCTTTTTATATTCGAGGTTGGGTGGAATTCTTATAAATACCGAAAGGTACAAACTATTAGGAGATCTCCCTTACACAATGGGCTGACAATAATGAACAATATTAAATAAAATATGACAAATGATAAATATATTTCCATCAATGGGTTTTCTTAGATGTTTCTTGGTCATTTGGAAGCCTAAGAATACAATTTTACCATTTAATAAACATGTATTAAACTTAACTGCATTAAATAATTTTTTTTTCACTTATATTTTAGTCAAAAACAATGTAGTACTAAAATTAAATTATAATTTTTTATGATTACAAATATGTAATCCAGTTTTTTAAAATTAAATCATATAAAAAGAATAAATTAAATTAAAATTATTCCAACATAAGTGTCTAGAAAATATTTTCTTGATGTGTAATGTTTTAAAATATTAAATAGTTTTTTTCAAAATTCAACATTTAATTGATTCATATTACCAAGATAGAATTAACTAACATATAATTTAACTAATTTTAATAGATAATAAATTAAAAAATAAAAATTATAATTATAAGTTATATTGATGAAATGTCATCTTTTAATAAAAATTCAGTTGTTTTCAATATTCATTAAAAAAATAATAACATCTCAAAAAAATCTCCCAAACATTATTTTAGATTTATGATTTTTGAAATGAAATTTATTATTTCATATAAAAATATAAAAATATAAAAATTTATATTTAAAAAAATATTCTAATAAAAGGTTCCAAAACTGAGATTAGGAAAAATACATATTTTAATGTGTAATATGGGATTTGTTCTAATATTATTCCTACAAAATTTATTGGATAAATGAAAAATTATTTATTAAATATATAATATATAAATTTCATTAGTTTAATTCCATAATATTAATTAATATAATTTATTAATTTAAAATTCCATAATTAATTAATAATAGTATTTTATGAAAACATTTACATTATAATTTGTTTCTATATTCATTTATATTTAATTTTACACCAAATAATTATATAAATATATTTAATTATTTCTCCTAAATTAGTTTTTAATTTTCATACATGTAGTTAAAATAGAATTTTTATAACTATCATATTAAATAATAATATTAATAATATATTGCAGATTGGTAAAACTCAGTCCTGTGTGTCATTCAAGATATCAATGTTACTTGGAATTATGTGTAAAAAAGTAATCATAGTGTTGGTTTCCCTAAACAATAATCATAGTGATGGTTAATTTAAGCATGATCCATTAGTTAACACACAAAATAAGATAAATTTATTCCAAATAAAAAGTATTGTAATGTCTTGGGATGTCACATTCACTCCACATTAAATACATTTATCCTTATATTTCAAAAATTATCTCGGTAATCAATGGTTTTATATTTGAAAATACTACATTTGAAAAAAAACACATCTTAAATAGGGTGTATACAACATATTTGTAATAAGGGTGAAGGCTAATTGAAAATCACACCATGAAAATAGAATTTTTTATATGAGATCATTAGTGAAAACAAGGAAATGGAAGAGAAATATAGATATCATGTTTTTTTGGAGTATGATTGACAACATGTTCATGAGAAAGTTAAATACTAAAAATCCATAAACTATAGGCGTGATAAAGGTAAATGATATAATCAAATATAAAGATAATAGGATTAATTTTTTTCCCAATACTCTATTCCTAGTGTTTTGGAATAATTAAACTCTCAAAGAATAAAAATATATATACTTACATTATATGTCTCTATTTCATAAGAACAATATTATCATTTTTTGGTTCCATGAAAATTTTCCACTTCATCTATTTGCACATTTTGATTCATATATTGATGTAATAAAAACCTCATCCAATGGTCAACATGAACCATATCATAAATATATATCCTTATAACCCTATAACATATTATACTACAAAATATTAGAATCATTTCCATGCTAGTTAGTAGTATCCAATTTACAATATTCATATCAATCATATCATTTTCAAAAAATCATTTCCTTAACATCATGATCATATTTAGGGTAATGATTACCTAAATCATGTGCTTTTCAAAATGTTTAACATACTATCCAATAACTTTTCATAGAATAATTCAACATAAGCTCTCAAATACTTTATGAAAAATTACTTTAGAACAATAATTATATATTTTTAATTCAAATTAGGAGAACATTGTCAATAAAATATTTTTTAATTTGATTCATCGATCAAAATTTAGAATCAAATTAATCATTTAGGTTTTGTTGTGTTAGTAACGTATGTGTTACCTTGATCTCTTAAATTCTTCTAATGTATCTTCCCTTGAATCATTGGGAATTATTTTTTACAGTTCCCCATCATCTTGTAATTGTAACACTAAAAAAGTGTGTGACTTCTTACCCTTACATTATTTAACATTATTACCCCCTTCTAATAACTTCTTTTACATTCACAATACCTTTAAGCATTTACTTAGTTTATTATTTCTATAGTTATCACATGTAGCTATATCCTTAATTTCCTTCTTCCCATTATCCTCTATTTGTTCTTCCATACAATAATTCTATTCCATCCCATTCAATACATAATATATAGAGAATTCATTTGTAGTATTGATAAAACATAAAAATATAACATTGTATGTTGAAAAGAATTGGGAGATCATTTTTTTTAGGTTACATGGATTGATCCAATAAAAGAAATATTAAATCTTAAATTATATTTGTTATATTAATTTCAAAGCACCCCTTTCCAATCTTGTAGTAGTATCTTTATAATTCACAACAGTTTCCCCTAATTTGTGTAATTATAATATGGAAATTTCTCTAAATCTCATTTATTTGACCATGAGAGATATATTTATAAAAGAAATCCCCTTTAATGGATTTCCAATCCATGAGATCTATTTCTTATTTCACCCCAGTTATTCATGATCAATGGCCACCATTTACTAGTATCTCCATTATGAAAATACACTTCAATTGTATCATTTTAATTTTAACAGCATTTCAATTCCAGAAATAAATTTTCTAGTTACTTAATAAATTTCTCCACTGCCATGGAATTAGTAGTCCCACTAAATGATAGTGGCCTCTGTTACATAATGTAATCCCCAATGGGGAATATCATTATGAAATATGTTCCTCCATCCAAGAATTTTTTTTCCATAACATGATTGTATGTCCCTAATAAATCCATAACATTATCAATTCCAATATCACCTATTTATTCTCCCTCAATAAAGAATACATTTCATTGTACAAGTGTATTGATACAATTTTTCCTTCCTAGTGTAATTTATGAACAACTGCATAAAATAGATTATATCATAACAATATGTAACATAATGTTTAATCCAAAAACAGTTAAAATACATATCGTAAACTAAAAAATGTATTTGTATCCAATGTAATTGTCATAAAAATAGTTCTTTAGGATGATTATCTACACTTAACCTCATGATCTATATTATTAATAAGTTATATAATATATGTATTCCTAAATAAAGTTTCCAAGGGGTTAATAGAATTACATTGATACCAACTGTAATGCTAGAACCCCATATTCCTTAAAACAGTGTTTTACATTATTACATTTTCTTGATTTCAAGGAATCAAATATTAATGAAATTATTGGTTTAGTAGTTTTTTAAAAACCGATACATTCATGTTACCAATTCAACATTTGGAATGGATTATAAAACATAATATATAATGAATTCTAAAAAAATAATCAATGAATCTCATTCCAATAATTCATATTCATATCATGGGAAAAAGAATCAATATAAAGGTGAGATAAAACTCTCTGAAGGTGCTAAGTACAATATAATAAATAATAAATCAATTAAAACATTAAACATGGAAACATAATTAATTTAACACTCGAGCTATTTATAAAACTACATACAGAAAAATCAATTTGGAAAGGGTGTAACTAAAATACGATCTATTTATTCAATAAACAATGAATGAAATACATCCATAGATAAATTCATATTGAAAAATTCATGAATACATAACAAATAACATTAAATGATTGTAATGTTTTATTAATTAAATGTCTTTCTTCCTAAGTACATGATACATTATACATTAGGAACTCCCAGAATATAGTTTAGAACACATAAGGTGCAATACTATTTGTCTTCTCAATCCTTATCTCTATAATCTATACCATTCACTAGTATTTTAAATATAATTTTTACAAATGAATTGGTCTAACCGGATTTCCTCTCAGGAAACTGTATATTTATCAAGTGATTAATATAAAATTCCATTCACCCATGTATTACCTATGTAAATAATTCATTATATATCAAATAATAGATATTATTTATATATAATTTTCATTATCGTCAATTAAATATATTGAGTAAGGTTAAATAATTATCAATTATTCCCTATCGAATTAAATATATTTCGAAGAATAAAGTATATTTCAAAACATTATTTGGTTTAGTAAATGACTATAACCATAAAATAAGAGTGGGGAAACATAAAATATATGTAATTTATAAGGTAAAATGTTCATAATGAAGATTTTGTTTCAATAGAGTGTTATCAATCACAAAAAGTTATGGAAATTTCAATGATGACTTTTACTACTTGTTTATTTTGAAGTCAAACACAATTGATGAAATACTTCAATGTAAAACATAAATACCATGAATTATGAGTTAATATTGATATTTAATTACTAAAGGGTATTATATATATCACATTAATGTAATTCGTGCTTATTAACAAATAAGTTTTAATGGAATTTAAATTGATACAAAATCCCTTACTATTTGAGTAACTTTAAAATAAATAGCCATAGGAATGAATAACAACAATTGAAACATTTGAAATCATTAAATAAATAAAATTCAAGATAAAATTTTTCATTGTGTAGTTTATAATCTTCTAAAAATAAATAATAGGTGAACATGGAATATTTTTAAAAAAAATAAATGTTATACATGAAATCCCTTTTCCCTACACTTCCTTTTAGTTGAACTCTCTTTACCTACATTTATAATGGTTTAATCATGGTATTAATAAAATATAATCATACATATATATATATTATCATATATTATCATATTATAATATCTTATTACCAATTTGTTAAAAATAAATAATTATCTTCACTTTTTTAGATGTTAATTGCCTTGTTTTTCAAATTTCTTAGTACTTATTAATATTGTTCCTCTTAAGTTGAACATGATATCAAAATCTCAAGAATGTAAGACATTATTTAAAAATCATATATATTCATTATATATCTATTTATGGTAATCCATATTATTTAGTGACAGGATATGAAATGCACAGTTCATGGTGATGGTAGGTCGTACATATTCATTAATGTTGCTTAAATATTTTGGTATATTAATATATAGAAAAATAATATATATATATATATATATTATAATTCTAGAATAAATTTACTTATATATACATTAAATATTTTTAATAAGAACCATCCTCAATACATTTTGTGTTATGAGTGAATGAATCACATCGCTTTGAGGAAGCGATAGTCCACACATAAACAAATGATGTTATCGTAATCCCAAAAAATGAGATGCATGGAGGTAGGTGTTATATGAAAATTAAAGAAGAATGATTGAAATATAAACATCATATATATGATATATAAACTATTATTTTATCGTTATTACCAACAAATTAAAGGTGTTAATGGAATAACAAATGACATTGTTTTGTGAGACAGTAGTCTATCGTACAGAAAAACAATGATTGTGTATTCTATATGGTGGAAGAGTGTGATTTTTTAAGTCATTCCCATATAATAAAAACTTCTTATAAAATTTAATATATTTTTTTTAATATTTAATAATTATTTAATATGAATACGTTGGGTGGATTAAAAAATAAAACAAATGTTTTCGTTGATGAACATTTCTTATTTTTTAGGTAACCAATTTTGGAGTTCACCGAAGGAATTCCTTGAATTTAATTCCTAAAATAGTGAGAACACTAAAATTATTGAAGTTATTTTTAGAGTATATTTGGGAAGGGGTTTTAGGATCCAAAATTATTGAGGGTTTTGTTGATGTGATTATGGTTGTGAGTGGCTTTTTATAGTGGAGAAGTGGCTTTCTTTTAAATTTTAGAAGATAGAAAATATTGGGATGTCTCTCTTACATCATTTCCCTCCAATATTGATGATTTTTTGATCCATAAATCGATATGTCATAAATAATTACAAATAATGGGTTTTGGAAAATATTATATTTCATTTTTCTTATATGATTAATCTTTCACCACTATGTAAACTCATTTATATCTTTATCGATGTAATTAATTTTAATTTTTATGAATAATATATTTGGTAAAAAACAATGTTGAACATAATAGAAGTTGTAAACTATTCTTATTGATAATAAAGTTTCAAAATTTCCAAATTCCAATAATATAATTCTGATAAATTAAAATAATATTAATCTTGTAGTTGTGTAGATAAAACTACATTTAAAGTGAAAATGTTCGAATCATTACAATTTTTTTAAATCAAAATTCCACATGGAATTATTTATAATTAAATATTTTCCATAAATATATCTATAATGTATCTAATGTTACATTAATAAATTTAAAAAAATAATTTATAATTATAAATTACATTGGTAAAAATCAGCTTCTATTTATAAATCATTATTTATCACTATTGATCAAAAAATGAATCTTCTCAAAAAGAAACTCACCATAATATAATTGTGAAATTATGTTTTAAAAAATATATATTTTTTTATTTAATAAAAATTTATATAATTCAGAGAATTTATATTTAAAATATATGTGTCTATAAAAGGTGGAATCAACCTTTAGAAAATATACATTTTTATGTGTAAATTTGATTTTGTTCTTCTCTTGTGAAAACCAAATATATTGATTGAATTTAAAAAATAATTTAGTTAATATATAATATAATAAAATTTAATTATGATATATCCCTAATAGAATCTCATTTAATTTGTTATGTTAAAACACCTTCTTCACATAAAAATATTTTCCTGTTAGAATAATTCCTTTTAATTGTTTTATGTATTAATTTATAATTAAATACTCACAAAATAATAATATAAAAATTCAAAAAAATAACTCAATTATTAAATAATTATAATTAAATTAATTAAAATTACTAGTAGGTAAATATCATACTAAATAACAATACTAAATATATACTGATGTTCTCTAAAACACATTCTAGTGAGTAACACGAGCTATCAAAGGAACATAGAATTTTGTGTAACAAAAATCCAACATAGTGTTTAATATACCCAAAGCAGGTCTAAGGGATTTTTTTAGTTTAATATTAACATGGTTTTTCATATAAATTAATCTAAAAACAAAATTTAATTTATTCCAAATGGTATCTATTTTAATGGCTTGGGGTGTTATTATATGGGATTTAACAATGGTATTTTTAAATAAAAAATGTAATAATATCTAGTTGAAGATAAATTTACTAGATTTTTTTTTAAAATATAAAATTTAAAATCTAGTTATATAATAATATTTATATCGTTTTTCATAAAATATACAAAGAACAATATCGAGCTTCAACGAACTGGGAAATATTAATATTTAAATATGATTGTCATCACCTTGCCATATAGTTGTTAGGTATGAATAGGAGTAAATATATTTTAAATATATATTTATATATATTATAAGGTTCTAATGAAACATAATTTTTCTATTAATGATTATCAAATAATAACTCAATTTATATTATATTTATTTTACACTTAATTGTTGGATTCTGTTTAATCATTTTTTTAATTTCCTTATATAGGTTAATATTAAAATTAATTCCAATAGCATTGGGAAATATTATTTTATAAAATAAATATAATTTATGAAATCATCATATGAAATTTATCTTATGGTTAAATATAGATATTTTTCTATAAATTATTATTTTTCAAGGAATGATGTAAAATACTATATATATTGAATACTGTATTTTTGTTTCGATTGTATAAAATTTAAAATTATTTTTATTATTAGATTAAAAATAAAAATTTTAATTTTGAAATAAAATAATCCAATTTTTATTTTCAATGTATCTTTATTAATTAATTTAGTATGAAAAAATTGTATACATAAAATAGGCATTTTTTGGAAAAAATCAATTTCAATCTAATTATCCAAATTAATTTTGAATTAAATGTTTCCACCACTATGATTCTTTCAGTGAAAAATATATAAAAACATTTAATTCATTGTGTTTTATTTCAGTTAATAACCTTTTAATGGTTAATTTTAATATTATCTTTTTATATTTTTAACCATCATATGGGTAAATTGTTTATTTAAGGGGTAAAAATAGTATTAAACACAATATATAATGACCCTAGTACCTATAAATGGTATTATTGTTTAATAAATTTTCATCTAGAGTAATCATTACTCAGTTTTATGGTATTTGTTTACATTTTTATGTGATCATGACCTTTAGTATATTTTCTATATATAAAAGTTAAAAATTAGTGCACTATTGTTTTAAATAATTATAATATTTTTAACATGAGGATAAAAAAATGATATGTTTAGTTATAAATATTCATCTGAAATCTATATTATTTATATTCATCATTAAATTTTTTTTAATTGAATAATAATTTCTTTAAATGATTACACACAAAAATTTATTAATGATTCAATTAATGTGAATGTAAACAATATAATATTAAAAATATTAAATTTAATATAATATGAAAGAATAAATTTGACCAATTAAAATTATAGATAACATATATTATTTATTTTTTCATTCATTTTATTTTAATTTGATTGTTTACACGATGTTATTAATATAAATGTAAATTAATAGTTCAGAAAGTGACAATAATTTTATTTCATATGAATTAGTATTTGTAACATCCGAGGTAAATAATGAATTTGAAATGTACATATTTGGGAATAAAATATTAATATTACTTAATAGGGGATGCTATGTTTGATGGCGTACCCAATACGCAACAACGAGTTTCTTCGAAATCTTACGTTGCACACTAATAATATAATAATATTATTTTAAGTAGTTGTTAACGCCTAGCCATTGTAATGGTAGGAATGAATATAAATAACTACCAAATGATTACATATTCTTATAATTTTTTTTTCATTTATTCAAATAAATGTAAGAGGCTTAAAATGAGAATGAATCCAATTTTAAGTTTAAATATTCTTATATTCTTTAAAAGGTCGATTAACCGCCTTTTGAGGGAGAACCCATTTTAAATCCACTTTTGGAAAATTTTATATGTTATATTTGAGAAAATAAAATTCTTTTTAGAATCAGGACATCAAAATTTACATTTTATAATTTTTTTTTATTTTTCAAATAAAGTTCATTTTTTAATGAATAGTGGAAAATGCTCTATTTATATTCAAAACCTCATTTTAATCTAATTTATTTTTATTATTATATTATCTTTTTAATTAGATTTAATGTTTAATTAGAATATAATTTTACTGTTTAATACAATAGTGGTCATTGGAATTAATTTCACTTTGAAATTAGACATAAACTAGGGTCAATATTTTGATATA
This sequence comes from Viscum album, assembly GCA_963277665.1. Lineage (NCBI taxonomy): Eukaryota > Viridiplantae > Streptophyta > Magnoliopsida > Santalales > Viscaceae > Viscum > Viscum album. The sequence goes on along the minus strand of OY728122.1, from coordinate 1,497,761,478 downwards.
TTTTGTTTCTTAAAAACATGCTATTTGTTTTGACAACGGGAATTAATTATTAAATTGATTAATGAAAATTATTTGTTTTGAATTTTTTAAAATAGAAATCATTTTTGAATTCAGAATATCAAATATATCTTAGGTTTAATTTTTGTTTTTTTTCTAAAAAACATCAATTTTTGATGAATAGTGAAACCACTAAGTGGATGTTCAAAAAACTGATTCTTCGTTTAAATTAAATTTTACCACCTCTGTTATTTGAATTTCAATAATCAGACATACATGGTTGTCATTAGTATGTAAACTATGGTTAAATGAGGTGAAAATATTTTTTGTTGAATAATAACTTTTACGTTTTATTAATCACGAGTAAAGGTAATTATTTTAATTTAAGGTAATGATAATGTTATAATAATAAGAAATGACTTTGACTCATGTCCTACCCTTATTGGATGAGTCTTTCCTGACCAAGACAATCCATGGGTCAGCTTGGGGACCCTATGAAGCCACTTGGGTATGAAAATGACATTAATAACATTTTATTTAAAGTTAAAATTTGTTTTTCACAAACATGTATTGTTTTAATAAAAGAATTATTACATGGGGTCATAGAAGTCATATATTTTACTATAAATATATAATATAAAGCTAAAAAAATTCTACATCATAGTATTTGTTTCATAATTTTTAGGCATTAAATAAATTAATTAATTTATGACACCATGATGATGCAGCGATTACCTCATTAATGATCGTTTTAAATAAAATGAAAAGATAATGTAGAATCTAAGACAAACACTTTTCAAAAACCTATTGGATGGGTGGATTTCTAACCCTTATCAGCTTATCGTTGAAATATATAATTTTGGGACCTTTGATATCCGATAATTATTTTATAATAATGTCACATTTCAAGACATTCCTAGAGTGCCCCTCCACCCTCTTATAGAAGGCCCCCACCTCTACCTCCATACCCACACCTCTCAAGCCCTTGTCTCATCCAACCTCTGATCATATTGTCTCTTGAAATCCCTATATTACTCTTATAAGCATCAGTTTGGGTAGAGGTCTTTCCAATTAAGCCTTTGAGATCAATTCAAAAAGAGTTATCCGATTGGAAGGTAAGGTCTTCTCTTATTTTATTTTGTTTTATATTGCTTCTCCAAACCCCTAAACTCTTTTTATTCCATTATTTTGTAACAAAAATAGTATATTAAATATACTCAGATGCTGTTATGAGTAGTATTCTAGGTACACTCATACACACCTCCATCTAATGGTTAAAAAACATACTGTTTTTATGGGTGGCAAATTACTGCCTCACGAAACGTTGATTGTTCAATCTTCTTTTAACACCTCTCATGGTGTCCATTATGAGGTCACTGTATTTATATATGATATATACATTATGTTTATATATTCCTTATGCTTATTTATTTTTCATTTATTCCATACCTTTATGGTTTCCATAATGGGTAAACAAGATAATTTCATTTTAGGAAGTGCGGACTACCGCCCCCTCAAAGTGATTTGAATCGTTAATACCATATGTGGGATGTATAAAGGATGTATTTAATGATGTTATATATTATATTATACTGTAATTATAATATAACTATGTATAATTTTTTTTTTCATTCCATTAAAGTATGAAATTGAAATGAATGTAGCGTTCATGCGTACGTACGGATTACCATCTCCATGAACGGTATATTTCATTTCTTATCTCCAAATGTTTTGTACTATTATAAGTACATATATATAATATATATATATATGTCATATATTAAATCTAAATTATGGATATAATTATGGAATTATAATATATATATCTCTCATTTAGTTTTAATTCCATTAATATGACAATGAAATGAAAGTAGCATTCATGCATACGTACCACCTACCGTCTCCATGAACGGTGCATTTCCTTTTATATATAAAAATGTTTTCGAATAGTATAAAATGAGTATATACTGAATATATATGATATTTAAATCATTAATATTTTTCTGGAAATGATGTACCTATAACTACATGGAAAATACTTTTCCAACAAGTTCAATTTTGACTCTTGTACCGAACATCGACAAAAACGTCTGATACGAACTCACATTATTAACCAATTATTATAAAATTATAATATGTGATATCAATTGAATAATAATATTTAAAAGGGTTCCTTAATAAATTATAAATTGACCAACATTTATTATTTGGGAATATAAATAAACGAACAAGACAAGTCGGACTTGAGGTAAGGGATCTTACCTCTTTCTTTCTTTTAAGAACTCTCTTTCATGTCATTTATTTTAAGGTCATATTTCATATGTTCGGGTATGTTATTTTATATTCATAATTATTTACTTTTTATGTTCACATTATGAGAGACCCTATTTGATCTCATAAATCCAATTTTTGGATGTTTTAAGTGGCGTCGTTAGGCTACCAGATTTTCGTAAGTGATATCTTATCTCACTTTTAATTCTGTGAGATTTCCATTGTCCACCACTTATTTATTGCATTTGGTGTATTGTGTACGTCCCTTAAATATATATTGTCATGATTATATTTATATTCATGGTATTATGTGATTAATTTTATGTTTATTATCTTTTGGTCGTACGACTCGATTAATCACAACGATGTATGGGGTTTTTATCTCACTTTTTGTTCCTGTGAGATTCATGCTACATTTGGAACTATTTCCTTTTGTCTGGTGTATGTACTGCCCATGATTGTATTATTTGTGTAATATACATTAATTTATGAGTATTTACATCTTCATTTTATGACCCTTCTCTCATGGGGTGTACATTTCCAAAGTTACCCAAATCGGTAAGGGAACCTTTCACCCTCCTCTTTTTAAAAGAGTTCTTTTTGTTGGGTCTTTTAATTTACATATTGTTATGTTAGGATATGTTCTTATATGTCCTTATTGATGTAAATTTTATGTCCATGTGATGAGATACCATTTTCTCTCTCATCAACACATTTTATTAATGTTAATATTACGACGTTAGACTGTTGATTTTTTGCAAGGGAACTTCTTAACTCAATTTCAGTTCTCGGGGTTACACTTGTAGTCCTTGAGTATGTCATTATATGAATATGTGTGAATATATATGATTGTTTTACACATAATATCCACTTATAATGGGCTTAATTATATTTGTCACACATAATTATGTAATTGATTTATCTTTAATCTAAGGATACCATCTTTGAATGGGACTTCGTCTCAATCTCCTTTCATTGAGGCATATTTTGTTCTAATACAAGAATTTCTTTTATATGGTGTATAACCCCCTTTTATTATTACTTTTATTCAAAATGAATCTATTCTGTATAAAGAGTTTTTCTAAACAACAAAAAGTATGTTTCTTTTTAACAAACGTGGTGACAACAACCTTTCCGCCGCTGTGAGTATTATTTGATCCTTGGCTTCCTCAACAATTCATAATGTTTTTAAATGTAAATAAATACCATATAATATTTTATGTATTTTGGTATTGAAAATGGTTTTGATAATTTATTTTTTATTAAAATATATTTAAGTGATATATTTTGATTAAAATTTGGAAATGTTTTCTTTCCTTTATAAATGTTTTATGTATTATGATTTTATAATGGTACTTAGACATTTGACGGGTGGTTACATGATAAACCAAATGATGGGTGGTGCCATGAATACCAGGACAGGTGGTTATGTTATAAATTCCAATTCATTGGGTATGGAAGTCGGTCGTATGGCTATTCCATGTAGTGATTTGTGTGGAAGTCGACCAAATGGTTATTCCATTTAAGTATGTTTTTTCCCATGTTACCTTAATATGTTATATGTTCTTTATATGGGCTTATGGTAATATTTTGGTTACAAAGGATAATTAGTAACGTTTTATTCAGTGAATAGTATTTAATACTTCATAAAGGTTAAAATTATTACTTTGATAAAGTATTCATGGTTTACTTGTTGTTTTGAAAAACTAACAGTTTTTCTTATTTGTGTATCCTTTACTGGGATTTTTATACTCATCCCTTGTTTTTGAAAAGTTCTCCACTGGACTTAAAGATGAATAGGGTCAAGGATGGGATCAAGGAAATACTTTCTATCTAAAACATGGAACTATACATGTTTATTTTGAAGAGTTTTTATTTTATGGATAATTATTAGAAGTGTCTACTTTGTAATCTTTTGAGATGTAATAGTTATTTCATAATTCTCTAAAACTCTAAACCTGAAAATATCCTCTATGTGAATTATTAATTTAATTCATGATTATGTAATTTTTTAAGGCTAGGTCCTTACAGTTGGTTTCAACGGTCAGTTTAGATAACTTTAGAGGTTAGTGTATCCTTTAAGCACAAGTGACATTACCATAATGGTTAGGATTTCAGAAAGGGACATTGTTTTAGATAAATTGAATGAGTTTAAGATAACATGACTAATTATATCTTAGTATTTTATGATGATTATAATGATATACTCTCACTGAACTTTTTGGTTTAGTAAATGGATGGATCTGGAAGGAACAAAAGTGACAATGAGATTGGACGAAACATTGGTGGTTCTCTGATTAAGAGACTAGATGAAATGGGGGATTCAATGAGAAATCTCGTGGTTGTTATAAACCAACAATCAGGAGGCATGATTAACCACTTGAACCTTGGTGAGTTTTCTAATTCATCATGTACGAGATGACCAACTCGATGTGGAATTTTATGTAATAATTATAAAGGTAACCATTAGGGTTTATATGATGCTTACTTATGAAGTAATTATGGGTTATTATATGTTATGATGAAAAATGAAAGGCATGAGATAAAATTGAGGTTAAATTATGTTATGGATATTTTTTATGATTTTATCTCTTTTTGGGGAATGTTTTAATAATTATATAGTTTTGGAAAAGGACAACATGTAGACCATGTGACAACCAGTCGCGTCGGACAAAGATGCGGGAATCGAACCGACAACCAAAGTGCAACTAGTATTTATCGACTACCACTGGACTACATGAAGTCCCTGGTTAGTTTGACTAATTATTATTAGTTAGATAATTTTATAAATCAATAGTAAGTTAATTTTTCATTATCTATGGAAATGATTAACCCGTCTTAGAGGATATGCGATTAGGAAAATTACTTTTCAATATGATACGTTAAGAGAATATGATGTTATTTGGAGATAAATATTAATTTTTTACTTTGGATGAATATGTGATTAGATCCTTCAAATATTTGGGTTTCAATAATAGCTGGTTTACTTTGATGAATTTTATGGAGAAATTGTTTATCGAATGGTCTCCATTGAACTTTTGGTTTTGTTGGACAAATTTTAGAGATTAAGAATATATTATCTTTTTATAAAGGTTTATCCTTTTGTGGATTATCTGATCTTGTTCGAAAAATTTTGGTTCTGGTTAAGGTCTAAAGACATGGGAAATATATAGTTCTCTTTTGTATATTAGTTGATTCTATAGAATATTATTATAGTGCTCTTAATGTGAACAAGTCATCCTAAAAATTCATCTTTTAGAGAAAATATGAGTTTGTATAAGAAATACAGGAAGAGATGAAAGTCTATAAGACAAGTAAGTATGTTTCCTTAGGATTTAGTTAAGCTCATAAATAAATTCCCCAATGAAATGTAACTCATTAAAAAAATGTTGTCTGTTAATTTTTCCTACTAGGGAATCAAATAGCGTTTAACCCATCACATGTTTGTGATTTTCTGGTGGTTAACTTTTTCTTAAACATGTTTTCTATCACACTCCATTAGAGAATGGCAATATTTTTTCTTCCATATCCATTTTTTCTTACATGGAATCCTAGTATGGGTTATCTCGGGTGACCTTTTTACTTCCCTTTAATTTTTTTAAAGTGACAGTTTAATTGACTCCTTTTCTGATGTGGGGATTTCAATAACGTTTCTGAGCCCAATTTAAAAATTGCAAGGATGAAATTCCCAAAAGGGGGGAAGGATGTAACATCCCAGGTAAATAATGAATATGAAATGTTCATATTTTTGGATAAAATATTTATATTACTTAAAATGGGATGCTATGTTCGATGGCGTACCCAATACGCATCAATGAGTTTTTTCAAAATCTTACGTTGCACAGTAATAATATAATAATATTATTTTAAATGGTAGTTTGTGCCTAGCCATTTTAATGGTAGGACCGAATAGAACTAACTACCAAATGATTACATATGCTTGTCAAATATTTTTTCATTTATTCAAAGAAATGTTAGAGGCTTAAAATGTGAATGAATAAAATTTAAAGCGTAAATATTCTTATATTATTTAAAAGGTTGATTAACTGCCTTTTAATGGAGAACCCATTTTAAATCCAATTTTTGACAATTTTATATGTTACATTTGACAAAATAAAATTCTTTTTAGAATTGGGACATCAAAATTTACTTTTTATAAATTTTTGGTATTTTTTCGATAATGTTCATTTTATAATGAATAGTGTAAAATGATGTATTTTAATTCAAAACCTCATTTTAATAAAATTTATTTATATTATTATATTATCTTTTGAATTAGTTTCAAAGTTAAATTAGAATATATTTTTACCATTTAATCGAATGGTGTCCATTAGAATTAATTTCAGTTTGAAATTGGACTTAAACTAGGGATAATCTTTTGATATATTTTGTTTCTTAAAAACACGATATATGTTTTGACAATGGGAAATAATTATTATATTTATTACTGAAACTTATAGGTTTTGAATTTTTTAAAATAGACATCATTTTTTAATTAGGAATTTCAAATATAGCTTAAGGTGAATTTTTGGTTTTTTTCTGAAAAACATCAAATTTTGATGAATAGTGAAACCACTAAGTTGTAGTAAAAAAACTGATTTTTCATTTAAATGAAATTTTACCACCTCTGTGAGTTGAATTTCTAATATCCTACATACATGGTTGTCATTAGGATGTAAAATTTGGTTCAATGGGGTGAAAATAATTTTTGGTGAATAGTATCTTTTATGTTTTATTAATCGCGATTAAAGGTAATTAATGTAATTTAAGGTAAAGATAATATTATAATAATATTAAATGACCTTGACACATGTCCTAACATTATTGGATGAGTCATGGAAGACCAATAAAATCCATTGGTCAACTTGGGGACCCAATGGAGCCACTTGGGTAATAAAATGACATTAATTACTTTTTATTTAATGTTAAAATAAAAATTTCACAAACATGTATTTTTTTACTAAAACAATTTTTACATGGTGTTATAAAAGTCATATTTTTGACTATAAATAGTCATTGTAAATCTAAAAATATTTCCTAAATCATAGTATTTGTTTTATAATTTTTAGACATTAAATAAATTAATTCATTTTTGACACCATGATGATGTAGTGATTACCTCATTAATGAACATTTTAAATAAAATGAAAAGATAATTTAAAATAAAAGACATAAACTTTCCAAAAAACTATTGGATGGGTGGATTTAGAAACCTTAACACCTTATCCTATAAATATATAATTGGGGGTCCTTTTATATCCGAAAATCATTTTATTATAAAGTATCCTTTCAAGACTTTCCAAAAGTACCCCTCCTCCCTCTTATAAAAAGCCCCCACCTCTACCTCCTCACCCACACCACTCAAGCCTTTGGCTCGTCCAACCTCTTCTCATATTGTCTCTCCCCATCCATCTATTACTCTTAGAAGCCTCACATTTGGTAGAGGTATATCCAAGGATTCCATTGATCTCAAATCAAAAAGAGTTATTCGATTTGAAGGTAATGTCTTCTCTTATGTTCTTTTGTTTTATTTTCCATCTCCAACCCTACAAACTATTTTTATTCATTTATTTTTTTACAACACCAGTATATTAAATATAATAGGATTCTATTATTATAATTATTTGATCTACACTCATACATACATCCATCTAATGGTTAAAGAACATATTGTTTCTGTGGGTGGCGAATTACTGCCTCAAGAAATGATGATAGTTCAATATTCTTTTAACACCTCTCATGGTGGCCATTAAGATGTCACATTATTTATATATGATATATAAATTATGTTTTTTATTCCTTATTCTTCTGTATTTTTCATTTATTCCATACCTTTATGGTTTCCATAATGAGTAAACGCGAGAATTTCATTTTAGGAAGTGCGGACTACCGCCCCCTTAATGTGATTTGAATCGTTAATACCATATGTGGGATGTATAAAGGATGGATTTAATGATATTATATTTTATATTATACTGTAATTATAATATAACTATGTATCATTATTTTTTTTCATTCCATTAATTTATGAAATAGAAATGAATGTAGCGTTCATGCGTACACACGACTTACCGTCTCCATGAACGGTACATTTCATTTCTTATCTCCAAATGTTATGTACTGTTATAAGTAAATATATATAATGGATATATATTTCATATATTACATCTAAACGATGGATATAATTCTAAAATTATAATATATATATATCTCTCATTTAGTTTTAATTCCATTAATATGACAAAGAAATGAATGTAGCGTTCATGCATACGTACGACCTACTGTCTCCATGAACGGTGCATTTCATTTTTTATCTCCAAATGTTATGGAATAGTATAAAATGAATATATAGTGGATATATATGATATTTAAATCATTAATAATATTGTGTAAATGATGTACCTAAAACTACATGAAAAATTATTTTCCAAAAAGTTCAATTTTGACTCTTGTACCGAACATCGACAAAAAAGTCTGATATGAACTCACATTATTAACCAATTATTATGAAATTATAATATATTATATAAATTGAATAATAATCATTAAAGGATGTCCTTATGAAATTATAAATTGACCATAGTTTATTATTCAGTAATATAAATAAACGAACAAGACAAGTCGGACTTGAGGTAAGGGATCATACCTCACTCTTTCTTTTAAGTAATCTATTTCATGTCATTTATTTTAATCTCATATTTATTATTTTTGGGTATGCTATTTTATATTAATCATTCTGTACTTTTTATGTTCATATTATGAGAGACCCTATTTGATCTCATAAATCCATTTTTTGGAAGTTTTAAGTGGCGCCGTTAGGCAGCCAAATTTCCGTAAGGGATTTCTTATCTCATGTTTAATTCTATTATATTTCCATTGTCCTCCACTTATTTATTTCATGTGGTGTATTTTGTACTACCATTTTCATATAAATTACCATTATTATATTTATATTCATGGTATTATGTTATTACCCTGAATGTCTGAGAGCCATGTGAAGACCTGCTCCCATAATATTAAATAAAGAAAAGTATAAACAGTAAAAACCACTAAGGAAAGGGGATATTTACACAACCATGTAAACATAGATCCAATTCTATCATTACGAACAAGATCAATACAACAATTAGGGAGAACGAAGGACCAACTAGAGCTCACCTCCATGAATGCTCGTTTTGAGAGTGCATCCGCCACTTGATTTGATTCCCTGTATACATGAGAAACCTCAAGGGAAATTAGTTCAGTAATCTTTAAAGATCCAATCCAAGTAGGAAGAATCCTCCAGGGGACATTCCTGAATCTCTCTTTAAGGATCTGCATGGCAACAAAAGATTCTGATTCTATCCAAATCTTCCTCCAGCCATAGCGAGTATCATAGCTTATTGCCTTTATCATGGCCCATAGCTCCACCTCAGGAGCGTAACCACTGCCAATGTAAGGAAAGAAACATCCCTTTACAAAGCCTTGGTATGTCCTAAAAACACCACCACATACAGTAGGTCCCGGCATGCCAGAGGCTGCCCCATCCACATTCACCTTTATGTAATCATTGATTAGGAGGATCCAGCTAATATATTTCGGCACCTTCAACCTCCTCTCCCTGCCACTTGCACCAAGTGTTATAAATAATAGGAAATTAGACATGTTATTGTTCATAGAGACAGACTGTTTCATCGAAGAAATTTTAATGCTTCGATGAATCTCCATCATCCCCTCATTGTAGGAGGTCCTGCCACTATTGAAAACTATATTGTTCTAGGCCTTCCAAATATAAAATATAACAGAAACAGCAGCAACAATGAGAAAGGAGTGAACATGATAAATGTTATCATCATGCTTGACAGAATTGAACAGGGTTCCAAGAGTGTTGAAGACTAATTGAAATAGAAAAATATCCATTAAATACCTCTAGAACCAAGAAGAAAAGGAGCCGTTGATGAAAATATGATCAGTCGATTCATCTGAAGCAAGACAGAAAAAGCATACCAGGGCCAGATTCAAACGTTTTCCTTGAAGGGCAGATTGGATTTGCATCCTTCTTTTCCAGATATGCAATATAATAAGGGAATCAGCTGGAAGGATGAAATCCTTCCTCACCTCCATCTCCCAAGTAGGAGTTGTATGTGCATTTCCACACTGCATGGCATAATACAGTCGACTGGAGAATAAACCAATCATAGCAGGTTCCCAAATTAGGGTGTCCTGATCCATATATTCATAAGTAGAGATTTCAATTTATAGATTAGCAGAACTTACTACATGAGCCTGTGCATTTCCCTGAAAATTAGAAATAGTAGTGTTCCTCAAAGAAATAGGAATGTTAATTGTATAATCAATAGGAAAGGACAACCACTTTGTTGTCCAGCTATTCAGTTGGGAGCTGGAACAGACCAACCATTTAGAATGTGACATATGATCAGTATAAGTGTTCCTGATTGAAGCCCAGACATAGGATCTCAGATACACCTTCTACCTCTTTTGCAACCTGTCAAAAAATCTATTATAATGAAACTCCAAAGCAAAGTCATAACCAGCAAGGAGTCTCCAGGTAAATTTTTGGGGCAAAGTATCATTAAAAACCCTGACATCCTTGACTCCCATTCCACCATTTGATAGAGGCTTAATACATTCCATCCATTTAATAGTAACCAATTTCCTCTATAGTGTTGAACCAGTCCAAATAATGTTTCTGATCATGCCATCATGTTCCTTGATCAAAGCAGCAGTCCACTTGTAAAGTGAGAAGGAGCACAAAAACATTGAGGTGATGACTGAGTTCACAAGTCAAATCCTACCAGCCCGGGAAATCGATTTACCTTTCCAGCTGGCCAATTGATTAATTATTTTAAGAGAAATACCCTCCAAAGAGGCCCTCTTCAATCTTCCCCAGAACATAGGAAGTCCAAGATAAATAAAGGGTAATGAGCCCCTTTTAACACCAAGCCTACTGGCCACTCTGTTTTTCTTTACAGTTCGCAATCCTTCAACAAAGACAACAAAGGATTTACTCCAGCTTATAAACTGACCTGAAACTTCCTCGTAGTGGTTGAAAATAGACTTTATAGAGGTGATGGGTTTTTTATCAGCTTTAGAAAAGAGAAGAATATCATCAGCATAAAATAAGTGAGAGTGGGTGAAGTAGTTACTCCCATACACCATTCTCTGATAAATCCTAGAATTAAAATGATCATGAAGGAAAATTCTCAAATAATGGTATTATGTGATTCGTTGGGTGTTTATTATCTTTTGGTCATATGAATCGATTGATCACAATGAGGTAATGGGTTTTTATCTCACTTTTTGTTCCTGTGAGATTCATGCTACATTTTCCACTATTTCCTTTTGTGTGATGTATGTACTGCCCATGATTGTATAATTTGTGTAATATTAATTAATTTATTGGTATTTACATCTTCATTGTATGACCCTTATTTCATGGGGTGTACGTTTTGAAAGCTACCCAAATCGGTAAGAGAACCATTCACCCACCTCTTTTTAAAAGTCTTATTTCTGTTGGGTATTTTAATGTACATATTTTTATGTTGGGATATGTTCTTCTATGTCCTTATTGATGTAAATTTTATGTTCAAGTGTTGAGATATCATTTTCTCTCTCATCAACTCATTTTATGAATTTTAAAGTGACGCCGTTAGGCTGTCAAATTTTTGAAAGGGAACTTCTTAACTCAATTTGAATTCTCTAGGTTAAACTCGTACTCCTTGAATATGTCATTCTATGAATATGTGTGAATATATATGATTGTTTTACACTTAATTTCCACTTATATTGGTTGTATATATATTTTTCACACATAATTAAATAATTTATTTATCCTTAATCTAAGGATACAGTCTTTGAACGGGACATCATCTCAATCTCCTTTCACTGTGGAATATTTTGTTCTAATACAAGAATTTATTTTATATGGTGTATAACCCCCTTTGACGTTGACTTTTATTCAAAAGTCATCTTTTCTGTATGAAGCGTTTTACTAAACGATAATAATTTTGTTTCTTTTTAACATACGTGGTGAAAACGAACTTTCCGCCACCGTGTGTATTATTTGATCCTTGGCTTCCTCAACAATCCATAATGTTTTTAAAACTAAATAAATACCATATAATATTTTATGTTTTTTTGTTTTGAAAATGGTTTTGATAATGGATTTGTTATGTCAATATATTTAAGTGATATATTGTGATTGAAATGTGGAAATGTTTTCTTTCCTTTATAATTGCTTTAGGTGTTATGATTTTATAATGGTACTTGGACATTTGACGGGTGGTTACGTGATAAACCAAAATATGAGTGGTTCCGTGAATTCCAGGATGGGTGGTTACGTTATAACCTCCAATGCATTGGGTATGGAAGTTGGCCGTATGGCTATTCCATGTAGTGATATTAGTGGAAGTCGACCGTATGATTATTCCATTTAAGTATGTTTATGTCCCATGTTACCTGTATATGTTATGTTTTCTTTATATCATTTTATGGTAATATTTTTTGTTAAAAAGGATATATAGTGATATTTTATTCAGTGAATAGTATTAAAAACTTCATAAAGGTGAAAAGTATTACTTTGATAAAGTATTTGTGGTTTACATGTTGTTTTGAAAAACTAACAGTTTTCATTCTTTGTGTATCCTTTAATGGGCTTTTTATGCCCATCCCATGTTTTTGAAATGTTCTCCACAGGACTTAAAGATGAATAGGGTCATGGATGAGATCAAGGAAAGACATGCTATCTAAAACATGAAACTAGACATGTTTCTTTTTAAGAGTTTTTATTTTATGGAAACTTAGTTGAAGTGCCTACTTTGTAATCTTTTGAGATGTATTAGTTATGTCCTAATTCTCTAAAACTCTAAACCTGAGAAGATACTCTATGTGAATTATTCATTTAATTCATGGTTATATAATGTTCTAAGATCGGGTCCTTATAGAATTTTACTAAATGGTATAATATCCACAAATACTATAATTATCCATGTGGTTATTATATGGGAGAGAATTACAAATATTGTCATCTTTTGGACTATTTTTCCTCTTATTGTTATTATGTTGACCTTTATTGTGTAAAAACTTTTTATTGTTATGATAAGTGTGATGAAATTTAGTTTCAGGACAAAACCAAAAAATAAGGGTAAAATATGATATACAATTACAAAAAAAAAGTATATGTTAATTTAAAATAATAAACACCATATACTCTGATATTACGAATTTTATTCATTTTTTACATCAAAAATTAAATTATATAAGTTTAATATTTTATGAAATTCTAAGAGTTCCCCACTTGAGTCTTATAAAAGGGAATATTTTTATCTCAATTATTAAAACAAAAAAAAATTCTTTAGAAAATCACTTGAAAAATAAATTCGGAAAACTTTTCCCCATATTCTACTTATTTTATTTGTTCATACAACTAACTATAGATAGAATATGGTGTATGGGAAATGAGGTTTAACAAAAAGAAGTAATGGTTTTAACCCCCTGTTTTATTATAATTTATTCATCCATTTCCTCAATATATTATAAAAACATGATAAAATAACACTAATATCAGATATATATTTTGATATTATTAATTCTACTACATAACATATGTCTACATCCTCTTCCATCAAATGGGAAACTTAACAATCATTCGTGAGTACAGCTGACTACTTCCCTATGAATGGTTATAATTATTTTTCCAACATCACTAATCATGGAAGTATATTAGTGATATAATTTATGATTATATAATATATAGAATAAATATATTTTATAATTGTGTTATAATATATCAACTACATTCTTATCATTCCATTCACTGAATAATTGTATCGTTGTTCATCCATACATGTTGACTACCAATTCCTCAAATCTATGTCAATTAGAATACATTCTCATATCACAAGAAATATATATTAATTTATTTTAATTGGAATAATATTTTATTTATTATTTAATTACAAATATATAAATATATAATAATATTTACATTATTTATATAACGATAACTTAAAATGGAAGTCTCACTCACACATACATATGACATATCACCTCTAAGATTGCCACATAGATCATTTTTCTTAACCAATATTCATTATTTGTATAAATTTTTTAAATTATTAATAAAAATGATATTTATTAAAATATTATTTTTTATTATATGATAGAATAATGATCTATTTGGACATTGTTATCAAATTGAATTAATTTTTTTTTTGTTTTGAGACAAATATGGTCAAAACATTGGAAATGAACATAAAATATAATGAAATACTTATAGCAATGTAATATATGAGAATACACGAATAATAATATGGAAAATAAATCCATAGGTAGTAAATAATTAACATATGAATATTAATCTAGAATAAAAATAATTTACATGTATTTTTTGACTAAATGTATGGGACATTCTTTTTAAATAATCTTCTTTTTCGGTTTTCCATAAAGCTATATTTTTTTCAATAAATATATTATTAGAATTATTTAATGTATGTATTTATATTTATATAATTTAATTATGAATTAAATTTTTTTATCTTTCATTGGTTTTAAAATTTGATATTTTTACATGATTTTTTATCATTCTATAAAAAAATATAAAAGGAATGTTTTATTTTAGAAAATATTATTGGAATGACCTCTCATAGTACTATAACAATTATTTTATTTTTAGATTCATTTACAGGCTATAAATTTTTCAAAAATGAATTCACATACTTCTCTAGGTCATGGTTATTGTTAAATTGGTTTTCAAAATGGAATGTATATGACAATATCCAAAAATTATTTCATGTTGGTGAATAGATCATTTTTATTCAGACTGGTTTATGTATTCAGTTATGGTTATTGGGAATTTTTTATGATATTGGGTGATCCCATTTCAAAATGTGTATTTTTTTTAACATTATAGATCTTTAATACAATTGTTAAAAGGATGGAGTTGGAAAATTTGGTTTCTGCAAAGGGATAATAGTAATATACTACAATGGTTATTCCAATAGAAACAATGTTTTTTATTTTTGGGGTAAATGTTTTTATTCTATGACTACCCATGAATGTTGTCAAATTTATGTAGGTTATAAGAAAATTAATCCCAATGTAATGTACATTTTTTATTTTTCTATAAAATGGGTTTTTAATGGAATCCTATTTTCACACTAGGTAAGATAATGAACTTATGTTTAATGGAAATTATATGATACTTAGTGAGGTTGAAATGCATAACCGAATAAATAATTTATAATGAGTTTTTCATAATATAATATAAAAAATTATAGATTTTATTTTTCCAATAATATTTCATATGAAATTATTTGCGAAGTAAAGATTATTTATTTTATATGAAATTTTTTAAGGCCAAATTTTTAAGTATTAATTTCATACCATTTTGATGGATTATATTTATATCACTTAATATTATATTTATTATAATACAATGTTTTAATTTTTTTTTTAATTTTTTAGTTATTCATTCTAGGTATGAGGACCTAATTTTAAAAATCATTATGATTTTTAATGAAAATAAAATGAGGTTAATTTAAAATTTAATATACAATTGAAAATATGGATACTTATTAAAATTGTATTGTATATTTATGTATATTGTTTTTATGTAAGTCTTATGAAATAAATAACTAAAAATATAATCCTAATAGACCATTATAAATTTATGGAATTGAATTATCATTTAATGATACTATAATTTTTAATGTTTCTAGATGAATCATTATATTGAATTCACCACCATGATACATTATGTTATTTTTATGATTAATAAATTCAATGTGTTTGATATCGTGATCCACACAAAAATCAGTAATAATAATGAAACTGAAATATATATATAAAAATAAATATAAAAATTTTAATTATGGAACTAAAAACTCTACAATTTAAATAACATGAAAGAATATGAGTCTCCTCATTATGAAATATATTTCAAAATAAAATAATTAATTATTTTAATACGAATGAATTTTATTTATCATATATAAAATGAAAAATATGTTCCTTTATTGATTAAGATATTATTTTTATAAATATTATATTTTATGGTGATATGAAATTTGTAATGAACCAAAAAGAATACCCCCTAAAAATAGTACCTCAACTGATCCACCACATACACGAAGGGTCTTCCCAATCCTCTCAGGATTGTGAACAAAACATGGGAATAAAAAAACAAGAAAAGGTAATGAATCTCCAAAACAAAACCAACAACATGGGCCATATATATAGTACAAAAGATTTTGTAAAAGATAAATAAATTCTATAGGAGAAAAAAACAACAGAATATAAATAATGAATGAGACGAAACTATATTATAGTACAGGTCCAACAAAAAAATATTACCAAAATAGGAAGACAAACTCCTACATGTGATAGAATGGGAATGGTCCCAGTATATCACCAACTATTAGCTAACCCAACTGATAGAAAAACATGTCACTTCAATGTGGAGCCATTCCATTCCCTATATTGAATGATATAGAAATGTATACACACCAATGAAGTGGTAGACATGGATTGATATAACATTCTTAGTATTATTTCACATAGGTTATCATTATCATGTCTTTGAAAAATAACCCAACATACTCAACATTAAAAAAATAAGGTATGGTAAGAATTTTAGTATTTTAATATAAAAAACATGGAGAAAATTATTATTTTTACAATTTCTATATTTTCAAATAAATAAGTTAAATCAAATTTCCATCATTTCATATTCATATATCAAAATAGACATATGAATTCAAATGATAGACTGAATCACATATCAAATAAAATTCATTACTGTATACTAATAATTGTATATACCAAAAGAAGAATCAATGGTAACATCATGTTAGTGATCACTCTAGGTTTATATAAATAGGAAAATAATACCTATCATATAAAATTATATACCCATTAAGACATGATACAAATGAATCGAATATATATATTAGAGGAACACCCAATCTAGTGAACCATGTAACAGCTCTAACATGTCCCTATAACAATAGGATGTTGTAGAAGATGAAAACCCCATATAAAAGTCCCCTGATTTTTTACAATACATATTACTATACCGTACAAAAATGTATCGATTGCTTCCCATGTTCTCCATTTCCCAAAAAAAACATCAAATTTTTTCAATCAATGCATTCTTTGAAAACCCTTTCACGGAAGAATTTAATAAAAATCGTTGAAACCCCATTTCCATTTTCCAAAACTAGGGTAACACCAACTTTTATAAAAACACATTTCCTTGCACAAAAATCATATTTTTCAATAATTCTATTTATTTAAATGAAATTATTTTATGAAAAATAGGATAAAAGTAGTTAACTAACTTAAGAAGGAGAGGAAATCTCCATCCACAAAAATCATGTCACACATTCCCCAAAATGGATCCACCAATATGAAGAATGTAATAATGAAAAAAGAGTCCCTAGAACAATTAGTTATATCCAATAACTGATCCAATTATATAGAAATGTTTAGATAAGAGAATATGTTAGAGATAAATCAACAAAAATACAACTTATTTCTCATAAAATACAATGGAACGACCCTAGAAACAAGATCTCTTAAAATATATAGAGATAAACAAGATGAGACATCACCACTAGTCAATGGATCTGATAAAACAATGAAATGGTTCTTCAATGATCATTGAAAATGAAAAATATGAATGGATTTCTAACCCAGATATATGGAATCTGACCAAAATAGAGATCAACCAATGAAAGAATCAATCCTGATAAAATGGTGGCTACAAGAATCATTAGAGAAGGAATCAAGGTGGAGATAAAGGAGGTAAGTGAATGAATGATAGAAAATATAGTCGGTGTAACACCCAAAAATTTTACCTCCTCATAGTAACATGACATATAACAACATTACAAATTATTTAATCCAGATGTATCATTTATACCAAAATCTAGCTCATATTTATAAAATAATTTATTTTGACATGAAACATTGGGTAACAATTACACCACATGTAATTGTTTCACGTTAAATGAACAAATTATAGCTCTTGTCCATTGATCAATTAATTATCATGTTTCCAATTTACACCCAGTGTAACCAAACATCTCATAGAAGAAAATATTCATTCTTACACAAGTATTCCAATCCAATTCTGGATTCTTAGGAAAATTTGGGGAATAGCTCTATAGATTTAACACATTTATACATAGAGTCCATTAATTAATAAAATAATATATTCCAAAAAATATTGTCATTTTTCTTTGAATATATTATCCATCTATGGAAGTCCTAACATGCACTAAATTAATGATTAAAATAATAATTGATAAGGGAGTTACAAAAAAGTGGGTAAAGTGATTATTCAAACTCTCCATTATAATACATGATGTCCACAAGAACTCATATATAAAAATAATGTACGGTAATGAGGTTCGACCATTTCTCCCTCATTAATGAATTTCATTCCTAGGTCTCCTTAGAATCTGATCCATTCTTCCGTAACACACTAACAATGGAACTGACTTCCTAGAAAAAAATATCAATTGAGATTGAATTATCTCTACATGATTCTCAACAAATAGAAACATAATTCTCTAACACAATATATTCCCAACTCAGAACATGAGAAGGATTATGATGGTATTTTATGAGCCATGATATTTGGAAAACAACATGAATTTCTATCAAATAAAATAGTAATTACAATTTATAATAAACCTTCCTAAGCCTCCCAACAACCTCAAACTATCCAACAAATAATAAAGACAACTTTTCTTTTTTTCCATGATGACACTGACCCAATTGAGGATTTTATTTCATGAAAACATAGTCACCAAAAGAATACTAAAATTGAGGACAACATAGATCTATGAAATACTTCTTCCAACTCTTCCATATAACAAGAATCTAAAATATATACTGAATCCACATAGACATCTCCTATACCAAACTCAGTTCCACTAATAAAGCTTCACCCAACTATGCTCTAAAGGATGCAATCTACAGAGGAGACAAAAAAATTACTTGAAATTGTGGATTCATAAGGAAAATTAATAACTATTTTTATTATAATATAAAACTATTCAAATATTGTTATCCCATGATACACCGAAATATAAGACACAAAAAGGGCATACACACTAAAAATTCTAATAGCACTCTCCACTTGACCATCGGGATATGCATGATACATTGTACTGAAGATGAAATGAGTTACCAAAGAATAATTGATATTACCCCATAAACTATAATAAATACTATGATAACATTATGATACAATGGGATAATTATCCTCATATAACCACACAATTTCCAGAATTTATAGCTTACCTAGATCATCAACATTTGCAGTGACATTGATTAAGAAGAAATTAGAGAATTTTAACTACCAATCCATCACTACCTAGTTATAATTACTCCCATATGGAATTTATTATAATCCAACAACATAATCCATTGATACCTTAAAATTTTTTCAAATCGTCCTCATAGTAGGAAGAAGTAAAACAGAAGGTTTCAAATTCAATACGTTTAATTATTATTATGTGAAATATTAGGAAACATAATTATAAAATCAAAACATAATACCAAACGACTAAAATATTAGACTCATATCATAATATATCGTTTTATTTCCTACATAAATAGGCTAGGAATAAATATTAAAATATAACAAAAATTATCCTCTCCATAGATGTTGGGATAAAAAACTAATCCCTAATGCTAATAACACTATTTAATGAGGGTGACCAACCTTAAAATATCTCCCCACTATATAATATTTCTAAAATTATTATTAACATATCATACCACAACTAACAATTCAGAATATACTCTAAGAGAGATGATGATAACTACACACTAGTCTGAACCATACTTGAAACATCCCCTTGATAATTTAGATCACTCTGGTAAAAAATACCCAGAAGGCTCTACTCTCTGATCGAATCCAAAAAATCTTCTGATGGATATTTATTTCTAATAGAATTTGTAATAACATTCCCCTTTCATGAGGACAAGGTGATATTGAATTTAAATATCTGATGGTATTCCACCCATCACATTTGACTGTGATTCATATCCATTTTTGATATGATGTAGGTCAAACTTGTATTTTTAGAAAAGGCTATGAACCATTACTTTAAAAAGATAATTATACCAAAACCTATGTGAATGAATTACTAATTCATCCTTTAAATAATAATTACAATGATTTCTCCCGTGAACATGATGCTGATGAGATCCATATTCAACTAGATGACAATTCAATAAGACCACAAAACCCAAATTATCTCTACAAGTATCACAGAAAACCACATACCCCTTACATGGATTAGGTAAGATCAAAATAGGATATTGGGTCAGAATTATTTTAATCTCATTGATAGAATAATTAATATTTTCATCCAATATAAATTTCACCACTTTCATAATACAATTACTCAAAGGTGATACCCACATTTAGAAATCATTTATGAACTATTTCTAGTATTAAATGTGGCGACCCAACCCCAGAATTCCCAGAACCACTATCTACTGCCATTACAATGGAATGATTACAAGGAATGAAATAATAAATAACTAGAGAGTTTTTTATTCATTGTAAATCATATAAATACATGATTCATTTAGTACAATTTGATTACAATAATTTTTTAATAGAGCAAAAAAATTCCATTTCATCTAGCGTATCCTAGCGTAAAATTCTCAATACACATTTGGGAATCATGGGGAAGTGAAACATTATAATGATGTGTTTAGAAGTTAATTAATGTTAAATAAAGTGAATCTAATAAATACTTTATAATAATAAATCAATATGGAATGATATATACCTAAAAAAATATGACATAAAAAAAATATTTGGTTAGATCAGAATTTAATGGAACATAACTGAAACATGTTCCTGTTAATCAATAATGTGAGAATGAAATGAATCAATATATATAACGATGAAAAATGTCATGGATAAATAAACACTAATCCAAACTTATTACAATTCATAATTATTAGACATCATGTTTCCCATGAATATGATACTATTATCGTAAGGATCTATTATCAAGATAGATTAAATTTTTGGATAGAACCCCATCTATTATGCTTGAAACAGAACACGAAGGGTTTATGAATATCTAATTTCAACTCATGTGATTATTAATTCATCTTGGGGCTTACATTATATGATCACCAAAATATATGGATTATAATAACTACTACCAAACCCATAGGGATTTCATAAAACAGTTCCAAACCAATATAGTGAACATCAAAAGAATTTAAATAAAAAAATTTCCATATCAAATGTCTATATTCAATAATGTATATAGATTTATCAATATTTTCCCTTTCAATAAAATAACATTAAATTTAAAAACCATTTCTTATAAATGATATTCTATTCTAGAAATAAACGTATACATGATAAATGATATATATAATTAGGGGAAATTCAATGTTTAGTGATCATATGAAAATTAATATTTCAAGGGGACTAAAAGGAATTAATGTACTGACTGTCAATAATATCCATGGTAAAAGAAATTATAAACTATTTAATTTAAGAATAAGACTAGTATCAACACAACATATCCAAAGTAGAATAAAATTATGGGTTGTAGTCATTGATGACTAGAAATAAACTAAAAATACCTTTTAAAAACATTATTAATGAATATATGCTATTTATTTTTTATTTTTTATAAATTATTTAAATTGAAAAATAAATTTGAAAAACAATTCTTGAAAAAGTAATCATTTAAACATTAATGGGAATCCTCAATGGAATTATGGAAGGTAAATCCATACATTCCGAACAATATTGAAAGAGCATTCCTTTTTCATGGTAATAGGCTAGAAAATATTGTTGTTTGAAAAGTAATAAGAAGATTCCATTGAAAATATTTTTAAAAAGAGATATAAATTTCATTAACAAATCATTTTTAAAAGGATAAAATTAATTTCAAAAAAAATATAGGAAATAATTTATTTAAAAGAAAAACGTTTCTTCGACTAAAGACTGAAATGAGGTCGGGTTTTCTTAAAAACATTTTTTGTAAAAATAGTGTAATAATTTTACTATTACATTAATAAGGGTAATTATAATCCAATGGAAGATAAAATTAATAGGTTTACTAAAAAAAATTCTAATAATTTTCTCTTATTGAAATTCATGTATAAACATTACTGAACAAATCTAGATTTTGATGTAAACCCCAAAATATTCCATTACAATAAGGTGAGAAAAAATAAACAAATAGATGATGGTTTTGAAATTTATATACACATAAAACTATTGAAAATAAAAATAAAAATATGAAAAATTTATTACACAGATACACCCTATAATATTAATGAAAATGAGGATGTAATATAACCCAAAGAAAAAAAATTGGATATGAAATTATTTTACACTTCATAACATTCAACTAATATACACATAGAATAATTAATTCAAATTGAAACTCAAAATACCATGAAGATAAAAAATTTCATGAAATAATAGATCAAGATGTTCAGTAGATACACTATAAAATATATGTATGTGGTGAATGTTCTTTTTTATCAAATGAATGTAAAAAGTTAGATGAGAATCCATTACATTGCATTTTATTTTTAGGTTAAAATACTTTTAATCATGTATAATGGTATTAAACATATTACTAACTTATTTTAGAACCATAGTAAAATTTACTATGATCTATAATATTTTCTAATAATATATTACCACCCTTTGTAAGTAAACATTCATTGTCTTCACTATTTCGGGTCTTAATTTCCAAAGTTCTTCAAGTATGTTTTGACTTGTTATATGTTATTTTCATTAATAATGTTACTCCCCGACCCTAGAATCCTAGAGCAGGTGCATTGTTTTAATACATTGGTAAAATTAAAAGGAATCATGTCCCGAAGGACCGATCAGTTAAATAGTCTTAGAAAAGAGATTACATACATAAAAGTTACATTACACATTAAAAAATAAAACCCAACATAAATAATATATTGAGAATTCCATTATTACACTATATTAACCCTGAATATAAAACATAATAAACTTATTGGAATCCTGGGAAAACAATACCTAAAAAATCGGTGAGCTCAGATGCTCAGTATGGGTAAATTAATTATCAGAAGCTATAAAATTTTAGGGAAAGATATGTAATAAAAACAACAGCCTTTTAAACCTAAAGATGAACATAAAATAGGTAAAATATACCAAACCTATCCATATAAATTTTCAAAAGGATATTCTACCAGTAAAATAATCACATGTAACAATTAATATCCTAATGGGGGAATGCCTAACGTCGGACATCTTTACCACATAGTCAAGGGCTCATTCCAATACTAAAAATAAATTTTTTGTCAAGGCCTTGTGCCTAGACACTAATTTGTCTCATGAGACCTACCAATGCATCGAAGAGATATAGCGGGATCCTCCCATAACATACTAAGTGCACTGTATTTATCAT
Organism: Viscum album; assembly: GCA_963277665.1. Classification (NCBI taxonomy): domain Eukaryota; kingdom Viridiplantae; phylum Streptophyta; class Magnoliopsida; order Santalales; family Viscaceae; genus Viscum; species Viscum album. The sequence goes on along the minus strand of OY728122.1, from coordinate 1,497,737,758 downwards.
ATGAAAATGTTGAAACATATAAAAAATATTTGTATTAAAACTAGAATAAAAAATACCAATCCTTCATCCATAAACTATGACTGGTGTAAAAATTGAACATCAATAGTAAAACATATTGTAACAAATTCAATAAAATATAGAAGATTTTTTATAACAAATCAACCTTAATAAATAATAATATATAGTAAAGGATGCTGATATAGTTGAAAATGATCATTTAAACATTTTTAGAGATATATCCCTTTTTGTGAAATAATTTAAACGTCACACATTTATAAAGGAATTAATTTAAATGATAATTTTGAAAAATTATGTCCCATACCACTTGGATGATTTTGAAATGAATTAACATTTTAAAACAATTATGTCCATATAAATAAATCCTTAAAACAAATATGAAAACAAGGACAATAATGAGAATGATTTAGAAGAATAAATATTTAAATCATTAAAAATGATGTTTTTGTTAATGTGTAATATAAAAGAATCATTTTGAATTATATTTTTGGAAACACGGACATGGATAATAAATATGTCTCGGAAAATACTTAAACATTAATAATCTCAGATATTAATGAGATTGTGGAATTGACCTTTACCTTGCACATTCCTTTGGTCAAGGGTACGTTTTAGCTCTTGTATATTGACCATAGTATGATATTATATTATACTATAACCATATTAACATATATTATATCATAAATGATTCATTTAAGACTATATACTACCCATTTAATAATTATTACTATGTTAAATTAACATTTCGGGTAATAATCGAATTCTTTATTATACGTGTTTAACTTGTTAGTCTTGATCGTATCATTTATACCATGATTTAAATAAATACATAATATAAAAATGATCTATATATCTAATATAAATATAATATAAATATGTATAATAGATTGATATAGGAAATGGATAACACCGTTTAGGGAGACGGTAGGTCACACATATGCATAAACGTTGATTCTGTTTTCCAATCGTATTGAACTGAATTAAGTGAATAAGATATATATGAGGAGATATATATATATATATAAAGAATAAATATTATTTCATATATTATATATGTAATAATAATATGAATAATTATAATAATCCTTGAATGGTGAACATGGAAATGAAAGTCATCGCGTTGTAGATACGGTAAGCCGTACATACACAAGAGCGACAATAACATTTTTTTAATGATGAAAAGATGTGTAATTGGATGGTATGATAATTTTACATATTCATTAGCATGTAATTTTTATTATTTATATATATATATATATATTAATCATCATTATATCGATCCAAATAACATAGTGTTGAATAACAAATTACAACACGATGTGGAGATGGTAAGTCGTGCATACGCACCCATGGTGACATTATCATTCATAGGATGGATAGAATTATGAATATGGTTGTACCACATTTATAATAACATAAAAGTATGTAGAATTTAATAGAGTTGTTATTTTTTTATGGAAATAACAATGAAAGACAATGTTGAAGAAGAAAAGAACTTTGAAATGTGTGATAAAATAATTACCTCTTCTATGGGTTGTTCAATTTCATTTGAAGAAAAGTAATCCTTAGGTTGTCTTTCTGCTCAATGTAAAGACTCAAGGTTGATGTGAGGGAAGTTGGGAGGGGATTTGGGTAGGGTTTGGCTGAGCCAAATGGATTTGAAAGAGTGATGATGAGAGAAGGGGAAGTACCCTTTTATAAGAGAGGTGTGGGTCACTTTAGGAAAAGTTTGAAATATTATTTTATTATGAAATCATATTCTGTTTCAAATCACTCAAAATGGATTTATTTCTATGATAAGGTGTTTATGGGTCAAAATCTTCTCAAAAAATAGTTTTTAGACATGTTTAGGTCACCATATTAACCATATCATTTAGATTGAACTCTTAGTTAAAGAGTATCTTTCACCATGTCCTCTTGTAATATTATAATAAATGGTTAATAAAAAAACATTAAAAAGCTCATAGAATATAAAGTGGTTCATTAATGATATATATATATATCATTATATAAGTCCTTGAGATGAACCTTATATTTTTATGATTAATATATCATTTAATAATATAGTATGTGTTTTAAAAACACGTTTATGTCAATTTTGACAGTATTTGGTATTTGGTTTTTGTGAATGTCATAGAAAGCTTGTTAATTCGATATAAAATACATTATGTCAACCCTAACATGTCATATTCCATTCTACAATTACTGGATGTCATTAAAAGCCTCAATTTACATTTATTTTGATATTTATAATACCAATTATTTAATCATTCAATAATAATGTAATTACTGCATCATCATTGTGTCATAAATAAATTCAATTATTCAATGTCTAAAAATTATAAATAAAATACAATGATGTGGGAAATAATTTTTCATTCTAATTAATATTTATTTTCAAATATATATTATGTATAAACCTATATTAGAATTGTTTAGTTATTAACAATTGAATTTAACACATTTAACTCTTCTTTAAATAAAATAATAATAAAAATCTTATTGTTATCCAAGTGGACCAAAAGGATCATATTTTATTTCTATGTTTATTTGGGTTTAAATACACTTATCCGATATAATTAAGACACGTGTTAGGGTAATTATAATATCATTTTTACATTTAATTTTCCAATTTAATTTTAACTCGAGTAAGTAAGATTAAAATTTTCTATTCACCAAATAATATTTTCAACTTATTGAACCAAATTTTATGTACTAATGTAATCCATGTCTTTTGAATTTTTGAAATTTAATTCATAGAAAAAGAAAAGTTATGTTTTATGCAAATTTGTAGATATGCCTAGAAGGTGGGTAAAAGATGTTAAAATATTCAATAAACTTTTATACATCTAATATTATTATAAAATTAATATAACGAACTAAATTGATCTAATATATGTATTATGTATCTATTTTTTCATTTAAATATGTTTAAATAAAAATAATAATTATTTATTTAATATCGGTATTAAACAATGAAAGAGTGTTTTTTACTATTCATATAAAATTAAATGTTTTCAGAAAAATACCAAAACATTACCCAAATATAATTTTGATATTATGAATCTAAAAATGATATATATTTAACAAAATTATAAAAATATTAGTTTCATTAATTAATTTGAAATTAATTTCTATTTTCAAAACAAAAAAGTTGGTTTTTAAATAACAGAAACATTCAAAATATTGACTTGGGTTTATGTAAAATTTAAATGTGAAATTACATATAATGACCTAAACTGTATTAAATGATAAAAATATAATATAATTATACTTCCAAACCATTAAAAATAAAAATTTACCAATATAAATTATTTGGATTAAAAATATTTTTTTCAATTAAAATTTAGTATTTTTCACCATACATCAAAATACGAAAGTTATCAAAAAAGTAATAAAACATTATAAAACAAAAATTTTTACATCTCGCTTCAATAAATTAATTTAATTTATTAAATTTAATATATTAAATTTTCAAATACTGGTTTTAAAATGAGTTCTCCATTAAAAGATGGTAAAATAGATTTTTTTAGAAAAAAAAAATTTTATCCGAAAATAATGATTTTTTTCTTATATTATGACTTAGAAACACATAATATAGATTATAAAATAAGATGGAGTATATAAAATTAAAATTTTAGTTAATACTATTCATTACTGCTTTTTGAACAGCTATTTTTGTATGTCATGGTGTGCTCGATCTCGGTGTTGTGTGTCGGGTAAGCTATTGAATTACATTAAAGGGATAATGTACTATGAAATCTTGGTGTGTTATATTCTCGCCACCATTAGTAATTTGAATTATACTAATTCAAAATTGTTTTTCAAAAATAAAATGTTCAAAATCGAAAATACCTATGTTGAAAACCCACATAAAAAATGGGGTTAATAAAATTTAGTCTTAATAAGAGGGAAATGGAAATGAAAATGTCACCACCAAATTTAGGTTTTGAATAGGATAACATTGTTGGAAATTATAGACACATAATTAGTGGAAAACTTAAATATTTATTATGACTGATTTAGGTCATCAATCAAAAATATGTTTCAAATTGAGGGCCTCCAATCCATCAATCTATGATGATTTAAAAGATAATCGGTTCAACAAAACATAAGCTATTAGGAAAACATATTTTTGGTTTTAAGATCTCTTACATATAGTTTAAGAATTAATGTATTCATAGAATAAGAGAGAAAAAAATATACTTGACAAAAAGAGTTCAATCCATTAACTAATTTCTACAACAAAATGATCTTTTACTACAAATGGTAATAGAACTCAGATATATTATATTTATCCTAATATTATAAGGATCCAAAAAATTAGTTTTTAATTCCTCAATAATCCATTTTAAAAAAACTACATTATACAGTCTCGGAAATCCCGTAGTCCAGTGGTAGGTGATGCACCCATGTCACCCTTCGGTTGTGGGTTCAAGTTTCACAACCTTTCCAGACGGGACTGGTTGTCAGCCAACCTCTGGGTTGTCCTTTTTATAATAGTTCATAAATAATCGTACGAAATTAATTAACCATAAAAAATTTATCCAATGTTAAAAATAATCTATTAGATCCTTTATACTTATCCAAAATAATTCAATCCATCCTCATGGTCCAATATTTATAAAGATGGTAAACAAAATAAAGATCCCTTTTTTCCAAATAATAACATGTGAATACCTTCATCATGTATTCCTCTATAACATGGTTACACCCTGAATTACCATAAAACCTTATTGATTACATTAATGCTCCCTTGTTACTTATATAATACTAGATATACTCATTATATCCAAAAATGATGTAAACCCTAACAATAATGGAATGAACAAAAAATTAATTAGCTTCAACGTAGTCAAGAATATCTAATATACATTATCCAAATAAATCATATATTATTCCAAAATCACAACCCCAGTATCAGAATAATATTACGGTTTATATTTACTTCATCCCTGGATTTTACCAAAATATAAATTTCTATTGAGTCACATTTCAGGGTTCCACATAATCTAAAATCCTTAATGAAATAGTATTGCAGTATAATCCTTATTTTTACTATATATCATATAACCAGTTCATCATTGATACAACACTCAAATGAAATAACTATTTCATAACAACAAAAACAACACTATTCATTCCTCTTTATTTTTGGTTGTATCATAACATGATTATTATGCAATAGAATCATTTTGGGGATACTCGGATGACATGGAAAATTATTTTCATAGTGTCCCAACTCCTTGAAGATGAACCATTTTACATTGGAAACCATTTTCTTACCCTTGCAATCACATAAATGGTTTCCCTTTTTCCCACACTTATAACAAACTCTCATTCCCTTTAAAAATTTACCAAGGTGATTCTTTCCATATTTACAACATATCATAAAATCCTTCTTTCCCCTCATCCCTTTATTTATCATTCTCTCTACCATCCTTTTATTATCTCGCTTCCCTGAAAAGTTATAGGACTCTAAGAATTCATTACTTATTTTATTAACATGTTATATTATTTCATCATATGATGAGAATACAAGGGAGACTATTTCCCTTCAAAATGATTGCTTAATATGATGAACGTTATGATCCCTCATACTCTTTAGATCATTCATATTGATGGGGTCCTCATTCCTTCTACTGGGTTCCATTTTTAAACAATGTCATATACTAGGTTAGTTTATAAATCACAATGAATAATTCCTAACTTTTAAAACACCTAACATAAATTAAATTAATTATTCAGATAATCTATAATCTTGAAAAATGTTTTCATTGAAGAATTATTTAATCTAAAATCTTTAATAACGTCTTGTAAAGAAAATGTGAATAATCCTAAGCATATCCCTTGGGAGTATCATAACCAAGAGTACAACAAGCACTGTTGTCGTGTTCCAGGATACCCCGGGTCAGGCCCAAAACACCTTTTCAGTGTTTTCACTCCTAGGTACATTTCTGATAGTGCCTCATCTACCTTCTCATATCTAGATAGGTATGTATTGCATGGAAAATTAAAAAAATCAATAAATGACCAAAATTCGAGGAAGTTCTTCTACAATAATAATTAAAGTCCATCTTCTTCTAATGTTTTCTAATCAGAGTATTTCTAAATATAGTTTCCATGGTTTATAATAAATTTCTTCTAATACCAACTATAATGACCATACCCCAGAATATTGGAGATGGTGAATTATTTTAATACATTGGAATTATTATAATGAATCATGTCACGAAGGACCGATCAGCTTTGTAGACTTAGAAAATTGATTATATACTTGAATGTTATATTACACATTCAAAATTAAAACAGAACATAAATAATCTGTTGAGAACGCCATTATTCCCCTTGCTAAACAATTCATATCAAACATAATACACTTCTTAGAATCCTAGGAAAACAAAACATAAGAAATGTGTGAGATCTGTTGCTGAGTAAGGGAAAATAATTTAGAAGAATATATAAACTTTTAAGGCAAGATGTTTACTAAAAACAACAACCTTTTAAACATAAACATGAAAATAATATGGATAATATAAATCAAACATTACCATATATACACGCACATGGTTATTTTTTTAAAGACCCGAAAATTTCAAGGAAATTTTTTATCTTAAATTATTTGGGATTTTACGAGTATGTAGTTTCTGACAGCACCTGATTCCGAGGTGCGGTGTCCCAGAAATAATTTCCGAAGATTAGCTCGGGTATGTTTAGTGAACGAACAAGCGGGTTTTTCTATCTTTTTAACAGGTTCCCAGAATTGAAATCTGAGGGCACCGATGGAACCGCAGTGGTGGTAATTGAATAAGAGGACCATTACCGAAGATGTGTCTGCTCTGGAGGAGTTGTTAAAAAATGTGGATTAAATGAAAAGTAAAAAAAATTGTGTTACAATTTTTTTTCTTTTCCTAAGGTGGTTTTAACCTATATGGGGGAGTTAGGGTGGGACCCACAAGCATCCTAACTACCCATGTGAGGATAAATGTGAGGTGGGGACCACACGAGCCCCAACCTTTCACATTCCTTAAAACTCCTCTAACACACTCTTAAAATTTGTAACTCATCTTAACTTGTGAAACCTATCCTCTTCCTATTATCTCTCTCCCTCATTAATTCATGCCAACTAACACTTAATCAATTATTGAATTAAGTGTTTAAATTTTTGTAATTTAAATACATGGCATGATTTAATAAAATAAGAAGAGTCTTATTTTATTTGGGGTTGGCTCATTGTGAAAAGGATTGGAGGAGAGAGCTCTAGGCCCTTTTGAAGAACATCATCTTCAATGAAGCTCTTCATCTTCAACTAAGAATGCCAACACTCTGACGAAGAACGTCGACTCGGAGGCTCAGTTTCTCTATCCTCTTCTTCCTCTGTGACAAGGGAGGAGACATAAATGAAGAGGGAAATGATGCCATCATCCGCGACGCTTGAAAAATACGACCTTTCTTCGAGGAAGGGGTTATCATCGTTCAAGTTTTATTTACCAATCTTTATTGCTTAAAGATTGGCTGCCTGTTATCATCATAACTGGAGTAGATCAGACTACACAAACACAGTCGATCAGCCTCCCCTTTTTATTTTTTGATCAACGATGATGTTTGAGGATAAGGCGGTGCGATTCTGTTGCACCGTGCGAGGACGAAGAGGATCGTGGCTGGAGCGGTCCGCGACGGTGGTACGTGGCGCTGCTGCGCCGTGCCAGTGCGGCCGAAGGAGGTCGCGGCAAGGAGCGGGCCGCGGTGTGGGTGTGTGGCGCAGACGTGCCACGCGGGTGAGGCCGAAGGGGCCGATGCCAAAGAGGGACGTGGCGGAGGAGTGCGGCATTGCCGCGCCGCGCGGGCCGGACAAGAACTGCGGCCAAAGGCCCCGGCGGACACCAAAGGGTGGCCGGCTGTGGCGGCCACCAGCCCTCCAGGAGGAGGGACCCCCACGGGTCCCGGAGTAGCTGACAACTAGCCGACCATTAAGGCCGATAGTTACCCGAAATATGGGGGTGTTTAACCCCCCGAAAAAACCCTAGGGTGGACCCCACAGGTCCGCTGTTTTGAAAACAAGGGGGCGATGCCCCCCTTAGCACCCCGCTCGGCCAACAGCCGAGCCGCTGCCGGCTTCCGAGCCGGGCCACAGGCCGCACCGGGATGGACTGCCAGCATCTGGCCGGGCCGCGCCAATTGGGTCGGGCCGCACCCATTTGGGCTGAACCCGAACCGGGGTTGGTTCGACCTAGTTCGGGCCGACCCAGGGGGTATTGGGCTAGGTCGGACCGGGCCCAAACCCCCTATTTTCAGACCTGGTTCGTTCAAACGCCCATATCTTGGGCTACAAAACTTCGATCAATGCACCGTCAGTTTTGTAGGGATCCTTGGATCGAGATGGTAATTTCTTTATATTACAATCAATGTTTTTCTGAAGTTTGGGTATGGCCGTGTTTGTTCGAACTCGAAACCAACTGGGCCCTTTGAGCAGAAACGCTTATAACTTAAGGACTGGTCGTCCGATGGATGCGTCATCAATTACATTGGATTCCTCTTAGTGGTACTGTTATTTTGGATTAATCCACTTGAGGCTTGGATGCAGTTTGAGTACGGTCGGGTTGGTTTTAGCTTAAAATCCAACCGGGCCCCTGGGACGGAAAATCCAATATCTCTCAGACCGGGCATCCGATTGACACGCGGTCTGTCGTGTTGAGTTCCTTTTGACAAGACAGAACGTTTTGATACATCAAATCTGGAATTCGTGACGTTTGATTTATTAAACCTCTTAGATCTTGGAGTGGACCCTCCCGGAATCGAGCATGCTGTGTGCGGTAACCCTAGAGCTGGCTGCGAATGCGACGACAATGGCGACTGTAGTTGGATCCTACGTTGGTTCGGTAGCGAGGACCACTGTAGTTGGATACTACATAGGTTCGGCAGAGATGACGACTGTACTTGGATCCTACGTGGGTTTAGCAATGATCGTTACTGTACTTGGGTCCTATGTGGGTTCGGCAGTGATGACTTCTGTACTTGGATCCTACGTGGGTTCGGCAGAGGAGATGATTCAGAGGCTACATCTAATCATCTCCACCCCTCTTCATGAGTAGTATACCTGTTTGAGATGTTTCTTGAATTCAATCATTATCATCGATGTTATTGACTTTCTTTCCTATGTGGATTGGCTTGTGCTTTCCTATGTGGACTAGGTTGAACTTTCCAGTGTGGGATGGGTTGTACATGGGCTCGTGAGTTGGAGTCGAACAGTAATTGATGACTTAGGTATATGTATGGGCATGTACCTAAGTAGAGTTGGTTGATACGTCGTGTTTGTATCTTTATTTGTAGTTTATCCTTTGTGGATACTGGGAGGCCTTCGAGGGTCTCAGGGTCCCTACTGAGTATCGTATACTCACCCCTACACGGGCTATGCCCGCACTACGTTGTGTTTAGATGCAGACGATGGACAACACTGATCTTGGTTGATCCTTGTGGAGCGGGATGGTATCTGGAGGTGGACTATCAGACAGGACGTACATGGAGTGGACAGATGGACCTGAGGAGCTGAGGAGACCATTTATACCCACCCATCAGGTGGGATAGCCAGAGGATGACTCGGTGGTTACTGATTTACTTTACTGGTGCTGTTCTTTCTTTTCAGTTGTACTGTACTTTCAGTTGGGTTTGTATTCTAGCCCATTTACTTTTCATCACTTACTTTTATACTCAGTTTACTTTGTGTTTACATTAGATTTCATACTATCTTGTGTTTTTTATTTATATAAAGGCAATTCCTTCTATTTTAATGGGATTTACGTCTTTGGTGCTAGTCGCCAACCCCTGTCCTATGGAAGGCGGGCGTGGGGTAGTCACAACATGGGCCCCGAGGACGGGTCATGAAAAATTGTTATCAGAGGAGTTGTTTCTTCTACCAAACTCTCGACTCTGATAATTTATTCTATGTGAAACAATAGTGTTAAGGGTATTGAGTGTGGTTATCAGTATTGGGAGTCCAATGTTGGTGCGGCAGATGACTTATCCATACACCAAGAACCTGAATTCTGATTTCCGACTAAGTGCAGGCAAACATTGATTGCATCTGTGTTTCAAAAGTTTTCATTGTGATTACTTTGTGTCAGATCAATAGGTATACATTATTAACCATGGCACAAATATTTATTTTCAGGATGGCCCCACGATGGTAGCCAGCTAGGGTTCCGATCATTGTGCGAGATGGAATCCCACCGAGTGACGAGGCCTTGGTGCAGTGCCCCATTACAATAGAGGCACCGACATTACCTCTACCCGCCGAGCCACCGATGCCACCAACCCTAGTAGGTGAGAGTGCACATCGCTTGTGTACACTCCACGAGTTTCAACATCAGAGGCCGCCTAGGATCCATGGAGATACGGACCCTCAAGCCGCCAAGGATTGGGTGGAGGCTGTTTTATGAGTCTTCAGATTAGAAGGGACACCAGCAGACCTCATGGTGATCCTTACGGTGAGTCTCCTTCATGCAGTAGCAGGTAGATGGTGGAGCCTGATTCTCCAGGTACACGAAGAGCAATCACTACTTTGGAAGGACTTCAAGAGCCTCTTCCGCTCAGAGTTCATTCCATCCACCCTTCGTGCGGTGTGCATCCAGGAGTTACTACAGCTGCGGCAGGGCAGCATGATAATAGCCCAGTACTCGGTGAGATTTTCTAATCTCTCGTTCTACTCCACAGACATGGAATGAGACCCATTCTTCTGGGCACAGACATTCGATCAGGGATTGAGGCATGATATTAGGGAATCAATGATCTACCTCATTATTCTGACGTATGAAGGAGTACCAGAGAGATCCCTTCTTGTGGAGAGATTTCTTGCTGAGCCTATTCCAGCAGTGAGACCTACCGCATGGCGATACGTAGCAGAGTCTTCTGCAGCCGGTATTAGACATATGCAACAGATGTCTAAGAGGACCAGACCATCTGGCGGGAGACCTCAGGATACTGGTTCAGAGGTACGAGGCACACACTACAGAGCTAGTCATATGAGAGGAAGACAGTGCTATGCATGTGGCGGGCAGGGCCACATGGCTCATGACTGCCTGACCCGACATGCAGAGGAGAAGAAGATGGTTGAGGGACCACCCAGGCAAAGGCATAGGTTCGACCGTGGCGGTCCGCATGGAGCAGGTGAATGAGGTAGAGGAGATGACCGAGCAGTAGGTGGTGGACGACGCTTCGGGGCTCCACCACCACCACTACTAGGAGGTCCACCCCCACCATAGGGAGCTGGCGGGCAGAGGCAGGCTCAACTTCATGCAGTGGAGGCCTATGACCATAACACACCTGAGATGATTTGAGATACTATCTGTATCTACTCCACCCCTGATGAAGTTCTTATAGACATAGGAGCGAGTCAGAATTTTTTTGCCGCTGCCTTTGTTTGGAGATCGGAGATTCCGACGGAGCCGTTGGCTTGATCCTTAATGCTAGAGACTCCTACGGGAGAATACTTGACGATTACACACTGGTGCCAGCAGTGTGAGATTACTCTAGGAGGTGAGATAATCAGCTGGGATATTCTTGTAGCGGCGTCGAGGCCTTACGACGTCATCTTGGTCATATATTGGTTATCTATAGTTCATGCAGAGATCGACTATATTTGGCGCAAGGTCCGGTGTGTCCGCACCGATGAGAGCAGGATCACCTTCATCGGCGAGAAGGGAGCCTTTGTAGTGTAGGATGGACTAATGCAGAGGAGAGGATAACCGATCACCCATCAGTTGGCTAGTCTCATCCTCAAAGCAATTAATGTGAGGAGTCTGAGTTTTCCTATTGTAGTGGATCAGTATGCGGACGGTTTTCCTGATGACATTCAAGGACTACCTCCACGCAGATAGGTAGACTTCTATATTGACCTGTACCCCGGGACATCCCCGATATCTACTCCAGCATATCGGATAGCTGCCGCTGAGCATCATGAGCTACAAGTACAGCTGGAGGACTTGTAGGGCAAGGGATTCATCCGACCTAGTGTTTCACCATGGGCTTCTCCGATTTTGTTTTCCAAGAAGGCTGATGGGAGCTTACCACTATGTATCAACTACCATCGCCTAAATATGGTGACCGTATAGAACAAGTATCATCTTCCATGGATCGACGACCTCTTTGATCATCTCAAGGGAGCACGATGGTTCTCGAAGATAGACCTTAGGTCAGGCTATCATCAGCTCAGAGTTCGAGACGAGGGTGTGCAAAAGACATCCTTCTAGTGTCAGTATGGACTCTATGAGTTCTTGGTTATGCCTTTCGGTATAACCAACACTCCAACAGTGTTCATGAGTCTCATGAACATGATCACCCATCCTTACATCGATCGATTTGTCTTAGTCTTCATCAACAACATATTGATTTACTTGACCACTGAGGAGGAGAAAGCCTACCACTTGCAGGTTGTACAGGACACACTCTAAGAGCACCGACATTATGGTAAGCTCTCGAAGATTCAGTTCTGGATTCGAGAAGACCACTTCTTGGGGAATGTCATCTCTGAGGTGGGAGGTGCAGTGGATCCTACAAATATCGTGGAGGTTCTATCTTGGGAGCCACCCAGGAGCGTGACGGAGCTGCGAAGTTTCCTAGGTATAGCTGGGTACTATAAGAGATTTGTACCAGACATCTCCAGAGTTGCAGCACCACTTTCAGATTTTATGAAGAAGGGGAAACCCATCGTGTGGCCAGATAGATTTTAGTAGAGCTTCCAGAAGCTGAGAAAGAGATTTACCAGTGCACCCATCTTGAGGCTACCAGAGGAGGTCATAGGGTACATAGTTTACTACGATGCATTAGGGACCATACTCTGGTGTGTCCTGATGCAGGAGTAGGTAGTGATCGCTTATGGTTCACGACAGTTGATGCATCACAATCATAACTACGATACCCATGACCTAGAGTTATCCAAATTGTTATTCTCCTTGAAGATGTCGCAGAACTATCTGATGGGTGAGTGATTTACAGTCTACTCTAACCACCAGAGTCTAAGGTACATCTTCTCGCAGAATTACCTGAACATGAGATAATGGCAATGGATCGAGTACCTCTAGGATTATGACTTTGAAAAAGTCTATAATCCAGGGAAGGGGAACATAGTAGATGAAGCTATCAGCAGGAGGTCAGGCATTCAACTACTTGGGGAGGCGACAGAGCAGTTATCCGCGTTGCAGATATCTTTCAATGATAGAGATGGAGCAACCTTTCTACAGTCTCTCATAGTCACTCCTCCACTACTTTAGCGGTTCAGGGAGGTACAGAATGGGGACATTGAATGTGAGACTCAACGTGCACAGATATCCATAGGACAGGCACCCGATTGATTTTATATAGGAGGAGAGAACATCATTCTTTTTAGAGGACGTACCATGGTACCAGTTGCATTACAGGAGGAGGTGATGATAGAGTTTCACACTTCCCCTTTGGAGGTACATCCAGGAGTAGTGAAGATGTACCCGGAACTCAGACGACAACACTGGTGGCCGGGTATGAAGAAGGTTGTGGCTGAGTTCAATTCATGATGTCTCACCTGCCATCAGGTGAAGGTGGAGCACCAGGTACCAGCAGGCTTGGTAAAAACCTTAGAGGTCTCAGAGTGGATGTGGGATGGGATATCTATAGATTTCATGATGGGACTTCCATGTACTTCCTGAGGATAGGACTCCATCTGGGTGATTATCGACCAACTCACCATCTCGGCCCACATCTTACCCATTAGAGAGCTGGGCTTAGTGGAGATCTTGGGATGCCTCTAGGTTCATGAGATCGTATGGATTCATGATGTTCCATTTTATATCGTCTCCGATCGAGATTCTCTCTTTACTTCCCTGCTTTGGAAGGGGTTGCAGGAGGCATTTGGGACACAATTACACCTAAGCACCACCTTTCACCCTCAGAAGGATGGAAAGATGGAGAGGACCATTCATACTCTCAAGGACATGCTCAGTGCATGTGTCGTCGACTTTGTTCAAAGCTGGGAGGATCACCTACCTTTGGTGGAGTTTGCGTACAACAACAGATACCACTCCACCATCGAGATGGCACCATACAAGGCATTGTACAGCCGACCTTGCAGATCACCTCTGTGCTAGAAAAACCTTAGGGAGTCAGCACTTTTCTGACCAGAGATGGTCCATGACAAGACAGAGAAGGTGAAGATCATCCAAGAGCGGATGAGGAACACTCAGAGCTGACAGAAGGCCTATGCTGATAGGAGGCGGAGACCACTAGAGTTTGAGGATGGAGAACATGTTTTCTTATGGGTCTCACCTCAACGTGGATTACGGAGATTTGGCCGGGGAGGCTAGTTATCTCTGCGCATCATCGGACCATTACAGGTTCTCAACAGGATAGGTGAGGTGGCTTTTCACCTAGCACATCCACCTCAAATGCACTGAGTGAATGACGTCTTCCACATATCTATGGTGAGGAGATACATGCATGACCTGATGCATATCATTGATCACCGGGAGCTGGACATCGAGGATGGGGCGACATTTGCTGTGGTTCTGGTAGAGATCGAGGATCGACAAGAGAGGGTCCAACATGGATGGTCGATTCATCTAATGCACATGAGGTGTTAGCACGGGAACCTCCTGGAGAGCACATGGGAGCGGGAGGCAGATATGCGTGCACATCACCCTCATTTGTTTCCCTAGTTTATGATGTATATTTACGAGGATGTAAATACCTAAGGTGGGAGTAATGTAATGACCCATAAATTTAAAGTAAATTTGTTCTCTTAAATTCTATGGGATTTTACGAGTACACAGTTTTTAACAGCACCTGATTCTGAGGCCCGATGTGCCCGGAATCAATTTTAGAGGTTTAGCTCTGGTACATTCAGTGAACGAACGAGTGAGGTTTTCTATCTTTTGAACCAGTGCTCGGAATTGAAATCTGAGGGCACTAATGGAACCACAACACTGGTAATTTCTTAAGAGGACCTTTACCAAATATGCACCTTCTCGGGAGGAGTTGTTAAAAAATGTGGATTAAATGAAAAGTAAAATAAAATTGTGTTACAATTTTATTTCTTTTCCGAAGGTGGTTTTAACCTACATGGGGGAGTTAGGGTGGGACCCACAAGCATCCTAAAAACCCATGTGAGGATAAATGTGAGTTGGGGCCCGAAAGATCCCCAACCTTTCACATTCCTTAAAACTCCTCTACCCCCCTCTTAAAACTTGTAACTCATCTTAACTTGTGAAACATATCCTCTTCCTATTCTCTCTCTCCCTTATTAATTCATGCAAACACACAGTTAATAAATTAATTGAATTAAGCGTATAATTTTTTTTTTAATTTGAATACATGGCATGATTTAATAAAATAAGATGAGTCTTATTTTATTTGGGGTTGGCTCGTAGTGTTGGGGATTGGAGGAGAGAGCTCTAGTCCCTTTTGAAGAACTTTATCTTCAACGAAGAACGCCAACTCTCCGACGAAGAACATCGACTCAGCAGCTCGGTTTCTCCATCCTCTTCTTACTCCATGAAAAGGGAGGAGACACCGACGAAGATGGAAACAACGCCATCATCCGCGATTCTTGACAACCGTGAACTTTCTTCGAGGTAGGGGTTATCTTCGTTCAAGTTTTATTTACTGATCTTCATTGCTTAAAGATTGTCCTCCTCTTATCGCCATAACGGGAAGAGATTGGACCGCGCAAACACGGCCAATCCTACTCCCTTTTTTATTGTTGATCAGCGATGATGTTCGAGGAAATGGTCGTGCGGTTCCGTTGCACTGCATGGGGACGAAGAGGACCGCTGCCGGAGTGGGCCGCGGCGGGGTTGCGCGACGCCATCGCGCCGCACCAGTGCGGCCGAAGGAGGTCACAACCAGGAGTGGGCTGTAATGGGGGTGCGCGATGCTGACGCGCTACGCCGGTGATGCAGAAGGGGCCGCGGTTGGAGCGGGCCACGACGGAGGGGCGCGGAGCCGACCGGCCGCGCCGGTCGGACAAAAGTCGGGCCCAAAGGCCGCGGTGGAAAGCCAAGGGCGACGGGTTGTGCCTGCCACTGGGGCTCTAGGAGGCGGGACCCCCGTGGGTTTCGCGGTAGCTCACAACTGGCCGTCCATTAAGGCCGGCTGTTACCCGAAATAGGGGGGGTGTGTAATCCCCCCTAAATAACCCTAGGGTGGACCCCACTGGTCTACCGTTTCGGAAAGAAGAGGGCAGTGCCCCCCTTCGCGCCTCGCTCGACAGACAGCCGAGCCGCAATCGGCTTCCAAGTCGGGCCGCAGGCCACGCCAGGCCGGGCCACCAGTGCCGATCGGGGTTGGGCCATGCCCATTTGGGCCAGACCCGGGGCCGGGTTAGTTCGACCCAGTTCGGGCCGACCCCGGGGGTGTTGGGCCGGGTCAGACCGGGCCCAAACCCCCTATTTTCGGACCAGGTTCGTTCAAACACCCATATCCTGGGTTACGGACCTCTGATAGACACACCGTCAGTTGCGTAGGGATCCTTGGATCGAGGTGGGCGTTTCGGTATATTACAGTTGAGGTTTTGGAGAAGTCTGTGTATGGCCGGGTTGGTTCAAACCCAAAACCAACCGGGCCCTTGGAGCGGAAATTATTATAACATAAGGAACCGACGTCTGATTGAGATGTCATCATTTACGTTGGATTCCTCTTAGTGAGACGACTCTTTTGGCTTACTATTATCATGGTTTGGAGGCAACTGGAGTATGGTTGGGTTTGTTTTATCTTAAAAACCAACCAGTCCCCAGTGACAAAAAATCCATTATCTCTCAGACCGGGCATCCAATTGACGCGCCATCTTTTGCGTTGAGTTCCTTTTGATGAGACGGAACATTTTGATACATAAAATCTGGACTTTGTGACAGTTGATGTATCGACCCTCTGGATCGTGGAGCGGACCTTTCCAGAATCGAGTATGCTGTGTGTGGGAACCCTAGAGCTGGATGGGACTGAGTTGACGATGGAAACTGTACTTGGATCCTACGTGGGTTCGGAAGTGAGGATGATTGTACTTGGATCCTCCGTGGGTTCAGAAGCGATGACAACTATACTTGGATCCTACGTGGGTTCGTCAGTGACAGTTACTATACTTGGATCATACGTGGGTTCGACAGCGATGACTTCTGTACTTGGATCCTATGTGGGTTCGGTAGAGGAGATGATTCAGAGGCTAAATCTAATCATCTCCACCCCTCTTCGTGAGTAGTATACCTGTGTGAGATTAGTCTTGATGTCAATCATTATCATCAATGTGATTGACTTAATTTCTTGTGTGGATTAGGTTGTGATTTATTGTGTGGACTGGGTTGAACTTTCTTATGTGGACTTGGTTGTACTTAGGCTCGTGAGTTGGAGCCGACCATTAATTGATGACATAGGTATATGTATGGGCATATACCTAAGTACAGTTGGTTGATACTTAGTGTTTGTATATTTTCTTTTTGTTTTATGCTTTGTGGATTCTGGGAGGCCTTCGAGGGTCTCAGGGTCCCTACTGAGTATCGTATACTCACCCCTACACAGGCTATACCCGCACTACGTTGTGTTGGATGCAGATGACGGACAGTGATGATCGTGGTTGAGGCTTGTGGTGCGGGATAGTATTCGGAGGTGGACTATCCGGCGGGATGTACACGGAGTGGACAGATGGACCCGAGTAGCTGAGGAGACCATCTGTAACCACCCTACAGGTGGGATAGCCGGAGGACGACTCGGTGGTTGCTGATTAACTTTACTGATGCTATTGTTTCTTTTCAGTTGTACTGTACCTTCAGTTGGGTTTGTATTCTGGCCCATTTACTTTTCAGCACGTACTTTTGTACTTAGTTTACTTAGTGTTTACTTCATCTTGCATACTCTGTTGTGTTTTCTACTTATATAAAGGTAATTCCTTCCCTTTTAATGGGATTTACACCTTTGGTGCTAGTCGCCAGCCCCTGGTCTATGGAATGCAGGCTTGGGGTAGTCACAACACGGGCCCCAATGACGGGTTGTGACAATTTTACTAGTTGAATAATCAAATGTAATAATTAATTTCATAAAGAGGGAATTCCTAACGCCAGACATCATTACCACATAGTAAAGGTATCATGAAAAGAATACAGATAATTTTATTATCAATGCTTATGCCAAGGCACTAATTTGTCTTATGAGGCCTACCGATGCATCTAGGGGCTGTAGCGGGATCCACCCATCACTTACTATGTCCACTTCATTCCTCTTATAAACATGTTGAAACATATCTCAATCATTTGTATTAAAGCTAGCATACGAAATTCAAATACAACAACCATAAACTGTGAAGGCATTAAAAATCAAGCATCCATACTCAAACATATCATATCTAATTCAAAACAATATGGACGAGTTTATAATAACAAATCAACCTTAATCAATAATAATATTCATTAAAGGATGCTAACAAAGTTTAAAATGATCAGTAAAATGTTTTGAGAGAAATATTCCTTTTTGTGAAATAATTTAAAAGTCAGCCATTTATAATGGAATAAATTTAAAATATATTTTTGAATCAAATAGTTTCATACTACTTTGAATCTTTTGAATGCAATTAAAATTTTAAAACAATAATTTGAATATAAATAAATCCTTCAAACCATTTTGAAAATATGAACATTAATGATTATGATTTAGAACAATAAATATTTAAAACCTTTAAAATGATATTTTAGTTTAATATTACCTTAAAATAATCATCTTGAAATGATTTTTATGAAACCTGGAAAGAGATAATAAATATCTCCCATGAAATACTTACACATAAACAATCTCGGATAATAATGAGATTGAGGAATTAACCCTTACCTTGAACATTCCTTTGATCGAGGGTACATTTAACCTCCTCTATAATGACCATAGTATGTTATTATATTTTAACAGAACCATATTAATATTTATTATATCATACATGATTCATTTATGTCTTTAAACTAACCATTTGATAAGGATTTCCATGTAAAATTCACATTTCAGGTAATAATCGATTTCTTTATCATACAGGTTTTTACTTCATATTTCTGATAGTATCATTTTGATCATGATATAAATATATCCAGAATAGGAAATAAGATTTATATATCATATATATTTATAATATAAATATATATAATAGATATATATATGAATTGAAAAATAGCATTTATAGAGACGGTAGGTTGTAAATAAGCATTAACACTGTATCTGTTTTCAAATTAAATTGAGCGGAAGTAAGTGAATACGATATATGTAAGTATATATATATATATATTAGAATTATTAGTTCATATGTTACATACATATTAATAATATATATTTTTAAAGTCATCATTGAATGGTGAACATGGTAATGAATCTCATCATGTCATGGAGAGGGTAAGTCATAAGTACACAATTGCGACGATATCATTTCCTTAATGATTAATAGATGTGGAATTGGATGGTATATTAATTTTATAGGGAAATTAGAATGTTATTTTAATTATTTATATGCATATTACACATCATTATATACTTCCAGATAACATATTGTTGAATAAAAAATTACACAACAACGTGGAGACGGTAAGCCGTACGTATGCACAACTGGTGACATTATCATTCATAAGATGGGTAGAATAATGAATATAGATTTACCATATTAATAATAACCTTAAATTATTTATAATTTAATTTAATTATTGTTTTGGTATGTAAATAAAAAATAAATAGAATTTTCAAGAAGAAAATATCATTAAAGGAGGTGATAAAATAATTACCTCTTCTTTGAGTGTTTCCTTTTTATGTGAACAAAACATCTCCATAGGATGGATTTATGCTCAAGGTAAGGCCTATAGGTTGAATTAAGGGAAGTTTGGAGGTGATTGGGGAAGGTTTTGGAAGATCCAAATGGCTTTGGAGGTGAGATTTTGTCAAAAGGAATGGTACCCTTTTATAAGATAGTTGAGAGTCACATTAGTAAATGATTGAAATATTATTTTATTATAAAATAATATTAGTTTTTTAATGGATAAAAATTAATTTATTTAGAAGCATAGGTGGGTATGGGTCAACATACTCTCAACCAATAGGTTTTAGACAAGGATATGTCACCATATTAACCCTATCATTTAGATTTTACTCTTAGTTAAATAGTTTAACTTTCTCCATGTCCTCTTGTATTATTATAATAAATTGTTAATAAAAATACAATAAAAAAGGTAAGGGAATCTATAGTGTTTCATTAATGACATATATAACATTATATAATTATTTTGTCTAAACCATATATTTTTAGGATTATTATCTCATTTAATAATATAGTATTTGTTTTAAAAACTCATTTATGTCCATTATGACATTATTTGGAATTTGTTTTTTTTGTGAAAGTCTTAACAAGTTGTTTGCTTTGAAAAAAATTCATTATAAAAATCCTATCATATCATATTCACATAGAAAATTCTTGGATCTCATTAAAAGTCTAAATTTATATTTATTTGGAAATTTATAATATCAATAATGTTATTATTTCATTAATATGGTATTTACTGAAACATCATTGTATCATAAATATATTTAATTTTTTAATGTCTAAAAATTATAAATAAAATAACCCGATCTATGAAATCTTTTTAGATTTCTGATTAATATTTACAGTCGAATTTAGCTTTTGTATAGACTTATATTAAAACTGGGTTATTTATTAATCTTTGTATTTTAGACTTTTTACTCTTCTATAGATAAAATAATATTTAATTCCCTATTTTTGTCCATGTTGACCAAAATGATCATATTTTATACCTAAGTATTCATTTGGTTGAAATATAATTATCATATAGAAATTGAAAATGTGTTAGGGTAATTTTAATATCATTTTTACCATTAATTACCCTATTTTATTTCAACTATGCTAAATAAAATACAAAAGTTACTTTTCACCAAAAGGATTGAGGAAGGATATTAGCTCTTATTCTGGTAACTCTCCTTGGTTTTCTCCAAAGGGATTATTTGGTTGAATTTTTACCCAATGTATAATTATAGGCTTATGGTTGGTTTTTTTGATCTATACTAGAATATATTGTTATATACTATGTGTATTGATATGTGTGAGGAAGTGGGATGCCAGAGTACCTTTTTATAACAGAGGAGGTGTGATAATCTTGTAATTTTCTACATAGGAATTTCACCCATATTTTTACATTGAATATTGGATCCAACGATGAAAATAATTGTATCCATGGGATTTTAGGGTCCCAATATGGACATCTAATTGCTTTTGGACAATTTTCTGGGTCATTTCGTCCCTTGGGGTTAATTTATAGTCTCATGTAAAGCTATTTTATCTCTTAGTCATTATAATTAATTTTAATCAAATTCTATAATATAATTAAAAAACAATGTTAAAATTATTATAAATTATAAATTAATCTTATTCCAAAATTATATTCAATTTTTATAATTTCCAATCACATATCTGGTATAAATTAATTTAAATTTAATCCTCCAGACAGGACGAAAAAATTGGTTTTTAAAAGAAAACCCCATCAAAAATTTACTATGTTTTAATATCTAATTTTTTGGATAAATTGATTATAATGACATAAATTGGATTAATTGATGTATAATGGAAATAATTTTACATTAAATACATTTTTAAATAGAATTTAAACATATAAATTAATTAGAGGAAAAATAATTTTTGAGTTAAAATCCAGTATTTTTCACTATTCATCAAAAAATGTTACTTTTGAGAAAATTACCCAAAAATCCCCAAAATATAATTTTAATTTTATGATTTCATAATTCAAGTTTATTATTATGTGTAAAATTTATTTAACAGTTGAAAATTGGATTTAAAATATTTTCTTTATTAAAAGGTGGTATAATTTATTTTTTAGAAAGATATAATTTCTACGTACAAAACTGGATTCAGGCATTCTTATTATTATCAAACCTGTTGAATGAATATAAGAAATATTTGATTGGATATATATATCTATATTCACATAATTTATTTAATAATATTATGATTTTCTAAATTTATGTCTTGGTTATAATTTATTATATTAAATAATATTATTATAAATATATATTTTTGTTTGGTAAAACATGTTATTTCTTATAATTAAATATATCTATGAAAGTATTTTTTTTTGTTTAATGCAAGATAAATCATAATTAAATGTATTCTAATCTATATAATTAATTTATTGAAAATAGAAATTATATTTTTATTTCTTGGGATATTGTAATACCATATGTTCTTTATATTGTGTGTCATACAAAATATCAAATACAATGTTCGTTTTTTCTAGAATTTTGGGCCGTCAAAGTCTACCCAAATTTATTAAATTGTTTCTTCCCAATTCAAACATGGTAGTGGTAATAAATATTTTTATATTTCAAATGTATAAATCCTACATAGTGGGAAGGTTTTGTAAAACATCCTCTATAAAAAGAGAATTAAATGTCCAAAGGTCACACAAACTAAAAAGTAACCAGGTCTCTAAGTAAGAGAATATTAGTTTCAAGAAGATATATGAATATAGAGGAATCATGTATATATTTATAGTTATTTATTGAATTCATAAATTAAAAACATGTTAATGATTAATGGATTGTTGAGGGCCTCAAATACATAAATACATGAAGTTTCAAAAGGCCATCGGTTAAAAATAATTATGGTATTATGAAATCATTTTAAACATCATTTCCTAAATGTGGAGTAATTATTTTACTACCTATGAAATTAATTAAATGTAATTATGTAACATATTTCAATAAAATCTATTTTTATCTTACATTTTTCATTGATCAATTTATAATTCATCCATTACATTATCAAATGGATATCCAAAAAATAACAATGATTCTTGAATCATTTAAATAACCATTTAACGAATTATGAGGCCCATATTAGAGAGACAATTATATATATTTGTATGTAACTATTATCCTCATAAATAATGGTTAATACATTAATTTATAAAACTAAAAAGTGATACTACTAGTTCATAGTTGATATATATTCACTAAATTGTTTCACTAGAAATAAAGACAATTTTAAGAGGAAAATTTATAGGTTATTAGTTGGTGTGAAACCCTTATCTTCCTTTAGTCAAGGGTTAATGTCCTATGCGATTGACATATTTTATGGGTTGTCAACTAGCATATTGATTTTTCTTTTTCTGAAAAAATCTTAATATAATTTCAAAAATAATTATTCTTTACGTCATTTAAATTAAAAAATTATTTATCCTCTTAACTATGGGTTTCAATATTAATTTTTTATAGCCTAATAATCATATTTAAATATTATTACAATGAAAAAAACGATCATAATAACACCACTGTTTAATAATACCTTTAAACTAATTTCTATAAAATTTAGTGAATTATTACTCAAAAATATATTTCAACTAAAAATTATTGATTCAATTAGTTTTTCAAAAGCTTCAATAATATTAGTATACAATCATTATAAAAAACATAGAATATTGATTATTTCTTTTGTTATATTTTAAAATTGAGTCAAAATACGTTTAACCTTGGTTATAAATTTTAATCATCTATTGAAATACATTATAATAATTTTTAAATAAAATATTCAATATGATAAGCATATCATCCCTGAGTGTTAAACCATGTGCATAGTAAGTCTCGTTATCATCTAATGGGTTACACTCAATTCAGCCCTGATGCACTATTTTGGAGTTTTTGTGCCAAGGTAAAAATGTTCTAGTACCATGTGCATATGTAGTATCCATATATGGATTTATTTATATGATAATCCATATAATATCAAACATATAATAATTCTTGGATGTTATTTTATTCATATCATCAATGATTATCATAGGGTTTTGTTCTCTAATCGATGTTTTGTTAAATATAGTATCCAATGCTTCTGCTAATTTTATTATGATTCTATCTAAAGTGAACTGGCCCCAGAAGCATGGATCTTCTATCTTCAAATAATTCATTTTCATGATTATAATTAATAAAATCCAGATGAATAGATGGGTTTTTTAGTATTGGTGATCTAAATATATACAAGATCCTTTTATTAAAAATGAATACACTAATTAGAAATTTTTTTCCCAGGATAATATCCCTATCAAAAATATAGTATCTATTCATTACATCCTAAATAAAAATTAGTTTGGAATAGGTAAAGTTAAAAAAATAAATGTGATATAAATTTATCAGTATTGGTAAATATGGTAGAAGAAATAATGATTTGATTAGAATAAATCAAAATAGAATGGTATATAACTGAAAATGCATTCCATTGAAATAAATAGATAAGAAACTACCAATATGGGAATTAAAATTACTGAAACAAATTACATTTAATCAACAAACTGATTATGAAATGAATCAATTTATATATCGATGAAAATATATTGGATAAATAATGACTGAATAAAATTGAAGTTAATTAATTATTATCATACACCATTTTCCCTGTAAAATGATACCTTTAACATTACAATCTATTATCAAGAATATTTAAATTTATGGGTTGAAACCTGTCTATTATTCATGGAATCATTAATTTAGTGTTTCTCGATAACAAATTCATCCCACGAGACCATCGATGCAACCAGAATCTTAATTTAAACAGTCCCCAACCCATAGTGAATGGATTAACTAGTCCCCAACCCTTAGGGATTACAATAACAAGTCCCCAATCTATATTTTGATTTTTAAATGAATTTAATTATTTAATGACACTTATCAATTATACATATTGAGTAAAAAATAAGGATTTATCAATTTTCCCAAATCAATCAAATAAATTTTATTATAAACAATGTATGTAAAAATGATATTCAATTTAGGAAATAAACATATCCATGCATCTAAGATGGATAATTAGTTGAAATTCGAATTTCAATATTCATAAAAATTTTAATTTTTCAAGGGGACTAAAAAGAATAATGATATTAAATTTCAACATTATCCTCAGTCAAATAAATCATAAACCATATAAAGTAATAATAAGTATGGTCTTAAAAAAATGCATCCCATGTAGAGTAAAATTATGTGTCGTTGTATTTGATGAATAGAAATAACACTTAAAGATATTTTAAAATAATTCATGAGAAAAATATCTTTTTTATTATTATTTTTTATAAATTTTCATTGAAATCATATATTGAAAATATTTCCATTATAAAATATCCTTTTATACATGCATAGGTTGATTAAAATAAATTATGAAATGTAAATATGTACTCACCATTTAAGGTAAAAAGAATATTCTTTTTTGCTCGCTCTAAGGTTAGAAGAATAAAATTATCAGAAAGTGAAAAGAAGATTTATATAATTTTTTAAAATTCTAAAAGGTGTAAAAGTGTATATAATAATTAATTTTGAAATGGAAAAAATATGTTTTAAATCCTTTTTACAGAATAGGGTTTTTATAATACAATAAGTTCACTAACAAAAGAGATAAATGATGTAACATTATTGAAATAAAATCTAAATAATTTAGAGTTACACAAAGTAAAAAATGGTAACGTTACATGAAAAGGGATTAGACGAAATATAGTATAATAAAATTAAAGGCTTTGCAAAAAAATTATAAAATAACATCTACTTATGTGAACTCAAGTATAAATACTCTTGAGCAAAATGATTTTGTGATGTAAACCATTAAAAAGACCATAACATTTATATAAGAATAAATAAACAAATAGATTGTCTATTTAAAATGTAAATACCTATAAAAAAAGTGATGATAAAAAATAAATATTAAAAAATTATTAAAAACAAAATTTTTTAATATCAAATATATCGACAATGTTAAACTACCAAAATAAATGAAAATGGATTATGAAATTTTTTCCACACAGTTACTATTATCTAAAATTCCAATAGATGACTAAATTCATAATAAATGTCAATATACAATGAAGTTAAAAAAATATGTAATATTTCAAAATGGATAGTATATACACCATAGATAAGAATGTAGTGGTGAATATGGTATTTTATCTCACATTTGTTAAATGTGAGATGAATATTTATCACCATGCATTTCCTTTTCCTGTAAACATAACGTAAATAATTATAAAATCATTTTTAAAATTTTACAAATGTATAACATAATATTACTAATATTTATGATATTGATATAATATTCTTATAATTTCTTATTAACACTTCGTTAATAAAATTTCAAAATTTTCACTATTTCGGGTGTTCATATTCCATTTCTCTAACTATGTTTTGACTGGTTACATGATGTTCCTATTCCATCTATAATGATTTAATAATATACCAAATATAAAATATGATTTAATAATCATATATATTATGTATATAAGTTTTTATGAATACCAATTATATTTGAATATTAGAAATGAAATTCATATTTCATAGAGATGGTAGGTAGTACCTACAAATGAATGCTACTTTCATATCATTATAATATTAAAATAATTGAAAAATTTATATATATATATATATATCATAATTCATGAATTATATTTATTTTATATATTTCAAATAGTTTTAACAAACCCATCCGTTATACATTCTATGTTTCATGTGAATGAATCACATCTCTTTGAGGGGTGGTAGTATAACAACCCTACTTTTTATTGCACACATAAACATGATTTATTACATAGAATCTTCACTAGATACAATATAGAAGACTGTGAGGCCTACTGTTTTTGGGTAATATGAACATTACATAATGACAAAAAATATGAAACACAACATCTTTTTTGAAAACATCCTTTACATGACCACTACATTCCCTAATACATAGTATTGAATGGGATAACCTTAAGAAATTAACAAAATGGGTGAGCTAGAAAGCCCAGTAAGGGATTAAAAAATGCATAACATGATACATACAATACATTTTAGGAAATATTAATATCAATGGATCATAAGTGAAACAGGAACATACATGCATGATAAATCTTGATTATAGAAACATGGAACTGTGTAAACAATACTTAACGTAAAATTCGAATGATCCAAGGATCATTGAACATAGAACATGAATAAACCCCTATAGAACTTGACTTAGAATTAGTAATCCTTCATTTCAATTGATGTTTTTTGATACTAATCTTTACCCAATGCATTGGAGAATTATAAAGGTGCACACTTCTTAAACATTTCATTTCATGCATAAGTGTGCCACATGAATCATGCGACATATAGACTTTCAACATCATCATTTATTCCATGATAAAGTATTGTGGGAGACATGCATGAATAACTATAAAAAATAAGTAAACTTTCATAAATTTGAATACATTTGATATAGAAATGGGCAAGGTATTCACAACACAACTTCTTTTTCTTGGTAAATCATGATGCAATTTCGGCAGCATAATGGCATGACATAAAAATTCATAAAAATGGTTAATGATAGATAAAAGAGTGTGTAATAATATTTAAATAAAATTTAAAGTAATTGGGTCATATAGATACCTTTCCTAACAAATTTAATATAATTTAGATTCATAATACAAAAGAATTTCTTGAATTTAAAAGAGGAGAGAGAAATCATAAAAAAATTTCGACGTGGTAACAGGTGTACATGGGAGGAATTAATGAGAAATAAAGGGGTCTATCATCATTCAAACACAAATAGGCCAGTATGGGGGTGGTCTTAATCATACAAAAACATTTATAATTCAAAATAAGAAGACATAACAATGTTAAGAAAATGGATGAAGTGAGAAAGGAATGAATCCCTTAAATGGACGTGTGATCCCAAAGGACTGTAATGGGCTTGAGAGAAGTTTCCTGGGAGCATGTGGTGCCTGGGGAGGATTCTAGAAAAAGGAGGGTTGTTGTTTAATGAACTCAAAATCCTTTTATCAATGTGGAAGTGGGAGATTGGGTGGTTTTATATAGGAATGGGTAGGGAGTTATTTATTATTTAGGTTTGGGACACCACACAATAAACTAATCAAACCACAAACCATACCAAGATTTTTGCCCATGGTTTTCTCTATTGGTGAGTGTAAAATACTATTTTATAATTTTAATGGCCTAAATTATAAATATAATATGTTGTATTATGTATAGGTGAGTCACACTCTTAAGTAAATCAATTTAAAATCTTAAAATATTTTACAAGTCTTGAAAGGTCCTCTAAAGCATTTTAATATAAACAAAAAATAGAAATCACATTATTTTAATTTTGAAATCATATAATAGCCTAAAAATAATGGTTATAATTTTTTATTAAATCACAATTGGGTCATTATGATGTCATAAAGCACATTATATATTTAAATGATATTTAATATTTACCCCAAAATTCGATTTTCTTAGAAAATTATGAAAAATTCACAATTAGATAATTTAGACAACCTGATTCCAAAAATAATATTAATTTTATCTAAAAAATTTTCTATATTTAATAATTTTAAATTTTAATATATAAAAATACATTTATAAAAAATTCATAGGTTTTGAAAAAAATAGCATTGAAGCCGTAAAAATCACAATCGTGTTCATAAAAATTATACGGTCGATTATATTATATAAAAATTAAATTAGTAATATAATTTAATTAAAATATTATATAATTCAAACATCCATTAATTCGTCACCATATATGTCTTAATTGAATATTAATTAAAAATAATTTTTGATCTTTTAAAATTATTTACTACGCAACAATAATAAAATCAATGTATATTCATTATTGTATACAAAAATAATGCACATAATAATAGTGATAAGGTCCTGATACATAACCCCTTAATAAAACAGCATAAGACCAAGGGGTAAGTTGTACGATGGTGACAAAATCTTGGGGTGGATCAGATAACATCACTTAGGTGGTAATATCTACAAACATCCACTTCTACCGTAGGTTATTCCGCTGGAGCTAAACATGTGGAAGCACATCTTGGGCATAGTAAAGAGTGAAGAATAATCAAATCACACCCATTTGTAGCTATGAAAAATTGGTTCATAGGGGGAAAATATACTGGATGAGGGGATCGCTTCCTTTGTCTGAGTAAATTGGATTTGTTAAATCCCTATATTTATACTAATCATGTGATCACTATTGAATGGAAATATTAACAACAATAAAAATTCATAAATGTATTTTGAAATCAGAAAACATAAAACCAAGGATGTGCATATTTTATATAACCATTTTTTATAATGAGTCATTTAATTAGATCAAGAGGAATTTTCATTGATAAATTTGTGGGTCATTACAATATTCCCCCCTTATAAAATTTTACCATCCAAATTTATTGTTCCCAAACTAAATCATATGTGGGTAATTATGCTTCATCACTTCCTCTATTTCGCACATTTCCTCTTCAAACTTGTGGTTTCTCAACAAAACCTTGACAAGGGGCATTTTCTAATTTTGTAGAACATTTTCCCACTGATCTAAGATCTTCACTGGTTACTTCTTATAAGAAAGATAATCCTCTAAAAATACTACCTCTGAAGAGAGTATATGTGAGAGGTCTGGTATGTACATCCTTAAGAGGGATACATGAAATACATCATGTACTTTGGGAATGGATGGGGGAAATGCGAGTTGATAGGCCACACCCCAGAGATGATCATGAATCTCCACATGGCCGATGTACCTAGGAACCAATTTCCATTTCTTTCCAAACCTCATTACCTTCTTCAACGGAGATATGCATAGAAATACCATGTCTCCACTATTGAACTCAATGTCTAATTGAAGGTTATATACATAACCCTTCTGTCAACTTTGGAATTCCTTGATATTCAACTAAATGGTTTTCAACTTCTCCACCATTTTTTCGACAATTTCTGGTCCTAGTAGCTTACGCTCACTGAAATCATCCCAACACAATTTTATTTTTCACCTTTTCACATAATGGTCTTCATATGGTTCCATTCAGATTATCTAGTAGAAATTATTATTGTAGGATAATTAAACCAGTGTAACATGTGGGTCCCATCCACCTTTGAAGTCCATACAACATGATCCTAACTTATCTTTCAGTGTCTTAATAGTCTTTTCAGATTGGCCATCAATTTAAGGATGATAGGTCATACTAAAGATCAGTTTAGTGCTTAGAGCATGTTGGAGACTTTTCCAGAACATCAAGGTGAATCAAAGATCATGATCGGATAAAATAGATAGTGGTACACCTTGTATCCTTACTACTTATTTTATGTGAATCTGTGCATGATGATCTATTGATAATTCATCTTGAATCAAGATTAAGTGAGCAGTCTTCATAAGATAATCCACAATGACCCATCTTGCATTGTTTCCTCTGGATTCCCTTGGAAGTCTAGTGACAATGTCCATGGTAATATTCTCGCACATCCATGTAGGTATGGATATTGGTTGCATTATCCCCTTAGAATATTGACACTCATTGTAACTACCCGTCCCCAGTTACCCAGAGTCGGTGCATTATTTTAATACATTGTCATGATTACAAGGGATCACATCCCGAAGGACCGATCGGTTTAGCAGTCTTGGAAAATAGATTACATACATGAATGTTACATTACACTTTATAATATATAAATCAAAATAAATAATCCTTTATGAATGTCATTATTCTGTTGTCTTAACCCTATATATCAATCACAATACATTTCTTGGAATCATAGGAAAAATAAAACACTGAAAGGGGTGAGCTCAGATGCTCAGTAAGTTTAATAATATAGAAGAAACATTCAAAAATAATCATAAACATTTAAGGTAATGTATAACTAAAAAAAGCATTTTAAAATTGAACTTCAGTATAATATGGAATAGATAAAATGAAATAATGCCATTTACTTATTCACATGGATATTCTACTAGTCGAATAATCACATGCAATATCATTAACCACTTTCATAATTATGGAATGCATAATGCCAGACAATCATAACCACATAGAAAAGTACTTGTGCCAAGACTAAAAATAAGATTTTGTCAAGGCCTCATGCCATGACACTAGTTTGTCTAATGAGACCTATCGATGCATCGAGGATCTATAGCACGATCCACCCGTCACTTATTAAGTCCAATGCATTCCTCATATGAAAAGTGTTAAACATAACATAAATATTCAGATTAAAACTATCGTACAAAATGTCAATACTTTCTCCATAAACCATGAATGGTATAAAAATTAAACATCTACAGTCAATCATATCACAAAACCATCAATAAAATATGGAAGTTTTGTGTCATAATAAATCAACTTTGAATAAACCTAAAATCAATCAAAGGATGTTGACATAGATGAAACAAAAACTATTTGAGAGAAATATCGCTTTTTCGAAATCATTTAAAAGTCACAAATTTATAAAGGATGTAATTTAATATAGATTTTAAAATCTAATTTTCCCATGCCACTTTGAAACATTTTAAATTAAATATTATTTCAAAACACTCATGTCCATATAATTAAATCCTTAAAATCATTTTGAAAAAATGGACATCAATTAAAAAGATTTAGAAAGAATAAATATTTAAAACATTTGAAATGGTGTTCTAGTTAAAATTACCTAAAAATAATTCCATTGAAAAATCTTTCATAAAACATGGACATGGATAATAAATATGTCCTAGTAGATACGTAAAAACAACCTCGGATAATAAAGAGATTGTGAAATTAACCATTAAAAATTTGGTAACTTACGAAACATAAACCCCATGAAAGAGGTATCCTACAATGTATATGTAAATACAGATAAGTTAAAGTGTATTACACAATTAATACAATTATAGGCAGTACATACACCACACAAAAGGTAATAGTGGCAATATGGCATTAATCTCACGGGAATAAGGAGTGAGATGAAAACCCCTTACCTTGTACTTTTCCTTGATAGTGTGTATGTTAACCTCTTGTATAATAGTTAAATCATTGTTATTAAATTATAATAGAATCATATTCATAAATATGATATCATATAAGATCTTTTAATATTTCTTTGTTAATAATATTTTATCATTATCGTTGTTTCGGGTGTAAACTGATTTGTTTTCCTTTATATGCTTCGTTACATAAGACATGTTTGTTATGGATAGGATGTATCTTATTCATATCCAAAATTATATCAAGTCCTTATACATTACTTTTAATCATCCTAATATAATTAGTCTTTAGTGGATATTATGGGGAAATGAATCTCATCACGTTCATGGAGATGGTAATCCGTACGTACGCACGAACGGTACTTTAATTTCATTTTTCATTTTAAAAGGAATCAAAACCAAATGATACATAGGTATATTATTATTCCAGTATAATATAATATCTTATATTTGTTACTTAAGTTCATTAACAACATACCATATACGTTCCATGTATGGTACGAACGAGTCATATCACATTGAGGGGGCGGTAGTCCGTATTTCCTCAAATGAAATTATCGTATATATATTCAACATGAAAAGAATAATAGTATGCTATAAAATGGAATTACATAAGCATATATATAAAATAAATATCATTAATATCATATTTAATTATAGTTCCATCATATTGGCCCCCATGAGAGGTGATAGGAGATAATTGAACAATCATCGCTTCATGAGGCGTTTGGTTGCCGTCCACAGAAACATTATATTCTTCACCCATTTGATGGAGGTGTGTGTAATTGTAGTTCTAATACTTATAATAATAGTATCCTAGTATATTTAGGATACTGGTTTTGTTACAAAAGAAAATAATATGAAGAGATTAGGGGTTGGAGAAGTAAAATTAAAGAAAAGAAGCTAAGAGAAATTGATACCTTTAATTTGGGTAACTCCCTTTGGTTTGAACCAAAAATGAATCTTGAAGTGCATTCTGCCTAAGGTATTGATTCTATGAGGAGTATAGGGATGTATGGAGCTTAATTTGGTAGAGTTTGGACAATCAAAAAGGCTTGAGAGGCGTAAGGAAATGGTCATAAGTGTTGTCCTTTTATAAGGGGGAGGAGGGGCTCTTAGGAAAAAACTTACAGTATTATTTTATAATAAATTCATATTCGGTTTCTAATGGCTAAAAAGTATATTATTCAAAGACTAAGGTGCGGATAGGTCAAAATAACTCATCAAATAGGTTTTAGACAAGGTTATGTTACCATTTTAACCTTATCATTTAGAATTAACTCTATGTTAAATAATTTAACTTTTACCGTGTCCTTCTTGTATTCTTACACTACATGGTTAATAAACTGACTATATACTTATAATAGAACTCCAATTGGTTCCTTAATGTCATATATATTATTATATAAGTATTTTGGTCTAACCATATATTTTTAGGACCATTATATCAATTAATAATATAATATTTGATTTAAAAACTATTTTATGTCAATTTTGACACTCTTTGGTATTTGTATTTTTTAAATAATAACAACATGATTACTTCAAAAAAATACATTTAATCAATCATAACATGTCATATTCACCTATAAAATTAGTTTATGTCATGAAAAATTTGGAATTATATTTATTTTAATATTTATAATACCATTTATTTGATTCTTTCATGAATAAGGTAATTACTACATCATCATTGTGTCATAAATAATTTTTTTTATTTAGTGTCTAAAAATTATAAATAAAATACCATGATGTAGGAAATACTTTTAGATTTATAATTAATCTTTTAATATAATTTATCTTATGTAAAACCGTATATTAAAAATGTTTTAGTTATTAAACACTGATTTTAACTCTTTTAACTCTTATTTTTATTAAATAATCATAAATGTCCTAATCTAATCCATGTGGACCTAAATGATAATATTTTATTCATAAGGTTGTTTTTGGACAAGATACACCTGTCTAATAGAATTAGGACATGTGTTACGGTAATATTAAAATCATTTTTACCCCTAATTACCCTATTTACTTTTAACCGTGGTAAATAAAAGTAAAAAGTTACTATTCACCAAAAAATATTTTTATCTTATTGAACCACATTTTATTCATTAATATTAATTTTGTGTCTTAGATTTTTTAAATTACACTCACAGAAGTGGTAAAATTAAGTTTTATGTAAATTTCCAAATTCTCCTAGGAGGTGGGTAAAAGACGGTGAAAGGTTCAATAAACTTTCTATATATCTAAAATTATTCGAAAATAACTTCAATGAATTACATTGAACAAATATATTTATTATGTATCTATTTTGACCCTAATTTAATTTAAATAAAATAAATAATTATTTAAATAAAAATTTGGTTTTAAACTATAAAACATTTTTTTTCACTATTCATAAAAATTGAAAGTTTTCAGAAAAATACCAAAAATTCGGCCTAAGATATATTTGATATTATGAATTCAAAAATTATTTCTATTTTAATAAATTCAAAACACATAAGTTTCATTAATTAGTTTAAAAATTAATTCTTGTTGTCAAAACAAATATCATGTTTTAAGAAATAATAACTTTCAAAAGATTGAAACTTGTTTATGTCTGGTTTAAATGTGAAATTACGTCCAATGACAAAAATTGTATTAAATGGTAAAAATATATTCTAAATATAATTTAAAACCACTGAAATTCATAATTTATCACTATGAATTATTTTGATTAAAAAAGTTGTTTTAAATTATAATTTAGCAATTTTCACTATTCATCAAAATATGAAAGTGTTCCGAAAAGCACAAAACTTTCACCCTAAGATGATTTAGATATTCCAAATCCAAAAATTATGTCCATTTTGAAAGATAAAATTTATAAAATTTCAAAAATTGGGTATTATTATTCATAACGGCTAGTTTGATTGGTTGTGGTGTGTTATAACTCGAAGTTGCATACAACACGTGCTACTGTACTATTCAAAGTGAATCGTACCATGGATGCATGGGGTGTTACATTGTCCCCTCTTTAAATAAATTGTGTCCTCGGAATTTGAAATTGTTTTTCGAAAATAAAAGTTTAAAAATAGAAAATATTTTTGGGGGAAAACCCACATCGGAAATTGGGTTAATAAAATTTAGTCTTAATAAGAGGAAAAGAGAAATGAAAGGGTCACCACCAAATTATGATCTCGATTAGGAGAACATTGTTGGAAATTAGAGACACTTAATTGGAGGGAAAACTTAAATATTTATAGGGTGTGATTGAGTTCATCAATCACAATAAATTGTAGAATTATGGGCCTCAAAGCCACCAGTTTATGATGATTTAAAATACCACGTGTTCAACAAAACGTAAGGTATTAGGATAGCACATTTTTTGTTTTAAGATCCCTTCCCAAAAGTTTAATAATTATTTTATCCATAAAATAAGAGTAAATATATATATATATATATATTTATATGTATTTATATATACTTGACAAGTAGAGTTTCATCTTTCAACCAATTTCTATTACAAACTCATCTTTCACTCTAAAAGATTTAATATATATATATATTCTATTTATCCTAATCATATAGGGTTCCAAAAATAATGAATATTTAATTCATATATCAGACCCTTTAAAAAACTACATAATTCAATCAAAGACATCACATGGGCTAGTGGTAGGTGATACACCCTTGTCACCCATCAGTTGTGGGTTCAAGTCTTGCGGCCATGCCAGACGTGATGGTTTGCCGCACAACATCCAGGTTGTCCTTTTTGTGGAAATCCAATAAAAATCCAAATTAGACCTATCCAAAATACATCAGTAAAAAATTTATAAGGAAGGTAAACACAATGAAGATCGTTTTTTCCGCTTAATAAGATGTTAACACCTTCATCATGTATTCTTCTAAAACACTACAAAATCCTGAATTACCATAAAACCTTACTGATTAAATTCATGATCCCTCATTCCTTAAAGAATAATGGATATACTCCTTCAATCCAAAAATGTTGTAAACTCCAACAATGATGGAATATACAAATCATTAATCAATTTCAAGGTAGTCAAGAATATCCAATATAATTTATCTAAATCAATCATGTATTATTCCAAAATCACTACCTCAGTATCAGAACTATATTAAGGTTTATCATTCTCTCAACCATATATTTTCCAAAAATTTAACCTACTATTGAGTCAGTTTTCATGGTTCCACACAATCTCAAGTCATTAATGAAATAGTATTGTAGTACAATCCTTATATACTCTATAATTATTATAACCAGTACATCATTGATACAATACTCAAATGACATAATTATTTAATAACAACATAAGAATATTAATCATTCCTCCTCATTTGTGGTAGTGTCATAACTTGATTATTATCCAATCGCATCATTTGGGGCATACTCTAATGATTTGGAAATTGGTTTGCGTAGTGTCCCAACTCCTTGAAGATGAAGCATTGTACATTTGTAACCTTTTTCTTACCATTGCAGTCACGTACAAGGTGTCCTTTTTGTCCAAACTTATAACAAACTCCCATTCCCTTCAGGAAAGTTCCGGGGTGTTTCTTCCCAAATATATCACATATGGGAAAATTATTCTTTTCACTATTCCTTTTATCCATCTTTCTCTCTTCCACCCTTTTCTTCTCTTGCTTCCCTTCAAATCCCTAGGACTCAGAAAAACTCTTTACTTATCTTATCAACACATGATACTATTTATTCATATGACAATAATATGTGGGATACTATTTCCCTTCTAAATGTTTTCTTAATACCATGAAAGATATGATCTTTCTTACTCTTTGGATCATACGTATTGCTGGAGTTCTCATTCCTTCTACTGGGCGCCATTTCTAAACAATTTCATACACTAAATTAGTTTGTGAATAGAAATACCTGATCCCAAACATTTAAAACACTTAACATAAATTAAATAGTTTATGGATATATAAAATTTCATAAAAATGTCTTCTTTGAGGAATTATATACTCATAAACCCTTCATAATGATTTTTAATGAAAATGAGAATTATCCTAAGCATATCCCCTGGGAGTGTCGTAACCAATAGTGCAGCAAGCCCTGTTGTTGTGCATCAGTTCCCATACGATTCTAGCTCAAAGTGGTATTTTTGGGTTTTACCCTTAGGTAAATCTATGCCAGTGCCGCCTCTACCTGCTTGCATCCAGACAGGGATGTATTCCTCCAAAATCTCACAAAATCCCTACAATATCAAAATTTTAGGAAGTTATTCTCTACTAATCCTCAAATTCTATCTTAGGGTAATGTGATCTAATTAGAGTTTATCTAAATCTGGTTTCCAAGGATATTTATAAACTTATTCTGATACCAACTGTAATGCCCCGACCCCAGTTACCCAGAGTTGGTGCATTATTTTAATACATTGGCATGATTATAAGTAATCAAGTCCCAAAGGATCGATTGGTTTAGCAGTCTTGGAAAATAGATTACATACATGAATGTTACATTACACTTCATAACATACAAAAAACATAAAAAATCTTTTATGAATTCCATTATTCCCTTGTCTTAACCCTGTATATCACTCATAATACACTTCTTGGAATTCTGGGAAAAATAAAACATGGAAATGGGTGAGCTCAGATGCTCAGTATGGATAATAAAATAGCAGAAACTTTCAAAAATAAGCATATAGATTTAAGGCAATGTATAACTAAAACAAAAGACTTTTAAACTTGAACTTAAGCATAATATGGAAATGATAAAATGAAATAATTCCATTTACTTATTCACATGGACATTCTACTAGTCTAATAATCACATTAAATATCAATAACCACTTTCATAACGACAGAATGCATAATGATAGATTATCATAACCACGTAGCCATGGCCTCATGCCAAGACTACAAATAATATTTTGTCAAGGACTCGTGTGAAGACACTAGTTTGTCTCATGAGACCTACCCATGCATCGAGGAGCTATAGCGGGCTCGACCCATCACTTATTAAGTCCAATTCATTCCTCATATGAACAGGTTAAAACATAACATAAACATTCGTATTTAAACTAGCATACGAAATGTCAATACTTTCTCCATAAGCCATGAATGGTATAAAAATAACACATCCACAGTCAAACATATCACAAAACCTTCAATACAAAATGGAAGTTTTATATCATAATAAGTCAACTGTGAATAAACTTAAAATCCATCAAAGGATATTGACATAGATGAAACAAAAACTATTTCAGAGAAATATAACTTTTTTGAAATCATTTATAAGTCACACATTTATAAAGGATGTAATTTAAAATAGATTTTCAATCAATGTATCCCATAACACTTTGAAACTTTTTAAAAGAAATATCATTTCAAAACATTCATGTCCATATAAATAAATCCTTAAAATCATTTTGAAAACATGGACAATAATTAAAAAGAATTAGTAAGAATAATTATTTAAAACATTTGAAATGGTGTTTTATAAAAAATTCCCTAAAAATAATTCCTTTGAAAACTCTTTCATAAAACTTGGACATGGATAATAAATATGTCCCAGTATATACTTATGTAAAAACAACCTCGGATAATAAAGAGATTGTGAAATTAACCCTTACCAATTTGGTAACATACCAAACATACACCCCATGAAAGAGGTATCATACAATGAATATGTAATATACACATAAATTAAAGTGTATTACACAAATAATACAATTATAGGCAGTACATACACCACAAAAAAGGTAATAGTGGCAATATGGCATGAATCTCATGGGAATAAGGAGTGAGATGAAAACCCCTTACATTGTACTTTTCCTTGATAGTGTGTATGTTAACCTCCTTTATAACAGTTAAATCATTGTTATTAAATTATACAATAATCATATTCATAAATATGATATCATATATGATCTTTTAATTTTTATTTGTTAATAATATTTTAGTATTATCATCGTTTCAGGTGTTAACTGACTTGTTTTCCTTTATATGCTTCGTTACGTAAGCCATGTTTGTTATGGATAGGTTGTATCTTATTCATATATAGAATGATATAATTTCATTTAAAATTACTTTTAATCATCTAACAATAATTATTCTTTAATGGATATTATGGGGAAATGAATCTCATCGCGTTCGTAGAGACGGTAATCCGTACGTACGCACGAACACAACTTCCATTTTATTTTTCATTTTAAAAGGAATAAAAACCAAATGATACATAGGTATATTATTATTAAATTATAACATTATATATTATAAGTGTTACTTAAGTTCATTAACACCATCCTTTATACGTTCCATGTATGGTATGAACGATTCATATCACTTTGAGGGGGTGATAGTCCGCACTTCCTCAAATGAAAATATCATGTATATATACAACAAGAAACGAATAATGGTAAGATATCATATGGAATTACAGAAGCTTATATATAAAATAAATATCATAAATATCATACATAATTTTATTTCCATCATAATGGCCACCATGAGAGGTGATAGGAGATAATTGAACAATCATCGCATCGTGAGGCGTTTGGTTTCCATCCAATGAAACATTATGTTCTTCACCGATTTGATGGATGTGTGTGTAAGTGTAGTTCTAATACGTCTAATAAAAATATCCTAGTATATTTAGGATAATGGTTTTGTTACAAAAGATAATAATAAGAAGAGTTTAGGGGTTGGAGAAGTAAAATATAATAAAAGAAGCAAAGAGAAACAGTTACCTTTAATTTGGGTAACTCCCTTTGGTTTGAACCAAAAAGGAATATTAAATTTCTTTATTCCTAAAATAAGGATTGTAAGAGTATTAGAGGGATGTAGGTAGATTAATTGGTCAGAGGATGGACGAGCCAAAAGGCTTGAGGGGTGTGAGGAATTGGTTATAAGTGGTGTCCTTTTATAAGGGGGAGGAGGGGCTCTTTAGAAAAAACATAAAGTATTATTTTATAATAAAATAATATTAGGTTTCTAATGGATAAAAAGTGTATTATTCAAAGCCTAATGTCAGGATAGGTCTAAAACAACTCAACCAATAGGTTTTAGACAATTTGAGGTTACAATTTTAACCTTATCATTTAGATTTAACTCTAAGATAAATAATTTAACTTTGACCGTGTCTTCTTGTATTCTTACACTATATCGTTAATAAACATACTATATACTGCCAATAGACCCCAATTGGTTCATTAATGTCATATATATTAATATATAAGTCTTTTGGCCGAACCATATATTTTTAGGACCATTATATCAATTAATTATATAATATTTGTTTTAAAAACTATTTTATGTCAATTTTGACACTATTTGGTATTTGTTTTCTTTAAATAATAACAACATTATTACTTCAAAAAAATACATTGAATCAATCCTAACATCTCATATTCTTATAAAAATTCGTGGATGTCATAAAAACTTTGAAATTATATTTATTTTAATATTTATAATACCATTTATTTGATTCTTTCATGAATAAGGTAATTACTGCATCATCATTGTGTAATAAATAAATTTATTTATATAATGTATAAAAATTATAAATAAAATACCATGATGTAGTAACTCGTTTTAGGATTCTAATTAATATTTATAATCGAATTTATCTTATGTAAAACCCTATATTAAAAATGTTTTAGTCATTAAACATTGATTTTAACTCTTTTAACTCTTCTTTGAATTAAATAATAATAAATGTCGTAATCAAATACAAGTGGACCTAAATTATAATATTTTATTCCTAATGTTGTGTTTGGTCGAGATACACTTTTCCAATAGAAATAGTACTTGTGTTAGGGTAATATTAATATCATTTATACCCTTAATTACCCTATTTAGTTTTAACAGAGGTAAATAAAAGTAAAAAGTTACTATTCACCAAGAATTATTTTTATCTTATTGAACCACATTTTACTCGTTGATATTAACCGTGTCTCTCGGATGTTCTAAATTCTACTCACAGAAGTGGTAAAATTATGTTTTATGTAAATTTCCAAATTCTCCTAGTAGGTGGGTAAAAGACGGTGAAAAGTTCAATAAAATTTTTATGTATCTAAAATTATTCTAAAATAACTTCAATGAATTATATTGAACTTGTATAGATATTATGTATCTATTTTTACCTTAATTAAATTTAAATAAAATAAATAATTATTTAAATAAAAATTTGGTTTTAAACTATAACTTAGTATTTTTCACCATTCATCAAAAATTGAATGTTTTCAGAAAAATACCAAAAATTCGGCTTAAGCTATATTTGATGTTATGAATTAAAAAATTATGTCTATGTTACCAAATTAAAAACATATATGTTTCATTAATTAATTTAAAAATTAATTCTCGTTGTCAAAACAAATATCTTTTTTAGGAAAGAATAACTTTCAAAAGATTGACACTTGTTTATGTCTGGTTTAAATATAAAATTATGTCTAATGACCAACATTGTATGAAATGGTAAAAATATATTCTAAATATACTTTAAAACAACTCAAATTCATAATTTATCACTATTAATTATTTCGATTAAAAAGGATGTTTTTAATTAAAATTTAGTAATTTTCTATATTTATCAAAATATGAAAGTTATCCGAAAAGCACCAAAATTTCACCCTAAGATAATTTATATATTCAAAATCCAAAAATGAAGTCCATTTTGAAATATAAAATTTATATAATTTCAAAATGTGGGTATTACTCTTCATAACCTCTAGTTTGATTGGTTGTGGTGTGTTCTTACTAGAAGTTGCGTACAACACACTGTACTGTATTATTCAAAGTGAAGAGTACCATGGAAGCTTGGGGTGTTACACTCATACTTCAATTTATGACATTCCAGGAACATTGATGTATATTCAGCAATCTCGCTATTTATATTGTTCGACCAAAATGTTTTTCGGAGATCTCGATGCATATTTGTGCTCCATGGGTGAATAGAAAAAAAATGATCAATGTGCATCATGTTGAAGATCAATTTTTATCTCTAGATTGTATGGTATATATAATCATGACCCAAATCTAACAATTCAATCCTTATCAACCACAAACTCTAAGTATTTCCCATTTCTGATAGCTTCAATCCTTTTTTGGAATTTCCACATCATTTCTTCGAGAATCCTTTATTTTCCCATGAGGGAAGGTTGTGTAATCATTTGAGAAATGATTGATTGTTTTTTACCCTAAATGATTCCCATGTCCCTCCACTGCAAATCTATGAATATTGGATCCTTTTCAATTCTCATCATTGATAACGATGTTAGATCATTTCTAATAAAAGCATCTACAAACTTGTTTTCCTTATCGGGATGGTAGTGGATAGAGAAGTCATAATCCTTGATGAGATATATCCATCATATTTAGTGTATATTATCCTCCTTGTCTGTGAATATAATCTTGAGGCTCTTGTGAACAGTATATATCTCACACTTCTCCCCATATAGGAAATGCTGCTAGATTTTCCACACAATGTTCACTGTTGTCATCTCCAGATCAGGCATGGGATAGTTTTGCTCATGGAATTTCAGCTAATTTGATTTTTAGGATATTAAATTATCATCTTCCATTAGCACACAGCCTAAACGCCTCTTTGAAGCATCATTCTACACCACAAAGAGTTCTCCACTTATTGAGATTGTGAGTACTGGTCCAATGATGAGCATCCTTTTCAAATACTAGATCCTCTATTCGCATTTATCACTCCATGAAAAATTTACTCCCTTCTGATTTTTCATGGTAAGAGGGCTGGGCAAAGGGAAAAAATTTATCCGAAATTGGCGATAATATCCAGCTCAACCCAGGAAGCTGAGGATATCTATTTCCGATGTTGGCCTCGACCATCCCTCAATTGTAGTTGTCTTGGTGGGATCTGAAGATATCCCATTACATGTGATGATATGACCGAAGAATGATACTTCAATCAACCAGAACTCACACTTATTCTACTTTTCATAGAGCTTATCCTTTTTCAAGGTCTAATGTATAGTTCTTAGAATCTTGTCATGCTCCTCCTTGGTTTTGGAGAATATTATAATATCATCTACAAAGACTACAACAAATTGGTAGAGATAATATATAATGAATCTATTCATCAATTCCATAGAGATTTATAGAGCATTAGTGAGCCTAAAGGCATCAATATGAATTCATAGTTCCCTTACCATGTTCGAAAAGCAGTCTTGGGGACTTCATCTTTCTTCA
This sequence comes from Viscum album, assembly GCA_963277665.1. NCBI lineage: Eukaryota > Viridiplantae > Streptophyta > Magnoliopsida > Santalales > Viscaceae > Viscum > Viscum album. Next base: position 1,497,694,773 of record OY728122.1, on the reverse strand, counting down.
CCCCTACTTGGTAATATCCACATAAAAAATTCACGATGAAGATGTATTGTGATCAATGTAGCTAATTGAAAAAAACATCAATTCATGGTAAAGGATAATTTTTTTATCATGATTTTGTTTACATCATCTTAATCAATGAAAACACACATTGGACCATACTTCTTCTTGAAGAAGAGGATTGAATCACCCCATGGTGAAACACTTGGGAATATAAACACTTTACCCAGATTATCCTATAGTTTTTTCTTCAGCTCTTCATGCTATGCCAAATCCATTCTATACAGAGTCTTGGATATTGGAAGCGCCAAAGGAATAAGGTCAGTTGAGAATTAAATATCACTTCATGGAGGAAGACCAGGACATTCCTAAGGAAACACTTCAACGAATTCCCTAACAATAGTCATGTCTTCATGAATTGATTCTTCTGTGGATAGAACCATATATGCTAGATATTTGTGCTCATAGGTCATTAATATCCACATTATAGGTTATGGTGCTAAAGAAGATTCATCTTCCTCCATGCACTTATATATAATCGAGGGTCGATTCTATATATGGAGAGTGAATTCCCGCTCATAGAAATTTTTGTCAGCTCTATATAATGAAATCCAATCCATGATGAGAATTACCTAAAATTCCACCAGAGGGAGAATGATGAGGTTCGTTATGATGTACAATACACCAATTATGAAATGGGATGTGTTATATTCATGGAATTAAATGATTGTCTAATTTTTCATACTCACCGACATATTTACTTCAATGATTTTTGGGGGTTTTGGGATTGTTGTACTAAACATTAAGGATATTAAAGAAATAATAGAACTGGAATCATAATGTAAATTCATTATTCTTGAATGAATAACGAGTTTAACTATAACCAATTTATTATTGGGGTTCACATCGGCGTTAGTGATGTAAAAATCTCACCCTTGCTGCGTTGGTGGTTATTGGTTGCTTCAAAAAACCCATGGATTCGGGAAAGGATTTGAATGGTTCCCAGGTTCATTGTAGTTGAAGCAATGAAAATTGCATTGATAGTTGAATGGAGTGTTCCTCTCTTCTATCACAGGCGCTGTTTTCTGTGGTCGGCAGTTAATAGCCAGTTTCCCTTCTCTTCTACACCTAATGAATTTCCTCATCCATTTTAGGATATTTTTGGGATGCTTATTACCACACCATTGGAAAGTGGGGTGCTCAGTTATTTTATCACCATTGGATTTATCCATTGGACCACCCGAATTGATGTCTACCTTCTTATTCGTATCCTTTTGATACCCTTGAGATTCTCCAATGTCCATTTCGACCTTGAGGGCACATCAGACAATATCCTTATATCTATATAAGTCATGGATCTCCAGGGAATTTAGTAGGCTAGGTTTTATCCCACAAAAGAAGTGGTCAACCATGCATTCGAGGGTAACCACAAAGGCGGAGGCGTATCGTGAAAACCTTCTGAAGTTGTCCTCATATTATCTAATGGATTTGTCATCTTTTTTTTTCATTAGGGAAATGATGTCCCTATCCATCTTATGTCAGAGGGTTCACAAAAAATATTTATCTTAAATCACTTTCTAGAAATCATTTCATTTAAAATCCTCGATCTCCTCCTTAGGGTTCATATATTTTATCAATATCCACCATTAATCAGCTTCACCCACCATATGATAAGAATCTAGAAGAACCTTCTCTTGTTTGGAACATTGATTCATGGTAATGATCATTTTAATGTTTTAGATCCATTATTCGGTAATTGAAGGATCATATGATCCATAAAATGCATGATGTAGTTGTCTCATAAAGCTCTTGATTGTGACATGTTGTTTATTGGGGGGGGGGGGTGTTAAATGTTCCCCCTAACCCATGTTTCAATTGAAATCATGAGTTAATTGAGAGTGTATTGCCACAAAGTACATGATTCATGCACTCTTCAGATTATGAATATCATTATAACAATCGTCACATTGATCTTTGAATCGGTGTTTATCCCAATTCCTCCTATTATAGTCCATTTTCTGGAATAAAAGGAATGTTAGGGGTAAAACAAAAATGGTAATCCAATGTCAAAATCAGATGACTAATAAATAACTTTTATTTCATTATCAGATGAATCTATTGGCTTCAATCTATTTTATCAATGATATACATTCTAAGATATATTTTTAGGGTAATTTTTTATAATCCCATAACAATGTTTCATAAAAATAGTTTAAATTTACTAAATAATTTCCCCAAGGGGTGTCGTAACCGTGAGTGTGGTAAGGCCCGTTGTCGTGTACCAAGATACCTCAGGTCAAGACCAAAAATCCATGTTAGTGTTTTCCCTCACACGTACATCTGTGATAGATCTACCTCTACATTCTTTTTTCCAGATAGGGATTACTTTCACGACAAACTACGTACTCGATACTGACCAAATGTTATGTAAATTTTTATTGTACCTAGTCTTATCCGTAAGTCTTTCACAAGTTTTTTCTAATCCTAATTCTAAAAAATAACAAAACCTATCCTCAGATACCAACTATATCAATATTAATTTTTATTACACAATTAAACATTATTTATTACATAAACTCATCACTTTATAAAACATATATGATTGAGAGGTCTAGTGTCTTTGGGCTTAGGAACATTACATAATAACTTAATACATGGAACACAACGTCTTTATGGGAAAAATTAATTATATGACCACTAAATTCCCTCGTACTTAGCATTGCATGAGATAACCTGAGGAAATGCAGAAAAATGTATTAGTTATGAAACCCAGTAAGGGAGTACACAAGGGATAACATGAATAATACAAAAAAAATTTAGGGAATAGGAAAATCAATGGAGCATTAGTGAAAAATGAACATAAAGGCATGATAAAGCATGATTATCACTACATGGAAATGTGGAAACAACATTAAACATAGTATTAGCATGAGCCAAGGATCATTTTACATAGAGAATTAGAGATCCCTAATTGCAAATGAATTACCATGAGTAAAACCTCATTTCACATGTTGTATCGTGACACTAGTCTTTACCCAATGTATTGGAGCGCTATTAGTTCGTAGCCTTCTTAAACCTTTAATTTCATGCATAAGTGTGCCACTTGGATCATACAACACTGAGACATTAAATATCATTATATATTCTGAGATAAAGTAATGTGTAATACATACATCAAAATACTTAAAAAATATGTAAATGTTTATAATGGTGAATACCATTGATAGAGAAATGGGCATGGTATTCATTAGAAAATGACTTTGTCTTTGAAAATCAGGATGTAATTTTGGCAGCATAATGGTGTGACAGAAAAATTCATAAAAATGGATAATAAGTGATAAAGGGGTGTCTCATAATATGTACATGAAATTTATAGTATGGGGTTATATAGGTACATTTCCCAAAAAATTTTATGGAATTTAGATTCAGAATACAAAAAAATTGCTTGAATATAAATTAGGGGAGATAAATTTCGTGCAAATAATTCGGCATGGTAATAGGTGTACATGGGAAGAAATATTGATATAGAAACAGGTATATCATCATTTCAATATAAAAAGGGAAGTATAGGGGAGTATTGAAATCATACCCCAACATTTATAATTGAAAATAAAAGGACAAAACAATGATACGAAATGACGATATAGTGAGAATGGAAAGAATCCCTTACTTGGAATTGTGTTCCCTAATGATTGGGAGAAGATTGATAGATGCTTATTAAGAGATTGGGGAGACTTTGTAGGATACTAGTTATATGAGGGAAGATTTTGGATGAACTCCAAAGGCTTTTAGTGAAGAGGAGGTGGGAGCATGAGTTGGGTTATTTAGGAAAGGGGGGGGGGGAATTCATTATTACTTAGGTTTGGGACACACCACATTAAAATAATGATAACTAAAAACCCGATCATAATGTTTATTGTATTTTTATGTAAAATGGTAGAACTTCTAAAAATAATAGGGCTGCTTGTGTGGAGGTGAGTGAAATTTTTAAGGAAATCAATTTAAAAATGTAAAATGTTTTATAAGTCTTCAAGGGCCACTAAAGCATTGTAAAATAAATCAATCAAAACTAATATCAAATTTTTTTAATGTTAAAACATATATTGGCCGAAAATAATGTTTATAGTATTTTATTACATCACTATTGGGTCATTAAGATGTCATAAAACACATTATATATTTAAAAGTTATTTAAATTTTACCCAAAAATTCCACTATCTCAGAAAATTATGAAAAATTACCCATCAGATAATATCAACATCCTAATTCCAAAATTAATATTTATTTTATCTAAATAATTTTTTAAATATGTTACTTTATACTTTTAATATAAAACCAAACATTTAAAAAAAATCACGAGTTTTGACAAAAAATAGCTTTCAAACCATAATAAAAATCACAATCGTATTCACAATAATTATGTGGTAATTTATTTTATAAAAAAATTAATTTAGTAATAATATTTAAATAAAATAATATCTAATTTAATATTCCATTAATTATTCAAAATAGATTTCGTAATTTATTATTAACTAAAAATACTATTTGAGATTTAAATAATATTTACATTGTAACAATAATAAAATGAATTTATATTCATTATTATAAAAAAAACTAATTCAAATAATAATAATGGTAAGGTCTTGTTACATCAAACCTTATATATAGAATCCCTTATTTTTATTACATAACTTTTCATTACATTATTCAAATAGAAGATCATTAATGTCTAGTGTCTTGGAAATCAATAATATAAATAGGAAAACATAAATCATTCTTATTATAAACTTGTATGGATTCATCATAAGTTTTTCCTAAGAATCATTATTCCAACTCACAACCTGGAGACCTAAAATGATGGAAAGGGTGAGCAAAAGGGCCAGTATAGGTAAACAGAGGAATAAGTTTACTTGTGATATCAATTAGAATATGATGAAAAAAACATAAAGACATAAACAGTAGAAAAAGAGGCATATCATAATAAAAATAATGTTAATAATAACATGAATATGGGGTAAAATATTTCATTTAGACATTCATGAACATATCACTAAGGTTCATCCCCAAGGTGTCATAAAAATTCAACAAGGTTATTCCCCAAGGTATCGTGGAACTAGTCATATCTAGAGATTAAATTCATTAACCATTGCATGGGGAGATATTAGTGAACACACTAAATATTTCATTATTTTATTGTGATCCACATATATCATAATCAAAAATTTCATAAATAACTCAGATATAATAAAATAAATGGGATTCATTTCAAAATCACGATGTTTTAAAAGTACAAAAAACAAGATGGTTTTGTCATTTATAACCAATGGAAAGTGTGTGAGGGTAAAATGTATGTAAATTTCTGAATCAAATAGATAAATTTTATTTATTTATTAATATCACTAGAAATTGAAATAGATTTGGGTATTCAAAAAAATAATAAAAGGGAATTTCTTGACAAAAAGAGAGATCGTTTGAGACGAAAATTCAGCAGCACAATGACCATATAACACGGTTTTAGAAAACATTTAAAGGAGTGTGGAAAAGATTAAACCACTCATAAATAACTCATAATATAGAATGGATATGTAATGAAATGAAATATGATCATGTTATGGATATTTTAAGGATTTACCATATGAAAATGAAACTCAAAGGAAAATAGAAGATGTGATTTCTTTTACGAAAAATCGGTAGCCTAATGGCATCACATAAAAACTTATAAAATCAGTTGATGAGAGCGGAATGGGTCTATCATAAATTTGACATGAAATGGAATGTGATATTGATAAATAATAACATTCCTTCATATATTAAAATGGAAACTATAAGACATATATAAAGGAAGTCATGACATACTCAGAGGATGGTGAGAAGTTCCCTTACCTTGAAGAGTTACTTCAAAAGAATGATGGTTGGGACGTTGGGGGGATTTAGGGAACCTTTGGAGGACTCCATGGGAGGTAAAAAGACTATAAAATAGTTGAAGAGTATTTTGGAATGAAATAAATTAGGTAATGACTTGGTATTTATTGGAAAAGTGAGGGAATATTTAATTAATTTTCAAGGGACACCACATCGGTGGTATTTGCAAAAAAATGGGCTTGACCATGGTATTTTCCCATGGTATTATCCACATGGGATACCTCATTAAATATATTACTATTCAAAAGTTTACCAGATTTATTATATAATTATTACATTATCAATGATGTCATTAAACACCACAAACTCAAAACTGTATTTTTACTATTCACCGAAAATTCAACTATTTTAGAAAAATCCCAAAAATTTACCTAAAAATAATATCTATGATTTGAATTAAAATATGAAATCCATTTTATAAAAATAATTTTGATATATTTTTTATTTAATTTTTTAATAAAATAATTATTTATTCCAAATAAACTACTTTAAATCTATAACTCATATTTTAACACTTTCAAAAAGTGATCAATGTCCCATCAAATTATTTTATAACCATTAGAAAATAATGTAAAAATTTATGAATATATTTTATGCAAGTAAATTTCCATTTTAAATTATTATATTATTTATAAAATTGTCAATAAAGTGTTTATGACATTAAAAAATAAAAAAACATATACTATGATTGTTTATCACTTTTAAGATCTATAAATTGTATTTATATATTAAAGAGTAAAGTTTCTATTTTTTGGCTTATTTACTATTCATTAATATTCACAAGGGTATGTTTCTATTCATATATTACTATTCACTAAAAATTATGTTGATCTTATTAGACACTAAATTTCATACTGGTCACAACTGTAGCAGACCATTTTTTGAAAATCATTTTACATTTTTAATTATTTAATGTTTACATAAATATTTTAAAATACTGTATTACCAAAATAAATTAGTAAAATTAAACTTCTATAAATTCGTCCTACATTTATCTGGAATTTGAAATTCATAAATTTTTCGATAAGAAGAAATAAAATTTTTATTTATACCAAGAGATAAAAAATAGAATCTAAGGCCTCGTTTCATAGCCCCTTAAAACACCTACATAAGACCTATGTGTAAGGTATCCTATAGTGATAGAATCATAGGTTGGCCAGAAAAATCATTACCCGAGTGCTGATTTCTATCATTGTGAACTTATCCATTAGGTGATTCCGTTACAGGTTCACTTGTTAAATATCAGCTTGGGTATGGTCCAGAGAAAATCCCAATGATTCTACATACTTCCCATGCTCTGACAGCTGGGATTCGTACCACCCAAGTGTACTAGATGAGGTCATCGACTCTTCTTTCTGTATTAATTAACCAAGATCACTTTAATTTATAAACAATAATTATAATTTAAAGAGTTTAGTTTCCAATGGTCATATTGACCAATGGTCATATATCATTCGAAACCCAATGATCTAATTTAATTTCACTTGCCTCATTAATTAAAGGATATCATTTTTTGAGTATAAAATAACACACAAATAAAGGAAATAAATATTATTAAAAATATCAGGTCGTTATATTATTCCCTCCTTAAGAAATTTCGTCACCGAAAATTAATGTTGTACCCTATGAAGTGAAAAGGTGTGGGAACTTCTGCCTCATAGACTCATATGGTTCCCACATTGATTCTTCGCATTTTTAGTTCCTCCAAAACACATTAACAAGGTCGGTAGTCTGTTGCATAGAACCATGTCTCTACGAAAAAATATCTCCCCCATCTGCTTCTTATAAGAGAGGTCAAGTTATAGTTTTACCACCTCTGCATTTATTACATGTGAGGGGTTATGTAAGTACTTCCTCAAGAGGGATACAAGGAAGACATCATGAACTTGTTCTAGATTTGGAGGAAGTGTAAGCCGATTGGACACTTCTCCTAAGGGATCAAGAATTTCATTGGGGCCAATGTACCTAGGTATGAGCTTCCCTATCTTCCCAAAACTCTTGAATCTCTTCCAAGGTGAAAATAGAAGAAAGAGTTTTTCACCAACATTAATCACCATGTTCTTTCGATGGTTGTCAGCATAACTCTATTTCAGACTCTGAGCTGCCTTAATCAGTTGTTGTATGGCATGAGCATTTTCTGTCCTCTCTAGCTCAAGATCAGGACCATGTAGCTTTCTCTAACCAGCTTCATGCCATGATATTGGATTTCTATATCACTTACCATATAAAGATTCATAGGGTTCCATTTGAAAGCTGAAGTTGAAGTTGTTATTGTAGGAGAACTCAACTAAAGGTACATTTTTATCCCATTCACCTATAAATTCCATTGAGCTTGGTCTCAGCATATCCTCAAGTGTTTGAATTGTCCTTTTATATTGGCATTCAGTTTGGGGGTGATAGGCCGTACTAAAATTCAACTTTGTTATCAAAGTAAGTTGAAGAATACCCCATAATATTGATGTGAACCTCAGATCATGATCAAATACGATAGAAAGTGGAACACCAGGCAGCCTAACCACATCCTTCACGTAAATCATGTCATATTTAACAATAGATAAATCTTCCCAAATGGAGATAAATGGGTATTATTGGTGAGATGGTCCACAATAATCCATATCACATTTTTTCCTTTGGAAGATCTCTAGAGACCACTGACGAAGTCCATGGTGATATTGCCTCACTTCAATGCTGGTATGGGTAGTGGTTTCAATACTCCTTTAGGAAGTTCCCACACTTCCATCACTTTCTGACATACTAGGCACATTTAACTGTAGTAAGAAATACCAATATTCATATTATCCCACCAATAATGATCACTACGGTCCCTATACAATTTTGTGCTTCCAGGATGTATAGATAAAGTAGAGCTCTAAGCTTCATCCCTCAGCACCTTCTTCATTTCTAGAATATATGGAACACATTGTCTTGTACAAAATTTCAGAACACCTTCTTGATAAATATTGAACTCAAGAAACTTCCCATCCATCACAATATCAAACATCTTTTGTAATAAAGGAAATTCATTATGAGCTTTCTTGATCTTCAATAGTAAGTATGGTTGGGAAAACATTTGTGTTAGGGATGATTATGTCTCTTCCATTATAATTTCTATTTCATTATTTACTATGTCATTGATCAGAGGATCACTTTGAATCCACATCAGGGAAAGAACAACAAGTTCTTTCATGCTTAATATATCAATGACTTTGTTTTCCCTTCCAGTATGATAATGAATTATATAATCATAGTCATTAAGAATTTCCAACCATCTTCTTTTTCTTATGTTCAAATACGTTAGTTTGAAATTATACATCAAACATTGAGGGTCTATGTATATATCATATTTCTCCTCATAAGGATGGTGACTCCATATAATTAGAGCAAAAACTGACTGCATCCAGCTCCAGATCATGTGTAGGATAATTCAGCTCATTAGTCTTCAACTGTCTAGATGCATAAGAAATGAATTTTTCATTTTCCATGTGGACACACCCAAGCCCTTTCAGAGTAGCATTGCTAAAAATAATGAATCCTTGTCCACTTGATGGTAGATTTTACAAAGGTGCAGTAACCATATTCTTCGTCATCTCATGGAATCATTCCTCACACTCCTTTGTCTGAATGAACTTGAACCCTTTTTGACTTAACATGGTTAATGGATTAGAATGGATTGAATAGTTTTTTTAAAAAACATCCTCCAATATCACTATTATCCATGGAAGCTACGAATCTCTATTATTATTGTAAGATGAGGCCACTCCTTTAAAACTATTTTATTTTAAGGGTCAACTATGCTCCCTTAATTGGTAAAAAATGTTCCTCAAGAAAGAATCTTGTTGTATATAGAATTCACATTTTCCGAGCTTCCCAAAATGCCTCTCCTTCCATTGAGTTTTCAAAATAATCCATATATGATCCTTATTAACCTCTCAGCTATTAGAATATATCATAATATCATCAATACAAACTTAGAAAATGTTATCAAGGTTGTCCTTAAAGACTATGTCCATCAAATCAATAAAAATATATGGTGAATTAGTTAGTCTGAAGTGCTTAAAATTAAACTCATAATTCCAATATTTTGATCGGAAGGAAATTTTCAGAAAATATTCATTCTTCACCCTCAATTGATGATAACTAGATCGACGATAAATCTTAGAGAATAATTGATCCACACAACGTTGGTCAAATAAGTCATAAAATCTTGGAAGAAGTTATTTTCTCTTTATTGAGATCCTATTCATTTAACTATAATCAATACAAAATTTCTTTGATCCATCCTTCTTCATCACAAATAGAACAGGTGGTCCCCAAGTTGACACACTCAGTCAGGTAAAACCCTTCTCCAAAAGATATTGGAGATTATTTTTTAACTCATCCAACTCCACATTTTCCATCCCCTATGGGGTATTTGATATCAGATGAGATCCAGGTACGAGTTCAATGGATAACGCCACCCCTCTTTCTAGGGGGAGGCCCGAGTAACTCCTTAGGAAATATGTCAATGTGTTCCGAGATGATGGGGAAATTTTCTATCCTAAAACTCTCATTTCCGTCTTTTTCTTCATTGATCAACTCCATAAAAAATGATATAGGAGGTTCTTGTAGGCAAAGATAAGGTTGAAATATCCCTCCTTGAAGGATAACTATAAGTTTCCCATTCAAGACTACTGAGATTTCCTTGCTTCTGAATTTGATCTTAGAATTATACAATGAGATCCAGTCCATCCCTTGTATAATGTCAAATTCTTTAATAGGAATTAATAGTAGATTTGGAATAATATTATGCTCAATAAATTAAATAGTAGAGTTCCTAAATAATGATGATTTTTGGATAATCTCAATAGGTGTCTTGACTAATAACTCTACTTTTAGAAAATTGGGGTTTCATTCAAAATTCGTTGCAAACATGGAGGAAATAATGAAATGTGTAGAACCAGAATAAAACAAAGTACTTTCCAGCTTTGAGAGAACAATAAGAGTACATTCCACCACATAATTTGGTGCTTCAACGTTAGCCATAGTAATTTCAAAATTATGACCTTGTTCCCTTGGTTGTTGCTGAGGTTGATGGTTATTCCCCTCTACTACCCTCTATATTTGGAAAGTGATTGGAAAAGTTCCCATGTTTCCCATACATATAGAATTGTATACTAGGTACGACATGCCCAATCTTCCCTTAGTGTTGGGAAGTTTTGAATTCACCTCACTATGACATTTATGAACAATGTGGCAATCTCTACCACACCTTTATCACTTCCCAATCCTGAGAAGGTAGATCCCCAAATTCTTTTTCCCACATTTATTACACATTGGTTGTTGTACTTGTTTTTATCCTCTTCCCTGATCAATGCTCTTCCCTATTGTTGGATTCATCGATATATTATTTTCATTCAATTTATGAGACCATTTCCCCTCACCAAACATCAATTTTTCTTTCACCACACTTCACACGATCTCCTTATAGCTATCATAATCTCAGTTGGGTAGATTCTTCTAAGATGAGGTATTCATCCACTGAAGAATCTATCAACATTACCATTTGGATCCATGAAAATTATAGATGTGTAACATTAAAGCCAGGGAATGTTCATCTCGTAGCTTCCCACAGATTCATTCACCTTCTGCTTCACCTCGAGAAAATCATTCACCATTCTTCTTCTCATCAATCGAGGGAAATACATGTTGAATAATATCCCTCAGAACTCTCCCCACTCCAAAGCAGCAACATAAACTCTTGGACAAGGGTATTAAATTTGTTCCACCCACTGATATACATCTCCCTCTTAGAAATAAACATCTAATGTAACCTTATCTTGTTCAGTACAAAGGATAACAGAAAAGATCTTCTCAATAGAGCTGATCCATTATTCATCAATCAATGGGTCGGTAGATCCACTAAAGGTTGGTGGTCATTGGTGCATAAAATATTCAACTGAATATTGTACTCCACGTGGTGAAATTGGTCCCTCTAATTCATTCATGTTATTTTCCATAACATGAGTGAGTTGGTTCATCATTCAGATAAAGGTTTCCATTATGGATTCCATCAGAGGTCCATTAGTGAATGGTCCATTGTGCCCACCATTTTCATGGTTCTTTCTATTTCTTTCCATATTCTCAAAGAATAAATCCTTATTGAGAAACTGATTTTATTTATGAATATTTTAACTATAATGGATTTTATGTCTTAAAACACCTCGATTTAATCAATTACATCTCTCTATAAATCCATCATAATGATTCATTAATAAGATAATGATTTACCATACATATCCCCCAGGAATGTTGTAACCAAGAAGGCATCAGGGCCCCTTGTCAAGTACAACGATACCCCGGGTCAAGCCCGAAACTCCTTGTCAGAGTTTTCACTCATATGTACATTTGTGCTAGAGCTGCCTCTACCTACTCGTATCTAGACAGGGATGTATATGCTTTATAAACCACATACTCAATACTCACCAAAATACTAAGAAGTATTCATATATTTAACATTTTCTATATAATTATTACCAATGTTTTCATAGCATAATTTCCATAAATAACTAAAATATACTTTTATTCCAACTATAGCATCCCACCATTCTATTACATAACTTTTCATTACATTTTATAAATAGAGGATCTTCAATGTCTAGTGTCTTGGAAATCAGGAACATAAAACATGAAAACATAAAACATTATTATAATAGACTTCTATGGAATTATCATAATTTCTCCCTATGTAAAATTATTTCATCTGAAAACATGGATCCTACATCAATGGAAAGGCTGAGATGAAGGACCCGTAAGATAAAACAAGCGAATCAGTTTACTTGTGACATTAATAAGAATGTGATGAAAAAAACATAAAGTCCTGAGAAATGGATATAAAGGAATATCATAATAAAAATAACACGAATAATAACATGAATATGTGGAAAAAATATTCAATTTAGACCTTTAGGAACATATCACCATGTTTTATCCCCAATGTGTCATAAAAATTAACCAAGGTTATTCACCAAGGTATCCTGAAAACTTGTCATCTATTGAGATTAAATTCTTAACACAATGCATTGAAACAATATTAGGGAACCCACATAATATATCATTATTTTTATGTTATCCACATAGAAAATAATCAAACATTTCATAAATAACCCATAGAGATTAAATTTAATGGGTTTCATATCAAAATCGTGACAATTTAAACGTTCTTAAAAACATGATTGTTATGTCATTTATAACCCATGGAAAGCGAGCGAGGGTTATATATATGTAATTTATAGAATAAAATATATCAATTTAATGTATTTATTAATACACCTATAAATGAAAATAGATTTGTATATTCACATAAATAATACAATAGAATTTCATAAGAAAAGGAGAGAGATTTTAAATGAAAATTCTACCGCATAACAGCTATATAACATGGTTTTAGAAAACAATGAAAAGAGAGAAGACAAGAGTCACCCACTCATATATAAATCATAATACAGTATGGGTACAGAATAATTTGAAATAATATCATGGTATGTATATTTTAATGAAATACCATATCAAAATGAAACTCAAAGGAAAAGAGAAGATGTGATTTCTTTTACGAAAATTCGAAAACCTAACGGCGTCACTTAAAAACTAATAAAATCAGTTGATGAGAGAAGAAAAGGTCTCTAATAAATTGAACATGAAATGGACAGTTATAATGATATATAATAACATATCCCTACATAATAAAAAGGAAACCCGAAAACATAAATAAAGGAAGCCATGACTTAAAAGAGGTGGTTGAGAGGTTCAATTGCCATGATGAGTAACTTTGAAAGCTTGAATTTTGGGACCTTGGAGGGAATGAGGGCACCTTGGGAGGACTCCTTGGGATTTAAAAAGAATATAACTTAGTTGTGGATGACTTTGGAAAGAAATTAATGATGGAATGGATAGTTATATATAGGAAAATGTGGGAATATTTTATTAATTTCTGAGCAACACCTCATCTTTGGTATTTGAAAAACCATGGGCATGACCATAATATTTTCCAATGGTATTGGACATATGGGACACCTAATAACATATATTACTATTCACAAGTCTACAAGATTTATTAAATCATGATTACATCATCAATTATGTCATTAAACACCTGAGACTCAAAACTATATTTTTAATATTAATCGAAAAGTCAACTATTTTAGAAAAATCCAAAAACATTACCCTAACATAATATCAATGTTCTGGATTAAAATATGAACTACATTTAATGAAAATAATTTTCAAAATATTACTGATTTTAAATTTAAATAAAAGCATTATTTAATCTAAATAAACAACTTTAAATCTATAAATCGTTTTGTAAAACCTTGAAAAAGTAATCAAGGTCCCATAAAATTATCATATAACCATCAGATAATAAAGTAAAAATTTATGATAACTTTTTATAAAATTACATTTCCATTTTAAATTATTAAATTTTTTATAAAATTTTATGTAATGTATTTATGATATACAAAAAATGCAATAACATATACACTGTTCATTTTTTCACTTTTAAGTTGTCTAAATATAATTTATACATTCATGGGTGAAGATTATATTTTTTGGCCGTTTTACTATTCATTAATATTAATTACTATGCATAAGGGTATGTTCCTATTCATACATTACAATTAACAGAAAATTAAGTTGATCTAATTGGTCTTTAAATTTCTTACTGGTCAAAACTATAGATAACCATTTTATTAAAATCATTTTATATTTTTTATTATTTAAAGTTTACATAAATATTTTAAAATACCTTTTTTCCAAAACTCATTAGGAATATGGATCATTGATAAATTAATCATACATTTATCCATACATTTTAAATTCACAAATTTTACCATAAGAAAAATAATAATTTTATTTATTCCAAGGGATTAAAAAAATAATCTAAGGCCTCGTTACATAGCCCCTTATAACTCATGCATATGACCTATGTGAAAGGTCTGCTATGGTGATAGAATCTTGGGGTTTGGTCCAAAGCAAAGGCCAGAGATGCTACCTCCTTCCCAAGATCTAACAGATGGGCTTTGTATGTCCTGAGTCTATAGGACGTGGCCATCGACTCTTCTTTTGATATTAATTAATCATGATCACTTGAATTTATAAAATATAATTTTAACATAAATAATTTAATTTCCAAGGGTTATATTAACCAGAAATCATATAAAAGTCAAAACCTTATGGTCTCATTTAATTTTACTCACATAATTAATTAATGTAATACTTTTGTTGAGTATAAAATAAACCTCAAATTTAGGAAATAAATATTATTAAAAAGTTTTGGTGATTACATTATAACACCCACATAAGACCAAAGGGTATGGTGTGCGATGGTTACATACTCTTGGGGTGGATTAGATAACATCACTCAAGGGGTATTCTCTATCAACTTCCACATCACACATAGGTAGTTCTACTCAAGCTTAACGTGTTGAAGCTTGTCTTGGGCATGGTCAAGAGTTAATCCCAATGACTCCACCTCCTATTCATACCCCAAAAATGGACATCCTCTGGGGAAAGTCTACTGGACGAGGCCGTCGATTCTATTGTCTGATTAAATTGGTTTTGTTGTAGCATTGTATTTATACTAATCATGTTATCATTGTTAAAAATCTATATTAGAAGCATTTACAATTCATAATGTTATTTTGAGATAAATAATCATAAAACCATGGAAGTGCATATTTTAAAAAACCATTTTTCATAATAAGACATTTAGTTAGAAAAAGAGGGATTTTTATTGATAAATGTTTGGGTCGTTAGAGGTACTCCACACATTTATAAAGGATGTTATCATAGTTATAAAAAATAGATATAATAAAGAAATGTGTCATATAAAAAAAGAAATAAGAATAATGAAAATATAAATTTCATATATATCATATTTTAATATAATTTCCATCATAATTCCCTACTACAATAGTTGTAATTGAAAAATAAATGACATTGTATTGTTAGGTGATAATTCCCCAAACACATAAATGGTAGGATTGTTTCCTATTATATGGAATTGTGTGCAACTGTAAGTGTACCCCATTGATTAAAAATATCTCAATAAAATTAGGATAATGTTTTTATTATATAATTATGGAATAAGAGGATTTTATGGGTGGAGAATGAAAACATGACAAGAGATCGTGAGAAAGAATGTTAAATGTTATTTGGAAAACACTTTTTAGTATGCACAAAAGGGATTCCATGGATATATTTATTCTCAAAGAGATGACTATAGGTTTAAGGGTGGTATTTTTATGAGATATTTGGGAAGATCATGTCTGATACAATGTGTCATGATATGTGTGATGAAGTGGTATGGGTGAGTGCCTTTTTATAGTAGAGGTGGAGTTTCATTCATGTAAATTTTTTTATTGGAATTCCTTGAACATTATTCCCATTTCAAGTTGATTGAATAATGATCCTAATAAATCAAAATTGAGTATAGGGTGTTATTATGGACATCCAATGGATTTTCGACTATTTTCTATGTCATTTTGGACCATATGATTAGGATTTAGTCCCTTATTAAGCGAATTATCATAATAATTAAGTTTTATCACATTCAGAATTATATTTTTTCCAATAATTATGTTGAACATTTTGGAAATTATAAATTCTTCTTATTACAAATATGGAATCCATTTTTTAAAATTTACATCACATTAACGGATGAAATTAATTTTAATTCATTCTGCAATATGGTATGATATAGTGTGTTTTTGAGGAAAACATTTTCAAAAATTTCTAATGATTTTATATACATATTCAAATTCTAATTGATTATAATGACCTATATTGGATTATTTTCTATATAATTGAAAAAATTTATCTGTTAAAATTATTTACATGAAAATTAATTTTTGAATTAAAAATCAATATTTTTATTTAGTCATAAAAAAAAGAAAAATCACCAAGAAATACCAAAAAATACCAAAAAGATAATTTCTATCTTATTATTTAGAAAATGAAATTTATTTATCATATAAAGATTTATAAAACTTCCAAAAATTGGATTTATAATAGGTTTATAATTAAATCGAGGTAAAATTTGGTTTATAATAAGATATAATTTCAATGAATAAAACTAGATTTATTATTTATTTAATCGTATCAAGCCTATATGAAGAATATCAGAAATATTTTATTTATTATATTATATATATATATATGAGTTATTTAATAGTATTTATAATTTATAATGTAATGTATAGGTTATAAATTATTATATTAAATAATAATACTTTAATAATATATAGTTTTTGGTAAAAATGGACCTTATGAGTAATGGAAGATATAAGAAAATGTATTTTTAACTGTAACATAATCTTACTCATTTCAGTTCGAATTGCATGATACTGAATAAATTTATTTAAAATCATAATTATATTGTAATATTCTGGGACATTGTATTCCCTTACTTGTTTGGTTTTGTGGGTCATACACTCTTTTGAATACGATGTTCTAACTTTTAGAATTTTGGGGAGTTAAATCCAATAAGAGCATGAATTATATGAATCTAAATGACATTCTAAGGATCTTCACATTTCCTAAAACGTGATAGTTTCTTAGGAAGAAATTATAATTTTGTTCTAAAAAAAAATTTCCCCGTCAACATCACATCATCAATCCAGAAGATTCAATTAAATATAAATTCATAAAAATTGTTTGTACTCAAGATTTCCAAAATAAAACACATATGGTGGTCATATATGAACTTATATCTCAGATAAACATACCTTTCATCAATGAACACTTTCTCAAAATGTTCAAGATGCTGATAGAATACCCGATTCATCATTTTCATAACAAATGAAGGATAATATTTTACAACAAATGATATCATAAGATATTCATAATGTCATTTCCTTATATATAGATCCATATTAGGTAAATAATACTTTTTAACCCTCTACATATGATTATTTTACCAAATATAAATCATAAAAATACAATTTACACCTTTACATAATCAATCAAATCATCGACATGAAGAATTTTATACAAGTTCTTAACTATTAACTTGTTTACCACATTATAGACTAAAATAATCTAATAGGTAATTATTTCATCTATAAAAGGATAATGGATTTCAAAAAAATAAAAATTCTAGGGGGAATAAAGCCTTTTTCCATTATATCATCCACCTAAACATTAATAACATTAATCTCCAATGGTTTTGTATAGTAAGAATGTATTGATTCCAGAAATAGACTTCACCAAAATATTATGAAAATATATACTCAAATCATTAGGGGAAACCTGAAGAAATTATTTATGAAAATTTTGTGAATGTACGAAACTACAGTGGGAATAGAAACAACATTGGAGAAGTCATTAGGCACAACAATTATAAAAGACAAAAAACTGTTACGCACTAGGTTTGATGGTACTATAAGACAAAAAATAAGATCCCAATCTCACTAAAACGTTCATCATCTCCGATCTGCCATAATAAACAGTATATGTCAATGTCAATAATTTACCTCAACCTGATGATCAACAATCCAATCCTTTCTAATATGGATGGCATGTATTTTTAAATCTAGAATAAGAAAATCCATGACTAACATTATATTTTCTGTTTATAGAACATAAGAAATACATAAAAACCCCTTATATTCCCTCTTTATAAGAGGAATCACATTCTTTATAATGAAGGGAATTAATTCCGTTGGAATGATAAGAATATTAAAAAAATTTCTATTCTGAATCTAGTGGGAAGAACAAGTATAAGACAAAGAAATATCTAACGATGATTCAATAAATATGGCACCCCTCACTGTCATTGAACCCAAAAATTCTCTATAAGAAACAATTATACTATGTCAATGTGACTCACAATTGAGGCATGTTACTAGATCCATGTAGTCCATGGAGTATCTGATATAACTACACTAGCCATCATAATCAAAAATTCCTTACCATATCAATGTGTAGAAATCGCTAGACAAAAACCCTAAAGATAATCATTCTTTACAAAACTATTACACATATTTTTAGGTTATGGACATGAACTCTTGGTGTCCCCGACCATTCCACACAAATAACTTGTGAGAGTCACAGAACTAGCTATAACTGGAGTAATCGATGAGTAATAATAGTGAGAACCATCTCCACCACTACTACAACGACCTTTACACATCATATTTTCCCAATAATTCCATAGACTCATCCACTCTATATAATAGAAGAGTCATAATATCCATCCTTCCCCTCTATATCCATTTCACCCATTATATCCATGTCCACTTTCATTGATAAGATCATGATATTTATCATATATAACTGCAATCTAATATCCAATAACAAACCCTACATGTATATCCAAGCCCTAAACTAACCATTATTCACAACATATGTTGTAAAATGAACTATATACACAATAATATTTGAGTGCACCAACACTAAAAATTCTCCCCACTTCAAAGAGATGAAATCATTATACATCACAATTAGGTTTCACTCAGGAAAAAAATATTGGACCAAGAGAGTCTATAAAAACTTCCAGTCCAATATCACATGCCTTTATTCGGGTACCATGAAATCCCAAAACAGATTTACTCGACCCTAATGTCTGAACAATACACACAACACCTTTATATTATCAAAATCTCAATGGAATTTAATGATCCAATCAATCATTTCTAACATTTTATCCACCTCTTCATGTTCATTTGTTCCATTGTAGGATGAGGAATCGTAATTTAATAAATCTAATGAGTGATCTGATTATCATATTGATCTTGGATATACATAAAAAAATGTGTACCAATATTCTGTCAAATTTTGGACAATGTTGTGAACTACCCACATAGATTCTTTGTTAATGTTAACATACATTAATGGATTCCCTTTAGGAATATTAGATCCACCCACATGATAAACTCACATGTCTCATCTAACAGGAATACCACTATGCATAAAAATAAAATTAATTCCTATAAAATATGTCAATTTAATTACAAACATAAAACCCCTAAAGGAAAAAATGTGGTCAACATCTTGAACTCAAAATAGGAGTCAAATTTTCAACATTCCGTAGTAAATTGAGTCTCCTCATGATGAGAGATGGACTATCACTCACCTCAATATATGTTTAATGTCTTTAAGATCATACCTTTATTAAACAAAAAATCCAAAGATTATAACTCTTGATGACATACCTCCTTTTATAACAAATTGTAATGAACCGTCTTGAATACCCTCTAAAACATGCACCTGACCCTAAATACCAAATACTCAAATGGTATTACAGATCACCATAGGTCGGTAATAATCACCTAATCCTCAAACAATAATATGAGGGGATGATTACACCCATACTAAATCCATAAAATTATACATTTATATAAAAAATGTTAAAGGTTCAATATATAAATATATTCCATAATAGAAAACAATCAATGGAAGTAAAACAACTCAATATTATAAATAGTCACTAAGAATAGGTCTAAGAAAAAAGGGCTACCAAAACTAGAAATCCAAAAATTCTATGTGATAGTGTGGGTAGGCTCCCACAATTTTAGCACATGCTACCCAACTAACATGAAAAAAACCTCACCACCTCACTACAACACATTTCATTTCCCTACAACAAAATAAATATAAAGGTATATGCACTAATGGTCTACACAAGTGGTGAGAAAATAGGATCATTTAGATATCTCCCAAGTGTTCCAGATCGTATTATTAAACAATAATAGAAAAATTATCAACATTAAATAAATTGAGGCTTGATTATAATTTAGTATTTTAATGTCAAATTCGTTGGAAAGTAGTTTAATTTCCCCTTATTCCACATTTCAAAATAATGAACCAACATCCTTTACCAATAAATTAATATAAAAACATCTAAAAACATAAATAAAATCAATCCAATGAATTAATTTTAAATATCATAACAAATCCCAAAAAGTACAAAAAAAAATCAAAAGAAGAAGAATATGTACCGTCACAGTAGGTATCACACACGGTCAAGAGAGTAAATAAACTCATAAAAAATATAGAAAATCATGTAAACATCTATCCTTTAGAAATATTCATCATGAATAAAGATTAGAAGAAGTCCCCACAAATTGAACACAAAAATAGGTATAACAAGTCCCGAGAATAACAGTCCTAGGGAGTTGATAGAAACCACCATGAACCCCCCCTGAGGATGAGACCTATTATTATACCATCCACATAAGTGCAAAAGGGTTCACATGTTCTAAATTCGCTAACCTATTTCATAAAAATAATTCCATCAAACCATTTCATGAAAAACCTCTCACAAAACCATATCAAAATTCACTGAAAATACATTTCCATTTACTAAAACTAGTGGAAAACCATGTTTCATGAAAACCCATTTCAACAGACAAAAAATACATTCATTAAAAAATTACATTTTACTTATTATATTTTTTTAACATAAATTGGAGTAATTTAACTTACCAACATATTCTAGGGAAACAACCATCTACCTCAGAAAATATGTTTCACACTCCAAAAAAGGAATCCACCAAAAAATGAAAAAATGAAAATGGAGTACGTAGGACCAATCCCCATATATGAAAATTTATTTGATTCCTTAAAAATTGTATTTGAAGAGATAGATTATACCTAAAATGAATTAATCTCACCTTCATCATCATAATGAATAGAGGAATGACCCTCATAACAAGATCACATAAGAGATGTACAAAAATAGAGAGGAAACATCACCACGTGTCAACATATCAGTTAAGGTAAAGAAACTCTTTTACCATGACCAATGAAATTAAGAATAGAAAAAGATTAATCCGACGGATAGAAAAAATCCTCCCAAAAGGGAAATTAATCACTAAGAGAATCAATCTATATTTAAAAAGGCTCCACAAAACACCAGAGAAGTTCTCTAGGTCGAGTGTAACAGGGATGTAGATTAAAGAATTAAAAATAAATCAATTCATCACCCTGAAATTCATGAGTATTTTTATTTAACGATTTATATCTATTCATATTGATATATAACTTATTCCAATCACATCAGAAATTAATCTCATGATGACCTTCACTTAAAAACATAAACAATGTACTAGTATCCTTAAAAAAATTACTTCATACTTCATCCTAGACCTTGAGAAAAAACGAAATATCATATTCATGTCTCATTATTTTTTATATTTTACATTAAATTTAATTATCTTTTTTATTTTAAAACAATTAAATTGATATGTAACTCCAAACAAACATTTCAACTTTATACCAAACTAATCAATCTCCTCATTGTTACTGATGTAAAATATGTCAAACTCACTTTAAGGACATGGTTTTATAACATATAATAATTTATCAAAATTACATTAAAGTTGGATGATAATACAAAAATTATAAATTTCATCTAATTTAAAACTTTCCTTATAGGTAGCAACGTGTTAATAATAACTATTCATTATCTCATGGAACTCTGTATCCATATCCATATGAAGAATAAAAGGAATTCACATAATTCAAAATAAGTTCATCAAATATTCACGATCCATGGAGTAAATTATATATTGTTTCATTGTATTCTTAAAAGAGTGTAACACTAATATGAATATCATTCCAACTCTTAGATGTCCAAAATGAATTTCTCATGATCTGAAAATATGATAAAGGAAAGTAACCTTTCATTAGTATATAAATATTTTTTAGCAACTACTGGATCATATGGCCCATTGATATAAGTTTTATGATACATTATTATAGACTCAATATAATATCATTCAAATCATTGTTTATTTGTATTACTATCATGATTCTTATCATGAAAGAGTTGGGTGATAATGACATGATTTTATACTCTAGGTTGCATAAATTATTTATTCATCATTGGACAATAATTTTTATTAAATCACACTCATAAATAATGAACTTCCTCTGAGAGCCCTCGATTGACTGAAACCAAAGATAATATGGTAACAAAAAATAGCAGTACTGGGGAAATTCATAAACATGAAAAATCACAAATAGAATGTATAAATGTTAACCCCTACTTTTTTACACTGTGGAACTTTTGGTTTATCATATTACATTCATAGTCATCTTATATTTCAATCATTCCTGATGGTTCATAATGTTTTTTTGAATTTCCAAATAACATCCCCCGTGATTTTCATTCCAGGTTTGTAGCAAATCCCTCTGGCCTGAACCATTACCCAATTGAAACTTTATAAATATTGGGTATTAGGGGCTGTTACCCCTAGCTAAATTAGTTCTACTAAAATATCCATAGTTACTATTTAGACGTGGTTTTATTTCTATGAATCCACTAGCTCTATATTCTTTTTTGATCTTCCTATAAATTTTCTCATATTTTGGAAAATACTTGGACTTATCTATATATATTCATTACAGAACGCAATAACATTTTACCATACTTATTTACTATTTATAACTAGACCATTCATCTGATTCTAACAAAACATCCTATGATTTTTAAAAATTAATCTTAAATCCTTTTTTGGATATTTGTTACATTATATTAATACAGATACAATAATAATAATAGATTAGCACATTTAGAATCATGGTATCATCAACACTTTTCTGTAATTGAGCTACATCATCTCCCACTATGTACTTCATAAGTATCACCATTCCTAGAAATAATATACATTTTAAATATCTTAATATTTTGGGGAATGTATACATATGAATTGGTGTGATCATATTCTCAATAATGGTAAAATGGGAGATACATAATAATAACATGAACATATGGGTATGAGAACATAATGAAAACATTTCAAAACCATTCATTATATACCATTTATATCATAAGCACGTGTTATAGAATAATGATTCACTATTAATAATACACGATTAATAAGGGAATAAAATAAATTGAAATGTGAGAATATAGAAAGTGGAATTTATTGGGAAAACATAAGCATTGAAAACAATTTCCATATTAGTAAAGGACCACTTCAAGGACCATCAAAGTGGAAAATGTCCTTTTGTAAATCGAGTTCAATCCTCATTTTATCACTTTATTAGAAGAGCCTACATTATTTTGAACATTTTTCTAGATAAATTATTTTTCATTAATGCCTTTCATTTCATTCCAATCCATGTTATGATTTCATTATATGCTACACGAAGATAAGATAATACTACATGCAACATTGGATTTTCTAGTGTTACAAAAAACACTGAGTTCCTATGAAACTATTTTTTTGTAATTATTTTAAAAATAAAATTTAATCATATATATTAGAATCACATGTACAAACATGATTAATTTAATAATGGAATTATGGTCTATACATATGAAATGATTCTGAAATTAAAATATTAAAAAAAACAATTTAAATCCACATATTTATTTTTTTATAAAAATATCATAAAAAATAACTAATGTAGTTTAATATTAATGAAATAAATATTCAAATTCATTTTGTAAATTAATTTTATTTGTATCCTGGAATGGATAAAAGAAAAAATCCAGTTTTTTGAATAAATAATGTATTATTATAAAACTTATGTCCAGTTTCCATTTAATGTCACATATGTTTTAATTATATTTCATGAAGATTTTACTCATTATATTTTAAAAAATAAACTTCTACATTGAACAAGGGAAATAAATATTTTTATTGCATAATTTTTTTTAGTTTTCTGGATAATTCTCATGTTTTAATTAATACTGAGAAATAGTGAATTTTAAATGAAAAAAAATGTCTCATTGTAAAAAAACATATGATTTGTTTTTTACATTATTGTAATAAATGTATAATTAGATCAATTTTTTAAATTTTGATCAAATTTAGTTCTTTCGTATCAATTTTAAATTGATTTTTCAAATAAAAATAATAAAATCTTTTGTATTTTTTTACATTAAGATCATTTTTCCCATTCCATCAACCTAATTAAATTTAAATTAATTTTATTCAATATTATGTTTTCTAATTTGTAAAATAGATTCTATATTTTTAATAAGAATATTCAAATTTAATAACTAAGTCAATTTAATTTTTGGAAACACTAATAGTAAGATTGATATTTTTTATTACAATAATTAAGGGTGTATTGTAATTTAAGGGAAAAATAAATTTAGTAATTTTAGAAAACTACCATAACGCTTGATAAACTTTTATTAGATGAAATTAATTTTACCCATATCACAGAATTATTTAAAAATTAATCAGTCAATAGAAACATTTCTATGAAGATGATTTAGATTATATTAAAATCAAAATTGAGTTACAAAATTTCAGCCTCTTAATTTTAATATGAACTAGTACTTACCCATGCGTTTGCACGACAATACGTTCAATTCTTAATTTTATGAAGGAAAAACTATATTTCAATGTTAATAATGAACATGAATATTGAATAGATTTAATAATAATAGTGAAAATTAATATTGAACTATAATTGGACAAAATATAGGGAATTAACAATATAGGAAAATAAGTAACAGAAAATAACATAGGAGAATATATAAGAGAATATTGAAAACATATTAGAGAATATATGATAATATATAAGGAAAACTTAAGTATACCATCACTGTACAAAATAACCCATACAAATGCATGATAGAGAATATGAGGAAAATATATAGAAGAATATAGAAGGAAAATAAAATTATTTGAAAACCAAGAAAACATATAGGAGAATATAAAAGGAAAATAACATGATAGAATGTTTAAAATAAGAATACATGAATTTATAAGTATCCAACATCAAATACATGAATAAAAAGAAAAAATGGATAGTAATTAGAGATGTACATTAAAAAACAAACATTAATGAAATAACATAAGTATTAATGTCAGTGAGATATTATGAAAAGAACATGAAATAATTATTATACAAAATTAGTATAAACTGAATAATATTCCATTGGAGATGAAAATAACATTCAAATTGAAATTTAAATTTCAAAAAATACATCATAAGTATTAATGTCACAGATCAATTATGTCACTATAAAAATATCCAACTTCAATATCCTCAATGATTTTTCTTCATAGAAAAAAATGTTTAAAATAAGAATACCTTAATTTATAGAATAATAAAAATGAATGTTAACATAAAAGAATTAATTAGAAACAAAAATAAAATAAGTTGAAATTTACCTTTTGAATCTTGCAATGAAAACTGGCAACCATAGGATGTACAACACCCATTTGGAGAACACTATTTCTGACAGGAAAATATTCAATAAAAATTGATTGATCTAAAATAGTGATACAATGAGTGATTTGGTTTCTCAGCTAACTCATCAGAAGTGATAAGTACTTTTTAAGGCTTAAGTTGAAAAAACATATTGAAAACTATTTGTTGTGGTGTTTTGTCAGATAAGTACCTTCGAACGCAGCCTTAACCCTTCATTAAATTAAAATGGTGACTTTATGCATTTCCCACCTATCATGAAACAGATGAAGAGGATGAACTCTTTGGTGCTGGATCTCTGGATGTTGAAGAAATGGTTTGTATCCAATGATGATGATAGGATGATCGGGTCTGATCCCATGTTCGTACAACATTTCAATACTAGAATATCTATAAACATGTGTGAGTAAAAGACAAGGCATAAACTAAAATATCAATGAAAACCAAAAGGAAAAAATATCAATTATATAGACCATAAAAAACAACCATAAATATGCACTACATTTCTCAAAGATGAAAATGTTTTTTGTTATTTTTTTAAATATTGATTGCATCTACACACCTTAAGAAGACTCCAAATATATATAGATAAGCAAGAAGAAGGGTATTAATTTTTAATGACAAATTGTCTTCTTTCATGTACCCTTCCTGCATCAAAGAAAATAAATATAAACTTTGTGTTCTGAAAAACACAAACCTAAAACAAAAAAAATAAAAATGGGAAAAATTAGATAATTCTGCATATCAATTATACCACCTCAAATTAGATAGTCATTATTCTAAAAGCCAAAGTCTTTCAAAATAAAAAATATTGTCATAATTATAATATAGTGGGATTTCATTGATGAAAATTGCAATGCACCTCAAAATATTTGGCTAGAGAAGCCATCATCATTCCATCAAAGTCAATCCCAACTGTTCATGCAATGCTTGCAACACAGGCAGCAAAAACAACAGCGTACCTATAGACATTAAAATTCATTAATGCTCATAAAAACTACTACATGAATATAGAAATGGACACAATAACATATGAAAGTCATGATTGGGACTATTAAGACCTATAAAATGTGTTGTTTTTAGGAGTCCAGATTTTTCATTCTATGAAATGAGAACCATATTGAAATTGCATTCAATTTTAACCAGGTTCAGAAGAATCATTTTTGGTCCCTGAAAAAGGGATGTCTCAAAGCTTACAAGGCCATAAATTTATCCTTTAGGTCATATTTTAAAAGGTCTTGCAGGAAATGTATGAGGTCCCCAGCCGAGTGGTCTGCATGCTCAATTATCAAATTCTAGCAAGCACGAAACCCAGAATCAAAATATATTTTAAATACAACAACAAAAATAATAAAAACCACATAATAGTGATGAACACTAACCTGAAGCTGTTGGAACTTCCACACCACCTTGATGCTGTCTATCGAGGTCACCCCATCGGCCCAGTCCAGCCGGCCCCTCCGCACGTACTTCTCTAATAGTCGGTCTGCTCCCTTTAACAAATGCGGAGGCACTGGTCCTAACAGCCTATCTATCACTGAAATATGCTCCAAATTCTCATTAGTTTGGAACAACTCTTCTCCCTAAACCAAATGGGTCATGAAAAATGCCATCAAATATTCAAAAAAACTAAATAACACATATTTTTTAGATCTTTACAAAGCACAACTCCGCTAAGATACAGCCTATGATCCTTATATCGCATAGATAACTATAAACAGGTCCAAGAATGACTTTAGGGGCACGGTAATTCCATGTTGAAACAACATAGGTTTGATCTTCATGATCAGAAGTGATGCTACCAAAGTCTATAAAATTAATAGAACTTGACTTCATCACTCTCTTAAAATATGAACTTCCCATTTGTGGAAAAAAAAGAATGATGAATCAGTGTTAAGTCATTAATAGAAGCTTATTCCCTCAAAATAAAAGCAAGGATGATAATATACCTTAAAATCATGACGTCTATCCCATTCATTCAATTTTTTTAAATTTCACATCAATGGGATAGTGTAGTTCCTTCTGCATCCTTTAAACCCTTATAATCTGACAAGAGTAGGGTAAAAATGCCTATGTGGTTAACATATGAAGAGATGGAGAAATAATGTTACCACAAATCAAATATGATGACAAGACAATTTTTCCTACATTATATGTCATACTGAATTTAATTTATAACCTAATGCTTGGAAACATATTCTTTAATAATCATATTTTTCATGCCATAATGTTGGTGTAGGTATTTTCCCTACAGAAAAACATCATTCAAAATAAAAAATAGTTTTAAAACACTTCTAAAAAATACTATAGTGATTATTTTTATTATGATAATAATTTTTACAAACCTCAATAGTTGCACTGTATCATTCATAATTCTGAAACAATGTACTGATATTGTTGGAGTCACACCTACTGTAGTAACCAATGATAGACATAAAATGAGACACTGCATAAAAAATCCTCAAGAGCCACAAAAAATAATTCATCATAAGAATTCTATTAAAAAAATTTCGTTGAAAAAAATTGAAGTGATTAATTTCCGTAAGTTATTACCAACTATTAGGAAACATAAGATTCATGTAAATAACCAAACCATGGGATGTGCTATTTTGAGTTGGTTGATTTAAATACAAATAAAACTAAAGGAAGCAACTGTATATATGGAAGAAAAAATATTAATTACTAGAAATATAGAAATCAAGGGTATCAGCCAAACTCACATATGACCATGCATGATAATGCATGCTTGTAGAAGGAAATTGCATTCTGCATAAAGAAACAACCTGAATGATAATATAATAGACAATGGAAATGAAATCTAAATAGAAGATAATGCAATATAAACGTCAAAATAAACTACAATATGAAGTAATATTGAAACAGCTATAAATAGGAATGTAAACTGCAATTTCAGTACCACATGAACTAATATAAAGTGTAATATAAAGTGAAATATAAAATAAAATAAAAATGGTTGCATAACAAATATAAATCAATATATTCCAGTTTTAAAATTTGAATAGTGATTAACAGAAAAGTAGAAAAATAATTTTTATATTAAATAAATATGTAAAAATAGATCCCTAAAACATAATTAGTAAAATTACATAATAATGCAGCAAAAACAATATCAGTACTACTCAAATAGGTTGATTAAACAGTACCTAAATAGCATGAGGAGAACATACCATAATGCTAATGACCACCATTTCAGCATCTATGAATCAAAAAATAGATGGATAAATGTACAGAGTTATGAATAAAACACTGAATGAATTCTAATAAAAAAATATATGAAATTAAAGAACATACCTCTATATATATATGTACACAGTACCTAAATGGCATGAGGAGAACATACCATAATGCGAATGACCACAATTTCAGCATCTATGAATCAAAATATAAATGGATAAATGTACCCAGTGATGAATAAAACATTGAATGAATTCTAATCTAAAAAACTATGAAATTAATGAACATACCTATATGTATAGTAGTGAGACCTTATCCACAAATTATGTTAAATTGAATACTTAAATAACATACCATAATGCGAATGACCACCATTTCAGCAACTATGAATCAAAAAATAAATGGATAAATGTACATAGTGATGAATAAACCACTGAATTAATTATAATATAAAAAACCATGAAATAAATGTACATACCTATATTTATATTAGTGTTACCTTATCCACAAATTATGTTAAATGTAATACTTAAAGTGCATACCATAATGCGAATGACCACCATTTTAGAATCTATGAATCAAAAAATAGATGGGTAAATATACACAGTGATGAATAAAACACTGAATGAATTCTAATCTAAAAAACCATGGAAAAGTACACACCTCTATGTATAGTAGTGAGACCTTATCCATAAATTATGTTAAATGGAATACTTAAAACCGGATATTAATTGTAAAGAGCTGTTATGAAGTAAAATAAACCATATACTATATTCATATGTAAACTGTTTAATATGCGCGAAGAGTAAATTTACACCCATGTTAGGGAGTTCCCTCCCATTTAAATCCATGCATGATGAAAAAATCTCAGTAAATTTCTACCGGGGAACAATTATATTGAAAACTCCAGTATGCAGTTACACATAAAGCTAGGAACAATTTCAATCGTGGTTTCTAACATAAAATGATCAAAAAATAATCATAGTTCTATCCCACTTACCTAGAAATGAATTTCATTATTTTATACAACATAGAGACAGATGAATGTCAACATAATAATTAGATTATTCTGTTGAATAAGCTTACATAGAAAGAAGTGCAGATTTCCAAGGTATGGACATCATCTAAAATGAAACATTCAGATAGAAATTCTCGTTCCTCGATGTGAACTCAACTCCGGAAATCAAAACAAAGCAGGTATCGATAAATATGTCATGTATAATATCATTATTGAAAACTGCAGGTTTATATTAAAAATGTTTGAACATGAAAATTATGTTGGATAAAAGATATCTTCTGAACTATCACATGACGAAAAAAATACAAATTAAGTAACATTGGCTAAGCAGAATTATAATTGGAAGCTGATGAGAGATATTTAGTAAACATAATTCCCCATGATATAGTATTAAAAAAACCAAAAATTTAATGCATATAGAAAAAAATCATAAATATTGGATTATATAAGTTAAAAGTTGAATAGTGCAGTTTGTGAAAACAAATCCAAATAAACAGAAAAAATTACTGAAACTAAAAAGAACACTGCTGGGATTGAATAATATGATACAAATTAAATTTAAAAATTGAAAAATTGTTATTCTATATTTAGAGTATGAATATACACAGATTTTTTTTATTCATAATAGAATATGTATTAAAAGAACTTATGAATAAATCATAACAGAACCTAAATACTGAATATTATAGAGCATAGAGACAATTCTGCCAGGGGGTATGTATAACAAAAATTAGGCAGTGCTGTGGAGATTTAGGGTCAGTGATGGAACAAAGTGGTAAACAAATACACAACCATGAAATATGTTATATTACCTTATTGCTGATTGAATCTGAAGGAAGTGGATCGCTAATTCCAGATCCCAGAATGAAAATAGTTTAATAAAGTATAGAAATTTTGTTTGAATATACAAAGATGACTGAGAGAAATGCCAAGATTAATGTTTCAGGGATGATTGAAAGAGAAAATTACCTTAGTCGTGAGATGGATGAATTAGTGATTGATAGTGGGTTCTGCGAGATGACTATTTGTCATAGCAATAGGATTGGTTTGCTATAAGAATTTCATTAACCTAATGAGCAAGGGTTTCGAGGACAGAGGCTACCATTTTGATGACAGGGTATTTGGGGCAGGAATAATATATTTTGGTGGAGCGTGTGGGTTTATGAGAGGAAATGAATATTTTGAGGAGAATAGCTATGGCGGTGGAGGGAAGTCAGAGATAAAGCACAAGAGAAATGACAGTATGGGTAAAACAGTCTACGAAAGAGAGAAGAAATGAAATTAGTCGATGGAGATGAATGTAGATGATGAGTACCTAAAACGCGAACCCCAGATCGATATCTCGGGCAGAAGGAGAAATCCATGCGACGTTGGGGGAGCTGAAATTGGAGGAGAAAAAAATGGAGGTTCCGTAGTCAGAGGAGCTGAATCCGGAGGATCTGAAGCCGGATCACACACAGGTGGAATCGGGACTGGAGAGGGGATTCGGGGAGGGAAGGGGAGGAGAGCGGGAGAGCAAATTTTGGTATGGGTGCGAGAACCCTAGAGGCGGGAGAAAGAAATTGAGGGGGTGATATGGGTTAGGGAGGGAATACAAATGGAAAATCCCGATCAGAGTCGGTACTGTGGTAGATATTTTTCAGTTTGGATAGGTGGAAGAAGAAATTTTGGTGACATGGAGGCGTTTTTTGGTTACACATTAGCAGAAAAAAGACAACATTAGAATATTTATAGATGTCATTTCTAATATGGGGTAAATATACGATATGATTTTGATATTAATAAAATCAAATAGGGTGACAAATTTCAGGCTCATACTTTTAACAATAATATTTTTTATAAAATGGGGTTAAATATAAGATATGATTATCAACATATATTATTATAATAACTAAAAGTTTTATCTTTATCATGACCCATCCAAGTGTGGTGCATGTCGCGACACCATAATAATTTCTCCAATTTTCTAGGGGCTAGTGACTAGCACTGAATAAGAATATCAAAAAATATGATTTATTTCTTATATACATGTATGCACACACACGTTTATAATCCCATAAAATTTAGAAATTCAAAAAGAACAATGTAATCAAGTCAATAATACAACTATAACCCACAACTAGATTATGAAAAGAAGAAATTTAATGTTAAAAGGGAAATATAAAATCCCACCTCATGTAGTTTATAACACAATTTCAACCAATATGTAAAAGTAACATCAAGTGCTACTTGAATGTCGTGGGAACAAACCTCTGGTTGTCCTACCTCACTAAGCATTGGATGGTCATGGCTCACCTATGAATCCATATAAATTTGATAATATTAATAATAAATTAATCCTAAGGGGAAATCCATTATAGGGGTGAGTATAACAATACGGAAATGGAAACCCTGAAACCAGAACGTAATTAAAAAAATGAAAGTACAATAATATATACATAGATATATGTCTACATCACATATATAAAAAATATCCAGATATACTCAACAAAGACACACAATCTAGAGGTAATTCACAACCACTGCATACCAAACCTGGGAATTTAGATCAAAGATTCCTAAAATCACTCATCTGGGAGAATACAATCAAGAGTATGATAGCACAGATAACATCCCCCAAGAGGTATTACTCATGGGGTCTTTCCGTGAGAAAAATACACTGATAGATCTGTAGAGATATTTTTTCTACACAGAAGAGGATCACAGCCAGGGTGATGGGTTGATACAAAAATCACTAGCTTTATTGAACAAATAATTAATGGACCATTAATCGAATAGTGTTATTCTTCAGGATACCAAGAACTCTACCTATGGGACACATAATGAATAGAGTATCCTTCTCGAGGCCCCTTAGAGGATTCCAATATTTATATCTAGAAAGTCCAACTGAAGGGATCATTAACATAGGATTAGTAAATGATTCGTACAACCCATCATTGAAAAATTAATGTACATGAAAACTAATGAAACATATCCAATATATAGAGTAAATGAAGATCAAGCCACACAGGAAGAGGTAAATGTCATATAGTTGGGTCACAGATCATTTCCCTTGGCCTCTGGTAAAACCCATGTACAAAGGCGCCTATCTTTAAAACATGTCTTGTAGAAGAGTGGTACACTATATATTATAGGGATTATTTGTCTTGTACTTACATAAATGGTTTTCCCATGTACCTTGACAATGTTACAGTAAATGGCATCAACTCGTGTGCCTATACCCATCAACCAGTACAATGGGTAACCCATGTACCTGGTCCTATATACGTTTTTTAGGAGAGTACACCCATGTGACAATCCCATTTTCTGTACCCCATGTTTTTGTACATCCCATATACATGATTAGTTATTCGGTGTGAAATAAAATCCATGTGTATCCAGTTTCCAATAAACCCATTCTCTTCCTCCACCTCGCGTCGTTGCTCTCCCGAATTCCATTTGGTTGTTAGGTTCACATTGATACCCCATATATCATTTCTTTTTCCCACTATAACATCAAATCGACTAAATTTGGTCCTTCAATAATCATGGAAATTGAAATCATAGGAATTCATCATTATCCCTATAGAATGTGGATTCGGCACCAACTGTCATTTGATCCCCCTTGTTGGACTCCTCATGTTTTAATCTTGTTTTAATTATCACAAATCCTATACATCCTATAAATATTGTTAATACTATTTAATAAATATCAAATTATGTTTGTAGAGATGGTTGACTTCTTTATGGTTTAAATAAACATACCCAACATATGAATTCCTAAAAATCATATTTGATTATTGAAACATATAATTAATTTGTTCTATAATTAATTTATTTTATTAATGATCGAGTCTAATTAATTTTGTTATTATTACTAGTTATGTATGTACACAGATATTTGGAAAATTATGAGAAACTATGAGTTTTCCACTAGATCTAGTTTTCTGGGAAAGGACCCAGACACTGTGACCATACACTGTGACCCAGACACCGTGACTCAACACTGTGACCAGACACTATGACCAAACAACCTAACCCAGAAACCATGAAATAGACACCGTGACCTAGACAGCATAACCCAGACGTCTTTAAAAAATATAGATCTCAATAATTATGTGAAATTGGTTCATTTCTATCATCACTAAGACACATTTCAATGTTTGGGAAAAGACCAGACACCGGGATCCTAGAACCAGATATGTGCTACTGGTTCCTGATCTTAATAAAATTATGCCATCATGACTATCTCAATGCTCAAAGACAAAGAAGAAGACATTGATTTATAGTGAAACCATTACAATGTGATATAATTTCTACACCGAATTTGACATTGTTCTTTAATATATTTTTTCGTTTTCAATTTAATTTTTATCTCTCATATTTGAGTCATTTAAATGCATTGTCATAATTTATATTTCCTTGTAGAAATTTCACTTTATAGTATGGGGTGAGAGGTGTAGAATACATGCATGATTTCATCTCCAACACATTCACTCCATATTAATAATAAAAACATGGTACTAGAAAAAAGAACTGTAGAATATAAGACGCAAGAGAAATTTTTGAAGAGAACTGATACATGAAACAAAATAAAACATAAGAACAGATGAAGAATTCTCAAATACAAAGGTTGTAATACTATATATAAGATCCAAAAAAGTATCTGATATACATTCTCAATGATGAATGTGATTTAGTATCTAACTAGAAGCTAGACCACCATACATACCATACTCTATTTTTTCAAAATGGGAATTGATACTTGCATCTGCATCATCATATAAGTATAGATCTGCATAGAATAACCCTCAGAGCACTTATAACATTTTTCTCATCATCTTTTCATTGTTTAGTATTGTTTTATCTTTAGATCAGTGTGTTTGTGTATTAAAAACAAACATTGTCTCTTGCATAAAACATAACGATACAATATATCCTTCCTCTCATATCTTTTTACATTTGGTCACTCCCATGGATTAGTGTGGAAGATTCCCTTGTGTGACCTGGTAGTTTATACCCATGAAGAACTGTGGAAGAGGTCATGTGACAAGTACAGTCCTATACATTGTTGTTTACCCTGATCTAGTGTGTGTATAAATGTTTATTAATATAAACTACTAGGTGGAAGGTGATCAACAAGTGGACTAGATTAGGTCTCGACGTGAGACTGAACCACTTGTTTTATCTCATGTGATTTTTAATTTATTTTTTATATATTTTCCTATATAATTAAAAAATCAATAGATTTTACATTGAAAGATAATCTTGTATTGAAGTTATAATTTTTTTACTCATTAGAATAGCTTCAAAAGTAGTATCAACAATTCATACTAATATTACTGAGAATTAATAAAAATTTTGAGAGGTTATTTGAATGGTTATAATTTAATAACCGTATTACCTTAATTTTCAGGGCTCTATTTATTTTTATTGGGGAACCTTTTATGAAATAATTCCCAATTTTTTTTATAATTTCTCAATTCACCCCATCCCTCACTTCAGTACTATTTTCTGAACAACATTTTGTATCAAAGAATTTTTTATTCTTGTTAAGACACTATTTTAAAACTATTAAAATATGATTTTAGATTTACTTTAAAGATATATAAATTTATATTAATTCAAAATTTATAGCTCTATAATAGTATTTCTTAATTATAGACAATCAACTTGAAGGGTCTATAACAAAATGACCACTATCCTTCAATAAAATTATTTATTCCCAATGGAAAATTAAAATGAAAATGAATTTAGAAAGTATGGGATTAAAAATTCGGTCTTCAATTATCTATGAGTATAAAATTAAATCCCTTGATAGAATTATGTGGGATAACTCAACTAAGACTTCCAACAATAAAAATTGAAAAACCATTAATTCTATAAACTATTAATTAGGAGATAAATAATTTAACAGAATATCCGCATGTAAAACTGCACATGAAATTTGGGATACCTTGTCTATTTCACATGAAGTAACTTCTTGTGTAAAAGAAATGAGACTCAATACATATAATATTAAATATGATATCATTAAAATGATTCCTGATGAGCCTATTACTGACATGTATCTTTGGTTCAACTAAATATTCAACTCAATGACTTCCCTTGTAAGATAAGTCATTACCAAAGTACAAATAATGAGAATTCTCAGATGCCTAACTGATATATGGAGATGAGCATCTTTATATATTTTAGAGTCATCTGACTTCAGAAAAATACCTTTCAAGGAACTCGTTGGGAAACTAATGATTTATGAAGAGGAATATAATTTCTATAAGGAAGAGGAGGATGAACCCAAAAGAAAATGTGTTGCAATCAAGAATACAACCTCTAAGAACAAAGAAAATGTGAAACTAAAAGTCTATATAGAATGTTCCAACAGTGAACAATCTATACTTGATAGTGATGAGGAGATGGAACAATAATCCATAAGGTTTATGAAATTTTATATTTTGAAGAAATTTTTAAAAAATAAAAACTTCAAAGGAAGACATGATCAAAATGGAAGCTTAAATAAATATTAGAAAATAGGTGACAATTATGATGAGAATGTATTCTTTGAATGTAAGGGAAAGAGACATATAATGTACGACTTTCCAATGCTCAAGTATAAAAAGAAATATTATGACAATGATAAAATGTATAAAAAGGCAATGAATGAATCTTGGAGCGCTTTTAAAGATAGTTCATGTGACTCAGAATCTTCACATGATGAATAGGCTAACAAAGTCAATGTGTGTTTTATGAAAAAAATATATGAGGTAACACTATAATTCCCTATACACAATTCATATTATTATGAATATTATGGTGATTATAGAAATATGTCTAATGAAAAAATTCTTGAGTACTGTAATATTCTTGAAGATACAAGTAATGAAAAAATAGATAAATATATGTCTTTAAATAAACAACATGCTCTTAAATCAACTTTAAATCCGAACATAATGTTGAAAGGGAGAAGAATGTTCAATTACTCAAAGAAAACAATAAAATAAATCTATCTATTGAGAAATTGAAAAATGACCTTAAAAGATTTACTAATGGTAATGATACCTTGGTACACATTCTAGTTAAACAAATTTCCCTTACATACACTACTAGTATTGGCTATTGACCTGGAAAAAGAAATCTTGGAAGAACCAACTATGTTTCTGTATCTAAGATGTACAACATTAATCCTAGTTCTAGAAAACATTCTGCTTGTTCATATTATGATACAATCCCATCTATTTCAAACATTTCTTGAAAAAATATATTTTATTTGAAAAATTATTTACATAATTCTTTTAGGAAACCTATGAAGTAGATGTGGGTTCCAAAAGCTCTAGTTACAAATATTACTAGACTCAAACAAATATGGGTACCATTTTATGTTGTTATTTGACTATTTTGTAGGAAATTGTTTTATAGAGATTCTGTAAAAGCACATGGTACTTGTATAGTGACTGTTCAAGACACATGAAAGGGGACTATTCAAGAATCATGAACTTAATAAAAATTGATGGTGGACATGTGACCTTTGGTGACAATGAAAAAGGAAAAAAACATTGGCCTTGACCAAATTGGTAACACCAACTTACTCTTAATTTCCAAAGTAATTTTTGTTGTCAGAATAAATATAATCCGCATAGTATTTCACAACAATGTGATGATGGATTTCTTGTTTAATTTGAAAATGAGGATTGTATTGTTTTTAATTGAAAAATTGAATTTGTTTTTTCTGAATTGAGAAATGAAAATGTATACTCTGTTAACGTAGATTATTTAGCTTCTCAAAATTCTCCATGTTTATGTGTATTTCACAAAGAGTCATAGATTTGGCATAGAAGACTAAGACACTATAATATTCACTACCTTAGAAAGATATCAAAAAACGATTAGTTAAATATCTACTGGAACTTGTGTTTCCAAATGATAAAGTGTGTAATCCTTATCAAAAGGGAAAGCCACACTAAATTTCCTTCAAACTAATGAAATAATATTCATCATCCCAACCTCTTGAATTGGACCACATGAATTTATTTGGTCCATCAAGAGCTTCTAGTTAAATGGGAATAACTATGTTTATGTACTTGTTGATACCTTCTCTAGATATACTTTTACTTTATTCTTAGATAAAAAAACTAATGCCTGCTAGAAATTTACCAAATATTATAAAATTGTAGAAAAAATATTTTATATAGAATAAATTCCTTAAGAAGTGATCATGGCCATGATTTTGAAAATCATGATTTTGTATCACTTTTCTCAAAAAAATTCTATATTCATAACTTCTCTTCCCCTAGAACACCTAAACAAAATGGAGTTGTAGAAAGAATAAATAGAACCTTGAACGAGATTTCTAGAACCATGATTTGTGTATATGAACTACCAATTTTTTCGGGCTAAAGTAATAAATATTGAATGCTATATCACTAATAGAGTGTTTATTAGGCCCGTTCTTAAAATAACTTAATATGAGTTAATGAACTATAGAAAAACGAAAGTAAGCTACTTCAATGTTTTTGTTTACAAATCATATATCCTTACTACTAAACACAATCTTGACAAGTATTCATCAAAAAGTTATATTGGAATTTTTCTATGATATTCAATGTCTAGTAAAGCCTATAGAGTGTTTAACTAAAGAACTAAATGTGTGGAATAGTGTGTCCAAGTCCATTTTAAATAAGTAGATCCACATGAGACTATGACCACTCTAGAGAACATAGATAATGATATGTCAAATTTGGACATCAATTATAATCCCTATAAACACCCTATAAAATGATATATGGAAACTTCTATTTTTGGAAATTCTATAGAATATAATCAGAATGAACCCGAAAGTATTGATAAACCTGATATTACTAGTTCCTCTTTTTCGAAAGTTGTTAGAACTCTAAAAACCCATCCTTTGGATGTTGTTGTTGTGGATTTAGATACAAGATCTCAATCTATATCTTATCTTAGAAATAAGGATGAAAATCAAGTTTTATTGTCATAACTTGAACATAATAACGTTAATGATGCTATCAATGTTGAGTTTTGGGTGATGTATATGTAAGAAGAACTAAATTGGTTTGAAAGGAAAAATGTCTGGAAACTTTTTGATAGACCCAAAGAAACATTTACCTAAGGAACGTAGTGGGTTTTTTGAAATAAGGTACATGAAGCTGGTAATATAGTTAGCAATAAGTCTGTATTGGTTGCACAAGCCTGTAGTCAAGAATAAGGAATTGACTGTGAGGTATCCTTTGTAGTAGTTTCTAGACATGATGCCATTAAAATCTTGATTCCTTATTCAGTATATCTGAATTTCAAACTATATCAAATCGATTTTAAGAGGGAATTCCTAAATGGGTATATAGCTGAGGATATATTTGTTGAACAACGCCCTAGTTTCCAAAATCCTCACTTTTAAAATCATGTATTCAAATTATCAAAAGATTTGTATGGTTTAAAACAATATCCAAGAGCTTGGAAAGATATATTATGTACATTTATTATTTCAAATGGAATTACAAAATTTATATATGATA
Organism: Viscum album; assembly: GCA_963277665.1. Lineage (NCBI taxonomy): Eukaryota > Viridiplantae > Streptophyta > Magnoliopsida > Santalales > Viscaceae > Viscum > Viscum album. The sequence goes on along the minus strand of OY728122.1, from coordinate 1,497,654,984 downwards.
CAACCCTTTTTATAAAATTAATTTTCAATGGTGTTTTAGTTGTTCAAATTTCTATTGATGATATTATTTTCGGATGTACAAAAAATTCTTTATCTATCGAATTTTCTAAAATGATGCAGAATTAATTTGAAATGAGTTTCATGGGTAAAATAATTTGTTTTAATGGATTTCAAATCATTCAACATAATGATAGTATTATCATAAACCAAAAAAATAAAAAAGTGTTTTTCTAAAATGTTTTTGACTGGATAACAGTAAAAGTAGTGATAGTCAAATGACTACTACTAGTAAGCTGGATCATGATGAAGTTGGAAAATCTATTAATCAAATAACATATAGAGGAACGATTTGAAGATAACTCTTCTTAACTACTAGCCAACCTGACATTATGATCAATGTATGCATGTATGCTCATTTTCAAGCAAACCATAAATAATTTCATTAAAATTTTGTTAAAAAAGATTTTAAATTACCTCAATCATACACCCAATCTTGGAATATTCTCTCCCATAGGATAATCATTTGAGTTATTTAGTTATTCGGATTCATAGTTCACTGGATTTAAATTAGATAGAAAGAGAACCTATGGAACATGTCATTTTTAGGAAATTATCTAGAATCATGGTGTTGTAAAAAAACAAAACTATGTTGCACTATCTACACTTGATGTTGAATACATAGAAACTGGAAGTTGTTGTGCACAAATTTTGTTAATGAAACACACATTACAATATTATGGATATTAATTCAGGAATGTGCCTATAAATTATGACAATATAAGTGCTATTAACATATCAAAAAATAATTTTTCTCACTCTAGGACAAAACATATTGATTTAAGACATCACTTTATGAGAGACAATTATCATAAAGGTGATATCACATTCTAATTCATTGGGACTAAATATCATCTTGCTGATATATTCACAAAAACACTATATTTTGAAAGGATATATTACATCAAACAAGAATTAGGAATGATAAATACTAATTAGAAAGTGTATTGTTTCATATTTTACAGATTCACAAGTCACTATCAATAGATTAATGTCAAACTCTCACAGTTCGGCAATTTGCAGTTTTATTTTTATGGTCTAACAATTACTATCTATCAGTTACTATCATTCACATAATTTCTCAAGTATTATGGTCACATCATGTGAAGATACAGCTTTATGGTCTCATCGTGAAAACCTATTCTAGTCTCACTATGACAACATATTCTGGTCTCACTGTAAATAAACTATTTTCATTTTATTTCTATTTTATTACCCACATCTATGTGTTGATTATTTTACTATATTTACACGCACTATTGAATTTTTTATTCCTGAAATTTCTAAATGATAAAAACCAAATGTCTTTCACTATCTTCTTTACTCGAGCTTTTTTCTCTCAAACCTGAATCCTTTCTCTCTCAAACCGTAAGACCCTTTCAATCCTTTATCTCTCTCTCTCTATATCAATCCCCACTTTTAATTCCCAGAATGAAGTTCCCATCATATTGATTTCCCTAGAAGTGCAGATCTAAGAATAAAGTGAAAAGAGCCCCGAAGGTAGCACCAGAAGGACCACTAAACTGAAAACTTATTGATAGAATATTCGTAACATAAAAGGAGATCTTCCCTAAAAGGTTGTTGTCAAGTAATTCATTAGTGTTGAATGTGCAGAAATAGAAGGGTTGGATAGATTGAATCGAAGTGGAGACAATGCTAATTTATCAAATGTGTATTTATCTGTTCTATAATATTTTCTAGTTCACTTTTTATATAAAAGATGGTTTTGTTGGGAGAATCTAGATTAATGGCCAAAAATGAACTTTTTCCTCAATGTTTTGGGCTATTTTCATTGGGATACCTCCAAAAGTAATTTTTTAGGACAACCATATAGGTCCTCCTCTTACTAGTGATATATTTGTTTTGTTAGAGGCTTTGGGAAGCTAGGCTTGCAACAAAAAGAAGAGAAGTGATATTTCTATTGAGTTAGATTGTGAATCCAGATTGGTCTTTATGTTTATTCAAAATCTGATTAGCTTGAGGAAGGAGTTTTTTATACCCTCAAGTATCAGGTTATATTTTGGATAAACCTTAGGAAGAATGGACCCAAAATTATCATATGAAAGAATGTTATATTTCATTTGTGTGAGTTGATAAAGGAAACCTCAAAGTATACCTCCTTTTCTACTCAATGGTAATATTTTATATGCTATATGGTAAAGGAATGGTTGGAACGAATGAAGAAGTCATCAAAGTATCTGAATTTTTTACATCAAAGGTTATAGTAAAAATAATGAAAATAAGTTATAATCCATGGATAATTGAAGGAGTGGAAGACAATGAATTGGTATATTAGAATATTAATCTGACTGAGAATCACTAAAGACCTAAGAACATTCATGATACTATTTTGGAACCAGATGAAATTACAGACTATCCTGTTGAAGTAGATGAATAAGAAGCTATTGTACCTCCAAAAAATAATTTTACTAGATAAGGAATAGAGTGGACATGTTACACATGAAAAAAATGAGAAACAAGAACCAATTCCGGATATAAGTATTGATTTAGAATAATAAACTACTTCTAGAAATGAATTTTTTGTTATTGTAAAAGAAGTGATTGTTCCTAAGGAGTCTTTAGAAGAATAATTTTCTCTTGAGAAATATTTTATAGTTGATGTATTTTAGGAAGAAAAAGTTAAACATGATGTAATCCTATCTACGGAAGAGAGAATAGAAGAAGCCTTCCATATTGGTAGAAAAGAAATGGGTGAAAGAATTAGAAATGATCTTTGGGAACCAGATCAAGGAACTGAATCTATTTGTCCAGTGAGTGATTCAATTGTTGAGGGGGAGAAACACCATAGTCTAGAATGTGATTAAATTCCTTATCAAATTTCCCAATGTACTGTGGATACCAGGTATAATTTCCCTTGATACAATGTTGGGACTAATATCTTGGTAGCATCAATTAAAGGTATAGACTTGTCTGCTATGTTTCAATTGAAACTGGTCTCTACTCTTGAATTAATCTCTTCCAAGGAACTCGATCCTATCTCAACTCCTGTTCTAAAAAAATTCACAAGAACATTCAACTATTGTAAGTCAGTGTGATTTGAAAGCCTTTGTAGATATCTTATTGGCTGGAGTTGAAACGCTCATGAACACACAACCTAATTCTATAAAAAACCTATGTGAAAGATATGTTTCCCTACTATTAGAGAATATCATATAGATGATTCAACCAAAAATGCATCATGAAATTCAAGAGGTGTGAATTGAGAACAAACTGGTAAGTGATGAAGTTAATTCTCTCAGATCTATGGTAGATGATATACAAAAAGTCTTGCAATCAGGGAAAGCTCATGTTTCTTATCCTATTGATGATGTTGGTTGTCGGATTCCATAGGATGTTTCCTCTTTGATACAAAAAAACCTGAATTCATTAGCAGAAAAAGTGGCTAAGAGTAAAAACAAATAATTCTTGTGTGTGATTTTTATTGGTCTCAACCAACTGACTGGTGAGTATAATAGATTTCTAAATAAATTTCATAATCCACTAAAGTCCCTCACATCAGTTGTTAGAGCCTCTAGTGCCTCTGGATAGTCATCTCAACCCTCCTTTGACAGTGATCTGATTAGAACTATTGTTAATGAGGAACTTCAATCGGTTATAAGTGGATATGAAAATGAGACTCTATCTACGGTTGTCAGGAATAGTGATAGGATACTTGATTTGGTATGGATTCACTCAATTATTTCAAATGATGCTCAAGAGGAAATTACTAAGAAGGTTTATTTGTACTCTAATTGGATTTTATTTAAGAATGATATGACCAATCATTTCATGTATCTTCTAGGGAATTTGAAAATCCATCCGATAACTCATGCCTTCAAGACTCATGTTCAAAAGATGGAAGATTTCACACCTTTTTTGTACATGTTCATGGATAAAAAATATGATTTTGAAATGGCAACGAATTATGGTGGAGAGATTTTTAGTGCCTTAGTTCTGTTTTTTGAATCGTTATTTTCAGGGGGAGAGAACAACTTTTGTGGCTTCGTCATATACACCCTTGCAGCCTTGTCTTCCCCCTTCCTCATCCACTGCCTTTTCATCTACACCCTTGTGAGCATGATTAGACCTATTATCCATGACCAAGACATGCCTCAGTCTTCTACCAAACCTACATTGGAACATAATCATTTTGAAGGACTCCCTCTCCCTTAATTGTGAGTTTAATCACTCCATTATTCAGCTTCTACTTCTTCTCTTGTGGCTCTTTCTGATGTTGTTTCTAAGGGTAAAGAACAAAAAAATCATTCTAATGAATAGTGAATATTATATTTTTGTAGGGAGATTTTTTATTTTTTTTCTTACTTCCACATATTTTTCATAATCATCTATGTGAACTATTGATCTCTATTCTCTTATTTATGTTAACTATCTTTTTGTTATATTATTTTGGTAATCCCAAAATGGGGATAAGAGGAGGACACTAAGAACATACATGATTTGTGATAATCAAAAGGGGGATATTGTTGGAATCCTCATTTTTTATCATGGTTTAATGATCCAAAATCATATATATCCAGTAAATCTTATTGACCCTATTTAATCTATCTCAAATCATGATTGTTGAGATGGTTGGTTTCTTAATGCTTTAAATAAACATACCCATGATCTTAATTCTTATAAATAATTTATGATTATTGAAAACTATATTTAATTTGTTCTATAATGAATTTTTATTATGAATGATCTAGTCTAACTAATTATTTGATTATTACTACTTTTGTCAGTATATAGATATTTGGGTATGTATGAGAAACCATGAGTCTGCCACCAATTCTGGTTTTCTAGAAATGGACCCAGACACCATGCCTAGACACCGTGACCCAGACACTGTGACCCAGACACCGTGACCCAGACACCGTGTCCCAGACACCATGACTAGACACTGTGATAAGACACTGTGACCAGACACCCTGACCTAGACACCAGGACCTAGACGTCGTGACCCATACACCTTGACATGGACACTATAACCAATTCCAGATCTCATTAGGTATGTGACACCAGTTTCTTTCTACCATCACGAAGACACCGTTCGATGTTTGGTGAAGCACCAGACATCATGATACTAACAGCGTGTCTATGCTACCGGTTCCGTAAATTAATATAACTATGTCATCATTTCTATCTCACCACTCAAAGGAAAAGAATAAGTTTCCATTTCCGGGTGACACCGTTTCCATGTGATAATGTTTCATGACAGACTGTGACAATGTTCTTTTATTATCCTTTTTTCCTTTTCAATTTAATTTCTAACAGTCATATTTGATTCATTTAAATGCACTGATATAATTAATATTTATTTTTAAACATTTAACTAGATAGGAATAAGTACCAGGTGCTAAATACATGAAACATATCGGCTACAACCCTTGCACTCCAACATAAAATAAAAATGTTGTATTGGAACAAACTAGTGTAGACCAGCAGATGCACGATACATTTTTTAAGAGAACTGATAACATCAATCAATATACATTTTAAGAACACACGAAGAATTATAAAATCCAATGGCTAGAATACCATATATTAGCACAAAAGCACATCTCTATACCTACACCACGAATAACACGAGATAATATCTAACTAGAGTCTAGTCCAACAAACATAGGATACTCTATTTTTTCACAAGATGACTCAACACTTGCATCTTCTTCATCCTACATGTCCATAGTTTCATTGAATAACAGTTAGATAAATTCTAACATTTTGTTATCATCTTTTCTCTTTTTTTATTTTTTTATATTTAAAGCATTTTGTGTGTATCTGTATTAAAAACCAAAATTTTCTCCTGCATTAAATTGAAGGATACGATATATCATTCCTCTCATATATTTTTACAGTTGTTTACTACCACAAATAAGGGTACAAGAGGTCCTTGTGAGATGTGGTAGTTTATACCCACGAAGAACTATGGAAGAGGATGCGTTACTTTGATATTTCTCAGCAGTGTTGATTACCCTAATCGAGGTTTTGGATTAATGTTTATTAATATAAAATACATGGTTGTAGGTGATCACCAAGTGGAGTGGATTATGAATTGTCCGGAGACTGAACCACTTTTTTTATCCGTGGTGTTGTTTAATTTATTTTTTCTGTATTTTATGGTATAATTCAGAAATCACTAGATTTAAAATTGATATTTATTCTTGGATTGATATTATAAATGTTTTGTTATATTAGAATAGCTTTAAAAGTAGTATATATAATTCATACCAATAATAATATGAATTAATCAATCTTATGAGAGGTTTTTTGAGTACTTATACTTTTATAACCTTGTTACCTTGATTGACTAAGATGTGTTTATTATATGTTGGGAAATTTTTTAAGAAAAAATTTCAATTGGAATATGTATGGATACTCAATTCACCCCCCCACCTCTTGAGTACTCTACTATTATAAACACACAACTACACCCTCCGTTTCACCTCTTCCAAGTCATCCTAATGCCAAATTTCTTGTTTCGGATCATTCATCTAACAATCGAAGGAATAAAAATATATTATATACAATTATTTTAATGAATGTTGAAGAATAAATAATTAATGGAGAATGATTAATCCTTGGATAAAATAATAATTAATTCGAGATGGATAAACCTCAATAGTAGTTTGTGTTGATCATAGTTCACCACCGTTATAATAGAAAACAAATCAAACTACAACCATAATAATAATAATTTAATCAACACAATAAACCCACAATATATAATATCATCCTGCAAAAACGATCGATCCACATGATATTGTATTCATGAAATATATTACATTCATTATATAAATAAAGAATAAAAAAATAGGTTAAATAAATTTTTTTCCCTTAGTACGAATCTATCGCTAATGAATTACAATAAAAAAATCCTTTTCTTTAGTGAGATACATCAATATTAGTGTTTTTCGATCACCAATTAAATGTATCATCTTCTCTTTCCCAAGATAATTCTTCAGGTGTCACCAATTATAATGTATCCAACGGATTCCAGGGTTTGGAGGCTACCCGTGGAGATCTTACATAGTGATACTTTTAATCAGAAACTCACTATGTTGATACGTCATCAAAATGAAATTAAATTTTTATTAATTTAGTTTATTCATTTCATCATCAGTGAAGACATTCCAAAATAGAATTACTCTAACCAATGTCAGGTTGTGCCTAAGGGAAGGCTTCTATTATGAATTCTACATTTCCCTTGTATTTCTAATCCATGTAACCTTTTGAAATTTAATCAACTTTTAATGAAACCACACAAGCATGGTATCTATTATTTTAATATATTTCAAATATCTTTTATGGGACCGTCATGATTTGGAATCTAACACCATATATGTGCATGGTCCCAAAATTTATCCATCTCATATTTAAAAATAATACAGGAAAAATATGAGTCAATAATTCTCCCCACCATTGGGATTTACGTCTGTGAAAACACAAAACAAAGGATACAGAAAAATATTAGGGTACAAAGTATGAATATAATCCTCCCCCTACCACGATCTCTCTTGTAGATTCTCATGTTGGAAATAAAAATTCAAAATAGGAATATATCCAATACAAAAATTATTTCATGTAGATCGTCGAACTCCACTAGGTACTCAACAAATGTCAAACAATAATCATTGTCGAGCTCACCCCAATCGATGACATGCGATGGGTCATTCACGTACCTCCCCATATCAAAAATATGAGAGACTTCTTATACCATGTATAAATGGGAATGTATATCTAAGTGGTATTCAACCTCATAAACACTGATAAGTATTTAAAAAGGTAAGATGATCCTCATAGTTGCTTTCTCCCTAGCCAAATGAAAATAATCTACATCAAAGATAATCTTGTTGGAACACATGGTCTCTATCCTCGCACTTCGAAGGCCTTAATTTCCTATCAGAATAAGTCATTTAATGGATCTGTGAGGTCTTCATCCACTCTTGGATGATATGAACATTCTCTATGGTCGCTCGTTCTAACTCCTAGCCCACGAGTGATGAATCTCCTACGTCATTTGAGTAATGTGGTGACCATAAGGTTCACACATAAAAACCTAGAATGGGGTCATAACAATGGTGGAATGGTATATGTTGTTTTATTAAAACTACACCAGTGTTATGTTTTCCTACGAACTACATATAAATTATAACAAGAAATCCCTTAGAATGTCCCCAATAACCATAATTTTCTGCTCATTCTAGATGTTAATTTTGGGGTCAAATGTTCTACTCAGATGCAATTATTTTCCAAAAGACTCCTAAAATACCTTCCACACTCAGGATTTAAAATTATCCTCATGGTTTGAAACTATTTTATGTATAATTCCATGATGTCAAACTATCTACAGAATATATAGGCATCATATGGTCTCTCATGAACTCTATTCATGGATATCTATGAAGTGGAATGACTTGACAAGTTTTTCAACAATCTATTAGATAGAATCGTGACCCCAAGACAATTGTGGTAATCCATTCAAAATGTACATATATATCTAATACCATTTACTCTATCATCACAAGGGGTTGATCAAAACACACTATAACCTGGTGAGAATCATTCACTTTCTAACAAGAAATGCATCAAGGATCAAACTCAAAAACACTTCCGTTCATCCCTATCCACAAAAACTGTCCTAAGAGATCATAGTGAATCCTTTATACTCATGGATGTACCACCCAATGGGACATATGAAACAACCAAAAAACCTCCTCCTATAAAATCAAAAGTAATACTGTTCATCCTTTAAATACGATGTGCTGCCTAACATTAGAATATCCATCATGAGCATGCTCTGTGGATATCTAAAAATTTAGGGTCTCATAGTTAGTATCCCAATGTTGTGCCTCATTGACTCATTGTAAGACTGGAGGGGTGTCAACTATATACTCTATGTTTGATTATCCATATCTATCAACAATGGATATCCTTAATGAGGATAACTACTCTAATTCTGCATTCAAAAACTATGAACTATAACTCCAACTAAGAGTATATGATACCACATTCCCCTTCCCAAAAGTAGTGAAAATGGTTTTAATAAACCATGCAGATATCAATCCATATCATCTATCAGAAATTGAGATCCTTATAAGAGAAGATACACTGGATACTCGTATGGTTGGATTAGAAGATACGATTCATTATAATTAGTTATTGTCAACACATATTCATTGTGAATACTATTTATGATAAGTATATATCATCAGTTGCATAGTTCTTCTCATGTTTTCTCTTCTGGAATGAACCATAAGAAATCTCATGTTTCATCTACAATATGACATAACCAAATCTAGTTCCTGAATCCTCATAGAACATTATCTACTCAACTCCCTCATTTAAAAATCTCTACATTAGACGTTTCGTCAAAATTTTCCTTAATTGTTAAATAGAATACTTGATCTTCTATGTCTAAATTAAATTATTCCCCTTTTGATTCAAAGCTATCATAGGTACTGATATCATGAAAAAATCATTATGAATATCTAGTAATGCACTTCAATCCCAAGAAAGCTATGAACCTATGTCAATATTTTAGGTGGTTCCCAAGATAAAACTTCCTCAACCATGGGTAGGTCCATTGAAACTCTATCTGCTAAGAGGATGTGTCCCAGAAAGTGGACCACCTAAATCTAGAACTCACACTTCATGGGTTTCCCATAATGGTTGTTCTCTTGTATTACATCCATAATTATCCTAAAGTGTCTTGTGTTCCCTCCTTTGATATAATTTAAATAAAGATGTAATCAATCATAACTACCATGAATTGGTATAGTTATAGAAAAATGATATGATTCATGAGTATCATGAACACTTTTGTGGAGTTTGTCATTTTAGAGAGCATCACAGAGTACTCAAAATAACTATAATGACATGTGAAGGCTGTCTTCATTATATCCTCATCCTTTAAGCACATCTGGTGAAAGCATGATAAGAGTTAAACCTTCAAGTACCATCAGTACCATATCAATAGATCAAAGAGGCCATATATCCTCATTAGTGGATACTTTTTCTTCACGGTCATTGAGATAATGCTCTAGTGGTCCACAGTAAAACTCATGCTCTTGTATTCCTTTTGTGTAAAACAAAACTAGACTTATCCAAGGTTAAACACTAGTTATCGAAATTCACATCCACTATAGTTCCTGCAATTTCACCCTCATATAGTCTAGCACAATGGGAGTCAATTGGAATGATAGTGCTGATATCAGTTTAATCATGTGGTGTATATAAATGGATAAATTTTTGTCTTCAAGGGGAGGTAATCTAGGAACATCATCTGTAATGATGTCCATGTACTCTGCAATGGCTACAAGAAATTGGAAACTCAAAACATCCACTTCATATAGGTTCAGGCTACCCAACTAATGAGTAATCATCTTTAACCACTTATTATTGACACCATCTTCTGTGGCATTGTTTTCCTTTTCACTAAAAAAATGAAATCCTTGTTCCATCATAATGGACAAACATCACATTTATCTTTTTTCAGTCTATCTTGGCATAGACTGTAGACTACTAATTCATAAAAAAATTGATTGAATTTGTACTAAACCCCAATACCAGTAGGTTTCAACATAAACTATTTCCTCTAAGGGTAAGGTCTTAATGTCAGCATAATAGTGTGATCATTGACACTCCTCCAATATCTGTCTCCAAGTGTATGGTTTTTGTAAAAAAATCAACTGTAATATCTATGTCTCGGACATGATATGTGGTGAAAAAGTTATGACTATATCTTTTGAATGATATTACTAAAACAAAAGTAGTAAAGTCACATATCAGACATCAAATCATTTTTCGAGCCACTAGGTCAAAATCCTCAACCACAAGAAGCTTTCCCCACCCATGTCCTCCGGCTCCCAGAGCCTCGCATGGACTAGCTGGGGGTAGTAATGCTAACAAGATGAAACATTGAACACCTCCTTCCAATATACCTTGTCTTCTTACATGTTTTTATCCCTTCATGTATGCTCTATCATGTCATTATCTCTACCTCTGTGGTTCTTACATTTTCTTCTTGTCCTCAGTATAATGTGTGAGGAAATATCATGTGAGATGTCTCATACCACCACATGAATAGAAATTCCCCTCTCAAGACTGACTTGACTCAACCTATGAGCCATGAACTACATATCCTCTATCCTACTACCTCCCCTTTAGACATCACCATCTTCTAGGTCATAGGGACTAACGTTGGATACCTTCTATCGAGGAGATTTCTCCTTTTTTCACACTACTGATTGTCACTATCTGTATCTTCTCATCCATGAATTTTTAACCACCAAGTCCCTCTCAATCCCCCCATAATAAGTTGGAATGCAATGAGGTATAACAATGATTAGTATGTCTCTATATAGACATTTCATGAATGTCATATCCTTGATGTACTAATCTCATATCATTTTCTTCGATTACCGAGAAAGGATGGTAAACCTCAATTAATAATCATCTACATACATGATACCCAGCTTGAGCTGAATAATCTCCAAAATATGCACAACACTAAAAGAAATTAGCAATAAATCATATTTTAATAGGTTCTCAAACTCTTTCCATGAAAGGGTCACCTCTTCATATGTCTACTATACCAAAATCCACCATTGACATGTTGATGCATGTAAAAGACTCACTGCTGGGACCACCGTCTGATCTGGTAGTGTCCTTACAAGATGGAAAACATGGGTCCCTAACTCAAGCTAAACCTCATAAGCCTACATGTCATGATCTAATCAGAACCAGAGGGGTCTCTATCACTGTATCTCATCAAGGACAGTCATCCTTCCCCCTACTCTTCTGGTATTGTGGGTACCATGTGCTTCTCTATAGTTGGCGGTATGGCTGGTGCACTATCTAGAGGTAACATATGGGGAATATGTCCCGGTATTTAATTCTTGTCACTAAGGTGGTAACCCTCATGAACAATCTACTAAATCATACTATGTATTCATTGTAGAGGTATTTGGTAAGGAGAACAAGATGTACAATGGTAAATGAGTATATATGGAGACCAGACTCAATAATGACAAGGAAACCGCAACCCATTACTATATGATGCAAGTACCGTTTTATTTCAATAAATTCAATATTATCATCTACCATATCAAAAAGAAAGATATGGGAAATTTTTGTGTGGATATGTTATCCACTGAAAAATCATTAGAGTCCCTAGCCTAAAATCAATACTCAAAATAGAAAACTTTGTTTCCCAAAACTAATCTCACAAACTCTCAGTGTTCATGTAGAACATTCATATAACACCCCAACCACAGAATCCCATAATCAGTGCATTATTTTATTATTATGGAATATAAACAAATAATATATGCCATTATAGAAAAAATAGTTTATTATATTTTGAAAAAAAAACTAGACTTCTATGTAATATCAACATTACAACATTAATGAAATGCATCATTAAAACTAATTTAGAAACACCCTTGTTATTATATATTATCATTTCATGTCATTCATTAAATACATCATTGAATCCTAGGGAAAATTAACCATAATAATGGATTTATCTCATAAGCAATTTAAGGGAAACTAATATTTAATTATACTAAATAATAAGGCATTATTAATAACTAAAGAATATGTGCCACTAAAACCAAATATTCATCATAATATGTCGCGAATAAAATATGAATAAATAATTCCATAATAAAACATAAAAAATGATATTTTACTAGTTAAATAATCACATGGAGTATCAATTAGTAGTTTCATAATGAGGGAATGCATAATATCAGATATCATAATTATACCATCAAGGCCTAGAATAAGACACCATACATATTATTTAAACACGTAGGCTAGTTTGTCTCATGAGACCAACAGATGCATCAAGGGAATATAGAGGGCACCACCCATCACTTACTAAGTCCAATAAATCCCCCATATAAAATGGAAGAATCATAATGAATATATACATTCATGTTGAAACTAAAAAATAAAATTTAAACCAATTTCCACCTTCAGTGAATATAAACACTAACCATTCGGAGTAATCTAGTGAATTCTATCAGGATTGCACATCCATATTAAATCTAGTTATAAAACATTAAATAATATACCGTATATGATAACATAAAATATTTATCCCAATTAATCATAATAATCAAAAATAGTTTTGAAACAGATGGAAAAACTCTTATTAGATCATCATAAAATACACGAGTGAAATACTATTTTACTTCGTAAAGAAGTGTTCAATTGGAAAAATATTTTTATTATATAAAAATTTAAATAATATTTTTTTAATTAAAAATGTTCTATTTTAGAAAAATAATGGTCGGTTAAAATTTATTATAGTGTTAACATAAAAATAGGTTTGAATTCAAGCAATTCACATGTATCGACCTTGTTTATTGGGATGAAATTGAGAAAACCCATTTTAAAACATGAAACTTACCATAAAATAAAGATGTATTCTTAAAATTAAACATATATTGAATGTTAAATTATACATTTGGATGAATAAATATGAATAATTAATAATTTCATTACGGTTATGAGTGAAATGTTATAACGTGAAAGAAAAAGGTGGTTTTGGTAGAAAACTCTTACCTTATGTTTTAATGTCTTTTTCCTATTAACTTAATGTAATGGATAGTAAAATTACATGCATTAATTAATTAATTCATAACCGTATCTACATTTATATTATTTACTCTATTTTTATGATGTCCATTTCTGGCTTTTTGATTTGTTATAATATACAATTTTATCACTCGGTAGCATTCTTTTCTTCGATCTTCAAGATCAATATACTTGTATATGTGTATGGAAGTTCATTTTGAATATGAATAAATACCCAAACATTAATTTATATGATAAAAATTAGAAAACATATGTTTTATTGGTATTATTAATTATTTTTTTCATATAGAAGGATGAGTCATTAATGATAATATTTTAGATTAATTTTAGCAGCTTTTCGATTACAATGAACTAATTTTATACTATTATTTAATATCTTATATATATATATAATGGTTACATAACATTAAATAATATATAATACATATTTTCTAATCTATTTAAAACATCAAAAAAAATTTAATGGACATCCTTAAAGGAGAAATTAATGAATGAATGTTCGTCATCCATGAAGGTTTTAAATCGACACCTCCCAAGAGACGATATCATTTTTAAAATAAAAGCTGGAATGTAATGATATCAAGGATGTATCTTCCATTACAATGATATCATCACAGTATATATATTATAGTGTATTTATCATTATAATTTAAACATCATATCTGAGTATGAATTAATAAAACATAGAACCTTAAATAATTAAAGGGAAAAAGGATGATGATTTTACCTCTTCAATACTCCTCCTTGAGAACCTCCTTATGGAAAGTGGTTTTTGAATTTTGTTATAAAAATAGATAATGGACATGAGGAGAGGATATAGAAGAGGATTTAGGCAGAACATTGACAAGATTCATGGCTTACAGGACTCAGGAGAAGAGTGGATTTGGTTTGGTTCTTATAGTAGTGGAGAGGGGCGATTTCTCATTTTTATATTCATTATATTAATATTTCTCACAAAATAAGAAATAATGTTTATTGAATAGAAAAATTATAGTAATAACATCATGTTAGTTCAAAATAATGGTGTTTACCTAAGAATTATACCCACATTGACTTTGAATATTTAAATATTTGTCAATTATCATAAATTATGTTATTTTACTATTCACCAAAATTCATATATTTGAGGAATCTCTAAAAATATCAACCTATAAAATTTTCAACCACTAAAAAATATGATTTATACCAATAGAAATTTAATATCGAATAATATATCAATTGTTATTGATCAGTCGATACCAACACATCTATTACTAACATTAAAATATATTACGCTTTACATCATTTTTTACTAACACATAAATTTGTTGTTAATAATAACTATAAAAAAATCTTTTTTCATCAATAAATTTTTTATAATAATGTATTAAAATAAATATTTTAACAATAACCAATGATGAGAAACCAATTTTTTTTTAAAATATTTTTGTTACACCAGATTCAATGTCCATTTTTTTTGTTTATTAAAAATATTTCATTAATTTATTTTAATTTTCTCTTTTATTGAAATATTATTACTATCCAGTTTTCAAATTTCTTCATTTAATAAACATTAAAATATTATATTATAAAAAATAATTTAAATCATTAATATATTAGTTATATTTAAATATATTTTTATATACACTATCTATATTGGTAAATTTCCTTTAATATTTATATTTTACAAACATAAATAAATTTAATAAATAAAATATATTAATGTAACATTAGTGAATTTTATCTATTGAATCAGACCCCAAGATCAGTGATGGGTGTTCCCCTGATCCATCACCTAGTTAGCTGCACTAGAAGCGCTCGATTCATATAATCTATTAGTGTATCTTCCTAATATTGAATAATATCTTAAGGCTCAAAGGGTATTTTAAGGTAATATATCAGTGTTTCCTGGTGCCTTTTTGACCTATGGTTTCTTCCCTCATGGGGTATTTCCATTCATGTAGGTGGGAGAGTTTTTTAGATTTAGTGGAATATGTGGTGGTTTTGAGTTTTTTTTGAGGTTGTTGTGGTGGATGATTTTCAAATCATTGAATCCTGGGGATGCATCATGGTGTCCTGGTGAAGTTCCACAGTGGTTCTAGTACCTAAAAACAATGTATCTTGGTGTACTAAAGGGTTTTGTGTCATGGATCAGACATTTATTCTCAAGTAAATGTTGGTACGTTTTCTCAATGTATCTCCTTCAAGTGGGGATACTTTTTCTCTAAAGATGATGGTGATTCATTTGGTTTCATGTTCAGTGTGTCAAATTTGAGTTAAAATCTATCTTATTGTTCTACTTCTATGAGCTAATGGTCCATTTTTTGTTTAATGAGTGTGAAAGAAGTTCACTATAATGAATATATGTTTTCTAAGAGATGATGATTGAACTGGAATCTATTGATTATTGTGTATTGATTAATGATATGGATAGCCTAAAATGTTGAATCAATAGTGGATAATTGGGGAAATTGGTGATCAGGTAGACATAAATGTGCACTAATATTTGGTTCTCACCCTGAGAGAGTCATATTGTATTGGTTGTTTTCCAATATGATGAGGTTTTGAAATGAATTCTGTTAATTGTTTGAGTTGGGTATGGTTCCCAATGAACCAATAAGTTTCATTTTCAAAAATAGAAAACTATAATTTGAGGGAATCAGTGGTTCTTGGTCGTTGTTATTATCTAAATATTCTTCTACAGTTCATTGATTATTCATCATCTATTCTAAACATCATTATCCTGTGGTGAAAATAGCCAATAAGAATTTCAATGATTTTTCAAGTCAGTAACATCGCATTGTGGTGGGATTTCTTAAATCAATAATTTCTTATTTTTTTCTTCATCAAAGAGGATCTGGTCACATTTTCCCATTCTATTGAACCCTTCTCTTTCAAGGTATTTAGGTATACTTCACCTTACTCTTGAAGAAAGAATCCATTACTAAAATTATTTGTGAGTTGATATATAGTCTACCTCATCCATTTCAAAACCTATTTCGGATAAAAATATTGTGGAATCTATTTTGGAAATTATTTATGATGTTTGTCATAATCCCTTCAAAAATAATACAACAATTTCTATAATTTGTTTCAAAATGAATATTGTTTCTCCACCTCCATTGATTGATTGGACTGGAGTGTTTTTTTAGTGTTTTCAATTGATGTGAAATACACATTATTTCAGTTTTTTATTATTTTTATTTTCTTCAGGGAAACTTATTAATAACACCTGAATGTAAAAAAATACCCTGAATTACCAATGTTTTAAATTTGTATAAATTTGGATTGAAAATTTATGTTGAGTCAAAATACAGTCATGTTTTTATGTTTTTTATTTAGTCTTTGTTTCAAATGACTTATTAAAATTATATTGTTTTATTATTTTTATGATTGCTGCACGATTATTAATATTATCCTTTGTTTTTCTGTTTCAGGGACTTTGATATGATATATTTACGTTCCTAAAGATTCCATTTTATTTCAAATTTTAGAATACCACCTAGAGACATAAGGTATTTCTATGTTATACAAATTATATATTATTTTTAATATGTAGTTTTTAAATTCATTATATGTTTTTAATAGCTATGATTAAGTGAATATTCTAGTTAGAAGGTTAAAAAAAATATGACTTGAAGGTGGGTGTCAATATTATGTGGGTTTTCTAATGATTTTTGGACATTCATGTTGTATAATTTTACAACAACGACCAAAGTTGAACTCTATGGTTATGTGGGTATCTCATAGGCCTTCCATTTGACTATATGATTCATTGATTACTATAACTAAATACTCATGTAAAAAATCACATATATTCAATTTGAGTCTTGGTAGAATCATTTTTTTATACATTCCATACTCATTTAATCATACAATCATCATTACATTTATTTTATCAAAACCAATTTTAACAATTATCTTTGAAATTGGAAAACTTCAAAAAGATAATTTAATGAACATTAGTTCTAAATACTTACACATCTTCTATGTTGAATGTAAGGAGATATTGAATTTATCCTATAACTTCCTAACTATAATAGATCAACTCCAGTTTGGGATAAATAATGGAAATTGTTGAATGGTATTATTATAAAGAGGAAAGTTTATGGGTGTTGGGATTTTTTTTGGGTATGGATTCTATGACCCTAGTTTTTCCTATATTCAATTTAATTTCTAATATGATTAAATTATTAGTATTTCCATAACTCTTTAGGCATGTCCATTTTATTTAATATTCATATTTATCTTATGTGCTAACAATGAATTTATTATTATAAGTCAAGATTTCAGAATTTGTAACATTTCATTATGTTTGAAATATCCATTTGTACTTTATGCGGTTAAATTTTTTAATTGTTGGAATCATTATAGGTTAAAAGTTTGAAATAAATTTATTCTTCTAGATTTTCATAAAATTGGAATTTATCATTTTAACATTTCGATTACCTTTCCAATGTTCTTTCAATTTTATTTGAAGCTGTTTTTCCAACAGCATCCCTTGTGTTTTTTACTATCATTGATCCACAGAGGAAACTCATTGAGTTTGATTTGGTAGAAAAATTAATTTTCTGATATCATATACATATTTTGTTTAAATTATCAGTCATAACAACATCCATTTCATCACTCTTTGTATCATATACTTCTTTATTTTATGATGAGTCATAGTATTAATGTAACTAACATATTTATGATTATGTTAAAATATAGTGAATGGGCTACTAAAATAAATTCCATAACAAATTAATTTTATTAATTATATTTTCATAACACATTAATAATTTTAATTTATATAAAACATATAAATTTATGTTTTGTTACATAGAATACAGATTTCTGTACTTGCATAATCCTTGATAATTCAGTTCAGGATCGTAATGATATTTTCATAATAGGAAATATTTTTAATCATTAAATTTTGTTATTGTAAATCTAGTGATGATTATAAAAAGATAATTAAAAACACGGAACACAATAAAAAATTTTATGTGTTGAGTTCTTGGGGTCTAAATGATTTAATGATGTCCATTTTTTAATTCCAGGACGATGAGAAATTGAGGGATGGAGGTTATTGTCTACGAATCAAAAGAAAAATGATTAATACAAGCCATAACAACATTTTCTATTCAACATGGACATGGTAAGATGATTCTTTTAAATATTATAAAGAAGTTGAGATGATTACACCATGTTTTCACATTCCTATTAAATTTTCAGTAAAAATAATTACAGATATAAGTATTTTATATCACTGTTTTCACATTTGAGTACCATGTTCAGGGAACGTATTTAAATATATTTATTTTAGATTATATAACCTATGGTTTTGGATCTATATTTTCAATTTTATTAACAGTTTTTTCATACTAAGGTTTTTATGGTTTTGGATGCATATTAATTTCTTTCTTGATGCATAATGAAGATTTTGAGTTTAAATAAAAAAATGACTATTTTATGGTTTATGATAAATAAATGCATAGAACAGGTAGAATTTTTGGTTTCCAGTTGGTATTTTCTTTTTATTCATATTTTTTTAAGTATTCGAGATTAAATTACAAAATACTATTGAGATGCATATTGATATTTATAGGGAATTTTTTTCCATGGTGGTTGGTTTGTATTTGTTTTTGATGCATATTAAATTCATTTGTTTCAATAGAATTTTAGTTTCTTTACCTATCATTGTTTGGTTTGTTAGTTGTTTTGGGTTGTTCATTTCTACATACATGATCTACCAGTGACAAGTGTGTTCTTTATTCCTTAGGTTAGTTTTATTATAGGATTTTTTTCCATTAACTCATTGTTATTTTTCAATTTGGATGACATTCCTTTGTTATATAGGAACTTTAAATCACGAAAATTTTCAATCATATCTCAATCCAGCCACATAAATTTCACTAGTTCTATGAGAAAATTTCAAATATGAATCCTAAAGGATTTTTTGTTCAATAGAAAATAGTGGGACACTTTTCCATTTGATCTAATAATTCATCCTTTTCCTTTTTCTGTTGGATCTTTTGAATATGATAAAGTAGAATGTTATTCCTCTAATTATTATCTCACAAAGGAATACATTACTATTATCTAAGAAATGCACAATTTTAACATTACCCACATTTAGATACCTTCTTAATTCAATATGCTAATAATATCCGTCTTCTATGATTCAATCAAAATTAGAATCCAACATAAGATCACATTCAGAAACATCATCATGGAATAGATGTTCACTGAATCTATTCCCTTGTGTATACTGAATTGGTTAGAGGGAAACATCCCAAAATGTATTGAAAGGTCCTGAACATACATAATTGTTGTAGGAAAGTGTGGGAGTTCATTAATCAATAACCTATCAAATCAATTTTAATGTAGATCATTTTTTTTATTTAATTTATTTATATTTTGATATTTGACTTTCTATTTTTTGAATGACACTAATTTGTTATTATTATCTTTTTTTATGTGTGTTGTAGATCATGGATCAAGTTGGTGTGTCATAGAAGTGAATTTTGGTTATGCTCCTTGATTGTCAAAATGTAGTCTAGCTGGTCCTATGGCATGGATGTTTCGTTGGTGTGGGAGCTTGGTTGGTGGGGCATGGATGGGATGTGGGTACATGGGGGTGTGATATATTCTTCTAGGTGATCCTGTTGGGGTGTGTGGTGGGATATAAGGACACGACCATAGTTTTTGGGATTTAGTGCCTTATTTGGCTACATTATTATATAAACAAGGAATATGTATCCTAAAGGACCGAGTAGTTTTGTATTATTGGAAACATGATACATACATAGGTTCAACATTTAAACTTGAAATAAAAAACAACTTAGAAACCCCTTAGACCATATCACCTTGGTTACTTTAGAATATCATTCATAATAAAAATGTTTATGTTCTATAAAAATTAAATATAATAAAGGGGTGATATCAAACACTCATTAATAGTAATAAATTCAATAGAAGATAACTTTAACATTACACATGATGAATAATTGAAAACACATACCTTTAAAAAGAAACATGAACATAATATGGAAAAAATATATGTTAAGTAAATATTTCTATTATATAAAATAATAATGGGTATTCTACTAGTTGAATAATCAAATGTTGCCTCAATACAAAATTCATAACAAGGTAATTCATAATCAGGGAAAACATAGACATACCATAATGGCCTCGTTCCAAGACCATAAATAATCATTTTGTCAATGCCTTATCCCATGACCGTAGTAAGTCTCATGAAACCTACTGATGCACCATGTGGCTATAGAGGGCCCCAGATAACACTTAACACATCAAATTAATTCCTTCTATGGAATGGGATAAACAAAAACTACATATACATTCATATTAAAATAAATATATGAAATGAAAATAACATTACCTAAACATTAAGTATAAACACTAACCATTATGAGTAAATTGGGGAATGGATTTAAGATATCAAATAAAAATACAATGTAATAATAAAACATTAAATAAAATATGGTAGATTATATCATGGCATAAAAATCCCAATAGTACGTAATAATCAACAAGGGTGTTGAAATAAATGAAGATACACTTATAAAATATTCAAGTAAATCTTGAGAAAAATAATATTTTACATGGAAAAGGAGAGTTCATTTGGAATAATATTTCTATAAAACCAGAAGTGAAGTAATTTATTCTTTTCATAATAAAAATATTGAATTAATAAATTTAATGGCTTCCAAAAGCAGATGATAGAGTGCCCTTGAAAATACATAAGAAATAGAGAAATTCCCTTGATCAGGCTTGTATTTTGGAAACAATTTTGAATGTTCCTTTTAAAACATGTATCCTTACATAAATTAAGGAATGTTTCCGGTTGGTAAACATATATATATCCCACAGAACTAATTTTTGAGGAGTTTATAATAATACACAAGTGTTTCATTGTGGTAATAGAAAACAAAATTTACCCGAATAAAAATAATGTTTCAATGGAATAACTCTTACTTTAACTCTGAACGTGATCCGCTGATAAATATTAGCACCAAAAATATGAAATTAACATATTAAAAGATTTTTTCAGAACCTGTTAGACATGTATTTAGTTTATCATAATTCTGTTTGGTTCATTTATGCCCTTATAGATTAGTTATTATATTTAATTTCGACATTCCACAATGTTTGTTTACTTATTTTCATAATCAGTTCACTTTTTCTTAAGTAAGGGGGTTCATCTAAATCTTCATAATTGAATTGAAATATTATTTATGACCATCCATAGGTGATATTTTTCATTTATATAATATGGTTACATGGCATGAGGATGAATTATTATATATATCTTTAATGTTAACTAATTCAGTAAAATTGTGGGTTTTGATTACAATGAAATCATTTTTATTTATAACTTAATACCATTGGTACAAATGGAATATAAAAACCTTACATAGGATATATTACATATATAAATATCTAGTTCAACCATAAAAATAATGGTTTCAAATCCAAAATTTAGAATGATAATAGAAATTGAATGCCCATCATCCTTGAATGTGTTAAATTGACACATCTCAGATGCTGTTATTTCTACTAGAATAAAAGAAGGTAAAAGGATGAGTTGATGATAACTTCTTCCACAATCATGAGAAAATTACTGTAAATTTATGGTACTAGAGTCATAAATACAATTAGATAAAGAGAGTTAATAATATAAAAATAAAACAAATCAACATCAATGGAAAGATAATGAATTGAAATGAGGAATTTATCTCTTGAACTAAACATCCATGATTTCCTCTTTAAGGGATAGTTTTTTGTCTTTTATGAGACCAAAGATTATTGAATGTGGGAGAGTTGGTTATGTGGATATTTGGATAGCATTTGGGGAAGGCACAATTTTGAGATGAGTGAATAGAAGAGGGCGTGAGAGGGGGTTATTATAGTGGAGGAGAGGGGAGTTTTCATAATTTTTAAATCATTAGTTTGTTAATTTCCCTCAAGACCAGCAATAATGATGATTACAAGACCCAAAATAGTGATAAATGCATGTGAGTTAGATCCTAGTGTGCTTAAATCACTTAGGATGTCATAAATAGTTTATTTAAATGATAATTTTTATATACAGTATTTTACCATATTTCCCTATTCATCATAAATTCGAGTATTTTTTAAAAAGATAAAAAATTCACCGTAACCATTATCTGACATGTAGAATCAAAAAATGATTTCCATTTTTCAAAAACAATTCAATAAATATTATTAACTTAATATTTAATTAAAATCGTAATTTATTCTAAATAAAATAGTTTAAAACATTTATTTACTTATTCCAAAGCATAGGTATATCATACATTCACTTGAATATTATTTATATACCATCATAGGTTAAGTTAACATTCATTAGGGAATATCAATATTCATAAGGGTATATAAATATTCATAAAGTTATTTTATTATTTACAAAAAATTATGTTTTTCTTATCAGAATCCATATAACTTACTGATCAGAACCATGTATGTCAGATTTTTTAAATTCACAATACATATGTGACAATCATATGATTTAAGGGTCACATAACACTTAGTGGATAATTATGTAGTGGTTTCAAGTGATTATGACATATTTTTAGGAAATGAATTTCCTTTGATAAAATAATGGGTCATTACAATCTTCACCCCTTAAGAAATTTCACCCTCAGAATTTTATTTTACAATCTCAGCCAAAAACTAGTGGGGGTACTTTTTCTTCATTTCTTCCTTCAGTTCCCATGTATCCTCTTTGTAATAATGTTTTCTCCACAGTACCTTGACTGGATGAGTAGTCTTGTTGCGTAGAACATTGTCTCTAGGATCCATGATTTTCATTCGATCCTCCTCATAGGAAAGATCATCGTCCAAATGTTCTACCTCTGAACTGATTACATGTGATTGGTATGGTATGTACTTTCTTAAGAGGCATACATGAAATCCATCATGTTCTTTCCACTTGGTTTGTTGAAGTTCTAGTCGATAGGACACATCTCTAATATGATCAAGGATCTTGAAGAGGCTGATATACCTGGGACTTAGATTTCCTTTCTTCTAAAACCTCATCAACTTCTTCCATGGAGATATTCATAGAAATACCAGGTTGCCATCTTTGAATTCATGTACTCTTTTATGGTTATACGCATTACTCTTCTATCGACCTTGGGCAGTTTTGATATGCTCTTGAATGGATTTAACCTTTTCCACCATTTCTTTGACCATTTCAGGTCCTACCATCTTATGGTCACTGACATCATCCCAAAACTCCGCTGTTCTGCACCTTTTCCCATAAAGGGCTTTATATGGTTACATTTGGATGCTTGAGTGGAATTTGTTGTTATAGGATAATTCAACCATTGGAAGATGTTGGTCCCATCCTCTTTTTTATTCCATAGAATACACACTCAACATGTCTTCCTGTTTCAAAATTGTTCACTCTTATGGGCCATCAGTTTGAGGATGATAGGCTGTACTGAAGTTTAGTTCAGTTCGTAGAGAATGTTGGAGACTTTTCCATAACAATGAGATGAATCTAGGATCATTTTCATAAAAAATATATAGTGGTACTCCATTTAGCCTTACAACTTCTTGGATGTAAATTCGTGCAAGTTGATCCAATAAGAAGTCCCCTCGAATCGAAATAATGTGAAAAGTATTTGTATGATGATCCACAATGACCTATGTAGCGTTGCTCCCTTTGGATTTCCTTGGTAGTCCAGTGATATAGTCCATGGTAATGGTCTCCCACTTCCAGGTTGGTATGGGCAGTGGTTTCATCATCCCCTTAAACTTTTTCCTCGTAGCATTCACTTGTTGACATACCATTCTCTTTGATGTGTATTCAACAATATCCCTTTTCATATTGTACCCCAAAAAGTTTTCATAGAGATA
Organism: Viscum album; assembly: GCA_963277665.1. Taxonomy (NCBI): domain Eukaryota; kingdom Viridiplantae; phylum Streptophyta; class Magnoliopsida; order Santalales; family Viscaceae; genus Viscum; species Viscum album. The sequence continues at coordinate 1,497,630,442 of OY728122.1, read as the reverse complement.
TCGATACAACATTGTGCTACCAGGGTTTATAAAGAAATTAGATCTATGAGAAACATCCAATAGTTCCCTCTTTATCTCATGAATTGAAGGAACACAATGCCTCATCCCGAATTTCAAAATTCCAACATTAAATATGAATTTAGTCAACGTCCCATTATATAAAGCTTTAATTTTCTTTTAAAAATCCTCATCATCAAACTGAGAACATTTTTTCCATTCCAGTAAAAAAGGTTTAGAAACTATTTATAAAACTAGTGATGTGTTACCTTCCACGATAATTCCAATATCAATCTTTACTGTGTCCATGAATATAGGACCTCTTTCAACTCTCATCCTGTTCTGAATTCCATGGTCCTTTCTGCTCAAAGAATCAGACACCTTTTATTACTTCCCCTAGTGGTATTGTATTGTGAAATCATAGTCTTTGAGTAGCTCAATCCATATCCTTTGTCTCATGTTTAGTTCGTTTTGTGAGAACATATATTTCAAACTCTTATGATATGTATATATCACACATTTTTCACCATTGAGGTAATGCCCCCAAATATTTAGAGAAGTGATTACCACTGCTATCTCTAGATCATGAGTGGGATAGTTTTGTTAAACAATTTTTAGCTACCTAGATTAATAGACAATCACTCGACCGTTCTGCATAAGGTCACAAACAAGTAAAGTATTTGATGAATCACTATAGATAACGAACTCATCACTCCCCGATGGTAGGGTTAGGATTGGAGTTTTCACAAACCTCCTATTCAACTCATTAAAAAATTCTTCAAATTTATTTCCCATATGAACATAACCCTTTTCATGGGTGATTTTTCATTTGGATATCTAAAAGGGAGATGTTTTTAATGGAACACCAATAAAAACCTGATAAATCAATAAAACTTTGTACCTCAGTTATGTTCATTGTAGCAGGTCATTCTTGAATAGCCTTTGTATTTAAAGGATCTACAGATATTCCTTCCTTAGAGACAATGTGTCCCAAATAATGATATTTATTGGAGCCAAAAAATCACCCTTTCAAAACATCCCAAATAATTTATTTCATCTATGTGTCTTTAGAATAGTGTACAAGTTATTTTCATGATCTTCATGGATTTTAGAGTATACCAGTATGTCATCAATAAACACCACTACAAATTCATCAAAATATTCATTGGAAACTATGTTCATGAGATCCATGAAACTATATGGTGCATTATTTAGTACAAAAGGCATTACTATAAACTCATAATGCCCGTACATGGTTCAAAATACTGTTTTTGGAATCTCTTCCTTCTTCAAAAGAAAATGATGATATCCAGTTGAAAAACCATTCATAGAAAAATGTTGGGCTATATGAAGTCTATCAAATTAATCATCAATTCATTGATGGTGATACTTATTCCTTATTCTAATAGAATTTATTTCCCTATAATCATTTCACAACCTCACATATCCATCTTTCTTCTGGACAAATAGGACAAGGGCTCCCCAAGGTTAAACCCTAGGTCGAATAAATCCTTTATCACTCAATTCCAATAGTTGTTTCTTTAGTTGCACTAACTCTATAGTGTCCATTCTATGAGGGGTCTTTGATATAGGCCTTGAACCATGAATTATGTAAATGTAAAACTCAATTACCCACTCTGGAGGATGTCTAGCTAAATCCTCTACAAAGAAGTCAACATATTTTTTCAGAAATATACACCCTCTATCTGTACATTCTTCTCCTCACCTCTATTTATTTAATACCATTCATAAAAAATAAATGAATTTAGTAGAACTAATAGGGGTGAATATATATAAGAATAAACTGGCATGGTTTTTTCTCTTTAAATAAGGGATTCTACACCATTTTCAGAAGAATTAACTTTAATCTTCTTATAATAGATCACCACATCATAATTTGATATCCAATTCATATCATGATTTATATCATAGTCATCCATTGGTATGATAATAATGTTAGAAAATAAATATTGTTTATTTGTCATGAGTTGGATTAATTGATGCACCTTTGTTGAAGTGATTCATCCAATAGGAGTTTTGACTCATAACTCCTTTATTAAATTAAATTGGACATCTCCAATTTTCTAAAAAAATTGGGAAGATATAGATGATTGTGATGATCCTAAATCATGTAAAGCATTGGCTAAGTATGATGAAATGATCAATGTACCTGCCAACAATTTGTTATGAACTTCAACCTCTACAGTTGTGACAACATAATCTAGGCCCTTCTCCCTTGGCCTTCTTTTGGGAACAATTCCATGACGCATTGGATAATCATGTGAATAATGTCCCATATCCCTGAAATTGTAGCACAAAACATCGATATCTTCTTTCTTCCCCTAAAACCCCCACGGTATGTGGACTTTTTCTCCGCACATGTAACAGACTCTCATTCCCTTCAGGAAAGTGTCAGGGTGTTTCTTCCCATAGTTACTACATGATGTAAATTCAGCTCTTCCCGTCTTCCCCGTATCCTTATTTACATTCCTATAGTTTTCAATTGCCCTTTTCTTCTCTTGCATTCCCATAAAGTCATAACACATAGAGAATTAATTTTCTATATTGATATCACTTGAGACTGTATCTTCATATGATGATAAACTATGAGAGACAAGACCCCTTCAGAGGAAGGGTTTTAAATCATCAATGCATCGATCAATTTTGTTCCTAGGATTACGTATGTAGTCCACAGCCTGGGTTTCCAGCCTTGTAAAGTTGTCGTCATATGAGGAATCATTTTTATCCTTCTTCTTCCACATATTCATGAATTTTCTCTCCATATCTGCTTTTTTTTACAAGGGAAATATTTTTCAAAGATGATTTCCTTAAAATCCCTCAATTCCATCTCATCCATTTATTCCTCCACCTTAATGTTTTGTATTAATTACCACCACCAATCTGCACCTCCCATTAGACGATAAACTTCCATGACATCCTTATCTCATTTTTTTAATCCCAATGTGAGAAATATATTCTAAAGGGAATATATCCACTACTCTTCTACAAATAGGTTTTTAATCCAATTTAATGAGAGAGGTTGTTGTCGCATAATGCAATCTAACATAGATCCTATATGTGGTCGATCTGGATGATCAATATGTGTAAGGTTATTATTCATTACCTAATTTAGTTCTCCCAATATAGATATGAGTTACTAAACACTTGTCACATCACCAGATCCAACATCATTATCTTGAATCAGAGGGAAATACTTACAGGGGACATGTGTTTTCGTGTGGTTTCCATTCCTTCCACTAAGTGCTATCTCTAGATAATGGAATACACTAGATTAGGTTATGAGACATAATGTATAATCTTAAATTAACAAAATACTTAGCACAAATTTAAATCCAATGCATGGATAATTCCATAATCACAAAAATGGATTCCTTGAAGAAAACATTACATTTAAATCCTCAATAATGGCTTGTAAAGAAAATGTGAATTTTTTAAGCATATTCCCCTGGAGTGTCGTAACAAAGAGTGCAGTAAGGCCCATTTCCATTGACTAGGATATCCCAGGTCATGGATGAAACTCCTAGTCAGAGATTTCACACCTAGGTACATCTGCATCAGAGCTGCCTCTACCTGCTCGTATCTAGATAGGGATGTATTGATAGAAAGATCCAGATAATCTATTCCATACCAAAATACTATAATGTTCATGTTTTTTATCATAAAATATTATCTTAGGGACTCTTCCCTAGTATACGTTTTCTAAATCTATTTTCCATGATTTAAACAAAACATTCTTTGATACAAACTCTAAGAACCTGACCCCAGTTTCTTGGATTCAGTGATTCATTTGTCTATATTGGAATATAAACAAGAAATATTAATCATTCGGGGCCATGTAGGTTAGTATTATTGGAAAATTTATATATACATAGGTTCAACATTACAACATGAAATGAAAAACATCATAGATGATCCTTAGAAAACATCCATAACTCCGAGGTTATTTCCACATGTCATTCATAATAAAATTCTTCATGTTGTGATAAAATGAAACTTAAGAAAGCGGTGAACTCAAATGCTCCTTAATATTATGAAATACAATAGAAAATAACATAAACATTAGACATGGTGAATAATTGAAAATCCATGCCTTTAAAAATAAACGCGAACATAATATCCAAAAAACATGAGCTGAGTAAATATTTCCATAATATAACACAATAATGTAACACCCCGAGCTTCCACGATATGCTTCTCATTCAATAATGCAATAGCTTGCATTGTACGCAACTTCGAGTTCTAAAACACCGCGACTAATCAAAGTAGCCGTTATGAATAGTAATAACCACTTTTTAAAATTATCGAAATTATATATTTCAAAATGGACTTCATTTTTGGATTTGGAATATCGAAATTATCCTATGTTGAATTTTTGGTATTTTTCTGAGAACTTCTAATTTTTTTTATGAATAGTGAAAAATACTTAAAAACAACTTTTTTAATCAAAATAATTTATAGTGATAAATTATACTATTTAGTGGTTTCAAAGTATAATTAGAATATATTTTTACCATTTTATCCAATGGTGGTCATTAGAATTAATTTAACATTGAAATTGAACATAAACAATTGCCAATCTTTTGATATAAATTGTTTCTTAAAAACATGCTATTTGTTGTGACAGTGGGAATTAATTATAAAATTAATTAAAGAAACTTATATGTTTGGAATTTTTTAAAATAGAAATCATTTTTGAATTTGGAATATCAATTATATCTTACGGTGAAATTTTGGAATTGTTCTGAAAAACATCAATTTTTTATGAATAGTGAAACCACTAAGAGGTAGTTAAATAACTGATTTTTCATTTAAAAGAAATACTACCACTTTTGTGATTTTATTTTCAAAAATCCGACATACATGGTTGTCATTAAGAAGTAAAATGTGGTTCAATGAGATGAAAATATTTTTTGGTGAATAGTAACTTTTAAGTTCTTAATCACGATTAGAGGTAATTAGTGTAGTTTAAGGTTAAAATAATGTTTTAATAATATGAGATGAGCTTTACACATGTCCTACCCTCATTGGATGTTCCATGTCCGACCAATAAAATCCATGGGTCAACTTGCGGACCCCATGGATCCACTTTAGTTGGAAAATAACATAAATACCTTTTATTTAATGTTAAAGTAAAAAATGACACAAACATTAAATGTTTTACTAAAACAATTTTTACATGGGGTTATACAAGTCATATTTTTTACTATAAATTTTCATTGGAAAGCTAAAAAGATTTCCTACATCATAGTATTTTTTTTCTAATTTTTGGACATTAAATAAATTAAATTATTTATGACATCATTATGATGCAGCGGTGACTTCATTATTTAACGATTTTAATAAAATGAAAAGATAATGTACAATCCAAGGCATACACTTGTCCAAAGACTATTGGAGGGGTATATTTAGAACCATTATCACCTTATCGACGAATTATATAAGTGTGGGACCTTTATAATCCGAAAAGCATTGTATAATAATGTAAAATATCCTTACTTTCCAAGAGTGCCCCTCCTCTCCTCTTATAAAAGGCCCCCACCACTCCCACCTTATTCACACCTTCAAGCCATTTGGATCGGCCAAACACTGCCCAAATACTCCCCCAACATCCCTAACTTACTCCTAGAAGCCTAACTTTGGGAATAATTCTTCACAAGGAAGCCTTTGTCTCAAATCAAAAAGAGTTACCCGATTTTTAGGTAATGTCTTCTCTAATGTTGTTTTGTTTTATTTAGCTTCTCCAACCACTTAAACTCTTTTTATTCCTTTCTTTTGTAACAAAAACAGTATCTAAAATATACTAGGATGTTTTTATGATATGTATTTGGTTTACACTTACACACACCTACTTCTAATGGTTAAAGAACATACTGTTTCTGTGGATGGCGAATTTTTGCCTCACGAAACGATGATTGTTCAACACTCATATAACACCTCTAATGGTGGCAATTATGATGAAACTATTTTTATATATGATATATATTATGTTTTTGTTTTCCTTATGATTTTTCATTTTTCATTTTTGGAATACCTTTATGGTTTCCATTATGGGTAAACGCGATATTTTCATTTTAGGAAGTGCGGACTACCGCCCCCTCAAAGTGATTTGAGTCGTTAATACTATATGTGGGATGTATAAAGGATGGAGTAATTGGTATTATACACTATATTATACTGGAATTATATTATACCTTTATATAATTATGATTTCATTCCATTAAATACGAAATAGAAATGAAAGTAGCATTCATGCGTACGTACGGCTTACCATCTCCATGAACGGTGCATTTCATTTCTTACCTCTAAATGTTATGTAATATTATAAATGCATGTATATTCTGGATATATATTATATATATGATATATAAATTATGAACATAATTCTGGATATAATGGATATTTCGACACATTAACAACTTTTAATTATCAGAAATATATTTTTGACTCAAGTACCAAAGATCGACAAAACGACCGTTATTAACTTAAATAATTACATAATGTTCATGACATGGTAATAAGTGATATAAAAGTAATAATGAACTAGAAAAAGGTTCTTAAGAAGGTAGATATTAACTCTAGTTTATTATTCAAGAGGTTAAAGAGCGGTCGAGTCATGTCGGACACGAGGTAAGGGAATTTCTTAACCCAACTTCCATTCTTTGGGTTAATCTCCTACTTTCAAATTATGTCATGATATTATTATGTCCTATTTTGTATTTTTACGTTCTTTATGTGTACCTATAGTGGATACACATAATAGATATATTTTATTTTACAAATGATCTTTTTAAGGACTTCGTCTCAATCTCCTTTCATTGTGGCATATTTGGTTTTATACACAATTTTCTTTGATACGGTGTATAAACCCCTTTGACTTTTACGTTTATTCAAAAGGAATCTTTTTTATACGAAGCATTTTACTAAAAGACAAAAAGGGAATGTTTTTCTTTCCGTACATATGTGGTGATAATTACTTCTTCACCGTCGTGACCATTATTTGAGTTCCGGCTTCCTCTACAAGCCATAACTGTTTTTAAATGATTTAACAAAAGAGAGATATTTCTCTCAAATGTATGAAAATCCAGTGAAAATGTATACGTATTTAACGAAAGCTTAAAAACGATGTTAGAAAACCTTACTCTCGAGTGTGGTAGACAGGAAGGGATTGGACGTGGACCCATCATGGCCTGAAATTAGTCGAGCAGTCTCAGAATTATTTATTTTGTTTTCAGAAGCTTGCATAATGTTTTCAGAAAAACACTGGAGTATATTTGAGCAATTTTAAATGTATGTATCTTCTAAAAAATTAAACTGGTACTTTGATACCGCAAATAATTTCAAATGGTATTTTAAAAAAATGGTATTCCTAAATGTTTATATAACATTTTTCATATAAGGAATGCAATGGACATAGTAAGTGATGGGTGGAGCCCGCTATAACTCCTCGATGCTTTGGTAGGTCTCATGAGACAAACTAGTGTCTTGGCACGAGGCCTTGACAAAATCTTATTTGTGGTCTTGGCACAAGGCCTTGACTAGATGGTTATGATAGTCTGGCATTATGCATTCCATCATTATGAAAGTTGTTATTGATATTGCATGTGATTATTTAAAAGTCTTTTGTTTTAGATATACATTTCCTTAAATGTTTACGTTTATTGATGAAAGCTTCCGCTATATTGTTATCCTTACTGAGCATCTGAGCTCACCCCTTTAAATGTTTTAATATTTTCCAGGATGTGAATAAGTATTTTAGGAATGACTTGCAGGGATAGTCAGAAGAGGATATGAGTGTGGACTATGAATACTTGGTTATTAGTTTTTCACTTTATGGTGTAATGTAAGACTTATGAATTTATCTAGTGTTTCCAAGGCTACTAAACTAATCGGTTTTTCGAGACTTGATCTTTTGTGATCATGCCAATGTTACAAAACAATGCACCGACTCTGGGTAGCTGGGGTTGGGGCATTACAGTTGGTATCAGAGGCAGTTTAGTACTATACATGGATGCTAGATTTAGATAAACTCTGATTAGAGCACATAGCCTGAAGATAGACATTGAGGATTAGTATAGAATAACTTCCTAGAATTTTGGTATTATAGAGATTTTGTGAGTTTTCCGAGAAATACATCCATGTCTTGATACGAGCAGGTAGAGGTGGCTCTGGAACAGATGTACCTAGGGGTAAAACCCAAAAACACTGCTTTGAGCTAGACTCGAACGGGAACTGGTGCACGACAACGGGCCTTGCTGCACTCTTGGTTACGACACTCCCGGGTGATATGCTTAGGATAATTCTCGTTTTCTTTACAAACCACTATGAACAGTTATGAGTATATACTTCCTCAATGAAAACGTTTTTATGATTATGGATTATATCCATAAAGAGTTCAATTTATGTTAAGTATTTTATAAGTATGGAATTATGTATTTTGATTCATAAACTAATCTAGTTTATGACATTGTATAGAAATGGCGCCTAGTGGAAGGAATGGAAACTGTATCAATGCACGCACTCCGTGTAGGGATTTCCCTCCTGCTCAAGATAATTATTGTGGATCTGGAGATACAACTGGTGCTGATCAACTTATTACCATACTGTGACAACTCGCTCAAGTTATGAATAATAACCTTACTCGTATGGATCACCGTGATCCACAACGTGGAGGATTAATGTTAGACCGCTTCATGAGGGAACAACCACCAACATTTAATAGGGGTACAAAAACATTAGTAGCTGAGAAATGGATAATCTCCTTAGAGAAAATATTCCATGCCTTGGGGAGTAGCAAAAGGGAGATGGTTGTCATGGCAGTTTACCGCCTCACTGGAGATGCCGATCAGTGGTGGTCGCTGATTCAAAACACAAAGGAAGATGATGACGTATCGAATATGGAATGGAGGGAGTTCAAAGAGCTTTTCTTAGAAAAATACTATCCTCGTGGCCATCTAGCAGATATGGAAAGAAAATTTTTGAGTTTGAGACAAAAGGAGGATGAGAATGTCGCAATGTATGAGGCCAACTTTACAAGGTTAGCGAGGCATGCTGCAGATTATATTCGTGACCCAAGAAGTAAGATTGATCGTTTCTTTGATGGGTTAAAACCATTTCTCCGTAGAGCATTAGTCTCACAAACCTTCTCGTCATACAAAGATATTGTCTCGTGTTCTATCAGGACAGAAAAGGAATTCTCTAAGTATTATGACAACAAAGTAAAGAAAGAGAAGAAGAGAACGGTGGAACAAGAGATAGATAAATGGAAAAAGGGAAAGAAGGATTTTCCATTATGTGATAATTTTGGGAAGAATCACCCTGGTACTTGCCTAAAATGAATGGGAGTTTGTTATAAATGTGGGGAAAAAGGTCACCAGGCACGTGATTGTAAGGGAATGAAAGAGGCTATCAATGTTGAATGCTACAATTGTAGGGAAATGGGGAATTATGCAAATGAATGTCCTAAGCGTCAGGGAAACTTACCTCAGAAAAGGCCAAGGGATCAAGGACAATCTTATGCTGTTACTACAGTTGAAGCAGAATAACTAGTGTATTGGTGCTTTTGGACTCATGGATTATATTCTGGTTATTAGAATAATGTGATATATATATAAGGATTGTACTGTAGTACTTGTTGATTTCAGTAAGGTTTTAATATTATGAAGGTAATTATATTTTTAGTATGTGACAATAAGAGAAACATTACTTTGTTTGGGGAATCTGATAAATAGATTTTTGAATTAAGAGACCTTTTAGAGAAAGTCTGGACAAAGGTATTTTGGATAACTATAAAGGTTGGAGTGGATTAAGTTGATCTTTGGATAGTATTGTTTAAGGTTAAAAAATTTATGAAGATTATTTTTGGAATATTATAATACTATAGTTTTAGGAAAAGGAAAACCTGCAGGGTGGGGCATAACCCATCGTGTCGGACAAAGCTGCAGGAATCGAACCCACAACCATAGTGCGACAGGCCTTTATTTCCTACAACTAGCCTACAGGAAGTCCATGGTTATTACAAAGTAATTTTACTAATCTAAATGGTATGTGTTAACATTTGGAACCTTATACAATTAGGATAAGTGTAATATTTTTGAGTTCTATTATCCTTTTGAGTGAAAGATGAGTTCAAGGTTGAAACTCTAATTTTCAAGCATAAATATATATATAACTATCTCTTATTCAATGAATAAATTAATTCTTAAACTTTAGTAAAGGGATATTAAAACAAAAAAATGTGTTATCCTAATACCTTATGTCTTGTTGAACTGATGATATTTTAAATCAAAAAAGATTGAAGGCTTTGAGGCCCTCAATTTGATAGTTGATTGTGATTGATGAACTTAATCACTCCCTACAAATATTTACGTTTTTCCAACAATTTTATGTCTCTAATTTCCACCAATGTTCTCCTAATTGAGATCATAATTGGGTGGTGACTTTTCCATTTCCCTTTCCCTCTTATTAAGGCTAAATTTTATTAATCTTATTTCCGATGTGGGTTTTCCACAAAGGTATTTTCTCTTTTCAACCTTTTATTTTCAAAGAAAAAAATTTCAAATTGCGAGGACGCAATTTATTGAAGGAGGGGAGAATGTAACACCCCGATCTTCCACGATACGCTTCTCATTCAATAATGCAATAGCTTGCATTGTACGCAACTTCGAGTTCTAAAACACCGCGACTAATCTAAGTAGCAGTTATGAATAGTAATAACCACTTTTTAAAATTATAGAAATTTTATATTTCAAAATGGACTTCATTTTTGGATTTGGAATATCGAAATTAGCCTATGTTGAGTTTTTGGTATTTTTCTGAGAACTTCAAATTTTTTAATGAATAGTGAAAAATACTTAAAAGCAACTTTTTTAATAAAAATAATTTATAGTGATAAATTATACTATTTAGTGGTTTTAAAGTATAATTATAATATATTTTTACCATTCTATTCAATGGTGGTCATTAGAATTAATTTTACATTGAAATTGGACATAAACAATTGCCAATCTTTTGATATAAATTGTTTCTTAAAAACACGCTATTTATTGTGACAATGGGAATTAATTATAAAATTAATTAATGAAACTTATATGTTTGGAATTTTGTAAAATAGACATCATTTTTGAATTCTAAATTTCAATTATAGCTTAGGGTGAAATTTTGGCATTGTTCTGAAAAACATCAATTTTTGATGAATAGTGAAACCACTAAGTGGTAGTTAAATAACTGATTTTTCGTTTAAATGAAATATTACCACTTCTGTGATTTTATTTTTAAAAATCCGACATACGTGGTTGTCATTACGAAGTAAAATGTGGTTCAATGAGATTAAAATAATTTTTGGTGAATAGTAACTTTAAAGTTCTTAATCGCGATTAGAGGTAATTAGTGGAGTTTAAGGTCAAAATAATGTTTTAATAATATGAGATGAGCTTTACACATGTCCTACCCTCATTGGATGTGCCATGGCCGACCAATACAATCCATGGGTCAACTTTGGGACCCCATGTAGCCACTTTAGGTGGAAAATGACATAAATACCTTTTATTTAATGTTAAAGTAAAAAATGACACAAACATTAAATGTTTTACTAAAACAATTTTTACATGGGGTTATACAAGTCATATTTTTTACTATAAATAGTCATTGGAAAGATAAAAATATTTCCCACATCATAGTATTTTTTTTATAATTTATGAACATTAAATAAATTAAATTATTTATGACATGATTATGATGCAGCGATGACCTCATTATTTAACGATTTTAATAAAATGAAAAAATAATGTACAATACAAGGATTACACTTGTCCAAAGACTATTGGATGGGTAGATTTCGAACTCTTATCACCTTATACACGCATTATATAAGTTTGAGACCTTTATAATCCGAAAATTATTGTATAATAATGTAACATTTCCTTAATTTCCAAGAGTGCCCCTCCTCTCCTCTTATAAAAGGCCCCCATCACTCCCACCTTATTCACACCATCAAGCTATTTGTCTAGGCCAAACTCTGCCCAAATACTCTCCCAACATCCCTCACTTACTCCTATAAGCCTCACTTTGGGCAGAATTCTTCCCAAGGAAGCCTTTGTCTCAAATCAAAAAGAGTTACCCGATTTTTAGGTAATGTCTTCTCTAATGTTGTTTTGTTTTATTTATCTTATCCAACACCATAAACTCTTTTTATTCCTTTATTTTGTAACAAAAACAGTATCTACAATATACTAAGATGTTTTTATGATATGGATTTGGTTTACACTTACACACACCTACATCTAATGGTTAAAGAACATACTGTTTCTGTGGATGGCGAATTTTTGCCTCACGAAACGATGATTGTTCAACACTCATATAACACCTCTAATGGTGGCCATTATGATGAAACTATTTTTATATATGATATATATTATGTTTTTTTTTCTTATGATTTTGTATTTTTTATTTATGGCATACCTTTATGGTTTCCATTATGGGTAAACGTGATATTTTCATTTTAGGAAGTGCGGACTACCGCCCCCTCAAATTGATTTGAATCATTAATACCATATGTGGTATGTATAAAGGATGGAGTAAATGGTATTATACACTATATTATACTGGAATTATATTATACCTTTATATAATTATTATTTCATTCCATTAAATACGAAATAGAAATGAAAGTAGCGTTCATGCGTACGTACGGCTTACCGTTCCATGAACGGTGCATTTCATTTCTTACCTCTAAATGTTATGTAATATTATAAATGCATGTATATACTAGATATATATGATATATATGATATATACATCATGAACATAATTCTGGTTATAATGGATATTTCTACACATTAACAACTTGTAATTATAAGAAATATATTTTTGACTCAAGTACCAAAGATCGACAAAACGACCGTTATTAACTTAAATAATTACATAATGTTAATGACATGGTAATAAGTGATATAAAAGTAATAATGAACTAGAAATATGTTCTCAAGAAGGTATATATTAACTCTAGTTTATTATTCAGGAGGATAAAGAGCAGTCGAGTCAAGTCGGACACGAGGTAAGGGAATTTCTTAACCCAACTTCCATTCTTTGGGTTAATCTCCTACTTTCAAATTATGTCATGATATTATTATGTCATATTTTGTATTTTTACGTTCATTATGTGTATCTATAGTGAATACACATAATAGATCTATTTTATTTTAAAAATGATATTTTTAAGGACTTCATCTCAATCTCCTTTCATTGAGGCATATTTGGTTTTATACACAATTTTCTTTTATACGGTGTATAAACCCCTTTGACTTTTACGTTTATTCAAAAGAAATCTTTTTTATACGAAGCGTTTTACTAAACGACAAAACGGGGATGTTTTTATTTCCGTACATATGTGGCGACAATGACTTCTCTGCTGCCGTTACAATTATTTGAGTTCCAGCTTCCACTACAAGCCATAACTATTTTTAAATGATTTAAAAAAAAGAGAGATATTTCTCTCAAATGTATGAAAATCCAGTGAAAATGTATACGTATTTAATGCAAGCTTAAAAATGTTGTTAGAAAACCTGACTCTCGAGTGTGGTAGACAGGAAGGGATTGGGCGTGGACCCATCATGGCCTGCAATTAGTCGAGAAGTCTCAGAATTAGTTATTTTGTTTTCAGAAGCTTGCATAATGTTTTCAGAAAAACACTGGAGTATATTTGAGAAATTTTAAATGTAAGATTCTTCTAAAAAATTAAACTAGTATTTTGATACCGCAATTAATTTCAAATGTTATTTTAAAAAAATGGCATTACTAAATGTTTATATACCATTTTTCATATAAGTAATGCATTGGACTTAGTAAGTGACGGGTGGAGCCCGCTATAGCTCCTCGATGCATCAGTAGGTCTCATGAGACAAACTAGTGTCTTGGCACGAGGCCTTGAAAAAATCTTATTTGTGGTCTTGGAACAAGGCCTTGACTACGTGGTTATGATAGTCTAGAATTATGCATTCCATCATTATGAAAGTGGTTATTGATATTGCATGTGATTATTCGACCAGTAGAATATCCATGTGAAGAAGTGAATGGAATTATCTCATTTTACTTTTTCCATATTATGTTGAAGTTCATGTTTAAAAGGATTTTGTTTTAGTTATACATTTCCTTAAATGTTTATGTTTATTGATGAAAGAAGCCGCTATATTTTTATCCTTACTGAGCATTTGAGCTCACCCCTTTCAATGTTTTAATATTTTCCAGGATGTGAAGAAGTATTTTATGAATGACCGACAGGGATAGTTAGAAGAGGATATGAGTGTGGACTATGAAGACTTTGTTATTATTTTTTCACTTTATGACATAATGTAAGACTTATGAATGTATCTAGTGTTTCCAAGGCTACTAAAATAATCGGTCTTTCGAGACTTGATCTTTTTTGATCATGCCAATGTTACGAAATAACGCACCGACTCTGGGTAGCTGGGGTCGGGGCGTTACAATAATGGGTATTATAGTAGTCAAATGACCACCTAAAAATCAATAATATATTCAAAATCAGTCAATTCGTAATCCATGACAACATAACCATATTGTTAAGGCCTCTTTCTAAGACCAAAAATAATCATTTTGTCAAGGCCTTGTGCCATGACCATAGTTTGTCACATGAGTTCTATCGATGCACCATGGGGAAATAGTGGGACCCCCCCACAATTTCTATGTCCAATTCATTCATAATATGAATGTGGATAAAAATAAACAACTTATACATTCATATTTAAATTAATATATGAAATAAAAATAACATTTCACAAACATTAATCAACAACAATAACCATACGGAGTAAATTGGCTAATGGATTTAAGATAGCACATCCACATCCAAAGTAATCATAAAGAATTAAATTAAATAAGGTATATGATAAAATTTCAATCTAATCCAAATAATACCTAATAATTAACTGGAGTGTTGAAATAGATGAAAATACTCTTATAAAATCATTGAATAAATCTTGGGATAAACACTCATTTACTTGAAAAAGAAGATTTATTATGGGAAAATATTTTTATAAAACCATAAGTGAAGTAATATAGTATTTTAATAATAAAATTAGTGATTTTATAAAGATAATTATTTCCAAAAACAGATTATATAGTGACCAAGAAAATAGGTAAGAATTAAAGAAATTCCCATGGACCAAGCTTGTATTTCATAAATAATTTTGAATGTTCTTTTTAAAAGGTGTAACCATTCGAAAAATAAGGAAAGAGTATGGATGGAAAAAATATACATAAACCACACACACAATTTTTGTTTAGTACATAATAATACTCAAGAGATTAATTGATGTAATAGACAACAAATTTAACCCGAATGAAAAAAGATGTTCGGGTGGAAAAACCCTTACATTATCTCTAAACGTGTTATACTCTTGAACTTAAGCTCATAGAATATGAAATTATACTTATTAATATCTTATTTCATATCATATTATAAATGTATTTTGTTTATCATTATTCTATTTATTTCATTTGTTCCCTTAATGTTTGGTTATTATATTGAATTTTGTTGTTCCGCAATGTCGGTTTTCTTTACTTTCATAATCGGTTCATTTGTTCTTAAGTAATGGATTGCATGTAAATATCCATAATTTAATTCACATTGTACTTATGATAATACATAGGTATTATTGTTCTTTTATATAATTTTGTTACATTTCATGAGGATGAATTATAATATACATCTTCAATGATAACTGTTTCTATTAAATTATGGGTTTTGATTACAACAGACTCATTTTTCATTATAAGATATTACCATTTGTACAAAGAGATTACATAACCATACAAAATGTATATAACATGTATAATAATCTGTTTCAACCATAACAAGAATTGTTTCATGACCAGAATTTTGAATAACAATAGAAATCGGAATCCCATCATCATTGAATATCGTAAATTGACACATCTCGGATAGTGTTCATTCTACTAGTATAAATGAACGTAAAAGGAATAGATGATTAAAACATATTACACTATCATGAAAACATTACAGAACATGTAAGGTTCTGGGTTCATCAAAACATTTTGAAATGGAGGGGTAATAATAGAAAAATAAAACAAATGAACTTGAAAGGAAATACAAAAAATTTAAAAGAGTAATTTACATATTGAACCAAAATTCGTTGAGATCCTCTTTATGGTAGAGTTTTTGGTATTTTTATTATACCAAGGATTTTTATACATGGTAGAAGAGTTTTGGAGGATATTTGGATTGAATTTGGAGAAGTAACAAGGATTAAAAAGAGTGATGAAAAGAGGGAGTGAGATGGGGGTTTTTAAAGGTGATAAGAGAAGAGTTTTCAAAAAAAAATCAATCATTAGTTTATTGATATCCCTCAATACAAGAAATAATGATTATTTCATGACCAAGAATTATAATAAATTTATGTGACATCGAACTAAGTGGGCTTACATCAATTTTGATTTCATAAATAGTGTATTTAATTGATAATTTGTATATACTGTACTTTACTGTATTTCACTATTCATAAAAAATTTGTGTATTTAAGAAAAATAACAAAAATTCACCATAACAATTTTTCAACATGTAGAATATAAAAATGAAGTCCATTTTTGAAAAATAATTTCATAAATATGATTAATTAATATAGAGACAAAAATCTAGACATACATAGACATTACATTACTTTTGTTGAATAATTAATACATAACAAAATCAGACACACAAGGATTGTAATAGTTTAGTGTCTTTGGAAACATGGAATATAATCTTCTAATCATGGTGAAAGATCTTCAACATCTCCCATAAAGATCTTCACCCCTTTTTTTACTTACCGAAAACCTTTATTTAAATCCCGTGGAAAAGAAAACATATATAGGGTGATCTCAAATGCTCAGTAAGGGTATTAATTGAGAAAATAAAACAAATCTTGTACATTTGAACTAAAAAAACATGAACATAATGTTTAAACATCAAAATCTTGATCAATGACACAAAACATTGATGTACGTAAGGCATAGATAATAATGAAACATTAATCCTGAAAAAATATCATGGGAATAAATCATGTAATTGTGGAAAACCATTATGCACATTATATGATTTCCATAGTAGCCAAGGCATGGCTGCCAAGACCATCATAGTGGACAACGTCCCTTTCGGAATCGAGTTCACTCCTCATTCCATTCCTATATTACTGAACCGGATTAACATACAATTCCATAAATGTCTATCTCACGGGATATAAATCTTTACCCAATGCATTGGAGTGATATATTCATCCCACCCATCTCATAATGAAATCATTTTTATGTGTTCCACAAAATAAACATAAATCATTCATCATAACACAAAGAGTAAAATAGTTTTCATAAACCTCATACCATCTTAACATAATCCATATAAAAAAATGGATATCATTTCATTATAAGAAAAGTGAAACCATGTAAATCATATATACTTTATACTTGAAACATACACATATGAAATAATTTAAACTCGGATGGAAAATGGTTTTGATAAAACACTATAAATTGATTCTTGAGGAAAATATCCTTTTTCTTCAAAATAAATTTCATTTTACAAAATGCCATGAAATTTTAAAAGAAAAGGATTTTGTTGAATATAGTTAGAAAATATTTTATAGTATGATTCTTGAAAATAAGGAGTTATGAAACCGTAAAAATCTGTTCATGTCGTATAAGTTAAAAAAACATTATCCTTGAAATTTTTTCAGAAAAGTTAAAAGTACCTCGTATGGTAAACAAAAGAAATATTCCTTCAAAAACTATTGGTAAAATTCATAAAAGTGTAAAAATGACTTTAATCATACATGGATTAAAATTAAACATTTTATGAAAACATTTTGAGAACATATAGACATGGATAATAAACATAACCCGAGTAAATACTTATGAAGAAACAATCTCGAATAATAATTAGATTGGAATAATTATCCATTACCTTAGATCTGATATGATTTGTATGTATCCGAACCTCCAGTATAATGATCTAAATAATTTCATTTACTTATTACAGAATCATATTCATTGTTATTATATCATATATGGTTCACTTATGACTTAATATTACCCATTTTTTTGTAAATTCCATATTAGAGCAGTGTTTTGTGTAAAATCATTTTATTTATCGTATATGTTTGGACATGATGTTCCTGATATTATTATCAGTTATATCATTATTTACATACGTAAAAAATTTAAAAAATGATTTATATATCATATATATTCAGTATATATATATAATAGATAGATGAATTAAATGAAATCCACCGTTCAGGGAGACAGTAGGCCGTACGTACGCATGAATGTTGTTTTCCTTTCATTATTGACTTGAATGGAAGTAATTAGATGACATATATATATACATAAATTCAGTATCTTCAAAATGTCATATATTTCATAATTAATCATTATATATACTTTATAATCATTTTTGAATGGTTAACATGGAGAATGAATCTCATCGCGTCGTGGAGACGGTAATTCGTACGTACGCACGAGCGATGATATCGTTCCCAAAATTATTGAATGGAATTGTGTGGATGATATAAAACCTTGGAATCAGTATGATATTATAATAACCATATATAGTTATTATTTACATTATTATACCCATCCAAGTAAGGTGGTGGTGGAAAAACTGATTACTCCACGACATGGAGACGGTATTCCGTACGTACGCACACGCGGTGATTTCATTTTATAGTAGGATGGATAGAAGGAGAAATGGGGTTGTTTCAAATTTTTAATAACATATCATTATATGAGTGATACTTATGTTATTAATTTATAATTAAACAAATAAATATGTAGAAGTATAAGAAGAAATAAATTGGAACGAATCGGTAAAGGATATTACCTCTTCCTTGACGCGCCTCTTCTTATCCTCCTATTAAGGGACAAGGGTTGGTATTTTTAGGAGACCAGAAGCTATATAATGTTTCTAGGGAAGATTATGAGGGAAATTGGCAGTGTTTGGCCGAGCATCAAGGCTCAAAATGGTGTGAAGAGAATAGGGAAGGGGTGCCTTTTTATAAGGGAGGAGAGGGGAACCTTTTGAAAAACATAAAATATTATTTTATAATAAAGTCATATTTGGTTTTTAATATCTGTAAATTTATTTATTTAGAATATAAGGTGGGGATGGGTCTAAATACTCTCAACCAATAGGTTTTATAGAAGTTTAAGTTACTATTTTATCCTTATCATTTAGAGTTAACTCTAAGTTAAATAATTTAACTTTTAACGCGTCTTTTTGTTTTCTTACACTATATGGTTAATAAACATTATATAACAAGACAAAAGAACTCCAAGTGGTTCATTATTAATATATATATATCCTTATCTAAGTCATTTGGATGAACTATATATTTTTAGGAATAAAATAAAAATTAATAATATAAAATTCGTTTTAAAAACTATTTTATGTCAATTTTGACACTATTTGGTTCTGGATTTTTTTGAAAATCATAACTGAATGATTAGATCGAAAATATTTAATTAAATCAATAATATCATGTGATATTAACCTAGAAAATTATTTTAATTCATAAAAAGTCTAAAACTACATTTATTTGGGTATTTATAACATCAATTATGTTAATATTACATTAATAAGGTAATTACTGCATCATCATTGTGTCATAAATAAATTAAACTATTTAATGTATAAATATAATAAATAAAACACCAATATGTAGGAAATATATTTATCTTTCTAATTAATATTTATAGTTGAATTTATCTTATGTACAACCCTATATAAAAATGTTTTAGTTATTAAACATTTATATTAACTATTTTAATTCTTCTTTAAATAAAATAATAATAAATGTCTTAATCTAATCCAAGTGTACCTAAAGGGTAATAATTTATCTATAATGTTTTTTTGGTCGAACTAAAATTATCTAATAGAATTAGGACATGTGTTAGGATAATAATAATATCATTTTTACCCTTAATTACCCTATTTACTTTTAACCGTGGTAAATAAAAGTAAAAAGTTACTATTTACCAAAAAGTATTTTTAACTTATTGAACCAAATTTTACTCCTTGATATTAACCTTGTCTCTCAGATTTTTGAAATTCCACTCAGAGAAGTGGTAAATTAAGTTTTATGTAAATTTTCAAACTCTCCTAGGGGGAGGGTAAAAGACGGTGAAAAGTTAAATAAAATTTTTATATGTCTAAAATTATTATAATATGAGTCCAATGAATTACATTGAACTTATATAGTTATTATGTATCAATTTTGACAAAAACTAAATTTAAATAAAATACATAATTATTTATATAAAAAGTCGGTTTTTAAATACTAACCCAGTGTTTTCACTATTCATCAAAAAAAATGAAATATTATAGAAAAATACCAAAAATTTACCCTAGGCTAATTACGATATTATGAATCCAAAAATGAAGTCAATTTTGAATGTTAAAATGTATAAAATTTCAAAAAGTGGGCATTACTATTCATAACAGATACTTTGATTGGTTGTGGTGTGTGTTAGAACTCGATGTTGCGTACAACACACGCTACTGTATTATTCAAAGAGAAGCGCACCATGGATGTTTGGGGTGTTACAATTTATATTTATTTAAAATCATAATATATTCTAAATACAACAGTTTTAAAACATTTATTTACTTATTCCCAATTATAGGTATATCGTACTTCCACTAGAATATTACTTATATACCATCACAGGTAAATTTACTATTTATTAGAGTATATAACTATTAATAAATGTATGTTACTATACATAAGGGTAGATTACTATTCACCCAAAATTATGTTTTTCTTTTCGGACTCCAAATAACATACTGATCGCAATAGTTTTTGTCAGATTTTCAAAGTTCACATCACAGAAGTGACAAAATTATGTTTTAAGGGTCACATAGTAGTTAGTATTTAATTATTTTGTGATTTCCGAAGGAACTTGGAACGTAGGAAGAACTTGGGTGTTTGTGCCCACATGGATTTTTTTCATTAGCAATGATCAATCCAGGATCAATAAGGAAATAAATGCCAGTCTCCATGGATTGATTCACAGAAACAGACAAAGAAGAAGAAATGTCCCAAAACCAAAAAAGTGGATGGTCATAGGTTGATTACAATTAATTTAATTAATTGACAAGAAGTAACTTTTGGGTATTATTTCGTCATTGATATTCTTGATCACGTTCCAATGTGATTTTTCATTGCGTCGTAGATTCCAAGGGTAGATTTACTCTAGCAGTGATCCACACGTGAACCACTTATCTCTGGATGTCACCAAAGGTGTCTCCGTGTGCTAGCGTAGAGAATCCTTTGCATGTGTTTCCCACCTTAGATCATGTTGATCCGATGAATAGGATCTCTCTATGTCTTGAGAGCGATCTTGGAGGAAGGAGTTATTTTGGTCTTGAGATAATTCTCCAGAATTGTTGTGCCCAATGATTCTCTTAGGAAAAGAGTTCGGGTTGTGAAGATATTTATAATTGTTTTTGAAGTTATAGATTTATGACAATAAATAAACACATTATGTGTTTTATTTATTTAATTAACTTTTATTGAATTCCCCCATGTTGAATAATTAATTCCTTGACATGCGATTACACTGATTATAATAAATATAATTTAATAAAACAATATGATATCCTCAAAATCCTGAATTAAAAACTACACAGCATGTAATAATTAATACACATCGTGTACTTGTTTTCCATAAAACTACACACCATGTAATAATTAATGCACGGTGTGTACCTGTTTTTCATTTCCATTCGAAAATGAAAACTACACGGCGTGTAATCATTAATACATGGCATGTACTTGTTTTCCATGAAAAACTGCACGGCATGTAATCATTAATACACTGCGTGTATATCTTTTTTTCATTTCCTTATTCTTCCATCATTAAATTGATTTAGGCTTCCTTGAATTCTTATTAAAATATGTACGGGAATAATAATTATTCAACTTGAGATACTTGGATACACTTAGTGTCTGACCCTCTAGGCCTCATTCTCGTTGGCAATAGGTGGGCTTGCCTAAAGTCCAAGATTACTTTCTAGCGATGGGTCAAGGCACCCAAGAGAAAGAAGTTGACACCGCATTGACGTGTCACCTCATACAAATGCTTACTGTGTATTTTAATCATTTTGTCACAATATCTGACCATGCTTGCTTCATGGAAGTGTCATAATCCTATATGCTTGATCTGTCATTCTTTGACTTCTAGAAAAAAACTCGTCGTGACACCATGGCCATGGAATTTGTTCGACAGTTCTATTTCAATCAAAGGGCCCGAGATATTTACATCCATAAACTTTGAAGGGAAAAATCCTTCCTTAACTTATCCATTATCAACATGTCATTCGTGATGCACCCAACGTACCCTACATCCCGCCAACTATCTTCATGACGGTTTTCGTCAGTAAATCTATGTGTGTGAGTCCTGACATGAGATAATGATAATATTCCAGTCTAAGGACCATTACCCACACTCATAGATAGAAATGTATGATGACAACAAGACATGAAAAATTGTTACTGGAGGGTCTGTTATCATAATCTCCCATCTTGGAAATTACAAAGTGCGAACTTAATGAGAGAGAGTATCATATTCTTACGAGTACTCACACATGATGGTTTGTATACTATGTGTCCAATCATAGTATTTCATACAACCACAGAAAATTATTTAAGAACTTTTTTATATCATTTAAAGGTTCTCATCATTGCAGGGATCTTCCATGACCTTATCAATTCAACAAATATTCTAGGAAATTGTTATATTATAGTCATGCAGAACAACAAACAATATATAATAAGTTAACATTCATGTAATCAAAGTACAAAATAAATGTTTCTCAAGACATGATCCCTAAAAAAAGACCACTTGGACTAGAGCCAATGTTCTACGACTTTTAGTCCGCTAGACCTCACATGATGATCTTGTTTTTTCTGAGTCATGGCTTTAGTCTAGGGGTCTGTCACATTGTCTTCCATGGAGATACTACTCCATGAAATTTCACATCTCTTAGAAAAATAACTCAAGAGATGATACTACCAAAGTATGTGCTTTATCCACTGATGTGGCCTTGTCTCTTTTTCATGTTCCACTGTAGTATTATTATCACAATTGAGTGTGATAGGATCTTTACTGATAGGTACAACATCCAGATCGTGGACGAAGCATCGCATCCAAACTGCTTCATTAGCTTCCTCAGAAGCAGTGATATACTCGGAATCTGCTGTATAATCTTCCACCATACATTTCTTTGAGCTATTCAAGCTCACTCCAACTCCATTAAAACTAATGATGTATCGAGTCTGTGACTTCATGTCATCTTTATCAGTCTGGAAACTAGAATCTACATGTCGTCTGATGAATGGTTCTTCATCTCCTCCATAAACCAGTAACATGTCATTAGTATGCCTCATATACATAAGGATTGTCTTGACTGCCATCCAATGGCGGTTTCCTAGATCATCTTGATATATTCCTACCACACTTAATGCGTAATCAACATCTTGCCTTGTATATAGCATAGCATACATGACTAACCCAATCGCGGATGCGTAAGGGATCCTTTCCATTTTCATTCTTTCCTCATGTGTCTGAGGACACAGTTTCTTAGAAAGATGAATGCCATGTGACAATGGAAACTATCCCCTCTTGGATTGTTCCGTACTGAATCTCTTCAGTATCTTGTCATTGTATATACTTTGACTCAGGCCCAGCATTCTCTTGGATCTATCACAATGGATCTTGATCCCATGAATATTTGTTTCCTTGCCCAAGTCTTTCATGATGATGCATTTATCTAACCATGCCTTAACTGGCTGTAATAAAGGTACATCGTTTCTAATTAGTAATTTGTTATCAACATATACTATTAAGAAAAATGATACACTTTCACTAAACATTTTGTAGACAAAAGGCTCACAATCGTTCTTAACAAATCCAAAGGCTGTTAAGTCTTCATCAAAATGAACGTTCCATGACCTTGATTCTTTCTTAAATCCATAAATGTATTTTTTCAACTTGCATAACTTGTTGGAATACTTTGGATTCACAATCCCTTCAGGTTGTGTCATGTAGACATCTTCCTGGTTGTTCATGTTATGCAATTTTGTTTTTACATCCATTTTCCAAATTTCATAGTCATGGTAAGTAGCAATGGCCATGAGAATTCTGATAAATTTTAGCATCACAACCAGTAAAAAGGTTTAATCATAATCAGTTCCTTGATGCTATCTAAAACCTTTTATAACCATTCATGCCTTATATGTACTGACTTTCCCCTCCATGTCCAGTTTCTTCTTGAATAACCATTTATTACGAACAGACATTACATCAATAGGAGGATCTACCAAAATACAGACATCATTTTGGTATGTAGAATTCATTTCAAAATTCATGGATTCATGATACTTGGCAACGTCTGTGCCTTCAACTGCATCCTTATTGGTAAGATGATCCTCATTGTCAAACGATAATGAGTCACCATCCTTGGTGATAAGAAAACCATATCGTTCTAGTTCTCTCACCTCTCTTGTACTCCTACCTAGTTCTTATGTCTCTAGAATAGATTGTTGTTCCATGGGGTATTGTGGAATCTGTTCTTGTACCAAATCATATGTATCTTGGGCCTCAACTTCTTAGAAGTCTATCTCCCTCCCACTATATATTTTGGAGATGCGATCCATCTCAAGGAATATGGCGGGTCGTACCACTGTTTCCTTTTTTATTTGAGAGGTTGTATAAGTAATATCACCTTGTTTCCTTGTGATATCCTATAAAGATACACTTTGTGCCTCAGGGTGAAAGCTTGTTATCTAAATAGGCCTTAACAAATTCTTTTCTACTCTTTACATGTAAATTTTAGAACATGGATTTACGTCCACTACATAATTAATATGGAATACCATTTATTGATTTAGTTGGTACTTGGTTTAGTAAGTGTGATGCTGTTTATAATGCATATCCCCAAAAGGATAATTTAAGACTCGCATAACTCATCAATCATCTCACCATGTCCAATAGGGTGCAGTTCTTCCTTTCACTTATGCGATTCCACTGAGTTGTGTAAGGAGGAGTGAGTTTATATAGAATCCCAAACACCAGTATGAAATAAATGAAGTCCTGATTAAGATATTCTCCTTCTCTGTCTGAGCGGAGATTCTTAATCTTCTTACTAAGATGGTTCACAACTTCTGTAATGAACATGGTGGGCCTAAAGCCCAACGAACTAGGCCACACACAAGCCCAACCCTCTGGAAGATAACAGAACCCCACCCTTGGGCAGATAACATGCCCCCACCTCACAATGGCCCAGATAACACATGGCAGGAACTGTCCCCTTCCTGGAAAGGATTTAATACGCCTCCCCCGCAACTTGAAACCATGAAAACCGGATTAAAGGCCAACCGATAAGCGTTACGAGTATATATGCCCACTTGTATTTTTCAGTAGCAATGATCAATCTAGGATTAATACGATAATCAACACCAGTCTCCACAGATCGATTAACAGAAACAGTCAAATAAGAAGAAAGGTCCCAGAACAACAAAAGTGGATCGTCGCAGGTTGATTATAATTAAATTTATTAATTGAAAAGACATACCATTTGGGTGTTCTTTCTTCATGGATATTCATGATCACATTCCTATGTGATTCTTCATTGCGTCGTAGAAGCCAAGGGTAGACTTCCTCTAGCGGTGATTCACACGTGCACCACCTATCACTAAACGTCACCAATGGTGTCTCTAAGTGCTAGTGTGGAGAAAACATTTCTTGAGTTTCCCTCCTTAGATCGTCTTGATCTGTTGAAGAGGATCTCTCTCAGTATTGAGAGCATTCTTGGAGGATGGAGTTCTTTCGGTCATGAGAGAATTCTATGGATGTTGCACACAACGATTGTCTTATAAAAAGAGTTTTAGTTGTGAGGATATTTATAATCGGGTTTGAGGTTATAGAGTTATGAAAATAAATATATGCATTACGTGTTTTATTTAGTTCATTACATCTTATTAAAAACTATCATGTCAAATAATTAATTCCTTGACATG
This sequence comes from Viscum album, assembly GCA_963277665.1. Taxonomy (NCBI): domain Eukaryota; kingdom Viridiplantae; phylum Streptophyta; class Magnoliopsida; order Santalales; family Viscaceae; genus Viscum; species Viscum album. Next base: position 1,497,604,340 of record OY728122.1, on the reverse strand, counting down.
CACCCACACTAATTATGATAAATATCATTCAATAAAACAATATTATATTCTCAAAATCCCGAAGGGAAAACTACATGGTGTGTAATCATTAATAAACGGTGTGTAATTGTTCTCCATAAAACCACATGGTGTGTAATAATTAAACAACGCCATGTACTTGTTTTTCATTTTTTTATAAAATGAAAACTACACGATGTGTAATCATTAATACACGACGTGTACTTGTTTTCCATGAAAAACTACACTGTGTGTAATCATTAATACACGGTGTGTATAACTTGTTTTTCATTTCCTTCATCTTCCATCATTAAAATTATTTCGGCCTCCATAAATAAATTTTAAACCACATATGGGAATAATCTTTATTCTACTTGAGATACTTGGATAAATTTAGTGTGTGACCCTCTAGGACTATTTCTCATTGGCATTAGGTGGATTTTCCTAACGTCCAAGATTACTATATAGTAATGGGTAAAGGCACCCAAGAAAAAGATGTTGACACTGCATTGACATATCACCTCATACAAACTCTTACTGTGTAATTTAATCCCTTTGTCTCAATATCTCATCATGTAGGTTTCATGGAAGTGTCATAAACCTATATGATTGAACTTTCATTATTTGACTTCTAGAAATAAACTCGTCGTGACACCATGGCCATGGAATTTTTTTGACAGTTCTATTTCAATCACAGGACCCAAGATATTTACTTCCATAAACATGGAAGGGAAAAATCCTTCCTCGACTTATCCATTAATGAAATGACATTCGTGATGCACCCAACGTACCCTACTTACCGCCAACTATTCTCGTGATGGTTTTAGTTAGAAAATCGAAGTGTGCGAGTCATGACATGAGTTAATGAAAATCTTCCAGTCTAAGGACCATGACACATGCCCACAGATAGCAATGTCCGATGACACAAAGACATTCTGAATTGCTACTGGCGGGTCAGTTTTAATAATCTCCCATCTTGGAAATTTACAAGTGCGAACTCCATGAGGGAGAGTCTCATCTTTTCACGAGTACTCGCACATGAAAGTCTATATACTATGTGTCTTTACATAGTATGTCATCCAACCACATAACATTATTTAAGAATATTGTTATAGTATTTCAAGGTTCTCATCATATTGGGGGTCTTCCATGACCATATCAATTCATCAAATATTCCAGGACAATATTATATTACAGTCATGAAGAACAATGAGCAATATATAATAATTGAACATTCATGTAATCAAAGTACAAAATAGTTGGTTATCAGGACACCAACACTAACAATTTCTTGTGATTATGACATATTTATATGAAAGGAATTTCTATTGAATAATTATTGGGTTGTTATAGGGGGTCATACATTTTTTAATATAACATTTTATTTTTAAATTTCATTATTACAATAATTAATTTTTTCTATGATTTAAATTTCATGTCCATTGTCATCAGATTAATAATTAAAATAGATATATGATATATGTAATATTAATTAATATAAAAAATTATATATTTTATTCAAATTTAATTGAAATATAGATATTATATACTAGTAATATTATTACCAACAAAATAAGTTGTCAAATGAATAAGTTTCAAAATACTATAACAAACATATATATTATCTGTTGGTATTATTATAATTGTAACAGAACTACATTATTGGTCACAAAAATATTTAGCGATTGAATGTTTACCAACAATTTAGTGATAATGGAATATGTGTTGGTAAGTCGTTTTTCCAACAAAAAATGCATTTTAGGAAAAAATATTTCCCTTTTGGAAAATGGTAAATATATTTTAATTAATATATAATTAAAAAAATTAAATCCCTTTTATGAAAACTATTTTATAAATTTTGAAAATTTAATTTTTAATTTTAATATTTATTTACTCAAAAATTAAAGTTTGTAAAAATGAATGGGTGAGGTTAAAATTTATATGTTTTATAAAAATATTTATAAGGGTAGCATTACTATTCAAAAGGTTCTTGTTAATATTCCACAAAAAATTATGTTTTTCATATCTGACTCTACATTTCTGACTTATCAAAACTGTGTAATATGTTTTTTGAAATTATAATCAAAGAAGCTGAAAATTGTGTTTCATGTATATGTTATAAATATATTGTTTGAATAATTATAATAACATAGTGTTGTTTCACAGAGACACAGTGTGGACTAAATTACATTCAATATTATTTTTATTTTTAAATCTATTGGGCATTACATTCCTTCCTTTTTGAAAAATTTGATCCTTGAAATTATATAATTTTATCTAATGAAAAGTGATGGGTAGTTCTTCATTTTATGTTTTTCAATATCCAAAATTACCACTCTAATTTTATGTTTTATCCAAAGTACCTTTACCATATGATCCATTCATTTCCTCAACACCAGTTCTTCAGTGTCGTAAATTTGGATAGGATTATCACAATTAAATAAATCAGGATCCAGAAATATTCATTCATTTGTGAAGACATGTGTTGTGTCTGGTTATTATTTTCATAATAATGAGACAAGGAACACAATTTTCACATTAGAATGTCTATGATTTAACACTAAATAAAATACCATAGCTCTAACTCTCTAAATAATTTGAAAATCACCAATGTACCCGGTGCGCTGTTTCCCTTTCTTCTAAAAGCTTATAACAACCTTTCATTGAGATACATTCAAGAAAATGTGATCTCCGTATTGAAAATCCAAATCAATTATTCGATTATTAGTATACCAATTTTTTCCTTCTCATGGATTATTTGATATTGGTTTTAATTGTCTTGACATTTTTTTTCTTCATCAACAAGCTCTGGTCCAAGAAGCTTCCGTTCACAAACATCATCCTAATATGATGGTGTAATGCATCTCTTTCTGTACAATGCATCATATTGAGAAATTTTGACGATATAATGGCAACAATATTTATAGTAGAAAACTAAAAAATGTTAATATTAATCCTTCATACCATTAAACCAATGTAAGAATGTTATCAGTATGTCATATCAGGACATGATTTTTCTATTAGACTTCCTGTCCATCTGGGAGTGATATTAAGTATTCAATTTAATCTCAGTATCCAATGAATTCTGAATACTTTTGTATAATTTTGATCCATATCATCAATCATGATTAGAATCATCTGAGAGAGGGGATCCATGATGTCTTAAAACATCATTTATATATACTCTTACATAGTTATCATGTAGAAAATTACCATTCTATAATAGAAATTTGTAGAATTGGTATGTCGATAATCACTTTCTAATAGTGTATCATTCTATCATGGATTTATAGGTTAAAAAGTGACATAATCTTGAGTTATGTCATACCATTCCCATGTATGAATAGGAATAGGTTTCAAAAACCCTCTATGATTTTTCCATTCAGCCTTCAGCTATTAACAGAGTAATCATTTGGATTTATAGTGAGAAATTTCCTTCATCTCATCATACCACATTGAATTGTTCCATCAACACTTTAAACATCTAACTATTACCATTGTTTTTTGTGAAATTTTATCTATGGGCATCGTCCAATACCTCCCTATTTAGATAATGGGTAGAGGAAACATGAGGCCTCATCCAAAATTTCATAATTCCATCTTCACATATGATATCTTCCAATTTCCCATCATTCATAACATTAAATTTATTTTTAATATTCAAATCATATTGATAAGAATTTTTAATCCATTCTAATAAACATGGTTGCATAACCAATTGATAAAGAAGTGATGTTTCACCCTCATTGATAATTTCTATATCCATCCTCACTATTTTCATATACATAGGATCCTTTTCAATTATCATTTTATTTTGAACTACGTAATCCTTAAAGCTTAAAGAATCAGTAACATTAAATTCCCTCCTTGGGTGATATTGTATTTAAATATCATAATACTTAAACAACTAGAGAGATCTAATTTACCTCATGCTTAGTTATTTCTATGAGAAGATATAATTCAATCTATTCTGATCTATTTTTATCTCACATCTTTAACCAAAGATACAATGACTTTGTGGATTCATTTAAATGATTGTAGCATCTAACTAAATATCATGAGTTGGATAGATCATTTGATATGTTTTTAACTACCTTCATGTATAGGTAATAAACTTATAATTATTCATAAGGAAACAACAATATCTTTTCTTTGATACATCACTATTAATCACTAACCAATTGTTTCATGATGGTAGAGTCAATGTTGGATCATTCACTAAACTCTTCTTTTATTCCACAATACACTCTTCACATAATGTTTTACATATAAACACAATCCCTTTACAATAATGCTTTGAAAATGGGTTATCTACTTGAGTGAAATTCTAAATTAAATGTCAATAATAATATACTAAATCAGTAAAACTATGTTCGTCAGTTATGTTCTTTGGTGTATGAAATTCCTGAGTTACCTTTGTCTTCACTTGAACAAGTAAAATTACATCATTAGGGAAAATATGGCCATGAAAAGAAACCATTTGATGAATGAATTTACACATTCTGAAATTCCCATATAAGTCATTCATTCTAACAGTCACTAGAATAGTTCCCCATGTGAGTCTCTTGTCCATTTTAGAATTTATAGTTTTCAATGATATCATCAATAAATAACCAAAAAGTCAAAGAAATATTCCTTGAAAACCTTATTCATTATATCCATGAAAACATAGGGTGTATTAGTTAGTGCAAAATGAATTTATGTAAACTAATAATGCCCAAACCTTGTTTGAAATACTGTCATGGGAAAATCATTTATACTTAAACACAAAAAATGATATCTAGATTGATGGAAAATCTATAAAATGTATTGATCTCCCTTAATTTTATCAAACAAAGAATTAATGTGTGGTATTGGATACAGGTTCTTTATGGTAATAATATTTTCTTCTATATAATAAATTCATAGCCTCATCGAACCATCATTCTTCATGATAATGAGAATATGGGCTCCCCCTGGAGACACACTGGGGTGACAAAAGCCTTTATAATTGAAATAATCAAGTTGTTTGTTTACTTATTCTGATTATATAGTATATATTCTATTATGATTGTTTTTTAATTGTCTTGAACCAAGATTTAAATCAATAGAGAACTCACATTCCCACACTGTAGGATGTCCTGGTATGTCCTCTAGAAATATATCAATATATTCATGCACAAGAAGTACATACTAAATTTGATGATTTTTTTTCCTCATCAATTAATATTGCATTATCATCCTCTCTATGAATTATATTCATGTCGGGATACTAGGGGTGGATCTATATTAGAATAAGATATTGACGATTCTACTCCAAAAAAAGGTTTTGTTCATCATTTTAAAAAATTGTAACTTCCTTCCTATTGAAATATATTTTTTCATCTAAAATTAGAATCAAATACCTACCAAGTATTATATAAAAATAAATCATGGGTATGCTGATAAGTTCAGAAACTGAAGAACATTTTTGTGTAATAAAGGTGAATGATTGACACATTATTTTTGCAACTATAAATCCATTTCTAGTTTTTACAATCAACTCGATTATTAAATTAAAAGAAAAATATATATATTTTTTGGAAAACTAGGATCCTATAATAGAACATTATTATATGGAGTCAAATAATGTGTTGGATTGGTTTGTGAAAAAATTAAATGTATATGCCACCTCATAAATGTATTGATCATCCTTTCTCCTCCAGAGACTTGTTCCCTTCATATGAATGTTTTTAAACAATAAATGTATTGATCAAACATTCTCATCGAATTATGTTTGTAGTCTAAATCAAGAATTTCTAATCATGTAAATTTGTAATCATAATCGGAAACCTTTCAATCCTATTTCGATATTAAACAAAATAATTTCCTCCCTATATCATCTGATTGATCCTGAGGAAAATATTTTTCAACCAAATTCCTATAAAATCTTTCCACTCCATATTCGTAATTTTATCCTCATACTTTTTTTTTTGAATTAATGAAAACCAATGATCTACATCCCTCGAGAGATGACAAACATTCATGATATCCTTATCCCTTCCATTACATCTTAAAGGGAAAAATATCTTCTCTAGGGAACTTATCCACTACTCTTATATAAATGGATTTATAGTCATTATCATTTATAGGATAGAAATCCCTATATGGGATACATATGTTCATGTGGTTTCCATTCCTTCTATAGGCACCAATTCTTATTATTTACACACACTAAATTAGGTTATGACTCATACTGTACAATATTGAACTAGCAGAAATCAAAACATAAATGGCAATTTTATGAATGTATAATATCATAATCATATGTATGGTTTCATTAGGGTAATATTTAAATTTAAATCCATCGTAATGGTTTGAAATGAAAATGTGAAATATACTAAGCATATCCCCTAAGTATGTCAAACTAGGTGCATAGTAAGGCTAATTTTCATGTACTGGGATTCTTAGAGACACGCATGAGACACATTGTCAATGTTTTTACACATACATACATTTTTTCCACAACCAAATCCACTTTTAATATCTAGACATTTATGTATTTATCAGATGATTCACAAAATCACTATTTTAAAATAATTATATCATGCTCTTCTATTGTTAATTTTAATGACTATATTAGGTATATGTTCCCAAATATATGTTTTCTATTTCTTGTTTCTGAGGTTTCTACTAATCTTTATATGATTGAAACTATAAGGACCCCAACCCCAGAATCTTGAAGGTGGTGCATTATTAAACTATGTATCCATATAAACAAAAATGATTCATCCAGAATTACTGAATAGTTTAGCATATTTTGAATGAATCCAGATATAAACTTATGTTCAACATTACTAAATGGAATTAAATACATCATAGGAAATTCTTTTGAAAGACTCAAATTGGACTAGATTTTATATGAATGACATTCATAAAATTCATCTTAGAATCATGATGAAAAATATGCATTGGAAATGGCGGATATCAGATTCTCAACAAGGGAATGTAATATAGTGGATTAAAAAAAAATGACTCTTGAGGAATAAACAATGAACATGTGCCATTAAAAAAGCATGAGAATAATATGGAAGGAATACAAGATGAATAAATAATTCCATAACAAAACATACCCAGGGATATTAAACATGTAGAATAATTCCATGGAATATAAATTACTATATTAATAATTATGGAATACATAATGTAGGGAATCATAATAATATCATTAAGGAATTCTCTAAGACACCATATATAGTTGGTAAAAACCTATGGTATAATGTCTCATGAGACCTAACGATGGATCCAAGGTCCATAGAAGTTTCCTACCATAAATTAATATGTGAAATTCATTACTTGTACAAAAGGGGAGAAACATAATCAACTTAAACATTCATATTGAATCTAATATAGGAAATTTAAATTACATTCCCCAATCCGTAAACAAATACACTCACCAATAAGCATAATATAGATAATGGTGTTAAGAAAGAACATTCATAGTCATACTAATAATAAACCATTCCATAAAATATGGTATATTATTTCGTATAATATTAATCCTAATAAAAAATTATTTCCAAAAATAGTGTTGAAATGGATGGAAATAATCATATAAAATCATCGAGTAATTGTTTCGAGACATACTCGTTTACATTTAAAATATGAGTTATTTAAAAATAATAATTATATAAAACCTGATGTGAAATAATATATATTTTCATAATAAAATGAGTTATTTTATAAAAATAATGGTGTCCTAAAATATATTATATAGTTCACTAAAAAAAATTTACTAATTCATTATGTTCCCTCAAATAGGGCTTGTTTATCGAGAAGCATTTGAGAATGATCCTCTTAAAAATTATATCTACCCAAAAAATAATATAGAATAATTATTGGTATATAGAAATAGAACATTTTAAAATAATTGAGGATGATTAAATAAGAATAATTAATAATTTCATTGGTGTAGAGAGTGAAATAGTGTAACTCGAACCATAATGGCGGTTCAGGTAGAAAATCTGTAACTAATGTCTACATATGTTCTACACTTGACCATAACATCCAAGATATTAAAATTTAATACATTAAATAATTAATTAAATTCCATATCATGTTTTATTTTATTTATTATAATTTTATTAAGTTCATTTATGGATTTTTTGATGAGTTATAAAAGTCAATTTTATCACCTGAGAGTGTGTGTTTCCTTCTTCTTTTCGATCAATATACTTGTATATGAGTATGTATGTTCATGTAGAAAAAGTATAATTATAAGAAATTTTTTATATATGATATTATGATCAACCATATCAAAAATTTGTATTTTTTCATATGTGGGGATGAATGAATAAAGGTAATCATTTAGCTAAATTTTAGCGATTTTTCGATCACAATGAACTATATTTGTACTATTATTAAATAAAACACACACATATATATATAATGGATACATAAATATAAATAATAAATAATATATATTTTATACTCTGGTTTTACTAGAGAAATACTTTCATTATTGTCCTTCCATGAAAAGTTTTTAATGAATGTTCATCATCCATGAAGATTGTAAATCAGCACCTCGAGGATGATGATTTTTTAAAAAATAAAATAGGGAGTGTGTAAGGTGATTCATGATGAATATTCCATTAAAATGATATAATTATATTATATAGATTATAATTGAGTAATAATGATCATTTTTTTGAGGAGGTGATGATTGTATAAAAAAATAGCTTGAAAGGAAAATAAAAGGAAAAGGAAGAGGATTTTTCCTATAGAATACTCCTATGTGAGAACCTTCTTATGGAAAGGGGTTTTGGTAATTTGGTAAAAAAAGAGCTTATAGATGTCGGGAGGTACAATGGATGAGGATGTGTGAATAACATTAACACGAATCAAGGCATAATGTAGTGAGGAAAGAGTAGTGTGGGTGGGATTTTAAATGGAGGAGAGGGGTTGTTTCTCAATATTTTATTCATTATTTTACTATGTATCTATAGAAAAAAAAATATTATTCTTGGGACAAAATATAGTAATAAGGTCATGTGATTTAAAGAAAATGGTTTTTATCTCACCCATACATCAACAATGACAAAAAAACTCAGGTATTTAACATTTATAATAAATTATTGTATTTTACTATTCACGAAAAAATTCTTGTATTCTAGAAAAATACCAAAAACCACTGTAACACGTTTTTAATATGTAAAAATGATAAATGAACATAATTTTAGGAATATAATTTTATAAATAATTTAAATTTTATTTTAAATTAAAATCATTATTTACCTGAAAAATACAGTTTTCAAAATTATTACAAATTTTATATCACTCTAAAAATTTAACAAATTCTTAATAAAATATACTAAAATAATAGGACATAAAAATTAATTTATGAGAACATTTTATGAAAAAAAAATTTCTTTTCAATCAATTTATTAATTATATAAATGTAATTAAATATATTCTAACACTTAATTATTAAATATTAAAATATTCATGATATTATGAATTTATATCATTATTTAATTTATAAGGTGCCTTAATTTTATTATTTCATTTATGGGTGAGTATGAAATTAATAAGTGTCATATTAATCATCAATTTTTACATTACTATTCATAATGGTAAAATTACTATTCACAAAAAAATTAAGTTGATCCATTTAGACTCTACATTTCGTACTGATCGCAACTGAGTATGTCCATTTTTTGGAAATTCAAATCACATAAGATGAAAAATTGTGTTCCATGGCTCAGTTATAACTCTCATGAATAAATAAATATATTAATAATCTGTGGTTTCATAGAGTCTCAATGTCGTGTGAATTATAGTTTACATGAAATTAATTTGTAAATCCTTAGGAAGTTACACTACCAGCCTCTAATATAACATTTCCATGACCCATCATAGTGTGGACCATTCTGTGACTCCCCAAGCCTACCTCTAATATGACAGGGGTTGGTGACTAGAAATGAGTAAGAATATCACTAACTGGGGATGCATTTAATATGTATATATATAAATGCACACATCTCAAAGCACACAAAAGGAAGGAATATAAAAACCAATAAGTTACCAATGCAATCTTACAACCATATCCCAAAACTAGAGTAAGACATGAAGTAAAGTAAATAGTTTTAAATACAATCCCCAAAAAATATGTCTATAACACGAGTCCAACATATACATAAAATCTATTTGGACTTCTGTTGAAAAGACGTAGGAAAACACAATTGTCTATTTGGTCTCTCTTAACACCATCTTCTCTTGGTCCACTAAGGAATACATCCAATGGTCGATCATCTTCACAAGACATGGAACTTTTTGGAAAATCCCATACATAGGTGAGTATAAAAAAATAAATAGGACACCATGAAATAAAAAATCAATAAAAAATTGAATGTAAAATCACCTCTACATAGGTATATGTCTACAACACATTTAACATGAATATCCATATATACTCTACCATGACACACAATCTAGATGTAAGTCACAACCATGAAATACCATCCCTATGAATTCAATTGGATGTTTTCACAAATCACTAATCTATGAAAACCTAATCCTAAGTCTGACAGTACATATTACCACTTTCTAAGAGGTACTGCACGCTAGGTCTCACTATCAGAGAGATATGTTGACCGATCTGAAGGGATATATGATACATAGGTGAGAATCACAACAATAAATATGGGATGATAATAAAAACTCAATCTGTATTTACCCACTATGTTTCGGATTAACTCCCATGTAGTGTTTGTAATGTCGATACAATGAACATCACATAGGGAAAAACAATGAATTGAGGATCCTACTCTAGACCTATCAGGAGATTCAAACAACTATATCCATGATGTCCTACAGACGGGATCATCATCTTAGGAGTATGGAAAAATTTTTACAAACCATTATGGAATAGACAATGTGCATGAACCCCAAAAAACCTTTTCTAGGATACGAAGGAAAAGAATCTCAATCAATGTAAGAAGGGATACATGGTGTATAATAGTCTCACATGATGTGTCCCTTATCCTTAGAAACATCCCATATACAATTTCTCCTGTATTTAAATCACATGATTTAGAATATGGGTACATTGTGTGTGGTAGGCATTACATTCCATGTCTTGCATCTATGGGCAACGCATGTACCATGGACATGTTGCAAAAAACAGTGTCATCCCGTGTGTCTATGCCCATGTACCAGTACATGGGGTAACCTGTGTACTTATTCAAGGCCAATATTTGTGGTGAGTAAACACCATGTAGGAAACCCTAGTACTCAACCCCGTGTCTATATACATACCACATAAATTCCATTTCAGTTGAGGAATAGTATACATTGTGTAGTTAGGTAGTACACACCGTGTGTATCAGGTTTTCCAAAAACCCATATTCTTTATCTCTCTTGTATAAATAATCTTTGGTTCAATTTTGGGTTTTCTGTTCACCTGGAAATGACGTAAAGAAGATAATTTTACACTCTAACACAAAATCTATGGGACTCGGTCCTTCAATCAACTCAAAAAACGCAATCATGTGCATTATTAATTATTGGAGAATAACATAGATTCAACACCCACAATCGTCCGATCTGCCACCACACCCAAATTCACACCTCTACCAAGTATTCACGATTCTAGATCTCCAATTATTGATCCTTTGAAAAAAAATTCGAAGGCGCAACAATCGACTAATCAAAAAATGTTATAAAGATCATGGAATAATGAAGACTACATGATGAACATTAAATCTGGGGAGAAATGAAAAATTAAAATGAGAGGGATTAAACCCAATAAATGTTCATGTCCACCATGGTACATCACTATTAGAAAAGTAAATGAGTCAATCAATGACCCAAATCAGTAAGATTTAATCATTCGAATAAACCCACAAAATATAATCTCATTCAATAAATTCAGTCAATATCTGGGCTAATATATTCATGTTTTTGTTTATGGTTTTCAGATGAATCAACAATAGGGAAATATAATTACATAAAAAACATTAAAATAATTTAGACCACTCAGTGACAAATAATGGTCACTACGTCGTTTTCGTTGGCAAGATTCGCCAATATTAGTGTTCATTAATCGTTGACTCAAGGTTTCATTATTTCCTTTTGTATAGAATTTTACATATCTATCACTCTATAATGACTCTTAATGATTATAAGGATATGAGGCTTACCCTGGATCATAAACAAATAGATACAAATAAAATAATATGTTGTTACTTTTCTGAATTAACAAAATAAAGATAACTTTATAAATTATTTTAGTTATATATGCGCCTTTAATGACCTTCCACAATCGACCCATGCTGAACAAAGATAGGTTAATCCATGTGTAAATATATTATTATAATCTAAACGCAGATGATATATTTATTCTCTTTAAACCAGTTTTGAATTTACTCATTTTTTTTGAAAAACGGTGCATGTGTGATAGTTAATATTTTAATATATTTCAAACATTGGATTCTCGCACAATAGGAATAAGAATCACACATTATCTTGGTGTCTCACCTTGAAATTAATCCATATAATATTTAAAAATAATACTTGAAAAACATGAGTCACTACAATACACCTTAAACAATTATTTTAAATTTTTGGTCATGGAATATTAACCAAAATTTGAACAAAATGTTGATTATTAATTGTTTAATTAATGAAACAATCAATTGATTGAAATTATAAATATTTAAATTAATATTGTTTTACTCAATTAACATTTTCCATTATTTTTAAATTTGATTTTGAAATTTTAGGTTTAAATTAGACAAATTTGTTCTAATTTATATTTATTCATTTATTTAATTAATTTCCAATTAATGAATAGTTTCAAATTAACACTAATAAAATATTACTAAAATAAAATATTATTAAAGTATTTATACTCTATCCAAAATTGTTAAATATAAAAATAATAATAATATTTTCTAAAATTTTATGGATTATTCATTGATTATTTATTTAAAATAAGATATGTTGCAAATTAAAACCTTTTAATATTGAAAAATTTGTTACCTTATTTAAAATTCAAAAAGAAAACTAAGGGTTAAAAAAAATTATACAGTTTAGAATAGTTAAAAAACATTTCCAAAATCAATTTTTAATTATATTAAAACCCCATATATATTTTAATTTAATAAGTTTCTTTGGGTATTATTTTAATTGATATTGTATTAATTATTATTTAGTATTTTGATGAAATTTCAAAAGTTCCTCTTTCCTCTGTTATAAATGGAAAACAATTCATCTATTTTATTCACACATCATAAATATTTGGTTTGTTAAATATATATCCAAATATACTATTACCATGCACCATGTAATTTTAAAATCCACCCATGGATTCTAAATACATCTAATGAATACCATTGGTGAAAACGATGTTGAGTTACCCAAAAAAATGTATCATAATTTCACAAGATATTTTGTTTAAATTTCCTTCTAAACATCATAAAAAATTATTATTCCATGTTTATATAATAACCTCAGTTACCTAAATATGATAATATGTGTTGGTTCCGATATTTTGAACAAAACACAGAAAAATACATTAAATGGGAAATGAAAATACTGTTCTTATGTACTGTGATGTACCGAATCACTAAAATATCTTGTTCTTTTTTCTATTACCACCACTCATATTTGAGAATATTGATGGAATAATTATTTCAATATGATATGTATGATGTGTTTATTATTTTGTAATTTATATATATATATATATATATATATATTTCATTAACTTTCTTTCATTCAAAATGATGATTCAACAGAATCAATGTTCATGTGTATCTACGACCTACCGTTACTATGAATGGTGTACTCAATTTCATATTTATATTATTTAAAAATTATTATAAATATCCCTATAATGAATATATATGATATTGATATTTTTTTACTTTCTTTAAATGAGTAAAAAAAATGTATGTATAAGTATTGAAAATAATAAGTAAAAACATATAGATATTAAGAAAACGTAAAACTTACATGGAGTGGATAATAAAAAGATAATAGAATTTCAAAATTAAATAACATATTTTATGATGAAAATTTTTATGGTTATATGATAGATTTATAATAAACACACACATATATATGTATTATATAGAAGTGTTTAATGAATACTATGATATTGAATACATAAGGTAGGGGATTTATGTCTCACTTTTATTTTTGTGGGACACATGTATTATAATATTCTTATTTATTCTACATGTTGTATATACTGCCCATGAATGTTTTTTATGATTCTTATCCTGAGGAATATAATATTTTCATATTTTTATAATCTTATTTATTTCATGGGGAATACAATTCTACCTATTATAATTTGATGAGTGTTTATTTCACATCATCCTCAATATTTATGATAGTTTCATTTTAGGGGTCAGTTGGGAAAATTGATATACCATATCCATATTTTATAAAAATGTTTTCAAAAAATGTTTTCGCTATTCTCCTATGAATTTTTAAATTTATTTTTAATGATTTTTTAATTTTTAATAATTTTTTGAATGGACTCTTTTTTTCATTATCAAAACGTGGTACATAGGGAATTTTCTGGTAAAAGAATGAAAGAAATTTTTTTTACATATTATTAATGAATAATATTTTCCCTATCATGAATCAATAATTAATTGAATATTTATTTACAAAATTCTATGTTTTTATTAAACAAATTAAATTAATTTATAAATTTGGCATCATTTTAGAGAATCATTTCTTCCAAACCACAAAGGATGTTTTCCTCGAGAATTTATATCATGTGGTCTCTCAAAATTATTTTCCATCTATGAGGACATTATATGAGATTATTTATGTTTTAAAGGGCATATGATTCAATTATACTATTATTATTATTTATATTAAGTGAATATTTTTTTATTGAACGATATATATGAAACCCATTTAATTTCCAAGATTTATGTTTTCACTGAATGATATTTATGAAACTAATTTCCTTAATTAGTTGTGATATAATGAATGATTCATATTATAGTAGAACATATATATATATATAGTAATCATTATATGATGGATGGGAACAATTTATAACAATAATGGAATGGGTAGAGATTTACAACTCCTGATATAATGATGGGAATCAATTTGACTTCCTTGATATACTATAAAAGATGAGGAAACTAGATCCTCTATTTGAAGGTGTGGATTCTTGATCCCTTATGAGTAGAGGACTATGATTGTGGATGGTGGTTTATCCCACCCATTATTTATAGCCCCAATTATGTTCCCAATTATTTTTTTGGAAATACCCCTTGACTTCTAGGGAATGATATTACGTGTTTATCTTCCTACCAAAAAATCCAAGTCATATTCTTAGGTTATGCATTCATAAATTATTCTGTTGATTAACACATGATTCATTTATTATTATATATAATTACTTATTCCATGAATCATATTTATGATCTTTTATATGTATGGTTTGTAATTTGTTTTCAAAACCATGTTGTCACACCCTTATGTTCAGGATATGATTACATATGGCCCTTGTTTACCCTTACTAAGCTTCCAATACCTCGATTTTTTATGTTTATCTTCCCAGTATTTGAAGATATAAAATATATATGATGTGTATAAGAACGAATCTGGTCAGTAAGATTCTAATGGGAGATAATTTATCATACATATGTACCAATGTTTTTCTTTCTATGTTTCCATAGGAACTAAAAAAATACGGTATTTGGGAATCTATTTGTGTAATGAGTTACATATTTATCTAAAATGATGAAATCTTAATGTACAAAAATTGAGTGATACTATAGTTTATATTAATAAAAAATTTATGTTACACATTGAAAATTAGCATGACAAAACCTTTATGATATCCATATAGAAATTTGTATTGATATGTTTATGAATGTATATAAGGATAAGCCTATGGTGTCATATACTAATTAAGATTTTGTATTTTAAACAACATATAATTGTTTTTCATGATAAGGCAGATACACATTATGAAAACAAATTTTATTCAACAATTTGTGGTTTTATTTGATGGACGAAACCCAAATGAATCATGTTAATGCAAATTGTGAAGTTCAATGCAACAATTTCCCCCATGAGATACCTAATACTAGGAGATATGGAGTGAAAAATCTTGTTGATTTGATCATTGAAATTTCTTATGCTATGAACCATTATAGACTTCCTAATGAGAAATTGAAGGATGTAAAATTATGTTGAATCTTTATGAGGAAACATCCACCTTATTTTTATTATACTTTTAATCAACTTTTCACTAAAAAATGGATGAGGAAAACTTAAAATAAATTCTATGTTCTCTAGTGTTAAGAACATGAAGAAATCATTCTTGTTTCTTATAAGGTGATTCATACCAGTGTTATAATATAATAAAAAAAAGAGGCAACATGTTGACATAGAATCCATGTATTGGGATGAGTTTGAGAACTTATTATTCAATAAGTACATTACTTATGTATTTTTTATGAATATGGAGAAATATTTCCGTGAGTTGAATAGAATAGATGATGAGTCCATCCATACCTATGAGGTTAATTTTATAAAACCTGTGAGGGAACATTCTATAATTATAATAATACCTGAATGTATGGTTGGTTGATTATTCAATTGGCTAAACCATGTATCTTAATAGAATTTTATATAAGTGAATTTAATAGATATGGAGATACTTTTTATTGGGAAATAATGGTAGAAAATGTATTTGGAGTTACATATCAATTTAATATTTTTAATAAGAAAATGAATCTGGATTATAAAGGAAAAACTAAAAACCAATGATAAAATAAGATTAGAATTCCATTACACACTATGTATGTAAATAACAATGGAGGAAATAAAATTATGGGGTATAATATATGTTTTTTGTGTGGAAAGAAGGCCATTAGGAAATTGATATCCAAAATAAAGGAAAAAAATTTCTACTGATCTGAATAGGTGGAAATAGGCATACAATACCCCTACCACACTTAAATACTTCATGTGTTAGGAGAATGGTCATTATTGTTACCTATGGACAAACCAGACGTTTATTGATGATTATCAGTATCAAAAATGTATTATGTTAAGGGATAATGAAAAATCACATACGATAAAAATTTCTGATGAGGGTTGAGATAAATGTTTTTTGATGTACACTTACCATCCACTCTAGAAATGATAATGTCTAATTTGATTCTGGATCTACCCAATCCATCCTATCTATAGAACTTCTTGAGGGTGAAATAATTCCACCCAAACAATTATATGTGGAATTATTAGTGAATACCCCACATGGTATGATGATTGAATCTCAATTAAAAAATTTCACTCAGGTCAGTGTTTTTGGAATTGTGTTTAGTGGAAATTTGTTCATTCTTCCTCAGGTTAAATTTTATGTCATTATAGGCATTTATTGCTTTTTTATGTTTAAATCCTATGTTAATTGTCAATGATGTGATGTTTTCATTGTAAGATCATAATTATACTGAGTGTAGAATCAGAATAATGATATAGATACTGAATATACAAGAGGGGGTGAATTGTATACATTAAAAAATTCCTTTGGAATTTTTAAAGTTGGTAAGAAAACATTCTATTGTTTAAAAAAGATAAACAAAGTAAATTCAAAAAACCTCTATGTTCTACAAAAAATATTGATTATGGAAATTTATTTCTAAAAATGGGATTGCGAAAATGTGGTTCTAGAAATGAAACTAAAAAAAAGATTAGAAAAAAAAGATTATACCGTAAAGAGTATAGAATCATAATTAGTCAGAGTACAAGAATAATAAATTATAAGATAGTTATACATTCCTCAACAACCAAAATATAGCGAAATGAAAAATTGAAACACTACAAATAACATGTATATAAATCTTTTATCCCATAGAGTAGGGTATCCAACAAACTTGGATAAAGGTCCCTTGATTTTTACTTTCATGAAAGTCTATCATAACCCAAACCAGGTATTCCCTCAATTCGAATATCGATATCTGTCTTGCTATCTCCCCATGCCATCAATTTAAAAGGAAATATGAACGTTTGTCTTCCAAACCCGAAAGCACACGATCATCATGTTTGGTGTTTTCACAATGTATGTCTGAACAAGTTTTTCTCACCCAAACAAGTTGTTCACAACATTTTCCCAAAGCATTGAGATTTGAAACAACCACTCTCTATAGAAAACACTTCCAAAAAATATAATCTCTAGAATAATAGAACTATGTATAACTTGTTGAAATGAGCTCAAATTTTTAGGCGCATCATCAGAAGTCATCTCCCTCATCCAACTGTCATATTTTTCCTTGAATTTTGGAAGGACCTATATACATGTAACATAAAAAAGGTTATTAGATAATATAATGAACAACATATTTTTATGACTCAAGCAAGGGTAGGTAAAAAATATGATTTATTAACTATTTTTTTGGAATGTATGGAAAAAATCGATGTTCGAAGTCTAAGGGAAAAATAGAATTCAGAGTATAAGCATATTAAAATTCGGAGTCTATATTGCAAGGATATTCGAATTATATTTCTCTGGATTTTGGAATCATAATTCTATAGACTTTAGAGTCTAAATTATTAGGAATTCGTAAGATGAATTTAGAAGAATTTGGATCCAGAATTCTTCAGTAAATTGGAGTCTGAATCCATAAGAATTTGGAGTTTGAACTCAGAATGTTTGGAGTTTTAATTTAAAGAATTCAGAACCCAAACTTAGAATTTTAAAAGTCTGAATTCAGTGGATTCGGAACTTGAAATCATAATGTTCGGAGTCCAAATTCATAGGATTCAGAACATCAATTCATATTTTGAAAACAGAATGCTCTATAACTAAGTATTTATAGGATTCCGAGATTTAATTTGTAAAACCAAGTATTACATGTTGAAATAAAATAAGTAATATTATGACCTGAATAATGAAAACCAGGGTAAGGATAAATTTTTGTTGAGGAATAAAAATTTTCTATATCAAGTAAAATCTTATGGAAAATGAAATTTTTCATTAAGATAGGGTGATTGTGATTATCAAAACATTAAGGAATGGAGAAGTCATATGGAAAAATTATTGACTCTATAGTATCCCCTAAAAATAAAGGAATGGAAAAGTCATAATGAATCTATATCTAAGGGGGAGACAAGAATTTTAAAAAATAATACAAAGTAAAAGAATAAATTTCCCTATGTAAGGGGGAGTTCGTCTATAGGAGAGTTCTATCCAAGAAGATTTTTGGATGTAATAAAATGATAACTCTCAATCTAGAAGTCAAGTATAAAATCCTTAGTGTTTCCAATTCCTATGTGGTAGTTAGTCTTATTAATTATTGCATTTGTGTAAAGGGAGATATGTTTTATTTACAAGTGCATAAAATTTATAAGTCCTTATATTCTTTTTCTCTTTTTCGTAAGCATGTTTGTGCTTTCCAAAAAGGTGGATATTATTGAGTCAATAAGGTTTCCTTATGAATTTTCCATTACTTTATGTTTAGGGGAGATTGTTGAGTCAATAAGGTTTCTTTATGACTTCACCATTCCATCATGTTTTGAAAATCACAAACACCCTATCTTAAGGCAAATTTCATTTCACTATGACTTTACATGATAATGAATATTTTCATTCCCCTTGGAAAATTTATCCTAACCATGGTTTTCATTGTTAATGTCACAATCTTACAAATTTTATTTAAAAGTGTAAAATTTGGTTTCACATCTTAAATCTCAGAATCCTATAAATACATAGTTATATTGAATTCTAATTTTAGTATCCAAATTCATGTTCGGAATCCTCTGAATTCAGACTCTGAACTTTCTGATTTCAGGTTCCAAATCCTCTGAATTAAGACTCCGAACTTTCTGAGATCATGTTCCAAATTCATGAAATTCAAACTCTATACATTCTATGTTTAGACTCCGAATTCTTATGGATTCAGCCTGTGAATTACATAAGAATTCCAGTTATGAAATCATCAGAATATAGGTTTCAAATTCCTCAGAATTTAGAACCTAATGTCTATATAATTCTGATTCTGAATCCCTAAGAAACAAAATATGAATATAATTTCAATATAGAATCTGATGGTTACCTTTCTTAAACTCCAAGTTCTATTTTTTCCTTAGAATATGAAATTAAATTTTTTCCTTGTATTTCGAATAATTGTTTTGGTTAACCAACCATATTTTTTACCTACCCTTGTTTGAGTCATTAAATGATTATGTGCATTCTATTATTTACTAACTGTTTTTGAAATGACAAGTATACATTTCCCTTTGAAATTCAAGGAAAAATATGACTTTTAGAGGAGGGATCTGACTGTTGAAGATGTGACTATAAATAGGTGTTCATCTGAAAAATCTCTATACAGTTTTACTATTCTAGAGATAATATGTTATTGAAGTGTTTTTTAGAGAGAGGCTCTTTAAACTCTCAGTGATTTGTGCAGATGTTGTGAACAAAATGTTAGCATGTGAAAAACATGTTCAAAATTGCTTCACACAGACTCTGATCGTGCTGATCGTGGGCTTCTGTGTTTGGATGACAAAGGTTCCGATTTCCTTTGAAATCGAGAGCTTGCATGGACATCAAGATAGATACCGATATTCTGATTGAGGGCTTACCTTGGTTTGGGTAAAACAGACATTCTTGAAATTATAAATCAATGGACCTCTATCCAAGGTTAATGGATACCTTACACTTTAGGATAAAAGATTTAAAAAATTGTTACTTATAAACTTTCAAGTTTTTTTCCACTGTATTTTGGTTAATGAGGAAAGTATATCTATCTTATTATTTATTATACTTTAACTATGACTAATTAAGATTCTATAATCTTTACGGTATAATCTTTGTTTTTTAATCTTTTGTTTAGTATCATTTCTAGAACTACATTTCCGAAATCTCATTTTCGGTAATACATTTCTAGAATCAGGAAATTTTTTAGAACATAGAGGTTTTGTGAATTTATCTTGTTTAATTTTGTTTAACAATATAAATGTTTCTATCCTACTTTAAAAGTTCCAATGGAATTTTTTAAATTACACAATTCACAACCATCTTTTATATTGTATATCTACATCATTATTATGATACTAAAATCATTATCATTTCAAACATAAATTGTTTGATGTTTCAAAGAAAACTATAGCATTCTATCAATGTTTTGATAAATACAAACATTCAATAGAGATTACATCTTTTTTATGGGTATCAATTCCCACTTAAAAGGGCTATTTTCTCAAATATTTTAGGTGAAAATTGACAATGGGGATATACCTATTGTTCATAAAGTTTAACTATATTTCATAAAAAAATTTATAGTTTATCACCAAAAACTATATTGAATTCTTGATAGAAATCATACCTAGTTTTATACCAATTAAAATGACTCCCTATAGAATGGCCCTAATTGAGTTGCATGAATTGAAGAAGAGACATTATGAAAACCATGAAAATGTATTCATTCGGCCATGTTTGTCACATTGCGGGGAACCAATTTTTTTTGAAAGATAAATTCAGATCCGTGCCACTCTGTATTGATTATTCTGAGTTTAATAGTATCAAAATAGATAAAAAGTGTCATATTCCACATATTAATGATTTTTTATCAACTTTGTTGAGCTTAATACATTTCCTATATGGAAATTTATTTTGTTTATCATCAATTGAGGTTCAAGAAGGTATATATTCCCTATACGAAATTCCGTACAAGATATGTGAATAATGAATATATAGGGATACATTTTAGTCTTATTATTTCCAAATTTTCCTTCATGGATTAGATGAATAGAGACATTATGTATTTCATGGATCATTTTATGTAGTATTTATAGATGGTATTCTTATCTATTCAATGAGTGAGGAAGAGCATGAGGGCCACTTTAGAATTGACCTTAATACCCTATAAGAAGATAAAATATCAGAATAATTTACATTTTATGAATTGTTTTTAGAAAATCGTTCCAATTTTTGGTCTAGTAATCTCAAGGGATGGTATAGAAGTTGATTCATCAGAGATAGAGCATATTAAATTAAGGCCTAGAACAACCACGGTTACTAGAATCCTCAGTTTTCTATTTCTAACTTGATATTAGAAATGGATTTTTTGAGAGTATCTCATGACTATAGAGTACCATGTACATGTTAATATTGATGGATTTCATGTTCATATGGACTGTTGAATGTGATGAAAATTTAACGGTTCAAATGAAAAGATTTTTCAATGCACTGATCCTAACAATAACCTATAATGGAGAAAATGTTTTATTCTATAGTGATGCATATATGTAATTAATGGGACATTTCTATATGTAGAATATAATGGTTATCCCATATGCCTCATGTAAATTAATTATTGATGTGAAAAATTACCCAAATCATGATTTTCAGTTAGCCATATTATTTTATTCGTTAAATATATGGAGGGAATATATTTATAGAGAGTGTTGTGATATATATACTGACCATAAATGTCTTAACTATATAATCACATTCAAGGATATGAACATGCCCTATAAGAGATTGTTAGAGATGATAATGGTCTATGAATTCTCAATATATTTCCACCATGGGAAAGAAAACAAGGTGAATGATTCATTATGTAAAAAAAGTCATGATAGCTTATAAATTATGAGGATAAAAAAATTCTAATATCTCTTTACATTCAATTGATGCCTCTCGAAATCATGAAGGTATGGAGAAAATATTATCATTCAAAATTTACTATTCAAACATCCATCCATGTGATGATTAAAGAGTAACAGAAGGAAGATGTTGATATCCAAAAGATGGTTGTAAATTTACAAGAGTTTAACCATGATCAAGATGGAATGAGAAGTATCAGGAAAAATTTATATATTCAACCCTTACCATATATAAATAAATAATTATTTGAGGAATCTCATAGTTGTTAATTCTTTTTTCATCTTGGAAGTACAATGATTTATAATGATTTGAAGGAATACATATAATGGGATGTCATGAAGATAGGTATCATGGAGTTTGTATCTATGTTCTTGGTATGCCACCATGTTATCTCTAAAAGGAAAAAATATAAAGTGATGGTTCATCCATTACATATTCCAGAATTGAAATTGTGGAATATCAATATGGATCTTGTCATTAGACCCCCCAAAACCTCTAAAGGGTTTAAATCTATATGGGTTGTGGTCAGTCTCCTTAGTTTGTAATAACTATTCATTTATATTAGAAAAGGCTTTTCGCTTGCTCAATTTTCCAGGATATACACTAAGGAAGCAGTAATGTTTTATGGATATCAACATTCTACTTTATATGAACAAGACTCGAGTTTTACTTTGAAATTATTGTGATGTCTTCAACATTAACATCATACAGAATGGATTTTCATAACATATAATCATATTACAACAGTTTTTCATTATAAAATAACAATCCAAAACCTAGAGTATATATTTAGATCATGTTTTCAATATTTCAATTGTTTTTGGGATCAACTCATTCTTTTAGTTGAGTTTTCTTACCAAAACAGCTTTCAATCAAGCATCCAGATTGATCCTTGTGATTAACTATATGGGAAAAATGTAACATCCTAGGTATTTATAGAATAATAAAGTTTCATATATATTAATATTTTTGAATTTAATATTAATTTATGTTTAAAGGGTATTGATTTTATGTTAGCATACCTGACCTAAAACAATGGGTTTCTAAAAAATCCTATGTTGCACACAACACACAGTTATAATGAAAAATAATACAACAATAATATTAATTTTTTAATTGGTTGTTAACACCAAGTCGTCGTATTGGTTATAATGAAATAATTTATATATATTAGGATTTTACAAATTGGTTAATTTTTTTTAAAATTTATCCAAAAAACATTAGACGCTATAAATGGGAATGAATTCAATTTTAGTAATAAAACATTATTATCTTTTGAAAATGAAGTTTTTCTACCTTTCGGTGGAGAACCTAATTTGATTTTAGTTTTTGACTATGTATATATTCTATTTTACAAAATAAAATTCTTCTATAGAATTAGGACTTCAAAATTTACTGTGGTTAAAGTTTTTGAAACTTTCTGATAATGATGATTTTTTTATGAACAGTTCAAATACTTTATTTTAATTCAATGTTTCCTTTTAATATAATTTATTTATATAGTTAGATTTTCATTTTTACTGGGTTTAATGTTTAATTGGATTTATGTTTTTCATTTAATTAAATTATGGTTAGTGTATGTAATTTCACATTTAAATTGGACATAAACACGTTTCGATCGTTTGATATTGTTACGTTCTTAAAAACTAGCGTTATTGTTTTTACAATGGGAATTAATTTTAAATTAATTTCTTCCAATTATGTGTTTTGAATTTAGAAAATTGGATTCCATATTACGAATCAGACGTCCCGAATTATTTTAACAGGTACATTTTATTTAGGGACATTATGAATACTAAATTTAGTAATTATTTTTATTTACCATGGTTAAAGGGTAAATTAGTTAAATAATGGTAAAAAATAATATTATAATAATATATAAATACCCTAACACATTTTATTATCCAACTGGATGAGGTTATTCTGACCACGAGTATCCTTGGGTTGATTTTATGACACCATGGAGCCACTTGGGTGTGATAATGTCCTTGTATAATATTAAATTTAATGAAAATGGAAATATAACATTAACATGTATCCCCTAACTAAAACGAATTTTACATGGATTATTCAAATGATATATTAGGATATAAATAATCATTATAAATAAAAAATATTTCCAACATCATTGAATTTTATTTCTAATTTTTATTCCTTATATAAATAAATATAATTATGAAACAATGGCGATGCGATGATAAGCTTATTAATAGAGTATTTAGATAAATGATATTATAAATATAAAACAAATTGTAATTTGAAATTTTTGATGCCATACACGATTTTTTTGATGACATTGAAATCTGAGGAATTATTTAATGAATTTGGTTCTAAGTAAACATGTTTTTATGACTTCAAAAAAAATATTTCTAAATGGTGTCAAAATTGACAAAAATGAGTTTTTGAGTAAAATACTATTTTATTAAATGGTTTAATAGTCCATAAAATGTAATATTCGACCAAATAACATAAATAATTTATAAAATGTCATTAATGAATCTTTTTTTGTTCTTTTGACATTCTATAGTAACTCTACTTACCATATATTATGAAAATACAAGAAGTCATGGTAAGAATCAATGTTTTTAACTAAGGCCTAATGATAAAAGATAAGGTTAATTTTGTAACATAACCTTCTCTAAAACCTTTTTTTCTGATGATTTTGACCCATCCTCATCATATCCACTAAATATCAATTAGGAACTATTATAATTCGAAAAATAAATTATAATAAAATAATATTTCCTGGCTTTCGTAAACTGCCCCTCCTCCTTTTAAAAAATGCCACCAAATCTATCAACTTACAAAAACATCTGCAGACCCTTGGATCATCCAAAATATTCTAAAATATTCTCTCACTATCCCTCCACTACTCTTATTAGCCTTACCTTGTGTGGAAGTAAACACCAAGAATCCTTTTGGCTCAAATCAAAAGGAGTTACCCAATTTTGAGGCAACATCTTCTCTTAAGCTAATTAATTTTATTTTCCTTCTCAAACCATACGATATTTTTACACCATTTGTTTATAAAAACCCCATTATACATTATATGATAGTATTTTTTTATGTTGGGGGTTTTACGTACACTTACACAGACCTACATCTAATAGATATAGATTATACTCTTTCGGAGTACGAAAAACTAATACCTCACAAAATGATTATTGTTCATTATTCTCCTACAACCTCCCATGGTTTCCATTATTAAGGAAATGTATTTATATATGATATATATTATATTTATATTTACTCTACTCTTATGTATGTTTTATTTACAACATTTCTTTATTCATTCCATGATGTGTAAATATAATTATTTCATATGAGGAGGTGATGACTACTGCCCCCTCGATGTTATATGACCCATTCATGCCATACAAGGAACATATAAAACATGTAATTAATGGAAATATGTAACAAATAGAGCCTATATATTATAGATTAATTATAATATACCAATTTAGCACATAGTTTTCATTCCATTAATAGGAAAAAATAAATGAATGTATCCTTCAAGTGTACGTATGGACTAATGTTTCCTTGAACAGTGCAATTCATTTCATATCTCCAAATATTATGGACATTATAAATACACCTATACATGATATATATTATATTTAAATCTTGAATAAAAATATTATATATATTTAGAATGTTTTTCTACATGGACATGTTATATCCAAACAAGTTCATTTTTTAGTCATATATCAAATATAGGAAAAACAACCAATATAAATTTAAATAATTATGTAATTTTTATGAAATGTTTAAAAGTGAAATAAAAGGATTAATAATCATTAAAAATCTTCTCAATAATTTATAAATTTACCTATTTTTATTATTACATATCATGAAAAATGATCGTCATGAGTTAGGATCAAGGAAAGAGAATTTCTAAACCCAATTTCCGCTAATTGGGTTTTACTCATATTTACATGATTATATAAGGAACATATTATGTGTTGAATCACTATATATTTATTTATTATATAATTTCCACTTCCTTTTTTGTGTATATTATCTTGATATGCATAATCACCACATTTGTAAATTCTTGTGTCATTTATATGAACTTTGAAAGGGAAATATTAACTCAATCTCCATTCATTGAGTTAAATATACATGTAACTAGTTTTATTTTTCCAAGAATATGTGTGAATGAACTTTGTTTTTTTACATATATTATTCACATATGTTTTTTGTATTCCTATTTTCCACACATAACTATTTCATTGATTTATCCTTAATAAAATGATATGATCATTGTAACTCAATATCCTTCCATTTATGAATATCTTGATATTTTGCACCTTTAATATCATATATGGTGTATATACAACCCTTTTTGACATTTTATTTCATTAATATCTATATTATACTGATATTTAATGTTTCATTTTAATTTATTATTTAATTATTTTTATTCAACGGATTATCAAGTGTTTTGAGACTCTTTAACTAAAACATCTGTTAAATTTTTTTATGATTTATTATTTTAAATATTCTCATTAATTTCCATGATTTCAAAATTGTTTTCATGATTTATTTATATGGACATATGTATTTTAAAATATTAATTCTCAAATTTCATTAAAAACATTCAAGGTTATATGAGAAACATTTATTAAAGAACAACATTTTTAAAATTATCAAATGGTTTTGGAAATGTAGAGACCCAAATCTTGAGGTACATAGCCATTACATTACATTTGGGAAATACATAATACATAACAAAAACAAAAACCAAATGACTGTAAAATTTTAGGGTCCTTGGAAACATGGAACATAATCTTCTAATCTTAGTGAAAGATCTTCAACATCCCCATAAAGATATTCCTTTTTTTCTTACCTAAAACCATTCTTTATATCCTCGGGAAAAAATATAAAGGGTGAGCTCAAATTATCATTAAGGGTATGCATTGAGAAAATAAAACAAATCTTATACATTTCAACTTAAAAAATTATCAAAATAATGTTTAAACATCAAAATCTTGAGCAATGACATAATACATCGAAGTATGTAAGGCATAGATCATAAAGAATCATTAATCATGATAAAATAGCATGGGAATAAAACATGTAATTGTGTAAAACCATTAATCACATGTTTTTATTTCCATAGTATCCAAGGCATTATTGCCAATACCATCTTAGTGGACAAATTCCCTTTCTGAATCGAGTTCACTCCTCGTTCCAGTCCTGTATCACTAAACCGGAATAACTTGTCATTCTAGCCATATCTATCTCATGAGATATAAATCAATATCCAATGAATTGGAGTGAGATATAGGTCCCACCCATCTCATAATGAAATCATTCTTTTGTGTTCCATAAAATAAACTTACATCATTCATACTAACCCAGTGAATAAAATGGGTTTCATTAAAATCATCCCATAATAAATAAGTCCATTTAAATGAAATGGATATCATTTCATCATAAAAAAAATAATACCATGTAAACAATAGATACATTATACTTGAAACATAAACATACTAAATAATGTCATCTTAGATGGAAAATATTTATGATAAAACACTTGAAATGAATTCTTGAGGAAAATATCCTTTCTTCTTCAAAATCATTTTTTCCCAAAATTCCATGAAATTTTAAATGAAAAGGATTTTTTTGGAAATGATCATGAAATTTTGTATAGAAAGGTTCATTTAAATAATTCATTATGAAACTATAAAAATCCATTCACACCATATAAGTTAAAAAACATTCTTCTCATACTTTTTCCAGAAAAGTCAAACAGTACCGCATATGGTAAAAAAAGAAAGATTCTTTACAAAACATTTAGTAAAACTCAAAAAATGGGTAAAAAGTAAATTAAACCTACATGAAACCATTTTTACAAAATTGGTACATGGATGATAAATATAACCATAGTATATACTTAAGAATAAACAATCTCGGATAAAAACGATATTGGAAATGTTATCCCACACCATAGGTCTGATATGCTTAATACGTATCCGAACCTCCTATATAATGATTTAAATAATTTCATTGAATTATTAAAGAATCATTTTCATTGTTATGATATCATATATGGTTTACTTATGACATTATATTACCCGTTCTATGGTAAATTCCATGTTAAAATAGCATTTTGGGTAAAATCATTTTATTTATTATACGTGTTTGGACTTATTGTTCTTGATATTATTATTACTTATATCATGATATTCTTACATCCAGAATTTAAATCATGATTTATATATCATATATATTATGTATATATATATATAATATAGATAAATGAAATGAATACACCATTCATGGAGACGGTAGGTCGTACGTACGCATGAACGATGTTTTCCTTTCCTTATTGACTTGAATGGAAGTAAGTAGATGACATATACATATAAAAAATTCACTATCTTTATCATTTCATATATTTCCTTATTATTAATTATATATACTTTATAATCATTCTTGAATGGTTAACATGGAGAATGAATCTCATCACGTCCTGGAGAGGGTAATCAGTATGTATGCACAAGCGATGATATCGTTCCCATAATTATTGAATTGAATTGGAGTGGATGATATAATATCTCATAATCATTATTATGTTATAATAACAATATATAGTTATTCCTTACACCATTATACCCATCCATGTAAGGTGGTGGTGGAAGAACAGATTACACCACGACATGGAGACGATATTCCGTACTTACGCATGCACGGTGATTTCATTTTCGGTAGGATAGATAGAAGGTGAAATGGGGTTGTTTCATATTTATAATAACATATCAGAATATTATTGATACTTATGTTAATAATTTATAATGAATAAACTAAAGAATAAGAAGTCGAATAAGAAAGAAAACTTGAAAAAATCGGTAGAAGAGATTACCTCTTCTTCGACGCACCTCTTTTAAGATTCCTCTTAAGGCACTAGAGTTGGTCTTTTGAGGAGACCAGAACGTCTATAATGTTTCTAGGGAAGTCTATAAAGGAAATGGGAAGGGGTTTTCTGAGCTTTAAAGATCAAATCTATGTAATGAGAATAGGGAGGAGGTGCACTTTTATATGGGATTTGAGGGGGACCTTAAGAAAAAACATAAAATATTATTTTATAATAAAGTCATATTCAGTTTATAATAGTGTCAAATTGATTTATTTCTAAGATAATGTGGGAATGGGTCAAAATAATCTCATACAATTGCTTTTATTCAAGTTTAGGTTACTATTTTAACCTTATCATTCATATTTTTACTCTAAGTTAATTAATTTAACTTTTACCATGTCTTCCTGTTTTCTTACAATATATTTTTAATAAACATATTATAAAAAGACAAAAGAACCCCAAGTGGTTCATTATTAATATATATAACCTTATCTATGTAATTTTTCTTATCCTAATATTTTTAGAAATAGATTAACAATTAATAATATAATATTTGTTTTCAAAAATATTTTATATCAATTTTGACACTATTTGGTAATTTATTTTTTTTAAATTATAACAGAATGATTAGTTCAAAAAAAATAATTAAATCAATAATAACATGTCATATTAACCAATAAAATTAGTTTAATTCATAAAAAATCTCAAATTACATTTAATTGGGTATTTATCACATCAATTATCTTAATATTTCATTAATAAGGTGATTATTCAATCAACATTGTGTCAAAAATAAATTAAATTATAGAATATATAAAAATGAAAAATAAAATACCATTATGTAGAAAATATTTTTATCATTCTAATGAATATTTATAGTCGAATTTATCTTATGTATAGCTCTATATTAAAAATGTTTTAGTTATTAAACATTGATTTTAACTCTTTTTTACTTTTCTTTAAATAAAATAATAATAAATGTCCAAGTCTAATACAAGTGGACCTAATGGGTAATATTTTATTCCTAATCTTTTTTTGACCGAATTACACTTATCCAATAGAATTAGGACATTTTTTAGGGTAATAATAATATCATTTTTACCCTTAATTACACTAATTACTTTTAACCATGGTAAATAAAAGTAAAAAGTTACTATTCGATGAAAAAAATTTATCTTATTGATCCAAATTTTAATCCTTGATAATAACTGTGTGTTTCGAGTATTTTAAATTCCAACCACAGAAGTGGTAAAATTATATTTTATGTAAATTTTCAAATTGTCCTAGGAAGTGGGTAAAAGACGGTGATAAATTCAATAAAAATTTTATATATCTAAATTTTTTATAAAATGACTCTAATGAATTACATTGAAATTATATAAGTATTATTTATCAATTCTGACCTAAAATAAATTTAAATAAAATAAATAATTATATAAATAGTAATTTGGTTTTAAACTCTAACTCAATGTTTTTCACTATTCATCAAAAATTTAATGTTTTCAGAAAAATACCAAATATTCACCCTAGGTTAATATCAATATTCAGAATCCAAAAATGAAGTACATTTTCAAAAAATGAAATGTATTAAATTTCAAAAAGTGGGTATTAATATTCATTACAACTAGTTTATATAATATTTTAATAACATATCATTGTTTAGTGAAACCAGGTATTGCATACAACACATACTATCGATGAAGGTTGCGATTCCGTGTAATGCAAGCCAAGTCAAGGTTCCATGTAGTGCAAGATTCTTTTATTGTTGCGTATAATAGAATCTAACCATATTTCATTTATAGATTGAATATATATATATATACACACTCAATGTTGCATAGAATAACTTCTATCAAACAAACTTGATATTTTTTGTAACACAATCCAAGATTAGTGTTGAATATACAACAAGTTAATACGGTGTTGCGTATAGCGCCATATAATCTTGGTGTAGCGTACAACACAAGATATCAAATAAATTAAGAGGAATAATTCTTATAAAATCTCGGGGTGTTACATTCTACCCCCATTAAAAAGAATTTTTCCCTCAAAATTCGTCGGGGTTATAAATCACTTACTACATGAAAGTTTCATTCCTAGAAACCCACATCGTATAAAGGAATACTAAAACTTAATTTTAAAAAGTAAAGTAAGAAACATAACAGTTACACAAATTAACTCATGACTGGGTTTCCACTTAAGAGAACATAGGTGAAAATATGGATATAGAAGAGAAATATAACCATCAACTTCTGATGAAGAGTGGAAGAGGACATGGCTATGAAAAAGCCAACAATCACAAAGCCATAAATTTGTGATGATCTAAGGTACCATCTAATTAATTAGATATAAGTGAAAAAGGACAACATTTTTGGTTTTTAAGATCATTCCCCTAAAGTTGAAGAAATTGGAATTAGAAGAAATACTTTCTTGATTTTGGTACAATCTCACCGTTGGTCGTTCCTTGGAAAATTTCCACTTCATCTCTTAAAGAAATGAAGTTGAATTTTTCATTCGTGAAGTGTTATCAGATCATGTGATAGAATAATGGTTCATTCCAACTATCTCAAACAAAAGGTTAAGAAAAGTTATCAAATATACATAAGTCCATCTATTGTGAGATTAATCATATATGGTTCTTAAAATGGACTTATACTTCATATATCATACTAATTAATATAATAAAACTAGTTTCTACTAACCAGGGATGTCCTGTAAGACACTAGTATGCGACAAAGGCATGCCGCACTTCAGTTATGGGTTTGATTCCCACATCCTTGTCTGATGCGATGGGTTATCGCTCGTCCTATGGGTTGACCTTTTTCTAAAACTACATTATTATAACATTCCATCAGAAATATCAAAAAATGTTCTAGCCTTAAACAATATAAACGTATGTCCAACATAATCCATTGCAATATTTAGGCTTATCCAAAATACATCTTTCCAAGCTCATAGTATAAAGAAAACAATTACTAGAAATGTCATCTACCGAGCATGTGAAAACCATCATTTATCCCCCATATATCATATTATATATCTTTTTGGTCAAATTACAAACATGTGAATACATAAATCATATATTCTCTTAAAAAATAAATACCCATTTAACCTTATTGAAAACATGAATGTTGTCAAAATTTAACAATTTCCACATACCAAAATCCCAAAATTTATATATACTCTAACAATGATATAACTTTTTCCTTATATCAGTCCAGAGCACATTTCATTTTTTTCATTATCCCTTCATTATTCACATATCGTCTTCTTTACAAAAATATTTCAATCACTTTTCTTGGTAACCGGTACCATATATGTATTGAAAACCAATACATAGATATTCTAAAATTCCATGATACCATAAATGAGATTCCATGATACTATTTTGAAATCCCATTACATTAAAACTTAATAATTAGAAAACATCATTTTCATACTCAACATCACAGATAGTTATTTCATGTGACTTCCCTTTATCCTTTTCCTTAATAGTTTGCTCATGTTGATCATCATTAACCCTTGGATTAGGGCATTGATTAGCATAATTCCCCATTTCCTTACACTTGAAGTATTGAAGTGTTGGTGGTGTGTTCTCTGCAGTATTTTCTTTTTTCACATCATTTGCAACCCTTTTTCCATTACTTCGACACTCAACTGCTCAATGACCTTCTTTTCCACACTTAAAACATTTTCTACTCCCTTTAAGACGATCTCCACCATGATGCTTTCCACACTTTGAGGATAAATAAACATTCATCTTCTTTACACCATTATTCTGAGATTTCTCCTTGAACTCCATCTTTCGTTTCTTGTAAAAACCATGATATAGATATGTAGCACCAACTTCCATTTCTACATTGATCACAAAATGAGCAATTTCTTCATAGTTACTAATGTCTCTTATAGCTAATTCCCTTATAAGACTTAGTTTTAAGCCACTGAAGAATCGATCAACTTTACTTTTAGGTTTGATGATAAAGCCAGATACATACATTGCAATCCTTGTAAAATTCACTTCGTATATACCAACAGATTCATCATCCTTTTTCTCAAGCTCAAGGAACTCCTTTTCCATCTTTGTTCGAAGAGTAAGAGGGAATTACATATTGAAAAATAATTCCATGAACTCATCCCATTCTATGGATTCAATTTCATCTAGGGGCCCCGTATTCTTAATTAGAGTCCACCATTGTTCTGATTCACCTTCTAAATGATAAATAGCCAGAATTACTTTTTCATGTTCTGAACAGATAATTATGGAAAATATATTTTCAATGGTACTAATCCATTTTTCAGAAAAAAGTGGATAAGAAGACCCAGTGAAAGAAGGTGGAAATTGCCTCATGAAGGACTCTATAGAATATTGTTCCCTTCTCTTCTCATTTAGAAGTCCAGAATGATTCATAGCTTGTGTAGGTATAAATATAATATTTTGAACTCCATATCCCATAACATTGTTTTGTTCTGGAGGAAAATCATCGCATTGTCCATTACATTGATCAATAATGTTTCTTCGGGTTCAAGCCATCTTATAAAACCCAAAAAGAATAGTATGAGAGGAAAAAATCATGATAGGGAAAACAACATAATAAATGGGAGTACCTTCAATATATAACATCATAGGGTTAACTCTATGATTTTTACCATAATTCTAGGACTATAACCTATACTTATACTTATCCTTAGGTACATCCCTAGACATACCTTAGAAATATCTCTAGGGATCTCACTAAAATTTTCGCATCCTAGTTTCCAAAGGTTAACTAAAACATTCCTTCGATATCAACTATAGAGACCCAAATCTTGGCATACATAAAAATTAAATTAATTTTTAGAAATACATAATACATATAAAAAACAGACACCAAAGGACCATAATATTTCAGTGTCTTTGAAATCATGGAACATAATCTTCTAATCCTGGTGAATGATATTCAACATCTCCCATAAATATTTTCCTTTTTTTTCTTACCTAAAACCATTCTATATATCCTGGAGAAAAGAAAACATATAATGGGTGAGTTCAAATTCTCAGTATGTGTATGCATAGAGAAAATAAAACAAATCATATACAGTTGAACTTAAAAAAACATGAACATAATGTTTGAACAAAAAATTTTGAGCAATGACATAAAACATGGCAATACGTTAGGCATAGATCATAAAGAAACATTTATCATGATAAAATAGCATGTTCATAAAACATGTAATTGCGGAAAACCATTAAGCACATGTTATGATTTCCATAGTAGCCAAGTCATTGTTTACAAGACCATCTTAGTGGACAAAGTTCCTTTCTAAATCGAGTTAACTCCTTATTCCAGTCCTATATCACTGAAGCAGATTAACTTGTCATTCCAGCCATGTATATCTCATTAGATATAAATCTTTACAAAATGCATTGGAGGGAGATATAGGACCCAAACATCTTATAATTAAATAATCCTTTTGTGTTCCACAAAATAAACATACGTCATTCATAATAACCCAACGAATAAAATGGGTTTCAGTAACATCATCCCATAATAACATAATCCATATAAAATAAATGGATATCATTTCATCATAAGAAAAATCAATCCATGTAAAAAATGGTGACATTATAATTGAAACATAAACATTCTAAATAATTTCATCTTTGATGGAAAATAGTTTTGATAAAACACTTGAAATGAATTTTTGAAAAAAAATCCTTTCTTCTTCAAAATAATTTTTTTTTCTCAAAATTCCATGAAATTTTAAATGAAAAGGATTTTTTTGGAAAGAATCATGAAATTTTGTATATGAAGGTTCATTGAAATAAGTCATTGGGAAACCATAAAAATCCATTCACTCCATATAATTTAAAAAACATTCTTCTCGTACTTTTTCCAAAAAAGCCAACAAGTACCTCGTATGGTAAAAAAGTATGATTCTTTACATACCATGTAGTAAAAGTCAAAAATTGAAAAAATTACTTTAAACATACATGAAATCATATTTATAAAACAATTACATGGATGATAAATATAACCACAGTAAATACTTAAGAATAAACAATCTCAGATAAAAATGAAATTGGAAAAGTTGTACCTAACCTTAGGTCTGATATGCTTCGTACGTATCCGAACCTCCTGTATAATGATTTAAATAATGTAATTTAATTATTAAATAATCATATTCATTGTTATGATATCATATATGGTTCACTTATTACTTTATATTACCCATTTTTTTGTAAATTTCATGTTAAAGAAGTGTTTTGGGTAAAATCATTTTATTTATAATATGTGTTTGGACTTGTTGTTCTTGATATTATTATTACTTTTATCATGATTTACTTATTTCCAAAATTTAAATCATGATTTATATATCATATATATTCAGTATATATATATATAATAGATAGATATATGAAATGAATTACACCATTCATGGAGACGGTAGGTCGTACGTACACATGAACGTTATTTTCTTTTCGTTATTGATTTGAATGGAAGTAAGTAGATGACATATATATATATATACATAAATCCAGTAGATTTATAATGTTATATATTTCATTATTATTCATTATATATACTTTATAAACATTCTTGAGTGGTTAACATGTAGAATGAATCTCATCGCGTCGCGGAGAAGGTAATTCGTACGTACGCACGAGCGATGATATTGTTCCCTTAATTATTGAATTGAATTGGAGTGGACGATATAATATCTCATAATTAGTATGATGTTATAACAACTATATGTAGTTATTATTTACACCATTATTCCCATCCATGTAAGGTGGTGGTGGAATAACAGATTACACCACGACATGGAGACAGTATTCCGTAAATATGCACGCGTGGTGATTTCATTTTCTATAGGATGGATAAAAGGTGAAATGTGTATTTTCATATTTATAATAAAATATCATTATATTAGTGATACTTATTTTATTACTTTATAATGAAACAACTAAATAAGAAGAAGTTGATGAAGAATGACAACATGAAATAATCAGTAGAAGAGATTACCTCTTCTTCGACGCACCTCTTTTAAGCTTCCTCTTAAAGCACAAGAGGTTGTCTTTTGAGGTGACCAGAACTTCTATAATGTTTCTAGGGAAGTTCATAAGAGAAAATTTCAGGGTTTTTCCAAGCATTAAGTCTCAAATTTTGGTAAATAGAAGAGGGAGGAGGTGACCTTTTATAAGGGGGGGAGGGGCACCTTAGGAAAAACGTAAAATATTATTTTATAATAAATTCATATTCGGTTAATAATAGCCCCAAATTTATTTATTTCGAAGATAATGTGGGGATGGGTCGAAATATTTTCAACAAAAAGGTTTTATACAAGTTTAGGTTACTATTGTAACCTAATAATTCATATTGAACTCTAAGTTAAATAATTTAACTTTTACGGTGTCTTCTTGTTTTCTTACACTATATGGTTAATAAACGTTCAATAAAAATCCAAAAGAACCCCAAGTGGTTCATTAATAATATATATAACCTTATCTAAGTCATTTGGCCGATCATTAGGTTTTTATAAATAGAATAACAATTAATAATATAATATTTTAAAAAAACTATTTTAGGTCAATTTTGACACTATTTGGTAATTGATTTTTTGTGAAAATCATAGAAGAATGATTAGATCGAAAAAATTAATTAAATAAATACTAACATGTCATATTAACCTATAAAATTAGTTTCACTCATAAAAAGTCTAATGTTACATTTATTAGGGTATTTATAACATCAATTATGTTAATATTTCATTAATAATTTAATTACCGCATCATCATTGTGTCGTAAATAAATTAAATTATTTAATGTCTCAAAATTATAAATAAAATACTATTACATATAAAATATATTTATATTTCTAATTAATATTCCTAGTCCAATATATATTATGTATAACCCTATATTAAAAATGTTTTTGTTATTAAACATTGATTTTAACTCTTTTAACTCTTCTTTATATAAAACAATAATAAGTGTCCTAATATTCTCCACATAGACCTAAAGGGTAATAATTTATTAATAAGGTTGTTTTTGGTCGAATTACACTTATCTAATAGAATTAGGACATGTTTCTAGGTAATAATAATATCAAATTTACCCTTAATTACCCTATTTACTTTTAACGGTGGTAAATAAAAGTAAATAGTTACTATTCACAGAAAATTATTTTTATATTATTGAACCACATTTTACACCTTGATATTAATAGTTTCTCTCTGATTTCTGAAATTCCAATCATAGAAGCGATAAAATTTAGTTTTATGTAAATTTTCAAATTTTCCTAGGAGGTGGCTAAAAGACGGTGAAAAATTCAATAAACTTTTTATATATCTAAAATTATTATAAAATTACACCAATAAATTACATTGAACTAATGTAGGTATTATTTATCAATTTTGACATAAAATACATTTAAATAAGATAAATAATTATTTAAATAAAAATTCGGTTTTAAATTAAAACTCAGTGTTATTCACTATTCAAAAAAAATTGAATGTTTTCAGAAAAATACCAAAAATTCACCCTAGGTTAATTTTGATATTCAGAATCCAAAAATGAAGGAAATTTTGAAAAATATAATTTATAAAATTTCAGAAAGTGGGTATTAATCTTCATAAAGGCTAGTTTATATAATATTTTAATAACATATCTTTGTTTAGTGAACTAGGTTTTTCTTACAACACACGCTATCATGGAAGGTCACGATTGAATGTAATGAAAGATAAGTCAGGGTGTTATGTATGGAAAGAATCTTTTGTTGTTTTGTATAATATAATCCAACCACATTTCATTAATCCATTGAATATATATATATATATACACACTCAATGTTGTGTAGAATAACTTCTATCAAATGAACTTGAAATTGTGTGTAACACGATCCAAGATTAGTGTTGCATATACTATAAGCTAATATGGTGTTGCGTATAGCGCAAGATAATATTGGTGTAGCATACAACACCAGACATCAAATAAATTAAATAGAATACTTCTCATAAAATATCAGGGTGTTACATGAAATGTATTGAATATTTTAGTATCTTGAATTTTTTTCCTGTTATTGATGAGTGAAGTTTTTGTAATATTGATCTTTTATGTGATATTATTATATAATTTTACTTGTATATTTGATGTTTGGTTTCATAAAAAACCTTATACGGGTGTTTTTGTGATAATTATAGTCTGGGTGATCCCGTGACAAATCTCTAATTCCTAAGGTAATGTGAGGGAGGTAAAAAATAATATTCCTCCTAAAATATTTAGGGAATATACTCTGATGGGTATTCCAAAGATAACCATGAATGTTACTCCCTATATAGATATGAATGAAACAATGTCAGAATTTTATGAATGGAAAATTATACCTTTATGTTTTATTATTTCATTTTAGTTTTTTAGAAATTTTATGATTAACTTATCAATGCTAT
Source organism: Viscum album (assembly GCA_963277665.1). Classification (NCBI taxonomy): domain Eukaryota; kingdom Viridiplantae; phylum Streptophyta; class Magnoliopsida; order Santalales; family Viscaceae; genus Viscum; species Viscum album. The sequence goes on along the minus strand of OY728122.1, from coordinate 1,497,565,442 downwards.
ATTATTTATGTTTTATGGGTGAAAAGTATGATTTTGTGAAAAACAATTAATGGGTTTTAGTTATTCATTGGAAAACTATTTTATCATTTATTTTATATTTCATAATGAGATTTTTATTCCCATACAATTTTTTTAAATTTTTTCCACATGGTAGAAGTATGGGTATGATAAAGGAAGAAGTCTGGAATATTTTTCCAATAAGAAGAAATCATGTTTTGTTTAAAGTGATTCCATTGTTAGAAAAGTGGATACTATGTGTAACTATCCACATTTAATGTCTATGTCTATTTTGTAACAGTTATGGAAAAATTTTATAAAATGGAAAATCTGAAAAGATTATCAAAGTGAATTAAAGTCAAATTATTGAAATATCTCAAGATTATATAACATTTAAGGCTGAGGCCTTATAGTTGGTATTATAGGATGGTCTAGAAAATGTTACGGATTATGATGTATTCTTATGATATCAGGATATCATATGGGTTAATAATTTTTACTTTGATCATACATCAATGTCGTAGAAAACCATTTTGCGGCATTATTATCTGAAATATTATGGTGAATAATGGTTTTGTTAGATAAATTCACCTTTTAGGAAAATATGGGTTATTTATTTTGGGAATGGAAAAAACTAGTTATGATATAATATATGAGGATAAAATGTGTTATGGTTATTTTTGATGATTTTATATCATTTTTTGAAATGTTATAAAATTATATAGTTTTTCAAAAATAACAACATGCAGACCCTATGACAGCCCATAATGTCAAACAATGCGGTTGGAATCGAACCCATAACCAAAGCATGATTGGGGTTTATCACATATTAATAAAATACATGAATTCCATGGTTAGTATGACTTATTTTTTTGGTTGAATGATTTTACAGATTAAGAATAAGCTTATTTTGGGAAGGTATCAATATACTTAGTATAGGGAATTGATTATTGTGGTTAAGTGATAAAAATAATGTTGGAAGACATTCGCTATTTTGGTAACACTATATGCATAAGGAAAATTGAATGATATGAGATTTCATTTGAGGAGTAATGGTTGATTTTTATTTTTTTAAGAATCTATGTTTTTATTATGGACATATGGAAATATAGGTTATTTATGGAAATGATTAACCAATCCTGGGGAACATATTATTAAGTTAATTAGTGTTAATTATGATATTTTACGAGTAATCTATGTTATATGGAGAAAAATGTTTAAACATATCATGAAAGGTTATATGATAAAATCCTTTGAAATATTGGGCTTCAATCATAGTTTGGATTATTTGAGGAATTTTGGGAAATGTTATTTTTTGAATAGCCTCTATTGGACTTTGGATATTACCGTGGAATTTTGGCGATTAAAAGTAGTCTCTTTTCATATAAATATTATTATTTTAGGGGAATTATCTTATTTTATCCTGACCATTATGCTTATGGTTAATGTTTAAACACAATATGAATAGATATTTAAAATTATTTGGATTAAGTGATTCTTTATATGTTGATTCTAGTGCATTAGGTGTGACCAAGTAAGATTGAATACTCATCATTTGGTGAAATGATGAGATTGTTGTAGTAAATTGTTAAATGATGAAACTATTATTGACAAAAAAGTATTTTTACTTATGTTCTAGTGAAGATTATAAATAAATTCCTCAATATTATGAAAATGATATTAAAAAAATTTAAATTTATCTTTTCTACTGGTAAATAAAATACCATTTAACCTATCACAATTTTACTATTTTATGGTTGTTATGTTTCTCTTGATCATGCTTTCTATCACTCTATATACATACAAGATGGTTAGTTTCCCTTCCATGTTCATTTTTTTCAACATTATATATTAGTATGTGATTTCTCTAGTGACCTTTAAACATATCATTCATTCTTAAAAAGTGATAGTTTAATTGACTATTTTTTCGATGTGGGATTATTGATGATGTTTACGAAGCCAATATTAAAAATGATAGGAAACAATTTCCAAAAGGGGGAATGATGCAACATCCCAAATATCAATAGAATAAATCATATCATATCTATTAATATTTGTGAATATTAAATTAATATTAGTTTATAGGGGACATTATTTATGATATCATACATGACACTCAATAACAGATTACTCCGAAATCATTAGTTGCACACAACACTATGTTATACCGAAAAATAATACCACAATAATAATATTATTTTAAATGATAGTTATGGAATAGCCATTGTATTTGAGAGAATGAATAGAATTAACTATATTATGATTTTACATATTTTCTAATGTGTTTATGTTTATCCAACGAATTTTAGAGGCTTAAAATGAGAATAAATCCAATTTTAAGCATTAAGTACTATAAAATCATTAAAAGGATGTTTACTGCCTTTGGATGAAAAACCAATTTTATGTCTTGTTTTTCTCACTTTTATTTTTTTTATTTGATAGTATAAGAATATTTTATATATTCAAGACTTTCAAAATTTACTTTTGTTTATTTATTGGTAATTTTCAGATAGAGTTCATTTTTTAATTAATAGTGAAAAATAATTCTTTTTAATTCAAAACTACCATTTCATCTAATCCATTAATATAGTTAAATTTTCATTTTAACGGTTTATTAACTTTAGTTTGATTATTTTTTATCATTTATTCCAATGATGTTAATTGGATGTAATTTTATATTTAAATTTGATATAAACACATTCTGATCTTTTGATAGTTTTTAATTCATAAAAACATGTCATTTGGTTTTGAAAATGAGAATTAATTTTTAAGTAATTTATTTATATTTTTTGTTTTGAATTTGGAAAAGTATATTCCATTTTTGTAATCATATGGTACAAATTATGTAAATAGTTACCCATTAATTTGGTCATTATGAATAGTAGATTTAGTAATTATTTTTATTTTTCATGGTTATATGGTAAATTAGTTAAATAAAGGGAAACATTAAAACTATAATTATATTAAACTACACTACCATGAGATCTAATCCTATTATATGAGATATTTCTGAACATGGGCATCTTTATGTTGAATTTAGGGGCCCATTGAGCCACATGGGCGTTATAATACCCTTTTATAGCACAACCAGTTTGAGTTATGTAGACATTTTTATGTATTTTTATGTGTTTATAGTGCTTGAGATGAGTTTTGAAGATGGTGAAAGAGTTTTTAAGGGTACTAAGAAATTATGGAGTCATTCCTAAGGGCACACAATTTGAGCACAATTAGGGGAAACCGTGCGGGTTCGCTAGGTAACTGTGTAGGGGGGACAATAGGCTTCACACAACCAACATATTGTTTGCCAAAATATGCGATGAAACCATTCGTACCACTTCCCTTGAGATAGTGGAATGCGCACGGTTAGCACAATATTTTTAACACCATGTGGGAAACCCTTGTGGCGACTTAAAAAAGAGTGTTTTTAAATCCAGACTCCCTCAGGATTAACCTATTTCACTCCAAATCTTATCCCACACGAGCCTCACTTGGTATTTTGATTTCTCAAAGGTTGTAGGTTCCCTCCCACACAATTTGGAATAAGATAGAAGGGTTTTCGTAGTTTATTGAAGGCTATTCATCTCGAATAAGTTTGCTCTTGTGGTTCCTTTTGGTTTCCTCAAGATCTACATCTCCCTCTCTCTCTAAGTTTCCTAGATCTATACCCATTGTTTGTAGATCTAGGTGATTTGATTCCTTGGGTGTTGATTTTAAATCATATGGATGATAGGTAATTAGATCTAGATTGTTTTCTATAGTGAATTCACTAGGATAGTTGTGTCATTTTTCATAGGTCGTTTTCACCGGATCCCTAAATGTATGTGGCTTCTCACTCAAATCCACATGGTTATATATAGCAGTTTGGATAAAATTAAATTATTGTGCTTGAAATTAATAGTGATAATGATGTTAAAAACATGATGGAAATCTATTTGGTGATGATTTGGTGGATTTTGGAAAAAATGAGTTATTGTTGCAAAAAGGGGATTTGTTGTGTAATTTTAAACTTAAGATATTAAAATAGTTAGTGCCGGATTATAAAAATTAATTTTGAATGATTTTTTTAATAATGATGTTTTCTTATTGAAATGTGGCTGGGAATGGAAGGTTTGATAATGGGTGCATTAAATAAATGGGTGATTTTGTGATGTGAATTTCCCTGTTTTGGAAATGGTAGTGTGGTTATTGTGCGGACATAGTGATTTTTTCTTATTGGTTGATTCAGTGTTATTGTTTGTGTTGTTTGCGTGGATGTGGGCGTGATGTCTCACTATAAAAGGTGATGGACTGTGCTCGGAGGAACCACCATTAGGGAAGTGGGAAAGAAAGTCTCACTATAAAAGGTGATGGATTATGGTTGGAAGAACCACCATTATGAATTGTGGCTGGGAAGTACCGCTAGTTGAGAATGGGGTGAACAGGATGGGCAGATGTCCCAATGTAATGGAGGTTTTGTTGTGTGATTCTTTACAAATATGTATTTATTATGCTAATTCATAATGGGGATATGGATTATGGCATGGTTGGGACTTTCCTTTGTTTTTCATGTCTTGTTAAGAGTATGTTTGGCATGTTGAAATTTTTTCCCCTATTCAATGTTTTATATAATATATTTTACATAAATGTGATAAATGTTTTATCCTAGTGTAGTGTGTATGGAAGTCATTCGGGGAAAACCTACTGGTTATTTGTATTGACACCCTTCTTTGGAACATGGGTAATTTAGTAGAAGTTGTATTCCATGACACAGGTAAAGATAAATCTTCTCATGGCTAGTGGTTTTTAGCGATTATTAGAAGATGTTTTGGTTATTAGAGCAGAGATCTTGGTGTGGAGCTGTGGAGTGTGTCTTGGTTTATTTGGGGTCTCTTCATTAGTATTCTATGTGGTACTCTGATATGGTTCCTGGTTTTATTGGTTCTTCGAATTTCTTTTAGAATTTTTTTTGTCTTATGGTAATGTGTGGGTTTGTTGTTTTGTGATCATGTATCATATATTTTGTTATTAGTAGAATTTTTAGTTGGTTGGTTGAATCTCAAAGGAAAATCATTCCAAAATTTAATCTCTAAGCCCTCGGTATATATTTCCAGCCTTTGGAAACATGGGAATGTAGCTTACGACCATGATTCATTCCTCCTCCCTCTCAAGCCAATGATATTGAACAGGATGTTACAAGTGGTATTAGTTTGTTCAGTTGTTGGATTTATTGTGAGAGTAGTTTTTTGGTCCATAGTGATTGATCATTTGTCTTGGTGTTGGCATTCGTTCTTAGTTTATTCCTTTATTTTAGATGGTAGCCAGGTATAGGATTATTGGAACATAGAATTTAGAGTATAAAAATATATAGCTAACCCTTTTACACTGAACTTAATGTTTCTAGGATGTTAGGTTGAAAAGCGTTCTGAAATACTTATAGGAATTGGAAATCTCATGCTGGTGGGTGTAGCGAATGAGATGACCATGACATGCACGGTATAAATGACTTACCACTAGGATTCATATTTTATTGGGATATAAATATTTATGGCATGTTAAGAATGTGTGGGTTTTGGAAATTTATGAATTGGGTTTCAAAACGGAAATTTTTGACCATGGAAATTTTTAATATTTTTAAAATTGGTTGAATTTAAAAACATGGGAGATTTTTCAGAAATGATGCTTTGTGGGAAACGTGAAATTGTGGAAAGCCTAATTGTGATAGTGGATATGTAATTAACATTGAAATTGTAATCCTTTAGTTTCTAGGGAGTGAGACTTATAGTGATTCTTATTTTGACAGAGATGGAACCAAGTAGGCATCATAGAGACCAATCGAAGGAATCTACTGGAAATTTGGTTACACCTGAGACCCATGTGAACAAGCATTTAGACAAAAGCATCGATCAGTCTTTTCAAATAGTACAATAATGACTGGAACCAAATAAACCTATTAGTATATCTATCACAGTCCGAAATCCATGTAATGGAAGTATGATTGTCCATACGAGGGGAGGTGTGAACTTTAAAAATAAATGAAATAGAAAGACATAAATATTTTCTCACCGATTTGGAGCACATCTGAATGGCACCAAAATATTTTTAAAACATCCTCTGATACCCATGTGTAATTCGAGATGTTTTAAGTGTGGCTCTATGATCATCATCAAGTGGGATTGTAAGGAAAAACCTATTGAATTTCATAAATAAAAGACGATAGGACATCTTCATCGTATTGACGTAATGCTCTGTGGTTGGGTGTTCACGACACTCCATAGAAAGGGAAGTGTCAGTAGAAAAATAAAGATTAGTGCATGGAAAAAACACATATTCATGGAGATGGGAATGTAATGGTGGATGATCAGTCTGGACCATCTAGAGTGTGAGGTATAGTTCTTCAAATTTCCATGTTGATGCAAGACTTATTTGATACAGGTGCTATGCGTTCTTTTATTACTTCTCACATTTCTGATTTTTTGGGTTTACATGTGTAAATGAATCCTTTTATTTGAAAAATCAAACTCTTCTGGGTCAAACAGATTGTTGAGCCTTCCTAGGTAGAGCGTGTTTCTTTTTTATGGATGACATTGAATTGATGTTGGATATCATAGTGCATGAGATGTTTACTTATTATCTAATAATGGGAATGGATTTATTATTGATGTGTAAGTCCCAAATCGATTTCTATGCACGAACTATTAGTTTTAAAACAGATGATGGTGTTTAACATCTCTTTATAGGGGAGAAGAATGAAAATCTTGGGGCAACAGATTTGTTGGGACCAACTATTGGAACGATCGTGTATCAATTAGAGGCCTTTTCGTTGTCATCGGTGGAAGGTGTTAACCAGAGTGTTCTTATAGAAGTTTTGGATCATTATATGGATGTATTTTCTGAACAATTCTTATGGTTTCCACTTGTGATAAAATTTTAGTTTACAATTGATATTCTTCCGGGTACCAGTCCCATCTCAATTCTCTTTGACCGAATGACACAAATATAGTTGATGTAATTAAGGGTCAAGTTAGAAGAGTTAGATAAAAAAGGGTTCACCTGGCCTGGTATGTATCTATGGGCATCACTTCTTTTGTTTGTTAAAAAAGAAGATGGAACCTTGCAGCTTTATGTGGATTATCATAGACATAATCACGTTAAGTTAAAGAACCAATATCCACTTCCACACATTGATGATTTTTTTACCAATTGAGGGGAGGTCAGTGGTTCTCCAATATTGACATGAAGTCAATATATCACCAATTTCGGGTAAGGAAGTAGGATATTTCCAATATAGCTTTTAGAAATAGAAATTTCAATTACGAGGTTGTGGTTATGCCCTTTGGTCTAACGAAGGCACCGACAGTGTTCATGGCATTGATGATTTGGATATTTCATAGATATGTGGAGTGTTCTTTATGTGGTATTGATGGTTGATTTACAAGTGTATTCGAGGACAAGGGTAGAGAAGGGTCAACACATGGGGATAGTGTTGGGGATCTGTAGGGATCATCGTTTGTTTAAAAAATTTCTAAAGTGTTATTTTTGGATACAAGAGTTTTGTTTCCTTGACCATTTTATTTCTAATAGGGGTTGTTCATATTGATCCAAAAATGATTAATGTAGTTATATCATGGAAACTGCCAAGGAACATATTGAACATACAAAGATTCCTTGGTCTATCTAGGTATTATCATCATTTTTTTGTGATTTCTCATGATTATCATCGCTGATGACAGATTTGACAAGGAGTAATATCCCATTTCAATGTGATGAGTAGGGAAAAAAATTCATTGAAGAGCTAAAGGGTCACATTAAATCATCACCAATATTGAATTTTCTAGAACTAGTGTAAGGGTACCTGGTATATTGTGACACATTCGAATTAGTTTTGGGGTTTGTCCTCATGTAGGGGGATCATTTGGTTGCATATGGCTCACGATAATTGAGGTCGAATGAGATGAACTACCCAACACATGATTTGTAGTATGAAGTAGTAGATCATGCATAAAAAATATGGAGTCATTATCTCCTCGGTGATAATTTTAGATTCATTACAAATCACAAAAGCTTAAATCATATTTTATCACAGAGATATTTTAACTTGAGGCAATGGAGATGGTTCGAATTGTTGAACCCCCTGTGAGGTGGCTATTTTAATAATAAAAACTAATTGTTATCTTGGTTTATAAGTCAATTTAGTCAATTATTCATTATGTTTTTAATATTCTTATATATGTTTAATCATTTCAAAATATGTTTATCTTGTTATAATTTCATTTTTTTTGACTCACCGTTAGTTATTTCCTTGAGTCACCGTCAGTTAAAGGATGACAACAGTCGCACCGATGAGAACGGTCACATCGATGACAACGGTCACACTAATGATAATAGTCGTACTGATGAGAACGGTCGAACCGATGACAATGGTCGCACTGATGAAAAAAGTTTAATACATGAGAACGTTCACACAGATGAGAACGTTCGTACTGATGACAATGGTAACACTAATGAGGACGGTCTCACCAATGACAACGGTCGCACCAATGAGAATGGTTGTACCAATGAAAACAGTCACACTGATGAGGATGGTCTCACCGATGACAACGGTAACATCAATAACAATAGTCACACTGATGATAATCAAATGAACTACCGATACCGAGGTTGATCAAATGATCTATCGAAGCTGATGTTGATCAAATGACCTAATAATACCGATGCGGATCGAATGTCCTACTGAAGTTGATGTTGATCATGTGAACTACTGATGCTGATATTGATCACATGACCTACCGATACCAATGCAAATTCAAATGACATACTGATCTCATGAGACACTGATATTCAGCAAAACTATTTGAATTTCTATTAACTCTTATTTAATTCCAATGGACATATTTTCTTAGTTTAATGCACCTGCTATTAATTAATTTCGGTGGATGGATGTTAGGAAACCAAACCTCATACTTGTAAAAAGGTAATCATTCTTTTTTCCAGATCGCATGGAATAAAAAGAGAGATCTGCTATGAAGAAAAAAGAGCTAACAAAAATAGAAAAATTTAATAAAAAATGTGCACGAGAGTGAAGACTCGTGGAAAAGAGGAAGAACATGAAAGAACACCTGTAAAAGTTAGAGAGCTTCAAGCTGATCTTTAACCAGGAAATAACACAAAAGAAGATTTGTTGTGCCTTACTGAAGATCATTTGCACAAGTTTACATAACTGTAGCTGAGAAGAACAATGATACTCTATTTTGTGTCATACTCACCAGAAAGAACTTGAATTAAATATGAAACATCAAAAGGAGTCCAGATCTCATCTGAAATTACACAGAGAATTCTATACTTCTTTATTCCCTCTGTTGTATCCCTTTGCTTAAAATTTTGAGCAATGTGTGTGCATCTGTTTATTTTGACACACATTGACTCATGCGGTGAACTAGAGGATTTATAAATCATCACTCAAAGTTTCTCTTACACTCTTATATCCAAATTTGGATAGTGGTAGAGGTAAAGTTTGAACTGGATAGCATGTGTGCAATTTTTGTCTTTGGTGTTTTCCCATGTAGAATAGTTGTAGAGGTCTGAGGACCTGAATAGTCTGAGTACTATTGTAAAACCTTCATCCAGGTTGTGGATCATAGTTTATATAAACAGTTTGAGAGGACTAAGTCTTGTCTTCATACTGAACCTATTGTTTTACAAATTTATGTGCTTTTTATCCTTGTTAAAACATATTTTAATTTTCCACTTCTAAGTACTTTAAATATAAATATGTTTTAATGAAACTCTGATAGTTGAACTAGAAAGTTTTTGTACTAATTGTGAACCAGTAAGTTAGTTTAAAAAACTAACATAATCATTAGATTAGGTTAACTGAGATGTAATCTATCTTTGAGAAACTGACTGAAAGTTTACTATATTTATAAATTCACTACAGTTCATCTTATTTTATGAATTCGGAAATTTTTATAAAAAAATTTTTAACAGATATTTTAATTGGAAGTCAATTCATCCCCCTCTTGAGTATCCACTCTGAAAAACATTTTTTATTAGAGGAATGTTATTAATAAAGGATTTCCAAATACTCTATTTTTTCAACTTTGATTTTAGTTGTATGTTAAATATCTTAAATTTCTTTTAGTTTTAAATTTAATCTCTTTAAATATATTTGCTAAAATCTAATTATGGATAATAGACCAGAAGTTGTTGCTACAAACATTCCACCTTTAATTAATGGTGTTAGTTATTCCCAATGGAAACTGAAAATGAAAATTCATTTAGAAAGTATAGGTTTTGATATCTGGACTTCAATAGAGACTCGTTATATGTTTCGAGAAACTAAAAGAACTACTTGGGATGAACCTACTAAAACAGCTTACAAAAATAATTGTAAAGTAATGAATTCCTTGTATTGTACTTTTAGAGATAAAAAATTTAATTGAATATATGATTGTAAATCTACTTATGAAATACGGGATAATTTTATTATTTCACATGAGGGAACAACCAATGTTAATGAAATGAGACTGAACACTTACACTATTAAATATGACACCTTTAAAATGATGCATGATGAACCTATTTCTGACATGTATATCAGGTTCAACGAAATTTTAAACACATTGAGATCACTTGGAAAAGTTTTTCCTGCAAAAGAACAAATCATGAGTATACTATGATGTCTGCCTGACGGATGGAGAGTCACATCAGTTTCATTTAGAGAATATTGTGATATTGGTTCTCTTCCAGTCAAGGAACTTATTGGTAAGCTAATGATATATGAAGAAGAATTGAAAGTGCACAAAGAAGAAGATGATGAACCAAAGAAGAAGCTGGTATCCTTCAAGATATCTACTTCAAATAGTAAGGAAAAAGAAAAAATTCAAACTGCAAGTGGCAGTTCGAGATGTGATGAAATTGCATTTGATAGTGATGTAGAGATGGCTCAAATACCCAGGATATTCAAGAAATTATACATGAAGAATAAATTTTTCAGAAAATCAAACTATATGGGAAAATATGAAAGCAAAGGTCATTGGATGAAATATTGGAAAAGAACTGATAAAATTAATGATATAGTCTGCTATGAATGCATGAGGAAAGGACATGTGAAAGGAGACTATCTGAAATTAATGTTCAAGAGGGAATATGACTATAAGGATAGAAAATACAAGAATGCTATGAAAGCAACCTGGAGTGCTTCAGAAGACAGTTTAAGTGATTCTGATTCCACTTAGGATGAAAAATATAAAAAATCTAATATGTGTTTCATGACAATCATGTCTGAGGTAACATTGGATAATCTTTCATTAAATTCATATCATTTTGGAGTTGATTCTGATTATGAATATGAAAATATGTCAAGTGATGAATTATTTGAATATCATAGTATTCTAGAAGAAACCTGTAATGAGTTGAAGGATAAGTACATGTCATTAAATAAACGGTTTGCTTTAACTAGAACTGTCCAATCTGCTTTAGTAGTAGAAAAGGAAAAGAATGCTCAACCGTGAAAGGAGAATACTAAACAGAAATGTCTAAAGAGAAATTAAAAAATGACTTAGAGAAATTAAAAAATGGAAAAGATACACATACACAAATTCTAGGAAAAAATGTGGCTCCAAAATATTGTACTGTTTTAGGTTATCACCATGGATAGATACACCTTGTTAAGAATAGAATTATTTTTAAATATAGACAGTATGGTGCTAGTTCCAGTTTTGGAAACTCTTATGACTCAGCCATCTTTTAACATATTTATATTTCATACAATGTTTATCTTTCAAATTCTTTTGAATCTATTGATTGTATGAAACCGATTAGACAAATCTGGGTACTAAAAGTTTTACTTGCTAACCTGTCTGGACCCAAGAAAATCTGGGTTCCAAAATCATTTTTTGTTTAAAATTGTGTTGTAGGAGACTTGATTGAAGAGTTACTATGAGAATAAATGGTACTTGGATAGTGGATGTTCAAGACATATGACATGAATCTATTCATGTTTTGAAATCTTAGTCATGGTTGATGGAGGACATGTCACCATTGGTTATAATTCAAAAAGAAAAATCATCGTCCTAGGCCAGATTGGTAACACTGATTCGATTTTAATTTCAAAAGTTTTACTTGTTGAGAGATTAAAATACAACCTATTATGTATTTCTTAGTTTTGTGATGAAGGTTTCAATTTTAAATTATAAAATGATCCATTCAATGTTTTTAATTCGAAAAATTTCATTGTATTTTCTTCCTTAAGAAATGAATATGTATATGCAGTAAATTTAAATTCTTTATCAAATTTTTTTTTTCTTATTTAAATACTTTTCATAAAGAATTTTGTATTTGGAACTGATGATTAAGACACTGCAATTTACATTAACTTAGAAACCTCACTAAGAAAAACATAGTTTGAGGCCTACCTAATCATGAATTCCCAGATGATAAAGGTTGTAATTCTTTTTGAACGGGAAAGAAACATAAAGTTTCTTTAAAATCAAAGAAAGAAGTTTCAACTTCTCAACCTCTCGAGATGGTTCACATGGACATGTTTGGACCATCTAGAGTTTATAGTTTAAATGGGAAGCACTATATTTATGTCCTAGTTGATGAATTTTCATGATATAATTGGGTATACTTTATAGCAAACAAAAGCGAAGCTTACCCTTATTTTATTAAATATTACAAGTCTTTAGATAACCTTAGTGGAATTATGATTAAGACTTTGAGAATTGATCCTGGTTGTGAGTTTGAAAATCATGAATTTGATTCCTAATTCTCGTACAATGGCTATAATCACAATTTCTTTTCCCCTAGGACACCTCAATATAGTTGTGCAGTTGAAAGAATTAAAAGAACCCTTCAATAAATTTCAAGTACTATGCTCAATGAATATGATTTACCTCTTTATTTTTGGGCTAAAGCTGTCAATACATCTTGTTATATAAGAAATAGTGTCTTGATTAGACCTTTTCTGAAAAAGACCCCTTATGAACTGTGAAATAATAGGATGCCTAAAGTTAATTACTTCAGATTTTTTGGTTTCAAAGTCTTTATTCTTAATACTATGGATAATATAGATAAATTGACATCAAAGAGTGATGAAGGAATATTTTTTGGATACTCAATTACTAGTAGAGCCTACAGTGTTCTTAATAAGATAACCAAATGTGTAGAAGAATCTGTTCACATCAAATTTGATGGAACTGATCCACATGAACCTAAGACCCCTCTTGAAAACCTTGAAGATGGTTTGTCATTTCGAAATCTTAGTGACAAAAATAGTGACCCTGTTTTTAAGACAACATGTTCTGTAAATATTCCAAAATATGCTTCTGGTGAACCCAATCCTAGAGAGGATCCTAAAATTTCTAGTCCTAGATTTACTTGATCAACCAGGATTCTAAAGAATGATACTTTAGATGATATTTTTGGTAATCTTGATAGAGGTACACAGACTAGAGATTCTCTAAGAAATCAGGTTGAACATTGAGCAATTTTTTCACAGCAAGAGCCTAAAAATATCAATGATGAAATCAATGATATATTTTTCATAATGGAAATGCCTGAATAATTAAATCAATTTGAATGAAACAAACACTGGGAATTAGTATAAATATATAAGGACACATTAACCATATGCACTAAATGGGTATTCACAAATAAATTTGGTGAATCTAGAAACATCATTAGAAACAAAGCTAGATTAGTTGCACAAGGTTACAATCAAGAATAAAAAATAGACTATGAAGAATCCTTGTTACCTGTAGCTTTATTAGAAGCCATTAGGATCTTACATGCTTATGGATATCATCTGAATTTTAAGTTATATCAAATGGATGTCAAATGTTCATTTCTAAATGGTTTTATAATTGAAGATGTTTTTGTTGATCAACCACCTTTATTTACAAACCCCCTTTTCAAAATCATGGTTTGAAACATTCTAAAGCTATATGTGGTTTAAAAAAGGCACCAAGAGCTTGGTATGATAGACTAACAAATATCCTTATCTCTAAAGGATTTACTAAAGGAATTGCAGATCCCAATGTTTTTATTAATAGAATATCTAAAGATAATTTGATTGTACAAATCTATTTTGATGATATTATCTTTGAATGTTTTAAAAATTATTTATGAACTCATTTTTCAAAGATTATGTAAAATGAATTTGAAATGATTTTAATGGGAGGACTCAAGTATTTTCTTCGTTTTCAAATTTTTCAATAGAAGTATGGTATTATTTTAAATAAATGAAAATATACTAAGGATCTTTTAAATTGTTTTGGTTTGGATGGTAATAAGTGAAGTGACAGACCTATGAGTACCACTTGTATGTTGGATGATGATGAAACTGGGAAATCAGTTGATCAAACCAATTATAGAGGTACGATTGGAAGCTTACATTACCTTACTACTATTCTAAATAATATCATGTTTAGTGTATTATTGTGTGAAAGATTTCATGCTAATCCAAAATAATATCATTTACTTGCTATTAAATGGATTTTAAAATATCTCAAACATACTACCAATTTATGTTTGTTTTATCCAAAAGGACACTCCTTTGACTTAATGAGTTATTCATCTACTGACTTTGTTGGATACATGTTAGATAGGAAGAGCACATTTGGAACATGTCATATTGTAGGAAAGTCCCTAGTATCTTGGTTTAGTAAGAAATAGAACTCGGTTGCATTATTTACGGCTGATGTAGAATACATTCATGCTGGTTGTGGTTGTGCACATATTCTGTGGATGAAAAACACTTTGTGGGACTATGGATATCAATTTATACATGAATCTATAAATTTTGATAACACTAGTGCAATTAATATCTCTATGAATCTAGTTTGTCACTCTAGGACTAAGCACATTGATATTAGACATCACTTTTTGTGAGATCATTATCAAAAGGGTGATATTTCTATGGAATTTATTGATTCTAGACATCAATTAGCTGATATTTTCACCAAACCCTTTTGCTTAGAAAGGTTATATTTTAGTAAACAAGAGTTAGGTATGATCAATTAGTGAGACCGATCAGTGAAACCAATCAGTGAAACTGATCAGTTAAACTGGTCAGTGAGACCGATCAGTGAAACCGATCTTTACTACCATTTAAATTATAAAGTATATGAAAATGTTGGTGTTTTTCAAAACGACGTTGTTTTACTTAATCGTTTTTATTGTTTATTATTGTAACCCTAAATTATAAAAATTTATGACGCACGACTATTTCTTTTTCTAAAAACTGTTAACCTTCCATCTCCTGCTGAACTCTACCTTTTCTAAATCCCAAAGCATTTTAACCATTACAACCTCTCAAACTTCTCAAATATCCATATGGAAAAGAAAAAGCGACAAATCATGGAGTTTGTAGGTTCCTCTCCTATGAAACGCATTCAAGAAGAATCAATCATCACGACTCAACGATTAGTGAACCCAGAGTTGGAAACTCGTGTGGTCACTGGAGAAAAAGAAGTGAGTTCGGAATTGGTGTCATCCAGTAAGTATGAACTTTTAAAATTATTGGAGATGCAAGGATTGAAAGATAAGTTCTGTTATAATAAATTATACTACTACCCAAAACTAGTTCATGAGATTTATTTGATCTTAATTATTGTTTTCCATAGACCAGAAGCTATGATATTATCTTCAGTGATCAAAGGGAAAAAGATATTCTTTTCATAGATGAAATGAGATGAATGTTTGGGGGTACCACATAATGGTAGATATGTTGATTACACTGGTAACATTCCTCATACCACTAAATATTTATCTTATGAGCTTGCTCTGGATATGTTGACTTGAAAGCCCAAATCTAAAATAATAACAGCTGCTAAGTTAGATAGAGAAAGTATAATTCTATTTATGTTTATTCATCACCAAATCTATCCCAGAAAAATTTATTTTGCTGCTGTAATGTATCAAGATGTTTTATTGTTATTTTTATTTCTGAATGGTGAGAAGATCAACTTGTGCAGATATATTACAGTTCATATTTATGATATGGTAATGCCATCCAGGATGGCTACAACCTTGTTCTATTATAAACAATCCTTTTCCATGCTAATTTATTTGGGCTATGTTGAATTTTGAGATGAGTGTATATCATCAAGTAGTAGCTTTGTTATCAACAAGGATATCTGAAAAGGAATGAAAACCATCTAAAATCCATGGATGAAGGCATGGGTTATTAAGGATGATAATTTGTATGACTCTTTAATCCTTCTGAACACTCTAAGAGACCAAAGTTGATGAGAGATCCTGGTTTATAACCTGATGAGGATATTGTCTACTCTGATTAAGAAGAAGAAACAGAAGTGTCTAAGGAAAATAGAGAGTCCAGTAAGAAGGGAATAATGGACGATAATGCTGATGATAATGTGGATACTGAAAAGTAACCTGAGTCACCTCCTAATGACAGGACTGATCCTGATATAGTAAGTCCACAAAAGAAGAATAGAATTTGGACCAACTAGTCCACCTATTTTTTTACCTGAGTCAGAACACCTTCTAGGTGATGAAGAAGAAGATGATACTGAAGTATCAAATTCTGAGCAGTATGAATCCAGTAGCAAAGATAGTACTGATGAAACTTCAGAAAACAATAATGGACATGGAAATTTTAATGATGGTGATGATGGTGGTGATGATGATGATGCATGTTCTCGGCCAGTGGATGGTCACAATGTAATCCAATATGATCCAAAACCTCATTTAGATTATCAAGAAACTATTCCTAAGGCTAAAAGAAAAATGCAGACAGAGATTGATGAGGGTGAGGAAGTCTCACATGAAAATTCTAGAAAATATGATTATTTAAATCATCATTATACCTATTGTAAATCTACATGGGAGGAACAACCAGGTTTTTCATTTCATGGTTTGGATTATTCAGAAGATGAAGAAGAAGTGTATATCGCAAGGGTGTGCCATCCGGTTAAGGCTAGACCAGTTGCTGAGGATGTGAAAATGATAGCCAAAGGACCTGGTCCATCAGTTTCATGATCTGATTTGAACGGATTTAAAGATGAGTTTCTCTATGCAGTTAGAGAGACAATGAAAGAGGAATAATATAATTCTCTGGTTCCTATGAATTTATCTGAGGCTGCTATGGATGCTTTAACTCAATGAGTGGTATGTATTATTAAGCCAGACCTGTACAATATTAGTGAGATGATTGGAAGTCATATTACCTCTCTAAATCAAGTGCTCAAGGATTTGATCGCTTGCTTAGTATCTCTGTCAGATGAATATAGATCTACTATCACTGGTATGATGGATTTTTTTGATGAATTTGATAGAACATTTGAAAAAGTCAGATTTGAGATAATTGAAAGCTGAGATAACTCAGATTGTTGCTCAGGCTAGCTCCTCCAAAGAGGCCAATATTACTAGACATGAGATAAATGCCTTAAAATATGTTATAAAAGAAGATTTAGTATCTCTTAGACAGATTATGGATTTGGGGTCATTAAAAAAGATGAATGAAAATAGTGATCATATTCACAAGATGGTAAATCTTTTTTCAGCTAATGCTACTCAGGCATAGAAAGAGAACAATGAAAAGGTGGATCACTATTTTTCTATAATTAATACCAAGCATGAGTTGATCCATCAGTTTAATGACCTGGCTAAAAATTTAAGGCTTCCTCTGATCACTCAAGCCATTAAGGATCAATTCCAACAGTTGAAGTATTTTACTCCCACTCTAGAGAGTTTTTTGCAGAGCAAAGTTGAATTTGAGAAGGACATGAAATATGTTGGTGAATTCATTCAGGATTTTTTCAATATACTCAAAACCATATCTTCATATGAAAGCTAAAGAAATTTTTTTTACTACTACTGAGCCTCTTATTCCATCCAGTGTTGCTCTTGGTCAGTTATCAGTTTCTTAGGCTCTCTCCAATATTTGACCATTCATCCAACATCCTCCTTCTGTATGATCATCTACTCAACCACAAGTGACCTTAGCACCCACTATGCTACCAGCCCGTGCTGTTCTACCTCCTCTCTCCATCCGGCCAGATAAAACATCCACCAAACGACCCTCTGACCCATACATTCCTCCATATTCTAAATGGAAAACTCATCGACACCCCAAGAAGTAGTTGTGCCTATCATTTTTGAAAGGGTTTCTTTTTTGTGTTTCTTTTTTTGTACCTTTTTCAGTGGTTGTTTCAATGGAACCTTCTTCATTTTTCTCTTTCTGCTCTATTTCTCTTTTTGATAATCCCAAAGGGGGGGAAATGACGACTTCTTATATAAATTAATACATAGATAATAGGGGAGAAAAAAATATATATATATAAAGGGGAAGAACTGACAGCTTATATAAATGAATACATAAAAAAATATTTTATATATAGAGAGGAGATATCTGTAATCTAATGATATGTTGATATACTCTCATTTTTTTATGATCTAATGTATTCTCTAACGACCTGTTTATCTTTGTTCATATATTCTGTATACATATGGGGATCATAATGCATGTTATATTGTCTCCTACCTCTTCTTTTATACCAAAGATTTGTGATTATCAAAAAGGGGGATATTGATGAACCCACTGTGAGAGAGTTATTTAAATAATCACAAATCATTGTTATCTTGGTTTATAACTCAATTTACTCAATTATTCATTATGTTATAAATATGATTATATATGTTTAATCATGTCTACAGTTGTTTATCTTGTGAGAATTTCATGTTTTTGGCTCACCGTTAGTTATTTTCTTGAGTCACCATTAGTTAAAGGATGAAAACAATCACACTGATGAGAACGGTAGCACCAATGAAAATGGTCACACTGATGATAACAGTCGCACCAATTAGAATAGTCACACCGATGACAATTGTCTCATCGATGACAACTGTCGCACTGATGAGAATGGTCGCACTGATGATAATAGTCATACCAATGAAGACGGTCGCACTGATGAGGTTGGTCTCATCGATGAAAATGGTCACACCAATGTGCACAGTCGTACCAATTAAAATGGTTGTACGAATGAGGACAGTCTCACCAATGACAATGGTCGCACCAATAAGAACAGTCGCACCGATGTTGTTCAAATGATCTACCGATATCGTTGCTGATCAAATGATCTATTGAAGCTGATGTTGATCAAATGACCTACCGATACCTATGTTGATCAATTTTCCTACCGAAGTTGATGCTGATCATGTGAACTGCCAATGCTGATGCTAATCACATAACCTACTAATACCGATGCAAATTCGAATGACTTACCGATCTCATGACTCACTGATAGTCATGAAAAATATTTGAATTTCTATTAAAATTTATTTAATTCAAATGGTCATATTTTCATAGATTAATGCACCTGCTATTAATTAATTTCAATTATTGGATGTCAAGAAACCGTACCTGAAACCTGTAAAAAGGTAATCAATAAATTTTTCAGATCTCAAGGAATAAAAAGGAAGATTTGTAGTGATGAGAAAAGAACATAAAAAAAGTGAAAAAAGAAGAAAAAAAGTACACGAGTGTAAAGACTCACAGAAAAGAGGAATAACATGAAATAAAACCTGTAAAAGTAAGAGAGAATCAAGCTAATCTTTAACCTAGAACAATCACAAAATATGATTTGTTGTGCCTTATTGAAGATCATATGTAAAATTTTGCATAACTGTAGCTGAGAAGAACAACGATACTCTATTTTGTGTCATCCTCACCATAAATGACTTCAGTTACATCTGCAACATCAAAAAGAGTCCAGATCTCATCTGTAATTAAACAGAGCATTCTATACTCCTTTATTTCTTCTGTTGTATCCCTTTGCATAAAATTTTGAGTAGTGTGTGTGTTCTTGTTTATTTTGACCCACATTGACTCCTGGGGCGAACTAGAGGATTTCTAAATCCTCACTCAATATTTCTATTAAACTCTTATATAACACTGTGGATAGTGGTAGAGGTCATGTGTGACATGGATTGCCTATGTGCTATTTTTTTGTTTTGGTTTTTTCCACGTAGAATAGTGGAAAAGGTTAGAGGACCTGAACAATCTGAGTACTATTGTAAAACCTCGATCCTGGGTGTGGATCATAGTTTATATAAACTATTTAAGAGGACTAAGTCTCTGCTTGAGACTGAACCTCTTTTTTATAAATGATTGTGCTTTTTATCCTTGTTAAAACCTATTTTGAATATTCTGATGCTATGTACTTTAGATATAAATATGTTTTAATGTAACTCTGATATTCGAACTGGAAATTTTTTGTACTTATTGTGAACTAGTAAGTTAGTTTCAAAAGCTAACTTATTCTTTGGATTAGTTTAACTGAAAGGTAATCAATCTTTTAGAAACTGATTGAAAATTTACAATCTTTTTAAATTCCATAGAGTTCAACATGTTTTATGAATTGGGTGATTTCTATATAAATCTTTTTAACATAAATATTAATTGGATGTCAATTCACCATCCACTTGAGTATCCACTCCGACCAACAGGAATATCTATAGATGTTCGATTCTGACGTAATGTACACACTGGGTAAGTGAAATTCTGTGGTAGATGTGTTAAGTAGAAAATCAAATGCTTAAGTGGTGAAATTATTATTCGATCATTGTTAGTTGATGTATTTCATAGAAAACATGCAGTTGAAATGTTATCACCAGGGTGACACAGTAGTCTTCTTTCAAGTTTCCTTGGTTCCTGAATTGGCTGGTTTTGTTTAGGAGGCATAGGCATCCGATTCTGAGTGTATAGTGATCGGGTCAAAACTCAATGGTGGGGAGACCATTGTGAACATGGAACTGAATATGAATTTGTTCTTGTGTTTTCGGAATTAAATGGTGAAACCAATGGCTTTTTGAGTGGAACAACTCATGGATTATAATCATTCTAGGTGGGTTATCCATTCTAGAATTCAGAATTTGTACAAGGCATTGAATTTGTAGTTTTAGTCGGTTGGTATAAAAATGTATGTGGATAAGTTTGTCTAGAGATGATTGAATTGTCAGCAAGTCAAGGAAGATCATCATAGAAAATTAGGCATGTTTTAGTCTTTGCATATCCCAGTGTGTAAATAAGAGAAAATAGTAATGGATTTTGTGAAGGGTCTCTCATGTATGACCAAGAAGCACATTACCATATGAGTAATTGTGGATCGACTCACATTGTCGTCCCATTTCATTCTGATTCGTGAATATCATACGATGGATGATCTATACAAAATAATTAACTAGGTGGTAGTAAAGATGCACAGTGTTCTAGTTTTGAGTGTAACAAATAGAGATCTAAGGTTCACATCTTGTTTTTCGAAATCCTTTCGGCAAGCCAATGTGACATAGCTGACTACAAGCACTGAGTATCATCTGCAGACTGATGGCCAATTTGAGAGGACAATACAAACATTGGAGGATAAGTTAAGGTCTTCTGTAATGGATTATGGTGGTTCATGGGAGGAGAAATTATCATTTGTGGAGTTCTCCTATAATAATAGATATTCGGATTCAATACATTAGGATCTATTTGAAGAATTATATGGGAATCTATGTCATTCTCCAATATTTTGGGTGGAAATGGGTAAAAAATCGATCATCAGACCAAGCCTTATTAAAGAGACAATGTAGTCATGTGGATCAATAAATTTATGGAGACTAATCATAGTCTTCAGAAATCATATACAGACCATCATCGATGATCGTGGTCGTTCGAGGTGGGTGATCATGTGTTTTGTAGAATCTCTCCTAGGTCGGGACATCGTTAGTCTAAGAAGGAGGTTATGTTACCTCTGAGGTAGGTTGGTTCATTTGAGATGCTTTAACGGATTGTAGAGGTCGCATATCATTTGGATTTTCCAGCATTGTTTTTTTGTGGTGCACAATGTGTATCATGTGTCGCAATTGAAAAAGAATCAGCCACACTATGACCATGTGATTCAAAGGGATCATGTTATGCTAGAACTAGATTCTTTTTTGTTTCACATGACGATGTAGATTGTAGATTGGCAGGATAAAGTCTAGTGTGGTAAAATCATCAGTTTATTTCGTTTCTTGTGAAAGCATTGTCAGATTCGTGAGGAGACTTGGAAGTGGGATAAAGACATGGTCAAGCAATGGCCTTAGATATTTTAGAAATGTGATGGTTCCCTTATTTCTGAGGATTGAATGTTTAATGGATGGGGGGAAATTTATTTCCAGGTTTGAGGTATGTATCCTTTTTCTGTTTTATATGTTTTGAAAGTGCATGAGATGATATGGGAATGACATGGAAGTGTTTTTAAGGGTTTTGAAATTTTTTGGAGGCTTTTCTAAAGGGGAACGGTTTGGACACATTAAGTGGAAATCGTGTGGGTTCTCTAAGAAACCATATAGGGGGAGATAGTATGCTTCACATGGCTAGCACATAGTTTTCCTATCCATGCAATAAAACTGTGCGAAACCCTTATCTCATGATAGTGGCATGTATATGGTTTCCCAAACTGTGCGGGAAACCGTGCTGCCCCTTAAAAAGTGGGATTTTAGTTCTGAGCTCCATTAAAATTAAACTATTTCCCTACATATCTTCTCCCACTAGAGCCTCACTTAGTATTTTGGGTTCTCAAAGGTTGTAGGTGCTCTTCCATACATCTTTTAAGAAAATTTATGGGGTGTTTAGGTGGAATAAGGGCTGTTCTTCTTGGGCAAGTCTTATCTCATAGTTCATTGTGGTTTCTTCAAGATATACATCACCCTCTTTATAGGTTTTCTATATCTACACCTTTTGTTGGTAGATATTGGGTTGTGGTTGACATGGGTGTTTATTTTTAGGATTATAGATGATAGAGAAAATGATATATAGTGATTTTGGTAGTGCGTTAACGAGATTTGTGGAGTGGTTGTTCGTGGGTAGTTTTTTCTGAAACCTTAAAGGTAGGTGGATTCTCTCTTGACTCCACATGGTTTGAACTAGTATTTTTTGTTCCAATTTATAATTTCATCATGAAATTAATTGTGATAATTATGTTCCAATCTCATTGCAAATCCATTTGGTGATGATTTGGGGGATTTTGGGAAAATTAATTATTTTTTCAAAAGGAGGATTGGTTCTGTAATTTTAAAATGGTTATTTTTAATTTTTTATTCGCTATTTATAAAAATGTTTTGTTAAAAATTGTTTGAAATAAAGATTATGTTTGTGGAAATTTTGTTGGGCATGTAATGTTAGTAAATGGGTGTATTAAATAAATGGGTGACTTATTGTAGGGAATTTTCATGTGTTGGAAATGGTTGTGTGATTATTTTTTGGCCATTGTGCTTTCTGATTCTCGGTTGATTGAGTGTTATGGCTTGTATTCGTTGTGGGTAAGTGGGCGGGAAGTCTCGCTATAAAAGGTGATATATAGTGGTCAGAAGAACTGCCATTAGGGAAGTAGGTGAGAAGTATCACTATAAAAAGTGATGGATAGTGGTCAGAAGAACCACTATTATGGGTAGTGGTCAGGATGTACTGCTAAATGTGAATGTGGTGAATGGGATGGGCGAAAGTCCCATTGTAAAAATTGTTTTGTTGTGTGTTGATTTTAAAATATTGAATAGTTGTTCTAATGTCTGATGGGGATATGGATTAAGTCATGGTTGTGGATTTCCATTGTTTATCATGGCATGGTAAGAGTATTTTTTTCATGTTGCAAGTTGTTCCACTATTGAATGTTTTATATAATTTGTTTTACATAAATGTAGTAATAGTATTATTCTAGTGGTGTGTGTAGGGAATTAATTTGGGGAAACCCTACTATGTATTATTAATGACCCCCTTCTTTGGAAGTTGGATGATTTCATAGATGTTGTATTCTAGGACACATGTAAAAGAAAACCATATCATGGCTAGTGGTTCACAGTGATGCTTGGGAGATGTGGTTGTTCTTGGAGTATAGTGCTTGGTGTAGAGATGTGGAATGTTTCTTGTTTATTTTTGGTCTCTTGATTAGTCTTCTGCATGGTACTCTAATATAGTGTTTGGTTTTATTGGTTCATGGGAATTATTTTGAAATTGTTAGTTGACTTATGGTAATGTATCCGTTTAGATGTTTTGGGGTCATGCATAATATAGTTTGTTTTTAGTGGATAGTTTTTTTTATAGTTTGTATCTTAAGTGATAACCATTCCTCAATTGACTCTAGATGCCCTCAGCAATTACTACCAGCCATGGGAACATCACATAATTTCATGTATTGAAATATAATATAAACATGTATCTTCTAACTAAAAATAATAATTAGGATTGTATAAAAAATATACTGGATTATAAATATTTATAATAATTCTTAATAGCCTTACAACATCATTGTATATTTTTAATAATTATTAGAAATTAAATCAATTAATATATTTATGACCCAATAATGATAAAATGACAACATTATTAATTAAATATTAAAAAAATTGTTATTATGAATATTAAATTTAAATAAATTTGAAACTTTTTATGCCATACTTGATTTTTTTAATGATATTGAAATGTTAGGGATAATTTAATTCCTTTTGTTTGATGTATTCTTAATTATTTGGCTTTAACAAAAATAAATTTCTAAATATTGTAAAAATTTACATAAATGAGTTTTAAAAACAAATACTAATTAATTAAATGATATAACAATAATAAAAATATAATATTCATAAAAATAACTTATATAATGTTAAAAATGTCATTAAATATCCAATTTTTGTTCTGCTGGAATTTTATTTTTACAATAGTAACCATATATTATAAAAATTCAAGAAGACATGGTAAGAGATAATGTTTTTACTTCGGGTTGAAGCTAACATATTGGGTTAATTTTATGAACTAAACATCACGAAAACCAATTGTTTGAGAGGATTTTGACCCATACTCATCTTATCCTCAAAATTTATCACTTTGGAACTATAATAATTCTAATATAAATTTATAGTAAAATAATATTTCAAAACATTCTTAATGTGCCCCTCCTCCCTCTTAAAAAGAGCCACCACCTCTACTCACTTACTTAAACCTATAAAACCCCTCAGATCATCCACATTATTTACATATATGATCCCAAAATCACTCCATTATTCCAAGAATCAATAACTTGGGAAGAAGGAAACACAAAGAAGCCTTTTGTTTCGAATAAAAATGAGTTGCCCCATTTTGAGGTAACATCTTCTCTCAATCTTCTTTAAATTATTTTTAATCTCAACCCCCTACTCTATTTTACATAGAGTCATTATAAAAAAACATGTATCCCAAATATAATATTATGTTTTTAGGATATTTTTTGTTCCTACATATACACACACCTCCATCTAATGGATATATAAAATATTTTTTATTTGTACGACGAACTATTACATAACAAAATGATAATTGTTCAATTTTATTCTACCACCTCTCATGGTGGCCATTATGATGAAAAATATTTATATATGATTAATATTATTTATATATTCTCTATTTTTATATAATATTTATTTAAACAATTACTTTAATTTTTCCATTTTGTGTAATTTTGATAATTTTATTTTGAGGATGTGGGGAATACCTTCCCCTTAAAGTGCCATGACTCGTTCATTCCATACATGGAACATATAAATGACGGAATTAATGAACATGAGTAATATATATAACATATATTTTATAATTTAATTAAAATATTAATATTTATCCCTTATTTTTCATTCATTTTATTTGATAAATGAATAGAAGTAGCGTTCATGCGTATGTACGACCTATCATCTCCATGGATGTTGCATTTTATTTTCTATCTCAAAATATTATGGACTTAAAAATACATATATACATGATATATATGATATCTATTTAATGAATAATAATATTTTATAGAGTATTTTCTTTTTAATACATGGAAACGTTACATCAAAACAAGTTCATTTTCGGCTCATGTACCGAATATCGATAAAATAACTGATATGAACATAAATAATTATGTTAGTTTTATAACTTGTTAGTATGTGATATAAAAGGAATAATAAATGTGAAAATGGTTCTAAATCAAGAATAATTAACATAATTTTATTATTTAGGAAGATAACTATTGAATGTGAGGAGTTTGGCTCAGGTTAAGTGAATTTCTAAACTCAATTCCCACTCATTTGGTTTTATAGATACTTCATTGATTATATTATGACATGATTATGTGTAGAATCACTATTTATTTATTTATAATGTAATTTACACTTCCCATTGTGTGGATATACTATTTATATACATAATCACACCATTGATAAATTATTAGACCAGTTGTAATAAAAATCTTATCTAAATGTCCATTCATTGATTTAAATATCCTTTTCATTGGTATTGTTTTCCATGAATTTGTGTGAATGACCTATGATTGTTTTAAAAATAATATTTACATATATTGGATGTATTTGAATTTTTCACACATAATTATTTCATTGATTTATAATTTATCTAATGATGCGATCTTTGTAACGGACTACGTCTCAATCTCAATTTATTCAGGTATATATTGATATTGTGCACCTTCAATGTCATATAAGGTGTATATACAATCCTTTTGACTTTTTATTTTCTGAATTTTTATATTATAATGATATTAATTTTTTTTATGTTATTCATTAATTATTTTCATTCTAGTTCCTATCATCTGTTACAATACACTTTATCTAAATAATCGTTTTAAAATTATTAAGGATTTATTATTCTAAATAATTATCATTAATGTCCATGTATTTAAAATTGTTTTAAGGATTTATTTATATTGACATATAATTTTTAAAATTTTAATTCTCGGATTAATTTTAAATTATTAATTGTGTTATGGGGTACATTGATAAAAAAAATAACATTATTAAGTGTCTAAAATTATTTTGGAAATGGATTGAATATGTTAGTATCTTCAATGGATTTCATGTGATTGATGTGTGAAGTGTTTATGATTTCAAAATTTTATTTGTTTTGATAATATAATGTATTTTATACATTATTTTGGTGGTGACATGATAAAACAAATATTGGTGGTTCTAGGTTAATCCTAGGGAGGGTGAGCCCGTGAAATCTCAACAATGCTTTGGGTAACATGATTGGGGTAAACGATAAAGTCTCTCCAAAGAAATTTAGGAAATATACTATGATGGGTATTCGAAATGTATCCATGAAGGTTACTCTCTATGTATTTGTGAAAGCTAAAATGTATTTATGTTATGAATCCACAAGTTACCTTTTGGATTTATGATATCTTTGTAATTTTATAGGAATCTAATGATTACATGATGCAATATAAGTTGTTTATTTTTTATGGGTGAGAAGTATGATTTTGTGAAAATGATTTCATGGGTTTTAAATAATCATGGGCTAACGTTTCTATTCCTTATTTTATATTCCTTACTTATATTTTTATGCTCATCCCATATTTTTGAAATGTTTTCTATAGAGTATTCGGATGGGTAAGATAAAGGATGCTGTCAAGAATATTTTTATCAAGAAAAAAAATGTTTTGTTTAATGGGTTTCTTTTGGTGGAAGAATTGGACAACAAGTGTAAATATCCACATGTATTTTATGGTTCTATTATTTCATATTTATGAACTAATTCTCTTTAACTATATACCTAAAAAGAAACACAAAGAGAATTAATGAAAATTATTGACATATCACATGAATATTTATAGTTTAATGTTGGGGCCTCATAATTATTTTAAATCTCTAATATACTGGTATAATGTTAGAGAAAATAAGGTATTGGGATCCGAGATTACTAAACTGATGGAAGAGTATATTATAACAATTCAGTATCATATCAAAGAATCATAAGAGGGTGTGAAATTAATACTACTAAATGATGGTGTTAGGTAGAATTTGAAGTTGGCAATAATGCCATTCTTTAAACAATTCAATGGATGTAGGTTATATGGTTTGAGAAGAAAGGGAAACAAAACCATTGGTATATTGAACCCATTAAGAGACATGACCATATCATTATGGTATACTATCCATTTAAACATATTAAAAATCTATTCCATCTTCTTGATATTTACCATCTATCTCTCCTGATGATGTACACACTTACCCTTCACATATACTGAACTCAGATATCATACAACTGGGGTAGGATCTTTCATATGAGGAACTAAAAATTGAATTTTCCGATTGTATAGAGAATGTTATTCCAAACAATTCCACTCAACTAATCCATGTCTCATAGAGAAAAAACCAATTAGTTGTAGGAACATCGGAACAAGTGGATATGATGAGGCTGAATTATCGTCATTTGTTTGTATCAAAATGATGAATTCTGAGGTCGAAATTCATTTTAAGAGGGTTATTATATAAGAACCCATGTATTTATGAACCATTTTTTTCAAATAAATTAATTTTATTTGATATATTTCATTGCATGCCATACCATGTTATGTTTTCATTATATGTGACTCCAAGATAATATTGCACCACCCGTAACATTAACATGTCATGTGTTCACACTATCCATAGTTTCTATGAAATAATTTTGTTTTGTAATTATTTAAACTATGAAATAAATTAATAGTAGTTATAATGGAGGGTATGAACCATATTTAATTAATTATGGATATATGATTTATACATTTAATACCCTTTTAAAATTAAATGAATATCGTTTCTAAAAACTACATAAATTTACGTAAGAGTCTTTTATAATAATAATGTAAAAAAATCACTCATGATTGATTATATTAATGAAAAATAAAATCAATTTAAATTTTTACTACAATCATATTTGTTTTATATTCATTATACATGAACTTCTCCAATTTTACGCATAAAAGAATTATTTTTCAAAAATGACGTTTTATTGATTTTAGGTGGCACAATATTATTAAATATATTTTTATATATAGTGATAAATAATGTTAAATAAAATAAATTTATTATTTTAAATTTAGATATCAAAATTTACTTTGGTTTAATATTTTTAATTTCTTAATGAATTACATTTTTGATGAATATTGAAAAATACAGAATTTTATTTAAAAAATAAATTTTCCTAAAAATAATTTATATTGAAATTTTTTATATTTTATTGGTTTGAATGTAAAAAAAGTTAATGTTTTATTATTTAATCTAATTTTTTTCATTGTATTCAATTTTAAACTGAATTTTGATATTAAAAGAATTCAATCATTGAATAGTTTCACATCAAAAACCTTCTTTTCCCACTCAATCAATGGGATAAATGTTTAAATAAATTTATCCAATTTTTTTGTCATGAATGGTTCTAAATTGATTAAATATTTGGTATATGATGAGCCAAATTTATTAATTATTTTCATTTTATTTTTGGATAACATGAATTTTTACATTTCTATTTTTTATTACCATAGTTAAGGGTAAATTGGGTAATTAAGGAAAAATATAATAAATGTAAGAAAATGTTTCAATCACCTAATAAAATGTTATTATATGATTTTCATTAGACAAATATAAAATTTTTACTATAATTTAATAATTTAAGGGTTATTGTTTCATGAAAATGATTTAGATGTTATTGAAATCAAAGAATGGGGAAAAATTATACAATCTTACTTTTAATAAATATAATATTTTCAATATAGAGATATGTAGAAGATATGATAGACTACATATATTTTTATGAAATATAAAATTTGTATATAAATCATATTTTTTAAAAGTTTTCATGAAATTTTTTTATAAAAAATAATTACAAAATGAAGATGTTGAAATTATTTGATTCAAGAAACTGTCCATTAAAAGCTTTTATAAATATTAAAATAAATATAATTTGGATTATGAAATACCATCAATGAAATAAATAGGTTAAAATTAAATTATCTTGGTGTTTTAAATGAATTTAATCTTATTTATCCTACTTTATTTATTTTATTAATGGCTATGTAATGAATAGTGTCAAAAATGACACATTGAATATATTATTGATATAATATTTTATTAAATTATATAAAATCATAATTCTTATTTTAAAAAATTAATAATAATTTTGATTAAAATATTTAAATTATTCATTTATGATTTAAATAACTTCAAATTAAAAGAAAATACATCCTTTTAATATTTAAAAATTTGATACCCAAATCAACATTAAAATAAGATAACTAAGGGTTAAACAAAAATATAAGGTTTATTAAAACAAAAAAACATGAATAAATTTTTATTTTTTTAAACATTAAAACCCTATTTTCATCTTAAAAGGGAAAATTATCCTTTTGAAAGTATTTTAAGTTATATTTAATTTATTATAAATTAATATTTTTAGGATATTCAGAATGTTCCCCTAACATCCCATTCAGAAGGGAACCAATTATTATATTTTATTAACACATAGGAAAATATTTTGTTAATCCATCCAATATGTAAATCTCCTCACAAAAACCCTTACATAATCGATGAATACCCCCTTTGGGAAAAAATAATATCATTGAAGCCCATTTGTGAAAACCAAGAAGAGTTACCCAAAGAAGAGGTATCATCTTCTCACAAAATTTTTAATTTTATATTCATTATCCACCCACTATATTATTCTTATTGAATTATAATATAATTACATAATTATCATAAATATAATAATATTTATTAATTCTAATTGGTTTTCTAAAACTGACACACACATCCATCAAATGTGAAATGAACATACTATTCTTATGTATGGCGATCGACTATATCAATAATCAATGATGATTAATTTTTCCTTTACCACTTATCACATTTGGGAATTATGATGTAAAATATTTTTTTATATGATATTTATGATTTTTTTATGCTTTAATAATAAATAAATATATATTTCATTTCATTTCTTTATTTTGAAATTTTAATTAAATGAAATAGTGTTCATGAATATGTACGATCTGCCATCTCCATGAAAGGTGTATTCATCTTTATATTTGAATTGATTATAAATTATTATAAATTTTTTATACTGAATATATATGAAATTTATTTTATTTTTTATATTCTATAAATGACTAAATCAAGATCAGTGTAAGATAATCAAGAATAACACGTCATAACTAGCTGATATTACCTGAAACATAACACTTATTTGAAATGGTAAAAAATAGATAACATAATGAAATAATTAAATCATATATAGTATGGTATAATTAAATATGGTTCTATATAATATTTATAGTAAAATTATATTATTATTCTTGTTTTATTAATTAAAATTAAGTGATTCAATTCATAAGGGGATTTGTGTATCTCTTTTATTTCTAGGGGGCACATGACTTATACACTAATTGATCCTACTACATGATGTATATAAGTCCAAAAAATGTATTTTATGAGTCATATCCAAAATAATATTGTATTTTCATATCCTTATAATTTTATTCATTTATTTGAGAAATACATTCTATTAAATATAAAGTGATGTGTATTCATTTTAGAATATCATTAATATTTAGGATTTTTTAGTTTAATGTCTCCATTGAGGAATATTTATACTTAATGTCTATTTATGAAAAACAAATTCAATTTTTTTTACTATTCATCTATTCATGTTTAAAATCATTTTTATTGGTTTTTTTAATACATAATTTTGAAGGAATATTATTGTCATTCTCCATACAATGTACTCTCAGACTTTTCTTGATAAATTATCAATGAAATAATTTTTATATTATTCAGAATGAATATAAATTTTTACAATCATGAAGAAAAAATTTTGTGATGTTTAATTTACATGGTTGTTGGTTTATTTTCTGTGAAAATTTTTTCTTTTAAATTTTTGTGTCATTTTATAAAAGGATGATATTTTCAAAGATGAAGGGATATTTTCAACAAGAATTATATTATATTAATATCTCTAAATTATTTTACATCCTCGACTACATTAATATAAGTTAAATTTTACTTGGGATATGATTAAATGATACCATTTTAATTTTTTATAATAACGGTTTTTTGGAATTAAATTAATAAAAGACAATACTTTTCCACATGTTATATTATGATTTAATAATGTTTATGAAATACATTTTATTCCCTAGATTCTGATATTATGAATGATTTATGTTATTTTTGAATACATATTCTTGTTTTGTATTATTTTATAGGTGGTACCAATATCTCTATGTAATAAATTGAGTAAAGATTTATATATCATGAGATAATAATGAGAATCTTGTTGACAACCTTGATCAATTGTGGTAAGATATGGATACCAAATAGCTTAAATGGAAATGACTACGTATAGGGATAATGGTTTTCTTGACCATAAATTGGTATTCTCCATGAAGTGACATGTTATGTTTTGGTAATGATACATGACTTATGGGGAAGGATATTACATTTTTATGCATCTGCCAAGAATTCCTTTTTATATTCTTATTTTATGATATCATGGACTATGATTTTCTTCCATTATTATTCTTGTCATATTTTCTAAAAATATATATTACATGACTCTTTATATGAACATGGATAAGTGGGGTATGATCTTCTATCTTCAAAATCATATTCTCATACCATTATTCTCATCATATGCTTACATATTTCACTTTATTACCCTTACTAAGCATCAATGATTAAAAATTATAATTTATCCATTATCATGGTTATTGAAATATTTATTATGTATTTTGTGTATAAGAATGCTAATCGTAATGAAAATATATATTATGTGATAATGTATCTCACATATATAAAAATGTTTTTTATTCAAGATTTATAATGGAACTTAATTAATATCGTCATTGGGCTTCTATTTATGGAATAAATTATGTATTTTGAAAAAATGATGAAATGATAATTAATTATAATTGAGGGTCAATATATTTACTAATAAAATATTTTAACATCCCATTCTATAACTATTTTACCAAACCTTTTTTACTTACAGTTATATTATTTTTTATCTCATGTGAAAGAAATACGTACCTATTTAATTGGTGGAAGATACAGAACTCACTAGTCACATAATTAAATTATAATTACGTGTTCCAAAATCTCTTAAAAATTCCCCATATAATACCCCATGAAATTTAATGTGTATCGTAGAAACTACATCATTTCATAACCTATATAAAAAATCAGGTTCCAAAATAATTTAATCATAGCATGACATGTGAAAAGAATTGATGTTCATATGTTTTTCTTATTATACTTATTTTAGAAGAGAAAATGGTTTCACAAACCTCATTCTATAGAAATAAAAACCATTTAGAGATAAAATATGAAATTAATTCTTCGATCATACCCCTTTTATGTCACAAGTGACACCAATAGATGTCATCTGAGAGGGAAAATAATTTTCAATGGTATTTTAAGTCATTTCTTAAAGAAAATATCCTATCATATTGGGAAAATTAATATTATTCCCTAATAATTATAAAAAAATATGTTCATGAAAAAAATTTCATAACATATAATATGATATTTTCTGTAAATACTATTGATGATGTTAGATGAGTTTTTCATGTTGTACATGATAAATTGTTGATTCCATTAACATTTTCATTAATATACAAATCATAATTGTTTGAAAAACAACCAGAATCATCATTTTAAATTTTTTTATAAAAATTATAAAATGGGTAAAAGTGTATTTTAAAATTCATTAGATATTATTAAGTGATTAATGTCTTAAATTTTGGAAAACGTGGGTTGGGAGGAAAATATTTTTTAAACAGATAAGTGAAATAAATATGTGTTTTTATATAAACAATCAGATAAAATATGATTCCCAATGAGTATAAAAATCCAACATTTACATGAGAATATCATTATTAATAAAAGTATAGTAAAATTAATAAGAATTAGTTATAGTTAGATACTGATATTTCAACATTTTAGAATTAATCATATACAATCCTCATAAATGGTGACAATGTAACAAAATATCATTTCCACTTTGGTAACAATGAATCACAATCCGAATTAATAAGTAACATAAAATGGAACATTAAGTATCATAGGGATTAATAAAATAATATTTTTAAATTTCAGAACATATGTATATTCATATCATGATTGAATATAGGTGAATAACATATCATACGTTATAATGGAAGAAATGTAGGAATAAAATCCATTACATTAATCCTCGACATCTCTCATGCTTATTAAAATCTAATATATAATAAATATAAATTTTTACATATAATTTAACGAATAATATTAAATTTTTATTGCCAAATCTGATCTTTAAATGCCCGTTTATTTCTCTCTTAATATCAATTACATTTTAAAGTAACATCTCGAGTAATTATGTATTTGTTGTTTTTAATTTTGTTTTTGTATTTTTAAATTAATCAGGATTCATTCATCTATAGAATGATAAAAAATTTATAAATATCATATATATTCAATATAAATTTATTTATAAAAATCTATATAAGATACATATAAGGAATAAGATACATTGTTCATAGAAAGGTAGGTTGTATGCATGCATGATTGATGTTACCATTTTATTATAGGATTAAATGAATTAAACCTAAATGTTATATTATCATTAAAAAAATATTTATATATAATAAAAGTCACATGTTTTCTTTAAAAATACCATTATTATAGTTATTTTCAATCACTAATGAATCACTTCACTTTGGGATGCGGTAGTCCCCTGTATAAACGAATAATTTTAACGTATTCCCAAAAAAATAGAAATCGTGAAGGTATGTGTGATATCAAAATAATATAATCATAATAAAATAATTTAATGAATATATATATAATATAAAATTCAAATCCCTCATTAAACCCATCCTCAAAATATGATAATGTATAAATGAATGAAATAGGTTCGTGAGGTGATAGTCTACCGTACACAAGAATGAACATTACATAACACATTTTATGTAATTGTTTGTGTTTTTTAGTTGAACATTAACATAACAACAAATAATTATACATAAAATAATGAGGTAATTATATAATCATAAAAATGAATAATTTATTTAGGTTTGTGAAGAAATAAAAATCCCCCATTAAAGAACATTTCCTCATTTTTAGGTTACATCAATAGGTTAACGAAAATGTATTTAATGAATGGATATATTTCATAAACAAGTATAGTAGGATGAGGGATGTAATTTTAGGAGGTGATTTAATTAGGTATTTGTTATGCCCATGAGTTTTTATGGTGTTATTAACAGTGGGTAGGTGTGTCGTTTTATAAGTGGGGGAGGGCACACACATGGTATTTTTGGAAATAAAAATTTTATCTAATGTTTTTCATATGAAAAAGTGTCCATATTATTAATTATATATACTTATATGTTTTATGGTATAAATATGGATATAAAATAGTTTTTATAATAGTATATTATTTTATTTTACCCTTCTGTTTTTTGTATAACCCCCCCCCCCCCCCAGTATCACATTTTTTCTATAACCGCAATAGTTAAATTTTACTGTATTAACTAATAATTCCGATAAAAAATTATGTTGAACATTTTTGAAATTATAAATTAATTTGATTGCAAATATTAAACCCTTTTTCTGAATTCCATTCATATAAGGTGAAAAAATTAATTTAAAATTAATCTTGCAGGTGTAATTAGAAGATGAGGCTTTAAAGTGTAAATGATCAAATGTTTACAAATTATTTATATATATTTTCAGTGTGAAATTTATTTCAATTAAATAACTTGAATTATTATATGATTAAACGAACTAATTTAACTTTATAAAATTTGAAAGAAAATATATATTTTATAAGGTAATAAAATGAAAATAAATTTTTTAACTAAAATTTGGTAATTTTCACTATTTTTATAAAAAATAAATCATTTCCAAACCAAACGTGAAAATTCAAATTAATAGAATAATTTAATTATAATTTAAAAAATTTATATATTTTTTTAAAATAAATTTTAAAAAAATTAAAAAAATAATATTATTTCCATTCACCCAATGAAATATTTTGTATTGATAAATTATTTTTTTCAAAAAATATAAATACTTTACCAAAAATTATCCAATTTATTATCAATATGTTACTTTATTTAAAAATAATATACATAATATTTAAATGTAGTTATTAATATTAATATCTATATGTTTAGTGGCTCGGTTATAATGGTTGCATTTGAATAACTGAATTAAACATATATCAATGTTTTGTTAAAACTCAGTGTTGTGAGTCCCATAAAATTAGAAAATATTTTATTTATGATAAGTTTAAT
Organism: Viscum album; assembly: GCA_963277665.1. Taxonomy (NCBI): domain Eukaryota; kingdom Viridiplantae; phylum Streptophyta; class Magnoliopsida; order Santalales; family Viscaceae; genus Viscum; species Viscum album. The sequence continues at coordinate 1,497,529,371 of OY728122.1, read as the reverse complement.
ATGGTGTTGAATTATAAAGATGATATCAATGAAATTTAATTAATTCATAACAAATTATTCATAAAAAAACATGGTATTACAATGGTGATGTATATAGATAGTTTAAAGTAGAAAATAAAATCAGTTAACATTATAGAATTCTATAATATAACATTAAGAGGCTTTCATACATGTTCAAGTATTTTATCCAAAGAAATATTATTTATTGTATTTATATTATTCGCAATATTTTTTTTCATATATGATACTCATTAGAAAAATTAGTGTTAGTATTCTATAATATATTCATGTAGAGATGTGGATGAAATTAGATTGAGATCTAATAATTCTAATAATAACCCAAAAGATAAAGAACCATTAATACATTAGTGGTCTATCATATGGTATTTGATTATATTTTTTATTATGTAATATTTGGTTAGTATTTCAAAAATAATTTTATGAATATCAAATATACCAAATTATATAAAAGGACATCACTATTTAACCATTCACACATGTTTTAACATATATTAATAATGTGAAATTTTTAATAACCACTCATAGTATGATATTTACTTATATATAATTAATTTTATTCATGGATAATTATAAATTTTAATATTATCATATGTTTAACAAGAGTATTATTTTATTTATAGATACTAAATATACTCATGAGGCATAAGCTATTTTTTTTACTATGGATAATCTTCTATGTATATCATAGAAATTGTTTTATAGTATATCTTTACTATAAAATTGGTATATGTCTCATATTGAATCCTTGTACCTATGTTATTAAGGATAAGTATAGTGATTAATTCATAAAATTACATAGATTATACATCATTTTAATGATATAAATAATATATCAAACTAATTGTATCACAACCAATGATCTGAATGTTTTAGTGTATAAAACATTATCTACAAAAACATATTATTTTAATAAAACGGTGAAAATTTCTTTAAAAAAGACCATCTAAAAAAATTTATGAAAAATAACTTGATATAATAATATTTATAAACATTGTATTAGAAAACAAAAAAATGGTAGTGATCAGATGCTCTGTAAAAGAAAAGCATTTGAAAATATGATGGAGTACATGATTAACGATTATATATTGACTATAGAAGTTAAGAATAAAACATAGTATATAAATATTATATCCTCCTTTGATCTATAATTAATCATAAATTATATTAAATATCTCAAAATACATCACATTGATCAAATAACAATGGGGAATTACATAAAATTATTGAAAAAAATATAATAGAATCAGCAATCATAGAATTTAATTTGAAGAAAGTGAATCTGGATGTTTTGGAAAAACATGATAAAAAATATATAAATTTTTTAAAATTATAATTATAGGAAAATTTTTTTGATCAACCCTAATTATGTCCAATAATATGGGACAACACTCAATATATCAATGCATATAAATATGAGTAAACTCATCATGCCCATGCCTGTGTGAAAATACACATTATTTCAATTCAATAGTTTCTCATTATATATAAAAAAACAATTCATTATAATGAAATATTACTCCCAAAAATCATCATCCATATATATGTATTCCATAAAAAATAGAACATTATCATTTCATTGAAAACCCAAGAAAAAACATCTTTATTAAATCATTAAAACAAGTCACACAACATTACATAATAAATCTTAATATTTAAAAAATATAATTTTACAAAAAAATTCACATCATAATAAAATATATAGGGTGGTTGAAATACCAATTCAAAATAAATAGTCCATATAGGAAAAATAGAATATAAATTAATATTTTAAAAAACATTCCAAATATTGTCAAAAGAAATGATTTTAATTGTACAATCTAAATAATTGTTTTCTAAATTTTAGGAGATTAAAATTTCTTAAATAATATTATAATGAGTACCATAAAAAATATCATCGAAATAAATAATTTTTATAATGAATCTAAAATCTGAAGATAAATAATTTTACATCAAAATGATAGAAAATACTTGTTGAAAAGTTTTTTTGGAAAATTTTTTTTTTAAATCACCCATTGTAAAAAAGGAGTATTAATATTTCATTTTATAATATGGTAAATAGATTTATAAGATTTATTTATAATAATATGAATTATTTTTTCAAAGAAGATAAGATATCATTGTAGGTAATGGAAAATATGAATTGTTCATCTCTATAAATATGTTTTATTCCAACCAATGGTATATGTGTATATCAAGAATAATTTTGTCTATTAATAATTTTTTTTAAATTAGAAGTAATTTTATCTTATAATAAAATTAAAATCCAAATAAAGTAGTTAAATTATATATTCAAATAAAATGTGGAAATTATAATCTTGTATGAATAGCCACGACCTAATGAATCATAAATTGTGTTTGTGAATCTCATACATAGAATTTTCAACTATTAAATCTCATTTTAAACTCCTGTATAAAAATATTGAAATGTTAATTAAATGATTCCTAAAAATTTTATGTCCATAAACATTTAGAAAACTAATTTATATGGGTACCCATAAATGGTGTTACAGTTTAGTGTTCAAAATATGTGGACAGAAAATCATAGAACTCATTTGGAACCATTGAGAAAATATAAAACGTAGAATGAAATTAATTAATGAGGGGGAATGTTTATCTCTCCTCCAAAGAGAACCGTTATGATATACAGATTTTATTATAAACATATAAGATCAGAATCACATTGAAATCAGAAGAATTATAAAAACAAAATTTCTCAAATTGGAATGGATAAGGAGAGAATTGATGAGTTATTTTAGAATCGTAATAGCTATAAAAAATTTATATAATGGGGATAAATAGAGGAATTATTAGTATCATGAAAATATAAATACATTTGTAATATATTGTGCTGATTATGAGCATATTATTTCATAATCCATTGAAACTAAATGGGAATATCATAAAATATGTTCATGTATCAAATTATTGTGGTGGAGAAACCTTATCATTAAATTAAGACTCCTTAATATTTATATGAAATTATAAAACCTTGAGAAACCCATGGAAGGAAACTATATAGCGTTATAGAATTTAATTTCAGAACCTATGAATTTAGTTTGGGGATGAATGAAGTAATGGGTGGGAGTGTCACAATTAATTTTTTTAGAAATATGGGATTTTTCTAAGAAATAATGTGTCGGGAAATGGGTAATAATAGTGTCATTTGGTTGACAGGAGTTTTTTATTATTTTTGATATTTAGTTAGATAAATAGTAGGTGAAGAGAATTATGATGTAATTACCCATAATGGATTTATATAATGAGTATATGAGCTTTTATTTATTAGTAATTTTAGTAATATTTTTCCTCTTTAAACATTATTAATCTTATTTAAATCATTTTAATTTTAATTATTTAATGAATAAAAATATGATAAATCTCCTCATGTAAACTTTTGACTTGAAGAATCCAAATTAATTATAGCAACCCAACACCAGAATGCTCAGATCAAGTGCGATGATATGTTTTCATTATCATAAGATACAAATGAATCACGTACCAATGGACCAAAGAGTTTGGGTTTCATGGTATTCTGGTTACATACTCAATTCTTGTAATATAAATTAGTACACTAATTACAACATATTTTTTTCTTTTTCATGGATAATATCATTATTCCATCTAGACTATCCTAGCATTTCATTCTTAGTAAAATTTTTGGAATCTTCGGGAATAAAAATAATAATAAAGGTGAGAAAAAAAGTTCATTAATTGTATCTATGGAAGAATAAATAATGAATTGATGAGAATAATAAACATGTAATTATAAATAATATAAACAAATTCCGTTGAAATAACAATATAATACAATATCCATGAATAAAGGTATAAAACATAAAACACATGGAATTTAATCAACCAATATAAAAATGAAATATATATATATATATATAGATGAATAATCTAAATGATAAATAATAACTAATGAAAAATGTGTGAAACTGTTAATTATTTTATTCCATGTTTCCTAGGAACATGGTACATTTACCATCAAGACAATTCACATGATGGTTTACAACACACTCAGTAAAAAAAATTGGTTTCAAATAAATTATTTGTACCATCAAGACCATTCACAAGACAATTTATAACATACCTATTAGAAAACAAGAACGGTTTCTCAAAACTAATATTGTCTCATTAGACTAAAAATTCATCATTTGGCTAACATTAAATAGTACCTAACCCGTGTAATGGAAGTCCACATAATTCATCCAATATCAAAAAATAGAATTAATAAATGAACAATTTTCATTATCATAAAATGTCTATATTGAATAATGTATACAGTTTTATCAATAATTCCCTAGTATTGGATAAGTTGCAATAGGTTTTTTTATGTTGATGAATATAAATACCTTTGAAAGTTCATTCAAACATTCTTGAGGAAAACAATATTTTGACATTCCAAAGTATGTCATAAAACTATGAAATATTGGATTCATAATCTCCATGTAGTAATAAGACTAAAAGAAACTATAATATCATTAAATTTACTATATTATTTATATATCATGAAAAAGGGTATTGTATACACCATATAAAATAGAATTGGTACGTAATAACAGAGAATCATCAATGGAATTTAAATTGGGCTGAAATATCAAACCTTATGTCCGAATTGTTAGGGGTGTCATTATATTCCGGAATAATAAAATTAGGTATTTTTAATTACTTTCCTCATAAACATTATAAACCCTTTTATTATTTTTTCTTCACTTATTATAACATTTTATATGACTACTTATTCAATTAAATTTATTTATGGTGTTTTGACCAAATTTGATTCATGTGTTAAAAATAACTTCGGTTGGGAGAATACAGTCAAAGGGGTTATTTTATAAACATATAAATAATAAAAATAATGAAAACATTATGATATTTAAACATTAATTATACTTTTAAAACAAATTATGATATATTTTTATTATAAATGATCCAATATTTCCATCATGGATAGGGTAGGTTGTATGTACGCATTAGTAACATTCCTATTTTCAATGATAATTATGTAAATAAGGTTTTTAATATTTATCTTTCTCTAATTATTAATATATCATAAATAACGTGATATGTAATCATATAAAATTATATATATAATTCTTTGGATATAAAGGAATAACATCATGTCGAGGATGTGGAAGTGAATACATCCACGAATGATATTATCACCTCTTTTTGCACTTGAAAATGGTAATAAAGAAAATGATAAATTATATTTTAAAACTCGTAATTATGTCACTAATATCATATATATTTAATTGTTGGTATATATTTTTAATTAAACCTATTCATTATCTATTTCATGTATAGTGTGAACAAATCAAATTGCTTTAGGGTGGCAGTAGTCTACACATCCAAAAATGATGTAATCATATTTACACAGAACATAAATTATAATGGTCTATGACACACAATAATTATATAATACTGAAGCCATATTATGTATCCTTTAGTTCATATATAAAAAATTTACTGAAAATAACTACCAACCTTGAAAGATGGTAATGTAAAAATGAATGAAATTTTTTGGTGAGGTGGTAGTTTGCAATGCAAATAAACAGTATGTTCATTACCCATTATAATGAAGTTAGTTTAAGTGTAGATCAAATACATAATATAGACAAATATCATTATATTGAAGATAAGTTTTTAATATAAGAATATAATAGGATGAATAAAATGAGGGAAGAAATAAATAAAACTAAAGATCTTGAGGAACAATGTTACCACTTAATATGGTAATACCTTTTGGTTTTCCACAACGGTATTCCATGGATGAATTTATTGACAAGGTGTGGATTATAGGTTGATGGAATTGATTTTTAGAAAATATTGGGGTAGATCTAGGTCAATAAAATGTATCTTGATAGGATTTAGGAAGTGAGAGGATATGAGTCCTTTTTATAGTGGAGGAGGATTGGCACTCGTGTAAATACCAAAAGGTATACAATATTGGGTGGCCTAAATTACCTAATATTAATAAAAAATGGAATAATAATTGAATAATGGGTAATATATAATGATAGAAATATACATCATATAAAAATATGTTCATTTTAATAATTGTTTTTCAAAACTTCAATGATTCCCTAATTTATGCCATTTTTGTTTTTATTTATGTATCCAATTTTATAAAATATTTAATTTAACCATTAAAAATAAATTAATGTGGGATTTATAATATAATATTGAACCATTATATTATAAATATTATATATAATTAAAAACATAAAAAATTTGTTTTGTTAGAAATTAAATTTAAAATAAGAGAATGTGGCACGCAAGAACAATGCTTAAATCTGGACCATTATAACAAAGGTTTTTTACAATATATGGGTCAATATGTTAATTATAGAAGGTAAAATAGACCATTAATAGAATATATTTTAAATGTATTGAATCTTAAAAAACAATTTTAAATGTATTGAATCTGGACCATTATATACTATTTTTTATTAATTTTAAAAAATATAATGAAATGTCATTTTTTTAAAACATTGTTGTCAATTTTGAAATTATTTAATTAATTTGATTTTAAAATTATCAAAAAAATTCCAGAATTGAAATATAATAACATAAAATCGGGGAAAAATGACATAATCATTAATAAAACTAATTATACAAAATAATTAAATAAAGTATCATCACTTTTTTTATTTAAAGAATCATCTATATTATTTTATTACTAACTAAATAATCACTATATTGACGTTTCATAATAATATAAACTAACTAATTCATCACTAATAATTTATTCTAAATCATTATTATAAATATAATCCATATAAATTTCAAAATATTATTTATATATGAAATTATGTTATTTTCACTATTTGTCAATATTTTATAAATGTTACAGGAAATGAAGATTCTTTTTGGACCTTTTCCTCACCTAACTTATCATAGAAGTAATTTTCAATAAATATTTTCCCAATACCATCTAAAATTATAACTAGGTTGGGTTCATGTAGAAATATTTTCAGCCAATGGGCGTTGGATAATTGTGTAGGTCATTTTGGCCCTTATGATTAATGATTTGTCTATTGATAATCATAATTTTACTTTAATATCATTAAATAATTTTAATCACATTCACTAATGTTTTTTGTAAAAACTATTTTGATATAATTATAATTAAAATATCATGATGATTTAAACAATTTATGGATTTTTAAACCATGTTTTGAACTAAACAAAATTTGATGGGAATTGTATTTTTTGGAATGTACTGGATGGGTCATTTTTAAAATAGAAATTTGAAATGTAATTACAAGAGTTTTGAGGTTTAAAAGTAATGATTATGGAAGTGGAAGAAGGATTGATGACTTTAACGAGAAGATAAAGCTGTTTCAAGAGTGCTATATGGGAAATAGTTGGTTTTTAAGGATATGAAAAGGGAACACAGATTGTTTGATGTAGTATAGACTATAGAAGAATCCATGCAGCATATTGAATGCGAGGAAGAGGAATTTCCCATGAACTGTACACAGTTCATCCAATGGTGTGCCTATCTCTCCAGAGTAGTGGTCTGGGGAGTTTCTAAGCACTATTTTTAAAATTTTCTGCGCACATTCAGATAATTGTGTGGGTCAAACTGTGTGGGGTGCCTTGGTGACATGTAAAATAGCATATAGGGAGAGCATGATCTTTTAAATCACGAGGCCTAAACCATGTGCTGATACATGGTTTTAAAAATTAAAAATTTATATATAATTTATTTTATTTTAAATTTATGTGATTTTGTTTGTTCTCTCCTCTATCATAGTTCATGTGACACCATTATCCTACTGCTCTCTCAAGAGGCATGACACACCCCTCCCTCCAGATCCCTCCCCATCGTCGGTTTCTTCAAGTTACTTCATGGATATCATTTTATTCGAAGAGGTAAAGACTTATCTCTATATGTTTAACTTCACGTAAACTGTTTTGGTTTCTATGGATCCCAATAAGTTTCAGTTTAATCCTTATCATAGGGTTTTATTATATTTTTCCTTGTTATTCTAATTTACGGTTGGGAAATTGCCCTCCTGGGTAGTGTTCCTCCATGTTACAGAATACACCACTTTAGGAATGTTGGTTCAAACTATTTCAGTTATCCGATGTCATCTAAAATAAGGGTTTATATCCATTGTGGGTTTTGATACAATTAAATTGAGAATTATAAGAGGTTTATGGGTCTCAGGTTTATGTGTAGTGCGTTTTGGAACCCTTGGATGACTCACGAGAATATACAATGGAATGAATATATATATATTTCCAATTTATTTATTATCTCATATAGTGGGGAATATGTCTAGTGGTTTAAATATATATATATATATATATATGAGTATTTTCTCATGAGTAGACAAAAACTTTGTGTTTGAAAGCATGGGCTTAGTCTTCTGCGTAAGGTAGGATCCCAATCATTTACCTCTTTTCATAAAAATACATTAATTGTTTTTAAATAATATTATCAACGAGTTTCAATGTTTAATGGATGTTCATAGATTGAATAAACTATTTAATATGATAAATTACTTATTGATTGATGAATTCTTGTTTTTATAATATTACCAATCCAACTAAGGTGAGCTTCCTTCAACACAAAAAGTAGTGATAGTATTTATATCACGATTTCTTGTGGATTGAGATTTATATATTTTCTTTCTATTGGTGATGAAATATTGTATGTTAATTCATTACCCCTTTGGTATTATTAGATGATGTTTTCCACATTAGTTAATTGGGTACATATCCATGTGTTCTTTATTATGCACGAAGTTTTTATTATATATCTTATTTCGTATGTGATTATGATATTTATATACCTAATTAATTATACGGTTAATCTTGAATGACCCCTTGTGTTTTATGAATAAATGGCTCTTGAATGTCATTGGGCATTAAAATTCATTCATGATCCATTTTACCACATGTCATGGGTTGTTAAATATGTAATTGATTTTTCTATCAAATGGAGAATTAAATGGTTATATGACAAAGGATTAGTGACTATGTCCCTTGGCCCTTAATATGTTATTTCTTTTTGAGCTTGAATACCCCTATACAGATAACCCTACATGAATTTAATACTACCACATCATGAAGTAGGTTATTAATCATCAAAATCTTGTTATATTGAAATCTATCATTTGAATATTTAATAGGATTTGGAATTTATATGCCCAAGTTAGTAAAATGATGTTTAATCCATGTAATAGTTAAATTGACATGTGTTTTTTGTTTTGATAATTATTCCCATGTTATTAAATTAATAGTCAAGCCCTATGAGGTTGGTTCGTACAAGAGCTACCATTGTGGTGTGAGTTACCTTATATGGTCCTTGTGTTAACCTTGGGAGCTGATAAGAATTACGTAAAGGGAGTTTATTTGGTTTATTGGAAAATTGAATTGGTTGAATCATTGATTTAGTTTAGAATTCCATGGACGATCCATGTGACTATTATAATATTTTACCTTGAGTGAACCTTGGATTCAGTTAGAATTCCATGGATATGCTCAAGGGGCTTACTATGATTAATCCATGGGTGAATTTGGATCCAACTGTGGAATTCTGTATACATTCTCACAGAGGGTTTCTCTACTCCATGGGTGATTCATTGATGGAATTAGTGGACTCTAGGGATGGGAACAATCTTTAAATATGCTAGTATGGTGAGTAAATCATGGATCTCTTATGGGATGCCATTTATGGGATCAAGAGGTATTTAACTATATGTCATGAGTGATTCATGGGGCTTCCCTATAGGGCCACCAAGGATGGTCTTTGGGATGAGAAGTTATAGCACGCCAAAAGTGATATCTGATTCCTGGGAGTTTCATCGGGATTGGCCTATAAGGTATTAGTGGAGATTGCACCTGGAGTGATACATGAATATCTTCTTTTTAATGTTAATAATGATTTTGGGTTATAATTAATTATTGAAATAAAGTGACTTATGACATGTCTCTGAGACAAAGAACAATTTATTATTCACTATAGAAATGTATTATATAGATAGCCATCTATGGAATTTTTTCATGCTACCTATTATATGGGGGATGTCGGGAACGAGCTGGATCTCGAGACCAAAAAATTAAAGGTATTTAATTGACTGACTTTTTATTAAACCAAATTGATATTAAATGAGTATCATCAAAAGAAGGATGTTCTTTTTGTGAACTTCCTTGTTGTATATCTAAATGAACTTATTGTTTTTCATTTTAGAAGATGGATTGGTCTTGAAACCATTGGTTTCAGCCTACGGAGAATTATATCTCACACCCTAATTGGGTACCTTTGGTTCTTGACTAGACCAACTTTTTTACAGGGATTTGGACCTTTCTTTTTAAATATTTCTCTAATATGGAAGATGGGAAAAATGGATCAAACTATAGCATGGGATCATCATTATGATTTTCTATGGGCCTTATTATCATTCGTTTATTCTTATACTAAAATTTCATGTGTGTTTTAAAATTTGATTCTTTTAGAATTGTATCATTATATGGAATGCATGCATTATGTAAAACGAGTTTGTCCATTTTCTATATTCAGTTGTTATTATAATTGGCTTCATCTGTTTTGATTACATCATTATACTATGTCCACTAATATATGACATTTACTTTTGGTATACCACATTTCACTCAGTGTATGAGGAAATTGTCTCCCCACTGGTCTATCATTACACCCTCGCTTCTAGTCAGCAACCTCTGTCATATAGGGAGACGCGCTTGAGGCCATACGACAACTAGTATAACTATCGTTTTAGTGGTAATTTGGGACAGAAAGTTAATTTTTTTATAAAATTTAGTTCAAAAGAGTGAATAAATTATGATTAATGCTAATCCCACAGAATTGGCAAGAATGGAGGTTAAAATGACAAATATTTAAATAAGAATTTATATCTAATTTCAGTATAAAAATGATTCTGATGAAATGTATTGGATTAACATATTGAAAATATATTTATTATTACTTTAAAAACCAATTTAAAATATAATTTAACTATAATTATTATTTAAATTGAAATAAAATTTTTAACTAAAATACACTATTTTTTAATATTTGTCCCAAAAATGAATCTTCTCTGAAAAATACCAAAAATTAAACCAGGTCTAATTTTGTAATTCTGAATTCAATTTTTTTTTTTCATTTTCGAAAATAATATCTATAAAAGTGTAATCATTAATTTTTAAAATAGGTGCACCATTAGAAGGTGTTAACACTCGATATTGTATGTAACAAAAGGTAACATAGTGTTGTGTGTAGTGTACGGTTGACATGGTGTTGTGTATAAAGAAAGATCAGAAAAAAATTTATTTTTTTATAAAATAAAAATATATTAAATTATTTTGGGGTTATATTCTACTCAACATAATTAAATTTCATCTTTGAAATTTAAATCTGATCATGGAAATAAATAGTTTAATATTATCAAATACTATGGATAGAAAATGAAATGTGAATTCCCCAAAAAACTAGGATTTAGAATATGAGAAAATTAATGAAAATCTGGATAGAGAAATGAAAATGATCAATCATATTTTGATGGGAAGTGGTATAAAACTTGTTCAGTTGAATTTTGTATAACAGAAAACCATAACATATAGATGTGAATAAATGTTATTGATATCATCCAAAATAATGATAATTGGGGAAAAATTATTTAAAGACCAATTTCATAATGTTGAGATATATTTTCACAATATTTTCCTCTAATTTCTTCTTGAACTATTTCATCATCATTTGTACAAGATGATTCATAAAATGATGTAATAGAACTATATCTAAAATGTCATTCAAATATCAATATAAATAATTTCATAAATGGTTGACTATATGAACCAACCATGTATTATAATAAACAATACTAGAATCACTTCCAATATAGTTAGTATTATAAAATTTTCTATATCCATAACAATAATCTCTTTATTCATGCCTCATTTTCCCAACATAAAGAACATAATAAGGGTTATATTTCCCTCATCTATGTGTTCTTTTAAATGATTATCATTCCAAATAAAAACTATTGTTGTTACCATTAAATACATGGTCTCAAATCCACATTGAAATATTATTCAAATACTATACTTAAATATTTCACAATTATTATAGTCAGTAAATCCATAATAAAATTCATTTACCACATTAATCCGGGATCTATATACAATGGAATATTATTCATTCCACTACATCTATATAAGTAACATAATATTGAACTTGATCCATTAAATTCCTATGAGGTATGTTACCATCATGTTTTGGGAATTCATTTTCACAGTTCCCACTCTCTTTACAGTGTATTAATTGCACATTTGAAATTTATTTCGTTACCTTTCAATAACGAACACGGTGGCCTTTTCTCCACACTTATAAAAATATCATAATCCCTTATATCAAGTACCGGGGTGTTTCTTTCCATAATTATAACGTACAGAAAAATCAATCATTCGCTTCTTCCATTCTCCAATTTCTGATATACCTTCATATAATACTTTGGCTTCCCATTGATGCCATAATGAATATATAATTATTTACCCATCATGATTAAACATAAAAATATAAAATCATATGGTAAAAAAATATGGGAGACAAATTTCCTTCAAAGACTTGTCATAATACCCTCAAAAATGTGAATAGTATTTCACTCTATATTGTGTATGTAATCCATAACATATATGACTTACGTTATAAAGGTAATATCAATGTATAGAAAATATTCTTTATCCTTTTTATTTATTCTAGAAAACTTCATATTCATCTTCTTTCTTACTCAACAGGGAAATATTTGTCAAATAATGTCTCCCTAAAATAATTTCATTAAATGAGTTCAATTTCTTATACCTCTATAGAATTAAGGATTAGAGACCACTAGTTATAAACATAATCTTTGAGAGAATACACCACAAGTGTAACCTTTTACTTTTCAATACATCCCCAATCCTTAAATATATTCTCTAAAAAATTAATCCACTTCTTAGATTCAACAAAATAAGTAGTCCCACTAAATAATGGTGGCCTTTTCGCTTAATGTTATCCAACATTGAATATTATTTCTGTGGAATGGGTTTATCCTTCTATGAAAGGTTATGTGTCATAACCTGATTAAGAATTCCTAATATATCTATCACTTCCTCAGTTCTAATAATAGTTATATAAGCTATTCAACATCAAAACAAATACAATGGCCATGAGTATTGGTACACTTCTTCCTTAAAGGTCCCATTTCAAAAAATTGCACATACTAGATTATAACATAAAATAATGAGCAACTTATATATCTAAATATGGCGTAACACATAAAAAATTTATAATTTTATGCATATATAATATCGTAATCATAAACAATGTTTCTTTTGGGATATCTTTACTATGAAAACATTTTTAATGGTTTTAAAGAGTATGTTAATAATCCAATGTGTGTTACCTAGGTGTGTCATCCTTGGTGTGCATTAAGGAATTTCATCATATATTAGGTTTTACTAAGTTAGGGATTATAGAACTTGATCATGTTTTTACTCATAGGTATATCTGTTGTATATCCACACCCACTTTTATTATCTATATATGGATGTATTTATCAGAATAAAGAAATAATAACTACCATAAAATAATTCAATTATATTCTTATAAACATATAATGAATTTGTATAACAGTGTTATGTTCACTAACATTTGTTTTAAAAATCTTCTTCCTATGGTTTATACTAATTTTTATTACCAATTATTCCCACCTGGCCCCAGAAATCAAGGAGCTGGTGTCATGATACCATTACGTTGGTATGAGATAGCATTAAATTACATCCCAATGGGCCAAATAGATTTTAAATCATAATATAGTAAATAAATTTATGTTTCTTTTAATAAAAATTTTTAAACTAATTATAACAACATCAATTTTCACTTTTGAGGATAATAACTTCATTCTATCTAGCATATCATTTCATATCATTCATTGTAAACTTCATGGAATCTTGGGGAATGTAAACATAATAAAGGTGACCAAAAATTCCCAATAAGGGTAAGTAAATATTAATAAAATAACCAATTTATTATAATAATGAATATTTCATTGTAATTAACTTATAACACATGCCATCCAAATAACAAGAGAATGTAATATCAATTTGGAAACGTCAGAAACTAAAAACACATTTCATTTAATACATGAAATTGAATTTTAAATGCATCCCTATATGTGTTGATGAAAAATATAATGGATAAGTAATAACAAAATCTAAATAATTGAAATTAAAAATTATTGGAAGCTATGTTTTCTAGGTACATGATAAATTTTCTATCAAGACTATTAACATGACGGTTTAGAACATATTCAGTACAAACCCTTTTGGTTTGGAAAAAATTATCACTAATTTAAATGAAATTTGAAATTATTTTAATAAACCTATTGTTTATAAATTAAAAGGGGTTTCCAATGTAATTTCATCCTAGGAGGCTGCCAATGCATCTAAGGGTATACATTAAATGGATACAAACCATGTCGTACTAGTCAAATGCATTCCTCGTTTATTCAATAATCAATTTAGTAAATAAAAAATGTATCTTATCATAAAATGTATATATATAATAAAATATTTGGATTTATCATTAATTCCATAGTGTAGTATACGTAAAAAAAGAGATTTTGATGTTGATGAATGGAAATACTACTGAAAGATCATTAAAACTGTCTTGAGGAAAATAATCTTTAAACATTCCAAAGTGTCACATACTACTTTGAGACATTTGATTCGTAATCCCTATGACGCATTATCAGTTTAAAAAATATACAATTTCTGGATAGTTATGAGATTCATTATATAACATGTCAAAGTACAGTATATACCACATATAATAGTTGTTTGGTTCAAAAGAAAGAATAAACCTTAATGAAATTTAAATTTAGTTAAACTACCATTCCTTGAGTCTAAAATGTCACGCGTATATTTATATTCCTGAAGACTAAATTTTTATTCATTATTTACCTAATTTATAAAAAATTTCACGTTTTTCATTACATACACTTCACTCCACAAAAAATTTATTTAAATTCTTAAACAGTTAATGTTACACATGGTGTTTTGACCAAATTTGAGTCACGTGAAAAAAATGCCTTTGTATGTTATAAATGGTCAAATGGTTCAGTGTATAAACATATCCATAATAATCATCATGAAATAATTATCATAAATTAAAATAAATTATACTTCCAAAACAAATCAGGAAATATAGTTATGAAAAATGATCCAATGTAACCAACATGAGGAAGCTGGGACGTATATATGCATGTGCAACGTTCCCATTTTTCAATGAACATTATGGAATTAAATTAAGCAATATTTATCTTAAAATAATCATAATTATATCATAAATACAATGTTTATAATCATTTATACATATATTTATAATACGATTTATGTAAAATGAATCACAACGTGTCGAGGAGGTGGTAGTCCCCACATCCACGAACAATATTATAACGTATTTTAGTGTGGGAAGAGGGTAATAAAATGATATTTTATTTGTCATGAAATGAAATTTTTTCCTTAATATCATATATATTTAATTTTTGGTGTATATTTTTAATTGAAATTTACTTTTATACATTATTTGAATAGTTTGAATGAATCCCATTTCTTAGGGGAGGTAGTAGTCCACCTTCCATAAATGACGTTATCATATTTAAACAAAATGAAATATATAATGATATGCTGTATAATGGAATTACAAATGAATAAAGACATCGTAATTTTCATATATATTATATAAAATATAATTTCAATCATAATTCAAATTAACGAATGGTGGTATATGAAAAATGAAGGATGTTGTTTCGTGAGGTTGTTGTTTTCAAAAATCCATTTTTTTCACATTCCACAGGCACCATCATCCATCATCGATTATCATATTACAAGAAGATCTTTCCTTGTTTCCTCTCCCCGAGCCATGGTACCATCAGTTATGAATAGACATATCATCCACTTTATAATTAGACCATGCTATAAAATCACAAATATACCCCACACCATATGCACCCATTCACCTGTGAAGAAAATATGATCTAAGATTTATTCTGCATAGGCCATACAAAAGGAGAATCTAGTGAAAATATAAACACCACACCTAATTATATTTTAATATGTTGGAATAGAATTGTTTCTAATCATATAGTTAAGAAAGTTATCCTTGTTGAATAATTCATGACCCATAGTGTTTCATTCAAAACAACCCTTTGATTCTCATATTCAATGACCTATGGTAGTCCGTCATAATGAAAAGGCCAGATTGGGAAGGGGTAAAAACAAACATGTCTAGCTCATTGGTTTTTTCTATATGATTACACTGATCTTGAGGGTTTTTATTCCATACTTCTTTGATGATCTTAGGATATTGTAAATCCTCTTTGAAAGAAATAGACGTAGAAATAAAAAAGGGATAAGCAAGGACATCCCCACTATAATTATGGTTCCACAACAGCACATCCCCTTTCACAATTATCCAGTGATAATGGATCCTCATACTATCAATAATTTTCCTAATATCAGGCCATAATAGAGAAGCATTCTGATCAATATCAACAAAATCCACCAAAGATTTACCATTAATTAAACACCCCCATAATTATATTTTCTCCAATAATTCCCAAGCCAACATAGCATTCATACAATGAATTTTGTATTCAAGACTATGAACATTAATAAATCCCTCAATGATCATCTAAGCCATCTGATTCCATGAGACCCAATTTTTTTCCTTTTCCCCTTATGATCCCATATAAAACTATCAATAATTCAGTCAATCTTTTTTATAACTCCTTTATTTACATTGACCGATGAGAGGGCATGAATTGGGTTGTCCAATAACACACTATTCAACTAAGTAATTCTACCACAAAAGGATAAGAAAATATTTTTCTATTTAAGAATTGGGTCTAGGATTCTGCTAACATGATTTTAAAAATCGCAAATATGATGTCTTGAAGGTGAAATGGGGCCCCAAATATTAAGTAGGAAATTCAAATCTTTTCATTTCCATAATAATACTCACCCTATCCATCCGGGTATCAAATCAAGTGATTGATAAATAAAAACTACTCTTACTTTTGTCTAAAAAATGGCCACTCTAGTGAAAATAATAGTCCAAAATCCAATTAATACTTCTTAATGATATAAGAGAAGCATTCATGAATATTCTAGTATCATATGTTAACCAGATATGAGAAACCAGTGGGTAATCCATTCTACTAGGACAAGGAATATGATCCTATGGGAGTTTCTGTAGTATGGGAAATTGGGTATATTAACATCCTCCTACTGAAGGTCTAAAAATAAATTCTGATGGGTCTAGTGTGGTTAGAAATATTTATGGAGGAGGGGTTGTGTATAATAAGAGTGGTTTGGTTTTTCTAGATTGTTCCATCATCCATGTAGAGAGGATACCTCTTCTAGCTTATTCATGAACCATGCTTGAGTGTCTCATTATTTGTAAAAACTGTTTGGTTGTTATAGAGGTTGAAATGGACTCGATGAAGCTATAAAAATCTATTCATGGTGTAGGTATGATTGCTTGGTCGATACATTATATCATCAGGAAATGTCTTATTATCTTGTGGGATAATATCAGGGTTTACCATACCTATAGGGAGGGAAAAAAGTGGGGGACTACATATCTTATGTGAGTTCTTATGATTTTAATAGTGTTTTTATTCATGAATTTTTTAGTATGAAGTCAGAGAGGTCAATTTAATCAGAGTGTATTCCCTTAGTCATCATTTTTTTAGACGTCCATAGGTCTTATTGTTTTTTTGTGGCCTGGCTTTGAAGATTTTTCGTCTTTCATTGATGTTCTATCAAAATAAAAAATTTAATGTTGATGTGGTGGTTGTTTTCTACAGATACAAATGATATTTTCTTTACACATTAGATGTAATTTTGTTTAATTTTAGGTCTAACTCATAGTATAGAAACATATAACTATATATAGGATATGAATGTTATTATTTAATAATGTAATAAGTTGAATTGAAAGAGTGGATAGAGGAATAAAACTAAAAAGCATGAGGAGGGATGATGCCTGTTATTTGGGTATCTCCTTTTGGATTACACCAAAGGGATTACTTATATAGATTTTTGACCATGTTTACACATCTAGGTTGAGTATATAGGTTTTTAGGATATATTTGATGAGATATTGGTTGAGCCAAATTTTATTCATATGTTTTAGGATATGGGAGGAGAGATGGACCTTTATTGTGGAGGAGTATCACATTTGCAAATACCAAAAGGTATACATTATTGTGAGGTCAAACATAAATAATGATTATTCATATTTGAAAAAAATAATGGATTAATGTGGAATAATAGTTGATAAAAACCTCCACTAGTGAAAAAATTTTCATTTTAAAACTTTGGTTCCGTAATATTTGTAATTCCACAATTTATATAATTTGGATTTTTATTAAAGTATGTAGTTTTATAGTATAATTAATTTAACAATTAATAATAAATTAGAGGGAGATTTATCAGAAAATATATACCCTCTATATAATAAATACAATATAATTTTTTTTAAAAAAATACCATGTCTATTTGATATTAATTGTAAAACGAGCGCTTTTAATGCACAAGAACACTACTTTAATCTAGACCATTCCATCAATTGTTTTAAAATATATTGGTCAATAAGTTCATTATAAAAGGTAAATTTGAAAATTAATAGTCCATATATGGAATATATTGACACATTAAACCATATTTTTATAATATATGAATTTTTTATTAATTTTAAATAATTTGATGAAATATTATTTATTTTAAAACATCATTAATTCCAATTTTTACATTATTTATTTAATAATAGTATAATGTTGTGTAAAAAATATTTTAATATTAATATTTTAGGTTTAAAAATGTGTAAAATTGAATATTAATCTACAAAAATAATTGATGATAGGAATTCAATAAATTTATTTCACTTTTAATATTTTTTATATCAACAATTTTAGATAATTATCAACTAAAAAATAATTATGTTACTGTTTTATTAGAATTTTAAGTGACTAATTCATCTACCAAAGTAATGATAAATTATTACGATTAAAATAAACCATTAAGTATTAAAAAATAATTTATTAAAAAATATATTATCTTTTTGTATATCTCAACGTTTTATAAATGATAAAGTTAAGGACAATTCGTTTCATTATCTTTTTCCTCACCGACATATGATATACAGTAATTTTATTAAATATTATCCAAATAAAATAAATATTTAGAACTAATATGTGATATTTTAGAACTACTGTGAACCAATGGAATTTGGAACGGTGTATTGTCCATTTTGGCCCTTCTGTTTAGTGTATTGTCCGCTATTAAGCTTAATTTCAACTAAATTATTTAATTAATTTTAATAACCTTACTTATTATTTTTGGTAAAAAAAAACTATATTAATATTATTCAAATAAAAATATCATACTTTGTACAATATATTATTTATGTTTGTAAAAATTTAATTTGCAGAAGTGGCCAAATTTAGTTTAACGCTAATTTCACAGACGTGTCAAGAAAGCAGGTAATAAAGTTCAACAGTTCAATACATATTTATTTGTTATGTTAATATAAAAATGATTTCATGGAAATAAATTGGATTAATATATGTTTAATTGATCTATTGAGACATTAAGAACCAATTTATAAAATAAATTATCATCAATAAATATTTAGATGAAATGTTGGTTTTTAACTAAAATGTAATGTTTTATATATTCATAAAATTGATACTTCTTTGAGAAATAAAAAAATTCATCCTAATTTAATGTTGAAATTAAAAATTCAAAAGCTATTTTACTTTTTTAAAATAAAATTTATACAATATTAATTTTTTTTAAAAAAAGATGATCCATTAAATGTTAGTAAAAAACCATCCAAGTTGATTTTTTTAAGACCCACTTTTATGTTAAATGTGGGAAGCTAGTAGTCAACATCACATCAAGAACAATAGTATAAAATAGAACTATAGTAGATCAACATGAAAATATTGGACTCAACTAGCCTGAATAATTTATAGGATAGTTTATTTATCTTTTTATCCTTCTCTTCATTAATGATCACTTCGAAATGGGAGGCCAAAAAGTCCCAAGATTATAAGAACTCCTCCAGTGTAATCTTCCTTTCATTGAAGCCTCTAGTCAAAATTAATTATTGTTTGTCAATCCTAGTGGCATGATCCATGCATACACCCAAATGAACTGGTCTTTCATTCATTCTTCTACATCCTCCTTTCAGGAATGAATGATCAGAACCCCAACATCATCTCTTATTCAGAGGACCTGAGGAGGTCCCATGGGTTTTCATCAGCCGCTTCAACTGTTGACTCTACCTCTCTTACTACTAAGACCTCTCCCTTCTTGATCTATGACAGGTAAACCAATCCAATTTCTAGAATATGAGCTCCATGCAAAGAAGAATGAATAACCTCTAAAGAAGTCTGCCTATGGGTTTTACCCAAAACCAAGACCCCTTGTTCAAGGAAGAAACCCCCAAAACACCCGCTTTGACATTATAGATATCCTTTCTTATCGATCTAGTAACTATAGCCTTTGGAGTGCCTAAATATTTTTTGTATTGTATTGACATCTTCCCCCCTCTATGCCAAAAGGATTCTGGTAATGAGGTTTCCTGGTGTCAGTTTCCTTGAACCGGATCGAACCAATGCCTCTTGTTCGAGGTCCTCAATAGTCTGAGAGACCCCCTCTTGGTCTTGTGTGAGACACATGATATCTCAGTGTTATGTGTACCTTAACATTAAATTGGTATTTTTTATAATGAAATATAGGATACAATTTAATTGTCTTTTAAAATAAACACATAATAGTGTATTTTGGATTTACTTTTTTATCCATTTTAACCTTATTAAATATCAATATAGGAGTAACATAATATTTAAATTAAAAACTATAATATATTGATAAATTATTCTTTTCAAAAAAATACAATATAATTGTTTAGAGTTCCAAAAAAATAATTGAACAATTAGTAATTATTATTTTTATTTATTAATTTCTAGATGTTATCTATCAATATATTATATTATAAATTTAAAATTGTTTAATCTAATTTCATAAATACACAATAATTTTAAAAGTGTCATTCCTTGAAAAAAAATTATCGTTCTATCATTTAAACTAATAAAGGACCCAGAAAACTTACATTATACAATTAATGGGATTCAAAATGTTAATTAATTTGATAATTCTTATTAAACATATGGAAATACATTTTCCCAATAACATTTATAAAAGTTATAGAAATTATAATCACTATAAGAACATATAAAAAAATATTTTATGTGACATGAATTTTATAATAATTAAATGTTATTTCATTATTATACCCATTTCTATTGATTTTGTTATTTTTTCTTTCCATATAGTGATATAATTAAATTAATAAAACTTTTATATATAGGTAAAATTTATTTTTTTTATTTAAGTAATATTGTGTTTTAATTTACATTTATGTGTCATGTAAGGAAATCCAATCAAAAATTATTTAATTAAGAAAAATTTAATAATGGAACTATGGGTTATTACATTATACCCACATAATTAAAATTCCAATTTTATTTTTTTTAAATGTAGAAAACTGATTTTACATATTACTCATACCATCATTAGGTTCCCATATAGAATCTATAATTTCATAATTCTATCATATGACAGAGACTAAATAAGTGTAATTTCTCCTCAGAAAACTTTCACCTTAAGAAATGAATTACATTGTTCCTATTTATATGAATAATCTTGTTCCTATTATATAAAAACTATGGCCAATAAATTTATTTTTTGTCATGTGTACTTGATCAAAAGATATGGATGTAACATATAATTCAAATTTTGGAGGTAATGAGGGACATCTAAGAGAGAAAATATGTCCCTCAAATGATCAAGGATATGGAAGGGGTTTATTTATCATTGGTATAGTATCTCAGTCATCCTAGATCTCAAAAAATTCCATAGATATATTCAAATGAAAATAATTTCACATACTTTATCCTAATGATATCACTGAATACTTTCTACATTAATATTCTATGGAATTTGTTACACTTTCCCATGTTGACGAATGTTTTGAACATTCTTCATCATTTCTTGGACATGACCAAGATGAATTAAATTCCTCTCTCCATATGTCTCCCATCATGTTGGATTCCTCCAAATATTTCCCATATACAACCTCATATGTATTATCAAAATGGATGAATGGAAGATATATTCATATGTGAACTATATCGGGGGACATATTGATCTCATAAAAATTTTAAATACATCTTATAAGATTGTAATGTAACTTCTAGTGTTTTAATTTTCCTCTACAACTGAATAATTTTCTATGGATGAGATGAGATGTTAAAACTCATCTCTTTCTACAATTAAATATGACAACATCTCAAGAATATCAAGGTAATCCTCCCATCCCAATAATATAAAATGGACAGTGTTATTGCCTACATCCTTTATAATTCCGTACTATATATCCAGCTGAGTTAGCCAATTAAAAAATTATTGATAGAAATAAAATTTTAAGATTTTGTAAGGAAATCCTTAACCCTAAAAATAACATTATGTCAGCATATTCTCATAAAATAATAATATTATCATCATTGGAATCTTCCCCAATAATTTCAAATAATATTTACTCATTATTTTTCATTATCACCCATATTAAATAATTTCCCTCCATGTGGAGCTCATACTAATATTCGTGGCAATACATGATAACATGATGACATGGTATATGGAGTTATATTGATTATATAGATAGTTGACATATGCAATATGTAAGTAATTCCAATATATACCAATTTTTTTGACAAATTACACTAATGGGAGAATAATTAGAATAGTAGGAAGTATCATTTTTCAAATTTAAATCAGAGCTAATTTATAAATAATTGACATGATCATTATACCACAAGGGGTATCTATTGATACATTAGTATTCATTGACTGGGTTTAAATTATATATTAATTGAATTTTTTGGGCATAAAAACATAAAACAAATCATAATAGAATAATTTAAATACAAATATAGATGTTATTTTATGTGTATCTCACATCACCTCATTATCATAATCAACCTCGGATACATTGATAGGTAATTACCAAACTTGTTCCCTTATTTTAGGAGGTTTCCAAGGACTATTTCAAAATTGGGCTATATTTTGTATAACTAACTCATATAATGTATGATATACTTACACTAGAACCGTTATAATGTGGGTGGATCATGAACATTTTCCTTCTTATATAATGTTCTCCTAATTGGGATATTATATTTTTTATACTTACTATATTTCATTCCAATTTTAAACGAAATAAAACACTTCCATGGTTAGTTGATTCAATTAAATGTGTTCTTTCTTAACCATTTATTACATTTTGGAAATTTTAATTTCTCCCCACCATGTCTTATATCATTATTTCATCCATGATACTCTAAATTCCATATTTTATCGAATAATTATCAAGATGTTCAATTATCAATATATAAAATAAGAACACACGGACTAATCACATCATAGATACAGAACTCTATTGTAGCTAATTCCTTCTAATTTATAAGATATATGTTAGTAAGAATCATTCAATTTTTCTCTCAATTTTTGATATGAATCTACATGAATACATCATCAGTCTAGTGATATGTTTTTTCATATCATCCAATAAATTCAATACTTTTTTATTTAATTCCTATACATTCCAAAACAATTATGGTATTTTAGGGAAGTACTTAGTAAAAAATATTTTCATAAACTCATCCATATATATATATTCAGAATCTTACTTTTCTATGGTTTTCGAAATGATACACCACCACTATTAACCATTGATTTTTAAATAGTAGACTTAAAAATAGAATCTCTCATTGTTTTAGCATATGATAATTGAAAATATATTCCCAATTAAAATTTTCCACTTCATAGAAACTATTTAATTTAATGTCTAACAAATTAATAGTATATTGTGTTGCATAACTGACTAAATATTAGGTTTCACCCTTCATGGTTCATTAAAGGGATGAACATGATTTGGGTTGTTTATCACAACTTGAGAAATTTGGGATATAATTTCCTTGAGGTGTTTTCCATCCTTAATACCAACAGGATACACATTTATAGATTATCTATTTTTCCCATTTCATACCTTATTATCATTTTTCTTTTTGAATTACTCAATTAAATTGAATAACCTAATATTTGGAAAGGGTGTGATTAGATTAATTAATTTAAGACAATTAATTATATTATTTTAGATGGTTTAATTATTAAATTATGGGATTTATTTATCCTCTGAATATATATAGGTTTCAAAATAGTTTTTGAATTGATTTATTTATAATTTAAACATTAATATATATTTTATTACATTGTAATGGTATGTAAATATATATTTATTAACAAAATAATATCATTTTAGAGTTTAAATCTAAGAACATATTTATGACTCTGCTTCGTACACCTAGTCATTATTGTTTCAATACCCAACACATCATTTTTTGTGTTATTACAAAATCTAAAACTAGTAGAGTTCCTTGATACACTTATAGTATAAAAACATGGAATTAATTTGAATAATAACCTCAACATATCCAATTTTTCCAAAACATCATTGTATTACATATACATAGAATCAACCCACTAACTATTTTCTAGGGTTTAATCACATGTTCTCGAAAAAATTCTTTAGATATAACTACAAATTTATAAAATACAAATTTTAGTTATACATTAAAATTATAGATTAAATAGTACCTAATCAGGTTATTAAAATATTATATCTCATAAATTTTCACACAACCCAATGAATGTATGGTTTATTGTATTAGAGATCAGTAACATAATTATCATATTACTATATAGTATTCAAAATTATCCATAAACATTCTAATATATATCCTATAATTTTATCTCACATGACATTATCATATTAATGACATTGGTAGTGGAAATATGACAGCTGGCTAAGATTATACGCCCCATAATGTAAAATAGATCATAATATGATGGAGAACAATAGGAATAAATAAATATTATAATAGATGATAAAAATAACATAAAAATGTATTATAAAAGAATTTATATAATCTTAAGCGCATAAGAATTATTTTAACTAAGAATAAATGATATAACAAGGATTAAAAAACTTTTAAATGATCATATAATAATTTACCATTATATAAAATTAAAAAAATGCAATATTCATGAAAATAAAAAATTTCATGAAAATTAATTGTATCATTAACTATTTCATAGGATGATAAATAAAAAGGAAATGGGAACTATAATAAGGAATAGAAGATCAGTTTGAGAAAAAACATCAAGTGAATTTTGAACATAAACATATTTCCAATGACATAAAATGATAGCAACAAATCATTCCGAATACTTTGATAGAATGATCTTCATGACTATATATGACTATATAATGAGATATAAACAAAAAAAATCATTTAAGAGTGATATTGGTTCCACCAATAGTCATTCAGAAATATTTTTAATAGTTAAATCTACTATAATTACATCTTAATTATCCTAATTAAAGAAGAAATGGTCACATTAAATATTCAAAAAGATATATAAAATTAACCTAAAAATTGATAAATTATCATAAATATCATTTTATATATGGAATAATAAATTAATAAATAATATCGGGGGTAATCATTTTTTTCATAAATGATAATCCTTGGTAGAAAATATAATTTAATATCCAATGGTTTTCACAAATCTATCAAAATATTGTAATAAAATTTGAACAAAAAACTAGGTTCAGAAAAAATATTTATGGGACAATTAGACTTTTAAAAACTTCATTATTGAGAGTTGTAAATAATATATCCTTAGAATTAAATTAGTGTTATAAACAAATTTGCATGATTAATAATTTTATTTCGAATTTTTTTGAAATGATTAATAATATTTCATAAATCATTTTAAAATCCCTATATCATAAAAGTGGAAATGCATCTCTTTTTGATAATTGTTAATTTAAATTATGAAAATAAATAAATAAAATTTATATTATCAATCCAGTAATGAGATTACAACATCAATGATGTTGGGAAAAGGGATGATTCGTCTATATAATTGGATTTATTCATTCAAACAGAGCATATTTAATTCAGAATTAATAATATCAATGATGTAATTATTGACGATGAGATGTAATTTCCCCCTATAGTAGAAAAGTAATGATCATATATGTAACATCCCAAGTAAGTAATGAATAATAGATATTTTTATCTATGTCTATTAATGAATTAGATAGTGTTTTAGAGGCTTAAAATGAAAATAAATCCAATCTTAAGCATGGAATACACTAATATTTTTAAAAGATTTTTTTTCTGCCTTTTGATGGAAAACCATTTTTAAATATATCTTTTGACAATTTTATAAGCTATGTTTGTCAAAATAAACTTATTCTTTATGATTGGGACATCAAAATTTAATTTGTGTGAATTTTTGGTATTTTTCTGACAATGTTCATTTTTTAATGAATAGTGAAAAATACTGCATTTTACATCAAAATTATTTTTTAATCTAATTTATTTATATGATTAGATTATGTTTTGAATTGGTTTTGAAGTAAAATTAGAAAATATTTTTACCATTTAATCCAATGGTGGTCATTGGAATCAATTTCACTTTGAAATTGGACTTAAAATGGTGTCAATCTTTTGATACTTATTGTTTCATAAAAACACGCTATTTGTCATGATAGCGGGAATTAATTATTAAATTAATTAATGTGACTTATATGTTTTGAATTTTGTAAAATATACTTCATTTTTGAATTCATAATTTCAAATATATCTTAGGGTGACGTTTTGGTATTTTTCTGAAAAACATCAATTTTTGATGAATAGTGAAATCACTAAGTGGTAGTTAAAGAAACTGATTTTTCGTTTAAATGAAATTTTGCCACCTTTTTGTTTTGAATTTCAAAAATATGACATACATGGTTGTCATTAAGAAGTAAAATGTGGTTCAATGAGATTAAAATATTTTTTTGGTGAATAGTAACTTATTAATTTTTTAATCGCGATTAGTGGTAATTAGTGTAGTTTAAGGTAAAAATAATGCTTTAATAAAATGAAATGACATAGACACATGTCCTAACCTTATTGGATGTGTCATGGCAGACCAAGACAAGCCATGGGTCAACTTGGGGACTCCATGGAGCCATTTTGTTGGGAAATGACATAAATAACATTTTATTTAATGTAAAAGTAAAAATGACACAAACAAGAGTTGTTTTACTAAAACAATTTTTACATGGGTTTATAAATGTCAGATTTTTTATTATAAATAATCATTGGAAATATAAAACGATTTCCTATATCATAGTATTTTTTTATAATTTTTAGACTTTAAATAAAGTAAATTATTTATGACATCAAAATGATGTAGCGATTACCTCATTAATGAAGGATTTAAATAAAATGGAAAGATAATGTAATCTCTAAGACCTACACATGTAAAAAACCTATTGGATGGGTGGATTTCGAACCCTTATCACCTTATCCTCAAATTATATCAATGTGGTACCTTTTTAATCTGAAAGTCATTTTAAAATAAAGTAACTTATCTTTACTTTCCATGAGTGCCCCTCCTCTCCTCTTATAAAAGGCCCCAACCTCTACCCATTTTCCCACACTCCCAAATCCTTTGTCTTGGCCAACCCCTAACCATTTTCTCTCTACACTTCCCTATCTTACTCCTTGAAGCCTCAGTTTGGGCAGAAGTCTTCCCAAGGATTCCTTTGAGCTCAAACCAAAGGGAGTTACCCGATTTTAAGGTAATGTCTTCACTTGAGTCCTTTTGTTTTATTTTTCTTCTCCAACCCCCTAAACTCTTTTTATTTATTTCTTTTGTAACAACTCCAGTATATTCAATATACTAGGATTTTTTTAAAGAAGTATTCAAGCTACACTTACACACACCTACATCTAATGGTTGAAGAACATACGGTTTCCTTGGATGGTGAATTTATGCCTCCCGAAATGATGATTGTTCAACATTCTTTTAACACCTTCAAAGGTGGACATTAAGATGAAAATATATTTATATATGATATATAATATGTTTATGTTTTCCTTAAGCTTCATTATTTTTCATTTTGGGAATACCTTTATGTTTTCCATTATGGGTAAACACGATATCTTTATTTAAGGAAGTGCGGACTACCGCCCCCTCAATGTGATTTGATTCGTTAAATACCATATGTGGGACGTATAAAGGATGGAACTATGATATTATATATGATATTATACTGGAATTATAATATGCCTTTATATCATTATGATTCCATTCTATAAAATACGTAATAGAAATGAAAGTAGCGTTCATGCGTACGTACGGCTTACCGTCTCCATGAACGGTGCATTTCATTTCTTACCTCTAAATGATTATGTAATATTATAAATGCACGTATATACTGGATATATATGATATATATGATATATACATCATGATTGAAATCCTGGATATAATGGATACATGAACAACTTGTAATTATAAAGGGTTTATTTTGACTCAAGTACCAATGATCATTAAAACGACCGTTATTAACTTAAATAATTACATAGTGGTCATGACATGGAAATAAGTGATATAAAAGGAAAAATTAACTTGAAAAAGGTTCATAAAAATGTAGAAATTAACTCAAGTTTATTATTCCGGAGATTAAATAACGACCGAGTCAAGTCGGACCCGAGGTATGGGACTTCGTCTCAATCTCATTTCATTGAGGCATATTTTGTTTTATACACAACCTTTTTTTATATGGTGTATAAACCCCATTGAATTTTACATTTATTCAAAAGGAATCTTTTTATATGAAGCATTTACTAAACGAAAAAGGGAATGTTTTTGTCGTACGTACGCGGCAACAACGACTTCTCCTCCGCCGTGAACATTATTTGAGTTTCGGCTTCCTCTACAAGCCATACCTTCTTTTTAAAAGAAAAATAAATACCATGTTTTACTTTTCTTTTATTTTGGTATTGAAAATGGTTTTCATAATGTTTTAATATCAATGTGTTGTATTGATATCTTGTGATTGAAAGGTTTAAATGTTATGTTTCCTTTATGCATGTTTTATGTGATACGATTATGTTGAGGTTCTTGGGAATTATTATGAAGACGGGTGGTTCCGTGATAAACTAAGGGCGGGTGATCCCGATATAGATCTCCAATGCATTGGGTAACCCGAAAGAGTGAAACATTAAGTTTTCTCTGAAGGTATTTGGGGAATATACTGTGATGGGTATTCCAAACGTAACCAAGAGGGTTACTCCCTACATAAGAATGTTATGAATGCCTCAAGTTACCTTTATGTCTTATGATTTCTATGATTTATTCATGATTTGATGAGGTTTGTTAAAGTGCTTATGTTTTATGGGTAAAGTGTGATCTCATTCTTATGTATATATGTACCCATGTTTCCTTTCCACATTTTTATATCCCTTACTGAGATTTTTATGCTCATCCCAAGTTTTTTTGAAATGTTTTTCACAGGACAAGGGAAAGGTACATGATATGATGATATTGTCAAGGAAGTGTTAAGAAAGAATCCATGTTTTATTTTAAATATGTTTCCATTGATGGGAATGATGAATACTATCTTTATGTAACCACTTTGTTTATATGTGGAATGTAATGCACGTTTTATGATCTAATTCCCTAAAACTCTAAACCCAAAAAGATCCTCAATGTGTAATCTTTTAATAACTCAAGATTAAGTAAGGTTTAAGGATATGGCCTTATAGTTGGTATCAAAGGTCGGTTTAGATAAATTTAGGAGTAAGAATTATATTAAATTATTATCCAAAAAGTTTTTTTTATTGTCAAATTAATGTGATATATTATTTAAAGATTACCATGTTGCTTTATCTAAGACATGTTTGTTCAGAATGGTTTTCCGTAGAGGAAATAGGGAAGCTGTGCTAGGAAGGCATGTAGAAGGAAATAACCTTCTGAATCAGCATCCTGAGATGGTCGGAATTGGAACTGAACAGTTTGTTGCAGTAATAGAGCAGTTGACTCAAGCGATAAATGGCGGTGGTATCCATGCACGAGATTAGCCAGATCAACCGCAGAGGAACATGTTAGTGGTGGAACATTTCATGAGGCAACATCCCCCATCATTCAGAGGATCATCTGACCCTATGATAGCTGAAGGGTGGATTGAAGCACTGGAGAAGATGTTCTATGTCATGGGGTTTTCAGACAATCAAAAGGTTAGTCCTGCTATTTACCGTTTGGAGGGTGAAGTAGATCAGTGGTGGTCGATGGTTAAAAATATCCGGGATGCTGATGAGATTGATGCTCTCGACTGGGATGAATTCAAAGGTATGTTTCTTGAGAAGTATTTTCCTAAGGCTGTTCGACTTAGGATGGAAAATCAATTCATAGAATTGAGGCAAGAGGGAAGACTCAGTGGCTGCCTATGAAGAAAGGTTCACTCGATTGGCATGGTATGCTCCAAATTTTATCTGAGACCTTGATAGTAAAATCAATCGTTTTTACTCAGGATTAAAGCCAAAATATCGAAGGGCATTAGCTTCTCGTGAGTTTAAAAGTTATGAAAAGCTTGTTCGATGTGCTGAGAAGGTGGAAATGGAGTTTTCCGATGATCAAGTGTTCTATAACAACCAACATAAGAAGAGACCGAGGTGGCAGGAGAAAGGTAAAAATTATTCAAAAAAGACTAATGGTAAGAAAACTAAGTTTCCAGTTTGTGATAAATGTGGTTAAAGGCATGCTGGGGAATGTCTTCTGAAATCTGGAAAGTGCTACCGATGTGGTAAGATGGGACATAAGGCTCGTGATTGCACTGAAAAGGATCAAGGTGAAGGTAAGACCAAATGTTATTTACAGTTAGTGAAATGTTATAAGTGCAATGAGATGGGTCACTATACAAATGAGTGTCCGAAAAAGAGCATCAGTGATGGGAAGTAGTTAGACTAAAAGCAGAAAGGGGTGGTGAAATCCTTTGCAACTACTTCAGCAGATGTCGGGCCATCAAATGATGTTGTATTAGGTACTTTGTTTGTTTTTTCAGATTATGACAGTGTGTTGTTTGATTCGGGGTCTACACATTCATTCATCTCTGAAACATTTTCTAGTAAAATGGGAATACCATCTTAAGAAGTGACTTCTAAACTTGTGGTAAAAACACCTGGGGGAAATGTTGAGGCAAAAAGAATTTATAAGAAACTTCATATCCTTATCTGTGGAATGAACCTACTTGAAAACCTTATTTTTCTACCTCTAGTAGAGTTTGATGTTATCCTAGGTATGGATTGGCTCTCTATTTACCATGATAAGATTGACTGTAGAGATAAAGAAGTTTGTTTTCAGAAAGACTTTAAGTTTGTGTACAAGAATGAACCCTTACTGTTGATAACTTATCAAGAGGCAAAAAAACATGTAAAAGATGTAAATGAATGTTACCTTGCAAACATCTTTGAAAATAAAGGAACTGTTCAGATTAACGATGTGCCAGTAGTAAATGAGTATCCTCATGTTTTTCCTGATGAGTTGCCTAGAATAATACTAGATCAGAAAGTTGAGTTTACTGTTGACTTAGTTCCTGATGCTAAGCCAATTTCAAAACCCCCTTATCGAATGACTCAAATTGAACTTTTAGAGTTGAAGGACCAATTGAAAGATTTATTAAAGAAAGGTTTCATTCGACCTAGCACATCACCTTGGGGTGATCCTATTTTATTTGTTAAAAAGAAAGATGGTTCTATGAGACTTTTCATTGATTATAAGGCGCTGAATAATATCACTGTTAAGAACAAATATCCTTTTCCTCATTTCAATGATTTGTTTGATCAGCTCCAGGGAGCTCAGTTTTTTTCAAAGATTGACCTGAGATCGGGGTACCATCAGCTAAAGGTAAAGGAGGCAGATATTCCAAAGACCGCGTTCCATAGAAGATATGGCCATTATGAATTTATAGTAATGCCTTTTGGGCTAACAAATGCACCTGTTGGATTCATGGACTTAATGAATAGAATTTTCTGTGAGTTCTGGGATAAGTTTGTGGTGGTTTTCATTGATGATATTTTGGTTTTTTCAAAAAGTAAAGAGGAGCACGAACGAAATTTAAGGGTTATCATGCAAACCTTACAAGAAAAGAAACTGTATGGAAAATTCATCATGTGTGATTTTTGGGTGCAACAAATTTCTTTCCATGGTCACATTGTTTCTAAAGATGGGATAACTGTTGATCTTACAAAAAGAAAAGTTGTGGAAGAATGTCCAAGACCCACAAATGTAACTGAGATTCGTAGCTTCCTTGGTTTGGCAGGCTATTACTGAAGGTTTGTTAGAAATTTTTCACGGTTATCTAGTCCAATGACTAAGCTAACTCGGAAGGGTGTTAAGTTTATCTGGACAAAAGAATGTGATGATTGTTTTCTGGAATTGAAAAGAATATTGGTGAATGCTCTAGTTTTGGCACTACCTTCCAGGAGTGGTGAGTTTTTTATATACAATGATGATTCATTGAATGGACTTGGATGCGTCCTAAAGCAGAATGATCATCTAATTGCTTATGCTTCACGACAGTTATAAACACATGTGGTAAACTACCCTACACATGATTTGGAATTAGATCCTGTTGTTTTCACTTTAAAAATTTGGAGGCATCATTTGTATGGAGTAAAGTGTGAAACATATACCGATCACAAATGATTAAAGTATATATTCACTCAGAAATAATTGAACATAAGACAAAAGAGATGGCTAGAATTAATCAAGGATTATGATTGTACAATTCATTACTATCCGGGAAAAGCAAATAAAGTGGTTGATGCCTTGAGTCAAAGAAGTAATGCTTCATTAACAATTTTGCGTTTGGAACATGATCCTTTGTTTAAGGATTTGATAAAGTTTGGAATAGAATTTGTTGGTGCAGGAAGTTCTTCTGTTTTGTTTCAGGTATCAGTGAGATCATCTCTATCAGATAGAATCAAGCAAGCACAGAAACAAGACAGTGAGTTGCAGAAAAAGGTAGAGCTGGTTCAGAACGGTAAGTTGCCTGAATTCAACATTGATAATGATTGTGTTTTGAGATTTTGGAAGAGATTGTGTATGGCTTGAGATTCACAGTTGAAGAGAGAGTTGTTATGTGAAGCTCATAGTTCTCCGTTTTCAGTTAATCATGGTATTACTAAGATGTATAGAGATCTGCGGGAGTATTACTGGTGGGATGGAATGAAAAGAGATATTGCTGACTTTACTGTGAAGTGTTTGACTTGTCAACAGGTTAAAGCAGAGCAACAGTTACCAAAATGGATTCTTCAGCCTCTACTAGTGCCAGAGTGGAAATGGGAGAATATATCCATGGACTTTGTTGTGGGTTTACCGAAGACATCTCGAGGTAATAATGCAATCTGGGTTATTGTTGATCGCTTGACCAAGTCTGCTCATTTCCTTGCTATACGAGATACTTTTTCCCTGGATCAACTTTCCCATTTGTATCTTAAAGAGATAGTCAGGTTACATGGAGTAACTCTCTCCATTGTATCTGATCGTGATCCCAGGTTCACTTATAACTTTTGGAAAGGCCTTCAGAAGTCGTTGGGTGCTGAATTAAATTTTATTACAACTTTTCATCCGCAATCAGATGGGCAGTCAGAACGAACAATTTAGACCTTAGAGGATATGCTACGTTTTTGCTCTATGGATTATCAGGGAAGTTGGGACCAACATCTTTCTTTGGTTGAATTTTCATATAATAACAGTTTTCATTCCAATATATAGATGGCACC
Organism: Viscum album; assembly: GCA_963277665.1. Lineage (NCBI taxonomy): Eukaryota > Viridiplantae > Streptophyta > Magnoliopsida > Santalales > Viscaceae > Viscum > Viscum album. The sequence continues at coordinate 1,497,495,508 of OY728122.1, read as the reverse complement.
ATTTGAGGCGTTATATGTGAAGCGGTGTCGAACTCCAGCTTTCTGGGATGAAGTGGGTGAAAGGAAGTTGATGGGACTAGAATTGGTAGAAGAGATGGCAGAAAAAGTTCAGCTGATTCAGAAGCACATGAGAACAGCTCAAAGCAGGTAGAAGAGTTAGATAGACAATAGGTGGAAGGATCTAACTTTTGAGGTAGGTGATCATGTTTTTCTCAAAGTCTCATCATGGAAAAGTGTGATGAGATTTGGTAAGAAAGGAAAGCTGAGTCCAAGGTTTATTGGACCATGTGAAATTCTGGAAAGAGTTGGATCAGTTTCCTACCGAGTGTCTTTACCTCCAAGTGTATCTCAGGTAATAATGTTTTTCACGTTTTGATGTTGAGAAAGTACATGCCAGATCCATCTCATGTTTTGAGTCCAGAGGTAGTTCATCTTGAAGAGAACCTATCTTATGAGAAACAATCGGTCCAGATTCATGACCACAGGGATCAAGTGTTACGGAATAAGGTTATTCAACAGGTAAAGGTTTTGTGGAAACACCACATGATTGAAGAGGCAACATGGGAATCTGAAAATGCAATGAGGGATAAGTACCCCCATTTATTTGATAAGTAAATAAATTCCGGGGATGCAATTTTCTAAAGGGGGGAAAGATGTAACATCCCAAGTAAGTAATGAATAATAGATATTTTAATCTATGTCTATTAATGAATTAGATAGTGTTTTAGAGGCTTAAAATGAAAATAAGTCCAATCTTAAGCATGGAATACACTAATATTTTTAAATGATTGTTTTACTGCCTTTTGATGAGAAACCATTTTTAAATCTATCTTTTGAAAATTTTATAAGCTATTTTTTTCAAAATAAACCTATTCTTTATTATTGGGACATCAAAATTTACTTTTTGTGAATTTTTGGTATTTTTCTGACAATGTTCATTTTTTAATGAATAGTGAAAAATACAGTATTTTACATCAAAACTGTTTTTTAATCTAATTTATATATATGATTAGAGTATGTTTTGAATTGTTTTTGAAGTGAAATTAGAAAATATTTTTACCATTTAATCCAATGGTGGTTATTGGAATCAATTTCACTTTGAAATTGGACTTAAACTGGTGTCAATGTTTTGATACTTATTATTTCATGAAAACACGCTATTTGTCATGACAGCGGAAATTAATTATTAAATTAATTAATGTGACTTATATGTTTTGAATTTTTTAAAATAGACTTCATTTTTGAATTCAGAATTTCAAATATAGCTTAGGGTGAAGTTTTGGTATTTTTCTGAAAAACATCAATTTTTGATGAATAGTGAAATCACTAAGTGGTAGTTAAAGAAACTGATTTTTCATTTAAATGAAATTTTTCCACCTTTGTGTTTTGAATTTCAAAAATCCGACATACATGGTTGTCATTAAGAAGTAAAATGTCGTTCAATGAGATTAAAATAATTTTTTGGTAAATAGTAACTTATTAAGTTTTTAATCGCGATTAGTGGTAATTAGTGCAGTTTAAGGTAAAAATAATGCTATAATAATATGAAATGACCTAGAAACATGTCCTACCCTTATTGGATGTATCATGGAAGACCCAGAAAAGACATGGGTCAACTTGGGGACCCCATGGAGCAACTTTGGTTGGGAAATGACATAAATAACTTTTTATTTAATGTAAAAGTAAAAATGACACAAACAAGAGTTTTTTTACTAAAACAATTTTTTCATGGGGTTATAAAAGTCAGATTTTGATTATAAAAAGTCATTGGAAAGATAAAAATATTTCCTACATCATATTATTTTTTTTATAATTTTTAGACTTTAAATAAAGTAAATTATTTATGACATCACAATGATGTAGCGATTACCTCATTAATAAAGGATTTAAATAAAATGCAAAGATAATGTAATATCTAAGACCTACACATGACCAAAACCTATTTTATGGGTGGATTTATAAAAAATATCACCTTATCCTCGAATTATATCAATGTGGGACCTTTTGAATCCAAAACTCATTTTAAAATAAAGTAACTTATCTTTACTTTCCAAGAGTGTCTGTCCTCTCCACTTATAAAAGGCCCCCACCTCTACAACTTTTCCCACACTCCCAAAGCCTTTGTCTCGGCCAAACCCTACCCATTTTGTCTCTCCACTTCCGTCTATTACTCATTGAAGCCTCACTTTAGGAATAAGGCTTCCCAAGTAAGCCTTTGAGCTCAAACCAAAGGGAGTTACCCGATTTTAAGGTAATGTCTTCACTTGAGTCGTTTTGTTTTATTTTTCTTCTACAACCCCCTAAACTCTTTTTATTTATTTATTTTGTAACAACTATAGTATCTTCAATATACTAGGATTTTGTTATAAGAAGTATTCAAGCTACACTTACACACACCTACATCTAATGGTTAAAGAACATACGGTTTCCGTGGATGGTGAATTTATGCCTCCCGAAATGATCATTATTAAACATTCTTTTAACACATTCAAAGGTGGCCATTAAGATGAAACTATATTTATATATGATATATAATATGTTTATGTTTTCCATAAGCTTATGTATTTTTCATTTTGGGCATACCATTATGGTTTCCATTATGGTTAAATGTGATATCTTCATTTAAGGAAGTGCGGACTACCGCCCCATCAATGTGATTTGATTCGTTAAATATCATATGTGGGACGTATAAAGGATGGAACTATGATATTATATATGATATTATACTGGAATTATAATATGCCTTTATATATTTATGATTCCATTCTATAAAATATGAAATAGAAATGAAAGTAGCGTTCATGCGTATGTACGGCTTACCGTCTCCATAAACGGTACATTTCATTTCTTACCTCTAAATGATTATGTAATAATATAAATGCATGTATATACTTTATATATATGATATATATGATATATACATCATGATTATAATCCTGGATATAATGGATACATGAAAAAATTGTAATTATAAAGGGTTTATTTTGACTCAAGTACCAATGATCGTTAAAACGACCGTTATTAACTTCAATAATTACATAGTGTTCATGACATGGCAATAAGTGATATAAAAGTAATAATGAACTTGAAAAAGGTTCTTAAAAAAGTTGAAATTAACTCATGTTTATTATTCAGGAGATTAAAGAACGACAGAGTCAAGTCGGACCCGAGGTATGGGACTTCGTCTCAATCTCCTTTCATTGAGGCATATTTTGTTTTATACACTACATTTTTTTTATATGGTGTATAAAACCCTTTGACTTTTACGTTTATTCAAAAGGAATATTTTTATACGAAGCGCTTACTAAACGACAAAAGGGAATGTTGTTGTCGTACATACGCGGCGACAACGACTTCTCCGCCGTCGTGACCATTATTTGAGTTTCGGATTCCCCTACAAGACATTCATTCTTTTTAAATGAAAAATAAATACCATGTTTTACTTTTCTTTTATTTTGGTATTGAAAATGGTTTTCATAATGTTTTTATATAAATGTGTTGTATCGATATCTTGTGATTGAAAGGTGGAAATGTTATGTTTCCTTTATGCATGTTTTATGTGATACGATTATGTTGAGGTTCTTGGGCATTATTATGAAGACGGGTGGTTCCATGATAAAGTAAGGGCGGGTGAGCCGGATATAGCTCTCCAATGCATTGGGTAACATGAAGGTGTGAAACGTTAAGGATTCTCCGAAAAGATTTAGGGAATATACTATGATGGGTATTCCAAACGTAACCAAGAGGGTTACTCCCTACGTAAGAATGTTATGAATGCCTCAAGTTACCTTTATGTCTTATGATTTCTATGATTTATTCATGATTTGATGAGGTATGTTAAAGTGATTATATTTTATGGGTAAAGTGTGATCTCCTTCTTATGTATATATGTACCCATGTTTCCTTTACATATTTTTATATCCCTTACTAAGCTTTTTATCCTCATCCCATGTTTTTTTCAAATGTTTTTCACAAGTCAAGGGAAAGGTACATGATATGATGATAGTGTCAAGAAAGTGTCAAGAAAGAATCCATGTTTTATTTTAAATATGTTTCCATTGATGGGAATGAAGAATACTATCTTTATGTAACCACTTTGTTTATATGTGGAATGTAATGAAAGTTTTATGATCAAATTCTCTAAAACTCTAAACCCGAAAAGATCCTCAATGTGTAATCTTGTTATAAATCAAGATTAAGTATGGTTTAAGGCTGGGGACTTATAATATAAAATAGGGATATGGTAAAAAAATTAATTCATGATACGTGTTTTTTTATTTATGTCTGTAACCTGATGACATGAATATTTAGTCGATAAAACCCAAACCTTGATTTCTCTCCAAGTTGATCAAATGATAACCTCTCATATAAGAAAAATATATACATTAGTTTCCTATTCCAGATCATTCCCCATATAAATAAACATATATAAACAAAATTTATTTGGATACAATTGAATGATTTTAGAATTGTGAACTCTAATCATAATGAAAACAATAAATGATTGTTTTTTGTAGCACGTGGACTATAGAAAAGTGCTTATGAAATGAATTAATGATTGAAATATAGTCTAATATAATATGCCCATATATATATGTTGACTTTTTTTCATAAACTTTTGGAATATTAATATCATGAAAATTGAAATCGTTATAGGAAAGGAAGTGAAAAAATTGAATAGAAGAGGGGGATAATTAAATTATTAATTCAGCACCATGAAGGATATACATAATGACTTATAGAATGGGGTTAATGATTTGTAATAGTAGTTAATCATAAATAAGAAATCATTTGTCTAATAAATGGTTTATTATGAACACATTTAATAATAATAATATGATTCACAGTCTGATTATTATAAAATATTTACATAAAGTAAATATAATTGGAAGAAACTCCTTTCATTGATAAGTATCATTTTAGAGATTTTTTTAATACATATAATATTTAGATCACTAAATGATATATTTATAGAGTTATCTGTAAGGTAAAATAATGACTAATGGATTTACAGTGTAAAAAAACAAATTACTAGGGGTGGGAGAACTTTTATTGTTGAAAAATTGGGGCACTTTTTTGGTTAAATCGAGTTAGATATGGGGTAAAAATTCAAACACAAGGTATTTTAATGGGGTTAGGGAGTTTATTGAATTGGTGATGATATTATAGGTGAAACATGTAGATAATATTTCAATACAAATAATGGAATTATATAATCCTAAATTTGTCTTTTAGTTGTAAAATATTTGAGATACTTTATATAACCACATTAAATTTAATATACTTGATTAAAAATTATTCAACGTAATTATTTTGTTACATAATATATAATGAGATAATTATTTCAATATATATATATATTTTAAAATAATGTTTTTTATTTTTATAATAATTAAATTTATAAATAAATGAAATTTAACTATTTAATTAAAAATTATAATGTATTTTAAAACATTTTCTGTAGGAAAATGATATTTTAAACATCAAGTGTTCGACATAATATATATAATTTATTTTAAGTAAACTAAATGATAACTGATTTTAATATCTATGTCATAAAATTAAAGGGTATTAATTTAAAATATAATCCTTTATTTTTTTCAATTTAATGTATGTAAAAATATATAATTCTTTGAAAAAATAATGTTTAATGGTAATGACTAATATTTCCCCTGGAAACAAAATATCTTTCTTAAAAATTGATTCTCCAATTTAAATTTTTTTATCATTATAATTAATAACTAGTGAATCATACTATTCAAATCTATATATATAGAACACGAAGAATCAAATTTTTTATATTAGATAATATCAAAATCCATTTAATGAAATTTAAATTTTTGTAGGAGAAAATTATAGTTGTTTATTAAACCCGTTATGTTTTTAAAGAGGTTACTTCTTGGGATACCTAAATATTTAATATCTATAATATAAAAGATAATATTTGATAATTTCTTAAGGAAATATGGTTTTTTATCTTCTTCAAGTGTTTCCTAAAAGGAAATATTCTAACATATATTGTTCTTTAAAGAGATATAATTAATGAAATTCGTGGTTGTTATAATATTTATAAAGAGAACCATTATAATTTGAATTAATTACTATAGCTTCATTGTGGATGAGCTAATCTATGGGTAGTTATCTACGATTCTGTACATTTGATTGGTTGAATCATAATCCATATATTTTTTTCCTCTCATTTTATGATAATATAATTTAGGTCAATGATTGTGATAGATTGATAATAAATGCAGACATAACTAAATTAAGTATATATGATGGGAATTTATTTATGGGGGAGGAGAATTTTTTTTAATTATCCACCTTGGTGAATGATCAAGATTTACTCCACAATATATTTAGTTATACTCTGTAAAATAAGAAAATGTGAGTATGTAATATGGGATTAACATACTATTTTTCGTATGGTCACTCAATGTCTCATAAAAAGGATTATATGATTATTATTACTTGTATCAAAAAACATCATTTAATAATCATCATTTCTAAACAATTTTATAAATAATATGTTTTTAAATGTTTCACCATATATCATTCAATAACCGAATAATATTTCAAAATATATAACCGCAATATATAAAAATACAATAAATCACCATTTTGAAGTAAAAAATAAAATTTCGAAAAAAAAGAAATTATGACTAAAATTATACTTTTATTACTAAATCCATTTCAATTACCATTTTATCAATCAATGAGAAAACATCTCTAAATAAAAAAATAATTTCAATTATAAGGGTCAAATGATCAATGATTTCTAAAATCATTATTACATTCCCGAAATAGAAAATATCATAATTTCATATATATAAATTAATTAATTACTTCTATATAAAATAATAAATTTTGAAATTGGATAACTAAATTAAAAAACTAAAAAATATTGCAAATATCCCTTCCTTAACAAAAATTGTAACAAAATTAAATCAAATTTTGAATTCCATTAGTCATTTACTTTTGAAAAATATTCTACAATAACTTATTTTTTAAAAAATGAATTTTTCCAAAAAAAAATATTTATAACTATAAACAATTGTTTTCAAATAAAACATATTATTATAAAATTAATTTAATATTTTTATATTAATAATGTTGTTTTCTAAATTTAAATAAAATATAACATTTTGTTAAAATTAATTCTACTTAAAATATATAATAACGCAAAAAATAAGAACACTTATATTTAAATAGCTTTTGTTACAAATTTCTAATTTATTTTTAATTTATAATAAATTTTATATAATTTCATTGATATATTGTATTAAACAAAACATTGAGTTTGAACAAACTTTTATACTCAATAAAAATTTAATTAATTGGTTTAATAATAATCACATAGATATTGGATTGGAGGTTAAGAAAAAGATATAATATATAATTAAAAATTTATGATTAAAATATCTAAATGAATCCATTTGGAATCAATTTTTTGAAATAATAAATATAAAATTATCTGGATGGAAAAAGGAACTTTTAACAAAATTAGTTTTTACGCAAAACTTAATTTTTAAATTAATAATTTTTTTTATTCACTATTGGAGGGTTTTTTAATAATATCAATGTATATATTTATATATAATATATTTAAAAAATTATTTTAATGTTTAATTATTTTTTTTATTTTAATGGGATAAAAAGGAACCATGTATTAAGAATAAAAATTTATTATTCAAAAAATACATCATCATCATTTGTTTCATAATTATTTAAAAATTAATCTATGCATCATATAGTAATTTCAGTGGAAAAATGGGTTCTATATTTATATTTAGGAGGTTCAATTTTGGTAAATATCTCTCTTTTTCTGGTCAATTGAAATAGTATCCATGGAAAAATTTATCACCTCAGGGACAAGTATGTGTGTGTTATCTAGGTTAAAATAGGTAGTGTGGCAACAATTTGTCACCACAATTATTATTATATGAATTTAATTTTACCTTATTTACCATATTATTGAAATTGAGATATTTAAGGAAATATTTTCTATTTAAATTACATATATAATATTAGATGTAAGGAATGATAGAAAATTTCACTCTCTCAAACTTAAATATTTAATATATGTGGGAATATAGAAATATTAAATTTATGAATGAATATAATTGAACATTTGGAAGTTAATTAAATTATTTTAATTTTATTAATTAATTTATAATTTTTATATGTTTTCCTATTAACTTAACTATTTATAAAAAGATGATGGAGTATTTATTCAGTTATTAGAGAAATAATATATATGATTTTGAAAATTTTAAAAGTGATATTATTTGTAACACCCCAAGATTTCACTATATGCTTCTCTTTTAATAATGCAATAGCTTTCATTGTACGCAAGTTCGAGATTCTAACACACCATGACCAATCAAAATAGCCATTATGAATAGTAATACCCACTTTTTGAAATTATATAAATTTTATATTTCAAAATGTAATTCATTTTTGGATCCGGAATATCAAAATTAGCCTATGTTGAATTTTTTGTAATTTTCTGAGAACATCCAATTTTCTATGAATAGAAAAAATACTTAAAAACAACTTTTTTAATCAAATTAATTTATAGTGATAAATTATACTATTTAGTGGTTTTAAAGTATAATTAGAAGATATTTTTACCATTTTATCCAATGGTGGTCATTAGAATTAATTTCACTTTGAAATTGGACATAAACAATTGTCAATCTTTTGATATATATTGTTTCTTAAAAACACGCTATTTGTTAAGACAGTGGGAATTAATTATAAAAATAATTAATGAAACATGAATGTTTGGATTTTTTTAAAATAGAAATCATTTTTGAATTCGGAATATCAATTATAGCTTAGGGTGAAATTTTGGCATTGTTCTGAAAAACATCAATTTTTGATGAATAGTGAAACCACTAAGTGGTAGTTAAAAAACTGATTTTTCGTTTAAATGAAACATTACCACTTCTGTGATTTTATTTTCAAAAAACCAACATACATGGTTGTCTTTAGAATTTAAAATAGGGTTTAATGGGATTAAAATAAATTTTTGGTGAATAGTAACTTTTAAGTTTAATTAAACGCGATTAAAGGTAATTAGTGAAATGTAAGGTAAAAATGATATTATAAAAATATTAAAATACCCTTACACTTGTCGTACCCATATTGGATGAGTCATGTCCGACCGAGACAATCCATGGGTCAACTTGGGGACCCCATGGAGCCACTTTGGTAGGAAAATGACATTAAAAACATTTTATTTAATGTTAAAATAAAAATGTCAAAAACATGTGTTGTTTTACTAAACAAATTATTACATGGGGTTATATAAGTTAAATTTTAAACTATAAATATTCATTTGAAATATAAAAAGATTTCATAAATCATGATATTTTTTCTATAATTTTTATAAATTAAATAAATTAAATATTTTATGACACCATGATGATGCATCAATTACCTCATTAATTAACGATTTAAATAAAATGAAAAGATAATGTAAATTCTATGACATACACTTGTAAAAAAACATATTGGATTAGTATCGTTCAAACCATTATTACCTTATCCTAGAAATATATAAGTTTGGAACCTTCAAAATCCTAAAATAATTATATAATAATGTAACATTTCATGACTTTCCAATAGGGCCCCTCTTCTCCTCTTAAGAAAGGCCCCCACCACTAACACCTTATTCACACCATCCAAGCCTTTGGCTACCCCAACCACTGCCCATATTGTCACTCCACATACCACAATTACTCCTAGAAGCCACACATTGGGTATAAGTCTTCCCAAGGAAGCCTTTGAGCTCAAATCAAAAAGAGTTACCCATTATAAAGGTAGTGTTTTCTCTTGTGTTCTTATGTTTTATTTTGCTTCCCCAACCACCTAAACTCTTTTTATTCAATTCATTTGTAACAACAATAGTATCATAAATATACTGGGACGTTTTTATAATAATTATTCGAGCTACACTTACACACACCTACATATAATGGTTAAAGAACATACTGTTTCTGTGGATGGAGAATTTCTGCCTCACGAAACGATGATTGTTCAACACTCATATAACACCTTAAAAGGTGGACATTATGATGTCAATATATTTATATATGATATATAATATGATTATGTTTTACCTAAGCTTATTTATTTTTCATTTACTGCATACCTTTACGATTTCCATTATGGGTAAACGCGATAATTTCATTTTAGGAAGTGCGGACTACGGCCCCCTCAAAGTGATTTGAATCGTTAATGCCATATGTGGGATGTATAAAGGATGGAGTAAATGGTATTATACATTATATTATACTGGAATTATATTATACCTTTTTATAATTATAAATTAATTCCATTAAATATGAAATAGAAACGAAAGTAGCATTCATGCGTACGTACGGCTTACCGTCTCCTTGAACGGTGCATTTCATTTCATACCTCTAAATGTTATGTAATATTATAAATTCATTTATATACTGGATATATCGGATATATATGATATCTTCATCATGAATATAATTCTGGAGATAATGGATATTCTATCACATAAACAACTAGTAATTATAAGAAGTTTATTGTTGACTCAAGTACCAAAGATCGACAAAACGACCGTTATTAACTTAAATGACTACATAATTTTCGCCACATTGTAATAAGTGATACAAAAGGGATAATGAACTTGAAAAAGGTTCTTAAGAAAGTAGATATTAACTCTAGTTTATTATTTAGGAGGTTAAAGAGTGGTCGAGTCAAGTCAGACACAGGGTAAGGGTACTTCTTAACCCAATTTCCATTCTTTGGGTTAATCTCCTACATTCAAATTATGTCATGATATTATTATTTCCTATCTTCTATTTGTAATTTATTTATGTGTACTTATAGTGAATACACATAATAGATCTACTTTATTTAAAAAATGATCTTTTAAGGGACTTCGTCTCAATCTTCATTCATTGAGGCATATTTTGTTTTATACACAACAATCTTTTATACGGTGTATAAACCCCATTGACATTTAATTTTATTCAAAAGGAATATTTTTATACGAAGCGTTTTTACTAAACTAAAAAATGAATGTTTTTTCTTACGTATGCGGCGAAAACAACTTCTCTGCTTCCGTGAACATTATTTGTGTGTCGGATTCCTCTACAAGACATAAAAGTTTTTAAATGAAAAGCTAATACAAAGTTTTAATTTTCTTTTATTTTGGTATTGAAAATGGTTTGGAAAGAGTTTTATTATATCAAGGTGTTGTATTGATATCTTGTGATTGAGATGTGGAAGTTTCATGTTCCCTTTATGCGTGTTTTATGTGATATGATTATGTTATGATTTATGATATGTTTAAACATATTCATATGTGGAATGCATTGGACTTAATAAGTGACGGGTGGAGCCCGCTATAGCTCCTCGATCAATTGGCAGGTCTCATGAGACAAACTAGTGTCTTAGCATGAGGCCTTGACAAAATCTTATTTGTAGTCTTGGCACGAGGCCGTGGCTACGTGGTTATGATAGTTTGGTATTATGCATTCCATCATTATGAATGTGGTTATTGATATTTCATGTGATTATTCAACCAGTTGAATATACATGTGTATAAGTAAATGGCATTATTTCATTTTACTTTTTCCATATTATGCTGAACTTCAAATTTAAAATGCTTTTGTTTTAGTTATAAATTTCCTTAAATGTTTATGTTCATTTATTAAAGCATATGTTATATTGTTATCCTTACTGAGCATCAGATCTCACCCCTTCCATTGTTTTAATTTTTCAATGATGTGAAGAAGTATATTATGAATGACCTGTAGGGATAGTCTGAAGGGGATATGGGTGTGGACTATGGAGACTATTTTATTGTATTTTTTTCACTTTATGGTGTAATGTAACATTTATGAATATATCTACTATTTCCAAGGTTACTAAACTAACAAGTCTTTCGAGAATTGATCTTTTGTGATCATGTCAATGTTATGAAGTAATGCACCGACTCTGGGTAACTGGGTTTGGGATGTTATAGTTGGTATCAGAGGAAGTTTAGTACTAACCTTGGAAGCTAGATTTAGATAAACGTTGATTAAAGCACATAGACCTAAGAAAAAAATTGAGGATTAGTATAGAAGAAATTCCTAGAATTTTGGTATTATAGAGATTTTGTGAGTTTTCCGAGAAATACATCCTTATCTGGATACGAGCAGGTAGAGGTGGCTCTGGAACATATGTACCTAGGGGTAAAACCCGAAAACACCGCTTTGATCTAGACTTGAACAGGAATTGGAGCACGATAATGGGCCTTGCTGCACTCTTGATCATAACACTCCTAGGGGATATTCTTAGGATAATTCTCATTTTTACAAACCATTATGATGGTTTTATGAATATATAGTTCCTAAAAGAAAACACTTTTATTATTCTAGATTGTATCCATAAACTGTTCAATTTATGTTAAATATTTTACAAGTTTGGAATTATTCATTGCAATTCATAAACTGACCTCGTTTATGGAATTGCATAGAAATGGAGCCCAGTAGAAGGAATGTGAACTCTATCAATACGTATGATCCGAAGAGTAATAAGGATCATATCTTTCACGGTATTAATCAAACATTTAGAAGGGAAATAGTCTCCCATGTTTTCTCATCATATGAAGAAATAGTATCATGTGTTGATAAGATAAGTAAATAATTTTCTGAGTCTTATGGCTTTGAAGGGAATAAAGAGAAGAAAAGGATGGAAGAGAGAATGATGGATAAATGGATGAGGGAAAAGAATAATATTCCAATATGTGATAATTGTGGGAAGAAACACCTTGGAACTTTCTTGAAGGGAATGTGAGTTTATTATAATTGTTGAGAAAAAGGAGACCATGTGAGTGACGAAAAGGGTATGAAAAAGGATTCAAATATACAATGCTTAATCTTCAAGGAGTGGGGATACTACGCAAACCAATGTCCAAATCATCAGTGTATTCCCCAAATGATGTTATTGGATAATAATAAAGTTATGATACTACTATAGATGAGGAGGAATGATTAGAGTTCTTATGATATTATTAAATATTTTTTTCATTTGAGTGTTGTATAAATTATGTACTAGTTATAATAATTACGGAGTATATAAGTATTGTACGACAGTACTATTTCATAAAGGACTTGAGATTTTGTGGAACCAAGAAAAGAGACTCCATAGTAGGTTAAATTTTTGGAAAATATATGGTTGAGATAAAGATAAACCATAATATGGTTCTGATACCGAGATAGTGATTTTGGAATAATACATGATTTATTTTGATAAATTATATTGGATATTCTTAACTTCCTTGAAACTGATTAATGATTTGTATAAATTTTTGGATAGAAGAAGTATATCTAGTATTCTATAAGGAATAAGGGATCATGAATGTAATCAATAAGGCTTTATGGTAATTCAGGATGTTGTAGTGTTTTAAAAGAATACATGATGAAGGTGTTCACATGTTGTTACATGGAAAAAAAGGATCTTCATTATATTTAACTTCCTTATACAATTTGGACTGTGAGTTGGACAAAAGTATTTTGGATAACTATAAAGGTTGGAATGGATTAAGTTGAACCTTGGAGAGTATTGTTTAAGGTTAAAACATTTCTAAATATTATTTTTAGAATATTATAATATAATAGTTTTTGGAAAAGGACAACCTATAGGTCGGGGGATAACCCGTCGCGTCAGACAGAGCTATAGGAATCGAACCCACAACCATAGTGTGATAGGTCTTCATTACCTACCACTATCCTACAAGAAGTCCCTGGTTGTTACAAAATAGTTTTCCTAATCAAAATGGTATGTGTTAATATTTTGATCCTTGTGCGATTACGATAAATATAATATTTTTGAGTTATATAATCTTTTTGAGTGAAGGATGTGTTTTTGGTAGAAATTAATTGAAGGTTGAAACTCTACTTATCAAGCATATATATATACCTATATCTTATTCTATGAATAAATTAATTCTTAAACTTTAGGAAAGGGATATTAAAACAAAAAAAATGTGTTATCCTAATAACTTAAGTCTTGTTGAACTGATAATATTTTAAATCAACATAGATTGAAGGATTTGAGGCCCTCAATTTTACAGTTGTTTGTGATTGATGACCTCAATCACTCCCTACAAATATTTACGTTTTCCCTCCAATTATATGTCTCTAATTTCCACCAATGTTCTCCTTATCGAGATCATAATTTGGTGGTGACTTTTTCATTTCCATTTCCCTCTTATTAAGGCTACATTTTATTAACCTTATTTCCGATGTGGGTTTTCCACAAAGGTATTTTCTATTTTAAACTTTTTATTTTCAATGAAAAATTTCAAATAGCAAGGACGCAATTTATTGAATGATGGTAGAATGTAACACCCCAAGCTTTCATGATACACTTCTCTTTCAATAATGCAACATCTTGCATTATACTCATGTTCGAGATTCTAACACACCACGACCAATCAAAATAGCCATTATGAATAGAAATACCCACTTTTTTAAATTATATAAATTTTATATTTATTAATGCACTTCATTTTTGGATTCGGAATATCGAAATTAGCTTAAGTTGAATTCTTTGTAATTTTCTGAGAACTACCAATTTTCTATGAATAGAGAAAATACATAAAAACAACTTTTTTAATAAAAATAATTTATAGAGATAAATTATACTATTTAGTGGTATTAAAGTATAATTAGAATATATTTTTACCATTTTGTCCAATGGTGGTCATTAGAATTAATTTCAATTTGAAAATGGACATAAACAATTGTCAATCTATTGATATATATTGTTTCTTAAAAACACGCTATTTTTTGTGACAATGGAAATTAATTATAAAATTAATTAATGAAACTTATATGTTTGGAATTTTGTAAAATATACATCATTTTTTAATTTGGAATATCAATTATAGCTTAGGGTGAAATTTTGGCGTTGTTCTGAAAAACTTCAATTTTTTATGAATAGTGAATCCACTAAGTGGTTGTTAAAAAACTGATTTTTCACTGAAATGATACATTACAAATTCTGTGATTTTATTTTAAAAAATCCGATATACATGGTTGTCATTAGGATGTAAATTGTGGTTCAATGGGATTAAAATAATTTTTTTGGTGAATAGTAACTTTTAAGTTTAATTAAACGCGATTAAATGTAATTAGTGAAATTTAAGGTAAAAATGTTATTATAAAAATATGAAAATACCCTTAAACATGTCCTAACTCTATTGGATGAGTCATTGAAGACCAAGAAAATCCATGGGTCAACTTGGGGACCCCATGGATCCACTTTGGTTGGAAAATGACATTAAAAACTTTTTATTTAATGTTAAAATAAAAATGTCACAAACATGTGTTGTTTTACTAAAACAACTATTACATGGGGTCATATAAGTTAAAATTTCAACTATAAATATTCATTGGAAATCTAAAATGATTTCCTACATAATGATATCTTTTTATAATTTTTAGACATTACATAAATTAAATATTTTATGACACCATGATGATGCATCAATTACCTCAGTAATTAACGATTTAAATAAAATGAAAATAAAATGTAAATTCTATGACATAAACATGTCAAAAACCTATTGTATGAGTATATTTCGAATCCTTATAACCATATACTCGAAATATATAAGTGGGGGAGCTTTAAAATCCGAAAATCATTATATAATAAAGTAACATTTCATGACTTTCCAAGAATGCCCCTCCTCTCCTCTTATAAAAGGCCCCCACCACTACCACCTTATTCACACCTTCCTACCCGTTTTCTCCCCCAACCTCTAACCATTTTGTCTTTCCACATCCAAATATTAATCCTAGAAGCCTAACTTTGGGCAGAAGGCTTCACAAGAAGCCTTTGATCTCAAATCAAAAAGAGTTACCTGTCTTAAAGGTAGTGTTTTCTCTTGTGTTCTTATGTTTTATTTTGCTACTCCAACCCCCTAAACTCCTTTTATTCATTTCATTTGTAACAAAAACAGTATCCTCAATATACTAGGATATTGTTATAATATTTTTTCGAGCTACACTTACGCACACATACAACTAATGGTTTAAGAACATACTATTTCTGTGGATGGCGAATTTCTGTCTCACGAAACGATGATTGTTCAACACTCATATAACACCTTCAAAGGTGGAAATTAAGATGTCACTATATTTATATATGATATATAATATGTTTATGTTTTACTTTTGCTTCTTTATTTTTCATTTATGGCATACCATTATGATTTCCATTATGGGTAAATGCGATAATTTCATTTTAAGAAGTGCGGACTACCGCCCCCTCAAAGTGATTTGAATCGTCAATGCCATATGTGGGATGTATAATGGATGGAGTAAATGGTATTATAAATTATTTTATAATTTAATTATATTATTACTTTATATAATTATAACTTCATTCCATTAAATATGAAATATAAATGAATGTAGCGTTCATGCGTACGTACGGCTTACCGTCTCCATGAACGCTGCATTTCATTTCTTACCTCTAAATGTTATATAATATTATAAATGCATGTATATACTGGATATATAGAATATATATGATATAAACATCATGAATATATCTATGGAGATAATGGATATTCTACCACATAAACAACTTGTAATTATAAGAATTTTATTGTTGACTCAAGTACCAAAGATCGACAAAACGACCGTTATTAACTTAAATGACTACATAATTTTCTTCACATTGTAATAAGTGATATAAAAGGGATAATGAAATTGAAAAAAGTTCTTAAGAAAAAATATTTTAACTATCGTTTATTATTCAAGAGGTTAAAGAGCGGTCGAGTCAAGTCAGACACATGGTAAGGGAACTCCTTAACCCAGTTTCCTTTCTTTGGGTTAATCTCCTAAATTCAAATTATGTCATGATATTATTATGTCATATCTTGTATTTGTACATTATTTATGTGTAGTTATAGTTAATACACATAATAGATCTACTTTATTTAAAAAATGATATTTTTAAGGGACTTCGTCTCAATCTCCTTTCATTGAGGCATATTTTGTTTTATACACAACTTTCTTTTATACGGTGTATAAAACCCTTTGAATTTTACTTTTATTCAAAAGGAATCTTTTTATACAAAGAGTTTTTACTAAAAGAAAAAAAATGTTTTGTCTTACGTATGTGGCGACAATGACTTCTCCGCCACCATGAACATTATTGGAGTTTCAGCTTCCTCTACAAGCCATAACTTTTTTTAAATGAAAAGTCAATACAATGTTTTAATTTTCTTTTATTTTGTTATTGAAAATGGTTTTGAAAGAGTTTTATTATATCAATGTGTTGTATTGATATCTTTTGATTGAAATGTGGAAATGTCATGCTTCCTTTATGAATGTTTTATGTGATACGATTATGTTATGGTTTATGATATGTTTAAACCTATTCATATGAGGAATGTATTGGACTTCATAAGTGACGGGTGGATCCCTCTATTGCTCCTCGATGCATCGGCAGGTCTCACGAGACAAACTAGTGTCATGGCTCAAGGCCTTTACAAAATCTTATTTTTAGTCTTGGCACGAGGCCTTGGCTACGTGGTTATGATTGTCTGGAATTATGCATTCCATCATTATGAATGTGGTTATTGATATTGCATGTGAATATTAGACCAGTAGAATATCCATGTGAATAAGTAAATGGAATTATTTCATTTTACATTTTCCATATTATACTGAAGATCAAGTTTAAATGTTTTTTGTTTTAGTTATACATTACCTTAAATGTTTATGTTTATTTATTAAAGCTTCCGCTATATTGTTATCCTTACTGAGTATCTGAGCTCACCCCTTCCAATGTTTTAATTTTTCGAGGATGTGAAGAAGTATATTATGAATGACCTATAGGGATAGTCTGAAGGGGATATGGGTGTGTACTATGGAGACTATGTTAATGTAGTTTTTCACTTTATGATGAAATGTAAAATTTATGAATATATATAGTGTTTCCAAGGCTACTAAACTAATTGGTCGTTCATGACATGATCTTTTGTGATCATCCTAGTGTTACGAAGTAATGCACCGACTCTGGGTAACTGGGGTCTGGGCGTTACATTATTTGAGTGAATTATTTTGTTAAATGGATTTATTATATTATTATGACTCCTTTGTGTTATTTTACAGAATTGAATTAGAATTATATATTTTTATTCATACCAATTATTTCAAAATCAGTGAATAGTATCAAAATTCAAAATGTGATATTTCGTTAAGATAATTTATTATTTAAATAACTAAAATAGATATAATATTTAAATAATATAATGGGGATAATAGAATGTATAATTTTAATTACATTCCAAAATAATTTCACTTTTTATTAATTTTTCTTGATAATTACTTTAATATATTTAAATCATTTATAAAAATATAAGAGTTGTCCTTAATGAATTATAAAAGGGATACCCTCATTTATCTTCATCACACCACATATATCATTCATTATTGACCATACCCTACCAAAATAAATTCTAAAAAATGATACATGGTATATAATTTATGGCTTTACCAAAATTCCTACTCTGGGATCCTTACGTGTATTTCTAATAGATCACATTCAAACGATATGTCATCGTCTTTATAGATCACATTTATTTTAATTCTTATTTCAACTCCTCTATATATTTTATAATACTAATAAATTAAAAACATTAGTATAAAATATATAATTAAATATTATTTTTAGTATGATATTGTCATTATATACCCTATTTACATCAAATGGGAAGTGAAATAATCACTTCTATGCATGTACAACATACATTCCCTGCATATCAAGAAAAATAATTTCACATCACCATCCATAATTGAAGTTTCTTAATTGTTTTGCTATTTTTATAATATAATTATGATATTATTAATAAATAATAAAGATAATATAATATATACCATAATACCTTCCAATTTTTTAGAAAATAATAATATCACTTCTATGTATGTGTGGATTACCACCTCCATGAATAGATGTTATTCATTTTTCATGTCTTCTTTACATCAGAGATAAAGAGAATGTATTTAACGAATATATATGATATATATGAACAATTAATGATTATTTAATGTTTTTTATTAAATAAAATTTTCTCATTTCATCAATCAAATACATAAGATAACTTTCACAAAAGTGTATGTCCTACCATCGCCATAACAACTACAATTAATTTTTCTATCACTACGTTTTTGGATGAATATAAATATGAACATATAAATATATATAAATATATATATTATTTTTAATATCCATGAAATTATTTATACATGGGCACAATTCATGTACAAAAACTATTTAACCAAAACATACATAACAATGGAATCATATATCACCCCAAATACTGATTAAAAAATATGAAAATAATATTGATAAGTTATCATAAGTTACCATATATGGTATGATATATATTATTATGTTTAGAAAATATATTTATAATTATTATATATTTATTTTAATTTATTTTATAATGTGTATGATTGAATTTTAATTGGAGGTAAGGGATTTCTGTGTCACATTAATTTCCATTAGATATATGCTATATTCACCTATTGATTTTTTGCATAGTGCATATAATTAAGAAAATTTAATTTTTTTGAGTAATATGATGAAATTTAATGTAATTTTAATATCTATAAAATGTTATTTATTTCATGGGACTTATGATTCAAAATATACCATATAGGTAAGTGTTTTATGATACAATAAAATTACTTATCAGGATTTTTTATCATTATGTTTCTGATTAAATAATTTTATGATCTATATTCTAAGAAAATCATGAATTCTATTATACACATGATATTTCCTGATTATGTATTTTTTTACATTCATTTTAATCACCTTATATAATATTGATATGGAAATTATGTTTTAAGGAGAATCAACATTATTTCCCTCTTCGATCAAAAATACATTTTATTCCATATACATTTGTTTATACAAATGAATATAATCATCTTTTATCCGATGATTTTAATGTAATTTTTACCCATTTTAATCTATTTAAAAAATAATTTAAACTCAAACGATATATTCATTCTTCAAATGATATACTTTTTGAATTTTATTAAATTTTCTTTTCATTCTTCAACCGATGGTTTTGAATTTCCAATTTCAATTTTTCACATTTATATTCAAATAATAATTTTACCTTATTATTCAATAGATATCATGATTTTTAAATGTTTTTTCATAGTGAATGGTAATTTTTCATCATTAAATATCCCAAGTGAACATTCAAAATCATTTCATATATAAGATTACATCATTTAATGATACAGAAGAAATCCGTGGGATATGATCCAATTATACTCTCAATGTTAATTCTCAAATGGTTTATTCATATGATATAATGAGTTTAATGATACTAATTATTTTTTCACATGTTATATTATCATTATGTTACTATCATCACTAATCACAGTGGGGATTATAATATGATTCCTCATTCGTACCTCCAACAGTCCATGGGCTTGTGACGATCATAGAGTACACATATCATTATCAAGGTAGGTTCTATCCTAAGAACCTATCAACACACAAAAACACAAACACACACACACACACACACAGATATATATATATATATAAATATTCAAGGCCATACAATGATGAAATTCAAAATTATTTTAAAAACCAATCTTGCATACATCAAAATACCACAACCAATGTATGATTGAGTGTAAAGGATGTAAAAAGTGCGAAATAAAATCCCAACCAAAAGTGTCTAAATACATGCCTAATATTCAATTACATGGAAGGGAATGCTGTAAAAATTACATCCAAACACACCTTTGTCATTTTGGTCTCACTGAGAACCATTTGTACCTGGCTTATCTAGGAATCTATCAAAAGTTCAGTTTTGAGCACAAGAAATGACACATGAGAGAAATGACCATGTATTGGTGAGTATAACAATACCTATTTGGATACCTTGAAATGAAAAATAATTTAAAAAATGTATAGTTAGTTATACATAGGTATAATTCAACAAAAAATATTACTAGAGTATCCAGATATAATCAACTAGACACAATATCTAATGTTAGTCACAATCATAATTCAAGTCTATGATTCCAGCACAAAGGATCCACATAGAACTCATCAGAGTGAACACACTTCTAAGTATAAAATCACTAGAGATGTCTATACGAGAGGTAATTCTAATTGGGTATCACCATTAAATATACTAGATGATAGTATAATGTGATATGATATATAGATGAGGATCACTCCCAACACCATGAGATTTACCCACAACATAGTCTAGGGTAACCTACAAAGTAGAGCATAGTAACCTACGTAGTGTTGGGAATGAAGGTACAATGGACTCAATCTAAGGTAGGATGATGAATTGAGGATCTCACTATAGGCCTAATGGAAAGATTCCAAAAGCTCTATCCCTGAAGTCCTATTGATGGGATTACTATCTTATGTGTGGGAGTATATTTGATATTATCTCTCAAGGACTAGATATGGTGAAAAAAACCTAACAAAAATTCTTCATGATACATGGGAAAAGTCTCGAAGATACCATTAAGATATTACAAGGCATGTATTAGGTCTACATTTCGTGGCCCATTGAGCCTAGTTCGTACCAGTGTAAATGACACATGTCTCAACACTATGCCTATGTAAAAGTACATGGTGTGCGGTTTTCCCATGTATGGTTCCTATATACCAGTACTAGGATTAGCACATTTACATTCTCCTGTGTCATGTTTGTGTTGGATTACATGATATGTCAATGCCTATGTAATCCAGTAAGTGTTTGTGTACCCTATGAGGTATGCATAAAGAAAACAATGAGTGGTTTAACATTTTTTGTAACATATATCCATCATAAAACCTTATCAACCACTAATAGTGGACAAGATTGAATGTGTATTTTCATTACATGTGGTGTAGTGTTGAAATGTGAAATATCTTAGATCTGGATGCCATGTCCATTTCTAGTTCTTCAAACATTTATACATCCATTTTCCTCGCCAAAAAACATGGATCCATGTTAGTTAAGACATTAAATGGACAATCAACATGTTTTGGTCAAAAATTCAGTTTGGAGGACAGCATAGAATTCCGTTCATCATTTCACGATAAGTAACAAAAAACGGTTATCTAAGACCATTAGATCTGTTATAGCTTCCATTGTCACACCACTTGGATTTTATGATGTTCACGGATCTTATATATCTAATTCCTTCCCCATTAAATGGGTTCTCAATGTTCCTTTCTCCAATAGCCATTGAACATCGGGCCGAACAATGAATACCCATAATGAATGAGGAAATTAGAGGGGATATGCAAAAGAAATATTATGAGGAATAGACCATAGATGATGTGCAGGTCGAACTGAATTCATTTATACTGGAAATAAAAATGAAGAGATAAAAATTAAAAATAAATAACATTTCTATGTTCCCAATCAATCTATTCCATCCTAGAATACACATGATCTTTTTATCAATATGTTGGTTAATTGATCTCAATTCATCGAAGAAATAATGATGGGAATGTAACACCAAATTAGAAAAACAACTTACATTTATTTTTATCGAGTAATGATTAATAATAAATCTACAACATTGTCATTGGAAAGATCCTTTGATTCTAATACATGTCGATCGACGATCCATAGTTGGGTGGAAGCTTGTCTGGGAAATATACTACAAATAACTTTTCAAGTTCCCCCTAATGTATATTGGGTTATGAAATAAAAACTATAATTCTATCATAATATTATCTTGTAACTACATCACCTAAATAAAATAAAACTAATTTAATTAATTTATTTATGCATTTCAAACCTATGATAAATTTTATACAATCTCCCTACACTAAACAAGGTTATTTTGTGGGTAGCATAAAACCCATGTTATGAACTCAATATTACCCTCATATTTCTTATCTCGGACCATGTTTGGATTTGATTTCATTTTTTCATGAAAAATGATCATGTGTTCTATTTAATATATTCAATATATTTGATGAATTTGTTTGGGGGACATCGGGCCTCCGAATTTCACTTCCTCTCAGTTCCTAGTTGTGGATAGAATCCAAAAAATATAAAATATTAATAATTTGAAATAAAAATCACTAAATTCTCCCATCATTGGTCATTTATATCTTGAAATTCCAATATAAGGGATACAGAAAAAGATGTGGGTATTGAGAACAAATGTGATCCTCCTCCTTCCATGTGCTCTCTTAATTTTTCATGTGTTTCCACCACACACAAAATAAAGCAATCACACTCCTAGAAAGGATAATCACATTCAAATCCTCAGTATAGACATGTTACGAACAATGTAATATCGATCTTAGATGTCCATCTCTCCCCAATAAAAAATTTGTGATGGCCCATGCACGTATTTCCTCACCTTTGACATATGGAAGAAGTCATGTGCTCGATCTAACTATAGAGGTTGATCTAAGTGGAATTACTTCTCAACAACTCTGTGTAGCCTCAAGAAAGGAAAAATTAATCTCAAAGATATTATTTCACCCCATATAAATGTCTATAATACATATTAATGTTAAACCCATTAAAACACATGGTCCCCCTCCCCGAACATCAAATTCCTCCTTATCCTATCTGCAGAATACTTATGACAGATAATTGAATTCCTTATCCAATCCAAAATTATCTTCAACTTCTCTATAGGTCATCATACGAATTCTGATCTCATTAGTGATGAATCTCTTCGGCCATTCCACCAAAGTAGTTACCAACCAAATCACCCATAAAAAGTCCCAAATGATGTCATTCATATGGTGTCATTGTTATTATTTTGTATGAAAACTCCACCAATGTTAGGTGATCCTAACAGCTAAATCCAAAGTATAACATTAAATTTCACCAAATGGCCTCTATATTTGAATGGTTTTCTTAGTCTAGCCATCATTTTGGGGGTGAAATTTTGTGCACAAGATTAATTGTGAATCAATAAAATCATATAATCCCTTTCATAACTAGGACATGACATGATAATACTATTCAACAATGATTTTCAAAGAAAATACATGGATTTAGACTATATCTAGCACATAGAGGCATCCCAATACCTCTACTAAGATCTTTTCCCAAATAGTTATAATTTGGGATGACTTGGTGAGTAGTTCTATGATCTTCGATATGGAATCAAGTCCCCATGACATATGTGGTATGAAGATACAAAAATTCATTGATATCCCATCTCCCTTCCACTATGGATCCTCATGGTGTTAATTTAAACCAACTAGAATAGTATTTCCATCCTTTACATTATGAAAAACAATGTATCAGGAGAAAAACCTTTCAACTCATTTCTCATCCCTGGAAATAAAAATAAATGTTAAAGGTCCTGAAACATATTTCAAACACTTAGATGTAACATTAAAGAATATTTATGATACTATATCATATCATCCTCCCTAAAAATCACTCATACCATCATGTGTCCATTGAAATTAATGTCATGTGCCCCACCATTATAAAATCCATTATAAGAATGTCAAGTGTATGTCTCTGTACGTAAGGTCTCACTATCAGTATCCCTAAGAAGTCCCTCTCTAACTCTATACAAGATTGGATGGGTGAGATCCATTTAATCGAGGTATTATATTCCATATCCACCCCCAAATGATATTTTTAATGAGTATAAATACTCAGACGGCTCATTAAACAATTATGATCAAGATCTCCTATTGAGAGAATATTATACCAAATACCAAATTCCAGTATTATAATCAATATTGATGTCATTCTCATGGGGGATCTCTAGACATTTACCATGTCTACAGTTCTAATAAATTAAAGAGAATATGTACTAGAGAATCTTGGGATCAAAATAGATGATAAATTTCTCACCTATGTGGTAGTATTTCTATATCTTTAGTTTGATGACAACATCTTCTAACACAAGATAGTGTGTCAAATATTTCATATCACGTGTTCTCAACAAATATGAACTATATGAAATCAACACATTACTCTAAATAAAACAAAACCAATCCATGTTCCTAATGAATCACAGAACACTACACACTCAACACACTCCTATGGAAAAATCAGTATGTGATCACTCATCAATATCTCCATCAACTATTGAATTGTCTACCAGATCATCTCTCTCCGTGCAAAAGAATTCCCATTTTTTGTAAAATATGTCATGGGTGATGATATCATATGGGAAATCATGTATGATTCACCCACTATATCATTAAAACCAATGGAATCTATACACCTCCATAAACATTTTGGTTGGCTCTCTTGTTAATATTACCTCAACCTTAGCAAGGTCCACCTCCACTCCATATACTAAGATAACATGTCCTAGAAAGTGGACTGCATGAATATAGAACTGGAATGTGCAAAGATTCACACAAATATGATGATCTTGATGTACATCCTAAATAATTACCATGTTTCTGGTTTTCTCCCCCATGAACACGAATTATAGTAGCATATCGTCAATGATGAAAAAAATGAACAGGACTAAGAAAGGAAAAAATTTCCCTTTCTTGAGTCCCAAGAACAATATTTGTGAGTTTTTTATGAAAAAGAGAATCCCCATGTACACATAATTAAAATAGTGACATCTGACTCCATAATTAATATATCAAACACCCATACTCACATTATTTATTAACAAGATCTGATGTCTACTATAGAGAACCATTATACCCCTCTAAGCTGATAAAAGAGCTCATCAATCCTTGGTAGTGGATACATGTTCCTCATTGTCACCAGCATCAAGCACTAGTAATCTAGATACAACCAAAAACTCCCATACACCTTCTTGTTGATCAAAACAAGTGTTTTAATAGGGTGAAACAAATGGTATAACCAATCCCTTACACTGAATGTTCTACAACTGCACCCTCAAATATTGATGTTCTATCTCATGAAATATGATATGGCAGTAAATATAGTGGTTTCCAAAAATGGTGTAATCAAGGTGTAAATGTATCTCTCAGTGGGAAGTTTAATATGGAACATCCTTAGGGATGATGTTCTCATATTCAACCACCACTATAGGAAACATTGAACTCAAGACATCTACATCACCAAGTATTATGATAACCAACATACTAATAATCAGTTGTACCTTCCTATGAATGAGTCCACACATTGTAGCATGATTTTTCTATTTAATGAAAAAGGAGTACCTAGTTAGGTTACGATGGAAATATCACACCCTCCTCTGGAATCAAAAAAACTATTCATGAACTATTGATAACCAATCCATATCTAATATGAAGTCATATAGCCTCAACGCTACTAGAATGAGATTCCAACAATAACTATCACCTCCAAGACTCATGTCACACAATAGGAACAAGTCTGTGATTGTAATGTCTTTTCCAGTAGGAATAACCTAATTTAAGGGCCGAGAAAACCAAATGAGAATACTACTATGTGATGGGTCGCTGACACGTCTGAAGTATTATGTCAAAATATTTGATTTCTGATATGAATTGTATCTCATTGCAAATAGTGGATCAAAAACAAATTTTCCTGTGTGAATATATTCCCATCTTAAAACCCTTTACAATGAAGTGTGCAAAAAATTGTGGGATGACTATTTGTGATCACAAAACACACTCATCACAAATACTGTCTCAAGGAATATATTTGTGAAAAGAGTGTACTCATGTCGCAAATACAATGTCAGTGGAAAAGTATTTATAATGGGACCCATCCCAAATAATTTCTTTCATTTTTTTGCGATGACATTTTCTCATGTGGAAAATAAATCGTTGGTATAAAGTATTTATGAATAGTCTCCCAAAAATACTTTATAAAATCATCGTTGTAATTAATACTAGTGGCACAATTCGTGACTGTATTCCCACCCCAAATTATCTATCCTATATATACCCCACCCCCACCATTAATTTTTTCCAATTAATTCTTATAAGAACTCCTCTCTTCTTCTATACTCTCATATTCTTCTAAATAAATTATTCAATGTTTTAAATTTTATAATGGAGCAACGGTCAGGATTTGAATCCACCAAAACAATCAGTTTTAAGGTATTTATTTATTGTTTTTATTTAATATTTAATTTATTTTATTTTATATTAGTAATAAATATTATTAATTAAGAGTAACTAGATTTAATTTGAATTCATTGTTATTATTTTTCATTAATTAGTTTCTAAAATATTATGTTTTAGTAAGACGCAATTTTTTTAATTAAAATTAAATAGTTTAAATTTGTAAATAATTGGTTTAATTATCATTAAATAGTAATAATTTGGTATAATTATTAATAAAGCGTGGAAATTAGTAATAATTAGTAATAATTAGTAATAATTATTATAAATGAATATTAATTACTATTAATTAGTAATAATGAGTAATAATAAGTATTAATTAGTAAACATTTGTAACAATTGGAAATAATTTGTTATAAACTAATAAAACATGGTACTGATTAGTGGTGATTTGTAATATTCAGTAAAAATTACAGAAAATTTGTTATAAACTAATGAAAAAAATTATATTTTGCTAAAATTTATTATAAACATATATATATATATATATGTATAAATTAAAATAAATAAATTAGAAATATTAACTAATAGAAATTATTAATAAATTGTAAAAATTAATAAAAAACTAATATAAATCAGTAAATATTATGATTAAATTGTTATAATCTTTTAGAAATTAGGACTCAATCATAGTAATTACTAATAATTAGTATAAATTTGTAATTTTTTTATGACTTATTAATAATTAATAAATTGATTAAATGCCTAATAAATTGATCCAAAATGTTTAAATTACTATAAATTATTACAATTTATCAAAAAAATAAAAAAAGGAAAATTAATTAACAATAAATTGTACAAATTAGTAAAAAAAAATAAAACAATTATTATCAATTAGCAATACATTATTATAAACTAAAAATATTAGTTTAGATTTGTGGAATTTAGTTATAACTAGAAAAAATTGATAAAAAATGTTATTAGTTAGTAAAATTTAATTACATTATTTAAATTACAATAAATTAATATAAAATATCATAAATTATATAAATTATTTTAAATTAATTAAAAAACTATTAACTAATATAAATTAATAATAAATTATAAAAATTAGTAATAAACTAGTAAAAATCTGTAACATTTAGTAATAAATTGTTATAAACTAATAAAAATTAGTTCTGAAGAGTGGAGATTAGTAATAAATAATAATAAATACATAATATATTGATATATTAATAGAAATTAATAAATTTTGATAATTTACCTTAAATAGATATAATATAATATAAATTATTAAAATTTCAATTAATTAATGAAAATTTATTATCTAAAAGAAATTAGTAATAAATTATAGACATCTGTAATAAACAAATAAAAATTAGTGAATATTAATAATAAAGTGTTATAAATTGATAAAAAGTATTACTCAAGAGTGGTAGATAGTAATAATTATTATCAATTAATAAAAATATGTTATAAATTAATAAAAAGAAAAAAATTGATTTCATTTATAATAAATTGATATTAAATAATAAAATTTTTAAAAACTAATACTTAAATTTATTAACTCATATAAATTAGAAATAAATAGTAAAACTTAAAAATAAACTAATAAAAATCATTAAATATTAGAAATAAATTCTTATAAATAATTATAAATTAGCACTCATAAGGGGTAATTAGTAATAATTAATAATTTTTGCACAAATTGGTAAATATTAATAAAAATTAATAAATTTACAAAATTTACAAATAATTAATATAATATAGTATAAATTATTTTGAATTATTATAAATTAATGATTAATAATAATTAACTATTTGTAATGAGAAATAAATTTTAAGAGTTTGTAAAAAAACTAATAAAAATTAGCGAATATTGGTAATAAATTGTTTTAAAATATTAAAAATCAGTTCTCATTAGTTATAATTAGTTTTAATTAGTATAAATTAGTGAAAAATTGTTATCAATAAAAACAATTAGAAATTGATAGAATTTAAAATAAATTGGTATAAATTGGTGCATTGGAGAGAATTTACATGGTTGGATAATCTTTTTCTTTTATCAAATTAATCTGAAACAATTATTTTATTATTTGTAGAGAAATAGAGAGAAATAAATTTTTCAACACTCTTTATTACATGATCATGATTAAATAAATAATAACATGAATACTAATTTTTTTTATAAATCCTATATATAGTGATGGTGTAGAAATGATTTTATCATTTTTATTGTAATAAAAAAAATCATTATAGAAAATTCTTTGTCCATGTAATAAATGTTATAGGATGAGGTTTGAAAATTTATTCAATGTTGGGTCTATGTTTTTTATATTTGGCTAATGCATTGTCAGCCCAATGAATAATGTTTCCTAATAATTTATATGATAGAAATAGGATTGTTCAAAATTTGGGTCTTGGTTATCTTATGATCCCCAATTGTTCAAATGATTGAATCTTATATTATGTTAAAAATGAGTAATTAGTTAGATTTAAAAAATGTGGAATATCAGGGTACAAATAGGATCAAATATGGAATACTGGACTGATTCCTGTAAAACATTTGAGGTATTTCTAGCTCACACACAGATTATAGAAATTATTAGTATCTCAGAACCCAACAACCTTGATATCAGGGCACAAAACCGATATGTCAACCTGTAAAATAATAAATCCTCTTGTTTATGATGATTCATGAAACATTTTGACCACGTACATCCTTATTATTATTCACAAGATCAATATTTGTTATTGAGTTTTATTACTAATGGTTTCAACCCATTGGGTTTTTACAGTAGTCAATATTCTGGTTGGTCCGCCATTATAACTCTATGTTATTTAACTCCTTATAAGACAATTAAAGATAAATATATATGTTTGACCTTATTAATTATAGTGAATCCAAAATGGAATATTGATTTAAATTTGAAGACATTGATTGATGAGTTATAATTATTTTTCTGTAATTGTTTCAGTAAATATGATGAATTTGTGAATAAAAATATCCTAATGAAATATGCACTGATGTGGACAATTACTAACATCCTAAAATTTGGAATATTCTTGGGTTGGAGTACATATGGTCCAAAATCATGTTTATAATGTATGATATCTAGAAATCATTTTTTCTCATCAATAAAATAAAACCATGTTTCCTCAACTCTCAATGAATGACTCTTCATCCCGATCATCATTTTTGGAGGAAGATATATAATTTCAGAAATGGTACTATTGAAAGAGATAAAACCCAAATAATGATCTCATGTATTGAGTTAAAATAAATTATCCCTTCATTACCTCCCTTTTACTTTTGATAGTGTTAAAAAAATAGATTTATTTGGGAGAAAACACAAATGGTTAAAACAGATCATATTTACAGATCTACCATATTTGTTTGATTTTTTGTTTAGTCACACAGTGGAGGTTATAAATACTGATATTCCCATATGGATAATATATTTTCCACATTTTTGGAAACACCTAATAAAAACCAAGATAATTAAAAGGCACTGATAGATCATTCTTAAATTTATAGGCGACCAGAACCTGAACTGTTTGAATATGATATGTCACATATGTTAAATTAACCAAAAGTGAATTATACAATTTCAAAATAAAATCATTTATTATTTTTTCAGTGGATTTCACAGTAGATGATTCCATATTGTTAGGATTCCAATTTGTCTGGATGTGTTAGAAATGGTCATATTATAGGATTAAAAAGTAACAAATGCCATTTTATAATGGATAGGCTTCTACTGAATGGATTTATATGTTTTTTTAATTATATTATTAGGTATTCAGTATAAAAATAATATTTTATTTTTTTCAGACATTTTTATGGTCACAACAGAATATGTTTAATGTCCCGGAACCAGGTTCCACCAAAAAGTGCCCCAAACCCAGTTGGTCAGACGAACTCAAATGCATTTCCCCAAATTCCATAGGCTCCAAATAGCAGTGTGGGACAAGGTATAATAATAGGAAAACTAGTCTATAATTAGAAAAGTAAACATATGTGAATACAAAGAAGACACAATAGAGGTAGTTGTAATACCATACAATAGAAGTAAACAATAGAAGACTGATTTAAATAAAATAACGGAATCATATATATAATAAATGATTCTTGTCGCATGAAACAAGGAAGGCATCCAATCATGTCACAATGTCAGAAATAAAATACTGAAACCAATTTATAGAAAAGAAGTAAAATCCAACAGCATCGCAAACCATAACATGGTATCATTCTCTCCTCCTCGAACAACAATCATATACCTGATAAATAATAGTGTTTTTCCTTATCTTTACCTGCAAACATATAAAATGTTCTCTCCCAAAATCATGACCCAAACAATGTGTGAGATAAACAGCAGAAGGAAAAAAACAAAATATTTGTTCCTAAATATTAGTGAATATATATAGCATCTAATATTTATAAATGACGTAGTAAACTAGGAAGTACATCCTATAGTTTTCAATTACATTCAGTTAAATTTAATGATTATTTAAATTATTGAATAATGACTCCTGGGATCTAGCCTAATATCTTTATCCCTCTATGAAATAATAATAAAATATGTCTTATAATAATATATAAATGACCAATTAAGAAAAATACCATGATTCTAATTTGTCTTTAATGATCACCACAATCATTCAGTTATTCATAACAACCCTCAGAGAAAGATCTCAAGATATGACACCTTTTCTTTAACAAAGAACTAATACAACACAAATGACCACCTAGGTAGCTCTCTCACAGTCAATACCCTTGTGTCATAATGGGATCAATAAAACATAAACGACCTACGGTTAGCAGTCACAGTCAATAACCCCAGGGTCAACATATCCTAATTAATCATATACGACCTCCTAGGTAGATCTCACAGTCAATACCCATGGGAAAACTTGGCATCAGTAATACATAAACTACCTCCGGGTAGCTCCAATGGTCAATACCCCCTAGATCCAAATAGAATTATTAATAATAAATGAAATCCTAGGTATCTCTCACGTTCAATACCGTAGGTCAAAGTCTACAACAATGCTCTCACGGTCTTGTGTAATAAATATGGAATCCCCCACAATTTTCTTAGACAGAGGAAGTCACGGTCTATTGGAAGATCAACACAGATATAATAACAATGAAGCACATGTAATCTATAAATACTACATGGATATATTTCTAACACATAATTCATGTAATTAATATAATCAATCAACTCCATCCTAAAAAATTCAAGGCATGGAAACAAGGTACGCCTCATAGGAAACCTAGGCCAAACAACCATAAATAGTAAAATTGAGGAACACACCCATAGGGTGTACCATAAAAATATATAAAACCATATGTATATGAAAAATACCTTTCTCAAATAAACAAGACATTGTAGTTATTAAAAAAGGTCAAATTTCAAAATACAAAATAACACAAACATGGGTATTCAACACTTTAATTATATATAATACATATAGAAACAAAGAAACTCATAAGCCTCCTACCATGATATTGTAAGGTGTACACTCTTGAACTTCATACATTGAATCACCTTTGAATAACATAGATCTACTAAAATGTGAAAATAGATCATCCTGGAAATACCCATGAGAGAGGAGGAATAAGAAAGAGAGGCTCCATGGAAGGAGATAACTCACTTGTGGGAATCCAAGGAACCCATCAAATTCTAAATTGGATCTCAGATGGAGAACCGGGAAGAGCTCGATGTTCTTCTCCATTCTGTTTCTCTCCTGTATGAACCGAGGGGAGAAGAAGTATTATCTAGAGATGAGACATGACCTCACTCAGACTCATCAATTAAAAAGAATACTACATTATGTGTTCATTTAATGTACAAAATTTTTACTAGCCTCAACTTGACCACATAATAGGTGGTCATCTAGGTCACCTACATGGAATATTACAAGGCCATTACATGACTGGTACACGGCTACACTCGACAACTGAGTACATGATGTGTTCCAAAAATTAAACATTGTGTACTTCTAAAATTTCTTAATTCTTCTTTTTTCCAAAAAAAATTCTGAAATAAATATATATATCCGAAATGAAGATCCATGTTCTTACAAACATCCATCCTTAAACAAATTTGTACCCAAATGTCCCTTCCAAGGGTGGTGATGAAGAAACATCAAACAACTCGGGCCACTATGATCATACGCCGACCTCCCACTCCCATGTATCATCCTGTAATCACATGTGATGCCAAAGCACATGTACTAGAGGAACAAACATTCCAAATAGAACCTTCATATTGATATCCAAAAACCTAATAGTGTTCTCCTAGAAGAATCCATCAACCCCCAACTAAATCTCTACTTTTTGAAATTGTGATGTGGTTATAAAAAGTAATTTCATAGGTGAGAAACATCAAAGATGTTGTGCATAGCCTGGTACCTCTGAGTTAACTGCCACCAATAGGCAACCAAACCTTCACTCTCCAAAACCTCAAATTCCCTGACGTATCTTGTGGAATCATCCCTAATCTCCTAATACTCATGTGTCCCCACCTCAATGTGACATGTAAGAAAACATATTCTCTTACATCAAACACCAGAGGTCATCTTTATCGATCAACAAAGGGTTTATGATGAGACTATGCAGCATCTATCCTCTTTTGAATCAACTCCACATGATTAGTGGTCTCATGGACATGAATATTTCTTAGAATAAGTGAATATATTTCCTCCATAAAACATATAGGTGATCGAAATTAACATCTGTACAAAGCATCATAATGTTCTATGTGAATCGTTTCCTAGAAACTGTAATTGTTTTAAAACTCCACTATGTTTATGTGTCTCTCCCATGAGCCCCCAAAAACTAGAACACGTTCTTATAGCATGTACTCTATAACCGGAATCGTGCACTTGGACTAGCCTTATATCTGGGGATGGTATGTAGTACTCAGAAGTACCACTGTACCCAAATCCCTCTATAGATCCTACCAGACATGATAAGTAAATTGGGAGTCCCCCTATGAAATGATAGTGTGCAGAAACCCATTAAATCATACAATCTCTCTATTTTCAATCCTTCCAATCTGAACAATAATAAAGGGTTCCATAATCAGTAAAAAAATTCTGAAACCTTTGTGAGTCTTCCAATGACAACCCAAAACTGCATCATTCCCTCGAGGTGATGTCGATAAACCCATCACAAATCCATCAAGACATCATTCCATTTCCACTTTGGAATGGGAAGCTACTGTAAAACCCATACCTATAACTGATTCTCAACCTTCACCTACTTATTAGTAGAACATCACATAAAAAACCAGATACATCCTTCTTCAATCTAGGCCACCAATACTAACATATTTTATATCGATGCATCATGGTGATACCAGGAAGAACTACCCAAACTGGGGAATGAAAAGCTTGTGTTAATTCCACATGTATTTCTACAGACACCCATATGAATCCCTGAATACAAAAGATGTCATCATATCCTATGGTCCACTGATGTGTAGTTTCCTCACCTGACACACTCTCCCTTTGGACTAGGCCTTCAGAAATGGACAGATACCTCATTCGCACTCAAACTAGTAGAGTCTACATCTATAGAATAAATAAATGTATTCCCATATCTATCATGATCCCCAAAATTCATCTATGTGAATTGATCCATAAGCTCCCACACACTGCTAGCCTCCTAAACTACCAATATAATATTCCTCCTACTAAACGCATCAGCTACTGCATTACCTTTCATAGGCGTATATGCAATCTAAATGTAAAAATAATGAAGGTATTCAACCCACCTTAACTATCTCAAATTCAGAACATGCTGAGTAAAGATATACATTACAATTTTGTGGTCTGTGTACACCACAATTATCTCACCCAAAAGATTATTCCTCCAATTGCGTAAATCATTCACAACTGTCACTAACATGGGATTGTGTATCACGTAATATGACATCAACATCCAGGACCCGTACACAATGACTTCTTCCCCAACAAAGCACTACTCCCAGAATGATACCTGATGCATCATAATTAATGGTTTCACTCTTTCCTAGCTCCCCTACAAACAGAAATCTAGATGATTTCAATATCCCTTTCAGCTCCTGAAAGGCCAAATCAGAGGACTTTGTCCACAAGTTCACTGAACCCTTATTAGTCAGGCACTTCAGTGGCACCGCTAAGCAAGAAAAGTCTTGTATAATGTACATGTAGTAACCATCCAGCCCTAGAAAACTCCATACCTCATAGATGTTCTTCATCTACTCACAAGAAACCACTACTCTATGTTTCTATCAGTCTACTGATAGTCTTGTCTCTGAGAAAATATGACCCAATAAGTAAATCTGGTCAATCCAAATGTGGAATTTTGAGATCTTAACATATATCTGATGCTCTCTCAGTGTAATCAATATGATCTCAAAGTGGTTATCATGGTTGTGTTTATTGTTAGAGCACACCATGATATAGTCCATGAATAATTCTACAAAATAATCCTTGTATGGATAGAACACTCGGTTCATCAGTGCCATGAAAACTACTAGCTGCTCGTGAGACCATATGGAAGAACCAAATACTCATATAGACCATACCTGCTCCAAATGGTTGTAAGAGGTATATATGATATTCTAACGTACCACTGATGATAAATGGATCTCAATTATATTTTTAAGAACACTCGGACTTAACCAAGATGATCAAAGAGGTCATCAATCCTCGGCTTAGGATATGGGTTCATGACCGTCTACTGGTTCAGCTTCCGATAATCCACACAATGTGTGAGGGTACTATCTACATTATTTGAAAAAGGTCAGGCGAACCCAAAAGATAAGTATTGGTTCGGATGGAACCCTTTTCCAGAAACACCACTAACTTCTTCTTGATCTCATATAACACTAATATAAACATCCTATAAGGAGTAATGGAAAACAGGGGCACCCCTATCACAATCTCAATAGATAAATCTACCTCCCTCCCGATGTAAAACTAAAACGTATTCTGGAATGACATCCCTGAAATGATACATCACAATTGGAAATCCAATAAATGGAGTCCCCTATTCATATAGAAATAGACTAGAAAAATTTGTTGAAATTCCTCCCAACCCATTTTTCTCAGGTCCATCTC
Source organism: Viscum album (assembly GCA_963277665.1). NCBI lineage: Eukaryota > Viridiplantae > Streptophyta > Magnoliopsida > Santalales > Viscaceae > Viscum > Viscum album. The sequence continues at coordinate 1,497,459,379 of OY728122.1, read as the reverse complement.
TACTCTCCTGGACACCCTATTCACACTTGTGTATAAAATACCCTTCATAAGGTGATGTGAAACTCACTCTACAGAGATATCAGTCAATAAAGTCTTGAAAAAAATAATCGCATTCTAAGAATAATATTGATTCATGTAATATCTAAGACATATAGGTTCTATAAGAAGTTACACCAAAAAATCCCAAGAGGGAAATCCTTTCACTGAAGTACCATAGTCGTCCTAATCCCTAATGAAGTGTCCATTATCATATCCTCCTTGTAAGTAAATATGCAAATCCCATGTATCTTCACAACAAAATTAGGTATAAAACTATAAGATGATCGAGTATCAATAAGAGTAGAAGAAAAAACAGAGTCAAATAGAATCTTACCTCAAACAATTGAGGTCTTGGGATACTACTATTGTTGGGTCTAGTCCACTACAATAGTTGGACATATATCGCTTCCCTACAACCCCTCCTAACATCCCTGAGCTGATACAACCTACTGTCATCGAAGACCTACTGTAACACCTGAGATTTAATGAGAAATATTTTCTTTTTTATGTTATATGCACCACCAAAGGAATATTTCACTACACACAACACTTTCCTGGCTTGCGTTACACGCAGAAGAAACCTTTTTCGATATCTTATGTTGTACACAATACCGAGTTTCACTAAACAAAGATATGTCATTAAAATATTATATAAACTATCAGTTATGAATAGTAATACCCACATTTTGAAATTTTATAAATTTTATCTCTCAAAATGAACATCATTTTTGGATTTGGAATATCGAAATTAGCTTTGGGTGAATTTTTGTATTTTTATGAAAACTTTCAATTTTTGATGAATAGTGAAAACACTAGGTTACTATTTAAAAACCATTTTTTATTTAATTAATTATTTATTTTATTTAAATTTATTTTAGTTCAAAATTGATACATAATACCTATATAATTTCAATGTAATTCATTGGATTTATTTTATAATAATTTTAGATATATAAAAATTTAATTGAACTTTTCACCGTCTTTTTCCCACCTAAGAGAAGATTTTGGAAAATTTACATAAAACATAATTTTAACGCTTCTGTGATAGGATTTTTGAAAATATGGGAGACCCAGTTAATATCAAGGAGTAAAATGTTATTCAATAAGATAAAAATAAATTTTGTTGAATAGTAACTTTTTTCTTTTTTTTGCGACGGTTAAAATTAAATACGGTAATTAAGGGTAAAAATGATATTATTATTATCCTAACACATGTCCTAATTCTATTGGAGAAGTGTAATTTGACCAAAAAACCCTTAGGAATATAATATTAACCTTTAGGTCCACATGTATTAGATTACGACACTTATTATTCTTTTATTTAAAGAAGAGTAAAAAAGAGTTAAAATCAATGTTTAATAACTAAAACATTCTTAATATAGGGTTATACATAAGCTAAATTTGACTATAAATATTCATTTTAAAGATTAAATTATTTCCTACATAATGTCTTTTTATTTATAATTTTTATAAATTAAATAATTTAATTGATTTATGAAACAATGATGATGCAGTAATTACCTTATTAAAGAAATATTAACTCAATTGATGTCATAAATACCCAAATAAATGTAATTTGAGATTTTTTATAAATTACAATACTTTTATTGGTTAATATGACATGTTAGAATTTATTTAATTTACTTTTTGTGAACTAATAATGCTGTTATGATTTTCACAAAAATCAATTACCAAATAGTGTCATAATTGACATAAAATAGTTTTTAAAAACAATATTATATTATAAATTTGATATTTTATTCATAAAAATCTACAATTTGGTAAAATGACTTAGATAAGGTTATATATATTAATAATGAACCACTTGGGGTTCTATGGACTTGTTATAGTATGTTTATTAACAATATAGTGTAAGAAAACAAGAAGACACGGTAAAAGTTAAATTATTTATCTAACTGTTAAAGCTAAATGATAAGGTTAAAATAGTGACATAAATTTATCTAAAACATATTTTTTGAGAGGTTTTAGATCCATCCCCACCATAGATTCGAAATAAATTAATTTTTACCAATTAAAAACCGAATATTACTTTATTATAAAATAATATTTTAATTTTTTTCTAAGGTGCCCCTCTCCTCGCTTATAAAAGGGCACCTCCTCCCTCTCCTCTTTACATAATTTATAGCCCTAAATCTCGGCCAAACCATACCCATATCTCTTCTCAAAATACATATAAATATAATAGAGGTTCTTGTATTCTTCAAAGACTATCTTTAGTGACCATAATGGAGGTTTAGAAGAGGCGCGTCAAGGAAGAGGTAATATATTTTACCAATTCTTTCAAATTCATTTCTTCTTATACTTCTTCTTCTTTTGTTTTTTCATAATAAAGTAATAACATAAGTATCACTCATATACTGATATGTTATTATAAATATTAAACAACCCTATTTCACCTTCTATCCATCCTACGAAAAACATAATCACTGTGCGTGCGTACGTACGGAATATCTTCTCCACGCTGTGGTGTAATCTGTTTTTCCAACACCACCATACATGGATTAGTATAATGGTGTAAAGAGTAACTATATATGGTCATTATGACATGATACTAATTCTTATATATTCTATCATTCACTTCAATACAATTCCACAAACACGGGAATGATATCATCGCTCATGCGTACGTACGGCCTACCATCTCCACGATGTGATGTGACTCGTTCTACATGATCTTCATTGAATAATGATTATATTAATTAATTGAATGAATATATATGATATATATAATAATAATACCATTCTATAAAATATTTATCTATAACCTAAAAATAATAATAATAATTTATTCGACAAAACACGCATAAGAACATAAAGTAATGAACACCCGAATAACAAGTAGAAATGAAATATTACTAATAAGAGGATAATAATATGACCATATATGATATCATAACATTGAATATGATTCTTTAATAAGTAAATGACATTATTTAAATAATTATACAGGAGGTTCGGATACGTACGAAGCATATCAGATCTATGGAAAAGGGAAAATCTCGCAATATTATTTTTATCTGAGATTGTTTATACTTCTGAATTTACAAGGGAATATTTTTCATCCACATCCATGTTTCCTAAATATGTAATATTATTTCAATCCTCCTACAATTTTAAAAATATAATTTTACTCATTGGTTAGTTTTTAGTAAAATATATGAAAGGAATATTTTTTCATTTTTACTATAAGGTGCTTTTTGACTTTTCTTGCCAAAGTATGAGAAAAAATTCTTTTTTATCTTATACAGCATGAATGGATTTTTATGATTTAATAGAACATTATTTCCATAAATAATCTTTTACATGTTTTCATGTTTATTTTTAATCAACATCTTTTAGTTTAAATTTTTTTGACATGTTAATAAATGAAACATGTTTTTGAAGTAGAATGGATATTTTCCTCAAGAATGGAGTTCAAGCATTTTATCCAGATTGTTTTCCATCTATGATAATATAGGATCATGTTTCTATCCCTATTTTTAAATTGATTTGATGATGTTATGATGGAATTATTTTAATGTTGTCCTTTTATCTTATATGGATTATGTTATGATGGAATGATGTTTGAGAATCCCATTCTTATTACATGGGTTATGCTATGATGTATGATTTATACTCTTGTGGAACACATAATAATGGTATCATTATGAGATTGGTGGTATCTATATCTCCCTCCAATGCATTGGGTAATGATTTATATCTCATGATATAGACATGTCTGGAACGACATGTTAATCTAGTTCAGTGATACAGGACTGAAACGGGGAGTGAACTCTCTTCAAAAAATGGACATTATCTTCTAGGATAGTCTTGGAAATGTGTTTTGAATATTAACAAATGATTCTATATGATTATTTTTTTATGCCACAAAGTTTCATGTTTTATTTTATGATTATTTGGATTACATTTCACTACCATGATTTATCCAATGTTATTATATTATGATCTCTTTTGCAGGTTAAGATTTTCAAAATGTTATCTTCTGTTGAATATGATATTTTTGATATTTACTTTGTTTACCCTTACTGAGAATTTGAGCTCACCCTTTACTATGTTTTCCTTTCCCCAGGTCTGGAAGAAGGGTATTATGTAGTTTATGCCAAAATGGACTCTAAATATGATTAAATAAATGAGGGACAATATAGATGCTTTATGAAATAGTTGTTTATGTTTCCCAGTTTCTAAAGACACTATACATATATGGTCCATTCCAGATTTTACAATATATTGTAATAAGTATGCTTCAATTGTGAATTATTAACAATGTATGAAATGTATGGGTTGTTATAGTTGGTATCAGTGGAATGGTATACTCATCCTTTGGAAACTAGGATGTGAAATCCTTAGTAAGATCCCTAAGGATATGTCTAAGCATCAGAAAAAATCTAGTGTCATAGAAATGGCTATGAATAACCTATGATAATACCTTAAGTGTGAAATTTTATTCTTTATTATGTGGTTTTCCTATTGTGATTAGTGTTTCTCGTACTATGCTTATTGGTTTTAGTCAATGGTTGGAACCCAAAGGAGCCGTGTTAATGATGAATGTGACTGGAAATGCAATGATTGTCCCCCTGAGCAACCAAACGTTATGGGAGCTGGAATGAAAAATCTTGTAGCCATGTTCACACAACTTTCTCAATCTAGAAACTATGTAGGACTTCCAAACGAGCAAATGGAGGAGAAAAATTCTGTTTAATCTTTCATTAGGTAGCGTCCACCCTCTTTCAGCGGGTCTACTGATCCATTAGTGGCAGAACAATGGATTAGTACCCCTAAAAAGATATTTTCAGTTCTTCAATTTTCTAAACATGATAAAGTCATATTAGCAGTATATCATTTGGAAGATGAAGCTGATCAATGGGGGAATCATATCATGAAGACAAGGCAAAGAGTCGAAATTGAGTCCCTGGAATGGGATGAGTTCAAGAACTTATTTTTCAATAAATACTTCCCTCGTATTCTTTGAACAAAGATGGAGAAGGAGATTCTTGATCTAAAGGAAAAGGATGATGAATCTGTTTGTATCTATGAAGCAAATTTTACAAGGCTTGCAAGTTATGCTTCTTGGATTATTATCCAACTGTAGATTAAGATCGATCAATTCTTTAGTGGCTTAAAACCAAGTCTCTGAAGGGCATTAGCCATAAGGGACTTCAACAACTACTAGGAAATTGTTCGATGTGCTCTCATAGTTGAGATGGAGATTTTAGTAACCCATCAGTCATATGGGTTTGATAAGAAGAGGAGAATGGAATTTAATGGGAAATCTAAAGACCACACTGAAAATAAGATGAGTTTTCCCTTATGCTCAAAGAGTGGAAAGAAACATGGAGGGAATTGACTAAAAGGGACAAGAAAATGTTTCAAATGTGGAAAGTAGGGTCATCGGGCATTTGAATGCTGCAGTGATTGGAAAAATATTTCTAGTGATGAGAACAAAGAAAAGGCTACACAGAATGCACCTCCTACACTTCAATGTTACAAGTGTGTGGAAATGGGGCATTATGATATTCAATTCCCTAATCCAAGGGTTGTTGATGATGATCGACGTCAACAAACTCTTAAGGTAAAGGACAAAGGAAAGTCAAATGCAATTTATATCGGTGATGTGTAGTATGATAATGAAGTTGCGAAAGGTACATTTACAATCCACTCTAAGTAGAAAATGTATTATTTGATTCTGGATCCACCCAATCATTAATTTCTAATGAATTTTCTATGTGTATCGCCGTATTACACCAAAAATTAGATGTTGAGTTAGCTGTGACAACCCCTAATGGCACAACAGTTGCATCAAAAGTTTAAAATTCTTCTTTGATTGAAGTTTGTGGGAAAGTGCTTGCTACAAATATTGTGATCCATCATAGAGTGGAACTTGATGTGATTCATGGCATGGATTGGATTTCTTTATATGGAGCTCATATCAATTTCCAAAGAAGGGAAGTCACATTTCATATTCCAGATCAATCTATGATCGTCTATCGATGCAAGGATGAACATAACCTTCCAGTGGAAATTTCTTCCATCATATGGGTCTTGATTACACTAAATAAATGTTATTTATCTCAAAAGGTTGGAGAGAAACTCATGATTAAGTATATTCCCATTGTATGGGAGTTTGATGATGCCTTTCTAGAAGAATTTCCAGGTCTTCCACCAAATCGCGAAGTCTATTATTCAATAGAACTCATACCGGGTGCTATTCCCATTTCAAAGACACCTTATAGAATTTCCCCAATTGAGATGCAAGAATTGAAGAAGAAACTCCAAGAGAATCATGATAAGGGATTCACACTCCCTAGTGCATCACCTTGGGGAGAACCTATTCTATTCGTTAGGAAGAATGATGGATCAATGAGACTCTACATTTATTATCGAGAACTTATCAAGAACTCTATCAAGAACAAATATCCTCTCCCATGCATTGAAGACATATTTGACCAAATACATGGATCACAATACTTTCCCAAGATTGATCTTCGTTCAGGGTATCATCAATTAGAGGTCAAAAGGGAGGATATACCAAAGACAACTTTCCGTATAATGTATGGACACTATGAATTTATAGTGATGCCATTTGGTCTTACTAATGCCCCTGCTATCTTCATGGATCTAATAAATAGAGTCTTTGGAGACTATCTTGATCAGTTTGTGGTAGTCTTTATTGACGATATTCTTGTCTATTCAAAGAGAAAGGAAGACCATGAAGATCATTTGAGAATTGTTTTAAAGACCCTAAGAAAGGAGAATATCTTTTCCATATTTACCAAGTGTAAATTTTGGCTTCAAAATGTCAAATTTTTGGATTACATAATCTCAAAAGAGGGGATATCCATGGATCTAGAAAAAACAGAGGTTATCGAAGGATGGTCAAGACCAACAATAGTAACTGAGATCCGATGTTTTCTTGGTTTGGCTGGATATTATCGATGTTTTTTGAATGATTTTTCATGATTATCTAATCCATTCACCAGGTTGACTCAAAATGGAGTTATGTTTGTTTGGACGAAAGAGTGTGAAGAGAATTTCAAGGAGTTAAAAACAAGGTTATCTAGTGAACCTCTGCTCACACTACCTTGTAGTGGAGAAAGGTTTGTAATCTACAATGATGAATCCAAGAAGGGATTGTGGTGTGTTATTATGAAAAATGATATGGTGATTGCTTAAGTCTCACGACAGTTGAAAATCCATGAGAAAAATTAACCAACTCATGATATGGAGTTATTTGCGGTAATATTTGCATTAAATATTTGGAGGCATTATCTTTATGGTGAAAGGTGTGATATTTATACTGATCATAAATGTTCAAAGTATATTTTCACACAGAAGGAGCTGAATATGTGCCATAGAAGATGGTTGGTGCTGATTAAGGATTACGACTTCTCAATTCATTACCACCCTGGTAAAGCAAACAAGGTGGTAGACACATTAAGTCAACAAGACCATGTTAGCTTATCCATGATGAGGTTCTCAAAAGATCCAATATTTATGTATTTAAAAATGATGGATCTTGGAATTATAATGGAAGGGGAGAAATATTATCTTTATCAAATTAATGTTCAACCATCTATACATGTGAAGATTAAAGAGGGACAGAAAGAAGATTTAGAGTTACAAAAGAAGTTGAGAAATGTTCCAGAATTCCATATTGATTGGGATGAAATAATAATGTTCAGAAATCGGGTTTGTGTTCCTCCCATTCCAGAATTAAAGAAGGAGCTGCTGGATGAGGCGCATAGTTCTTCGTTCTCTGTTCACCCTTGAAGCACAAAGATGTATAGGGATATGAAAGAGTACTTCTAGTGGGATGGCATGAAAAGAGATGTTGTTGAATATGTCACTTGATGCTTGGTTTGTCAGCATGTTAAAGATGAGAAATAGAAGTCTAAAGGGTTGTTACACCCATTACCCATACCCGAATGGAAATGGGAAAACATCACTATGGACTTTGCCATTGGACTTCTTAAAACATCCAAAGAAAATAATGCTATCTGGGATATAGTTGATCATCTTCCCAAGTCGGCACACTTCATTGATATTAGAGAGGATTTCTCTCTTGATCGTCTTCCCAGGATATATGTTAAGGAAGTGGTAACATTGCATGGTGTACCACTTTCCATTATATCTGATCGATAAACGAGGTTTACCGCGATGTTTTGAAGAAGTCTTATGTATACTCTGGATACAGAGTTTAGTTTCAGCACTGCTTATCATTCTCAGACAGACGGTCAGTCTGAGAGGACAATTCAAACTCCAGAAGACTTGTTGAGAGCTTGCTCTATGGATTTCAAAGGTGGCTGGGATCAACACCTACCATTGGTGGAATTTTCTTATAATAATAACTTTCACTCCAGTAATCAGAAGTCTCCTTATAAAGCTCTCTATGGAAAGGAATGTTGAACTCCATCTTGCTGGGATGAAGTTGGGGAAAAATGCTATTGGGACCTAATCTTGTTGATGAGATGGCAGAAAAGGTCTGATCTATTCAACAACACATAAGACCAGCTTGGATTTGATAAAAATGTTAGGTCAATACCTGAAGAAAAGTCCGAGAGATTGAAGAGGGTGATAAAGTGTTCTTACGAATATCTTCTTGGAAGAGAGTAATGAGATTTGGAAAGAAGGGAAAGCTGAGCCCTAGGTATATTGGTCCTTTTGAAATACTAGATCATGTTGAGAAGGTAGCTTACCGATTGGCACTTCCACCGAATCTATCTCATGTTTATGATGTGTTCCATTTATATCTTTTAAGAATTTACATATCTGATCCTTCACATGTACTCAGCTCAGAAGGTGTACCGCTGGAGCAAGATCTTTCTTATGAAGAACATCCGATAGGGATTCTGGATCATAGCGAAAAAGTCCTACAGGACAAGACCACTTTCTTGGTGAAAGTTTAATGGAGGAACCACCAATTAGAAGAAGCTACATGGGAACATGAGGATATGATGAGGGAGATTTATCCTCATCTGTTTGCTACAAAGTGATGAATTTTGTGGGAAAATTTCCTGTTAAGGGGGATAGAATGTAATGACCGAGATTTTATGAGAAATATTCTGTTTTTAAGTTATATGCATCACTGAAGGAATCTTTCACTACACACAACATTGTCTTGGCTTGCGTTACATGCAGGAGCAACCTTCCTTTATAGCTTGAGTTGTATGAAATACCGAGTTTCACTAAACAACAAAATGTTATTAAAATAATATATAAACTAGCGGCTATGAATATTAATACCCACTTGTCTAAATTTTATCAATTTTATCATTAAATATGGATGTAATTTTTGGATTCAGAATATCAAAATTATCCTAGGGTGATTTTTTGGTATTTTTCCAAAAACATTCAATTTTTGATGAATAGTGAAAACACTTGGTTACTATTTAAAAACAAACTTTTAATATAAATAATTATTTATTTTATTTAAATTTATTTTTGGTCAAAACTGATAAAGAATACCTATATAAGTTCAATGTAATTCATTGGAGTAATTTTATAATAAATTTAGAGATATAAAAATTTTATTGACCTTTTCACCGTCTTTTACCCACATCCTTGGAAAATTTAAAAATTTACATAAAACATAATTTTACCACTTTTGTGAGTGGAAATTTGAAAATCCAAGAGATACAGTTAATATCAAGGAGTAAAATTTGGTTCAATAAGATAAAAAATCTTGTTGGTGAATAGTAACTTTTTACTTTTTCTATCATGGTAAAAAGTAAATATGGTAATTAATGGTAAAAATGATATTATTATTACCCTAACACATGTCCTCATTCTATTGGATCAGTGTAATTCGACAAAAAACAAACATAGGAATAAAATATTACCCTCTAGGTCCACTTGGATTTGATTAGGACACTTATTATTATTTTATTTAAAGAAGAGTTAAAAGAGTTAAAATCGAAGTTTAAAAACTTAAACATTTTTAATATTGGTATATACATAAGATAAATTAGACTATAAATATTCATTAGAAAGATAAAAATATTTCCTACATATGTTTATTTTATTTTTAATTTTTATAAATTATATAAATTAATTTATTTATGACAAAATGACGATGTAGTAATTACCTAATTAAGGAAATATTTACATATTTTATGTTATAAATATCCAAATAAATGTAATTTGAGACTTTTTATAAATTGCACTAATTTTATAGGTTAATATGACATGTTAGTATTTATTTAATTAACATTTTTTGAACTAATCATGAAGTTATGATTTTCAAAAAAATTAATTAAAAAATAGAGTCATGATTGACATAAAATAGTTTTTAAAACAAATATTATATGATTAATTGTTATTTTATTCATAAAAATCTAAGGTTCGGAAAAATGACTTAGATAAGGTTATATATATTCATAATGAACCACATGGGGTTCTTTTGACTTGTTATAGTATGTTTATTAACCATATAGTGTAATAAAACAATAAGGCATGGTAAACGTTAAATTATTTAACTTAAAGTTAAATCTAAATGATAAAGTTAAAATAGTAACCTAAACTTTTATAAAACCTATTGGTTGAGATTATTTCGACCCATCACCACCTTATCTTCGAAATAAATTAATTTGGAGCTATTAAAAATTGAATATGTCAATATTATAAAATAATATTTTATGTTTTTCCTAAGGTGCCCCTTTCCTACCTTATAAAAGGGAACCTCATCCCTCTCCACTTTACACAGTTTAGATCCTTCATGCTAGGCCAACCCCTGACCATTTCACTTCTAAACATCCATAGAAACATAATAGTGGTTCTGGTCTTCTTCAAATACCAACTTTAGTTCCCTTAAAGGAGGTTTAGAAGAGGCGCGTCAAAGAAGAGGTAATATCATTTACCAATTCATTCCAATTCATTTCTTCTTCTACTTCTTATTCTTTTGTTGTTTCAAAATAAAGTAATAACATTATTATCACTCATATACTGACTTGTTATTATAAATGTTAAACAACTCTATTTCACTTTCTATCCATCCTACACAAAACAAAATCACTGCACGTGCGTACGTATGGAATATCGTCTCCACACTATGGTGTAATAGGATCTTCCAACACCACCTTACATGGTTGGGTATAATGGTGTAAAGATTAAATATATATGGTTATTATTAAATTATACTAATTTTGATATATTCTATCATTCACTTCCATACAATTCCACAACCATGGGAATGATATCGTCGCTCGTGCGTACATACGGCCTACCATCTCCACGTTGTGATGTAACTCATTCTACATGGTCTTCATTGAACAATGATTATATAAATGAATATAATGAATAAATATTATATATATTATACTAATACTATTCTTTAAATTATGTATCTATAACCTAAAAAAGAAAAATAAGAATTTATTCGACAAAAAACGCATAAGAACATAAAGCAATGAACACCCGAATAACAAGTAGCAATGAAATATTACTAATAAGAGGATAATAATATGACCATATATGATATCATAACAATGAATATGATTCTGTAATATGTCAATGACATTATTTAAATGATAATACAGGAGTTTTGGATATGTATGAATCATATCGGACCTAAGGTAATGGAAAATCTCGCAATCTCATTTTTATCCGAGATTGTTTATATTTCATTATTTACTAAGGAATATTTAGCATCCACATTCCTGTTTCCTACATATGTAATATTTTTTCTATCCTCCTAAAATTTTTAAAATCCAATTTTACCCATTTGGTGAGTTTATAGTAAATGATATGAAAGGAATATTTTGTCATTTTTATTACGAGGTACATTTTGACTTTTCCGGACAATGTACCAGAAAAAAGTCATTTTTAATCTTATACGGTATGAATGGATTTTTATGTTTTCATGGAAAATTATTTCCTTGAAACTTCCTTTACGTGTTTTCATGTTTATTTTTAATCAACTTCCTTTAGTTTAAAATTGTATGACATGTTAAGAATGGAAAAATGTTTTTGAAGTAAAAATGATTTTTCCTCAGGAATGGAGTTGAAGAGTTTTGTCATTATTATATTCCATCTAAGATAATATAGGTTTCCGTTTCTACCCGTATTTTTACAATTATTTCATTATGAAATGATGAAATTATTTTTATGATGCCCTTTTATCTTATATGGATTATGTTATGATGGCATGATGTTTAAGAATCCAATTTTTTATTACATGGGTTATGCTATGATGTTTGATTTATACTCTTGTGGCACACATAATAATGGAATAATTATGAGATGGTTGGGACCTACATGTCCCTAAAATGCATTGGGTAATGATTTTTATCTCATGAGGTATACATGGCTAGAACGTTAGGTTAATCTGGTTTAGTGATACAGAAATGAATCGAGGAGTGAACTCGGTTCAGAAATGGACTTTGTCTGCTAGGATAGTCTTGTGAATGAGTCTTGACTACTAGGAAATTATTCTGTATGATTATGTGTGTATTCCACACTATTTCAAGTTTTATGTTATGATTATTGGGATTACATTTCACTACAATGATTTATCTGATGTTATGATATTATGATCTCTTTTTCAGGTTAAGATTTTCAAAATGTTATGTTCTTATGAATATTCTATGATTGATACTTACATTGTTTACGCTTACTGAACATTTGAGCTCATCCTTTTGTATGTTTTCATTTCCACATGTCAGGAAGAAGGGTATTAAGTAGGTTATTCTAAAAGGGACTCTAAATATGATGAAATAAATGGGAGATAGTGTAGATTCTTTATAAACCAGTGGTTTATGTTTCCCAATTTCTAAAGAACCTATACCAATACAGTCCATTACTGGTTTTGTAATACGTTGTAATAATTTTGCTTCAATTCTGATGTAATAACAATGTATGTAATATATGTATCGTTATACCTACCGTTGGGCTACCACGTCCATGACCACTTCCTTAGTCTGAATGTCCTAATGAACTATAATTCTCTGACGGTGGAGAAACATGAAGTCCTGCTCCTCGACATAGAGTCATAATTGATCCCCTCTCACTAGCTGCTGGTGAGAAAATCATGCATAACTTTGTATATGGCACATATTTCCACAATATCATCACTCAACTAGGTCTCTCGGGCACGACATTATCATGTCCACACTCTTCCCACATAGGTAGAACCGCACATGGCTACCAATAGATACATACCTGCCACTGAAATCACTATGTGAAGCCTCCCTATGGCGCCTCCTATTATCAAACAAAGGATTTCCAGCCCTGAATACTAATACACCCTGGATCACAGCTCTCAACTCCCCCAAATTACACTCGGTAATCCGCACCGGGTTCAATATAGCCATCGCCGAAGTTAGCCTGAAGACATTTACCTCTGATCAGATTTCATACCTGAGGCCATCCTCAAATTTCCTAGACAAAGATAACTCATCACCTCCCAAAATAGGTGAAAAATGATTCATCTCTATAAAGAGATAATAATACTCCATCCCTAACAGATCTCCTTGATTCAATTGTATAAAGTCCAGAGCACGATCATACCTCAATATTTCAGAGTTGAAGTAATCATAGATGATCCTCTAAAACTATTCGAAATCCAAATCTCAATTATGTCATTTTTGTGAGGCAACATACCACCATCTCTTTGTGGAATCATCTATCCTATATGTCATGATATTGACCCTCCTCTTTCGAGGTATCTCCAAATTATTAAAGACAGAAAGATTGGCCTCCTAACATGAATCTATAGTTTGTGGTCCTCTGTCCACTGAAAAGGTGGGATGATGTTGCATATGGAACTCCCTAGTTAAGTCTATCTGATTTGGGGTCGGATGTGGTGCTCCATGGATAGTTTACATCATCCACATATAGAATTCATAGAACTGTGCATCAACACCTATGTCTAGTACAATAGTTGGTGTTAAGAGTTTCACAACAAGAGGATCTACTGGTAGTCCCCAATCTACCATTTCTGATGTCTGGTCATTGTGTTGTATCTAGAAAAAAAAACAGAGTGCGTCTCGGAGGCGTGACTCTTCATGTTCAAGAACACACCTCAGTTAATTATTATCAAGGACCAAAACATAGAAGTGCAAGAATATAACAGGAGAAAAAGAATTCATGTTTTAAAAATAAGGATACACAGTGTGTAGAACCGCTACATGATGTGTTTCGTTAAGCCTTAACATGGCAGTGTGCCTCTTCCAAAACTGGTTCTGTAACACCCCTGCAAACGGTGTGTTCCTCCTGAGACACGACATGAACTAGAATTTTCCCTCCAATCCAGGTTCATCTATATGGATAGAACTAAACAATTCTCTCATAGTGTAACACTATAATGGGTGTTCACCTTACACATGGCATGTACCACTTATTTCTCATCCACCCATGTCATCGGTCAGATGTCCTAAATCATGGTTGATAACTACACAACGTGTACAAGATAGACATGGCGTGTACACGCTTGACACGACATGTACAAGATAGACATGGGGTGTACAATTTAGACACAGTGTGTAAAAATTTTGTTTCATTCACTTGTGTCATTGGCCACATGTCCAGTTACACAGTTCGTTACAACATATCATGTACAATCCTAGCACGATGTGTTCTACCAAATGTTTCTCAACCAATTCTCTTTGCTCACACAGTGAGTCACATAGTCATGCACTACATGGTGTTTACTCCAAGTACACAACATGTACTCAATAAATTGCGGTTCTTCCAAAACATAAGAACACATGGCATGTGTTTATTATGCCACACGCCGTGTTGTATGGTATTTGAGAAAATAATCCTTTGAAACTTCTCTAGAACCCTTAAAAACATAATTTTTTCCATGTAATTAAAAATTATGACCCATGAGAGCCCATACTCACGTGAATCAATGTTTTGCATTTTTATTCAATCCAAACATGAGATCATTCAATTAAAGTCCAAAAAAGATCAAACAAAGTCTGATACAAGTGGTCCTATAACATCTTAGGTACCAAATATTAGCGTCCATACTAATAAAACATTATAATTTCTTGTACACTATCAAAATAGTGTGTATTCTATAATGTAATTTATCACAATATCATGCATATCTTTCATAACATCTATCACAATATTATTCAATTAGTAATGAACCATAAATGACATGACAAAATTGCATTGAATGTGATCTCTATCAAGTGCCTATATGATTCATGATATGGAATACCCTCGTCTAATAATTTAGGAACAAAAATATAACCACAATGATATCAATAATAACATTCCAATACAAGTGTGTCACACAATGGTGAAATCAAATCAACTGTAGCAATTGAAAAACCAAAAAAAATAAAAAAAATGTAGGTAACTTGTCTTTTCCCTATACATGGGTATGCTTCTCCTAGGAACATCTTATTACAAACTACCCATTCATTTATATCCATATCTATAGGCTCCAAATTTTAAGGAAATGTAGAAATGAAAATCCATTAATACTACTCTGTAATATCCCAGACCTGGGGGCCACCCCAAAGTGCCTTGAACCCAGTCGATCACATGACCTCAAGTGCATTTACCCAAATAAGAGAGGATATCGACTGGCAGTGATACCCAAGGTCTAGTAATGTGAATATTAATCCTTCATTTTCAAATTATACAAAATAGAAAAAATAGAAAACGGTTGAGAAAGAATTAATACTATAAAACAAAAGTAAACAACAAATGATTGATATTAATAATATAACCACAACATATATATAATAAATAGTGAATGTCACATGTATCTAGGAAAGGATAAAAACATGTCAAAATGATGGAAATAAATCACCGAAACAAAATTATAGAAAAAAGTAAACACCAACTTCATCACATGCATTAGATTGGTCCCTAGCTCTCCAGCTCGAACAACAATCAAATACCAGATAAAGAATGGAACTTTTCCATATATATACCTTCTAACATATAATATTATTGGGTCCAAAAGAATGAAACAAACTATTATTTAGATGAATCCCAGAAGGAAACCACCAAAACTTATATGCCTAACTATAAGTGAATATATATAGAAATTAATATGCCGAAATGAAATAGTAAATCATGAAGTAATCAAAAGTAAACAATCATATTGTTTTCAATTTCATTAATTTACAATTATTGATTACTCAACCCATTGATAAATGAATCTCATGTTCTAGACTAATCACTTTACGCCTCTGTGTAATAGTGACAACAAAAGTCTCCAAAGACAATTTAAACAACCATGTAAGACTATGTTCTTAATAGTGATCTGTCTTGGAGACTCGACAAACTATTTCAATCATTCATAAAAACCCTCCCGAAAAACACTCATGGTCTAACCCATTTGGTTTAAAATAGAACTTATCAAATACAAATAACCACCAGGGTAGCTCTCAAGGTCAATACTCCTGGGTAATCATGGCATCAATAAAACCTGAATGACCTCTGGGTATCTCTCATGATCAATACCCCCTAGGTCCACAGAGCATAAATAATCATAAATTTCCTCCTAGGTAGATCTCATGGTGGGTCACCCTAGCATCAATAATATATAAATAAACCTCTGAGAAGCTCTCATGGTCAATACCCCTGGGTCCACATATCAAAAATAATTATAAAATACCTATTGGGCAGATCTCACGGTCAATACCCATGGGTCAAAGTCTACACCAAGGATCTCACTACATAATGTAATAAAAAGGAAACCCCAACACATTTCGTAGTCCAAAGCTCTAATGGTCCATTGAAAGATTAGCATGCATATCATATCAAGGAATCACATTTAATAGATAACTACTACTTGGATATCATTCTCAATCATAATACATGAAATTCATATAATCAATCAACTCCATTCTAAACAATATAATTCATGTAAACAAGGTATGAATAATTGGAAACCTAAGCCAAATGGACATCAACAGTTATACTGGGGAACACACCCATAGGGTGTCCCATAACAATGTATAAAACCTTATGCATAAGAAATCACCCTTTTTCAAATAAACAAACCATTGGAGGTATTAAACAGGGGAAAATTCCAAAATATGCAATACCCATAACATGGGTATTTGGCACATTAAGAATATATATTGCAAATACCAACAAATAAAGGCATAAACCACCTACTATTATGTTGTATGATGAATACTCCTAAAAGTCAGCCGTTGAATCATCCTAGAAAAACGTAGATCTAAAAATGGTGAAAAAATGCCAACCTTGAAATACCTATGAGAGAGGTGGAATTAAGAAGAGATGCATGAGGGAAAGAGGGAACTCACCAATGGTAATCCAATGCACCTAGAGGTATCGCAATCGGATCATTGAAGGAGAATTGGGAGGAGCTCGATGTTCCTCATCCATTGGTCACTCGCCTTTACGAACTTAGGGGAGAAGAAGTATTTTCTGAAGATGATACGCAACCCCACTATGCCTAATCAATTAAAAATAAAATTTCACAAATATTTAATTTATTGTACATTTCGTCTACTAGCCTCAACCATCCCCATCATTAGGCGGGTATCTATTTCACCTACATGGCCATGTACTCAGATATTACACGGCCAGTACATGGCTACACCAGGCAGCTCGGTATATGGCATGTACTAAGAAGTATATGGCGTGTGCTTAGAAAATTTCACAGTTCATTATTTTTCCTCAAAAAAAAACCTAAATTAAAGATCCATTTCTAAAATATAGATGCAGGTTCTAAAAATATGATACACTAAGTAGACTGTTAAAAGTTTTTTTTAATATTATGTTAATTTGAAAAATTATTCCCACCGACTATGTATAATTGAATGGAACATTTGATATTATATGTTACTCATAATGAAAAATGATTTCTGGTGCAGTTATGATGGATGTACCCATTTGGGAGATGAATATAAAAATTCATAAAAGCGGTACATTACAAATAATTGGTTTAAGGATCAATTGAAAATGATTATTTACAAGTGGACTTTTCATTCATCTACTCTCATTATTTTCAATCTGAATATCCCTCAAAACATAACCACATTGTTCGTAATGTTGGAAATATAAATGAT
This sequence comes from Viscum album, assembly GCA_963277665.1. Taxonomy (NCBI): domain Eukaryota; kingdom Viridiplantae; phylum Streptophyta; class Magnoliopsida; order Santalales; family Viscaceae; genus Viscum; species Viscum album. Next base: position 1,497,441,317 of record OY728122.1, on the reverse strand, counting down.
GAAATGAACAATCACGTATCAATTTTTCATCATCCTTATCTTTTATTTGGTGGAATTCATGAATAATGGATTTTAGATTATTAACATAGTAGGGAGCATACATATATTCTTCTCAAATTTGAATTAATGACACCATGTTTACAATGAGTTCAGATATAAAATATAAAATACATTATTTTATGTAAATTACTATTTATTAATTTTCATATTATATAATTGTCATATCAAAAAATAGTTTCCCCAAATTACATCATATTCTCTTGAAGAATGTCAGCAAAATAATTTATCATACTAGTTTCAAATTATGAAAAAAGTTTTTTTTATGGTTGAACAAATAAAATTAATTCATTTCTTGTTATATTGATAATTTATTTTAAAATTTTCATGTGTCTCAAAAATTTTATATAATTGTTAAACTATTTTTTATTAGGTAACCCTCCATCTAGAATGGTTAAATCTTATAATTCATAAATGGTGAATGGTTCTCAATTTCAGAAAATTTTATAAGGGGAATTAAAAAACTAATAATAGTGTTTTATTAGGGGATCTCATGATAGATTACTTTAAGTTTACTTTTCAGCATGCTGGAAGAAATAATTGAACTGCAATATCTGGGATAGAATTTTGTAATGATGTTTAAATGTCATTGGCTCGATACTCATAGAGGCTTGTGTGATCATCCTCTCCCCCAAGTTATTAATATTAATTATATAAACCTTTATTTAGTAAATTAATTCTTTTTCTAATCAGGAACATCAAAATTACTATTAATACTTTTGTGTCTATTCAATAGAGTTAATGACTAGTTGAGCATAATAAAAATGATATCTCCTAAAAATCAGTTTATCAAAAGTGAATGTGGTTCTGGTAATGAGAATGGAATTTATATTTTCATGTAACTACTCCAAATAAATCTATTCCATGAAGAGAAATTGATAATAATGATAAACCCCTACATAGTTTTGGGTCAATGGTGGCAACAATTTTACTGTTTTGAAAAATTAATTTGAAATAGACAATGATGATGATGATGATACTCAAACGGAAGTTGATGATAATCGGGAGGAACATGAAGTTGTTGAAACCATCATTTATAAATAAAAAGATATAGATAAAGAATAAATTAGTTAAAGGATATTTATTATCATATATAATATATATAAATATATAATAATTGTTTTAAAATATTTTATAATAATATGAAGTGGTGTTGAGGTGGATGAATGGTGTTTATCTAATAAGATTCCTAATTTAGAGGATGATTCCCTACCTAGTGGTGAGTATGATACTACATCATCTGACCCTCAAACTCTTGTCATTTTAGCAATGAAATATAGAGGACTTCGTCTTGTGAGATTGGTGATTTCTAACCCTTTCTCTGAGTAATATCAACATCATGAGTCTGATCCCTGAATTCAGACATATGTTTCGTTTCATATTTTATTTAGTTTTAATTTATTTTCATTGATTTATTTATATATTAATTTTTTGACATTTTTTCATTTTTTACTCATCGATTCACAAGTAGAAGTTGGATATGGAGTTCTACATTAAACAATTTTATTTAAGGAGATGTGGTGACACGAGATCCAATTTCCATTAATGTTCGTCACCAAACATTTGATCATTACTCGGTACGTAAATAAATAATAGTTATTTTGATATTTATTTAATTTTAAAATTGATATTATTAACAATATGTTGTTTTTATGGTATCTTCATTATGATAGCTTCCACACCTCTATATAGGTGGAATGTGATGTATGTATGCATGACTGATGCATCCGTTTTTTGATAAATTAAAGGAGGTCAACCATGTATAAGGAGGGAGAAACAAATATTGAAAAATAATTGAACACCCACTAACTAGATTAAATAAATTCATGGGTTTGGGAACGTTTTTGATCATGCTGGATGAGTGTTACATTTCATAGAAGAGAATAATTAGATAGATATAACTGAGGGAGGTATGTGGTGACAAATAAAGCAAGTATTCGTATATTATATATGCATCAATGATATATGGTAAATAATTTATTTAATAATTTATATAACTTTAAATGTTAAATATTTATTTTATAATCATATTGGTGGAAATGCATCCTGATAATATGGAGTTCAATAATTATAAGAATATTTATAATGATAATATTACTAAAGAGATTATAGGTGGTCGCTAAAGACATATTTTTTTTATTATAATTTTTTGGAGTTTTTTAAATATTTGATAATAATATTTTAACTATATTAAATTTTAATGGACTTTGAAGGATTTATATGAGGTCATGACTTCTCAAAAACATGACGACATTCAAGATAAAAACAAGGATCAAACTTACAGTGTAGTCATGTCTGATGATGCAGTATAGAGGTAGGCAACCCCATAATCTTTCAAGAAAGGAAGAGTTTTGGGTATCATCTCTCAATTGACAGCTGGGAGTTATTTAGGTACTAGATGCTATGTGGGTATCCAGATAGAGGAGAGATTTTAGAGATTCATCATAATAATTAATTTCACTGTATGAGGAGCAGCAATGAGCTCATGGGGAGCTAATGGAGAACATGCGTAGGGAGAAGGAGGAGCTCTGTTGCCAGTGGCAGCCACAATTGTAAGAGGATATGCATTGATGGAAGTATTAACAACACTCGAAAAAATTGGGGATAATTTATTGATTGTATATTTTATTAGAGGTGAATTTATCTCCACCACCACCATCAAATAACCCCTCCCCATCAATAATTTATTTATTTTTTTGAAAAACATTAAAATTAATATATTTTTTGTAATATTTTTATTAAATCATATATTTACAATTCTATGTAGTGAATATTTTATATTGAAGAGAATATATTATTTATATTATGTTTTTATTTTTTATTATTAATTTATTTAAACAATTATTTAATTTTTTAATATTTTATGTTGATTTAATCTGTTATTTGTGATGGGTGAGCCCTCCAACTACAGATACTTATTTGTGATGGGTGGTGAATCTCATAACAAAAAACATTTTTTAAGAATATGTATCATAATATTTATGACATAATGGTATCTCAAAACAAATAGTATTCATTATGACGAACCATCACAAAAAAATTATTATTTGTGACATTTTTTTCTATAACAAGTTATTTGTTATGAGACCCCATTGTAAATGCATATTTTTGACTGAATCCAACCAAAAAATAAATTGTCACAAATATTTTAAAATTTTATAATGAAATGGAATAACTGAATGTCTATTTCTCTAACAAGATATGTGGAATGAATGTAATGGATAACACTTATGTGCATTGGTTCCATATTTAATGTTTTGATGACATATATTATATCATAAATCATTTCTGGAGTCTTGGGTCATAAGATTCAACCACCTTTATCTATCCTCTCCCCTATCCACTATCTCCCTTAACGTGAGATGGACAACATGGTGGTGGTGGTGGTAACAATCAATGTTTCTACCACCACATATAGATATCCCACATCTACTAATATATCCTCTACCTTATGATACTACCTGATCTAACCACTTACAAAGTTTCAGAAGCCGATCTATAGTTTCCCTGTCATTTATATAGTGGGTCAAAAAATCTCATGAAAGATGCCCATTATTATCACATTAGTAACACTTCCGCTATCTATGATTACTCGACCTACCTTTTTATCCTGTGATAATAGATCCTCTATCATGGGACATCCCCTTGGAAATATTGCATGTCCATGTCTCTGAGACTGATGTTCACTACCTACTGTTGAGGTCCCAACTCCTTCTTTCCCACTACAGGAAACCACATACTATATCTTATTTTTCAATAAAATATAAAACTTCAACTATCATTCTATCACCCCAACAATATTAGGATTAAATTGAATGATAACAGTGTATCTGATGTTTCAAATAATCCCTCTCTCGAAGGCCTGATCCCTAAACATATTTTCATGAAACATACACATCGAATACATGGATAGGTTTGTAAACCCGATGAATACTCACATACTATCGTGCAACCATGATAGAGCTGGAGAATATCCTGGATTGGTACAACCCTCAATGTAGCTAGATAGAACATCTATCTAAATAGGGGATCAAACTATGAACATCATTGAGGTGCATCTTTGTAATAATGGTTTAGTAACCCCTACCTTTATCCCGCTAATCATGGAAGAAGTAAAGCCTATAGGACCATTATTTTCTATACTAGTTTCCTAACCAAATAGAAATTTTGGGTCACCGCCTCAAGATAGTATAAAACCTCCTATGTGTTTTGATCACTTCAGAACATTAGTGTTCTCTATCCTTATGACTTGTGAAGTACTCTCAATCTATGCACCTCATGAGTTGGTGCTACGGGTACTGTGTGCTTCTCTACAGAATGTGGTATAGATATTATTCCCCCTGGAGATATAATCTCTTGATCTAGTCCCTATATGGATGAATAACCATTTAGGGGATCATCCTCCTAAACTACAACCTGATTCCATGAGGGAATCTTTCATTTAATAATCTTGAATTTAAAAAATATGTACCACTATCAATGTGTATATCTAGAGAACTGATTCAATAATGAAATTGAAACCACAACACATTATTATATGATGAATGTACCACTTTTACCCTTCAACCAATGATATCATATTGCAACTTGAATGGCATGCGATCTGAGTCTTGGTGTATAGACACATTGGCCTCCAAAACAATACTGGATTCCTTGTATAGAAATCCAAACTTGAAACACCTGACACTGGTATCCCAATATATTCTCATAGACTCATGTCTTAATGTTGATCCTGCATATCTAAAACCACTATTTCATGAATAATCCTCATGGGTACCATGTCAGACTCCCCATGAATATGTATAATATTCCAATGATAGATGAATAGTTCCAATTTTTTATACCACATACATGGGATCTCATAGCCTATGTACTTTCACACATACACACACACATATCCAAGGCCATAAATGATTAAATGTATCAAAAACTGAAACACCATGATTTCATACATAAAAATAACATAACAAGAGTATGATATAATGTAAATAAAATTACCAATGAAAAAGGCAATCCCACCACAAAGAATCTGAATACAAGTGCAAATAAAATTTCATATAGGGGGATGAGGTAAAACTGCTACATGAACACACTTAGGATTGTCCGGTTTCCTAAGAACCATCTCATCCAGTTCCATCTAGAACACTATAAAATGTTTGATCATCATCATAAGACATGAAACATGTGGGGAAATCCAGTGAAGCCGTGATTATTACAATAACTAGTAGAAAATCCTGAATCAAAAAAAAAAGAATCTCTACACAAGTATATGCCTTTAATAATTATTAAAAATATATCATCATGTACTAAATAGGTCATACATTTTAAATGTAATTCACAACCATAATTAAATCCTATTATTACTCATGAAGGTTCCATATATCATTCATCTTAAAGAACACACAATCTAGTCTTAAAGCATTGATGATGTCTATCTAAGATGTAATGTTTGTCTGGTCTCACCATTATAACTACATACTAATTGTTTGATGCGATAAGATGCACGTATGAGGATAACTCACATGTTAATGGGGTATACCAGCCACTGAATATGGATTTACATGAAAATTAGAGGAATGTAATCTATGCTGTGTTTGTCATTAATATACTGAGAACTCCTCCATGGGGTACATAAATTAATAGATGACTCACTCCCATTCTCATGAAAGGATTCCAATAACTATATTCATGAATTCCAGAACAAGGGAACACTATCCAATATGTAGAAGGAAATTCCATACTAACACTATGGGAATGGATATGGGGAATTAATTATAATTAATAATGTAAAATATACATAGGACAATGGATCCTTGGTACGATTAAGGGAGTATATGGTGTGTAGCGGGGTTACAAGTCATGTCGCCTCAACCTTGGGTCCTACCAATATAAATTCAATGTGTCCCATTGCCATGTTCATGTAAAAATATAAACTTTTTGGTATTTCCATGTACTCTTCATGTGTAACAGTACAGGTCGATGACTATATACCTTCACCCATGTTGTCTCTAGTGGGAGTACAAGGTATATGTGTGTCTGTGTACCCCATCACATGCCTATTAACCCTCTGAGGTACATTCTAATCCAACTTGAATATGTGATACCCCATGTGATAAGGTCACATGCCAGGTGACAATTAACTCCTCTGTGAAAAACTTTCTAAAGTTACGAGGGGCCCATATATAGTGGCACTACATTACAAGGGATATCATGATGAAATTTAGGGAATCTCATATCTAGATTCTGCATTCATTTTTGTACCTCTGGCCATCGATCCAGTTGTTCACATCAACAATAAATTATAAATCCATGACAGAAAAAAAATATCATTAATGATAATTATGGTCATTTAATACATATATATATATAACAATATATAATTCTATTTATCATTTCCCAATGGAGATCATGGAATTTTTTATTCAAAACCATCAAATCTCCCATTTCATTCATCGTCTCACCGTCGGCGTGTCATGAAGATCCCAGAACTGTGAAATCAAATCATTTTTCTATTAAACATGTGTGAAATGATTGAATTTATTATACTCTTGGAACTGCGGTCCAAATTTATATTACCCAAGATGAATGAAGAAATATGGGAGAAAAGCACAATAAAAATTATGATGAACATAACTAGGTCGTCCTTTGTGTCGATAATTATTCATTTCCTTTTCATTGATGAATGAAGAGATAAAAAATAATCCGAATGAATTTATACTATTTCCTAAATAATCTCAGCCATCCCACAATACAAACAATCCAAATATCAATCATTTGGATGATTTATCATACCACGATTGACTATTTTATTTCACCTATATACCAAGGTATTAAAATTATCTTTTATTGAAAATTATTATTATAATAACAAAACTGAACTTCATGAATGATTAAATACTTTAGTTATTTTATCTATTAAAATGGAAAATTTCAATTTCTTTCATGATTTCACTAAAGGAGGAGGTGATTTGGAGAGCCCATGATGATACAGAAGGAAAATGTGGCAAACTTCAAGGAATCCAATGAATACATGACCAATATTATGTAGGATCCGTGAAATACATGCATATAATTACGATAAGATATTCGGAGATGGTGCAAATATCATGAGGATACAACATTAAAGGTGTAATAGAAGCCCAATCAATCAAACAATAGTCTCATCTTAACTGATCTGTCTAACAAAATGAATCTGGAAGGGGTCAAAACCTTTCTATAGTATTTTATCCATTTCTTAATATATTCAAAATCTATCCACCAAATATGACATTGATATAGAAAAGGTTTCATTCGGATACATTATATTTTTGTACAATATGATTTATGATAGTATGGCCAACCAAAAACATGGACCAAAAGGATTCTAGAAATCAGGGTGCCTAAAACCGCCAAACACTTTTCCTATAAATTGGAACCTTGGGCACCCCATTTTAGAGTTTGACCAGGAAGAAAGGATCTGCAATGTTGGAGGCCCAAATGGGGTTTATCATCATCCATTGATGTTATTTAGGCAATGGTATGTTCAACTTCATCATCGTCTTCTTCCTCCACTCCCATGGATTTCTCAACCCCCTGTGTTCACCCGAGGTGGAATGTAATGTAATCCTGAACTTCGTGTTTGTATTATTTTGAATGATATTTTTAATTGTTGGGTTCATGATGTCTTTTGTAATCCTATATTTTTATTTAATTGAGTTATATACTAGTATGTTATACTCAAACTCTAATGATTATGTTTGGGGGTACCCTTTTAAGTGATGTTTCACACAATATTCACCACTTTTTCCTCCCATATTCAATCGCGGTTTTTGTGTGGTTCAAATAAGACAATTGCACTCACATAATAACTATCAAGGCTTGGAAATTGAGGTCATAGTATCACAAAGAATTAACATACAATCTTGGATATCACATTGAGTTCATTGTGTGTTTCCTTTGTGGGTTTCAGTTATAAAGTCAAACACAAATCACCCAATCATCAGTTGTGTCCAGTGAATAATTGTGTGTTTATTACTGAACCCTACATTGTATCCTAGAATAATATTTTTATTATTATTTTATAGGTTCTTAAAAACCAAGGATTAAAATATTTATACCCTTTCACTAGAAGCGATGAAGGATGGAAATCATGAGACTTCCCCGGGTTGATCACATTTAAATAATCTTGTTCTATTCTACTTTGAATTATAAATTTTGTTTTCTAGAATCATCCTTAATCATCAACTCCCATGTTTTCCAAAATCTTATTACCCTTATATTTTCATTATAAAAACCCAATTTTTATATTACTGATCTCTGTCTCTGTCGAGAGACGACCTAGGGATGCATCTATACTGCATAAATTCTAGTAATAATTAAACAACTAATTTTAATTTCCCGACAAGGAAATAAAATTTTAGTGTAGTTTTCTAGGATCCAATATCATTTATTATTATTTATTTATATTATATTTATTTTACTTTTATATTAATACTCCATTTAATATCTCACCCCCATTTGATTGTTTTTTGGGGGTTTTTTCATTATTTTTTTTTGTTTTTGTGTGTTATTTTTATCTCTCTCTATCTTATTCTTATTCTTATTTTCTCTCTCTCTCTCTAAATTTTTACTATAAATTTATCTTCTATTTTCTTCTTTAATTTATTTACTGTTTTATTTCATTCATCCTCAATAAAAAAAATAAATAAAAATAACAACAAAAAACAATCAATCAATCAAATATGACATCATTGTTCCATGAAAATGTATGGTAATGAAAAAAAACTAGAATTTGAACCAGAAATTAAATTTACTCATCACTCAAAAAACAAATAATCTATAGTAGGTAAATCTAGTACCACCAAGGAACACCTTTTGAAACATCATGTGGCCCCAAACCAATCAACAATTTAGCCCAATCGGACCCCTGAAAAATGGATATAAATAATCAAACCATAAAAGGACTAACCACCATAAATGTGGAGTACCATCCTACATATTTCCAATATCTCATGGAATTATCCACCTTCAAGACGAGATCTATCCTCATCTAACCACTTCCCAAATTTAATGTTCTGCCTAGTATGGGCTCTCAAAAACATCTCAAGGAGTTCCACATTGTGTCCTCTACAATGAAACCCCAAAATATGTATGAGAACCTAATTATGTTTCGGGCCTTTCCTTTCCCTATTGATGGGGTATCCAAATACTAGATTTACTAACTGTTTACCTTAGTTGTGGGATGGAATGACCATAAATGACTCTTTATAAAAACATTCTTCCCTACCTCCAAATATTTTTCAATCCAAAATAAACTCTATGGAATTAATCAATAATAAGGACATACCCTTAATGAATATTGGGAGAGATTCAAAATAATTTTCTTATGTTTCCCCCACCACAAAAGTACTGAACAATTTTTTATTCAATTAATTTATGAGGGACTTGTCCCCATGGATCACGTAATGATAGATGCTATAGCTGTTGGTTCCCATGTTGATAAAACTCCTTTCGATATTCATGACTTAGTATCTAGTATGGATCAAAATGCACAAAAATTTGTTACATGATCAATTTCACCAACCCAAGAGTTCACGAGTTAAGTAATTCATCCCTAGATCAGAAGGTAGATAATTAACATGACGAGATTCATACACTTCTATATAAATTATCTCAAAAAAAGGAAACTCACACTCTTCATAGATTCCATTAAATTGTGGTATTTCCTTTCATGAGACTCATTTTTATGACTAGTTCCCACAAAATTAGGATTCATCTGAGTCTTGCGCAGCGGTATTCCTAGGGTATCCTTTTCATCATGTACCACCCTTCAAGTAAGAACCGTGTAGGGAAAATCCAAACCCCAGGGGGAAATCACATCCCGAGTACCAATAAGAATGAAATCTGAGTTACCCCAAGAACAATTGGTATCAACAAGGCCAATGTATAGAATATTCTTGTACCTCAACTTCTCAGAATATTACTCCTCCTCCTCCTCCTCCCGAATGAGATACAAGACTTGATGACATGGTGAAGCAAATGGAATCCCAAAAACTCATGTTCCAATAGAACACACAATTAGATATTCAATACCTACAAACTCATATTGGAAAATTGGAAAACACTACCGTCATGATCAAGACGCAAGGTTCTGGAAAACTACCATCGCAAAACATTGATAATCTAAAGGACAAATGTAATGTATGTGCAATTACACTTCATAGTAGTAATTATGTTTCTCATTATACTAATTCTACAAAACATGTATGCAGTTAAAAAAATCCCCCGATAGTCCAAAATATCCTAAAGAGATTTCCCCTCTTTGTAGGATACTTAATGATAATGAGAGATTCAGCTTAGAAGGAATGTCTCAGCCTTGATTCAACAAAAAACACAAAACATGTGGAGGGATCTGGGAACTATAACGTTACCTTGCACCATAGGGGAGACATTATTTTCAGATTCTATGAAAGACTTGGGAGCATCAATTAATGTAATTTTTTACTCTGTTTATACTTCTCTGTAGGTTGGATAACTTCAACCGACCATAATCATTATGAAACATTCCAACTGGAGAACAACACACCCATCACGAGCGGTAAATGATATAATCATAAATGTTATAAATCTCATATTCCCATATTAACTTCTACATTATTCATATAGAGGATACCATACCCAAGGAAATTCCCCTCTCATTCGTGGGAGTATATTCATAAAAACAGTAATGAAGATCATCAGCATTCACAATGGTACATTTCCATGGAGTTCGGTAGAGAAAAGGTATGTTTTAACATCCATGAGGCTATGAAACAAATCGTTGAAGATCACTCCACTCATACTATCTATCTGATTGAAGTACTCTAAAATGACACACACACACACACAATTATCCCCTTGACCCACACAATGATTTATTTTTATATTTTCACCATTGGATGATTTGAGATATGATTAATGTTTTTTGTGTTGTGTGGGTAAAAAACATTGTAAATTTTGTGCTTTAATTTATGAGTGTGTTTATTCTAAGGTACCCATGACCTTCAATGATTCTGCAAACCTCATTTCAATATATTATCTATCTTTACAGAATAAACATGTGTAAATAGACCATTTCCTGGAAGTCACTCCCACTTAATTCTCCCCCTCAATATGAAAACCAATGATGATGAAATTAAAACCAGTTTCATCTAATTTAAAATATTCATATCTTGATGTTATTGAATAATTTCCTAACATTATTTCCAATAACCTCTCTAAATAGTAGGAATTAAAACTACTTGATCTTTTGATAGAGTGTACGAAATATATAGGATGTACATTAGAGGATATTCTTGGGATTAGCTCATCTATTTGTATGAGCCACATAATTTGGGATGATGAGGTTAAGCCCTTAACACAAGATCAATAATGATTAAATCCAACTCTCCTGGAAGTGGTAAAATTATAAGTTTGTATATTATTTGCTGTTGGGATCATTTATCATATATATGATAATAAATGGTTATGCCATGATCAAATTGTGCCTAAAATAATGAATACCATTAGTGTATAATGAAAGGAATGAATTTGTTCCAACACATGTGCAACACAATTGGCATATTTGTATTGACAATCATCGACTTAATCAATCCATGTGAAAGAACCACATTCCACTTCCTTTAGTTGACCAAATATAAGAAATAATGGCTCAGAAGCCCCATTATTGTTTCCTTGATAGCTATTCGGGTTATTTTCAAATCTATATATCCCTTAAGGATCATGAAAATACAACATTTACCTATCTATTTGGAAAATATTTGTATAAAAATATACTTTTGGTCTATGTAATGCTCCCAATACTTTTCAGAGATGTATGTTGACTATTTCATCAAAGTACCTAGAGAATTTCATGGATGTTTTTATGGATTATTTAATGATTTATGGAAATACCTTTGACGACAATTTTGATCTCCTATGATCAATCCCCCATCGATGCATAAAAAATATATTGTATTAAATTGTGAGAAATTCCATTTCATGGTTGAAAGAGGGATAGTTCATGGAATAAATATTTTAAAAGATGTAATTAAATTGGATAAATCAAAAATAAAATAATTTTTAACCCTTCCATATCTAAAATGTGTTAGTGAGGTGAGATCTTTCTTGGGTTATGTAGGATTTTACCAAAGATTCATTAATGAATTTTGAAAGATCATACTTCCCCTATCTCGATTTTTGAAAAATGATTCCATGTTTGTATTTGATGAAAATTTTGAGCATTATTTCAATTCCCAAAATATGAGTGTCACATCACATCCCATCATCCATCATCATACGTGGTAACTACCATTTTAGTTTATGTGTGATGCCTTTAAATTTTTAGTTGGGGACTTTTATCACAATGGGTTGAGAAGGCTCCTCATGTCATTGTGTATGCCTCATGTACCCTTGACCAGACCCAAGAAAACTAAAAAACCACTAAAAAGAACCAATTTCTATTTGTATTACATTGGAAAAATTATTTTCATATCTTATCAGGTCAAAATTAATTGTCTTCTCGGATCATCCTCCCATCGTTTACTCTTAATGAATCCTAATGCTAAGACCTGCCTCATTAAGTGGATTCTCCTCCTCCAAGAGTTTAACCTTCAGATTAGAGATAAGAGAAGAGTTGAAAATGTGGTAATTAACCACATAATTAGGATTTCCCTACCACTAGACCATCATATTGACTCATCTCTACCCATTGGAGAATTCTTCCCTCATGTGAACCTTTGTGATGTTGGGTATCTTACCGCATGTTATGCAGACATCATGAATTTTCTAGAAACATCTAGGGTCCCCACTTATTTCATCAATTCTCAATTCGAGAGACTTAAGAATGATTATCAATAGAACATTTGGGATAACCCATATTTGTGTAGAATTTTTAGGGACAAAGTACATCATCGATGTGTCCCTGTACATGATTTATATTTTTTTATTACCTTCATCCACACATCAGGATGTGGGGGTCACTTTTTCTCTCACCGTACAGCTCAAATGATCCTTGACTCGGGAAATTATTTGTCAACATTGTATATGTATTACCATAGTTGTTTCAAGTGTTGTAATCGTTTTCAATTCGTAGGGGATATCTATAAGAGGAATGAAAATTACCAACAACACAAGTTATTGTGGGAAATAATTAATGCATGTGGAAATGAATTCATAGATCCTTTTACAAATTAATTTGGATTTTAGTGTTTCATATTGTCTATGGATGATGTCTCTAAATTGGTGGAAGAAAATGAATCCCGGACCGAGACCTCTCAAGTTGTTTTTGATTTTGTGAGACCCCAAATATTCAGTAGTTGGTTTATCGAGATTCATAATTAGTTATTAGGGTTCATATTTGTATAATCGCAACATGTGAAATGTTCTTTGTATGTATGGGTTATTTCATAAAGTCTCCACAACACATCTCCCCCAGACTAACAGACAAGCAGAAATGAAAAATATGGATGTTGTATGAAATTTGGAGAAATGGTACAACCAATTGGAAAGATTGGAGTTTGATCTTGGATGATGCAGTTTGGATGTAACATACAATTTTTAAAATCCCAATCGGAATGTCAACGTACAAGACTATGTTTGGAATGTCTTTTCACCTATTGGATGAGGTAGAAATATATGCATATTAGGATATTAAACAGTGTAATATGAATCTTGCAGATGAATTTAAGAATATGATCCTTCAGATTCATGATTTGGAATAATTTCTATGTGATGCATATGAGAACTCTCGAATAAATAAAGAGAAGACAAAGCATATCCATGATAGCATGAATCATAAATGGATGTTTTGTATTGGTGAGATGGTTCTCATGTATAATTATAGGCTAAAGTTACACCAAGGTACGCCTTGTTCCCGATGGCTCGGTCCTTATACCAATATTGATGTTTACCCTTTTGGTGCTATATTGGTTTTTCATGGGAATTGTTGAAAGAGGATTACTATCAATTGGTAGAGGATTAAATACATCTATAAGGATTTTCCAAGTCATCGCATGGGTGAAATCGAACTGATAGGTGAAAAATATGACACTAAATAGCAGGTTCTCCCATATACCTACCCTTATTTACTTTTCTATTTATTTAAAATACATTCATTGAAGACAATGTAAATTTTAGGTATGGGAGAGGGTGAAATGTCAAATTTTGGATTAAATAAATAGAAAAAAAAACTAAAAGAATGTTTTTTATTTTTTTTCCATATATTGGGTTTTAATATAAAAATTGTTCATAAAATGTATGTCTAAAATAATTTTTCATTCTTGAGATGATTGTCAAATAAAAACCATTATTTTTGGAAAAAAAATTTCATATGAATATTGATATGGAATCTTTTTCTTCAAATTATATTTTCCAATAATTATTATGTGTTTAATGTATGTTTGATTCCCATGCCTCTTTAGCACTTCCCAACATTTTAAACCATTACCTGAGAGATATTATAAACCATTTATTTCATATTCATCCTATTAATCACTTTCTTGATAGTCTCAGGTCAGGTAGAGAAACTAGAATTATCTTTGATTCTATTTTAATCCATAAGATTCAATTATTGTTCATTCATGATTGAGGTGATCATTCGTTGAAAATCCCATTGTATAGTTAACAATTATTTTTGGCCACCATGAAATTTTATCCTTTGAAAGCCATAGAGACAATGAAATTTCTATTATGTAGCCACATTACAAGCCAATACATCCCTACCTACCCATATCTTGTTTATATTCTTGTTTATTTTCAGAAATTTTGGGTGGGAGGGTGTTTCCATGGGTATTATGAGGAGAAAATCACTGTTATGGGTATATATAAAAGGTGCACACATTTTCCTTGGATAGTGCATTCACAAGACATATTACATTATTGTTTTACACATATTTTCCTCTTTACATCAAAAAAATTTATAGTAATAAAATATTTCTTTATATTATAAAAATAGTAATAAATGGAGAAAATAATATGTTCACTCATTATTATTTACATCTTGATTATGACCCAATGAAATAGACAATGCGGATAGGGAGTCAGGTGTGATATAAATTGAGAGAGGTTGAGTTTGTATAGTAAATGATAATAATTAGTGAATTTTTAAATGTTTTTTATTTAAAATATTAAACATTACTCTTCTACCTCAAATTTATAAACATTTAATCCTGACAACAAATGAACCTTAGAACAAACTGTTGGATTTCCTCTTGTGTGCCACATTAGTTTATATTAGTAGATAACTAAGAAGATTTTAATGAATATAATAAGATCACATGAACTCTAAGGAAAGATCATAACTCCACATTCATTTATTCCTGTAGTGAAGAGGGAAAATTTCTAGCTTTGGTATGTTACAACAGGTTTCATGGGTGAACAAATGAAGTTGAACAAATTCGTGTGCGAAAGAAGAAAAGTGAAAGGAAAAATTGATTCCAAAAATGTTACATAATGAATTTCATTTGAAAAGGATCTTGTATGTTTTTACATAATTAAATTAGGAATGAGACATGATTAGGATATTATAGTTTTCTCAGTAGTGAAATTTTTTTGGAGTGGGGGTGTGATCATACCACGCTTCACTATTTTATTTCAAACATATACTAATGTATTAATCTGATTTTGCATTAAATATTATAATTATAATAACAAAATTTAACATCATGAATAATTAAATTATTTCTTTTATTTTCACTACTAAAAAGGTAAATTTAAATTGTTTTTATGATTTTATTGAAGGTGGGGGTGATTCAGAGAGCCCAGGATGATGTGGAAGGAATATGTGCCAAATTTTATGGAATCCGATTAATACATGTCATCTTTTTTGTATAATCGAGTAAATATGTAAATCCAATTTGGTCGATTGTTTTTAGACAGATATAGATATCGATGGGATAAAACTTTCATGAGGAATCATATGCCCAATTCATCCAATATGAGGCCATCCAAATAGATCTTTCCAATAAAATGAATCAGCACTGGGTAAAAACGTTTCCTAGGTCTTTTAGCCATATCTCTAATTATATTCTATATCAAGCCACCATATTTTTCAAGGATATATAAACAGTGTTGACCAACAGATTTTTAGTTTTTTACAATGTGATTTAATACTGTCTGACTAGACAAAACAATTGACCAAGATGACTCTCGAAATCAGTGTACCCAAATCCACCTCACACTTTACCGATAAATTTGCACCATGGGAACCCCATTTGGGAGTTCATCCAGGAAGAATGGTGTTGCTATTATGGAGTCCAAAATGGGTCTTCATATAATCCCTATAAGTTTTGGAGTCTATTAAAAGTGTTTCATAAGAATATTCTTCTTCGTCCCCTCCCATGGATTTCTAAACCCCTCGTGATCACACGGGGAGGGATGTGATGTAATTTTCATCTTGATGATTGTATAATATTGAATGAACTTTTTAATTCCAGGATGGATGTTTTTTTCATTATCTAATTTTATTTAATTTATTTATATATAGGTATGTTACACTCAAAAACAAATGATCATGTTTGGGGGTACCCTTTCATGTGATGTTTCACAAACTATTCATCCCTTTTCCTCCATAATTCAATCGCTGTGTTTTTGTGGTTCATATAGGTTAATTGAACTCAAATAATCACTATCAAGGAAAGTTAAATTTATGTAATGCTATCATAAATAAATAAAAAACAAACCTGGGGAACACATTGTGTTCATCATGTGTTACAATTGGGGGTTTGGGTTATTAATAAGAACACAAATAACCCAATCATTGCCAGTGTCTTGTGAATCATCGTGTGTTTCTGAATGAACCCTAGGAGGTATCCTAAAATAAATTCAGTAACATTAATGTACTATTTGTTTCAAACTAGTCATTAAATGACTTATACCATTTCTATTAGAGTGATGAAGGATGAGAATCATGATACTTCCCTAGGTTGATCATGTTTAATTAATCTTGTTCATTTCTACTAATTTTTATCACATTGATTTTCTATTGTAATATTTAATAATCGAACAAAATGTTTTAAAAAACCTCATTCGCCTTTAATTTTTAAAATCACAACCCTCTGTTTAAAATAATGATCTAAGGTTCTACCGAAAGATGACCTAGGGTAGAAAAAATATTGCAGAAATTCTAGTAAAAATGAACAAGAAATTTGACGTTCTCAATAATGTGATCATTGATTGAAAAATGGCCATTGTTTAAAAAATATGGAAATAATACCAAATAAAACAAACATCTTACCTAAATTTGGATTGTCCACTGATGAAGAATATTTATGTATCATTGTTTTTGGTGATATCCTTTTGTTTTTTTGCATGTTGATCACTGATCTATGATCAAACCGCTTCTCATCTGATTGGGATCTTCTAAGTTTATTTATCTAACGGTTATCCAAAATCTAATATATTGTGTGGATATACCTAAAATTCCATCATAATAGTCTAATTATATAATATCTATTTATTAAGTAAATGAAATAAAAATAAAATCAATTAATAAATTATTTTATTCATTTGATGCCAAAAAAGACTTTTCTATAAATACCACATTCATAAAAAGCTTATGTCACTCCAAGGATATAATCCCCATTATGAACATAAATGTTATCTCATAATTTTGATCTAGGACCCCATTTATATTGTATTCCACTTTTTTCCAGAAAACTATAGGAATATGTTAATAAATATATTTAATAAGTTTCATTTATTTATTTCAGGAACAATGGGCCTCAGAATCACACGTCGTCTGAATTCGTGGTCTAAAAAATAATCAACACAATATCCAAAAATAACACATAGAAAATTTGATTCTCTATATTGATGAAATATTTAAGAAATATGTTTCTTATCAATGTATTATGTTATGATGAAATTTTTTGGAAACCCATTTCATTTAATGAGTTTTGATATGATGAATTTCATATGATATTATGAAAACACAAGAATTGATTTCATTATGTGGTGGGCAGGACCAATATCTCTCTCCAATGCACAAGGTATGTATAGATATTTCATTAGATAATCATGACATTTATGTGGAGTGGTGCATGTTCTGTAAGGGGATCTGTCAACTAATATATTATAAGAGGTGATCCTTGACTTCAATGATGGTATATGGAGTGGAGTCAATTATCTATGATAGTTTCGTGGGTGACCGTAGACTACTACAATGGTATGGGGTATTAACCAAATCCACTATGATTATCCTTGAAGAGAATCATTGATAAATAAGGAAATGATTTTCAGTTATAATGTGTATTGAATAATTACATGTATTATTACAATGTTATTCTCTTAATGATCATGTTCTTTGATTCCTTAATGAATAATTTCTTATGAAATAATTACTAAATATTATGATCTATGATAAACAAGGATTGTATATCCGATAATATGATCATTTTCTCATTCCCATATTGATATTTTATACTTATATAATCATAAATATCTTTATTTTTTACCCATACTAAGAGTATGAGATAAGATATTATTTTGATTCATTTCCACCGGTGATAAATATTTTTTTAGGAATGATATGTCTAAAATAGGTTATATTTATGAAATAAGTATTGAGAGACTCTTATGAAGGTGATTTTTATGTGTCTATGTATCTAAAGATACTAGACCAATATAATGCAGAATGTTGTGTTATGATATGTAATAAATATTCATCTTAAAATACGTAATATATTATTATTAAAAGTAAGGGTTTCTATTGTGGGTATCAATGTAATTTTTAGTAATCCATTGGCAATAAGGATGAGATAAATTTAGTGAGAACACCCAGGATTATTCTAAGTATCAAATAACATCCAAATGTATTTGAAATGATCATGACTGTCCTAAGTTTAATGTAAGTTGTCATAGATGTATACATCCTGATTTAACATCATATAAATAAATTTTAATGATTTTTTGATTTTATACAATGATTATTCTTAATGTCACTTGGGTTTTTTGGTTTTATTCAATTTATGTAAAAAAATGAATCTTCTTAATGTTTAATGTGACAAATAATATAATTATTTTATGCTTTTAGAGAAAAATATTATTTATGTTATTAATGATTAGTATTATTACTATTATCCCACAATATTCTCAATATGTGAATCTAGTAGATCTACCAAACATGAGAAGGAGGGGAGATTGTTCTTTTTGTTCTGTTATTATGAAATGTCCACCTTCTCTACCTGAGTCTGATGTTCCACTAGTAACAAAGAAATAAATTAGTAATATTGAAATGTTATTTTCCATCCTCCAGGTCTCATAACATGTTAATGTAATTTATGTTGTTTATCATATGAAAGTTAACTCATATCAACAATTTTCCCTAATCAATAATATGAAGCTACATTTATGAACTCACTCAATTAAAATAGAATAATTAAAGTTACATTTTAATATAATTACATTTATTTTATTCCATATAAAAATAGAGAAGGAATTATTTCATTAAAAATAGAAGGATTATGAATCTATTAGAACTTATGAGGAAAATACTAAAAGGTATTTTAGATAACATTTTATTATTATAATACAACCAAAATGTAATTTAGATTTATTATTTATGGGATTGAATCCATATCTTTTATGTGTGTTATCTTTAATGGACTTCAGAACATATCAAAAAATAATTTTATTTGCTATTAGGTTGGAGATAAATATTAGAGATACACCTAGTTATCTTGAATTTGGATAGAGTATATATATTTTGAATTCAAGAGGATTTTTTAAATTCCTTGGAGAGATAAGGGTGATATTTTATTTACTCTAAACGTGTTGATGGAAACATGTATAATATTCTTATTACGAGACTAGTAAATGACTAATGTGTTGAAAGGGAGTCCATAATGCAATAAGTTCTGGATGTTAACAGAAGAATGTCTCAAATGATGTTAACATAGGGAAAGAATCATAAAATTTACCACAAAAACATGATTATTTTTAAATATAATGAGTATAGGAATTATGAAAAGATTTTATCAAATTCCAAGGTTGATAATGTTGAATGAATTTAATACCATCTTAAGAAAATAGATAATGGGAAATCCCATGCCATCAATATTTTGAATTAGTGGTATGATAAAGACATTGTGAAATGTATAATTACAATCTATTATTGAAAAAATAATATCTTTTTTGACTCTAGATCTACCAAATTTTTTATATCCAAATACATTTTAATGTGTTACAGATGAACAAATAATGATTATATGTTTAGTTAGTAGTTAAAAATATTAATGGTATAGTGATCACATATCAAGTCTATAATTCTTCTTATGTATACAATTATGATAATGTTCTTTCATAAAAACATGTTATCACTCCAACAGTTGAGATATATGTTATTTTGGTAATAAATTAGTTATATCTACATAAATAACACATTAATGTTATATTATGGAACTTATCTTAGAATATTTAAAACAAACATTTGATTATATATTAGTGTGATTTTAACTATGAACACTCCATGGGAATAAAATCCATCATTTTGGTCTTGATTGAAATTAATATGAGGATTTTATCCCAGTTAGTTGGGGAGGATTTCAAAAACAAAACTACACCTATTGTTTCTATGTTTTTAAGAACTTTTTGTGATGGGTTTCTTAGCCTTCCAACATGTCATGGAGTTGATTTCTCCCTATAACTCAATGATGGTGTTAAGCCTATTACAATGAATCCATATATAATAGACCTTTTTATTTGTATTAATTGAAAAATCATATCTAGTATTATCTTGTTATGGGATAAATTGATCTATATATGTAACCATAAGACGATCTCCCTATTTTCGTAATAGTAATAGTGGATATATGTGACTATAGATTTATTATCGGGAACATAAAAAGATCACTAGAACTAATAAATTATTCCCAATATGTTGAAATTGTTCATCAACTACATATAGTTTATATCATTTCTATGATTGGGCTTTATTCTAGATATCATAAATTTGGGTTCAAGAAGGTTTACTTAACAATGAAATCTTTCAGATCATTATATGGCCCCTATAAACATATAATGATCCCATTTGGCCTCAAAAATTCCATTTCAATTATTATGATTTATTAAATATAGTATTTAGTTAATAAAGATATCATTTTTTGGTTGTATTTATATATGATAATATTATATACTCAATGTGAAATGATGATCATGATGATATTATGAGAATTTATCTGAATATCATGATGATGGTGAATCTATGAGGAAAATTTAACAAGGATCAATTTGGAATTCAAAATGATTCTTTGTTGGTTCAAATAATATCATGTGTGAGTATATCAATTGTTCCCCAAAAGGTATAATTCATTAAAAATTTACCATTTCTGGCAACTGTGACTACAATCCAATGTTTTATTCATTTTTATGGATATTATCGGTTCATTTTGTATAATATAACCCACAATATTTTACCACGATATGAAACAAAACAAGGTGGAATATTATTTGATTCAATATGATCTGACATCTATATATATGTGGAGGATCTTTGAAGATAACTAGAGTTTAATGTCTTGGAAGTGATGGATCTTTGAATCATGATGGATGGATAAAAATATGATCCATATAAATTGGTTGTCCAACAATTTGTAAATGTGATGAATAAAGAGGCACATAAAGCTGTTGTTGAGCTATAAAAGAAGGTAAGAAGTGATCCAGAATGTAAACATGACTGATTTGGTATGATAAGGTTTACAATCTATATATATGTTGAATCAAATCCATATTAATTGAAGGATATGTTTGATGAGCCTCGTAGTTTATCATTCTATATTTATCTTGTAGAAAAATATTTATAGTGATGTGAAACATTATTTCTTGAGGGAAAAAGATGAAATGTATTTTAGAGAATCTATTACAGTTATTGGTATGTTATAAATTGAAATCTATGAGACAAAATTCTTTTAGCATTTTAAAAACATTTCACATAAATGAATGAAAATGGGAACACAAAAAAATAAATGTTGTAATCCAACTACCAGAAACATATAAAGGATATGATGCTATATAGGTTGAAGTAAATCAACATAGGATTTCAATATACATTATATCCATTAGATAATATTTTTCTCTTGATAATAATTTAATAATTTATAGTACGAGACTGCTGTTGTTTCAAGGAGCACCCCATTCTATTATATTTGATTGGGATATAAGTTTTTCCCTTCTGTATTAGAGAATTATTCTTAAGGATCTAGACACATAGTTGAGATCCATCAAATTTTGTCCTTCATATACATATGTTGAGTTGTGCATAATAATTCAAACATTATAGAATATATTGAGATCAGTTTATATGGATATCAATTGATATTGGGATAAATATCATCATCTAGTTCAATTTTCGTAAAATAATATATTTCACTCAATAATTAGAGTAGATCATTTTGATGACTTATATCTTAATAATTATAGATATCCATCATACTACGACTATATTGGATAATTAAATCAATTGGAACATGATGTATCAAAGTAAATAAAATATAATGTTATATCCTTTCAACGATACATCATGGAATCTCATAGTCATCCAAAAAATAAGCTGACAACCCTTGGTGTGAATTGGAATTTGATGTTTCTGATATGGTTTTTAGTGAATTTATCCATTTTATAATATTATTATATGAACAATGACGGAATATAAAATCCCTAGGTTTATTATCCCTTTTGATATTCATTTTCATGTAGGGATGGTATCTTATTATTTGGTGCTTTCAATGATCCTCTCTCATTTTCATGATAAGTTCAATGTATCTCCCCCAAGGGAGTACATACCTAATACACCTCATATAATAAACTAGTATGATTTATCCTGGTAGCATGGTATTCTTATGAAGATAAACTTATTTAAATCAAATATAGTAATGATAATGATTAAATGAAGAAGCCTATTAACCCAGTGAATGTTCTATAATGAAATCAAATATCGAAATAAGATACATGGATTGTAGAGGATGTTATGCAATAAATATATATTCAT
Organism: Viscum album; assembly: GCA_963277665.1. Taxonomy (NCBI): domain Eukaryota; kingdom Viridiplantae; phylum Streptophyta; class Magnoliopsida; order Santalales; family Viscaceae; genus Viscum; species Viscum album. Next base: position 1,497,418,282 of record OY728122.1, on the reverse strand, counting down.
TTTTTTGAAATAGTGTGATGAATATCATGGGGAAAATTATTTTAGGCGGGTATAATCTATAATAATGTTTTCTTAGGAAATAATTTTTTCATTAAATTTAATTTCATTGATATCTTATCTTACACGAAACAAGGAGTATGTATGACATATTTCATACAAGTAAAATTTAATTATTTGATAAGAAAGATACCACATGGCCATTGGATTTTTAGTTATGATCAAATATTACTGAATTAATATTATTTTATGTGTAAAATGTTTAAATTAATTCGTTGAGTAATATTTATTTAAGAAATTAAAATACTTATCAATTTAAAGTAAAAGATATATTCTATTGGAAAAAAAATCATTTCACAAAATTTATATTTATTTTATTAAATAAAATTCTCCAGTATTGGTGTATTATTTAAATAATATATATATATTTTCTATTGTAAATGAAAATTATTAACATACATTATTTTCAATTATAGGCATGGTGTAAGAATAAACTAGGTTTTAAGCTTAAAAATATATTTTTCTATGAAGTGATTATCATAGAATACTGCATAATTATTTCGAAAAAAATGTTTTCCCTTTATTGAATTGTTTTTGATAAAATTGATTCTATATTTATGATTAATAGGTTCAGATATAGTAAACATGCTAATTTTTTTGGGTCAATATAAATAATAACAATATTAAAATTTATCACCTTAGTAAAGAAAGAATTCGGGTAATTAATGTTAAAAATGGGTGGTAATTATATAATTTTTCATCGAAATTATTTTTGAATGAATTTAATTGGATCATATCACCTAATTCTGCACATTGGTTTGAATAATGGTTACTTTTACATGATAATATATTATAAAATATTTATATAAAATAATGTTACAAAATATATTTGTCATAGTATTAAATATCTATTTAATTTTCACATTGGGAAAAAGAATGTTATTAACAATTATAATTTTCTGTTTTGATATTAATAAAATTATTTCCATGATATAAATTTATTTATATTTTTTATGAATTATATAATTACCATTAAAATTAATATAACCCCACTATTGTATTTATTCAATTACAAGAGAAATAAAAATAAAATTTTAAAAGTATTTAAATTAACATAATTTAAGGGAGTTATTCAATTAAAAAAACTATTCATTTTTTTGAAATATTATTATTATGATAAATATATTATTTTTATTAAATATATTTTATAATTTCATTTATTTTAAAATATAAGAATAGTCTCTATATTTTAAAAAATGATATTTTTAAAAAATAATATTTTAATAAATTACATAAAAGTTCCTAAAATATTAAAATATGAAAATAAGGATAATATATAGTAAAATATTTCTTCCATTTCCCATTTTTAGAATATTTGGAACTATTTTTCTTCATAATGAAATTATTTTATTTTAATCCCTTAATAAATCGAATGTTTTATCGTTCGATAAATTATAAAACAGAATGATTACTTTATATTATTTACACCACATTGAGAATTATACCATCAATATACACTAAAAACACATTATAGACATCCTTAGATGCATTATACAGGTTCTTGTATTTTCCAAATGATATACCCTAGTATCATTAAGAGGATATCTTGATGTGATTTTCCAAATTTGATGTAATTGCCTTAACTAATCTCTTTCTTTTGAATTATTCAATAAAATCAGATAAATACATAATAATATTAAAAAATTAATTAATTAATTATACTAAATATAATGAAATTTCATTATGATTACGAGACCACTGTTATTAACCTTCCTTCCATTAAAATTGAAGTTAATGTATGAATTTTTCATATATAAGACTTAACATCTCCATGTAGCGATACATTTCATTTCCCATGACCATCTTCTAAAATGGTAAAATTATAAGATTATTTTCTATATAAGATAAATCTGAAATAATTGTACTTATATAATGATACAATCATATCATCCTTCTAATCATCCAATCAAAAGGTAAATTACATGGTTGATTGTGTATATGTGTGGATTACCACCTTAATAAAGTGATGTTAGTCACTTTTAATTTAATATTAACATAGATTATAATTAAGATAGATTTAATTAATATATTTTATGGATATCAGATAATAGTTAATCTCTATAGGAGAATTATTAATTAAATCCTCTTCATTATATCAATCAAAAATTGAAAAAAAAATTATTCACCTGTATGTATGGTTAATGGTCAACATGAATGGTGAAATTCATATTACCTTCTATAAAATTATGGATTATTATAAATATGTATGTAACAAATACATACATATATATATATATTTTATAGCATCCTTAATATTGTGGAACCAATATAGAATTACAATGACAAGAACTACCAAATAAAAAGTTATATAGAATGTAATGCAGATATCACTGAGAATAGAAATTATATTAAAACATTTTTTAAAAATCGTGAGGTAAAATATTATAATTAAACTATATATGGTAAGATATATATGTGTATGGGTATTTAATATATATAATAAACCTTTATTAATTATATAGGTTCTTCCAAAATGTACGAATTAATTCTTACCTGGGTCAAGCGATTTCCATCTCACTTTTATTTCTGTAGAAAAAATTCCACATACACCATTTTAATAATTTAGTGTATATAATGACAACTATTACCTTTTATGATTAAAATGATTAAATTTATATGTATTTACATGTCCTTATAATATCATTTCCTTCATGGACTATACAATTTAAATGTTATGAAATTTTTAATGGTATTGTTTTCATTTTCAATTTTTATCAAAATTGTTTATAGTTAAGTTTCTGTTGATGAAAAATCAAGACCATACACCCATGAACCTAGTGAAGGTTAATCTCATATAATTATTTTTTAGGAATAAATGTTATCATTTCATTTTTGACACCTTATTTACACAATATAATGGAAATATTTTTATGTAAAAATTATATTATTTTACTCTTCTCTAGAAAATCCTTTTTTTCATCCATATCCATATTTTCAAAAATAATCAATAGAAGGTTTACCAAGCCTTCCATAGTTGATTAAATTTATTTTTAAACCTCTTTTACATCATAGAAACTTGTTTAAAATGAATATTCATATCATTTATCATTTGATATAATTTTAGACTTTTAAAATTATTATGAAAGTAATGTATTTTTTTAAATATTATGAGAGGAACATAATGTCCTAAAATCCTGAACCTCTAATTATTTTGAAATATTTACTACAATTCTTCAAGGATATTTAAAAAAATATCTTAATATTCATGAAATATTTAAATTTTAAAAAGGTTTTTTTAATGTGAAAATTATAATTCCCTCATGAAAGGTTGCATGCGATCATTAAATCATTTTCCATATAAGATGTAATCCTTGTATTTTATAGAATCTTTATAAGGGATATTGTCTAATGATACAATATTTTCTTATTCTATTAATTTTTTATGTTTATGATTAAAAAAATTATGTATGCCATTTTTCCAACGGTTATGATATAATTATGTTTTGAAATGATTATAAAACATATATCTTTTCCATGTCTGATTTTATAATTATAATTTAATGAAACTGATTTTATTTCATGTGTTTCAATTCAATATATGTTTTTAGCATCCTTATCACACATATTCATGATTTTAATTGATTCATTCGTGGGACTTATATATACCTACAATTAATTGGTTAATTATATATAACTCATTGAGAAAAATATGAATTAAAAGGTTATTGAATATAGTTCGGAAAGGGACTCTATCAATTGTGATATTCTTTTGTATAAATGAAGAATACATAAATTTATTGGGTTGTACAACCAATGGAAAAAAATATTTTAATTGGAGAAAAATGTGACTATAATAATATTTTGTGGAATGAATCTAATGCACTATTAGAATCATGTAATAGGATACTTGACTATTATGGAAATGGTTTTTCTATACTTTTAATTATGCCATGATTCAATAAAAAATATTTTATTCCCTCATGTCTCATGTTATTAAATTCTTTTATGATTTATGTCTTATTAAGTTCTAATCATTATTACAAAACTCTTTATTATTATCAATGATGAGTATAGTTAGGATTTTAAGGATTAATATCATTTTATAATAAACTTATTTTGATATCATTATTATAATTTCCATGAAATATATCTTATTTATTCGTACTAAGAATCTACATAGAACATTTCTTATGATTCCTTTCCCAATGTAATAAATATATTTTTTAATAATTATATTTTTAAGATGGGATACAATTATGATGGAATTAATGGAAGACACTTATTAAATAGTTCTTCATATATCTATGTTTCAAAACATACCAGACCAATTAAATTTATGTATTTATTTGTATTATTTGAAATGAATATTCATCTAATAAGATTTCATTGCTATGTTTGAAAAGTTTGTGTCCCTGTAATTTTATCACCATAATAAATCCAATTACCCATAGTTATTCTATCCATTTACAACTATAAAATGGATATACTAATTTTATAATATTATGGTTTCCATTAAAAATATTTGAATACCATATTAAATAAATGTTGATAAAGTCTAGGTAAATGTAAATATTAATTTTAATATTATAGAAAACTATCTATATAAACCTATAACTATTACTAAATAATCAATTTCTCTTATATATCCATATGTAAATGCTAATAATACCTCATCATCATTCATCACTACATACTAATAGACAATATAAAATATAAAGTCCATTTTAGATCAAGATATTATGTTGAATTAATATCCATTACACTTATATGGTTCCCATAAATTTATTTTAAAAAACCAAAAAAGTAAGATTTATTAAAAGTTGTTCCATGAAATCTCTAAAATAATTAACATGATACATGACATATAATACAAATCTTAGTATGCTATATCTATAAATCCTAACATTTACCAATCATTCATGTTTAATCAAGATACATAATAAATATATTGATAGAAATTATACATATTATAAAATTTGAGTCCTAAATGATCTTATAATGGAGTGTTTCCCTTCACAGATTATTTATTATATTTAAAATATTATATTCATCACTAATTTATAAAATAAATATTTTTTTCACAATAACATGAGTCAAGAAAATATCTTAATCATTCAACATAGGTAGAATATGATAATGGGTTATGTATTTTCTATTTTATTATTCACCATTTTTCTTGTGTTTTATGAAAAAACATTTATCATCATGTTTTATGATACGAATCTTTGTATAATTTTCTATAAATAGAAAATCATGACTTCCTAAAGAATATAGTGTGTTTTCTTTGAAACATATTCATAATATTTTATTTATCTCCATAAAATTAAATTATAGATATGGTTTCCTTAAAAGGGTTGTAGAGTGTGATATATAATATTATGGGGATGAAATGGTTTACGTAATGGTTATATAAAAAACACTTTTCTTTTTATTTATCAATTCCACAACTAATTATAAAAACTCACCATTGATGGTTAATTTTAGTTCTATTTTTTGTAATTAATCTTATTATTTTTTTACATGAATTATCTTAATATACATACATTATTATTCCTTTACACTTTATAACGGTTGGTGTGATTGAAAAAACGAAATATGGAATTTTTTCCGTTCCACCACATTGGGCTAATCTAAGAATAATTCAATAAAGATTTAATTGATACACCAAATAAAATTACAACATTGATATATAAAAGTGTTTGGGAAAGGTTACATATGCTCGTGAAAAGTATTTTTGTCCCGTGTTATAAACATATTGAAACTTTCATGTGGAATAAAACATTTAATCTGGTTGATGTTATAACTTTCAAATTGACTTTTAGATAAACAAATTATGAGTTGTAACTCTTAAATGTTTTTATTGGTTTATTTGTAATTCATGATATATGAATAATTATTGTAGATGAGTTTCGAATAAATTAGGATTAAAAACACTTTTTTTGGTCAATATGATAAGGGATCATTATTTAATAACATTTTACGCCCCTCAAGGAGATATCATGTGGACTGATGTTTATAGAGGTAAAAATTGTGTGTTTATCTAAGATCTTGTGGATATGATATCTCGTGAAGGATATATAGTAAATTTTATATATGAACCGCATGTCTTTGAAATATATTACCAATTTTTGAACATAACCATTTGGGGTTTCAAGGTTTGAAGTTTCAACTACACGACATGTGTATAGTTATTATAACCATGTGTTAATACCCTATGTGGTGATGCTACATAAAAATGTGAGCCACATGATTGGTACATGATTTTCGTAATAATTTTTTATAACTATTCACCTCATTAAAAGGGTAAAATTGACTATTTTCTACAAAGAAAATAAATAGGCTTTTACACCATTTCTCTAAGAAACTATCCACATGCACTCCCTCCTTCCTCCCTCTTATATAGGTGGATCTCTTTATTTTTTTCTCTATGTGATATGATGTCTGGTGCATTAGAAGTATAATTTTATGAAATTGATTCCTATTATTTTATATCTTCGTTAATCACCACAGTTTGGAGGTTATTCCCATATGATCTCATTTGTCCAATTTTCAAAGAATGTTATGATTATTATGATTAATTAAATTCATTATTATATAAAATAGTGATGATTAATGAGTGATTCATCTTATGTATAAGATAGATTGTTTATTTTTATTCCATAAAATAGTTTAATAATTTCTATAATACATTATTGTGACACATCTTGGAATTGACATAGATTGACTCGTATATGAGAAGCTAATTTAGTGTATATTAATAGATTAATTTAAATAATACCTATGGAATTATTTTCCTCATCTGATGTTGTATACCATGACATAAATTAGCCACAATGTTGTGTCACTTATATTCCCGTTGGACCTTATACATATATTAAAAATTTAGACCACCCCTTTGGGTGTGTAAATATTACATTTTAAAATATAAAGCATATAAAGGATTACATGATTTAAAATTATTATGGAAGACTAACTTATCATAGAATAATTATTTGAATCATTCTTGAACAAATTCAAAACTTATATAATATTTCAAATTTGATATATTTAATTATTAATGATATGTCGTACCATTTTATATGATTAACCACTGAAATGTAGGACATTATCCCTTAAAACATATAAGTGGAATGAATTGTTAGTTGGGTTTGATAATTATCCCATGTTATTTGTTCTGTTATGTCTATAGTGATTAAATTGTATTGACCCCATGAAATTTTAAAATATTGAATTGAATGATTTAATTCCAAACAGTTATTTTTAAAAAATAATTGTAATGATTAATAAATTTCTATTTTGACTTCAAAAATTCAAAATTCCCCTTTTTAAAATACATAATATATCGGATCATAATAAATGAGGAATTACCAATTAATATTTTATTAGATTGGGACCATGGATGGGGTTGTTGATATGGAGTATCAAATCTCCATGGTAGTGAATGTTGGACCTGGAAATTCATGTCACATGAGTTATTGGACATGAAATTCCATGCCCACACTATATTTATATTAGGGAATGACTATTGACCGTATTACTTATGATATTTGATCATAAAATCCCTCGTTAAATTAGATAATTATAAATTCAGTCCCTTTAAAATTTTGATACATATGAATTGAGATCCATATTTAAAATATGGAAATATTATGATTATATAAGGACACTTGAGTTACAATTAAAGTCCTAAAAAGTAATATATATATATATATTATTACATTTGTTATACATTTATATAGATTCCTATATATATATATGGAGACATGAATTCAATGATTTTATAACATTTGTTGAATTATGTCTGGTCGGCCATGTGTCCATAACAAACATAAGACAACTTGATTACATTAATTTATTAATTTGTTTTTTATTATTCCTCTACAATGATTTATTTTATAATAATGGATTAGATTATAAATGGTGTTGTTAGTGGTGGCCTACTATGTATATCTTACACCCAATTTGGGCAAGTTTTTGGTACCTAAATAGAACTAATGGTTATAGTTATTGAATCAAGGTTTAATATGTGGTGTTTTATATATAGACATAGTTTATTTTGAGTGGCATCTAATCATGTTACTTGGATGGATTTTGGATTTGGATTCAGTGTTTATGTATACTATTTATTCAATATTTTTATTTTTTCAATAGATTATATGTCTATGGTGCATATATTGTATCACGTAGATGTATGGTTATTTATCCATAACCTTTTTCAATTTCTATTGTTATTACCTTCAAATAATATAGTTTTTATTATATATACCATGTCGAGTAAATATATTTGACATTGTAGTCACCCTCTCATACCACTGTTACACAGTCACTCTTAATTGGAAACATTTTCTATATGGGAAGTAATGTTTGGGGACATGTGACCAATTACAATGGGGAACTGTTTTGTGGATCTCAGGTCAGTATGTAATAATTGGTTGATAGAGAATTAGTTTCCCCATAATATTGTTTTTTGGCATCGTATAAAGGAGACTAGGAATGTGTTCAAACATGGTAAATAAATTGTGTCTTGGTCTGGCTAAACCACGTACAAGGGAATGTTCCTGTTTCCAAGGATGAGACTACTGTTCATAATAACCTTTTATTATAGTTGATAATTATTTCACCTTGTTTGATTGTTTTACTCCGACACATTAATTATTTAAAAAAATATATGACTTATCTCTTGGCATAGTATTAGATGAGATAAGGTATATTAATGTATCATTATAGGGGCATAGAGATTCATATGTCGGGCATATTCCATGCCATGTAGACTGCATTATAGATTTCATAATGTGTGATGATATGAATTCCTTGAATTTTAGATTTATTATCATGATTATGATTATTATTTATTAAGATATTTTAAATAATTACTGCATTTATACCATGTTTGGGCGATTTTCTACATGTTTATTTACATATTTACTTGAATTATTTCTCTGATAGAATAGAATGATAAATTATCATATAAAAATTAGTTCATGAAGTGTATGTGTCAAACTAAACAATATTATCTGGTGTTGTATGTTGGTGAACCCATAATTAACCAATAATGATTTTTGTTCCTACAACATTGGTTTCATAAAAATAGATTTTTATTGTTTTTGTTAAATGGGTGCCAATAAAAATTTATATTCAATATGGGACCATATAAGTTAGGAAGGGTAAACTATATAATCAAACCATTAAATATGAACATTTTATATTCTTATACAGAAGATAATAATCATTGTAGGGAAACATGAATCCAAATTTAATCTTAACAAAAGAAAGTATCTATTTAACATGAGATTATTAATTCATCATAATGCACCATGAAGTATATATAAATATGCGAAATTTAAAATCATTTTGAAAGTGGTTTCCTTTTTGAAGGATTGTACGTATATAACTTCGGAATCCTGACCTATATGAATAAATCAATAAATTCCAAACTATACCCATGTATGTCAGTTGGGGCGTATTACATATGAGATAAACCACCTACGATCATTTTAAAAATCATGTTTAAAATTAATGGACCCAAGTAGTTTGAATTTACCTTTAATGATTTATTTCATGACCCCATGAGGGTATGTTTATACTAATGGTATGGTTAATTAATATGTCAATAATAGCTTATATGGTTATACAAATATCTGTATGTTGAATCCTTAAATGACATGTACCCTAACATGATTGGGACCTGTTATCTACTATTTATATTTTCTATTATGAGTCGTTAGTTCATTATCATTCCAATATAACCCTAAATTGTGTTTTAAAATGTATATTGGAATTGAAATGTCCTATAATAGAGCTCAATTATGGGAACATTATGGTAAAATTACAGGTTTAAAATTAAATTATAAGATAACTACCAACCTATTCATGGAATCATCTAAATAATGATCTTATTACCGGTAATCATTAATGTTATAATAAATGTTTATTGATTAACTGAATTAAATTATTCATTTTAGATGTGTTTTATCATGAATCCTGATTTGAGGGTTAGATTTATTTATCTTGGGAGATGCATTGAGTTTAAATTTTAGTGTTTATCTTAGGTCTACTTTGTCTTTTTACCAATCTATATGTTGAAGTTGAGTGATAGAATAATATTCTTGGTATTTATCGGATAATACATTTTCATATCTATTAATTTTTTAGAATTTAATATTAATTTTATGTTAATGGGGACACTCTGTACGATAGCATACCCAATAGGCAACAACAGGTTTCTCGGAAATCATATGTTGCACACAACATAGTGTTATTATGGAAAATAAAACAACAACAATATTATTATTTTAGATGGATGTTAATGCCAATAGGTTTTTTTAGTGAGAATGAATAAAACAAACAAAATTATTATTATAAACAAATTAAACTATTTTTCATCATCCAATAAAATTTTGTGGGTTAAAATGAGAATGAATAAATTCGTAATCATAAGATTCTGTAATATTTTTAAAGGGTCAATTATTATTCCTTTTGATGGAAAACCCTTTTTAAATAGAGTTTTTGTAACTTTTATATGTTATATTTGATAAAATAAAGCTCTTATATTAATGTGGGACATAACAATTTAACTTGGATATTTATTTTGTATTTTTATGATAAAGTTCCTTTTATAATAAATAGTGAATAATAGTACATTTTAATTCCAATTGTGTAAATAGGTACCTTTTAATTTTATACATTATTAATAGTAACTTCATTATTTATTTTTATTTACCATGGTTAAATATAAATTAGGTATATAATGGTAAAAATAATATTATAATAATATAAAAATAACTTAATATGTATATTAATATTATTTTATGAGTCGTGGATGAGAAAAAAAATCCTTAGGCTGAACATTTGGAATTAGGGATCCAGTAGGGTATGAAAATAAAATTTTATAAAGATTAAATTAATGTAATGAGAAATATAACACAAACATGTATCTTTTTTCTAAAACAATTTTAAGGTGGAGTTATATAATTTTACTCTTTGACTATAAATAGTAATTATAATGACAAAAATAATTCATACATCACAGTATTTTATTTATTATTTTTAGAAAATAAATAAATAAATTTATTTATGACATAATGATGATGCAATGATTACCTTATTAGTGAAATAATAAAATTAATGACATTATACAAATTAAAATAAATTTAATCTTCAAATTTTGATGGAATACAAGAATTTTATGGAAGTCATTGAAATGTGAGGGATTATTTTATTCCTTTGTTTCAAAGGAATCTTTTTATTATGTCTTTAACAAAAATCAATTACTATATAGTGTGAAAATTTACTAAAATGTGTTTTTAAATCAAATAATATATTATTAAATGATATAATTATCCTAAAAATATTAAATTCATCCCAATGAAATATATAATGTTAAAACATTAAATAAAGAACATTTATTAGTTCTATTTTCATTTTATATTAACTATTGTAAAAATATAATAAGAAAATAATTGAAAACATGGAAAGATTTAATGTTTGAAACTAAGGGAAAAAGCTAAATATAAGGTTAATTTATTGCATAAACATGTCTAAAACGTTTTATTTGAGATGATTTAGAGTCATTATCATCTTATACGTTAAATCTTTCACTTTTAAACTATTAGAATTTGAAATTCAGTTAGTTATAAAATAATATTCTGACACTATCCAAAAGTCCCCCTCCTCCCTCTTATATATGGACATCAATTGTGCCCTTTACTCACACCACTAAATCCTCTGGTCTCATCCAAAAATTTTCTCAAATAATAACCCAAAACCCACAATTCATTCTATAATTCTTAACATTGGATTAATTAAATTTGAGAAACCCTTTTGTCCTCTATAATTTTTATTTACAACATACCTTTAATATTTCTATAATTTTTAAAAATGATAATTTCAATTGAAGTGTGGACTACCACCACCTCAAAGGAACATGACTTGTTCATTCCATACATGTAACATATAATGGATGGTATTAATGAACCTATGTAACATATATAGTATAGTTATTATAATATAATTATATCATACCTATGTATCATTTATTTTTCATTCCTTTAATATGACAATGAAATGAACGTAGAAGTCATGCAAATGTAAAGTATGCTGTCTCCATGAATGGTGAATTTCATTTCATATATCTAAATGTTATGAAATATTACAAGTACATATATACTTGATATATATTATATTTAAATAATTTATATAATTATATAGATGAATTAATTTTTACTACATAGTCAGTTTACATAAAAACCAGTTCATTTTCGACTTCAATACCGAATATTGACAAAACTGACAATATGAACATAAAAAATTATGTGATTGTTATACAAGGTATTATGTAATTTAACAGGAATATAAACGTGAAAAACGTTCTCATACAAGTATAAATTAACTTATGTTTATTTCTTATGAAGAACAATGAACATAGGTGATGATTTGGACTCATGGTAAGGGAATTTCCAAACTCAATTTCCACTCATTGGGTTTTACTCATAATTAATTGATTATATTATGTAAAGGTTTTGTGTAGAATCAATGCATATTTATTTTTATTTTAATTTACACTTCCCATTTTGTGTATATAAAATTTATACACCTAATCACCTTATTTATAATTTCGTAAATAATTTATAATAATTTTGTGAGGGAAACGTTAACTCAATATCAATTCATTGAGTTAAATATCCATGTGATTGGTTTTGTTTTTCAAATAATATGTCTGAATGAACTATAATTGTTGTACACTAAATATCGACTTATATTGAGTGTATTTATATTTTCCACAAATAATTATTTCATTAATTTATCATTAATATATTGATAAAATCATTATAACATTCTTCGTCACAATCTAATTTCATTGAGGAATATATTGTTGTTATGCACATTTATTATCCTATAATGTGTATATAAAACCATTTTCAATCAATATATTATGAATTATAATATTCTCATGATATATTAATTTATGTTTAATTTTATTCCTCAATTATTTTAATTCATGTTTCTCTCAAGGGGTAAAGGAATCTTTTACAAAAATATCATTTTAAATTTTTTAAAAACTTCTTCATTTAAATCCATCTATTTCATGTCCATGTATTCAAAATGGGTTTTATGAATTTATTTACATGGGAATGAATGAATTAAAATGATAATTTATTTTGAACATTTTAATGTGGTATGTGACACTTTGATTCAAACATTCTCTTTATTAAATGTTTTAAATGTTTTTGTAAATGGGTTGAATATTTCCATACCTTTAAATGGTCTCTTGTTGTTTTAATGTGGAAATGTTTTTTTCTTTTACTATTGTTTTATGTGTTATGATTACTAAATCGTACTTGGACATTTTATTTATGGTAACATGATAAACCAAGATGTGTGGTTACATGTTAAACAAAATGACAGGTGGCTCTATGATGAACCAAGGATGTGTGGATACATTATAACATCAAATGTATTAGGTATGGAAGTCAGTTGTATGGATATTATGTTTAATGATATGGGTGGAAGTTAGTCATTTATTTATTTCATTTATGTTTATGTTTATGTTCTACATACCCTTTATATGTTATATGTTTATTTCTATGGGATTTATGGAAATCGTTTAGTTAGAAAAGGGTAAGAAATGAGCTTGTATTCAATGTAGTATATTTATAACTTATTAAAGGTTAAATGTATTAATTTATGACAAAGTATTTATAGTTTTAATTTTCTCCCATGACTAATAGAATTCCTAATTCGTTTATCCCTTACTGAGATTTTTATTTTCATCCCAAGTTTTGAAATGTGGTTTACAGGATATAATGAATAATGGAGTCAAGTATGGGATCAAGGAAATTTTTTTATGATAAAACATGAAACGATTCTATGTTTCTTTTTAATGAGTTTTTGTTTTTTGAGAAAAATATAATTTTATTGGAAGTGTCTAGCGATAATATTTATGATTCTATGTATGATTTATGTGATAATTCTCTAAAACTCTAAACCTGAAAAATACTAAAAGTGAATTAAGGTCAATTGTTTAATTTTCTACTGATTAAATAATTCTTAAGGTCAAGGCCATATTTTTTGTATCATTTATGGATTTAGATATCATTAGAGGATGGGGTGTTATTTAATCATAAGTTATTGGTTTTATATAACCATAATGGTTATCATATTAGAAAGATTCATAACTAATTTTTTTATCAATCGGGTGTGTTTGAGATAACATGAATAGTTATATCTTTTTGTTTTCCCACCAAATATGATGGTGTATGAAGATTTTAGTGATGCACTCACACAACCCCTTTTGGGTTTTAGTAAATGGTTTTCTCTTGCAGTTAACAAAGTAATAATGTATGTGAAGGAAACTATGGTGCTTTTTGAATAAGAATACAAATGAAATATGAGATGTAATGAGATCTCCAATGGGTATTCTAAATCAACTACCAAGAGTCACAACTGACTACATGAACCTTGGTTATTTTTCTAAGGCCACATATATGTGGGAACTAAATACCTATATATGATTAGATAATAATAATAATGGTAAATATATTAAACCACATATTTTTTAAGGATGTGAAATGAAATACCTTGGAAAATGTTTCAAATGGACGAGAAGATGATATAGATGGGGTAATGATGGTAATAAAGCAATAACCTTCCATGGAAAAAGGGAGCGTTCAGTTGACTCCGTGAAGGGGAACGAAGTTCATTAAGAGGGATAAATTGAATGTCTTAAATGATGTGTCCATAGTCATTATTTAGATAGATGTCCGACAAAGATGGTTCGGAAATGTGATCAGCATGACCATACAAGTATATGTTTATAGGTAACTAATGTCATTACAATTGATGATGAGGAAACTAAAAATGACCTATGAATGGTATGAATTATTTCTTACCTAATGTTTTGACATTATTTAATATTAAAACATTATTCATGATTTTATTTCTTATAATGGAGTTTTAGAGAAAATGATGGAATAACAAGGGTAAAGGATCATGAAGAATATTTGGTGATTAAGATGTATACATTTTAGGAATTGAAGAGTTTTTTTTGGATATATAGATGATGATGTTTTTAAATATATTAATGATGGTATTACATTAGAGGACATTTAATATGTTTAAACCTTATGTTTTCATGTAAAAAATAGGTAGACATATCTTTTATTTTGTAGACATCGTTATAAATAATCGTAAGGGTTTATATGACCCTTGTATTTGAGGCAATTACAGGTAATTATATTTTGAGATGAAAACTTAATGACATGAAATAAACATGAGGTTAAATTATTTTATAGTTATTTGAATGATTTTATCTCATTTTTGTAATGTTATAATAATTATATAATTTTAGAATATGGAAAAACCACAGGATGTGTGAGAAGGTGTCGCGCCCACCACGGTCATGGGAATCAATGCAACAATCGAAAGGCTATAAGGGCGCATCACCTACCACTGGACAACGTGAAGTCCCTAGTAAGTATGAATTATTCCCTTTAGAAAAATAATTTTATGGATTAAGATTTTTTTTTGGAACATATTTTTTATCAAATGGATATACATAGTATTGGAAAATGGTGTGGTTATTATGTGATAAATGTTATTTTGGAATTAATTTCCATTTTTTGGAACACTATATCCCCAATAAAAAATAGGATACTATTGGATTTCATATGAGCATTAGTAGTTGAAAATTATATATGAAGAATCTATGTTTAAATTTTGGAAAAATAGTGATTTGGTTTTTTTGAAATAATTAACCTATCATGGAGAAAATATGATTAGGTTAATTAATTTTTGGTATGAGAAAATAATATTGGTTGATGATATTTTAAGATATTTTTTAAAATTTTTCTTTGAAAAATCAATGATCAAATCCTTCTATTTTTTTGGTTCCACTATTAGTTTAATTATTTTGAGGAATTTTAGGGTCTTTTGATTGATTAATGGGATATGTAGAAATTGGGTATTTCTATTGTATTTTGGATATTAAAATTATTCTATCTCCTTATAATGGATTATTATATTTATAGGATTATCTGATTTTGCACTATCTATTTTGGTTTTGGTTAATAACTAATGATGGGGAAAATATATTGTTCATATTTTTTGGAATATTTGATTATATAGAAGTTGATGATAGTACATAAAGTGTGAACATGTTATTTTGAATACAAATCATTTGTAGAAAAGATGAGTCTGTGGTTGAAATTTATTAAACTATTAAACTATACTATTCAAGAATTTATATTTCCTTATGTTCTTATTATAAGTAGTAAATTAATTACTCAATGTTATGAAAAGGATATAAAAATCCATTTACTTTTCCTACTGTGAAATCAATGACCATTTAACCCATCACATGATTGTGATTTTCTCGTTGGTAACATATTACTGATCATGTTTTTTATCACTCTTACTCAGAACAAGATGGTTAGTTTTCTTCCATATCCATGTTTTACTACATGGAATCCTTGTATGTTTTATCTCAAGTGGACACTGTACTTTACTTTTATCCATTTAATGTGGTTATTTTACTAACATTTATTTTAATATCCTATTTTAAATTATGTTACAAATCCAAGTTTTAAAATTATGACAACACAATTTCTAAGAGGGGGAATGCTGTATAATTCCATAGAATTTATAGAATAAAACATCTCTATATCTAAAAATATTTTTGAACATAATGTTGTTCTTATTTTAAAGGGGACATTGTGTACGATTGCATACCTAACACAAACAAAGGGTTTCTCTGAAATCATACATTTCACACAATACTAAGGCATATAGAAAAATAAAACTACATTAATATTATTATTTTAAAAGGTAGATAACACCTTCTAATTTTATAATAGGGATGAATATAAATAAATAAAATATTATTATACATGTTTTTTAACTATTGTTACAATATCCAATTAATTTTAGAGGCTTAATATTAAAATGAATCATGTTTTGAGAATAAAATACTCTAATATTTTTAAAGGGTCCTTTTACCACCTTTTGATAGAGAAACTTTTTTTAAAATATTTTTGGGCACTTTTGTATGGTTTATTTGATAAAATAATATTCTTCTACAGAAAAGTGACTTCAAAATTTACTTTGGTTAAATTCATGGCTATATTTTGATAAATATTATTAATTAACGAACGGTTGAAAATACTGCATTTTAGATCAAAACTGCTTTCTCATCTAATTTTTTATATAGATAGATTCTCATTTTAATTAGTTTTAAAGTGTAATTGGAATATTTTTTATATAATTTCATCCAATTTTTTTTCATTGAATGATATTTCACAATTAAATTGGACATAAACACAAGTAAATATTTTAATATTTTTACTTCCTAAAAACACACTTATTTGGTTTTGAAAATGATAATTAATTTAAAATTAACTAATAAAATTTTTATATTTTGAATTTCGAAGAATTTAAACCATATTTGAAATAAGATGTTCCAAATTGATTAAATAGTTACTTTTTTTATGGACATCATGAATAGTATTTTCAGTAATACTTTTTATTTACCACGGTTAGAGGCTGAATTTGTTAAATAAGGGTAAAAATAATATAAAAAAATATATAACTACCCTAAAAAGTGTCCTATTATTTTGGGATGAGTAATGAGAGACCAGATCGATCGTTAGGCTGAAATTTTGGCATTTTGGAGCCACTTGGTTATGAAAATGACATGATATAATAATTAATTTAAAGTAAAGAGAAATATTACACAAACATGTATCATTTTAATAAAAAACATAAGGTGGGGTTATATAGTTAACCTATTTTACTATAAATAGTAAATAGAAAAATAAAATGATTTCCTATATCATGGTATTTTAGTTAAAAAATTTATACATTAAATCAATAAATTTATTTATGAAACACTGATAATGTAGTGAATACCTTATTAATGAATGATTCAAATAAATGATATTACAAACATTAAAATAAATATAATTTGAACATTTTCATGCCATCAATGAATTTTTTGGATTATATTCTCTTGTGAGGAATGATTTTATTCATTTTTTTCAAAGGAATAACGTTTTCATGACTTTAACAAAAATCAATTACTAAATAGTGTCAAAATTGACATAAATGAGTTTTTAAAACAAATAATAATTTATTAAATGAAATAATAGTCCTAAAATATATGATTCCATCAACTGACATATATAATGTTACAAATGTCATTAAAGATCCAATTTTGGTTTGATTAGAATTTTATAGCAACTACATTACCAATATATTATTAATATACCTGAAGACATGGTATGATTTTTTGTTTTAAATTAATGGTTATAACTAAAAGATTAGTTTTATTTTATGTCCTAAAAATGAATAAATACTATAAGATGAGAGGATTTAGACCCATTATCATCCTATACTCAGAATATATTTCTTTTTAATTATTATCATTTAAAAATCAATTTATAATAAAATAATATATCAAGACATTCCAAAAGTGCCCCACCTCCATATTAAAAAATGACATCAACTCTACACAGAAACTCACACTTCTAAATCCCCTTGGCTCATTAAAATTATGCTCAAACAATCTCTGAATATTAATCCCTTCATTTTATTGTCCTTAACTTGGTTATGAACAAATTCAAGAAAGCATTTTTCATCAAATCAGAAGAAGTTACCCGATTTACAGGTAATGTCTTCTATCAAATTTCATTATTTTATTTTCGTTATTCACCCCCTATGGTCTTATAATTTAATGATCACATAAAAAAACATGTATACTCAAAATAATATTAGGCTTTTATGAGAATTAATCTAACTATACTTATACAGACATTAATCTAATGGATACAAATATATTGTTTCTTTGTACGACAGACTACCATCTCACGAAATGATGATTGCTCAATTTTCTCCTACTATATCTCATGGTAGAAATTATAATGGAACTATATTTATATATGATATAAATTATATTTATATTTTCTCTATGATTCATTAATTTTTATTTACAACATTCCATTATACTTTCCATAATGTGTAAATATAACAATATAATTTATAGAAGTATGGGCTACCGCCCCCTCAAGGTGAAATGACTCATCTCTTCCATACCTGGAACGAATAAAGGTTAGAATTAATGAAACTATGTAACATATATAACATATATATTATAAAGGAATTATAACATAATTATGTATCATTTTTTTCATTCCTTTTATTTGAAAATGAAATGAAATTAGTGTACATTCATTGGTACAACCTAACATCTCCATCAAAGGGTCATTTCATTTCATTTCTCCAAATTTTATGTACTATTTTAAATACATATATAAATCATATATATGTTATTTAAACCATTAATATCATTATATAGATGATTTAATTTTTTCTACATGGACAATTTACATCAAATTAAGTTGATTTTTGTCTTAATTACCGAATATCAACAAAATGAAAAATATAAACTTGAATAATTATGTGATTGATATGACAAGGTAATAAGTGATACATATAGAATAAGAAACCATAAAATTGTTATAAAATGAATAGAAATTAACTTATATTTATTATTTAAGAAAAATAAGGAACACATATGTTGATTTGGACACAAGGTAAGGGAGTTTCTAAACACAATATACACTCAATGGGGTTTTCACATAATTAGTTTTTTATATTATTCCATGATTATGCGCAGAATCACAGTTTATTTATTTATGGTTTGATATCCACTTCTTTTTCTATGAATATACTATTAATAAAATGAATGTCATCATTGAAAAATTTTTATGTCATTTATATGAACGGTGTATGGAAAATCATTAATCAATCACCTTTCATTGAGTTAAATATCCATGTCATTGGTTTTATTTTTACAATAATATGTGTGAATTTCCTCTAATTTCCTTAAAAATAATATGCACTTATATTGAATGTATTTATCCTGGTCACCCATAATTATTTAATTGATTTATCTTTAATCTAATTATACAATCCTTATAAGGGATTTTGTCTCAATATCCATTCATTGAGGAATATCTTGTTTTTATTCACATTTATTATCTAATAATGAGTATATAAAATCCTATTATTTATTTATATAATGAATTAGTATATTCTAATTATATTTAATGTTATGAGTAATTTTATTCCTTAATTATTTTTATTCATGTTTTTCAAAAGTGGTATGGGACTCATTAATAGAAACATAATTTAAAATGATTTAATTATTTATTCCTTTAAAACCTTCTATTTCATGTCCATTTTTTCAAAATGGTATTTATAAATTAAATTATATGAACATTAATGTTTTAAAATGATAATTTATTTTAATTGATTCAAATTGGTATGGGAAATATTGATTCAAAATTCTCTATATTAAATTTTTTAAATGGTTTTGGAAATGGGATGAATATTCCTATATCATAAAATGACTTGTTGTGGTTATAGTGTGGAAATTTTATTTATCATTTATACATGTCTTATGTGTTATGATTATTAAATGGTACTTGGACATTTTACTGGTGGTTATGTGATAAAGCAAGATGATTGGTCACGTGATAATCCAGACGACAGGTGGTTACGTTATAAACCAAGGACGGGTGGTTTTTTTATATCTGCAAATGTATTGGGTATGGAAGTTGGTTGTATGGATATTTCATTTAGTGATATGTTTGGACGTCGAATTTATGGTTATTCTATTTAAGTATATTTTTATGTCTCTTGTTACCTTTATATGTTATATGTATCTTTCTTTGGGATTTATGGTAATATTTTGGTTATAATAAGGGTATACAATTAATGTATATTTAGTGAAGTGCATTTAATACTTCAAAAAGGTGAACCCTTTTACATTACGAAAATGTATTCACAGTTTTCATGTTTTCCCAAGACTAAAAGTTTTCCATCATTTTGTATTCAATAATGAGATTTTTATTATCATCCAGTGTTTTTAAATATTTTTTCACATGACTTAAAGAAGAATAGATTCATGGATGGGATCAAGGAAACATTATCCTATTAAAATAATAAATGATACCATGTTTCCTTTTATCGGTTTTTTTGTTTTCTGAAGATAATGACAGTGATAGGATGTTTTTATTTGTAATATATATGTTTCTATATTTTATTTATGGCCGAATTATCTTAAACTCTAAACATAAAAAGATCTTTCAAGTGAATTAATGTCAGTTATTGACTTATCTAAAGACTAAATAATGTTTATGGTGAGGGCCATATTGATAAGAAGAAAATACCAGTTACCTATTATGAATGACCCTAGTTTAATAGTTCAATTCCCTATGTTATATATTTTTTATCTTTTTTTGGTTGTTCCCTTACATATAAAATCATTTCTAATTGTTGTGATGATGCTCATACATGAGGTGACGTTTGGGTACTAGTTTTCCTGAGTAGGAATATAGATAATGAAATGACACCCCAGAGTTGATGGGTCTATGCATAGTGAATTGATCCTAAAAAGAGGTATAACTATATATAGATACCAAGTTTGTGTCCAACATGTATCCTTTAAACAATATAGAAAATAATGCTTTTATCAGTATTTTTAAAAAAACAACCGCTAAATTGTTTGTCGATGATCGTTTTTTACTATTTTATCAAAAACATTAAGGAATGATTTAATTGGGTTTTTTAACAAGATATGAATTTTTTGAAGTAGTTTATGAGGTCACTAAATAATTTCATGAGAAATTGTATATAATTTTTTTAAATTCTTTTATTATCATAATTAATTGGTTTATTAATTATTTCAATTTATTTTAAATAATTAATTATTAAATTTATCTAATTAATTTTTTTATTTTTTATTTTATTTTATAAAATATTATATTTTTTATTTTTTATTAACATGAACATGTTATAATATGTATTGAACAAGTTCTGTGTTGGGTTTGATTTGATCCCCTTACCACAGGGTTATTTATCAATGGCATTACCACACCTGTAGGCTCATAATGTGTTGTGTCAACTGATTTTAATATACTTATAAATATATATATTTATATATATCTATAGAAAAAAAATAATACATAACAAATTGATACGTACTTAATAATAAATAATTAGGAATTATGAATTAATAATTAATAATTAATAATTAATAATTAATTAGTAATGTTTATTAATTATTAATTATTAATTATTAAATTTCGTAGAATTGAATATTATATAAATAAAAATTACAGTAATCATTAATTAATAATTAATTAAAAATAATTAACAATTAATAATAATCAATAATTAATAAAAAATATTTAAAAAATAAAAAATAATCATTAATAAAAATTATGTAATAATTAAATAATTTCTAAAATTCATATAAGTGGTGATTATCTAAAATATTAATTAAAAAATAAATTTTACATTGATAAATAAATAAATAAATTATTAATTATAGATTATAAATAACAAATAATTAATTAGTATAGAAAAAATAAGTAATAAATAATATGTTAATAATAAATTATTAATAAATTAAATATAAACTAAATATAAATTAATATTTAATTTAAAAATATAAAAAATTATATATAAATAATTAAAAAAATAGGAATTTTAATTTTTAATAATGATGAAATAAAAATAAATAATAAATAAGAACCTAATAAAATATTAATATTAAAATAATAAGAATTAAAAATAAATTAAAAATTAAATACTAAGAATTAACTTAATAAAAATTAAAATAATAATAAATAATAAAATAGAAAATAAAAATTAATAAAAAAATATTACAAACAATTAATTAATTAATTAAAAATAAATATATAATAAATTAGTTGTAAATTGAAAATAATTAATATTAAATTATGAATAATAAATAAATAATAAATACTAATTAGTAGTTATTATAATATAATAAATGATACATAAACAGTCACATATAAGAAATGAAGAATACATAACTAATAACTAATATTTTATTAATATATATACAATAAATTATATCTCAATTACCAATTATATATAATTAATTAATAAATGATAAATTATGAATAAATAGTTAATTTTTAATAAATTAAAAATAATATGAATATATATACATTATAAAATAAATAATAAAGAAATATTTGTCAATAATTTTTTAAAAATAAAAAATTTATAAATAAAAACTAATATATAAAAATAAAAAAAATAAAAAAAATACATTTATTGAAAATAATATATCGATATGACTATATAAATATATATATACATCTAATTAAATTGACATATATATATATAAACACTCTATTATGTTACATAAGCATATATAAATATACAAATAAATAAAATTTTATATCAATATATATATATAAGTGAGTATAAGTATATCTATATATCTTTCTCACATATAATATATAAATATATATAGACATACATATTTTTGAAAATATTAAAATGTATATATATACTCAAATATATATATATATATAAACATGTATATACAAT
Organism: Viscum album; assembly: GCA_963277665.1. Taxonomy (NCBI): domain Eukaryota; kingdom Viridiplantae; phylum Streptophyta; class Magnoliopsida; order Santalales; family Viscaceae; genus Viscum; species Viscum album. Next base: position 1,497,394,864 of record OY728122.1, on the reverse strand, counting down.
ATATAATATGTAACCTTAAGAGGGGAATCCATAATAATTGAAACCCCAATAAATACATAAGAATTGAAATATATTGAATAAAATCAAATATGATAAAAAAAGTATACAACGAAACTATTAATCATTGATAAAGTCCCATCAAATGTTCAAAATCCTTGATATCCAATAACAAACCTATTTTAGATCCCAATAGGGCCTCTTTTGACCTAAAAATGTTACTAGAGTTCTCTCATTAAACTTGGTGTGGAGCACATCAGAACATTATATTTAGTATAATGTAGAGTTAAAATAGAAACATCGATCAAAATTTATTTCCATTTTATGTTCAAGATAGATTTTTTAACCTTTTGTAAAACTATAATAAATATTATTCTATTTATTATAAATTTTTTTAATCTAGTTTTGTTTTAGTTTATTTCAAAATCATTGATTTCATTAGTTGGGGAGATAAAATGGAAGACGAGATTGAAAGTTACGATCAATTGACGAGGAATTCTGATTTTCAATTTATTCACGAATAATATTATCATTCAAAATATTTTTACTAATAATTATAAATATTTATTGATTAACACATTAGAATTAATTAAAATTATAAATTATAAAACATATAATATTTTAAAAAATACGAATGAAAATATAAAGTTTATTTAAATATCTATTGTACATTGTTATTTCTTTTATTTATTTGATAACCAACAAAATTTCATTGTGGTTTCTAAAAACCTAATTCAAAAATTATATTAAAAACTATAAAAAATGTAATAATATTATGAAAATAAAAAAAATAAAGCAACATTGAAAACCAGGCAGAAAATCCCCCATGATATCTGTTTTTTTCTATAGTGACATTTGCATTTTAGATATCTAGCATCCACTCACCCATTAAGATGATATGTGATGATTTGGGTCTACTAGCATGTTGTTTCTAAGGGGATAATATTACATCTATGTTGATAGGCTTTTATGTTTATGGGTTTATGCTTCCTTACTTATTTCTATTTTTTCTCTTCTAAATGGATTTTTTGATGCACATTGTGGTCTATGAATAAAATTCCCTTAAATTGAATATGGTTCCTATGTGGGGATATATTTTGATTTTTATTGGAACCTAATGGACCTATTTAAATATAGGTGGAGGGATAGATGCCCTTTGTAATTTCCTTTACCCTATTTTTTCAACAATTTTTTCTTTGTCATGGGAAACCTGTGAGAGAGTTTGGCCCCAGGGTTAGGTTTTACTAAAATGCATTGATCTTAGTTTTGAACACATCTAAAAAAGATTCATGGAAGGTTCACTAGTTTTCTATTATAGAAATAGTAATGACCATGTATTCATGTAATTATCTTGGATTATTAGATATCATATATGGTATCGATATGAATGATTTTTTAGGTGATTATACCATTTGATTAGTTTCTACACTACAGATTCATTACATTTATAAAATGTCACCTTGATGTGGGTGATCATCAATAAATTGTGGCATATGTAGCTTTTAAATTTTGAGTATGTAATCCATGTGGGCTCCTAACATGTTATAAATTGACCTTCCAAGTAGCACAGTCATCCGGAAATTGTTAATTGATGAACCATTATAGTGAGAGTTGGGTCTCAAGCCGATTGGTAATAGAATGTACACCCACAATATATAAAATTTCACTTCATAATAATGCATGTCGTATCAATTTTAAATTGAATATCAGTGACTCAAAATGTTCAATTTAAGTTCCTATGATTGAAATTAAGTGAATCATATTGTCATAGTTACCCAGATCTTTAGGCTAAATTGAATAAATCGTAGGTGTGAAGAGCTAATTAAGAATTAAACTGTGAGATGCATGATGATTGACTCATGAGAAGTCCAGGGCATGAATAATCAAATGATGTGGTGTCATGATTTTTGAAAATAAAATATATCCCTATTTAGTATAACATGGATCATAGGATGCTTTATAAGCATATGAATAAAAATCTCATAGTTATACTATTTTAGAGAGGGGAATCCCTTTTATCGAGACTTCTTATTAATTAAACTCATAGATCGTTTACTATACACCATCATATCTAGCCAAATATATTTTATACATTTATGGTTGAACTCAATCATATTTCACTTGATGAGAGGATTAAAATAACCTATATACTGAATAATACATCATTGGATGTTTTTTCTTAGTGGCCCCTATTGTGTTAGGAAACAATTAATATTACATGTGAACTGTTATCAGGAAGTAATAGTGTGTGATATTTGAGAATTATTTTATCCCATAATTGATATAAGGTTTAAACATGAAAATAGTTATATTTGGGAAAGGGATACAGAAACTAGGTTAATATTTTGTTAGATGATGAAAAATATGATCTGACGGTGGTAGTAGGTCATCTAATGCAAGTGGGACTCCCTTTTGTGAGAAGACTCATGGGATCTTGAGGTTGATCATTGATTAGTAATTTGATTTCTTGTATTACATTTAGTAAATCGAATACATTGTGTCAATAATCACTAGTAATTTCAATGTATAGGTTTTATTATGGGTTTGGTGTGTAATCCATGTGTGCCCATAAAAGTCTGAGTAACTTATGATGATTAATAGATTTTGAATTGGGATATTATTGGTGATCTATGGGGTTTTTCTTATAGTGATAGGTTCTTGGGGGTAGTGGTGGAGAAAGTACATGGGTTTCATTATTGAGTTATTGTACTTATTTATTTATTAATTTTATGTATGTGCTATTGTATTTTTCTCCCTTTTTTATGTTTGTTTCATGTACATTATGTCATGATCATACATGATTATTAATACATTTATTAATTATTTTTATATTAGATCATGTTCTACTTATCTATTTCTTTGTTAAATATACCATCATGAAATTATGCCCATGACAGTTTAGTCTCCCCACCATTCCACCATTAGACCCTCAATGCCTGTCTGTTTTTGTGATTGGTGACATGTGACCAACTATATCGAGGAACCATTTAGTGGATCCCCATTTGGGACATTTTGGAAGTGACCACATATGGTTTTTTGTTATCTCAATTCCACAAAATTATAACTACCTATGATGGTTCATTGCATTCTTCCTATACATATTTGACTACTCTAAAATAGGACATGACATGGTTTGTGGACATGTTTCTTCCATAATCAACATCATCCTCGGGTTAGAATTCATCATTAGTTATGGATGGTTGTGATTCCAAGATCCACACAGATTCTCAATAGATCTTCTTTGAAATCCCTTTCCACAACATAATATTCCTTCCCAAATAAATCTATAACACCTTTTTTTAGCAATATGAACATCATAAATTCTTAATTCTTATTAGTATATTGATATTGAATAATGAATCTCTTTTATTTTTGATTTGATATGTGGAATATTTTAACCAAAGACACATCATGGTCTAACTCTAATTCACCCATCAAACATCTCAATGAGTACTCATAGAGCCTCTTGTTTTCTTCTCATGGATTAGCCAAATTATTTTATCCAACAAATATATTTTTTCCCGTTATATTATTATATCATTATGATATCAAATAATTGAGAGAGATCATATTTTTCATCAATTGTTCTATTTTATATAATGTAAACATGAATTAAGTTTCAATACTATCAACATTGATAACTACCAAGTCTAGCATACAATTACATGCAATAAATACCCCATTATATTTATATTTTCATGATTCTCACATAAAAATAAATTAAAAAACTAGACATGAAGAATTTATTTAAACATATATATATTACAATTTCGCTTTTTGATTTTAGCATGCATTAGAGACTATAAGAATAAAACTTATCATACATAAAAATCACATCTTATTAGATCAATATTAATTGGACAACATAATGATTACCACCAAATTAATTTCTTTTAATTCCATTTGGAATCATAAATCCAAATACTACTAGTTTAAATGTCAGCTATGATACATCCCACTATGTTTTACATAACTAAAATCCTTCCTGAACATATCATACTCAATACAATTATTCCTTACATATGAAAAGGAAATATAAGAAAGGGTGAGATCATATTCTCTATAAGTGTAAAAAAGATATATTATAATAATATGATAATATCATAATGAGAATATCAAAATCACATATAAAAACTATACCCTTCATGGCACATATCTTAAATAAGTCTCGTGAAATAAATCATTCATGTTCATAAAAAATGAATCTTAAAATAATACAATACAATTATCCCATTGAGTATTAATTATGAAAAAGAAATATATTAATGTAATATACATAGAAATATAAAATCCTATGTCATGGATACCCCCAAGATATTCATTAAATGTTAGGCTTGGTAAAACCACCCTTTTACGTATTTTGAGTTTGGGATAACCTCTAGTGTACCATCTATTGGGGATGGGAAAACCTATAAGGTTTATCCTTTTTGTATTATTATAATATATTTTGAACTGTATGGGATCATAAAACATTATTAATTATAAAATTCATTATCAACAGATATAGGTCTCAACCATCTTAGTTATAATGTAACATGTGCCCTTATTTATAACATAGCCAATGTGTTTTGTTATTACATATCCAACGTCACATAATGGAAATCATAAATGTGTTTTCAAGAAGATAATAAAATATTCATTATATCAATACCCATGAAATGAATTGGGTTATATATAAATTTCATCATTTCATCATTTCATAACTAAGGTAAAAATATGCGATCTTCATAATCATTTAGTCATTGTATAAACCATGAAAATAAACGTGTTTCATATAATAATTTTCACCATACTGATACAACATTGAGGGAATGATTCGGAAAGGCATAATAGGATAAAATCCCTAGGAAATAATATTTAACATTAAACTATTTCATCTTAGATGGAAAATTATTCGTAAAATTCAGTTAGATCATTTATTATGAAAAATTACATTTATTTTAGAAATAATTTTGTAAAACTAAAAAATCAGATGAATTTTTTGAAATCCATTTACACGAATATGAAAACATAAAAATAAATGTTTTGATTTTAAATACAATGATTTTTTCATTATAATGGAAATTGAAATTCATTTCTTATACATTAAAACTGTGATTCCATTCACTTTTTTGGTAATATCTGAACAACCGTTGTTTAAAAATAGAAATTTTTAGTACATTCATTATATTTTAATGAAATTAAAATATGTGTAAAAATTAGTTTAAAAATTAATTTATAGAATGTTAAAATTATTGTGTATGAAAAATTATATTATATGAATTTAGAACAAAAATGGGTTTTTAGGGAAGATAGAAATAAAAGATACCTTACAAAAAAATAATTTGAAATACAAAGTATATAAAGAGAGGAAAATAAAGGGAATAAATTTATTAACATGAAATAAATAGCGGAGAAGAAACACAATGAATTTATTTAGATATAGGTCTTAATATTTACACATTGGAACCTTTATTACAATCTATATAAAAGATTATATTTTATCATAAAACCATTAAAAAATTGGTAACATTGAACAAAAATTCAGATGAAATAATACCATTACATAAGAAATATAATTTTATAAGAAGAAATAAATTCATGATATTATATTTAAAATGATGTGTATATACACTTCATAGAATAAGTTAATATCATAACATAATTTATGTCACCGTGAATGAAAAAATAATCCCCTGCCACTTTTGTAACTTTTGAACTATAAACCGATGAATATCTGATGGTATAATAGAAATTAATATTAAAAAAACTCAAGTATAATAATAGAAAAATTAGTCTTCTAGAATTATATACATAATATATATTAAATAGGTGGTGAATATGGAATTTTTCTCCCAAAAGAAAAAAGTGAGACAGAAATCCCATAAAATAAGTCTTGACATATCACAGACATGTTTGAATATACAGTATAATAAATATATGGTTATTATATATTTATCAATGATATGTATATATTTATATCATACTATATTTTATTTTCTAATAAGTATTTACTTCCTAATTTTTCACATTCCTTATTGAAATAACTATTCATACTATAACAGTATTTTCTGTCAATTAGGTTTTGATTTTTTTCTTTTTGTTAATCCTTAATTTATGAGGCTTCTATTTTCGATAGAATTTTATAAATTATTTTATGATAATATATTTTATGTTTATATATATTTATAGTAATACATAATCTATATAAATATAAAATGATATAAAATATTCATGAGGATGATAGGTCATATGTATTCATCATGGATGTTAATATTTTCTAAAAATATTTAATAAAATAATTTTAAATAATATATTTACATTAAATAATATTTTTTCTTTTTTATGTATGAATTTTTTATAACATATACATATTAACATTCATTTTACCTTTATTTGAAGATCGAATCACGATGCTTTGAGAGGCGGTAGTCCGCTATACATATAAACAACATTATCATAATCTCACTAACTGGAAAATAAGAATCAAGTTGTGGTATAATGAAGAAATATGAAAAATATTATGTTAGATATCATATATAACAAATAAATTAATAATCATTTCTATCATTGAGAGGTGGTTTTTGATGAAACAAAACATCTGTTCTCGATGCAACAGTTAGCCATAATCAAAAAAATGATTTCATGATCCATTTGATGGAAGAGGAGAGGTATTTAGGTTATATAATTATCATAATAAGATATTTATATATTTTAGATACTAATAATTTCATATTTTCAGTGTTTAATATTAATAATTTAAGGATGTGGTGGAATAAATAATATAAAATGGTTGATTAAGGATGTAACCTCATTTTTAGAAAACCTATTTTCGTATAAATCAAAATTATTAATAGGATTTATTTATGAAAAAAATAAAGAATCAAGGATGGTATTTAGGATGTAATTATGTTACTTGGTTATTTATTTTCTGAACTAATTGTGGTTTCACATTTTAAATAAATAGGATTTTGTGGAAATTTATAGGTGAGGTGAGTGGAACACATGTAATATTTTAAAAAATATTACCCACATTTTTCACATGATAAAAAGATTAAAACAATGTACCATTATATATAATATAAAATGAATGGTAAAACAATTACATCCAATTTGGTATATATATGTTTTTGAAATTTTTAAAAACTTATCATATTCTATTAACCTCAGATAAACACACTCTTATCTTAACTTTATTAATAGATTGGTCATGTTATAAATATTAATTAAGATAAAAAACATTATCTTTGTTGATAATATAAATTAATATTATTAGAAATATGAAATCAATTTTTTAAAATTATTTTCATATATGTGAAATTTTTAATTTAAAATTAATCATAGAGATACAACGCTAAAGTAGTTTTCTAAAGAGAATTTTTTTTAAAATATTCACTTTGTTTTTATATCAAAATTAATAATGTAATTGATATTAATAATCAAATCAGATGATGAGATATATAATTGAACTAGTTTTATATTGATAGACATATTAAAACACTATTATGAATTTTCAATGCTTTAATAGAAATAATTTTTTTAATAAAAACAAGTAGTTTTAACTATTAAGATAAAATAATATTCTTAAAAAATTATCAAAACATCACCCAAGATAATTTTTACATGATATTTTAACAATTTAACTTAAATATTCCCAATTAATTTTATGAAAATGAGATAAATATTTTTTATAATTATTTATAAATATTTTAGATAATGGATTTTCAGAGAATTTTAGTTTTTAGAGTTCAATTGTATATGTACTTATATGTTTTCTAGAAAAAACAATAGATGACAGTTAAACATTATAATGAAAATAAACTTTATATATATATATATATAATTAAAAACATTCACCCGATGTTATATTTTAATTTATTTAGGTAAATTGGATTTTGTTCATTAGAGTTGTTTTTTAGAAAAATAATTCTTTTAATTTTAAAATGTTTTTCTTTTCATTTTTAATTAAATGGACACCAAGGTTTTAATTTTGTGTACATTTTTAAACCACATATTTCAAAAATTTATTTAATGTTATACATATACTAATATCCATGGACTAGCAGATAACCATTATATTATATAATAATATTTTAATATTATGTAATTATTTTAAAATTTGTGTTGCATAAAATGAAATTTAAACATAATGCTATATGTAAAGAAAACTAATTGTTGTTTTGAGTATAAAAAATATCAAAAAGATTAAATTTATTTTAGAATAAAATATTTCACAAATTTTTTGGGTATTACATGGATATCCAAATGATCTCTAATATCTATGAGCTCATATAACATTAAAAATTTATAATGCATGACTAAATAAATCATGCATCATATAGACATGATGCTTTGTTGATAGATCCATTCTTTTGATCCTTGAAACAATCTGCTAAAACATTAATATATATTGATAAATTCATCTAATCAGATTTGAATCTTATTTTTCAAATCATATTACCCCATATATCACATTTGAAGTACTAGGATATAAGAATCATTCATGAATAGCTCATTCATCATCTGAAATAATTTAATGTTTTCCTAGTATTTTTTATTAAATTTGATAACAAATCCCCCTACAACACTACAAATTATCCTAATCTATCAATTTGACTACATGAATCATTATCTCCCAAAATACATAATGGAAATCCCTTACATGGTGGTGTATATAGATAAAATCAGAAATTTATCTAATAAAAATATGTAGACTCATAAATGTACCTACTTTAATATGATTTCGTTACTAGATACATCTATTCCCTTACATATTTCAACTCCCTTAGGATTGTATTTTATTGCAAGCTATCCCATGCGTAGAAAAATTTTCTTATGTCAATGGAACTCACTTATAAATAGCCTATAAATATTCTATTTCTCATATTCCTTCACTATTTAATTCATTTATATGGTAAATCCAAAATATAATTTCCTTTTTTTATTTGAAAAAAAAAACAGTTAACATTATATATTTGGCATGAACCTCTATCCAGCATGGGTTCCCAAGAAATATAACTATAATAAATCACTCCATAAACATTTCTAGGGAAATATGATAGAATCCTTTAAAATATACGAATTTTATATTCATACATGATAAATAAAAAACCCTTCATACTCAATATTTATATGTCAAAAATTACGACATTTATATCTTTAAAATAATTTTTTAATCAACTCCATTCTCCTCATAGGAAAAATCTTTTCAACAATTTCATCTCACATTATGGTTTTCTACATATATCCAAATATAATCAACATATAATATCAACAAGAGTTTGTATATATTATCAATAAATGAATCAAAACCCATGCATTGACAAAAAAGTTCCCCATTTGTATTTTATTTGAATTATAACAATTATTAAAAAATATATTCCATTTTAATGAAATAAAATGGGGCCTAACCCATAGGAGATTGTATCCAATAGTTTCTCCTCCTTAGGGTTTCCTCTAATATACTGGAACATCTTGAATATACTCATTTCATTCCAAATTCATATAGATATTTTAATCTCTCCATTTTTAAATTATCCTACATACATCCAACATTTTTTGTCCATTAATGCTTGGGATGAAACTCCCAGAACTTCTATATCACCCTTTTTTCCATGATGTATTCTATATAGGATTGAATACTACCGTTCTAGATAGGGTTATTTTATTTTCCCCTTCCATATACCCATTTATGATGAAAATTCAAAATTAGTATTTTTTCAGTAATTATTATAACATTTTGTTTAGGATTCCAAAATTTTTTATTTCCAATTAATTCAAAATTGCACATTCTCTAGAAACATGTGAGTGAATTTACTATTTGTAATTTTGAATGTCAAATAACTATATATGTTTAATAAACATAAACACGAAATAAAAAACAAATGTATCTATAAATAAAACTACACATATCCTTGTCACACTTGATTATAATAAAACATCAGAAAAACATTATTTTCTCACATTCCCTGGGCAACAACCTATGTTCTTTATCACACATTGAAAATAAATATTTAGGGTTTAAACATAAAACACATTAATTATAATACATACCAATTATTGATGAATCTAATGATACTACTTTTTACAATTAAAATAATTATACAAATAGAAATTTATTTAAATTAGTTATTTATTTGATATATCTTCTCCATAAATGAGTATTTTCACCCTTGAATGTCCATCCTCAAACTCCAAATGAATTTAAACATCATCTCTTGACACGAAAGAAAATATTTTCATGAAATTATGTGTTCCACATTTTGCGTAAATAATATCCATATCCATTATAATGGTTTTTAATTACACATAAGATAGTTTATAATAAATGTGAGGAAAAAAATAATCAATATAATATAAAATTGTTGTTTCTGTAGTCAATATTTTATGTTGTGTTCACATTAAGGGAATTCAAAAAGTCATTTATGAAACTTTAAAATAGAATAAATACTTATTTAGGGTTTTATTCCATTTACAGTAGAAAATATGTTCTTAAACCCACTGCCATATTTATTTTTAGACCATTTATCAAATAATATACTACATTTCAGTTAATAAATTCTTTTATATTTGAAATTTTATATTATTAAGAAAACTACATGTGCATAGGAAAATTTAAAACTTGTTCATAGAAACATTTTGATGATTCCTATTTATCAGTAACATCTTTATTCAAAATTTATCCATATTTTGGGTTTGAAACAATCCATGACTACCATTATATAATTTTGTTTCAAATTCAAGATTAATTTTATTTTTAACTCAATCACATGTTATTTTGTAGAGATCTACCACATGGATTAGTTATCCCTAATTAGACTATGTATCCTGGATTATTGTAATAAAAAATTTAATTTATGGGGATGGGGGTACCAAAAAACTCATCAAGATGAGGAATAGGTCTTTCTAAATTTGACCAACCCTTTATCTACAAAAATTACATAACCCTTATTCATTATTATTGTGAATAATTTCATCATAAAATCAAAATATATTTCTTATTCATCATCCTCTATTATAATATTCTTCTTCTATGTATTACGATTATTTTCAATAGTGAGGGAAATATTATATGTTCACTATTCATCCTATGTTTCCTTACAATAACACCATTCAACAATTTCCATTATCTAGTAGTAAATACATCCTATAATATTTGTCTCTTTCCTTTTAGTGGTTTTTTGGGACAACATGGACCTTAATCTTTTCTATCCCCTTAATATTCAATTGTTTCGTCTTAGAAATATCCTTTCATGGTGGATTCCACATGTATTTTTTGACACGACCCGTCCCCCTGGGCCCGTATCGTGACTACCCAAAGACCACCTTCAATAGTCCATGGGCTGTCCACTAGCACCAAAGGCATAAATTCCTAAACGGGGAACGTAATGCCTTTACTACAGTAAAAAACCCAACATAGTATGCATCATGATGTAAAACACTAAGTATAAACTTTATACAAATGTTTGCTAGAAAGTATAAAGTGGCCGGGAATACAAGCCCAAATGTAACGTACAAGTACAACTGAAAAATGGACAAACATATAAAAGTTATAGAATAGCTCCTGGATCATCCTCCGAGGTTCCTACCTAAAGGGTAGGTATATATGGCCACCTTAGATCTCCACATTCGTCAAACTCTTCTGCGTACCAACTCGTCGTAAGGTCCACCTCTGGGTACCATCCAGCCCTGGAACTCTCGGCTCCCGACAGCATTGTCCTTCATCTACATCCAACACAACGATGTGCGGGCTTTCCTGTGCAGGGGTGAGTATAATGATACACAGTAGGGACCCCGAGACACCTAAGGTATCTCAATATGAAACAAGGATAACCACAATTTAATGTAACAACGGATAACCCTTACTTAGGTATATGAACATACATATACCTAAGTTATCTAGTAACCCATATCATTCATTAGGTAATCACAAAAGTCACTAACTCATCTCATCCAAGATTTTATTTTTGGGGTAGTATCAATCTGAACCCTCAGTAGTTGTAGAACTCATTATCTATCGAGTACAGTGGGACAACCACATCACACAAAGGTGCATCCCACTAACTTGGATTTCAAAGGTACTCCTCATGTTGAGTACCGTGGGTTTGTCACACTCACACATAGGCGCTCCCCACTGTGGTTCTGCTGTGCTCACAGAAATGCGCTCCCCTTGGTAGCCTGCTGAGGTATTCCATGAGTTGAGTACCATGGGTCTGTCGCGCTCACACATAGGAGCTCCCCACCATGTGTCTACTGCACTCAAATAGATGCGCTCCTAACTGGTCTAGTCAAATCACTCTGAGTCAAATCGATTAGTAATCTTCATGTTTCATCCAGCTACTAGGTTCCAGAAAATATGCATGATCATATCTGGAAGATCCGCTTCACATGCTATTGGTCGATACTCCAACTATCATGAAGTCCCACGTAAAAGTATCTCAAAGTTCCTGCATATCGAAAAGGTCAGAACACAACTAACGACACATCAATCGGATGCTCAGCCTGTGAGTTATTGATATTTTAGTTCGAGGGTCTAGTTGGATTCGTGATCGATCCAACCTGACCATACTCCATCTCAACCCAAAACTTCAGTGGGGTATAATGAAAGAACTATCTCGCTCAAAGGATATGGGCACCGCTGACGGTTTATCAAACGAAAGACCGATGAAAAGTTATGGAGTTTTGTGCATGGGTGCATGGTTTTCGCATGGTCTAAACAAGCCGTGCGGATAGGTCGTGCAATGTCTCTGGGTGAGATAGTAGCAACCATATGGTTGATGCATAGTTTGGGAAACCATACGGCCAAGCTGTGGGAAGTCTCTAGGTGTGATAGTAGCAACCACACGGTTGGCACACAATTTGAAAAACCGTGCGGCCAAGCCGTGCGAATTCCCCATGTGGGATAGTGGTTATCCCACAGTTGGTGCACAGGTTCCCAAACCGAGAGGCCAAGCCTGTCGGCCACATAAAATTTTGGGTTTTATGTCCTGGGCCACTTGGGATTTCCCACCATTTCCCTGTTCTTCCTCCCACTCATTCCCCATGCGGGATTTCTAGCTTTCAGAAGTTGGGGGAGGTCTTTAGCTCGTTTCGGAGGCACATTGAAGGGGTTTCTTGGTGGATCAAAGGTGGTTCAAAATTCATCAATACAACGCAAATCAGCCACCGTCCTCCACGAAGAACACGCATTTCAAGAATAAAATCTAAGGGGTCGGGCCAGGTTATTTTGTCCCGAACCCTATACATTAGACTAGTAACAGTCATCTCAACAAGAACTTAAAAGAAGATCATCAATCCCTAACCTCCTTCAAATATTATTCCCAACCCACAAAAGAAAACAACTGCATTCGTAGTTTTTTTTAAATAAGAACATGGGAATATAGTCATACTCAAAATTCAACCCCTACCACGTATAACAATAATTATTGACGATGTGGTGGAAAGGAGAACGTTGTTCTTTCAATGTCGGGAAGCGTCTGGGGTAGGAGACCGAGGAAGAAGCATCGTCGACATTCTTCGTGGTCAGCTCCTTTTCTTTTGGATCAGTCGAAGATCGAAGAAATTTTTTATCATTCTTTGGTGGAGGATGAAGACGTGTTCACTGGATTCTTCATTGAGAGATAATTCTCCATGAATTCTTCAAGTTCTCTCTCAAAGCTCCTCTGAATGAATAAATTTCAACCAAAATAAAATAATAGCTTCGTCTATTATTTAATTGTTGGAATGAATTCAATAGAATTCCAAAGCTTCAAATTAATTAAATGGAAGAGTTTAATTAATTAATTGTCTGGGTTGGAACATTAAATTAATGGTGGAAGTTGATGATTTTTCTCCCACATAAGTGGGGGTTAAAGGGGGTTTAAATCCTGAGTGGGCCCCACCAATGATATCCTCCCAAGGGAGGTTATGTGTAGGTGGGTCCCACCACAATAACCTCTCATGGGAGGTTATGTTGTGGCGGTCCCCACCATTATCCTCCTCTTGGAGGTTTTAACCACCACAAAATAAAAATAAGCTACACTTATTTTTATTTAACTTATTGAAAGTCCCAAAATCTAACTTTCATTCTCATTAGAACGCAATTGCGTTGAAGGTCTCACTAATCATTCATTGATTCTGAAAGTTCAACGGTGCCCTCAGATTTCAATTCCAAGCTCCGGTTAAAACGATATAAAATCCCACTCATACGTTTACTGAACATACCCGAACAAAACATCAGAAATTGATTCTGGGCACATCGGGCCTCAGAATCAAGCACCGTAATTTTTTTTGCGGACTCGTAGAAATCCCATGAATTTAAGAAATAAATTTTCCATGGATTTTTTGGTTCTTTACATTCTCCAACCCCCCCCCCCCTCATTGATTTATTTCCCTGTAAGAAACAACTCGAACTAAGAGAACAAATGGGGGTACTGAGCATGCTTTTGAGCCTCCTGCTCCTATGTGCTCTCCTAGAGGTTCCCTTGATACCAGCGTACGTGCACCAAAGGTATCGACTATCCTTCTAGGACCCACTCCTGTTGATAATCAATCTCCACTAGAACCTATGTGAAAGCCACCTCGTCATCATTGTTTATTTCTCCATGGTCGATGATGTTGGAAGGGTCATGCATGTATCTCCATAGCTGAGATACGTGGAAGAAGTCAAGCACCTTGTCCAACTAAGGTGGAATAGATAAGTTGTAAACCAACTTTCCTACTCTACTAAGGACCAAGAAAGGTCTGATTAATTTCATAGATAACTTTACACCTTGGCGAAATATCCATAGAACTCATTGAGGTGAGACCCGTAGAAAGATGTGGTCACCGTCCTCGAACTCTAGAGTCCTCCATCTCCTATCATAATACAACTTTTGTCTACTCTAGGTAGTCTTCCTCCCCACCTGGATGATCCGTAACTTCTTCGTGGTATATATTACCATCTCTGGTACCACTAGTGATGACTCCCCTGGGTCTGTCCAGCATAGTGGTGATCAACAAGGTCGCCCATACAACACCTAGAAAGGTGGTATCCCTATGGTGGAGTGATAGCTGTTGTTATAGGAAAACTCTGCCAAAGGTAATTGATCCTCCTAGCCGCGACCATGTCGAGGAAACAAGCTTGGAGCACTTCCTCGAGGGTATGGATGGTCCACTTGGTCTGGCCATCTGTTAGAGGATGGAAGGCAGTTCTCAGACATAAATGCATCCCAAAATCCTCAAGCAACCCCTTTCATAGTCGGGAAGTAAACCATGTGTCATGGTCAGAGACTATAGAAGAAGGTACACCATTAAAATGCACAACCTCCTCCACATAGAAGCATCCCAAGCTCTCTACTGAGCCCTACTCTCTGATCGGTAATAAGTGAGCCAACTTGGTGAGTCGGTAGAAGATCACCCAAATCGAGTCATGACTCCTGGATGTACAGGAATAACTGTCACGAAATCCATGGATATCCCATCCCACTTCCACTACGTGACCTATAAGGGATGTACAAAGCATGCTGGTACCTAGTGCTCTGCCTTCACTTGCTAGCTAGTTTGCCATCGTGAGACAAACAAAACTACTTCCTTTTTCATACCTGGCCACCAGTGCTATCATCGAAGGTCTTGTTACATCATCCCCACTCCCGGATGTTCCGCTAGAGGGGTAGTGTGGAACTCACTCGACACCTCCTCCTATCGTGAAACTGGTACCATTGTACGTCCCCTAAAAATGATGATGTTCTCCCTACCTTAAGAAAATCCATCAGGTTCCTACCCTGTGGATATTTGAGCACTTCATGTCTCCTAGTCAGCATCTCCACATTGTGCCTCCCTAACTTGCTGAAGTAAAGGGGGAGTGCCTGTAAGAGGAAGTAGATAGACTTCTCCATCCCTATCAACAAAGGACATCTGTAAGGCCACCAGCTGCTCTGTCGCCACTCCTAACATCTGTATACCAGATCTCCAACTGATAGTTTCTACTACAATATTCCCCTTCCCAAGAGTATAGACTATCTAGAAGTCATAGTCTTGGAGGAACTCAAGCCGATGTCGTTGTCTCAGGATCATGTCCTTTTGAGAGAAGACATACCTGATAATCATGTGCCCATGGTACATGGTAAAATGTTCGCCCATCAGATTGTGTTGTCACATCTTCAAGGAAAAGACGACAGATGCTAACTCTAGTTCATGGGTACTATAGTTCTGCTCATGTCGTCTCAGCTGCCATAAACCATATGATATCATAGCTCACTCCTAGATTAGGACACACCCGAGTCTGGTTCCTGATGCATCACAATAATCTATGTACCTAATGCCCCCCTCTGGAAGCCTTAAGATGGGGGCACTAGTATGCCTCTTCCTCGGCTCCTGAAAGCTCTGCTGGCATCTCTCCGACCACATGAATAGTTACCCCTACTTCATCAAGGCTGATAGTGGTACTGAAACACTGGAGAAGTCTGGAAAAAATCTTTGGTAGTATCCAGCCAAGCCTAGGAATCATCGTACCTCCATCAAACTCCAAGGTGGCTCCCAAGCAAGTAACGCCTCAATATTCTTGAGATCTACTGCAAATCTAGCCTTCGAGATGACATGTCCCGAGAAGTGGCCCTCTCGAATCCAAAACTGGCACTTTGAGAGATTACCATAAAGATGGTGCTCTTAGAATGTGTCAAGTACTAACTACAAATGGTAGGCATGCTCTTCCTCGGTAGTCGAGTAGATCGATATGTCGTCGATTAAGACCACAAAAAAGTGATTGAGGTAATGTTGGAAGATCCTATTCATGAAACACATGAACATTGCGGAAGTGTTGGTTACACTGAATGGCATTACCAAGAACTCATATTGGCCATAGCGACACCTGAAAGCCTTCTACTACACATCCTCATCTCGAACTCTAAGCTGGGGATAACCAGATCTGAGGTCTATCTTTGAGAACCATCGAGCTCCCTTGAGCTGATCAAAGAGCTCGTCAATCCTCAGAAGGGGGTACATGTTCATCACAGTCACCTGGTTCAGGAGACAGTATTCAACAAAGAGCCTTAATAACCCATCCGCAAACATGGAGAACAGAATCGAGGCTACCCATAGTGAAACACAGGTCCTGATGAATCCCTTCCCATGAAAGTCCTCATGCTATATCCACAGCTCACGAAGCATAGCGGGATGAATCCGATATGCTGGGGTAGAAATCAGTGTATTCATGAGGTAAATGTCAAGGTAGAAGTCCACATATTTGCAAGGAGTTAGTCCTAGAACATCGTCAGGGAAAACCTCTGTGTACTGGTCCATCACTACAGGGAAAATCAGACTCTCCATATCAACTACTCTAAGGGTAAGGAAATCTAACTGGTTAGTGATTGGTTTCACCCTTTTCTGAGTAAGTCTATCCTGTGTTGCAAAGGTTCCCTTCTCGTTGGTGAAGGTGATCCTAGTCCCATCCATGCAAACACAATGCACTTTTCACCTAATACAGTCAATCTAAGCATTGACTGTAGATATCCAGTCCAAACCCATGATGACGTCGTATGGCCTCAATGCCACTAAGAGAAGATCCCTGCCTAAGCTATTGCCTCCTAGAGTAATCTCACACTACTGGAACCAATGCGTAATCGTTGATTCTGCTCCAGTTGGAGTCTCTAGCCTTGAGGATTGAGCCAACTACTACATCATAATCTTCGAGTTCTGAGAAAGGGTAGTTGTAATGAAAGAGTGACTAGCACCTATGTTTATAAGAACTAAAAATAAGGAGTTGTAGACATAGATCATACCTAGAATCATCACCAGAGTGACATGGTTGTATGTCTCATCTACATGAAGCTAAGAACTCCCCTGTCCACCCACTCCCTGTGGTCGGGGTGGACCTCCAGGTGGTGGTGGGGGAATCACCTTGAGATGTCATCCACTGCTAGCTGCTCGACCTGCTCCTCTACCACAGCCTCCTACTCCCTATGGAAATCCTCAATAGAACATCTGCCTCTGCATGGGATGTCCCTCAGCTATCTGCTGATAGTCTGAACATCGATTCAGATAGTCACATACCATGTGACCCTTCCCACTCCATGTGTAACACTGCCTGCCATCGACATGTTTGACTCTACTCTGTGTGCCCCGCACAATCGATCCTGAGTCATGTGGTCGACCACCTGTGGGTCTGGTCCTCTTAGACCACTGCATCATCTATCTAATTACAGTTGCACAAGACTATTCTGCAAGTCGACTAGTGGTGGGTCTCGCTACTGGTGACTACTCAGCAAGGAAACTATCCAATAGGAGGGCTCTCTTTAAGACCCCCTCTTATATTGGGATTCTGATAGAGATCATCATGTCTCTGATATCTTGCCTGATCCCCTACTCGAAGGTCCGAACCCTGAAGAGTGTGTCTCATACAAAATATATAGAGTAGCACGAAGATCCATGAACCTAGTTGAGTACTTTCCTACTATCATGCTACCATACTGCAGATGAAGTAGCTAATGTATCCGCACCGTACAAAGGGTGGTTGAGGCAAACTCTTCCTAAAACAATATCTCAAAGTCTGTCAATGGAAGTTCCACCTCGTCATGGACTAGAAGCATTAGGCTCTTCCATCTACATAATACTACTTGAAGGAGACTCGAAGCAAGGTTCACCATAAGGTCTACTGGTGTCCCTACCAGCCTGAAGACTCTCACCACAGCCTCCAGCTAATCCTCAGCTACCTGTGCGTCCATCTCTCCCTAGAACCTGGGTGTCCTCTACTGTCGGAACTCATGAAACACGTTCAAGTAGTGTGCATCATCTACTGCTATGGATGGTGGCATCAGTGGCCCAATAAAAAGTGGTACCGCTAGTTCCACTTCTATTAAAGGACCCTGCATCGAGGCCTTATTTCTCGGTGGGCAGTCAGCGTGTACGACTCTTGGGGATCTATCTGGTCATCCACGGGGAGGCATCCTAAAAGAAACATATGTGACACAATCAAAAATTTATACCTGGTGAGATGACCTGGTGGATCTGACTTAAAAAACATAGAAAACTCACACACAATCAGTATTTTCATGCACTATGTAAGAAATCAGAATTTAGGGTCCGGGTGTTTGGATATGTCGGCTGACCACACCAAAACTGGTCTCCCTGAACTGAAAACCACACTTAGTACACTAAACATTATTGCTTCACAGAAATGAATGATCAGAGTCCTATGTTCTACAGTATAACCAACTCCTCAGATAACAATTTGTCACGACCCATCCCCTATGGCCCGTATCGTTACTACCTCAAGCCTGCCATCCATAGGCCAGGGGATGTCAACTATCACCAAAGGCATAAATCTCTAATCTAGGAAGGCATTGCATTTATAATTGTAAAAAAACCCAATAGAGTACGAAAATGGAAGTAAAAAACTAGTAAAAACTGTATAAAAAAATGTGCAGGAATGTAAAAGTGGCAGGAAATACATTCCCAACTATAAAGTGCAAGTACAACTGAAAAAGGGACAAACTGATATAAGGTAAAGAGAATCTCCTTGGTCTTCCTTTGGGGTTTCTAAAAGAAGGTTACGTATAGATGGCCACCTCAGCACTCCACATCTGTCAGAATCCACTGTGTACCGACTCGTTGTAAGGTTCTCCTCCAGGTACCGTCCAGTCCTGGTACTCTCAGCCTTCGTTATGGATGTCCATCGTCTACATCCAACACAATGAGGTGCAGACATATCCTGTGCAGGTTTGAGTAAAACGATACTCAGTAGGGACCCGAAGACCCTCAAGGTCTCACAATATCCAACAAGGATAACCAAAAAGTAATGTAACAATGGATATCCCTTACATAGGTATATTCCCATACATAAACGTATTTTATCTAGTAAACCATCTCAATCATGAGTTAATCACAAAAGTCACTGACTCAGCTCAACGTCGATTTTATTCTTGGGGTAGTATCAATATGAACACTCAAATGCTGGATAACTCCTTCTCAATCGAGTATAGTGGGCCGGCTGCATCACATAGAGGAACTACCCACTAACATGAAATGATGATGTAATCATCCTGACAAGTACCATGGGTCTTCTGTGATCACATAGAGGTGCTCCCCACCATGGGTCTACATCGCTCACACAGAGGTGCTCCCCCTGGTGTCCTGCTGAGGTACTCCACGTGTCGATTATCATGGGTCTTCCATGCTCACAAGATGCTCTCCCCATAGTGGTTCTGTCACGCTCACATAAAGGCGCTCCCCATAGGGCTAGTCAAATCACTCTGAGTCGAATCGATAAGCAGTCATTTAGTCTCAGCCAGCTATTAGGTTCCCGCACAAGTGTCTTCTCATCTCTGGAAGATCCGCTCCATGGGTTTTTGGTCGATACTCCAACTATCAAGAAGTCCCACATAAATGTATCGCAAAGTTCAGCCATGTTGAAGAGGTCTCAGTGCACCTGGCGATGCGTCAATCGGATACCCAGTCTGTGAGTTATTGGAATTTTCTTTCCAATGTCCAGTTTGATTCGTGATCGATCCAACCTGACCATACTCCATCTAATCCCAATACTCTACTGGGGTATACTCAAGGCATAGTCTCACTCCAAGGATTCCATCACCACTGACGGTTCGTCAAACAAACGCTCGGTGCCAATGTTTTGGAGGCTTGTGCAGGGGAGAATATTTTGTGCATGGTCTAAACAAATCTTGCGGCCAGATCGTGTGATGTCTCTGGACAAGACAGTAGCAACCACATGTTTGGTGCACGATTTGGGAAACCGTGTAGCCATTCCTTGCGAAGTCTCTAGGTGTGACAATATCAACATCACTGTTTCTGCACATTTTAACAAATCTTGCGGCCAACCATGCGATGTTCCCAGGTGGGACAGTGGCTACCGCACGGTTGGTGCACGGTTTCCCAAACCGTGTGTCCAGGTTGAGCGACCACTTAAAATTTAGGGTTTTAAATGCCAGGGCACTCAGGATTTCCCATATTTCCCCTGTTCTTCCTCCTACTCAGGCCTCATGCGGGATTTCTGGTTTTTAGGAGTTGGGGGAGCTTCATAGCTCGTTTTGGAGGCAGATCAAATGGGTTTCATGGTGGATCAATGGGGGTTCTCCATTCTTCACCGCAACACAAAGCCGCCACCTTCCATCGTTAAGAACACACCATTCAAGAAGAATGGAAGAGGGGTCGAGCCATGTTATTTTGGCCTACACCCATTGCATTAGAGCGGAAACAAGTAGCTCAAAACGAACTTAAAAGAAGATCATCAAGCCCTAACCTCCCGCATATATTATTCTCAACATGAAAATGAAAACATATAGGTTCTTTATTTTTTCAAAGAAGAACTTTGGAATGTAGCCATTCTCAAAATCCTACCCCTACCCCATATAATGATAATCATTGATGAAGTCGCGAAATGGTGGACATCATTCCAACGACGATATGAAGTGTCTGGGGTAGGAGACAGAGGAAGAAGTGTCGTCAGCATTCTTCACAGTCAGCTCCTTTTATTTTGGCTCTATCGAAGATTGAAGAAAGAGTTCTTTGTTCTTAGATGGAGGATGAAGTGGCATTCTTCATGTTCTTCGTTCAGATATAATTCTCTAAGGGTTCTCCATGTTCTCCCTCAAAGCACCACCCAATGAATATATGCCAACCAAAATAAAATAATATCTTCATATATTCTTTAACATTGGCATTAATTAAAAAACATTTAAAAGGTGCCAATTAATTAAATGAATGAGTTCAATTAATTTATTGTGAGGGTTGGAACATTAAATTAATGGTGGAAGGTGAAGAGTTTTCTTCCACATAAATGGGGGTTTAAAGCCCTATTTTTGAATCTAAATATAAGAGATCAACATTAAATATCGGTTCCCTGTTTTATTTTTCTTATTAATTTTCCCAATATGATTTTAGAGTAAAAAAATTATTCCCATTTCATTAATTCA
Source organism: Viscum album (assembly GCA_963277665.1). Lineage (NCBI taxonomy): Eukaryota > Viridiplantae > Streptophyta > Magnoliopsida > Santalales > Viscaceae > Viscum > Viscum album. The sequence goes on along the minus strand of OY728122.1, from coordinate 1,497,373,007 downwards.
ATAAATGATGAAATTAATCAAATAGATATAAATAAAGTAATGCAATTAATTAAAACACAAAAATACAAATATATTATATGAAGGAAATTTATATTTAGAAATAAATTTATAACTGTGAAAAAATTGTAAATAATAAAACATGAATAGTTGAACAAGGGTTTTGTATAAATGAAATCATTAGTTTTGATGAATTAATTTCACATGTTCCTAATATTGAATTTATGATAATTTTATATAAATTAAAATAATTTTAATTTTAATTTTTTTTCAATGTTACGTATAAAATTGTGTTATTGAATTGTTTTTTTCTGAAATTTGTTTTTTAATCAATATCTAGAATTTGAAAATGAAAATTCCATTTTTTTTAATTATCAAAAGAAATGTATAAATAACATCATGTTCTTTGATGTCGGTAGCAAAGGATTTTATAATTTTTATTGAATTATTATTTAGATAAATATAATATAGTCTGAGAATCATATATTAATATTATTTCTAATAATATTTTAGTCATTAAAAGTTGTTTTGATGATGTTGTTTTTAATTATAATTAGTCACTTATTTTGGATGTATTTTCATAATTTTATATCTAGTTAATTTGAAATGATATTAATGACAAAATTAATAATATTATTAGTATATAACATTTATAAATGTAATGATGTAATATTTATTAATTGATTAATTTTTTCAAGATAATCAATGAAAATATTTATACATTATTCCAAGAAAACATTATATAATTATTTCTCGGAAAAATATTATGTTTATTGTATTTATGTGTGTAACAGATCAATATCATTCAAAAGAGTGACACTTGTATGATGATAACAAGATCAATAATTATATTATTGGAACTACAAAGTATGTATTTTTTACTTCTGAATATAATGTCTAGGATTTGTTAATTTATTGTAATTTGGATTTTTAAGTTTAATAATTGAATGTAAATTAAATAATGATTATTTTATTTTCAATGAAATATTTTAATTTATTAGAGCTCAAATATCAATTATCAGTTAATTTCCAACAAATGAAGATGATTATATGCTTAGTGCTAAATTTTTACATTCAATGTTTTTTAGTTAGAAAATATATTTTTTGATTTTATTGTTAATTTTTACTAGATCCCTTTGGATTATGATACAAATTATGATATTATAATCATAAAAATAGTTTAAAAATATTATAAATAAATATATAAATGATTGATATCATTTTATATGATATCATTTTAATAAAGGGGTTATTGATTTTTATATTTTTTTGACTAAAATTAAATTGGAAAAAATATTACAAATAAATCAGTGGCCAATATATTGGAAATGATAAAATGTTAAATGTGTATGACGGAAGAATATTTATATATTAAATACTAAAATTTATTGAATTCTATAATTGTATGAATCTATTTTTTTCACTAGTTATGATGTACTCTTAGATATATAATATAGTTTACCATATTACACTTAATTTGTTTATAATTTTTACTCATCGAATATGATTATGTAATTACATAAATATTTTAATAGTGGTATGTCCCCTAATATATTTGTAAAATATTATAACTATGTATTTACCAATATATTATATTGTTGTAATATAAAATACTCTCCAAAATGGATTATTTATTTTCTACAAATCGTGTTAAATTTAAATGTATAAAATTTTTATTTATTCATTTACTATAATTTCAGATGAAATATACTTTTATGATATATTAAATGAGTAAAATTATATTCATTAAATTTATTTTTCATTTCAAATTATTTCTTGTATATATAATTCTCTATCATATTAATATATATGAAATCATATATCTTAATTTATGATGTTTTTATTTTCATATAAATTAACATTATTGGTTTTTCGATTCTAATATTTTAAAAAATGATATTAATTGTTGAAAATTATGATTAATTTAATAATATTTTTTCTAATTTATTAGAAATATATAATATTCTATCAATTTATAAAAAATAGATAAATTTTAATTGAATTATTTGGTTTTGTAATCATCATGGGTGAAATTTTTGATTCTGTACATTCTAACATTATTTTTTTGTGTTACTAATTACAAATTCATATGTAATTTTAAAAAAAATTATTTACATGAACATTATTAAATATGTTTTCTGATTATAATACTTGTTAAAGAATTTATTGAACAGTTTTACTCATAATTATAACATTCTTATAAAATTTCATGTTTTCCATGAAAACACTAGTATAAAAATATTCACCAATGTATGTTTGGAAATGGATCTTAAAAATTTGATTCATAATTGGATAAATATAATATCACACAAGATTATTTATTTTTTCATGATCATAATTAATATTTTTAATTTTATACATGGAAATTAATTTTATTTAATAATTTTTAAATATTTTTTTATCATTTTCATATGAAGGGATGTTATAAATTTTTTAGTGATTCCCTATGAAAATTCTTTTAATCTATTATATTTTTAATTTCATTTTAAATCCAAATAAATTCAATGTATATGTACCTATGATATATTTTATATTTTTATTATAAGGTACCATTAATATTTTTTGTTCTATAGTTATTATAATTTTTTCAATGTACAAGGTAAAACATTGTTATTTATTTAAAAACATACATGGTTTTTAATTTTTATAAATTGTGTTTTCAATGTAATATTAACTCCATAGAGATATAAATTATGTTTAAATATATTATTGTAGGTGGGTAAAGTCTTAAACGATTTTATAATATGTTAAAAAATAACATAGTGTCATAAAATTAGAAATTTCACTATGTATAATGAGATATGTAATATAGCAAAGACTTATGAAAACAAATGACTTTCAGAAATAAAATTCATAAAAAAAATTAATAACCATTAGTATATCAAATTTATATGAGTATTAGCATTCCATTTTTTTATATTAATCAATAGTTATCTTTTATAAATATTAAAACATATAATTTTATCATAATATTTGTTTATTTTAATTCACAATGTTATCAATTTTTTATTTTCATTAAATTAGTAAATTAATAAATATTTTGTATATTTTTTGAAAAATGTTATTTTAATGTCATCATTTTTTATGATTTGTTTTGATTATTATTATATTTTTTTAGAATAAATTTTTAAAAATGTTTAAAGATATTTGTCAATATGTTTTGAATGATTATTCAATTCCAATATTAAGGAATATGTTTAATGAAGTCAAGAAACATTAATGTATTTCATTATTTAATTATTAATATTTTGAAATTATTTTATGTGTAATAATTTTTGATAATTATCAAAAATAATTGAGGATATAATTATTTTATCTTTATTATAATTATTTTGAATTATTTTTTCAATTTTATAAATATTTATATAAATTTTATATTTTATTTAATTGAATCATGAGAATCAACCAATTATGAAATATGTCAATATATGTTATAAGAAATATATAAATAAATTTATAACAATTATACATTTTTAACTAATACTTTATGAAAAAATTTCATACAATTTGATGAATCACTTGGGAAAAAAAATTAAAATCATTTCATAATTAAAGAGTAGAAATAGACTATTTTCTATAAAAAATATATATGACTGAGCTATTATACATAATCATTGATGGACTAATTCCATAGTGTATCCAATATTCATTATTTTTATCTTCCCATCAATTATTAGATATTTTGTTTCTTAATTTTCCCATCCAAAATCAATTTACTTTTTTGAGCTAGGACACTAATTTTAAAATTATGTGCTAAAATATTATACAATTCAAGGAATTATGTTTTTTTGTCGACCATAGTTAAAAATTTATTGTTGTAATAAGTTTGTGGTAAATATTAATTAACATGTATTTTGTGTAGTGTTTCCCCAAAATGAAAATGTATCTTATATTTTAATCTGAATCCCCTTTAAAATATATTTTTTTTCAATAAAATTTCTATCATAGAATTGAAATATATGAATAGTGCAGTTTAGATAACATTGATCCAAAACATTATAAAAATATTTATTTAAAAAATAAAATTTATTATTTTGATTTTTTTGCATAACACTGATTTAATTTCATAAATTTATGATGATGGACAAATCCCCCCCCCCCGCTAGACCGTCAAACATCGGGCTTGTTACCTAGAAAAAATGTTCGTGCCAAAAACATTTACAATAACAAATTAAAAACATTTAGTAATATCTTGAACTGTAATAGTATCTATATAATGATAGAAAGTGGGATTATAATTTTATCTGACCAACGAAATAATCCTTTAAACTCTGAGGACTCAATAATAACAGTAAAAATTAAATCATATTTTAACGGAAAATTTATCAACAAAAACACACCAAATCTACATCTATAAAAAATAGTATAAAACTAACACATGAATGTAAATGTATACAAGAATATATATAAGCCTAAATATAGGATCCCTAATATATTTGAATCCCATAAAACAGAAATAACAATTGATTTCCTAAGAAACAAAATAATCAACTATATGATATATGATAAATTATATAAATACATGAACAAATATTTTGTACAATGTCAATGTTAATATGATATCATCTCTTTGTGTATTTTGTCTTATATGATATGGGTTGGTATAAACACATAGTATTATTTTCATTATGTCTTCATATGAACAAAATCTATATAATATTTTGAATAATTATATTTTATGAATAAATAAATCATATATACTAGTAAATATAATCACATGAATATAAATAAATATATTAAAAATATCAGGTTTTCACAAAACATATCTATAAAAGTAATAAAATCACCATATCCAAATCTTCATACTCATGCTCGCATAATTTTTTATTCCTGAAGAGACCTTAAATTTTATGGCCAAAAAAATCTGGTAAATATTAATTATATTTCATCGTTATATTCCAAAAAACTACACCTAAAATAATATATATTCCCTATATTTATCAACCAACCCTCTATATCATTATTTACCCCCACAATTATGTGAGATATAACAATTACACTTAACCCATAACCCAAAATCAACATTTTAACTTACAGTAAATTTCATATACAACAATAATAATAGTATTTGATATAATAAATAGGATTTAATATAATGAAAACATAAATATAAATTTCCATATTCCAATTATTCATTATAAATAATCAAAAACTATGTACATTCACCCAATTATTCCCTAAAAATTCATATATCCCAATTCCACTATGAAAAATTCATCAACTAACTTTAAAAAATTATTTAAAAAATTTGTAAAAATTAATTTTAAAATATAACATAAAATATAAAAAAAATATCTAATAATGTAGAGAATGATAATCCATATTCTAATATATCTTCATCAAATTTAATTTAATACAATACAATAACTTCAAAAAACATATGATGTAAACATTGTGGAAGAACCCAAATTTTACATCAATGAATTTTGTGTAAAAATAGTGAAATTATACCAATATTAAAACAGTCATAATGTGGTCTTCCATAAAAAAATATTTATGTAATGAAATGAATACATCTCATATAATCCATCTATAGAATCCGAAAAAAATATCCATATTAATCAAAATGGTTTTCAAATATCTTGGAGTAACCTATGAATATAATTCCATTATCTGATTATAAATGAAAAGATAAAAAACAAAATATAATAAAATATATGAATACCATATATCCTTAAGGAATATAATGGGGGATACCACATAAGATCATAATAAAATATATCTGGAATAGAATCCCCTATGTGATAAATAAAATCTGGTATATCAAAGGAGTTTTAAGAAAAAAATATATTGTTTGAAAGAAATTCTTTTTGAATTCACAAACCATCTTTAAAATTTCAATGATAATTATAGGGATCATTAATTTCATTATAATATGATTCATAGAGTACATAATCATATTAATTTGTGTTCCACGCCATTTGTATCATGGATTGTTCCCTACCACAACAAAATATTGGAAATATTGTCATCATTCATGGTCCCTTGGATGGGTTTTTTGTAATTTCACATCATTATACTCTCTAAATTTCAACAAAAACAACCATAAACAATTCAATAAAAACCTACATACAATTTAATATAGTCAAATACTCTTATAAATATCCAAAACAACTATAACCCTAAACAACTATCTATGTATAATATAATGCTACTAAATTATAATATTTATCATAAAATAAAACCCAGGCTATTAAAGTGATGTCATACAGTTAAAATAAAATACATGAAGATATTTGACATGTAGTAGGAAAAGTAATGAGGATGTTTAGATTGATCAACAATGAAATAGGTTCAATTACTAATAAAAAATATACATTTACCATGATGGTCTTCTAAAAATTATAATATTTCAAAACATAGGACCTCTTTATCAATATTTTATGAATTTAAATTGACCATGAATTTTATATGGTCAAGCCGAGTAGGTTAAAATTGTTAAAAATATTTATTTGGGTTATTTTAATACATGTTTTCACATTTATTTACGAAAAATGTTACTTTTTATTTAAAATATTTATTAGTTGGATATAGTTCTGGCTTTCATCATTTTGCTCTTGAAACCGTTATTCATTGATTATTTTATTTAAATTCTCTATTATTACTATTGAATTGAAATAAATAATTTTCCGTTGAAATTTAATGTATTTTTATGATGAAATATTTTTTATAATTATTATAATCATTTAATTAAAATATAATATTGAACAAATCTGAAATGAAATTTTTTATACTGAATAAGCATATAATGACCCATTCATTTTATTAATATATCACACATTTTAAAATAATTATATAAATTACAAAACATAGTGATCCATTCTATAATAATTTAATTCTAGGGCCATTCGAAATATGGACATGAAAAAAAACTTGCTAACAAGATAAATAAATCATCTCCCGCTATGACATTCATAACTATAGAACTTCTTATACATATCATACATAATAAAATTACTCAAATCCCACTATTGGAAACATATAAGAAGTTAATATCAAATGCTCCAAAATGTTAAATAAGGGAGTTATCAACATAACATGAGTATAAGGGTATGAGAACATGATTCTAACATTTGAAAATTATACCTTGTATAACATAAATCACAATTTCGACTCATGACATAAATCATTGAAGTTAATAAGACAGATAATAATATAAATCCATAAATAGGATCTATTGGAGAACAAATACTAATAATAACGTATAAAAATGTGTGATTATATCATTGTGAACATAATATAATACAAACAGGATCAATTATTATGACTATCGAAGGAAATAAAGTTGTCTCATAAACACATGAACCTAAAATTCAATACAACCATAATATTATGAGCATTAAAACCAAGCCCGTGATTAATATATTGGGAATAAAAACAGGACCATGTATGAAATTTTGAACATTAAATTGTACCACCCCAGGTAAATAAAGAATATTACATGACTTTATAGGGGACGCTATGCTCGATGGCGTACCCAACATGCAACAACGAGTTTCTTGGGAATCTTACGTTGCTCTCTAATAATAAAATAATATTAATTTAAATGGTAGTTAACATGTAGACATTGTATTGGATAGAATGGATAGAAATAACTAATATATGATTATATATGTTTTTATATGTTTTTACATTTATCCAATAAAAGATAAAGGCTTAAAATATAGAAAGAATTCAATTTTAGGCGTATATGCCATAGTTTTCACTAAAGGTTCACTTATCGCCTTTTGATGGCGAACCATCATTAAATATAGTTTTGTTCACTATTATAAATTCTATTGGACCAAATAAAACTCTTCTTAAGAATTGGGACATCAAAATTTACTTTGTGTAAATTTTTGGTATCTTTCTGATAAAGTTCATTTTTAAATGAATAGTGTAAAATGTTATATTTTAATTCTAAACCTCTTTTTAATATAATTTATTTATATGATTATATTATCTTTTGAATTGGTTTTAATGTAAAATTAGAATATATTTTTATGATTTAATCCAACAGTGGTCGATGGAATTAATTTCACTTTGAAATCAGAATTAAACTAGTGTCAATCTTTTGATACTTTTTGTTTCATAAAAACATGCTATTTGTTTTGACAGCGGGAATTAATTATTAATTTAATTAATGAAACTTATATGTTTTAAATTTTGTAAAATAGGCATCATTTTTGAATTCGGAATATCAAATATAGCTTAGGGTGACGTATTGGTAATTTTCTGAAAAACTTAAATTTTTGATGAATATTGAAACCACTAAGTGGTACTTATAAAAACTGATTTTCCGTTTAAATGAAATTTTGCCACCTTTGTGTTTTGAATTTAAAAAATCCTACATACATGGTTGTCATTAAGAAGAAAAATTTGGTTCAATGGGATACAAATAATTTTTTGGTGAATAGTAACTTATTAGGTTTTTAATCGCGGTTAGAGGTAATTAGTGTAGTTTAAGGAAAAAATAATGTTTTAATAATATGAAATGAACATGAAACATGTCCTAACTTCATTTGATGTGTCATGGACGACCAAGAAAACCCATGGGTCAACTTGGGGACCCCATGAAGCCACTTTGGTTGGAAAATGACATTAATATCTTTCTATTTAAAGTTAATGTAAAAATGAGACAAACATTAAATGTTTTACTAAAACAATTTTTCCATGGGGTTATACAAATCATAGTTTTGACTATAAATATTAATTGGAAAGATAAAAATATTTCCTACATCATATTATTTTTTTATAATTTTTAGACATTAAATAACTTACATTATTTTTGACATCATGATGATGCAGCGATGACCTCATTATTTAACGATTTAAATAAAATGGAATGATAATGTAATATCTAAGACCTACACATGTCCAAAACCTATTTTATGTGTGGATTTAGAACCCTTATCACCGTATTCTAGAAATACATCAATGTGGGACCTTTAAAATCCGAAATTCTTTTGAAAATAAAGTAACATTTTGTATCTTTACAAGAGTGCCCCTCCTCTCCTCTTATAAAAGGCCCCCACCTATACCTCCTTACCCACACACCCAAATCCATTGGATCGGCCAACCCCGGCCCATTTTGTCTTCAAACTTCCCTATATTTATCTTTGAAGCCTCACTTTTGGCATAAGTCTTCACAAGGAAGCCTTTGAGCTCAAACCAAATGGCGTTACCCGATTTTAAGGTAATGTCTTCACTTGTGTCCTTTTGTTTTATTTTTCTTCTCCAACCCCTTAAACTCTTTTTATTCATTTATTTTGTAAAAAATCCAGTATCTTAAATATACTATGATGTTTTTATAATATTTATTTGAGCTACACTTACACACACCTACATCTAATGGTTACAGAACATACTGTTTCCGTGGATGGTGAATTTCTGCCTCCCGAAACGATGATTGTTCAACATTCTTCTAACACATTCAAATGTGGCCATTAATATGGAAATATATTTATATATGATATTTAACATGTTTATGTTTTACTTAATCTTCATTATTTTTCATTTATGGCGTACCTTTATGGTTTCCATTCTGGATAAACGCGATATCTTCATTTAAGGAAGTGCGGACTACCACCCCCTCAATGTGATTTGATTCGTTAATACCATATGTGGTACGTATAAAGGATATATTTAATGATATTATATATGATACCATAATTTAATTAAAATAATATTATCTATAATTATGTTTTAATTACATTAAATATGAAATAGAAATGGAAGTAGTGTTCATGCGTACGTACGGCTTACCCTCTCCATGAACGGTACATTTCATTTCATATCTCAAAATGTTATGTAATATTATAAATACATATATATAATGGATATATATGTAATATATTACATCTAAATTATTGATATCATTATGGAATTATAACATATATATATATCTCTCTCATTTTGTATTAATTCCATTAATATGACAAAAAAATGAAAGTAGCTTTCATGCGTACGTACGGTCTACCGTCTCCAGGAACGGTGCTTTTAATTTTTTTATCTCCAAATGATATGGAATAGTATAAAATGAATATTTACTGGATATATATGATATTTTAATCATTAATACTATTCTGTAAATTATTTAATTGTTACTACATGGGCAATCTTTTTTCAAACAAGTTCATTTTTGACTCATGTACCAAACATCAACAAAAACGTCTGATATGAAATAACATTATTAAACAATTATTATAACATTATAATATGTGATATGAACTGAATAATAATCTCTAAATTAGGTGCTTAGGAAATTATTAATTGATCAAAGTTTATTATTCAGGAATATAAAGAAACGAACAAGACAAGTTGGACTTGAGGTAAGGGATCCTACTCCTCTCTTTCTTTTTAAGTACACTCTTTTAAGTCATTCCTTTTAATAACATCTATCGTGTGATTGGGATGTTATTTTATATTACTTATACTGTAATATTTATGTTCATATGATTAGAGACCATATTCTCTCTCATCAATCCATTTTGTAAGTTTTTAGTGGCGCCGTTAAGCTACCGAATTTTCGTAAGAGATCTAACCTCTCTATTTTTTTTAATTACTCTCCTTTATGACACTTCTTTTAAGCTCCTCTTTGTTATGTTGAGGGATATTATTTTATATTCCTCTTGTTTTAAACTATATGTTAATATTATTAGAGATCCTATTTTATCTCATCAATCCATTTTTTTATGTTTTAAGTGGCGTCGTTCGGCTGCCGAGTTTTCGTAAGGGATTTTTCATCTCACTTTTATTCCCGTGAGATTTATGCTACATGTGCCACAAATTCCTTTGAGTGGTGTATATACTGCCCATTATTTTACTCATTGTGTAATATAATTTCATTTATGAGTATTTACATCATTTTTGTATTGTCCTTCTTTCCATGGGGTGTACGTTTCGAAAGTTACCCATGTCAGTAAGGGAACATTTCACCCTCCTATTTTTAAAAGACATCTTTTGTTATGTCTATTAATTTACATCTTTTTATGTTGGGATATGTTATTTTATATCCTTATTGATGTAAATTTTATGTCCAAGTTATGAGATTCCATTTTTATCTCTCATCAACTTATTTTCTGAATTTTGAAGTGATGTCGTTAGGCTATCGAATTTTACCAAGGGAACTTTTTAACCCAATTTCGATTTCTTTGGGTTCAACATGTAGTTATTGAATATGTCATCCTTTGAATACGTGTGAATGAACTTTTATTGTTTTAAACATAATATCCACTTATTTTGGGTGTATTTATATTTTTCATACATAATTTTGAGATTGATTTATCCTTAATTTAAGGATACCTTCTTTATAAGGGATTTCATCACATTTGACATTTCTATTGAGACTTCATTGTTCTTATGCACCAATTCACTCTTATATGGTGTATATACTGTCCTTTGGAATATTATATCATGAATCCATTTATTCCCATGATATTATAATGTTCTGACTAAATTTTATTCCTCAATTATTGTATTCAATTATCTCTAATTTAGGTAAAACCCCATTAACCAAAATATCGCTTTAAATGTTTTAAATATTTGTTCTTATTAATATACATGTTTTCAAAATGGTTTTAAGGATTTATTTATATGTATATTATTGGTTTAAAAATTTCAAAGCTTCATGGTGGTATGTGACACTTTGATTCCAAAATCTCTTTATTAAATGTTTTAAATGGTTTTGGAAATGGTTTCTTTTTTAATGGATTCATTATTTCAATATACTAAAATGTTATATTGTGATTGAAATGTTGAAATGTTATTTTTCCTTTATGCATGTTTTGTGTGATACGTTTATGTTATTTTTCTTGGGAATTGTTATGAAAATGGGTGGTTCCGTGATCAACTAAGGGCGGGTGAGCCCGATATAGCTCTCCAATGCATTGGGTAACGTGAAGGAGTGAAACGTTAAGGTTTCTCCAAAGAGATTTAGGGAATATACTGTGATGGGTATTCCAAACGTAACCAAGTGGGTTACTCCCTACGTAATAATGTTATGAATGCCTCAAGTTACCTTTATGTATTATGTTTTCTATGATTTATTCATGGTTTGATGCGGTATGTCAAAGGGCCTATGTTTTATGGGTAATGTATGATTTCATTCTTATGTATATATGAACTCATGTTTCCTTTCCATATTTTTATAACCCTTACTAAGCTTTTTATGCTCATCCCAATTTTTTGAAATGTTTTTCATAGGTCAAGGGAAAGGTACATGATGTGATGATAGTGTCAAGGATGTGTCAAAAAAGAATCCATGTTTTATTTTCAATATTTTTCCGTTGATGGGAAGAATGAATACTGCCTTTTATGTAACCACTTTGTTTAAATGTGGAATGTAATGAAAGTTTCATGATCTAATTCTCTAAAACTCTAAACCTGAATAGATTCTCAATGTGTAATCTTGTAATAACTCAAGATTAAGTAAGGTTTAAGGCTGGGTCCTTATAGTTGGTATTTGAGGTCGGTTTAGATAACTTTAGAGGTTAGGGTATTCTCTAAGCACAAGTGACATTACCATAATGGTTAGGATTTCATAAAGAGTCCTAGTTTTAGATAAAGTGTATGAGTAAGTATATATTATTGTTTATCTTCCTCATTAGTACATGATGGTTATGTTGATATACTCACACTGACCTTTTTGGTTTTAGTAAATGGCTGGATCTAGCAGGCATCCAAGTGACAATGTGTTTGAAGGAAACTGTGGTGTTTCTCTGATTATGAGACTGGATGAGATGAGGGATTCAATGAGGAATCTAATGGTTTTTCTAAACCAACTATCAAGGAGTCATGATCAACCACTTCAACCTTGGTGAGTTCTCTAATGCATCATGTACGAGATGGCCAACTCGATGTGGAAATTCAGGTAATAATTATTAAGGTAACCATTAGGGTTTATATGATCCTTAATTTTTAGGTAATTATGGGTTACTCAATGATATGATGAAAAATGAAAGGAATGAGATAAACTTGAGGTTAAAATATTTTATGATCATTTTTGAAGATTTTATCTCATTTTGGGGGATTTTTTAAGAATTATATAGTTTTGGAAAAAGGACAACACACAGACCGTGTGACAACCCGTGCGTCGGACAAAGCTGCGGGAATCTAACCCACAACCAAAGTGCGACTGGTATTTATCGCCTACCACTGGACTACGTGAAGTACCTGGTTAGTTTTACTGATTCGTTTTAGTTATATGATTTTATGAATTAAGAGTAAGTTGATTTTGGGTTATTTATGAAAATGATTAACCTATCATGGAGGATATGTGATTATGTTAATTACTTTTCAATACGAGACTTTAAGAGAAACTGATGTTGTTTGGAGATAAATGTTAATATTTAACTTTGAAGAATATGTGACTAAATCCCTCAAATATTTGGGTTTCAATCTTATTTTGGTTTACTTTGAAGAATTTTATGGACAAATTGATTATAGAATGGTCTTCATTGAACTTTGGGTTTTGTTGGAAAATTTTTGGAGATTAAGAATAGATTTTCTTTTTATAAAGGGTTATCCTTTTATGGATTATCTGATCTTATACTAACCTTTTTGGTTTTGGTTTTGGTTAAAGTCTACAGAAATGGGAAGTATATAGTTCTCTTTGGTGGATTAGGTGATTCTCTAGAAGTTGTTTATAGTACTCTTAATGCGAACAAGTCTTCCTAAATACTCGTCTTTTGGAAAAAATATGAGTTTGATTAAGGAATATAGTAAAAGTTGAAAGTCAAAATGATAAGTGATTATGTTTCCTTATGAATAAATTCCTCATAAAAAGTAACTTAAAACAAAAATGTTGTCTATTAACTTTTCCTACTGGAGAATCGAATACCGTTTAACCCATCACAAGATTGTGATTTTCTTGTGGTTAACATTCTCCTAAACATGTTTTCTATCACTCTACATCATAACATGACCCAATATTTTCTCCTCCATGTCCATTTTTTCATACTTGGAATCCTAGTATGGGTTAACTCGGGTGACCTTTGTACTTATCTTTCTTTATTTTAATGTGATTGTTTTACCGACTCTTGTTCCGATTGGGACTTTCAAGGATATTTCCAAGCTCAATTTTGAAATTTCAAGGACACAATTCCCAAAAGGGGGGGAAAGATGTAACACCCCAGGTAAATAAAGAATATGAAATGACTTTAAAGGGGATGTTATGCTCGATGGCATACCCAACACGCAACAACGAGTTTCATGGGAATCTTACGTTACACGCTAATAATAAAATAATATTATTTTAAATGGTAGTTAAAATGTAGCCATTGTATTGGCGGAAATGGATATAAATAACTAATATATGATTATATATGTTTTTAAATGTTTTTACATTTATCCGATAAAAAATAAAGTCTTAAAATACGGAAAGAAATCAATTTTAGCCGTATATGCCCTAGTTTTCACTAAAAGTTCACTTATAGCCTTTTGATGGAAAACCGTCAATAAAAATAGTTTTTCTCACTCTTATACATTCTATTGGACCAAATAAAACTCTTCTTAAGAATTGGGACATCAAAATTTACTTTGGGTAAATTTTGGTATCTTTACGATAAAGTTCATTTTTAATGAATAGTGTAAAATGTTGTATTTTAATTCAAAACCACTTTTTAATATAATTTATTTATATGATTTGAATATCTTTTGAATTGGTTTTAAAGTGAAATTAGAATATATTTTTACCATTTAATCCAATAGTGGTCGATGAAATTAATTTCACTTTGAAATCGGACTTAAACTTGTGTCAATCTTTTGACACTTTTTGTTTCATAAAAACACGCTATTTGTTTTGACAGTGGGAATTAATTATTAAATTAATTAATGCAACTTATATGTTTTGAATTTTGTAAAATAGATATCATTTTTGAATTTTGAATATCAAATATAGCTTAGGGTGAATTTTTGTTAATTTTCAAAAAAACTTTAATTTTTGATGAATATTGAAACCACTAAGTGGTACTTATAAAAACTGATTTTCTGTTTAAATGAAATTTTGCCACCTTTGTGTTTTGAATTTCAAAAATCCGACATACATGGTTGTCATTAAGAAGTAAAATGTGGTTCAATGGGATAAAAATAATTTTTTTGTGAATAGTAACTTATTAAGTTTTTAATCGCGATTAGAGATAATTAGTGTAGTTTAAGATAAAAATAATGTTTTAATAATATGAAATGAACTTGACACATGTACTAACCTGATTGGATGTGTCATGGCCGACCAAGACAACCCATGAGTCAACTTGGGGACCCCATAAAGCCATTTTGGTTGGAAAATGACATTAATATCTTTCTATTTAAAGTTAAAGTAAAAATGAGACAAACATGCAATGTTTTACTAAAACAATTTTTACATGGGGTTATACAAATCATATTTTTATCTATAAATATTCATTGGAAAGATAAAAAGATTTCCTACATCATATTAGTTTTTTTATAATTTTTAGACATTAAATAATTTAAATTATTTATGACATCATGATGATCCAGCGATGACCTCATTATTTAACGATTTAAATAAAATGGAAAGATAATGTAATATCTAAGACCTAAACATGTCCAAAACCTATTGTATGAGTGGATTTATAACCCTTATCACCTAATCCTAGAAATACATCAATTTGGGACCTTTAAAATCCGATACACTTTTGAAAATAAAGTAACATTTTGTAACATTACCAGAGTGCCCCTCCTCTCCTCTTATAAAAGGCCCCCACCTCTACCTCCTTACCCACACTCCCAAATCCTTTGGCTCGGCCAAACCCTGACCATTGTGTCTATACACTTACCTATATTACTCTTTGAAGCCTCACTTTGGGCAGAAGTCTTCCCAAGGAAGCCTTTGAGCTCAAACCAAAGGGAGTTACCCGATTTTAAGGTAATGTCTTCACTTGTGTCCTTTTGTTTTATTTTGCTTCTCCAACCCCCTAAACTCTTTTTATTAATTTATTTTGTAACAAATAAAGTATCTTCAATATACTAGGATGTTGTTATAAGAAGGATTTGAGCTACACTTACAAACACCTACATCTAATGGTTAAAGAACATACTGTTTCCGTGGATGGCGAATTTATGCCTCCCGAAACGATGATTGTTCAACATTCTTCTAACACCTTCAAAGGTGGCCATTATGATGGAACTATATTTATATATAATATTTAATATGTTTATGTTTTACTTAAGCTTCTTTATTTTTCATTTATGGCATACCTTTATGGTTTCCATTCTGGGTAAACGCGATATCTTCAGTTAAGGAAGTGCGGACTACCGCCCCCTCAAAGTGATTTGATTCGTTAATACCATATGTGGTATGTATAAAGGATATATTTAATGATATAATATATGATACCATACTTTAATTAAAATACTATTATATATAATTATGATTTAATTCCATTAAATATGTAATAGAAATGGAAGTAGCGTTCATGCGTACGTACGGCTTACCGTCTCCATGAACGGTACATTTCATTTCTTATCTCAAAATGTTATGTAATATTATAAGTACATATATATAATGGATATATATGTAATATATTACATATAAAATATGGATATCATTATGGAATTATAACATATATATATATATCTCATTTTGTTTTTATTCCATTAATATGACAAAAAATGAAAGTAGTGTTCATGCGTACGTACGGCCTACCGTCTCCATGAATGGTGATTTTCGTTTTTTTATCTCCAAATGATATGGAATAGTATAAAATTAATATTTACTGGATATATATGATATTTTAATCATTAATACTATTCTGGAATTTATTTACTTATAAGTACATGGGAAATCTTTTTTCAAACAAGTTCATTTTTGACTCGTCTACCAAACATCGACAAAAACGTCTTATATGAACTAACATTATTAAACAATTATTATAGAATTATAATATGTTATATGAACTGAATAATAATATCTAAAGGAGGTACTTAGGCACTTATTAATTGACCAAAGTTTATTATTCAGGAATATAAAGAAACGAAGAAGACAAGTTGGACTTGAGGTAGGGGATCCTACTCCTCTCTTTCTTTTTAAGTACACTCTTTTATGTCATTCCTTTTAGGCGCATCATTCTTGTGATTGGGATGTTATTTTATATTACTTATACTGTAATTTTTTTTTCATATTATGAGAGACCCTATTCTCTCTCATCAATCCATTTTGGAAGTTTTTAGTGGCGCCGTTTGGCTGTAGAATTTTCGTAAGAGATCTAACCTCTCTCTTTCTTTTTTAAGTACTCTCCTTTATGACACTTCTTTTAAGCTCCTATTTGTTATGTTGGGGGATATTATTTTATATTACTCTTGTTTTAAACTATATGTTAATATTATGAGAGATCCTATTTGATCTCATCAATCCATTTTTTATGTTTTATGTGGCGTCGTTAGGCTTCCGAGTTTTCGTTAGGTATTTTTCATCTCACTTTTATTCCTGTGAGATTTATGCTACATTTTCCACAATTTCCATTGAGTGGTGTATGTACTGCCCATTATTTTACTCATTGTGTAATATAATTTCATTTATTAGTATTTACATCAATGTTTTATTGTCCTTCTTTCCATGGGGTGTATGTTTCGAAAGTTACCTATGTCGGTTGGGAACCTTTCACCCTCCTCTTTTTAAAAGACATCTTTTGTTATGTCTATTAATTTACATATTATTATGTTGGGATATGATCTTTTATTTCCTTATTGATGTAAATTTTATGTCCAAGTGATGAGATTACCTTTATATCTCTCATCAACTCATTTTCTGAATTTTGAAGTGATGCCGTTAGGCTGTCGAATTTTACCAAGGGAACTTTTTAACCCAATGTTGATTTCTTTGGGTTCAACATGTAGTTATTGAATATGTCATCCTTTGAATATGTGTGAATGACCTTTTATTGTTTTACACTTAATATCCACTTATATTGGGTGTATTTATATTTTTCACACAAAATTTTGAGATTGATTTATCCTTAATTTTAGGATACCTTCTTTATAAGGGATTTAATCACATTTGACATTTCTATTGAGACTTAATTGTTCTTAGGCACCAATTCACTCTTATATAGTGTATATACTGTCCTTTGGAATATTATATCATGAACCCATTTATTCTCATGATATTATATAGTTCTGACTAAATGTTATTCCTCAATTATTGTATTCAAGTATCTCTAATTTTGGTAAAATCCCTGTAACCAAAATATCGCTTTAAATGTTTTAAATATTTGTTCTTATTAATATCCATGTTTTAAAAATGGTTTTAAGGATTTATTTATATGGATATTAATGTTTTAAAAATTTAAAAGCTTCAAGGTGGTATGGGACAATTTGATTCCAAAATCTCTTTATTAAATGTTTTAAATGGTTTTGGAAATGGTTTGTTTTTGAATGGATTCATTATTTCAATATACTAAAATGTTTTATTTTGATTGAAAGGTGGAAATGTTATGTTTCCTTTATGAAAGTTTTATTTGATACGTTTATGTTATTGTTCTTGGGAATTGTTATGAAAACGGGTGGTTCCGTGATAAACTAAGGGCGGGTGAGCTCGATATAGCTCTCCAATGCATTGGGTAACGCAATGGAGTGAAACGTTAAGGTTTCTCCGAGGAGATTTAGGGAATATACTGTGATGGGTATTCCAAATGTAACCAAGATGGTTACTCACTATGTAAGAATGTTATGAATGCCTAAAGTTAACTTTATGTCTTATGTTTTCTATGATTTATTCATGGTTTGATGAGGGATGTTAATGTGACTATGTTTTATGGGTAAAGTATGATTTCATTCTTATGTATATATGAACTCATGTTTCCTTTCCATATTTTTATAACCCTTACTGAGCATTTTATGCTCATCCCAAGTTTTTGAAATGTTTTTCACAGGTCAAGGGAAAGGTACATGATGTGATGATAGTGTCAAGGATGTGTCAAGAAAGAATCAATGTTTTATTTTCCATATGTTTCCGTTGATGGGAAGATTGAATACTGTCTTTTATGTAACTACATTGTTTAAATGTGGAATGTAATGCAAGTTTCATGATCTAATTCCCTAAAATTATAAACCTGAAAATATCCTCAATGTGTAATCTTGTAATAACTCAATATTAAGTAAGGTTTATGTATGGGGCCTTATATAAATTATGTTCACAAATAACATATTTATTCACGATTTATCAATATTTAACCAATGCATATAATAGATATATAATTCTATATAATCCTATCATATAATGAAGATATAACATATTTATTCCACAATATCATAAAATATTCATATATTCATATCCAATAGAATGGATGTGGGAATAATATATATTTTATTATAGTATAACTCATGCAACTGTAATGTTCCTCATGAGAATAATCGATGTAGAAGAAACAGTTTCCATAAAAATCATGAAATGATAATCATAAATCATCGAATAAAGAATATGTATAGTATCAATTGATTATATCCCATTTATTTTATAATTTGAATCTATTTTATTATTATTAATGAATGTAAATACAAAAAAATTATATAAAACTATAATTAAGAAAAAAAATTCATGTTTGAAAATAAATTTCCAATATATATAATTTTACCATATATTGAAGATAAAATATTCCAGAAAATATCATTGAATGATTTTAGTAACCTATTCAAATAATTTATTGTTAATGATATTGTAATATTATTTTCATGAAGAAAATGTTAAAATAGTAACACATTTTACATTATCAGAAACATGTCAAAATAAATTACCTGGAAAAACAAATATGAGTATTACATTAAATATATTTTCTAATAATTAATACATTGGTAAAAATGACATTAAAATATTTCAGTAGGGTAAAATAATTTATGATTTTTTCAGAAAAAACAATCATATTGAAGAAGAATCATATTCGATCGAAGAGATAAATAGTGTTGGAATTCCATAGAATCATGCTTTTGGACCATTGAGTAGATAATTTGGCAGAAAATGGAAGGAAATCATTATATTTACAAAAATATCTATAGGATAATAATGTTCGTTAGTTTATGTAGATATATATTATAGTATTTCAATATAAAATACATAATCATAAATATTATGGATAAACAATGAGATTATAACCTAAAACCCATACCGCATTTTATCATTTTAATCATAATCCCAAGGAAATAAATATCCTTATATGGGAAATTAAATCAAATAATTTTCATAATAAGTATAATAATATAAATTTATAGTCATTATATACACCTAAAAAATAAACAAGTGTTGAATTTGGAATGTATCCCTCGAAAAGAAAAGTTGGATGAGAAACCCTTAACTTAGGTCTGACTTCCTTCATACATATTTAAAACAATTATATAACTAATTAATAATTATTATACACATATTAAAGAACAATTATACTATATATCATATTATATTTTAGTTTCTCAAAACATATTAAAATAAATTTATCAAAAACTGTTTATTTATTTAATGTTTTAGGATGATAACCGCTTCATTTTTCATGTATGTTTTGGATAACTAGTTTTAGTCCTTATGCTCTTATCAATTTTCCATTATCACTAGAATATAATTTATGGTATAAATATCATATAAATTCATTATATAATTAATTATAAAATTCTGATAAATTTTTATAATGAAAAATGAGTTACAAAATTTATGGAGATGGTATGCCATAATTACACACAAAAAATGTTTCAATATATCCATATGGTAGAAGAAAATAATCTAAAAAATAATTTACCATTAATAAATTACTATCAGATCATATTAATCATATATTTTCATATAATTCATCCTTATTAATATCCATGTAAAAATAAAATGAAAAAAGACACATCACATTATGAAGGTGATAGGACACATGTACGTACGACTGCCATAATCTTTTCCAAATGGAATGAAAGGTAAGAAGGATGATTTTATTTTAAATATAAATGTCTAAATATTTAATATAAATACTCTAAATATATCAAAAAAACATTATATCCATCCATGATAGGTGGATATGGAAAAATAATTACATTGGTTCTCAAGGTGGAGGACCATCGTACATGTGATAAAAAATTTCATTTACCATTTGATAGAAGAGGAGATATATATTATTAATTACTTGAAAACAGTGAAACATGACTATATGTTATGTAATTGTTTAATTATATAAGATTTATAAAGTCAATAGTCAATAGGAAAGAGAATGTGAAAAAAAGGAAAGTTCTTCGTGAATAAAATTACATTTTACTGGAAAAATAACCTATGGATATCTTACAATAGACCATAGGTTTGTTCATGTTGGAAGAATAGAAACTATATAATATGTATATGGATTCTAGGAAAATATTTTTTCTATGGTTAGATGGGGGAAACAAATTATGAGGAGTTTAGAAGCGACAGGAGGGGAATATCTTTTATAATTGGGGATGAGTGACATCTTTTTAAGAACCTAAATATATTCGTTAATGTGAAATAAACTAAAACCATTGTGAAATAAAATTATTAAAAATTTAGTTCATGGAATGTAATATTTTTCCACACATCTATAAAAAAACAAATATTTTAATTTTATTTTTCATTGACATATACTTTTACATACATTTTCCATTTTAGTTTTTTATAATGGAAACTATTTTTTGTATTTATAAACATAGTTAATTTATAATATATATAAAATATGATACTAATTACATAAATTAGATGAAATTATTAAAAATATAAAATCAAATTTAATAAATTAGTTCTTTATGTTTATGAGTTGTTTTTTAAATTAGAACATGTATCTTTTAAAACCATGTTATACCTAGAACAATGGTGTTTTATTTCTAATATTTTACCTATTAATTTTAAAAAAAATTAAGTTTATAATATTCAAAAATATTATGTATGATATTTAGAAATTTTTTACTAGAATTTAAAAAATTCAATTTATTGAATTCTGAGAATTTAATTTTAAATTAAACCCACATGTGTGACAAATATGTGGTTCCCCAAATAAAATGTCATCAAATATATAGTATGTTTTATTATGAATGTATAAAGTAAAAGTAATTTTAATTTATTCATTTATTTTTAATAAAAATATAATTAAAATAAATATAAATTTTAAAAATTTGATTATAATATTGATCTTTTTAAATGATTTAAATGAAATGGATCTTCTAAAAAATCTGTATTTTTTTACTATTTTTTGAACAAATTAATATTATAGTAAATTAAATAAAATTAACCTATGGAATATTTTATATATTCATTTCAGAAAATAATAATAATTTTTCAATTAATGTATCAAAAAGAGTAAAAATGTATTTTAAAATTGTTTTGTTATCCAATAAGTTCTAAGAAAAATAAATTTTTTTGAATAAAACTAGATTTATTCTTAACTCATTAATATAAAAAAATTAAATGAATGAATAAATATTATATTGAATATATAATATAATAATTTTATCAAAAACATTAACTAATATTTATTAATTATGAAAATTACACATTAGACACAGATCAATAGTTTTATACAAAATTCATTAATTTTACATTAATATGACTTCCATTTACAATTTTAATAAATTGATAACAAATGAAATTATTAATACATGTATATAAAATATACATTTCTTAATTTAAATATAAATATTTTTAAATTCCAATTTAGTTAATTGTTTATATAATTCACAATAATAAATATTTAAATAGTGTATCCTGGTTCTATTATAATCACTATAGTATGTAACATAAGTTATCCAGGAAATTAAATTTATATAAATTAAAAAAAATTATAAAATGTTGATGTGTCACATTATACCCCATTCAATAAATTTCATCAAATTAATATGATATTTTTCTTAATAATAAACTAATATACATTCAAAAAATCAATTAAAAAACCTGTTTATTAAATGTCTTGGTAAAACTTCACCTAATAGGATTGAAGGGGATTTTAGAAGGCTATATAGAATAAAAAAATAGTATGATACATATAGGATAACATTATGTGATGTTATTAACAAGGATGAGAAAACTAATGACTAATGACTAATAGGTATGTATATATATCATGTCATGGAAAAATATAACAATAATAAATAAATAGATTTATGAGAGGAAAACTGACCCGAGATTCATCAGAAATGAATGTAAAAGTATAATATTAATGTTTCAATATATTTTTATTAATTTTTTATATTCTTCAACTTTTAGATATAGAACACTGAAAATATTACTTACGTGAACACATTCACTTTCATCTGAAAAATTTCATTAATTTATTTTGTTTAGATCAAATTACCATTAATTTAATACTCTATGAAATGAATATCCAAGTTGATTTTTTATTCCTAATGCAAAAAAATTAACATTTAACATTTCATAAGATCTATAAAATTGTGACAGATCCTTCCATATATCTCTAATTATTTACCAAATAAAAAAATTATTAGCATAATTAATCTTATATAACAATGTAATCTCTAATCCTCAATAGTAAAACCCAATGATCAACATAATCTATTATATAATTAGTTAATTGGATGAATCCTTGAAGATACTTCTCACCAAATTCAGAATGCACAAATTTAAAATATTCAGTCACGTATTTTAATATCATTTGCATCGCATATCAAAAAACAACATATCATTTCTCGCAATTTCACATAACTAACATGTGAATACCACGATATTATATTCTCTTAAAACATTATAAAATTATAAATTAACAAAAATCCTCAATAATAATATAATTTCAATCAACATTTTTTATATTCATATTTCATAAACAGTCATTTCTAATTAAATATAGTCTACAAATCAAAAAATGGATTAAACTAAATCAAGATGTACTTTTTCCCCAAATAACAAATCACTATTAAAGAAACCAATAATATTTGATTTACCATAACAATATCTGTCATATATATATCACATATAATCATTATTACTTTATATTGACAGTCATATTATGATTCATTGATTCCCCTAATGAAATTTTCCATAAAATATAAACTTACCTTTAGACCAATTCTCTATTTCATCAATACAATTTAACAAATTCCATAAAAATCATAAGGATGTATAATTCAATACAGTATATAGATTCTTCATGATTCATATGAAGAAAATATCATTGATGTAATAATTATACAACATAATTATAAAATCCCAATACATAAAAATGTAAATCCTTCCACATCAATGATTTTACAGGAATATGTCCTCCCACTTTATATGATTCAACTCTAATATTAGGTAATTGATGCAGATGATGTAAATGTTCTCCACATATTTGACATTTTACACCACCTAAAAGTATTTATCAATTCCATAATTTTCAACATATATTTTCCATTCATTATAAAATCTTCATGGTGACTCATTGTATATTTACGATATAAAGGAAATTAATTTCTTTTTCTTTTATGTTATCCTATTTCCTATCTATAAAAACACATTATCATTCACTTTGTCTATGACTCTAAGATGTCATTATGGTTCATGATGTTAATCGTATATCATGATAACTAAATAAGATTTATCACAATATCAGTCTCTCCACACATATTATAATTTTTATTCTCATCACTATGATATTCTACATCACATTAAATATCTACACAATCCCTCAAGGTTTTAGAAAATGACCCAAACCAAAAATTATTTTTGGAAAAAATTGTTCTAATTCAAAATCAACTTAATCCATTACTGTATTTATAAATCATGACCACATATTTTCATTATATGATAATTTTTTTTAACATAGGTCATCCATGTTAATTATCTTTTAAAATTCATCAAAAGTTTTCATAATGTGTTTTCAAATATTCAAAACATATCCCTCGAGAGTATTAAACTATGCGTGTATCATGGATAATTTTTTTTGATCCTAGTGATGATTGAGTCATAGAACCATTTTCCATTTTTAGTCCTATTAATCCTTAGATAAATATTCCATAAACACATCAACAGGTAATATCCATACATGTCTATAATTAATTGAATCCAAATTACTTATTATTAATTAAAAATCAAGGATATTTTCATACACTTTTTTCATTTCCATCGGGTTCTCATAAGCAATTAATCTTCTAACATTAATTTTTTTTAACAAATACATTCTGTAAGACTAATTATAAAAATACACACTTTTATGACAATTATATGACATCTTAATGGATGACTATTCATTACATCACATAACTATCCATGCGAAAATGATATAGTTCATGTGTCATTGGAAAGATGGACAAGTAAAAAATTGGTTCAAAAGTGTATTTCATAATATAAAACCATGTTATTCATAATAGTAATAATTCATAAGAATATAATAAATAATAAAATTCCTTATAACATGGTAATAAAATCATATGAATGGGTGACATCAAATTCACAGTAACTGTAAACATTTGAGATATCACAATTACATAAGCATAAGAGTTTTTGAACAAGAGCTTATCATTTGAAAATAATACAATGTTTAATATAAATCATAATCATGGGTAATGATATAAATCATTATAGAACAAGTGATATGAATCATAATGTAATTATATGAACATGATCCATTAAAGCATGCATTGATATATGAATAAAGAACCATAATATTATTACAATTTGAACAAGTATAAATCGATAAATGTTCAATCATTATATTATGTACCTGAAATTAATCTCTCGTATAAACTTTTTTACTTGAAATAATGGTTCATGTACAATATAAAAATCATGAAAACTGTAATGATTCTTAATCATATTGAAAATAAAAACAGGTATACACATTAAATTTTTGGCATCAAATCAGGTTGTGGAGTAACATATTTACTCATTAGTTTCCCTTTATTTCCCAATGCATTCGAGGGACAAATAATTCAAGGCCAACCGAACACATAATTAAAATCATAAATAATTATTTCCGAAATATTAGAAAATATTCATCATATTATAAACCTTATAAATGAAATTACATTCATAATTATTTCAAAATTTGATAACCCATTGTAAAAAATGGGTACCTTAAAAAATCCCCATGAAAATGAAATGATTTTTACATGCACCATGTCTTCAATTTCAAAACCATCAACAGATAGAATAATGAATTTATCATTAGATCATATCCCCAGTAGATCATAATAATAATCCAGGGTTATTTACATTGATTAATATAAGATCCATTATTTTATTATTAATAAATTTATTATGGAAAATTCTCCCATCAACATTAAGAAATACTTTTTATAAGAAATTTTCCATCCACACACTTTTCTAAAGTCATACATGGACTCATTATAAAAATGGAAAGAAGATTAATTTTAATTTTTTTAATATAATTAAATCATGGGAAAAATTACATTTAGAAAATAATAATATAATATTTATAACTTTCATGGAAACATTTTATAAATTCATTTATATGGATGAAAAATAATTTTTAACCAATCATAATTATATAATCTATTTTCCTTAAAATAATTCATTAGGACCCCTGAGTAGATAAAAAGATGTAAATTAATGAAACAAATGAAATTTATTAAAATAAATATTGTATTAGAAGTTTCAGGAATTTTTTTATATAAGATATAATAATTCATCATAGTAAACATTACCATAAACAACCCCGATAAATAATATGAATCATAAAAATCATTCCAAAGCATTATATTGACCAGAAAATTAGAAGAAATTAGGTAATATGACATGGACACATAGAAATTAACGTTAGTTTAAAATCCCTTACATTACACCTAGGATCAATCGAACTTGTAAAATCCTCTTATATACTAATTATATATTTAGTAAACATTTATATAATAAATTTATACATATATATAATACCCTATGTTCCTTAAACAAATCCTTTTATCACAATTTAATTAAATAATATTTTTTAATATCACTCTTCTGAGTGATAATTTATTCATTTTCAAATATGTTTTGGTACATATGTTTTTAACCTTGGACATTGAGCACGCTTCCATTATAAACCATATTTTATACATGATATATATACATATACATATATATTATATTATATATTTATTATATAAGTATTTATAATAATACATGAATTATATGAAAGAAAAATGAGTTACAACGTTCCTAGAGAACATAAGCCATACGTGCGCATAAATAATGATTTAATTTTTTCATGGATTGAAAAAGTGAAAGGTATATAATAATTATATTTTATAGAAACATTATTATTTCAAATATATTATATATGATCACTAAATACATATTAATTACCATCAATGTCAAAATAAAATGAAAGTATGGTCACATAGCTTCGTGACAGCATTAGTCGACACGTAATATGAGCGGCATTATAATTTTCAAAAGATTAAAAAGAAATAATGTAGTTCTGAAATTATAATTTCACATTATAATTCCATATATATATATCTTATATTTATTAAATCCATCAAAGTATATGTGATTGAGACATGGTTATGGAAAATGATTAACATCATTCTTGATAAGGTAGTCTGTTGTACGTAAGATCGATAGATTTGTTTCCCATATGTTGGAAGATAGTATGGATATAGGTTATTGAAATAACATATTAAAACATATTATATCACATATTTTAGTGTTATTATTTTTGAAATATTATGATATTAATTATGGTTATTAAAAATAATTAACAAATAGGGGTCTTAGCAATTACAATTTCAATCTCTTAAAAACCACCATTGATTGTGTATTAAAAACCCTATGGTTAGAATTTTGGGAATACAATTAGAACTATAATATAGAAAGGGATTTTGGGGGAAGATTTTGGTAGTTTTTGTTATTTAGAAATGGTATATGAGGTGTGAGGAAGTGTTGGGGGAAGGGTCCCTTTTACAATTAAGGAGAATTGAATCTTTTATAAATACCCAAAAAAATTCAATAACATGAATTCACTATCAACCCAATTCCAATAATTTTTTTAATAATGTATCTATGGTAAAATATAGTCATTAAAAACCTCCAAAACCACAAAAGACAAATCATTTATCTTTTTGTTCTTTAATATTTATGTTATCACTCTTTTCCCATTTTAGTTTTAACCACAACATCTTGTTTTTATATTTACATACTTATGTAATTTTTCAATTAACAATAAAAATTTAATATTAATTATTATATAATTTCAACAAAATTATTATACATATGATATATAATATTTCAAATTAAATAATGGTGTGTCTGTGAAAATTTAATGTTTATAAAATCATAAAAAAACAAAACACCATTTTATCTGTCAATACAGTAATTACATTATATTGTTTTTATAGGTCATTATGAAAATATTTTTTGTTAAAATTAATAAAAAATAATTTTTTTTTGAAAATAAACATATTTTCCTTTTTAATCAATTCATGTCAGTGATGTTGAATGATTTATTTTACAATTAAACCCGTGAATACTGGTTTTTAATAGATTTTTTTAATATGTAAAAAATGGTTTCATATAAAATTTAAATGTGAAATTAATAAAAATGGACTAATTTGAATTAATACAAATTAAATAAAACTAATTTTATTTTTAATCTATTTTAAAAATACTTTTACCATTATAAATTCCATAAAT
Source organism: Viscum album (assembly GCA_963277665.1). Lineage (NCBI taxonomy): Eukaryota > Viridiplantae > Streptophyta > Magnoliopsida > Santalales > Viscaceae > Viscum > Viscum album. Next base: position 1,497,344,479 of record OY728122.1, on the reverse strand, counting down.
AAATTGCTGTTTTTTTTTCAAAAATCAGTTTTTTTCACTTTTTATAAAAAATTAACATTTTTATAAAATTTGAAAAATATTATGCTAATAAATTTTTTTCATTATTACATAAAAAATTATGTTCATTATTTTACATAAATTTTAAAATATTTGAATATTTAATTTTATTATATGAGCGCGACGAAACAACATTTTAGAAAAATACAATTATTAAGCATAAAAATGGATTTATTTTTATCCAATCCATAGAAAAAATAAAATATTTATTAAAAATAAATTAATTGAAGAAATAATCGATAAAAATTATTAAATTCATTCAAAAATACTAATTATTTACCGTCAAAATACATTACACTTTTAAAAATATTTTCTACGAAAGAATTATTTGTATTTGATTGATTTTTATTTCATTTTAAAAAAATTTATACCTGATTAATTTATTTATAAATGTTTAAATAATATAATTTCATATTTTAGTTTGTAAAATTAATTCTTATAATTAAATTTATATTTTATGACTATAAAATTATATAATAATATTTAAATTATATATCATGTTATATTTAAATTATGTGTTGTGTGTAGAACAATTTATCCAAGAAATTAATCTTTTTTAAGATAAATATATTATAAAATCTATAGTTTTTAGAAAACATGTTCATGTAACATATTTATATTTTAAATATTATTTTTCTGTAAAAATATCTTAATCCTTCTATTAGTGGTTCAAATTTTATAATCTATAGATCTGTTTATCTAATTGGAAAATTTCTCAAACAATTTGACTTTTTTGTACGTTGTTTATCACCATATGGTTCCTATGTGAGTTTATATGTGTAAATTCCTCGAAATTCCATGTAAATGTTTTTATTATATAAAAATATTCGTGTCTGAATTTTCTGACGGTACTTGATTCTGATGCCTGGAGAGCCTGGAATGTTTTTCTAATGTTTATTAAGTACTTTCATTATGCATGTGAGCAGGTTTTTGTAACTTTTGAACCTGTGTTTGGAATTGAAATCTAAGGTCACCATTGATCTCGCATCATTGGTAGTTCCCTAAGGAAACCTTCACCTCAGCTGCAGTTTCTCATTGGTTGAAGATAGTTTTTTCTACACATCACATGGAAATAAAAGAAGTGGAAATAAAAATAAACAAACAATATTTTTTTAACTTTAGAATTGTTTTGAATTATTTTTGTGGACCACCAGATCACTTAAATCCCTATTTTTTTAATTGTACCAAACCCCAAACATTTGATGACATCATTAAATGAATTCAATAAACTTATTAATTAAGGGGGAGGCTCTTCATCATCGTGATTGGGATCTTGGTTTTTGCTGGACAAGAAGATTAGTGGAGGATCTTGCTGGAGGATACCCCCATTAGAGGAAGAACACTTCTTGTTTGATGAAAATTTCTTCAATGAAGAACTCGATTAAAGGATCTCGTGTAAGAACCCAGTTTTTTCTGCGACGGACTGAAATATTCTTGATATTTTTCTAGAGCAGCGCCCTCAGATGGCATGCGATTCCGAGCCCCGGTGTGGACGGAATTAAATTTTCAGTGCGTTCACACTGGAAATGCAAAATAAATGGGATAAATCCTAAACAGAGATCCGGATCAGAAATCCAAGTGTACGGATGGGTCTGAAATGGGGTGTTTACCCTAGGAGAGACATAAAATGAGTCGGCGCGGGACGTTCGGACCCCTCTCTCATTAGCGGAGTGTTCAATGGATAAATTGAAATAAATTATTCTTTTAATAGCTCAAACCCATGTAACTCCTAAACGCTTGTTCCGATGGGAAACCTGAGGGAATCGTTGAGTCCGGAGCATGTCGTTTACCCTAGGATGGGTGTAAAAGTTGAGGGCACGAGCCTGCTGTGAGAGATTTCACCTAGGGGCGAAATGGTCATTTCGAAATGACCACTTAGTCATTTTTATCACTGGTGTTCCTTTTCAAATAAATTTTGAATGAAGCCTCGGAATGGAAATGTGAGACTTCCGTTGAGTTTGAAATAGGGCGTTTTACATAGGTGCGGTATAAAATGGGAGAGCGTTGGAGTTTCGGAACCCGCACCCATTGGGAGAGTTTCAGTGAATTCCTATAAATTCACTTAGTTGGAGAACCCATTTCATTCTTGTCTATCTCTCTCTCTCAAGTGTTATTCACTGTTCTTCGGCATCCTTCGTTGTTCTTCACCAGATTGAGGTGCGGACTCCGGAAGATCAATGCAGGACTGAGCGAGCACGTCGACAATGTCGAACGGCTAGATCGAGGTAGGGTTTGGGTTAAATTTCTACTCCTATGTAAATTTTTTCTTTTCAATTGTCAATTTAGTATTTTAGAATTGGGTCATCGGCCGAACGAACATGGACGATGCCCAAGCCCTGTTTTATTTTCCGTTCTTGGCGTTCTTCATCCAAATTCCGGACGCGTCAAATTTAGGTCGGATCGTTGATCGGGGGAGGCGTTGCGAAGGCCTCACCTCGAGGATCTCAAAACCATGTTCGGTTTTGTTTTTGGGCCACCTAAGAGGTGGCAGTGGCCGTCGGAAGTCCCGGCTCTGGCAAGGGCGGTGGTCGGAGCTCGGGGTTGTGCATCGGGGGTTCGAAGCGCGTTTCCGGAGCAGTGGGGCTGGCGGGAGAGGCGTCGAGCGGCCAGAGGATGGCCGGAGGTGGAGCTGAGGCCAGCCGGGGCATGAGCGAGGGGCGTCAGGTGCGCGTGGGTCCAGGACGTGCGGGCCGCGGTGAGGCGCGACGATGTCGTGGCAGGGCACTACGGGTGAGGGTGTCGTTCACATTCGGCAGAGGAGGAGCCGATATCCTAGCCTCAACATGCAGAGGAGGAAGGACCCGTGTCGTGCGAGTCTTCCTGGGGTAAACAAAGACCGGCTTCGGTCGGTCTGTTTCAGAGGAGGGAAGGACCCGCCTCATGCGGGTCCTGCGTTGCGACGGAGACCAGCCTTTTGGATGGTCGGTTGAGGAGGGCCGGACCCACTCGGGTCCGACAGTTTGATGCAGGCCGCGGCCAGCGGGCCGCAGCGGACGAGGCCGAACCCGCAGTTGGGCGGCGGGCCGACGGGCCGGCGGCCCGGACTGGGCCGGCAGTGGTAGACCGCCCCGGTAGGCCCCCTTGCATTCGGGGGGTCATAACTCTTAAACGGCGCGTCCAATTGACGCATCATCTGCGGCTGTGATACCATGTTGACGGGGCGGTTCTTTTAGACCGAGTTTCTTGTTTTTTCAGTTATGATCCTGAAGACAGGTGGCCCGAGCGATTTAACCTAATAATATTAAATTATTATTAATGGTTGCAGCGGACGTATTCGCAAACCAGACGTCCGTTTGACGTGCCGTCAGAGCCGCTATGGCCCTGGAGTTGAGATGGACCTTCCGAAGATGGTTTGGGACCTTTGATGTGAGGTTTTGTTGCTCAGAGGCATGAATTGTTTAATACGGATAATTAATTAATTAATTAATTAATTAATTATTCCTGTGTCAGACTTGAATCCTATTTGGGAGGTCCGATTGACGCGCCATCAGTGACAGCATGATTCTGATCCTCATGCGGACTTTTTTAGATGATTTACGAGGCGTTTGGGTTGGAGACAAGGTGCGGGCCACACATGGCCTAGTTCGCACGTTTTACGGTGGAACATCACTATTTTACCCGACATCCGTTTGGGGTGAATGAGCACTCGTTTCTGAGTGTTTTTAATAGGGGATGGCAATGGTGCAATTCGCCTACTTAAATTTGGGCCGAGGTGTGGGACCTGCGGTGTCCCGTGTGCGTATAATGCGGGGAGTTGCGGGTTCTCCATCTGGAGTCCGTTTTAGGCACCATTAGTGGTGTTTTGACCTTTCCAACGAGACGAGATTGACTAGGGTGGTTACAGGCGATGATGTCGGGGTTGAGGCGTGGGCCCCACGTGCCACCTTTTAAGCTGTGTGCAGCGTATTGCAGCTTTTTCATCAGACGTCCATCCAGGGTGAATGATTAGGTGTTATGATTTGTATTTCCGAGAGCTTCACAATGGCACAGTTCGACTGACCATTTTTTCGGGATCGTGGTGTGGGTGCAACCTAGGCTGGCTACATTGAATATTACCCTTTTTACCAGGTGTCTATTTTGGGCGATTGAGTACTCAATCCCGTGTGTCTCTCCGAGGAGATCATAGTGGTGTGATCCGTTTCATCGGTTTTGGTATCTTGGTGTGGGCCCCACATGGGCTGGCTACGGTGAATAGTGTTATATTCATTCGTTAAATGATTCGAGAAAATAATTGGTCTATCTCGCGTGTTTTTTCACGAGGTTTTCAACGGTGTGATCCGTTCAGGCATGTAGAGCCTCAATTGTGATCTCATTAAATGTGGAAACATGGGATGGTGTAGGATGTAGGTCCCTTTGACGCTATTTTAACCAACACATGGTAGCGATGTTGGTAACACCCGGTGAAGTCGGTTACATTGTTGAGTTATCGGAACCATTACCCGATCTACCCTCCAGCAGATACTGGGCAGTGGGTCACCTGTCGACTTCTTCCAGGTCTACCCTTCAGCAGGGCTGGGCAGTGGGTCGACTGTCGTTTTATTCCAGGTCTACCCTCCAATAGGGCTGGGCAGTGGTTCTCATGTCGACTAATTTCAGGTCTACCCTCCAGTAGGGCTGGGCAGTGGGTCGCATGACGTTTTATTCCGGTTCTACCCTCCAGCAGGGCTAGGCAGTGGGTCGCTTGTCGACTACTTTCAGGTCTACCCTCTAGTAGGTCTGGGTAGTGAGTCGCCTATCGACTATTTTCAGGTCTAACCTGTAGCAGAGACTGGGAAGTGGGTTTCCTGTCGATGTGTTCCGGGTTTACCCTCCAGCAGGGTAGGGTAGTGGGTCGCCTAATTATGTTTTAGGGTTTACCCACCAGCAGGGCGGGGCAGTGGGTCATCCATTGGATTTTTAGACTCAGGCCTTCTTTTGACGCTAGTCAGTGACTTTTTTCTCCATGACTATCGGAGCAGGATCTTTAATGTGTGGATCAGTGATGTGGCAGCTTTGGCATGACCTAGGACAAATGAGAACGAGGGGTGCTTTTCCCATTGAGACATGTTATTGCGACGCGACCTAAAATCCATGCGGGCGAGTCAATGCAACCAAAAGAGGGTAGTATTGAGGTGTGGTGATTGAGCCCCTTTGACTTGTACCTCCTAGGTTAACATGAATGATGCTTGGGTTCAGTGTTGGGTATCCTTTGAACTGTTGGTGACTCTTCTTGTGCTGAGCTGGGTGATATAGATAACCCTACCCACTCATTCGGGTTTCTCGTTGAGCATATATATACACCCTATTCTTGTTTCCACTCCTTGGGTTTGGTTACTCGCCTTCTAGGAGGGGTGAAGATGCATGAGGTATGCCACGTGATTTCGGTGTCTAGATCCTCTTGGTTGGACGAGTCTACTCTCCTGCTATAGGCAGCGAAGAATCAACAAGAACTTCGTCTTCTCACTATCTCTAGCTCTTTGCGTCTGGAAGAGCCTGCTTCTTTTCTTTTGATGGGTTGAGCTCCACTCTCTTTATCTCTTTTTCACTCTTACACTATTCTCTTCTCTATCAACTGCTCCCCATTTTAGTACTTACCTTGTTGCTCCCTCGATATTTAGGGGCATCCAACTGAGTATTTTTATAATCACCCCTACTTTGTCTTTGCCCGCACTTGGTGTGCCCTTGCTGACGACCGACAGGTTATTCAACACTATGGATGAGTGTAGAGGACACAAGAGCTTCGGCTACGTTCGGTGGTCGTAGCAAGACTTACTAGGTGTGAGACTCACTAGGGGATTACCTTTGTTTTACCTGTTGCTGGGTTGTGGCACCTTTCTGGATGGGCGTGTGTTTTTTCCTTTTTACTATTCAGTTTACTTTTAATCACTTTGATTGTACTGGTTAGAGGTCGATGCATGTATGTTGGTTCCCCTTTTTGTAGAAGTGTTGTATCTTTATTTCTTTTCCCTGAACTATTGCTTGAGTTGGCTGCATGTGTGTGTGTGTGTACATTTTCTTAGGCAAAGGCCTCCCCTAGTTTATTGTTCCTTCGGCACTAGTCGCCAGCCCCTGGCTTATGGAGGGGGGCATGGGGTAGTTGCGGCTCGAGCCTCATTACGGGTTGGGTCGTGACAAAGTGGTATCAGAGCTGGTTCGTCCCTTGGGGCGTTGTTCAGATATCCTGAAAAAGGAATTGGTTGTGTTTTGGGGAAATCATGTCAACGTGTCTTGATAGCGGGTCTCAGGCCATGGATTCCAGTGATGGTGTGGCGGCTGACGTATCCATTCATGAGGACCCTGCTAACCCACTTTTCAACTCGGCACACTAAGACACTTCTTATTGGTAATTTGATTCATGCATCGTATTGGATTTATTACTTAAATGTCCTTCTTGAGTCAGCTCCCCATCGTTGTTGATATATAGATGCTAATTTTACCGCTGTGCTCCTTGATCAGGTTCAGGATGCCTTTGCGATGATAGACATCCATAATACTAGCACCAGTTTGTGATGACGATTCTGTGAGCGAAGAGGCCTCAGTTCAAGATCCATAATATGATTACCCTTTTTCCTGGAGGATAGGCAGTATAACCTCCACCTGTGGAGTAGCAGTTTGTACCGACCGTGAGGGACGATGACAAGAATAGGGTGGACGCGCTACATGAGTTCTAGCATCGGAGACCATAGAGGTTCCATGGAAATCCATACCCTTAGACAGTGAAGGGTTGGCTAGAGTCAGTGGTCTGCCTCTTCAGTCTTGTTCGGACACTAACAGGTTAGATGGTGTCTTTGACAGCCATTCTTTTTCCACCCCTCAGTGTGGCGTAGTAGAGCCAGGGTTACTCGGATACTCGATGAGTCGTCACTTTCGTGAGGTGACTCTCACCTGCGGTTTTGTGAGGAGTTTTACCCCTCCTACTTAGGCTCCGTTCAAATCTAGGAGCTCCTACAGTTTCAGCATGAAGGGATGACAGTTCCTGTGTATGCGACTAGTTTCACAGACCGTGCACATTTTTATCCGGACGTGGCCCGTGACGGAAACTTCCGAGCACATAAGTTTGAACGAGATATCTATAGAGGATATTCAAGCCAGTGTAGTGCCCTTGTGCATCCTCACCCATCTTAGGGTACTGTATCAGGCAATGGTGAGAGAGAAATTTTTGGTAGAGGGACGAAGATTGGTGGGGCCTCGACGATGGAGGTTTCCCCTTGATGAGTCTCAGACAGATGGTCGGGGACATCGTAGAGCACAGAGATATCCCAGGGAATAATAGTTCTATATTTGTGATGTGTGAGATCACGTGGAATCAGATTACTCGACCAAATGTGGTGAGTCTTCCAGATGGTTGGTAGATGCACCACCATGACAGAGGCAGTGTTGTGATAAGAAAAATCCCAGGTGAGGACAAGGTGGTCCCCAGGGAGGTGGTGTTGGCAGAAAGAAGGAGGAACTGTGGTTGGAAGATGACATTTCGAGGTCCATCCACCACCACTAGGTGGCACATGTCTGGCTCAGGGAGTTGACGGAAGGGTCGCAGGCAGCTGTGTGTTGTGGTTGTTTACAATCCTGCAACGCAAGAGATGATAAGATGTACGCTCTGTGAATTTTTCTACTTTCCTCAGTAGAACTTGTTAGACACTATGCAAGGTACTCTTTCCACTTACTCCTTGCTCGAGGGGTTACCGAGGGTGACGTGGGGCGTTGGTGTAACCCTGTGTTGGTAAATTAAAACGTGTAGGACCTTTTTCATTAATCGATGGTGTTGACTCCTTTGCTCTCCAAGAGTGTAAGTGAGTCCTGGTTGCGAGACATCGACTATGTAACCTTGTGTGACCTGATATCCTTGGCTGTTTCACCATATGGATATTCTGAAAGAGGGAATCATCGGGCCTTGTCCCCAGTGCGGGCAGTGATTCCAGTCGCGATATGCGACGTGCAGGTTCGATCGGGGAGGTGATGTACCACCGAGGGATTTCGGGCCGTTTGAGACCATGCGATGGGATGGTGAGGTTGTCTATCACCTTACCCTGACCCCCAATGTTGGGAGTGGGTGCACGACATCTCCCGCAAGGATTACCTGAGAAGATGTGTGTGTGCTCCTATGTGCGTCATCGACAGGGGCAGACCTCACATGAACAGATCAAATCCTTTGGTCTGTGTGCGGTGACGCTAGACTGTACAACATTTCTTTTGTGTACGGAAGAGCCAGGTGTGGGCTTGGTACCCTGAGTTGGTCCCCTAGTTTTTTTTCGGGGGTGAAAATCTTGAATGAGGGAGTGATGTAAGAACCTAGTTTTTGCTGCGAAAGACTGGAATATTCTTGATATTATTCCAGAGCAGCGCCCTCAGACGGCGTGCGATTCCCAACCCCGGTGTGGCCAGAATTAAATTTTCAGTGCATTCGCACTGGGAATTCCAAATAAATGGGATAACTTATAAACAGAGATCCAGATCAGAAATCCAAGTGTACATATGGATCCTAAATTTGGTTTTTACCCTAGGAGCGACATTAAATGAGTCAGTGCGGGATGTTCGGACCCATCGCTCGTTAGCGGAGTGTTAAATGGATAAATTCAATTAAATTATTCATTTAATATCTCAGACCCAAGGAACTCCTAAACGGTTGCTCAGATAGGAAAACTGAGTGCATCGTTTTGTCCAGAGCATTCCGTTTACCCTAGGTGGGGTGTAAAAGTTGCAGGCACGAGCCTTCTATGAGAGATGTCACCCAGGGGTGAAATGGTCATTTCGAAATGACCACTTTGTGATTTTTATCACTGGTGTTCCTTTTCAAATAACAGTTTAATGATGCCTCAGAATGAAAATCCGAGACATCTATTGAGATTGAAATGGGGCGTTTTACCTAGGTGCGGTATAAAATGGGACAGCGCGGGAGTTTCAGAACCCGCGCCCGTTGGGTGAGTTTCATTGAATTCCTATAAATTCACTATGTGGGAGAACCCATTTCATTCTTTTCTATATATATATATCTCTCTCTCCCTCTCTCTTTATCTCTCTCTCTCAAGTGTTATTCTCCGTTCTTCCGCATCCTTCGCTGTTCTTCACCGGATTGAGGAGCAGACTCTGGCAGATCGAAGCAGGACTGAGTGGGCGCGTCGACAACGTCGAACGGTCGGATCGAGGTAGGGTTTTGGATATATTTCCGCTCCTCTATAAATTTTGTCTTTTAAATTCTCAATTTCGTTTTTTTAGAATTGGGCCATCTGCCGAACGAACAAGGCCAACGCCCGAGCCACGTTTTATTTTCCATTCATGGCGCTAATCATCCGAATTCCGGACATTTCAAATTTTGGCTGGATAGTTGATCGGGGTAGGCGTTGCGAAGGAATCACCTAGAGGATCATGAAACCATGTTCGGTTTCATTTTTGGGCCACCGGAGAGGTGGCGAGGGCTGTTGGAACTCCCGGCTCCGGAAAGGGATGTGGCCGGAGCTCGGGGTCGCGCAGTGGGGGTTCAGAGTGCATTGCCGGAGCAGTGGGGCTGGCAGTGTGAGGCATCGAGCGGACAGAGGTTGGCCGGAGGAGAAGACGAGGCCGTTCGGGGTGTGAGCGAGGGGCGTCAGGCGCACGTGGGTCCTGGCGGTGCGTGTCGCGGTGAGGCGTAGAGGTGTCGTGGTAGGGCGCTGCGGGCAAGGGCGAGGGCGCCAGTTTCTTTCGGCATAGGAGGTGACGAGCACCTGGCCTCGGTGTGCGGACGGGGAAGGACCCACGCCGCACGGGTCTACCTGGGGTCAACGAAGGCCGGATTTGGCCGGTCTGTTTCGGAGGAGGGAAGGACCCGCCTCAGGCAGGTCCTGGGTTGCGATGGAGACCGGCCTTTTGGCCGGTCGGTTGAGGAGGGTCGGACCTGATCGGGTCCGGCGGTTTGAGGCAGGCCGCGGCCAGTGGGCCATGGCAGACTGGGCCAGACCCGGTTTTGGGCCACGGGCCGGCGGCTCAGACCGGGCCGACCGGGGTGGACCGACCCGGTTAGGCCCCCTTGCATTCGGGGGGCCGTAACTCTTAAACAACGTGTCTGATTGATGCGCCGTATGTGGCTATGAGAACGTGTGGACGGGGAGGATCTTTTAAAGCGAGTTTCGGGGGTCTTTGGTTATGCTCCCAAAGGAGGGTGGCCTGTGTGATTTAACTTAATAATATTAAATTATTTTTAATTGTTGCAGTATGCGTATTTGCATACCGGACGCCCGTTTGCCGTGCCGTCGGAAGCGCTATGGCCCTGGAGTTGAGACAGACCTTCCAAAGTTGGTTCAGAACCATTGTTTTGAGGTTTCGTTGCTCAGAGGCATGAAATGATTAATGCAGATAATTAATTAATTAATTTTTCTTATGTCGGACCTAACTCCAGTTTGGGAGGTTCGATTGACACGCCATCAGCTACAGCATGATTCCAATCCTCGTGCGGACTTTTTGAGATGCTTTACGAGGCGTTCGGGTTGGAGACAAGGTGATGGCCCCACATGGCCTAATTCGAACGTTTTATGGTGAACACCACTTTTTCACCTGACATCCATTTGGGGTGAATGAGAACTCGTTTCTGAGTGTTTTTCCGAGGGGATGGCAACGGTGCAGTCTGCCTGCTTAAATTTGGCCCGAGGTGTGGGACCCACGGAGTCCCGTTTGCGTATAACGTGGGGAGTTGTGGCTTCTGCATCCGAATTCCATTTTAGGCACCATCTGTGGCATTGTGACCCTAGCGTCGAGACGAGATTGACCAGGGTGGTTTCAGGCGATGATGCCGAGGTAGAGGTGTGGGCCCCAAGGGCCGTCTATTAAGCTGTGTGCATCGTATTGCAGCTATTTCATCAAACGTCCATTCGGGGTGAATGATTAGTTGTTATGATGTTTTTTTCCAAGAGCTTCGCAATGGGACAATTCGCCCGACCTTTTTTCAGAATTGTGGTGTGGGTGCGTCCCAGGCTAGCTACAGTGAATAGTACCCTTTTAATCGGGTGTCCGTTTTGGGTGATTGAGTAGTCAATCCAGTGTGTCTTTCTAAGGGGATCATAGTGGTGTGATCCCTTTGTTCAGTTTTTGGATCTTGGTGTGGGCCCCACATGGGCTGGCTACGGTGAATAGTTCTATATACATTGGTTGACCATTTCAGGTGAATAAATGGTCTATCTCGTGTGTTTTTCTGTGAGGTTTGCAATGGTGTGATCCATTCGGGCATGTGGAGCCTCATTTGTGATCTCATTAAATGTGGAAACATCAGATGGTGTTGGATGGAGGTCCCTTTGATGCTTTCTGAACCAACGCATGGTAGCGATGTTGGTAACACCCGGTGATATCGGTTGTAGTGCTGAGTTATCAGAATCGTTACCAGGTCTACCCTCCAGTAGAGACTGGGAAGTGTGTCACCTGTCGATTTCTTCTGGGTCTACCCTCCAACAGGGCTGGGTAGTGGGTCGCCTGATGTTTTATTTCCATCCTACCCTCCAGCAGGGCTGGGGAGTTGGTCGCTTGTCGACTACTTTCAGGTCTACCCTCCAGAAGGGCTGGGCAGTGGGTCACTTGACGTTTTATTGAGGGTCTACTCTCCAGCAGGGTTGTGCAGTGGGTTTCATGTCGACTACTTTCAGGTCTACCCTCCTATAGGGCTTGGCAGTGGGTCGCCTTTCAACTACATTTGGGTCTACCCTCCTGCAGAGACTCGGCAGTGGGTCGCCTGTCGCCTTGTTTGGGGTTTACCCTCTAACAGGGCTGGGAAGTGGGTCGCCTAATGATGTATATGGGTTTACCCTCTAGCAGGGCTGGGCAGTGGTTCATCCATTGGATTTTTAGACTCAGGCCTTCTTTTGAGGCTAGTTAGTGACTTTTTTCTCCGTGACTACCGGAGCAGGATCTTTGGTGTGTGGATCGGTGATGTGGCAACTTTGATATGACCTAGGACATACGAGAACGAGGGGCACTTTTCCCACCGAGATGCATTTTTGCGACGTGACCTAAAAGCTGTGTGGGTGAGTATGTTCCTCCCAAAGTAGATAGTATCGAGGTGTGTTGATTGAGCCCCTTTGACATGTACCTCCAAGGTTGACGTGCTGGATGCTTGGGTTCAGTGTTGGATATCTATTGAACTGTTGGTGACTCATCTTGGGTTGAGCTGGGAGACAGAGATCCCCTTACCCACTCATTCAGGTTTCTCTTTGAGCATATATATACATCCTATTATTGATTCCACTCTTTGGGTTTGGTTACTCACCTTCTAGGAGGGGTGAAGACGCGTGGAGTATGCCACATGTTGTCCGTGTCTAGATCCACTTGGTTGGACGAGTCTACTCTCCTGCTATAGTCAACGAAGACTCGACGAGAAGTTCATCTTCTCACCGTCTCTAGCTCCTTGCGTCTCGACGATTCTGCTTCATTGCTTTTTTTTGGGTTGAGCTGCACTCTCTTTCTCTGTTTTTCACTCTTACACTGTTATCTGCTCTGTCTACTGCTGCCCATTTTAGTACTTCCCTTGTTTCTTCCTTGAGAATTCGGGGCATCCTACTGAGTATTTTTATACTCACCCCTTCTTGGGATTTTCCCGCACTTGGTGTTCCCTTACAGACGATGGACAGTTCGGTCGAGACTACGGAGGAGCATAGAGGACACAAGATCTTAGGCTGCATTCGGTGGTCATAGCAGGACTTCCTGGGTGTGAGACTCACTAGCGGTTTACCTTTGTTTTACCTGTTGCCGGGTTGTGTCACCTTTCTGGATGTGCGTGTGTTTTTCTTGTTTTACTATTCAGTTTACTTTTCAGCACTTTGCTTGTACTAAATAGAGGTCTATGCATGTATTTTAGTTCCCCTTTTTGTAGTAGTGTTGTATCTTTCTTTCTTTTCCCTGCAGTGTTGCTTGAGTTGGTTGCGTTTGTGTGTGTGTACTGTTTATTAGGAAAATTCCTCCCCTGGTTTATTGTGCCTTCAGCGCTAGTCGCCAGCCCCTAGCCTATGGAGGCGGGCTTGGGGTAGTTGCGGCTTGAGCCTCGTTACGGTTCGGGTCATGACATCTCCAATGAGAACATATTCAATGTCGATGAACCTATATCTGTATTTACCTCTCCTAACTAATGTCAAAAAATCATTGAGATATGGAATGTTTTTTTGTATACCCATTACCATGTTCTCATCATTCTTCTGGATTTAAGAATAACTATGTCGTTTGATACCATTCAAACGCGGAGGGTGCGGGGTAAAGGATCATGGTCCAACCCCTCTGCAACATTTTTGGATTTTAGTCTTCATTGCGGATTGTTTTTAGGTTGATCGAATCCCAACCGTTGGGGAATTGAATGATGGAGACATCTCGAGATGAGTGTGGGAGTCTTCTGAATGAAGATTGGGCCACCCGGTGCCCCGTGGAACATCGTCGGTGATCCGTGAAGGCGACAAGCACTGGTAGGGATCGAGAGCGGTGGTTGGCCCTCCGACCAGCCATGATGATGGTGGTTGTGCGACCACACCGCCAAAAGAGGGTTGTGGCCAGTCATCCATGATAGAGTACGGGCGGCGGTCGGCACACGACGAGCCGCGTGAAGTGGGCAGCAACATGTGTCTGTACCACTGGGCATGGTGGGACCACGGAAGGAGGCTGCAAAGTAAAAGAGGGGTGGCTCGTTTCCGGCCACTAGAGGCCGTACGATGTGCGACTGCGCCGCAGACGCGGGTTAGACATCCTGCCAGCTGAGAAGCTGAACGGGACACCCAGGTCCCGCCTGCCAGCTTCCGGCACCACGTGGCACCGCCTAGTTGGACAACAAAACTGTATGTATGGGACATTCATTGTAACGTAGAGGGTGCCTCCTCCTTGATTGGTTCCTCTAGCGGGCCCCACTACAGGTCCACCTAGCCGTGGGCTAGCTGTGTGCCTCATGTGGGCCGCCCAGCGCGGGTCGCGCCTGCTGGCCGGGCCAGACCCAGTGAGTCAGGCCAGACCCTGTGGGCCTGGATGGACCTAGAAGGCCGGGATAGATCCTGCAGGCTAGGTAAGACCAAAGACCAGGCCCAGATCGGCCCATGCCGTCTTGGGCTAGGACGGTTCGACCCAGTCAGACCGGACCCAAACAGCTTCAACCCCTTTCTGCTCATTCGACCATAACATGAGCTACGGGCATCAGTTTGATGAAACATTTCATGAACCAAAAACCATGGATCAATATGGTCCTTTTGGTAAACCCCACATGAGTATCAGATAATGTTGGGGTATGGCTGGGTTGTATCGAACATGAACCCAACCTGGCCCTCGGGACTAAAAGTCTTATAACATAAAAAACAGACATCCATTTCATGAACCATCTATTGTGTTGACATCTCTATTATGTGGAAGTCCATTAGAGATAATGTTTCATAGGACATCATGGTATTTGGAGCATAAACTTTTGGCTTGAGGAGAAGACCCTCCCAAAATAATCAATTTTAGTGCGGGAACCCTGTGGATGTCTGTTACATAAGAAATGGATTTTCTGTGGGTATGTTCCTTAGTCACCTATGAGGGTATTTTATTTGGGATCCTATGTGGGTCTATGATCCCGGATCCCACATGGATCCGCCATAGGAATCCATGTGGGACTACTCTAGGATCCTACGTGGTTATGTTGTACTAGGATCCTACATGGGTCTAATGATTTTGTATCATACGTGGGTTTTCCTCTCAATAGAGTAAGATTATTCAATAGTTACATATAATCATCCTTACAACTTTACCAAAGTTATACCTAGTGTGAGATGAGTTCTATTATTTATGGTGAAACCATTGTGGTACTTCTCTATGTGGCATTACCTAAGAGGTACTCCCCCGTGTAGTGTTACCTTCGAGGTACTTCTTCCATTATGGGTAGTTGTGATTTTGGATTAGGAGATAGAAATTTGTGTAATATTGACAACTTATGTATATATATGGTACACACCTATGTAATGATGGTTGTTACTTCGAACCTTGTGATTATACTCTTACTTTTGTGTTTTATCATTTGTGGATTCTGGAAGACCTTCAGGGGTCTCTGGGTCCCTATTGAGTATCATTGTAGTCACCCCTTCATGGTCTATTCCCACACCTTGTTGTGTTCTATGTAGATGATATATAGCATTGATTGAGGCTCAGGGTGATGGGCATGAGGCTGCTCAGATGTGGACTTAGACAGGATGTACCACATAGAGGACTTGATCGAGAGTAGTACCTACCATTCAGGTAGGATTCTCAGTGGATGTTCTAGTAGTTGTTTTATTTTCAGTGGGGCTTGAATATTGGTTCTTACTTTCTGCACAGTTTTTTCTATAGTAGTTACTTATGGTTACTCCTTGTTGTGTTTTCATATTGTGTGTGTTTTTTGATTTAAAGGAAATTCTATCCTGATCACTTGGATATGTCTTTCAATGATAGTTTCCAGACCCTGTCCTATAGAAGGAGGGCTTGGTGTAGTCAAAGCACAGGCCCTCAAGATTGGTCGTGACAAATTGGTATCAAAGGAGTCGGTTCAACCATAGAACATTAGACTATTATTTATTAACAAAAATAGTGTTATGTGTTAGGAGTGTGGTTATCAGTTTAGGGAATCCAGTGTTGGTGTGGCTTCCAATGTATCCATACACCAGGACCCTGGATTCTAATTTCTGACTCAGTGAATGAAAACATTGATTACGTTTGTGTTTTTGGAAAGTTTTCTTTGTGGTCTCCTTGTGTCAGATCAACAAATATAACTTATTGACCCTGTAGCACATGTTTCTTTTCATGATTATTCCATGTAGACAGCCAATACAGCTTATAGGTAGAGCGTGATGTGACATCCAACTGAGCGATGAGGCCTCGGTGTAGGTCCCTTTCTCAGTAGAGTCACTAGAGGAGGCACCAATGGTAACATTACATGTGGGGCCACCGATGCCACCATCCCCAACAGTAGAGATTTCAGACCACTTGAGTGCCTTGAACGAGTTGAAGTGCCATAGGACACCTAGTTTTAGGGGTGATATTGGACCCACGGATGACTGAGGATTGGAAGGAGGTCGTTGTGAGAGTCTTCTGACTAGAAAGAACACCAGCAGATCTCATTGTGATCCTTACCTCTAGTATTATATAGGTAGTAGGAGGAAGATGATGGAGCTTCATGTTATAGGTTCACGATGAGGGGAAATTTCTCCAGGTAGTCATTGAGAGCCTATTTCATTCAGATTTTGTCCCAACAACCCTTCATGCAGTGCACATACAGGAGCTTCTTCATCTGTAGTAGGGAAACATGACTGTGGCTCAGTACTCAGTGAGGTTCACCAACCTCTAGTGATACTCCACTGATATGGTTCATGACCCATTATTTTGATCCCATACCTTTGAGTAGGGACATAGGTGGGAGATCTAGGCTTCAATGAATTCACTCAGCATCCCAAAAAAGGAACGTGTTTTAGACTGAGCCCTCTTAGTGGAGAGGTTTCTTACTAAGCAGTCACCAACTGCGAGACCCACCACCAGGAATCACGTAGAGGAGTCTTCGGTATCTGGTAGTAGACAGATGTCATAGAGGTTCAAGTGGACCAAACCTATAGGTGGAAGACTGTAGGATTTAGGGTCAGTTGTGTAGGGCACCCGAGATAGATAAATTCATGCAAGGAGCAGGTAGTGTCACACAAGCGGTGGGCTGGATCACATGGCTCGTGATGGCCTGACCCACCATATTTATGATCAGAAGACAATCTAAGGATCACTCAGGAAGAGACAGAGGTTCTACCTAGAAGGTCCGCATAGAGTAGACAGATGTGGTTGAGGAGTTGGCCATGCAGCTGGTGGTGGGCGATGATTCGAGGTGTTACCACCACCACCACCAGGTGGTCCACCCCGACCCTAGGGAGAAGGTGGACATGGGAGAGCTAATCTCCAGTCATCTGAGGCCAATGACCATGGTGCTCCAGAAATTATATGACGTACGATTTGTGTCTAATCCTCCATTGGTGCAGTACATATAGTCATAGGTGTCAGTCATTCGATTATTTCCACTACCCTCATTCAGATATAAGACATTGTAGTGGAGAGGTTGGCTCGATCCTTACGACTATAGACTGTTACAGTGAGAGGATTCAATGATTAAACACTATTTCAGGAAGTGTGAGCTTACACTCGGTGGTGACATCTTTGAATTTGATCCTCTAGTAGCGGCGTCGTGGCCTAACGACTTCATCTTGGGTATGGATTGGTTATCTACATTCCATTCCTAGATCAACTGCATTAGGTGAATAGTGTGTTGTATCCATGAAGATGGGACTTTTTTTACCTTGACCAGAATGAATTGAGCCTTTGCAGCACAGGATGGACTTACACGGAAGAGAGTGTTGTCGATCACTCATCAATTGGCTAGCCTTACCCTCGGGGAGGTTGATGTAGAGAGTCTGAGCTATCCTACCGTGGTAGTCCAGTACGTGGATGTATTCCCTGATGATTTTCTCGGTTTACCTCATCATAAGGAGGTGGAATTTTACATTGAATTTTACCCTGGGATTGAACCTATATCTAATCTAGTGTATTCGATGGATCCCGCCGAGCTTCGTGAACTACGGGTACAGCTGGAGGACTTATAGGGGAAGGTGCTCATCTGGCCCAATGTTTCTCATTGGTCAGCCCCGCTATTGTTTTACAAGAAGGCTTATGGGATCTTGAGAATTTTTTTTGACTCTCGACACTTGAACCATGTGATCTTGAAGAAAAACTACCCACTTCTATGGTGTGATGACCTCTTTGATCAGTTGAAGGGAGAAAGGTAGTTCTCAAAAATAGAACTCTGATCAGGCTATCACCAGCTCAGAGTATGAGAAGAGGATGTGAAGAAGATTGTTTTTAGATGTTGGTACGGTCATTATGAGTTTTTGGTCATGCAATTTGGGTGACCAACTCTTGAGCAGTGTTAATGGGACTCATGAAAATGATCTTTTATCTATAGTGAGATCACTTTATAGTAGTCTTCATCGATGAAATTCCGATCTACTCGACTACCGAGGAGGAGCATGCCTATCATTTTTCAGTAGTTCTGGACACACTCCGAGAGCACAAACTTTATGGTAATCTCTTAAAGTGTCAGACTTTGATCTGTCAGGTTCACATTTTGGGACATGTCATCTTGGAGGTTGTAGTTTTGTTCGATCTAGTGAAGATTGAGGCGACACTTGCATTGGAGCCACCCCAAAGTGTGAAGGAGGTATGGAGTTTCCTGGTTTTGGCCGAATACTACAGGATATTTGTGCAATATTTATCCAATGTTACAAAACCTCAATAAGTGTTTAAGAATAAGGGGAAACCCTTAATGTGGTTGGAGATATGCCAATAGAGTTTTGAGGAGTTGAGGCAAAGGATGACTAGTGACCTCATCTTGAAGCTTCTGGAGGAGGTCATTGGGTACGTAGTGTACAACGATGCATCAGGGACATGGCTCAGATGTGTCCTAATGCAAGAGAAATTAGTTATCACATATGGTTCCTGACAGCTGATACAGTATGAACAGAATGATGCTACCCATTACCTTGAGTTAGATACAATTTTCTTCACTTTGAATATGCGGCGATACTATCTGATGTTTGGGCATTCTGTGGTCTATTATGATCACCAGTGTCTCATGTACTTCTTCTCCCAAAAGGAACTAAACCTAAGATAGTGGCGTTGGCTTGAGATCCTCCAATACCGTGACTCTGAGATAGACTATACTCCTATGAAAGGGAACGTTCTAGCAGATGAACTTAGCAGGATATCTGGTACACAAATGCTAGGTGAGGAGACAGAGCAAATAGATACTTTTCAGAAAACCTTTGTCGATCGTTATGGAGCCAGTTTTCATTAGCTTCATAGAGTCATTCCCACACTCCCTCAGTGATTGAGGGAGGCACATTATAGGAACACTGGCTTCGAGGCTTGACGTACATAGATATCCATAGGACAGGCACCTGATTGATTTTCAGAAGTTGGGGAGCATGCAATTCTTTTCAGAGGATGTACCATGGTATTAGTGTTTCATAGGGAGGAAGTGTTGAGGGAGTTACACACAACTTCTCTAGAAGTACCTCTAGGTGTGTTGAAGATGTATCATGACCTCCAACGACAGCATTGGTGGCCGGGAATGATGAAAGCAGTAGCAGATTTTGTCTCTTGTTGCCTCACTTGTCACGCAGTGAAGGGGGCATCGGGTACCAGCGGGCTTAGTTCAGCCTTTAGAGTTCCCAAAGTGGATGTGGGATGGAATATCCAGGGAATTCGTGATTGGACTTCCACATACATGTTGGGTTCATGGTTCTATCTGGGTGATCATTGACCGACTCACCATGTCGGCCCACTACCTACCAATGAGAGAGCAGGGTTCAATAGAGAGAATGTGATTCCTATATGTGAAAGAAATTGTATGGCTTCATGGAGTACCCTCAATGATTATATTCAATTGGGATGCATGTTTCACTTCTTGGAAATGGAAGTGGTTGCAGGAGGATTTCTGGATGTAGCTTCATTTGAGCACCAATTTTCATCCTCAAAAAGATGGCCAGACTGAGAGGACCATTTAGACCCTCAAGAACGTGATACGTACTTGCGTCCTTGACATTGGTCACAGCTGGGAGGACCACTTTCCCCTGTTGGATTTTTCATACAAAAAAATCTATCACTCCACCATTGGGATGGATACATTCGAGGCATTGTACGGACAAACATGCAGATCACCTTTTTGCTGGACTGACCCAGGGGGGTCAGTACTCATGAGACCAGAGATGGTACAGACTACCACGGAGAAGGTTAAGATCATCTAGGAGAGGATGAAGACAACACAGAACAGTCATAATTCCTATGCTTATAGGAGATCGAGACCTCTACTTTTTTAGGATGGTGACAACATATTATTACAGGTCTCACCCCGACGAGGTTTGCATAGTTTTTTCTGGGGTGGAATGTTATCTACAAGGTTCACAGGACCCTTTCAGTTTATCAGTATAGTTGATGATGTGGCTTACTACCTATAACATCCACATCAATTGCACTGGGTGCACGCTGTTTTTCACACATTCTAGCTAAGAAGAAAGGTACATGATCCTACTCACATATTTTTCTGGGGTGACCATGACATCGATGATGGGGTGACGTTTTCGGAGGTTCCATGAGAGATTGAGGATCGACAAGAGAGAGTCATTCATGGGAAATCAATACCATTTGTTCATGTACATTGGCAGCAAAGGAACCTCCAAGAGACCACATGGGAGTATGAAGCTCAAATTCATGCTCACTACCCCCAACATGTTTTCCTAGTTTTTTTTTGATGTGGCTTTCATGGATGTAAAGCTCAGACGTGGGGAAAATGTAAAGAACCAGAAAATCATTGTAAATGTTTTTATTATTATATGGAAATATTCGAGTATAATGTTTTTGATGGTACTTGATTACAAAGCATAGAGATCCCAGAATGTTTTTCAGAAGTTTCTTATGTACATTCAATGAGCGTGTGAGCGGGTTTTTGTAACTTTTGAACCGGTTCTTGGAATTAACATCTGAGGGAACCGATGATCTCGCATCTTTATTAGTTGGTAAAGGAGACATTCACCTCGGTTGTTGTTGGTCATGGGTGAAAGATAGTTTTTTCAATACATGGTGGGGAGATAAAAAAGTGGAAAAAATAAACTATCTTTATTTTTATTTTACTTTTGAATTCTTTTTAATTCACGGTGGGGACCACTCAATCTCTTCAAACACTTTTTTTAATTGTTCCAAACCCCAAACATTTAATTACTTCATTAAATGAAGTCATTAAACCTATCAAATAAGTGGGAGTCTCTTCATCACCTTTATTGGGATCTTTGTTTTTGCTAGAGAAGAAGCTTGGTGGGGGATCTTACTGAAGGAAACCCCCCTTAGATGAATAACTCTTCTCCTTAGATGAACATTTCTCCAATGATGAACTTTGTCAATATATCTCCAGTGAGAAACGTCTTCAATGACGATAAACTGACGTCCGGAATTCCCTCTCCACACGGAATTCAACAAATCTTTGAGGCAGAGTTTGATGTTTTTGAATTCCCATTTCCTCATTCTTGTCGTTCATGTTGATTTAAGAACTACTATGCTGCTTGCTACCATTCTAGCACTGAGGGTGCGGTCTAAATGATAATGGAATGACCCCTATGAAACCCTTTTTTTGATATTGGTGTTCTTCCTGGCATGATTTCGGGTTGAGAGAATCATCATCGTGGTTGACTTGAATTGATAGTGTCATCCAGATATTAGTGCAGGAGTCTTCAGAATGATGATTGAGGCACTGAGGTGAACCCAGTGCCTCAAGGAACGTCAATGGTGACTGGTGCTGGCGACCAGCACCGGCAGTGCTCGGGAGTGGCGGTCGGCACTCTGGTTGGCCAAGATGATAGTGGTGGCATGACCGCGCCTCTGGAGGAGGCACCTGGCTCATCGTCCGTGGAAGAGTAAGGGCCGCAGCCGACGAACGACCTACCGCATGAAAGGGACGGTCGTGCACATCCATGCCTCCGTCCTTGCAGCGACAGCTACGTGAGGATGCGGCATCAGGGGGCTTTCTGCCAGCCGTTGAAGTGGGCACGACACGTGACCATGACTGGGAGGTGTCTGCTCGTCCGGCCAACCAAGGAGCCGAGTGGGACCCCTAGGTTCCACATGCTAGCCATCGGTGCCATGTGGCACTGGCCGGTTGGCCACCCAACTAAAATAGCTAGGCCTTTTGGGGAACCCAATGGGTACCTCCCCCTTGGGTGGTGGCTAGGGTGGACCCAACCATAGGTTTCCCCAGTCATGGGCCTCATGTGGGCCGCCCAGTGCGGGCTACACCACGGGCTGCCTAGAGCGGGCTGGGTCATATCCCACTGGTCGGTTGGGCCGAGGCTGGGTCAGGCTAGGATGGTCCGACCGAGTCAGAACGGACCCGAACCAACTTCGACCCCATTCCACCTTTCGGCCACAACATGAGCTATGGGAATATGTTTGAATAACTGTCTACGACGTCAGAAACCTTGGATCGAGACAGTACTTTTGGTATACCCCACTTGTGTTTGGGATAAATTTGGGGTATGCCCGGGTTGGATAGACCCTAAATCAAACCGGGCCCTCGGAACTAAAAGTTTAATAACTTACAGACCATGCATCCGTTTGACACATCGACTATTGCATTGATACCCCTATTACATGATAGTACTATGGGGATATATCTTCCTGGGCCTTTTTGGAATTTGGACCATCGACCTGTGTTATGAGGAGTAGACCATTCCAGAATCAAGCGAGCTCAGTGCAGGAACCCTCTGGCTGGCTGTAACATGAGAAAATGATCTTTTTTGGGTATGTGTCGTGGGATCCTACGTGAGTTTGTGATTAGGGATCCTACGTGGGTCTTTGTTCCAATATCACTCATGGATTCACTCTAGGAATCCACATGGGAATACTCTAGTATCCAATGTGTGTCTGGTGTACTAGGATCTTGTATGGGTCTGATGATTTAAGATCTTACATGGGTCTTCCTTTCAACAGAGTACGAAGATTCAGTAGTTATATCTAATCATTATTACTACTGTACCTATGTTATACCGGGTGTGAGCTGAGTTATTATCTTTGTGGTGAAATCATTTTGGTTCTTCTCTGTGTGGTGTTACCTAACAAGTACTCTCCCGTGTGGTGTTACCTTCATGGTACTTATTCCTTCGTGGACAATTGTGCTTTTGGCTCAAGACATGGAGCTCTATTTAATCTTGACAAATTCTGTATATGTATGGACGTACACCAAAGTATGGATGGTTGTTACTTCATACCTTGTGATTGTACTCTTACTTTTGTGGTTTATCATTTGTGGATTGTAGGAGACCTTTGGCAGTCTCTGGTTCCCTACTGAGTATCGTTATACTCACCCCTGCATAGGCTATACCTAAACCTAGTTCTGTCCTATGTAGATGACATAAAACATTGATCATGGATAAGGGTGACAGACAGGAGGCTGCTCGGAGGTGGACTTAGATGAGACGTACCAGAGGGACGACTTGATTGAGAATTGCACCTATCCTTCACGTAGGATTCCCAGTGGATGATCGAGGAGTTGTTTCCTTTTCAGTTGTAAATGTACGTTCAGTTGGGATTCTATAATGGTCCTTAAATTATGCACTATTTTTACTATAGTAGTTACTTGTGGTATCTCATTGTTGTGTTTTTAGACTGTGTGTGTCATAGGTTTTAAAAGAAATGCTTTCCCAATTATGGGGATATGCCTTTCAGTGCTAGTCGCAATCCTCGGGCATATGTTAGGTGGGCTTATGGTAGTCACGACACGGTCCTCATGGACAGATCAGATCATAAGTACACTTAGAGGACACCATATAAGGTTCACACTCAATGTTTTTTGTTTTATAGTCTATTTTGTACGGTTGGATGAACAATCCTCGTATTATTATTAGAATATTTTTGTATGGTTTCATACCCATGTGATTTTTAATGTAAGGTTTCTAGTAAACATCAAATAGTTATTAATGGATTTCATAATGTTAAATTTTTTTAAAATTGATCTAGATGTATAATCATATAAGTAGACCTATAAAATTTATTATGGAGAATACAATTTATGGATAATCTATTATGTAATATGATAAATCCAATATAGATGCTACATATGATGATTCTATTGATGAAAATTTCTAGTTATGAGTATTATACAAAGGATAATTTAAATGTGTGATAATTTTCATCCATTAATGTCCTCCATTTTCTAATAAATACATGAAAATGGATTTCTAGTTAAAAATATGTTCTTCCCAATAGATCTAATGCACTTGATTAAAAATTCCAATTCCTCATAGATTTTTTCATTATGAAATTTAATTTAATGAGAGAGTGGATGTCGAGATTTTCAAAAACCAAACAAAAGGGGGATATCATTATGTACTACTAATTAATAATGAAATTAAAATCAATAGCCAACAAGGGATGGAATCATTTTTTAGTGTATTTTTTTTTATTTCAAAAAATATTGTAAATAAAAAACAATAAATTCTTCATGTTATATATAGATTTGATTGTTTAAATACTGAATCTAGTATTTGCCTATTGGGAGCCCTTTTTTCCTCCCATGATATAATTATAAAAAGGGAATTAATTTATATATAAATGGTAAAACCATTAAACTAATCTTGAGGATATTGAGAGAGGGAGCTAGGTGGGAAGAGGAATATTGGTTGAAGGGAATATAGACTTGAAAAAGGAATTTTTTTATCTATTTAATATCATTATGTTTTTCTATATTTTTAGATAAATTGAATTTCTTATTGTGAATTCTAAATGAAACATGGATCATTGATAATATAATTGGGTGGAATTTTTTTTGAGACCAATTTTCTTATATTGTTGTGTATCGTTTTCTTGGTTGTTGCTTCTCATGAGGTCTGTCTTCTTAGCAGAGATTGATTTATTTAATTTGAATATCAATGATATTTGATATCATTTTAAAAAGCGCAACACATAATTGATAATTCTTTAGAATTTACTTCAATGAAGTTCTTTTGAATAAAAAATCTTCTGAAATCAAACAAATAGATTCACCGTGGATTTGTCATATATTGTTGAAAAACATTAATGCTCCGAATAACATTTTCCAAACTATTAAATAGAAAATATAATCAATATTTAAAAGGAATCTAACACATATGTTTTCATTATATTTTAAAATTGTTATTAATTTCATAAATTTCAAATAATCAATTATTCTCATAATTTAAAATTTATTTGTTTTTTTATTCTATTCCAAGTCACTAAAGTACATCTCACTTGTAATTTCACCTAATAATAGTTGCACATATCAATATGTTCATCCTAAAATATAACCATTTTGAATATTTTATTCTATAACTTTTAGAGGATTCTTTGATAACATACATAACCATCCCATTGAGGGGCCTGGTCGTCCGGCCAACCGAGGAGCCGAGTGGGACACACTCATCACGCTTGCTATCCGTCGGTGCCACATGGCACTGTCGGGTTGGCCACCTAAATCAAACAACTGGGTTATTCGGGGTATCTAGGGGGAACCTCCCCTTTGGGTGGCAGCTTGGGCGGACCCAACTGTAGGGCCGCCCAGTCACGGGCCTCATGTGGGCCGCCCAGTGCGGCCTGCACCATGGGCCTCCTAGAGCAGGCTGGGTCGGATCCCACGGGATTGTTCGGCCCAGGCCGGGTCTGGCCGCGACGGTCCGACCGAGTGGGACCGGACCCAAACCAACTTTGAACCCTTTACACCATTCGACCATTACATGAGTTATGGGCATCTATTTGAAGAACTATCTACGGCGTCAGAATCCATGGATCAAGGCGGTTGTTTTGGTTTACCCCACTTGAGTTTGGGATAAATTTGTTGTATGGCCCGGATGGATGGAACACGAATCCATCCGGGGCCTCAAAACTAAAAGGATAATAACTTATAGACCGAGAATTCGTTTGAAACACTGTTTATTGTGTTGAGTCCCCTATTACGTGACGGTCCTTTGGGGATACTTCTTCATTGTTATTTTTTGAAGTTCGAGCATCGACCTGTTTTATGACGAGTATACCCTCCCGTAATCAAGAGAGCCTCTTGTGGGAACATTCTGGCTGGCTGTAACATTAAAAAGGGATCCTTTGTGGGTCTTTTCCTTGGGATCCTATGTGGGTCTGTGATATAGGATCATATGTCAGTCTTTGTTCCATGACGACACATGGATTGACTCTAGTAATCTACGTGGGACTACTCTAGGATCGTACGTGGGTCTGGTGTACTAGGATCCTACATGGGTCTGATGATTTAGGATCCTACTTGGGATTTCCTTTCAATAGATTAAGATGATTCAATAGTTATAATTAATCATCGTTACTAACATACTTATGTTATACCTAGTGGGAGCTGAGTTATTATCTTTGTGGTAAAACTATTGTGGTTATTCTATATGTGGTGTTACCTAAGAGGTACTCACCCATGTAGTGTTACCTTCATGGTACTTCTTCCTTCGTGGACAGTTGTGCTTTTGGCTCAGGAGATGGAGCTCTATTTAATCTTGACAACTTAGGTATATGTATGGGCGTACACCTAAGTAAGTATGGTTGTTACTTAATACCTTGTGATTTTACTCTTACTATTGTGGTTATCATTTGTGGATTCTGGGAGACCTTTGGGCATCTCGGGGTCCCTACAGAGTATCATTATACTCACCCCTTTACAGGCTATGCCTCCACCTTGTTGTGTCCTATGTAGATGACATACCACATTGATCGAGGATAAGGGTGATGGAATGGGTGCTGCTCAAAGGTGGACTTAGATGATATGTACCACAGGGATGACTTGATCGAGAGTTGTACTTTCCCTTCATGTAGGATTCCCAGTGGACGATCTAAGATCTATTTCCTTATCAGTTGTACATGTACTTTCAGTTGGGGTTCTATACTGGCCCTTAAATTCCGCACACCTTTTATAATAGTAGTTACTTGTTTTTACAATTTTTTTCATTTTCAGAATGGGTGTGCCATGTGTTTTAAAGGCAATTCCTTCCCAATTACTGGTATATGCCTTTCGGTGCGAGTTGTTAGCCCCTGGCCTATGGAAGGTGGGATAATGTAGTCACCGCACTGTCCCTGAGGACAGGTCGGGATAATAAGTACACTTAGAGGCCACCAAGTAAGTTTCACACTCAATATTTTATGTTTTATAGTCTAGTTTGTGTGGTTAGATAAACAAAACTCACATAATGATTATCATTTTTTTATGGTTTCCAACCAATGTGATTTTTAATTTATGGTTTCTAGTAAACATCAAATTGTTCTTAACGGATTTCATAAGGTACAAATTTTTTAAAAATTGATCTAGAAGTATAATCATATAAGTGGACCTATAAAATTTATTTTTGAGATTACCATGTATGGAGAATCTATTATGTAATATGATAAATCCAATATAGATGCCACATAGGAGGATTCCATCGATGAAAATTTCTATGTATGAGTATTATAAAAAGGATAATTTTAATGTGTGATAATTTTCATCCAATAATGTCCTCCATGTAGTAAAAAATACATGAAAATAGATTTCCATTTAAAAATATGTCCATCCCAATAGATCCAATGCACTTGATTAAAAATTCTAATTCATCATTCATTTTTTCGATATGAAATATAATTTAATGAGAGAGTTGATGTCAATGTTTTCAAAAAACTAACACAATGGGGATATCATTAAATTTTACTAATTAATAATGATATTAATATCAAGATCCAACATGGGAGAGAAATATTTTTTAGTTTATTTTTTTATATTTCAATAAATATAGTAAATAAAAAACAATAAATTCATCATGTTGTCTATAGATTTGATTCTTTAAATATAGACTCTAGTATTAGGATATTGGGAGCCCTTTATTCCTCCCATGATAATATTATAAAAAGAAAAGTCATTTATATATAAATGGAAAAACCATTGAACTAATCTAGAGGATATCGAGAGAGGGAGCTAGGTGGCATGAAGAACCTTGGTTAAGGGGAATATAGACTTGAAAAATGAAATTTTTTACTCCATATAATATCATTGTATTTTTTATATTTGTAGATAAATTTAATTTCTTATTGTGATTGTAAAATGAAACATGGATCATTGATAATATAGTTGGGGGGAATTTTTTTTGTTCCTTTTTCTTACATTATTGTGTATCGTTTTCTTTGTTGTTGCTTCTCATGGGGTCTATCTTCTTAGAATGGAAATATTTAGATAATTTGAATATCAATGATAGTTGATTGGATTGTAAAAAAAGCAACACATAATGTATAATGTTTTAAAAATAACATGAATGAAGTGCTTTTGAATAAAAAGTCATCTAAAATTGAATAGATAGATTCACCATGGATATGTGTTATATTGTTGAAAACATTAGTGCTCCAAATACCTTTTTCCAAACTATTAAATAGAAAATTTCATCAATATTTAAAAGGAATATAACAAATATATTTTCATTATATTTTAAAATTGTTGTTAATTTCATAAATTTCAAATAATGAATTATTATCATAATTTAATATATATTTGTTTTTTAATTCTCTTCCAAGTCACTAATGTACATCTCACATATATTTTCACCTTAAAATAGTTAAACATATCAATACCTTAATCCTCAAATTCCACCATTTTCCATATTTGTTCTGTAAATTGTTTGGGTTTTTTCAATTACATAACTAACCATCCACATTGGATCAAACATGAAGACTTATAATTTAGTTTGTAGACAAACTTTATAATGATATTGGAAATACCCAATAAAAATTGATAATAATCTACCCCGATAAATGTAGTGGAACTGGATGATTATTCATTTTATTAAAATATATCAACCCTAAATTCAAACCAAATAAACCGTTATTTCCAATTACATATATTTAAGTGTTTGGATAAAAAAATTACATATATTTTGTCCAAATTGTTATAGTACTGAAATATATGTTTACTAATTGTAACTGAAACACATTAAATTGAGCTCAATTTTTCATTTGTGGGATATACTCCTTAAAATATATGAAATTTATTTTTCCAATGAAGAATAAATACCTTGGTAGGGAATGTGTGGGTAGATGAATATTATTTTTTCAAAAAATCCAAAATTACAAATCACCAACTATCTTGTTCAGTCATCATCAGGGTAACTTCTTTCAATTTCATGTGATATGAAGATATTATAAATAAAATAAAGTGGGATATAATAAATTTTATTTAGTACGATATAATTTTAATAATCAAATAAAAAATAAATGATCATTTTTATATCAAGATAACATCATTGTTAATTGATTTTGATATAATTCAGTGAAACTACACATAGCCTCATTGTTTACAACCCTCATAAAATTAAGTAATTCACTACAGGAAATCACTAAAATATATCACATCCTATAGAAGTGTTTTATCTATATTAGAACAAAAAATGTGTCTGTGTACACCAATGTGGTTCATGAATTCTAAATCAATTTATTTTACATATTAAATCCATAATCCTCATATGAGAATAACCACCTGGATCTCCATCCTCAAATTAAATTAGTAGTGTACAATTACTTCAAAATATATCTTATATTTAACAATACATATCTCTAAATTTTATATATAATTATATTTATTGAATCTATATAGATTCAATAAGATTTCATCTACATATTTCTATAACAATTATTTTATTATTGAGTAAAATTTTCCAAAATTATTATATTAAAATTATGTCAATGTATATCATTTAATTCATTGAATTACATCTTAATATATAAAAATATAAATTCCTAGGTTGTCCAACATGAAATATTCATGTCTAGTGATTCACCAACATATTTTGATCTTTGGTTTCATTTGAATCAATAATTTAAATCTTATACTACCCCAAGCACAACCAATGACACCTACATGGAATGATAATATCATTTTTACATTTAAGATTTATATTCCATGTTTATATTCTTACAACAAAAGTATGTCATGGATATAAATATAGGAATATTTTTTGACATTCACATAATTAAAGGACCTACATCTCCATGTTACAGTCACCTTAAAACTAGTGTACCTGAAAAATATTCTTTTATACCCTTCAAAACGTGTCATTATCTCCCATGAAATGATTTATTAAAATTAAGGAAGAAATAATGGAATTAACCCTATATATTATCCTTTCTGTTATCAAAAAATATATTATAGTAATGTATTTTGAAATATTTTTATTAGTAATGCAATTATTTATTCAGTGTATTTTCATATAGTGAATCATTATCTATTATGAAAACCCATAGTCATATGTCATGACATGAATCACACAAACAATTTCATCCTTCATAATAGGATCCTTCCCATTAGTTGGGTCAAAGTGTTACTGCAATTCTTCCCTATATAGAAAATTCTCCAAAAAGGGGAATTAAATCATTGATTCTAAAATATTATCTAATATAATATTTTGTATTAATTGAATTTGATTCGATTTTTTCATCCTAGGAACTCATTTTATAGTGTAACTTAATGTGTCTTGGTAACAATCTACCTTATATAGATTACTGATATAAAATATCAAAGATCATTAAGAACACATATATCTATCATAATCTCTTATTATACACCATTTTAATTCTTACTAATAGCCTTTTCAAAATATATAATCGAATTAAACCTATGAGGTTATTTTTATTAAACAATATAGTGAAAATTTTGAAATTTTATATTTACTAGTCACAATGGGGACCATATTAATATATTATGTAATCTATCGTGAGATAGGGGATAAGAAAGTATTTATTAAATTAATAAATTTAAAATCTTGTGTATATATTTAAATTATATAGTCATAAATAAGAAACTATAAAAATAATTTTCAAAAAAATATATTATAAGAAACATGTTTGATTTTTTATATGATAAAAAATAGCCCAAAATCCACATCCTCAATAAAAATACATTAATATATATCAAAGTAAAATATTTCATCCATTACCCAGATTTTTCTCTATTATATATTTTATTTATCTTTCACTATAATTATTTCATATTTTCTATATTTTATCCCATTATATGTTAATGAATGATGTGAAAACCAAGTATTATTGATTTTATTAACATATTTTTATTTAGTAATAGTTTATTTTGTTTTTATTTGTAGAATAACCTTGTTAGTTATTTTTATATATATTTGTTCATAGACATGGACTCACACATTGCCTATAAAAAATATTACTTGTTAATTATAAATTACTTGAAATGGTACATACCAATGGAAAGAGACTAAGGATTCTCTAAAACTGTAATCATTTTTAAAATATTTATGCATTATATCTATACATTATCAAATGTATTTTTAAAATTTATCAATCACTGTTTTAATATAAGTTCTTATTTCATCATGTTTTACTAAAATAATTTTTTAAAATTTATTTTGATAATATATTTAAATATATATAAAAAAATTTATATAATAATTAATATCTTCAAGTCCGACCTTTTTTGGTCATATATAAAATTACATTAATATAATGTAAACTATAACACCCTAACCCAGACGCCCATATTAGGAGCATTATTTTAATACATTGGGATGATCACACTAAATCAAATATTGAATGAGAGATCAGTTAAGAAGTATTGGTAGAGTGATTACATACATGAACATTACTTTAGAATTCAGATCTTAAAATACAACATTGATAATCTTTTGATAATTCCATTATTATCAATGAATATCCTGATATATAAGTCTTAATACACATCCTATAATGCAATGAAAATAAAACATTAGAATGGGGTGATAATATATTCTCAGTAAGGGTTTGTTTACAGTGGAATATATCATAAATAATTAATCATACACCATAATGTTTTTTATATAACTGAAACAAAAGTCCTTTAAATATAATCTTGAAAAAAAATAAAAAAAAAATAGAATATAAGATAAGCATAACCATGAATATTCTACTAGATTAATATTTATAAGGAATATCAATCAATAATATAAAAATAAGGTAATTAATAATTCTAGTCATCTAAAATATACCACCAAGGCTTCAATCAAACAATCTATGATTTTAAACGCATAATGAAAATAATAAAATACTATAAAGGAATTATGGAACGAATATAACACATTAAACACTTCATTCAAGGAATCTAATAAATGGGTAAGGCCTAGGACAAACCAATATATATTTTGTTTCATTAATCCTTATGATGCATCGATGGTCTTTCATTAAATGGTCCCCAACCCATATGGATTATTTTAAACACTACCCAAACATTCTCTTACTATTTTCAATGGAATCCTTATAATAAAATGTAGATACAAAACCAAAATAAACATTTGTATTAATAATATCTTACGAAGAGTTAATACATTATCCATAAACCATAAATGGTATCAAAACAGTACATCTATATTCAATCAAATCATAAAACCTACAATACAATATGGTATATTTTATCATATGACATCAACCTCAATTAGGAATAAAATCAAACAATGGATGTTGATATAGATGAAAATAATATAATAAAAGCATTTGAAATATCTTGAGAAAAATAAATTTTACATTGAAATAATTTATTTAAAATCCAGAGAAATATTAAAGAAGAGTTTTATAAAAAAATTATTCAACGTGTCTCGTAAAACATTGAAACAACTGAGTGAAATTCAAAATTTGACATTTTAAATTATCCATGTCATTATAAATAAATCAGTAAAACCCATTTTTACAACATGGAAAAGACTGAGAATGATTTTAGAAGAATAAATTATAAAATCAATTAAAAATATGTTTTAGATAAATAGTAACATAAGTGAATCTTAAAAAGGAATCCTTTTGATAAAATTTTGAGTATACATGGTCATGGATGATAAATATGTCCCGACAAATACTTACGTATAAACAAACTCCGATAATATTTTGATTGTAAACTGATTGCTTACTATATGTCTGATTCACAAAGTGTGTGACTAAAACTCATGTATAGTGGTTTTAAACATATTAATAACTTTTAATATAATAATAAAAATATATATTTTATCATATATGATTCATTTATTACATTATATTAACCATTCCTTTTACAGTTTTATGTTAAAAAAACATATTGGGTAATAATTTCTTTGTGGATTGTACGTGTTTGGAATTTTTATTCTTGAACTTATTACATAGATCATGAATTACATACTTCTAAAGTATAAAAAATTATTTATATATCATATATATTATTTATATATTTAATATATGGAATGTAATTATCATTCATGGAGACGATTGTTCGTACATACACATGAACATTTTTTCTTATTTTTAACATATTAAATAAAAAAATTTAATGAAATATATATATAATATTCCACTATAATTATAATGAATAATATTTCATACTTATTTATTATATGTACTTTTATAATCATTCTTTAATGGTTAACAAGGCAGAATAATCACATCCAATTGAGGATACAGTATGTCATACGTTTGCACAAACGAAGATATCATTCCATAATTGGTAATGGGGTAAGTAAATGGTTGATATTTCAAATATAAATAATCATTATCATTTCATATTTATTATTTATATTTATTTTAATCATCATTATACCCATAAAAATAATTTTGTAACAAAAAATAAATTACACTACAACATAGAGATAGTAAGTCATACGTGCGCATGCATGATGATAATGTTTTTCATAGGTTATGTAAAATGGGGAATATGGTTTCCCAATAATAATAATAACATATCATTATATTTATGATACTGTATTTATTAATTATTATGGAATCAACATAGGAAGAGTAAGTAGAAAAATAAAAGAAATTTATTTGAATTATTTAAACAATTACCTTTTCTTCGAGTATCTCCTACTGATTTGTGCAAAATGACTTATTAGTATTGATTTAAGCACAAATTATTTCATGTATATTAATGTTAGGGAAGATGTTAAGTGAAATGAGATGGTTTTTGAAGATCCAATGGTCCTTAATTGTGTGAAAAAATGATAAATAGTGGTTCCATTTTTTCATAGAGGGTAGGGGAACTTTTCGAATCTAAATAAATATTAACGTAATATAAATATATTTTCGATTAAAAATATATCCGAAGTGATTTATTTAGAAAATAAGATAAAATGGGTCCAAATACTCTCATACAATTAATTTTTGACATTTATAGGTCAATTATCCTTATCTTTTGTCTTTAACACATAGATAAACAATATAACTATTAATGTCACTTCCTATCATTTAACATTATAGGGTTAATATAATTACTGAAAAATGAAAAAAAACCCAATTGGATAATATAGGGCACATTCAACAATACCCTAGATCATTGACTGAAATATATATTTTTATTAATATATATTATTTAATAAAATATTATTCATTTTGATGTACCATTTATGTCAATTTTGATATTATTTATTATTTTCATTTTTAAAAATATATTAACAAAATGATACCTTCGAAAAAATACTTATTATATATCTATAAAACGTATAATGTATCAATAAAATTATTTTATGTCATTAATTATTTAAATTTATATTTCATTTAATATTTTTAATATCATTTATTTGATATTCCCATTAACCAAACAATTACTTCATTATTATTATAAAATTCTTCAATTAAATTATTTCAGTTCAAATAAATAGAAATAAATTATAATGATGAATATAAATGTTCTATATTTCAAATTAGTATTTATATTCTAATTTATCATATTCCTACACAAAAATTTAATATTATATTTTTATTATAATTTTGATATGATATTATTGACTTATCTTTAAATAAAATATGAAAAAAGTCTTATTCATACCGAAGTGTTTGAAAACAATAATAAGAAGGATCAATTCGGTTTAAAATCAATTATGTAATGAAATTATTATGAATTTTTGGGTAACTTATAAAAATTATAATGTTATTTTTTCCTATAATTACCTGATTTACCCTTAACCATTGTAAATAATAATTTACCAAAGGGACTATTCCCAAAAACACAAATAAAAATTCTGTTGTTCATATTATAATCTAAATATCATTATAATTAAAATCAAATATTCCAATTATTAAAAATTTTACTCACAGTAGTAGAGAAATTATGTTTAACAATAATGTGTTGAGAATGAGGGTAAATGTGACATCTAAAAGTCTGATATGTTTTTATATCTAATTTTAATATAAATTGTTTTCAATAACCTGCGTTGGATTAATAAATTTATTATAGAAATATTTTCAATTTAAAAATTAATGTGTATATAATAATTATTTAAACATAATAGTTGGTTATTAACTAAAATGTTGTATTTTCAATATTCATCTAAATTTTAAAAATTTATAAAAAATAACGAAAATTCACCCTAACATAATTTTGATATTATGAATTCAGAAATGATGTCTATTTTAAAAATATTAAATTTAAAAATGTTGTAAATTCTATTCATAAACTTTTTTTAAATTGGTTAATTTGATAGATCATGGTTTCATCAAACTCAGTGTCACGTACAACATAAGAGATTAAATTTAATTGAAAAGAAACATATTTAAAAATATTGGGGTGTTAAATTCTACCCTTCTTCAAAAAATTGTGTCCCCACAATTTTTGAATTTTTTTAGTAACTATGGTTTTACAATTCAATATTCCTTTATTTAAATCCCACAAAAGAACAAGGGTTGATAAAAATTCCATGGTAAAATAAAGAAAGGGATGTTTTCTGGTTAGTAGAGATAACTCAATCAAGTGTTCCATATAGTAAAACATGGATATGAAAAAAAATCATCATGTTCAAATTGAGATTGATCTAGATCATGATAATGAAAATTTTAATAATAAAAAATCAATAAATCTAAATTGATCTAAGGGATCATTCTAATCATTGGAAAATAATGTAATCGGATAACATTTCTATTTCAAGATATATTACTTAGAGTTGAAGGGTTACATAAATTATGAACATAACTTATTTATTTTTATTTCTTATGAATAATATCATCCTTTGGTGGTTATTATATACTATTTTTTATTAATTCCCTAAACATGGAAATAAATGTTGAAATTGAATTTTTCATGCCAAAAATACTTAATGAATTCTATGTTTTCTGATTCTTTCCTTTCCTTTTTTAAATTTCTGAAACCAAAATTGTTAGCACAGGTTATATAATATGATAAAATATACTTTAACCTCAAAAAATAATATCTAATTTTCAACTTAATACATTCCAATCCTATGAATCCAAAAAAATACATCTTCCGAAATTTTCATTCCAATCATTTATAAGAAATGTCACTATATTTCCAAAATCAAATTAATATAATATTTTCCCCAAACAACATAATGCAAATCATTTTTCTATGTTATAAAATATATGAATAATATGATCACCCTAAAACCTCAATGAGACTATGAATTCATCTAAATACACAACGAAGTAGTATATTATTATAGTCATTATGTATAAAATAATTCTTAAAATGAGTACATTGGTGATAAAATACTCCAACTACAAAATTATTAAATGGAAATGTATGAAAATTAATCATTCCTCTTTATCTATGGTAGTATCATAATATTGACAATGATTAATTATCACCTTTTTTGGTTTAATCATGTTGTGCATGAGACATTGATTTTCATAGCATCCACTTTCATTTTAGTTGTTGCATTATTCATTAGAATCCTATTTCTTGTCCTTGAAATCCCATGCATGGTGAAATTTCACTACACACTTATAAAAAACACCCATTCCTTTTATTAAAGTAACATATTTATTATTTCAATAATTATTACATGTGGTAAAATAATTAATTAACTTATTAAATTTATCAAAAAATTTCAAATTATCGACTTATTCTCATCCCACCCTCCAAACGCATGATATTTTGAGTAATCTGTATATGTCCCATTGCCCAATGATACAATTTCCTCCGAGGATAAGAATTATTTATAGACTTATTAACATTGAAATATTTTCTTAACATCATGAATGATGTGATATTTTTTACTCTTTGGATCATATTCATCTATGAGGATCAACCTCCTTCAACTAGGAACCATTTATAAATGATATAATACACTAGTACACATCCTATAAAAACTCATAATTAATAAACTATAAAAATTATTGTCATAAATTGAAACATTTATGAATATCTATTCTCATAAACATTGATTCTATTGGGGTATATTTAATATTAAATAATTTTTACTTGTTTATAAAGGGAATGTAAATTGTCCATACCATATCCCCTAGGAGTGTCAATCTAGGAGAACGGTGAGTAATGTTGTCCATGTTATGCCATGTCAGGCATGGGATACCTTGTGAGAGATTTTACTTCTACGTTCATTTATTCCAGAACCACATCCACTTATAATATTTA
This sequence comes from Viscum album, assembly GCA_963277665.1. NCBI lineage: Eukaryota > Viridiplantae > Streptophyta > Magnoliopsida > Santalales > Viscaceae > Viscum > Viscum album. The sequence continues at coordinate 1,497,307,554 of OY728122.1, read as the reverse complement.
GAGAGGGATTTATTGTCACATCCCAAGTAAGTAATGAATAATATATATTATTATCTATGTCTATTAATGATTAAAATGGTGTTTTAGATGCTTAAAATGAAAATAAAAACAATCTTATGCATGTAATACACTAATATTTTTAAAAGATTGTTTTATTGCCTTTTGATGGAAAACCCTTTTTAAATCTATCTTTTGACAATTTTATAATCTATGTTTGTCAAAATAAACTTATTATTTATGATTGGGACAACAAAATTTACTTTGTGTGAATTTTTGTATTTTTCTAATAAAGTTCATTTTTTTAATGAATAGTGAAAAATGTTGTATTTTAATTCAAAACCTCTTTTTAATCTAATTTATTTATATGATTATATTATCTTTTGAATTGTTTTTGAAGTGACGTTAGAATATATTTTTACCATTTTATCCAATGGTGGTCATTGGAATCAATTTCACTTTGAAATTGGACTTAAACTAGTTTCAATTTTTTGATACTTATTGTTCCATAAAAAACACGCTATTTGTCATGACAGTGGGAATTTGTTATTAAATTAATTAATGAAACTTACATATTTTGAATTTTGTAAAATAGACATCATTTTTGAATTAGGAATATAAAATATATCTTACGGTGAAGTTTTGGTATCTTTCTGAAATACTTCAATTTTTGATGAATAGTGAAACCACTGAGTGGTAGTTAAGGAAACTAATTTTTCGTTTAAATGAAACTTTTCCACTTCTGTGATTTTATTTTCAAAAATATGACATACTTGGTTTTCATTAAGATGTAATATTTGGTTCAATGAGATTAAAATAATTTTTTGGTGAATAGTATCTTTTAAGTTCTTAATCACGATTAGTGGTAATTAGTGTAGTTTAAGGTAAAAATAATGTTTTAATAATATGAGATGAGCCTTACACATGTCCTACCCTCATTGGATGTGTCATTTCCGACCAAGAAAATTCATGGGTCAACATGGGGACCCCATGGAGCCACTTTGGTTGGGAAATGACATACTAACTTTTTATTTAATGTTAAAGTAAAAATGACACAAAAATGAGATGTTTTACTAAAACAATTTTTACATGGGGTTATACAAGTCAGATTTTTTATTTTAAATAGTAATTGGAAAGCTAAGACGATTTCCTACATCTTAGTATTTTTTTTATAATTTTTAGACTTTAAATAAATTTAATTATTTATGACATCATGATGATGGAGTGATTACCTCATTAATAAAGGATTTAAATAAAATGGAAAGATAATGTAAAATATAAGACCTACACATGTCTAAAACCTATTGGGTGGGTATATTTCAAACCCTTATCACCTTATCCTCGAATGATATCAATGTGGGACCTCTTAAATCCGAATTCCTTTTTAAAATAAAGTGACATTTCTTTACTTTCCAAGAGTGCCCCTCCTCTCCTCTTATAAAAGGCCCCCACCTCTACCTCCTTACCCACACTCCCAAAGCCTTTGGCTCGGCCAAAATCTGCCCATTGTGTCTCTACACATCCCTCTTTTACTCTTTGAAGCCTCACTTTGGGAAGAAGTCTTCCCAAGGAAGCCTTTTATCTCAAACCAAAGGGAGTTACCCGATTTTAAGGTAATGTCTTCACTTGAGTCCTTTTGTTTTATTTTGCTTCTCCAACCCCCTAAACTCTTTTTATTCATTTATGTTGTAACAAATCCAGTATCTTAAATATACTAGGATGTTTTTATAAGAAGTATTCGAGCTACAATTACACACACCTACATCTAATGGTTAATGGACATACTGTTTCCGTGGATGGTGAATTTATGCCTCCCGAAACGATGATTGTTCAACATTCTTTTAACACCTTAAAAGGTGGCCATTAAGATGTAACTATACTTATATATGATATATAATATTTTTATGTTTTCCATAAGCTTTGTATTTTTCATTTTGGGCATACCTTTATGGTTTCCATTATGGGTAAACGCGATATCTTCATTTAAGGAAGTGCGGACTACCTCCCCCTCAAAGTGATTTGATTCGTTAAATACCATATGTGGGACGTATAAAGGATGTAAATATGATATTATATATTATATTATACTGGAATTATAATATTCCTTTATATCATTATGATTCCTTTCTATAAAATACGAAATAGAAATGAAAGTAGCGTTCAGGCGTACGTACGGCTTACCGTCTCCATGAACGGTGCATTTCATTTCTTACCTATAAATGATTATGTAATATTATAAATGCATCCATGTACTGGATATATATGACATATATGATATATACATAATTATTACCATTCTAGATATAATGGATACATGAACAACTTGTAATTATAAAGAGCTTTTTTTGACTCAAGTACAAATGATCGTTAAAACGACCGTTATTAACATAAATAACTACATGCTGTTCATGACTAGAAATAAGTGATATAAAAGGAATAATGAACTTGAAAAAGTTTCTTAAACAAATATAAATTAACTCAAGTTTATTATTTAGGAGATTAAAGAACGATCGAGTCAAGTCGGGCCCGATGTATGGGACTTCGTCTCAATCTCCTTTCATTGAGGCATATTTTGTTTTATACACAACCTTATTTTATATGGTTTATAAACCCCTTTGAATTTTACGTTTATTCAAAAGGAATCTTTTTTATATGAAGCATTTACTAAAGAACAAAAGGGAATGTTTTTGTCGTACGTATGCAGCGACAACGACTTCTCCGCCACCGTGACCATTATTTGAGTTTCGGCTTACTCTACAAGCCATATCTTTTTTTTAAAGAAATATAAATACCATGTTTTACTTTTCATTAATTTTGGTATTGAAAATGGTTTTCATAATATTTTATATCAATGCGTTGTATTGATATCTTTTTATTGAAAGGTGGAAATGTTATGTTTCCTTTATGCATGTTTTATGTGATACATTTATGTTGAGGTTCATGGGCATTATTATGAAGACGGGTGGTTCCGTGATAGACTAAGGGAGGGTGAGCCCGATATAGCTCTCCAATGAATTGGGTAATGCGATGGAGTGCAACTTTAAGGTTTCTCCGAAGAGATTTAGGGAATATACTGTGATGGGTATTCCAAACGTATCCAAGAGGGTTACTCCCTACGTAAGAACGTTATGAATGCCTCAAGATACCTTTATATATTATGATTTCTATGATTTATATATGATTTGACGAGGTTCGTTAAAGTGATTATGTTTTATGGGTAATGAATGATTTCATTCTTATGTATATATGTACCCATGATTCCTTTCTATATTTTTATATCCCTTACTGAGATTTTTATGCTCATCCCATGTTTTTTGAAATGTTTTTCACAGGTTAAGGGAAAGGTACATGATATGATGATAGTGTCAAGGAAGTGTCAAGAAAGAATCCATGTTTTATTTTAAATATGTTTCCATTGATGGGAAAGATGAATAATATCTTTATGTGGCCACTTTGTATTTATGTGGAATGTAATTCAAGTTTTATGATCTAATTCACTAAAACTCTAAACCCGAAAAGATCCTCAATGTGTAATCTTGTAATAACTCAAAATTAAGTAAGGTTTAAGGTTGGGGCCTTATATTTGGTATCAAAGGTTGGTTTAGATAACTTTAGGAGTTAGAATTCTATTAAATGATTATCCGAAAATATTTTTTTTATGGTCAAATTGAAGTGATATAGTATTTGAAGATTACCATGTTTCTTCATCTAAGACATGTTTGTTCCGAATGGTTTTCCATAGAGGAAACAGGGAAGCAATGCTAGGAAGGCATGCAGAAGGAAATAACCTTTCTAATCAGCAACCTGAGATGGTCAAAATTGGAACTGAACAATTTGTTGTAGTAATGGCGCAGTTGACTCAAGCGATAAATGGTGGTGGTATCCATGCACGAGATCAGCCAGATCAACCGCAGAGGAACAAGTCAGTGGTGGAACATTTCATGAGGCAACATCCCCCATCATTTAGAGGATCATCTGACCCTGTGCTAGCTGAAGGGTGGGTTAAAGCACTAGAGAATATTTTCGATGTCATGGGGTGTTCAGACAACCAATAGGTTTGTCTTCCTATTTACCGTTTGGAGGGTGAAGCAGATCCGTGGTGGTCTATGTTTAAAAATATTAGGGACGCTGATGAGATTGATGCACTCAACTGGGATGAATTCAAAGGTATGTTTCTTGAAAAGTATTTTCCTAAGGATATTCGACTTAGGATGGAAATACAATTCTTGGAATTGAGGCAAGAGGAAGACTTAGTGGCTACCTATGAAGAAAGGTTCACTCGATTGGGAAGGTATGCTCTAAATTTTATCCGAGACCTTGATAGTAAAATCAATCGTTTTTACTCAGGATTAAATCCTAAATATTGAAGGTCAATAGATTCTCGTGAGTTTAAAATTTATGAAAAGCTTGTTCGATGTGCTGAGATGGTGGAAATGGATTTTTCCGATGACCAAGTGTTCTATAACAGCCAACAGAAGAAGAGACCGAGGTGGCATGAGAAAGGTAAGATTTCTTCAAAAAAGTCTGATGGTAAGGAATCTAAGTTTCCAGTTTGTGATAAATGTGAAAAAAGGCATGCGGGGGAATGTCTTATGAATTCTGGAAAGTGCTACCAATGTGGTAAGATGGGACATAAGGCTCGTGATTGCACTGAAAAAGATCAGGGTGATGGTAAGACCAAATTTTATTTTCTGTTAGTGAAATGTTATAAGTGAAATGAGATAGGTCCCTATGCAAACGAGTGTCCGAAAAAAAGATTGAGTGATGGGAAGAAGTTATACTACAAGCAGAAAGGGGTGGTGAAATCCTTTGCAACTACTTCAGTAGATGTCGGGCCGTCAAATGAAGTTGTATCAGGTACTTTGTTTGTTTTTTCATATTATTCCAGTGTGTTGTTTGATTCGGGGTCTACACATTCTTTCATCCCTGAAAAATTGTCAAGTAAAATGGGAATACCATCTCAAGAAATGACTCCTGAACTTTTGGTAAAGGCACATGGGGGAAATGTTGAAGCAAAAAGAATTTATAAGAATCCTCTTATCTTTATCTATGGAAAGAACCTACTTGAAAACCTTATTGTTCTACCACTAGTAGAGTTTGATTTTATCTTGGGTATGGATTGGATCTCTATTTACCATGCCAAGATTGACTGTAGAGCTAAAGAAGTTTCTTTTCAGAAAGACTTTCAGTTTGTTTACAAGAATGATCCTTTACTTTTGATAACATATCAAGAGGCCGAGAAACTTGTAAAAGATGGAAATGAATGTTACATTGCACACATCGTTGAAAATAAAGGAACTGTTCAGATTAATGATGTGCCAGTGGTAAATGAGTATCTTGATGTTTTTCCTGATTAGTTGCCTGATATTATTCCTGATCGGGAAGTTGAATTTACTGTTGAATTGGTTCCTGATTCTAAGCCAATTTCAAAACCCCCTTATCAAAGGGCTCAAATTGAACTTTTAGAGTTGAAGGAGAAATTGCAGGATTTATTAGAGAATGGTTTCATTCGACCTAGAACATCACCATGGGATGCTCTTGTTTTATTTGTTAAAAAGAAAGATGGTTCTATGAGACTATGCATTGATTATAGAGCCTTGAATAATATCACTGTTAAGAACAAATATCCTTTTCCTCATATCGATGATTTGTTTGATCAGATCCAGGGAGATCAGTATTTTTCAAAGATTGACTTGAGATCAGGGTACCATCTGCTGAAGGTAAAGGAAGAAGATGTTCCGAAGACCATGTTCCGTACAAGATATGGCCATTATGAATTTGTAGTAATGCCTTTTGGGCGAACCAATGCTCCTGCTGTATTCATGGACTTAATGAATAGAATTTTCGATGAGTTCTTGGATAAGTTTGTGGTGGTTTTCATTGATGATATTTTGTTGTTTTCTAAAAGTAAAGGGGAGCATGAAATAAATTTAAGGGTTATCTATCAAACCATAAAAGAAAAGAAACTGTATGTAAAATTCAGCAATTGTGAGTTTTGGTTGCAACAAATTTCTTTCCTTGGTAACAGTGTTTCTAAAGATGGGATAACTGTTGATCCTGCAAAAACATAAGTTGTGGAAGAATGGCCAAGACCCACAAATTTAATAGAGATTCGTAGTTTCCTTGGTTTGGAAGGCTATTACAGAAAGTTTGTTAGAAATTTTTCACGGTTATCTGTCCAATGACTAAGCTAACTCAGAAGGGTGTTAATTTTATCTGGACAAAAGAATGTGATGATTGTTTTCAGGAACTGAAATGAAGATTGGTGAATGCTCCAGTTTTGGCACTACCTTCCAGAAATGGTGAGTTTGTTATATACAGTGATGCTTCGTTGAAGTGACTTGGATGTATCCTTATGCATAATGATTAGGTAATTGCATATTCTTCAAGTCAGTTGAATGTTCATGAGGTAAATTACCCTACATATGATTTGGAATTAGCTGTTGTTGTTTTTGCTTTAAAAATTTGGAGACATCATTTGTATGGAGTAAAGTGTGAAATATATACTGATCACAAAAGTTTAAAGTATATATTCACTCAGGAAGAGTTAAACATGAGACAGAGGAGATGTCTGGAATTAATCAAGGATTATGGTTGTCTAATTCATTACCATCCGGGAAAATAAAATAAATTGTTTGATGCTTTGAGTCAAAAAAGTAATGCTTCATTAAAAATGTTGTATTTGGAACATGATCCTTTAGTTAAGGATTTGATGAACTTTGGCATAGAAGCTTTTGGTGTAGGATGATCTTATGTTTTGTTTCATGTTTTGGTGAATTATTCTCTATTAGACAGAATCAAGAAATCATAGAAGCAAGACAGTGAGTTGCAGAAAAAGGTAGAGATGGTTCAGAAAGGTAAGTTTCCTGAATTAAACATTGATAGTGATTGTGTTTTGAGATTTGGGAAGAGATTTTGTTTTCCTTGTGACTCACAGTTGGAGAGAGAGTTGTTATGTGAAGCTCATAGTTCTCCATTTTCAGTTCATCCTGGCAGTACTAAGATGTATAGAGATCTGTGGGAGTATTACTGGTGGGATGGAATGAAAAGAGATATTGCTGATTTTACTGTGAAGTGTTTGACATGTCAACAGGTTAAAGTAGAGCAGCAGTTACCTAAAGGGATGCTTCAGCCTTTACCAGTGCCAGAGTGGAAATGGGAAAATATATCAATGGACTTTGTTGTGGGATTACGAAAGACATCTCGAGGTAATAATGCAATCTGGGTTATTGTTGATCGCTTGACTAAATCTGCTCATTTCCTTTCTATACGAGATACTTTTTCCCTAGATCAAAATTCCCATTTGTATCTTAAAGAGATAGTCAGGATACATGGAGTTCCTCTCTCCATTGTATCGGATCATGATCCCAGGTTCACTTCTAACTTTTGGAAAGGCCTTCAGAAGTCGTTGGGTACTGAATTAAATTTTAGTACATCATTTCATTCTCAATCAGATGGGTAGTCAGAACGAAAAATTCAGACCTTGGAGGACATGCTACGAGCTTGTTCGATGGATTATAAAGGAAGTTGGGACCAACATATTTCTTTTGTTGGATTGTCATATAATAACAGTTTTCATTCCAGTATACAGATGGCACCATTTGAGGTGTTATATGGGAAGAGGTGTCAAACTACAGATTTCTGGGATGAAGTGGGTGAAAGGAAGTTGATGGGACCAGAATTGGTAGAAGAGATGACAGAAAAAGATCAGCAGATTCAGAAACACATGAGAACAGCTCAGAGTAGGCAGAAGAGTTATGCAGACAACAGGAGGAAGGATCTAACTTTTGAGGTAGGTGATCATGTTTTTCTCAAAGTCTCACCATGGAAAAGTGTGATGAGATTTGGTAAGAAAGGAATGCTGAGTCCAAGGTTCATTGGACCATATGAAATTTTGGATAGAGTTGGATCAGTTGCGTACCAGGTGGCTTTACCTCCGATTTTATCTCAGGTACACAATGTTTTTCATGTTTCAATGTTGAGAAAGTATATGCCAGATCCATCTCATGTTTTGAGTCCAGAGGTACTTCAGCTGGAAGAGAACCTATCATATGAAGAACAACTGGTCCAAATTCTTGACCACATGGAGAAAGTGTTACGAAATAAGGTGATTAATCAGTTAAAGGTTTTGTGGAATAACCACATGATGGAAGAGGCAACATGGTAATCTGAAAATGCAATGAAGGATAAGTACCCCCATTTATTTGATAAGTAAATAAATTGCAGGGATGCAATTTTCTAAAGGGGGAAGGATGTAACATCCGAAGTAAGTAATGAATAATATATATTTTTATCTATGTCTATTAATGATTAATATAGTGTTTTAGAGGCTTAAAATGAAAATAAATACAATCTTATGCATGGAATACACTAATATTCTTAAAAGATTGTTTTACTGCCTTTTGACGGAAAACCCTTTTTAAATCTATCTTTTGACAATTTTATAAGCTATATTTTTCAAAATTAACTTATTATTTATGATTGGGACATCAAAATTTACTTTGTGTGACATTTTGGTATTTTTCCGATAAAGTTCATTTTTTAATGAATAGTGAAAAATGTTGTATTTTAATTCAAAACCTCTTTTTAATATAATTTATTTATATGAATAGATTATCTTTTGAATTTTTTTTAAGTGAAATTAGAATATATTTTTACCATTTTATCCAGTGGTGGTCATTGGAATCAATTTCACTTTGAAATTGGACTTAAACTAGTGTCAATCTTTTGATACTTATTGTTTCATAAAAAACACGCTATTGGTCATGACAGTTGGAATTAGTTATTAAATTAATTAATGCAACTTACATGTTTTTAATTTTGTAAAATAGAAATCATTTTTGAATTCGGAATATCAAATATAGCTTAGGGTGAAGTTTTGGTATCTTTCTGAAAAACATCAATTTTTGATGAATAGTGAAACCACTAAGTGGTAGTTAAAGAAACTGATTTTTCGTTTAAATGAAACTTTTCCACTTCTGTGATTTGATTTTTAAAAATCCGACATACATGGTTTTCATTACGAATTAAAATTTGGTTCAATGAGATTAAAATAATTTTTTGGTGAATAGTTACTTTTAAGTTCTTAATCACGATTAGTGGTAATTAGTGTAGTTTAAGGTAAAAATTATGTTTTAATAATATGATATGAGCTTGACACATGTCCTACCATCATTTTATGTGTCATGGCTGACCAAGAAAATCCATGGGACAACTTTGGGACCCCATGGAGCCACATTGTTTGGGAAATGACATAAATAACTTTTTATTTAATGTTAAAGTAAAAAATGACACAAACATGAAATGTTTTACTAAAACAAGTTTTACATGGGGTTATACAAGTAAGATTTTTGATTATAAATTGTAATTGGAAATATAAAAAGATAGCCTACATCATAGTATTTTTTGTATAATTTTTTGAATTTAAATAAATTAATGTATTTATGACATCATGATGATGCAGCGATTACCTCATTAATAAAGGATTTAAATAAAATGGAAAGATAATGTAAAATCTAAGACCTACACATGTAAAAAACCTATTGGGTGGGTATATTTCGAACCCTTATCACCTTATCCTAGAATAATATCAATGTGGGACCTCTTAATGCCGAATTCCATTTTAAAATAAAGTGACTTTTCTTTACTTTCCAAGAGTGCCCCTCCTCTCCTCTTATAAAAGGCCCCCACCTCTACCTCCTTACCCACACTCCCAAAGCCTTTGGCTCGCCCAAAACCTGCCCATTTTGTCTCTCCACATCCCTATATTTCTCCTTGAAGCCTCATTTTGGGAAGAAGTCTTCCCAAGGAAGCCTTTGAGCTCAAACCAAAGGGAGTTACCCGATTTTAAGGTAATGCCTTCACTTGAGTCCTTTTGTTTTATTTTGCTTCTCAAACCCCCTAAACTCTTTTTATTAATTTCTTTTGTAACAACTCCAGTATCTTCAATATACTAGGATGTTATTATAATAAGTATTCTAGCTACACTTACACACACCTACATGTAATGGTTAATGGACATACGGTTTCCGTGGTTGGTGAATTTATGCCTCTCGAGACGATGATTGTTCAACATTCTTTTAACACCTTAAAAGGTGGACATTAAGATGTCACTATATTTATATATGATATATAATATGTTTTTTTTCCTTAAACTTCTGTATTTTTCATTTTGTTCATACCTTTATGGTTTCCATTATGGGTAAACGTGATATCTTCATTTAAGGAAGTGCGGATTACCGCCCCCTCAAAGTGATTTGATTAATTAAATACCATATGTGGGACATATAAAGGATGGAACAATGATATTATATATGATATTATACTGGAATTATAATATACCTTTATATCATTATGATTCCATTCTATAAAATACGAAATAGAAATGAAAGTAGCGTTCATGCGTACGTACGGCTTACCGTCTCCATGAACGGTGCATTTTATTTCTTACCTCTAAATGATTTTGTAATATTATAAATGCAAGAATGTACTGGATATATATGACATATATGATATCTACGTCCAGAATACCGTTCAGGATATAATGGATACATGAACAACTTGTAATTATAAAGGCTTTATTTTTGAATCAAGTACAAATGATCATTAAAACGACCGTTATTAACTTAAATAATTACATAGTGTTCATGACATGGAAATAAGGGATATAAAAGGAATAATGAACTTGAAAAAGGTTCTTAAACAAGTAGAAATTAACTCAAGTTTATTATTCAGGAGATTAAAGAATGGCCGAGTCAAGTCGAACCCGAGGTATGGGACTTCGTCACAATCTCCTTTCATTGAGGCATATTTTGTTTTATACACAACCTTATTTTATACGGTGTATAAACCCCTTTGACTTTTATGTTTATTCAAAAAGAATCTTTTTTTTATATGAAGCGTTTACTAAACGAAAAAAGGCAATGTTTTTGTCGTACGTATGCGGCAACAATGACTTCTCCACCACTGTTACCATTATTTGAGTTTCAGCTTCCTCTACAAGCCATACATTTTTTTAAAGAAATAAAAATACCATGTTTTACTTTTCTTTTATTTTGGAATTGAAATTGGTTTTCATAATATTTTTATATCAATGTGTTGTATTGATATCTTGTGATTGAAAGGTGGAAATGTTATGTTTCCTTTATGCATGTTTTATGTGATAAGATTATGTTGAGGTTCTTGGGAATTATTATGAAGACGGGTGGTTCTGTGATAGACTAAGGGCGGGTGATCCCGATATAGCTCTCCAATGCATTGGGTAACGTGAAGGAGTGAAACGTTATGGTTTCTCCGAAGAGATTTAGGGAATGTACTGTGATTGGTATTCCATACGTAATAAAGAGGGTTACTCCCTACGTAAGAACGTTATAAAGGCCTCAAGTTACCTTTATGTCTTATGATTTCTATAATTTATTCATGATTTGAAGAGGTATGTTAAAGTGCTTATGTTTTATGGGTAAAGTATGATTTTATTCTTATATATATATGTACCCATGTTTCCTTTACATATTTTTATATCCCTTACTGAGCTTTTTATGCTCATCCCATGTTTTTTTGAAATGTTTTTCACAGGTCAAGGGAAAGGTACACGATATGATGATAGTGTCAAGGAAGTGTCAAGAAAGAATCCATGTTTTATTTTAAATATGTTTCCATTTATGGAAATGAAGAATACTATCTTTATGTAACCACTTTGTTGATATATGGAATGTAATTCAAGTTTTATGATCTAATTCTCTAAAACTCTAAACCCGAAAAGATCCTCAATGTGTAATCTTGTAACAACTAAAGATTAAGTAAGGTTTAAGGCTGGGGAATTATATTTATTTCTAGGAACGCACACATAATATATGTCTTATTGAAATACAATGAAATTCTTCTATAAATTCCTAAAAGTATATCTAAGGGTTATGTTCCCTAATAATTTTTTTTAAATCTAATTTCCAAGGTTATTTCTAAAATTCCTATAATACCAACTATAATGCCCCAACCACAGAATATTCAAGCCAATGTATTATTTTTATACATTTTCATAATTACAAAGAATCCAATCATGAAGTACCGATTAGTTTTGTCATCTTGGATAATATATTAAAAACATTAACCTTGCATAAAAATTCAAATCATAAAATATGTAAAGATACGGAAATTCTATGAAAATTTATTTAATAAATACACAGGAATTTTATGAGTCCGTAGTTTCTAACGACGCATGATTATGTGGCCCGGTGTGCCCAGAAATAATATTTAATGTTTTTTAAGCTGAAGCTAACATGCATATGCAGTTTTCTTGGAAAAGTATAATAAATCATAAATGATAACTCAGATTAGAAATCTGAGGGCACCATTTCTCTTAGGATGGTGATTTTACCATAGGCGTGACTTTTTTTAGTCGGCGCAGGCCTCCTGTGTGAAAACAAAAAAATGGCATAATTGTAAATAAAATAATTAAATAAATTATTTTATTTTTCAAATTATTTTAACTCACAAACGGTTACTCAGATTAAAAATCTGAGCCCACCACTGAACTTGTTAGTGTATTCTTTCTCTAAGAAGATACTACCTTTGGCCGACAACAGCCTATAGATAAAGTTAGTTTTTGGCCGGAATTAAAATAATTAAGAGGAAATTATTTTATAATAAAATTCATAACTTCTAAACGGTAACATGGAATGAAAATCCGAGAGTACTGTTGGGTGTGTTGGGGCGTGTTTCACATAGGTAGATCCTATCCATGACCAGAGTAAGTCATGGGTGACTGATAATAATTTTCCAATTTTTTTTCAGGTACGTTCAGTAAACGCTCGAGCTGTGTTTTGTAACTTTTGAATCGGTGCTCGGAATTGAAATCTGAGAGCACTTTTGAACTCACAATGCCGATTTTCACTTAAGGAGACCTTCACCTCGATGGAAGTTAGTCAAGAATAAAAGTTAGTTTTTGGCTTATTTATAAAATAAAATAATCGCTCTTGGGAGCTCTTCTCTTGGGAGCGACTTAGGGCTTTGCCTTCGGCATGGACAACCATCTCTTACGGACCGCACTGGTTCTGACGGGGTGAGTCCAAAGGTGGAAGTGTTTCTAGAATTTGGCTTTAGCGGCTTCAGTATTCAGTCGCGGTTTTCATTTCCACATGGCAGCTTTGTCTTTCTCGACTCGGCCCGAGACATTAGGCGACGACGTCATAGCGGCGGCAAGGGGGTTTTCTCGGCTCAGCATCTGGATTTCTGTGGCGGCGATGAGGTTTTCTCAGCTTCGGCTTTCAGCGGCGGTGTGGGTGGAATTACTTTCAGTGGCATCAGGTTTCATATCTGGTCTTCTGTGGATCTGGTTATGGGTTTGGGTAGTCGCTTCGACATCCTTGATGACAGGTGGCAGGCCTTAGCTGCACAGTTTCGATGGGTACGGTGTATGGATACTATTTCGAGTGGATGGAAAGGACGGCCTCTGTCAGTGGGATGCAGCTGCGCTTCGATTTGCGGTGTTGCGTGCGATTTTTTTTTGCCTTATAGGTTTATTCGAGATCTGGAGGTCTGGTCTGTGGCAGTCTATTTTTCAGATTTGCGGCATGGTGGATCTAGGCCAGTGCATCGGGTGGCACGACAGTCAGGGCAGACATTTAAGGCAGCCTCTGGGTGATGGCGCGGGTAAGTGCAGAGCAGGGATAACGGATGGAGCCACTCGATCATTTGGTCTAGATCTGCTTTGTCCAGATCTCGTAGGGTTCATAGAGGTTCTGGAATCGTTGGGATCTTCGACGAGGACGATGGGATGATGGGATGATGGGATGATGGGATGATGCGATGTGGAGATTAGGGAGGGTTTCAGGATTCTTCCTCCATCAACAAGAAGATCGAGTCATTTGCATCTTCTGATTTGATCTCTGGCCTTCAGGCATTTAATGGGTTATCTCCCTGACGACATTCGGGGTGCTGTAGTTTTTATTCTATGGGCTGGCATGTAATGGTTTTCCCTTACCCTTTTTTCATTTTTCAGCTTTTTTTTAATAAAGGGGCTTTGACCCCAATCCTTATTGTATATAAAAAAATAAAGTGTATAATACTTTATTTTGTTTTAAGCTTTCATGTGAGTGTTTGTTGGTTAAAACCTCATCTTAGGAGTTGGAGGTGGGACAACCACATCATAACCAGTCACGTGTGGTTATGATATGGTGGGACCCACTTCCATAACCTCTCATGGGAGGATAGGGTGTGGTGGTCCAACCTCCAACTCCCAAGCATTGGTTTTAAGCAACAACCACTCACATGGAAGCTTAAAACAAAATAGAGTGTTGTACACTTTATTTTATTATTTTATTTTATAAAAAATCCAAAAACTAACTATTATTATCGACCAACTACCATTGAGATGAATGTATCCTTAAGTGAACATCGGCGTGGTGAGTTTAACGGTGCTCTATGATTTCAATTCCAAGAACCAGTTCAAAAGTTACAAAACGCCGCTCGCTTGTTTACTAGACGTACCAATTTTTTTTGTAAAATTATTACCAGTCACAATCGACTCACTACGGACATTGTTAGACATTTCCTAGGTGGAACACGCCCTAAAAACCCAACGGTACTCTCGGATTTTCAATCTGAGTTACCATTTAGATGTTATGAATTTTACAATAAATTAATTGTCACTTAATTATTTTATTTGCAGCCAAAAAGTACATTTCTCAGATGGCCAGTGCCATCCGAAGATAGTATCTTATTAAATAAATCAAACACTCTCGAGTTCATCGGTGGTCTCATATTTTTAATCCGAGTTACCGTTTGTGAGTTAAAAGCATTTAAAAAACTAAAATAAAATAATTAATTGTTTTATTTACATTTATGCCATTTTGAGTTTTCACACAGGAGGCATGTGCCGACTAAACTTAAGTCGCGAATAGGTTAAACTAGCCATCTGAAACACAACAATGTTGTCAGATTTCTGATCCAATTTACCATTTATGTGTTATTCCACTTTTTTTAGGAAACCTGCTTACGCGCGTTAACATAATCTTAACAAAAACTTAAAAAATTGATTCTCGGCATACCGGGCCTCAGAAACATGGACCGTTAGAAAATGAGGATTCGTAAGATTCCCGTTTATTTATGATAATAATTTCCATGGAATTTATGGGTCTTTACATTCTACCCTCCACAGGGCTTTACGTCCCTGTATGCTGCAACTCAAACTAAGGGAAACAATGGTGTTACTAAGCATGCATATGAGCCTCCCGCTCCCATGTGCACTCCTGGAGGTACTAGTTCTTCCAGCGAACACACATCAGAGGTATCCACCGTCCACGTAGGATTCGCTCTTGTTTATCCTCAATCTCCACGGAATCCATTGTGAAATTCCCCCCATCATCGATGTCCAGCTCCTCTTGGTCGTTGATGGGTTTAGGGTCGTGCACATATCTCCCCAGCTGGGATATGTGGAAGACATCATACACCCGGTGCAATTGTGGTGGAAGAGCTATGCGGTAAGCCACCTCGTATTCTCTTATGGGGACCTAGAATGATCAGATGAATATTGGAGATAACATGCCTCCTTGGCCAAATCTCTATAGACCTCGTCGAGGTGAGACCCGTAGAAAGATATGGTTGCCATCCTCGAACTCCAGAGGTCTCCATCTCCTATCAGTATACAATTATTTTCTACTCTGTACAGTCTTCATCCACTCTTTGATAACCTGCACCTTCTCTGTGGTAGCTCGTACCATCTATTGTCTAAAGGAAGTGGGCTGACATGGTGAGTCGGTCCACAATCTACAAAATCGAGTCGTGACTTGTGGATATATGTGGAAGACCCATCACGAAGTCCATAGATATCCCATGCCACTTCCACTATGGGACCTCTAAAGGTTGAACCAAGCCTGCTGGTATGTGGTGCTCTGCCTTCACTTGCATACAGGTGAGTCACCATGAGACAAACTCTACTCTCAACTTCATCATACCTGGCCACCGATGTTGTCGTCGAAGGTCCCGGTACATCTTTTCCACTCCTGGATGTACCGCTAGAGGGGAAGTGTGGAACTCCCCCAACACTTCCTCCTGATGTGAAACTCGTACCATGGTATGTCCTCTGAAAAGAATGTTGTGCTCCCCACCTTCATAAAATCAATCAGGTGCCTACCCTGTGGATATCTGAGCACGTCGCGTCTCACAGTCAGCGACTCCACGTTGTGCCTCCCTGAATCACTAAAGAAGGGTAGGAATGACTGTAAGAGACTCTAGAAAGGCTGCTCCCTCCTTATCCACGAAGGATATCAATAAGGCATCCAGCTTCTCTGTCACCTCTCCAAGTAGCTGAATACCTAATCTCTTGTTGAGAGAATCTTCTAAAACATTCCCCTTCCCAAAATTGTGGACTATCTCGAATTCATAGTCCTAGAAGAACTCAAGCCATCACCTCTATATCAGGTTCAAGTCTTTCAGAGTGAAGATTTACCTGAGACTCTTATTATCAGAGTACATGGTAAAACGTTCACTCATAAGGTTGTTCCGGCACAACATCAAGGAGGAGACCAATACTACTAATTCTAGGTCATGGGTAGCGTAGTTCTGCTTGTGTTGTCTCAGCTACTGAGAACCATACGTGATCACTGCTCGCTTATGCATCTGGAAACATCCGAGTCCAGTCCCTAATGCATCACAAAAAACTACATACCCTACGCCTTCTTCTGGAAGCCTCAAGATGGGGGAACTAGTCAGCCTCTACCTCAGCTCTTGAAAGCTCTCCTAGAATCTCTTTGACCACATGATGGGTTGCCCCATCTTCGTTAAGGCTGATAGTGGTGCTGCAACTCTGGAGAATTCTGGCACAAAGGGAAGTTTGGCCATCTCAAGAGTGATCGACTTCACCCTCTTATGCTCGAGTCCATCCTATGCTTCCTGGTTTTTCCTTTTCGCTGACCAAGGATAACCAATCCCATCATTGTAGATAAACCACAACCTTTTTGCCTAATACAGTCAATTTGTGTTTAAACTGTGGTTTTCTAGTCCATACCCAAACTAACATTGTAAGGCCTCGACGCTTCCACCAAGAGGTTCTAACCGAAACTCTTTCTTCAAGGGTCAGATCACACTATCGGTGTAAGTGTGATTATCGATTCTCCTCCCAAATATATCTCTAGATGTGGGGGGCCATGTCAATGGTTTAACCGGAAACTCTAGGTCTGGTAAAATATTCATGGAAGGAAGGAATGATTGGTACCTATGTCTATTGATACTATAGCTAGTAGTAGACACAGTCCGTTCCTCGAGAGATTATGGTAGTGGGGACCACCCAAGCATAACCACTCGTGAGAGGTTATGACATGGGGAACATGCGAGGCTTAACCCCCCAATTAATGGGGAGGGAGAAGAAACCTCACAACCCCCCCCCACAATTAATTTTTTGTCTCAACATGAAATTAAAGGCTATGTGTCAACATAAAATTAATTGTTGTCAATAAATTATAAGCACCAATGCGTTTTCATTCTCTTGACCCCCCTTTTTTAAATTAATCAACCGCATCGTTTGAATTTGGGAAGGTTCCTAATAAATGAACCATCATAAATTCCATGATGGTTATATACCTCTCCCCCTCCCCAATATATAGGGAGACTCGGAGGAAGATTTTGGACGACTTCACTAATTGACAAAGC
Organism: Viscum album; assembly: GCA_963277665.1. Classification (NCBI taxonomy): domain Eukaryota; kingdom Viridiplantae; phylum Streptophyta; class Magnoliopsida; order Santalales; family Viscaceae; genus Viscum; species Viscum album. The sequence goes on along the minus strand of OY728122.1, from coordinate 1,497,289,914 downwards.
CCTGGTAAAGTGATGCGACACCCAAAATGTGGAGGACTACACTTCCTCCATGAATAACATGAAGAACGTTGGCGATGTTTTCTTCTTCAACAACCTTCCTCAAATCCTTCCAATGTGGAGCGTCATCAACGAGCCGATGCAGCTTGAGATTTGAGACGTGTGGCAGATGCGACGAACAAAGACCGGAGAATCAAACGAAGGGGTTTAATTTTGACTAAGTATGATTTTTACATATGTTCTTCCATTCTCTCAAATATGAAGAATGAGAAATTTTTGTGCATCATACTTACGAACCAATTTCTACAACCCTAAACGCGGAGGGTGTGGGCCAAACCAACATGGCTCAACCAGTCCATTGAACTTTTTGTAATGACTCTACGATGGCATTGCAATGAGGTGATGGTGACAAAGAGGGCGAACAAAGGCCGCACTACCCGTGGCCTCCACGAATAGCTCTGCACCCATGGCACACTGATGCCTCGTGCCAAACATGGCCATGCTAAATGAGGCTTGCCCCACGCACTGCCAGCCCGCCCTGTGGCCCCACTGTTATGCTGCTCGGCCCCACCACGGCCTACCCGGTGCCCCTGTGGACCCTAGTCACTGTAACGCCCCGACCCTATCTACCCAGAGTCGGTGCATTACTTCGTAACATTGGCATGATCACAAAAGATCAAGTCTCGAAATACCGATTAGTTTAGTAGCCTTGGAAACACTAGATACATTCATGAATGTTACATTACATCATAAAGTGAAAAACTAATAACAAATTCTTCATAGTCCACACTCATATCCTCTTCTGACTATCCCTGCAGTTAATTCATAAAATACTTCTTCACATCCTGGAAAATATTAAAACATTGAAAGGGGTGCTCTCAGATGCTCAGTAAGGATAACAATATTGCGGAAGCTTTCATAAATAAACATTAACATTTAAGGCAATGTATAACTAAAACAAAAGCCTTTTTAAACTTGAACTTCATCATAATATGGAAAAAATAAAATTAAATAAAGCCATTTACTTACTCACATGGATATTCTACTGGTCGAATAATCACATGCAATATCAATAACCACTTTCATAATGATGGAATGCATAATGTCAGACATTCTGAAACATTTTGTCAAGGCCTCGGCCAAGACATCTAAAATGATTAAGGCCTCGGCCAAAACCATAAATCAATTTGGGAAAGGGCCTCGGCCAATTCCACGTCTAGTTGTCTCGTGAGACCTACCGATGCATCGAGGAGCTATAGCGGGCTCCACCCGTCACTTGTTTAGTACAATGCATTCCTTATATGAAAAATTGTATATAAACATTTAGGAATACCATTTTTTTTAAAATACCATTTGAAATTAATTGCGGTATCAAAATACCAGTTTAATTTTTAGAAGATACATACATTTAAAATTGCTCAAATATACTCCAGTTTTTTTTTCTGAAAACATTATGCAAGATTCTGAAAACAAAATAACTAATTCTGAGACTACTCGACTAATTTCGGGCCATGATGGGTCCACGCCCAATCCCTTCCTGTCTACAACACTCGAGAGTCAGGATTTCTAACAACATTTTTAAGCTTGAGTTAAATACATATACATTTTCACTGGATTTTCGTACATTTGAGAGAAATATCTATCTTTTTTTTAAATCATTTAAAAACAGTTATGGCTTGTAGAGGAAGCCGAAACTCAAATAATGGTCACGACGGCGGGGAAGTCGTTGTCACCGCAAATGTACGGAAAGAAAAACATTCCTTTCTGTCATTTAGTAAAAATCTTTGTATAAAAAAAATTCCTTTTGAATAAAGGTAAAAGCCAAAGGGGTTTATACACCGTATAAATGAAAGTTGTGTATAAAACCAAATATTCCTCAATTAAAGGATATTGAGGCAAAGTCCTTAAAAAGATCATTTTTTTTAAATAAAATAGATCTATTATGGGTATTCACTATAAGTACACATAAAGAAAGTACAAATACAAGATAAGACATAATAATATCATAACATAATTTGAAAGTAGGATATTAACCCAAATAATGGAAATTAGGTTAAGAAGTTCCCTTACAAATCATGACATAATTTGAAAGTAGGAGATTAACCCAAAGAATGGAAGTTGGGTTAAGAAATTCCCTTACCTCGTGTCCGACTTGACTCAGCCGTTCATTAACCTCCTGAATAATAAACTAGAGTTAATATCTAAATTATTAAGAACCATTTTAAACTTCATTATCCTTTTTATATCACTTATTACAATGTTATGAACATTATGTAATTATTTAAGTTAATAACGGTCGTTTTGTCAATCTTTGGTACTTGAGTCAACAATAAACTTCTTATAATTAGAAGTTGTTCATGTGGTGAAATATCCATTATATCCAGAATTATATTCATTATTTAGATATCATATATATCATATATATCCAGTATATACATTCATTCATAATATTACGTAACATTTAGAGGTAAGAAATGAAATGCACCGTTCATGGAGACGGTAAGTCGTACGTACGCATGAGCGCTACTTTTATTTCTATTTCATATTTAATGGAATTAAATCATAATTATATAAATGTATAATATAATTACAGTATAATATATCATATAATACCATTTAATCTATCCTTTATACATCCCACATATGGTATTAACGATTCAAATCACTTTGAGGGGGCAGTAGTCCGCACTTCCTAAAATGAAAATATCGCGTTTACCCATAATGGAAATCATAATGTATGTCATAAATGAGAAATACAGAAGCATAATGAAAACATAAACATATTATATATCATATATAAATATAGTGACATCTTAATGGCCACCTTTGAAGGTGTTATATGAGTGTTGAACAATAATCATTTCGTGAGGCAGAAATTCGCCATCCATAGAAACAGTATGTTCTTTAACCATTAGATGTAGTTGTGTGTAATTGTAGCTCGAATAATTCTTATAAAAACATCCTATTATATTGAGGATACTGGTGTTGTTACAAATGAAATGAATAAAAAGAGTTTAAGGGGTTGGAGAAGCTAAATAAAACAATACAACATTAGAGAAGACATTACCTAAAAATCGGGTAACTCTTTTTGATTTGAGACAAAGGCTTCCTTGAGAAGAATTATACCCAATGTGAGGCTTCTAGGAGTAAGTGAGGGATGTTGGGAGAGTATTTGGGCAGAGTTTGGCCAAGCCAAATGGCTTGAAAGTGTGAATGTGGTGGTAGAGGTGGGGGCCTTTTATAAGAGGAGAGGAGGGGCACTCTTGGAAAGTAAGGAAATTTTACATTATTATACAATGCTTTTCAGATTCTAAAGGTCCCAAAATTATATAATTCGTGGATAAGGTTTTAAGGGTTCGAAATATACCCATCCAATAGTCTTTGTACAAGTGTAAGCCTTGGGTTGTACATTATCGTTTAATTTTAATAAAATCGTTAAATAATGAGGTTATCGCTGCATCATATTGATGGCATAAATAATTTAATTTATTTAATGTATAAAAATTATAAAAAAAATACTATGATGTAGGAAAGAGTTTTAGCGTTCGAATGACTATTTATACTAAAAAATATGACTTGTATAACCCCTTGTAAAAATTGTTTTAGTAAAACATCTCATGTTTGTGTCATTTTATTACTTTAACATTAAATAAAAGGTATTTATGTCATTTTCCAACTAAAGTGGCTCTATGGGGTCCCCAAGTAGACCCATGGATTTTATTGGTCGGTCATGACACATCCAATGAGGTTAGGACATGTTTCAAGCTCATATCATATTATTAAAACATTATTTTTACCTTAAACTACACTAATTACCTCTAATCGCGATTAAGAACTTAAAAGTTACTATTCACCAAAAATTATTTTAATCTCATTGAAACACATTTTAAATCTTAATGGAAAACATGTATGTAGGATTTTTGAAATTCAAAACACAGAAGTGGTAAAATTTCATTTAAACGAAAAATCAGTTTTTATAAGTACCACTTAGTGGTTTCACTATTCATCAAAAATTGATGTTTTTCAGAAAAATCCAAAAAATTCACCCTAAGCTATATTTGATATTCCGATTTCAAAAATGATGTCTATTTTACAAAATTCCAAACATATATGTTTCATTAATTAATTTTGTAATTAATTCCCGCAGTCACAACAAATAGCGTGTTTTTAAGAAAACAATTTATATCAAAAGATTGACAATTGTTTATGTCCAATTTCAATGTTAAATTAATTCTAATGACCACCATTGTATAAAATGGTAAAAATATATTATAATTATACTTTAAAACCACTAAATAGTATAATTTATCACTATAAATTATTTTTATTAAAAAATTTGTTTTAAGTATTTTTCACTATTCATAAATAATTGAAAGTTCTCAGAAAATTACAAAAAACTCAAATTAGGATAATTTGGATATTCCGAATACAAAAATGAAGTCCATTTTGGAATATAAAATTTATATAATTTCAAAAAGTGGGTATTACTATTCATAACAGCTACTTTGATTAGTTGCGGTGTGTTAGAACTCGATGTTGCGTACAATGCAAGCTATTGCATTATTTAATGAGAAGCGTATCATAGAAGCTCGTGGTGTTACATTCTCTCCTCCTTCAATAAATTGCATCCTCGCAATTTGAAATTTTTCTTGGAAAATAAATGGTCGAAAATAGAAAATACCATTGTAGAAAATCCACATCATAAATAAGGTTAATAAAAATATAACTTTAAAAGAATGAAAGATAAGTACAAAGGTCACCCGAGATAGCCCATACTAGGATTATATGAATATAAGGATATGGAAGAAAAACAAACCATCAAGGTCTGATGGAGAGTTGTAGACAACTAGATCAGGAGAAAGTTAACAATAAGAAAAACACAAACTTGTGATTGGTTAAACGGTCATTGAATCCCCAGTTGGAAAAGTTAACCGGCAACGTTTTTATTTTAAGTTACCTTTTATAAAGTTAAAGAATTTAATTAGGAGATTTACTAAGAACGTAAGGGAATATACATACTTGTCATGTAGACATTCATACTTTAATAAATTTTTACCAAAAAACTATCTTTCACTCTAAAAGGTAAGATAACTCAAAAATATTCTGTTTATCCTAATTGTATAAGGTTCCAAATATTAACACATACCATTTATATTAGAAAAACTATTTTTTAATAACCAGGGACTTCACGTAGTCCAGTGGTAGGTGATTAATCCCAATCACACTATGCTTGTGGGTTTGATTCTCATAGCTTTGTCCGATGTGATGGGTTGTCACTCGATCTGCGTGTTGTCCTTTTTATAAATATCCAAAAATAACCTTAACAATAGTATCCAATGTAAAATATTATACATTCCAACATTTAAAGTTATCCAAAATAATTCTGTCCAACTCACAGTCCAGATTTTATGAGGAAGGTAAACATAATGAAGCTCCCTTTTTTTTCTGCATAACAAAATATGAACACCTTCATCGTGTATTCTTTTAAAACACTGCAACATACTGAATTACCATAAATCCATATTGATTTCATTCATGACCCCTTATTCCTTATAGAAAACTAGATATACTCCTTCTATCCAAAAATGTATACAAATCATTAATCAGTTTCAAGGATGTTAAGAATATCCAACATAATTTATCTGAATCAATCATGTCTTATTCCAAAATCACTATCTCGGTATTAAAAACAGATTATGGTTTATCTTTCTCTCAACCATATATTTTCCAAAAAATTTAACCTACTGTGGAGTCAGTTTTCTTGGTTCCACACAATCTCAAGTCCTAGATGAAATAGTATTGCAGTACAATCCTTATATACTCCATAAATATTATAACCAATGCATCATTGATACAACACTCAAATTACAAAATTCTTTAATAACAACATAAGAACTCTAATCATTCCTCCTCATCTGTGGTAGTATCATAACATGATTATTATCCAATAACATCATTTGGGGCATACTCTGATGATTTGAACATTGGTTTGCGTAGTGTCCCCACTCCTTGCAGATGAAGCATTATATATTTGAAACCTTTTTCTTACCCTTGCAGTCACACACTTGGTGTCCTTTTTCTCCACACTTATAACAAACTCCCATTCCCTTCTGAAAAATTCCAAGGTGTTTCTTCCCACAGTTATCACATGTTGGAAAATTATTCTTTTCCCTCGTCCATTTATCCATCATTCTCTCTTACATCCTTTTCTTCTCTTTAATCCCTTCAAATCCATAGGACTCAAAGAATTCTTTACTTATCTTATTAACACATGATACTATTTCTTCATATGTTGATAACACATGGGAGAATATTTCCCTTCTAAATGTTGGCTAAATACCATGAAATATATGATCCTTCTTACTCTTTGGATCATACATATTGATGGAGTTCACATTCCTTCTACTAGGCGCCATTTCTATACAATGCCATAAACTAGGTTAGTTTATGAATAGAAATACATAATAACAAACTTGAAAAAACTTATAATAAATTGAACTATTTATGGATATAATCCATAATCATAAAAAATGTGTTATTTTAGGAAGTATATACTCATAACCCTTTATAGTGGTTTGTAAAGAAAATGTGAATTATCCTAAGCATATCCCCCGGGGGTGTCGTTACCAAGAGTGCAGCAAGGCCCGTTGTCGTGCACCAGTTCCCATTCGAGTCTAGCTCAAAGCGGTATTTTCAGGTTTTACCCCTAGGTACATTTGTGCCAGAGCCGCCTCTACCTGCTCGTATCCAGACAGGGATGTATTTCTCGGAAAACTAACAAAATCTCTACAATAACAAAATTCTAGGACATTCTTCTATACTAATCCTTAAATTCTATCTTCGGGCTATGTGCTCTAATCAGAGGTTATCAAAATCTAGCTTCCAAGGTTAGTACTAAACTGCCTCTGATACCAACTATAATGCCCCGACCCCAGCTACCTAGAGTCGGTGCATTACTTCGTAACATTGGCATGATCACAAAAGATCAAGTCTCGAAAGACCGATTAGTTTAGTACCCTTGGAACCACTAGATACATTCATAAATGTTACATTACATCATAAAGTGAAAAACTAATAACAAAATCTTCATAGTCCACACTCATATCCTCTTCTGACTATCCTTGCTGGTCATTCCTAAAATACTTTTTCACATCCTAGAAAATATTAAAACATTGAAAGGGGTGAGGTCAGATGCTCAGTAAGGATAACAATATTGAGGAAGCTTTCATAAATAAACATTAACATTTAAGGCAATGTATAACTAAAACAAAAGCCTTTTTAAACTTGAACTTCAGCATAATATGGCAAAAATAAAATTAAATAATGCCATTTACTTACCCACATGGATATTCTACTGGTCGAATAATCACATACAATATCAATAACATCTTTCATAATGATGGAATGCATAATGCCAGACATTCTGAAACATTTTGTCAAGGCCTCGGCCAAGATGTCTAAAATGATTAAAGCTTCGGCCAAAACCACAAATCAAATTGGGAATGGGCCTCAGCCAATTCTACGTCTAGTTGTCTCAAGAGACCTACCGATGCATCGAGGAGCTATATCGGGCTCCACCCATCACTTATTAAGTCCAATGCATTCCTTATATGAAAAATGGTATATAAAAATTTAGGAATACCATTTTTTTAAAATACCATTTGAAATTAATTAGGGTATCAAAATACTAGTTTAATTTTTAGAAGATACTTACATTTAAAATTGCTCAAATATACTCCAGTGTTTTTCTGAAAACATTAGGCAAGCTTCTGAAAACAAAATAACTAATTCTGAGACTACTCGACTAATTGCAGGCCATGATGGGTCCACGCCCAATCCCTTCCTGTCTACCACACTCGAGAGTCAGGCTTTCTAACAACATTTTTAAGCTTACGTTAAATACGTATACATTTTCACTGGATTTTCATACATTTGAGAGAAATATCTCTCTTTTTTTAAATCATTTAAAAACAGTTATGGCTTGTAGAGGAAGCCGAAACTCAAATAATGGTCACGGCGGCGGGGAAGTCGTTGTCGCCGCATACGTACGGAAAGAAAAACATTCCTTTTTTTCGTTTAGTAAAATTCTTCGTATAAAAAAAATTCCTTTTGAATAAACGTAAAATCCAAAGGGTTTTATACACCGTATAAATGAAAGTTGTGTATAAAACCAAATACTCCACAATGAAAGGATATTGAGGCAAAGTCGTTAAAAAGATCATTTTTTTAAATAAAATAGATATATTATGTGTATTCACTATAAGAACACATAAAGAAAGTATAAATAAAAGATAGGACATAATAATATCATAACATAATTTGAAAGTAGGATATTAACCCAAATAATGGAAATTGGGTTAAGAAGTTCCCTTACAAATCATGACATAATTTGAAAGTAGGAGATTAACCCAAAGAATGGAATTTGGGTTAAGAAATTCCTTTACCTCGTGTCTGACTTGACTCAACCGTTCTTTAACCTCCTAAATAATAAACTAGAGTTAATATCTACCTTATTAAGAACCATTTTCAATTTCATTATCCTTTTTATATCACTTATTACAATGTTATGAACATTATGTAATTATTTAAGTTAATAACGGTCCTTTTGTCGATCTTTGGTACTTGAGTCAACAATAAACTTCTTATAATTACAAGTTGTTCATGTGGTGAAATATCCATTATATCCAGAATTATATTCATTATGTAGATATCATTTATATCATATATATCCAGTATATACATTCATTCCTAATATTACGTAACATATAGAGGTAAGAAATGAAATGCACCGTTCATGGAGACGGTAAGCCGTACGTACGCATGAACGCTACTTTCATTTATATTTCATATTTAATGGAATTAAATCATAATTATATAAATGTATAATATAATTCCAGTATAATATATCATATAATACCATTTACTCCATCATTTATACATCCCACATATGGTATTAACGATTCAAATCACTTTGAGGGGGCGGTAGACCGCACTTCCTAAAATGAAAATATCGCGTTTACCCATAATGGAAATCATAAAGTATTCCATAAATTAGAAAAACAGAAGCATAAAGAAAACATAAAAATATTATATATCATATATAAATATAGTGACATCTTAATGGACACTTTTTAAGGTGTTATATGAGTGTTGAACAATCATCATTTCGTGAGGCAGAAATTCGCCATCCACAGAAACAGTATGTTCTTTAACCATTAGATGTAGGTGTGTGTAAGTGTAGCTCGAATACATCTTATAAAAACATACTAGTATGTTGAGGATACTGGTTTTGTTACAAAAGAAATGAATAAAAAGAGTTTAAGGGGTTGGAGAAGCTAAATAAAACAAAACAACATTAGAGAAGACATTACCTAAAAATCGGGTAACTCTTTTTGATTTGAGACAAAGGCTTCCTTGGGAAGAATTCTGCCCAAAGTGAGGCTTCTAGGAGTAAGTGAGGGCTGTTGGGAGAGTATTTGGGCAGAGGTTTTCCGAGCCAAATGGCTTGAAAGTGTGAATGTGGTGGTAGATGTGGGGGCCTTTTATAAGAGGAGAGGAGGGGCACTCTTGGAAAGTAAGGACATTTTACATTATTATACAATGCTTTTCGGATTATAAAGGTCCCACACTTATATAATTCGTGTATAAGGTGATAAGGGTTCTAAATATACCCATCCAATAGTCTTTGGACAAGTGTAAGCCTTGGATTGTACATTATCGTTTCATTTTATTAAAATCGTTAAATAATGAGGTCATCGCTGCATCATAATGATGGCATAAATAATTTAATTTATTTAATGTCTAAAAATTATAAAAAAATACGATGATGTAAGAAATCTTTTTAGCTTTCCAATGACTATTTATAGTCAAAAAAGGGACTTGTATATCCCCATGTAAAAATTGTTTTAGTAAAACATTTCATGTTTGTGTCATTTTTTTACTTTAACATTAAATAAAAGGTATTTATGTCATTTTCCAACTAAAGTGGCTCCATGGGGTCCCCAAGTTGACCCATGGATTTTAATGGTCCGCCATGACACATCCCATTATGTTAGGACATGTTTCATGCTCATCTCATATTATTAAAACATTATTTTTACCTTAAACTACACTAATTACCTCTAATCGCGATTAAGAACTTAAAAGTTACTATTCACCAAAAATTATTTTAATCTCATTGAACCACATTTTACTTGTTAATGGCAACCATTTAAGTCATATTTTTGAAATTCAAAACATAGAAGTGGTAAAATTTAATTTAAACGAAATATCAGTTTTTATAAGTACCACTTAGTGGTTTCAGTATTCATCAAAAATTGATGTTTTTCAGAAAAATCCCAAAAATTCACCCTAAGCTGTATTTGATATTCCGATTTCAAAAATGATGTCTACTTTACAAAATTCCAAACATATAAGTTGCATTAATTAATTTTATAATTAATTCCCACTGTCACAACAAATAGCGTGTCTTTATGAAACAATTTATATCAAAAGATTGACAATTGTTTATGTCCAATTTCAATGTTAAATTAATTCTAATGACCACCATTGGATAAAATGGTAAAAATATATTATAATTATACTTTAAAACCACTAAATAGTATAATTTATCACTATAAATTATTTTTATTTAAAAAGTTGTTTTAAGTATTTTTCACTATTCATAAAAAATTGAAAGTTCTCAGAAAATTACAAAAAACTCAACTTAGGATAATTTCGATATTACGAATACAAAAATGAAGTCCATTTTGAAATATAAAATTTATATAATTTAAAAAAGTGGGTATTACTATTCATAACGGCTACTTTGATTAGTTGCGGTGTGTTAGAACTCGAAGTTGCGTACAATGCAAGCTATTGTATTATTGAATGAGAAGCGTATCATAGAAGCTCGGGGTGTTACAGTCACCTTGCCCAGTGCTCCCCAGTGCCCTACCTGCACTACAAGGTGCCCCCACGCCACCCTACCGCCCTTCCCTACACCCCCGGTGCCCTACCCACGCTGCCTAGAGCCCCCACGCGGCACCATGCCACCCTGCTCGGCACCCCCCGACGCGCTGCCTGCGCCCCTTCGCGTTGCTCGCTCACTGCCCGTCACATGTCCCACCTACCCGACACCTGTCAAAGGCATGCACGGTTCCCCCGCGCCCTGCCCACCGCGCAGCTCTCCTGCCCTTCACCTACCATGGCCAGACCGAAACCCAGCCCGATGCCTTTCCTAGCACCCCCGGGGCCTCCCCGGTGTCCTACCGGACTACACGCTAGCCTCCCGGATGCTGACCTACCGAGCCAAGCCACTCGTGACACTGGCTGAACTAGCCCCAACATTTTGGCTGAGCCACCTACGTGGCGGCATCCAGGCCGAACTGCCCTCGCAGTCCGCTGGGCCGGGCCCATCGGACCAGGCCTAACATGGTGTGCTGACCCACCCAATGGGCTGGATCATACCTAGTGAGTCTGTCCAGGTCAACACAGACCAGGTCGGCCCAGACTGGGTTGGGCCGAGTCGGTCTGACCAGGTCGGACTGGACCCGGGCCCAATACTAACCCATTACCTTCTTAGCCCATATCCATTACACCGAACGTCTGTTTGATGAACCATCGACGACGCCATTATTCATGGAGCATAGTCATCCCTTTGAGTATACCCTAATGGAGTTCATGGTATAGTTGAGTAACGGTCATTTTGGTTCGTACACAAATCCAACCGGGCCCTCGGGACTAAAATGCTAATAACTCAATGACCGAGCATCCGATTGACGGGACATCTATTGCGTTGAGACCCCTATAACATGTCAGTACTTTGAGATACTTCCTCCTGAGACTTCATGACACTTGGTGTATCCTCTAGTAGCTCGTGTAGGAGATTCTCCAAGAAACAAGCATACTGAGTGCATAGACATAGTAGCTGTAGACCTGATGACTTCTTGACCGATTCGACTCGTAGTGATTCGACTACCCCATTGGATGCAGCGCTTGGTTTGGTGGAATACCCATGGTGGACGGGGCGGCTGGTTTGGCAGTAGACCCGTGGAACTAGACCGGAGGAGTACCTCAGACGGATATTTGGGGGAGCTCCCGATTTGGTGACAGAACCACAGCAGACAGAGCATCCTGTTTGGCAGCAAACCCATGGTACTCAACTGGAGGAGTACCTCAGTAGTCCAAGGTTAGTGAGTAGCACCTCAGAGTCACTACAGGGCCACTATTCTAAAAAGAGGAGGTGTTCTCCAGTAGCCGTGGTTTCGATAATTGAAATCATGGTTTGAGTTGAGTCATTACATTTGTGTTTTCCTGAAGATTGAGATGGGTTACTTGATAACATAGGTATGTGTATGAGCATATAACTATGTAATGGTTATCCATTTAAATATTACTTTTTGGATTATACTAGTTGTTTCTGTGAGACCTTGAGGGTCTCAGGGTCTCTACTGAGTATTGTTATATTCACCCCTACACGGGATATGACCGCACCTTGTTGTGTTGGATGCAGACGACGGACATCGCTGATGGAGGCTGAGAGCGCCAAGACTGGACGGTGCCTGGAGGAGGACCTTACGACATATCGATACATGGTGGATTCTAATGTATGCGGAGTGTTGTGGATGCCATCTGTACCTACCCTTCAGGTATGAGCTCCATAGGACTATCCTGGATCTCCTAGACACCTTCGAGCTATTTGTCTTTTAGTTGTATCTGTTTTGTCTTTTCCTTGTACTTTAAATTTGGGATTTTATTTTCGGCCCCATTTACTTTTCAGTACACTTGTTATTCATCGTTTACATAGTTTTTTATTTCGGTTGTACTCTGGTTGTCTGTGTTTACAATTTATAAAGCCAATGCCTTCCCAGTTTTAGGGAATTATGCCTTTGGTTCTAGTCGGCAGCCCCTGGCCTATGGAAGGCAGGCATGGGGTAGTCAGGATACGGGCCACAGGGACGGGTCATGACAAAATAAAACATAGATAATAAATTGACAATTCAATTATTATTTTATCTTAAAACATTATATCAGACATAATACACTTCCTGGAATCCATAGAAAATAAAATTTATGAAAGGGGTGAGCTTAGATGCTCATTATGGGTTAGAGAACAAAAAAATTTATTATGAATAATTAATCATAAACCATAAGGCATGACATATAACTGAAACACATGTCCATTTAACATAATCATTATCATAACATGGAAAGAAAAATAATACCATACACGATAAGGATAACATTTTATATTCTACTAGTTGAATAATCACATAGAATATTAATAACTAATATCTTGATGAGGGAATTCATGATGTTGGACATATGATAGTTACAATGGAGGATTCAAGTCAAGAATATTATACTATAAAGGATTCATGACAAGAATATAAAACTATTAATGAATCATGTAAATAATCTATAATTTCATGAATTCAGTTGATGAATCAAATAAATGGGAAATGACTCAGATAAAACCATATATATTTCATTTCATAATACATAATGATTCATCTAGGGGAATTCATTAACCAAACCCCTACCCATAGGGATTTAATTAACTGGTCCCCAACCCATCACTTATTATGTAAATGTCATTTCTCATATTAAAATGGTGAACCATAAACAACATAAATATTCGTACTAAAACAATAATATCAAATGTTAATAAAATAACCATAAACCATGAATGGTATAAAAATAGTTCATTCATATATAATCATATCATAAACCATTAAATACAATATGGTAGACTATAGAATTACAAATTAACCACAATTAACAGTTTTTCCCAACAATGGATGTTGATATATATAAAAATAATTTTATAACAACATTTGAAATATCTTGAGAGAAATCATTTTTCATTAAAGTAATTTATTTGAAAAACTATAATTATAAAAGAAGATATATTAAAATATAATTTTTTAATTTATATGTTCTATTACACATTGATTAATTTGATATGAATTCCAAAACTGACATTTTATCACATTCATGTCCTTATAAATAAATCTATAAATAGAATTTTGATAATATTTGAATGAAGAAGAAATAGTTTAGATTAATAGATCATATAAACATTTAATATGATGTTTTTGTTAAATAGGCCCTTATATAAATCCTTAAAAAGACTCCTTTGAATATATTTTAATTTAAAATGGATGTGGATGATAAAAATGTCCCAGTAAATACTTACGTATAAATAATATCATATAATAATGTCATTGAGAAATTAACCCATACTGTTGGTCTAATTCCCTCCACACATGTCTGAAAATAAAGTATAGTAGTTTTAAACATATTATTTAATTAAAAAAATTCATAATAATATTTATGATATCATATATTATTCATTAATTACATTATATTACTCTTTCATTTAATAATTCTAAGTCAAACAAACGTTTTTAGCAATAATTGATTTGTTTATCGTACATATTTTGACGTAATATTCATAATAATTTTACATAAATCGTGATTTAATTACTTTCATAATACAAAACATAATTTATATATCATATATATTATATATATATATATATATAATATATGGAATGGAATACACAATTCATGGGGATAGTAGATCGTACGTATGAATGTACGTTGTTTCAATTTTGTCATCATATTGAATGTAAGAATGTAACTGATATATATATATATATATATTATTAAAGTAGAATTATTATTTCATATATTTCATACATATTCATTATATTTATTTCAATAATATTCTTGAATGGTTATCTTAGGGGATGAATCTCAACATATCGTGGAGACAGTATGTTGTACGTATGCCCGATCAACGATATCATTACCTTAATTGAAATGTTGTTAGGAAATGAATGGTATTTTAATTACATGTAATAAATATAACATAATATTAATTATTTATATTAATTTTATATATCATTATTCCATCAAAATAAACTGGTAATTAAAAACCAATTACACCCCAACGTGGATATGATAAGTCCTACATATACGCAGAAAGTGATATTGATTTTAATAGGAGGGTTAAAATGAGTAATTTTGTAATACCATAATCAAAATAACATATAAAAATATGTATTACACATGAATTATTACATTATTATGGATATAAAACATGTTGAGTAATTAAATGAAGAAAATAAATTGAGGTAAATTATTAAAACAATTACCTCTTCGTTGGGTACCTCCTTTTGATATTCATAAAAGGACTTTACTAGATGGCTCTCTAAAAAATTTATGGTATAGAAAATAAATTGAGACATGTTGGGATATAAAATGATAATTTTTTTTAAACTGAAAGGGCTTTATTGGTGTGAATATCATAGTAGGGCATGTGCAATGTTAAAAGATATGGGAGGGGCACCTTTGGAAACTCCAAAAAATTTAATTTAATATATTTTTTTATTTCAAATTGCTCCAAAGTAAATTATTTATAGAATAACATTATTACGAGTCTAAATTGGTTCAAAAAATTAAATTTATACATTTTTTTTCATAATATTAACCATATCTATTGGATATAACTCTTAGTGAAACAATTTTACTCTTATAGTGACTACTACATTTTTTACACTATAGTGTTAATATTGAAACTATAAAATTCTAGAAGAACCACAATTGTGTCCTTTATTATATATATATATCATTATCATAATTAATTTACCAAAATATATATTTTTATGAAATCTATTTCACTTAAAAAAATAATATTCATTTTAAAGTGTCGAGGGTGACAATTATGATACTATTTATTAGATGTCTTTTTAGAAAGGTTTTAACAAGATGATAACATAGAAATAACAATTTTAAAATATCAATAACATGTCTATATTTTATAAAAGAATCTTTTATGTCATTAATTGTGTCAAATTACATCTTCTAAAATATTTTTAAAATCATTTATTTAATGTTTTCGTTTATTAAAAAATCACTACCTCATTATTATACATTAGTTTAATTAACTTATGTCTTATCCAAAAATTAAAAATAAATAAAAATTATGGGGATGATTTTTTATCATTAAAATGAATCTTTATAGTTGAATTTATATTTTTTTATAACCAAATATTATATGTGATTTACCTATTTAAATTATGATTATGATATTAGTAACTTATGTCTAAATAAAATATAATAAAAGAATAATTCTTAATAATGTGGTATAAAAATATCATATCTATAGATTATTATTTATTTTGGTATAAACCTACATATATAATGAAATTCGAAGAGGTGATGGGGAATCTTTTAATTATTTTAATAACATTTTTAGCATAAATTTCCTCATTTACCCTTAATTGTGTTGAATAACAATTTACCAAAATTACTATTCATCAAAACCAAAATAAAAAATAAGTATCCCCTTTTAGTATCTAAATATAATACTATTTACAACATTGTATATCCATTTTTCCAAAGTCCGCTCACAAGAATTACTAAGTTATGTTTCACTCTACTGTGTTGAGAAGCCGGGTAAAAGAGATGTTTAAAAGGTCAGAATGTTCTATATCTAATTTTAATAAAAAATGTTTTCAATGACCTACATTATATTTTTATATGTATTATTTATAAATATTCATATTAAAAATTCATTTAATATATAATAATAATATATAAAAAAATACAATTTTAATCTATAAAGTACAATTTTTCTTTATTCATCTAAAAATGAATCTTTTTTAAAAAAAATCCAAAAATTCAACATATACTAATTTTTATATTCGGATTTCAAAAAAGAATTTCAATTTTAATAATATTAAATTTATAATATGGTTAACTATATTCATAATCACTTGAAATGTCTAATTTGAAAGTTAATCGTACACTAGTACTCGATATTCTGTGCGACACAATCTATTGAATTTATCTAAAAAGAAACATACCAAGAAATATTGTGACGTTGCATATATATTTAAAATATATATTGTTTATTTGGTCTAGTTTTATGTTACATCTTTTATGATTTTAAAAAATTCACAGTGACTAGGTCATGATATGAATGTGATGGTCACACTCTAATGGCTTCATTTGTGTCCAAATTCATAGTGTATCCCCTCTAGGTCATGTTGTGACCACTCAAAGAAACGGGTCCTATAAAAAATAGACTCCGTAAAAAATGTCCAAATAGGATACATCCTGATGGATATAACATCTGAGACCTGTCTTCTACTAAAAATTCCCCATGATCGGTTGGGCACATGGCCTCAGGTGAATCTCTATAAATGACAGTGGTTTTTGACTCGAAGAGATGGATTAAGATGTATATTATAGGTGATTATTCCCACAACAGTAGAGTTTAGTAAAACAATTATACCATAATCTATATGTTTAGGACGTATTAAATCAATTAAATAATAAAAAATCTATGACATATATAAATAAAAAAATCAAATTTCATCCCATAAAACAATTATGTTCATATGTGTAATATAACATGGATAAATAGAAACCCCGATAGGTATCCATAAAACTATACAATAGAAGTAAAAATACCAATAATCCAAAAATTTATATCCCTAGGTAGTATCGTGAGCTGCAGCTTAGTTCCCTGATATCCTTCTCCAAAGCATGTTATTAATTAATTTATTGAAGCTTGGGTCCCTGCTATGTACCCTACCAAAATCCATAATGGTTATCTGTTTACCTAATGGAATCCTGAAAAGGGTCTGAGATACAATTCCATTATGTTATCATCCAAAAGTAAAATTATATATAGTAAGTGAATTTATAATAACAACTATGTTCATGCTGTAATAAAATATTTAATGTTGTTCTATATGTATACAGCCCAAAATGGTTAGGGTTTTCATGTATACACATATTTTGCTACATACTTTTCCATTATCCAAAATTAATCTAAATAAATAGTCATCCCAATATCAATTTATATCCGGATTCATTTAACTAATAATTCTCGATATGTGGAATGTAGCCTAAAAACCCCTTTGATGATATATGATAAAGGATGCCTAACAAAACCTTCAATCTAGGATAAGAAAAATACAAAATCAAAGTTTGAAAAGATAATTTACAATTAATTAAATTTATTTTTTTAACTTAATTTGGATTAATTTTATAAAAAAATCAAAAATCAAAGAAGGAATCGTGTTGAACATGGAAATCACTCGTTGTATCTAGCATGGTCATGTGGATTTATCCCCTAACAAAATATTGATAATGGTGAAATTCATACTAATAACCTATGTGTATTCTAGTTTAAATCATTTTCAATTATTAAATAATGTATATCAAAAAAATATAATAAATATATTGTTAAAATAAACATTAATACTTTATGAATTAATTTTTTTTAAATATTTATACGTTTTCTATTCTCTCTGTTTAAGTTGAATCAATGTGAAGAATTATGAAATTATTTGATTATATATATATTTATGATACATTTATGGATTTATGATTCATAAATAATTTTTTCATTATAATTAGTAATATAATTGATTTTATTTGAAAAAATAAACAGTTATTATTTTTACATAATGAATTTATCATGAATTAAATGGTTTTATATTAAAGTTAAATTTTTATGTTTTACAATTTAATTTTTATTGGATGGTATTAATATAATGTTTAAAAATGTTTAATATAAATTACTATAAATTTTTTCGATTCTCCAAAAAAATCATTTAATCGCTAAAATATAGATTTTTGGAAACACAGTCACATTTATTGTAATATAATGATGTAAGCATCACAAAATAAATATTGAAACATTAAAATTGACTAAATATAAATTTAATGGGTAAAATAATTTTTTTTAAATATTAGTTTATATTTTTGAACCCCATAATGAATATTATTATCATTAGTTATATTTTTTAAAAATTAAAAAAATAATTATTTCCCTTTGTGGTTAGTGGTCTTATTGAATGGCACCATTCATATTTGAATAGAAAAATAGTCCCAAAACCATCTTATGTTTTTTAAATAAACAAAAAAAATCTTTTTAATCACCTATTTAGTAGATGTTAATGTAAAAATATATTTTCACTTAAATATTGAATAATTCTAAAACATATTTTTGAGATTTTTCTCTTCTTGTAATAAAAGTAATTTTAAATTCCTATAAAATCATTATATTATATGATGAATTCAATATTTTTATTAAAACTTTTATATTCTTAGTGTAAATATCATTATATTTTAGGATACATAAGTAAATTATCACAGTAAAAATGTTGTGTTACCACAGCTATAGTTAGATTGGGTTAAAATGGGTTTAAAATGGTTATAACTATTATAATGTACCAAAACAATTTCTATGACTCAATGGTTGAGTGTTGTAAAAACCAATTTTATATTACATCATAATTTAATCATCCATGGTCCTAGATGACATTGAATAAAACATTGAAATATTTGAAATTCTTGAATAATTGCAAGACTACAACTCCCCTCACCAATAAAAGAAGCAATTATTCTAATGAAATTGTGCCACTTGAGCCATAGAGCTCAAATTGGCCTTATAAAAAAAAACATACCAAATTCCATATTCTTGACCAAGATTATATTTTATCATCAAAATTAAAACTAAAAATTATTATATTTTGAAAAAAAGTAGTTTTCTAAAGAAGGGTTATAATTCGAAACTGATTTTGTTAATTTCTTTTCTTTTTATACCACCTTACAAATGAATGTAACAATTGATGAAATTATACTATTAATATTATAAGCATACTAAAATTTTATTTTCAATATTTTAAAACCTTTTTTTGTTCTCAGTGTACAACTAATGGGAAACAAAAACATCGCTCATGAGTACGTCTTCACTACAACCTCAATGAAGTTATTTTTTTTAGATTTCATTCATTGTATTTCAGAAATGGTTATAATGATATAATTAAATATAATATGATATGTTTGTTAAAATTATATTATTATAGAATGATAATATATTATTTAACTTCATAATATTTTCAAATTTTGAAATTGATAATTTCCATCATGTATACCTTTCAAATATATTATCCATGAAGCAAAGTGAATCATCAGTCATTTCCACCTCAACATGATGTTCATATTTATGTATTTGATAAATATATTTGAAAATTATAACGTTTATTTGATTATATAAATTTTAAATAAGAAACATTGCTAATTTATCTTCTAATATATTAATAATAATGTCATTCATGTGTCCATACATACTACGATCTATTTGAAATTGTGTGACTTATTTTTCATAATAGACTTATGTGGTTTGTTTTAGTATTTTATTTATCGTTTAAATATGATAATAATATCTCATTCATTATTCATTAGTTTTTTAACATAAATTTTTTTTACTTTAGTTAATCTATAGAAGTTTTTTGGTGATTATGAATGGAACATTCCCAAAACATCTTACCTAAACATAAGAAACTATATAACTATGAAAAACATGAACATAAATAAAATAAATGGGATATTGTAAATAAAAAAATGGAAACGTTTTTTATGAATTTAAATGGATAATATAAATTTATTATTCTGGATCACAATAATGTATGATAGTGGAAAATTTTATGCTTTTTGATACCTCATCTTAATTTTATTTCATTTAGATACACACAATTTTCACCACATGTTTTATTTTCCATGGTGAATGAACTAAAAAAGATTTTATTTTTTAGTAAATTATATAATAATGTTTTAAAAATATATTATGATTTTTATTCTCCAATTTCATTTTCTATCAAATGATATGATAGATTTGAGGGATTTTTCTTTGAAACCATTTTATAGTATTCTTTTCAAATATTTCTATCCAATTTACATGTTTATTTAAAATTTTCATTAATGTTATTTGTAATAGATTATAGGATGTTAAATTTAATTATCATTAACTTTTCATTGCATTAAGAAACTATTTAAAATATTTACTTTTATATTTTTCAAACGATACTTTTTGAATCATTTTACCTATGTGAAATAAAAATGATTCTTTAATGTATAAAATATGAAATTAATTTCCAGAAATCATGATTATTGTTTTTTATAAATATTTCTCATCATTTTTGTAAGATTTTTAAGTGAAACTATAATTAATTAAAACCCTTGGATTAAATATTTTAAAATTAATTTCAAAATAAAGGGATATTTATTCATATTTTTTAGAAAAATGAATGTTTTTTCATATGGGATGAAATTATTTTTTCAATGGTTTTATACTGAAAATTTGTAATATTACATTTTATGGTTCATTATATAATATTTTTTAGTTATGGAAATGGTTTGGTGAGAATTATAATTAACATTAAAATGGTATATCCCCATATATTTATCCAATACATCCGTAAATAATGAGTATTTGATAGAGAAAAATAATAAGCTTGACAAATAATATTCTTCTAATGGAATGAATTGTGATTACTTTATTCAAGGACGGGTTGAAAAAGACTGATAACGGTTAGGAATATGATTATATAGGATACCAATCATATGCATTATAAATATTTTCATGTAGTTTTTTTTATTTTATATGGTAATGAAATGTTAAAAAATTTAATGGCTAATGGATTGGGTTTTAGTAAAATTTTCTTCACGATTATTTCATATATTTTATATTATTTGTAATGTGAATCCTTGGTTTCTTTTACAAACCAATGAATTTATCAATTGTAAATGTTCTATTTCTCTAGAAAATGTTTTCTTGTCAAAATATTTAATTTTTTTAGGTGTTTAAATTTATTCACATGAGTGGTGAGACTACATAGTTATTATATCACATACAAACATTTATTTTTCTAATTCAAAGTATTAAAATGATTTTTATAAGGGATAAATTATTTTCAGAAATGTTAGAAATGTTATAGTTCACAATATGGGAGTGACCATTTATGATTAATGTGTTTCTTTGTAATATTGTTAATTGGGAGGGAAAATCTACACTATTTGAAAAAGTCATATTTTATTAATGTTTTACATTATTCTATAAAAATATAAATGAATAAGATCCTATAAATATTACATATTTAATCCCTTTTGAAAAATAATTTAGTTATGGGTTGATTTATATATTAGGGCATGAAAAATTTTATTTCATATCACCATCATCACTATTATTCCCAAATGGAGGGTCCATCTCATAACTCTACATATATGAAAAATGAAACATATCGTACATAACCTAATGTTTTAAAATATAAAAAAAACTATTAATATATTACCCGTAATCATTCCATAAAAAACATAATTATATGAAAAAATTATGCAAGCTATCCCAATATCATCAAACACCAATTTCACAATTGATATTATAATTGTGTGAATACACATTAATCCATGGTAAAATCCATGTATCTATTCCTATTGTCAAAATATGTTTAAAAAATATATTAATTTTAAACTTATAACACAAAAATAAATTCTAAAATCTTTTTAATCAACTATACCAAGATCATCTTGGAATCCATTAACAGACATATCTCAAACCAACACAACAGAGTGTAGAACATCCTACTCTAATGTTCCCCAAAGAGATCCCACTATATTGTATAATTAAGTCTAATGTTATACTAAAACACAAAAGTCTTCATTTTCATCCCATTATATGATAATATCATGCATGTAATGTCCTTTACCCGGAATCCACTAAACTGGTGCTCCGATCTAGGTGGTTACATGACCTTAAGAGCACCTCCCCAAATGCCAAAGGCTGTTGACTAGCAGCAGGGATCTATGTGGCCATGTGAGGAGACTATACCATTTTTTATCATAGTAAGAAACAACAGAGATAAACCAATAGCAGAAACAATAATCCTTAACCAAGTACCATGTATAATAACCATTTTCAACAATAAAATATGCCATGTCATACTAAAAGTGAAAAAGTGATCAAAATCCCAAAATAAAGACAACGACCAAAATCTACAAAATGGTCCCGACTCTATGTCTGGATCCTCCAGCAGGTCCTACCCATGTCCACTCAACTATCTAGCAGAGACCCTTGCCCTTCTCCTGACCTACAAACATGAAGTCTGCTCTGGTACCCAACGGCGACCCTATCAGGGTGTGAGTACAACACAGTAGGCCACCACCAACGGTGTCTACAAAATATATGGTGTAATAGGTAGTGCATGCAAAGGAATATGAATGATAATTTCCAAGTAATTAATTATGGTTCCATTAACAAGTTCAGAGGAAAAGACATTTCTATTCCATTACAATTCATTTATTACCAATTATCATCACATACCATCACATTACATTTCCATGGGTCAATCACACACATTATGTTACATGGGTCTATGGCCAACAATCACATGTATGAGGGTAAACTCATCGTTATCCTATCTCACTAGCACTAACCCCCTCATAGCAACCATAACCTCACCTAGAATCCTCAGTCAGGGTGGATGCAAACGTTTGGAGAATAGACCCTTAGTCCCCTTTCCTAACTCGTTAATTTAGGGTGGGGTTTAGAACCTCAGTCTTAGCTCAAACCGTGGGCGTAGATCCTCATGTCATACCCCACTCTACGAAGCCATGTTCACATGATTATATAAATAAGTAACCATCAACCATCCAAACCATTTCCCTTCTGTAAACACTATTCACAACACCCCACATGGGAATCCACATCCTGCCGTAACCCCCTAACACCTTACCATTTGACATCATTTAACCATTCACCCAATTCCCTTGTATTATGCCTAACTCACTAGGCATTTAGTACTAGACCCTTAACCTGTCTATTATGTCCTTTAATCAGTTTACACATTAACCTATTTAACTCGTTCATCATTTCCATGATTCAACTATTCATTCCAACAAGTTTTTCAAGGGCTCTACAATTCACTAAAACAATGTCACTTGTTAAATAACAATCCCTAATCCCGAGAAAAGCCGGAACATCCCATGGATGGCCGTAAATTAGGTCAAGTGCATCCCAACACATCCCACGAGGATCGTGAGGGTTCCCATTTCCATTTCAAACACCATTATTACCAAACATGACAAGGTTATTGAAAACATAACCAAGGGAAAACAAAAAAAACTAAACATGCACAAATACCCAAATAACCATGGGATATAAATTGTAGACCACCTACCTAGAAATCTCGGTTGAACGCACTCTCAATCTAGTCCTTACACCTCGATCTGACCTACCTTTTGTGCTTCAACATAATACTCACACAAAAGATAGGGTTTTAGAGCTTCGGAACAGGAGAGAGAGTGGGAAGATACAAACCCTAAACCAAAAAGTGAAGAAAGGATGGAATTAGCCTTAACTGGAGCATTGATCCACAACCCACGACACCAAAAACTCCTTATAATCTAAGGAGAACCCCCCCTGGGAAGCTTGGGTTGGACACGTTGTTCACTAGAGTTGAGAGGGGATGAATGGAGGAAAATACTAAGTTTGGGTTTAAAATCCTAGAGTGGAAAACATGTAATTTTTTCCAACATTAAGTGGCCGCACATTTTAACAAACAATGCACAAACTGTGCGCGTGCTATTGTCTGGAGGAAGAGGGTTACATGGTTTACCTGGGCTGGCTGCACGGTTTTCCCTGGCCGTGCACATGTCATGCGCCCTGGCTTATCTTTCCCAACATTCCTTTCTCTCGTGCCTCAAACCCCTGAAACACCCCCAAGAACTTCCATACTTTTAGAAGATATACCTTGATGCCCAAAACAAGGGATTCAACCAAAACATAACAAACACATACCTTTACAAAAATTGGGATCTTACAGCCTCCCCACCTTATAACAGCTCATCCTCGAGCCAGGTTTCCAAGCATCATTGATCTACTGAAGAGACGAGTTTGGGCCACTGATCTCGCATATCTGATTCTGGTTCCCAAGTTTCTTCCTGATCTTTCCCATGCTTCCATATTACTCGCACTAATGGAACAACCATTCCTCGCCAGTCATTTTCAGTACGATCCACCACACGAACTGGATGCTCCTTAAAGGACGCATTAGCATGAAGCTCCATATCCTCAATATCAACCACATGAGATGGGTCATGGTGATACTGTCGATGATGTGACACATGAAACACATCATGAATTCCACCATACCTTTGTGGGAGGATCCAATGAGTAATCCACCGGTCCAATCCTCTCCATAATCACAAAAGGTACCACATACCTGGGCGCCAACATACCCTACATTCGAATCTGATAGTTACCCAACCTTGGTGACACCCAAAGGAACACTTTATCATCCATACCAATATCAAGAGGTTTACACCTACGATCTGCATATGAATTCTTCCTACTCTGATCTGTAACCATCCGCTTCCTGATCAACATAACTTTCTATGAAGTCTACTACATGAGACTTGGCCCCAACAACTCATATTCACCAACCTCTAGCCAACAGAACGAAGATCTACATGGCCTCCCATAAAGTGCCGCAAATGGTGCCATCTGAATCGTAGCCTAAAAACAATTGTTGTATAGAAAATAAAAAAGCAATAGCTGCCTCTCCCATTATCCACCAAAGACCAAGACAATAGATCTTAACATGTCCTCCAACACATGGATCGTATGCTCCGACTTCCTGTCCTTTTGTAGGTGGAAAGACGTACTCAAAAACACCTGCGTACCAAGCACCTTCTGCAACCCTTTTGAGAAACGCGATGTGAAATGAGGGTATCAGTCTGAAACTATGGTCCACGACACCCCATGAAATCTCGCTATTTTCCGAACATACACCTCACCCAACTGTTCGACTGTAATGGTCTCCTTAATTGGTAAGAAATGAGACAATTTCATTAACTGATCCACAACAACCCATATTATATCATTCTTCCACGGCATCCTCAGAAGACCCATGAAAAAAATCAATTTTTTACATCATCCCACATCTATTACAGAATGGGAAATGGATTCAACAAACCACTTGGGCGTTGATGCTCGACATTCACCTGCTGACAAGTATGGCAGAGTGCCACAAAGCTCGCATATTCCTTCTTCATTCCAGGCCACCAAATCTGCCTTCAGATATCACGAAACATCTTGGTTAAAACAGGATGCTCTGCCCATTTTGATGCATCGAAGTCACTTATCAACTCTTCCCACATATACACTGGCACAACCACACTATCAAAAACACGAACAACACCATCCATGCCAACTGCCCAAACAAAATGTAGAACCCCACCTTTAAGATTTTCCTTCATTGTTAAAAAATCCGGATCATCAAGATGACTTTCCTTAACTAAACTCAAAATCGTCGATTTAATCATTAAGGAAGAAAGAGTGACCTGAGCATTCTCCTCTTGCACCTCCACGTTCATCTCTGCTAACAATGTCCTCACCTTTCATTCGGTGCTGGACTCCTGAACCACCTATTTCTAAACCATCTTGCTCAGAGCATCAGCAACACTATTTCCCTTTTCTGGCATGTACACCAACTCCGAGTCAAAATACCGGAGATAGTCAACCCATCTTTGCTGTCGAAGATTCAGATCCTATTGTGAGAAGATGTAATTAAAACTATTATAGTTAGTAAACACCATAAATTGTTCTCCCAACAAATAGTGCCTTCGGCACATCAAGGCGTACACCACTACAGCTAACTCAAAGTCGTGAGTAGGTTAGTTCCACTAATGGGGTCTCAGCTTCCCTGACCCATAAGATAAATCCCGCTCATCCAGCATCAAAACATCCCCATGTACGACTTCAGACGCATCACAAACCACGACGTACTTCTTACCCAGCTTAGGTGAGATCAAGATAGGTGTGATCGCCAACCGCTTCATCAACTCTTGGAAGTCATTATCACAAGAATCTGACCACTCGAACATGATTCCTTTATTGGTCAATCCCATGAGTTGTGTTATGAAGTGAGAGAAATCTGGAATGAACCTTCAGTAATACCCGACCAAACACAGAAAACTTCGAACATTCGACACACTCTTGCGATGCTCCCAAGATACAACTTCCTGCACTTTTTCTGGGTCCATTATCACACCTTCCTCCAAAATGATGTGTCCTAGAAAATGCACCTCACATATCTAGAATTGACACTTTGATTTCTTGGTGTATAGCCGGTGATATCTTAGCATACCCAAGATGGTGTCAAGATGTTGGGCATGATAGTCAAGAGTTTTTGAGTACACTAAGATATCATCAACAAATACAACCACAAATCAATCTAGATAGGTATGAATGATCCGGTTCATTATAGCCATAAACACCTTCAGTTCATTGGTCAAGCCGAAAGGCATTACCACAAACTCAAACAACCCATACCGACTACGGAAAGCTATCCGCAGAATGTCGGAAGACCTCACCCTCAACTGGTGATAAAATGACCTTAGATCAATCTTAGAAAACACCAATGCACCACTAAAATGATCAAATAGGTCATCAATTCTAGGAAGAGGGTACCAATTTTTCACGGTCATCTGATTTAATATTCGATTGTCAACACACAGCCTCAACTACCCATTGGCCTTCTTTGAGAAAAGCATGGGAGATCCTCAAGGGGACTTACTAGGATGGATAAACCCCTTACGCTCCAACTCCTCATGTTGATCCTTCAGTTCCTAGAGTTCTTCTGGTGCCATTCGGTATGGAGGAATAGAAACTGGCACAGCTCCTAGAAGCAACTCGAATGTGAACATAGAATCCCTCTCAGGTGGTAACCCCGATAAATCCTCAAGAAAACAAATCTTGAAACTGATGCACCGCAAAAGGAAAATTATATTTTCCCCCTCACTGATCATCACCAAGCATGAGACATGCCACTTCAGCTGTGAGTCCACTCAACCACTGACCAATCAGCCCTGCACGACCTGCTCCATTATCCCATTTTACACGGGGGACATAAGTGTGAACCTCAGGAGAGAAGAATGATACTCTGCAATGATAATAGTCTATATGGGCCCGATACAAAACTACCCAATCCATTCCTATGATTAGGTCAAACCATGACCTCTCTAGAACAACCAAATACCATAAAAACGATACCCACCAACTTCCAAGTCACATCCCTTGCACTGCTTGAAATCTTCAACCTGCACCCCCAACGGAGTATCAATCGACATAACTCCACACACCCTCTCCACAAGTAAACCCAACGCTACCACAAGTTGAGAAGAGATAAAAGAGTTTGTGGCACCTATATCAAACAAGGCACTAGAAAAAGTAGAACATACAAGGATTGTACCTCGATCAGTCGACGGTCCGTCTTCGCCACCACCAAGCACAAAATGAACTTCCAGAAGCTGACATTTCCCTCTACCCTAGGCTCCTACCTGAGTACTCTGTGATATACTGCCCTATTGTAATGAGTGATCTCACCCTGGAGTTCCACATCTAGCACCCCTGCCAGTACGGCCCGTGGAGCTCCAACTACCTGCCTGATATGGGCAACTGATCCCCTTCCCATATCTAGTACCTGCCTTCCACCATCATACTCTCCCACCTGTTGAGGATTCCTGCAGAACTTTTACACATGTCCCATCCTACCGCACGAACGACCCTCAACTAGAGGCCAAGGACACTGACCACACATATGCCCCAGCCTACCACACTAATAGAAGAACTCCTAATTTGCACTCTGAGGGGTTGACCTTCTCTACCAGCCACTTTGCACACTTCTTCCATGCTTTATGCTCTAATGGAGTCGCTTCCGACCATCGTTAGATGAACTACTCGTCTGCCCCACTGGCACCACAAGTCCATTACCTGAAGCTCCCTTAAGGATTCCTTTTGAGAACAATGCCTTATCTAATATCTCTGCAATCCTCTTCAAGCATATGATTTTTACTTGGGACCTGATCTCATGTATCATCTCATCCTGGAAACACTTTCCTATCGATACCTCATCCCCTGCTAACACTAGGACAAAGCATCTCAAATCAGTGAAGCGACTAGCATAGTCCATCACCGATAGCGATTACTAAGTCATGCTTATAAAATCTGCAGCCTGCTACTGCCTCAATATACCTTGATAGAAATGCTCCAGAAACTTTTCCTGAAAAACCGACCACGACATTCCCTCATCCTGCCCGATTTGAGCCTGAATTTCCACCCAACACCTAGCCTGTCATCGCTACATATAAGCGGTTAGCTTTACTCTCTTTTAAACAAGGGTCTCTAGATGGTCTAGTATCCTCTAGATAGACTCTAACCAGAACACTACTGCCTTTTTCCCACACTCTCTGGTGAAGGTCGGAGGGTGCTGCATCTGGAACTCCCTAGTAAACTCAAACATACTCAGTGAAACCTGCCCTGGGTCCTGATCCATCATCTGAATAAGATCAGCCAAGTTCCCCTAGAAGTGGTCTTCTCCACCCTCATGGGTCGCCACATTTTATTTCTCCTCTCATGGAAGACTGTTCTCAGCAACATCCTCCTGTTTCCCAAATGGTAATCGACATCATGGTGGCATTTTTCTCTATAATGTCAAGCAAGTGATTTTTGAATGCCTACCATAAACATTCATGACTCCATAAAAATATCTTTACTAGATACAACAAACCATTTCATATACTAACCCAACAACATTTTCCAATTTTTTTCAAACCCTATTACCTCATTAAACATCATTTACCATTCATTCATCCTTACCCACATGTGTTATTTCATTCAACTAATCATTTCTTGATTTATGAAATGCAAGATGCACCCTACCTTCCTATCTCACACACCCATATCATGTGTGTGCCTAACACGATGCATGCCACCTGACTCCCTAGGTGCCTATAATGATGCATGAATTCAAATCCTCATGCCATTAAGGCTATAAGACAAATATCATAAAACCATCACATCAAAGCACACGTGCATCACCAAATGGTGAAATATCATCAACTGTAAAAATATACAACCAAGATTGTCAATTCCCAGCCAGGGTGACTTTGGGTTCACTTGTACCTAGGTTAGATACTCCCAAGCACAAGCTCATTACCAAGGCCTGACACGTCTTAACCCTTGGCTACCAACCCCAAATAACAAGACCTCAGAGAAGGAGAAGAAAGACCTCCTCTGATACCACATTGTAACATCCCCGACCCCGATTCCACCAAACCAGTGCTCAGAGCCGGGTGGTTACATGACCTTAAGCGCGACTCCCAAAATGCCAAAGGCTGCCGACTAGTAGTGGGGTCTATGTGGCCAAGTGGGGAGACTATACCCCTTTTTATCAAAGTAAGACAAAACATAGATACTCCAATAGCAGAAAAAATAATCAATAACCAAGGAACATGTATAACAACAGTTTCCAACAACAAAATATGCCATGTCATACTACAAGTGAAAAAGCAAACAGAATAAAAAAAGGACAATGCCCAAAATCCCCAAAATGGTCCCGACTCCATGTCTGGATCCTCCACCAAGTGCTAACCTTGTCCACTAAACAATCTAGCAAAGACCATTGCCCTTCTCTTGATCTGGAAACATGAATTCTACTCAGGTACCCAGCGGCGGCCCAAGCAGGGTGTGAGTACAACTCAGTAGTCCACCACCAATGGTGTGTACATAATATCTG
This sequence comes from Viscum album, assembly GCA_963277665.1. Lineage (NCBI taxonomy): Eukaryota > Viridiplantae > Streptophyta > Magnoliopsida > Santalales > Viscaceae > Viscum > Viscum album. The sequence continues at coordinate 1,497,259,495 of OY728122.1, read as the reverse complement.
GTGTAACATGTAGTGCATGTAAAGGAATATGAATGATAATTGACAAGTAATTAATTATGTATCCATTAACATGCTCAGAGCCAATTCCATTACCATTTGATTACCATTCTTTTATTACCAATTATCATCACCTACTATTTCATCACATTTCCATGGGTTAATGATACACATTATGATACATGGGTTTATGGACAACAGTCACATGAAAGAGGGTAAACACAACTTTATTCTATCTCAATAGGACTAACCCCCTCATAGAAACCATAACCTCACCTCAAATCCTTAGTCTGGGTGGATGCAACTGTTAGGAGAATAGACACTGAGTTCCCATTCCTAACCTGTACATTTAGGGTGGAGTTTATAACATGAGTCTTAGCTCAACCCATGGGCATAGATCCTCATGTCATAACCCATTCTACGAATCCATGTGCACATGCTTATATATATAAGTAACCATCAACCATCTAAACCATTGCCCTTCGGAAAACACTATTCACAACACCCCACATGGGAATCCATATCATGCCCTAACCCATTAACACATTACCATTTAACATCATTTAACCATTCACCCAATTCCCATGTGTTATGAATAACTCACTAAGAAGTTATCCATAGACCCATAACCAATCCATTATGGTCTTTAATCATATTACACATTAACCCATTTAACCCATTCATCATTTCCATGATTCAACCATTCATGCCAACATGTTTATCAAGGGATCTACAATTCGCTAAAACAATGCCAGTTGTTAAATAACAATCCCTAAACCTATGAAAAGACGACACATCCCATAGATTGACCTAAATTAGGTCACGTATATCCCAACACATTCCACGGGGTTCGTGAGGGTTCCCATTTTCCATTTCAAACACCATTATTACCAAACATGCTAATGTTATTCAAAACATAACCAAGGGAAAATAAGAACCCAACTAAACAAGCACAAATACCAAAATAAACATGGGATATAACTTTTAGACCACCTACCTCGAAACTGCAGTTGAACGCACTCTCAATCGAGTCCTTAGACCTCGATCTGACCAACCTTTGGAGCTTCAACCTAAAAATCAACCAAAAGATAGGGTTTTAGAGCTTCGGAACAATATAAAGAGATGATACAAACCCTAAACCAAAAAGAGAAGAATGAATCGAATTATCATTACCTGGAGGTTCGATCCACAACCAACGCCACCAAAAACACCTCAGAAATGAAGGATAACCACCCTTGGGAAGCTTCTGTCGGCCATGTTCATCTGTAGGGTTGCAAGGGGATGAGTGGAGGAAAATATTGAGTTGGGTTTTAAAATTTTGGACTGGAAAACATGTAATTTATTCCAACATTATGTGGTTGAACGGTTTGGAATCATGGTTTAACAAACCTTGTGCATACTGTGCGCATGATACTATCTGGAGGAAGAGGGTTGCACAGTTTACCTGGGCAGGACGCACGGTTTTCCCTGGACGTACACAGGCCGTGCTCCATGGCTTGTCTAACCTAGCTTTCTATTCTCTCGTTCCCCGAACCCCGAAAACACCCCCAAGACCTCCCATGCATTAAGAAGACATCCCTTGAAACCCGAAACAATGGATTCAACCAAAACATCATGAAAAAAATCCTTTCCAAAAACCGGGATCTTACAATGAATTCCCAATAGTATCATCTCATTCAGTATATAGATCCTCCTCACAATATTCCCATTTATATGTGGGGGGTATAACTTTTTCAACATTATCTAAGGTTCCATGTCATATAAATATATGTTCATGAAAATAATTTTGAATCATGCATCCATAGATAATAAGGATATCACATACACCCTCTGTAGCCACACAATCACTTAACTGAAGAGATTTCACTACTTATCTACTTACATAGTCACCCTAGTAGAAATTATGTTCATTCCCATCAATAAAATTTACACTCTTAGACATACCACATTTCAAAATATTTTCATCCTTGGTAGTATAATTAAGTAGTACAGGCTCACCAAATCGCACATAGTTACAAATTTGACATCATTTTTAGTAACCCACCCTATGACTTTTAACCAGGATTAATCTTTTATCATGTTGGGTAAAAAGTATCAAACCAAAAAATATATCTTCATCTAAACACCCATAAGAAACAATTATTTAGATTAGGGTACATCTTCGTCATACATGGATATAACACTCATTGTGAGCCATGAGACTCCCACATGTTTTTTCTATGAAGGATGTCAGAAACCCACTACCATGGATATATAACACCTTATCAAAATATAGAGACCCACCCAAGAAGTAATTATATCCAATAAAAAATTAAAAATTTTGATTCCTTATTGATAGGAAATAATACTTGAATGGGGTGAATATTCTTTTCAAAATTTAATGAAAAAATTATCAATGATTATAAAATATTAAACAACATATACTGTAGTTTTTTTAAGTTATGTATTAAAATAAAAAAAGTAAAAGATCCAATGATTAATTATGGTTCGGGGAATAAATATCAAATACCACTCATCAATATCATCTACTACTTGAAGAGATATGTATCCTTTGTGAATATCACTTTTAATGGTGTGAGAACCTTGTTATAAACGATTCCCTTTAAATAACATAGTGTAAAAATGCTTTCTTTTATAGAGGAGAAAAACCTAGTTTTCTTACATATCATTTGAACACGAGTCACAAATATGATGTCATTTAAGGAGGAAGAATACCCAGATAAATGAAGCCCTTGATTTTGTTCAAAAAAAGCATTAACATGACACAACAAATTAAAAATACAGTGAAAAACAATTACTAGATCAAAAAAATACATACAACCATTAGATTATTAGAATTTGGATTATGTTTAACTTTTATGTTCATTGATCAATTTAACTAAAAAATGTTTAAAATAGAGTCCTTCATGGATCAAAGAATGACTTTTTATGTTTCAGGACATCCTGAACAATTTTAAATGTTGTAAAAAATTAGAATACACATCACTGCTGATCTAAATGATTGATCAACACTTGTATATATTTTTATTCCATGAATTAATCTCCTAAATCATAAAACAATATATTTAGTAGTTTCTATATTTCAAATATCTAAATGAGACTTGTTATTGAATAAAAAATATGGAAATTAAATATTGTCTGTAAAATCATCAATGGATAAATTTGGAGTGACAAATTGTCTATATACATCTTCATGAAATATTAATATTAAATAATTTGAATAACGAATAAAATAATTGTTTCAAATTTAGAAAAATATTAAAAAAATGAATTAACAAAATAATAATATGAATTATAAATTCTTCAAATGATATAGTAAAATAGATCATCATATGACCTTTTATCATCCTGTCCTAAACAACATTAAATAATTATACAATTAAAATTGTATCACTATTAAAAATTATTTCAACATGAAATAATAATACTATAATGAAATGAATATATTCAAATAAAAATTAAATATGATAAAACATTTTATCATATGGTGGGTGATTGATCAAAAGTTGGGATACATAATGAGGAGTCATGACATGCTATTGGGTTTCAATAGTGGATAAACAGAGCATAAAATACTATTCAAAAATAAAGGGAAAAATAAAATGAGTTAATCCAAAATAGTTTTGTTAAGAAACAAAGATGAAAAATATTCCGAGGAAGAAATAAACTTTTTCTCACTGTTGGAAGTTCAATAGTGAATCAAGATTCACCATTGAAAAAATAAAATGGTAACTCATGGACTATAGTTTGGTTCTATTGGTGGATCATTGATGAAAAAAATATTTTTTCCAAAGGATGCATAAAATAATAAAATTTATCAAAATTAAATAAAATATAATGAATATAAACTACAAAATATTATATCACATTCCACAAAATGAATAAAATTATTGTAACAAAGAAACACCTTAATACATGAATTAAAAAATTAAAAACATCAACAGATAAAATGATGTAAATACCACATTGGATATTGAAAAAATCAATACCAATATTGATGAATAAAAAACAAAAAAAATATGAACTATGGGGATTATAAGATAAATTATTCATTTGATATAAAAATAGAAAAGTAAAATTAATAGACAAAAATTTAATGCAAATAAGGAATAATATGGAAATTACATGTTTGAGATTGAAGAACAACCTATATTGAATAAGTAATGACAATAGTGGATAATGGAAATAACCCATGGTTACTAAAAATGGTTGGAAAAATCACTCACCGTTGATGTTGAATAGAGGTTCAAATCACCCACAATAGATGCCTAGTGTGGGGGCACTTACCCACCGTTAGTTTATAATGGGGGTAAAATTACCTATCATAGAAAAATTACAATTATTTATCTACTTACCAACTTGTTGTATTTCCAAAAAGAGAGATGAATAGAAACCAATAGTAAGAGAAGATTTTAACCGGAATAATATTCAAAAGCATATCGATGTATAATATGATGAACATATTATATATAAAACGTTAACCAAGATAACATATATAATAATAAAATGTTATTCTAAAAATATAAACCCATATGGTAGAAGAAAAATATATAAAATTAATGGAGTTTTTGTGAGACGGTCGGGGGTGAACTTGTAGTGAAGAGGTCAGTTGAGTAACATTATTTGAAATATTGGTTCTGGATAGTTGGATTCACTAGGTAAGATTATCGAATTTCCATTGATAATGATTATTGCAAGGGAGGAAAACGAACTATGATAATTAAAATTATAAAGCATGATATTTGACCAATAATGAGAATCATGGATTAATTATAATAGATAGAATGGTTTAATCTTATCCATGATTTTTACTATTGTTCCTACATAAAAAATAAGATATAATGGCTGAACATTATATCAACCAATATATGAGAATCATGTCTTAGATAAAAAAAACAAATACTTTGGTGTTTTGTCCCATGCAGGAAACCTATCCCATCATTGCACCTATGGGAACTCAATGTAGGGAATTATACATTGGCACCACATGAATAAGGAATTCAATATGCACAAATAAAAAATCATCCTTGTGGGGATACCATAAGGTGTCCTTCTCATGGTGTTGATCCCAAATGGTCTACTATATGGTTGATGGGCTATCCAAGATTCTCATAGTGATGGAATAATTTTTTACACAGAGAAAATGAAATTTAAAAAAATGTGTAACATTAAGTAACCATAAAACATTTAAAAAACAATAATAAAACAATTTCATAACATTTGTTAGAAATACACTAAAAATATTAATTATATAAAAAATATTGATTTATTATTGACATGATAATTTAATTAAATGGTTTAAAAAGTAATTTTTCAAAACATATAATAGAGATAACGTAACAAATCATTACCAAATACTAACAATCTCCCCCTTTTGTAAATTAAAAAACAATACACATACTAAATTTTCAATGAAAATATCAAAAATTTTAAAATATTACAATATATACGTTAAAAATAATATATAAAACATATTCCATTTTAATAAAAGTCAATTTCATTAGAGTAAAAAACATTAAAAAAATAGGGCTTAACATGGAATTTTTAAAAAGTCTGAAATTAATATTATTTAAATAGAGAGTTAATTAACATCTTCAATGATAATACATTTTTAAGAACATATTTAAGAAATAAGTTCTTGAAAACTATGATATAAATCTTCTAACATAGTAAATTTAAATTTAATATTCAAAAAATTAATTAAATCCAAGGGTTTTGTAATAGAATCTCCTTGTTTTTTCTTATATGGAAAACATTCTAAACATACATCACTATTGATTTCATGACCCCTATAAAGATAAAAATTACATCTATGTGTTTAGTTATTGAATAATGTATTTTATTTTAAGAAACTAAAATAGACTAGGAGTTATCGTTGTAAATATGATTTATATCAAATATTATATTAAAATCATAAAATTTGTTTTCATATTATTATTCAATGGAATGTGGCATCGTCCTCATATTCAGCCTCAACGATTGAATGTGCTTCTGATAATTTTTTTTCATAAAGATATATGTAATTTATATTCTTCCAAAAAAGTGACACATAGATAAAATTATTTTCTATACAAGACTGCAATATCCAATGTCAAAATGAGAGTATGAAACTGAATAAAATAAATTCCCATTAAAATTGAATAGTCTAGTAAAAACAATACCTTGTATAAATCTAATTTCATTTTATCATCATTTGGATTAATATATTTAGGATTGATTGAAACCAATCATATAATAATACTGAAAACATGATCTCATGTATAAGAGTGAGTTAAATTAATCATTTTAGCAGGCCTCTATATTGTATAATATCAACTAACAATAAGGACTTATCTATTTATAATTTTGAAATATTGTACATAAAATTTTCAATAAATTTTCAAGATTCAGGTATGAATATTATTACATGTTCTTAAGAATATATCAATTAATTTATGAAAATTTCTTCTTTTCCTGGATTAATTTGTAAAATTCAGAAAACTATTAGTTTTCCCATTAAATTCATGTATATTTAACATTTCATAAGCATAGAAAAATCAATTCATAGTCCATCATTTATTGATAAAAATAATATATCATCAACTTATATCTATTTAAACAGTATATAATTTGAAAAAAAATTATAATCAAATTTGGATCAACTGTACCATTAATATCATTTTTTTTAAAATGATTAATTATTTAATACAAAGATCTTGGAATTATTTACTACCATGTAAGTAATTATTTATCTTAAAAATATAGTCTGGAAAATTATCATTTTCAAATCAAATGGTTTTTTCTTACAAATTCTTCCATGTAAAAAGTTCTATTTTAAAAGAACATTTTACATCCAATTGAAATAATTATATATTGAAAAACTAGAAATTTAAAATATAATTCTAATATATTCCATCATAGAAATGATATAAAAAATTTTAAATTCAATTCCCTCGTACTATGTATAACCATGAGCTTATATTATTTCGTTATTTAAATATATAATTATACATTCATTATGATTATTTAGAAAAAGAAATTAAATTCCTACAACTTGGATACCTTTTGAAAACGATGTAAAATCTCACAAATTATTCCTTTCAAATTGATATAATGAATCATTCATCTCGTTAACTCAATTTTAAAAAATTAAATCTTTTTCAACATTAAAAGGGATAATGTTTTCAAAAAAGTAGAATTTGAAGTGTAATGAAAAATATATTTTATTGTTCAAATTCTAGATTATTCATAAAAAATTGCATTTTCAATAGTTTGAAACTTAAGAGTTTTCTATTTTTGGATTATTTTAAGAAGATAAATTCACCCCCCCCCCCTCAACCGATGCATTATCATTTTCTTGGTAAATATCATCTACAAAATAAAAATAACTAAAATCATCATTTTCATTGAATGATTAATACTACTTCTTATTGAATTGTTTTCATCTAAATTAACATGCACATATTATTCAACTACTGATATTTTCATATTGAAAACTCGTTAAATATTACTATCATTGGAATGTACTATGAATATCCCTTCATTTTATTTATACACTTAACAGATTAAATTATGATTTTTTTATATATAAGACATTAAATCCAATGACACATAAATAACATACTATAAGTTTATATCCATTTAATAGTACATAATGGTTCTCATTTTGGAAGGGTGAAATTGAAAATCAATTTAAATCATGAAATTCTATATTTACAAAATCTTCCCCTAAATATTTTGTTCCACTATATTCAATTAGAATTTAAATATCTATTTATTGAATATATGTGGTCTTTATTTTTATCACACCATTTTGTTGTGTGATCCAAGGGGCATAGAAAAAGTTTTTTTATCGATTTGTTTCAAAAATAAAATAAATTTATAAGACAAAATTTTCACCACCTCTATCACATCTGGTGATATAGTTTCCTTATTTTTAGAATTTTTAATATTATTAATGAATGAACAAAATATGGATAAAGTTTCATTTTACTAGGAATATAAATAAATCTATAATAATATACTATAATAACCTTTAATTAAAAAACATGTCTTCTAAAAAAATATTGTTTAAAGGTCCCAAAAATTCAAGATTTAATAATTATACATATCAATATTTACTAACCTCATTTATATATTTAAATCGTTGTTTCTGTTGTTTACCTTTAAAACAAAAATCAAACATGAAAAACATACTTGAATGTAACAAGGGTAGTTCTAGTACCTATTAATTCATTTACATTTGATTCAATAATATGAATTTAGGATCCCTAAGCCACCTACTCCATAAAATGGAATATTCTTATATATTATATAAAAACTTATCCTATTGTTTAGTTAGATTAGAAAAATCAACATTATAGTCATTTTCTTTTCTATTTTCATAAACAAATACCAAAGTAGTTTATCATAATAGAAATCATATCATTTTGAAATTAATAATGTATTACATCATCAAATACCATTGATATAATAATAATATTATGTTTAAAACTATTTACATACCGTAATTTTAAAATAATAAATATTTTAGAGAAACCAACTTCATATATACCTTTAATCTGACACTTAATATTTTCACCAAATGTTTCAAGGCCACCATCACTTGAGTAAAATGATAAAAACATTGAAATGTCACATGTAATGTGCTTTTACCATCCACAATATATGTACTATGTTTCATTGATACTTAAATGTTAAATTTACATAAATTAAGTGTTCGTGTATATTTTTAGGTTACAATCACAACTGGGATACAAATTGACTAATAATAGAAAGAATTGGACCCCAAATAAATTTTAATAATTTACATACAAGTTTTTTAGATAGTAAAATAATATTAATTAATGTTCTATTTTCACAAAATATTGCTCAAATATAAATGAACTCCAAATGGTTTATTCCCAATTCATTTGGAATTTAAAATAAGATGGACATGAATTACTTCATTTTGAAATTTTCATAAATTTATTTTTTTAAACATGGAGTTGTAAAAAATATCCAATTCCATTATTTTTTGGTTTTTAATATCATTATTGATATAGTTTTGTCTTGTTATTTTTTAACATTTGAAAAAATATTACAATTCATCTTTATTATTAACTAGAGTATTTTTAAAAACATCATTCTCATTTTGAAATGTTTATAGAGCTGTAAAGAAATTTTCATTTTATCCAGAAGGTTTTTTTCATAATTTTTTATTTTCAAAATTCATTTTTATATATTAAATTTTTTCATCATTTGGATCATAATTAAATTTATTTGATAACCTATAGTTACCTTTATCATAGAAAACCTAAAATTTTACATCCGTCCATTTTAATATTTTAATTTTAGTTATATAGAATTAAAATCCTCTTTATATTAATATTTCTAGGAAATAAAAAAATTTCTGTTTTGAATGTCCCATTTAAAATTTTCATTTATTTGTTAAAAATATTATTATTAATTATAAAATATATATACTTTTCAATAATCATGGCTCTATCATTCATTAAATTTTTCTAATTGGAATCCATTCATGAGTCAGAAATCCATGCATGAGTGAGAAATAGTTTTAGTTTTATTTACAAAGAAGGAATTATACTATATATTTACACAAGTAATTAACTGATTAATTGCATATAATGCCAATAAATTCAAGATTCCACGTCTAATTTTCACTTCTACAATCACTTCTAGTGTCATAACTCCCTCAGAAATATCATCCTCCAAAAATAGAATATTTTCCTCTCATATTTTATCATTCTCTTTATTTGGATGGTTATGTTTAGGGAAATCAATCTGTATGTGAAATTTTATCCTATAAACATAACAGGTTAATTATAAAACATAATTATTAGTTTTAGTATTTACTTTTTTATATTCATTTCATAACATCCTTTAAACTTGTAACCCTGAATGATTGTATGAGATATGTTATTTTTAATTTCATTGATGTCTTGTGTTGTACGCTACACCAGTACTTTCATGCACTATATAGGCAACACTATTCTTGGTTTGTGCTGCACACAATTTAATGTTATTTTGATATTATTCATTTCACAAAACACTGAGTATAGATTTTGTTCAATTTAAAAATGAATTATGTGTTGATTCTGTTATACACAACACCAAATAAATCTTTCACTACAGGGAACATTGACTTGGTTTGTGTTAAAAGCAAGAGTGACCTTCCTCAATGGAATGCGATGTACGTAATACCGAGTTTAAATAAACAATGATATATTACTAAAATATTATATAAACTAGCTATTACGAATTGTATTAACCTCATTTTTAATTTAATAACATTATCATCCATCTTATACATTTTCTAGAACATGGTATGAGGACAAAATCAATTTCTTCTGATAAAATATGTATTTTTTATAAAAATGATGTTTTTTCACCTTTTGATGGTGTAACCATTTTATATAAATCCATTGACACATTTATAAGTTAACTTTGAAAAAAATAAACTTCTTCATTGTAATCGGAATATAAAAATTTACTTTGGATAAATTTTTTATTTTTTTCTATTAACATTCTAATTTTGATGAATAGTAAAAATATGTAAAATTCTAATTGAAAGAAAATTATTTCCTCAAAATAATTTATATGAATAAAATATATTACTAAATAGTTTTAAAGTATAAATATAATATATTTTTATTGTTTAAGAATATTTAAGTCATTTTCATTAATTTTACATTGAATTCATTTGTACACACATTCCAATCTTTTGCAATGTCTTTAAAGAAAAACCTTTTTTCAACAATGGGATTAATTTTAAATTAATTACTGCAACATATATGTTTTGAATTCTGAAAAATGGATTCCATATTTGGAATTAGTAGGTACGAATTATGTTAATGGTCTACTTTTATTTTTTGGGCATTATGAATAGTATCATTGGTAATTATTTTTAATACCATAGTTAAAGGTAAATCGGGTAATTATGGGAAAATATAATATTATAAAATTACACTAACACCTGAAAAAATTATATTGGATGAATAAAAGTCAACCAATATCACCTAAGGGTCGGAATATATTCATTTCATGGACATTTTTTCATGAAAATGATGTAATTATTATTAAAAAAAGAATGTGACAACATGTCACTCTCTTATATCATATAAGTGTAATAATTTTAATTTAGAGATAGACATCATAAGACCTAAAATAAATAGTCAACAAAAATATTATTGAAATTTATATATCATTTTAATTTATTTATAATTTTTGGAGATTAATTAATTATAATTAAAGATGAAAAAATATTAATGTACAAATTATTTTATTAATAGAAATATCAAATAAATGTTTTCAAAAATATTAAAAGAAAGAGAATATGAACTAATTAAAGTGATAAATTAATTTTATAGGTTCCTATGACATTTTAGGATGGTATTAAATATTTTTCATTGAATTTATATTTTTTTCATTTTATTTAATGTCAAATAAATGAATAGTGTCAAAATTGACACTATTGACATTTTATAAAAATAAATTTTTGTTAAATTATTTAAAAATCCAAAATATATTTTTAAATTATTAAGTGATAATTATAAAGTCTAAAATGACAAAAATTATCCATTTATATTCAATTAATCCCAAAAATGTAAATATCTTTCACCATATAATATTCAGAAAGTTATTACCAAAATTAAAATTTAATAGAACAACTATGCGTCATTAAAAAATATATTATTTAAAGAGAAAATATAAATTTCCCAAAATTCATGGGATGATGCGATTATAACCCTATATAATCTCATATTCTAATTTTGTACACTTTAGTGGTTTTTGGGTATGTTTTTTAATTATAAATTAATATTTTTTTTGTGTTTCCTAAAGTGCCGCTCTCCTCTTTTATTTATGGGCACCTCCTCTCTCTCCTCTTCACTCAATTTTACACCATCAAGATTGGAAAAACCCTACCCATTTACTTTCACAAATTACCTAGTAACATTTGAGAGGTTTCGGTCTTATCAAAAGACAAACTCTAGATCATTAGGAAAGAATATAAAGGAGACACATCAAGGAAGAGGTAATCGCTTTTACAGATTCATTGAAATTTATTTCATATTCAAATTTTTATTCATTAGTTTATTAATAATAAAGTTATAATATATGTATCACAAATATAATTTTATGTTACTATAAATATTTATCACAAGTATTTCAACTTCTATCTATCCAATGAAAAATGAAATCACCACGTGTGCCTACATACGGCTTACCGTCTCCACGTCGTGGTGTAATCTGTTTTTCACCACCACCCTACATGGATGTGTATAATGGTAGAAATAATATATATATATATATATATATATTATTATAACATAATACTAATTATGAGATATTATACACCATCCACTTCAATTCAATTCAAAAGTTATGAGAAAAATGTCATCGTTCGTGCATATGTACGGCTTTCCATCTCCACGACACGATGAGATTCTTTCTTCATGTTAACCATTCAAGATTGATTATAAATTATATAAAATAAATAATCATTAAATATATGACATAATAATTCTATTGGATATATTTATATATATATATATATCATTTACTTACTTCCATCCAATTCAATAAGGAAATGAAAATAACGTTCATGCATACGGACGGTCTGTTGTCTCCATGAACTGTGTATTCCATTTCATTTATCTATCTATAACATATATATTGATATAATTATTAAATAATATATATATATATAATATTTTTTATATTCGGAATGTTTGTAAATCAGGAGCTATGTAATAATATGAAGATTAACAAGTCCAAACATGTACAAGAAATGAAATTATTATTACTAAAAACATTGCTTTAACATGGATTTGACAAATGAATTCGTAATATAAATTTGTATGTGAATCCAATATGATATCATAAATATTTTTATGGTTTTTTTATAAGCCAAAAATATGTTTAATTCCACTATATAGGAGATTCAAAGAAAAACAGAAGAAATCAGACCTAATGTAAGGGATAACTATTCCAATATTCTTTTTCCCATATTGTTTATTCAGAAGTATCTACTGGGTATATATTTTTCATCTATGTTTATGTTTATAAAAAAAATTAATAAAATTTTTACTATTATTTTATATATGTTTGAAATCATTTTTATCCATTTTTAACTTTTACTACATGGTATGAAAGGTATTTTTATTTTTCTTACCACACGAGTTAATTTTTGACTTTTCTAGTAAAATTATGAGGAGCATGTTTTTTTCAACTTATACGACATGAACAGACTTTTACGATTTCCTAATGAATTTTTTCACTGAAGCTTCATTTACAAGTTTTCATTTTTATTTTCAATTAACATATTTTATTTTATAATCGCATGACATTTTGAGAAAAGAAAATGTTTTTTAAGAATAAATGATATTTTTCTCTAGATCTATGTTTAAGGGTTTTATAAGAAATATTTTACATCTAATATGAAAATGGTTTGTATTTCTATCCCTATTATTACTTTTATGTGATAATGTTATGATGGAAATATATTTATGATGTACATTTATCTTATATGCATTATGTTATGATGGCATGATGCTTAAGAATGCAATTTTATTACATGGGTTATGCTATGATGTATGATTTACGTTTTTGTGGAACACATTAAAATGGTTTAATTATGAGATTGGTGGGACCTATATTTCCCTCTAAAGCATTGGGTAATTATGTATATTTCATGAGATAGACGTGACTACAATGGTAGGTAAATCTAGTTCAGTAATGCAGGGCTAGAATAGAAAGTAATCCCGGTTCAGTAATGGACTTTGTCCACTATGATATTCTTGGTATTAATGCCTTGGATACGTGGGAAATCATATTATTTCATAAATGGTTTTCTACAATTCCATGTTTCTTCCATGATATTTTATCATTATTAATTTTCCTTTATGATCTTGTCATTTTGTACTACCATGATTTATTTCATGACTCATGATTTTGATGATTAGTCTTTATGTTAATGTTTTTTCCTTAAAATGATTATGGTTTGTTTTATTTTATCTTTGTTTTCCCTTACTGGGCATTGGATCTCACCCTTATTTTTTTTCCTCCCCATAAGATATAATGTAAGGTTTTAGGTAGTAAAAAATTGGAAGATCTTTATGAGAGATGTTAAATACCTTTCACAATGTTAAATGATTATATTACATGTTTCCAAATATACTAAAATAATATGGTATATGGGAATCATTTTGTGTCTTGTATTAGGTATTACTCAAAATAAATAAAATGGCCATGTATGTCATTCTTGGGTCTATATAGATGGTATCGGAGTGAAGGTTTAGTCACCCATTGAAAACTAGGATGTGAATACTATTGTGAGATCCCTCAGTATATTTCTATGGAATGTCAAGGGGTATAACAAAGGATAAGTATAACAATAGATAACAATCTAGGAATTATGGTAACAATCATAAATAACCTAGGAATAAACCAATAATGTAAGATATTGAATGTAATCCCCCTTGATTATGTTTTTTTTCTTAAAATGATTTATTTCCTCGCATACTATTCTTTTAGTGTATTAGTAAATGGAGGGAACCAGAAGGAATTAGGTAAATATTGAATCTGATGAAGAAATTGGTGACTATGAGAAACAAAATTATGTAATGACTACAGTGGATGATATTGTTATTATTTCTAATCAGTCATCGTAGTATATGATTAACAAGGTGAACATTAGAGGTATTTCTAAGTCATCTAATAAGAGGATGATGGAAATTCGTGAATGTTTCCGTGGTGAGGAACATAGAGGAAAGAAGATTTAGATTCCTTCATTTCAAGAAGAAAGGGAAGAAGAACATTAAAGAATACCTCAAATGTAGGATAATATGTTATCTTTGAGGGGAAAAGTGTCAAAGAGTGACTATTTGGTATGGAGTACAATGACTCATTAGTGGAAGACATGGACAATACCCAACCCAATGCCCAGAGAAAAGGATCTACTTATAAGGCAAGAACGGACCTATTCCATGCATATCATTAAAGTAGAAGGATTGAATTATTTATATATTTTAATCCAATTACGATGAATAGTGAATTATATAAGATTTATCAGTTTATGTTTTTTGGAATGGATTTTCAAGAATATGTTGAATAGTTATAATGGATAAGAAAATAGATTTAATGAAAAGGGGGAATTTATAAGAAACAGATGATTGATGTAAGGATATACCTTAATATGATCATGATTTTAATATAATGATATTTTTATAATGATATGTTGGATGATATTAGTTACCTTGGAAATTGTTAATGACTTTTTGAATTGTGGTTTATGTTGTCACGGATAAAGTATAAGACATTTTTGGACTTAAGGAATATATCCAATAATTCTTGGAATAATGAAACATTCATGTGTTCAATAATGATATATCATAATTACTGTGAATCAACAGAATTAATAATGAAGTCATTCAAATGATTTGAATGTGACAAATAGGATATATCTTCTGATATATGGGGGATAAATAATGGTATTAAATGATATTTATATGGCCTTTCTAGTAATTGTTTCTTTTGTACTATGATATCGGACAAAAGTATTTTGGATAATCCAAAAGGTTGGGATGTATTAATATGGAAATAATATAGTATGTTTTATGGATAGAAATTTTTTATATTGTTTTTAGATTATTATAAAAGTATAGTTTTAGAAAATGGAAAACCCACAGTTTGGGGGGCAATCTGTCACATCGGATAAGGCTGTAGGAATTGAACCCACAATAGAAGTGTTATAGGCCTTTATCACCTTCCTCTGGACTACAGGATTTCCCTAGTTAGTAGAAATTAGTTTTATTTTATTATGTGGTATGATAGATTATGAATAATTAATTTTTTGGATCTATATATGATTAATCACCCCATAAATGGACATATGTATATTTAACAACTTTTACTAACATTTTTTGTGATAGAGATAGATGGAATGACCTATCACTCTATCTCATGATCTAAAAACACTAAAAGATTGAAAAATTTGACACCATCTCATTAAATAATATTTGAAGTGGAGATTGTCCATGGCACGAACAATGGTAAGATTGTACTAAAATCAAGTATGTATTTATTCACATGAAAATTTCATGAACTTTAGGGAAATGATCTTAAAACCCTAAAATGTTATCATAGTACCTTATTATCTGAGGAACCAGATGGTCCCTTAAATCATCATAGGTTTATGGACTTCTAGTAGTTAACATTCTCTAAACCTTATTCTATATAACTATCCATCATAAGTTGATGGTTATATTTCTATTACATATACATGTTTTCACTACTTACCTATGTTCTCCTATGTGGGAACCCAGTGAATAGTTACTTTGGGTAACCATTATGTTTCAAAATTTCATTTTTAAAATGGTGTTTTCGTCTTCATTTTTACGATGTGGGTTTCTATAAAATAAACCTTCAAGTAGAAAAACCTTTATAACCCTGAAGAATTTCGACGTAGAAAATTATTTTAAGGGGTAGAATTTAACACCCATAGATTTTATGATATAGTTTCATTTTAATTTCATTGATGTCTATTGTTATACTCTATACCATGATTATATTGCTCTTTACGTAAACACAACACTATTCTTGGATTGTGTTAGACGCAATTTCAAGATTCTTATAAAGAATTCATCTCACACAAAACTGAGTATAGATTTTTCTCAATTAATAAATGAAATAAGTTTTGATTATGTAATACACAACACCATATGAATCATTCACTACATGAAACACTGACTTGGGTTTCATTACAGACAAGAGTGACCTTTCTCGATAACTTGCGTTGTACACAATACCGATTTTCACTAAATAAAAATATATTATTAAAACATTATATAAAATAGATGTTATGAATAATAATAACAAAAATTTAAATTTTATAAAATTATCATTCTTATTACACATTTTATAGAGCATGGTATGTCGACAAAATCAATTCTTTTTGATAAAATATGAATTTTTTTTTGAAAATGCAGTTTTCTCACCTTTTGATGGTGCACCAATTTTTAATATAGTTTTTGACATGTTTATAAGTTATGTTTGAAAGAAATAAACTTCAAAATTGGAATCATGATAGAAAAATTTACTTTGGATAAATCTTTGATATTTTTATAAAAACATTCTTATATTGATTAATTGTAAAAATATGCTATATATTAATTAAAAAAAACTTTTTTCATCAAAATAATTTATAATAATAAAATATATTATTTAACTATTTTAAAGTATAAATAGAATATATTTTTATATTTTATGATAATATAATTAATTTTCATCAATTTTACATTGAATTCATATGGAAACACATTTCAATCTTTCCCAATGTTTTAAACAAAAACCCATTTGTTTCGACAAAGGGATTAATTTTAATTTATTTACTAAAAATTATTTTTATTATATTTTTTAAAATGGATTCCATATTTGTAATTAGTCGGTTAAAATTATGTTTGTGGGATACATTCATCTTTTCAGCATTATGAATAGTTACTTTGGTAATTATTTTAATTACAATTGTTAAAGGTAAATTAGGTAATTAAGAGAAAAAATAATATTATAAAATTTCCCTATCATCTGAAAAAATTATATTGGATTAAATAAAGTCGACCCATATCACTTAAGTGTCTAAATAGATTAATTTCATTGAATTTTGTTCATGAAAACAATGTAATTATTATTAAAACAAAGTAAAGTGACAACATGTCACTCTCTTATATCATATAAGAGAAATAATTATAATTTAGTGATAAAAATAATCAAGATCTGAATGTAAATAGTCACTAGAAATATAACTAAATTTTCTATATCATGTTAATTTATTAATAATTTTTAGAGATTAATTATGTATCATTAATGATGACATAAAAGTGATGCTAATCTTTTTGTATTTATAGAAATATCAAAAATGGTTTTAAAAAATATTAAAAGAAATATTATATGAAATAATTAAAGTGATCCCCAAATTTTCTATGTTCTTATGATATTTTAAGAGTGTATTAAATATTTTTCATCAAATTTATATTTATTGGGTATTTTATTTAATATAAAATAAATAAATACTATAGAAATTGACACTATTCATATTTTATAAAAAAACATTTTATTAAATTATTTAAAAATCATAAATATATTTTAAAATTTCAAAGTGAATATTATAAGGTTAATAATTACATAAATTTTCCATTTATTTTAAATTAACACCACAACATTAAACACTATTTACCATTATATATTCATAATGTTTTTACCAAAAATAAAATTTAATAGAATAACTTTGTGAAAATTAAAAAGATAATGTTTAAATTGAAAACAAAAGTTGTCCAAAATTTATTGGATGATGATATTATGACACTATATCATCTCATATTCTAATTTAGGACACTTTGGTGGTTATTGTGTAGGGTTTCATTATATTATAAGTTAATATTTTTGAGTATTTCCTAAACTGCCCCACTCCTCCTTATAAAAGTGCACATCCTCCATATCCTCTTCATTCCATTTTAAGCCATAATTCTCAGAAGAAACATAGAAATTAATCTTATAAAAAACAATAGAAACATTATAGAGGTTCTTGTATTCTCAAAAATACAAACTCTAGTTCCCTAAGAGGAAATTTATAGGAGGCATTTCAAGGAAGTTATAATCGCTTCTACCGATTGGTTTAAATTTATTTGTTATTATACATCATATTCCTTAGTAGTTTTATTATAAATTAATAACAACATTATTAATCTTGTACTTATATGTTATTATAAATATTAAATAGACCTATTTCAACATCTATCCATCCAATAAAAAATTAAATCACCGCACGTGTGTACGTACTGCTTACCATCTCAACGTTGTGGTGTAATATGTTTTTCACCACCTACTTACATGGATGGGTATAATAGAGTAAATAATAACAATAAATTATTATTATAACATCATACTAATTCGGATATATTATACACCATCCAATTCAATACCATTCAGAAATTATGGGAACGATATCCTCACTCATGCTTACATACTGCTTACCATCTGCACGACGTGATTAGATTCATTGTCCATGTTAACCATTAAAGAATGATTATAAATTATATATAATAAATAATAATGAAATATATGAAATAATAATTCTACTGCATTTATTTATATATATGTTTCATTTACTTACTTCTGTCTAATTCAATAATGAAATGAAAACAACGTTCATGAGTATGTGTGGCCTACCATCTCTATGAATGTCATATTCCATTTCATTTATCGATTTATTATATATATATTTATATAATGAATATATAACTTATATAAAAATATATTTTTACATTATGGATGTATGTAAATCATGATCTATGTAATAATATGAAAAATAACATGTCCAAACATGTATGACAAATGAAACGATTATTAACCAAAAATGTTTCATTAACATAGATTTGACTAATGTATGGGTAATATAAAGTCGTATGTGAATCATATATGATATCATATATATTATTATGGTTTTATTACAAGTTAATAATATTTTTAAACACACTATGCCATAGTTTCAGACATGAATGAATAAAATCAAACCTAAGGTAAGGGAGAACTTTTCAAATATCTTTTTATAGAGGCTTGTTTATTCATAAGTATTTTTTGGTTATATATTTATCATCCACGTCCATGTTTCATAAAAATGTTTTCATAAAATGTTTTATATTATTCTAAGTATGTTTAAATTCATTTTTACCTGTTTCTGACTTTTACTACAAGGTATAGGAGGAATCATTCTTTGGTTTACCACAAGAGGTACTTTTTGACTTATTCGGTAAAAGTACAAGGAGAATTTTTATTATTTAACTTATATAACATGAAAGGATTTTAAAACTTTCTAAAATAATTATTTCCATGAAGCTTCCTTTTCATGTTGTAATGATTATTTTCAATTAACATCTTCTATTTTAATATTTGATGACATTTTGAGAAATAAAAATGTATTTGAAGAAGAAATGATGTTTTCCTCAAGAGCTACATTCAAGTGATTTATCAAAATGATTTTCAATCTACGATGACATAGGGTTATGATTATATCCCTATTATTAATTTTATTGGATTATGTTATCATAGAATTATTTTTAGGATGTTTATTTATCTTATATTGATTATTTTATGATAGCATGATGTATAAGAATCCAATATTATTACATGGGTTATGGTACAAAGTATGATTTATGTTTTTGTGTCCCACATAAGAATAGTTTTATTATGAGATGGGTGGGACCAATATCTCCCTCCAATTAATTGGGTAAAGTTTTATATCTAATTTTATAGACATGACTATAATGGAAGGTAAATATGGTTCAGTAATACTGGGATGGAAGGATAAGTAAACCCTATTCAATAATAGACTTCCTCCACTATTATGGTCTTGGAAGTAACTCCTTGGATACTATGGAAATCATGTTATGTTCTTAAGGGTTTTCAAAAATTCCATGTTTCATTTCAATGTTATTTTATCATGATTAATGTTCCTTTATGATTATTGCCTTATTTAATGTCTATGTATGTAAATCTTAGGTCTCTACAGAACTGCATATTCCTACAATTTATTTTCTTGAACATATAAAATTAAATACAAATGTGGGGTATCTCTATTTTAATTTCCTAATACTCAATTTCAAATGAATTATACTTATCAATAACATCTATTTTAAAAGAAATACATTTTATTTTTGTAGAATCCTCATAATCAATATTCTTCATCTCTAATTCATAGTACATCTAAAAGCCTATCAGTTAATCTAATTGATACTTCATGAAATAATTACTTTCGTTGCTCGAGACCTTAATTTTATGCACTCTTTTTTTAATAGATATCATAGTGCTTTACACTTGATTAGTATTTTCTGAATCATCTCATAGATCTCTTATACCTTTGGTCAGACTGGTGAACTGATTTATCAACTACATTACAGATTCATCTTATCCCTTATTTAGGCCTTGTTATTATACTCTAATTATACCTTAATTGGTTGTATTTATCTTTTTAATTCAATAATTAGTTTATTTTACTTTACTATACATAATGTGGGTTGTCTTAAAAGATGAAAAATGGATCTAAGAACCTATGCATATAAAACAGTATAAAATATTATTACATTTGTTATTAAGAACATTTTTTATATTGTCATCACTAAACAGATTCTCAACATCAATATTGTATATTTATTATAGATTCTCCATTATGATCAAATAATCTAAAATTAGTATATTCAAATAATATTCTATTAATTATTTCCATTATCTGTAGTCACTTCTATCCTTTAAAGGTGGGATATGTTGTATACAAACATTATGGGTTTTGAAAAAATCTACAACAGAAGAAAAATGTTAATTTTATCCCATAGTCTATTAATTCTAGGATGCAGATTAGTATGTAGATAAAAATAAGTATAAAATGACTAAAATATTAGAGTCCTTCCATTTATTCAAAACTATGGAACATTATTAATGGAATATAAGATGAGATGGAGGGTTAATATTATTTAATTAAAATAAAAAATAATTAGTGTTCATAATATTTTAAATTTAAGTGAGTGAAGTGTGGTTGAGTTCCATAATAGAGGAAATAAAAAGTAAAATCCCATAATCATTTATTAGTTTCAACAAATAAGAACCTAGTCAACTCCTCAATCTCTTTTATACTTTGAGGAGGTTTATACCCACAAATAAACTCATATTTAATGGCATTATATCCATGTTACAGACCCCTCCTTTAAAATATTCCGAAGGATAAGTCTTTTCATTGATATATATATGACCTACCAAGAAAGATTACATGAAATATTTTTGGGAGTCCCAAATCATACTTTATTTAAGGATGTAAAATAGTCATAAGAAGGTAATAATATATTTTAATGGGAAGTCATAATTTAGATAAAAGAAATTACAAAGGGAAAATAATAATATTACAGGAATAAAACTAATACTAGAAATTTAGAACAAGATAAGAATGTAACTGATTTTTTTTATTGATTATAATGTATCAGTTTAATGAAAATATATTTATTACCGAGTCTTTTAGTGATAACATAAATAGTGTATAAGTTGTCTATGATCATGAAATATTTTATGTGTAACATAAATGTTGATGTTTTATCATATATGACCTGAATAAATGATCAACACTATTATATGTTCTCATTCCATTATTTAATCTCAAAAATAATTAATGAATATCATTAAGAATGTGTCTATGTCCAATGTCTACATGACATATGTTAAGTCACAAACTAGCATGAGTCAACCCAGAACCGGTCACCCAGGCCAGCCTGCGAGAAGTCCCGAGAGGCGTTCTCAATCCTCCGGGGATAACGACAAGAACCAAGGGAATCAATAGAGTACACAAGGGGTCGATTTCTCCCATATATAAACAATAAAACAAACGGTGTAAAGAAATGTACATCCCAAAATACATTTATATGAAAATTGAACATAACATTATTTGTACAAGAAACTGAAAGTACAACTAAACAATGAAATTAACCAAACCAGTTAACCAAATAACTCCATGTGACCCCTCTGGTCACTCTCCAATAAAATGATCACACATCTCCCAAGGCAATAAAACTCAAGATGAAACCTACATAAGGGAAAAAAACAGAAGAAGACAATAAGAATGAGTATTAAAACTCACTAGGTTAGCCCGATATTCTAATACCAAAGAACTTCCTTTAAAATAAAAGAAACATCAATTTATAATTTGAAATACAAGATATGAAAGAATTTTTTTCAAATGAGGTTCCATGATATAATAATTATCAGAAAAAAACAAGCATGTTTAACAAACAACAATACAAGTAACAATTTTTCAAAGAGGTGCGACTTCAAAATGAAAATAGTTTTCAAGAGGGGTGCTTTAATGACTGTACACTTTTAAATAAATAATGCACACTACTGAATTGACCAACCAAACACACCATATGCTGATGTTGTGTAAAAAATATCTAATAAGAACTAGTCACGAGAACACCCCTAGGTACTAGTCAGTTGTGAGCCCCATGTACCTCGTATCTCGGTAAAAGTAACCATAATAAGTATCTTCTCTTGTGCACAAAAGCCAATAGTAGGGAGCATAACCATAAAATATTAGTCCCCCAAAATCATCATCATCATCATAGTCTAGTTAGTGTTGTCATCATCAAACTTGCTATGTAAAAGAGGGGCCAAACCCCACAGGATCACTAGTATACTAGTACATGTCCGCCCACCTGGATACCCATGATTCCCTTTAGTGCTCAATTATGTTAAACATATTATCAAATACACATTTCACATAAAAATTACATTCCCAAACCATAATCCCACAAACATCCCACAAAATATCTTCACATTTCTTTCACAAATCAGCAAACCACTAAATATTTGCATAAAACAATTTCAAGGAGTGTATTGAGGCATTGCACAGAAAACTCATTCAAAAACACTCGTTCAATTAAAACAAAACATCAAAACCATATCACACCATATTTTGAATCCATAAAAAAATTAATAAAATCATTTCATCGACCATAAAACATTCCCAATTGACACAACTTGGTATATAAAAGTAAAATAGTCATTATTCATTTTTAGGAAACACCAAATGGGCCTTTAAACATTTTCTCAAAACTAA
Organism: Viscum album; assembly: GCA_963277665.1. Classification (NCBI taxonomy): domain Eukaryota; kingdom Viridiplantae; phylum Streptophyta; class Magnoliopsida; order Santalales; family Viscaceae; genus Viscum; species Viscum album. The sequence goes on along the minus strand of OY728122.1, from coordinate 1,497,235,869 downwards.
AATTTGAAAAAGTTATTAATCTCAATATTATTAAAAAGTTGTGTACAAAATATTTAATGAATAAAACAACATTCATAAAATCCCTTAAAACACTCTGGTGACAAATTCAAAACACATCCATTTTTATAAGAATGTGAAACGTCCAATTTTTAGGAAACTCGGGCCAAAACATGTTGTAAAAAAAACCATATGTTTATAAAAGAAAATCCAAATTTTAAATCCATAAAAGGAACCCAAAATAATTTTATTACATGCGGAAAATATATTTATAAATCCAAATAAATTATTTTAAATTGAAGTAGACACAAAAAAGCCAACCGGGCAATTTACAGAACACATGACATGAAATCTTTAAAAAAACAACTTGTGTTAAGAACCTAAAAAAGGACAATACACAATATTCATGACATAAAGTAATTCGACCCACAGAGACATATTCAAAATACCATAAACCATGTGCGAAAGCTCATGGAAAAATTTATCAAATAAAAGGAGTGCACATTTATACCAAATCAACTGTAGTTTTAACAAAATAAGTCACAAAACATAATTTGCCAACCAAACTATTAGAACCAAAGTTTCACAGAAGCACATATCAAATAAATAAGGTTATAAAAGAAAAAAATGTTGAATCTTAAAAGATAAGGGTTTGTCCAAGGGATATCCTACCTCAAATCCTTGGTGTAATGGAAACGCACACCCGAAATCACCCGCCGCGGGTTGATAAACCCTAATACTATGAATAAAAGACCTAAATGACTATAAAATCCATTTTAAACCATGGGATAACATAACCCAAGGTCGATCATGACTAGGTGATATTATAAAACTAATAAAAAATGAAAGGAGGAAGAAGAGAAAGGATAAAGGTTATTGAATCACATCATTTCCACTAGAAACTCTTCATATTCCATTAGATCTGCAACACTAGAGAAAAGTGAATGGGATGAAACTTATTGGAGAGGATCCTAAGGTATGTACTATCCAGTAAAAGAATTTTTTTGGGAAAAAGATCACAAACTTAATGAGTTATGTATAAAACTATTTACCTTATCAATTCTGTGTGATTTGAGGTATCCTGAGAACATTTGACCTAATCTGCGACACATATGAGCACAAAAAGTGTAAATCGATTTTGGAGGTGAATATAGGGTTATTTTCTTCGAGGGGGAGGTGGAATCACCGAACAAATATTAAATATTTAATTAGATATAAAATAATCAAATTAATTTTTTAAAACTGGAAATGGGCCAAAGGGATGGCCCAAAGCCTAAATAAGTAACTAAATTTCACTATGATAAAGAATTTATATGGGGTCAAAAAACGGTATGAAGTTTTAATGTATCAGTAAAGGCCATGCGGGAAGCGGAATGGGTGAAATTTTTTGAAAAAAAAACGAATTATAAAAGAAAAAAAATTTCTTTTTGAAACTGGAAATGGGCTCTGGGTTGGCCCAAACATGAAGTAACCACCCTTTCTTCAAAAAAACCTAAACAAGCAATATGGAACCCAAATTAGGGTGATTAGACATATAAGAAACATAAAAACTCATGATTCATCTCACCAAATACCCATGAAAAGGATCGGGATTTCCAATGGACCGAATCAAAATAAAGACAAAAAAACTGGGTGTTACAATTCTACCCACCATTAATGATTTCTACCCCTGGAAAGCCATATCACTTTCCAGCTGAAAAAATCAAAACCTAAGGAATACATATCAACATGATCCAGCTTCTCCATAAAATTAAATATCATTAACCTTAAATGGATTTTATGCATCTATCTCAAAAAAATCACACTACTCAGAACCACTTCCAGAAAATCATTGGAAATATCAAGCCATCGCCTCCAAAACCAAGCCAATAACCGGATTGTTGGGGCTTCTCCCAATGAACCGAACCATCAACCAAACCAAAGAGCACCAAAAAAAAAATATTCTAGTGGAGTCTAGAATGGACCCCACACCATTAAAAACAACTATCACTAGAAAATTTCTTGGGATGAAAATCCATGAGACCCCTAGTGGGTCTTCCCACCATTAGAAACCAACTAGCAACGAACATACAAGAATTCAACATTAGGTAGAATTGGGCGTCACTCACACAATCCCAACAAAACACTCCTAAAAAACCTACAATAACATGTTAATAGGGTTACAACATGAAAATATAAACCACCCACTCCAGAACGGAGGGGACAAGAACTTGGCCAACACTTTCAGCACAGATTTGGACCCCCACCACTCGGGTATGAGAGGGAATGGGAACCAATAATTTAGCCACTAAAACCACAAAATAATCAAATAAACTACCCAAAAATCTCCACCTATTAATAAATAAAACCAATAATGCACCTGATATTCATAGGCAGTCCACACAAGTACATTGATTGAAAACCCACATCCATGAAGGCATAACCATAGACACTCTGTGAGGGGTATGTCCACCACACTTGTTTCAAAAAAGTGAAATTCACAGAAATGAGGAACCAAAATATTACCATGGAAACTTACATAACAAAATAGAGGATGTAGGATCCTAATCGAGAACTCCACACCTCGGTCGATTTCCTGACTACGTGAAAATATTCACTCCAAGGCCTACGGTTAGATCCATAATTCTTGAAACATATGTTACACCGCAGTACGGTGATAAGGATCACACCACTCCAAAGAACTCACATTATCACCAAAAAAACCTTCATCTAAATAGGAACTGATAGATACATATCAAAATTATGTCTCACTCCGAGAGATGGGTAGAATGGATAAGGAATATGGAGAAACACATTAACATCCCCGAACACAACTACTTTGTCCAAAATAATTATCACGACCTTGAAGCACTTTTAATCGATCCCAAACAACTCTCTATTCCAACAAATAGGTTTAGGCATCATCCAAAGTGGTGTATTAAACATTTGAAATGAATCCTTAGTTTGATAAGTAGGAAAGATTTCCAACGGAGAACTATACATGGTCACAACACAATATCAAACACATCATTAGGAACCCAATGAACATTACTCAAAAATTGATCCACCAACAAGATATCATCTCACGATACAACAGGAGTATAACTTCTAGATCACAAGAAAGCTTACTTAATATGAAACTCTTCTATTAAATATAAAAATCAAGCAAAATAACAATTGTTTTTAAATAAAGGCCACTATTTTTCATCTCAAAACACTTTTGAAAAAAAAACTTACTTGGTGGGTTTCCACACTCACCAATGGTGTTTTATCAAGTCTCACCCATATTCACATTTCCATGCCACCCCAGGCATCCAACCACCATGCCATATAAACCATCCTTCCAGATATAAATAATACCATGCATGTGAGCACCCATGAAAACAACAAAGGCTAAAACAAAACAACATCATTTCAAAAATATATTTACCTTTAAAAGTAACACCACCCACCAAGTCAAAAACCCATTTCATAAATAAAAAAAAAACCACAATTCATTAAGAACCATTTTCTCAAAAATCATCCTCCTTTCATTTTTAACATATTTTAAAATAACCAAGCCACTCCAAACAACCCCTTCCCATTTTTTAAAAATTCAACAAGGTATATTTTCATAATCTGAGGTACAATGATACCAATACCCTTTTTAGGAAAACACCAACTGATCAAAACCAATTTCCAAAACTAATTTATCCGATTCAAAAACATTTTAACATCCCAAAATACACCATTTAAAAAAAGATCTAGAATCACCTTAAAATGATTCACAATTTCAAAACATTTTATTCCATCAAACCGCAAGTTTAGATTATGGATAATCCAATTCCGTTAAATCATTTCGACTTCCATTCAATTATTTTTCACAAAAACAAAACCTTCCAAAACCATTCTTATATTTTCTTTTTGAAAAACCCCTTTTTTTACTTTTCAAAATCTAATCCTTCCTTTAAAACCCATTTCCACAATTCTCACACAAGGATTTAAAAAAATATTCAGAATTCATGAAATGTTCAAGAGACCCAAAAAATGTAACTAGTGTCGGTGGGTGACTTGACCATATGGTTAGCGGTCATATGTCAAACACAACACCAACATAGAGAGACTTATTTGGACCATTCCCCAGCTTTACATGGATAGTCAGGCCTTGCGAGCTCACAGAGGCCATTAGTCAGACTCCCCTTATTATATCCCAACACAAAACAATCAACAAGAACAAAGGACACTAATTAAACCATAAATCCCATAGAAACACGAGGATTAGAATGATAAAGAGTTTGTGATGATCTTCAGGCACTTACCCCTCATGTACCAACAATCCTACTCCATCAACCTTGACATCCCCAAAATAACAAGGGCGCTCTAAAAAGAAAGCTGTAGTAAAATCCAACCCCCTCTGATACCATTTTGTCACGAACCAGCCCGAGTCAACCTTGAACCGGTCACACAGGTCAGCCCGCAACAAGTCCCGAGAGGCGTTCCTGATCCTCCCGGGATGGCGACAACCACCAAGGGCATCAATAGAGTAGAAAAGGGAATGATCTTTCCCATATATAATCAATAAATCAAATGGCAGAATGAAATGGACCGACCAAAATACATATATATCAAAATTTTATTGAACATTATTTGTATAAGAATCTTAATGTACAACTAAACCAAAAATTAATCTAACTAAACCAGTTAACCAACTAACTCCTTGTGACAACACTGGTCACTCAACAACAAAATGATCACAAATATCCCTAGCTGATCAATCTCAAGCTGAAACCTGCATAAGGGAAAAAAACAAAATAACACTATTGGCGTGAGTATTAAAACTCTGTAGGTTAGCCTGATATTATATTCCCAATGTACATCCTTTAAAATAAAATAAACACCAATTTATAGTTTTAAATACATGATATAAAAGTATGTTTTTAAAATGAGGTTCCATGCTATAATAATTATCACACAAAAACATGCATGTTTAATAAACAATAAAGCAAGTAACAATTTTTCGAAGTGGTACAACATAAAAATGGAAATAGTTTTCAAGAGGGATGATTCCATGAATGTAGAAATTTAAATAAATAACAAACACTACTGAATTTACCAACCAAACACACTGTATGCCAATTGTGATTAAAAAATAGCCAATGAGCACTAGTCACGAGAACACCCCTATGTACTAGTTAGTTGTGAGCCCCCGGTACCTCGTATCTCGGTGAAAGTAACCATATTAAATATCTATTCACGTGCACATGAGACACTAGTAGGGATCATACCCATAACCTAGTGGTCCCCCAACATCATCACCATCATAGATTAGTTAGTGTTGTCATCATCAAACTTGCTGTGTGAAATAGGGGCCAAACCCCACAGGATCACTGGTAGACTAGTACACGTCTTCCCACCTAGATACTCGGGATTCCCTTTAGTTTTCAATAATGTTACAAATATTATCATATACACATTTCAAATCAAAAGTAAATTCTCAAACCATAAACACACAAACATCCCACAAACAATCTTCGCAATTCATTCACGAATCAACAAACCACTAAATATTTTCGTAAAACAATTTCAAGGACTGTATTGAGGCTTTGCACATAAAACTCACTAAAAAAACTATTTCAATTAAAAAAAACACATCAAAAACATATTTGGAAGCCCTAAAATCATTTAATAAAATCATTTCACGGACTACAAAACAATCCTTATTGACATAACATGGTATATACAAGTAAAACAGTCATTCTTCATTTTTAGGAATGTCCAAACAGGCCTTAGAAACTTTTCTCAAAACTTACAATTGACAAAGTTATGTATTTTAATATTATTAAGGAGGTGTGTAAAAAACATTTAAATAATGAAAACACGTTCATAAAATCCCTAAAATCACTCAGGTGACATATTCAAAATAGAACCATTTTAATAAGAATGTGAAATGGGCCATTTTCTGGCAACTCGGGCCAAAACAGGTTGTAAACAAAAAACCATTTGTTTGTAAAAGAAAATAAAAATTTTAAAGCCATAAAAGGATCAAAAAATAATTTTATTACATGCTTAAAATATATTTATATGTCCAAAAAAATTATTTCAAATTGTAGTAGACACATAAAACCCAACCAGGCAATTTACCAAACACATGGTATGCACTTTTTAAAAAAACAACTTGTGTTATGAACATAAAAAGGGACAATACACCATTTTAATGCCATAAAGATATTCAAGATAATAATAAAAATTGAAAAATACTATAAAACAAGTGTGAATTCTCATGGAATAAACTATCAAATAATGGGAGTGCACATATATAGAAAAACAACAAAACTTTTAACAAAATAAGTCACAAAACATAATTTGCACAACAACCCTTTAGAAGAAAAGTTTCACAGCAGAACATATCATATAAATAAGTTATATAATAATTATAATGATGAAACTTAAATGATAAAGTTTTGTTCAAGGGATATCCTACCTCAAATATGTGGTGTAACCGAATCGCACACCTGAAATCACCCGTCGCGGGTTTATAAACCCTAAAAATTTTAATACCAGACATAAATGAAAATAAAATCCATCCCAAACCATGGTATAACATAACCATAGGTCGATAATTACTAGGGGAGATTATAAAACCATGAAATAATGAATGGAGGAAGAAGAGGGAGGATAAAGGAGATGGAATCTCACTGTTTCAACTTGAAACTCTTCATATTCCATTAGATATGCAACCCTAGAGAAAAGGGAATGGGATGAAACTTCTTGTAGAGGCTCATAAGGTCTGGAAGAACCCATTAATGATGATTTATGGGGAAAATATCACGAATTGAATGAGTTATGTATAAAAAAATTTACCTTATCAATTCTGGTCGATTTGAGGCATCCTGTGAACATTTGCCCACATCTGAGAACCATATGAGCACCAAAGAGGGTAAATTGATTTTGAGGGTGAATATAGGATTATTGGATTCTAGGGGGAGGATGAATCACTGAAAAATATTAAATATTTAATTAGATATAAAATAATCAATTTATTTTTTAAAAACTGGAAATGGGCCCATGGGCTACCCCAATGCCTAAATAAGTAACCCAATTTCACCATGATTATGAATTTATATGCGGTCCAAAAAGGGTATTAATGTTTTAATGTATCTGTAGAGGCCATGTGGGAAGAGGAATTTGTGAAAAATGTTGGAAAACAAATGATTTATAGAAGAAAAATATTTCTTTTATAAAATTGGAAATGGGATCACGGTTGTCCCAAATCATGAAGTAACCACCCTTTCATCAAAAACTCATAAACAAGTAACAGGGAACCCAAATTAGGGTGATTAGACATATATGAAACTTCAAAACTCAATATTAATCTCTCTAGATACCCACATAAAGGATCAGGATTTCCAATGGACCAGATCAAAACATAGATAAAAAAATCGGGTGTCACATATTATTACATAGTAATAAAATAATATTACTTGTATATGTAATTTGTTTAATTATCTATAAATTAATATATAATTCAAAATCAAATTTAAATTTATTTGTGAAATAATATTGTAAAATAATTTGTATAATAAGTAAAATAATTAAAATAAATTTATAGTTATAATAAAATTAATTATAAAAAAATATAGATTATATATACAAAAAAAGATTCAGTTAACAAAAGAATCAAAGGATTTTTTTAATATTCATTTTAAGAAGACCATAAAGTAATGTTATAATTAATTATTTAATATTATACTATATAATATCAATATAAAATAATAATATCATGATTAGAAGTATTTATTTGAAATAAAAATTAATTAATATATAAAATTTATAAATATAAAATTTAAATTAATGGTTGGCCATTAATCAAATGCTGTAATAGAGAACATTGAATCATAACCCACCACTGGGAACCAATGATGGGTAAATAGAGCATGACATACTATTTGATTTTTTAGAAAAATAGAAAAGGAGTAAATACAAACAAAATATAATTGAGTAATATAATACAAAAAAGTATTCTCATGATGAAATAAAACTTTTTATCACTATTGTCATTCCAATGGAGGCTCATTACTCACCATTCCATGAAACCAATACCGACTCATGACCTACCATTTGGTTACAACTGTGGCTCATTGAATAAAATATTGTGGTCAATTATTCTTAATATAATGAATGTGATTAGAATGGAGTAAAATTTTTAGAAGATCAATTAATATAATATATGACCACTTCACAGAACAATAATAAAACTACAATAGAAAAAACCACTTAAGAGAGAAATAAAAACATATACTATATCAAACAATCAATGGAGGTAAATACCATGTTGGATCTTGACGAAGTAACTTAGAATATAAAAAAATAATAAAATATCCAAACTTTGTGAATTATCGGTTAATATATTATTATTATAATAGAAATGAATAATTACATAATATAATTATATAAATTTATAATAATGTAATAAGAAGATAAAAATTTCATGTTTGATCTTGAAAAATTACCTATAAATTACATGGAATAATAAACGATTGTTAAAGAAAATAAACCACCATTAATATCCTATGATGGAAAAAATAACCAACTAATGTTGTCCAATGGTGGATCAAATTAGCTACTGTTTCCATTTAATGGTGGGTAAAATCATCCATAATTGATTTCTTTCAGTAGGTCTGTGACCCACCATTGATTTCCATCAGTGGGTAAAATTAAATACCATTCATAATATAAAATATGTGGGTCGACTTACTCACTATTGGTATTTTAAAATAGTTTGTCAACAAGAAACCACAAAAATTGGAGGATTTGAATCAGAATAAAAGTTGGAACCATCACAAGGAATAAAATGAGGAATGGGTTATGGAAAAAACATTAACTAGGATAACTGACTGCTAGAAAAATATATGAAAAATAAATAATGACCTATAGTCTTGAAGATAGTAATATAGAATATATTTATATTTTTTTAGATAGTGATGCGTGAAATGGAATGTAAGAGGTCACCCAAGGATGATCGCCAAAGCTATTCGATGTGGACCATCAGTCTTAGTGGGGAAGAAAATTGAAAGTCATTGGAATTTTAGAACCATATGGGAGGTAAATATAGCATTATAATCCAAATTGTAATGTGTTATATCTAGTGAAGAATATGGTTACTGTATTAATTAAAAATGAAAAAAATTGAAGATCTTATCTGGGATTTTTAAGATCGAACACCACCTCAAAATTAACATACGATGACGGAGAGGTATATCAACCCAGATGTGAGAATAACATTTCAGAAAATAAACACATATTCAAAGGTTACGACCTATGTGAGAGACTTAGCCCCTCTATGATCCAATAAAAGTGCAATATTAGGGATTAGACACTGGCCCAACACACAAATGGCTTTTACTATAAACACATTAAAAAAAGACTCATTGTGGCATTATGTTCAGTAGGACATCCCACAATGTTGACCACAAGGGGTATCTTATGTGGTTAATTTTCTAGACTGGGACCTAATAAGGATGGAATAATAGTTTTCATAAACAAAATGAATCCTAATAAAAAATATAAATAACATCATATAACATTAATATATGAAAAATACGTTACTAAAAATTTACCTAACTTTTATTAGAACTATAATATAATGATTAGTAAGATAAAAAAGAAATTATTTTTAATAGAAACACAAAATTAATTAAATTATTTAGATGGTAATTTTTTAAGGAATATAATTTATTGAAGGTAATAAATAATTTTCAAATAGTAATAATTATATTTTTAGACAATTGGAATCTAGATCCACTCTAGCCTACAACTGGTCCACCAATGAAGAGATAATAACAAACAAAGAATTGGTAAATTATTATAAATACTCTAACACATCAACAATTTAATAAAAAACATAGATCATTAGCTCCCCATCCACATTTAATAACTATAGTTATTTCCACTATTTTTTCTAACATGATCTTCTCTGATGAAATTCTCATTTAACCAAGAATGTTCCATTCTAAATTTCATCATATGAAGGTAGTCTACCAAAATATTATTACAAATAATAAAATAAAATAATATGATAAGTTATTGTAATCTCTTATTTTATGTGTATATGGAAATACACTCATTAAAAATATAATTTTTCATAAACCATTATCCATGAACTATATTTGGTATCCCCAATGAAGAGTATGTTAGTTCTACATATGGTGTAAAAGATTATGTTCCCCAAATGTGTCCTCCCAATACCTCCACATCACAAAATATCATTGTAAAACCCATAGTAAATCATATTATATTTTATAAATTATTCCAAGGTGTGGATGAATTAGAATCATACCATAAATTTACCTCATCATAAATTCAAATAACTCATTTTAGCATTGAATAGTTTACACAAAAATAACCTTTCCATGTATATATATATCATGGGTTATTTCATGTTATTGATGTTTTAAATAAAGTATCTATAAAACAAATCCATCAAAAGAAAACCATTCTTCACAAAAAAAATTCAATTACCATACACAATTCATTACCTACAATTATTTTTTAGGATCAACTAATATACCACCATTTAAAATAAATTTCCACTGAAAAAAACCTCCTAAAACTAATAGTGAAACTATGAATAATTAATATAATGATTTTTTGATGAATGAGTAATAAATGTAAAATATAGGTTCTTATAATTTATATATCATGTATAATAATATACAACAATATTTTACATGAATGATAAGATGAAGGAGTCGTGGTTGGGGGAGAAAATATTTCTTATATGATCTGTCAAAACCAATGGTGCATTTAAAAAATTTAAAGGAATATTAACATAAATGAACAAAAAATACAAATATTTAAATTTATTATAATGTAAAATTTGAAACATTATCTATAATTGATGGTTACCTTATCATAATATGATCATGTAGAATAAAAATGATGTCGTCAACTGATCCAATATGTCATATATCATCTACAACATATAACAATTCATCGCCATAATAAAATTCAATTTATGGTAATCCAAAAAAACCGTATGATACCATCTATATTGTTTGAATAAATAAAATGGAAAACCCTAAGGATTGGTAATTAGTTGAATAATTCCCTTAATTTCATTTTCCTCAAGCTACACCATAATATATCCCATCTCATCTAGTTTTATATGATATGGAGGGATCGACAGAGGATCCAAACATGAGATTATTTTCATAAAAAACTCTAGTTCCATCTCAGTAATGCGTCCTATGAATTAATGTTGGAAAACATCATTGAAATGATACCCATTACTGGGAAAAATAATATAACCATCACCTGGCCATTTATAAGAACCATACTCACTGCATGGGTTCTAATGTATCCAATAAGACAAACATTTGGCATGCCCCTATATTCCTCTATATTTTATTCTACAGAAATATCATAATCATCTACAATAATGGGGGTACTATATTACTTACTCTTGTAGTAATATATGTACATATAGAATACCCAAATCTAGTGTGGATAATCTATAATGACACATCATATCATGGAAAATGAAATCCCAAAAATATCAGTAGCCTCCAAGAACTAAAATTACGATAATAATAATGGACCAAATTTCATCCTATTCATAATAGGTCAATTATGATAATACAAAAATGTGGAATCCTGAAGGGTAAGAACAAATTAGGTCACAACTATGAATGAAATAAAATAACGAGACACCCCTATCAAATAATGAAAATGAAATAATTGTTGAATGACAACCCACACACTTTATGGTTGAATGAAACTATGAACCATCCGTTGGAACCAATTTCAATTAATATACCTATCCTATATATAATATTTAATCCTAGTCATATAATCCATGTACCATATAAGGAACTAACACTTATACAATCGACAAATACTCCCTCTGAGAGTCTCTACAAAATCTATGTCCCGGCCTCTTTAAAATTTCCATTATATCTCTTTGTTTTCCCATTGAAAGTGATTATTATGATTTTACATTGACAAAAAAAATAACTAAATGAAATTTTCACATCATCACTAAATGAAATTATATTTAACCCTACATTACACTCATGTATAACTCCATAATATAATTCATTCATTGTTTTTGACAATACATGATCTTCTAACATTGATGACCCATAAGTGGAACACTTTACATGGGAGGGAGAAATTAACCGTTAAAAATAAATAACTATCTTACACCACCATCTAATATTTCACAATATATTCTCTTCCTATCTATAGGAGAAAAATAAAATAAACTACTAGTATGGCCGCTAATATGTCCAATATAGTCCATAATAAAATCAAATTCATAATATAATATTAGGAATTTAATAATTGTGAGGGGTATGCATATCATATATGTAAATGAAATTATTTTAAACATCGTTACTAGGTTCCTCACCTCTGTTTGGATTGAAATATCAATACTCAAGTCCGTCTTGGACACATTCACAACTAATAGACATGTATATCATGTCAAATTACAATATAATGTATAACATCATCAATAAACACATTCACATATGGATATTTAATGAACTATATATCTTAGTCTAGAAAAAACATGTTGTGAGGGAAAATATTCAATGGCATGGACATTTATAGCCTCCCAAAATTAGACCATCATTCCTCATACCCCATTCCATATCATGTAACAACCTAAAATTTTATCAATGGAATTTTTATTCTAATTACATGAATGTTTTATAATTCGTAACGTACTACAAAATAATTAACATGTAATATATATTGAAAACTATAATTATTTTATTTTATATAATTTTTAATTAAATTTATATAATACATATACTTATAATGATTCAAAATTTTTTAGTGTGAAAAAATAGAAAATATTATAGTAATAAAATGTAATTTTGAATCTTCAAAATCTGTCAAAATGATCTCACTCAAGAACAACAGTGAAAGAATAAAGAATACTATTAGTAATGCATTATTTGTAATTAATGAATATTAAAATATTTGATTATATAGACATAAATTATTTAATAATTAAATAATAGTATTTGTATAGAAGGAGGGAAACCAATATGAACCTTACAAATCGAACTAACGGAGTAGCAATCTGATTTTTGGAATATCAATAGAATAGTTAAGAATAGTAACACAACAGTTATGATCATCACCTAACCAATGTAATGTAAAATAAAATTTATATACCTTTCAAAAAAAAGTATATCCTGACAACATTAAATAAATGTTATAAAGAAGGAAAAATAACTGGTGTTGTTATTAATAAAAATAAATGTTTCATTTTTTGAATTGAAAATAAATATTTGATATAAAATTTGTTTTTATAAAATTATTTTAAGAAAATAATATTAGGTTTCATAATACATAATATATAAATTCTATTGACAGAAAATAGTTATTTATGTTTTAAAAAATATATTATTGGATTGAAATTTGAATTTTTCAAATAATTAATGTTTTTATATAAAAACGAAATTAATAATATATATAAATTATTTTTATCAAAGGATTTAGTTTTTGGAAACTAAGTGTTCAGAAATATTTATGGCTATTTTTTCTAAAATAGTTCATCTTTTTGATAATCGTGTAATGAAAAAATACCCTAATTCTGAAAATATGAAAAATATAAACTGAAATTATCCAAGACTATTTTATTTGACTATTTTCTATTTAAAAATCATTATTTTTATCAATGTCACTACCCTTATAATTATATTAAATTTTCATACATAGAAATGATGAATTAAATAGATTTTATTCACCACCTAATCGATACAATAACATATTTTCATGCTAAAATAAATATTACATTATGATAATTAAAAAATCTAAATGAATTGATAATATTATAAAGGGATAAAAACATAAAAATGAGAGATATAATTTTAAAATTTGGTTTCTCTAGATTAAATAGAATTATCATTCTTAGGGAAAAAAATTTGAAATGTCGAAGAATATTTGAAATAAAATAATCATTTAGAAAATGAATAATTATTTATAAACATGATAAAATATATAATTGAATTAAAATAAATGAAATATGTGGAATATATAGATCCTCTGAAACACATATGACAATTACAAATCTAATTGTTGGAATCGTAATCTTACTCTTACAAATAGTATCATTACCATTTGAATAATACCCATACTAATAAAAATGATGAAAAAAATACAATAAAATAAATAATTTGACATATTTATATCAATAAATATATAATTATGTTTTAAAATTTTCAAAATAAATTTTATTATTTTTCTAATAACATAAATGTTTATTTTAATTTTTCTAAAATATATAATGTCTATAAATATAATTTATCCTCATAATATAATATAATATTGATTATGATAATATTTATTGTTTATGATACTTTAAATAATTTATCCATTAGTCAGAAAACATGATCTTAATTTTATTAATGATATTTTTTCAAATAAATAAGTATTTTAAAAAATGTTTATTTTTATATAATGATTTTTTTTCATAAAGTGGAATTCAATTTTTTAATCTTCTAATCATTTAATGTTCTAGGTTAATTTTATTTATTTTACTAAAATAGAAATAATTTTTTTAATGGTTACATATTACAAAAATAATGTATTTAGCATTAGTAGATTAATCTTTTATTAATTGTAAAAGGGGTCACGGAACAAATAATTTGTTAATACTCACTTAAAAAAAATTCAATATAAAATTGCAACATTTATCATTATTGTATGTATAGATCATACATAGTAAACTGATGAATATTTTATTTCAAAAAACCAATCTCCTCCACCAATAATTAAGAAACCTCAAAACCTCTTCCAAGAAAACATTTTATCTATAATTATTATGAATTCTCTTTTAATTCTCTTCATATATAACCATTATATCCCAAGTGGACTTAGTTATACCAAAAATATTATATAATTTTCCTTAAGGGGAATACTATTTGGATACCTCCGAAGGAGAATATATTATCCTCAACCAAGCCTCTTTAATTTCTCTTCCTCTCTTTCCACTATAAAAATTACACCAAATAGTAAATAAATACTCCATTATAAAAAATTTAAAGAAATTATATTATATTAATGTAATTTCAGTAATAAATACTCTTCTACTATCTTCTCCCTTGCAAATCATAATTTTCATACAATATGGAAGGTTCCCCATAAACATAAAAAATGTACATCTTTTTCCTACTATAGTTGGTTTTAAAATATTCTTACGATTACATACGATATTAATATGTTTGTTATAACTTCATTTATTACATGTAACTATTAATAGTAATTAAATAAAATGAATTTGATCTAGGTAATGATTGATTGAAAACCATTTTAAATGAACTAAACATATAACAAAAACATTTTGTTTAAATTATTCATCTCAGAATAGAAAAAATTATATATATTTGGGACTATAAAATTTTATATAGGTAAATTAGTATTATTTCATTTTAATTATGAAGTTTTAGTCCAAATTGAAAATAAATTTAAAAATACACCAAAATATCCCATACATCTACAACAATATTTTTGGGACCATCAAATATTATGTAGGGAGATGAATATTATTTCATTTTACAGTTTATTTTTTCTAAAAATATGTTCAACAAATATACACCAAGATTTATTCAACATTATATGGTTGGAATATACATCTTTTAACAGATTACTTATGAAATTATCTCATTAAAATGATCCATTAAATTTTGACTTCTTTGTTTTCATTCCAAATATCACTAACACTAGAATTTATTATTTTTACAATAAATGGTTTCTGAAAAGAAAAATCATATTATCAAGAATAAAATAATTATTGTATTATTTTAGTTTCTTAATGATGTTCTTTGTAAATAGTCTCATAAAAAAATATACTTCAAGACCAATGGGTTTCTATTATTTGACTTTTATATAAAAACATGTGATAATATAAGTAAGGTATTTGGGTCTATATATTATCTATCATATAATGTAAAAAAAATTATTAAAAAATAAATGATTAAAAAACCCCTAGATATATGTATAGGTATTAGAAAATTTCATTAAATTATAATAATTTTTAGATAAAGTGTGTTCTATTAAATTGAAACTCTTACTAGATATTTCATATATACATGTATGAAATATTTATTTACCTAAGAGTAATATTATGGAAATATATTTTCGGGTATTAAATCAACATGGACATAGTGCATGAAAAAGACGTCCCACTAAGGACCTAGTTTTATACTCTCTAGGGGATTTGTTTTAGAAATTTCAGAATCACTTTACAAACAATTATCAATATCATGAAAAGTTATTTAATCCAGAAAAATTAAGAGGGATGTTACCCCTAATTCGATTGATTGAAACCTATGGACTCGGAAGATGGAATATATATGTATTGCTTATATTATTACATATATGTTCATAATTAACATTTTATATGATTTTTAGTTTTAGTATTACCCACCCTAATTTTATTTTTGTTAATATTTTATAATCCTGGGATATATAAAAAACAATTCCAAATATAAATGATGTAGGAAATATGTTGATTTCCATTATGAGATGTCTGATCATTGGGGAGTGGGAGTTTCAATGTCCAACATATGGACATTTGGTAGGAGTCTAAGGATGTATCATGGGGAGGTTACACACCTATATTAGAATGAAAAAAATTTAAAATAAAAAACCAATCATCAAACATGACTATCACAACAAATATCAAAAAAATTTAAATAAAACATACATTCTTAAAAATAATATACTAACTTATGGCATACAAACATACCAACCACTATGATTTTATCTCATATACTTACCAAAAATAAATGATATAAAATGAATGGGGGTACACATATTACTTTTATATATGCCTTTTTTTAAAATCATTAGACCATATAAGGTTTCACACAAAACAATGATAAAATATTGCAACATCCCATCAATACCTATATTGGAAAAAATGAGTGATTTTTAGTAACTATTTTCATTACAGTCCAAATAATGGTGTGAGTAAAACTCATTAGTCCAAAAATTATTTTTCCCATAAATATAACAATTATATTTAAACAATAATCAAAACTAATGATGGTAAATTTTTCTATGATATCAATTTATAAATCATTAAAACTAATATATAACAAAGGCTGATCATATTTTTCCAATTTTTCTAGAGGAATAGTATATACATATATTAGATAGTTTCATGGTTTCTTGAAGAATATCACAATGTTTTTTTAAACCATATCCATTCCCAAAGTTATATATCAATCTATTGTCCTAACCAGTACTGTGGGGTAATATATACCAATCAGGGTGTCCCTTCACCACCCAGGGTTGGTAAAATTTTAAACCAATGAATAACTATCATAATAGTCAACATGAGTTCAATGTCCCCCAAGGTTTTAACATAATTCTTCTGGTCTAATGGGGATTATGTTCACCAGTGGATTACTATAAATCCCTACCTCCTGCTAAGGTCATGTTCAACCCACATAAGCATTCTAGAAATTCTTCTCACTGGGACAATTTTCACATTGGTTTAACCAAAAGTTGATTAAAATAATACATTTATAATAAAAAAATGGAACATAATATAATTTTCCATATTACCATTATTAAACCAAATAAATAATGAGGGGAAATATATCTTTTTATTTAGGAAACCATGTTCAATTTAGTAAAAACATTATAAAGATAAATTTTTTATTCAAAAAACCATTATAAAAAAATTCCAACATCCCTAACACATGAGATTATTTAAAATTTCCTATTTACATTTTCATTACATTTTTAATTAAAATTTTCAATGAAAAACATAATAAATATTTCAACTATGAAGGCTAGACCATTTTCAAATACCAAAATAATTACCCTACCATATATACATTTCATTATAACCATTGCATTACACACACCAATACTATAAAATTAATACTTACAATTATATTAAGTCTTATTCAACAACAAAGTGAAATTAAAATAAAAACTATCTATAGCTATTAAATTATACTTCACATCAATATTTTCAAAAAATATCCTCTTTAACCTAATAAACTTGTTTCTGAATTTAGTAATGTGATGTATTTAATTTATTATAGGATAAACACATTGAAGTTGACATGACAGCATACCAAAAACACATGGAACATAGAGGATTTTGGTTAATGTATATGGATCATCGACCTCATTAATTACACTTTACAAATTTACCCATAAGGGTATGTTTCTTTTCCAGGTTTTAGGAAAACCCATCCATGCTCAACAAAACATCACATAAATTTTGGATCCCATTTATAAATCCAAGAATAATTAAAAAATGGATTATGAAATTTATAATTTCAATATTATTCAAAACCAATCATTAATAAATGATTGACGTATATCTCATTCATCATGTTGTATGAAACATAATTGAAATAGTACCACAATGGTTTATATCACATCCTCAAACCTACGATGATAAAAACCCACAATAATCACCTCCTAAGAATTATGAAATTTAGTTTTAAATTTTGATTAAACTTAAATATAATTAAAATTATGATATACTATAACAACCATATCTTAATGTAAAAATAAATTACATCATTTTTGAGGAGTACATAGTACATTACTCAAATAGGCTCTGAAATACTATATTAGTTTGGTGCTATTGGAAACATGTATCAAGAATATTCTAAATCAGTGAGAGATCTTCAAATTTTACAATGAATATCACCCCTTGGTAATTATACATAAAAACCATTCTTCATAAACTAAGGAAATGAAAAATAAGAAAGAGGAGAGATTTAATGACCATAATGGGTAAATACATGACTTATGTAGCTATAAAATAAAAATATGGGTATCAAAATATGATTATATCATTGCAGTATCTTACCCATTACATTAAATATCATAAACATGAATCATGGTATAAATTTTAGCAGTTTATAACACAATAATCCAAATATAACTGGTAAAATAATATATGAAATCACAAAATTTGTGTAATACAAGGAATTGTGGAATAAACATTGACATATAACATCTTTAACATGTATAGGTAGAAGCAAGTTAACTCACTATGTTAAGGACATGAAATCCAGACTGCTCATAGACTTATGGACATGAAACTAGGTTCACACATAATGTTTAGAACATGGATTCAAGTTCTCACATAATATTGTCAACATGTAACCATGTTCACACATAAACATATAAATATAAAAATATTCCCATTAAAAATATTTTGAACATGTAATTGGGTTCACACATAACATTATGGACACTTAATACGATTCACTCATCACATTGTTAACTTATAATCAGGTTCATTCGTAAATTTATTGTCATTAAAACAGGTCTATGCATAACATTATCAACATGTAGTCTTGTTCATGCACAGCATTTATAATAATGTGTTATCCATATTTACACAACATTTTGGAGGGAGATATAGTTCCTACCATTTATAGAATACTTGTTCCACATGATTATAAACAATAATAATATCGTAACACATTAAATGAAATGGGTATCATAAAAATTTCACTATCTCATTTCCTATGGAAATTATATAGGACTCATGGTAAATTCATTAAATCATAAGCCATGAAAAAAACATGAATTCAAAATAATATGAACCATATAATAGATTGGGTTTTATAAACATATAACCTATAAAAGTGAAATGGGATTATAAATAATCACCCCATAAAAACATAAGTAATTTAGATAATTATATTGAATTGACCAATTAGATCATTTTCCAAAAATGGTGAGTAACAAGAACAGATTTCATCTTATATTGAAAATAATTTTTAAACACCCTTTAAATCAATTTCGCAAGGAAAATACGCCTACTTCATTAAAAAATACTTTTAAAAAGATAAATCTATTTGATAACCATTTCAATTGGAAACATATCAAAGAATCTTGAAAAATATTTAATAACATTTCATTGAAAAGCCATTGAAAACATATAAAAAATGCTTGAAAATGACTTTAAAATCATTTAGTTGAAATTTATTTCATCTTATAAAGAAACCTATAAAATGTTCTCAAAACAATTTCACTAAATAAGAATTGAAAATGTATAAAAGATTAATTGGAAAAAAATTAAATTATTTTTAAATATAAATAACATCGAATTAATATCATTACAACAATATTTGAAAACATTTTTGAAAATATGTTTTTTTAATGAAAATTGATTTCCGAACGAAAGGATAAATAAAATCAGACATTCATAAAATGATTTTCATTTTTCTCTTAAGTATCAAAGATAGGAAAATTTTTCCATTAATTTTATATACCTGAATAACTTGAGGGTGAATAATGTCTTGATATTTTTTAAGAGATTGATTATAATATTTCATCAACGGAAGCATAATAATAAATAGTCTAAACAAATTATGAGATTGTAGCTATAATCTATTTCCACTTTGGTAACATTGAATCCTAATACAAAAGAGAAAATAATGTTACATAAAGAATGAAATATACTAAAATATATGTAATTCATGTTACAAAATGAAAATGGAATTATATAAATAACCTATAATAATATAAGTGAATAAAATGAAATGTGTCCCAATAAATGAAAATTGATACAAATTTACTTTACTGATTTGATAACTTTTGAAACATAAACCCTTGGAATGAAAGATCAAATAATGGATATGAAAATAACAATAAAATTAATTATAATAAAAATATAATAAATATATGTTAATTATACAATCCACACAAA
This sequence comes from Viscum album, assembly GCA_963277665.1. NCBI lineage: Eukaryota > Viridiplantae > Streptophyta > Magnoliopsida > Santalales > Viscaceae > Viscum > Viscum album. The sequence goes on along the minus strand of OY728122.1, from coordinate 1,497,215,204 downwards.
AGAAATTAGTGTTGAATAAGGCATATATCTCATGGAAATAAAAAGTGAGATGAAATTATCGTACCTTAAGTCATTACTTTCTTCTTATATTTTCATAAGCCTAGTATAATAAATATATGTTTATTATATATTTAAAAAAGAACCATACTATTATATTTAATACCATTTTACTTTTTTATGACTTTATATTACCCTTTTATTAACAACTCCATTTTAATGTTACGTTTTGGGTAATATTTGCTTTTGTTTTTGGTATCTCTTGTAACTTGTTATTATTAATCCATTTAGATTGATCTGGATAAACATACTTCTAAAATGTTTAAAATAGTAAAAATATCATTTATATTAATTATATATTTATTTATAATAATATAAATAATATATAAATATTAAATAAATACATTATTCCTAGAGACAGTTGGCCATACGCAGGCTTGGACACTTCTTTCTTGTTATTATACAATTGATGGAAATAAGGTAAATTTTATAAATATTTAAATATCTATAATTTTTTTTTAGTATTATTATAATTTAATATATACCATATACACTTAATAAACACATAATTCATACATCCAATGAAAATTGTAGATGAATCACATCGCTCTGAGGTGGAGGTAGTCTACACTTCCTAAAATGAAGTTATCAAAGATTCAAAAAATTTAAAGTGTGATGTTATATTCTATATAAAAATTATAAAACAAAAATAAACCATAAATTAGACATATATCAGAATAATAATTATTATGATACCATAATTGTGGTAAAGGAAAAATGAAAAACATCATTTTGTGAAGAACTAGTTCGATTTAAACAAGAATATTATGTTTGTTACCCATTAGATTGAAGTGCTTGTATGTGAAGGTCTAACCCTTATAATAAAAACAAAATAGTATATTTAGGATAAATTTTTATATAATCAAGGAATAATAATATTTTATGTGGTGTATAATTAAAATTAAAAAAGGAGATTGATGGATGATGTTACCTCTTATTCTGGTAACTCCTTTTAGGTTTCACCAAAGGGATTCTTTGGTTGAATTTCTTCCCAACATGAGGATATTAACATTAGGGGGTGTATGTTTATGATATTTTTTGGTTGATATTGGTTTATACTTTGTGGATTAAGTGGTTTGAGTATCTGGGAAGGTTTACTGCATTTTAAGAGTGGATGGAATGGATACACGTTGAATTTTTGAAAATAATTTTTTATTACAAAAGTATTACATGTTCTGAAAGAGCCAAAATGGACCTTAATTTAACATTAGAGGTTTATTATCTGAAATATGGATACAAAATATGTTTTTGAAAAGATTATATGTCATATTACCAATACGATTCATGTCTAGTTCCTTGATATGCTTAATTTGAACTGAATCAATGTAATTATTTTTAATTACAGTCACTAATATTTCAGTCAAAAACAAAGTTGATCCCATTTGATAAAATATTTTATTCCAATTCCATATATGGGATCTATTTTTTAAAATTAATATCATATTTTTGGTTTAAATTCATTTAAATTTAATCTCATATTCTTGAGGAGAATGAGGATTGATAAAGTAAATCCTTTCATAAGTGATGTATGTTTTTATATTTAATTTATAATTAAAATTTATTCTAATTAATTAAATTAGATTAAATAATAAGAAATAAAAAAAATTTAAACATAAAAACCATTTATGAATATAATTTATCCATATAAATAAATTAGATGAATAATAAGTTTTGAATTTAAATTCATCATTTTTTACTATTCATTATAATATCAAATTTCAATGAATGATTCCAAATAATTAACCTAACCTAATTTTCATGTTCTAATTCTTAAGTAGTTTTTATTTTGACCTATAAAATTTAAATACATTCCAAAATTTAAACTTAAAATTGGTTCTCAAATATAATTCGGTAAAAATAATATTATAAAAAAATTTATTTAAGTATTATATTGGGTTTGTTTTTATATAAGTAATGTAATATCAATTAGATTATTTTAAAAAAAATTATCTTATAAATATAATTAAAGTCTTCACAAATATTAATAAATTTATCTTATTTGGATAAATCTTCTTTTTAACGTAAAAGTTTTCTTTTATCAAATTACTCCCTTTATTTTAATTTGGATTCTATATTCATTTAGAATTAATAGGAAACCAATAAATTCAAATATATATTTTAATATTTTATTTAATCATATAATTTTCAATTTAACATCTAGGTTTTATTTTATTTTATTAAATAATTGTATTTTTTATTTAATATTATTGTTCGGTAACACTCATTCATAGGTGTTACGCATTCCATCGAACAATGTCTATTATGCATGTAACATAAGATGGCCTTGTTCTTCAATGTAGAGAAAGAATTACTTTATATTACCATTAGTGTATGAATAAATTTGTGTTCCACATAACACAATTCAAACATAGTTCATCAATAGAAAATAAACTATTTTTAGTGTTGCATTAAATGAAAAAAATCAAAGAGGATAAATGATTTCAAAAAATAATAATTTAACAAAATCTATGGGTGTTATACATATAATGTCAAAAAAATTAGTATATGTATGTATATGGTATCTCAGGATTCCACCATCCTTGTTTGTATGAATTCTACCTAACAATCAAGCGATTTTAACCAATAATTATTGAATTGGAAATAAATATATATACAGTGAAAAGGAATATTGTAACAGTGGGAGGGGAAGATAAATATAAGTTTAATGAGGTGGATAAATATCTCAAATCAGTATTCTAATCCCTTAAAAATCCATCATGGAAGATTCATTATGATTTTAAAAATGGATTAAGAAAAATAATGTTTTGTATTGGATAAAAAATGAGGATATGTGGTTTCACGTTCTAATTCTTAGGGAAAAGTGTCTTTCTACCCCTTGATTACACCCATTGTCAAGATAGTTCTAGGAAACCAGATTTTTGGTGGTCCAAGGTAGTGATTCTGGATACATTAAAATCATCTATCTAATTATTGGATCGCTAGTAGAATGATTGTGGCTACAGGCTATATCAACCGTGATTCCCAATCATTGTAGTCATCTCCTTGTTTCGTTAAGTTAATCCTCAAAAAAATGAATCATTATTCATCAATTTTCATACATGATGTCTAGACAGGGTTATAAACATTCCTTTTTTCACTCCCAATGGAACCACCACAAACCATGTATTCACCATTAAGAGTAACATTATCCTCAGTTTATACATTAGTAATATTTTTAATTATGTTTACCACCCTCAAATATCCACCTTAGTTATAACTAGAACATGGTTTCACATGTGTTTTCCCTCACAGGTCACTTCAAATGATTAATTTTCCAAACATTTTATTCACTCCTCCTAATCAATTCTCACATTAATGAATGTAACAAATATTTTATAAAAAATCCTATATAGAACAAGGAATAACATATAATAATGGAATCTGATCTAATCTCTGCAAAAAGGAGCATAATATCTCATAAATGACAACACACCCATCGAAGAAAATGATATTTCCCCTACTACATGATAGATCCATCTAACTAGAACCACTATGTGTACTCTTCATTAAAAATAATAACATCCCTCATGCCATGAGTTATCTAATTATAATCAACCTTATGTATTTTTCCTATCACTATAGGAGCAAATCCTCATTCCAACCACATACTTTGCATCCATCTATGTTCCATGAAACCAACATAGAATCTACCAACAATCAAATCCTATGTTAAACATATCTAAAAGATTAGGATCATTCCATATAATAATCATAAGATTCAAATAATTCTAGGATACCATTGATATATTACTCAAGGTGATTAATAAGTCGCATACCCTCCATTACATCACATTTTATGTGTCTCATTACATCACAGAAATCCGATGCACTGGTCTTAATCCCTGATGTAACTAAAAATTATTTTAGTCGAAAAGGGAAAAAAACTCAGTGCCTAACCATCTTGGTGTGTTTCCCTTTCTATAAAAATATGCATTGTCCTACAATGGTAGTAATAAAAACTTTGGACTTTATATCTCCCAAAAATTCCAATGTTTATATCTCACTTTAGCGCCACATAATCCTTCAACCTATCACAATAATTCAAATTTTTTTAAATCTCACAACCCATATGGAATCATCCATACCCCCATCTCATAACATTTTGGCATCAAACATACTTAACACCCAATAAAATGTAAAATAAATAGGACTAGGTGTCACATTCAAAACTATTCTCCCACAATAGAACTATTTCACATGATAATTACCACATGTTCTACCACTTTGAGTGTCAATAGCCACCCTTATGTTGGTAAATAAAAAAATCATCTTCTTATACACCATATATCCATAATAATGTATTCACACTATCTATTGATTATAATTCCATTCAAATATATATGGGATGAAAATGAAAATATTGTTACAATAACATTAATTAATAGATACTTCACCAAACTCAACACATGGGTGATTATATGTAAGCTATTTAATCCCTTTATTGAACACTTAGTGTTTCTAATCAACCCTTATCAATGAGACTGTGTCACCATCATAATTTTTGAATACATAAGATCTTCTAAAGGAAGAAAACATTTGTAAAAAATTATTATGATAAAATTTTAAGTTTATTAAGAACTTATATGGGAAAAAACACATGTGATATTTTTATGACACAATATATTATCGTGCACTAGTCATTAGTCAAAATAGTCACATAATAAGTCTTGTATCATATGCATCAAAAATTCATAAAATGTGGTATAGAAACCATAATTTTTCATAGATTTCATATTAGATAATTTTAATGATAAAAACATAAAAAAATACATTCCCAGAATCCAAAGGATTAGTGTCATGGAAAAATTAAGATCATATTTAACATTTAAAGGATAAACAATAACCATTTATTTAATTATATAATCTCTAACTTCTTACTGGCCCTTAAATTCTCCATAGTACAAGTAATCACCTGAGAATATACATAAAACAAATGGGGACCTAAATGTTTAGTAGAAAGATAGATAATAAAAGAAACAATATAAAATTGGGTGAGAATAACCATAACAAAATTGTCATCATCATTTTAGGAAGCATTAGGTAATTTATTTCAATTCGGAAATGAATAAATATGAAATATATTGTTTTATTGGTCAACTACCACGCATATTCATGAAAACATCTAGAATCATGTTCATTCATATTTCACTTTTCTCATGATACTCACCATATTACCCAATGAATTGGATTTCTATATTATTTATGGTGAACCAATTATATGATAACATTTACATTTTTCTATATAATTCTAGGATCACCCGTCAAATCATATCATTTACATTATCATGCATGCCACAATGAACATTTATCAATCATGGTAATAAAATAATTCATATAATGGAATTAATATAATATAATAATTCATAAATTTATAATATTTGGGATACAAAATGAAATAGGTAATGACATACTAGATTTAATTATCATCATCCTTGAGTGAAGAAGAAACTATAACGAATTCTAAAAGCTGTATTTTTCAAAGAATATTCATTTTTGAAATCATTGTTTTTTCACAAACAGATGTAAAAAAATGTATATCCAAGAGAAGATAATATAATGATGAAGAAATAATATTTATGTAACATCCATACTGAAAATCGGTTGAAATATGGAAACTGCAAAGAAAATGGTGGGTTGGAGAATTTCTCTTACCTTATGTCTGAAAGATTCCTTCCTATTAATTTCATGTATAATCAAATTAGATTCACTAATTAAAAAGTACATAACATTTTATACAATAATATTAATTGTACAGTTTTATTAATTTCATTTATTGGATTTTTAATGAGTAATATAGTTTAATTCCTGCATTTGGGAGTCATTTTTTTCTAAATTTTCATTAACTATTAACTTATATACATGAATTGATGTCAATTTAAAATGAGGATAAATGTAAAATATAACTATTATAAGTTCTCAATGATCATCTATAAGTATAAATGATCTTAAAAATAATTTTTTTTTGTTCGATGTGGATTAATCATTACATTAATTCTAATGATGATTGTTTTGGGTTTATTTTGGTGATTTTTTATCATATTGAATTTATTTTTTTACCATTTAGTATAATTTATTAATTTTAATTCACAATAATAAGGATTATAGCAAACAATTTAGAATATTTTTCCAAAAATTTAACGGTTTTATTACAATCCTTGAAGGAATTAATGAAAAATGGATGTGAAATTCCCATGATATCTTTAAATTGACACATCTCAAGCAATGAATTTATTTTTTGAATAAACTAGTGTGAGAAAGGAGATTGATACTAGATATTACGTTACTATAATATTATTATAGTATATCAAACACAATAAGGTTATCATTTCCTTTGGATATGATATAGTTCATTAAAGAGATGAAAATAATATAAATTGAAAAGAAATTAAATGTAAAAGGAATTAGATTTTATCGCTTTGATTTATCCTCCTTGAGAACCACCTTAGGGATAATTTTTCAGTATTTTGATGAGACCAAGATCTTCCTGGAAGTTAGATGGGGTCTTTGGTAGAGGTGTGAGTCAAATTTGGAAATGGCTAAAAAAATTAGTGGTTGTAAAGGGATGATGGTGTAATGGGTTGTATTTATAGTGGAGGAGAGGGGTGTTTTCTTATTATTTAATTCATTAGTTTGTTATTTTACTCAATAAATGAAATAGTGTTAATTCATGAGTTTAAATACAATAATTATATCATGCGAGTTTTAACAAATGGTTCTTACCTGAGTGATGACTCAATGAATCAGGTATTTAACTTATAATTTATATATAGTAAAATTATGTATTTCACTACTCACCAAAAATACAATTATTTCCGCAAAATCCTAAAAATCGCACTAAATTGTTTTAGATTTTTATAATCAAAAAATGAACTCAATTTTATGAATACTATTTCGTAAATATGAGTAATATATTTTTTAATTGAAAGCATCATTTATAAGGGAAATACATATTTTAAAATGTTAACTGATTTTATAACAGTCATAAAAATTAATTAATGAATCATGAAAATATCGTCAAATAATAATACCTAAAAATATTAATTTATGACGAAATTTTAGGAGAATAATTTAAATTTTAAAATATTAAATTAATCACAATATTTTAATTATGTGTTTATGACATACAAAATTACCAACATTTAATTAATAATTTTTAAAATGTTAATTTATTATAATATGTTATAATAATATCATATATTCAATTATATGATCCCAAAATATTTATTTATACTTTCATTGGTTAGGAAACTATTTATTAATCTGTTTTACTATTTATATGAGTCATATAACAATTCTTAAGGTCATATTACTATTTCATAATTATTGGATCCTTAATTCCTATAAATACTTCTTATTTAATTTATTCTTCATTTTTGAAATTTTTATTAAGATATATATGTTATTTAATGTGATTTAAACTATATTAAATTACTATAATAATGGATAAATTCAGTTGATAAAATTTTGGGTCATTACATTTATCCCTCCTTTTGAAATTTCACCATTGAAATTTCGTTTTACATAAAAAGGTGAGGTACTTCTACATCATCGCCTCATATGGTTCCCATGTTTCATCATCATACATATGTTTCCTCTACAACACTTCCCAAACGTATGATTTCATCTTTCATTGGACCCTATCTCTCTATTCTGTAATCGTTTTTGAATGCTTCCAATAAGAGTGATCATCTTCGAGTTGTAGCACCAATGAGTTCAATAAATGTGTGGGATATGGTGTGTAAATCCTTAGGGGTGATACATAGAACAAATATTGATTCTGAGCCAAATTTGGTGGAACTATAAGATAACACGCCATGGATACTATATGAGAAATTATCTTAAATAGGGCAATGTACCTTGGTCTTATCTTCCCATTTAATCTAAACAACCTCACTCTCTTATATGATGATATTTGAAAAAATAATTTATCTCCAATGATGATCTCAAAGTCCCTTTGATGGATGTTAGCTTGGCTCATTTTTTAAATCTGATTAACATTTATATTTTGTTGTCTGGATTGAAACATCTATGTAATCTCTTTCTAAACATCATTCCCATATAAATTTTTTCCAGCTTTATCCCAATAGGTTGGTGTTCTACATCACTTTCAATACAAATCATCATATGGATCCATCAAATAATTGAGTGGAAGATATGTTTTTATGATAAATATATTAATGATACATTTTTATCTCATACAAATTTTAGTTATAAAGAGAAATTTCATAGGATATCTTCATGAATCTGAATAGTATTTTCATATTTGGCTACCTTTTGGGGGTGATAGGTTGTGAAAATTTTTAAATCAATACTCAAATATTTTTCAAGCCACCTCCAGAATTTAGATATAAACATGTGGTCACAATTAGAGATGATAAATTTTGGATGTCCAGATATTCTCACATTTTCCTTCATATATTTTATTGTAATGTTTTTTAATAGAGAGAAATTGTTTGTTTTTGATAATTTTGAATGTCTTGGTGAGTCGGTCCACTAGAACCAATATCACATTATTTGTTTTTGTTATATTTGAGAGATCCATAATAACGTCTATAGTGAAATTATCCCATTTCCATAATGGTATATGAATTGGTTTTCTCATCACACTGGACTTATATCAATAAGCATTAACATGATTAAATATCAAGGACCATGAGATATACTCAGAAATATCCTTCTTCATATTATCCAACCAGATGTGTTATTAGAGATCACAGTATATATTGGTACTCCTGAGATGGATAGATAATGTTTAGATATGTGAATTATCCTATAACTCCTTCTTTATCCCAGGTGATGGTGGCAAACAAATACTCATTCCAAAATTAATCACATCAGCATATTTCGTATTAAAGGCTTTTTTTTCCTTCAGATTCTGCATTGACATTCTTTTTTAACACAAAATCATCCATTTTTTCCTCTTTAATATTTTCTTACATGCATATTTGGGAAATAATTTGAGAAATTTTCTATTTATTATTTTAATTTGTGATTTCCAAATCCATCCTTTTCATGTCTAGGAATATAGTTTCTTTCTCAATCTGCAACACAGATAGAGTAGTAGGTCATTTTCTGCTATAATCATAAGCTACTTTAATTGCCTTACTATGATGATAATGAATAGAAAAATCGTAGTATCTAATTAGATATGGAAATATCAATTTATTAATTTTAATCTCTTTTATTTGATATACACATTATGCTATTATGAGTGGTATATATTTCCCACTTCTCACCATTGAGGTATTGCATCAATATTTTCAAGGAAAAAATCATAGCTTGTAGCTCCAGATCATTCATCGAGTAGTTATTCTCATGGATATTCATCTCTCATGAGGTGATGGATATCACTTTATCATTTTCCATGAGTACAAAACCCAATCCTTTCTTGGATAAATCATTGTATATCAAAAAATTACACTAAATTTCAGTAATTTGAGAACATGTGTATCGATAAACCTTCTATTTAAATCCTTGAAACATTCCTCACATTAATCCATCCATACATACTTAACCCAATTATTTATTAACATAGATAGAATGCTTCAAAATAATGATAAATGTTTCACACATTGTTGATAATACCCTACTATTCCATGAAAACTATCGATTTCTATGACTCTAGAGGGTTTGGGTAGTTCCACAATTTCATTTTTAATTGATGGGTCCACACAAATTCCCCCAGACCTGATCATATGTCCCATGAATGTGAATTCCGGCATCCAAAAGTAAGACATTATGAATTTGATGTACATATTATTCTTCCTTAATGCTTCAAACATGAGCCTTATATTTTCATAAAGTTCCTAATTACTCTAGAGTAGATGAGAATATCATCGATAAACACATTCCCAAATTTTTTAAGGTAATTCATAAACTCTTTATTCATATAATGCATTATGATTTAATTAGAATTAGTATGTCCTAATAGAATCAATAAAAACTCATAGTTCCAATACCTTGTGTGGAAGGATATCTTATAAATATCATCATTCTTCACCGTTCGTATATTATATCAAGAATGAAGATCCACTTTTGAGAATTACTGAGCTTTTTGTATCCGATCAAACAAGAAATCAATCCTTATAAAAGGATGGTGGTTCTCTATAGTGATCATTTTGAGTTCCCAAAAATTGATACACAAATACATAGATCCTTACATTGATACATGTTCTTTATAGTGATATTTTTTTGTTCCATTTAATTGATACACAATCACATTGATTAATTCTTCTACATGAAATATATAACTGGTGAACCCCATGGTGATTCACTAAGGCGTATGAAACCTTTGGCCAAATGTTATTGTAGCTAATTATTTAACTCCTCTAGTTTGATAGGATGTATTTTATATGAATGCTTTGAGAGAAGATTATCTCTGTTATGGGTTCTATTGAGAAATCTACCTCATGATCTTGGGGTTTCTAGGTAACTCTTTAGGAAATACATCATTCTATTCCCTCATAATGAGCATTACCCCTAGGTTGATAACTACCATTGACTCATCCATATGAGTGACGTATGATTATTTAGAGAGAATCAACACCCACAACATTAAATGATTTAAAATAGATATTAAATAGGTTCCTTTAATTTTCATATGATAATGGGTTTGTTCGAAACCTTAATGATATTTCCATTTCCCAAAAGTTGATACATTTTCCATATAACAATTTCCAATCTATCCCTAATATAGAATTACATTTTTCCAATGGAAGTATCATAAGATTAAATAGAAGAATACTTCCAAATAATCCAATTAGAGAAGATTCCAAAACATGCAATGCAATAATTGCACCATTAGGAATTTTTATGAATATCTAAACATCATGTTTTTGGGTCATTGATTCAATTTTTCTAGACATCCTTCATGATATAAATGATTGCATGGAACTAGAATCAAATAACACTTTTACATTCTTGACTGAATTGGAAGTATAACACCCCATGTAATTATATAATAATACATTTTTATATATGTTAATATTTATCAATTAGATATTAAAATTACAATAAATATGATGACATGTATTATAGCCCACCAAACATGTAATAATCGGTATCTTTGAAATCTTACATTGAACCCAATATTGAGTTATACAGAAAATTATATATTATTAATCTTATTATTTTAAATTATAGTTATCACAAATCTATTATAATGGAGGTAATTATTGATATTAAATAAATTATGAAAAAGGGTTTACACATGTTTTTATAATGATTCAATGGTTAGAAAATAAAAACAAATTCAATATAAATGATGTGCTTTTACAAAAAATAGTTTAATTGTAAATAGTTGTGTTTATAAATTATTGAAATCAGTATTTCTGATTATATAAATGATATATAAATTAAATATGATGTTTAAAATTCATCTTATAATATTTCTATACATTATATAAGAACAAATACAATTTTACAGATAAAATTATTGTTTTTCTAAAAATGTTCGTTTACTACCATTAGATAGAGAACACATTTTAAATCTAGTTTTAGACACATTTATAATTTATCTTTAACAAAAAATACTTATTATTTTAAATGGGGATATAAAAAAAAATTTATTTTTAATTTTTTTTGTTTCATATTTAAATGTGTACTGAAAAATATTACATTTCAAATCAAAATTACGTTTTCATATAACATTTTTATATAGATATATTGTCCTTTTAAATTTTTTTAATGTATATTTATATTAATTTTGTATATTTTAATAAAATATTTGTCATTGGATGTAATTTTAGATTGAAATTATATATAAATGCATTTCAATATATTGATGGTTTTTACTTTTAAAAAGCATGTTTTTTCGTTTTGACAATAAGAATAAATTATTAATTAATTCCGGTTTATTCTGAGATTTGAATTTGGATAAATGGACTCTATATTCAGAATCAAATGTTCAAAATTATGTAAATATGTCCCTTTTATTTTTTTTACATTATAAATAGTAACAATACTAATAAATTATATTACCACGGCAAAAGGAAAATCAGGTAATTAAATGTAAAACTAATATAATTAAATTTTATAACTACCCTATTACATGTACTAATTCTCTTTTACAAGTGATTCCTGACCATGGTAATCCTATAGTATATTTTAGAACCATTTGGATCCAGATGGATGGAATTAATGCATTTATAATATTATATTCATTGAATAATCATTTTGGTTTCACATTTTTTTAAATAATGTATTTTAATATGGAGTTATATATTGGATCTCTTCAACTATAAATAGTTATTGGAAATATAATAATATTACCTAAATCATGATAATTGTTTTATATGTTTTATAAATTTAACAATTAAATTTATTTAGGAAACAAATATGATGCTGTAATTTATTAATTAATGAAAAAATCAAATAAATGATTTTATATTTATTAAAATAAATATTATTTCATATAATTTATTTACCCCACAAATTTTCTAGATATATTTATCATGTTTTTGATTAATTAATGTATGTTTTAGAACTTATCTTGATATTATGATTTTTTTTAAAGTTAACTAATCAATTGTGTCATAATTGACACTATATGTATTTTAAAATATAAAAAAGTTTATTAATGTTATAATAATAATCTAAATATAATATTTTTAAAAATGATTTTAATAATTCAAAATATTTCATAAATTACACATTTTAGGATTGTTTAACTTGTTAGGGGAATTACAATAACTAACATTGTGTAAGTAACATGATATTCTATTAGGATTAAAAAGGGTAAAATAATGGTAAAACCAAAATGATAAGGATTAAAAAATATTCCATACCTATATAATATTAATTTTGTGATTTTTATTTGACCCAAAATCATATTATATTCAAAATAAATTATATTTGATCAATTTCGAACTGAAATTTTATTTATAATAATTTAATATTTTATGAGTTTCCAAGGGTGCCCCTCCACTCCCCTATAAAAGGTACACACTCTTGTCTAATACTCACACTTAAAAATAATTCTGGAGCAGAAATGATCATAAAAAACCCCTTCCTAGAATCCATCCCCACATTATTTTGGAATTATTATATGCCGAAGACCATCCATAGAACTATTAATGTGTTCTTTAAAGGTGATCAACTGAAGAAGAGGTGTCATTTCATTAATTATTTCTATTTTATTTCTTCTTCCAAATCCATTAAATATCATCCATATATGAAGAACTAATACATAAAGTAACATTATTATACTAAGAATTTATTTGGTTAATATAATCACCAAAATCCATCTCCACTTTCATCAAATGGATAATTTACATTTAGTTCTTGTGTAGAGAAGACTATAGCCTCATGAACTGATATAATTCAATTTTAATTATCATTTATCAAGATTGGTTATAATGATGGAATAAATTTTTATATATGATATTCATTATATATTTATAATTTTAAATACATAATATTTCAATTATTTTCCTACATTCAATGATCATAAAAATGATAACATCGTTCGTGCGTACAAGTGAACTATCACCTCTATTAAGAAAGGTGAATCATTTTTATTCACCACATCACATAAATAGTATATATACCTATATTAAAATAGTTATTATGATTTTAATTAAATTATTATCAATCTATAAAGATAAAATAACAATTAATTCAATTCAATAATGATAAATGAAAAATAGAAACGTTACTCATTCGTACGTATGGCGTATCATCTCCATGATTATGATGTAGTTCATTTTTCATACATAAATGAATAGGATTATTTAAAAAGTGTAACAATAATATAAAATTTTCATGAATTTTATTCTAGATATTTTAAACTTATGACCACATGGACTAGTGACATCAAAGCAAGTTCATTTTTACTCTAGTTATAAATATCTAAAAATAAATAATATGAACTTAATGAATTATATAATTTTTATAACATATGATTATGTAATATAATAAATTAAATACACTATAAAATTTTCTAAAGAATGTATAAATTAACCTAATTTTATTATTTAAGAATATCATGGAACAGAAATTATTAATTGAACTATTGGTGAGGAAAATCTTAACTCAATTTCCATTTCATGGGTTTGGTTTTTCCAAGAATATGTTTCAATGACCTATGACTTTTTTACACTAAATATCCACTTATATTGGGTGAATTTTTATTATTTATAAATAATTATTTCATTTTGGAATCCAAAATATAATGATATGATCTTTGTAAGATACTTTGTCCTAATACCCTATCATTGAGGCATATTTTCATAAAATACACCTCTTTCAGTTATACAATATACATTATACCCTTTGAATTTTAATTTCAATCAGTATTTTTCAAAAGGGAATCATTTTTATATGATGCATTTCAATAAAAAAGTTGAATGTTTTTAATGTACACCGTGTCAACTACTTCTCCGCCACTATAATCGTTATTTTATATTTGGATTTCTTTCTAAAATTTCATATTTTTATAAGTAAAATATATATATATATCATTCAATTTTTTGCGTATTTTGTTATTGAAAATTGTTATGAAGTTGTATTAACTATTTCAGTATAATGAAATTTTTTCTTGTGATTGGAAATGAGATTTTACGACTGAAAATATGATAATTGTAATCTTTTACATTTTATTATAATATAATTGTAATTGAACAACTTATTCATGGATACATGATAAACCCATGAATGGTGGTTGCATGATAAACCAAAGATAGGTGGTTTCATGATAAACCAATGATGGGAGGTTATATTATAACCACCAATTCATTGGGTATTGAAGTAAGTAGAAAGTATATTCCTTTTAGTGATATGGGTGGATGTAGAACGTAGGGTTATTCCATTTCAGTATGATTATGTACCATGTTAACATTATTTATTATATGTTCCTTTATATGGGTTTATGGAAATATTTTTATTAAAAAAAGGGAATTCAATGAGTTTATATTCAGTTAAGTGTATTTACTACTTCTTAACCGTGAAATGTATTAATTCATGACAAAGAATTCATGGTTTTCATATTTCGAAATATAAATATATTTATACCCTTATGAATGCCTTAATGAGGTTTTTATGCTCATCCAATTTATTTGAAATGTCTTCCACATGGTGTAAGTATTGTTAAGATAATATAATAAGTTATGAAGTTTTTTTATAAATAATGGAAATAATTTTTCTTTTTGAAGTGTTTTATTTTGTGAAAAAAATTAATAGTGAGTATATGTGTCTTCTTGGTAATATTTGGGTCTTTATGTAGTAGGTATTTCCTAATTCCCAAAAACACTAACCCTAAAAATATCCTCAATAAGAATTTTTGATATACCTCATGATTATGTATTGTATAAGTCTAGGTCCTTATAGTTGGTATTATAGTACAGTTTACACAATTTTAGAGATTATGATGTTTTATTAAGAGTTAATGATATCATCATGGGTTTATAATTTTAACGTTGTTCAGAAGTTCAATGTCTTATAAACCCCATTAGGCCATTATGATCTGAAATATTAAGTGGACTAATTGTATTTTTCGCAACGTTCACCTTTTAAAAAAATTTGGGTTTTTAGTTTCTGGGATGAAAAATGCGAGGTATAAAATAACATATTTGATTAAAAAAGATATGGTTTCTTTTTATGTCTTGATAATATTTTTAAATATTATAATAATTATATTGTTTTTATATGAAAGATATCTTGAAGTATGGGTGACAACCCATCACATTTGATAAGGCCGTAGGGATCAAACCTGCAACTGATGGGTGACAAGGCAGCATTTCCTACAACTACCATATGTGATGTACTTTGTTAGTGTGACTTTTTTTAGTTCAACGATTTGATGGAATAAGAATAAGTTGATATTGGTATCTTATGTTTTAACAAATTTATATCCTCCATATTGTAAAATTATTGGATGATTAAGTAAATTATTCTTTTATGAATGCTCACTATTTTTTGAACCCTTTGTGAAATAGTAAAATATCAAACTATGGAATTTTATTTGAGGAATAATGTTTGAATTGTTTTTTTAGAGTCTATGATTCTAATTTTTGAATTGATGAATTAGGTAATTTATTGAATTGGCTATCCTATCATAGAAAATTTGTTATTAGGTTAATTATTTTTCAGTACTATACATTAAGAGTGGTTGATGTTGTTTGGAGATAAATATTATGATTTATTATAGAAAATTGTGTGATCAAATCTGTCAGAATTTTTTGTTATATTCATAGCATGGATTATTATGAGTAATTTAAAGGATATTAATTTATCAAATGGGATTTTTTGATATTTGTATAGTAATTTTTATTTTTTGGAATTAAATGTCATTTAACATCATCCATTGATTTATTCTTTTTTGATAATTGTTTTTTTATACTATCAATTTTTCTTTTGGTTAATGTTTTAGGATATGAGAAATAGATATTTAATATTTTTAGGATTATTTTATTCTCTACAAGATGATTATATTGTAATAGGTGAGGGAAACTAAACTTCAATACAAATCCTTTAGTAATAAAAATATGAGTTTTTGGTGGAATTTGAATAGTTGATGAAACAGTACTTGTCAATGACGTATATTTCTATATGTTCTTATTCTACAAAGTAAAGTAATTCCATATCTCAATCAAAATAATCTTTGAAAAAATATTATCTGTTTGCTTTTACAAATAGTAAATCAATTAACATTTATCCCAGCATATGTTTTTGGTTTTCTAATTTTAAACTTTCTCCTGATCATGTTTTCTTTCACTCTATATCAGAACCTGAGGGATAGTTTTTTCTTCTATATCCATGTTTTCTTACATCGAACACTAGTATGTGTTGTCTCAGGTGACCTTTTCTCTTCACATTATTTATTTAATAGTGGTTTTTTTGTTGATCCTTTATTCAGAGTGGTATTTCAATAAAATTATTTTGATATGTGATTCCTTAGTTACCGAGCCGAAATTTAAAATTGATAAGATGAAATTTCTAAAAGGGGGGATGGATGTAAAATACCACATAATTATAAAAAATGATTTTTGATATCTATTAATATTTATTAATTAGATATTAAATTTACTTCAAAGGGGATTTTATTTATGATGGTGTACCTGACTTGAAACAATGGGTTTCTATGAAATCGTACATTACACAAAACAATGAGTTATACCAAATAATAATAATAATATATATTAATATATTAAGTTTTAATTATTTCATAATATTCAGAATTGAAGGAATGTATGATATTAAGCAAATTTTTAAAATATGGTATACACAAGTTTATATAATGATTCAATGGTTAGAAAATAAAAAACAATTTATTATAAAGAATTTGTTTTTACAGAAAAAAATTTAACTGTCTATAATTGTGGTCATAAAATACACAAATCACTCTTTTTGGATTATATTAATTATATACAAAATAATTATCATATTTAGTATTCAACTTATATTTATTATTGAAATTATATAACAACAAATACAATCTTAAGGATAAAATGAGGGTTTTTCTAAAAATGTAGTTTTACCACATTTTGAGAGAGAACACATTTTAAATATACTTTTTGAAACTTTTATAAGTTATATATGACTAAATAAACATATCCTATTGATTAAGGAAATAAAATATTAACTTGGTTAAATTTTTGTTATTTTTCTAAATAAATTCAAATTTTAATGAATAGGGAAAATTACCACATTTTAATTCAAAACATCATTTTCATCTAACAAATTTATATTTTTATATTGTACTTTTAACTATATTTAATGTAAAATTATATTATTTTTTAATTATTTAAAGACATTGTTTTTTAGTGGATGTAATTTCACGTTGAATTTATATATAATCACAGGTAACTCTTTTGATTCTTTTTACTTTTAAAAACATTATTTTATCATTTTGACAAAAAGGAGTAATTTCTAATTAATTTATTCTAGTCATATTTTTTGAATTTAGAATAATGGATTCTATATTTGGAATCAAATTTTCCAAATTATTTAAATAGTTCTATTTTATTTTTAGACATTATGAATACTAACATTGGTAATATATTTTAATACCTCAATTAAAGGTATAACGGGTAATTAAATATAAAAATAATAATAAAATAATATTAAACTACACTAAAATGTAATAATTTTATTTTATGAGTGTATCTAGACAATGATCATCCTTTGGTATATTTTAGGACCACATGGATCCAATTGGATCACATTCATGTATTATTGATATTATCTTCATTGAATAATAATTTTTTTAAGATTTTGTTTTTAAAGAGATTAGTATTTTAATATAGATTTATAAAGGGGATAACTTTGAATATAAAGACTCTTATGAAATATAAAATTATTACCTAAATCATTCTAATTTATTTAAAATTTATAGAAGTTATATAATTAAATTTAATTTTTACACAATGATGTTGTATTAATTTATTAATTAATGAATGTATCCAATAAATGATTTTTATAAATATTAAAATAAATATTATTTGAAATATTTTATGTAATACATGATTTTTTGATATATTTTAAAAAATATATATGATTTATTTATTTATTTTGAGCTTATATTTCTGTTAAAAAACTTTTTAAATGTCAACTACAAAAAAGTGTCCGAATTTACACTATGGGTATTTTAAAATATAAAAACGTTTATTAAAGTTATGAAATTCCAAAATAACTAAGATTCAGGATGATGGTTATTATAGGTCTAAATATGTCATTAATGACACTTTTGGATCTTTTGAAATGCTATGGTAACTACATTAACCCACATAGTGTAAATAACATGATATAACAATATGAGTAAAAAGGGTAAAATAACTGTTAAACCGTAATGATAATGATTAAAAAATATAAAAAACTTATATAATTTTAATTTTGTAATTTTAATTTACCCATAAAAAGTTTTTTCCCTGAAATTAATTTTTTTGGGACCATTTCAGACTAAAATTGTATTTATATTAATTTAATATTTTATGAGTTTCCAAGGGTTCCCCTCCCCATTACAATAAATATATACTCACTCCTATCTAATAATCATAAATAAAAATCATTTTATGTTATCCATGATCATCTATCCAACACCATTCATATACTCCCTCCCCTCATTATTTAGGCCTTAGTTTAAGAATAACACCCACCATTGAGGTGGTAAGGTGTTCTTGAATGGCGATCAACTAAAGAATGAGTACAATTTATTGTATTTCTTTTTTATTTCCACATCCACTTCTAGAAACTCTACATCATACCTGAAAAACTAATAAATACATTATACATAATATAATGACATGTAATTAAGTTAATATAATCACAAAAATAAATCCTCAATTTCAAAAAATGTGAAATGAATATTTTGTCCATGTGTGTGGAAAAATACTACCTCACGACCCCATGTGGTTTGTTTTTCACTACCATTTTCATGAATGGTTATAAATATAGAATCAATGATTATATATAATATTTATTAAATATTTTTCTTTAAAAAAATAATATTTCAACTATGTTTTTACTTGCCATGGTCATAAAAATGATAACAATGTTCTTGCGCAGTGTGAACTATCACCTCCACTATGTGATGTGAATCCTTTTTATTCACCAGATCACTTGAATGATATATAAAAATAAATTTATATTATTACTATGATTTTAATTATATTATTATAATTATGTAATGATAAAATAATAATTACCTTGTTACCATAATGATCAATGAAAAATGGAAACATTACTCATGCATACATACGGCCGACTGTTTCCATGATTATAAAGATGTACATTTTTTATTCCATAAATTAATGGATTGATTTTAAAAGTATTACATATGTATAATTCTTTCATTAATATTATTTTTTAGAAGATTTATTTATGACCACATGGACTAGTGACGTAAAACCATGGTCATTTTTGACTCAAGTGTTGAATATCGACAAAATGTATAATGTGGACATAAAGTATTATGTAATTTTTATAAGATGATATTATGTAATTTTAATTAAATAGTAAAACTCAAACAGGTTATCAATCATGTATAAATTAACCTATGTTTTTTATTTCAGAATAATAAGGTTCATTCATGATGAATTAAACTCAAGGTATGGTAAATCATTACTCAATTTCCATTCATTAACATAAATATGACTATCATTGGTTTTGTTTTCCAAAAAATATGTGGGAATGACCATGGATTATTTTACACCTAATATCCCCTTATATTGGGTGAATTTTTTACTAAATAATTATTTCATTGATTTATCCTTAATATAATGAAATGATATTTGTAAGGGAAATTGTATCAAACTCCTTTCACTGAGTCACGTTTTGATAAAAAAACATTCATCTATTTGGTGTTTGATCAACCCTTTGACTTTTAATTTCAGTCAAATGTTTTCAAAATGGATTTTTTTAGACGAAGAATTTTACTAAATTTCATATGTAATGTTTCTAATGAATGTAATTACAATGACTTCCCCACCTATGTAACTGTTATTTTATATTTTTCCTTATCTATAAGCCTTAATAAAGGAAATTGAATTCTCTTATTCCTTTTATGATTATTTTGGTATTGAAAATTATTCTTAAAACTGATTGACAACATTAATATCATTAAATGATTTCTTCTGATTTCTAAATAAATTTTATGACTCAAATATTGATAATTGTAATATTCTATGGTTTATTATTATAAAATGGTTCTTAGACATTTTACGTTTGGTTAAATAATAAAATAAAGGTGGGTGGTAAAATGATCAACCATGGATAGGTTGTTAAAAGATAAACCATGAACAGGAGGATATCTTATAACCCTTAATGCTTTGGGTAAGAAATACAGATGAAAAGCTATTCGATTTAGTGATATATGTGTAATTCGACCATGTGTTTATTAAATTTACATATAACTATGTCCCAAGTAACCTTTATATGTTATATATTGATTTTGATGGGTTTTTGGGTAATAATATTGTTTCAAAAATGGGAAGTAATGATATTATATACAATTAATATTATCTACTACATCTTAATCTTGAAAATTGTTACATTATGATAATGTATTCATGGATTACAAGTTCTTCAAGACTAACAATTTTTTCTTTTTGGGGTATCCCTTGCTGCTCTTTTTATTCTCATCCCATGTTTGTGAAATGCTTTCCCTAGGGAATAATAATGGTTATGAGAAAGTAATAAGGGACAAATATTTTTTTTTTCAGGAAATGAAATCATGATTTAATTAAAATAGTTTTATTTTTTTGAGAAACATTTAAAGGTATTTGATGTTTAAACTATATATAATTTGAGTTTTTATGTATTATTTATGGCCTAATTATGTTTAGCTCTAAACTTAAAAATATTCTCAATGAGAATGTGAAACTTAAATCAAGATTATATAATTATTGGTGTTGGGTACTTATAGGAAGTGTACCTTATACGACTTCATTTTCATTCAACACATCATTATTATGGATGTAATAAGTTTTTCCTTTCTCCATTAGAATTTGTGGTTGCAGACACCGATTACCCTCAAAGACACGAGGATTAAGGAACTAGCTTGAAATGTTCTCTTCGTCCTTACAATTGTGGCTTTAGACCATGGGTGGTGATATCCCTTCCTCCAAAACCTTTCCTTATTTCTCATGTATTTATGAAATTCATAGTCTTGGTGGCCTTGTCTCGCAATCTTGAGGCATTTCCTCATCCATTATAGGTAGTTACGATGATGTTTCATCCCACATTCTTCACATGTTGGTGGTTGATTTTTATTTCCTTATTTTTCATGAGATCATCCATATTGAAAATATATCTTTATTATATTATCACCATATCCATGGGACCATTCTAAAAACTCCATCTCCACATTGAGATCACATAGGAAAACTTCTTCATAACACCTAAAGTCTCATATTTCTAGAGTAATTCCAAGGTTTGGTTTTAAAACTATAATGAATCTATCGATTTTGAAAAAAATTATAAAAAAAACCCATAACGATCATTAAAAGCTTTTTCTAATTTTAATCATTGGTTATGACAGAGTCTACATCGTTTTTTATAATCTCAATGAATTCTCCCTCAATAATTGTAATATTATTTTGATGGAAATACTTGTTATCAAACATTAACATAATGCCTTTCCACTTCATCTCTTCTATTTAAACCTTCTTCTTGGTGATCTTAATCAAGGCCCCCCACTAATTGTTCTCTCCATAAAAATAGTAAACTGCCATAGTTACCTTCTCTATCTCAGAGTAGTTAAGAATATTAAATATCTTCTCCATTGAGTTTACCCACTCTTCCACGACAACTGGATTGAAATATCAACTAAACATTGATGGTAATTTTTATATAAAACACTCAATATCTAATTAATACATTTTTGGTAAAGATGTATGTTCCATATTATTCATTTTATTGTTCGTAACCTGATACAGTTGAGTAATCATCACCATGAAATTCGGAACCGGACCTCCCAAAGCATTGGGGTTGTCATTTAGGAAATCGATGCACTGTCCATCACAGTGGTTGTTGGTCTGGTTTCTCTTGGTTCCCACCATTTTCAAAAATACAAAATGTTATAAGAGAAAATAATTCAATATGTGATGAATAAATAATTTATTCCACTATACAATTATGTTTATATTCATATATTTTTAGATCCCGTGTTTATAATTTTCTAAAACAAATATTCTCAAGTGCTTACTTATAATTTGTCTCAAAATTAGTGTTTTCATTATGGTTCTCTAATCCTAATTCCCAAATTAACTAAAATGTGTAATGAAAATTAATATTGGGACCCTATTTTTTTAAATATCTTATTACATCATTTTAATGATAAAAACATAAAAACATTACAGGAAAAGGATCCAAATTGTTCATTTATTGGGTAAATTATGACTATACATAACATTTAAAATATAAAACATAAACATTTATTTATTTTATTATTATTTAGCTTCTTATTAGACTTTGAATTATGATTAGTATATTTAATCACCTAACTATATAAATAAAATAATGGGTTAGGAAAAATACTAGTAAAATTATAGATAAGAACATGAAAAAATATAACATGGGGTTATCATAATTTTAAATTCATGGTAATAATCATGAGCGGGATTATTAGATAAAGGCATGTAATGTGGAAATGCAGTAAAATTAAACATCATGTCTTAGTGGTCCAAAACTAGTTTTATAATGATATAGAATAATTTTCATGCATATTTCACTATTTCTCTTGATACACCTAAGATTTGACAGTTCATTGGAGTGATATATATTTCTAAGCACACCCATCACAACATAACATTTACATTATTATGATTTCCAAATAGAATGTATATCAATCAAGGGAATAAAATAACCTAATTAATAGGATGGTTTTAATTTTATATATCAAACAATAATAAACATTTCATTCCCAAATGATATATTTAATAACAAAAATTCTATATGAATTATCAACCCTGACTGAAGAAGAAACAATATTGATAAGTAAAAGGAGTTTTTTAAAGAAGAGTTCTTTTGGGGAAAAAATTAATAAAAAAATTAGAAGACATTTATATCCATGAAATTTTATGATAATGATGAATAAATTATATTTATTTAATGTCCATTTTAAAAATGGGTTATGGAGGTAAGACCCTATAAAATTGATTTGGTTTCGAGAATTTCCCTTACCTTATGTCTGAAAGATTCCTTCATAATATTATCTTATATAATCAAATTATATTAAATAAATAATGAATCCATAACCATTTATACATTAATCTGATTCATTATAGTTCTATTAATTTCATTTATGAGATTTTTAATGAGTTATGGTGTTTAGTTTAATCATTATGGAATGTTCGTTTTCATAGTTTTCTTGATCGGTTCACTTGTATTCTTGAAAGGAATTTCATGTAAAATGAAGATAAATATACAGAATCTCATTTTTATTTCATTAATTATTTTCCATAGGTTTAGTGTATCTTATAAATAATTATTTTATGTGGTATGAGGTTGAATCATTAGTTAAATATTAATTATGATCATTTTAGGTTATTATTGGTAGTTTTTTATCACAATGAATTTTTTGTTTTATCATTTAGTATTATGTATACATATTACCAATAGAACATAAATAGGTTTATAATTAATTTTTTAGAATATTTTTCAAAAAAATTATTGGTTTTATTTATACACATGAAGTAGTTAATATAAAATGAGAGTGTATCACCCACGAGGTCAGTAAATTGCCACATCATGGTCGACTGTTTCATTTTCAAAATAAAAGAGTGTGAGCAAGAATTTTGATGAATGATCACCATTTAACAAGAAATAATTCAATTATATCAAACATTATATAGTTATAATGTATTTTGGATAATATTTGGTGAGTATATAAGATGAAAATTAATGAAATTTATAATAAATTAAAAGAAAAAGTATGAGGATTTTACCTCTGGGATTTATCCCCTTGAGAACCTTCATAAAGAGATAGTTTTGGTCTTTAGATGAGAAAAAGATCTCTAAGATGTAGTATAGGTTTCAGGGTAGTGGTTTGGTTTGAATATGGACACGGCTCAATGTTTGAGGTGTTCGACGAGAAGATGGTTTGAGGCGTGGTATTAGAAGTGGAGGATAGTGGTTTTTCCTCATTATTTAATTCTATAGATTTTTATTTTTCACTAGAATAGTAATATTATTGATTCATGATATTTAATAAATTAATTAGATACTTTTAGCTTGAACCAATGGTTCTTTCATCTGTTATGAATAAATTAATAGTTTATTTGACTTATAATGTTTATATTGTAAGTTATTGTATTTCATTATTCAACAAAATTAAACTATTTTACAAAAATACAAAAATAATCACTATAAACATTTTATTTTTCACGAAATCCCAAAATTTAATCAATTTTATGAAAATAATTTTCAAACTATGTGTAATTTATTTTTTTAATTTAAATCATCATTTACATGAAGAATACATATTTTAAAATTATAACTTATTTTAAAGGACTCAAAAAAATTACTTAAGATCTAAAAAAATTATCTTAAAATAATAAGATATTAAAATATTAATTTATGATTATATTTTATGAAAATAATGTTTCTTTTAAATAAATATTATTTTAATAATATTTTAGTTAAATATTTATTAATTAAAAAAATACCATCAATTGATTAATATGTTTTAAAATATTTACTTACTTATACTATAATATAATTTTATCATATTTTTTCTTAAAACATGACCCAATTTTATTGATAATTTCATTAGTGATGCTACTTTTCATTTTTTTCTATATCACTATTCATAAGGGTCATGTTACTATTTCTATGACCATGTTACTATTTCATCATTGTGGGATCCTTAACTTCTTGAAATAATTTTTATTTCATTATTTGTTTATTTATAAAGTTTTTATTATGATATATATGTAATTTTATGTGATTTATACTATATTACCTTAATATAAGAAGTGATAAATTCCACTGAAAATTTTTTGGGTCATTATATGATGCATGGGATATCGGTTCCAAAATTTGTGGGTTCAACCATACTTCTGGAGCACCACACCATTTTCTAAAGTTTATTGACTAGTGACATGGGTCTAAGGAGGTATCATGATTAGGTAATACCTATTATATCATTGGAAAAAATTATAGATAAAATAATTAATTACTACATAAATCAATCACACAAGTGTATACATAAATGAAAAATAATTATGCATTAAAAATGAAATAATAAAATTACATATGAAGAAAACATTCATCCAATCAAGTAAATCACATATATTAAAACTAGAATAATAAATAACATTCACTAAGACACATTTGATTATATGAACCATTCCACTTTAAATTATTATGAAATCATTCGACCCACCCAGATTGAAAAAAAAAATGTAAAACCATCTCTCAAAACAACCTGATCCTACAATATGTGAGGGATTCTCATGTTCCCATGTTCAATAGTGGATCAAGTCGTGTGTGTGTGTCTATAACATATTAACCCCCCACCAATGATTTCAATAAATAGAACCAGTCTATGGAATGATTACAAAATGTTTGGCATGATTTTCAATTCGATAATTTTAACATCATATTAAAATATTATATATATCACTTCAAATATATTTAATTTATTTTATAGCTTGCGATTCATGAAATTAAATGTCTAAATAAACTATAACAAATTATATCATTATATTATTTATATTAAATTGTTAGAGTTAATAGGAATGACAACATTTTTCATAATAATGTATAATTACTTTACACAAATAGAAAATATTAATAATTATGTACTCAATTTTTTGTACCATCATGATATACTTCAAAAATATATTTTATGACTAAAATTGTTTTTATTTCTATTTTAGAGAAAAAAAATATTATTTTACCTATTTTAGAAAACGACTTTGTAAAAAATAACATATTTTTTTAAATCTGAATATGAAAAATATATTAGTGTAATTTTTTGGAATTATTATAGATTAATATAGTTCATGATGGAGAGTTAAAGATTATAATTTTATTGAAAAATGTATTTTGGTTTTTAGAATTTATTGATAGTAAATTTTCATTAAACTTATTTAAATTTATTATTTGTTCATTTATAATATGAATAAAAAATTTATCATTTAAATTAATTGAATGTTGGATATGGGTATAAAAACATGTTTTATTTCAAAAAAATATGTTTTTAGAACCCATGTTTTATAAAGTGTTTCATGTATATTTTTAAATTAAAATATTCGAATTTTTTGTATAGAGTATAATAAATGAAATTTTATATGTGGAATAAAAATTTAAAAATCTTTTATAAGTTCACAATAATTTCTTCTAGTATTGACTCGAAAAACATTAAAGATTTGTTAATATGGATATATTTTAACAGTTTATTCTTGTAGGAGTTAATCCAAAAGAAATGTTTATGTTTTCCATCTAAAATTTCCTAAATATTATTTTATGGAAAAATTATAACAACTTCCTATATCAAACTGAAATATATTTAAATTTCCAGTCTTATTCATGTGCATCACATTAATATATTTCAGTAATTTAAGCAATCTTCTTTGTGTCCTATCCCCAACTAAAAAAAGGAAACCCCTAATTTTTATTCTTTTTGGAATATGGTTAATTTCATAGTATACCACGTTAAATTATATTGTATTTATAAATATATTATAAATAAATTATTATAAATGTTGAAAAATTAAATTATAATTATGTTAAAAATAAATTTACTATTATTTCCTTCATAATGGAAGTTAAAGTATGGCTTATATGTATGTGTGCACTATCAATGCCATGTACTGATAAAAATCATTATAAATCTCCAAATATCATGATTGTAAATGTGATGGGATTAATTTATATATATTATATTTATTAAATAATTATTACTATTTAATTATAATATCATATCTAATTTTATTCTTTCCAATCCATTGGTCATCAATAACGTCGCTTAATCGTACATGTTGACTACTACCAAAAAGATCTTTTGTGACTTTATTTTCATTTAATATTTAACTTAATTGTTATAAAGATATATTTGGTTAAGATATATGAAATTTTAATGATACTTTAGTGTTGATTTATTGTATATTTATTTATACCGTCAATCAAATAGTGAAAACAACATTCAAGTGTAGTTTCAGCACTCAATCTCCTTGAACAGTGTAATTAATTTTTATATTTATATATTTTATTAATGATTATAAATATGAATATAATTATTACATATTATTATTATACCAATATTTATATTTTTAAATGATAAAACCATGATCCATGTAGAAGAACATGAACTGAAAAACAATAACTCACATAATGAAAATAATAGTTAACACCCAGAAATGATGATTTAATATTGAATTATTAATAAATTATTTCTGGAAAGTTATAATATTATGATATATGATATTGTTAGATTGTAAAAAATCTTTTAAAAACATTATCATTAAATTAAAATTTATTATACAAGTGGTAAGAGTACATTCAATGAATGTAGATCAAAAGGTATGGTATTTATGCATCATATTTTACACTTTGATGCACATACGATATCGAGAAGATGATTATTTAATGTGGTGTTCAAAATTACCAATTATTTTCATATTTTAGTATTTTAATTATAAATATACTCTTATAAATATCCATATAAATTTCTCACATTCAGATGTTTTTGATTTATATATTTTCAAAGTTGGAAGTGATTTCTATTACAATAAGATTGTTTATCAAGATTACTTATGATTATGTTATCAATAATGAAATTTCATGATATACAAATAAATAATAATTTTAATGTTATTATTATTATTTTATTTCTACAGATCACTTATTTTGTTTTCATTTTCCATATTTTATGTGCTCTAGATGTTAAAATAATAGTTTTAAGGAAATCCTACATTATATATTTCATCAGCAGAAAATCCTTTTTCTTTCTTATTGAATTAATAAATAAAATGTTTTCATGAATTTTTTTAATACTATACTATTATTTCTAATTTCACTTTTCCCCATATAATACGGAATTGTATTCTATTTTATTTATGTAGTTTTAAATTGAAATAGATGTTTTGCTCAAAAAAATTTCCAAATATTTATATATGGTATTTTTCATTTTTAAAAAAAATCCATTGATGATACTTATTATTTATTAGGGATGTTATCTACGGATATAGTTCATATTAATTCCCTGGATTATAAATGATTATTTTGATGAAATTAATTTGAATATCTTTTTTTCATCATTTAGGTTATGATGAAATGTTGAAATGTTTACGAACCCGATTTCCTTTCAACATAATATAATAAATGATAAATGTTTTATGATATTTTTAAACTCATTTTAATTGATTTTTTTACATATATGGTGGTCCATTAATTATATGTTCATCTAATTCATTGGGTAAATATAGATATCTTTTGGGATAATAAAAAATGTAATGTGGAGTGATCCAAGTTATATAAGGAACTCTATCAACTGTTATAGTATTTCCAGTGATCCATAACAATGGATATAATGGTATGGGGAATATTCACATTAATCTATGATAGTCTTGGGGGTGATTATTATATGAGGATATGATTTTCAAATCCCATATGTTTAAAAAAATGTTTTCTTATGTCAATGTTATTCTCTCATGGGTTATATTCTTTGATTCAAATATTATTAATGTATTCTGAACAAGCATGATTCCCTCTATGAATCATTATCTTGATATATGATATTATGTTCATGTACTTCAAACATATATAGCATGCCATTATAGACTTAATCACATAATATGTTTATCTAAGAATTATTATATCCCATGTTAACCCATAATTATCATCTATAGTAAAACATTATTATGTTTCCTTTCCCAGGGATATGAAGATTTTATATTTTTGATATTTATTATAAGGGTTATAGTAATTAAGAACATAGTGTTTTTTAATGTTGATCTATTCCCAAAAATCTTTTTATCTATCAATTTTTCCAATGACACTAATATATACAATTATAGAATGGATCTTATTTTTATGTATTGAATCAGTATCTAACATGATGTAATATTTATATATGAAAATTATGAGTTACTATGAAGATATAAAATTTAAGACATTTGAAACTAAAAAACTACCAATTCCAAACATAAGGATCATGATTATTATGGATGGTTGAATAAATACTTCAGCTATTTCATGGTGTCTTTGAGCATTTTATAATGACATTGCCAACCATCCACTGAACATTGGATATATACCGATTATATTTAAAAATTGGAACCCATGTTTAAAATTCAAACCCTAGGTGTGCTTATTCCACCCATATGTCTATGTTCACTCTTGGAATATGTGCCTCATGCATCCACCCTAAGTATATCTTCGTTGTCAGTTTAACAATAAATATCTACATTCGGTATGATCCATGTTCACCCAAGGTTGTTTGTAAATCCATATTTCCATCAAGGGTCATGTACACCCTATAGTAACTATTGATCCCTATGTCCCTCTGGGGAATTGTTCATCCCATGTTAAAAATATAATAACAATAATACAATTTCTAATTAAAATGAAAGTAAACATTACATCATTTTCCATAGAACACAAAATAAACCAAAAAATCATTGAGACTTCATTTATCATTCCTATAAAAAAACAAATTCAATTCATAAATTTTTTTTAAATTGACATCAGGAAATTTATATAAAAAAATAAAATGTATTTCAAAAATAACAAAAACATGTGATCAGTTACTATTTCCCATTTCATTTTACCTTAAAATTTTCAATACTGTTACAAATTCCAAATTATTTTTGGAAACCTATATCAACATGAAGGATTAATCATTTTAATACCTAAACCAAATTAATATGAAATAAATTAAATTATTTAATATTATACCATTACAGAATCCCACATTATATTATTCCAAATAAAATTTTAATTATGTCATATTCAGTTAAAAGATATAATTTCATTTTCAGTTATCAATGGTTTTCGGATTCCATTTCATGATCATCATTTCAAACCATTATCATAAATTAAAAAATAAATGAGATAAAAAAATTAAATGATTATTAAAAATGAAACTGGGCTAGGAATACTGAATCGAGCATTATCACATGACACATTTACTTTGAATACAAAGGACTTCGTGTCATGTATCATAATCACCTACCTCAATAATTGATCATACAAAATGTATCTCTAGAGGATATATACTTTTTCAAGGCCCATATGAATTAGTCCAAACTAAAAGCATGCTCACATCAACCCTAGAACCACTATTTCTTCCTAAAAAAATTAATCCATAAATTATAACTTTTAGAATTACTAAATTAATCCAAAAATAAACATTGTATAATGTCATTGATTTCACAATGTGATCGCTCCTCATAGGGACTAATTCCAATGTTCAACAAGGGGTACATATTTTTTATATGATTATTTCCCAAGAAAAAAAAATATTAAAAACAACCATTTCAATGGAAAAATCAAATTAAATTGGGAAAAACACCTAAAAATAAAAATGACATAGCACAATGATGCATCGTCATGTATATAGTTGAAAATAGTATAATGAGATGCCATTGTCCTAAGATATTTAAAATATAATTGAGAATTAAAATATTCCCCCATTATCCGGTGGAATGACCAATAAAATCCTATGATGATAAAACTAATTTTAGAATAAAATGTGGGAATAAATAATTGTGAAGGACATATGATGTGAATTAACTATACTCATTATTTCATTCAACAAAATGAAATCCTATGTGAAAGGATAACGAATTGAAAAGGGCGAATAATCACCATTTAATTTTCATGGGAAAAAAAGAGGAGTGGGGTCCTCCCCTTTATATTATTGAGGAAAAAATAATTATAACCCTTTATTACACCAATAATGTGGCCCTCTCGAGACCACCATATTGCTAGTGATCCTAGGTAGGGATCCTTTCCACATACCAACCCATGAAATAGATGGATTATATCTTACAGTATCCTATGGTTATAGGATATAACCATGATTCGTCACAAACACACCAAACCTCCCCATTGGATTGATGAACTTTTAGGATAGTATTAGAGATCAATTTCCAATATAAAAACACACATTTCGTTGTCCAAAATCACATTAAACAATTTATAACACTGATTTAATTATTTTAATGCCTGAAAATTGTAAATTCAATTACCCTTGAATTTTAAACCATCTATATAAACACTATAAAATATAAGATGTGAGAAGATCAAGTTTGTATAGGATTAGAAAAATAAAGAAATAATAATAACTATAATCATCTATAACTCCTCCATATCCTATGAAAGTGAATGTTTTCATTGATTACATCATGTGAAAAATGTATCAAGAGAATAATTATTATTTTGATTATATCATTTAAAAAATAGATTAAACAAATTAGGATAATATTTTCTATCCACAAATTCATAAATTAAGTGAAATTTTCTCTTTTAATTAATTTGTTAGAGGGAGAATTTGAATAGTGGTAGAAAATTATATAGAAAAAAAATACTCAGGGGAAAACTAATTCCATGCAATTTGGAGTATTTAAAAAAAATCTATGAAATATTTTCCCCAAGAACACCATCATAAATTAGAGAGTATAGTCAATAGAATAATGAAAAAGGAAATTAGGGTGTATGAGGAAAACCTCATTAGGATTTCATGGTATGTCCTTGACATTTTCATTGAACCTAAATTTAAAAGGTGCCACATTTTTTTAAAATAAATACACGTCCTTGAAAATATTTAGTGCTTGGAGATTTAGCTTCTGGGGATATATTTTTCATTATGAAATTATGTTTTATTTGGATATTGATGAATCATAGTGACCTTGTGGGGAGAGAGATGAAATTAATAAAATTATGTCTTATTTGCAAGGATCAACTAATAAACATCAAAGTGAAAGAAAAAACAACTCACCAAAATTTATAACCGATGAATGGTGAATCTCAGAAATATTCGATATCGAATTAGAAATTTTTATAATTGATTAAAAGAGAAGAACCATGAAAGTCCACGTCAAAAGGACTTGATGAATACATCTATTTTTAGGAAGAAGTATAGGATTCAACGAACACTTAGTTTATACTCTTGTGTCTCAACCTTACGGATCCTATACATTGTGTAGGACAATTATTTATGTTGTGGGTATTCATAGATAATCTACGACAACACCATATATGTCCTATAGATAAGGGAAGGGGAAATCAATCACTACATCTACCGTGGATCCAAAAAAATATATATGGATATATACAATGGTAATTCTATAATGTGTATAGAATTTAATATGTTTTTATTTTTCCCTTCTTATAATAATTTTTTTGTAGAATACTTAATTGTCACGATCCCCTCCCACCAAAGATGCCCCTCCTGAGATGGCAATTGTGAAACGGAGATAATGACCCCCGTGTCCCGCCTCCAGTAGGCCCCGTGGTGGCGACTAGCACCAAGGGTATGACTTTTCACCAATATGGCAAGCATTACCCTTTTTATTATTTAGGATAGGGAAATAGGACAAGTCAACCACCAAAAGTAAAAGAACAACTGTATATAAATAAACCCAAACCAAACCCACATGCATGTTTAAATAATTTTATAACAAGGTACAAGTTCAAGAAAGCTCAAAGTACAATACAAAAAGAAAAAAAGAGAACAGAAACTGCAAAAACTCCAACTGTCCAACTAGTAGGGTCCTGCACTGCCCTGGTAGTCCTCCTAGAAACCTAAAAGTAAACGTAGGGTGAGCATACAAGTATACTCAGTAGGGAAACCTAAAGCTCTCGTACACAAGTGGGGAGACATCCTAATGTCCCGTGAGAACAACAGAAGAAACCTAGCAAGGAATTCTATCCACCCAACCTCACCAGCCACACTCACCAAAACACAAGCACAATAGGTAGTAGTATATAAGAAAGAAGAGTATTGGGTACCCCGCACCATTTCCATTTAGTTAGCCACTCCTCCTAATGGAAAACGTCCTGACGTTTCCACACTCTCCCCGCCCGCACACACCTGGGACTCACCATCATCTATCCCACCCGCACACACCTAGGCCTCACAACCACGTATCCCCGCCCGCACACACCTGGGCCACACAACCACGTATCCCTGCCCGCACACACCTGGGCCTCACAACCGCGTATCCCGCTCTCACACACCTGGGCCTCATCCTGAATATTCTTGATAAACAGTAGAACCTTCCCAAAGAGTCTTGGGATAAACCAACCGCAATTTAAACCTACCCTAATAGTCTTAGGTGTAAGGTCTCCTAAATCCATCATAGCATAGGGGATAAGGAACATGAAGGAGCTAGTAACTAAAGGAAAAACACCCTCTCCCATGAAATGGGAGTGTTCAGCACTAAGTTCTCAACATGGGTGGGGTGCGATAAAACAAAAGATACATACATATATATATATATATATATATATATGAAACACACAACCCAACCTATAGCTTCTAAATAGAGAAACTGAGCACGTGCCTCGGCACCGCTACTACGAAGCATGCATACAACAAACACCCCCAACCCCATTTAGTTTTTCACATATAAGAAGAATTAGTTTATTTAGTTCCTTAACTACTGGGAAACTATCCACAACCAACCACATCCATTATTCATAAACATATCCCTACCATCTACAAATCATTTTAGGAAAACACAAGCAACACAACCAAGCCCTTCTTATCAACTAGCCAACCCCATTGATTATTAATCTCGTTCCATTACCATGACCCACCATTCATTGACTCTTCCACTTTTATTATTCAAAACCCAAATCTTGTTCACATTCAACCCATCCCCGCAGCCCCGCAGCCATCCACCATAACCACGACCACACCAAAACCCATACATCATTATCCCTTTAATACCACTTATCACAGCCCCACTGCCCGCCACCAACAAAACATTCACACCAACCAACAACCAAGCCAACCGTAGCCCCACTGCTTACCCGATCCACAAAAACCCACAAAAACACCCCTATCACATGCCATGTATCCAAGACAACACCCACATTTTCATTATTCTGTTTTTGTTTAACCGGGGTGATCACACAAGGGATCTAGATTTTAAATAGCCAACTTTATGTGATTAACCATTTTCCACATTCCACAAAGTTCCATTCACAGAAACGGTCTACAAAGATAGGGAAAATTTTAATTTCACAAGAAAAGGCCCCCAACAACCGTGATTTCCAGTAGGCAGAAGCTCATTCAATTCAAAACATAATATCACAGGATATAAAGTAATAGAAAACACAAACATCCCAACCCTGTTATATAAGCCAGTTATTATCCTTATTAAACAGGTTCAAAAGTGTTTCACGTAAACAAGAGAACACCCACCCCGCACGATGAAAAAATTAGAGAGACAAAGGTAAGATCCCTACATAAACAGGTTCTGATCGCAACGCTCCCCCAGATCAACCTTAGAAGACGTCCGTCGGCATCCGTCACTTCTGTCGAGTCCCGAAAAAACCTCCTTGGGTGGAAGTCAGAAAGGAAAGGCCAAAGGAAAGATGACGGATCAATGCTCGGAAGTTCTGCCTCGTCGTTACAATCTCATGGCCGCTGACGGATCATAAATCAGATCTCAGACGAAGAAGTTATGAAAGAAAGAGCCTTCAAGTCTCTTGGGAGAACTCTGCTCAGAGGAAAGGGGAGGAGAGGAGTGAATTGAAAGGAGGAGGGGACCGCTCATTTTATAGACAAGAAAAGGAAAAGTACATGGCGTGTAATTTATGGTACATGACGTGTACTTGGTAATTTTACACGGTATCCACACGACTTCCAGCACGGCTTCGTGGCCGTTGACTGGTCAACACACTGTATGAGGGTAATGAATATGAGGGGAAAGACTACACGGCATGTAGTTTAGACACACGGCGTGTACTCATTCATGGCACACGGCAAGGACACAGCTCCAACATGGCACACAACTGTTGACTGGTAACGCGTACGCGGGGAACGACTACATGGTGTGTAGAACAAGACACACGAGGTGCACCAATTATTTCACCCAGCAAGGAAGCAGCCTTCAACTTGGGGTATAGCCAGAAAGGTGGTACACGGGGTGTAGTTACACGACATGGCATGTACTCATTTACATCACACGGCGAGGACACGAGCTGCAACATGGGGTATACCCGGAAAGGGGGTACACGGCGTGTACTCAAACTACACAGCGTGTAGTTTCAAAATTCTGGAAAGTATGGGGAAAGTCCATTTTACCCTCTAGAAAACATCTTGACCTTCTTTTTGAAAATCGAATGGGCCGGAGAGATCCGGGCCATTACATCAGATACCTCTTAAAACATTATCGTCCCCGAGAATTCAAAAACCAACCCAGAGGAACCCAACAAGATACCTCTTTGGGTTCTCGTTATAACAGGAACCCAACCAACAACCCTAATCATATTTATTAGGAATTCCATCTCCTATGTCAAGATATTATCCGCTTTAGGCAGCACTGGCTCGCCTGCACGGGTTTAATCACATCCTCATTAATGCGTCTCGATTAAGAATTTGGTCTTCCCACTTTCATACATTAGTATTTTTCAACTCGTACAACCCCCAACACCACACAACCAACACACTACCTGAACATGTGGTTTTGGGGAAATTCCATCTCATATGTCGAGGTATTATCCACTTTAGGCAGCACTGACTCTCCCACATGGGTTCAATTTCATCCTCATTAATGTGTCTCAATTAAAGGTCACGTTTTTTCCTTTCCCCACACATCTGGACATGTTACACATTACCATGGAACAAGGAAACAAAAGGTCTCACAACCGACAAGCCAGGAATTCCATATATCAAAGGTACAGAGTACAACATCAACACAAATCTTAGAAGAACAAGGTAAAACACAATTCAAAACAACTCCGGGTACTGAGCTTGAATCTAGGTCTCCCTCTCCCGTGTGCTCTCCTTGAGGCCGCCATGCCTCCATAACACACGAACCAACAGAATGGTTCATCCACGGACCACCTTCTCCTTACAATCCTTGATTTTGACTAGTATTTCCTCGATGGTTGCATCGTCTCCCATATCATGCTCTCCCAAGTCGATGACGTGAGAGTCGCCGTGTAAGTACCGACGAAGCTGGGAGATGTGGAAGACGTCATGAACCTTCTCCGAATGAGGTGGCAGGGCAAGCTGATATGCCACCTCACTGACTCGCCTCAGCACCTCACAATGTCCGATGAACCTAGGTGAGAGATTTCTCCCTCTCCTAATCCTCTGTTACCCCCGTCGAGGGGAAACCTTCAAGAACACATGATCTCCCACCTCGAACTCCAAGGGCCTCCTCTAACGATCATCATAAGACTTATGTCAGTCCTGAGCTGCTTTCATCCTCTCATGTACAAGCTGGACATTCTCTGTGGTGCTCTACACTACCTCTGCCCCATGAGCACCTATCTCAACAAACTCTGCCCATCAAATAGGTGAACGACATGCTCTTCCATACAAATCCTCATACGGTGCCATGAAAATATTATAGTCGAAGCTTTTTTTGTAGGCAAACTCTAATAAAGGAAAGTGTCGTACCCATGATCCTCCGAAATCCAAAACCATGCTACACAGCATGTCCTCCAACATCTGGATAGTCTGATCCATCTGCCCATCGGTCTAGGGGTGAAAAGCAGTGCTAAGGCGTAGCTAGGTTCCAAAAGCATGCTCTTACCCCCTCCAAACATGTGAGGTAAATTGAGTATCCCGATCTGATACGATAGTCTTTAGAACTCCATGAAACCGCACAACTTCATCTACATGCCTCTGTGCTAAGGTACTCACTGGTCTTGACTCCTTAATTGCTAAGAAGTGAGCTGATTTCGTCAGACGATCCACCACTACCCAGATAGCATCATAACCACCCTAGGCTCTAGGAAGTCCTATGACGAAGTCCATTGAGATTTCATCCCACTTCCACTCGGGGACATCTAAATGATACAACAAACCACTAGGAACACGGTGTTCTGCCTTCACTTGCTGACACACTAGAAATTTACCCACAAACTCTTCCACTACCTGTTTCACCCTGGGCCACTAAAACTATTCCCTCAGGCCTTGGTACATTTTCAAAACTCCTGGATGTACCGCCAAGGCTGAGCTATGTAACTCACTGAGAACTCCCTCACACATATCCTTCGGAACAATCAACCTTCCATGGAAAAGCATCTGATGTGGGCTGTCCTCTGACCATCCTTCTAGAGCGTTCCCCTGATCGACACGATCACGCATCACTTCCACTTCGAAGTCCCCCCAATGTGACTCTTCCACCCACTACAACAAGGACGACTGAACTGTCATCTAAAACAAACAGTCTCTAACACCTTCTACCCTAGAATCCATGTGCATGGTAGCCAACTCTCCCATCACCCTCCAAGCATCAGTGGATTCCCGAACTACGTTATGATGTGACTTCCTGCTCAGGGCATCAGCCACAACGTTGCCCTTACCTTTAGTGTAAGAGATCTCAAAGTCATTGTCTTGGAGAAACACGACCCATCTCCGCAGCCATAAGTTCAGGTCACACTGGGAGAAGATATAACGCAAGCTATTGTGATCTGAGAAGACCAAAAAGCGCTCCCCAAATAGGTAATGTAGCCACAACTTCAGTGCGAACACTACTGCTGCAAACTCCAGGTCATGGGTGGCATAGTTATGCTCATGAGGGCGTAACTGCCTAGAACCATAATAGATCACTCACTTCTTCTGCATCATCATGAACCTTAGTCCAAGGCCATAAGCATCACAAGACACCTCATACAACTACCCTTCCTCTGGCAACCTGAGTACGGGAGCACTGAAAAACTTCTCTTTTAGGTAGTCAAAAGCTTTCTGGCACTTCTCTCTCTATAAGAAGACCTAGTTCTTCCTCGTCAAAGCTATCAATAGAGCAGAAACTAGAGAGAAGTCTGAAACGAACCTCTTATAGTGACCTGCTAACCCCAGGAAACTACGAACTTTTGCCACGCTCTTGGGTGCTACCCAAGAAACAACTGCCTCCACCTTTGACGGGTCCACTGACACTCTATGCTGAGACACCACATGCCCAAGGATGTGTACTTCTTGTGTCAAGAACTTACACTTTGACAATTTCACGTAATGCTGGTGGTGTTGAAGGACTTACATGACTACACTGAGATGCTCAACGTGCTCCTCCTCTGATCTTGAGTAGATCAGGATGTCATCGATAAACACAATGACGAAACGGTCCAGAAACTCCCAAAAGACAATGTTCATAAGTCCCATGAACACAGCCGATGCATTAGTAACTCCAAAAAGAATCACTAAAAACTATAAGTGCCCATACCAGCACCTGAAAGTCGTCTTCAAGATGTCACTATCCTTTAACCTCAGTTGATGATATCCAGATCATAGATCAATCTTGGAAAACCATCTTTCCCCCCTCAGTTGGTTGAAGAGATCATCTATCCTTGGTAGGGGATAGCGGTTCTTGACCGTTACCTGGTTCAACCATCGGTAGTATATGCATAGCCTGAGACCACCATCTGCCTTCTTCACAAAAAAACTACAGCACTGTCACGACCCATCCTCAGGGCCCGTACCGTGACTACCCCAAGCCCTCTTTCCATAGGCCTGGGGCTGGCGACTAGCACCAAGGCATAAATCCCGGAAAAAGGGAAGGCACTGCCTTTGAAAAGTAAACAAGCACCATAGAGTAATCATGTGGAAAAGTAAACACTAAGTAAAAACTGTAACAAGCTGTGCTGAAAGTAAAAAGGGGCCGGAAATACAAGCCCAACTATAAAGTAAAACTGAAAGGGGAAAACAACAACTGAAAAGAAAAGTCGCATCGTCGAGCCGTCCTCTGAAGGTCCCACCTTAAGGGTGGGTACAGATAGCCTCCACAGCTCCTCGATCCAGCCGTCCGCTCCGAGTACGTCGCGTCCAGTGGTCCACCTCCAGGTACCATCCTGCTCCGCATGCCTCCTCCACGAACAGCATTGTCCGTCATCTGCAACCAACACAACGAAGTACGGGCATATCCCGTGCAGGGGTGAGTATAAGCTACTCAGTAGGGACCCTGAGACCCCCAATGGTCTCCCAGAATCCACAAAGGATAATCAACAAAGGAAAGATACAATCACGAAGTAACATCCGACATGGCTTAGGTATATTCACATACATATACCTAAGTCATCAATTCCCGTTCGGCTCCAACATCCGAACCCAAGCACAACCCAGTCCACACAGGAAAGCAAAACGTATACCCACACAGGATAGGAAAACACAATCCATGAAGGAGAGTAAATAGTAAATCCACACAGGATAGTTCAACACAATCCACAAAGGAGAGTAGCACAAGATTTAGCTCACACAGGTATACTTATTCGGATGACGATAAAGATGATCACTGATCCATCTAAGTCGTCGGACCCACAAAGGATCGATAGATACTAACCCCCGCAATGACCCACACAGGATCGGTAGGTAACTAACCCCCACAAATACCCACGCAGGATCGGGCCCACACATGACCTATAGGCGCTAGCTCACACAGAACCGCTGAGCGCTGACCCACACAGGATCAGATCCACAGAGGATCTGTAGCACTGATCCATATAGGATCACTAAGTGCAGTAGTCATCGCAGTCCACTGAGGATCTCTCCACATTCATCGTCGTAGTCCTCTGAGGATCTCTGCACGGTCGTCGCTGCAGTCCACTGAGGATCTCTGCACAGTCGTCGCTGTCGAAGTAGCAGTCGCAGCCAGCTCTAGGTTTCCCGCACACAGAAAGCTCTTTCGGGAGGGTCCACTCCACGAGACGAGAGGCTGATACATCAACTGACACAAATTCTGAAGTTGATGTATCCAAAAGTTCCGTATCATCAACAGGAACTCAACGTCGTAGACAGCGCGTCAATCGGACGCCCGGTCTGAGAGTTATTGGATTTTTCGTTCGAGGGGACCGATTGGGTTTTAAGGCAAAACCACCCTGACCGTAATCAACCTGCATCCAAACCTCGGGTGGAGTGAGCCAAAAGATCCGTCTCACTTAGAGGAATTCAACAAAGTCGACGGCATGTCAATCAGACGTACGGAGCTCAAGATATGAGTGTTTCCGCTCCGAGGGCCTGGTTGGTTTCGTGTACGAACCAACCCGGCTGAATGCAAAGTATTCCGAAACCATTAGTACGATATACTGAAAAGACCGTCTCGATCCAAGGATCGCGTTGCCACTGACGGTGCATCGATCGGAGGCCCGTAGCTCATGTTACGGGCAAAAGACCAAAAATGGTCCGAAGACGGGGGTCCGGGCCCGGGCCGACCCAGCCCGACCCCCCCTGGGTCGACCCAAACCTTGTCGACCCGACCCGGTCCGACCTCGGTGCACCCGGTCCGGTCTGGCCAGGGCACGGCCCGACCGGTCGGACCGGCCCAGCTCGGCTCGACCGAGCGGCCGACGGAGGCAGCCGCGGGGCGCTGCCCCCACGGGTTGGAAGAGTCGCGACCCCGCGTGGGGCCGCACTGGAGTCAACAGATGTGGCATGTTGCCACGTCCCATGTGTGCGAGCTGGACCCGCACGACTGCGGGTCCGTTGGCCGCAGCTGCCGCGGCTTCAGCCGCGCCGATGACATGCGCCGCCGATAGCTTCCACGGGCCCCCAGAGTTGCTCCCGTGGTCCGTTTTTCTTCCCATCTGCGTCGTTGTTCCTCTTGGGTTCCATTCTTCACTGCGGGGTCATCAAAGCGTCCTTGCATCATGATTTTCCGTCTCCCGCTAAATTCGCACAACAACGAAGAACGACGGAGGGTTGTTGGGCCGTGTTCGTTTGGCCCGCACCCTCCGCGTTAGATAAAAACAACGTGAGAATAAAACAAAAAATCCAAAAACAATTTTAATGAAATAAAATTTTTCAAAAGAATCCGGGTTCTTTATTTTAAAAGAAAAAATCACGGGAAAAAGGTATTTCCAAAATAAAATCCTTACCGCGTCAAGTTGTCGCACGTAGGTTCTTCGTAGATTTGATCGTCGCGGAAGGAGGCAATCGTCGCATCGCGGAAGGCGTCGCGTCATCGCGGATGGGCGTTGCTTCGTCGCAGAATACGGTGCGCGTCGACGAACTCCGAGGAACAAGAACAACAGATTTAATTTTATTAATTGAATCCGTGTGTTGTTAAAAACCACAAAGGAGTTTAAATAATCGCATATACTCACCTTAACGGATGATCGAAGGTTTTTTTCACGGAGGAAGGAACGTCGCAGAAGAACATCGCGGGAGAGGGAAATGAGGGAATTGCGGCACACGGCGTCGTGTCGTCGATTTCCGCGGGTTCGGCGTTCTTTGTCGGGGGCCGGCTTTCTTCACGTTCTTCGCGTTCTTCGCGAAGAAGGGTGAAGGCACAATAACTTCTGTCAAAAGCCTCTCAACGTGTAATCCTCCAAAAGTCGGCGTTGTTCTTATTTTATTATTATTCCATCAAATGAAAAAAAGAGGTAAGTAACGACCAATTAATTCGTAGAATTAATTAAACGAAAGAAACCGCCCGTTTAAATCACGAATAAAACTGCCCAATTAAATGGTGCGTTAAGAATTTAAGAAAACGCGTTAGTTTACTTGCATAATGACGGGTTTTCGCGGGTGCTTTACTTAGTGGAAAAGAAACGGTGGGGCTCGTGCAGGCCCCACCCCACAAATATCCTATCAAGAGGGTAGGATATTTTTGGATAGAATCCTATCCGGATCAACTCAGCTTAAGCAGATTTAAGTGGCTTCAAGTGGATTCTATGTGGCTTAAGTGAAATAAAATAAAGTTTGTCGTACAACTATTTTATTTCTTAACTTTAAGCCCAAAAAATTAAAAACCACAACCGGGCAAACGCAACTCCGGAAGAGGTGTTTCTAAGAAAATACCGGTGCAACCATTCCATCGGTGCCCTCAGAATTCGATTCCAGGCACCGGTTCAAAAGTTAGAAAAACCCGCTCGTCCGTTCACTGAACGTACCCGAGCCAAACTTCGAAAAATGATTCCGGGCACACCGGGCCTCGGAATCAGGTTCCGTCAGAAATTGCATTCTTGTAAAATTCCAAAAAAAATTAAGAAAAAAAATTCCTTCAAATTTACATGTCTTTACATTACTCCCACCTCAGGGCTTTAGGTCCCCGTAAAGATACATCATAAACTAAGGAAACAAATGTGGGTACTGAGCACGCATCTGAGCCTCCCGCTACCAAGTGCTCTCCTGGAGGTTTCCGTGCTGCCATCTGATGCACACTAGAGGAATAGATCATCCACGTAGGAGCTTCTCCTGTCAATCCTTGATCTCCACTGGGACTTCTGCAAAAGCCGCCCCATCATCAACGTCTAACTCCCCATGGTCAATTATGTGCGTCGGGTCGGGCACGTATCTCCTCAGCTGAGATACGTGGAAGACGTCGTACCCCTGGTGCAACTGAGGTGGTAGAGCAAGGAGAAAAGCCACCTTGCCAATCCTGTTGAGGACCTGGAAATGTCCGATGAATCGTGGAGACAACTTGTCGCCTCGGCCAAATCTCAGTAATCCACGTCGAGGTGAGACATGCAAGAAGACGTGGTCACCATCCTCGAACTCTAGTGGCCTCCGCCTCCTGTCAGCATAAGACTTATGCTGGCTCTGAGATGTCCTCATCCGCTCCTGGATGACCTGGACTTTCTCTGTCATGGCCCGGACCATCTCTGGTCCCACAAGTGCTGACTCCCCTGGGTCTGTCCAGCACAAAGGAGATTTGAAGGGTTTGTCGTACAACACTTCGTATGGTGCCATCCTGATAGTGGAGTGGTAACTGTTGTTGTACGCGAACTCCACCAAGGGTAGGTGGTCCTCCCAGTTGCGACCAAAGTCGAGGACTCATGCGCGGAGCATGTCCTCGAGAGTCTGAATGGTCCTCTCCATCTGACCATCCGTCTGAGGGTGAAAGGCGGTGCTCAGACATAGCCGCGTCCCGAACACCTCCTGCAACCCCTTCCAAAGCGGGGAAGTAAAAAGAGCATCCTGATCGGAGACAATAGACGATGGAACATTGTGAAGAAGTACAATATCCTGAATGTAGAGATGCCCCATTCTCTCCACTAAGCCATTCTCTCTGATGGGAAAGATGTGCGCCAACTTGGTGAGTTGGTCAACAATCACCCAAATGGAGTCGTGACCACTAGAAGTGCATGTAAGTCCAGTCACGAAGTCCATAGATATCCCATCCCACTTCCACTCCGGGACCTACAAGGGCTGTACCAAGCCTACTGGTACCTGATGCTCTTCCTTCACCTGCTGGCAGGTGAGACATCGAGAAACGAACTCTTCCACAACCTTCTTCATGCCCGACCACCAGTGTTGTCGTCTGAGATCCTGGTACATCTTTGCCACTCTAGGATGTACCGCCAAAGGAGGAGTGTGAAACTCTCTCAGCACCTCCTCTCGTAAAGCGACTGGTACCAAGGTACGTCCTCTGAAAAGGACGTCGTGCTCTGCTCCA
This sequence comes from Viscum album, assembly GCA_963277665.1. NCBI lineage: Eukaryota > Viridiplantae > Streptophyta > Magnoliopsida > Santalales > Viscaceae > Viscum > Viscum album. The sequence continues at coordinate 1,497,171,192 of OY728122.1, read as the reverse complement.
CGGGAGAAACCATCAGGTGCCTGTCCCGAGGATATCTGTGCATGCCGTGTCTCACAGTCAGCGTCCCCACGCTGTGCCTCTCTGACCAGCTATAGAAGTGGAGGAGAGACTGTGAGAGACTGAAGGAAGGCAGCTCCATCTCTATCCACGAAGGATATCTGCAAGGCGGCTAGCTGCTCTGTCCCCTCCTCAAGTAGCTGAATGCACGTCCTCCTGATGAGGGCATCGGCTACTACATTCCCCTTCCCAGGACTGTAGACTATTTCAAAGTCATAGTCCTGGAGGAACTCGAGCCATCGCTGCCGTCTCAGGTTTAGGTCCTTCTGAGAGACGATGTACCTAAGACTCTGGTGGTCAGAAAAGACTGTAAAGTGCTCTCCCATCAGATAGTGCCGCCATGTCTTCAGAGCGAAGACCACTGATGCTAACTCCAGGTCATGGGTAGCGTAGTTCTGCTCATGCGGCCTCAACTGACGTGATCCATAGGCAATCACGGCCCGCCCCTGCATCAGGACACATCCGAGTCAGGTCCCTGATGCATCGCAGTAGACTACGTATCCAACTCCCTCCTCAGGCAACCTCAAGATAGATGCGCTTGTAAATCTCTATCTCAGCTCCCGAAAGCTCGGCTGACATCTGTCTGACAACACAAAGGGTTTCCCCTTCTTCGTCAAAGCTGAGAGTGGCGCCACAACTCTGTAGATGTATGGCACAAATCTCTGATAGTATCCAGCTAGTCCCAGGAAACACTGCACCTCCGTCATGCTCCTAGGTGGCTCCCAAGCTAGCACTGCTTCGATCTTCACGGGATCCACTGCGACTCCCGCCTCAGAAATAATGTGCCCCAAGAAGTGGACCTCACGTTACCAGAACTGGAACTTCGAGATCTTCCCATAAAGCTGGTGCTCTCGGAGGGTGTCTAGTACAACCCGCAAGTGGTAGGCGTGCTCCTCCTCCGTGGTCGAGTACACCAAAATGTCATCGATGAAGACCACGACAAATCGATCGAGGTATGGCTGGAAGATCTTGTTCATGAGGCTCATTAACACTGCTGGAGAGTTGGTTACGCCAAAAGGCATAACCAAGAACTCATAGTGGCCATACCGACACCAGAAGGCCGTCTTCTGCAAGTCCCTGTCTCGAACTCTGAGCTGATGATAGCCTGACCTGAGGTCTATCTTCGAGAACCACCGTGCTCCCATGAGATGATCGAAGAGGTCATTAATCCTCAGAAGTGGATACTTGTTCCCCACTGTCACCTGGTTCGGGCGACGATAGTCGACACACAGTCGGATGCTCTTGTCCGCCTTCTTGACGAACAAAATCGGGGAAGCCCAGGGTGAAACACTGGGTCGGATGAACCCCTTGCCCTCCAAGTCCTCCAACTATACCCACAACTCTTGAAGCTCCGTGGGGTCCATCCGATACGCTGGAGTGGATATCGGGGCTATCCCGGGGTACAGGTCAATGTAAAAGTCTACCTCTCAACGAGGAGGTAGTCCTGAAACATCGTCGGGGAAGACGTTCGCATACTGATCCACCACTGTAGGAAAACTAGGAATCTGCACATAAACTGCTCCAAGGAGGAGGCTAGCCAACTGATGAGTGATGGGTTGTCCTCTCCTCTGCGAGAGTCCCTCCTGTGATGCAAAGGCTCCCTTCTCACCGGTGAAGGTGAACCTGCTCTCGTCGGTGCGCACACATTGCACCTTGCGCCTAAAACAGTCAATCTGAGCATGGACTGTAGATAACCAATCCTTGCCCAAGAAGACATCGTAAGGCCTCGACGCCGCTACAAGAAGATCCCAGCCAAATCTCTCACCTCCTAGAGTAATCTCACACTACCGGCACCAATGCGTAATCGTCGAGTCTGCTCCCGTAGAGGTATCTAACCGTAAGGATCGAGCCAATGGCTCTGTCGGAATTTCTGAGCTCCGAACAAGGGCATGGGCTATGAAAGAGTGACTCGCTCTTGTGTCTATAAGAACTGCAGAATGGGTGGAATAGACATAGATCGTACATAGAATCATCTCTGGTGCGCCGTGGTCATAGGCCTCCGCTGCCTGGAGTTGTGCCTATCTCTGCCCGCCAGCTCCCTGTGGTCGGGGTGGACCTCCTGGTGGTGGTGGTGGTAGAGCTTCAAAGCATCTCCCACCACCTGCTGCTCGGCCAGCTCCTCTGCCTCGTCCACCTCCTCCCTGCTGACCACTACAGTCGACTCTCTGCCTCTGCCAGGGTGGCCCCTCCACCATCTGCTGCTCCTCAGCACGGCCGGTCGGGCAGTCACGAGCCATGTGGCCCTGCCCGCCGCATGCGTAGCACTGCCATCCTCTCAAAAGACTGGCTCCGCGATGTGTGCCCCGCACTGCTGAGCCAGTGTCCCGAGGTCGTCTGTCGGAAGGTCTAGTCTGCCTGGAGCCCTGAGTCATCCGTCGGCTACCTGCTGCAGAAGACTCTGCTACCTGCCGCCCTGCGGTAGGTCTCGCTGCTGAAGTAGACTCAGCAAAAAATCTCTCGATCAGAAGGGCACGCTCCAGTACTCCTGCCTGGGTCGAGATGCTGAGGGAGATCAGTGATGCCCTGATCTAGTGTCTCAAACCCTGCTCAATGGTCCGGGCCCGGAAGAAGGGGTCCCGTACCATGTCGGTCGAGTAGCGAGGAAGATCGGTAAACCTCGCCGCGTACTGGGCGACTGTCAAGCTGCCCTTCCGCAGCTAAAGAAGCTTCTGAATGCGCACCGCACGGAGGGTGGCCGAGACGAACTCTGAGCGGAAGAGGCTCTCGAAGTCCATCCAGATGAGGGAGGCCTCATCATGCACCTGGAGCGTCAAGCTCCACCATCGTCTTTCTGTTGCGTGCAGTAGGCTCGCCGTGAGGATCACCATGAGGTCTGCTGGTGTCCTCACTAGCCTGAAAACTCGTACAACCGCCTCCAGCCAGTCCTTGGCTGCCTGGGGGTCTGTCTCCCCATGAAACCTGGGTGGTCGCTGGTGCTGGAACTTGTGAAGAGCTCCGAGGCGATGTGCATTGTCAACGGTCGGTGCGGGAAGCATCGTGGGCTCAGCGGGTAAAGGTACTGTCGGTGCCTCCGCTGTCAACGAGCCCTATACCGAGGCATCATCGCTCGGCGGGCTGTCGTCGCGCTCTACTCTCGCAACCCTAGCTGGCTACCGTCGTGGGGCCATCCTGAAAAGGAAACAAGTGCACCACAGTCAGAACAGTATACCTGGTGAGCTGACACAAGTAGTCACAATGAAAACATGAAACACACATGCAATCAATTTTTTCGTGCATTAAGTCGGAAATAAGAAGTCAGGGTCCTGATGTACGGAGACGTCGGCGGCTGCACCAACACTAGACTCCCTGGACTGATAACCACACCCAATACGCTAAACACTATTGCTTCACATAGAAGAAAGATCAGAGTCTGCGGTAGAACCGACCACCTCTGATACCAATTTGTCACGACCCGTCCTCGGGGCCCATGCCATGACTACCCCAAGCCCGCCTTCCATAGGCCAGGGGCTGGCGACTAGCACCAAGGCGTAAATCAAAGAAAAAGGGAATTCATTGCCTTTGAAAAGTAAACAAGCACCACAGAGTAAGAAAGAAGAATAGTAAACACTAAGTAAAAACTTTAACAAGTTGTGTTGAAAATAAAAAGGGGCCGGAAATACGAGCCAAACTGTAATGTACAACTGAAAGGGGAAAACAACAACTGAAAAGAAAATCTGCAGTGTCGAGACGTCCTCTGAAGGTCCCACATGAAGGTTGGGTACATATAGCATCCACAGCTCCTCGGTCCAGCCGTTCGCTCCGTGTACGTCCTGCCCAGTTGTCCACCTCCAGGTACAGTCCTGCTCCGCACGCCTCCACCATGATCAGCGCTGTCCTTCATCTGCAACCAACACAACGAAGTGCGGGCATAGCCTATGCAGGGGTGAGTATAAGCTACTCAGTAGGGACCCTGAGACCCCCGATGGTCTCCCAGAATCCACAAAAGATAATCCACAAAGGAAAGATACAATCACGAAGTAACATCCGACATGGCTTAGGTACATGCCCATACATATACCTAAGTCATCAATTCCCGTTCGTCTCCAATATATGAACCCTAGCACAACCCAGTCCACATAAAAAAGCAGAACGTATACCCACACAGGATAGGAAAACACAATCCATGAAGGAGAGTAAATAGTAAATCTACACAGGATAGTTCAACTCAATCCAAAAAGGAGAGTAGCACAAGATTCAGCTCACATAGGTATACTTCTTTGGATGACGATAAAGATGATCACTGATCCATCTAAGTCGTTGGACCCACAAAGTATCGATAGGTACTAACCCCCGTAATGACCCACACAGGATCAGTAGGTAACTAACCCCCGCAAAGACCCACACAGGATCGGGCCCACACAGGACCTGTAGGCGCTGGCTCACACAGAACCGCTGAGCGTTGACCCACACAGGATCAGATCCACACAGGATCTGTAGCACTGATCCACATAGGATCGTTGAGTGTAGTAGTCATCATAGTCCACTGAGGATCTCCTCATAGTCGTCGTCGCAGTCCACTGAGGATCTCTGCACGTCGTCGTTGCAGTCCACTGAGGATCTCTGCACAGTCGCCGCTGTCGAAGTAGTAGTCGCAGCCAGCTCTTGGGTTCCCGCACACAGCATGCTCGTTCGGGAGAGTCCGCTCCATGAGATGAGAGGCTGATACATAAACTGACACAAAGTCCAAAGTTGATGTATCCAAAAGTTCCGCATCGTCAATAGGAACTCAACGTCGCAGACAGCGGGTAAATCGGACGGCCGGTCTGAGAGTTATTGGCTTTTTCGTCCCAGGGGCCCGGTTGGTTTTTAAGGAAAAACCAACCCGACCGTACTCCACATGTGTCCAATCCTCTGGAGGAGTGCTCCAAAAGATCCATCTCACTTAGATGAATTCAACAAAGTCGACAGTACGTCAATCGGACGTCCGGAGCTCAAGATATGGGCGTTTCCGCTCCGAGGGCCTGGTTGGTATCGTGTATGAACCAACCCGGCCGAACCCAAAGTATTCCAAAACCTTGAGTGTGATATACCGAAACGACTGTCTCGATCCAAGGATCGTGTTTCCACTTACGGCGCGTCGATCGGAGTCCCGTAGCTCATGTTAATGGCAAAAGACCGAAAATGGTCCGAAGACGGGGGTCTAGGCCCGGGCAGACCCGGCCCGACCCCCCCTAGGGCGGCGGAACCGGGTCGCCCGACCCGGTCCGACCCGGCGGGACCCGGTCCGGTCCGGCCAGGGCGTGGCCTGGCTGGTCGGACCGGCCCGGCTCGGCTCGGCCGGGCGGCCGACCGAGGCAGCAGCGGGGCGCTGCCCCCGCGGGTTGGAAGAGCCGTGGCCCCGCGTGGGGCCGCGCTGGTGTCAACGGACACGGCATGTCGCCACGTCCCGTGTGTGCGAGCCGGACCCGCGCGGTCGCGGGTCCATTGTCCGCCGGCACCGCGGCGGCGCGCCGGGGTGCCGCCGGTGACCCGCGCCGCCGGTAGCTTCCATGGGCCCCCGGAGTTGGTTGGGTGGTCCGTTTTTCTTCCGGTCTGCACCGTTGTTCCTCCCGGTTTCCATTCTTCACATCGGGATCATCAAATCGGCCTTGCGTCACGATTTTCCGTCACCTGTCAAATTCACACAACAACGAAGAACGACAGAGGGTTGTCGGGCCATGTTTGTTTGGCCCGCACCCTCCGCGTTAGATAAAACCAACGGGAGAAAAAAACCACAAATCCCAAAACAATTTTAATGAAATGAAATTGTTCATAAGAATCCAGGTTCTTAATTTTAAAGGAAACGATCATGGGAAAAAGGTATTTACAAAATAAAATCCCTACCTCATCAAGTCGTCACACGCGGTTTCTTTGTGGATTTGATCATCATGGAAGGAGGCGATCGTCGCGTCGCGAAAGGCATCGTGTCGTTGGGGAAGGGCGTCACATCGTCGCGGAATACGGTGCACGTCGACGAACTCTGAGGTTCAAGAACAACAGATTTAATTTTAATAATTAAATCTGTGCGTTGTTTAAAACCACAAAGTAGTTTAATGAATCACATATACTCACCTCAACGGATGATTGAAGGTTTTTTCCGCGGAGGAAGGAACCTCGCAGAAGAAAGTCATGGGAGAGGGAAACGTCGGCGTTGCGGCACACGGCGTCGCGTCATCGATTTCCACGGGTTCGGCGTTCTTCGTCGGGGGCTAGCGTTCTTCGTGTTCTTCGCGTTCTTCACGAAGAAGGGTGAAGGCACAATAACATCTATCAAAAGCCTCTCAATGTGTAATCCTCAAAAAGTCGGCGTTGGTCTTATTTTATTATTACGACAACAAACGAAAAAAAGAGGTATGTAACGAACCATTAATTCGTAGAATTAATTCAACGAAGGAAACATCCCATTTAAATCACGAATAAAACTGCCCAATTAAATGGTGCGTTAAGAATTTAAGAAAATGCGTCAGTTGACTTTCATAATGACTGGTTTTTGCGGGTGATTTTCTTAGTGGAAATGAAATGGTGCGGCTCGTGCGGGCCCCACCCCACAAATATCCTACCAAGAGGGTAGGATATTTTTGGATAGCATCCTATCTGGATCAACTCAGCTTAAGCCACTTTAAGTGGCTTCCAGTGTCTTCCAAGTGGCTTATGTGAAATAAAATAAAGTTTGTCATACATTTATTTTATTTCTTAACTTTAAGCCCAAAAAATTAAAAACCACAACCGAGAAAACGCAACTCCGGAAGAGGAGTTTCTAAGGAAATACCGGCACTGCGATTCCATCGGTGCCCTCAGAATTTGATTCCGGGCACCGGTTCAAATGTTAGAAAAACCCACTCATCTGTTCACTAAATGTACCCGAACCAAACTTCGGAAAATTATTTCGGGCACACTGGGCCTCAGAATCAGGTGCCGTCAGAAACTGCGTTCTTGTAAAATTACAAAGAAAAATAAGAAAAAATTTCTGTTAAATTTACGGGTCTTTACAATCACACCATGGCGATACGCTGGGTCAAACAAAACCCTTCTCTATCAGATCGTCAATCTGAATCCGCAACACCCGCAACTCCGAAGGTGCCATCCGATAAGGGGCCATCAAAATCGGATGGGCACCAGGATGTAAGTGTATCCCGAACTCAACGTCACGTCGGGGGGGGGGGGGGTAGAGTCACAACCTCAATAGGAAAAACATCGAGGAACTCCCCCACAACCTCCGGTACATCCATCATCTTTGTATCAGGTGGAACCACTGATAACCCGCCTAACAAGGAAAGGAGAGGCTTCGCATGCCAGCTTCCCACCTAATAGTTCCTCTCGCCAACAAAAGAAACACGCTTCCTATCCACATCGGAGAACACGACTCTTCTTTAGAAGTTGTCGATAACGACACTAAGAGAAAACAACCAGTCGACGCCTAGGATGACATCATATGGCTGCATCTGTAACAGAAGAAGGTCCCCACTAGATCGATGTTGTCTCAACATCATCCCACATCCCCGGCATACACAAGATACGCTGGTTTGGCTTCCAACTGGTGCACTCAGTACCAGTGGTATGGAATGTCTCTCTATGTCTAGTCCAAAAGCATGGGCCAGACCAGGTGTAATGAAGGAGTGTGAATCTCCCAAATCGAACAATGTAGAAACAAGAGTGCTGAACAAACAAATTGTACCTCGCACCACCTATGGTCCAGCTGGAGCTGTCAACTATGTTGCGTGCAACTATCCACACCCAGCTCCTCTGCTTCTTTGATGTCATCCACCTCCCCGACCACGCCCTGTTCGAGGTCCCTGAGGAGCACCCTGAGTTCGGATCCCTCCCGCAAAGGCTTCCCTTGGAGGAGCATGGTCCTGCTGCTGCTGGAAGGGCCTTGCCGGCAACTGGTGATGCTGAGGTGGGCTCTAAACCTGCCCACCTCCACCATTCTGATATCGGGTAAGGCACCGACTCTGAACATTCTTGAAACCTCCACACGAAAAACACCTCTGTCCCGGGCATGTGAAAAATAGACGAGGACCCAAAGATCTGAACTGGAACTACTGGGGCCTGCTCCCCACTGGCCTGAACCTAGAAGGCCCCGTCACAGGAGACATGCTGCGGACTACCTTCCCCTTTGACGAGCCTGGCTGGTTCGCCTCTCGGGGTGCACCTCGCAGTGAGTGCATCCTCTATACAACCTCTTCCTTCTTCTGTACTGCCACGTACGTCGGAAGGGTGAATGGGGTGACAACATACTAGAGAGAAGGACGAAGCGCCTCCTCCAAAAGTCTCGTCCAAGACTCCTCATCCAGAAAGAGATCCAGAGTAAAGTGCAGGAGATCCTTGAACTTGATCCCCAACTCTCGCACCGACATACTCCCCTGATGACGAGATAGTAACTTCTGCCGCTTCACCTCCTTGATCATGGAAGAAAGGAATTCCTCTCGGAATTCCTTCTCAAAGTCATCCCATGGAACCTCTGCCTTTATCCTCCCTCCGAGGTAGAGTGTCCACCACTGTCGTGCCGCACCTCTCAGATGACTGACTATTAGGGGATATCAGTACTCCCTCAGAGCACGAATCAAGGTAAAAGTGATCCCTAGCTCCTCAAACCACCCCTCCGTCTCCGTATCTGATGTAATACCCTCGTACTTCTTGACGGTCTTCCTCTAGAAAGAACGGAGAGTCTTCTGACACAGGCTATCTTCCTCCTCTTGGTCAATCCTCAGCTGATTGACCGCCTGAATCTGGTGGGTCTCGGCCATCTGAGCCACCCGGGGACGATGTCCAGGTTCCATAGCTGTATGGTAAACAAGGATCGCCAAATCCCAAGTAGTAAGGAAAATCTCAAGGTTTTATTTTGTCATATTATTTTAATTTCATTCTCAGAACACCCAAATCAAGTAAAACACAATCATGATGATGTATGTACCTTCCCTAGGGTCTCTACCCTGCAATCAATGTAGTCTCACATGGTTGTTCGGTAGGCTCAAGTCCTTGCATCGGATCACGGGGGGGGGGGGGGCTAAAGTCATGTTTCCTAGACGGTTTTCCATGGCCTATGTCACACACCAAGATTAAATAACATTGTCGCCCAACCATCCAATGCAATCCTCACTGTGCCTAATTCCAGACTCCATCCTATCTCTCAACAATCACCTCTGATACCATTCTGTCATGACCCCCTTCCACCAAAGATGCCCCTCCTGAGCTTGAAATCGTGAAAGGGAGATAATGACCCCCTATTCCCGCCTCCAGTAGGCCCCGGGGTGGTGACTAGCACCAAGGGTATCCGTTTTCACAAATATGGGAGGCATTACCCTTTTTATTATTTAGGATTGGGAAATATGACAAGTCAACCACCAAACGGAAAATAACAAGTGTATATAAAAAACCCCAATCTAATCCCACATGCATGACTAAATAATTTTATAACAAGGTACTAGTACAAGAAATCTCAAAGTACAATACCAAAAGAAAACAAGAAAAAAACAACTGCAACAACTCTAACTGTCCGACTAGTATGGTCTCACACGACCCTGGTAGTCCTCCTGGAAACCTGAAAGTAAACGTAGGGTGAGCATGCAAGTATACTAAATAGGGAAACCTAAAGCTCTCGTGAACAAGTGGGGAGACATCCTAATGTCCCATGAGAACAACAGAAGAATCCTAGCAAGGAATTCTATCCAACCAACCTCACCAGCCACACTCACCAAATCACAAGCACAATAGCTAGTAGTATATAATAAACAAGAGTATTGGGTACCCCGCACCATTTCCTTTTAGTCAGCTGCTCTTCCTAATGGAAAACGTCCTGATGCTGCCACACTATCCCGGCCCGCACACACATGGGACTCACCATCACGTATCTCGCCCGCACACACCTGGGCCTCACAACCATGTATCCCCGCCCACACACACCAGGGCCTCACAACCACGTATCCCCGCCCGCACACACCTGTGCCTCACAACTACGTATCCCGCCCGCACAGACCTGGGCCGCATCCCGAAGATTCTTAGGAAACAGTAGAACCTTCCCGATGAGTCTTGGGATAAAGCCCCCCAAATCGAAACCTGTCCGAAGAGTCATAGGTGTAAGGTCACCTCAAGCCATCACAACCTATGGGAGGAGGAGCAGGAAGGATCTTGTAAATAAGGAAAAAACACCCTCTCCCATGAAATGGGAGTGTTCGACACTAAGTGCTCAACATGGGTGGGGTGCGATAAAACAAAAGATATATATATATATATATATACATATATACTAAACACACATCCCAACCTATGGCTTCTAAACAGAGAAACTGAGCACGTGCCTCAGCACCGCTACTACGAAGCATGCATACAACAAACAACCCAAACCCCATTTAAGTTTTCACCTTTCGGCAGAATTAGTTTATTTAGTTCCTTAACTACTGGGAAAATATCCACAACTAACCACATAAATCATTCGTAAACATATCCCTGCCATCTACAAATCATGTTAGGAAAACACAAGAAACACAACCAAGCCCTTCTTATCAACCAACCAACCCCATTGATTATTAATCTCATTCCATTACCATGACCCACCATTCATTAACTCTTCCGATTTTATTATTCACAACCCAAAGTACCTTCACATTCAACCCATCCCCGCAGCCCCGCTTCCAACCACCATAACCATGACCACACCGAATCCTCTACATCATTATCCCTCTAATACCACTTATCGTATCCCCACTGCCTGTCACCAACAAAACATTCACACTAACCCACAACCAAGCCAACCAAAGCCCCGCTGCTCACCCGATCCACAACAACCCACAAAAACACCCCTATCACATGCCACATATCCAAGACAACACCCACATGTTCATTATTCCATTTTTCGTTAACTAGGGTGATCACACAAGGGCTCTAGATTTTAAATAGCCAACATTATGTGATTAACCATTTTCCACATTCCACAAAGTTCCATTCACAAAAACGGTCTAGAAACATAGGGAAAAAATTAATTGCGCATGAAAAGGCCCCCAACGACCATGATTTTCAGTAGGTAGAAGCTCATTCAATTCACAACATGATATCACAGGATATAAAGTAACAACAAACACAAACATCCCAACCCCGTTATATAAGCCAGTTATTATCTTTATTAAACCGGTTGAAAAGTGTTTCACGTAAACAAGAGAACACCCACCCCGCATGATACAAAAATTAGAGAGATGAAGGTAAGATCCCTACCTCAACAGATTCTGATCACAACGCTCCCCCTGATCAACCTTAGAAGACATCCGTTGGCGTCTGTCACTTCTGTCGGGTCCCAGAAAAACCTCCTCGGGTGGAAGTCGGAATGTAAAGGCCGAAGGAAAGACAAAGGATCCATGCTTGGAAGTTCCGCCTCATCATTACGATCCCGTGGCCACTAATGGATCATAAATCAGAGCTCGGACGAAGCAGTTATGGAAGAAAGAGCCTTCGATTCTCTTGGGAGAACTCTGCTCAGAGGAAAGGGGAGGAGAGGAGTGAATTGAAAGGAGGAGGGGACCAATCCGTTTATAGGAAAGAAAAGGAAAAGTAAACGGCGTGTACTTTATGGTACACGGGTTGTACTCGGTTATTTTACATGGTCTCCACGCGGCATCCAACACGGCTCCGCGGCTGTTGGCTGGTCAACACACGGTTGGAGGGTAACACATATGCGGGGAAAGACTACCTGGCATGTAGATTAGACACACAGCGTGTACTCATTAATTGCACATGGCAAGGACGTAGATCCAATACAGTACACGACCATTGACTAGTAACGCGTACGCTGGGAAGGACTACACGGCATGTAGAACTGGACACACGGCGTGCACCAATTATTTCACACAGCAAGGACGCAGCCTTCAACACGGGGTTCACCCAGCAAGGTGGTACACGGCGTGTAGCTACACTACATGGAGTGTACTCATTTACTACACACGGTGAGGACACAGCTTGCAACATGGGGTATACCCGGAATGTGGGTACACGGCGTGTACTCAAACTACACGGCGTGTGTTTCAAAATTTTGTAAAGTGTGGGAAAAGTCCATTTTACCCTCCAGAACACTTCTTGACCTTCATTTTGACAAAGGAATGGGCCGGAGAGATCCGCACTGGTACATTAATACACCAACTCATTTGTCGAGGCCGAGTTATTTACTAGAGTTGAAAATAACACAGTTATAACATCTCTTGTAAATAACTCCTCCCTATAAATATTTGTAGACTAATTCTCTCTTAAATATTATCATCCATTCTTATGTTCATTTCTTACTATATAGGCCATATAGTGAGTGTCCTTTTTTTAATATGACATCAACAATTTATAAGGTAATATCAGACATCATTACCCATGCCACGCGATAATTCTATACAAGTGTTAGGAGGATGATTAATATTATTATGAATATTCTTCTCAAGAGGTAAAATTATTGAATTATAATAATGGACATGTATATAAGATAATTGATAAAATAAAAAGAATAATTATTTAAGATATGTACCTTTTGATGAATTATATTGATGTATTACATGATAATTTTCATAGAAATCTACTTAACCAATGTGTTGAGTTATCATTTAAACTTATTCTATGATCTCATCCCATATCAATGACTACCAATAGAATGAAAATGATAATTTTAGAATACCTAATCGATATGATGTATTATAATCCATAAAATATTATTATATTTCCAAATGATTCACAATTAGGTTCAAATATACTCTTCATCGATAAGAATGATGGTTAAATGAAAATATATATTTATTATAGTGAAATAAAAGACAATCCAAGTAAATACCATGTATCCACATCAATAGATTATTGAAAAATTTCATCAAAAATATGGATCCCATAATTTAGAAATGATTTTCCATCGAACATGATGTCAATAATTTAACATAAAGATGGAATGTATTTTAAATATTTATTTTTAAACAAGTAATGGATATATGACCACATAATTATGACTTTCAGACTCAGTTATTCTACAATGATATTGATTAAAATAATGAATTATTTATTTATATTTTATCTACAAATTTTTTTAAGGTCCCAATAGATGACCGTATAATATACTCCCAATTCAGGGATGGGTTTTATAGAATTTGAGTATTGTGTTAATGAAATTTGTAATCGATAAGTTCTAAAAAAATTACTATAAATTTGATTTCAATATAGAGGAATTATAATTCATATTGAATGTTATCATATAAAAAGGGATAGCTATGGACCCTACATAGAAAATGATGATTGGTTATTGTACTAGACCTACATTAGTAATAGAGATCCATAATTTATTTAGACTAGCTGGGTATTACACAAAATATTTTGGAACCATATCATGATTTAAATATCCTGTAACCAAGATATTTCATAATGGGGTGAAATATTCATGGAACAATAAATCCATATAGAGTTAAATGAAAAGGAAAATGACGGAAATCATTTCATTCTTACATATTATTACATGATGTTGGGAAATATTTGTAATCTTTAATTATTCTTCATAAAATGGAATTGTGTGTGTACTAATGGAAAATAATTTACTAGTAGAATGTACTACTTGGTAGTTGGACATTTAGGAGAAGAAATTTCAATCACATTATCTAGTGTTCGCTACAGTAATATTTTAATCAAATATATAGTTAAATTAACTATATGGGGAGATTTATTGGATTTATATTTTTCATCGGAGTTTCATGTATATTGTCTCATAGAAGGATTAAATTTTGTTTTAGTGATAATGGTAATAGATGATAATGGTTTATGTCTACCTAATCCACTACCATTTTGGGAAGGAAAATAATGTGTTTTATACTCTATTTAGAGAGGGTACTATAACATTATCAAGGATTAGAATAATTACTAATGATTTATTTAGTTTTAATGGATTGACTACAAGTGCTCTAGGATATAACAATATCCTACCACACTAAAGTAATACGTCAAAAAACTATTCATGATAATAAAAATGATGTTCGTAGACATGAATATTTAGAAGATAGTGTAACATATAAGAAACAATAAATCAATGAAGGATAAAATTGATAAATAAGGAGTTTTAGGACTTGGGACACAATTATTAACCCCATAAAATCATGAGATAATGTAGGGATTGATAAATTATGTGCATAGAGAAATCTTCTGTAACATCATATGTAGAATAAAGATATTATTAAAACCACAAAGACAATTATTTTTTGTACAATATATAGAATGAAATTGAAAAATAAAAATCAATATTCATGGTTTGTTATTATGTTATGGAAGAAGGGAAAATATAAAATGGGTAAGGCATCCATTTCCTATACATAGATCAAAATGGTAAACCATCACTAAGTATTTTTTTCTGGTCTTATGGGAAATAACATGGAAATAATTCAATATCGTTTGTGGTGGATCACATTAAAAGGACTACTCATTTCATTTCTATTTGATGTGAATTCTCACCGAATCAAATTTCGAGGATATACATTGGGGGGTATGAAGGCTCGGTGGAAACCAACTATAGAATGAATATTTCTAAAATCTATGATTTACCTCCATATTTTGGAAACTTAGAAAAAACACTTTAAACACTGAGTTAAACATCAATATTTCTTATCTCCTACAAAGTGAATGAAAACATGAGTAGAAAATATTTACACTTGAAGACATATTCAGATCATGCTAGATGGACTGTAAAGGTGGATGGGATCAATATTTTATTATGGTTGAATTGACATAAAATATCGTTTTTCACATAAGTATATTAACTTCTCCATTTGAATCCATTTATTATAATATATCTAAAAAACCATCATGTTGTGATGATGTTTGTGGTATATAACTATTGGGACCTGAAATATTCAATTAAATTACAGAAAAAATGAAGGGTATTCTAATAAAGATCAAGTATTCTGAGAGATGAAAAAGGGAAATAATAATAAATTCTTAAGAGAACTATAGACTGAGGTTTGAGAAAATGGTTCTTCTACATATTTCAATATAATATATTCATGTTATTTTGTTTTATTGGAATTGAATGTCTCAGTAACAATAGACCCATTGAGATTCTTGATCACATTGGTGTTCATACATATCAACTAGCACTTCTAAAGACCTCACCACAAGTACTTGAAGTGTTCCATATACCCATTTTTATAGTGAACATACTAGACCCTTCACTTTTATGTAATCTAAATGACATATTTTCGAATCATGACCTATCTTGTAAGGAGATGTTAGTGAAATTTTGTACTATACAAAATTTTTCCCACACTATAAGATAACTCAATAAGTGAATGTATTATGGAGATACCATAAATAATAGGAGAAGAGATATGAACTAGAGAAATTAATAAAATAGATGTACCCTCATCTGATCAGTGGGTGAAATTATATTTCAAGGATAAAATTTCCTTATTTTGAGAAGGTAATAACCAAGAATTTTAGCAATGGATTTTTCCTTTTGATTATATAAACCATTCTTATATATTAATGAAGTATTATATTAAGAATATTCACTAAATTATTAAAAAATGATATTTTATTATTTTAATTTTACTATTACAATTAGATAATTTATAAATCTATATAAATTCAAAATATTACCTTTGGATATATAAATATAAAATCATATAGATATGATAAGAAAATTTTGTTCTCCTCGATCAACTATTATGATTTCCCTCATGAAATCCATTACAAAATGAAACAGAATATTCACAATGAAATATTCATCCTAAATATTAATATTTATATATATATTTAACTTAAGAAGAAATATTTGTAATTACTAATTTAGAAAATATATATTATTTATCGAATATAGGGAACCAATATAACAATTAAAAATATGATAATTGGTATAGTAATCAGAATATATAAAAAGTGATCATAATCAGAGCAATAGAATCTTTACTATAAGAAATGTATCCCTGTATATCGAAATATAGTCTCATATTTGGGTGTCCTACAAAAGGAAAACATAAAATATTTATATAATTATTCAACAAAATATTGGTTTTAAAATTTATAAAATTATTGTTTGTATTTTTTAGAAGTAAATATATTTCATTTTAATTTCTATATAAATACATTGTTTATAAAGAAATTATAAATTGATAATATTTTTTAAAAAATAATAATAAATTGAATTATAATAATAATTTATATTAATCATATCCTATATAAATATTGGAAGGAAAATATAAATTTTCATAATATTTAAATTCGGTATTTTTCAAATATATAACAATTTTATTGAAAAATTTCATTTTCCAAATCCATTAAATTATAAAAAAAAATTTATAACATTTTTTTGTATAAAAAATATATTATTTTGAAATTTAATTTTTGATAAATTTGTAAAATTGTTTATTTTTTTGGAATAGTGAAATATAACAAAATAGAATATTTAACTTTATAAGTTATTCACATGATTCATTACATAAGTGGTGATGTATGAATCCAATAGTTTAAATTGATATGTGACATTTATTGTATATATTCACAAGATTCATCAATATTTTTTATTCTTGATAAAAAATAAAAATTTATGTAATATAATATTAAAAAATGATACATCTCCCCCCTTATAAATTCCACCCTTCACAACCCCTTCTCTATACACATTCTATCTCCCGAAACAAAGAAAATATCTCCCAAAATATTATTTGAATTGCTCCAAAAATCCCTATATGCCTTGGCCCATCAAAATTCCATGTTATGTTCCCTTATGAGGTAGCTGGAGAGGAGAAACCCTAAGGATATGGATGTACACTAAATTATTCCATTTAATTTTTATTCCTCTTCATCATCCAAATTTGTTATATCCAATATGAAATAATTAGTCAAATATCCAAATATACTACTATCACATTGTGTTACACTAATATCGTGCATCAATCCAATATTGTGAAAATATAACTCTATTAAAATATATAGATATTGATATGGATAGTTCACCACCATCATAAAAAGCACACATTATTTTTATCCACTACCTTCTCATCTGCCCATCATCACTTTGTGCACAGGTTTTAAGGGCTATGTACTTTCCCCACACGGACTTTTGTGCTTCCTCTCTGGGCCCGCGTCCTAGCTTCCTATGGAGAAGTATCTAGGGGCTAAAAAACTCCTAGAAAAAGGACTATGATGGAGGATTGGTTCTGGATCATTGGTCAACATCTAGACCAATCCCTGGATTATTGATAAAGAATGTTTTTAGGATACATCCACTGTTCGACCAGGTCATGAAAACGCCACTGTCACCTGCCTCCATTCCGACCAGGGACATGGGTGGTGTCTAGAAAAAAATACTTGATTGGTTTAATGAAAGGGATCAAAGAATAATCTTTAGTATTCCCCGGGTCCTTGATGCAGGCCCTGACCAGGTTTTTTTGGATCAATGATTCCTCATGCTATTACAAGGTGAGGTCTTGCTACAGACTGGCTCTTAGCAACCACTCAGTCTGCCGTGTTGAGGGTCCGTGGAACTTAGTGTGGAAGCTCAACGCTCCCCCTAAAATTCTCCAATTTTTGTGGCAGGTCTACATGGGTACTCTCCAAATCATGAGCCTCATCTCTCACCAACATATGTCTAGTACTCCTTTTTTTCCATTCTTCCCAAACATTCCAGAAACTCTTTTGCATGCCATCATTTATTACCAAGGAGCAGAGAAAATTTAGAATAAATTGGGCCTAACTTCTGCTGCTTCAATGGAATGAGCCTCTGAACATCCCAATCTACTGAATTGGTGGTTCTCTTATCTCTCTTAGGCCTCTTCAGTCTCACTTTTCACTCTAGCCTAGATTATTTGGGTCTGGCGCAACGACGCCATTTTTCATCAAGCTCACGAACCCCCCGAATTTTGGATTGATCGGGACACCTCTTGGATTGAGGGCTGAAAAGACCACAATAGAGTTTTTATTCCAGGTGCTACCCTCTACTTTTCCCCACATTGTAATCCTCCAACATAAGGGACCCTCATGATTAATGTGGACACGTCACTCCCAACGAATGGGCTTTTCACACTAGGCCCCCTGTCCCGAAATCATCTAGGGAAAATCCTTGCGGCAAAACACGAACCACATCAGGCTCACTGGGAGCTTGATGTTGCTGAGGCCATATCAATCCTATCCAGTACGATGCTCAATGTGGATTGTGGATGGGTTTATATCATCATTGAGTCTGAATGACTCACTGTAACCGACGCTATTAATGACAACGATGGCAGACTTTATTCATTTGGCTCCATCATCAGGAGAATTCACTTGCTTCGCCATGTATTCTCTTGTTGTACCTTCTCCTTTACCAAAAGGGAAAGAAACAATGAGGCCCATCAGGTGGTGGCCTCAGGACCCTCCGATGTCAACTAGCTCTAGCTGGACAATTTCCCTTCATGGCTCTCCGCTTGTACGTCTGCTGACCTTCGTCATTAATGTTATATTTCCTTCTTGTCAAAAAGTACATATATTCAGTTTGTGAATTTATTTTAATGGATTTTAGCTATTAAATTAATTTTTTTGATAATGTCAAAATGGTGATTTATATAGTGATTTTTATGGTTTTATGTTGTCTTTTGTGGATGATTTCATGATTCATTTTAAATTAGAAAATGATTTTATTTCAAATTGAATAGAAGGGTTTACCAAGGAAAATGGTTTAAGTATTGATGATATTTCATCATAATTGTTATTCATATTTTTTTAGGATTATATTTATTTTTAATATATGTTAAATTTATGTGAACTTGGATATTTTTAATAGATTCTTTTGAATTGGATTCATTTTCCTTATTTTTATATTTGTTTTACAAACCATTTTATATAATTTTTAGAATTTTATAACCTACAATGTGAGGAGGAATATACCATTATATTGTTTTTTAATTAATGGTGTTAGGATTTTTTTGTTATTTTTTAGTTATTGGAAATTATCTATTATTGAATAATACTTTTCCTATAATGGATGTTTCTGGGACTTTCTATGAACTAACAAATTTCGTTTTTGGGCTAATTTTTCTACTCAATTTTTTTATATTTTTAATTAGTAATATATTATTAATAAAATATGGTTGATTTTGGGTACATATTTATATTTTTCATGTGTTTTGATTGGGAGGAAATTTTTTTCGTTAGCAGCATTCACACCTCCCACCCTATTTATAATAATCATGATATTTTTTTAAAAAATTATTCTTTTGGATGCATATTATTTCTCTCACAGACACTTATGACACTCTTCCAATTACTCTATTATATTTACACCTACCATACTACCTATTGAAATTAAATCATGTTATATGTCTCCATAAAATCCATAGTTATCTCAATACAACTGATTATATTATTCTTAATCAATTTTTACCAAATCAACTATCATTATTTACACATATAGCCTTGGAGTCCTAGGGAGATACATTTATTTTTATTTAATTAATGATATATAAATTTTATGCTTCTTATAGGATAATAAATGACCTCTCTCATTCTCTTTTAATTTTATAAATTCATCAATCATCATTTTACTCAAATTTTTTTTGTGTTTCTATCAATTTCCATTGAATTTGAAGCCACTAATTCGTACATAATTAAAATCATTTTTATCTAAAATAAAAGTCATTATAATTACCATATGATTTTATATGAATTAATTAGTTTATAATTTCTATGAGTTCACATTGAAAGTCCTTGTTTTTTTGTAACTATATTTTATGTAAAACTATTACACACAATTTGTTTGCTAAAAATGTAACCAAATATATTTATAAAAATATCAAAGATTTTATTATTAATTGAATTCTTATAAATTTTAATTATTTTACGACTTGATATTATAATGGTTTTATTATAATTCATCCATGATTGGATATCAGGAATGGAACCATCTATATTTCATATAAACATTATGTCTATGGTTCCACTAATAGTGTTAAATATTCAAGTATGGTGAAATTGGTTGTTTTATATATATTATTTATTTCTTAATATATTAGGTTTTGTTTTATATGTTTTTATTTATCTTATGTACTGTTTAATAAATACCATTGAGGTTAATACCTTTATTATTATTGAAGTAAAAAATATAATATTTTTATTTAATAGATTGTTGATGGTTTATGTATATAATCATATAAATAGCATATTATATGTGGAGACTCATCTATGAAGGGTGTCTTATGTTTATATTATTTTATAATTGATTTTTATTCATAATATATAGTATTTCATATATATACATTTTACTCACCACTTGATATTAGTCATGGGAAAAATATGGTAGCTATGTGGGAAATATTGGTCTCAATGGTTTTATATGAATGGTGATACTCTATCAAGATTAACCATGTTTTTAATTTTATATTTTAAGTACATTTTAATTCATAGATAAATTAGGTTGACTAATAAAAATTTTCCTTTAGATAGACCATTACAAATTTGAATTAATGTTAATGTTGCTTCTTATATTGTCCATGATTTTTTTATTGGGCTTCATGGTGCTACAATGATGGTTGGTTTATAATGTTTATAAGATAATTTAATTATAAATTGTCCATAATGGTTTCTAATTATTATTATTCTTATTAATATTGTTATACTTTTTTTATTATTTCATACTCCAAATGTTTCAGATTCACATTGGAATGACATTAATAAAGATCATAAATTGTTACATTTAATGTGGAATGTGTTACTTTAGGTATAAAATATTCTTCAATGTGTTAAAATAGTTTTAATTATATATATTTTCTTGATAAATTCATAATTAAATAAGAAATCATTTCTTAAAGAATATTGTCTTATTAAACATATAATAATTTTCATTATTCTTATAACTTTGGTGTTTCTATTGAATGGTTCATAAAATATTATTCCATGTAGGAAACACCATTTATTTAATAAATATTTATGTTAAATCTTATGATAAAATGGAGGACCTTGACATATTTAAAAGTGTGGTATCAAGAGATAAACTCTAATTGTTTCTTTATTTTCAATAAATGACATACATTAATATTAGCATTTAAGAATAGAAAGAAATATATTCATTACTGATTAATATATTTGATGAGATTTGAGGATGATAATTTTTCCATATATGGTCATTTATATCATACATTTCACATTCTATAAAATTATTAATATGATATAGTAAGAGATCGATAACTCTTCTATTTTGGAAAAATAATATTGAATGGTGAATTTCATTCACTTATCTTGTGTAGATAATTTTTTTGATTTTATTTGTTCAATTATTATTATAATGAAGTTTTTTGTATCATTTAGATATTATTTTAGGATATTTGAGTTGTTATGGTGTTTTAGTATCAATTTATCCATTAATTCTATGTTTTCATTTAGTGTCTTAAAATGAAACTTGATATGTGTGTATTACTCAAAGATTAAAAAAATTCAATTGTCACCCTAGGTGGGATTACCTCAATTTATATTTTCTTTTCATATAAAATAATTCCCAATAATGTATTTTTTTATTCCAAACCACTATTTTTCATCCTATTGAAATAAAAAACACACCACGGTATGTGTCATGAGCATAGACATGTGATGTTTGAGGATAACCAAAATGTGTTCATCAAAGTGTAATATTTCTTAAACTAAGACATATAAAACACTTTATTATTTAACTTTAACACTAAATTTAATGATTCTTATAAGTTTAAATTTCCAATTTATGTATTGTAATTATATGTTTTGACATACAATGGAGTGAGTTTAAAATGGTTATATATCATTTTATGTCTAATTTATAGAGATACACTGAGGAAAACCAAATCACTAAATAAAAACTAATGAAGGGTGTTGATAAAAATCTAAATATGGTTTTAGATGATGTTATTATAGTCCAAATATTTAAAGAGTAAATTTATTTCTTTTTGTCATATATTGGACATTGTCTTCATAAAAAATAATTCTCTCCCCCCAATATCCCAATATATAAGGAATGGTCATGGGTGAAAATAAATATCCATAAATGGATCAATTTTTATAGAATAACTATAAATGCTATTATAGGAAAATTTATTAAATTATAAATTTTTTTCATATAAAAATATTATGTGAAGAATAAAAAAACATGTAATATCTTCCTGGAATTTAATAGAACTAAATATCTTAATTTTGGTCTAATAGTGATATGTCATGACCAGTTTGAAAATAGAAAACATTTCTTCTTGAATACTATTACATAATTTAAAAGTAAATTTTTTTCCCTAATAAATAACAAATCTAATTTTCACTCTATAAAATTTCATCATATATTTCTCATAAAGACATTAAATTTCATAGGACTTATAAATATAATTTATATGAAGAATATGGGGTTTTTAGTACAATGTTAAATAATTAATAATACAAAATTATTCCAACAATGTGATTATGGATTGCTGATAATGATATCCATGAATATCTCATTACACCATCAAACATAAATGGGTTGTTTTTACTACGCCCAATTATTATTTTGGGGATTTTCATTCACTCATTGTAGAGTGGAGTAATGTGAGAAGACCTCCATAATCACTCTTTATATCGTAATCCACAAATATCATTTTGGGATATCACAAAACATTTTAGAGGCATAATGAAAACATCACATCAATAATAATCGTCATATAACATCACATCATGCCACATTGATATTGGAATAATTGATATTTTCTAAAAAAAATAAAGCACTATCTGTAGATTGATTCAAATCCCCTATGTTCTCCATCCGTTTTTAATTTCACTAATATTTCATTAGTCTATATAAACCTCATAATATTTATAAATTTAATCATCCATGGGAGAATTAGCCTTCACACTAGCCAATAAGACATGATCGTTATATTCATATAGTTATGAAATAATTGTAATAAAAAAATATATTTACATTTTGTTCTTACTCATAACCAATAACCCTTTTGGTTAGAAGCTTATTACAGGGATTATGGAGAAATAAATTTCTTTTATATTAGGTATATCCTTTGTTAATGTTTAATATATTAATATACTATACCAAATTTATCTTCCTCAGCTTTAAATACATTTGAGAAAAAATATAACTTATCTATTTATGATCTATATATTATATAATTTTCTCCCCAAAAAGTTTGTTCCACTAATTATTTAGTGAAAATGTCATATTTGGAATTCATTAATCAGAGTCGAGTAATTACATTCTTTAGGGGAGTAAATGGAATGTTTCAAACACTAATGGAAGACAATGTTTCATAAAAAACCATAATACGATGTCTAAGGAATCACAATAGAATATATAACCACAACCATTCATAGGAAGGAGAAATATTTTTGAATACATAAATCACTAAATAAAAAATAAATAAATATATATAATAATATTCATTCCTTTAAATATTTACCTCACATAGCATCAATTCCATCAAAGGGGATTCTTATTTAGATTATTTATTAAAAAATTTATTCAATATCCATGTAGAATTATGAAAAATATGATTTCAAAAACATTCTTGAAGTTATCATAGGACATTCTAATATTAATAATATTACAGTCCACATAATATTTTTTAAAATTGTATATAAATTGTTAACATGAAATCATAAATTGAAATATTAAATTATGATAACATTGAAAAACCTTGATGATATTTAAATGAAAACATGATAATATAAAGATAAAAATCATGATCATCCGTCACCTAGGAAGAAATTAGGTTAAACATCATAAATTTAACAATAAAAGTGTTTAATATCCTAAGTTTGATACAATTCATGAGTTCCATGATGATAATATGGGAATTAACCATCTCAATATTGATCACATGAAATTTATAATACACATATGTACTCTTGATATAATCTATGTCCATTAATTTAAATTTTTATTTAACCCAAAGTCTATTTATAAACACAGGTGATAATCTTCATTGAAAACAATTAAAAATAATTTTTGTACATGCTATTTTACCATAATATTAAAAACATAATGTTATTGACCCATAATCCTTGTGAAAAAAACATTATATAGAGTGTGGCCTCATTTTTTATACATATTTTGTGATGTCATGTGTTTATTATTACATATTATCCCCTGGTTTATGTAACACCTCCCATATGATATTCCACTTATTAAATCTTCATAAAAAAATTATTTTTGTTCTCAATACATTGTAATTGTTCCATATTATAATCAAATCTTGTTGATCATTTAAATCATCTACTAATCTCCACAAAAGAGGCATTGGTTAACATCTCTGAAACAATTATATCATTATTTTAATGTGTTAATATGTCATATGTATATTATGTTACCCCTCCATAAATATTTTCGACTGTATCACCCCCACTATCAAAATGATAAATTCCTCTAAAATCCACTAGATCATTAATGCATGACTATTGATTTTATCTCCTATATTATAAGGAATGAAAATTCGATCCTAACATTGAGAATTGATAGTTTATATATTCATGATTTTGATGAATATTGTATAAACACACATTTTTTTTTATGAAACACCCCAATCATATATTTTTATTAGATACCCTAATCCACACTAGCACCGCTATATCTGTTATTAAAATTTATAGGGAGATGATCCTAATACATATCCAATGATGGATCAACCTATTTTATGTCAATAGACTTTTAGGGTCCCATATTAATCATCTGATATTCCACTTTTTTTTTCTTCCTCACATATTCCAATATTTTCCATGGGTAATGGTATTTTAGAGTTATATATATTTTATTTTGTCATACATCTATTTTGTATCTAAGAATAATCAAATGAAAATAAATCATTTATTACCCTTTTTCATCCCTAATAAATGTAGTACTTCT
Source organism: Viscum album (assembly GCA_963277665.1). Classification (NCBI taxonomy): domain Eukaryota; kingdom Viridiplantae; phylum Streptophyta; class Magnoliopsida; order Santalales; family Viscaceae; genus Viscum; species Viscum album. The sequence goes on along the minus strand of OY728122.1, from coordinate 1,497,146,348 downwards.
AATTGTTATCTATATTCATAATCGTAAGAATATTGGTACTCCATGTGCATATAATATTTGATCCCTGGTCAAAATAGACCATTATTCACCTCCAATAAGTCTATGATTTCCCCAAATATGTAAATCGATTATATCCTTGGGAATATCAACATCTTTCACACAAATGTGATTGTGTTCCAACTTGAGGTATGTTTAAAAAACAATGCTTCTATAATAATCTGATCAATGAGAAAGTTTTTATATATAAATATTTAGTTAATATATATATATTTACATACTTGATATTTTTATAATTGATATAATGGTAGATATTTTCATCAGTTTTCAGTATATATAGAATGTAACACCCCAGGTAAATAAAGAATATGACATTTTCATATTTATCCATATTTGTGAATAAAATATTAATATGACTTTAAAGGGGATGCTATGCTGGATGGCGTACCCCACACGCAACAATGAGTTTCTTGGGAATATTACGTTGCACTCTAATAATAAAATAATATTATTTTAAAAGGTAGTTAATATGTAGCTGTTGTAATGGCGGGAATGGATATAAATAACTAAAATATAATTATATATGTTTTTAAATGTTTTTACATTTATCCAATATAGGATAGAGGCTTAAAATACGGAAAGAATTCAATTTTAGGCGTATATGCCCTAGTTTTCACTAAAGGTTCACTTATCACCTTTTGATGTTGAACCATCATTATATATAGTTTTTTTCACTCTTAAACATTCTTTTGGACCAAATAAAACTCTTATTAAGAATCGGGACATCAAAATTTACTTTCTGTAAATTTTTGGTATCTTTCCGTGAAAGGTCATTTTTTTAATGAATAGTGTAAAATGTGGTATTTTAATTCAAAACCTCTTTTTAATCTAATTTATTTATATGATTAGATTATTTTTTTAATTGTATTTAAATTTAAATTAGAAAATATTTTTACCATTAAATCCAATAGTGGTTGTTGGAATTACTATTATTTTGAAATCGGACTTAAACTAGTGTCAATCTTTTGATACATAATGTTTCATTAAAACACGCTATTTGCTCTGACAGCGGGAATTAATTATTAAATTAATTGATGCAACTTATATGTTGTGAATTTTGTAAAATGGACTTCATTTTTGAATTCATAATATCAAATATATCTTAGGTTGAATTTTTGGTATTTTTCTGAAAAACTTCAATTTTTGATGAATAGTGAAACCACTAAGTGGTACTTATAAAAAACTGATTTTTCATTTAAATGAAATTTTACCACTTCTGTGCTTTGAATTTCAAAAATCCGTCATACATGGTTTTCATTAAGAATTAAAATTTGGTTCAATGAGATAAAAATAATTTTATGGTGAATAGTAACTTATTAAGTTTTTAATCGCGATTAGAGGTAATTAGTGTAGTTTAAGGTAAAAATAATGTTTTAATAATATGAAATGAACTTGACACATGTCCTAACCTCATTGGATGTGTAATGGCCGACCAAGACAAGCCATTGGTCAACTTGGGGACCCCATGGAGCCACTTTGGTTGGGAAATGACATAAATAACTTTTTATTTAATGTAAAAGTAAAAATGACCCAATCATGATATGTTTTACTAAAACAATTTTTAAGTTGGGTTTTACAAGTCAGATATTTTATTATAAATATTAATTGGAGAGATAAAAAGATTTCCTATATCATAGTAATTTTTTTGTAATTTTTAGACATTAAATAAATTAAATTATTTATGACATCATAATGATGCAGCGATGACATCATTATCTGACGATTTAAATAAAATGAGAAGATAATGTAATCCTTATGACCTACACATGTCAAAAACATATTGGATGGGTTTATTTCGAACCCTTATCACCTTATACACGAATTATATCCATGTGGGACCTTTTAAAACCGAAATACATTTTCAAATAAAGTAATATTTCTTACTTACCAAAAGTGCCCCTCCTCTCCTATTATAAAAGGCCCCCACCTCTACCTCATTTCACACACTCCTCAGGCCTTTGGCTCAGCCAACCCCTGCCCATTTACTCTCTCCCCATCCCTCTCCTCATCCTAGAGGATTCCCTTTGGGCAGAAGCCTTTCAAAGGAAGCCTTTAGGCTCAAATCAAAAGGAGTTACACTTTTAAAGGTAATTCATTCTCTCATGTTCATTTGATTTATTTTGCTTCTCAACCCGCTAAACTCTTTTTATTTACTTATTTTGTAACAAAACCAGTATCTTAAATATACTAGGATGTTTTTATATGATTTATTCGAGCTACACTCTCACATAACTACATCAAATGGTTAAAGAATATACGGTTTCCGTGGATGGCGAAATTCTGCCTCCCGAAACGATGATTGTTCAATACTCGTTTAACACCTTCAAAGGTGGCCATTATGATGTCACTATTTTTATATATGATATATAATATGTTTATGTTTTACTTATTCTTCTGTATTTTTCATTTGTGTCTTACCTTTATGGATTCCATTATGGGCATACGCGATATCTTGATTTTAGGAAGTGCGGACTACCGCCCCCTCAAAGTGATGTGATTCGTTAATGCCATACGTGGGACGTATAAAGGATGGATTTAATGTTATTATATATGATGTTATACTGGAACTATTATATACCTATATATCATTATTATTTCTTTCCATTAAAGTATGAGATAGAAATGAAAGTAGCGTTCATGCGTACGTACGGCTTACCGTCTCCATGAACGGTGCATTTCATTTCTTATCCCCAAATGTAATGTACTATTATAAGAACATGTATATAATGGATATATATGATTAATGATACATCTAAATGATGAATATTATTCTGTAATTAAAATATACATACCCTCATTTAGTTTTAATTCCATTAATATGACAATGAAATGAAAGTAGCGTTCATGCGTACGTACGGCTTACCGTCTCCATGAATGGTGCATTTCATTTCCTACCTCTAAATGATTATGTAATATTATAAATACCTGTATATTCTGGATATATATGATATATATGATATCCAATTCAGGAATGTCATTCTGGATATAAAGAACCTTTGACCACACGAACAACATGTAATTGTAAGAAGTCCACTTTCGACTTAAGAACCAAATATCAACAAAACAAACATTATTAACTTAAATGATTACATAATGTTTATAACATGGAAATAAGTGATATAAAAGGAATAATGAACTTGAAAAAGGGTTTTAAGCAAATAGAAATTAACTCAAGTTTATTATTCAGGACGTTAAAGAACGATCGAGTCAAGTCGGACCCGAGGTAAGGGATCCTACTCCTCTCTTTCTTTTTAAGCACACACTTTTATGTCATTACTTTTAAAGCTCATATTTCTTGTTATTGGGATGATCTTTTATATTACACTTACTGTAATTTTTATGTTCATGTGATGAGAGACCCTATTCTCTCTCATCAATCCATTTTGTAAGTTTTGAGTGGCGCCGTTAGGCTGCCGAACATTCGTAAGAGATCTAACCTCTCTCTTTATTTTTAAGTACTCTCCTTTATGTCACTTCTTTTAAGCTCCTTTTTGTAATGTTGGGGGATGTTCTTTTATATTACTCTTTCTGTAAATTTTATTTTAATGTTATGAGATAACCTATTTGATCTTATAAATCCATATTCGGAAGTTTTATGTGGTGCTGTTAGGCTGCCGAGTTTTCATAAGGGATTTTTCATCTCACTTTTATTATCGTGTGATTTATGATACATTTGCCACAAATTCCATTGAGTGGGGTATGTAATTCCCAATATTAACCTCATTGTGTAATATACTTTCGTTTATGAGTATTTACATCAATGATCTATTGTCCTTCTTTCATGGGGTGTATGTTTTGAAAGATACCCAAGTCGGTAAGGGAACCTTTCACCCTCCTCTTTTTAAAAAAAACTTCTTTTGTTGGGTCTTTTAATTTACATATTCTTATGTTGGGATATGTTCTCATATATCCTTATTGATGTAAATTTTATTTCCAATTGACGAGATACACTTTTTATCTCTCATCAACTCATTTTGATGTGATGCCGTTAGACTGTCAAGGGAACTTTTTAACCCAATTTCGATTTCTTTGGGTTCAACATGTAGTCATTGAATATGTCATCCATTGAATATGTGTGAATGACCTTTTATTGTTTTACACATAATATCCACTTATATTGGGTGTATTTATATTTTTCACACATATTTTGGAGATTGATTTGTCTTTAATTTAAGGATACCTTCTTTATAAGGGATTTCATCACATTTGATATTTCTATTGAGGGTTCATTGTTGTTATGCACCAATTCACTCTTATATGATGCATATACTGTCCTTTGGAGTATTATATCATGAATCCATTTATTCTCATGATATTATAAAGTTCTGACTAAATGTTATTCCTAAATTATTGTATTCAAGTGTCTCTAATTTTGTTAAAACTCCTTTAACCAAAATATCGTTTTAAATGTTTTAATTATTTGTTCTTATTAATATCCATGTTTTCAAAATGGTTTTAAGGATTTATTTATATGGATATTAATGGTTTAAAATCATAAGCTTCAAGGTGTTATGGGACACTTTTATTCAAAAATCTCTTTATAAAATGTTTTAAATGGTTTCTGAAATGGTTTCTTTTTGAATGGATTCATTATTTCAATATACTAAAATGTTATATTGTGATTGAAATGTGGAAATGTTATGTTTCCTTTATTCATGTGTTATGTGACATATTTATGTTATGGTTCTTGGGAATTGTTATGAAAATGGGTGGTTCCGTGATAAACTAAGGGCAGGGGAGCCCGATATAGCTCTCCAAAGCATTGGGTAATGTGAATGAGTGAAACGTTAAGGTTTCTCCGAAGAGATTTAGGGAATATACTGTGATTGGTATTCCAAACGTAACCAAGAGGTTTAATCCCTACGTAAGAATGTTATGAATGCCTCAAGTTACCTTTTATGTATTATGTTTTCTATGATTTATTCATGATTTTATATGCCTATGTTTTATGGGTAATATGTGTTTTCATTCTAATGTATATATGAACTCATGAATCCTTTCCATATTTTTATAACTCTTACTGAGCTTTTTATTCTCATCCCATGTTTTTGAAATGCTTTTCACAGGTCAAGGGAAAGGTACATGATGTGATGATAGTGTAAAGGATGTGTCAAGAAAGAATCCATGTTATATTTTAAATATGTTCCCATTGATGGGAAGAATGAATATTATCTTTTATGTAACCACATTGTTTAAATGTGGAATGTAATGCAAGTTTCATTATCTAATTCTCTAAAACTCTAAACCTGAAAATATCCTCAATGTGTAATCTTGTAATAACTAAAGATTATGTAAGGTTTAAGGCTGGGGCCTTATAGTTGGTATCAAATGGAGGTTTAGATAACATTAGAGGTTAGGGTATTCTTTAAGCATAAGTGACATTACCTTAATGGTTAGGATTTCAGAAAGAGTCCTAGTTTTAAATAAATTGAATGAGTAAGTATATCTTAGTATTTATCTTCCTCATTATTATATGATGGTTATGTTGATATACTCACACTGACCTTTTTGGTTTTAGTAAATGGCTGGATCTAGCAGGCACCAAAGAGACAACAGGTTTGAAGGAAACTGTGGTGGTTCTATGATTAAGATACTAGATAAAATGGTGGATTCAACGAGGAAACTCGTGGTTGTTCTAAACCAACTATCAAGGAGTCATGATCAACCACTTGAACCTTGGTATGATCTTTAATGCATCATGTACTAGATGACCAATCGATGTGGAAGTTCAGGTAATAATTAAAAAGGTAACCATTAGTGTTTATATGATCCTTACTTTTGAGGTAATTATGGGTAACTGTATTTTATGATTGAAGTGAAAGGCATGAGATAAAATTGAGGTTAAATTATGTTATGGTTATTTTTGATGATTTCATCCCTTTTGGGGGAATTATTTGAGAATTATATAGTTTTGGAAAAAGGAAAACACCTAGACCGTGTGACTACCCGTCGCGTCGGACAAAGTTGCGGGAATCGAACCCACAACCAAAGTGCGACTGGTATTTATCACCTACCACTGGACTACGTGAAGTCCCTGGTTAGTTTGACTGATTCTTTTTGGTTATTTGATTTTATGAATTAAGAGTAAGTTTATTTTGGTATATTTATGAAAATGATTAACCTATCATGGAGGATATGTGATAAGGTTAATTACTTTTTAATACGAGACTTTAGGAGCAACTGATGTTGTTTGGAGATAAATGTTACGATTTTACTTGGAAGACTATGTGACTAAATCCTTCAAATATTTGGGTTTCAATCTTAGATTGGTTTACCTTGAATAATTTTATGGAAAAATTGTTTATCTAATGGTCCTCGTTGAACTTTGGGTTTTGTTGGACAAATTTTGTAGGTTAAGAATAGATTTTCTTTTTTATAAAGGGTTATCCTTTTCTGGATTATCTGATCTTGTACTAGCCTTTTTGGTTTTGGTTTTGGTTAAAGTCTAAAGACATGGGAAGTATATATTCTCTTTTGTGGATTAAGTGATTTTCTAAAAGTTGATTATAGTACTCTTAATGTGAACAAGTCTTCCTAAATACTCGCCTTTTGGAGAAAATATGAGTTTGTGTAAGGAATCTAATAAAAGTTGAAAGTCAACATGATAAGTTATTATGTTTCCTTATGAATAAATTCCCCAATAAAAAATTATCTTAAAACAAAAATGTTGTCTATTAAATTTTCCTACTGGGGAATCGAATACCGTTTAACCCATCACAAGTTTGTGATTTTCTCATTGTTAACTTTCTCCAATACATGTTTACTATCACACTCCCTCAAGAACATGACCCTTTTCTTTTTCTTCCATGTCCATGTTTTTCTACATGGAATCATAGTATGGGTTAACTCGGGTGACCTCTGTACTTATCTTCCTTTATTTTAAAGTGATTGTTTTACCGACTCTTGTTCCGATGTGGGAAGTTCAAGGATGTTTCCAAGCTCAATTTTAAAAATTGCGAGGATGCAATTCCCAAAAGGGGGGAAGGATGTAACACCCCAGGTAAATAAATAATATGACATTTTCATATTTATACAGATTTGTGAATAAAATATTAATATAACTTTAAAGGGGACGCTATGCTCGATGGCGTACCCCACACGCAACAACGAGTTTCTTTGGAATCTTACGTTGCACTCTAATAATAAAATATTATTATTTTAAATGGTAGTTATCATGTAGCCATTGTAATGGCAGGAATGGATAGAAATAACTAAAATATGATTATATATGTTTTTAAATGTTTTACATTTATCCAATAAAGGATAGAGGCTTAAAATATGGAAAGAATTCAATTTTAGGCGTATATGCCCTAGTTTTCACTAAAGGTTCACTTATCACCTTTTGATGTTGAACCATCATTAAATGTAGTTTTGTTCACTCTTAAACATTATTTTGGACCAAATAAAACTCTTATTAAGAATCAGGACATCAAAATTTACTTTGTGTAAATTTTTGGTATCTTTCCGAGAAAGATCATTTTGTTAATGAATAGTGTAAAATGTGGTATTTTAATTCAAAACCTCTTTTTAATCGAATTTATTTATATGATTAGATTATATTTTGAATTGTTTTTAAAGCGAAATTAGAAAATATTTTTACCATTAAAACTAATAGTGGTTGTTGGAATTAATTTCACTTTGAAATCAGACTTAAACTAGCGTCAATCTTTGGATACATAAGGCTTCATAAAAACACGCTATTTGCTCTGACAGCGGGAATTAATTATTAAATTAATTAATGCAACTTATATGTTTTGAATTTTGTAAAATGGACTTCATTTTTGAATTCATAATATCAAATATAGCTTAGGTTGAATTTTTGGTATTTTCTGAAAAACTTCAATTTTTGATGAATAGTGAAACCACTAAGTGGTACTTATAAAAAACTGATTTTTCGTTTAAATGAAATTTTACCACTTCTGTGCTTTGAATTTCAAAAATCTGACATACATGGTTGTCATTAAGAAGTAAAATGTGGTTCAATGAGATAAAAATAATTTTTTGGTGAATAGTAACTTATTATGTTTTTAATCGCGATTAGAGGTAATTAGTGTAGTTTAAGGTAAAAATAATGTTTTAATAATATGAAATGAACATGACACATGTCCTAACCTCATTGGATGTGTAATGGACGACCAAGAAAATCCATTGGTCAACTTGGGGACCCCATGGATCCACTTTGGTTGGGAAATGACATAAATAACTTTTTATTTAATGTAAAAGTAAAAATGACAAAAACATGATATGTTTTACTAAAACAATTTTTAAGTGGGGTTTTACAAGTCATATATTTTATTATAAATAGTCATTGGAAAGATAAAAAGATTTCCTACATCATAGTAATTTTTTAATAATTTTTAGACATTAAATAAATTAAATTATTTATGACATCACAATGATGCAGCGATGACATCATTATCTGACGATTTAAATAGAATGAGAAGATAATGTAAACCTTATGACCTAAACATGTCCAAAACTTATTGGATTGGTGGATTTCGAACCCTTATCACCTTATCCACGAATTATATCAATGTGGGACCTTTTAAAACCGAAACACATTTTCAAATAAAGTAATATTTCATACTTTCCAAAAGTGCCCCTCCTCTCCTATTATAAAAGGCCCCCACCCATACCTCACTTCACACACTCCTCAAGACTTTGGCTCGGCCAAACCCAGCCCATTTACTCTCTCCACATCCCTCTCCTCATCCTAGAAGATTCCATTTGGGCAGAAGCCTTTCAAAGGAATCCTTTAGGCTCAAATCAAAAGGAGTTAAACTTTTAAAGGTAATTCATTCTCTCATGTTCATTTGTTTTATTTTGCTTCTCCAACCCCCTAAACTCTTTTTATTTACTTATTTTGTAACAAAAACAGTATCTTAAATATACTAGGATGTTTTTATAAGATTTATTCGAGCTAAACTCTCACACAACTACATCAAATGGTTAAAGAACATACGGTTTCTGTGGATGGAGAAATTCTGCCTCCCGAAACGATGATTGTTCAATACTCATTTAACACCTTCAAAGGTGGCCATTATGATGTCACTATTTTTATATATGATATATAATATGTTTATGTTTTACTTATGCTTCTTTATTTTTCATTTGTGTCTTAACTTTATGGCTTCCATTATGGGCATACGCGATATCTTCATTTTAGGAAGTGCGGACTACCGCCCCCTCAAAGTGATGTGATTCGTTAATGCCATACGTGGGACGTATAAAGGATGGATTTAATGTTATTATATATGATTTTATAATGGAAATATTATATACCTCTATATAATTATTATTTCTTTCCATTAAAGTATGAGATAGAAATGAAAGTATTGTTCATGCGTACGTACGGCTTACCGTCTCCATGAACGGTGCATTTCATTTCTTATCCCCAAATGCAATGTACTATTATAAGTACATGTATATAATGGATATATATGATGAATGATACATCTAAATTATGAATATAATTCTGTAATTAAAATATACATACCACTCATTTAGTTTTAATTCCATTGATATGACAATGAAATGAAAGTAGCGTTAATGCGTACGTACGGCTTACCGTCTCCATGAACGGTGCATTTCATTTCTTACCTCTAAATGATTATGTAATATTATAAATACATGTATATTCTGGATATATATGATATATATGATATCCAAATCAGGAATTTCATTCTGGATATAAAGAACCATTGACCACATGAACAACATGTAATTGTAAGAAGTCCACTTTCAACTTAAGAACCAAATATCGACAAAACAAACATTATTAACTTAAATGATTACATAATGTTTATAACATGGAAATAAGTGATATAAAAGGAATAATGAACATGAAAAAGGTTCTTAAGAAAATTGAAATTAACTCAAGTTTATTATTCAGGACGTTAAAAAACGATCGAGTCAAGTCGTACCCGAGGTAAGGGATCCTACTCCTCTCTTTCTTTTTAAGTACACACTTTTCTGTCATTCATTTTAAAGCTCATATTTCATGTTATTGGGATGATATTTTATGTTACACTTACTGTAATTTTTATTTTCATGTGATGAGAGACCCTATTCTCTCCCATCAATCCATTTTGGATGTTTTGAGTGGCGCCGTAAGGCTGCCGAACTTTCGTAAGAGATCTAATCTCTCTCTTTCTTTTTAAGTACTCTCCTTTATGTCACTTCTTTTAAGCACCTTTTTGTAATGTTGGGGGATGTTATTTTATATTCCTCTTGATGTACAGTTTATTTTAATGTGATGATATAACCTATTTGATCTCATAAATCCATATTCGGATGTTTTATGTGGCACTGTTAGGCTGCTGAGTTTTCGTAAGGGATTTTTCATCTCACATTTATTCTCGTGAGATTTATGATACATTTGCCACAAATTCCATTTAGTGGTGTATGTACTGCCCATTATTCTACTCTTTGTGTAATATACTTTCGTTTATGAGTATTTACATCAATGATCTATTGTCCTTCTTTCATGGGGTGTACGTTTTGAAAGATACCCAATTCGGTAAGGGAACCTTTCACCCTCCTCTTTTTTAAAAAAGACTTCTTTTGTTGGGTCTTTTAATTTACATATTGTTATGTTGGGATATGTTATCATATATCATTATTGATGTAAATTTTATTTCCAAGTGATGAGATACACTTTTTATCTCTCATCAACTCATTTTGATGTGATGTCGTTAGGCTATCAAGGGAACTTTTTAACCCAATTTCGATTTCTTTGGGTTCAACATGTAGTCATTGAATATGTCATCCATTGAATATGTGTGAATGACCTTTTATTGTTTTACACATAATATCCACTTATATTGGGTGTATTTATATTTTTCACACATATTTTTGAGATTGATTTATCCTTAATTTAAGGATACCTTCTTTATAAGGGATTTCATCACATTTGACATTTCTATTGAGGGTTCATTGTTGTTATGCACCAATTCACTCTTATATGGTGTATATACTGTCCTTTGGAGTATTATATCATGAATACATTTATTCTCATGATATTATAATGTTCTGACTAAATGTTATTCCTCAATTATTGTATTCCAGTGTCTCTAATTTTGGTAAAACTCCTTTAACCAAAATATCGTTTTCAATGTTTTAATTATTTGTTCTTATTAATATCCATGTTTTCAAAATGGTTTTAAGGATTTATTTATATGGATATTAATGGTTTAAAATTTTAAGCTTCAAGTTGGTATGGGACACTTTGATTCAAAAATCTCTTTATTAAATGTTTTAAATGGTTTTGGAAATGGTTTCTTTTTGAATGGATTCATTATTTAAATATACTAAAATGTTATATTGTGATTAAAATATGGAAATGTTATGTTTACTTTATGCATGTTTTATGTGACACATTTATGTTATGGTTCTTGGGAATTGTTATGAAAACGGGTGGTTCCGTGATAAACTAAGGGCGGGTGAGCCCGATATAGCTCTCCAATGCATTGGGTAACGCGAAGGAGTGAAACGTTAAGGTTTCTCCGAAGAGATTTAGGGAATATACTATGATGGGTATTCCAAACGTAACCAAGAGGGTTACTCCCTATGTAAGAATGTTATGAATGCCTCAAGTTACCTTTTATGTCATATGTTTTCTATGATTTATTCATGATTTGATATGCCTATGTTTTATGGGTAAAGTGTGATTTAATTCTAATGTATATATGATCTAATGCTTCCTTTACATATTTTATAACTATTACTGAGCTTTTTATGCTCATCCCATGTTTTTGAAATGTTTTTCACAAGTAAAGGTAAAGGTACATGATGTGATGATAGTGTCAAGGATGTGTTAAGAAAGAATCCGTGTTATATTTTAAATATGTTCCTCTTGATGGGAAGAATGAATTCTGTCTTTTATGTAACCACTTTGTTTAAATGTGGAATGTAATGGAAGTTTAATGATCTAATTCTCTAAAACTCGAAACCTGAAAAGATCCTCAATGTGTAATCTTGTAATAACTCAAGATTATGTAATGTTTAAGGCTGGGGCCTTATATAGAACATGCAATAACCTTGTTTACACACTCAAATATAAAAAATTCCTTAACATGTGATATTCAGAAAATAAATTATATAATTTAAAATCTACATGGTGTATTATTTATAAATATAATGTTAAGAAAAAATTATTTAGATACAGATAATTTTAATGATCATCCTTCCTCTCAATTAAAAGTATTGTAATTTCCTTATGAGTGGATTTTTGATACCTGTATAAGATTATAGGATATTGACTACCATAGTTTCATTTTGAATTATATAGAATTAATCGTGATATAATTCCAATGGAAATCCCAATATATTATAGAATAGGTCATATTGTACATTATTCTAGTTCCCCCACAAATTGAATAATGAGAGTGACTTGATTTTAGTAAAAAGGGATATATAGTAATAATGTTAGAAATAATCATAGGATCTGAATTTCTAGTCCACTATGAGAATGAGGATGTCCAATTACAGATAAATAATAATAAAATACCCCGCATCCTCAAAACCAATTAACAATACATGAGATGATGTTGAATTAAAATTATATTAGATTTCTTTTCCATTGTTGAATAGATTTACATTATAAAAATCACATGATCATGTTTTATTCTCAATTGATATATTTCCGTGAGAAAAATAATAAATAGAAATTATATGAAACAATCCCATATCCATAGATGAATATATTATAACAACAACTCAATGAATCATTTACCTAAATTCATATTATTTAGTTACAATATCCACCAAACATAAGCTTATAGATTAAGTAAAAAAATAAAATATACTCCCTGTTTGAGAATTATCATTTATATAAATTCATTCACCCCATATCTATGAATGAGTTCATTCTCCCTTGGAATACTCTATCTATATTTGAGTTCCATCGAAAAAAGAGAAAAATATTATTATTTCCCTAAGGAGGAGGTAACCCAAATAAATCATTCACATGGAATAGTATCCCACATAGATAGAAAGACATTGGATTTTCCTATAAATCAGTATTTTAATGATCAATATTCCAATATTATAATAATTATAGTCTTTTATTATCAAAAAAAATAATTCAAATAATAGAATGTGGTCACCATATACATCTTCTTTAATGAGACTCTTCCTTTTTTGTATTTTCGACACATTAAGAAATATGTCGAACCGTCATTATAATTGAATTAAATAATTTTAATGTCCTTTATCTCTTATTTTCCTAAAAAATAACCATCTTATTAGTCACATAAATATTTGATCGATGATATAAGATAATAAACATCGATAAGACATCATACCAAAATTATATTTCAAACTAAAGAAACTTGGGATAGTTTTTTAAGAAGATCAAAGAATAAAATATAACCAATTAAAATATGTTTGTTTCATATTATACCACTAATTAATTTCTATGATCTAAGGTTACAAAAACAAGTTGATATTAAATTATCAATTTTCCATGAAATTTTAATCTTTTTAGCAATTATTGGAAACATTCCTAGATGTGATCTTTAGGTAACGTGTCCTGCAACATTGACTCCCTCTATTTATTTATTATCCTATCTGATATATGAGTGTTAAAAATTAATTTAGATGTCTCATGTGTCTATTAAAAATGAAATTAAATAAAATTTAATCAATAAACCTCTCATGTTCTTGAGACCACAATTTTAAAAATAATTAATATAGAATATTCAGAGTGAAGTATTGAGTATGGTCCACCATTTAAGTTAGATATCCCTTTGATTCTCTATCATATATTATGTTTCTCTTGATGATAAAATATAACGTTTTTTATTTATAATAAGGATTAGTTTAAAAAAATGACTTCATCTACCTCCATCCGTAACATAATTTTATTTAAAGAAGAATTTTATATAATAATAAAATTTGTTGGATGTCATCAAAACATCACTAAAGATTCAAGGATGAATAAAAACAATTATATTATAGAAATATATCATAAATACCTAATATGAATATAATTAAAATTCTTTCAATCATATTAATAAAAATAATATCAGAAATGTGAAACAAATTAATCAAAAAAAAAGTAAAACATGATTTTTTTTCATATATTTGTGATTTTTCTTTGTGGTTTACAAAATAATTCCCCTTATCTCAAAATAGAAACAAAATCACAAATACGGTCACATTGTTCTTTGGAATTAATTTAAGCCCATTATTTTTAAACATTAATCCATGGAATATCCTTAGAGAATTCATTATAAAGATAAAACATCTCAGAGTATAATTTTTAGATTATATATAAGAAATAATGAAATTAATTTTAGATAAAAATAATATAGAAAAATTCAAAAAATGTGAATCCTTTAAAAAAATTAAAAAAACACATTGTAAAGGAATATATTTTAAGAAAAAGTGTTGTTTTGGAGAATCTATCATAAATAAATATTGGGTTTTGATGGCCCTATAACAAGTTAACTATTACTCCCTAAATAACACAATGGATCTCATGCTATTTTTTAACAATGAAACTGGGTCAAACCCATCAATTCACCCATACATATAAATTATAGGGAAAAGGACACATTCTGATCATCATAATCTAATTGAATGTGTAGAGGATATATAACATAATATTATGTAATTATTTCAACCATTAAATCCATTAAACATCATACTCTCATTAAGAACTAAAATGAGGTGCACAGACATCTGACATCCCTACTAAAAAATAATTTGTTTCAAAACTAAAAAATAATGGTAAAATATAAATAAAAATGGATAAAATTTTCATAATGGAAACAAAAAAATTATTAACAACTTTCAATAAATTTTTTTACATAAATGATAAAAAATATAAGTTATATATAAATGAATTCAATAAAATATATATCGCAAAATAATTTAATATTTCAAATATTCCACAAAAACCATTTATTTTTGGTTTATAATAAACATTAGGTCATAATTATCACCAAACATGAAGCATTTACCATTTAAACTCCATGAAAAATAATGAATCTTTTTCAAAATAGATATCAAATAAAATTAACTCTTCTTATACAGAAGAGGGTATAAGTTGGGTGTGATCTAGTTCCAAAAATGATACAACTAAATATCATTTAAATATATTTGTATAATAAAATATCTAAATAATAGTTTTAAATACTATTATAAATATATTTTAATATATTTTTATTATGATAAAAACTAATCACACAATATTTTCTATTTATAAATATATTATATTAAAAAAATCATATCTAAGGGAAAATATCTAGTGGTTCCATGAGAATTTATAATACAAATTAAATCATTAAATAATGTCAACGATATAATAAAATTAATAATAACTTGTTATAATACCCTCTAGTATATAATGTTAATGAAAGGAATCATTGAATGATACAATCTACCAACCTACAATGTTAACAAGTAGCCATAGACCATGACTACACATCATTAGCCTCACCACAAAGAAATACCCTATCTGTAGTCTTAACTAAAATTGGGATACACTTGTCAATGTATAAAAACATATACCATAACACTCATCTGTTATGTATCATTGTGATACAAAACTCTCCCATGTCAAACCAGATAATCTAAATATGATAAAATCAATAACTGGAATATGAAATATATTATCATGTAATATCCCAAAATTCCCCCAAGACGTATCACATTTTATAATTTATATATAGAAAATGATAAAAATTCATATCCAATAGATTCAATAATAATATAATGGCATATATAAATTTATATATATGGGAGTATAAATAATAAATAATTATATTTCCAATTTTTAAGGGTACATTATATGTCATATATGAATGTGACACTATGGACATCCCATAATAAAAACAATATATTATTCATAATATATGTTATAAATTTATTTGAATTATATTAGATATAAAATTTATTTTTTAAATAACTTAGTGGAATGAAATATTATAATATAGGTGTATACTTTGGATTATTTTGGAATAAATTTTATATCAAAGAAAAAATTGAAACTAATATTGGAAATAAATTATATCATCAATGTGGTTAATGTATAGATGTGGTGATTTGATAATTTAGAAGCCAAAAAAACACTTGTTATATTCCAAATAATATGAAACAAATTATAAAACAATATCAATTTAGAGAAATTAAAATTCCTTCATTAAAAAATTGATTATTTAGAGATGAGATTAAATTGATGAACCCCAAAAATCTAAAATCACATGTTTTATACCATCCTTTAAATTTAATTCTCCCCCATGGTTTGTTATGGTCACAAAGATTCAATAATAAGAGTGAAGAAGGAAATACAAGTATGGAATAGGAAAATGATTGGTTACATTGATATGTCAACTTGATATCAAAGGTGGAAGTATATTATAATGTATAGAAAATGGGAATCCATCTAGAGGTTTAACTGGATTTTTCATTAATAACAGATAATGAAATGTTAAGATAAAAATATTAATACATAAAAAATAATAATAAATAAATTCCATATCAAAACAACAAGATGGTTCATACGGTTAGAATAACCATTCTTCTAAACATGCCTCGAAATTTGATTTGAAACCACTTAAAAATGATTTTTATGCATGGTTAGGGTAATTTTTTACCGTAATTAAGAAACATGAAAATGTATTGATTTTTTTTATTTTAAATACATGACTCTAAATAAATAATACAACAAAAAATTAATATATAGAATAACATATATTGACATCGTGGCTACCATAAGGGAACATTCCAAAAATACTTTTGAAAAATAATAATATACTCAAAAAATAATTCCAAAATATTGAATGATGAGGGAAGGTGGTAGAGTAATTTTTATATTAAACTATACAAATAAATAACAATAAATCAAATCCCATTCATATTTCACAACAATTTTTGTTAAAATTTTCTTTATTAAAGATATAAAAATAATTTTTAATGGCATATTGTTCGCATATAAAAATTCCATGAATATTTTACATTTCAAGAAACACTCATGATTCACCTAACATTACAATACATTTTAATTTCTTGGATTATGATATAATAATTTTTCAAAACATAAGATTCCCCATTAATTTTTTTTTTCTGAAATTCAATTTTAAAAAATATATATCATTTAATATAAGAGGTTTAAATCAAATACTCTAATAAATATTTTTTTTCTGTCATGTATCACTATTTATCTTCAATAAATTAATATATAAATCATAAATGAAAAAAAAAATATTCCCTAACTATTATTAGAAGACCCATTTCATCAAACTTGTGGATAAAAATTATTGTTTAGGGATATTAAAATTCACGGAAAAGAACTAACAATGGACATAATATAATTGTAGATGGTTCATTACGATGTGTTATTTTTCTCTCTAAACAACTAATATATAGATTGAATATGAATCTTGGATACCATCTATATAAAATGAATAGATAAAATATATTATATTAGGAAATTTAAAATCATTAATAATGAGATAGATTTAAATTAATTCTTAATACTTATTTTTTAGAATTTAATTTATACTATGACTTCAGGTGTACCATGGTGAAATTGTTAGATTTTTTATCTTTTACATGGTTTAAATGATTTAGTATATGGATTGGGAAAAAATAATATTGGGAACCATTGTACATGGGTATTGTTAGATAGTGGAGGCGAGAAGATCTCAATGCTAATATATGTATAATATCAATAATGTAATATCATGGATTCTAAAAACTAAATTATCTACGAACAAATTCTTAATATTGGATTCCATGATATTATACATCATGATATCTATATCATCCTGAGTATTCACCAATTTTTGATAATTAATTCAGATCTAATACTTGTTAGAATCGTAAAAAAATTCTCATATGGCTATACTTATATGAGGGGGTGAATTTTGGTGTTAAAAACATAGTTTAATAAAATTAAACTAAACACTAAACTATGCCTCTTGAAATATTTTATCCTACCTAATCCTCAGTGCTATTATCATAATCATAGAATACAAATCATAGTCAATATGATTAAATTAGTGTGTGAAATATTGGAATCACTAAGGATTCAATTAATGAGATTTTGTTTAATATAATCAAATTTTTTTAGATAAAAAAAGTAAGAAATTATGTAAGAAAGATAAATTCATTCTTTCACAATCTATTATTTTTGTAGTCAAAAATAAAATTCATGTAAGAAACATGTTATAAAATATCGGAAAAATATAATAATGGATTATAAGAAATTAAAATAATTTTCATTTTTTAACCTAATGATAAATGTAATATATAACCAAGACCAAAGGTATCCAATTTTTTATACGTATAACAATGTATGTCTTCCCTTATCTGGGAATCCATAAATATAATTATAGGAATCAAATAATCTTCCAATCCATGGAATCCCTCTATAAGATGATCAAATTATCTAAATACCTATACCCGATAGCCTAGGATATGATGTATCAGATTCCCTATCATCCTATCCCTGGTAATCCTAAATCGTTATGATGATTAAAATCATATTACAATTGAAATGGTTTATAAAGAGAAAACAAGAAAATGATTCCTTATAACTACAAAACTCTAATCAATTACAAATACTTATAAATATATTTTCCCTCAAATAAACCTTTATTGATCTTACATAAGGATTAATTTCAAATGAAATAAGAAGAAGTGAATTAACTCCACAATCATTGAATGAATGGTTATTTATTTGCATCTTCCCAATGGTCAAATTTTTCTCCCAAAAGTCATATATATCTGATCTTTTCACAAACACATAGACACCTTGATCTTCAAATATAATAATGATCTTGCATAAATGAATGTTCGACGTTGTATTTATTTACACCACTATTGTATAAAATATTTACATATAATATAAATAAATATTTTAAATATTATTATAATCATATGTCAATATGATTTACTTCTTAATGATTTCCATTACGATAACCTTTATGATCGATATTATGATATTATCTATACCAGTTTTAGTTAGACAATTAATACATTGTTATTATGATAGACATGATAGAAATTTTTACACCATATCTGATAAAGGTGATTATTATTAATCATACAAATAATAATTATGGAAATCATAATGATGAATATAATTTTTATACTAGTGATATTAAATTACTTATTCCTTATATAATTAAATATAATTTATCACAAAAAACCCATTATATGTCACTCTGGACATAAATATTTTTTAATCTTGAATTAGGAATGAGATTCTGAGTTCCATAACCGAAGGAATGGAATGAAAATAAGTAAAACATATGAGTCATAAATTTCCACATTTTTTGAAAATAGAACCCGCTAAAAATAAATTAAATAATAACATTGAAAAAATATAGTCTATTTATTTTCATTAAATCATATCTAGTATTAATCATTAATACATAAATCATAATGATTATATAATTAATTTGAATAAGATGGAGATGATAAAGATGAATATGATTAACTCCCCATTAGGATAAAATTTCACCCTCAGGATCATATTCTGCATTTTATAGGAATATATCCCAATTTTTAAAAACATCACATCATCTATAAAAAACACTTCCTTTTATAAAAATTACCCATCATGATTTTGAAATGGAATGGGGAAGGATCCTAAGATTCTTAAAATATTCATAGAATCAAACATATGAATCAATATATTTAACAAACTCATCATACATAAAATAAATATAAAATAATATTCAACCAATAATAATTTTAAAACATTTACGCAAATCATAATTTTATAAAGAATGAAATTATTTAATTAAAAACAATTCAAATGTTTATAAAACCTAATAAAGTGAAAGTTTAAAAAGGAAATTAATAATTATTCATCAATTGTTTTAAAAAATATTTCATTTTCTTGAATTCATTTCATCCCTACTCTATAATGAAGAACATATCTTCTTGAGTCCCAATAATTTCCAAAAAATATTTGTTATCATTCAATAATACGTTCATGTCATCATTAAAAGATTTTATTATAGTCAAATCCAACGCCATATTTCACATCATTCGATTTAGAGTATTTAATTCTTACATATGGTAAATAATTTCATATCTAATGTTCTCCACAAACCACACATTGTTTTCCACACCTTTTGATAGATAATTAAAATATTCAGTTTTTTCCTTCATAAGCTTCTTCACATCATAAAAATCTGGATAATGTAACATTTTATTAACATCTACATGATGAGACCACTTTACAATTTTATTATATTTCTTTCAATGAGTTTGGAAATTTCCTAATAAAATATAAACTAACCCTTAAGATGAATAACATCTATTATTAAAACAATGAAAGAATTATATTTTTCTTTCAAAAATTCATTTATCAACCAACAATAAGATTCATGGTTTAGAAAATAGAGGATCTTTCATTCTATAATTTTCAATGAACTAATAATGTAATCAACTCCATAAATATTTAGTTATTATTATATATCCATATTATTCTTGTTTAATATAATGAGGATTAACTCTACTTGTGTCGGCTTCACCTTCATTACTTTTCATATTTGATTTATTTGAAACCTATTTCTCAAAATTCCAAGAAACCTTGTTATAAATATCCATATCATCTGAAATTTATTTTATATACTTATATTTCGTGTTAGTTTTATCATGAAACAGAATATTTAAATTCTAATCATATTTATCTGTATTAGTAAGTGATTGGGCCTCTTATTCTAATGATTATACATTATAAATTCCTTAATTTTCATCTTTATCAGTATTTAAGTGTATATATGATGATGATTATTCTATGTATTTCTTATATTATAGTGTTTTCTCATTTTTATATTCCATTTCATTTTCATCCTCTCCATTCTAATCGTCTTCTAATACTTCTTCAATTTCATCGTATTCACTAACTAATTAATATTCATATTTTCATTTTTTAATTTCCTTACATCCCAATATATATATTATTTTAAAATTATTCCCCATTTTCCACCTTATGTTTTTTTAGCTATCAGGTTGTTCTTGAATCACCTTTGGTAGTGGATTTTGATTTCGATTATTTATCTTTAAGAACTAGTAATATTGATTCATTTTCAATAACAATTGCATTCCCATTATCATCTATAGATGGAATCTCATCATGCATGACACTATTTTCAGGAATAACTAATCATGTATATGAGTTATCTTGATTGCTTTGGGATGTAGGTGGAACTACATTCAGTAATTCTCCATCGAGTCCCTTTAAACAATTTTAAAAAAAATTAGCATCAAACAACCTATTATTTTTCTTTATTTATATTATATTTATTTTTTACAAATAGCCTGAATGGAATCAAAAATAAAAATCCTTACCATTGTCTTTTCGGATTTCTGGTTCACCAGGTTTCCATTATGAATTATTTATTAACAATTCATCATAATATTTTTTAGGAAGTATCTTATGATTCCTCATATTCCATGGTGGGGAGGTCTCATCCTTCACTAAATTCCTTGATTGTTTTATATCGAATTACACACCCCCATCATTCTCAAAATAATTAGTTGATTATTTATTAAATATAAACCTCACCATGTTCATTTTTTCATCACTCACAAAAGATATCATTTTTCTCATTTTAGAGGATTTTTTTGGAATCATGAAAATTTTCCAACACTCAAAAACAATTACATGGAATGTTTAGAGATATGATAATTTTTTATTTAATTATTTCATACTTGATGTTTTCAATGTTTAAGAAAAAATTATTTACCAATTCTATCATTTTAATGTAAATATTAAAATTGAAAACAAAAATATCCCAAAATTTTTGATTCTGGTGAATCTGATGAGAAGTAATATTTTCAATCTGATAAATTTTTATAGTTCATTCAGTAATGTTCATAAAATATAGAAAATCAATGTGGGGTGCTGGGAGGCCCCTCCTTATATAGGTTCCAGGGGTGTTACATCATTATCTAAAATAAATACAACTACTGAGAATAAAACCAAACTAATATATGGGGTGTTATTAATTTAAAGAAATATTTATGAAATTGTGTACTCTATAGGTTTTAAAGCATTCATTATATTGAGTATGAATCCAATTCTAATTTTTCAAAATTTGAAAAAAAATTGATTTTATGAAACAACAATTTGCAACAGTAATTATTAATTATCTAATCATTATAAAATAGTGAAAAAATGTAAACAATAGGGAAGTACTGGTCGGAGTGAAGAAATATAGTATTATGACTAATCTGTTATTCTTGATTTTTTAATCCAAATATATTAAGAATGTTTTATTATAAAATATTAAATAAAAAATATTTAATAAAAAACATAACTATATTGATTTATAAAGAAAAATAATTATGATACATTCATAAATAAAAAAAATGGAATGCTTTTATTAAAAAAACATATTCCAATATTTTTCAATTTTAAAATATTTATTTGAAATCAGGAGTTGAGAAATTTATTTAGAAATTTCATAGTCCAAAAATATTTTCATAATTTACAACTCTATAAATTTTAAAAAGAAAAATGATTCTAGAAAAAATTTCGGATATTTGTTTTAAGAAAACATCATTTTTAAGGGATCTATATGTTTTTTACCAACATCAAACATATGTAACCAACCTATAATTAGACTGTGTTAATGTACACAGATTTTTCAATAGGATAGAGATATGAATAATTAATTTACAATGATGATTCCAATAATCTGCTACATATATTCAAATGTTCCAGATGTAAGATTTTTTATAAAAATTTCAGCAAGTTCATCTTTCATTCTGATGAATTATAAAATTATATATCATTTAATTATGTGATCATAGATGAAATAATGTCTTATATCATTGGTATTAGCTTGTGAGTAATGTTATATAATTTTAATAAATGTAATATAAATTTTTTACCATAATTAATTATACTCTTAGTAAAAATCATTCTATTATCAGTGAATCAGTGTTTCATTTACAACACTTGGTCATAAAAATTCCAGTTACCACAAAATCAACATCATTTTTTGAAAATTATTTTGAGTATTATTTCCTAAAAGAACAATATACTATAAACACTCTTAATAAGTTAAATTTTCATTATGTTCTTTTCTTATACATTCTACAACCACCAAATTTAGCATCTGGAAAAAAATTTATATTAAAAATATTTCCAAATGAATAAAAAAATTCTTAAACCTATAGTTCCCTTAAGATTACAAAATTTTCATTTTATATATTTTAAATGGAATTATTTTGGATTTTATTCATATTAAGCATGTAGACATACATGAACCATTAAATCTAGAAAACTAGTAGGTATGTAAATTTAACTTCTTATCATACCCCTAAAAATCATTTGATTAACTTGTTTCCTAGCCTCATCAAGATATAAATTATTTTATGTATGTATGGGATTATTAATACTACTAGTATTGTCGTATATAAATTTATTAAGAATATATTTTATAATCTTATATTGAGATATAATATTTCCTTCTATTTTTTTATATTTCAAAGAAAATAAAATATGTTATCTCACCCATCATATTCATCTCAAAATCATGTTTAATAAGATCTACCAAATAATTTTTTAATATTATTTGATTTGATTTAAATATAATGTCTTCAACATAAATTTTAACAATAATAATGCTTTTATTAGTATATTTAAAAAAAATATTGGATCTGCAGATCCCCTAACATGTTTCTTTTTTAACAATAATCTGGTTAATCTATCATACTAGGATATAAGGGATTTTTACCTCCATATAAATCTGTGTTAAGTTTATAAAAATGTTTAGGATGTTTTTTATTTTCAAAAATGGGTTTTGTTAAAAAACATCCTCCTTAACATATTTATTAAGAATAAAATAGTTATCATCTATTTGGAAATTTTTTCAATTAAATAATTTTGAAAAGGATATAAATAATAAAATTGATTCAAATTAACATAATGATTCATATCATTCTTCATATTATTTTTCTTTTTGTTGATTATTACCATTATAAAAAATTATATCTTTAATTATGAAAATCATTCCATTTTGATCACATTTTTCACTATAAAGCATTTTACTCCCAATATATAAGTTTCTTTACATAATTCAATTATTTTACAACTTTTTTTTCATATCAAATTCACTGTGATCATCTTCACATTATATAATAAAATCCACAAAAGCTACATCCTCATCAGGTTTTTTAGGATAAAATTTAGATAAAAAATTTTATATTTTCAATTTAATTTCATAAGGAACTTGTAGTCATAATTGGTTGATCCAGTCACCAGTTATACTATCACTATGAATATTCCATAGAATATACTGGATTATTAGTTTCTGACATGTATGGTCTTGAAAAATAGGTAAAAAATCATCAAATGGAATAACATCAAAAGGAATTTGCTGAGTCATATCCCAATGTGGTGAGATTTCTAACAAAGGTTGAATATTAGTTTTAGAAATCACATATGAGGTTATTGGTTTAGGTTGATTGGAAATAAATGGGTTTTTTAATCATACCTAACATGGACTCTTTCATCAAAAATATAACAAATTTTATGGCAAAAAATCCTTAGAAGTAGTGGAATAACTAAACATATTCCATAATAATAATTATGGAAAAAATTATGTAAGTAATCATTTGTATTCATGATGAATACATTGAAACCAAAAACATTGAAGTAGGAAAATTTGAACCTTAAGCCTTTTGAAAATTCATAATAAGTTTTATTAATGAAACATTAAATAAAAACTAGAAATATTTTATAGCATGTAGTATTAACCACATCAGTACAAAAAATTTTATAAATTGTGTATTCACCCAACATGGTTAATATTATTTCATGATGAATTATTTTTCATCTTTTGACGAAAAAACATTTCTCTAGGTTCTAATAGATGGAATGATAGGTTTAATAAAGTTCTTAGTATAAAATGTTTCAATTAATAATATTCAAATTCTCCAACATGATCACTTTGAATAGTTATTATGGGATGGACATTTCTCGATTTAAAAATAGGAAAAAAATATTTTAAAATAAAAAAGGCTTCATATTTATTTTTGAGAAATTGAACCCATATATATCATGTGTAATCATTAATCAAGCCATATACATATTATTTTCATCCAATACATCAATTTTTTATACGAACAAATAAGTCTATGATCCCTAATTGTAAATAATCACATGTTGATACTTAATGAATACATTTAAAACATGAATTATGTTTATTAAATTATTTATAATGGTCAAGGATATTTTAAATATCAAACCTAATCTCCTACATGTCCTTAAAAATACTTTTCATTGTCAACATGGATATTCATTTAAGGATGAAATTTCTTAACATTATTTAAAAACACCAATATTTGTATTCCATTAAATAAGGAATATTAAGTCTTTTATACTATGATATTATATGTTAAGAGTGTAAACATTCTCATACTTATAGGTATAAAAAATAAATTGGTCCATGAAACTATATACACAATTTTAATCATTCCTAATGTCAATACTATAACCATAATTACATAATTGATGCCTATAGGTATGTGGTTACAACATTTAACAAATAAAATAGCAGAAATTAAAGCATTACCAAGAAGAATAATATTTATTATACTATTAATTTATCCTTGAGAATTAACTTCAAAAGAGAATATTAAACCATTCAATTCAATATTATTATAGAAGAAGTGTGTGTTTTGTAGAAATATTCCTAAAAAATCAATAGGTAAGCACCATGTATTCATGTTATTGATACATATTTCATTTTCCTGATAAAAAAATTTTAGTGTCGGCACCCAAAACTTCAAAGGTCTGGTATTTTTAGAAAACAAAAATTATGGAATCCAAATTGGTTTAGAAAAAAAAAAATTAAATCCTAAGGATTAAAATTTATATAAGGAATTTTCATTTCCAATGACAATTATTTTAAATTTTAGTGATAATTTTTCATTTTTAGGGACAATTAAATTGTTACTAAAAACATGTTTTTTAAATGTATAACCCATTCTAGAACTATTACCAATAGGATTGAATGGATTATACATATTAAAAAAACATTCCTTTCTTGTGGTAATGTCTAGAACAGAATTTCTATAACATGATATTTTTTATTTTTGTTTAATAACTACATCTTTAACAACATTTTATAGTAATAAAATTAAGTTTATATTTTATAACATATTATTATGAATATTCCTTTTCAAAATACATAAAAATTATAATATTTTTATGATTTATTATCATCAATATATTTCAAAATATCTAACATTTATTTCTTTTGAAACACTAATCCATGAACTAGCCTTATAATGTTATTCCATAGAATTTTCAATTTTTGAATGTTTTATGATTTGTATTTTCTAAAATTTATAAAATTTGAAAACATAATCATAAAAAGGAAGAGTTTAATAATTTTTAGAGGAATATTATACTTTAGAATATATAGAATCCTTCTCATTTGGATAATTAGAATTAATGTAAATATTTTTCTATCTTTTACATGTTCATAAATAATCCAAGAAACATTGATTTACTTTTGGTATAATGGAAAAAATACCATTCTTCCTTTGACCAAAACATTCATTACCAGAAGAATTCTCTAAATAATATCATCTATTAGCACTCCATTTGTCACCATACCTTAAAAAGATATTTCAATAATATTTTTAATATCTCTTATCCATTCAGTGTGTATTCTTTTCCAGGAAATTCATATTCATTATCATTGAAAAATATGGACTGTTGTACCCATATTTCTTGAATTCGTAACATATAATATCATATATATTATCACTTATTTCTTTATATCTTTTTTTAAATAAGAATTGAAAATATTTATACAATCATTTTTATTCATCCTTCAAGATAAATATTCGAATTCATTTTTATAATGTAATAAACATTTGAATAAAATAAAATAAATACATTCTTCTTTTTTCAAGACAAAAAAACATTTTTAGTAGATTTTGATATTGAAGGTATGGTAGATGTTGATGCAAAGGAAACACCACCATTTTTATTTTTCAACTTCTCAGCATATCAATTGATTCTACCCTCATACTGTATGAGGGTAATAACAATATCTTTTAGGGTAAAATTATTTAAATTTCTAGTTTTTTCAACTCATAACCTCTCTAATTCCATCTAATTGAGAATGATATCTATTATCTTTTAAACAAGTATCACATCATCAAGTCCCTTCTCACAAATATATTTTAAACACTTTTTAATATCCATGAATCTCTAATATATCATTGCAACATATTCACCTAGTTTGAGGTAAAATGCTTTATAATACTCCCTTAAAATAAATCATCTAGTCTATATAATTATTGAAATTATAAAATGTGTTACTAAAATTATTTTTCAAAAAACATTTCACAAATTCATAGGATGATATTTGAGTATAAATTATTCTTGTCATAGAATATAACAAAGTATTACTTACTATGTTGTTTTACTGATATTCTTATTTTCATTGTTTGCTAAAGGTAGTAACTTCCTTATCAAGAACATCATAATCCACCATGTGAATTAAGAAATTTTAAACTATTATGTTGATAATGAATGTCTTTATCTCATCCATCCAATACTCATAGATAACAACATTAATTTTAAAATGTATGTTTGTATTCATATTTTTTATTGATATGTTATTAATTACAACAATATTTCACAAAAATAATGATATTTTTTCCTTCAAAACCCATCATTCAATAATCATTTTAATAATTTATTTATAAAAAAATACTAAACAAGAAAAGTAAAGAATTAAATAATCATCATGTAATTGTGTAGTGGAATCCTACTCTAATACAAATTTTTATCATAATTATAGATCTAATATTGATTATGATCATAAGAAGATATCTATATGGATATACATATAAGAGGGGGGTGTTAATTGAAGTTTTAAAAAATATTTATTAAAATAATTAAACTAAACAATACACTAAACCCCTTAAATTATGTTATCAGGCGTTGTCCTTAGTCCGATGATTGTAGTCACATAATCATAATTAGAAACAATTTGTTTATATCAGAGGGTAAATGATCTGAATCATATGGGTCCGATTAATAAAATTTATTTATCATAATAAAAATGTACCGTTAATAAAAAAAATATAAATATAAATACAATGTTTCACATTCTATTAAATATGTAGTACAGAATCAAAAACATGTAAGAAACATGTTATACAATAAAAAAAATTTATGAATGACTTATAATCTATTAAATTAAATAACCAATTTTGAAAACAAGAAAACATCATTATATAACTATGAATTTGTTATCAATTGTTTTATATATTGAATAATATTGATTTTCTATTATTTGGGAGCCCTTCATATGATGATCGTAATTTATTTGTCATCCTATCCATGGAATTAATCGAAATAGTGGTCAGATTTTCTATATCCCCAATCATGGTGGCCCTCAATCCAATGTATCATATTATATGTCTTCATATTCAAATAATCCCACAAATATTTTATTGATAAGATATGGATTACATTGAAAAAATGATTATAAGTGGGAAACCTGACAGGGTTTCCTGAGAACTAGAAAACTATAAATAATTACATTTTTCTGGAACAAGACCCTTGAACTAAAAAATCATTAGTTCTCTCATAAAATGATAAATTTAAAATGAAATAAGAAGCAGAAAAAACATGTCTAAACATTTTGAATTGCCGAGAATATATATGCATATTAACAACATTAATATTTCTCTCCTGAATATCATATTTCTTTATATTTGACGCAACGTCATAGTAAACATTCACTTGAAAGATCATAATGATATGGAATAATAGAATGACTAATTTCATATAGATTTACAATATTACATTGTAAATGATTTCCTTATATTATAAACAAGTCATCTAAATATGGTTATAATCTTATGTCAGTTTGATGTAATTATTTATGATTCTCATAAAAAATATGTTAAGGTAACTAGTACGATGTCACCAATACCAGTATGAATTCAATTTATAAAATATTTTTGTTATGATAGACAATATTTGTAGTATACCATTTGATCAGATAAAGGTGATTCAGATTAATCTGAAAAATAATCATTCTATAATTTATAATAAATTATATAATTTCTATACCCATACAACATAAGAACATATTCTATGTATGGTATAATATAATTTTGTCTATAAAAATATTCTAAAACACTTTGGATATAAATAATTATAAATAATGAAGTAAGTATGTTTTTTTAATTTCCAAAATGAAGTAATGGAAAATTAATAAGTAAAAATTCTGAAAAAACAACATGATAAGATTAAAAATTTAAGTAGAGACAAATTTAATGTAAACATAATAAGTTTTATAGATATACCAGGTGAT
The DNA here is from genome assembly GCA_963277665.1 of Viscum album. Classification (NCBI taxonomy): domain Eukaryota; kingdom Viridiplantae; phylum Streptophyta; class Magnoliopsida; order Santalales; family Viscaceae; genus Viscum; species Viscum album. Next base: position 1,497,116,967 of record OY728122.1, on the reverse strand, counting down.
TCATCAAGATGATACATAATTTCGAGCCCCATCCATTACATAATTTCCAATGCATTCCTAATATATCAAATTGTCAATTTAAATAAGGAACATTTTTCCTTATATATTAGTGTCTTTATTGAAAAAATACTATTTAAAATCATTATATTCCCATTCAATAAAAATACATTCAATGTAAAAAAAATATGCATAAATCATATATTGTTTAAGAAGTAATCATATCCCAAATATTTAATATTAATATTCAATGGAAATTTAATGTATATTGATAATAATAGATTGATTATCTCATGGCATTATTAATAAATCAAAATTATTTAATAATACATATCTCAATAATTTATCTATTAAAACTAATCAAAATAAATCCAAAGAAATAATAAGGATGGTATTATTCAAACATATACCTAGAAGAGTATAATTAAAAAAATTATGTCGGATTTAATTAATTTAAATAATATTGAAATAATATTAAAAATATTTTTTAGGAAAATACCATTTTCACACTAATAATACATTCTGAAAGTATATAATTCATATATTATAAGGAAAACATTTTATTTTACAGAATCATTCTAAAAGGTTAAATAAAATCTTCACAATAGTGTGAAACCATTATGGTTAAAATATTCAGTTTATTACGAGTACATTAAAATAGATAATACTCTAAAATTATTGGTAAAGTAAAAAAATTACATTATCTATAAATATTGAACAAGTTCCCGTTTATAAAATGTTGTCAAAGGATAACGATGGGTATAAATGTATTTAAAAAATCATTTGAGAGAACTAAATATATTCTATAAATCATTTTTACATGCTAGGAAAAATACCTAGATAACACAAGAGGTGGTTTAAATTGTGTATTTTTTATAAAATATGTAACACCCCAAGATTCCACGATACACATCTCTTTGAATAATACTGCAGCATGTGTTGTACGCAACTTCGACTTTTTACACACACTACAACCAATCAAATTAGCCGTTATGAATAGTAATACCCACATTTCGAAATTTTATAAATTTTATCTTTCGAAATGGACTTCATTTTTGGATTTGGAATATCAAAATTAGTTAAGGGTGAAATTTTGGTATTTTTATGAAAAAAAATAAATTTTTGATGAACATTGAAAAAACATTGAGTTATAGTTTAAAGCCGAATTTTTATTTGAATAATTATTTATTTTATTTAAATTTAATTAATTTCAAAAGAGATACAAAATACTTATATATGTTCAATTTATTTCATTGGAGTTAGTTTAGAATAATTTTATATATAGAAAAATTTTATTGAACTTTTCAACGCCTTATTCCCACCTCCTAGGAGAATTTGGAAATTCACATAAAACTTAATTTTATCGCTTCTGTGAGTGGAATTTCTAAAATCCAAGAGACATGGTTAATATCAAGGAGTAAAATATGATTCAATAAGATAAAAATAATTTTTGTTGAATAGTAACTTTTTACTTTTATTTACCACGGTTAAAAGTAAATAGGGTAATTAAGGGTAAAAATGATATTAATATTACCCTAAAACATGTCTTAATTCTATTGGAAAAGTGTATCTCGACCAAAAAAACCATAGAAATAAAATAGCATCATTTAGATCCACATGGATTAGATTAGGACATTTATTATTATTTAATTCAACGAAGAGTTAAATGAGTTAAAATCAATGTTTAATAACTAAAACGTTTTAAATATAGAGTTATACAAAAGATAAATTCGATTATAAATTTCATTATAAATATAAAATGATTTCCTACATAATGGTATTTTATTTATAATTTTTAGAAATTATATAATTTAATTTATTTATGACACAATGGTGATGCAGCAATTACATAATTAATGATATATAAAAATAATTGATATTATAAATATAAAATAAATGTAATTTGAGAATTTTTATGAATACCAATAATTTTCAATATTATTATGACATATTTGTATTGGTTATATAATTTGTTTTCGAAATAATAATTATGTTATGAAATTATCCAAAACATGATACCCAATATTGTCAAAATAGACATAAAAGTGTTTTTTTAAAAAATTATATTATTAATTGATATTATATTCCTAAAAATATAAGGCTCAGCTAGAGGACTTATATAATGAAATGTGTATCATTCTTTAACCACTTGGGGTTGCTTGGAGGTATATAGTATGTTTATTAACTATATAATATAAAAACACAAAGAGACATTGTAAATGTCAAACTATTTAACAAAGAGTTAAATATAAATTATAAGGTTAATATAGTGACCCAAACCTGTCTAAAATCTATTGGTTGAAAGGAAATCGACCCATACCCACCTTAAACTATAAATAATCAAATTTGGAGCCATTATAAACATAATATGAATTTATTATAAAATAATATTTCTAGCATTTCCTAAGGTGCCCCTCACCCCTCTTATAAAAGAGCAGTCCCCCTTCTCACTAATTCATACCTTAAATGCATTTTGGCTCACCCAACCCCTGACCATATATTCTCTCAAATTCCCTCAATTGATTCAAGAGGCATTATTTTGATCAGAATTCCATCCTATGGAGCCTTTTTGATAAAATCAAAAGGAAGAACCCGAAGAGGAGGTAATGTTTTCACCACCCTCTTTCAAGTTCCTTTCATCTCCATCTTCTTATTTCTATGTTATTTCCATTCTAAAATAATAACTCTACTATCTTCTATAACAGTTATGTTATTATAAATATTGTACAACCATATTAAATATACTATTCATCCTTTTAATGACATGTCACAATACGTGCGTACGTACGGCCTACCGTCTCCACGTCGTGGGGTAATTGTTATTCAAAACATTATTATTTGTATGGGTATGATACAGATGTGTAATTAATGTAAATAATAAATATAACATGATAATTATTCGTTATATATGATATACCATCCTATTACATATTATTTTAATATCAAAAAATGATATTGTCACTCGTACGTACGTAAGGATTACCGTCTCCACGAACGCGATGAGATTCATTCCCCAACGTATCCATTCAAGACTAAATTTCATTTGATGATTAAAAATAATTTTTAGAGACATGATATCATTCTTGATATGAATATTATACATCTAATCCATAACAATTATGGCACACATGATAATGAATATAAAGGAAAACCAATCCGTTAGAACCCAAAATGATGACAATACTAAGATATTATTAACAAATCAATGTTAAAAGATAATATATGATAGCATATAATTGTATATGATTCTTGTATAATTTAATAACAATTATATCACCATTATACAGGAGATTAACCTACCCTCAATCAAGTAAAATTACAAGGTAAGGGTTTATTTCACAGTCTCTACATTATCCGAGGTTGTTTATAAGTAATTATCAACTAGGACCCATTTATCATCCACATCCATATTCCTTAAAAATGTATTTCATATCATTATTATTATTTTATAGACTACGGGTTAATGTCATTTATAACCTTGTGTAATTTTTAAAAGATTTTTATAAAGGAATCATTTCGTCACATTCCAAACAAGGTCCTTTTTAACCATTTCGACAAAATTAAGGTACAAATGTTTTTTTAACTTATACGGCTGGTGCGGCTATTTTCAACTGTTATAAAATCATCGAAGCTTCCCATAAAATATTATAAAAATATTTTCAATGTAAATTCCTTATTTTATAATTATGCGACATTTAAATGATTTCTAAAAAAGAGATATTTCTCTCAAATAGTTTTGATTTCATCTATTTCAACATCCATTGATGGTTTTTAATATTATTTGAAGTTGAGTTATTATTATACCAAACATCAAAATTTTATTGAAGGTTTTGTGATATGTTTGAATGTGGATGTGTTATTTCTATACCATTCATGGTTTATGGAGAAAGTATTGGCATTTCTTATGCTAGTTTTAATATGAATGATTATGTTATGTTTAAACCTATTCATATGCGGAATGAATTGGACATAATAAGTGACGGGTGGAGCCCGCTATAGCTCCTCGATGCATCGATAGGTATCATGTGACAAACTAGTGTCTTGTCATAAGGCCTTGACAGAATCTTATTTGTATTCTTGGCACAAGGCCTTGACTATGTGGTTATGATAGTATGGCATTATGAATTCCATCTTTATGAAAGTGGTTATTGATATTTCATGATATTATTAGTCAAGTAGAATATCCATGTGAATATGTAAATGAAATTAATTCATTTTATTTCTTCCATATTATACTGAATTTCAAGTTTAAAAGGATTTTGTTTTAGTTATACCTTGCATTAAATGTTTATGCTTATTTATGAAAGATTTCTCTATATTGTTATCCTTACTGGGCATCTGAGCTCACCCCTTTCTATAATATATTTTTCCCAGGATGTGAAGAATTAATTTATGAATTTCCTATAGGGATAGTATGAGGGGATATGAGGGTGGACTATGGAGACTATGTTGTTGTAGTTTTCATTTTATGATATAAAGTAAACTTTATGAATGTATCTAGTGATTCCAAGGATACTAAACAAATCGGTCTTTCGAGACATGATCTTTTGGGATCATGCCAACATTATGTAATAATACACCAACTCTAGGTAACTAGGGTCGGGGTATTATAGTTGGTATCAGAGAATGTTTAGTACAAACCTTGGAAGCTAGATTTAGATAAACTCTAATTATAGCTCATAGCCCTATGATAGACTTTGAGGATTAATATAGAAGAACTTCCTAGAATTTTGTTATTGTAGAGATTTTTTGAGTTCTCTGAGGAATACATCCATGTTTGGATATGAGCAGGTAGAGGTGGCTCTGGAACATATGTACCTAGGTGTAAAACCCAAAAACACCGCTTTGAGCTAGACTCAAACGAGAACCGGTGCACGACAACAGGCCTTGCTTCACCCTTGGTTACGACACTCCTGAGGGATATGCATAGAATAATTCCAATTTTCATTTCAAACCATTTTGAATGGTTTATGAGTATATACTTCCCCAAAGAAGACATTTTTTCATGATTATGGATTATATCCATAAACTTTTCAATTTCTGTTAAGTGTTTTAGATGTTTGAATTTATGTATTATGATTAATAAACTAATCTGGTGTATGAAATTGTTTAGAAATGGTGCCTAGTGGATGAAATGGAAACTATATAAATGAACGAACCCCATGTAGGGATTTCCCTCCTGCTCAATGTAATTATAGTGGATCTGGTGATTCAACTTGTGCTGATCAGGTAATCACCATATTGGGAAAACACAGTCAGGTTATGAATAATAACCTTACCCGTATGGAGCACCCTGATCTGCAGCGTGGAGGATCATTGTTAGATTGCTTCATGAGACAAAAACCACAATCATTCAATGGGATTACAAATCAACTAGTATATATGTAATGGATAAATTCCTTCGAGAAAATATTACATTCCTTGGAGAGTAGTGAAAAGGAAACAGTTATCATGGCAGTTTACCGCCTCACTGGGGATGATGTTCAATGGTGGTCATTGATTCAAAACACAAAGGAAGATGATGAAGTATCAAGTACGGAATGGATGGAGTTCAATGAACTTTTCTTATAAAAATACATTCCTTGTGACCATCGAGCAGATATAGAAAGGGAATTTCTGAGTCTGAGACAAAAGGAGGATGAGAATGTTGTAAAGTATGAGGAAAACATTACAAGGTTATAAAGATATGATATAGATTATATACGTAACCCAAGAAGTAAGATTGGTCGTTTCATTTATGGGTTAAAACCATTCCTTCATCGAGCATTAGTGTCACAATCCCTCACGTCATACGGAGATATTGTCTCATGTGCTATCAAGAACGAAAAAGAATTATCTATGTCTTACAACATTAAATCAATGAAAGAGAAGAAGAGATTTGATGATCACTCTGAAAATGGAAATATAGAGAAGAAGGGAAAAGTTTAATATCCATCCTACAGTAAATGAGGGAAGAAACACCAGGGTACTTGCTTGACGGGAATGAGTGTTTCTTACAAGTGAGTTGAAAAAGGTCACCAAGATCGTGATTGTAAGTGGAAGAACGAAGCTACTGATGTTCAATTCTACAACTGCAGGGAGATGGGACATTGTGAAAATTATTTCCAAAGCGTCAGAGAAAATTACCTCAAAAAAGGCCAAGGGATCAAGGACAAGAATATGCTATCAATACGGCTGAGGTAGAAGCACTGAAAGATATGGTGGAAGGTAATTTAATGGTTCCCTCAAGTTTAGAAAATGCATTATTTTATTCTGGATCATCACATTGTTTCATATCTTCCCAGTTTTTTAAGAAAAATATATATTTCCATTTTTATTTAACAAGGTAGTTGTCAGCTAAAACTCCTATGGTAAGTATCCTTGCTACAATTTTCTATTGATCGGTTCCCATTAGGGAATATAAATGTTCTTTATCTGCTGATCTCATCGTCTAACCTATGATTGAGTTTGAAATAATCATCGGTATGTATTGGAATTCGGACCATGATGTGAAGATTTATTATAAGAAGACAGAGGTTACAATTTTTTATGATGATGATAAAGAACACCTTATCATTAGAGCAGAATCATCACCACCTAATTCATACCTACATCACCCCCAGTAGCTCAACTAAATTCAATTATTGGGGAGGAAGAGAATGAAATAATTGTGGGTAAGGAAAGGAATGTTCAAATAGAGGATGTACCTATTGTGAGAGAATATGTTGATGTGTGTCCAGAAGATTTAATTAGACATCCTCCAGAATGATAAATTGAGTTTTCAATTGATTTAAATCCAGGTTCAAGGCCTATATTGAAGACCCCTTATAGAATGGAGATTGTGGAATTAGTTGAACTAAAGAAACAACAATAGTAATTGAGTAATAAGGTATTTTTTCACCCGAGTGTTTCTCCATGGGGAGCTCCTATCCTTTTTTATAAGAAGAAATATGCATCCATGTGGTTATGTATCGACTACAGGGAAATCAATGCCTTAAAAATAAAGAAAAAGTATCCTCTACCTCACATTGATGATTTATTTGACCATCTGCATGGAGCTCAATACATTTCAATGATTTCCAATCGATCTGGATACCATCAGTTTTGTTTGAATAAGGAATACATTACAAAGGTAGCATTTTGAACAAGGTACGGGCAATACGAGTTTACAGTAATGCCTTTTGGATTGAATAATGCACCTTCTGTATTCATGGATCTAATGAACATAGTTTTCAAGGAATATCTTGATGATTTTGTGGTGGTATTTATTGATGATATCATGGTATATTCCAAAAGCCTCTAAGATCATGAAAATCACTTGTGCATTATCGAGAAGACTCTTAGAAGACAGGAATTATATGGGAAGTTTAGAAAGTGTGAATTTTGGCTTCATGAGATTTATTTTCTTGGCCATATTATATACAAAGATGTAATCCCTATTGATCCTTTTAAGACCAAGGCAATCCAAGAGTGGCCAGCCCCGACGAGTATAACTAAGGTACACAGTTTTATTGGTTTAGCAGGTTATTATCGGCTTTTCACCCATAATATTTTCCGATTGGATAACCCATTAACGAAGCTCACACGTAAATGGGTTAATTTTTTTGGACAAAATAGTGTGAAGAATTTTTTGAAGAACTGAAGAGAATATTAGTCAATAATCCTATATTGACTCTACCATCGGAGAATGATGGGTTCGTTATTTGTAGTGATGCATCAATGAACAGACTTTTTTGTGTCCTTATAAAGAATGATAGAGTAATTTCCTATGCATCACGACAACTGAAAATTCCTGAGCAAAAGTATCCTACTCATGATCTTGAGTTAGCTGCCTCAATATTTTCATTGAAGATATGGAGTCATTAATTATATGGTAAAAATGTGAGATTTATTCTGATAAAAAGAGTTTGAAGTATATTTTCTCACATAAAGAACTCAACATGAGGAAAAGGAGATGGCTTGAACTAATCAAGGATTATGATTAGACGATACACTACCACCCATGGAAGGTGAATAAGGTGGGATATGCTTTGAGTTGAAAGGATCATGGAGTTTTGAAAAAGATGAGAGTTGAAGAGGATCCTATATACATGGATCTAGTAAATATGGATATGTGAATCACCATGGAAGGTGAAACATCATTGCGTTTTCAAATGGATGCCAACCCATATTTACTAGAAAGGAAAAAGAGTTCTCGGACTGATGATGAAGAGTTTCCAAAGAAGATTAAATCTGTGAATGATGGGATATTGAGTGACTTTGTGTATGAAGATGGAATTTTGAAATTTGGGAAGAGACTTTGTGTTCCCAATATACCTGATCTAAAAAGTGAATTGTTGGACGATGCTTATAGTTCCAATTTTTCTATACACCCTAGGAGCCCCAAAATTTATAGAGATTTAAAAGAACATTTTTTGTGGGACAACATGAAGAGAGAGATTAATAATTTAGTGTCAAGATGTATGGTTTGTCAACAAGTGAATGCAAGAAGGAAACAACCTGGAGGAGTCATGAAACCTCTTCCCATACCAGAGTGTAAATAGTATAATATCACGATGGAGTTTGTCATGGGACTACCAAAGACTCCTAGAAGTAATGATGCAATATGGGTCATTGTTTATCGTCTTACCAAGTCAGCACATATTTTTCTTATAATGGAAGATTTACCACTTGAACGTCTAGAAAGACTATATATTAATGTAATTGTGAGTCTTCATGGAGTACCCATATCTATTGTTTCTAATCGTGGTCCACTTTTTACTTCAAGATTCTGGAAAAGTCTTTAGAAATCCTTGGATACTGAACATCATTTGAGCACTGCATACCACCCTCAAACAGATGGACAATAAAAACGGACTATTCAAAATATGGAAGACATGTTGAGATCATGCTCACATGACTTTCAGGGTATGTGGGATCAATATTTACCTCTTGTGGAATTTTTCTATAACAATAGCTTGCATTCGAGTATTCAGAAGGCACCATATGAAGCATTATATTGAGAAAGATGTCACACCCCAACTTTTTGGGATGACCTTTGTGAAAGAAAACTTGTGGGACCTGAACTAGTGGATGAAACAATGGAAAGGTGAAGGTAATCAAAAAACACATCAATGCAGCTCAAAGTATATAGAAGAGATATGCTGACAACCGAAGGAAGGATGTGGAATTTTAGGTAGGAGATCGTGTTTTGTTGAAGGTATCTCCGTGGAAGGGTGTTAAACATTTCAATAAGAAAGGAAAATTGAGTCCCATGTACATCGGACCATTATAAATTCTATAATGAATTGGGGATGTAGCTTACCATTTGGCAATGCCCCCAAGTCTCTCCAATGTTCACGATGTGTTCTACATATCACTGTTGACAAAATACATGCCTGACCCAATGCATGTACTCACTTATGATGAATTAGAACTGGAACCCAATCTGTCTTACAGTGAAGAGCCAATCAGGATTCTTGATACAATAGAACAAGTGCTGAGAAACTGGACGACTCGTCTGATAAAAGTTCTATGGAGAAACCATAAGATGGAAGAGGCAATGTGGGAACTCAAGAAACATATTATGAAGAACCACCCAAACCTTTTCATGTCGTAGTCTTCTACAAATTTCATGGATGAAATTATTTGAACGAGGGGAGAATGTAACACCCAAATCATCCATGGTATGCTTCTCTTTGAATAATACAGTAGCATGTGTTGTACGCAACTTTGAGTTCTAACATACACCACAACCAATAAAACTAGCCATTATGAATAGTAATACCCACATTTTGATATTTTATTAATTTTATCTTTTAAAATGGACATCATTTTTGGATTCGGAATATCGAAATTAGCTTATGGTGAGTGTTTAGTATTTTTATGAAAACATTCGATTTTTGATAAATAGTTAAAAAACACTAAGTTATACATTAAAATAGAATTTTTATTTAAAAAATTATATATTTTATTTAAATTTGATTAAGGTCAAAATAGATACATAATACATATATATATGTTCAATGTAATTCATTGGAGTATGTTTAGAATAATTTTAGATATATAAAAGTTTTATTGAAATTTTCACCTTCTTTTACCCACCTCTTAGGAGAATTTAGAAATTCACATAAAACATAATTTTACTGCTTCTATTAGTGGAATTTCTAAAATCCGAGAGACATGGTTAATATCAAGGAGTAAAATTTGGTTCAATAAGCTTAAAATATTTTTTGGTGAATAGTAACTTTTTACTTTTATTTACCACGGTTAAAAGTAAATAGGGTAATTAATGGTAAAAATGATATTAATATTACCCTAACACATGTCCTAATTCTATTAGACAAGTCTATCTCGAAAAAAAAAACAACTTTAGGAACAAAATAGTATCATTTAGGTCTACTTGGATTAGATTAGGGCATTTATTATTATTTAATTCAGTGAATAATTAAATGAATTAAAATCAAGGTTTAACAACTAAAACATTATTAATATAGGGTAATACATAAGATAAATTAAATTATAAATATTCATTAGAAATATAAAAATATTTCCTACATAATGGTATTTTACTTATAATTTTTATAATTTAAATAATTTAATTTATTTATGACACAATGGTGATGTAGTAATTACATAATTAATGAAATATTAAAATAATTGATATTATAAAAATCAAAATAAATGTAATTTGAAACCTTTTAGGAATTAAACTAGTTTTCTATGATAATATGACATATTAGGATTGGTTATATAAATTTTTTTTGATGTAATAATGCTGTTATAAATTTATAAAAAACAAGAAACCCAATAGTGTCAAAATTGACATAAAAGAGTTTTGAAAACAAATATTATATAATTAATTGATATTATATTCCTAAAAATCTAAGGACCTTCCAAATGACTTATATAATTATAGGAGTATCATTAATGGACCACTTGGGGGTCTCTTGGAGGTATATAGTAAATTTATTAACAATATAATATAAAAATAATAAGAGACATGGTAAATGTCAATCTATTTAACTAAGAGTTAAATATAAATAATAAGGTTAATATAGTGACCCAAACCTGTCTATAATATATTGGATGAAAGAATTTAGACCCATACCCACCTTAACCTTTAAATAATCCACTTTGGAGCCATTATAAACCGAATTAGAATTTATTATAAAATACTATTTCTATCTTTTCCTAAGGTTCCCCTAACCCCTCTTATAAAAGGGCACTCCCACTTCCCACTAATTATAATATTCAAAGCCTTTTGGCTCGGCCAAAACCTGCCCAAATATTATCTAAACGTCCCTCAATTCATCCTAGATCCCTTATTTTAATCATAAAGACATCCTATGGAGACCTTTTGATCAAATCAAAAGGAAGAACCCGAAGAAGATGTTATGTTTTCACCACCCTCCTTCAAGTTCCTTTCTTTTTTCAGCTTCTTCAATCTTTGTTATTTACATTATAAAATAATAACTCCAGTATCTTCTATATAATGTGATGTTATTATAAATACGCTACAATTATATTCATTATTCTATCCATCCTTTGAATGACATGTCATCATACGCGCGTACGTACGGCCTACCGTCTCCACGTCATGGTGTAATTGTTATTCAAAACATTATTATTTGGATGGGTGTGATAATGTTGTTTAATTCATTTAAATAATAAATATAACATGTTAATTATTATGTATATATGATATAACATCCAATTATATATTATTTTAATATCAACAGAATGATATTGACGCTCGTACGTACGTACAGATTACCGTCTCCACAAACGCGGTGAGATTCATTCCCCATCGTATCCATTAAAGAATAAATTTCATTTGATGATTAAAAATAATTTTTAGAGACATGATATCATTCATGATATGAATAATATACATCCCATCCATAAAAAATATATCTCACATAACAAATAATATAATGAAAAACTAATCCGTTCACACCCGAAATGATGATAATACTAATATATTATTAACAAATCAATGTTAAAAGATCATATATGATATGATATTAATGTATATGATTCATGAATAATTTAATAAAAATTATTTCACCATTATACAGGAGGTTAACCTACCTTCAACCATGGAAAATTACAAGGTAAGGGTTTATTTTACAATCTCTTCATTATCCGAGGTTGTTTATATGGAATTATCTACTAGGACATCTTTATCATCCACATCCATGTTTCATAAAAATGAATTTCAATTAATTATTACAATTTTACAGAGTATGGTTTAATCTCATTTAAACCCTTGTTGACTTTTTATAAGATTTTCAAAAAGGAATCATTCTGTCACTTTCCAAACAATGTCATTTGTAACCTTTTCGACAAGATTAAGGTAAGAATGTTTTATAAATTATACGGCGGGTGAGGATATTTTCCGCTGTTATAAAATCGTCGAAGCTTCCCTTACAATCGTATAAGAATATTTTAAATTTAAATGTTTTCCTTTATAATTATGTGACTTTTAAATGATTTCAAAAAAAGAGATATTTCTCTCAAATAGTTTTGATTTCATCTATGTCAGCATCCTTTGATGAATTTTTAGCTTATTTAAAGTTGATTTATTATGATACAAAACATCCACATTGTATTGAAGGTTTTGGGATATTTTTGACTGTGGATGTGTAATTTTTTTACCATTCATGGTTTATGGAGAAATTATTGACATTTCATATGCTAGTTTTAATACGAATGTTTATGTTATGTTTAAACATGTTCATATGAGGAATGCATTGGACTTAATAAGTGATGGGTGGAGCCCGCTATAGCTTCTCAATGCATCGGTAGGTCATATGAGACAAACTAGTGTCTTAGAACAAGGCCTTCACAAAATCTTATTTTTAGTCTTGGCACATGGTCTTGACTATGTGGTTTTGATAGTCTGGAATTATGAATTCCATCATTATGAAAGTGGTTATTGACATTGCACGTGATTATTCGACTAGTAGAATATCAATGTGAATAAGTAAATAAAATTATTTCATTTTATTTCTTCCATATTATGTTGAAGTTCAAGATTAAGAGGCTTTTGTTTTGGTTATACATTGCCTTAAATGTTTATGCTTATTTATGAATGTTTCTGCTATATTGTTATCCTTACTGGAAATCTATGCTCCCCCGTTTCTATGTTTTATTTTTTCCAGAATGTAAAGAAGTATTTAATGAATGAACTATAGGGATAGTATGAGGGGATATGAGTTTGGACTATGGAGACTATGTTGTTGTAGTTTTTATTTTATGATGTAATGTAAACATTATGAATATATATTGTGATTCCATGGCTATAAAACTAATCGGTCATTTGACTCTTGATCTTTTTTGATCATGCCATTATTATGTAATAATGCACCAACTCAAGGTAACTAGGGCCGGGTTGTTACAAACTCCATTGATTCAAGCTTCTGACTCCCATTTTTATTTTTGAAGATGTTCTATGTTTTCTTTTATGGTAAATATAAGTACCAGATAAATAGAAATAATGATAACAATAATTTAATTGTGGTGTGGGGAACAATGATCTTATATTCCACTCCACCAATACAATCTCTATGAACTTGGTGAATTTCACTTGAAAATATATTTTTATCACTAGACCTTCAAATCCACAACTATGCTCAGACAGTTTACAGCTTTTCAACAAGGATATACGTAGCCTCCGAGTTATTTTATAAGGAACTGGTTTACCAAATCCTAGTACAGAAGCAGATACATAATCCAAAACTGAGTATGACCATTTGACACTCCAATAAATTAAAAGATTTTGATTTTTTGCTGCTTTAGAATTTACTTTAAAATTACTTTACAAACTGATAGTAGATGGATATTCATGTTTATAAATAAATTTCATTAATTAGAAATTACCTTGATGATATCCAGGCTGAAAATGATCTTAAATTTTACTAAAAACAAATAATAGTATTAATATTATATTATTAGGAGGTTGAAATATATATAACATTCAAAGTGTATCCTCTTTCAAAAATTACACTGTCGATGATTTTTAACAGAAGAACTATAAACGATATTCATAAGAATAAAGTATTATGTATGAATGTATTTCCAAAAATAAATTGTGATAGAATATGTTGAGAAGAAAACCTACTTCAATATTCTAGTTCCAATAATTTCACCTGATAGAACATGAATATTCAAATAGGAAAAAATCATACGGGTCATAACTTTCACTTAGAATAATAGTTATTTTTTATGATGAATATGGTTCTTTGAATCAAACATAATGATCCTTTCAATTGTTTTTAAATGATCATTGATAGTATCTTTAATTCTATCATGACCATTCCAAAATTATTGGATAAAAGGATGGATTTTAATCATCGATGAAGAATAGTAAAACATTAGGTTTCATCAGGAAACAAGAAAACAAACATTAGGTTCAACTACATAGAGTTCATTTTCTAACTGTAATGGTGATAATGATATATTTATTTTAAAATTATGGTTGATGAAACATATGTTTGTTTCCCAAACTAATGGTCTATTATATATATGGGGTCCCATAAACATACACTCTTCCCTTAAAAACATAAGGTCCAATCATAATATATGTTTATTGACCATTCATTTCTAATAATGAGGGTTTTATGATCCATACAAATAGTTTTTAACATAGGGTTCATTTCTTGTGCTATGTTTACCAACATATGGTTTATGTCTTACATTACATTTATCATCTTAGGGTAATAAATTTGTTTCCATAATACCCAAAAATATATTTTGAACTCATCAATGAATATTTCATAAGAATTAAAATCATGAATATTATTCCAGAATAATTATTCCAATGAATATTAATTTCATTAAATAAAATTAATTTAATTACATTAGTAAAAAAGACATTAGTATTTGGGATCATCAAAATAATTATGATTTATAGAGTATTGATGAGAAAATACATTCCCAACAATATTCCCCATTTTGATGATCTTGAAACACGTAAAAATAAATTACAAAAAATTATTTTATTTTGTATAAATATAGAAATAATATTTTAAATAAAACAATTTTTCTTTTAAGAATAATTTTATCAAACAAATATTTCTGTTTAATAGATAAATTCTGATTAAAATAAATATTTTAATTAAAATTTTTATTGTTTGGTTTACCGAATTTTCTTCCCATTTTATGATATCAAATATAATGTATGAGAAAAATGATTAAAACACATAAAATTTTTCACAGAACAATAAATGAATGTTTATATTGTAATATTTTGGAAAAAATATTGCGTTCTAAAATTTGAGATAAACAACTAATAAAATATAAAAATGAATAATATAATTGGAAAAGAACATTGGTTGTCTTATTATAAAATTTTTAAAAACATAATAGTTTATTTTTATTGAGTAAAAGGTTTAGACAACAACTTTGGTAGAATGTGAAAGGTTTTAATAAGGAGTGGTTTATGGATCTTATTCTAGTGGAGATTTTTCTTCTTGAAAATATTATTTAAATTCTTCCACCTGAGAATAATACTTTTCTAAAATATTTTCTTCCAACAGCCTTATCAAATTTCATCAATCTTGATTTACATTCAAATTTGCAAAAAAAGTGACTTTCAAAATGTCATGAAAAGTATCTGTTGTTTGAAAAAACTAATGGAATATATCCCCAGACATATTATAAAGTATCATGATGTCACAACCACATAAAATGAGTTTCTTAGAAAGATAAATCTATTTATCCAATGTAAATCATAGTGGTTCTCTATTACATTTAATAGATTTATCTTTTTCATTCATATCAACCACAACAATTTTGATAGCTTGAAATATTTTGATATTTTTTGGTGATGTTGGAGGTGAAAATATTGATGCTCTAGGAAGATTGAGACTTCCCTTTATTGATTCATATGTATTTCCCAAGTACCATTTCAAATATACAAAATGTTTCTTTACAAACACATGTAGATTAGATTTTTCAAACATGACTATCATTTATCTCTTAAATGCAACAAAATACCTTTTTATACAAACATGCTCTGAACTTTTGATGTTGATTATAAATAGGCTCTAATTCGATTCATCGAACAAATGAATTTCTTAAACTATAAATATTTTTTCTTGAAGATTATGGTTCTAGTTAAAGGATATAGTTCTCCTCCCAAACAATGTTAAACCTAATAATGATTTCTTCTATTTGATTTGAGTGGGAATTAGATATACCTTCATTTATATTTTTATGAACATCCATAATAGGTAAATATTTATCTACATACATCTCACATGAAAAAGAAATTTCATTAATGTGTTCTATACTTTTTATATAGGTAGATCCACTTTATTAAATCAAATTACCAATAGTAAATACAACATAAATATTGATGATCATAGTTGTATCTGTTAAAAATTTCTAAATCTTATGATCCTCATGAGATGTTTCTTTTTGGTAATCTGGTTATTCCAAATAGACTAAAAAGATTCATACTCTAATATGAACAGTATATTCTCATGATGGGGTTATTCTCCATTCATTGGTCCTATGACAAGTTCCTCATGGTTTTCTTTTTCTGAGCCATCTTCAGAAATATCTCAATTATGATATTTGAGATATATTTTGGTATTTTAATAAATGAATTCTATTTGGGGTAGTCCAACTTATTAATTTTATAATCAAACTGAACCAGAATACATGAGGTTTCCTTTTTCCCCATAATGAAAATATAAATATTTTGGTTGGTCATCTCATCCAAAATTCTTTGGAATAACTTATACATTATTCCAAAAGGAACCAATTTTTCATAGAGTAAAATAATTAAAGACATTGGGGTGATGAAATTTTATTTGAGAATCCAAAAGAAGAATCTCTTTTTTTCAAAAAACAAATTAGAGAAAGTGTACACCCATAAGGATAGAATGACCTCATTGTCTCTAAATGAATAAAATACATCAGATATCTAGGCATTTATCTGGGAATGTACTATATGATTTCACTTATATATACAAACATAATATACATTTCTAGGTACAAAATCTTCTCTATTTTAGCAACACTTAGAGCCATATAATTTTAAATAAACATTACCAAAAACATTTGTTTTTACTCAAAATCCTTTAAAAACAATTTCAAAACAATTTTTTAACCAAAAATAAAATAAAATAATATCATCTTATTTTTTAGCTTTATTTCCAATTTATTTATGATCATAAATGAGTACTCTTTCTAAATAGATTTTAAATATCTGATAAATTTGTAAACTGGATATCAAAACTCGTTATCTTCTATTCGAGAAGATATCATATCTTATATTTCCACAAAGCTAAACTGAAATTTTCTATAAAACATATTCAGTTCTATGTCATTAAAAAAATTATTCCATTCATTAAAAAAATTACAAACCCTAAAACACAAGGCATTTGAAGAGAAAAATTTATTTCTCATGTGAACATTCAAAATATATGAATTTTCCATAATGAATATTCCAGAATGGGATATACTGATACATTGGATCTCTTGGTTCACCTAGATTTCTTCTCCTTGTCTTCATATTTTATATAAATCTAATGGTTGAAGGATTTCAGATTCCAGGGTTCATGTGGAAGATAAGGTCTCTAGAATGTGAAACAAGTTAGAAACAAGGGGTATTAAATATTGAAGTGATTATAATGGATGATGACATGGTTTGGTTTCACACGCCAATTATGTAAGATAATCACCAAAATTTTAAATTCTAAAACATGTAATTAAAAAACTAAAAACAAGAAAAAAAATATAGATAAAAAATAAATAGATAAATTAAAATAAATTATATAACAAACTAATAAAAACGATAACCAAATTTAATATAAACTAAATGATAGAAATTTAATTATAATTGAAAAATACTAACTCTCCATTATTTAAATTAAATAATGCAATGGGATGTAGTTTATTAAAAAACAGATAATTGATATACTCAATTATTCAATTCGAAATACATATTTTTTAAAAATATGATCCCTTATAAAATCTTTCTTTATATCAATATACATAGTTCTAGAATGAATTATAGGATTTTTTGAAATATATATTACATTAGTATTATCACCTAAAATAGATATACTATTAATAATAATTCCAAAATTATATAGAGTGTATTTCGATCACAATGATTGTGTACAACAACTTCCAATAGATACATAATCTGTCTCAATTATGGATAGATAAATTGAGTGTTTTTTACTCGACCATAATACTACAAATTTTTTCATAAAAAATTGTGAGGTTCTTGGTATTTTTTATCTAGTCTATATCCTCCATTGTCAATATTTTAATATTAAATTATATTAAAATCATAATATTATCCATAATAAAGAAATTGAAAAATTGTTCCTTTTAATATAAAAAAAATCATTTAATAGTCGCAACATGTGTTTCTTTTGGATTTAACTAAAATCTAGCACGTAAACAAAATAAAACCATATGTCACATCTACTAATAGTATGATACAATAAAATATCAATCATACCTCTATAAGACTTATTATCAATATTTTTCCTCTTTTATCCAAATCATGTTTTATATTAGTACAAAATATAGTTCTGTATGTCTTACTATTTTCAAGATCATAAAATTTTTAAAAATAAATATCTTATTATTAATAAATTGAAATATTTCCCTAATCATTTTGAAAAGTCTAGAATCCACAAAATAAATTCAGTTCACCAATCGTACACATTGCAAACTTTTTTTTCATTATATTTGAGAAATAATTTCAATGATTTTTATTTTTTGAATTGAAAATTACATCATGAAAATAATTTTTTACTAATAAATTACAAGGAAAAAAAATTCATAAAATGTTTAAGCTCTACTAATACAACCTAAAATCTATTTTCTAGTAGAAAGGAGATTAATATTTCATACCTTGATCAAGGCTCATGTTAAAAGCCATAATGTTCTATGGTAATTAAAAAAACAAAATCTTGCTTATGAGGGTTTTCATAACATGGTGGTAGTTCAACATAATATTCATCCGTTGAAAATTCATTTAAAATGTCATATTTAACATTAATCTGATATAATTTAAAATTAATATTAGCTGAATAAGTGAAAATTACTCTAATGAACACTGATATATGTATAAGGGAAATGATTTTATCATTACATATTACTTTATCCACATTATATACCTTTTCTACATATATAGCTTTGTTTCTGGTTATGGTCCAATGATCATCTGGTTTACATCTAAAGACCCATTTGGTTCATATTACTGGAAAATTGGATAGTATTTCTACTAATTCCCAAACCATATTTCTTTTGAACTGTTTTTGTTCTGATTGATTGTGAATAATAAGCTCTCATCTTATAATGATTCTTTAATATATTTAGGTTAGGATTGATTTATAATGGAATAAAATTCAATTATTTTTCATACAATTATTCTAGTTTTTCATTCATGTGGCTAGGCTTCTTTTCACTTCCCGAGATGATTCTTTATTTTATTTTAAATTTTTTTCTTCTATCTTTTGAGATTAAGTTTTAAATGGTTCCAAAATTTAATATAATTGGGTTATTATGCAGAAACGTGACCTTTCATAGTGTCCACATTTAATAATAGAATTTTTTATTCATAATAATAACAATAATATATAATTTTATTATTATTGTGTTTCGGTTTATTATTTTGTGTTTATTATTAGTATTAAATTTGTAATTATTTATTAGTATTTCATTGAATTAATCTTATTATAATTATTATAATTTTCCATGAATTCTTCATTTTTAATCATTCTCCCTTCCCTTCCATGTTTATCCCTCTTATTTCTTCCCCCAACTCATTTAGCCCCCCCTCCTACTTGTTCACAAAACGACCACCCCTTCTTCTTGGTTCTGCTCGCACCTCCCGCTGGACACTCCACCTACCAATGTAGGGCCCCTTATTTCATCAATATAACCCCCTTCTGCCCTCAAATGATCCATCATGGACCCCATACATATGTCTAGTGACCTACTCTTGGTCAGCCCTTCACCAGTGTTGCTTCTTAGGTTATTGCAAACCCAACCAAAAAACCTCACTTGTGTGATCCAAGTGTACCAACTCTTTTGGACAGTCACCCCTCCAGGTAAAACACCCTTGACTCTAAAGTTTTATTCACCATCATGGGGTTCTTTTATGGTCTAATAATGTGGATATTAAGTATATTGTTCCTTCTTAATGTTGCATGTGTCATGCTTAAGGTGCGGTTGTGATTTTGTTGCATCTTTTAAAAGAAACCTTTTTTGAGGTAGGTGATTCAATATCATTTTTATTATTTGATGAATCTATACTAATTTTTTTTCAATATTGTGTTCCTTAAATTTATTGTTCAATTTGAAGTGAAATTTTCAGTGGCATTGATGTGAGTTTGTGGTTTGGAGATTTTTTTCACAATGAAAATTATTTATTTATGTTCTCTCGTCAGAAAAATTATTTCTAATAAAAGGTAATTTACTAGGATTGATGGGGGTAGTGATAAATACTAGTTTGAAAATGCTTTTTGATTTCAATAGTGTTTTTAATTAGAAATAGAATCATTTTTTGGTGCATGAATTGGCTTTGTGACCTGTATCCCATGAAAAGTATACTTTTCATGTGGTTCCCTTAATTTTTATTATTTTATGGGATGTGAAATGTTTTTGTTTTGTTTGGAAATTTACCACTTATTAGTCATGGAAAATTCAAGGATTTTATTAAACAATTTATGAAAGGTGGTTTTTTAGTATCAATGTTATGTTTGGGGATTGTTGCAAAAGAAGATGTGTATTTTATATTTCACACATAAATGATGTTATTTTCTGTGAAACGGAAAATGATTATAATTTATGTGAAGATTTTTAGAATTAGTTTTTAAATATAATTATATCTTAAGAGTATAAATATTGATAAAAAATGACTTTTTCATGTGATTTTTTTTGGGTTTACCACCCATGAAAAATGGAATTTTTTCTGAAATTTGTTATGTTGTTGAGATTTCATTATTTGAATGTGTTTTGACATTATGTAAATATGTTTTGTGTAATGTCCTAAATTTATATGTCACTCAACAAGGGCTCTGTACCATGTTATCCATATATCCTCAAGCACATTTCCCCAAAAGCCAGAGGCTGCAGACTAGCAGTGAGGGACTAAGGTGTGCTAGTGGGGAAACAGTACGCTCATTAGTAGAGTATACCATAGAGGAAACAAATAACATAAAATAATAAAATTAGTAAATACCCTATAATTGAAACAATCAACAGATGATTGATAATAAAGATATCTATATTTCATGACATACAATAGATGATGCTTCTAGTCACATATTTTAAGAAGACAACCAAAATAGGTACACTATAAGAATCCATAATATATTTTCCAAAAACAAAAAAGAAACAATAGAATATATAAATCATCGCAAGCCCCAAATTGTTCCCATGCTCTCCTGCACATATACCTAAAATCAAGTACTTGTAAAAGGATGTCTTCCCTTATTGACACAAGTATTAATATAATTTTTTGGGACAAAAATCTTGAACCAAACAGGATGTGATAAATAAATCCCAGTAGGCAACCATCCAAATATCTAGGCCAATATTTTCGTGAGTATAAGGAACAGTAGGGTACAATTATGAAAGTATTAAAAAATGAAGTACTGAATAGTAAAAAAATCCTACAGGTATTGGTTTTCACTTATATATGTTCATATTCATTGTACAAATCAATTGCATTGAATTGAAAATATCATGAGATTTTTCCTCATCCAATAAATCACCTGTATAATGTAAACATATCATATGTTTCAAATGATCCTCTATATAGATATAAGTACATACTTACTTCATTCTTGTGCTTTGTCTTGGACGATGCGTCATAATTAATTTTAGAAGTCAACCAATTTAAACCTCACCATCAGGAATAAAAGAACATCACCCGTAGGCATAGCCAAACCCCACCTATAGGCATAGAAACTCCTCACCTGCAGGTAAAAAAACCTCACTCGCGGGCATAAAAAGTACATTCCCACATGAATTTACTCAGTCAATCATGGATAAGCTAGATATATAATCATTTTAGCATGTGTAAGGGACAATCCAGGTGTTTAATATTTTCATCATGTCTCAAGTCCATGCGGAGTGTATAATAATTTCAGTGTGTGGGAGGGTAAAAACCCAGTATATGAGCATTTTAGCATAAAAAACACAAGTAATTTTACACTATTACATGGATAATAAAATATTAACTATAGTGGCTATCAGACAAGTCACAATACATTGAATTAATTAAACCATTACCATGATGAACAATTATAAACTAACATGGTAAAGTCATACCACAATCCTATCATATAATCTATAAATTAAGAGGTAGTGAAATTATTATATTAGATGTGAAATTTATATAACAATTATTACATGTGAATTAAACTATCAAAATTATTAAGAAATTGTTTATATCACATGGGTACACTTTTCATAAACCAATTTCAATTTTAACAACCCTAAAGAGGGAAACAAAGGAATTCCCAAATATATCCTAGAACAAATAGTTAAACATTGGTTATTAGAGGGAAATGCACCAATGGGTGGCCCTCAATCACATCATGAAACTTCAAACATGATTTTATTCACTAAATCAATTACCTAATAAACAGTAGGAAATATCTTGGGTCAATTCCATATGAGGCGACACCCTAAACATGGGTGTGTTACACTACGTCACATAGAAATAACTCAAAATTGAGACAAAGGCACAAGAACACATAACTCAGAGTGGTATGAACCTAATCATATAGAATCATTGTCTCATTCATGTTTGAACTAAGTAGATCTATTGGGATCCAACACATCTGATGATGATCAAAATAGAGTTTCCATGGACAATCAGGAGCCCAAATGAGATGCAGATCTACTACATGTGATACCCTTGAGAGGGTGTAAAGACCTGGAAATTTCAAGGAATTTTTTTTCTTAATTTACATGGAATTTTATGAGTATGTAGTTTCTAACGGCGCCTGATTATGAGGCCTGGTGTGCCCGGAAACATTTTCCAATGTTTATCTTAGGTATGCTCAGTGAACAAACGAGTGGGTTTTCCTATCTTTTGAACCGGTGCTCGGAATCGAAATCTGAGGGCACTGATGAAACCGCAGCGCCGGTAATTTCATAGGAACACCTTTTCTGTAGTTATGTTTGCTCGGGTGTGGTTATTAAAATAATGAGTTATGTTTTGAATAAAATAAAATTCATGCAACCAATTTTATATTATTTATATCTAAGTGGTTATCCTATGTAAAGGAGTTGGTGTGTGACCCACTAGTTCCTAACTAACCAAGTGAGGATAAAGGTGAGGTGGGGGCCCACACGAACACCACCCCTTCATATTCCCTAACCCCCCATAACCACCATTTAATTTGTAACTCACCCGCACCCCCCCCCCCAAATGAAAATTCAACTCTCTAATTAATTAATTGATTACGTTTTTCGATATAATTAATTCGTGATTTCAATTTGAATTTCAAAATGTTTGGAATGAGAAATAAAATAAGACAAAGCCTTATTTTATTAGGTTGATTCATTGTGTGAGAAGCTTTGGAAAGCTCTAAGTATTGAAGAATGCTCTTCCACCTTGAAGAACGTGAAGAACACACCATCGCTAACGAAGAACGCCAGACTCCGACGTAGGATGGTGAAGAACGCTGAATCCTCGGAGATCAATGACGCGACAATGTGTACCGCGATGCTGACAATTCAATTCTCCATGATGCTGACAACGCGTACGGAACCTTGTCCTACGACGCCATCTCCCATAATGATTATTTTCCATGATGAACCTTCGTTCGACAACAACCTTGAGGTAGGGGTTTGGATTTGTGTACGTGATTATTCATTTCCATCCAACATCATTTCCTTTAGCCGCTTGGTATCGAATTAATGGGAGGAGGTCGGACCGCACGAACGCAACCGAATCTCCTCCCCCTTCGATGTTGTGTTTGTTGAGGCATGAATAAAGGTGCGCGGTGAAATGGCATCGCACGCAAACAAGAAGAATGCGGTGAAGATGTGCGTGGCCGTTGCGCCACTCCTTTTAGGCTGAACGAACACGCGACCGGAGTCAGGCCGCAACGAAGGGGCGCAGTGCCGTCACGCTGCACCGGAGAACCAAGAAGACATCGTGGCTGGAGCAGGGCCACGGAAGAGGGGCGCGGCACCATCACGCGGCGCCGGTCGGACCAAGGTTGTAGCCTATGGCCGCAGCGGAGCAAGGGAGGGCGTCCGGAGTCGGTGGCCGCTGGTGCGCTGGAGGGCGGGACCAACCGGTCCTGCGGGTGAGCAGGCTGGCCATTACGGCCGGAAAATTTTTGGAAATACCGGGGGTTTGACCCCCAGTCAACGTGGCAGGGTGGACCCCCGCGATTCCCCCGCTCAGTCTGAAGGGGCGGCAGATCCCCTCTTTCACGCTCACGCGGCGTGCGCGGCGCCCGTGCAGGCCGGGACCGGCCGTGCTGGCTGGACCGGCCGCACAGGGTCAGTCCGCACCCTAGTGGGCCAGAACTGGGCTTGGGTCTGGCGACCCGGTTCGGGCCGACCCGGGGGGTCTTGGGTCAGGTCGGACCGGGCAGGAACCCCCTATTTTCGGGCTGTTTTCCTTTAAACGCCCATAACTTGGGCTACGGACTTCTGATCGATGCACCGTCAGTTGCAATGAAATCCTTTGATAGAGAAGGTAGTTTCAGTATATTACACTCAAAGGTTTGGAGAAATTTGATTATGGCTGGGTTGGTTCGAACATGAAACCAACCGTGCCCTCGGAGAAGAAACGCTTCTAACTTGAGCTACGGACGTCCGATTGACGTGCCGTTGCCTTTGTTGGATTCCTTTTGTTTAGACGGAACTTTTTGCATACTTAACCTGAGGTTTGGACGCAGTTGGCGTAAGGCTGGAATGGATTGTACCCGAAATCCAACTGGGCCCCTCGAACGGAAAGGCCGATAACTTCTAGACTAGACGTCTGTTTGACGAACCATCAGTGGAATTGGTAATCACATTTAGAAAAGGTCCCTATGAGTATAACATATGAGTGTTAGGGGTACAGTTGATATATGGTCGGGTTGGTTCATACACGAAACCAACCAGGCCCTTGGAACGAAAACACTAATAACTCACAGACCGGGCGTCCGATTGATGTGTCGTCTGTTGCGTTGAGACCCCTATGACGAGGCAGTCATTTGAGATACATATTAGTGGGAATTTGTGATAATTGGAGTATCAACCTGTAGCTCATGGAACGGACCCTCCCGGAGACAAGCGTACGGCGTATGGAGACCGTGTAGCCGGCTGAGTTCTCACAACTGCTTGACTGAATCGACTTGGAGTGAGTCGACTAGCCCAGTGGACGGAGCACCCGGTGTTTGGAGACCGACCCATGACAGACGGAGCACCCGGTAGTTGGCCACATAACCGCGGTACTCGACAGGAGGAGTACCTCTGTAGGCTATTAGGGGGAGCGCCCAATATTTGGTGACAGACCCACAGCGGACGGAGCCCCCTATATTTAGCAGCAGACCTGCAGTACTCGATAGGAGGAGTACCTCAGCAGTCTCGGGTTAGTGAGCAGTACCTCCGAGTCATGACAGGATCCCAGTAATCGTCAGAGACAGAGCTCTTCAGCAGTTATATATTCGATAATGAAAATCCTGGTTTAAGCTGAGTCTATGACCTATGTGTTTACCTCATGATTGAGATGGGTCACTTGATAACATAGGTATATGTGTGGGCATATATCTAAGTAGTGGTTATCCGTTGATTTCATAACCTCTGTTTTTCCTCATGATTGGGATGGGTTACTTGATAACTTAGGTATAAGTATGGACTTATACCTACGTAAGGGTTATCTGTTTAGTTCTGCTTTGTGTTTATCATTGTTGTATTTAGAGAGTCCTTGAGGGTCTCGGGGTCCCTACTGGGTATCGTTATAATCACCCCTGCACTGGCTATGCCCGCAACTCATTGTGTTTGATGCAGATGACAGACAACACTGATGGAGGCTGAGCTTTCGAGGATTGGAGGATACCCGGAGGTGGACCTCACAACGAGTCAGTATCCAGAGGTGGACTTCACGACGAGAAGAAACTCGGAGGAGGTTGACGGGTGAGAGCGTTGTGGAGGCTATCTGTACCTACCCTTCAGGTAGGATCTGAGGTTGACGGCCTAAGAGCTGCTTCTATTCTTCCATCTGCTTGTCTTTTCTGTTGTACTTTCGTTCAGTTATAGTTGTACTTTCTGTTGGGTTTGTATTCTGGCCCATTTACTTTTCAACCCTTCATTTTGTACTTAGTGTATATATTATTCTTGTACTCTATGGTGTTTTTTTACTTTTATAAAGTATATGCCTTCCCAGTTATCGTGATTTATGCCTTTGGTGCTAGTCTCTAGCCCCTGGCCTATGGAAGGCGGACTTGGAGTAGTCACGGCACGGGCCCCGAGGACGGGTAGTGAAAAATTGGTATCAAAGGAGTCGGTTCTACAGTAGATCTTATAAAAATGGATATTTTCTTTCTGTGAAGAAATAGTGTTAAGGGTATAGAGTGTGGTTTTCGTTTCAGGGAGTCCAGTGTCGATACGGGCGGCTGACACATCCACACACCAGGACCCTGACAACTGATTTCTGACTTTGTGCATGAAAACACTGATTCAGTGTGTGTTTTCAAAGGTTTTCCCTTAAACCAGCTCAAACCAGGTCATCTCACCAGGTATAAATCATTTGACAGTGTCACGTTTGTTTCTTTTAGGATTCCTCCCCGTGGATGACCAGCTAGAGCCTCGACAGTGGTACGTACTGACAGTCCGCTGAGCGACGAGTCATCGGTACATGGCCCTATCCCAGTTGAGGCACCAGCGGAGGCACCGGCAGTACTACCACCCATTGGGCCACCGATGCCACCATCCCTAGCAGCAGATAGTGTACTTTTCTTGAGCACACTGCACGAGTTCTAGTGCCAGAGGCCACCCAGGTTCAGGGTAGAGACGGACCCGCAGGTAGTTGAGGATTGGCTGGAGGCTGTGCTGAGAGAATTCAGGCTAGTGGGGACACCAGCAGAATTCATGGTGATCTTTGCTGCCAGCCATCTTTAGGAAGTAGTAGGCAGATGGTGGAGCATTATGCTACAGGTCAATGACAACGCATCACATCTCTTGGTAGACTTCGAGAGCCTGTTCTGGGCAGAGTTTATACCAGCCACCCTTCGAGCAGTGCAGATACTGGAGCTACTTCATCTGCAGCAGGGCAGCATGAGTGTAGCTTAATACTCAGCAAGGTTCACACACCTCTCGCGCTACACTACAGACATGGTATGAGACCCGTTCTTTAGGGCCCAAACCTTTGAGCAGGGGCTCAGGTGGGAAATTAGAGATTCTTTTGTTTCTCACAGCATTCCGACGTAGAAAGGAGTGTTGGAGAGAGCCCTCCTAGTGGAGAGATTCCTTGATGAGCAATCTCCAGCAGTAGAACCCTCTACTAGTCGACATGAAATGGAGTCTTCTATGGCTGGAAGTAGACATTTGGCGCAAAGGTCCAAAAGGACCAGACCCACTGGTGACTGACTACACGACTCAGGTTCAGTTGTGTGGGAAAACCGGGGTGGAGTCAGAGCCAGTTGTGCCAAGAGTGGGCAGTGTTAATCCTGCGGTGGGCTTGGTCACATGGCACGCGGCTATCCGACCCGCCATATATATGACCAGCAGAAAAACAAAGGACCTCCCAGGCAGAGGAAAAGGTTCGATCGAGGTGGACGACAAGGAATAGGAGACCGAGATAGGGGAGCTGGCTGTGAAGCTGAAGGTGGATGACACTTTGAGGTGTAGCCACCACCACCACCCGGAAGACCACCCCGACCGTAGGGAACAGGTGGACATGAGAGAGCTTAGCTTCAGGCAGTATAAGCTTATGACTACGGAGCTCCGGAAGCTGGCGGACAAGAGCAAGACTAGTTCCAGGCATGGGACCTTTGATATTGGTGCTTCTAGTTTCCTTGTTGTTGTTTGTGGTTGTTGTGTGTCTTTGTACTTGAGATACAGTAATAAAATACACATATCTTTGTGATGATTACTATCCTTTTAATTTTTTTAGTTGATACTTAGAGATCCTGGTTAAAAACTGTTGACTTGACCCTCACATTCGAGATTTCTTCTAGAGGAGACCCAGTGACCTCACACTAATGCCGACAGTGTGACTTGACCCTTGGAGGCGAGAGTGAAGATTGGATATCATGGTAGTAACGTCGAGGCCTTACGACGTCATCCATGGCATGAATGCATCATTCATGTCAGAATTGACTGTAGTATGCAATGGGTGTGGTTCATCCAGGGGATGAGACCAAGTTTCTCTACTTGGCAAAGGAAAAATCTTAGCAACTCTTACGGATCGTAGGGAAAGAAGGTGAAAATCATCCAAAAGCGGATGAATACTGCACAGTGCAGCAAGAAACAAGAAACTGGCACCAGTCATAGAGACATGGGCGTGTTAAATGATTCAAGAAGAGGAAGAATTAAGGAGAGATGAGTCTGAAAAGCAGCAGACGTGGAGGTATATCTAGGAGAGCAGCATGAGGTGGTGTACATTTCAACATGCTACAACCACCTGCCTTAGTTTTCCCAGCTAGGCTCAGGGAGTTGGAGGGCAGGGGAAGAGTGCGGCTTCATACGGTCAAGGAGTGAGACCCAATGGCTTTAAAATTATTCAAGGGACACTCTATGTCCACTACTAGTTTCTATAGTAACAAAGATCGATATGAATCATTCCTTGCTTTCACGAATCTTGTCCCAGGCCTAGAGTTTCCGGTAAGCCGTAGACTTGACCCTCACATCTTGAGATACCTTGGGAGGAGACTCAATAATCACACTTATGCCGAAAGTGTGGTTAGACCCTCGAGGCGAGAGTTTCGGTTGGAATCTCTTGGGGGTAGCGTCGATGCCTTACGACGTTGCTTTGAGTATGGACTGGGGAATCATAGTTCATACACAATTTGACGGTATTAGGGAAAAAGGTTGTGGTTTATTTATAGCATCGGATGAGTTTCCCTTAGTAGTCAAAAAGGAAACCCTAGGGAGCACAAGATAAACTCATGCATGGGAGGGTGCAGCCAATCACTCTTGAGTTGGTCAAACTTAACCTCGTGGTTGGAGGAGTTTTTTAGTTTCAGTTCTAAACTAGAATTGGAGACCTCTAGAGTTCGAGGATGATGATCACACCCTTATACGGGTCTCACCTCGATGAGGTTTATGGAGATGTGGCTGAGGCGGCTAGTAATCTCCAAGGATCAGCAGACCTTTTCAGGTCCTCAGCAGGGTAGGCGAGGTGGCTTACCATTTGACCCATCCACCTCAGTTGCACCAGGTGCACGATGACTTCCACGTATCTTAGATGAGGAGATACGAGCACGACGCTTCGCATATCATCGACCATGGGGAGCTGGACATTGGCGATGGGGTGACTTTTGTGGGGTTCCACTAGAGATTGGGGATCGATAGGAGCAGGTCCTACGAGGAAAGTCAATTCCTCTTCTATGCTTTCATTGGCAGTACGGTAACCTCCAAGAGAGAACATGGGAGTGGAATGCTCAGATGCGTTCTCAGTACCACTTTTGTATCCCTAGTTTGTGTTAAAGCTTTACGGGGACCTAAATCCCTGATATTAGAGTAATGTAATGACCCAGAAATTTCAAAGAAATTTTTTTCTTAATTTCTTTGGAATTTTATGAGTATGCAGTTTCTAACGGCGCCTGATTACGAGGCCTGGTGTTCCCGGAATCATTTTCCGAAGTTTAGCTCGGGTACGTTCAGTGAACGAATGAGCGGGTTTTCCTATCTTTTGAACCGGTTCTTGGAATCGAAATCCGAGGGCACCGATGAAACCACATCACCAGTAATTGCTTAGGAACACCTTTTCTGGAGTTGTGTTTGTCCCGGTGTGGTTATTAAAAAAATGGGTTATGTTTTGAATAAAATAAAATTCATGCAACCAATTTTTTTTATATCTATGTGGTTATCCTATGTAAGAGAGTTGGGGTGGGACCCATTAGTTCCTAACTAACTAAGTGAGGATAAAGGTGAGGTGGGGCCCCCACGAACCCAACACCTTCATATTCCCTAACCCCCCTTAACCCCCCCATTTAATTTTTAACTGACCCGCACCCCCCCCC
Source organism: Viscum album (assembly GCA_963277665.1). NCBI lineage: Eukaryota > Viridiplantae > Streptophyta > Magnoliopsida > Santalales > Viscaceae > Viscum > Viscum album. Next base: position 1,497,086,833 of record OY728122.1, on the reverse strand, counting down.
CCTTAAATGAAAAGTCAACTATCTAATTAATTAATTGATTAAGTTGTTCAATATAATTAATTCATGATTTCAATTTGAATTTCCAAAGGTTTGGAATGAAAAATTAAAGAAGGAAAAGCCTTATTTTGTTAGGTTGTTTCGTTGTACTAGAATCATTGGAAGAGGAATGCTCTAAGTCTTGAAGAATGTTCTCCCTCCTTGAAGAATGCAAAGAACGCACCGTTGCTGACGAAAAACGTCGTCCTCCGACGAAGGACGACGAAGAACGCAGAATACACGGAGATTGACGATGCGACGCCATGTACCATGACGCCGACGATTCTCTTCTCCATGACGCCGATGACCCTTACGGAACCTTGTCCCGCGATGCCGTCTCCAACGCTGAATATTTTCCGCAAAGAACCTTCGTTCAACAACACCTTGAGGTAGAGGTTTGGATTTGTGTCCGTGATTATTCTTTTCCATCCAACGTCCTTTCATTTAACCGGTTGGTATTGGATTAATGGGATGTTGTGTGACCGCACGAACACGGACGACTCTCCTCCGCCTTCGATGTTGTGTTTGTCGTGGCATGGACAAAGGCGCGCAGTGCAATGGCACTGCAAGGAATGAAGAAGAATGCGGCGAAGATGCTCGGTGCCGTTGCGCCGCGCCGTTAAGGCCGAACGAACCCGCGGCCAGAGTCGGGCCGTAGCGAAGGGGTGCAGTGTCATTGCGCCTCGCAGGAAAACAATGAAGACACTGTGACCGGAGCAGGGCCGCGGTAGAGGGGCACGACATCATCGCGCCATGCCGGTCGGACCAAGCACACAGCCTTTGGCCGCAGCGGAGCAAGGGAGGGCGACCGGAGCAGTCGGCCATCGGTGCGCTGGACGGCGGGACCAACCAATACTACGGGTGAGCTGGCCGGCCGTTACTATAGTCCAAATTCTGAAAAAATAGGGGGTTTGTCCCCCGGTCAACGTGGCAGGGCAGTTCCCTGCGGGTCCGCCGCTCGGTTTGAAAGGGTGACGGATCCCGCCTTCCACGCTCATGGGGCGCGCGCGGCCCCTCGTGCCGGCTGGGCCGGGTAGCGCCAGCCGGTTCGGGCCGTGTCCTAGTGGGTTGGAACCAGACCGAGGTCGGGTAGACCCTGTTCAGGCCGACCCATGGGGCCTCGATCCGGGTCCGACCGCGCCCGAACCCCCTATTTTGGGGTAGTTTTCGTTCAAACACCTATAAAATGGGCTACGGACCTCCGATAGACGCACCGTCAGTTGTGATGCAATACATGGATCGAGACGGCCATTTCGGTATATTACACTCAATGTTTCGGAAAACTTTGTGTACGGCCGGGTTGGTTCGAACAAGAAACCAATCGGGCCCTCGGAGCCGAAACGGATATAACATGAGCTCTGGACGTCCGATTGATGTGGCGTAGACTTTTTTGGATTCATCCTGTTGAGACAGAACTTTTGGAAGACTTCACCTGAGGATTGGATGCAGTAGGAGTAAGGTCAGGTTGGATTGTACTCAAAATCTAACCGTGCCCCTAGAAGGGAAAGGCCGATAACTTCCAGACCAGACGTCCGTTTGACGAACCATCAGGGGAGTTGGTAATCACGTTGAGAAATGGTCCCTATGAGTATATTATATGAGAGTTCGGGGTACAGTTGAGATACGGTCGGGTTGGTTCATACACGAAACCAATCGGGCCCCTGGAGCGAAAAGGCTAATAACTCACAGACCTGGCATCCGATTGACGCACCGTCTGTTGTGTTGATACCCCTATGATGAGGCGGTCCATTGAGATACTTCTTCGTGGGACTTTGTGATACTTGGATTATCGACCTGTAGCTCATGGAGAGGACCCTCTCAGGGATAAGAGTATGAAGTATGGAGGTCGTGTAGCCAGCTGAGACCTGACGACTACTTGACTGACTCGACTTGGAGTGAGTCGACTAGCCCAGTGGACGGAGCGCCCGATATTTGGCGACAGACCCATGGAGGACAGAGCGCCCGGTAGATGGAGGCAGACCCGCGATACTCGATAAGAGGAGTACCTATATAGGCTACTAGGCGGAGCCCCCGGTATTTGGCGACAGAACCACTGTGGATTGAGCACTCGGTATTTGGAAACAGACCCGCGGTACTCGACAGGAGGAGTACCTCAGCAGTCTTAGGTTAGTGAGCAGTACCTCGGAGTCCTGATAGGATCACAGTACTCGTCAGAGATGGAGCTCTTTAGCAGTTACAGTTTCGATAATGAAAATCCTAGTTTGAGCTGAGTTTATGACCTATTTGTTTACCTCAAGATTGAGATGGGTCACTTGAAAACTTAGGTATATGTATGGGCATAAATCTAAGTAGTGGTTATCTTTTGATTTCATAACCTCCATGTTTCCTCATGACTGAGATGGGTTACTTGATAACATAGGTATAAGTATGGGCTTATACCTATGTAAGGGTTATTTGTTGAGTTCTGATTTGTGTTTATCCTTGTTGAATTTAAGGAGACCTTGAGCGTCTCGGGGTCCCTACTGGGTATCGTTATACTCAGCCCTACACGGGCTAAGCCCGCTCCTCGTTGTGTTGGATGCAGACGACATACAGTACTGACGGAGGCCGAGCGTTCGAGGACTGGACAGTACTCGGAGGTGGACCTCACAACGAGTCAGTATCTGGAGGTGGACTTCACGATGATATGACACTCAGAGGAGGTTGATGGTAGAGAGAGTCGTGCAGTATATCTATACCTATCCTTCAGGTAGGATCTGAGGTGGACGGCCTAGGAGCTGCTTCTATTCTTCCAGCTGCTTGACTTTTCTATTGTACTTTCGTTCAGTTGTAGCTGTACATTCAGTTGGGTTTGTATTCTGGCCCATTTACTTTTCAGCACTTCCTTTTGTACTTAGTGTATTACTTCCTCTTGTAATCTATGGTGTTATTTTAATTTTTTAAAGGCAATTCCTTCCCAGCTATCGGGATTTATGCCTTTGGTGCTAGTCACCAGCCCCTGGCCTATGGAAGGCGGGCTTGAGGTAGTCACGGCACGGGCCCCAAGGACGGGTCATGACAGAGGGTTTTATCTGTTTGAAGAAAATTTGGAAACTACATGTTATGGCCACAAAACAATATATTACATGTTGTGTACATGAAATTATATTATGTGTATATCCCAAATCCTATTTTCTTCTAACACCTTCTTCCACATCATAAATGATTCCTACCAACTTGAATACATGACTTATATTTGGAATATATGGTGTGTAACCAGAAAGTCAAGTCGTGCAATGATAAGAGTCATCATTGACCCCTTTTACTCTTTTATAATTATGTATAAAACAAAAATAAAAGATCCATACTGAAAAAGAAAATCTTGGTACTTAAAAACATCCCCCCATAATTCAATTAATCCCTGAATTTCCCGTCCAAAGGATGTGAAGGAAAAACAGAGAATAACTTTGGACATTGTGATTGTACGATGGCCTCCCTCTCCCAGGTCTCATATGGAACTCATCTATTCTAAAATAGAAAATTTCCTAAAAGAACATACTGTCTATAGAGAACATTCGTGACATGATCGACAAATCAAAATGTATGATCCTCATAAGATGCATTGACCTGTAAATCTACCTCATCGGGTTGAAAATCATAAGACTGGTCTAAAAAAGTAACACAGTAACTGAGAAACATGTAAGACATCATGCATATCCTGATAGCTATTAGGTATCCATAAACAATAAGAAACCTTCGCAACCCTCTCCAAAATCTCCCACTTCCCAACAAATCTCATGAAAATCTTACCAAGCCTCTTAATCCTATTGTTTCCAAACCTCGGTCTAACGTGTAGGAAAAGACGAGCTTTGAAGTCAAACACCATAGGTCATCTATGACAATCTATATAAGATTTATTGTGATACTACGTAGTATCCGTCCACTTCTAAATCAAGTGAACCAGCTTAATAGTCTCCTAGAAAAGATTCGGTCTGAGTATTTCTACCTCTCCTCCCTGCAGCCTACACATGGGTGATCAACATGTCCTAGCATAAAATCCTAATCAATCACCATTTTAAAGTGTCATAAATGCTATTTTCCTAGGTGAACTCAGCCAGGGGTATGTTTTTTTCCAAAGAACCCCCAAAATCTAGGACACATGCAGAAAGCATTCCCTCCAACACCTGAATCATGTTCTCTGATTATCCATCTATCTAAGGGTGGTTTGTCATTTTCAGAAGTAACTATGTACCTAGAGCCCTCTAAAGATCATTCAATAAATGAGAATTAAAATATTCTTGCTTATCTGAGAAGATAAAATTCAGAACACATTATAGTCGTACAATCTCACAGATGTAAAAAATCCAAAGCTCATCAACAACGAAGGTTTTCTTGATCGGTAATAAAAATGAAACCTACGTGAGAAATTCAAGAACAAATCACACAGAGTCATTACCATGATACGTTCAATGTAAAAAAACCCCACAAATCAGGCCCATGAGAGGTCGAGAAAAGCTATCAGAATTATATTCCTTTATATGGGTGAACCCGAACACAGCTGAGGTTATATCAATAACCTCATAGCAGGGAAAAGTCAAACCCCAGTTGACATCAATAAAACTAGTCACGCAATCTTCCATTGAAATATAATGTGGACTATCACGCCACACCCACCATAAAGTACCACAGTGTTCAAACTAGATCCCTTAAACCAAACATAAGGAATAATAAGGATAGTGTTTCAAACCATCAATAGAGGACTTACCTCAGAAACACCAATATTATGTGGTCTATGTATTGTAACGTAAACACAAAATGTTATCCTAAGGCTCTATGATCCCACAATGTGAAAAATATAATAATTTAGATCCACCCCACATGGATCATTACCTCTTTTTAAGCATCACATGAAAGACTAATTAAATGTTTGAGATAACCTCAGATTCAACAACCCTAATGTCAAAGAAACACACCAAGGTTGTCTATACTCAACGTTACCTGTGAGAAATTTGGATAAGTCTAAAATACCACATAAGAACACTGACTAAACCCATAGAGGAATCCCCCTATTGGTCACATCAAAAAATCAGCTGGCATCCAGAGTCCTTTCAAGGTGTTCCTACACAGGAACACAAATGTCACCCAAGATTAATGAAGCCCCATTAAAGACCCCAGATTAGTGAAAAACCTATAAAAGAGATCATTAACTCACCCAATAGCTTTAAATATACAATAGTGTATAACTAATGCTCTATTAGTACATCCAGGATGATGTCATCATATGGTACATGCATTTTCAAAAGGAAGATCACTATAAGTGTATTTTATGGATAACTAGAAAAAATATATATGAACCACTACTAGTAGTCCTCATGAATGAAACTCGGATTTTCATTCTCTCACATTTCCATTTAACTGACAACAAGGCCTTTATCCCAGGGAATTTCCATGATAACTCACACATAACCCCTAAGGTCGATCCATGATAATCGGTTCCTCATAAGGGTTTCACTCATATCCAATAGCCACAAGTTCATGCTTCCATGAATGAATCAACACGAATCAATACATGCAAGTTTCTACGGAATTTAATTAAAATCTACCAATTATTAATGGTCCATCGTTGTGATCATTATACTTAGAGGTAAACATTTAAAGAGACCCAACATGATGCTCTGTACCTAGGAGTTTTGTGATACGTTGAGAAGAAGGAATAACCACACAATGAAGAGATAGTTTATAACCAACATAATCGTAGGCATTTTTTTCTACACACCAAGATGACATTTTCATAACACATGGAATGAAATTCAAAATTAAACTGATCGACATGTCGAAACACCCAAATCCTTGAATTTTGTCAATGGTAGTTGGGAGATCCAGGTTCCATAATGATCAGGTCACTCTACTCTGAAAAAAAACCCAAGGAATTATATAAAATCCCAATGCTCAATGATTTAACCTAACTCAACGACTCACTTTTAAAAATTAACAGTCGATGGGTACCACACGCATCAACATACACTTCCAAATGTTTACAAGGGAAAATGGAACATTATGGGTACATTCCATAGGTGTTCCACTCTATGGATCCTCGTAGTAGATGTCTCACGTAGGAACTGGTCCAAAATCAAATCATTTAAACAACCATTTACATAGATTATGAAGTACCAAGTCTCCTATCACATAAGGAAAGAGAGGTTCACATGACCCCCTATGTAGCTGATAATGCCCGAGGCTTGTCTATCCTACCAAAATTAGTATTCCTCGGTGCCCATCTTCTTGTCATGGGTTATGATACAAGGATCATTCATCCAAACAAGGGAATTCTCTCTAAAAACCAAAAGTATTATCGGGTTCAATGACACATGAGTGGAACCAACATCTGAAATCTTGTAGTGAAAAATATGAGAGAATCCTTTAAGGGTGCTACCAACTACTAGCTAGACCCTTATGAAGCATATGTGTTGACTCCCAATACTATGTCACCTAAAAATCGATTTACTAGGCTAAAAAACACATATTAATTTATACAATTCTGAAAGAAACATTCTACGAATGATCGCTCATGTCTATGTTGAAAGGCATTAATCAAAATAAATTAACTACAATCACACAAGGGTGTATAGGTGCAAGAAAAACTCATATCACAAAAGTCAAGTTATCCAAACAAGACAGTTCAATACCTTCCTCTGAGAACTAACCCCTCTGTCAGCCCCATGTGTTAGTTCTGGGTGTCATACAATGAGAGATACTACCAAAATCCCACAACTAATATTGGGGTTTCTCAACTCAATCAACAAGAGGCAACCAACAGAAGATCGTATAGATAAAACTGATTGAAGGAATCCTATAACAGGGATCATTGAAAATAGTTCATAGTAGAGGGATCCTATAAGGGACTCCCTAGAATAGCATAATTCGTGAGAGACAACTTGGAGCTCATCTCATATTAAATGTCTCAACTAGGATGGTCTAAACACGCACCTGATCAATAACTCCAAGTTTCACTCTTAGGTTATGACTAAAAAAGGTAATTGGAGGAAGAACTTATCCATTTGAATATAATCCCTAAAACAACCATTATGAGTCATTTAAATACTGCATGTGTTTCACCATCACGATCTATAGAGAAAAGTACTCAGAAAAAACTACCCGTTGGTCAAAAACTGTCAAAGTGGGGTAAAATGGGAGAGGAACCTCAAAGGGTACCAAAAGAGGTGTACAAGTTTTCCAGAAATCATACATAGCATGTAATCTTATTCTCTCACATGGGTGTGTACCACTGTCATCCTAGTCTTCTAAATACCCCAGGAACAAAGCCAATACTCAATTCTTCCCTCCTTTCCATGTACTTTTACAAGGCGAGAGCCACACAGGGTCAACCATGGTAAAACTACATGGGGTGTAATTTAGGTACATGGAATTTTCTAATCAAAACACAACAAATCAGTTTTTCTATCACACGTCTGGTTACTCATTCTACTACCACATGGTGTGTACATAGGGCAAATGTTGTGTTCATGGAAAACATTCTCTCTTCATGAACGAAAGAACATGTGGTTTGTGTTCATATGAACAAATAAATTATGGTTTGGGAATTCAAATAGCAATCCTTTGAAACATCCCTAGAAGCCCTTTTTTGAAAAATAATGAAACAGTGTTCCAAATAATGATCTTTGGGGGACCATACTCCTCGCGAATCAACGCATTGCATCCACATATAGCGCATAACAACAAAATCTATATATCATGTGAAAAACATAATCCACAAAATTCAAATCCAAGTGGGAACATACTACCTTGGGGATCAATGTTTTGTGTTCATCTTGTTTGAACCATAAAATGTACCAATACACCTTTCACAATAGCATGAATATTTATCATATTACCTACCACAATAGAATGCATATCTAACACCTCATCTATCACAAAATCATGAAATTAGTAATGATATTTAAATGGAAAGGAAGGAATTCATGGAATGTGATTTATAACTAGTGAATGTATAATTCATGAGATGGAATACCCTTATCTCGTTGGGTTTCAAAAAAATAAAACCACAATGATATCAATAATAACAACACCATACAAGTTATCACCCAATGGTGAAATGAAATGATCTATAAAAAATAAAAAACCAAAAGATACAATTCAATTAGATGAAATTTTGATTTTCTTATATATGGGGTAGCTACTTCTAAGAATATGTATTTACCAAATTTCATTTCCTTCCTATCCTTGTCTAATGTCTCCAAGAAATAAAAAAACTAAAAAAACTCCTTTGATATCACATTGTAACATCTCAGATAAATATTCCACTCAATTGGGTCTCTCTAGATAGTTAGCCACTTGGGCACAATTTTATTTCCCCATACTCCATAGGCTACTAAGTAGAAGAGAGGGAATAGGTTGTGATAGGGAGAAATATTCCCTCATTAGCTATATATAACATAGTTGAAACAATAACATACAATAGGGGAAGCATTAAACACCTTACAACTGAAACAAACAATGGGAGACAAATAATAAAGATAAATGGAGGTCATAACATACAATAAATTATTCTTCATGTCACATTCTCTATATATGTTGAAGAAATAGGGAGACTACATCAATTGAAAATATAGGTTCCAAAATCACATAAGAAACAAATTAATCTAAGAATCATTGCAAGCCTCATCATGGTCCCATGATCTCCTTCTCCTAAAAAGAAAAACATGTACCTATATAAGGGTCCTTTACATTATCAAAAACTATAATCATATAATCTATTTGGGCCCAAAATACATGAACCAAATAGGTTATGATAAATAAATCCCTATAGAAACCCACCCAAATATTTGTACCAATCCGTTAGTGAGTACATTCAATATTAGTGTCCTATAGTGAGAGCACTAAACTAAGATGTACTCAAAAGTAAATAGTCCTACATGTACTGGTTTCCATTTATATATGTTCATGTTCATTATTAAAATCAATAGGGTTGAATTATAAAGATCTCAAGATCCGTCCTCACCACAATAATCCCCCATATAATGTAAGAAAAACATATGATTCAACAGATCATTTAGATAGATATAAGTAAAGATCAAATCAATGATTTTTATTTTTCTTGGCATATGTTCCATAAGTCATTTATGTAGAAAGACAATTTAAACCCTTACCATAGTAATAGAATTCCCCCACCCACCAGTATAGAAAACCCCCACCCATAGGCATAGTAAATCCTCACTCGAAATCACAGTAAACCCCACGAATAGGAAAAGAAAATCATTATCCGTAATAATTTCATCTTAAAATCAGGGCCAAGCATGGTATATAAGAAATTCATCATTTTCTAGGGCATGGACTTGTGTATAAACATTTCATCAAGTCATAGGTCCAAGCCCATTGTATAATAATTTCATCTTGTGTTAGGGTCATTACACAATATATAATCATTTAAGAAAAGAAACAACAGGTGTGGTTTTACACTATTACATGTCTAATAATATAATAAATAACATGGGCATCAAAAATTCCACAATAATTTCATTTAATCTAACCATTAACTATATTAATAATAAAAAACTCTTGTGGGAATATCATATCACAAGAAAAACATGTAATCTATCATTTTGAAGTCATAACAATTTTAATATCACATGGGAATTTTTTATAAAAAACATATCATGTGAATTAAATTATCACAAGGTGTAAGAAATTGTTTATCTTATATAGTAAAACATTTATTTAAACAATTTCATTTTTTTACAACCCTAAAAAGGGATATAAAGTTTTCCCCATAGGCATCCTAGGATAAACGGATAATCATTAGTTATCCAAGGGAAACACACCAAAGAGAAGTACTTAATAACATAAATGAACCTAATTCATGATTTAATTATAATAATAAATTACTTAATCAACATTATCCTATATCATTGGTCAATTATATACGAGGGGACACCTTAAAAATGGGAGTGTGGCACTATGAAACTTATAAACAACATGACATTGAAAGAATTTTAAAATAACACCTACCGTGTAGTCGTACGACACTCATCAATCAGCATCAATCTCTATTTTGTTCTAGAATTAAGTAGATATATTGGGATCCAATGCATCTGATGGAAATCATAACCTATCTCGGACAGATAATCTGGAGCCAAAACGAGCTTCAGTGCTGTTGCTCGTGATACCAAGGTGAGGGGTTCTATCTGTCTAAAGAAAACGACTCTACTACCCATTTTAGCCAAAAAAAAAGAATTTACATGCCATCTATATAAAAATACATGGCATGTACAATCCATATCCTCGTTTCTTCTGAATTCCACTTCCACATCATAAAATAGTCATACCATCATGAATACACGACGTGTACTTGGAAAACATGGTGTCTAACTAGAAATTCATGTCGTGTATGGCCTGGAGTCATTATGGACCCCGTTTACTCATTTTCCTTAAGAATTATCCAATAATAAAAGATTTACACCTCTAAATAAGAACCAGGTTCATACATTTTGGAATTAGAAAGATTCAGGTCAGCATGAATTTAATGGTGAACTGAGCACATGGTGATAGTCCTAGGTATCTAGTAGGGTCTTCATGGACCAGTGTGATAGATGAAACAGAAGTTTTTGTCCCATTTTTTCCTGTATTATTGATTATTAAAACACTGAAAAATATTATGTGATCATGAATGGAGTCCTCAAGACCATGGGATGAGTTCCCCTCTAGTGATTCGTTCTTGAGAATGTTGTGATCTATGGTTGTTATAGCATAATTTTTTAACCAATGTATGAGGTTATTGGGTCCCTCGGATGATAATACTAGGGAATTCTCATAGTGATCAAGCTTTTATGTGATATTAACCATCTAAATTTAGTGGTTTAATTAATTCTTCTGAAAAAGGGGCTAGTTGTTTTGAAATTTTTATTTTAAAATAATTTGATTGCCTTCATTTTTTATATATTTCCATAGATAAATGTTTTTTTTAAATCACTCTTTAAATTTTTTCTTCAGGTTTGTTTATTTAATGAAAATTATCACAATAAAATCCTAGTTTAATGTAATCATTATTAACTGTTAAATAAAATATTCAACTGTGTTTTTTCTCATTTTAATGAAATAATATGTATTCTCTTATTTGGTGGTATCCTAGGATTCTCTGTCTTACAACCTACATGCACCATTGGGTGTATGTGGAACTTGTTTCTCTTGACCCATATTATGATAGGGTGTATCTTAGTGGTGAAGGTGGATTGAATTTTTTGGGACCACTTCTCTTGTAGGTCTTGATGATGGATGCATGAGGGTGATGAACCCTTTTTTACTTCACATAAGATAGTTTTATAGTTGGTTCTCCCCTCAACTTTTTGGTTTTAGTATTGTTGTAGTGTTTTCTTATAAATTAAATGAGTTTGGTATTATATTTTATCAATCCATTCAGGTTGTTTTCAACTGATCCTTTATATGTTTAATTGTTTTGAGAAAGACAATTCCCAAGATGTGTCATCGATGTCGTGGAACTTGTTTTTATCCCATGGGGATCTTGAACACCCTTTGGTCCATGTCTCATATTAGCTCATGTGTCAGGTTGGATGGAATACATGGGAAATTCATGAAAAAATGGTATTATATGGGGGGGTTTTCTTGTAATTTGGGGTTCAGGGTAAATCAAAGATAGGACTATTGATATTCTAGTAGTATGTGTAAGAATGGAATTGAGAACACCTGCTCCATCCAATCCTCATGCCACCAGGGATAGTCTAAAATTTGTAGATTTGGATTTGGTTCCTATGCGTTGGGGAAGAAATTAAGAGTAAACTGGTACTATGTATCGTCTCACAGTTTTTAGTGACCCATGTAATGCTCGAGAGTAATGTTCAAGACACTAATAGTGGTTGGGTCTCACATGGGGAATGTTATTATAATCCATGTAGTTGGTTACGGTATAATCACTAGTTCTCTGTCCAGGTGATTTAGTGTTGGTAACATCTTGGTTCAGTTTTTAGTAGGAATGAAGGGATTTTTTTAAGTAAATAGGACATTAGGGTTGCTATTATTTTCCATTAGTTTAGGTTTGACATTAATATTCTGGTGTGTTTCCCTTGGACCGTGTTTTATAGAATTTGGTGACTGATTTGCTGAAATCAGATTTCTAAAATAATAACATGGTTTATTTGATAATTAATTGAGTTATTTTGGAACTGTAAGGAATTTTTTAAATTATCTTTAACCATTAAAATGGATATGGATAAGGTGTTTTTCGAATATTGGAAATAATTTTTTTCAAAGAAGAAGAGTATTTTTCAGTGGTATTCTTATAGGTGCTTCTGACTGTAGGTGGACGTGAGTAGTTGATATTTGGTGGATTTCATAGATGCATGCCTGAGTGGAACAGAAATTCATAATTGAGAGGAATTACATAATCCCAGTGGTGGGTCATTTATATCAAAGGCCCCTTCTTCTTTCCTTATAAGTGTATTTGGATAAATGGATAAGAAATTTATTGATGTTTTTCAATGTGTTTTGGTTATATTGGGTGTGTTGGGATGATTTTTTTAGATTAATTTAGATGAAAAGTGGGGGGCTTTCAGTAAAATGGTTTTTTTGTTCCAAAATTAGCTTTGAATTTGAATTTTTTTGAGTCTGGAGTAAGAATGATGATTTAAAAATATATTTATGGATTTTATTATACATTTCATAGTTTTTAAAGTGGGTGTTTTTCATTGAGAATAAATTTATGCCTTAATTTAGAATTATTGGATTTGTGTCTGAGGTGTGGATATCTATTTAGTGAGGAGCGTGGTTTTGTGGAAGGATGGTTTTGTGTTTTAGGTTTGTGAAAATCCACATAGAAATATATCAAGGGTTTCCAAAATATCACTCTATTTTCATGTCTTAGCCCAGACTTTGAGTGGAGTGGTGAATTTGGGTTCTTCTCATTTGTGTCGGATGTTTGTAGACGTTGTGCTCTGTTTAATAGCTTTGAGTGCTGTGGAAATATTGGGTGTGTAACTAGGTTTTTAGGTACTCAAAATGTTGTGTGGGTGTGATTTATCTTAAGTATGTTTTGAGGAGTGCGACTAGACCAGTAAATACTTATCATTCAATTTTCGTTACAGATGGTTATATGTTCAGCGACCCTCAAGAATAGATTTATCTTATGTTATTACCTAAGGAAGTGAAGGTGAGGTAATGTGGTGGAGCTCATAGTTTATCAACTAGTCAATAGATGATGAAGGAGGTGTGTTTACCAATGTGATGATATAGTTTCATGTTCCGCAGAGGAAGTGTGGATAAATCTTTTTGAAGATCATAATAGTTATTGGTCATGTTCATATTACGGTAAGGTAAGGTTCCTCATATGATGTGGAGTGTGAAGAAAAAGGACCTATTCTTGGAGTTCTCCTTACATATTTACATGTTTCATGTTTGATAGACCACTCATTCACCTTTATCTAGTGTGGTAAGTAGGGAACTCTATGTCATCCATCGTAATTCTAATTTGGTATTTGATTTAGTGGCAACATGGCTCATGAGGAGAATTTTGTAGGTTTCTTTTCCAAATGAGGAAGTTCCAATTAGATATGATCATCTTAGGACTTCATGGTGGTAGATGCTTCAAAAATCAAGGCCCCAGCCATAGGTCTTGAGGTGATTCTTTTTCATAGTCAAGACTTGTTAGATGTGGAATGACCTTGGAAATACATATGCCTATAGTATAAGAATGGGTATGGATTAATATTCACTATTGGTGTATCACCTCTGAGGGGTTATTTTTTATTATGAGGGGAATAAATGCCTTGTCTCCATGTTGTGTTCATCATTTATGAGAGTTCCTATCGAGATTTATGGAGGTTTGTATTTCTTGTATTATTTTATATATAGCTGGTGTGCGCTGTGAATTGGAACAGTTGAATAGATTATATTCTTGTTAGTCTATTATGGATCAATGTTGCACTCATTTTGCAGATGATTATGTCTTGTGGAGTTCAATAACTCCTATTTGGTTCACATCTTGGTTAAGTGTTTCTGATGTAAAAATCCTCCCATGTGGTGGAGTCTTTTTGTGTTTGTTAATTTTACATTTAGATCATCCCTTGATGGTGGTATTTTGATGAAGAGTTCAGTATATATCACTCATAGTAAATGATGAATGCCTAGTGGATGTCTTTGTATTATGAAAATTCTAAAATGGTGGGGGAGAACCACTACCGGTCTCGCCAACATCTCCTCTTTTGATGGTTTGGTTTAACATGGTGAGCTTGGTGGTTCAAACTAGTTTTGAGGTGTTTTCTGGGTTTTTGATTCATTTTGGTTTAAAGAACCATTATTTTATGAGAATCGTAAAATGTTTGGGAGGCCACGATGGGTAGAACATGTTGAAAAATTTTTCGTCAAAGTGTTCTTGGTAGGGAAATCACATAATTTTTCTCCTCCCAACCCTATCCATGGTAATTGGTTATCTAGGGTAGCAGGTTTCATGATGAGTGTTCTTGGATGTCTCGAGTGGGCTGTAGTGAATCCTAATTTAAGTTTAGAGTTATTAGATTATTCAGTTGTGTTTGGTGGTTAATTCCTTTGCATTGGTTATTTTTCTTGGTGAATCATGTTTTTTGATCTATGGAATTTTAGGTTATGGGTATATTGAATGCTCAATATTTGGGTGATTGATGTTTTATTTTATGTATCTTCATATTATTGATATCAATATTAGGTTGATTGATTCTTTTGTGAATTTCATGGGGAAAATGGGTTATGGTGGGGAGAATTGTCACACCCTGACCCAACACATTATTTTACATTAATTATTTTAGGTATCACTTTTGAGATACAATTTGAAATAGTATTAATTCTTTTAAAATTTGGGTTCTTATGTGGGCATATGACCGTTCATGGTGTTTGACCACAATAAGAGAATTTTTTATCCAAAATAATAATAGAAATTGATAATTTTGATTTATTTGTTATTGGTTTTTTTATTTTGGTTTTATTATTCATATTAAATTTATTATTTTTTATTATTTTTTCCTTTTATTCTTTTATTTGTGTTTATTTTCATTATATTATTTCTTTCATTTTTTTCTCTAATTATTTATTCCCTTACACGTGCCTCCCCTTCATTATTCCCCCTAGTCATTCTAGCCCCCCTGTCATGGTCGTGAAGCCACCCCCCCCCATCGTCCTAGTTCTGCTCACACCCCCATACTGGTCAGTCAACATATCAATGTCAGCCCTCTTCATTCTATCCAGAAAACCCCCCTCGAGCCCTCAAACAACCCCCCCACCCGAACCCCTACATATGTATAACGACCTCCTCTTGGATGAAACATCATCCACATAGCTTCTTTTAGGACCAAAAACTATGCCAGCTGACCTCCCACACGTGACACCATCACACCTCCTCTTTCCCAATGGTGCCCCAGCAGGTAAAACCTCCTTCATTATAGGGTTTTTTCACCTTATTGATGTTAAAATAGGGTCTAATCTTTTTTCTTTTGACCATATTTCTCCATCATATGGTTTCTTGTATCGCAGTCAAGGTGTGATTTGGATTTCACACCATCTTCTGAAAGCTACTTGGTTTGATATTTCATATTAATTTTATTGTTGGATGAATCCAATCATTATATGTTTACCCAAATGTGTTATTTATATTTTATGTGCAATTTGATGTGTAATTGGAAGTTAATTTGATTTCAATTATGGGTTTTGAAGTATTTTTCACAAATAAATGAATTTTTTATTTTCTCAGTTATGCTTCATTGTTTGAAATAATATATGTTTTTTAGACGTAATGGGAGAATTGATAACTACTATTTTTAAAAACATTTCAAATTCCAAAAGATGTTTTAATGACAAAATGAATCGGTTTTGAGTGAGTGAATTAAAATTGAGGCATGTATACGTGAAATGTTTATCTTTAATGTGTTGCAACTCATTTTTATTATTTTAGGGGAAGTGATTTTTGTGATTTTTTGGAAAGGTATCATCAATTGTTCATGGAACAAACATGGATTTCAAAAAATATTTATTGTGAAAAGTTGAAGATTTAAGTACCCATGTTATATTTGGGATTTGTTTCTTAAAAATGTGTGTATTTATTATTTTTCACCTAAATGAATTTATTTTGTGTGAAAAGTAAATGATTCAAATTTATTTGAATATGCTTAAAAATGGTGAAGTTTATTACTCTTGTGATAAAATGAGGCTTTTTTGTGTGAATTGGTTTTGGGGTTTAACACCAATGAAAATGTTTATTTTCTTTGAATTGTTTCAAAGATCTTAACATTTCTTAATTTTATATTACTTTGGATTGATGTGAAAATGTTTTTTTATGAGTAATATTATAGTCGATATGACCTTAATATTGAACTGATCACATGGTGAAATTCTTTGGTATTGAGTAGGGTCTCCTGGGATTAGTGCAATAGATGACATAGAAGTGTATTGGACCAATTTCATCTAGAAAGTTTGACAATGAAAACACTAACAAAACATATCTGACAATGATGGGAGTCCACTAGACCTTGGGATGAGTTACCCTCTAGTGTATCAATCTCAAGAAGTTAGTTGTTCCTGGTTGCTATATCATATTTGTTTCACCCTAGTACGAGGTTCAAGGGTCTTATTGATGCTTGTACTAGGGACTTCTCATAGTGTTCATTCTTTCTCTTAATGTTATCCATCAGCATGAAACTTTATAATTTATTTCGCTGAAAAGGGTCCGGTTGTTTGAAAATTTTTTCTTTAAAAATAATTGGATTTCCTTCCCTTTTTGTAATATTTTTCCACAGTTAAATGTTGTATTTTTATTAAAAACAATGTTTAAATGTTTTCTTCAACCATGTGTATTTAATAAACGTCATTAACATAAAAAATGTAGTTTTAGTGACCATTCATTCCAATGAAATAAAATATGCAAGTATGAATTATCCATTTAATGCAATAACATGAAATATATTCTGTTTTTTATCCCATGGAGCTATAGATCACACCCAACATACACCCTCAGGTGGATGTGAACCTTGTTTCTTTTGACCCATGTTAATGAAAGGTGTATCTCAGTGGTGGTCATGGATCAGGTTCTTTATGAACTCGTCTCTTGTGGTTCTTGGTGGAGGTATCATGCTGATGATGACCCCTTTTTGTTGCATATAGGTTAGTTGTGTAGTCTTTTCTCCCCTACCCTTTTTGGTTTTAGTTTTTTTTTGTGTTTTATTATAAATTCATCAATTTGGTATTTTATTTTGTTGATATGGTTGGGTTGTTTTGTTTTGATCCTTGTACTATTTATTTATTTTTTGACAGATCATTCTAAAGATGTGTTATTAATTCCCAAACACTAGTTTCCTTTAAGTGGGATTA
Source organism: Viscum album (assembly GCA_963277665.1). Lineage (NCBI taxonomy): Eukaryota > Viridiplantae > Streptophyta > Magnoliopsida > Santalales > Viscaceae > Viscum > Viscum album. The sequence goes on along the minus strand of OY728122.1, from coordinate 1,497,069,499 downwards.
GGAACACCCTTTGGGACATGTCATTGATCCGATGAGGTGTTGGGTCAGATTGCATCCTAGGAATGTTTGTGACATCTCTTATAATAGTTTATAAATTCTGGTTATTGAAGTCTCTAGACTATCAGAGTATGAAAATTTTAGGATCATCTATTTCACATTCATCAAATCTTGATTAATATTTATTTATATTATTTTTGAAATAATTTTTAGTGGTTTCAAGTCACCTTTTTCAAAAGGATCATTAATTTCATTTGTACGATCTTTCTTTATAATAAAAGGTTCAATTTCCTAAAACATCACATGAAATTATTCTTCAACAATCCTTGAATTTTTATAAAAAAATCTATAGGACTTAGAATTAAAAATATATCATAAAAATATTATGTCTTCATATTTTGTATGGAACTTACCATTTCTTTCCGTAGTTTTCAAGATATAAACCTTGCATCCAAATACATTAAATTAATTTACATTATGTTTTGTATTATTCCAATGATCAAAGGGTGTCTTTTTAATTATTGGTATAATTAATACACTATTCATGATATAGAAATTTGTTCATACAACTTCATCCCAAAAATATTTATGAAGACTATATTAATTTAGCATAGTCCCTTCCATTTCATTAATAATTTTATTTATTCTTTCAAAAATTACATTTTCTGAGGAGTTCATAGTGGAAAGAAGGTGTATTTAATACCCATTTTTTTCCCAAAAGAAATTTTTTTTTATTTTAAAATTATCCTGTATGATCACTTCTAAATGAAATAATTTTAAATTGTTTTTCATTTTAAACAATTTTTCAAAATCTCTGAAATACAATGAATAATTTTATTTTATATTTTAGAAAATATACCAATGTTAATCTAGAAAAATCATCAAATAAACCATAATCATATAATTTAGTAGAAAAACATGATACAATGGATTATCCAATAAAATCCATATGGAAACATTCTAATGTTTATTATGTAGATAATTTTTAATTAATTTGAAATCTGATTTGTGATGTTTTTCAATTTGACATGAAACACAAAATCAAACAAAATCCAAAGATAATACCAGGGAAGTCAGAAAGTAACTCTTCCATAGATAATTTATGGAAAATTGTATATTTTAATGTTCATGTTCTCTATTATAAATCCACTATTCATTTTCATTATTAGTTAAATTATACATATTCTGTTTATATAATGAATTAAGATCAAAAGTATAAACATTATCAACACATGGTGCTCAAATTTTAATAAATTGATAATTGAAAACAGTGTAGGAATCGTCTAAAAAACAAACATAATATCCATCATCAAAAAATTGATAAATGCGTATAAGGTTGTTTTTTTACCCTTGAACATTCAATAAATTGATGATTGAGAAATTACGTGGTTCTCCAACAGTTCTGTCTCATAAAATCATACCTTTTTCATTATCGCCAAAAGTGACTAGTTCTCCATCCATTTGACTCAATGTATAGTAATTTTATAGGTCTCCACCCATGTGTCTTGATTATACATTATCCATATAATATATGGACTATCAATTCCTATGGTATCTTGCTAAAAAATCAATTAAACATGTGTTTGATTTGGTAAACATATTTTCTTAGGTCTAATAGTGTTAATGAGAAAATACCTGGTAATCCAAATCTACCTAATTTTTCCAGATTATAAATTAGTTTCTTCCGACAAACATTTATAAAAAAACATTTTTAATAACACTAATTTGTGGATTTCTCAAATAAATTTTTTTGCAGAAATATCATTTTTCCAAAATAATTACATGTTTTAGTTTTTTAAATTGGTCACAAAATAATTTTTATATAATTTTGATTTTACACCCTTCCTTCGTATTCAAAATTTGTATATATTAATAACATTAATTCATAAAATCTATTTTAGATAATTTTCTCATTATATTAAAACACTTGAATAAATTTTATATAATTATAATTATTCATAAATTTATTTAACCCTTATTTCATGATCAATACTATTTGATGTAGATGAATTGAATTTTTTAATTATGTCATGATGTTGTTTTAGCAGTTTTTCTATTTTACGTAAAACAGAATTGTGAAAATAATTTTTAGTGATTCCTATTTTTTATCAATGAATAATATTCCTATTCTACAATAGTATAGTAGAATGGCACTTTACTATTTGAAAAACTACCAATATTAGAATCAGAAGTGTAATATTATGGTACATCTTATTCTTCCTTAACTATAAAGCATATATATTCATTGATATTTTTTGGTTCCTTCTCTAAATAAAATTTTGAGCTAATTGAGTATTTTGAAACACACCATGTATCTTTCATATCCCTCATTCTTTTTAATATCAAAATATGCATTATTGTTATATTTTATTTGATTCGTCATTCTTTCATCATGATATTTAGGGACATCATTTCTGATGAGACCACATTTTATAAATTAATAGCATCTTAATTCATAGGGTTCTCTCTCATAATTATTATTTGATTTTATAATTCAAAATTTCATTTACTATATTTTCTAAAAATTATATCTAGCATTTCCTGTTCCATTTCAGAATCTAGCGAATCTGAATTGTTTTTTTTCAAAATAAATTTTCTTATTCAACTATGCTTCTGAGGAGTCACATAGAGAGAATTAAATTCAATTTTTTATAAGATAAGTTGATCTTAAAATTCATATAAAATTAATACTTCATACATAATAAATTTTCCTATTAATTCCTTCATTTAAAAATCCTTGATAGGTGACAATTGTCAAATAACTATTGATATACCATTCCATTTCGAGGGAAGTACTATAAGTACATTCATTTCTTGATCTGATTGGATAATTGGATCCCCATTGTATTAATATTGTTGAAAATATATGTAATTATACCATTCATTTGTGGGATACATTAACTATCATAAATTATAAGGTTTTCAAACTATATATTGTAGTAGTAAATCTCATCTATCTAATATTTTCTATACCTTCATATGTGACAGCTATTGTCTGCTACATTCCAAAGGCAGTATGACAATATGACACTATATTAAATTCATTAGGTCAAATACAATAGGTGATAGAATTAATTTCTTTTGAATTGATTTCATATTGTTCTTCTCATGAAAAATATCAAGTCCTAGGTTTCTATGGAACTTAATAAAGAGTGATGATCATTAAAGAAAATCTAAATCCATTATTTTGCAATTTTCTGATAATAAGATATTTCTAGAATCCATATTTGTCATCATTAATGTATGTATTGAAAACTATTGACATTCCGTCATTTGGATCATCCATCGATATCTCCTTTGTCAAAAATTTATCCTTTTGAGATTTGTAGATAATTTTCCAAAAAGATAAATTTTGATACAAATTTTTAGGTCCGAATAATAAAAATATAACACAAGAGTGGGGGTTGAATTGTATATTTTCAATAAACTCAATTGACTCTGTATTTTGACTCTCATTATCATTTATGCAGATATGCAGCATTTTTTATTTATGAAATATGAGCTGTGGATAAACAGAACATATGAGAACATCAATTTTATAGTGTTTCTAGAAAAAATATCACTTACTCCACTCCAGCAATGCTCTCATTCCATGATTTTTTAATTTCACTATAAAAGGTCATCCTATCACAAGAACATCAAATCCACAATTGAGTTTATGTTATTGACACTTTAACAACAAGTCTAAACCAAGCCTTCATATTCATTTACAAGGAACCTATTATCCATATCTCGGTACAAGTAACCAATACATAATCCATAACTCAGTATGAGTTGGTGATTTTCCAATAAACCAGACGAGTTATATTTTTCTATAGTTTGGATTGTGCTCTAAAAATGAAGGTAAAACCTATAATATATGGATCTTATTTTTTAAAAATAAATATTGTCAAAAAATAATAAATCTAAAGTGATGCAGGTTACATATGATCTTCAATTTTAGTAGAAACAAATACCAATATTAATCATACTGTAGTATGAGGTTTAAATATTTAGTGCTTTAAAATTTTATCCACATTATCAAATAATAGATTCTATTTTTTGTTGTATTTTCATTATAAACTATATTCACAAAAATACAATAATTTGTGTGAATGTATTTTCCAAAAAAATTGATATAATATATAGATCATATAACCTACTTTGATATTGTAGATCCAAGATATCCTCCAAATCGATCACATATATTTAAATATGATATAATAATGGGAGTTAAAAATTCCATCAAGAATATGATTTATTTTCAATGATTAACACAGTTATTTAAATAAAAAATTATGATCCTTTTACATGTATATAAATGATCTTTTATTATATCTATAATTATGGCAATACTATTGAATAAATCATGGAAAAATTAATTATTTAAATTTCTGATACTGAATAGTCAAACATAAGGTTCCTTCAAAAATTTATTAAATACACGCTATACCGTAAAAATATATAGCTTACATTTTATGAATGAACGGTTTATAATGTACGATTTGTTATAAAAGTAATGTTGATGAACCATATGTTTGATTGTCAAATATAGGGTTTCTTAGTTTTGTAGGATTCATTAACCATAATTTCATCTCTTAAAAAAGGTGTGGTTTTAACCAAATATAATGTTCTTTAACCATTATTTTCTGATAACATACTGTTGATAACCCATGAAAATAGTTCTAAAATTATGGTTTAGTCTTTACACTACATATATAAATGTAGGATTTATTACATACGTTATGTTTTCCGGAATAGGGTATGGACATTATTTCTAGAATACACTAGAATGTGTTCTCAACACATTTAATGGATATTCCTTGTGAAGAAAAAGCTTGAATGTAATTCTAGAATAAATCAATCAATGAATATTAATTTCCGAAAATAAAATTAATCTAATATCATTATTAAAACAAACAAGGGTATTTAGGAGAATCAAAATCAATAATATTTATAGAGTATTGTAGAGACAATACATGCACAATATTTTTTTTAAATATAGATATGGAAGATTCATAATTTTTTGAGAAAGTGTGAAAAAATTATATATTCATAAAAATTATTATTCTAATAATTATATATATAATATATGAAAATTAAAATATTTCATTATTTTTTTAATAAATATAGGATAAATAATTGAATAGTTTGTATTGGATAATAAATAAATATTTTCATCAAAATGAAAATGTGACCTAAATAATCCTAATTAAATTGATATTGAATAAAAAAACATACTACATTAATAACATTTTAATAATACCCAATGTTAGAAGAAGAACACTAAATGAAATATTAAAAAAGTTAATATAACTATATTAATGATATAAATATCAAAGTTTCACAATATATAACTCATAAAAAATAGGCTCAAAATACCAAATATTACTCAATAGAGTGGAAAGGGGAAATATATACACCATATTATATAAAATTTTGTATGACATTAAAATATTCCTCAACAAAAAATAAATTCAGACTAATCCCTTACCTATAATATCCATTTATTTAAACATGATTAGAAAATTTTAAAATGGTTTTAAAAAATTTATATATTTATAACAGAATGATATTCATAATTATAATATCATATTCTATATTCTTATAACATATTATCACCCATTAATTAAAATTATTTCATTATTATCATTATTTTGGGTGTTAATTTCTTTGTCTTTTAATTCATATTTTTTCAAAATAGATGCGGTTCTTATGCAAAGGATTTATATATATAATTTTGTAAATTATATTAATGTTATAAATATCATATATAATCATTAAATTATTTTTTATAACCATTCATGAATATTTTACATGGAAAATGAATCGCATCGCTTTGTAGAGATGTTTCAGTTTATGTACACCAGATAAATGATATAATTTCCATAGTGGATTAAATGGAATGTAATTGGATGGAATATTAATTTCAAATAATTAATATAATGATATATTTATCATGTATATTCACTATTTAAATAATCATTTCCATCCACATGAGTTGGAGAAAAACAATTACATCAGTTCTTGATGCGACACTCTACCATATGCATGAGTAATGAATTTTTCTCACATTTGGTAGAGAAGAAAATGGTTTAATGATATTCCATAAAAATATAAAAATTTTAGCATATGTGATATACTGGTGTTATTAAGTTAAAATATTTAATAAATAATTGATGGTGATATAATAATAAGCCAAAAAAAGAAGAATCATAGTGTATACAATTACCTTCTCATAGAAAAATCTTGGTTGGATGTCTTTTTAAAGACCTGAGGGTTTGTCTTTTTGGAATACATCATATCTATAATGTGGATAAGATTTTTGGGTAGTGATTATGTTTGTGTTTTGTTGAGATAATGTTTTTCAGAGGTGTGAAGAAGTATGGATATTGTGTCCTGATTTATTATTGAGGAGGACTCACATTTTTTAAACACCAAATCTATTCAACAATTGGAAGTCAAATGAACCACATGGTCCTTAAAAATGATAAATAATGGATTGGTGGGAAGGTATGTTAAATACACACCTGTAAAACAAAAAATGAAATACATTTTAATAATTTTATTACCTCATCATCTAGGTTTATTTAATTGTTCAATTTTAGTTTTCACCATGATAATCTTTTTACTTACCTAGGAAATTAATTGATTGAAACTAGAAAAAAATAATTATTTGATAATTTGGACTCATAGGTTCTAAATATTAATTAAAATTTATAATATAAAATTATATTATTTTTTAAAACTATTTTTAACAATGGTACATGTATCATGAAAAACCCCATTCTAATATTAATCAGGGTAAATAAATTTAACTGGTATATCTAGTTATTATAAAAAATAATTTAATTTAAATCAGTAGAAATTAGTAATTATTTTTATTCCAAATATGGAATAAAACTTATCTTAATCACCTTACATATGTTAGAATATTTATTTTAAAAATTATCCCATAAATTATGTCGAAAAATTATTTTGATGATATCTATTTTTTAATAATTATATGATATTAAATTAACTATATGTCTAGAAATAATGTTTATATGAATTTAAATGAATTAATATAGATATATAATCTATAAATTTATTTATGTAATTTATTATTATGGGTTATAACAATTAATTTAAAATAATAATCATTATAAACTAAAAATTATTATTTAAAAAATGTTTTTTATGACTACAAAAACATATAAAAGTATTTGATATAGATTTGATTCAATGGTAATTTATTATATTATATAAAACCAAAAAAAATATATTTATTACTTTAAATTAAAATTCTATTCATAATAGATATTTAAAATTTCTTCATTTAGTGAATATAAATAATAGTATTTCAAACATTTATACTTTTAACTATTTATTGAACAATTACACATTTTGAAAAAGTACCAAAATTTCTATAAAAATTAAATTTATTATGAAGTTTTAAAATATTATAACCATTTTATAAAAGAATATGTTTAAATATTTTAAAAATGAATTACAATTTTTTCTCAGAAAAATCAATAAATTTATATGAAAACTTATTATCCAATAATAAAAACAATTTTCAATAAATATGATCGATTATTTTTTAAGATCTTCTAAAAAATATTTATAATTATTACATATGTATATATATATTATAAATTTTATAATCCTATTCATAACTAAGAATTTCAATGGCTAGTTCATAACATTCATATTTAAATAGTACTGCATTACTCATGTAGGCTTATTGTTGTATGTTATTTACACAATCAAACAAAAAAAAAATTCAAAACATGTGTCTTGTAATATCCCCACATTTATTAAATTTGATCATCACATTTTAATCCTCATCTCAAAAATCATTGTTTTGTCATTTTAAAGTAGCCATTTTGAAAAACCAATTCATAAAATTAGTTAATAAATCTTCCTTTTAAAAACAGAATGTGTATTAAAAAGGTAATTGTGAATAAACAAGTAATCCATATAGGAAAAAATTATGTGGGATGTGAAAATATATACTTAGAATAAATGAAAATATAATTATTGATAGTGATATATATCATTTATGAAATGAATTTGTATAATCAATAAAATGATAATGACCAAAAAATAGTATATCATTGATGAGTTAAATAACCATTGATTCAATGGATTTTAAGGGAATTTGATAATCTTTTTTATTCAAGATTCATAAACTAATGTTTGGAAATTATTTTGATGTCTACAAAATTGAGGAAATGTACTTTATTATAATAGATCAATTTAAAGAGAATAATTTCCTTCTTTAGTCATTCTTAGAACATTTTAAACATTAACTCCTCCTCTAGGTAATTAATATAAAATATGAATTATTTGTCCCTAAATATATATAATTAACATTTAATGGATCAAAATATCACTAACATAATGAAAAATCCTTCCATATGCCTTTAAAAATTTACCAAAAGTTTTTTAATTATGTGTTATCTAAAATTAGACAATTATATAATAACCTCAATAGTAACACCCAATGTTAAACATAATATTTATCCATAAAAGTTTTTTATATAAAAATCATATTCCATATCAATAGAAATACAATAAAGTCTAGTGGTAGGTGTTTCACTCTAGTTATCACATGGTTTTGGTTTCACACCCTATGGCCTCATTAGATGCAATAGGCCTTCAAAAAACATAAAAGTTAACCCTTTTTCTAAAAAATTGTTAATATAATTCTTAAATAATTATCTTACATATGATGAACATCCCCCGAATAAAAGTAGTTACAAAATCAATTTTTTACCACATGGTTTTTCTAAATTAATTATTTTCCCCATGAAATAAATACTCTTAATTGACTATTAATACTATAACCTCAATGACTATATTAATCCTAATGGTTATTAATACATTTAATGATATGAATGAAGCCTGAGTATTGAGTTAATACATCATGTTTAACCAGAGTACAACATATACCTCATCATAAGGGATACTCTTCCAAAATGTCATTGATGATCGGAAAATAACATCCCTTAAAACATCAATGGGGTTTCTAATACAATAAACAAATAATTATCCTCATAATCATAAAAATATTATTCTACAGATAATTATTGATTAGTTTATAGATGAATACATATATTCATCAAAAATGATAATGCAATCATTTTATGCTTCATGATTCTTATAACCTAAATATCATTTATAAAATTACTTCTTTAATAGAAATATTTTATCCGAATACCTAAGTAAATCAACATTTTTACATCAACATTTTTCCAAACATTATCATGTAGTTAATAATTAAATTAGGTTATTGAATAAGATATTTATTATGTTCCCCACATTAATGATAGAAAACTATAAAGGGTTCTATAGGATGATACATAATTCTATCCATTAATCTCCTCACATTTCCATGGAAGTTTTTCTCTCCGCTCCCTTCATTTACACACATAAAAACATTTTTGTGATCTGTTCAGAAAATATTTATGAATTATCTTTCCACATTTCTAACATAAATAAAACATATCCATCATTATTCTATAATCTCTTGAACTCCTTGTTAACTCCATTATTATATTTTTTAGTGATTTTAAGAGTTTGATAAGGTATACGTTGTTAATAATAATTTCTGAAATAAACATGGGAATACTAATGGTATATTTATCTATAATAATCATGCTTTTTGGTTCTACATAATTACCATAGAGTTCATCCAATTCAATTTTATCCTAATTCCTTGGCATTTCAGTCATTGACTAAAATAAATATTAATAATTTTAGTAAAAATAATCACAACGAATAAGCTATGAAATAACATGATATTTTATTGATTAATTACTCATTGATTCAATAAATATAATGTATCTTTGACCATGGATATTGATTTTAGTTATCTATTCAAATTATTTATAATGGGTTTAATGAATAATATGTATTATCGTACCATATACTTTGGCGGTGGTAAACCTAGTGCACAGTAGGTAACACTGGCATGCACCTTTTTATTATCGATTCAATTCCAATTTTTTCTTTTTTGGAGTTACTAAACCTATTTATAAAAATTTGAGATCCATGTTGAAAAGTAGAATCCAGAAGGGGATTCAATTGTTAGAAAAACACATAATGTTTTCCGCACGAAAACATTAGGATGGTCCACATTACATGTCTTCAAATTCTATCATATTGTTATTCCACCATATTTATGTTTTTATAAATATAGTTTCTAAGGATTCTAATTATGTTTCCCTAATACCAACTATAATGAACTATACTTCAGTACCTTGAAGCTGGTGGTTTGTGTATTAAATTTTCAGAATATACATGTGATTGTATCTCGAATAAACAAATATTTTATTTGTATTCAAAAATTGGATTTATACTTGAGTCTCCGATTAAATTTTAAAATACAATTAAAAAGTTAATGTATATATTCCAGTACAATTAACTCATTTTATAAATTATCCCTCATATCATGGGGAAATGTATAAAAATAAGTTTTACCTCTAATAATCAATTGGGGTTACATATATAAAAATTATTCAGGAATCAATATCGAATAACCAATGTTTAAAATTAAATAATTGAAACTCTTTAAATTTTTATCAATAACACTATAATTGAATAATAATATGGAATGAATAAATGATAATAAATTAATTTTACAAAATATTAAAATGATTAGGAAGATAATCCATTAATAATATCGATGTTGTAAACTCATGGATAGTAATAATAGAATTCCCAATGAAGTAAATGATTATTACTGGAAATCTTGATCTTATACAAAATGATAAAAAAATCCATTAATAATATTCACCAACATTGCTTAAAACAATGGGTATAGACCCATATAACACCATCTTACTGATTTTTCTAGTAAGTCATGTTGTTTCATCAAGTGGCTAGATATTTCTGGTCGATGCCATTAATTATATTTCAATTGAAATCGTCATATATTAAATGATCTATTTCATTCATGAAAATTATGAATTATACATAAATGTTTATATTGAATAAGGTATAAAAAATATAAATAGTCACTAACTAAATAAAATACATTCAAAGTAAAACATTTAATATATAAATGATATCTTTTAAAGAAATAAGGATATTCATGGTATGTAATATATATTTCTTATAGAAAATTAATTTATAATGATCATAATAAGGTTTTTGTGTCAAGGGAATGAAGATGAATACAAATATATTCATCGAAAAGATTATCAAAACATTCTCTGTCGAAACTAACCATTATACATATAATGAAAGAATAAGGATGGTATATCCCCATTTTAATATATAGAAAATAAGTTTTTTTCATCATTAATGTAAATAAATACAAAAAATAGGTTATTCAAACCTTTTTTAGGACAATATCATTTTCAATTTGGAAACACTTTTTTAACACTATGAATTTCCATTTTATTTGGGAAAAAATATCAGTTTAAAAAACTAAATATATATGAATATTATTATTCAAAAAATGTGTATTTATAATGGTAGGAATATTTTTTTCATGCTGAGTTCCTCAAAACAAATATTTCATTCATTTTTTAAGAAAAAAAATCTAAATTCACCTTTTTTCAAGAAAGACAAAAACATTCCTTGAAACCCATTTTTAAATAATTCAATAATCAGAACAAATATATTTTCTATGTAATTAAATAATATTTAAAATACTCCATATAGTTTTTAAGTAAAATATTTTTAAATAATAAATTTCATTTTTTACTAAAAATAGAAATAATATTGTATTTCATTAAAAACAACATTTTCAAAATAAATTGACATTAAAATATAGAAAATGGTACTATTATAAGAAAATTAAATGAATAAATAAAGGAGAAGAAAATTAAACAGGTTTATTTTATAATGATCAAATAAATCCCATTGGTGTAAATTGAATCATAAAATTTCCCTATTAAATTTTGATTGATGAATAAACCCATACTACTTTGGTATATATTGAATCATGACCCCCTAAATGGAATAACATATAATAAAACACAATATATTATAAAAATAATTATATTCATGATATTACATAACAATTAGGTCGTAGATACACCTGAAAATTAAAAAATACCATAAAAAGCATTTCTCAATGGAGTAGAAATTGAGATGAAATCTCTTAGAAAGACTATAGAATTGATTTGAGGGTTAATTAGTGAATTTATTATAGATATAAAATGAAAATAAACATAATATAAGTTTAAATAAAAGGTTACTTTAATAAAATAATTTTTTCATATAATCATAGAATACTAAATACATTGAATTAAAAATATCACCCAATGGAGAAAATCGAGTTATAAAATTCCTTAGCACATGGAATACTTCATGTAAAATAATCATGTGTGAAATTAGTAAAACTAAAACTTATCATATAATAAATTATTAATGATTCATGATATTAAATGTAAAAGGGGATGTGTATTAACCATGTAAGATAAATGGGTTCAAAACATTAAAATATTCCTCAATGAATGGAAATTGAGATCGAATCCCAAACTTCAAATTTCAGTTAAGTTGAATATGATATAACCTCTTGTATAATGGTTTTAATAATGATATTTATATAAAAAAAAATATGTCATTTCCTATAAAATTATATGTGATCTTCATATAACATCATATCACTAGTTCTCTAATAATATTTCATTTTTACCATATCAATGGGTGTTGGATACAGTATTTTCCCCTGAATGTTTTGTTATAGATATTCCCTTTATTGTTCATTGGTTATATATCCATCTTATATATAAATATATTTGTGTAATAAATATAATATTTAATAATTAAATATATTTTTATAACTATTTCTTCAATTTATATGTGTAAAATGTATCTCATCACTTCTTGGAGGTGGTATTATTTACCTTCTCAAAAGTGACGATATCATTTCTTTAATGGATGAATATGTACAAAAGATGATGGTCAAATAATTTTAGAAATTTATTATAAAGAAATATGTATCATATATTTACATTATTTTTTCATTATTATTATCTATGTGAGTCGGTGATGGAAAAAAATAAAATCAATTTGTGTGGTATTAGTATGCCATAAAATCGGATGACAGATCAAAACAAAATGAACATAGGGTTAGACATTTGGGAACATCTTAGTGAAAAATAAAGTGATTATTAATGAAAATTGTCTTTTCATATAAAATCATCAATTTTACCACCAAATAATGAACCTAAGGATGGCCTTTGTAGGGGAAAATATGATATATAAATTTTTAAGGACATTAGAATGAAATATTGGTTATGGATAGGCCATAAAAAGGGATTGGGTTCGATGAATTTGTTATCAAAGAGGGTTCCATTTTATAATTGTGGACGACTGTCATTTATTATATACACAAACTATATAATAATTTTTTTCACTCTCATCCTAATTTCCTCTAGTATAGATTAATAATTTAGTGCAGGGAAGTTAAGGATGATCCACACAATAAACATAAATAAAGAAAAATGTCTCAAAAAATTTCTTCTATTAACCTATAATTTTAAATACATTTAACATTTTATTTTTCACCAAGTTAATTTGTTTTTTAAAATACATGTTAATTTTTACTTTAATAGAAAAACTAAATGATAATTATTATATAACTTGAAAAAAATTATTCAAAATATAGAATCCAAATTATCAAATTAGAAACCATTCATTTAGAAAAATTAATTTTAACATATTAAATTTAAACACAAAACCCCCCATTTAATCTTTAATCGAAGGTAATAATAGTGTTATATTTTTGGTATAAAAATAGAATATTTTCTATTGTTAAATGAGGAAAATGTACTAAATCAAAACAACATTGAAAAAATTATTTACACTAAATTATAAAATATTAATTATTATGGTTCAAAATATATACATCCTTTTATGAAACTCAATTCATAGATTAATTTAAATGTAATAAAAATATGAAACTATATAACATGTTAAGATATAGTTTTTATAGAATAGTTTTTTAAGAGAATATGATCTTATTCTAAATCTATCACCATTAATCATAATTATGTTAATTTAAATTCATATATATATAATCTAATAATTTTAGATAAAAATATCCTAATTTTGGGATATTTTAATTAATTAAAATTTTGAAACAGTATGAAGTTAAAAAAAATTATACAAATATGTCTATAAGATGAAAATTAATAATATTCTAATATACATTATAAGGATGATTTGAATGAAATTAATTATATCAGATCTATATGAAAAATATTTTTGATACATTGAAATCATTTTCAAATTATAATTGGACTTTCAAATTATATAATTTAATGTAAAGAAGTAATTATATTTGAAAAAACTAAATTTTTTACTATCCACTAAAATATCAACCTTTTAAAAATTATATATTTAAAAATTTCCCCATAAGATAATTCTAAAATGTATCTTTTATAAATTATATAAAATTTAAAAAATTAAACTGTTAATTGATTTCAAAATTAATTAAAATATTTTATAATGAAAATTAATAAAACAAATTTTTGAATAAATTTTTATTAAGATTATATTTACTTTATTAAATATTTACATGATTTTTTAAAAAATTTATCATTTTTAATTTTCAAATGTATATTTCATTAATTTTTTAAACATACTTATACCTTCAAATTAAACTACATGGTTATAACATTGATATTTAAAATTATCTCACAGTACATCTTGGAATGGTATGACATGATGTATAAACTACTGAACGTAGTATTCATTTTAAAAACTTAGTGTATTACATTTTTTACACCTTTAATATATTTAATACATTAAATTTAGTCTTTTTCCATAAAATTATGGGTTTGATATTTAAAAATACCATTAATCATTACTCATATCATAAAAATAGTCAATAAAACACTATCATAAAAGAGTTAATGGAAAAATATAATGTCATCTAGAATATCATATAATTACTCTTCCATATTGTATAACGTCATTTGGAAATGAAAATATATAAATGGATGAAAATCATAACTAATTTTGGAGATAGATATATATCACTGATCACAATAATTTGAACGATAAGGATAATGTTGATGACCATAAGAACATAAATCTATGATGACTAAAATTAAAAATGATTATTTATCTAGGATGTTAATAGGATAATTTTTTTATTTAATCTATTTTCTAATGAAAAAAATTCTATTTCATTCATAGAACATAATGATAATATGATAATTCATAAACTTCAAATTCATAAGAAAACTTTCAGCCTTTGGTTGTGATTGTATCATTTTAAACATAATGTCATACTCTACGTAATGGATATAAAATATGAATTTTCATGACTTATGAATGAAAATTACTTTTCCATGAAAATAATATCTCTACAAAATTGTTATTTCCTTACAATTGAATTAAAATACCTTCCAAAAAATGTTATGATCAGTTATCCTAAAAATAGATTAATATTTAAAAATAATAATGACACCCAAAAATCAACTAAATATTTATATATAAAATATTTTATATAAAAACAATTTCTTGTTAACCAAAACATCATATTGTAAAGTGGTAGGTGATTCAACCTTCTTTTTCATAGGTTTTGGGTTCAAGCCCCATGGCCAAACAAGATGTGATAGGATGTCACCCGTTGTGAGGTTTTCCCTTATTTCTATAACTATGTTAATATAATTCTTATAACACTAGAATAAATATGATGAACATCCTCTAAAATAACATTAGTCCCCAAATCATATTTTAACCATATGATTTTTCTATAAGTTATATTTTTCAATATAATCAAAAACATGTCATATACTATTATAAAATCGAAATAAATGATAATATTAACCAAAAATGTTTTAAATAAATTTATACTATTGTGTTAGTAATTATTTTTAAAATAACTATATTTTTTTAACATCGGGTTTACATATTTTTCAACCAAATGAAAAGTTTCCCAAAATGACAATAATCACATGAAAATTCCATCAAATAAAACCCATAATGATTTTTTAAGACATTTATCTTTTGATTAACATTAAACTCATAAAACCATGATTGTACTAATAAGTTGTTAATTTTTTTGATAAAGTCCTATATTCATCAAAAACCAAATTCATTCCTTAAATGTATTATAATTAATATTTTAAAAATTCATTTGATAAAAATATATTTATTTTATAATCCATAATTCCCAAAACCAAAATTTATCACCCCTTTTACTTCAAAATTGTTTCATCTAAGGTTTAAGAGTTAATCATTAATAGTGGTCACTGGCTTAGATAAATACCAGGTTCCCAAAATTCATGAAAATGAACTATAACTATATATCCATTATGAAATTTGTTTCTATTTATTTAATTATATAGTTTTCATCTACAATGAATCACTATGTGTTCTTATTTTCAATGAATAAATCATTATCCTAATACATTGATACAATATCATAACTGTCATTTCCACATTTTTGATATGACAGAAATAAATCATTCATTATTAAATGTTCACCATTAATAGATATCTTATATAACTCTATCCTTATATTATTCAGAGAATATAATATTTGGTTAAGGTACAAGTTTTAAATTATTTTTTATGATGACATATTATTAATAGTGGTGATATCATTCACAGAAGTCAACATCCCATTTGTTTTCTCTTAATTAGCACATTTTATATAATATTCAATTTTGACATGATTCGGTAATGTTTTACCAATTGACTAAAATTCCAATGTGATAAACAATAATCATAGTTTAAAACAATTTAATAATTTATTTGATGTATAAATATTGATAGAATAATTTAAATATAAGGAAAATTAGTTATGACCTAGGTCATTCATTGTCACCGTATATTTAAATCCTTCATAGTTTTTTAAATATAAAATGGTGAATATCTAAAGAATATCTCTTGGGAGTGTGAAAATATGTGTCTAGTGAATCTCTTTTTAATGCACCAGGTAACGAATGAGTCAAAGCCTAATACATCTTATTTAATTTATCACCTCAACATATAACTGTTCTAAAACCACATCACCTTATAGTACCTAGAAACTGGTGTATTTCATAGAAAAAACTAATAATCTCATACGGACTAAAAAACTTTGATAAAATATGTATCCTCATTTTATATCATAGGGTTATGATCCTTAATAATTTTTTTTCTAAAATCTAGTTCTAAAGGTTTCTACTAAACATTAAATGATACCAATTGCAATGAACCATAGTATAGTTGTCTGGGTTCATTTATTGCATTATTATGTAGGAATATTATTCATTTGATCAGATCTCATCAGACTAAATAATTTATAAGACTTTAGTAAAATATAAATACAAGATTCCATAATCAAATTTGAAAACATAAACCAGAACAATGTTAAAGTAAATATTCGGCATACTTGAACTCATTTAAGGATTATCTATTCATATCATTGAGAATGGAATTAATGTAAGAGAAATTAAAATACTCAATAAGGGTTATCTAAAGTGAATTCTATCATGAATCAATAAGAAAATATAAATTTGGAATATTAAATAATTTATACACAAATAATTTAATCATCAAATATTTTAGGAAGAATAATATGGTAGAAATAAATGATTATCATATAATTCTATATAAATAATCCCATGTTCTTGACAAAAATACAAGGATTATATCAATTTAAGAATCACATAGATAATAATAACTAAAATATCAATGATGTAAATCATTTATATCATCCATCATGACCTCATATATCATCATATTTGTACCATTAATACCTTTCACTAAATTTGTTTAAAATTACGTTTAATGAACCAATTTATTAAATATTATTGATTTCATTCATGATACATGTTGATTCATAAAAGATACATTCCCAAAAAATTATTACATGTATAATTCATTCTTTTTATATCGAATTAATGATTAAATTCATGGTTTATATTCCTTTTTAACGAATTTCATTATGGAATAATGAATATGGAATGTCTATATTTCTCGTATAAATAAATTAACATTGAAAAATAACTATATTTATTAGTGATGTATGGTTTAATAAATCTGAATATCTATATTTGTTAATATATATTATGTGGTTTTTTAATTTTTAATGATCATTGAAATTTGAATGACTCAAAGGTAGGTTAATGATTACCAAATTAATGAGGGATGTAAATGATAATACATTCCTTAGTCAAATAGAACATAAAAAAACTAGATAAGGGATAATGATTACATGATTATAACATATCCCCATCATAGTATATGTAAAATAAAGGTTTTATGTCATCGATGAAAAAAGATACCAAAAAAATATTATTCAATCTATTATTAATAAAAATACCCATATAACATTCAAAATCCCTTTTATGAACAAAACCATTGCAAAATATTAGGATATTTTTATTTAAAAGGAAAATTTTAATCATGTAATGTATTATTAAAATAAATTGTGGTCATGATTTTGGAAATATTCATATCATTCCATGTTTTCGAAAATAATTATTTCATCAAAATTTTTATTAAAATGACAATAACTATAGTATTCGGAAAAAAACAAGAATATACATTTTAAATGATTTATTTAAAATTTAAACACGGTTAGAAATTTGTATAGAAAATCATTAGTGAAATTTTATATTATCATTGAATTGTTTTATTTAATATATATTTATGGAAGGAAAATAAAATTTCAACTAAAAAAATAAAATTAGTATTCTTTAAAAATTATTTTCCAAATAAAATAAGTTCTAATGTGTGGTAAATAAAATTATAACATGAAAATTTCCTAAAAGAACAATGGAGAAGAAAATGAAATTTTATTATTATAAAATGATATAAAAATTTCATTCAAATGATATTGAAGCAAAAATGATCTAAATTGAAATGAAATTAAAGCATTTTTGTGACCCATGATTTTCATTCACAGAAATTACATATTTTAGGATGAATATTCAACACCTTACACAAACACATTCTTAAAGACCATAAAATTTATAATTATATTTAGAATTGGAACACAATATTCTAATTTGCTAAATTTTATTCAATACCATCCATTAAAATATTCCCCTTTATAATTGTTTACAAACATACCCTACCAAAAACCATTTTTCAAAACCATGGGAATGGAATCATAAAAACGAGTGATATAAGATTCTATGTAATAGAAAATAAAGGATATATTTAAGAATAATATTATCATAAGGGTATATGAAAATTAGTATAAAATTTTAATACTATACCCTACAAACAAAAGAACATAATATCATGTCTTGGAATGAATATTGGAAGTTCATTAGACATGAATCAAAAGGGAATCAAAGAACATAATTTATCTAAGTATGACATGTTCATAAGAAATCTAATTGTTGATTATATATGAAAATATAAATTCCTCTGTCAAAATTTCCCACAATGAAATTCATAACATGTTAGGCTCAGATGACCATTCATGTATGTACTTGGAGGTTGGGATAATCTCTCATGTACACTCTTTTGGGCATATGATAACCTCACATGTACCCTATTTCTATGTTGGTATACCATCCTGTATACCCTATATTAATCTTTTGATAGCCTAATGTCTATAAAATTTAGTTCTATTCATCATCTTACATGTACCCTTTGATATCATAAATCGTTAATCATTACCCAATGCATTGGAGGTGGATATAGGTCCCACATGTAAAATTATGAAAATCTTATATATATGTGCCAAAATATCATATAGAATTCATCATATTAAACTAACTTAAATGAAACGTGGTTCCAAAAAATTTCATCGCATCATAATATTTGGAAAATATAGAGGTTAGATAAACATTTCATTATAACATAACCTATTAAATGAAGTAAGTTTCATAAAATTTTTATCATGGTATAACCCATGGAATAGAAACATGTTATGTAAACATCATTTCATCTTAAAAATAAACCATCCATGGAAATAATTAGAATGGTTTCATTAGATCATATCCACAGTACATAATAGGTAACACCACATTATGTCATCTTGTTTAGAAAATTATTTTAAATGATCACTTGGAACATTTTGTGAGGAAGATAGAATTTATGAATTGAAAATATCATATTAGGAAGTGAATCATTTTCAATATATATTTTTTTTAAATTATCTATCAAAACATATAAATGAATAAATACAATTTATTTAAAAATTTTATTACAAAAAAAAACCTCTTAGAAAAAAACAATTAAAAAAATAGATTTAATAAATAATTTTGGAAATCCTTTTTGTTGAAAATAAATTTGGAAAACATACAAGGTATACTATAAAAATATTTTAAAATAATTCATGAGTAAAATATCATTTATTATTTGATAATTATTTCAAAACATAAAAAAATTTCAAAATAATATACATTGAATAAAACATCAAACCATATAATGTATTATTCAATTCAAAAAATGGTTTTGATGATAGGAAATTTTCACCATGTCGTATATGTTATAATAAGGATTTATTTTACATTTATATTAAAATCAAAATGGAAATTATTTGTAAAATAAAATGATGATTCCTTTTAATGAATTTTATAAAAGTTCATATTTGGGAAAAAATATAATTATAAATTAATTTTAAACATGTTAAATACATTTTGGGATACTTCTTTCTAAAATATGGTTTTGGAAGAAAAAATGGTTTTGACCAAATAGTGAAATTATGATGATTTTTCATATGAACCATTTTTATGAATTTATTATTTAAATAGATGAAAATAAAGGAAAAATTTATATTCTCAATAAATTACCTTAGGAGAATAAAACAAATGTGTTTATTAAGAGACAGATCATAATATTTCATAATTAATGTTATAATCAGGAACAATCTTCATAAAATATGAGATTGTAATATAAAAACCTTATCACTTTATAACATAGAATCATAATCCCAATGAAATAATTACATTAAAGGAAACATAAAAAATCGTGAGAATAAAGTATTATTGATATTAAATTTGATATGATATTTTTATAAATATCATAATGGAATATATGTTTATAACATAATATATGTCTCAAGGAAGGAAAATTGAGAAAACAATCTGTAATTGCTTTGATAAATTTTTATCCATAAACTAAGGAAAAGGATATACTATGATGGATATTTAAATAAAAATATATTTCAATATTATAATAATACATTATTGTAATGTTTATTATACACAACATATAAAAGAAATAAGTTTTAAATATGGAATGTGTCTCATAGAAGTCAAAATGTCAGATAGATATCCATTACTACATTAGATGTAATTTAAATCATAATACCCAATAAATAATAATATAATTTGAAATAATAAAACTAATAAAATTATGGATATTATCGATATAAAATTTCAATTGGGTAGTATATACACTACACAAAATAATCGAGTGGGGAGTGTGCATATGTGTACTTGAAATAAATGGTCGACTAGAAATTCATTACAATAAGTCTCAAAATATTTTTTACAGGTTAGAACCACATGTATAACACATATTGTGTTATTATAAATCTATTAATGAACAATACTAAAATTTATTATTCCATATATGATTTACTTGTGAACTTTTATTACCCATTTATTGAAATTTATTTATAAAAAAATTGTTTCTCTTTACAACTAATTTTTTCATAAATGTTTTTTATTATTATCCACTTAAATTTATAATGGTTAAATTCTACTGAAAAAACCATTCCATTTTATCCGTAATATATATATTCAATAAACATTTATTTATAATTATCAATAAAATTATGAGATAAAAATGACATATGAAATTCATGGAGATGGTATGTCATACATAAAAGGAACATTGTTTCAATTTTCACAATGAAAATAATGAGTTAAATGTTAATAATATATTACAATTATGGAATAAGTTTTTCATATATATAAAATATTTTCATTAAAACAACTCATATTACTTTCCATAAAAATCCTTAATGAATCACAACACTTCGTGAGCTGGTAATCATTCATACACACAACTGATGTTATCATATTCCCTCATAATAGATGGTATGAAGGAAAATTTTATATAATGATTACAAAATAAAATTAAAATAATAAATATAATATATAAAAAATAAATCCATTAATATATTCAGATATTATATTTGGTTATGGGAGAAAAATATAATCTATTCTCATTGTGGTAGTGTTCCAAACACAAGAATGACGATTTTGTATCCCATTTAATGGAAGAGGAGAAATATTATTGAAGTGCCCAGATCAGTGTGATCACTGAGAGGGGGAGGGGGTGAATCAGTGATCCTTTTAAACTTTTTACTAATTTATTCTTTATCAATTAAACCTCTATGGATTGTTAAGGCCTCGATCCACTCTTCTTGTATCTCTCATCCTTTCCTCGTGTAATGCAATAAATGTAAAGGAACTGGACACAAGGATTTACAAGGTTCGGCACCAAAGGCCTACGTCCTTGCCATGTTGGTTAAACTCCCCAACATGGTTTCTTCCATTATAATCTGTTAGTATTACAATGGTCGATACAGAGTCACACTGTATCTCTCCTGAGTCCCACAGGAGGGTCTTTATACTGCGTCCCACAGTGTTACTAGAGTCCCACTGGCCTGCTCCAAAATCTCACTGAAGACTTCTTCCACCCTGAGTCTCACAGGGGGCTTCTCCTGGCTCCTCGAGTCACACGAGTAGCTCTTCTTCACTTTAGCTTTTCAAGTATCTTCAGCAGCCTGGGATAAAGGCTGCTGGCCTTGATTTGTACCTCTTCTCACTTGTGATGAACTGGTCTTCTCGTCTTGCTCAGGATTTATCTCCTTTCTCTTAGGATGACCTGGCCTCTCTCTTCAAGATTCATCAACAGCCTCTAATAAGGTCTGTTGGTCTTGCTCAAATCTCCTGCTCACTTCTGTTGATCAGGGTCTTCTCAATTACTGAAAACTTAGGCAGCTGATGTCTTTAACTTAAGTCTGGCTTTAGTCTCACTTCAATTCATCTTCATGCACTGAGTGCATGGCATCTCTTCATCTTCAAGAACTCCTGGTCTTGGACAACTCAAATGCACACAACCAGATTTGGCTTTGTTCACGTGTGCATGTGCATGCATGCATGCATGCACTACCCTTCTTCTCTTCCTTGGTGTGATAAACACTCAAAGAGTGTAATTTCTCCTTAAGAACACACACCTTCTTCACTCACACACTTTGTTCAATTTGTTCACACACTTAAAAGTGTGTTATACTTTAGTGTGGATGTCCTCTTCTTTCTTCTTCTAAATGTGTACACTTTTCACACACCAAGGTTCGGCCTCTTCACATTGCACACACAACTTCTTCACTTTTCACACACTTGATTTGGCCTCTCTCCTCTTATTAAGGTTGTTCTTAAAATTGCATACACAAGGTGCAAGGCTTCCTCATTTTGCACACACCCAAGGCTACAGCCTTCACTTGTTTTCACTTAGTACACACACTGCCAAGTGTGTTCTTCCATTTTCATGCACACCAAAACTAAGGTCTCGACCTTCTTTGTTCACTTAGCACACAAGGAACTAAGCCTTGGCCTCCTCTAATTTGCACATACAAATACCTAAGGCCTCCCTCCTCCACTTTGCACACAAGGCATGCAAGTCTCGGCCTTCACTTGAATTTCACACACACACACAAAAGTGTGATGGTCTTCACTCTTCAATAATGCACACACATAAGTCCCCGGCCTTGTTAATTCTTTGTGCACTCAAAGCCTCGGGTCTTCTTCTCCACTTACCACACACACACAAAGTGTGGTATACTGCCTTGCACACACTTAACCCGTGGGTGAGATATTCTTCACCCGAACTCAATCATCAAGGAGGCGCGCAAGGGCTGTTTGAGCCACGGCCTTCACTTCTTCTTCAAAGCGCAAGACACACTTGGGTGCACAAGGCACCACTGCCGTGCAGGGGGCGCGGTGCACAGAGGGAGCACGCAAGGTCGCACTTCCCAACCTCTCCTTCCTGTCGCGCAAAGGGGTAGCGTGCAGGGGACCTCCATTTCTTCTTTCGCGCAAGGAGTGCACAAAAGGAACCAAACGGAGCTAAGAAAGCTCTGGGCTGCTGCCGCGCAAGTGATGCATGCAGGCTGTTCTTCATGAGACTTTGGGACCTCTCACGGGACTTTGAAGTTTCAGCACAGGATCAACAAGAAGCACCTTGGACTCGGCCTCTCTTTATATAGGCAGAGGCGGTGCGGTTCATCCGTGTGAGAAAACTTTTGAATCCCCGAAGTTTTTGGGTATTTCAAGAATTTGAAAATCTTGATTTTCTCTACTGTCCCACGCGAGTTCTTTCTTCTTTATTTTTCTCCTCCACGTGCATGCGACTTAGAACTCATGCACGGCCTTCCTTCGGTCCAAACCATGCAAAATATAAACCACGTGGCCTCGCTCCTCCGGTTGCTTTGGCCAACCTCGAAATCTCCCATAAGTTGCATTCATGCCCATTTTTATTCATGGATATGTTCAGTAGGGCCAGACGAACCGAATGGAGCCTTCGGTTTGATCGGAGGTGGTCGGGAACTCGAATTCTTCATTCGGGAGGCCTCTGGATCTGCGGAGGCTTCGCGGGGTGGTCTTCTGCTGAGCTCGAGGAAGACGATGTGGCAGCCGTCGGATCAGATCTTTGGATGGCCGCGATCAGAAGATCGCGTGCGGGATGCGATGAGCGGCTGTGATCAGTCGCGCGATTGGATGGGCGGCCAGGATCTCTTCCGCGACAAAATCCCGCGTCCCACATCGAAACGGCTCCCTGTGTTTCCGTGGTTTATCAACCTAGAGCTCCCCTTCTCTCTTCAATTGAACTTCCAACCTCCACGATGCCACCCCGCACTGTGTTCTCTTAGCGGGCGCGCTCTTGCGCCAACCTATGCTCCCTGCGGGCGCGCCACTGGCGCCCACTATTCACACACGGGCGCGCTCCTCGCACTCACGCTGCGCGGGCTTCATCACCGTGTGGCCTCAGGGGCTTATACACGGCCGCGGCCTCTTGGGCTGGCCCCATGGGATCCCCCTTGGGCATGGCGACCTCGAGTCCCACATGTGCCTTGGGGTTGAACCCTTAAGGATGGCCTTTGGTGGCTTCCTTTTTGCTAGAGTAGAGACTTAGGGACTTTGTATAAAAAAAAGTATCCAAGTTTCCAATGCCAAATGCCACTTCAACCTCTAAGCCATTTATTCCTCTTCTCCAATTCCGCTTCTTCTTAAAAAGAATTCCTCCATCTTTTCATCACTTTGTATTCTTCACATAGGAGGGTCTTCACAAAGGTTTCTTCCTTCAACCGAAGCTCCTGAATCACATAATCTTTAATGTTCTTCATTGATCCAATCAGAGATAAAGATGGATCTTCTTCAAATTCACATGCACTAAGTGATAGTTCATGGACTTCATCAATCCACTTCATCCACTTAGGAGGTGTGGATGGATCATTTACCACTCCTCATGCATTTTCAATACAATGCATGGTCTTCTAACATTGTTGTGACATTGTATCCACTTGATACAAGTTCTTGGAAATTAAATATCAGCTCAACAATCGTCAGATGTAATGATTTTGCTCCATCATCATCCATTCTTCAAGTGGTGTAACTTAGTATCATCTTGATACAAGTATTGAAACATTAAGATCAGTTCTACAATCGTCTGATACACATAGAGAATGTTTTAACCACAACATCCTATGTCACTTAGTGAATCTCCTAAGTGACATGCATCTTAGTACCATGGCCATTCTCCTTTCCTCACCAACACCATCACATCCTTTGTCATTCACATCTTGACAGTCCTTGACATCCATTCATCTTATGACAACATCATGCCTCATTGACAACAAATGCAACACAGTTCCCTTCAATCTCCCCCTTTGTATTTGTTGTCAATACACTTCTTCATCACATATGAATGGGTCAATATGTGTGCCACACATTTCTGGGGCAATATGTCAGCTTTTCTCCCCCTTATTGGCAACCAAATGCAAAGGTGTGGTGTGGTTCTCTTCAAAAAAATCACTTCCTCCATTTGAATAGCATCTTCTTGAAAATCACTAAGAGAGGGATGATGTCACATGTTCTCTTTAGCAATGAACCTTTAGTAAATCAACTCTAAGTCTACTTGGGCTAACCCGGTGTAGAAAACAAGAGTGATGTAACTAAGGTACTCAATGATGTCCAACATTCACTATACATGTGAGATCATGCTTCAAGGGGCTTGAAATTTTTCAGATATAACAATGAATTTTCTAAATCCTGCACAACTTCACAAAACTCATTAGAAAGTTCAGGTGCAAAGATAAAGCTCCCCCTTTCTTCAATTTTCCTTCAATCAATACTTCCCCTTAATTGTCATGATGAATACAATTAAGAAACAAGGGATTAAAGTATGATTGGAAGAACTTCACTTTTCTCAAGATTGTATTAAATATCAGAATCCCATCTTCTACAGATTGGCTCCCCCTTAAGGGGTGCACTCCATTCTGTCCAAACCACTCTCCAGATGAGAATGATCATCATCTTCAATTCCCTACAATTTTAGCACATGTAAATACCAGAAGTATAAGGGAATAAGATGGAACCTCCTTGGTTCATCAATGTGAACAACAAGGTTGAGAAGATTCTCTCAACCGAGATGCCCCATTTTCACCATTCTTCACACTTGCACATTTGATGTTCAATGATTTTTGTGCTGGTGTGGATCTCAACACCTCTTTAACTGTTTTGTGTGTGACTCCTCTATTTCTAGGTGCCTTCTGAACACTAGAGTCTCCTGGTGCAATCTTCATTCTTTTGAAGAATCTCTTCTGAGTTGGAATGAATATCATGCATTTATCACTAGTATGTCCAGCTTGATTGGACCTCACACACAGAACATGATCTTCATGTGAAATCTTATTCTTACCTTTTGCCTTAGCAATTTCTAGAACTTTATCTTCAGCTCTTTGTAGTTCTCTGGAAAGTTGCAACTGATTTGGCCATATGACTAGTAAGTCACTTGGAAGTGTGGCCTTAGTTCTCGAAATTCCACATGGTTCCTTCGATGCTTTCAAGCTACCTTTCTTAGGCAACTTGTTTTCAATCAATCACTTCTGCTTCGGCTGGATTGATTGTCTATTTGATTTCAATCTGCTTCTATTGATTTCCATGGCTTGTTTACAAAGATCCATGGTATTCCCTTTCTTTCCACAGTAGAAGCATTTCTTCTTGGTGGTCCTTCTGGATGCATCACCCTTCTTGGATTTAGACTCCAAGGTCTTCTCTTCCTTTTTCATAATAATCTTGGGAGCATCTTCCACTTTCTTATGCTTGTATCCCAAGGATTCTTTCTGAGCCAGGTTCTGTGATCTTTTCTTCTTTTTAGCTCTGGATACAACTGGAGATTGACATGTATCTTTTTGACCACTTTTGCAATCATCCCAGATGTTGTCAAGTAATCCAAATCTATTTGCAGTAAACAGATGTCTCTGGACCTGTGGATGCTACTTCTTTTCTTCTGGATTGCTCCCCCTTGGCATGGGCTTCCTTTGTGTTTTGACATTCAGTGGATTGTACCAACAATCCTTTGCACAGTGCCCATACTTATTACAACACCAACACTGACCCATAAATCTTGACCTCTTCAGTCCTTCTAATTGTTGGGTACTTTTCTTGACTTTCTGTGTTGTTTCAGGAGAGCATTCTTTCTTCACTGTCTTCATCCATACTTGTTTGGATTCATTCTTCCATCGGGAACTTTTAGTAGAAACACTTTTAGAAGCATGAGTACATGATGGTATGGATGGTTCCTTCTTTTTAGAAGATGTTTCCCTTTCATTAGAGGATTTCGTTCTTTTAGAGTCATCCTTCTCAAAGCACACTTATGTAGCAACATTTCTACTTTAAGCTAACTGGGAGGATTCAGCTTTGGGTGATTGCAGATTTTTCAATATCACCTCTAGTTTTATGCATTTCATGTTAAGGGAGTTCTTCTCATCCTAAAAAGTTCTTAGCCTTCCTTCCCAATTTTCTTCCAGCTGCTTTATCTGGTCTTCAGGCACCTTTTTTATTTATAGCAATGAATTGTCCAGCTCCTTCACCCTTTTGACTTTTTCTTCTAGTTGAGAATCTTTGACATTCATTGACACTTTGTGCAACTTTTCCAGTGCATGAAAAACTACTTTAACCATTATCTTAAGGAATTCTTTCTCAAAAAGGCTTCTTTGCAAATATTCAGTAGTGTCTTCATATCTTTCATTGCAAAGGGAAACCGTTTCATCCTTGGCATTCACCAGCTTTCTGAGAGTGTTGGTTACGCCAACCCTTTTTGCCAATTGGACTTCCAGAGAATTGGCTTCATCTTCTAGATGTAATTTTTCATCTTGAAGATCAAGGACGCCTGTAGCTATACACATTGCCACTTCCTTGGGGAATGTCTTCTGAAGATATTTGATTGCATTTAGAAGATCATTGTTTCATCCATCTTCATCACAGCTAGAGCAGGCTTCATCAGAAGAATGATAAAAGGAATTGTCATCTGATGTGACTTTCACATTTCTTTCCATAGAAGGAGTTTCTCTGATTGCAGCAACCTTCTTCCTCATCTTATTTGCCTGTTTGTTCATTCTGTTTTTCAAAGTCTTGGCAGATATCTCCATTGGAGGTTGTTCTTTCATTTCCTCAAATCTGCACTCCATATAGACTCCCTTGGATCTTTTAGAGGCAACCTGCCTCTGATACCAATTGAAGTGCCCGGATCAGTGTGACCACTGAGAGGGGGAGGGGGTGAATCAGTGATCCTTTAAAACTTTTTACTAATTGATTCTTTATCAATTAAACCTCTATGGCTTGTTAAGGCCTCGATCCACTCTTCTTGTATCTCTCAGCCTTTCCTCGAGTAATGCAGTAAATGTAAAGGCACTGGACACAAGGATTTACAAGGTTCAGCACCAAAGGCCTACGTCCTTTCCATGTTGGTTAAACTCCCCAACATGGTTTCTTCCATTATAATCTTTTAGTATTACAATGGTCGATACAGAGTCACACTGTATCTCTCCTGAGTCCCACAGGAGGGTCTTTATACTGCGTCCCATAGTGTTACCAAAGTCCCACTGGCCTGCTCCAGAATCCCACTGAAGACTTCTTCCACCCTGAGTCTCACAGGGGGCTTCTCCTGGCTCCTCGAGTCACACGAGTAGCTCTTCTTAACTTTAGCTTTTCATGTATCTTCAGCATCCTGGAATAAAGGTTGATGGCCTTGATCTGTACCTCTGCTCACTTGTGTTGAACAGGTCTTCTCGTCTTGCTCAGGATTTATCTCCTTTCTCTTAGGATGACCTGGCCTCTCTCTTCAAGAATCTTCAACAGCCTCTGATAAGGTCTGTTGGTCTTGCTCAAATCTTCTGATCACTTCTGTTGATCAGGGTCTTCTCAATTACTGAAAACTCAGGCAGCTGATGTCTTTAACTTCAGTCTGGCTCCAGTCTCACTTCAATTCATCTTCATGCACTGAGTGCATGGCATCTCTTCATCTTCAAGAAATCCTGGTCTTGGACAACTCAAATGCACACAACCAGATTTGTCTTTGTTCACATGTGCATGTGCATGCATGCATGAATGCACTCCCCTT
The DNA here is from genome assembly GCA_963277665.1 of Viscum album. Lineage (NCBI taxonomy): Eukaryota > Viridiplantae > Streptophyta > Magnoliopsida > Santalales > Viscaceae > Viscum > Viscum album. The sequence continues at coordinate 1,497,039,988 of OY728122.1, read as the reverse complement.
CTTCTCTTCCTTGGTGTGATAAACACTCAAAGAGTGTAATTTCTCCTCAAGCACACACACCTTATTCACTCACACACTTTGTTCAATTTGTTCACACACTTAAAAGTGTGTTATAATTTAGTGTGGATGTCCTCTTCTTTCTTCTTCTAAATGTGTACACTTTGCACACACCTAGGTTCGGCCTCTTCACTTTGCACACACTTGATTTGGCCTCTCTCCTCTTCATAAGGGATTTCTTCAAATTGCAGACAGAAGGTGCAAGCCTTCCTCATTCTGCACACACCCAAGGCTATAGCCTTCACTTGTTTTCACTTAGTACACACACTGCCAAGTGTGTTCTTCCATTTGCATGCACACCAAAACTATGGTCTCGGCCATCTTTCTTCACTTGGCACACAAGGCACTAAGCCTTGGCCTCCTCTAATTTGCACACACAAATTCCTAAGGCCTTCCTCCTCCACTTTGCACACAAGGAATGCAAGTCTCAGCCTTTACATGAATTGCACACACACACAAAAGTGTTATGGTCTTCACTCTTCAAGAATGCACACACATAAGGCCCCGGCCTTGTTAATTCTTTGTGAACTCAAAGCCTAGGGTCTTCTTCTCCACATACAACACACACACAAAGTGTGGTATACTTCCTTTCACACACTTAACCCGTGGGTGAGATATTCTTCACCTGAACTCAATCATCAAGGAGGCGTGCAAGGGCTGTTTGAGCCGCGGCCTTCACTTCTTCTTCAAAGCGCAAGACACACTTGGGTGCACAAGGCACCACTTCCGTGTAGGGGGCGCGGTGCACAGAGGGAGCGCGCAAGGTCGCTCTGCCCAACCACACCTTCCTGTCGCGCAAAGGGGTAGCGCACAGGGGACCTCCCTTTCTTCTTTCACGCATGGAGTGCAAAAAAAGAACCAAACGGAGCTAGGAAAGCTCCGGGCTGCTGCCGCGCAAGTGATGCACGCAAGCTGTTCTTCGCGAGACTTTGGGAGCTCTCAAGGGACATTAAAGTTTTAGAAAAGGATCAGAAAGCAGCACCGAGGTCTCGACCTCTCTTTATATAGGCAGAGGCGGTGCAGTTCATCCGTGTGAGATAACTTTTGAATCCCCGAAGTTTTCGGGTATTTCAAGATTTTGCAAATCTTGAATTTCTCTACTGTCCCACGCGAGTTCTTTCTTCATTATTTTTCTCCTCCACGTGCATGCGACTTAGAATGCATGCACGGCCTTCCTTCGGTCCAAACCATGCAAAATATAAACCATGTGGCCTCGCACCTCCGGTTGCTTTGGCCAACCTCGAATTCTCCCATACGTTGCATGCATGCCCATTTTTATTCATGGATATGTTCAGTAGGGCCAGACGAACTGAATGGAGCCTTTGGTTTGATCGGAGGTGCTTGGGAACTCGAATTCTTCATTCAGGAGGCCTCTGGTTCAGCGGCGGCTTCGCGGGGTGGTCTTCGGCTGAGCTTGAGGAAGACGATGTGGCAGCCGTCAGATCAGATCTTTGGACGGCCACGATCAGAAGATCGCGTGCGGGATGCGATGAGCGGCTATGATCAGTCGCGTGATTGGATGGGCGGCCAGGATCTCCTCCGCGGCAAAATCCCGCGTCCCACATCGAAACGGCTCCCGGTTTTTCCGTGGTTTATCAACCTAGAGCTCCCCTTCTCTCGTCAATTTAACTTCCAACCTCCACGGTGCCACCCCGCACCGTGTTCTCTTAGAGGGCGCGCTCTTGCGCCTACCTCTGCTCCCTGCGGGCGCGCCACTGGCACCCACTATTCACACGCGGGCGTGCTCCTCGCGCTCACGCTTCGCAGGCTTCATCACCGCGTGGCCTTAGGGGCTTATACACGGTCGCGGCCTCTCGGGTTGGCCCCATGGGATCCCCCTTGGGCGTGGCGACCTCGAGTCCCACATGTGCCTTGGGGTTGAACCCTTAAGGCTGGCCCTTGGTGGCTTCCTTTTTTCTAGAGTAGAGACTTAGTGACTTTGTATAAAAACAATGTATCCAAGTTTCCAATGCCAAATGCCACTTCAACCTCTAAGCCATTTCTTCCTCTTCTCCATTTCCTCTTCTTCTTCAAAATAATTCCTCCATCTTTTCATCACTTTGTATTCTTCATTTAGGAGGGTCTTCACAAAGGTTTCTTCCTTCAACTGAAGCTCCTGAATCACATAATCTTTAATGTTCTTCATTGATCCAATCAGAGATAAAGTTGGATCTTCTTCAAATTCACATGCACTAAGTGATAGTGCATGGAAATCATTAATCCACTTCATCCACTTAGGAGGTGTGGATGGATCATTTACCACTCCTCATGTATTGTCAATACAATGCATGGTCTTCTAACATTGTTCTGACATTGTATCCACTTGATACAAGTTCTTGGAACATAATGACCAGCTCAACACTCGTCAAATGTAATGATTTTGCTCCATCATCATCCATTATTCAAGTGGTGTAACTTAGTATCATCTTGATACAAGTATTGAAACATTAAGATCAGTTCTACAATCGTCTGATTCACATAGAGAATGTTTTAACCACAACATCCTATGTCACTTAGTGAATCTCCTAAGTGACATGCATCTTAGTACCATGGACATTCTCCTTTCCTCACCAACACCATCACATCCCTTGTCATTCACATCTTGACATTCCTTGACATCCATTCATCTTATGACAACATCATGCCTCATTGACAACAAATGCAACACAGTTCTCTTCAATTATTATTATTAACTTTGCAAAATAACATCTTAGTATATGGAATGCAATTTATTTATTTTATAAAAATTATGTAAATTAATATATTTAGGTGGGAGAATAAATAAAATAAATTTCTTCATTAGGGAAGTTATGTATTATTCAAAAAAATTCTTTTAGTTTTCAAGAAAAGGCCTAACAAGATGGATTAATAAAAAATATAAGGAATCTAGGATTCAAGGATAGATTTAATAATGCTATTTTTTATTTTATTAGACAGACCAATGGATTTTTTTAAGATTTAAGTGGATAAGATATGGGTGGCCTTTAATAAGTTAAGTAAGTAGAACACATTTATTTTTTAAAAATAAATATGTGTAACCAAATTATTAACATTAAAAATGTTTCAAAAAATCGTTATACTATCAACCCATGAAGATATATTATCGAAATAAGTCATGTAATTTTTTTGATATGTTTTTGGATCAATTTTAACCCTTATATTTTTATATTATCTCACTGGAGAACCCATTTTAACTTTTACCATGATAAATAATTTTTTCTATTTTTACTATTAATTATAGCCAAGAATTAATTTTCCAATATTTTATAATAAAAATTATTATTATTAAAACTATGGAATCCATTTTTTCTAATTTAAATGTATATAATTTGAAAATATTTATTAAAAATTAACCTCATTGATTCATTGAGAAATTGTGTTCTCAAAGAGTAAATGTCAAAGAGGTTGAAATGTTTTTAAATAATTTTTTATAAAAAATACAAAAACATAATTTGAATTAATGTGTGTATGTTTTTATATGTATATATTAATAGATATTTTATTTAATAACATATTAAAAATGTTTATCGGTTTTTAAAATCATTAAATTAGTTTTGTCCCTTTTCATCCAATAAGTAATAATTTCAAAAAAATTACAAAAAATAGCGTAAGGTAATTTTTTATATTATTATTTCAAAACATATGATTATTTTATAAAATTATGCCTCCAAAATATTAATAATTTATTTTTAAAACTATGTGTGAAATATGAGGAAAACTTTTTTTTATGAATATAATGTACTAAGTTATACAATTGATTTTATTTTTATCTATTTTTGAGAAATTTCATAAAATAAATGTTAGAATATTGATTGAATAAATATTAAATTAAATTAGTTGAAATCACTAACCAAGAGTTTAATTTTTAATTTATTAATCTAAAACATATTTTTTAACATAGAAAGAGTTTTTTAAAAAAATCCTTTACTTTCAAATAATTTTTATTTACATTTTCAATTAATCGGTCATTGAATAATTATTCTTAAATGGAAGATTAAAACTCTAATATTAGCACTATATTAATTATTTTTTGTAATCAAATCTCAAACAGCTTGGTGATAACTATCATATTAACTAATAACTTCTTAATAGTTAGTCACCTTTCTTTTAAACTCAGTGTTACATTTAAAAAAATATAAACATAGTGTTCTTTGCAGGAAAATAAAAAGTTATTGTTTCATTGAAAAATTATAATATAAGTGTTGGATGTAAAAAAATATAAACAATGGGACTCGTGCTAAAAATATCTAAAATATTAATTTTATTTTTTAAAAATAATACTTCACAATATCATGGGATGGTAGATTCTACCCCCCTCTAAATTAATTTCTCCATCAAAATTCATCCTCGTTGTACTAATAACTGAGGATAATTCTTCCCATTGAAAAACATATGTCTTAATGGATGTTACTCATGCTTGTGGTTTCAACACAAATAATTGACCACATAGGTGGTCATGTTTCATATCACTTTCTCAATATGATCCAGAATCTCACATGATTTATCATTATATAAAATATCATCCTCTTATAGTAAGACCTATGAGTTTAGAACATGTAAATGATTAGGTATGTACATTATCAAGAGAGGTACATGGAACACATTTGGATCCTAATATATGATTTATGGATGTTCCAAATGATAAACTAATTTCCTAATATAGTCAAGTAATTAAAATGGTCTGATATACCTAGAGATTAGTTTTCCCTTCATTATTAAATGGTAATATTCATGTAATGACATTGTTTCCAACAAAAAAGTCAATATTTCATAAATAGTTATAATAAAAAAATTCCTACCACCATTGTGTTTTCCATAATTGGTAATTAAAAGTTCTAACTTTCTCTTCCATATCATCATCCTGATTAGGTACTAATATTTTTATTTATATATGTTCATTCATGTACATTAGAGTTTTACAATAATTTCAAAAATGGGAATCATAATGATCCAACTACATTCTCAAATGACATATATTATTATAATTAAACAAATATTGCGTAAACTGATGATTTTGAAAACATTTGAAATATATAGAAAAATATCTCATCATATACTCTAGGATTTTAATTTTCTCTCAAACAAGCCATTCACGTGAGGATGATACATAATGATGAAACATAACATACTATCACGATATTTCTAAATAATTCACCAACACATCCAGGTAAAAATAAAATCCTTAACATTTACAATTGATAGTGGAACCCCATGAAACCTTACCCAAATATTCTCAAAATATGATACCTAGAGAAATATTCTCCAATAGAAAATAATTATACTGACTTCATATGTTGATAAAAAAACAAACCATAATTATTAAAATATCAATTATAAGATAAAATCTCAAAGATTAATAGTTCCATTTACCATATTTTTAAAAATTTGTAAATTCATTCATTCTCAAATAACTTTTCCAATAAAACATACAAAAAACCAAAGGGTTTTACATCCATTAATATCTCCTAAAATCTATTTATCATTATTAAAATATTATAACCTAAAACATCAAAAGTAATTTCATTGAATTTAAAATTCTCAAAAACCTTAAATGGATAATCCCAAGATGGTATCAATAACTCCTATGTCAATCATACATGGAGACATATATGATTATAAAACATAATTCACCCTTTATTGTTTAAATAGTCATTTATCATATACCAAAACATTCCCATTGGATGGTTGAGATCAACATTATTATGATATAATATCAAATTTGATTTAATTATTCCATAATCCATGTAGTGGGGGATAATAAAACCTAAAAAGTATATGAAATTTCATTAATAGAGTAATAATAATATTTTCATAGGTATCATTTATGAAAAATTATAAATGTTATTCCCCACTAGGTATTGATTGTAAGAGTTCCCTAATTATCATTATTCACTTAAAAGTCATTATTTCCTGAGATATCACTTTTTCAACATCCTTATAATGTTTTGGATTTTCTCTTAAATATCCCTCGTATTAGTGAATTTATTATCATAATTCCCAAACTCCTTGAATTTTAAGCACTAGTGTGTGGGTTCTGAATTTTATACATCATTGTATCTATATTCATCATTACCCAACGTCATCACATCAAATTGGAATTCTATTACTCAATGGAAATACCTTAAAAACAGAAAATAATTATATTTTCTTTTATGATAATTTCCACCTCTCTTGTTTAAACACATTGAGGATAATGTAATGTTCATATTCTTATATCCATAGTTTCTCAAGTTTTACTTGAATTCTATCATACTTTTTATACCAATACCATAAAATGAATGGGTCCCTCAAATACCCATATCCACCATGGTAGAACAAAATATTATTTCATCATATTATAACTTTACCTTATGAATAACAACCATTGGATACATGGTTTTATGCCATTTATGAACTAATAAACAATAAATTTAGGTGGGAATACAATACCGAAAGTGTACCTAATAATACTTTTAAAATATTCCTCACAGGTACAAATGGATTTATCATCTTTTTTTATAGTCAAGGAATTCCTTCTCAATTTTTTGAATAGATATTTATTGAAAAGTACTTCCAAAAAAATTTGTTCTTGGAAAAATCCCAATACAGGGATCCAAATTTATCTGGTGTTCTCATATTCTTATTAAGACTCCAACATTTATATATTTTACCATTCAAATGGTAAATAACCAAAATAATATTTTCATCCCATGAATGGTAATGTAAATAAAATATTTTATTACTTTTGATGATTCATTTCTATGAAACTATTTTATCAGAAGAATCACTAAAAAAGATGGACTTTCCTTCATTAAGGACTCAATAAAAAGTTGTTCCTTCCTTTTCTAATTTGGATGTTAAGTATGATTCAAAAAATGATAAATTATTGTGTTTGTAGAAAAAATATATTCCAGTGCAGCATCCATACTATTCAGTGTTTTTAGTTAAATATCATTGAATTTTCCATCATATTCATCATTGACATGATTTATTTGACTTCCATCTATTGAATAATACCAAAATCATAGATTTAGAAACACAAATCATATTATAGAACCAGATAATCCATAGAAATATCTTATATGATAATGAAATCATGAAATCATTTTTTTAATATATAAAACATTACATTTTTCATTTTTCATTAATATTCATCATCTATTAAAATACATTGTGATGGTTTATAAAGAGTTTATAAATTATAAAATAATATCAAACAAGTGTGTTATACCATGTGTACCTAAAGCACCTTAATTTTGTAGTGGGGGATGATCAATTCTGGATCAATGTCTCCTTTTTTATTTATTACCCCTAAATACATATATTATAGGGACATATTTTATTTTACTATCCATATATGGATTTAATTTCATTAAAAACACTCAATATATTTTTTACTAATATCAATTGAAATTTTCCTATTTTTTTTATAAACCTTAATCTTATCCTTATAAATGTACTTAACTATAACACTAAATATATTTTATCCTAGTTTCTAATGTTATACTAAACTTTTCTTATGAAACCAAATGTAGAAACCAAATTTTACATACAAATATGATTAATATTTCTCAAGTATTAACCAATTCATTATAAAAAGACACATATGTGGACTGTAATAGTCTTGTGCCTCTAGAGAATAGGTACATAATCTTATAAATTTTTGAGAGATCCTGAAATTTCATCAAAAAATCCCTTCCCCTTTAGTAACCTAAAAAACATACCCAACTAAAAAATATTCTTCATTTCATGGGTAAATGAATCATTAGAATGGGTGAGATCAAATTGTCAATAAGGGTAAACATTGGAGGTGTGTCATAATTAAATTAAAATAGGCATATGATAACATGAAAATTATATTTAAAAACCTTACCATACCTATCAATGATTTTAATATTGTGGTATGGAATTATTATTGGATGTTAATAACATATTATTGACATGTGAATGAAGGAGCATGATCTAAGAGAGTATAAAATTGGATTAAGACATAAATTTTTGGAAAATTTATATTCATAGAAAAAATTATTTCAAGGATACCCACCAAGACATTCAAAAACATATCATGATTCGGCTATCCATCCATGTTATTTATTTGGGATTCGGTTAACATTTTCTATACCTACTTTTTATATTATGATAAAAAACCATATAGCTTATTTTGGTATTGAGATAACCTCTCGTGTACTCTGTATTGAGATTCGATTAATGTTTCATGTACCCAATTTTGGGCATGGGATAACCTCCAATATGACCTATGAGAAAATATGACATTTATCATTAACCGTTTCAGTGGAGCTAGATACATGTCCCACAATTCAAATGATTAAAATCAAAAATACATGTGGGAAAATATAAAAAAAATATTCACATGTAATAATCATTGAAATGAAATGGTTTTAATAAAAATTCCATCGTTAGATGACATAAATACCCTATCCTTTCATATATAACATTACATGATTTTAGGCACAATTATACATCATAGAAGAAGCCAAGGATTTTAAACTCTAATTTCATGGAATACTAGGTACGTAAAACTAAAGACATGAAATTAAAACAATTTGTTATTACTCCTAACATCTGTTGAGACCTTACATATACATAGTATACCCTATGATTAAATGAACAAAGGGATGGCATAAAAGCCTAGTAAGGAAATAAACATAATAATAAGGCTTTAGCACAAGGGGTATAGATTATGTCATAATAACATAAAGTGGCATATGGAATCATAACATATAATAATGGGATCATATAAATATGAATTCATAGTAATGTGGTATAAACCTAAATCATGACTTTTTCATGAGGCATGGCTCATTGGACATAGAGGATCACAAGTCAGGGTTGACTACCAAGACTGTAGCACATGGTAGCATGAGTCAAGGCTAACCGCCAATACCATTTCACATAACATCTCATGAGACTAAAAATTACCCAATGCATTGGAGAAATTTTAAGATAACCCATCTTAAAATGTTTAGTAATACGCTTTCCACATATATAATAATACATAATCAGTAATACAGAAACATAAGGGAACCCATGTATATAAATTTGTATCACATTCATGTCATAAAGCATAATGAATGGGAGTATCATAAAAGGGTACATGAGAGAATGAAATTTAATCTTAAATAGACATTAAAAAGGTATAATATTCAAATATCATGGTAAGTGATTTCAAACAGAAGTGACAGAATCTAAAAAGAGTATTTTGAAAATTTACAGTATTAAAAGATTTTTGTGCGTTTTTAGGTAAAATACTAAAGATCATTTAAAATCGAAAAGGGAATAATATTTTATATAAAACTAGAAGTTGAAAAAGATGGTTTTAAGAATAAAAAGAATAATTTTATAAAAACAATGGTGGATTATAAAATGGAATAGTGAACATGAAATTAGGTAAAATTTTGTGAAGTTCCCTTATATCGACTTTTCTTATTGGGAAGTATCAAGGAAGGAATCACATAAAAACAAGTATATCCCCAAAAGAGAATGGGGTATGGATCTTGATACACTATTTTGGAGTATATAAAATTTAATTTGATTTTTTACATAAAAAATAAATCCAAATTAATTTGGGTAAAAATAAAGATATTTATCCCAGATGAAATAAAGGTAGTTCTGGTAGAATCCTTTAGGGAATATAGGAATGCTATCATGTGTACTTAAGAGGTCTTAATGAGATATAGAGGGATTTAAAATATCTTATAAATTATGAGGTATGTATGGGGAAGGTGAAAATTAATACCTCATCATTAGTAATTATATGTAAAATGGAATAACATAGAAGAGATTCTAGAATAAATGTGAGAAAGATAGGATCCCATAGCTTATGTTTGATGGTTTTCTCAAAATGATATTATTGACCTAAATAATCAAATTAGGGCATTTATTTAATAATTACAGAACTACTTCTACATTTAAATTGTTTATTACAAGCTTTTTAAGTTCATTCATAACTTTTTAATTGATTAAAATGTTCAATTTCATTTTTCGAGTTCATTTGTTTCCATTGTTTTAATGATCTGTATGCTTATATTCATCTTCGGAATCACATGTATGATGATGGTGGTAGAAAAAAAATTTATATAAAATTAGTGAGCATATATAAGTTTATATTGTTTTAAAACATATTTTGTTATATGCATTGATGGTGAATCATTATATTATACTTTAATGTTAAATTCTTGGATAAACATGGCGATTTTGTTCATAATTATATTGTTTTGTATTATTATTTTACATATATATTATTAATGTATTACAGAATAAATCATTAGATAAAATTAATATTTAATACTATTTTTGAACCATAAATATGGTTTCTTGTCCTAGAAAAATAATATGGTAATAGAAATTTAAAAACCATCATCTTTGAATGTGATTAATTAACACATCTCAGACAATGTATTTATTTCTTTCAAAAAAAATATTATAAAAGGAGATATGATAATGAATTATTCCATTATCATAACAAAGTTCTATTACAAGTGTGTTATTAGATTTATTATAAAATTTGGTTGAAGGGAGATGAAGAATGAGAAAAATAATAGGACATGGAAGAAGATAAATGATTCGGCAAGAGAAATTTACCTCTTGAGATTATCTCCGTAGAGAACCTCTTGAGGGGAAAAGATTTGGAATTTTTGAAGATACCAAGGGATTCTAGACATGGGAGAGGATATTTGGAAGTGATTTGGGATGAATTTTGGGATATCACAAGGCTTGATAGGAGTGATTATAAGAGGGGAGTGTGGGAGGTTTTTGTAGAGGATGGGAGGAGGGTTTTCTTAATATTTCAATCATGGATTTATTACTTTATTATAAGACAAGAATTAGTAATTATTCATGTGACAAAAAAGTAATATGATTATGTGAGTTGAAAAAATGGACATGTACCTCATCCATTACACAATCATTATGAAGAAATTCCGTTTTTAGCATTTATTATGAATTATTATAATTTACAATTCATCAAAAATTGATGTATTTTAAAAAACCTCCCAAAATACACACTAACCAATTTTCAACCTTTAAAATCAAAAAATAAAATAAAATATTCAAAAATAATTTTCTATATATTTTTTATTTAATTTTTAATTAAAATCATGATTTAGTTGAAAAATATAGATTTTAATACTATTACTGATTTTATAATTCTTTCAAAAAATAAAAAAAGGACTTATAAAATTATCTTAAAATGAGAAGACTTAAAATCGGTAATTTTTAACATGGTTTAGGAAAATATATATTGTTTTAAATTAACTAATTAATTTTAATTAATTATTTATGGCTTACAAAAATACTAATAATTTTAGTTTGGTCATATTATCACGTATAAGATGCCAAAATTTTATTTATACGATCATGTGTGGGGTTACTATTAATTTGGATAATGTACTATTTATAAAGATAATTTTGCAATTCATAACAGTAGGATAATATTCATAATGGTAGGTTACTATCCACTAAAAAATATTTTCTTATCAGACTACTAACATCATTTTTTATCACCACTATATATGCCATATTTTCAAAATTAAAAATATAGAATTGTCAGAATTACATTCAAAGGTCACAAAGTACATAGTATTTCATTATATTATTATTTCATGTGGTTATAAGACATATTTATATGAATGGAATTTCCATTGATAAAACATCAGGTCATTACAGTATTCCCCCCTTATGAATTTTATCCCTCAAAATTTCATTTCACATTCTAATCCATAAACAAGTGTGGGTACTTTTGCTTCATTGCCTCCTATAGTTCCCATGTTTCCTCTTCATACCTATGGTTCCTCTACATTACTTTGACATGGTGAGTATCCTTGTTTCATATAACATTATCTCTATGATCCAAGATCTTCACTCACTGCTTATCATAAGAAAAATAATCCTACAAATGTACCACTGATGAAAAGTGTACATGTTATGGATCGAGTATGTACTTACTTAATATGGATACATGATAGACGTTGTGTACTTTGAAAATTGTAGGTGGAATTTCGAGTCAATAATCCATAACCTCGATTCTATCATTGAATCTCTAAGGTCACAATCTACCTGATATGTAGCTTTCCTTTCATCCCAAATCTCATGACCTTATTCCATGGTGATTTACGTAGAAATACCATGTCATCGACTTTCAACTGAAATTATTGTTGATGATTTTCTAAAAAACTCTTTTGTCGACTTTGGGCTTCCTTGACATTCTTCTCTATAATGTCTAGAAATTTCGAAGTAATTTTTTTTTTAAATTATGTTGAATTATTTCGATATATGGTGCTGAGAGGCCACTTGATTCAAAGCCCTGGGGTTCCCAAAATTTAATTTTTAACATTTCTTTAGATAACTTAATTAAATGTGTGGCTGGGTTTTTATAACTTTTGAACAAGTGATCGGATTGAAAATATGAGGGAACCATCTAACTTGGAATGTAGGGACTATCCAAAAAGGGACATACATCGAACAGTAAGGGTCGTACAGAAAAGTTAATTTTCAAAATTTTCAGAAAATAATAAAATAATCTAGAAATAATTATTTTATTTTCATTCACTCCATTGAGTAGTGGACGGTGGTACTATGGTGTGATGATGAGGTGACAAAAAGGCCCATTAAATGATGAAAATTAATGGATTGCGGTGAAAATGTAACCGCTACTCTTTTTCAAAAATCAAATAGTGTAACGAAGCAACGTCACAACGTAACAAAAATGTTGTCGCAAGTTTCTTTTTATTTAACAAAGGCGTAAGAGAGTTGGGAATTAAACAATTAGGATTCGCTAACAAACCTATGGTGGAAGTCCTCTCCAATGGATAATAATGAACATTAGAGAAACCCACACCAAAGACAAATGTTGGAGAATCGGAATGTGGGAAAAAAATCATGGAGAAAGACATCGGATCTGGGAATTGACGAACGGTGATGAACAATAGAGGATCACAGGTCGACGACAATGTGGATCACAATACATCACCTAGGATATATCTAAATCCATGTAGATATTTCTTTGTTCTTGAATTTGTAATTCTTCATTCTAAATATAGTGAATGTGGATCCACCCACAAATAGGTTGATCCACAGATCAGGTGTTCATGGGGGAGGGTACTTTCATTAGTGTTTTCCATGTGGGCTATTGATTTTATGACATAACCCTGATCCTGAACCACCAATGTTTCAAATTTATAAAGTGGAGGGTGTGGTCGAACATGAATAAGGCTTGAGCACCTCCAAATATTGTGTTCTACATGGAAGAATTATCAAATTGGTGGAATGGTGAGTTCGAGGTCGCCGCTATGATAGTGGTAACCCTATGGTCCCATATGCAGCGATGATTTAAAAAATAGAGCACTATAGAATCATTGGTGAGCCACTAAAGAACCTTACGGGGTTCCATAATCCTTTTCTGCGGGTGGAGGGTGGTGGTGCACTATGGCGGTTGAGGGAAACAATGACTTGGAAGTGCAGTACCGACCAGCACCATGTGGAGCGGCAGCCTGCATCAAGGCCAATTGAACGTAGTAGAGGCACGTGTTCCATCGACCGCATGCAGGAGTCCGGTCAGCCGCATGGTATAAGACATGGTAACTTGAATACAGTTTAGGAAACCACCCCGCATAGATCATGTGGTGAAAGGGTGGTTGGACGCGGCTTCTAGACGAGTCCTGACTGAGCGATGAATCATTCCACATTTGGAGGACCATGAAGGCCCACAGGTCCATAACCAAACGGATCGGACCTAGGCCGAGTGGGGTCCAGGTTAGGTCCGCAGATCCTGGTTGGGTTGCTAGACCTTGGGCCAGGTTGGAGGACCAAGGATACGTTCGGGTCAGTTCATTCTAACCTGGTATGAACAGATTCGGACCCTACTAGCCCCTTTATTGGAAAAACCTCAATAACATACAAACTTAGCATCCATTTGATGTATGGTCTGTTGTTTTGGGATAGTTGCGATGAGTTTTTTCTTCTCAAATAATCTACATTAGTTGGATTTTTTATTAAGGTCTAGTTAGATCAATCTCAAATCTAACTATTCCCTTTTTACAAAAATTCCCATATCTTATAGATTGGGCATCCATTCAATGCAACATCTATTGCGTTGGGACCCTTATGAAGAGACAGTTATTTTTTATTACTCTATGTAAGAAATCCTAGTGTTTGAGGTATGTCCAATATATTTAGGAGAGGAACCTCCCATAATCATGTTTACATAGTGAAGGAATCTAGTGGCTAGTTGTGACGTCATCCAAAGACCCTCTGTGGATCATCACGAGAGAGACCCTTCATGGATCAGTAGTAGAGAGACCCATCATGAATCATCATGAGAGTTCCCATTTGTGGATCAGTAGTAGAGAGACCCTTCATGGATCAACATGAGTGAGACCCTTCGTCGATCTGTAGTAGAGAGACCCTTAGTAGATCACCATGAGTGCGATCTTTCATGGATCAGCATGAGAGAGACCCTTCATGGATCAACAGTAGAGATACCCTCCATGGTTCAGTAGAAGAGAAACCCTTTTTGGATCTGTAGTAGAGCCTCTCAAGAAAATAAGTTGATATGGCATTACGAATAATCATCTTAACTAATGTATTTATTTTATAATTGTTGTGAGTTGTGTCTTTTGATTTGTTCTTTACGTTGAGGGATGTATTTGTGGTGTTTTACTTTTTTTTATTTATATGAGACCTAAGTTGGTCTTGGTGTCCCTTCGGAGTATTCTTATACACACCCCTACATGAGATTATCCCACACCTGATGTGTCTTGTGTAGATGATGGATTTCTTTCAATGGAACTTTTTGAGCTAGGGATATATGGTGCTTGGAGGAGGATCAATAAACGTGGTGTGTTTCAGTGACATATGACAGTGATATGTACCTACCCTTCAAACAGGAACCATGGAGGATGACCACCAGATCTTGTACATCCATTGCTATAATTTCCTATTAGTTTGAATTGTATTCCAGCCCATTTTACTTTCTGTAGTAATTTACCATGTGGTTGGTTCTAGTTTCACCTTACTTTCAGAATTATGGGTTGTGTGTGTGTGTGTAGGTTTAAAAAAATGCATTCCCTTTTTAGGATATTCCATTCTGATTCTAGTCTCCATCCCATAGCCTATAAAAGGCAGTATTTGGGTAGTCCTAGCACAGAGCCTGGAGAATGGGTTGAGACAAAGTGGTATAAAAGGGTGGTGGGTTCTACCAAAAAAACTAAGAGTCTGTATTTTAGATGGGGGAAATAGTGCTAAGTGTCTTTAGTTAGCCTTTCTGTCTGGGGAGACTAGTGATTGTGAGGTGGAATATGTATCCATACATCGTGACCTTGAATTTTTTTGGACTCACTATATAAAAACACATGTTTCATGTGTTTTCAAAATGTTTTTCTCTGGATCTCTATTGATTCCTATCACAAGGTATAAATTATTTACTAAACCACATCTACTTTCCTACCAGATGCATCTATGAAGACAACTAGCCACTATTAATGTAAGGTATCATGATAATGTCCCACCATGTGATGAGGCATTGGTTCAGGGACCACTTACAGTGATAGTGCCTTCTGGTGGTGTACCAGCACCACCACCACCCAGAAGGAAGTTTTTGCTACCAGCCACACCAGCGGGCCGTGCATGTCAACTGAGTGTGCTTGATGAGTTACATCGATTGATGCCACTGCGGTTTCAAGATGACAGAGATCATCACGATGCTAAGTATTGGTTAGAGGATCTTACACATATATGTCTACATTTAGAGACACATAGAAACCAAATGGTGGGCATATCTACTAGTATTTTTCTATGCATGGTAGGGAGATGGGTGAGCATGATACTCCAGACACACTAGGAGGTGACCCTTTCCTAGATGGACATTGAGATCCTCTTAAGGGAGGAGTTTGAACTAGTGAAACTATTATTAGTGTGTATTCATGAGCTACTGCACCTATAGAAGGGAATCCTGACTGTGGCCCAGTACTCGGCGAGTTTTACCAACCTCTCCTGGTACTCCACTAACATCGTATTGGACCCTTTCTGGAGGTTCAAAAATATGTAAAAAAGGACACTTTCAAGAGATCATGGAATCGATGATTTTAATTAGTATCCAAACATAGGCTGGAGTTCTAGAGAATGATCTACTGTTAGAGAGCTTCCTAGATGAGGAGGAACTGACGGTGAGAGACACCACTGGATGACAGCTGGATGAGACATTTATAGGATCTAGTAGGCAGATGACTCATAGGCCCATATGGGCCAAACTGTTTGGAGGACTACCCTAGGATGTAGGGTCGTAGGTGCATAGATTGATAGGTGAGTAGTTCATTTGAGGTATATAGTTTGATACTCTTGTGGAGGGCAGGGTCACATGGCTTATGACTACCTGACCCACCACAACGACAATCAATAGATGTTCTAGGGATCTATAAGATAGAGGGAGAGGTTTTATTGAGGAGGTATGCAGGGCAGAGGATGTGGTCAGGGAGTTGGCCATGTGGCAAGCAGTGTACGACGGTTCGATGTACTACCTCCACCACCCCCAGGTTGTCCACCACGGGCTTAGGGAGTTGGCAGACAGGGCATAGCTCAGCTTCCAATAGTGGAGGCCAATGACCCCAGTGCTCTATAGATTATTAGAGGTACGATATATGTCTTTTACACATTAGATGATGTTATTATAGACATAGGTGTCAGTCACTCTTTATTTTCCATGGACCTCATTCAAGGCTCAGATATTCCAGTGGATTCTTTGGCTTTAACCTTATTGTTATTGACTCATACAGGAGGGGATTTGATGATTACACACTTTTGTTGGTAGTGTGGTTTCAATCTAGGAGGTAAGATCTTCGTATGGGATCTATTGGTGGTAGTGTTGAGGACATATGATGTCATCTTTGGTATAGACTAGTTATCTACACTCCATGCTCTAATCGATTGTTTTAGGTAAAAAGAGTGGTGTGTCCATGAGGATGGGACTATATTTTCCTTCTCCAGTGAGAAGGGATCCTTTTAATAACTGGATGGACATTCTCAAAGGAGGGAGAATAAGATTACTCACTATTTGGATTGCATCACCCAAGGTTCAGTGGATGAGAGGAGTCTGAGATTTCCTATAATGCTAGAAAATCTTGTGGACATCTATTTTGAAGATGTCCCAGGACTACCTATTCACTGAGAGGTTTACATATGCATTGACATGTACCCCTGTATAGAACCGATATCTACACCTGCATATCACATGGTTCCTATGGAGATACTATAAGTATGATTAAAGTCGTAGTACATGAAGAGGAAGGTGTTCATAAGACCCAATGTTTCTCTGTGGGAAGCCTCTGTGTTGTTTGAAATGAAGGCATACAGGAACATGAGGATATTCGTGTACTACCGGTGCTTGAATTAGGTGATCGTGAAGAAAAAATATCCACTGTCAAGGATTGATGACCTCTTCAATCAGGTGAAGGGTGTGAGGTGGTTCTCGATGATCTATCACAGATCGAGCAATCATCATCTTCGGGAATGGGATGAGGACATATAGAATATATCCTTTAGATTCCAGTATTGAAACTATGAGTTTTTTATGATTACAATGGCATGAAAAATTCTCCAGCTTTGTTCATTGGACTCATTAATAAGATCTTTTAGTTTTACCTTGATCATTTAATGGTATTCTTCATCGATGACATCTGGGTGTAATCAATGTCAGAGGATCACGCTACATACCTGCGGATAGTACTAGATACACTTTGAGAGCACTAGATTTACGATATTCTCTCGAAGGTCTAGTTCTTGATTCAGGAGTTCCACTTTCTAGGACACGTTGTCTCTTACATTGCGACATCGCGTATGCCAATTCACCAACTCTGCTGAGTATATTGAAATAGTTTAACGACGCAATGTCGCAATGTAAGAGAAACTGGGCGATGTGTTTATTTTTGTTAAGAAAATGCGATGGATAGTTGGGAATTAAACCCTGGTGATTCTCTAAAGAATCTATGGAGGAATTAATCTACAATTAAGAACAACAAACTCTGGAGAAACCCTAACCAATGAAGAACTCTATAGGATTGGAATGTGGCAGAAAATATCTTGGATACTAAGATCAGATCTGAAAATTCAAGAATAGTGAGGAACAAAAGTGGATAACAGGTTGAAAATGACGTGGATCATTATACATCTCCTACAACAAATCCTAATCCAGTTAGTTATTTTTTTTCTTTAATTATATGTTCCTCTTTCTAAAAACAATGAACGATGATCAACCGATGAAAAGGTAGATTTTTATATCATGTGTTCTTATTTGAAGGTTATTTCATTGGGGTTTGGCATGGGAATTGTTGACAGTTTGATAAAAATGTGATCCTAAACCTCCCATGTTTCAAAAATATAATGTGGAGGCTGTGGGATGACATGATTAAGGATCCATCCCCTCTTCCTTGTGAGTTCATCGTGAATGAATTCTTTAAATGGTGGAAAGGCATGTTCAAGGACGTCTCTATAAAGGTGGAAGCCCAAATTTCTCGTAGGCATAGAGGACTCGAGAACTAGACCACCAAAGAAACTCAAGTGGCCCGTAGAAGGAACTTTAAGCACACTGGTGCAGGTGGCGTTGGTGTCCGTGGGTGAAGGAAGGTGGTGCGCTTATCAGAGCACCACGACGGTAGAGGGATGTGGCTACCCGGCCCTAGTGGGGTGAATGGTCGGGGTAGACCGACACCATGTAGAGGGGCGGCCTGTGTCCATGTTGCTCAGACACGTTGGAGGAACACAGTCTATTGACCACATGCGGGAGTATGGCTGGTCTCATGGCACAAGACACAATCTCTTGAATATGGTAGAATAAACCACCCCACATAGACCGCAAGGTGAGTGGGGAGCCGGAAACGGCTTCCAGCTGCATCCCGGTCAGGCGAAGAACTGGTCTGCCTATGGCGGACTGGGCAGGCCAGTGGGCCAGACCCATCCCGTCAGGGCTTAGGTGGACCTGTGGCCCAATAGGTCCATGACCCAATGGATCGGACCCAGGCTGTGTCGGGTCAGGTTGGCCTGACTGGGTCGGACCGACCTATAACCAACTATCCCCTTTTTTGAAAAAAATTAATAACATACAGACTGAGTGTCCATTTGATGCGCTGTCTATTGATTTGGGACCTTTGTGAAAAATAAGTCTTTTTGAGATACTCAACGTGAGTTTTGGAAGAGGCTCGCATATGGCCAGGTTGGATCGGACTTGAATCCAACCAGGACATCATTTACAGAAATGCACATATCTTACAGACAGGTTGTTCGTTCG
The DNA here is from genome assembly GCA_963277665.1 of Viscum album. Taxonomy (NCBI): domain Eukaryota; kingdom Viridiplantae; phylum Streptophyta; class Magnoliopsida; order Santalales; family Viscaceae; genus Viscum; species Viscum album. Next base: position 1,497,020,658 of record OY728122.1, on the reverse strand, counting down.
ATGCACAGTCTATCGTGAAGGTACCCTTATAAAAAGACGACCCATTGTGGGTTACTCTATGTGGGACATCCTATATGTTGATTTATTACTGATGTAATGAGAGATAGATCCTATCGGAATCAGGCATGCTAAATGTGGAAATTCTATGTCTCGCTATGACTTGAAGCATGAGACCGACCCTTCATGTATCAATATAACAAGAACCCTTCATGGATCATCAGTAGAGAGACTCTTATTGGATCAACATGAGAGTGACCATTTGTTGATCAAAATTAGAGCTATCATTTTTGGATCAACATGATATAAACCCATCATGGATCAGTAGTAGTGTGACCCTTCGTGGATCACAACAAGAAAGACTCTTCATGGATAAATAGTAGAGCAACCCTTCATGGATCAGTAAGAGATAAAACTGTCACTGAACAACATGAGATCAGACTCTTGTGAATCAGAAGTGGAGCGAACCTTCCTGGATCACTATCAGAGAAACCATTCATGGATCAATAGTAGAGTCTCTTAACAGAATAATATGATCTATCTTTACGACTAATGATCTCTACTTGTGTACTTATGTTACTCATTGTGTGAGATGTATCATTTTCTTTGTGCTTTATGTTGAGATATTGCTTTTTTTGTTTTCCATTTTTGATTTCTATGACTCCCAAGTTGGTCTCAGGGTCCCTACTAAGTATTTTTATACTCACCCCTGCATAGGATCTGCATGCACCTATTGTTTCTTGTGCAAACAATGGACAACTTTGACCGGTACTTTGGTGAGCTGGGGCTCGATGGTGCTCAGAGGTTGATCGATAGATGTGGTGTCGTGCAGTGAAATCTGACTGTGAGTTATACCTACACTTCAGGTAGGATCCTAGGTGGACACAATCTGGATCTTGAACTTCCTTTAACGTACATTCCTTTCAATTGGGCTTTTATTTGGGCCCCATTTTCATTCTTTAGTACTTGTACATGTGGTTGGTTCCAGTTCCAAATTAATTTATATAGTATAGGTTTCAATAGTGTGTATTTTTAAAGGTAATTCCTTCTCTTTTTGGATATGAATTTTCCTTTCTAGTCACCATCCACTATCCTATAGAATGTGAGATTGGGGTAGTTATAGCATGGGCCCTGAGGGATGGGTCGTGACATGCTAAATGGTTTTCATTTTCTCCACAATTTCAATGACCATTTCATATTAAATCAATTTACACTCACCATCATTGTCCCAACATGCTGGTGTTATACACCATTTCCAATAAAGGACTTCATATGGTTCCATTCGGATGCTTGAGTGAAAACTCTGGTGGTATAAGAATTCAACTATTGGAAGATGTTGGTCACATACTCCTTTTAATTCTATATAAAATCCTCTCAACATATATTCAATTTTCCAAATAGTACTCTTAGATTGACCATCAATTTGATGATTATTGGCCATACAGATGATCAATTCAATTCTTAGAGCATGTTAGATAATTTTCTTGAACTTCAATGTGAATCTCATATCTCTATCAGATACAATTGATAGTGGTAATTCATGAATCTTTACCCCATATTTGATATATAACCGTGAAAGCTGATCCAATGAGCAATCATTTTGAATTCTGATAATCTGATCTATCTTTGTAAGATGATATAAAATGACCCATATGTCATTGATTCATATAGATGCCCTTAGAAATCCAGTGACAATGTTCATGTTGATGGTCTCCCACATCCATGTTAGTATGTGAAGTGGTTGCGTCATACCCTTATACTTCAATCTTGTAGACCTCACTTGATGACATGCTAGGTACTTTTAGGTATACTCAGAAATCACTTTCTTCATCTTATCCCACCAAAAGATCTCTTAGAGATATTGATATATCATTTTTCTCCCTAGGTGGATAGAGATGCTCAGGCTATACGAATCCTTCATAAGATCCTTCTTTATCCCTAGATAGGATGGTACACATAATCATGACCCAAATATGGAATCTCATTCCTCATCAATCATGAACTTTGAGGATTTTCCATTTTTAATGTCTTCCACCAATTTATGAATTTCCTCATCCTTTATTTGAGCATCCTTTATGTTCTCTATGATTGATAGTTGAGCGATCATTTGAAAATAGAATTATGATGTACCTCGCTTAATTATCCCCATGTCCATCCTCTACATATCTAATAAGTTTTGATCATTTTCAATTCTCATCATTGATAAATATAAAAGATCTTTTCTACTTGGATCATCTGCCACATTGTTTTCCTTACCGATATGGTAGTAGATGGAGCATTCATAATCCTTGATGAGAACTATCCTTCTTCACAGGGTCATATTATGCTCTTTTTGTGATAATATATATTTGAGACTATTTTGATCAATATATATCTCAAAATTCTCCCCATAGAGATAATACATCAATATTTTTAATTCAAATTACATAGTCACCAACTCGAAATCAAGCGTAGCATAGTTCTGATCATGGATTTTTATCTTCCTTGAGGTGTAGGATATCAATTTCTAATTTTTCATTATCACACAGCCAAAGACCGTGGTGGAAGAATCACTATACACCACAAATATATCTCCACATTTTGTGAGTGTGAGTAGTGGTGCAGTAATATGCCTCATTTTCAATTCCTTAAAAAATTATTCACATTCTAGAGTGCATAAAAACTATACACTATTCCATGTCATCTTGGTCATTGGGTTTAAAAATCGTTAAATGTTATTCCCAATAGTCGGTAATACCCAACTAGATTCAGAAAGATATCGATCTATGTTACAGATGTCGGCATGTTCTACTCTTCAATTTCCTTTGTCTTAGAATGGTCCCCAAATATCCCTTCACTGGTGATAACATGCCCCATGAATGATACTTCCTCCTTAAAGAAAACACATTTCCAATAATTTTCATACATATTCTCACTTAACAATGTCTTTAACACAGTATTCAAATGCTTCTCATATTCCCCCCTACTCTTGGAGTATATCAGAATATCGTCGATAAAGACTACCCAAATTTTTTTGAGGTTACCTCTAATGACTATATTCATTAAATTCATGAAAATTGTGTAGGACCCTTGGAAACCCTGAGAGAGGAGGGGTGAATCAGGGTGTCAAATTTTTCTTTTAAATTAAAGGATCTTGTTCCCATGTTGGTAGGAAATAGTTGATCCTATATAATGGATATGATCAGTAATCAGACATTCACATGCAAAAGATGTGACACAGCAAATTTTACTTGGTTCACCACAAAGGGCTACATCCAAGGAGCATATGCTGAGAAGTTTTCAGTTTTACCTAATTCCATTAATCTCCACTAGATTTGGATTACAATGGTTCGGGCACAGTCACTCTGTCCTAGGCTCACTACCATTACAATTGTTTAGTGATATCTCACTACGTCCCTTTGGTCACTCCTGCTGACTCCCCCTGGCTCACTACCCCGGCTGAAGTCACACTCAGTTTATATACGTGAAGGTCTCTTCAATAGATTTTCATTGAAGTCTTTGTCTCCACTTAGAACAAGACTCTACTTGCATCAAAGACCGGAATTGATGCACTAAAACGCACAAAAACACTGAACTAGATAACCAGAATGTGCAAAAAAAACTTCACTAAAAATTGCGCGCAACACCAACCCTTTGCGCGCAAATCCTACCTATTGCGCTCAAATTTTACATTTCATGTAGAAAAAATATTTCACGCAAACCCCCCCCCCCTTCGCGCAACTGAACCTTTTATGCGCGAACCGAATTTTTACGCGCAACTCTTCATTTTTCGCGCATCCCGAAATTTTCCATGCAACTCAGAATATTTCACAAAAGCCCCTTTACACGATCCATTTTCTCACATCAGACCTCAGATCATCTCTAATTCTTCAACCGTACGGAATGAAGGGGGTCACCTCATATTTATAGGGGTCTGAGACCCCAGCGCACAAAAACCCATATGGCATGAAAACTCTTCATCTAGCACATAATGTTTCGCGTAGGTATCGTTTTCCATGAACCTCTCCAAATATTTTGTGTAGCCCATGCCTTTGCCATTTTTCGACGTTTTGATTCCGAAACACTATTTGCGCGAAAAACATCGCTACGCTATTTCGCACACCATGCTATTTTTCACGCCCAACTCAAGTATTTCGCGTACAACCCATATTTTCTATGAACCACTTCCTCTTTGTGAGAACATCCTTTTGTAAACAATCCGTGTCTTCATTTTCTGATTTTGAGGCCCAAAAAATTTGGCCAACACTGGGAAACAGTGCCACCTTCAATAATGTTGTCTGCTTGAACTGTATGATCACTATGCTGGCACACATTCCAAATTTCAACTGAGGATTGAAAACAAACACAAACCAAACTCAAATTCATGCATAGAACAGTCATGGTTCCAACAATCTCCCCCTTTGGGTTTTTTTTCAATCACCATATAAATTCAAAAAGATAACCATCCCCATGCAATCCAAAAAATGAAAGGATCAACTCAGTAAACACTCTATGTCTACGTGAGCAATGCTCGGTGTAGAAAACAAGAGAGGAAGCTTTAATTGGGTTCCCATGTTTTGGAATTCTCAATGATGACCATGAAATTTTCATACAGTGTCACAGAAGCATTATATGTCCAATGAATTCCTTCTTATCCATCTCTTCCTATCACTGACACTGAGTTCGTTACATGAATAAACAAGCCTGAATTTATTCCTTTCTCCCCCATTGACAATAAACCCAAAGGCCAGTAATTTATTCAATGTTCAGATCAATCCATACTCCCCCTGGATAGTATCTCCCCCATAGACCTTCATCACAACCATAAACAGATAGAAATAGTTACCATAAACGAGGGGAGTTGATTTTCGGAACCTCCTTATACAGTAGGAGGTGGTTTAACACCAAGGTTCAACCGATGATTTTCAAACAGAGCTTCTGACAGTGGCTTCGTCAGGATATCAACTACTTGCTCATCAGTTCCCACGTGATCCATTATAATCACCCCTTACTCAACATTTTCTTTGATAAAGTGATACCTGATTTCAATATGTTTTGTATGAGAATGCTGAATAAGATTTTTTGTATGATCAATTGCACTCTTGTTATCACAGTAAATCACCATTAGTAGCTTTAACACATCACCAATATCTGTTAATTGTTTCTTCATCCATAGCTATTGAGTTCATGCCTTTGTGGCGGATATATACTCAGCTTCAGCAGTACTAAGAGAAGTACTTTCTTGTTTCTTGCTCAACCAGCCAACACAGTTATTCCCAATAAAGAATGCTCCACCACTGGTGGACATTCGTTCCACAACATCGCTTGCCCAGTCAGCATCAGAAAATGATGATAATTCACTATCCCTACCCGCAGCAAAGTATAATCCACAATTGTGAGTACCTTGAATATACCTCCTGATTCTTTTCACTACTACCATTTTTTCCTCCTTTAGATTACTCTGAAAGCGGGCTGCAAGAAATATTGCAAAGAAAATATATGGCCATGTCATTTTCAGGTATAGTAGGCTCCCAATAATCCTCCTGTACATGGTGGGATCTACATATTTCCCATCCTCATGCTTCCCAAGTTTGATTCCAACTACAATCGGAGTTGACATTGGTTTGGAGTCTTGCATATTAAACTTCTTCAGTAGCTCACTTGCATACTTTTCATGAGAGATAAAAGTGTAGTATTTCCTTTGAGTCACTTGCAGTCCCAAGAAATATGTGAGCTCCCCAATAATTGACATTTCAAATTCTGATTTCATATAATTGGAAAATTCATCCACTTATTTCTGTCTGCTGCCACCAAATATAATGTCGTCGATGTAAATCAAAACCATGAACTGATCTTTCAAAGATTTAATTACATAGAGATTGTGATCTACTCCTATTTTGAATTCCAGCTTCTTGAGATATGAATTTTGTCTCGAGTACCACGCCAGTGGTTCCTGTTTCAAGCCATAAAGTGCTTTCTTCAGCTTGCAGACCTTTGTTTCATCAGCACCAAGAAGAAAACCCACTGGTTGTTCAATTTAGACTTCTTCTTCGAGAACACCATTTAAGAATACTGTCTTGACATCTATTTGATATAATTTATATCCTCTTTAGAGATCCATGGAATGGAACAGCCTGATTGACTCCAGTCTAGCCACTGGATAAATGGTTTCTTCAACATCAACACCTTCAATCTAAGAATACCCTTTACATACCAGCCTAGCCTTGTTTCTGATAACACTTCCATGCTCATCAAAATGTTCATGAATATCCATTTTGTTCCAATCACATTGTGAACTTCGGGTCTCTGGACCAAATACCATGTCTGATTCTTGTTAATCTGATCTAACTCATCATTCAAGGCTTTCACCAAGGATTCATCCTTTGCAGCTTCTCCAAATGAGGATGTCTCCTCAATTGACAGAAATGCATAAGGTGTGTTATTCCCCATCCTCCTTGTCTGTGTGGGTGAATTCCTATCTCCAATTATGTTAGATGGATCGATCTATGCTCTTCTATTTCTCCAGTTATGTTCAGATGCATTCTCACAATTCAATATTTCCTCTTCAGATTCTTCGTCTGATTCAACATCATGATGTGACCCATTAGTGTTTTGTACACCTTCCCCTATTTCTGTATTTGTAATTATTCCATGTTCACATTCATTCTCATCTTCTATCACATCAGCATAGGTACTATTTTAATCATTTGGGTTTTTTCCATTAATGATTTTAACATCATTTCTTTCCACAATCCACCCCAAGCGTTTATTGAAACACTTGTAAGCTTTTTTGTTCATTGGATACCCAAGAAAAATTCCTTAATCAGCATTGTCACTGAACTTTCCTTGGCTTCCTTCTTTATTCTGAATGAAACATTTTCTTCCGAAAACATGAAATTATTTCAAAGAAGGCTTCCTTTCATGCCATAATTCATATGGTGTCTTCGTTTCTCCCATATAGAGCCTTGTTTGATTCTGAATGTGCACTGCAGCTTCAACAGCTTCCTTCCAGTAATTGTGTGAGATACCACTCTCAATCAACATAGTCCTGGAAATATTGTTGACCTGTCAATTTCGACGCTCAACAACTCCATTTTGTTATGGAGTTCTCACATGAGCTACCTCATGTTGTATTACATGTTTTTCTATGTAATTTTCAAACTCAATGGACGTGTATTCCCCTCCATTGTCAGATCGCAAGACTTTTATTTTCCCTCCAGTATCATTCTCGGCAATCCAGCGATAAGTTTTCTTGTAATAATGTACCTTTCACTTCTTTTGAATCACTATTACACAAGCCATTCTGCTATAATCATCAATAGAAAGGGCAAAGTACCTTTCTCGATTGGTTCCAGCAACATTTATCGGGCCACATACGTCTGTATGAATGAGATCAAGAAGATGCGGTGCCCTTTTCTTCTTTGGACGATATGAACTACAAACCAGCTTCCCAAGAATAAAAGCATTACAAGACTTTTCCCGTTCACGTTTTAGAATGGGAATATCCATGACTATCTTCATCTTAGATATATTTTCCATGTCTTTTTGGTCAATGTTCGCCAGTCTTCGATGCCAGAAATTGTTTTCTTCTTCAATAGACAAATAGCAGGAGTTCACTTTGCTGTCATCATGATATAAGTTTCTATATGTTCTACAACCTTTCATAAGAGAATTACCTGTTTTTCCACTTATAGTTCAGCCTTTTTGATTGATGGTTACTATGTGCCCTGAGTCACATAGTTGACTTACACTGAGAAGATTGTGGCGTAGACCGTCAACATAAAGAACTTCAGTCTTCTTCAGATCCCCATTGGTGAGGGCAATATTCCCACTACCTTTAGTCTTCAAAGCACCATCATTACCAATACTTACTATTCAATCAACCTTATTTTCAATGTTCTTCAATAGGTCAGCATTTCCCGTCATATGGAAAGAGCATCCACTATCAAGGATCCAGGAGCTACTGCTCTTTGTAGCTTTAAGGGCTACTTCTGCCAGATTGGATTTCTCGATCTTCTTCTCTTTCCATGAGATATTGGATTGATCATAGGATACTGATGGCCTTTTAATACATTATTCCACATAATTTGAGTATTCAAACCCATAATCTTCTTCTATAGGGGAAAAACTACTTGTGAGAGCAACATAATTAGGAGGATGATAACTGGCATGTCTTTGAGTGTTGTATGAATTTCTCCTCTCGTACCACTGCCTGCAATACATAGCATTATGGCCAAAGTTAGAACAATTAAAATAGTAATCATAGATGCTATTTCTTCTATAAGATGGAGGATATGAAATCAGTCTCCTTTGTTGACATTCCCGATCTTCCACATTCATGTTGCTCCTTGCCTCTTCGCAGTATGACATGGTATGGCCTAGATAACCACAGATTGACACTTCATAAGAGGAAATGTCTTTTCACTTGAATTTCTCCTCATGCATTCTTCCTTGGGAGAATTGTTGAACTTCATATAATTTCTGAAAGGTTGAGGATAATTTTCAGTTCTTCTTTTAGTTTGGATTGAGGTTTCCTTTTTCAGTATTTCAGGTAATGTTTCAGCATGTCCAACTATCATCTTGTCATTCTTTTGGCTCTCTTTACTTCAAGTATTTGATGTCTCATCTTCACAGCATATTCCAATCTTTCCCATGTAAGTGGGTCTTTGATCAATTAAGATTTTTCGAACCCCATCTGAACCACACTTGGATCTTGCTAGTAATTCTGCATCTGAGAATAATCCAAAATGAATTTTATTCTTTCCCTCATTTGTCGTTGATTTACATTCAATTTTACTTATAAGAGTAACAACTTCTTCCTCTAGTCCCTCAACAGTCTTGGACTTCTCTTCTAGTCTAGATGAAAGGAAATTTATGAACATTTCTTGTTCTTCAATTTTAATCTTTAGTTCCACTACATCATCTGTGCTTTCATGGATTGAAGACTGAACTCTCACTAGTTCTTGTAGTCGTTCAGTCTCAGCTTCAAGCTCATGAACATATTATGATGGTTCTTCCACCATTTCCTTCCACTAATTGCATATCTTAAATTTATTATGAATCTTGGAAAAAGAATCCTTAATTTGAGTATTTGAATCACCATTAGAAATAATATGAGTATCTATGTCTTTATTTATCAAGGGTTCTAACTTTTCAACCGTAGCCATCATGGAAGCATGCTTTCCCATTTTAAATTCGGGTTCTTCTTCTTCACAAAAATCAGTATCCTCATCTTCCTCTTCATAGACAAAACTCTTCCTCTATATTTTCTTTCGAGATTTGAAGTATCTCTTTTTGAAAAATCTTTTTCAAGGCTTCTCGATGTTCTCATATTCACTATCTTCATCATTGATTTTTCTTAAACATTGAGAGGCAATGGTCCCACCTTTTACTCAGAGAAAACATGTGAGAGGTAACTTCCCTTTGAATTTCTCTTTTCCCTTCTGAAACTTATTTGAAATGAGAGAAAGAGTCTCTTTTTCATTGTCATCTTCACTGCTACTATCTTTTGATATTTTCAGTTTATCCATGGCCTTGAACATCATTTCCTTGCTCAAACTAGTTGTAGCATCTTCTGTTTTGACTCTCATTTCATATGATACCAAGCTGCTCAATGGATCATCCAGAGAAAGTTTGGAAATATCTCTTTCCTCAAGGGATGACACCGTGAATTGTACAGGGGTGGAATTCATCTTAATATTTTATTTACAATATCAATGTCTTTGATTTCTTCGCCTAGACCCCGAATTTCTCCAACCACTTCAGTAATTCGATTGAAGAATGAGTCTGCATTCTCGTCTGTGTGCTTCTACAGATCATCAAACCGATTGTGCAGGACTTGTGATTTTTCCACCTTCACTTTGATATCTCCATCATAAATATTTTCGATTTTATCCCAAATGGATTTTGTTGAAGTGAAACTCATCACCTTTAGATAGATCTGATCAGAAAGAGCTGTGGTGAGTGCATTTTGTGCTTTAGCATCTATATCATGAATTTTTCTATATGTGTCAGTCATAGCCAGGCCTGTTGGATCAATGAATTGTATTCCTTGAACAGTGGAAAGCAGAAATTCCATTCCAAGATATCTTAGATTAGATCTCATCCTGTTCTTCCAGATCTGAAAATTACTTCCATCGAAGAGAGGGACTCCCCTAACATTGACTGCATTCTCCATGGCAAAAAAGAACAGATTCAATGCCAGCAACCTCACTCTGATACCACTTGTAGGACCTCGGGACACCCTGGGAGGGGAGTGGTGAATCAGGGTGTCAAATTTTTCTTTTAAAATAAAGGATCATGTTCCCACGTTTGTAGGAACTAGTTAACCTGTATGATGGATATGATCAGTAATCAAACATTCACATGCAAAAGAGGTGACACAGTAAATTTTACTTGGTTCACCACTAAGGGATACAACCAAGGAGCATACACCAACAAGTTTTAGGTCATACCTAATTCCACTAATCTTCACTAGATGTGGATTACAATGGTTCAGGCATAATCACTCTGTCCCAAGATCCCTGCCTTTACAATTGTTCAGGGATAGATCATTGCATCCCTTGGGTCACTCCCGCTGACTCCCCCTTGCTCACTACCCCTGGTGAAGTCACACTCAGTTTATAGATGTGAAGGTCTCTTCAATAGATTTGCATTGATGTCTTTTTCTCCTCTTAGCACAAGACTCTTCTTGTATCAAAGACTGGAATTGATGCACTAGAACGCACAGAACCACTGAACCGGATAACCAGAACGCGCAGACAAACTTCACTGAAAATTGATCCCAACATCCACCCTTTGCGCACAAACGTTACATTTCATACGGAAAAAATATTTCGCACAACCCCTCGCCCCTTTTCACGCAACTGAACCTTTTATGGGCGATCCAAATTTTTATGGGCAACTCTTCATTTTTTGCGCATCCCGAAATTTTCCGCGCAACTCAAAATATTTCATGGAAGACCCTTTACACGATCCTTTTTCATGCATCAGACCTCGGATCTTCTCTATGTCTTCAACCATACGGAATGAAGGGGGTCACCTCATATTTATAGGTGCCTGAGGCACCCGCACACAAAAACCCCTTCGGTGCAAAAACTTCTCATCTTGCGCGTAATGTTTCGCGTAGGTATCTTTTTCCGTGCACCACTCCAGATATTTCATGCAGCCCATGACTTTTCCATTTTTTGACGTTTTGATTCTGAAACAATATTTGGGCAAAAAACTTCGCTCCGCTATTTCACGCACCACACTATTTTTTGCGCCCAGCTCAAGTATTTCGCGCACAACCCTTATTTTCCGTGCAACACTTTCTCTTTGTGCGCAAATCCTTTTGCAAACAATCCATATATTCATTTTCAGATTTTGAGGCCCAAAAAATTTGGAAAACACTGGGAAATAGTGCCACCTTCAATACTATTGTCTGCTTGAACTGTATGATCACTTTGCTAGCACACATTCAGAACTTCCACTGGGGATTGACAACAAACCCAAAAAAACTCCAATTCCAGCATAGAAAAGACATGGTTATAACAAATTGATGGACCATTACTGAGTCTTATGGGAATCACTATGAACTCATAGTCTTCATACCTAGTTATAAATGTAGTCATGTGAATATCTTCCTTCTAAACTATTAATTTGTGATATCTTGATTAAAATTCCTCCATAGAGAAATAATTGGCCCCACGAAACTGATCGAACAAGTTATCTATCTATGGTAGGGGATACTTGTTCTTTATTTAGATTTTATTGAGTTCATGATAAACAACACAGAGGCACATTGATCCATCATTCTTCTTGAAAAATTATAATGGCTCACCACATGGTGATAAAATTGGCGGTATAAAATCCTTCCACTTATTTTCTTGTAGCTTATTCTTTAGCTATTCCATATCTATGATGGCCATTCTAAAAGTTGACTTTGATATAGGCCGAGATCCAGGAATAATGTCAATTGAGAACTCAACCTCTTGATCAAGGGGAATACCAAGAAGAATTTTAGGGAATACATCAGGGTAATCCCTACGGATGGACATGTCTTCAAGAATGATTCTCTCCTTTGTCTAAATCATTTTAACTAGAAATTATAGCTCATAAGGAATTAATATCTACACATGAGACACTGATTCTAAAGTAGATTCGTCTTCATACTTACACTTGTAATGAATTGGAAGATGGTTTAGGATGTGATGAGTAATCTCCCTTTCCTAAAATTTGATGTTGGATTTCTATAAAGATAGACAATATAGGCCCAAGATAGAAATGAACTACACTAAGTGATATATGATGAGATTTTTTGGGAGGTTCCGACCCAAAATGTTATCTAGTGCGGTGTTATAAACCATGGATGTAATAATTCCTGTATTAACTATTCTCACAGATAACATATCCTCCAAATTTTGAGGTGGGTCTTGAATATTTCTACTAAACATGAAATATATAAAATAATTTGTTGAAACTGAATCAAATATTACATTCATTACTCATGAATGACTAACTAGAATACCTTTCACCGCATCATTTTCTGGACCCACATCAGCAGTAGTGATAGAATAAGACCTTCGATATTTCAATCGATGTTTTTGTTGATTTCCTCTGACAACCCTCATCTTATGCCAACAATTGGCATAATTCCAATGCTCCATGATGTTTTAACAACGTACTATAGGATGAGTGTTGATCTAAAACTTTGTTCATTAATGGAAAATAGCGTGATACAACACATCGCATCAAAAATATCTATACAAATGTCCCAACAAAACACATTTAAAAAAATTCATAGTTCTCTTTAGACATATCCCATGATGCTTCGCCCCACAATTTCTAAACATGAGATGCTCAAGCTTCATTCCAACATGGAATTTAATTGTAGAACTGCCCAAATTATATTCCTTTTTCCTTTTTTTATCATCTGGACTATGATACCAATGAGAGTCTCTAATATCCATATCAACTATTGGGGCATAACAGACAATCTCCTCATAACTGTCAATGTCTCAAATCACCAATGATTTTTTTAGACACAGATTTAGTCTTTTAAAGATGTGATCTAACTTCCATTCAGGGTTCAAGACAAAGCCATAGGAATACCTTGAAATCCTTGTGTTGTTTGCTTCATATGCCTCGCTGGACTCATCTTCTATCTTCTTGAGCCCATAGAACTCTCATTCCATCATGAGATGGATGGTTCAGGGAAAATATTCATTGAAAATCAATCTCTTCAATTCCTACCAATCCATGGAATCAATATCTTTCTATGGATTCATTTTCTTGATCAGCATCCACCACTAATCAGCTTCCCCATCAAATCGATAGGCAACCAACACAACATTCTCTTCTTCAGAGAACTAGTGGATAGATAATATCATTTCAATGGAGATAATCCACTGTTCCATGAGGAGGTGATTGTAAGATCCATTAAACATGTGAGGCCTTTGTTGCATGAATGATTCAATGGTAACTTGTTGTTCCCTTATAGGAGGATTGTGTAACACATGATTCATGTTATTATTCATATCTTGAGCTATTAGTTAAATTGATATCAGGATGTTTTCAGAACCTATTAGATTCATATCATGCATATCATTAAGTAAATCATCAAATTATCTATCACATTGATTTTTTCAATGTGTTATTCTCTTTACTATCATTGACCAAGAAAAAAAATACAATTAGAGGGCTTGAATACATATATAATGAGCAGAAAAAGTAAACATTAGTTATAATAGGATAAACATTTAAAGGAGTAGTATCTCCTAACATGTGATTCCATATGTTTAAATATATTTTATACTTGATCTATTTCATAACATATATTATTATAAGATTTTTCCATTCCCTTAAAAATGATTTGTGCCAATCTTATGAATTTACCAGTGCATATCCCCCAGTAGTGTCAAACCAAGAGTGTAACAAGTCCTATTGTTATTCACCAGTTCTCATTCGAGTCTAGCACAATTTGATGTTTTTAGGTTTCCCCCCTAGAAACATATGATTCAGAGCCACCTCTACTTGTTTGTATCTAGATCGGTTTGTATTTTCTTGGTAAACCACTAACAAAATACTTACCAAAATTTAGGGGTGTTTTCTTATACTTTGTCTCATCCTTAAGGATCTTACAAATTTTCTCTATTACTAATCCTCAAAAATAACTAGACCTTCCTATAATATAAACTATAAAAACCCTAGACTTTTACAAATAAAATTTATATGATTTTAAGCATAATTATACATTAGAGTACAAGTGCAGGATTGTAAAGTCTATTGTATTAGAATAATAGGTACATAAAACTGGAAATATGGAACTAAAAAATAATTCTTTATTTTATCTTCATAAATATATCATAACATTCTTTATGCCCTTACATCAGCATAGTGTACCATGGGGATCACATGAATTAATGGATGAGCTAATATAACTATAAGGAAATAAGCACAATAATAAGGCTTTAGCACAATGGATAGAGATCATGTCATAATGATATAAAATGGAATATATAATCAAAACATATAAACATGTGATCATATAAACATGAATTCATATTAATATGGGAGTATCATAAATCATGACTTTAGTAGGATTCGAGTCTCCTTGCACATTGAGGAACACGAGTCAAGGTTAACCAAAAATACCATTGAACATTGTAGCACGAGTCAAGGAAAACTACCATGACCGTTGAACATAACATCTCATGAGACTATACATTACCCAGTGCATTGAAGCACTATCTGGGTGCACCAATCTTAACATGTCCATGAAAATGATTTCCACATAAATAATCATACAAAATTAATCATACATAAACACATGGAAACCCATGGAGAGTAATTTGTATCACATTCATGTCATAAAGCATAATGAATGTGCTGATCATAAAAGTGTCCATGAGAGAAAGGAATTAAAACATACATGTGAATTAATAAGATAAAATTCCATATAGACTAGTATGTGACTTAAAACAGAAGTGAAAACATATAATAAGAGTATTTATGAAATTCTTTTCATGAAAACATTTTAGTCTGGTATTAAGGAAAACACTAAAGACCATTTAAAATGGAAAAGGGGATAATATTTTATATAAAACCAAAAGTGAAACAATATATTTTTAATAATAGATTTAATGATTTTATATAAAAAATGGAGGCATAAAAAATTTTATAGTATACATGAAATTGGGAATAAATGGGAAGTTCCATAAAAATTAGTTTCCTTACTATGAAGTTTGAGGAGGAAAACACTTAAATGAATGGATATACCTAAATATAACACAACATGGATATTGGAACATGATTTCTGAGCATATAAAAAATTTTATATGTTTTACGTGAAAAGAAAAAGAAAACTTCATTTTGGTTAAATTAAATATAGAGCACATGAAGGAATAAAGGTGGTTTGGGTAGAATCCCTTAGGGAATATCAACATGGTATCAGGTGTACATAAGAGGTCATAATGAGAGATAAATGAATTTATCAACTCTTATAGATATTTATGTAATTATGGGGATGGTGTAAAATAATACCCTACCATTAGGAATTATATTTTAAAGTGAAAAACATAGAGGATATTCTTGAATAAATGTGTGAAAGAGAGGATCCCTTTCCTTACGTCTGATAGTGTTGTCCACTTGATATTAATAACCTGAATAAACAAATTAGGTTCATTATTTAAAAATTAAAAAACAAATTTTACATATAAATGATTTATTTTAATCTTTTTGAGTTCATTCATATAATTTTTGATTGGTTATGAAGTTCAATTTCATTGTGGGGTTTTATTTTTTTTCCTTGGTTTTAATGATCGGTTCACTAATATTCATGTATGGACTCCCATTTATGATAATGGGGGTTGTCTAGAATTATTTTTTTATAACATTATTGATCATCCAAAAGATTACATGGTTATAAAATTTCATTGTTTATTTGCAGTGATGGTGAATCATTATATAAAGCGTTAATGTTAAACGCATGGATTAAGTTGGTGATTTTTTATCATAATTAACTTGTTTGGTATTAATATTTTTCATCAAGTGCAAAAAAGGATTCTAGAACCAAACAGAATATAAAATAAACATTTAATAGTCTGGTTCTACCATAAAAATTGTTTCATGTCCACAATAGAACATGTAAATAGAAATGAATACATTGTCATACTTTCATGTGTTAAATTAGCACATATTGAGTGGTGTATTAGTTTCATTTGTATAAAAGATGGGGAAAGGAAATATGTTAATTAATTATCCCATTAGAAAAATAAAATTCCAAAATTCTATTTTATTTTTGTTATCATGCCATTTGGGTGACGGTAGGTGAGGAATTGAAAAAAAGAAACAAACATTAAAGAAAATAAAAGAATCAGAATGAGGAATTTACCTATAGAGATTATCTCCATTAAGAACCTCTTAAAGCGATAGGATTTGGACATTTGAGGAGACTAAGGGCTGCTAGAAGAGGTAGAGAAGATTAAGGAGATATTTGGGTATAATTCTTGGAAGGAACATGGATTTAGAGGACTGAAGAGAATAAGGGAGAGTGGATTGTTTTTTAGTGGAGAGGATGAGGGTTTTCTTAATATTTTAAATAGTAGTTTATTAGTTTTTTAGATGTAAAGAAATATAAATTAATATTGTGATAATAAATAGTAATTTCATCATGCGAGTTTGAAATAATGGCCATTTATATCATTAATGACTCGAGCATGAAGCATAAATTCATGATTTATAATTTATTGTTAATTATAGTATTTTACTATTCATAAAAAATCATTTATTCTAAAAAAATCCCAAAAATTGACCCTAAAATTTTTCAACATGTTGAATAAAAAATTAAATCCATTTTTCAAAAATGTTTTTCAAAATTGGATTAATTTAATTTTTTATTAAATTAATAATTAACATGAAAAATATAGATTTTTGTTGTAGAACTATTTTTATAAATCATTAAAAGATTACATAAGGATTTATAAAAATATCTTCAAACCAAAAGACATAAAATTGGTTATTTATGAACACCTTTTAGGAAATTATATTTTATTTTAAATTAATTAATGAATTATAATTATTTATTTCTAACTTACAAAAATACATATACTTTTATTATGGTTATATTATCACTGATAAGATGCCTAAATTTTATTTATACAATTAGCATTCAGGATACTATTATTTTTAATGACATATAATTAATAAGTTCGTATTACTATTCATAATGGTATGTTACAATTCATAATGGTTGGATACTATTCACAAAAAAAATGTTTTCCCTATCGGACTCTATACATCTTTCTAATCGCAATCGTCTATATCTTATATTTTAAATTCAAAACACAGATTTGTAAAGATTATTTTTAAAGTTCACATAGTACATATTAGTTCATTTTTCTGTTATTTCATGTGATTATATGTCATATTTATAAGAAATTAATTTCCATTTTTAAATCATTGGGATGTTACACATAACTAGATGAAGAGATATATGTGTCATAATGATTTCATCATTTCATCACTTCATATCCCATTAAAATAAATAGATTTCACTAGAATATATATCATGATATATCCTTTCAAAGGGAAAAAATTTGTAAAAATATATTCATCATAAGAAAAAATAGTCCAAATAATAAATTTTAATGGTTTTATTATATCATATACAATAAAAATAATATACAATATCAAAGTATGTCATTATATATAATTTTATTCTAAATTAATAGTTATAATATTTCATGAGTAAAATATATTTTGTAATAGGAAAATAACCTTTTAAAAGATAAAATATTTTCAAAATCATCTTCTTTGAAAATAAAAATAGAAAAATATTATTTTTTTAAAAAAAATTATTTAAAACATTTCATGAGGAAAATAATCTTTTATTGGTAGTCATTTTTTAAAAATAAAACATTTTAAATATTTTTTAAATAATTTACTTCGAAAAAAACATTGAATACATAATACGATTTTATTAAAATTGATTTTAAAAATTTCTTGTCGAAAATATAATTTCATATTAGAAAAAAACCTTTCACAAAAAAAGATTATATTATATTTCCTTGAAAATAACTATAAAACATATTAAATTAAAATTCAAATAAAATAACGTTCATGATGAGGGGGTATTCCATTAATATCATAAATTATAAGAAAATTTCATTCAAATTTTATGTAAAATCAGAACAAAAATATTTTGGAAAACAACATGACGATTTCTTTCTAGATATTTTTGAAAAATTACAACATCATTAGAAATTTTTTAAATAAATAATTTGAACAATGTTAAAAATAGTTAGAAAGAATTTTTTTGAAAAATAATTTTAGAATAAAATTTAATTTCTATTGAAGCGGGTACTGAAGATGATTTTTCATAAAAAACATCAATTTTAACTACTGAGTACATAAATTGTGGAAAAAGATAAGAAATAATTTAATATATTGAAATTATTATAAGAGAATAAATTTAACACCCCGAACCCTCTTGACTAGAGATGGTGCATTACTTATTACACTATAATTATTAAAAGGAATGAAATTTTAAATTAAGGATCAATTTTTTAGTCTTGAAGAATCTATATAGATAGATGTAACACAAATTACATTGGGAAAGGTAAAAAAATAAAATACAAATCAAAAACTAAAAAAACTGCATACATGGGAACACAATAAATTGTATCCTCTTAAAAAACTATGGAATGTAAAAAAGTGTAATGGTTGAGCTCAAATGATCAGTAAGGTTTACAATTAGTAGAAGAATCAATCCATAAAAATTGAATCACAAAAAAATATTGATGGTTAAAAAAATAAAAAAAAACCAAGCCATTAATAAAATGTGAAAGAGCCTTCATCCATAGATGTTGTCATATGGAAAACCTCATGGATAGTAATAACAAAAAATGAGTAAATATAATTATAATTAATTGGATGTAAATTATTTGGAACATGATACCGTAATACTGTTAAAATGGTTTAGTTCTGTGGGTATAAACCTGTCTGATTTTTTGAAAAAATTCGAAGGGGTTTTCACAAACTAATTTGTCTCATGAGACTTTATTATGCAGTGAGGGTCTATAAAGGTCATAGCCCATCACTAAAAGTCCAAATAATTATTTATATATAGATTTAATACATGTACAATATTCCTTATCAATATCTATATAGAGTAATGAATATGGATTCATCAATATTTCCATAGTTAAAAAACATTCAAATTTAACACCATATGTGAAATGGTATTTGGATTAATGAAATAATCATATCCATGATTCAAGAAAAATGATATATAAAAGGATTATTATTCAAAATCAATAATTATCTTAAATGAGAATTAGATACACCACATAATAATGAGTAGGTTGACAATACTATGTAGGTCTCAATTAACGGAAATTGAGACAAAGTCACATACCACATTGTAATCAATTGATTCGTATGACAAAAAATCATTAATCACTAAATGAATCATATAATACCATGAATATAAATATTATCATGAAATATTATATAAAATTGAAGTACATATATACTACATATAATAAATAAGTGGAAAACAATAGAAATCCCACGGAATTCAATGTGAGATGAGAATCCCCTTTCAAACATTTATACAAGGTAACGAGTATTCCTGTGAGGTATTAAAGATAAATAAAAGGGTATACCATCTTTTATATATCATAAGATATGTGTGGGGATGTGAGAAAACATACCCCATCATTATTAATTAAAAATATAAGGATTCAACCTAGGGGGATTAATGAAAAGAAGTGAGAGAGAGGATCCCTTACCTTATGCCCGAAGGTGTTCTTGATTGATTTTAATGACCTGAATAATCTAATTTGGAATCATTAATTTATAATTACAGAACCTAATAAACATTTAATTGATTTATTATAACGTTATTAGGATTATTCATTCCCTTTTTGACGGTTTTAAGCGATTCAGTTTTATTTCGGAAGCAATTTCTTCCTTGGTTTTCATGACATGTTAACTTGTATTATAGAATGGAAGATCATATGAAATGTGGTTAAATTTCAAGAATTGTAAATATATATTATTATTGTCATTATAAATTATATTATAATTATTTTGTGTCATATACCTTGAGTATGAATCATTAGTTAAATTTTATTGATAAATTCTTGGATTAACATAGTTATTTTTTTCATAATGAAACTGTTTTGTATTATTATTTTATATTATGAGTTGGTGAGGATTTCAGAACCTTGAATGAGGTAAAATATATATATAATGATCTGGTCCAATAATTAAAAAAATTTCATAACCAATATTTAATATATTAATAGAAATTGAAAACTCGTGGTCCTTGAATGTGATAAATTAACACATCATGGACGTTATTTTCATTTTTTTGGTAAGAGGTGGGGGAAAGGGAGAAGATTATAAACTATTCCTTTGGAATAATAGAATTCCATTCCTTTTAAGGTACTAGAATTACCATAGAATTTGGATGTGGTGAGGTGATGAGAATAAAAAAAATAATAAAACTTGTTAATGAATTTGAAGTAAAAGGAAAGAGATGTTCACCTCTTTATTACTTTTCCTAGATAATCACTTTAAGGCATTTGTTATTTTTTTCTTTTTTTGATACCAGCAGGTCTTGGATGTCGGGAAGGGTCATAGAGGGATATTTTATCAAATTTTAGTCAAGTTTATATCACATAAATATTAAAATATGAACATTAATGATGAATTCCATTTTTAATCATTATTTATTCTGTGAGAAAACATTCCAAAATCGTCAAAATATGTTATCAATTTGAAGATTTAAATGTGGGGTTGTTTTTTTTCTAATACTAATTTACGGATTTTGAAATAGAACTATGTAAAGGTATTTTAATATTCCATTTTAGTGTTCTATTTTTTAAATAGGGCACTATTGTGGTTATTTAGAATGGATTTATAAAGGGTTCATGGTGAAATGATTTTTTTATTTGAGATTTTTTATCCATTATTTTGTAATTGAAATTGTTTAATTAAATTATATTTCTATTTATTGTTGATAATGTGACACCTATAGAGTAATTTAAGAGTTAATAAGGAACTCTCTCAGGTATACAATCTTGTGATCTAGCTATTTTAAATCCAATATCTGACTCTGTCCAAACTCTCAATGATAGTATATGGTATTTTTTTTCTCTACTCACAGATCACATGTAAAACATTAAAAATTAAATTCATTTAGTGTTTTATGGTGATCCTTTATCCTTGGATGTAATATAATAAATTTTTAGGGTTGAGTGGATCTTTGAGTCATTGAAAACTCCTAATTATCAAGGGAAAAGTTCCCCACTACTTTTTTATGGAATGATATTTGATTAGTTGAAGTACACTATCCAATATCAACTATTATAAGATTTATTTTGGTTATATATGAAGGAAACTTGCATCCATTAATTTTATCCTCAAGGGGAATGGATTTATATAGATATTTATTTGATCAGTATCCATTAGGGTGATTAGTCAGTGAAGGACATTTCCAATTGTTTCATTATATAGGTTCTATTATCTCTTGGGTTGGATACTATGATTCAAAAATGGATTGGTTAATTTATAGTTTCCTTTACATATATCTTTTTTTGGTCATATTTATGTTGGGACTTACTATATTATTTTAGCCGATGTATAATGCCATTGTTTCTAAGGCTTCATTAGTAGGGAATAAGATAATAAGTTATTCATTAACTATTTATGGGGTTATTAAAAGTGATATATAATTTGGGAAGACATATCACATGTTTTTTATTATGTGTGGAATGTTTCACAGAGAATTATTAATAGTTTGACATCTTTGAATACCATGAATATTTGTTTCCATCAATGAAATATTAAGATGTTTTTAGTAGAACTAATGAAAGAAGAAAAATCCAAGGACTAATGTTTTAGATTAGAATTGGATTGTGAACTTTATTAATATTGGATTATGAAAAGAAATTTGTTTTTTTAGAGTATAATTTTTTATCCTCGATATTCAATGGATTTTTCAATATTTTATATAATCAATGTATATTTTTTGTAATTTATGATTGTAATTTTTATGGTTATTTCAATTATGATAATCATTTAATTTAGTTTTATGTATATTATCATTATTCATTTTGTGGGAAAATAATTTTTTATATATATAGATGATATGGGAAGGATATAGGGATAAATTTGGTAATGTGGAAACGAATGTAATTTCATGGTAGTGTATTAGAAATACAAAAATAAGTCCCTAAATTTATGATCTATGAGTGTGGGAGTTACAAACGATTGAAACCAATTTTCCCTTGATGTGGATTTCTTACACAAATTTATAACCATATAATTTATTATAAGTGAATTTTCAATTTTGGGGAGTTTGTCTTAAATTTTGAAGGGTGTTGTCTTGGAGATTTATTATATTTAACTCATTTGGAGTTTTATGTGTATGTAATATATTAATGTTTAAGGAGTTATTTGATTCTATTTTGAAGGAACGTATTCATTCATATAATGAGTAATCGAAACATGTCTGCATTAATGAGGATCATTTATTTTCCCTTGTGTATCTTTTTTTTCAGAATTTTACTAAAGTTGTAATTTATGGAAAGACATTTAGTCAGTCTTTTTTGGTTCCCTCTTCATGGATGTTTTCTTTCATGACACATTTATTGGTTCCATGATTTGTATATAAATAATATGAATTAAGATTTTTTTGAGGTGATTGTTGTTGTTTTACTATGGAATGGTTTAGTGTATAGTAATATTTCTTTTCCAATATTGTGTTCCTTTATTTGTGTTTCTGAAATAAAATTAGACGATATGAGTGGCCATCAAAAACAAATTCACTATAATCCTTCTATATTTGATATTTTTGTGCCATGATTTCTTGTAAATGTAATTTTTTTATTTTTTCCCTAGGAGTGGGATGTAGATTCAATCATTTCTATGATTTAATTTTAGTAAGTTTTCCCCCAATACTGGTGCATTATTTTAGTAATTTTCAATTTATTTATTCATTTATTTATTTTTTTGATTAATTTTTTACTGTAGAAAGTCAAATGGTCTATAGAATTTTACACTGAAAAATTAAATTTTATTGATCATTTTTATATTATTAATATCTCTCTTGTGTTTTTTCATTTGGTGGAATAAAATTTTGTTTGAAACACTGCCTAAGGTTCCAGACATAGCGTCATGGTTTTTTAGAACAATTTTGTAAAAAAAAATTACCTTTGATGTATTGGGTAGTGGTGACCACACAGTCAGAACATTTTTTTGGAAAACTATAAATGTAAAATGTGTGGCATAATTAGTGTAACAAATTTCTTCACTTTTTGTACCATTTATTTGTGACTTCTCGCATAATGAACCCCTCACAAAGAACTCATCCATGGATCCTCCTGACTTCATGTCCCCTATCCAACTTCATCTGAATGGATGTGGAGTTGAATAATGGTGGATTTAGAAAAGAATTAAAATTTATGATATCTTAATTATTTGATTAAAATTTTTCTCCAATTAATATTTTCTATTATTACCGTAATTTCCATTAAAGGATATGTTTCATAGTTATAATTGAGCTATACATTAGGATTTTTGTGGTTAGATTTTTTTATCCATTTTATGAATCATATTTTCAATGTTTTGAATGATGGAGACACAGTTAGATATATTGAGGTAGGTTTTTTCTTTTTTTCCCATTAATTAAATTCTTTTATATATACATTGTTTTTAGACTATGTTTTTGAACAAAATTAATGTTTTATATAATATGTAGTATTGTTTTATCAAAAAATTTATATTTAATATTGGATGATCCTTTTAATAAAATGTGTGAACTGTACTGTTGAATGTGATGTTGTTTCAAAATATAATTTATTAAAAGCCATGTTTTTTAAAAAAAATTGATGGGTTTTTAAAAGAAAAACTATTTTTCTAGGGTGATTTCAGAAAATTTGGATTTATAAAGTAGAATTATCATTTTAATGTGGTTTCATTAGTTGAAGTTGTTTCCCCTAATTTAAAAAAAGGCTTACCATGTTTTAAAAAGGTTATCCATTAATTTTTTATTATTGTGGTTTGTTCCCACTTTAAATAATTATTTTTCTTGAATTCTATTAATTTATTGGGAAAGTTGATCTTTTTTTATTATTTTGTACATTATCCAAATTTACATGTACTGTAATGTTTGTTAAGGTGTTTAAAGATATGTATCTCTTGATATTTTAATCTAATTAAATTTAGTAACCAAAAATAAAATTTATTAAATGATTGATGGTTTCACCCGAGATACACCCCACTATTGTTTTGTTTATGATTATAACCATGTGTTAAAATTATTATTATTTTTTCATCATTATGAGGTTTTGGTTGGGATACCTTTATTGATTGGAGTCTGATGGAGGTGGAATCTATTTTTTATTGTTTTTTATTTCCATTGGAAAATGTTATTCTCATCAAATTAAAATTTGAATAATAGTGGTCCACCACCATTATCTATGTCTTGTGGACCCCAAGGTTGTTATGTTGGGATTCAAGGGATATTAGTTATGATAGTTGTGATTTATGAATTGTCTATTATCCCCATACTGAATTTTATAACTAGAAAATGTGGATGTCGATGATAATAGAAGTGATTGTTATTTGGGTGATGGATTTTCATAATGTTAACAATTTTTTTTGGTTCCACTTTTTCACATATACCACAATTCCAGTTTGTTATATAGGAATTTCTAAATTATATGCATCATATGTTATTACTATTTTATTTTTATTAGAATGTATGTGTCTTTCCTCTTATTTAGAGCCTATTTAGATATATTATTTAATAATTGTTTAGAATTAGTGTATTATGGATTTTCAGATATTATTTATGTAAATTTATTATGAATTTTAATATCTTTTAAAATTATTACTCCACTTGTCCTTTACTCATATTTGAGGTGTTTCTGTCCATGTGTTGTGTTTTAAAAAGGAAAAATAGGGGGTTTATTTGAATAGATACAATGTAAATGATTATTTTTATCCATTTTTTGATTCATTTGAATATGGATATTTAAATTTACGTGTTCCTTTTTTAGATTCTTGTTATTTAAAAAATGTAATCATTTTTTAAATGGAATTTCAATTGAATGTGTTCATTGATAATGTGTGATAAAAGGTAAGATAAATAAAATATTAAAAGAATTTGTATATTTTTTTCCATTATATATAATGTAATTGAAATCTTATCATTCAATTTATATCAAATTTAGGGTGTTTATTTCATTATAAATGAAATGTAATAAACTCTTTTTGTTTTCTTAACGGCCTTTGGATAACACCTTATATAGTCAAAATGGTGGGTTTTTCGTATTTAATTTATCCATTAGATTTCTACGTCATAAGATCAAAATTTGGTGGTTACAACTCTTTATTGAGAATCATATGATCTTTATGTTATAGTTTTTACACCCTGATATTTTATGAAATAACTTTTATCAAATATGTTCAATTTCATCGATTTATTGTGTTACAAGAAACACCATGTTTTAATGAACAACAATATAAAAAAAGATTTTTATTTAAATAATACAATTATAAACAACCCATTATACATGGAGTTATGAATAATAATAAAAAAGTTTTAGAAATACATATAATTTTTCTATATAACGAAAACATATATTTTTATAATGTCATTTTATGTCTCAAAAATAATGTTTTCAATAAAAATGGATTTTTGTGAGATATTAATATAATTAATTTATTAATGATTAATAAAATTTATTTAAATATTTTAATTACATTTTTCAAATCATAATTTCAAAATTATTATATACTGAATTTTTAAAAAAAATTATAATACAAATTTTTTAATGAATGTTTCGAAGTAATTATTTTTAATGTAAGCTATACTTTTTAAAGGAATGAAAAATCTAGATTATAATTTAATATGTTTTTATAACTTGTATTAGTTAAAAAATAATATTATTCTTCCAATTTAGGTTATTCGAATCAATTTATCTACAATATAGATATTAAAATTCTAATACATACCCAAATATTTTCCATAGAAAATATATTTTTCATCACATCATTGGGATTAAATTGAAATTAAATTCTTGATGTTCTAAAAAATAAATATTGATAACTATATTCCATCATAAAAATAAAAATTATTTTTATTATATAATATCTTAATAAAATTAGTCAAAAAATAGTAATAATAGTAAAAATTAATTACCACACTTTAGGGAAAAATTGAATTACCTAGGGTGAAACAAAAATATTTGTTTTAAAATGACATAAAAACATTCAAATTTCCAATTATATGGCCATATATCTACCTTAAAATATTTATGTTTTTATAAAAATCATTTTTGGATCATTTTGGCATGTGTAAAATGTGGGTATAAATTGTTTATTTAAAAACATCCATGTGTGTTCTCTCAAGCACATATAAATCAGTACCCGCCGTCACCTCCAATTCACACTCCCAATTTATTCTATTTCATCCAATTCCATCATGATTATATCAATTAAATCAATATCCACATACTATATCCCTTTTTTTAATTATTAATCCCTCCTAAAAACAACTTTTCCAAAATCCAAAGGCGGTTATCCAAAGAAGAGTTATAATTCTTAACTAAGCTTTATTTTATTTGTTTTTCCAATCCATAAAGTATAATTCAACAATGATAATATACTAAAATAATTATATCCCATATAATGATATTTTATTATGTTAATAACATATGAGATATACATCTACCCTTCCATCAAATGGGAAATGATACTGTCAATCTTGTGTATGGTGCACTACAGCATTAGGAGCCTATGTAATTCATTATTCATAAATGCTTCTTGTGGATGGATATAATGATGTATTATAAAATTTAAATGATATATATTACATTATTAAACATATTTATTTATACTATATCAAAATCTATAGAACATTCCAATTATATTATAAAATCATATCACTCTTGCTTAAGTATAACCTACCCAGAAAGCTCAGTCAAAGGAAATCCTCTAACCATTTGTTAGAAATAAAGGAAAAGTACATCAAGCAGGCCCAAAAAAGTAATAAAGACAGTTACTAATCATAAAAATCAGACCCATCACCACATCCCTGATAAACAACTTCCTCTACGGTAGCTGATTCCCACTATGAACTTTCATAGTGTATTAGAATCGTGGCATACTTCCTTCTATGATTATTCTTCTCCAAGGAAAAGAGATCCTTAGAAGATTACACAATGCATCCATACTTCCCGCAAGAAGATCTGGTAGCTATAGGCATAGGAAAATGAGAATAGTCCTTCAAAGGATTTCTTCGTGGTGGGTCAGTCTTCACTTTCTCATTCATAGAAGCTTTCTTTTTCAACCCTGAACCATATCACTATAGGCGGGCTAAACAATACCACCATCAATTTCCTTCCCACTATTAGAACAATCCCCCTAATTATCAGAGATGTTCACCACTGGATAGCCTTACCTCACTCCCCAATCGTGCTGAGATTGGTTATTAGCATCCAATATGGAAATGCAGGGTGAATGATCTACAAAATACTAACCACCATGCATACCCTTCTTGACAATAGAATCTCCAACCATATTATCCATCCCTAAACCACCATCCAAATTAATTGCAGAGCCCTCCTCGGCATTAGATTTATTCTCATTCACCACTTCTTATTCACAATTACCAATAGAAACTTCCATTGATCCAACACCGGCACCTAAAGGTGCATGGTTTGGATCCTCATGAGCCATTCCAGTAGCCTGCTGCTGATCCAAAACCAAGTCATCAGTCACCAGACCTACAAAATGATTACTGAGCTCAATGTAGGCCACCTGCCACCCAGAAAGTGCTTGCATCCCATTTGGACTCTTAATCGAAGCACCACTATCATCTACAAATTTTTTCGCAAGGGTCATTTGTTTCCCAGCCGATTTCACAAACCCATATTCCATGTGATAAGGTTGTATATCGATCCCCTCTTGAGCTGGATCAAGAGGACATTCATCAATGGAATGTTCATCATAGACTGCATCATTTTCTACATATGCACCTACAGGTTCCAAGAAAAGGGAGGCCGCATCACCATATTTTCCACTAATTTTTGCAGCCTTCTCCACAGCATCAAATATAGGCTCTGAATGAGCATCCGTCTCCACAATCCTAGTATCTTCAGGCTTCATAGAGATGATCAGTTGGTCACACTGATCGCCCAGCACAATATTACCCACTGCCCTTCGGGTTCTTGCCATCAAAGAGGGGATCTCAAGCTCTGAAGATTCGCAGGTACCCCCTGCAGCATTAATATCAGAAGGAGATTCTCAACTACCATTCATGGAACCAACCACCCCCAAATACAACTTCAACCTGGTGAAGATATCACTGACCTTCAGTCCAAGAGGCTCCACACATGGTCGTTTCAACTCATCCCGCTTGACAATAACAATATTTTCCACTAAATCCACCACCTCGTACCAAGTATACATGGATTTCTCTTCATGAATCCCACCTCCAAACAGATCCTTCCCCTGCATCTTGAAACTCCCCATATCAGCACCATCACGAGCAACCAATCCATCCCTCACCCACATGCGCACCCTTTTATTTGAAGAAACATTTCTACAAGCCGAGACACCATGACCCAACCGATTGTAAGAACTGTAGAAATCAGTCCATGATTCATACTTAACAGCCTTTATCCACTGGATTTCATTCCCATTAGTAATCCACACACAATCAACTGGAGGCTTGGATACATAAATCTCCACACATATGTGACACACAACCTCAGTTTTGGTATCAGAGCATAGGTAATGACAGAGCATGTTCCCAATCATATAAAAAATAGAAGGGTTCTGGAATGAGAGATGGAGACCAGGGAGATGTACCCAAATACCCATATTCGGATTATCTCACTACATATGAAGTTCAAAATTCTACCAAAGAAGATAGAAAGGAAAACCTCCACACCTTCGAGGAGCGTCAGACCACACAGTGATGAGATCATCCATAGACCCAAATCAGATCATGATATGCCTTCGATCAATAATAACAATCACCGCCCAATGGTGGATGTCCCAAGATTCAAAGACAAAACGATCAAAAGCGTCAACTGAGGGACGTTGTTTATCATTTTATTTTTACATGTATGGTAATTATGGTACATTTAATGAATATATATGATAAATATGTTATAAAAATTACCCTATATGGGTAAATTAATATTTTCCTCACATTTTTTTCATTAAATTGATAAAATGGATTCATTATCTATTCCAATTTATAGCCAACAATTTCCATAAATGGTGAAAAAACTTTTTTGTCTCTAACAATAATGGATTACACTATTTTCATCTATTATAAATATTTATTATATTTATTTAATTTTTAGTTGTATATATATTATTCAATGATTACCCATATAAATATAATCATAATATGAATCCAAAACATACTTGAAAAAGGTGCAGTTATTATAAATAAACATGATTTTAACTAGAATTATTAATAAACATGTAATAAATGTTCATAAGTAAATCATATATGGTATGATATATATGAGATGAGTTTTGTAATAGATTTATAATAATCTTATATTTATTTCATATAAGGTACAAACATGTAAGAATAATTTTGATACATGAGGTAATGGATTTTCATCTTACATTTATTTCTATGGGTCTTATTCCATATTCACCACTTGTTTCAGTTGTGTGGTGTATATACATCCCCTGAAAGAATTTTATAATTAATATAATGAATATTATGGGTTATATATATCAATATAATCTTTATTATTTTATGGTACTTATGATTATGATGTTACCAATGTGTTAGGTGTATTATTTGGCAACTTCATTATTCATCGAGGGTTTTTGTGATTTAGATCTAAGGATGGAATAATATTATCCATCGCCAAGTTAGATCATGAATATTATTATCTGATTCTTAATTCATGTAATAAATTATGTTACATTGATTTTACCATATATATATACTCATGGGTCCAATATAGTATTCTCAAGGAAAACCATATTTATCTCCATCTTCAATAAAAATTCCATTCTCCTCGACGAATATGATTTCAAAATATGCTTTATTAAAAAAATTAATATTATAAAATATTTTTAGGAACAAATATTTTACTAGGATTTCCTTTTTTACAATATTTATTAAAGGAAATCTTCTTTTCATTTTCCAAACATTTAATTCAGAACGTTTTTAAAAAAAATGTGAATAAAATCAACCTTTAAACATTCATGGAATGATCAGTATTTTACAAACAAATGAATTGTCAATTTTTTAATTGTTCACATATAATTTTTAAAGGTTATATTCAATATGAATATTTTACTTACTATTTTTGAAATGTTTATATTTAAAAAATACATTTTACTATGAAAAGTGTATTTTCTTCACAAAATGTGCCACATGATCATTTAAAATAATTTTCTATAAAATACGAAATTCATTGAAATTTCTTATTTTTAAATGGGACATGATCAAAAGAAACCATCATTGTCCTTATATAGATGGTTTGTGATTATTATGAAGATATTTTTATGAAACACATTTCCATTTCAATTGTTATTATATTTTTTATGTTTTCTCATCATGTGGAAATCACATGTATGATTTTCAATATGTCACTAGATTGACTAGAATTACATATCTTGCCAAATAAATGGGTAATTATTAATTTTCAATGAGGTTGAATGGTAAATTAAAGGTTCTCTCAAGAAAAAAATTGTGTGCACATTAGGTTATCCCACACCCAAAAGAGACGACATAGGAGGTTATCTAAAGGCCGAAATAGGTACGCAGGTGGATATATAAAGTCTAACATGTTAGTAATGTCATTCATGGTAGCAATGACATAATATTTTATATTTTTTTGTGTATGATATAATTAAAAGTCTTATAATATTGTTATTCTCTTATGGATTATGTTCTTTGATTCCATTAAGATTCATGTCGTATGATCTAAAAATATATATACCATGAATCCGGATTATGACCTATAATATGTAGGGTTTGATTTGAAAATGATGTTCTGATGTTCGTATAACCTTATTCACAAATTATTTTGATATCCCCATTTATTATACATACTGAGAATTTCATCTCAACAATAATTGTGTATCATTTCCTAATGTTATGATGAAATAAATTCAAAATGATATATCATAGATTTTTTCTATTTAATAATAAAATTGTGGGGTCGATTTTGTAATGATATTTATGAGTTGTTTATATTACTATTTAAAAAAATTCACTTGAAAAAATGATTTTAGAGTTGATTAATATGTTATATAATTATTATTCGTCTAATAATATGTGTTAACTACGTTTGAATAGTGTGGGTTTATTAATATTTTATAACAAAATCTTCTACTAAACCATTGGAACTAGGATGAGAAAACACTAGTTTGAACCATAATTATATTTATATGTATTTTAAAAAATCAATGGATTTTGGTATAGTAATGGGAGAGTGGTTTCCCTGAAATTACTTCTTGGTCTGGAAACAAAAAGTTTATGTGACTCTAGAACAGATGTACATATGGGTAATAGATCTAAAAAGGGTGTGTTAGTCATTGAATTAATCATCAACTGGTTCCCAATAATGGGCTTTATGGAAAACTGGTTTGACACTTCTAGGAGATACGTAAATGAAATTCACTAACATTGCATGATCCATCGTGATGGATTGGAATAATTAACATGAGTGGAATAGGATAAGCATATGGTGTCATATAATGAAAATAGGGTGTCATTAATTACATATTTTATAAGTAGTTTTTCATGATTTAGAGGGTTTAACACTATGACTATTTTTTCACATAGTGAATTTTTATATACAGTGGATAAAACCCACATATATCATGATTATTATTATTGGAATCATAAATGGATTGATTTTACTACTGAAAACCCAAATTTTATAAGAGTTATAAGGAAAAGTAATGTTTCTATAAACACACAAGATTCTCAATCTGTGAACAATGATGAACTTCCAAACGATTAATGGATGGAACAATATTTTGTTTTGTCCATTATATGGTAATTCCCATATTCTTTTATTTTTAATTGTAATCATCTTGTTTCATAGAAATATATCTATACAATTGATAAAATATTTTATTTTTTAATGTATTTGTAGAAATAAAAATTAAATTTTTCTTCCTAACATTATGTAAGTGAAATAGATAAATAGAGGAAACATTTAAATAATATGAGGAAAAAATAACAAAATAACTCAATTGATTGGGATGTTTTAAATAATTAATTATTAATATTCATATTTCCCATACTCATCGTATGAAAATTGAGAACTAATTCCATGAGTAAACCATAATTAGGATAAATATATTAGTGCCTTTGTGAAAAATATAATCGGACTTGCTAGGTAGAAAATTAGAAATATCATCCAACATGAATGTGAGGTTAATTGAATCTTCAGTGGAATAAAACCATGTATCTAAAGGGATTAATACCTGATAGACATCATTATCTATGAATAATTTGTTTAAAGTGAAATCATATAAGAAATTGACATTGGGTTTACCCATCAATATCATGGGGTTTACTATAAAATAATGATGTAATTAAATGGAAACTCTAAAATCCATGGGAAGATGATCATGAAACTCCCTACATGCATGAAGTGTGGAAGAAAACATTGAGTATATTTTCTTATGTGGGATAGTAAAAGATTTAGGTGTGTAATGTAATTTCATCAAGTTGTTGAGTTCAGATATGATTAGATGATGTTAAATAATTGTGTGAATATAGAGAAATATATATAAAATGAACCTACCACACTCAATTATTTGAAATTCATATAGTATAGGAATTATATTGATCAGTGCTCCAAACTAACAATTTTTGATGATGATAAATGTCTCCATCCTCTAATATGATCGAAAAATGTAAATCTTAGACGTTCTCTATTTCCCATGAGTTGTATGATAAAAATAGGGTGAAACGTAAAAAAATTATCAAATACTAAGATAATATTGTCTCAATTGATTCTAAATCTACCGAATGTATTATAACTAATTAATTATTTTGGTTATCATAATACCATGTCTCTAGTGAAATGATAATTTAATAGTGAAACCACTTAATAGTACGATGATCACAACTCATTTATATGATTATTCTATATTATATGTTTTTTTTAATGTTCTTCATTTACATAAAGTTATTTCCTAATGGTTTAATTTCATGTAATATTAGGAATGGATTGGATTTTTCTATATAAATCGCATTTCAATTTCCGAGGAAAGGATTTTATGATTCATATTCCAAACCAAACTATGATTATATATCATTGTGATGAAAAATATGAATTTTCAATAGAAATAACATATATTTTATAGGTCGTGATTCCTTTAAAATGTGGTATTAATGTCATATAGTTGAGGATAAAATCAACAACATTGATATGCCTATTATGCTATAGTTTTTTGATGAATTGCAAAATAGTTTCCCATTTTTCCTATAAATAATTAATTTCAATTATCAAAATAAATCATATTTAGTTCTAGAACTATGTCAATTTATCCTTATAAAATGAATAGAATTTAGATGTAGGAATAGAATAAGTAATTCCATTAGAATATATAAAATGCATTGATTCATATAAGTGTATAAAAATTGGGTTAAGTGTTATTTTTTTATAAATAATTATGGATTGATATGACACTCCCATTATTATTGGGAATTGAAAAAGACCCCAATCAATAACATTTATCATATAAAACATATTAGAGACTTGTTTAATATAATTTTCATAGCTCAATATGTTCCCATGGTTGACCAACATATAGGATATCAACAATTGACAGTGAAAAAAGAAGGATATATGTTACATCGAATTATGTACTTGGTAAAAACACTATATGTATATAGTGATTCCATTGTCTCACAAATAACCAATTTATTTTCATTTATTTAATTAATAGAGTCATTATAAATTACATTGATTAAATTTCGGTATACATTATGTTTTATATTCAAATATATTCATTGTTGAAGGATGATCATGAATATTATTTGATCATTCTGTTTAAGAACATAAAAAAGTGATATTTTTTTAAAATTTTATTTCATATGCATTTTGAATAAAGAAGTCTCATTTTGGGTCATGTTATCACAAGAGATAGTGTATCAGTACGTCCATAAAAGAATAATGTTAATGTATATTTGCACAAAAAAACTATTGTTATGATGATTTGAAGTATTTTTTGTTTTGTTGGACATTAATTTATGTTTGAGGGAAATTTGTCAACACTATATAATCAATTAACCTGGTTAACTCTAAAGGGATCCATATTACATTGGATTGATGAATGTAAGTTAAATTTCAATGAAATAAATATATTTTTACCATGTGAACCAATTTTACTTTTACCCAACAATGGATATGGGTTTGTAATTTATAGTGATAAATAATTGAATGTATTGACATTAATAGTCAAATAAAATGATATCATGATAGATTATTCATAATGATAATTATAGATTCAAGAAAAAAAATCCAAAAAATCCTGATTTGAAAGAAGTTATTGAATTTTTTTCATTAATGATATATATGAATTATTTTTATCAAGAATGTAATGATATATTTATACTTATCATATATATTTAATGTATATATTCCCTTAAAATAGATGAATATGATATATAGAATACAGTTATGGATTCTTAAAAATAATTAAATCTCAATAGTTTACCAAACATGGAATTCAAACAAGGTGGATGATCATTTGATTTTAAAGGATTTTTATATCTTATCTATTACAAGGATTCCAAATTAACCAATATTTATTGTTTTGAAAATTAGGTATATATAAATATTCATTGATTGGGAGAAATATTTTCATTCTAAAATAAATTTTCTAAAATCACTAAAATTACATAGTAAAGAATAATTGAATGAGGATACCAAGTTGGAAAATTAGGTGAGAAGTGTTCCAAAATTTATCCTCAATTTTCATTGGATGATAGGTTTAATGAACCATGTTTGTGTTATTTCTGTACCAGAGTTAAAGAATAAGATTCTATAGTATGTTAAAAATTCTTCGTATTCTATTATACATGAATGTATTATGATTTATAGAGATATAAAAGTGTATCTTTGGTGTGATGTAATGAAGAGAGATATTTTATAGTTTGAGTCTCATTTCTATATATGAAAGTAGGTTAGGGATGTGAGGTAATACATTCAGATGTTGTTTCGACTATTACCTATACCATAATGGAAATGGGACAACACCACCTTGGATTTTGTTTTCAAGCCCCCCCCCCCCCACATCTAAAATGAACTATATTATGTGGGTTTTAATCATTATTAATATTATGTTAATATTTATTATCAATATTTGAACATATTTTTATCTTGATTAGCATCCAAAAATATCCATTAATGATATGTTAAGTTCCCATGATGTACCAAATTTAATTGTATCAAATTGGAATCTTGGGATTAATTTATTTGATTGGGATGTCTTTATAAGGACATTGACATGGAGATGAGTTTTAGCAAACCGTATAATCTTCAAAATTATGGTCAATATGGGATAACCATTAAAACCATATTGTATAGGTAATGATCATTTTCTCTTTATTTCAAATTTATTTTATGAAACAAACCATCCCATAATTGTTATTTCACACAATAATTTATTTTAAAATAGCATTAAATTGAGTCATTAGGGGGATATATATGAAATGATGTGTAGAACATTAATATTTTGGGATCAAGGTGGAGAAATAATGTTATAGGGACGTTATTGATATTAGGAAATGAATGTGGATGTTAAAGGCATTCACCAATACATCATTGTATCGTTGGGTCTACAAGAATATTATCGTGACAATCATTAGTGTGATATAATGTTTGAAGTCAACGAGATGATATCCATGTGAATTTATACATGGAATAAGTTAATAAGATTTGAAAACAAAAGAAAATTAAGACAAATTTATGTTGAAACAGTATATATTATTGATCAGGTAGGGAAGGTTTCTTATCATTTAGAGCTCCAAACGAACCTCTATCAGGTCTCTAACATGTTCCATGTATCTCTACAAATTAATAATAAAAATATTCCATCAAATTTAATGAAATTAGAGTTCATAAAATCATATCATGATCATTTATATTAATAAATTAAATTGATTTTATATATTATAGAGAAAAAATTCTATGAAATAAGACCAGTCACCAGGTCAATGTTTTGTGGTCAAACAACATGTTTATGAAATCTTCATGGGAAATTGTGTATATGACAAGCCAAAATTATCATTTGTTATGTTTATTATAGTAACAAAATTTGGAGGTTGAAATTCATGTTATATGGTGGTGGACAATATGCCACACCCTAATTTTTTATCTTATAATGTTCTTTAAAAAAATAATCTTCTTAATAGTGATCGTTACATGAATCATCGAGTTTTAATGTAACAAAATATAATAATAATAATAATAATAATACATAAAAAGGGAAATTATAACCTTGACATTAAACACGTAATTATGAATAGGAATAAATATAATTTAAAAAAACTATAATGGTTTTATAAATATAAAAAATATTCTCTAGTAAAGTCAATATATTTTTCCTAAATATATATTTCCAACTACTTTTTAATGTTTTTGTTAAAAAATATAATCAATAATTACTAAAAAAAGTAAAAATTAACTTCAAAAATTTTAATTAATTTTTTAAATAATAATTTAAAAATTTTTATATAAGTAAATTTTGAGAATATTGTCAAAAAACTATTTTTTGATGATTTGTAAAAAATATTAAATTTTTTAACACCACTTTTTAATTTATATTATATAAAAATAATATATATTTTGAAATTTAACTTAATGTAATATTAATTAAAATAAATTATAATAGGTAAAATTTAAGTTATTGGAATCAACTATATGTTCATATTTTATATAATACATCTTATAATTTTGGAAACAATTTCCATGGATGGCTGATTTTTCATCACATCTATGGGTTTAATATAAAATTATAATCTACCACTTCTTTGTATTGAATTTTTAAATTTTGTTTAAATATATGTATTTAGAATAATTAATATTACATAATAAGTTCTACTAAAATGATTACATAATGAATGTTAAAATAAATAAAAAATCAATATCTTGGTTTTTGTTAAAAAATGGTTTACCATTGGTTATACTAAAATAGTAAGGGTAAAAATTAAAATTAAAATTTTCCAAATCATAATTTATGGCTATATATTAACCTTAACTCGTCTATGATATGATAATGATCCATTTTGATCTATTTTAGTATGTTTAAAACATTGGTACAACTTTTTCTCTTGAAAATTCATATTGTGTCTTCTCCCCCACTAGTAAAAGGGAACACCATATACATTCTACATCACACACCAAATTCCTTTTTTCATACAATAACTATCAAATTATCATACTTACTTCCCTACTCACATCATAAAATCCTTATTTTTATTTTGCAATAGTCCTATGAATTCATTTTTAGAACCTATAAGGGATTTTTAAAGAAGATGTATTGTTCTTAACTGAGCATTTTTTTCTTCAAACGTCATTAAATAATCAAAAATTATGATGATATAATAATATAAATTTATCCAATATAATGATATTTAGTTTTGATAAGGAATAAATCTATATCTATTTCTACTTCCATCAGCTGGGAAATGAAACCATCTATCGTGTTTATGTAGGACTACATCCTTGTGATCTGATGTAATTATTTTCCATCACCGGCTATCAAATAATGATATAATTAAGAATTTAATTTATTTATATGATATTTATGATATAATTATATTTAATTAATTATAATATCACATATATATTTTTATTTTTCTATCATTTGGAAAACAACAACATTACCTACTCGTACATGTGGATCCACACCTCCACAAAATGATGTTATATATTTTTTATTTTATTTTTTCATATATTAAAATGATAGTATATTTAATTAATATATATGAAAAGTTTTATATAGAAAAATTATATAAAGTTGAATTAATATTTACCATTGTTTTATTCCATCTGTTGAGAAAATGGGAACATCAGTCACGCATAAATACGGCATATTGTCTCTATGAAAAATGTAATTTATTTATTATCAATAAATTTAGTGGAATAAAATAAATACCTATATAATTAATATATAATATATTTATACCATTGATTATATTACTTATATGATCATACAATGAGCAATTTAAATTCTGCGAATATACCAAACTAAAACATATATGAACACTGAAGAAATATTTACCGAAAAGATGATTTGAACAATGAATTGTTAAAAAATGGGTACTAAAATATCATTAGTAAGTAAAATATCATTGTTAAATATTATTATAGTTCATTAATATATTTATAATAAAACATATTTTATTATACAGATGATTTAAATATTCATTTATAATGTTTATACATGAGTTAACAGATTTTCAGGCCACATTTGTTTTCAACTAACCCATGAAATTTTCACCCTTTATTTATTTTTTCTATCTATATATTATCCATTAAATAATTTTATTATTATTTTCACAAAAATTATTTAAAATATTTATCTATATAATTTTTCTTCTTTCATGGGTCATAATATTCATGTGTTACCGATGTGTAATGGGTGTTATGTCACAACCTCATATTTTGTTGGGGTTGTTTATGATTAATTAATGATGTAAATATATTATGATCTATCACTCATGAAATTAATGATTTCAATAATTATGTAATTATTTAATTAAAATAAATGGTTGACCTTAATTTTCACATCTTAATGTACACAATGATGTAGATTCATGTTTTCATAGAAACTGATTTTATTAATCTTTTCGGTCGAAAATCCTTTCTCTTCCAACTCTGGGATTTATAATAATGTTTTTATGGATTTTTTTAATATTTTTCAATGATTTTTTTAAATATTTCTTTTAAAAGTTATTTCATAAATTATTTTTTAAAATGAATCTTCAATTTATTTTATTAACAAGACTCTTTTTACTTATTTTTAACAAAAATATAAATTTAATCGTAATCGTAATGTTTACAAAATGAATAATATTTTCCATTTTCATGAATGATAAATTATTTAAAATGTATATTATATGTTTCAATGATTATTTTAAAATTAAATAATGTTTTTACATTTTTGTAAATTTCTTTATTTTGAATATGTGATATCAAATTCAAAGGGGTATTTTCTTCAATGATATTCCAAGTGATATTATAAAATAATTTTCTATAAATGATAAAATACATTGATGTTTCCAATTTTTAACATTGGATATGGTCCAATGATAAATTACTTTTTACTATCTAGATTATTTATATTTATAATGAATATAATTTTATGAAACCCCCTTATTTTTCATGTGTTGTGATATGAGAAATGTTTTTGGATCAAATGGCGCACAGTCGTATATTGTTAATTTTGTTATTTATGGGACCATTGTTATATAGACCTCTAATTCATTGTGTATTTATTAACTCTCAATGATATCAATGGAGATGGGGGAGGTTTTCCCAATTTTAGAAGAGTATACATACGAGGCTATCTCATTCCCTATGTAGGTACATGGGTGGTTAAAATAATCCTTACATGTTCTGAAGATCCCTGTGGGTATCCTTGACAAAATATTTTCCAAACATTGTTGTATTCTACAAATATATGTCTTATTCTAATGTTATGATTCCATGGATAATTGTTTTTTTCCATTATGATTCATGCATTTTTTACATTAAATATTTATTACATGGGTTATGTTTATGATCGATTATATACATGGTATAGTTTTTAGATGTGATTATAATGTTTTCATAGCCTTAAACTCGTAATATGTTGGTGTATCCATTGTTTAAACTTTTTGATAGTTTTATATCACCATTTATTATGTTTTATTTACCTAGGTAATGAAAATGTTATTACATGAAATATGTCGGCGAAGGGTGATATTTATGAAAAAATAGTTAGATATGATTTAGATAATGAACTATCAAAAAAAATTTGTATCAAAATTAAAAAATGAAGTATAACTAAAAAATTATATCATGGACTATGGGGTGTTTTGGGCTCACAACCCTATAATATTGATTATTATTTTTTCCTTATGGAGTTTTCTAAAAGATACACCAAATATATTCTTTTATTTTGAATATATTTTTGTTAAAGTGAATTTTATTTATTTATTTGTTATTCCTTTTTTTAGAACATGATTTTTATATCTAACAATTTATCATATAATTGTTTTACAGGTATCTAATAAAATTTATTGGATAATTTTTTTAACCCATTTTGTTTTTTTATTTATTGACCGTGAAATTTTTTTCACACCTTCAACTGTGAAACCTTGATGGTTTCATTTAGACTTTGGTGATCTAGATGAACCTCATGCATTCTTGAAAAATAACTCAAGTGAACCACACATAATCCAAAAAGTCACCTAATTTATATTCTATTATTTTATGAATAAAAAATCTATTTATGTTATAAGAAATAATAATCTTATTATCCAAGGTGAAATTTTATGCCAAATATGTTATTTATAATTCCATTATCCTAACCAAATACTAAACCCCAACAACACATATGATTATATATAGTATGATTTCTATGAAATTGTATTTGTTTTATTAAATTATCAATTAAACATATTACCTCATGATATCTATCAACTATAATTTGTATCTTTAAAGGAATAATAAACATTATGTAATTACGAACTAAAATATACCACATGAAATAATTAAATCAAATTTTCTGAATAATATGAACACCCTCACCTCCATTAATATAGATGTATCCTAAAAGAAACGTATAATATTATCAAATGGAATAAAGGTAGTGGTATGACTAAAAGTACTTTTTGGAGTAGATTCATTATAATATAGTGTCTATAGATTATATGGATTTATATTTTCATCTCAATGGTATGAAAGTTATATCAGATATCCACATCACCATGTATGATTGTAAATGATTGAAATATGAAAAGATATTAATATTTTTCAGTGAATGTATTTTCAATTCCCACTATAAAATTAATTGAATCATCATGAAAATTGAAAATTTCCACCGACTCTTTAGATATAAAACAATGATTTTTTACTTGGTCAAATAATGAATTAATTAGTGTAGAATATTTTCAAACTATACAATTAACATTTGATAATACAACATTAACATTATATAGGAATCCTTTTAATATCTATAAATATTCAAACATGTTCCTTAAATGGTTTATCGACCATCCTGATATATCTCTACCGTGATTTTTGGACATTATCTAAAAAAATAAATATTCTAGTAAAATATTGAATTCACCATTTCTAGCCCTTTTAATGACAATATAATATTTTTTTAAATGAAACATATTTCAAAATTTATGTTGAGATCATGATGATGTCATATTATATTCCTTTACATACCACTTTCTATATCATTTAAAAAACTAATATTACAATATCATTGATCCAAACATAATAGAATATATGATGATTTCAACAAAAAAATCCTTCCAATTCATCTTTTTTGTAGTTAAGAAACTCATTAATCCCCCATTCTAGGTAAAAAAATTAGTAAATATACTCTACCCATCCATTTTTTCGTCTTCAAAAACATAACATCCCACCAACTCTAAACATGTGATAAAACTTACTAAATAATTCTCATTAACATCTCTAATCATAATTTTATATTATAACTTTCGAAATATTGGTTCTCTATTATAACGACCCATACTTTATATACACTGTTATTAATTCATAATTGAATCATAAATATTACCAAATATTACAAAACCTTGAAAGGACTGTATAGATATAGTGTCTTTAGAAACTGGGAAACACAAACAAATGGTTCATAAAGCATCTATATTGGCTCCTGTTTATTTCATCATATTTAGAGTCCCTGTTGGAGTTACCTACTTAATACCCTTCTTCCTGACCTGGGGAAAAGAAAACATACAAAATGGTGAGCTCAAATGCTTATTAAGGGTAAACAAAGTAAATATCAATCATATCATATTCATAAGAACATAACATTCTGAAAAGCTTAACCCGCAAAAGAGATCATAATATCATAACATGGGATAAATCATGTTACTGAAATGTAATCCCAATAATCATAACATAAAACATGAAACATTGTGGCATAAAAACGTAATCATATAGAATCATTTCTTAGTAGTCAATACTCATTTCCATGAATATCCTAGTAGGCAAAGTCCATTTCTGAACTGAGTTCACTCCTCATTTTTGTCTTGTATCACTGAACCGGATTAACCTTCCATTCTAGTCATGTATATATCATGAGATATAAATATTTACCCAATTAATTGGAGGGAGATATAGGTCCCACCCATCTCATAATGATACCATTCTTATGTGTGCCACAAGATCATAAAGCATACACCATAGCATAACCGATGTAATAAAAAATGGGATTCTTAAACATCATGCCATCATAACATAACCCATATAAGATAAAAGGATATCATAAAAATAATTCCATCATAACATTATAAAATAAATGTAAAAATAGGGATATAAATAGAAACCTATATTATCATAGATGGAAAATAATCTTGATAAAACGCTTGAACTCCATTCTTGAGAAAAATATCCTTTCTACTTAAAAACATTTTTCTTTTCTTAACATGTCATAAAATTTTAAACTAAAATAATTTGATTAAATATTAACATGAAGACATGTAAAGTAAGATTCATGGAAATCATTTTCTATGAAATCATAAAAATCAATTCATGTATTATAAAATATAAAATGAATCTTTTCTCGTACTTTGGCCAGAAAAATCAAAAGTACCTCGTACTAAAAACGACAAAAGATTCCTTTCATATCTTTTACTAAAAACTCACCAATGGGTAAAATTGGATTTAAACAATTGTAGGAGGATAGAAATAATATTACATATTGAGGAAACAAGGGTGTGGATGATAAATATTCCCCAGTAA
This sequence comes from Viscum album, assembly GCA_963277665.1. Classification (NCBI taxonomy): domain Eukaryota; kingdom Viridiplantae; phylum Streptophyta; class Magnoliopsida; order Santalales; family Viscaceae; genus Viscum; species Viscum album. Next base: position 1,496,977,687 of record OY728122.1, on the reverse strand, counting down.
ATTCTAAAGTATAAACAATGTCGGATAAAAATGAGATTGCGAGATTTTCCTTTACCTTAGGTCTGAGATGCTTCGTACGTATCCAAAACTCCTGTATAATGATTTAAATAATGTCATTGACTTATTGAATAATCATATTAATTTTTATGATATAATATATGGTTGTATTATTATCCTTTTATTAGTAATATTTCATTGCAACTTGTTATTCGGGTGTTCATTGCTTTAAGTTCTTATGCATGTTTTGTCGAATAAATTATTATTATTATTTTTAGGTAATAGATACATAATTTATAGAGTGGTATTAGTATAATATATATCATATTTATTCATTGAATTCATTTCTATAATCATTATTCAATGAATATCATGTAGAATGAGTCACATCACATCATGGAGACGGTAGGCCATACTTACGCACGAGCGATGATATCATTCCCATGTTTGTGGAATAGTATTGAATTGAATGATATAATATATAATAATTGTTATAATATCATAATAACCATATATAGTTACTCCTTACGCCATTATACCCATCCATGTAAGGTGGTGTTGGAAAAACATATTACAGCACAACGTGGAGACGGTATTCCATACGTACGCACGCGCCGTGATTTTGTTTTTCATAGAATGGATAGAAGATGAAATGGGGTTGTTTCATATTTATAATAACATATCAGTATATTAGTGATACTGATGTTATTACATTATTATGAAAGAAAAAAATAAGAATAATTATAAGAGGATGTGAATTTTAAAGAACTGGTAAAGGATATTACCTCTTCTTTGACGCGCCTCTTCTAAACCTCCTATAAGGGCATAAAAGTTGGTGATTGAAGAAGAACATAACCTATATTATTTTTATAGGGATGTTTATATGGGAAATGAACAGGGTTTGGCCATGCTTGAAGGCTCTAAATTGTGTAAAGAGGAGAGGGAGGAGGTTCCCTTTTATAAGGGAGGAGAGGGGCACCTTAGGAAAAACAGAAAATATTATTTTATAATAATGTCATATTCGGTTTTTAATAGCTCCGAATTCATTAATTTATAAATAAGGTGGGTATAGGTCGTAAGACTCTTAAATAATAGGTTTTAGACAAGATTAGGTTACTATTTCAACCTTATCATTTAAATTTAACTCTAAGTAAAAAAATTTAACTTTTACCGTGTCTTTTTGTTTTCTTACACTATATGATTAATAAACTTACTATAATAAGTCAACCGAACCCCATGTGGTTAATTATTAATATATATAACCTTATCTAAGTCATTTTTCTGAACAATATATTTTTTGGAATAAAATAACAATTAATAATATAATATTTTTTTAAAACACTATTTTATGTCAGTTATGACAGTATTTGGTAATTGATTTTTGTGAAAATCATAACAGCATGATTAGTTAAAAAAAATATAATTAAATAAATAATGACATGTCATATTAACATATAAAATTAGTGTAATTTATAAAAAGTCTCAAATTTCATTTATGTGGGTATTTATCACATCAGTTATGTTTATATTTCATTAATAAGGTAATTACTGCATCATCATTGTGAAATAAATAAATTATATTATTTAATGTTTAAAAATTATAAATAAAATACCCTTATGTAGGAAATATTTTCTTATTTCTAATTAACATTTATAGTCTAATTTATCTTCTGTATAACCCTATATTAAAAATGTTTTAGTTATTAAAAAATGATTTTAACTATTTTAACTCTTCTTTATATAGAATAATAATAAGTGTCCTAATCTAATCCATGTGGACCTAAATGGTATTATATTATTCCTAAGGTTTTTTTTGGTATAATTAAACTTATCCAATATAATTAGGACATGTGTTAGGGTAATAATAATATCATTTTTACCTTTAATTACCTTATTTACTTTTAACTGTGGTAAAAAAGTAAAAAGTTACTATTCACCAAAAAAAATTTATCTTATTGAACCAAATTTTACTCCCTAATATTAACCGTGTCTCTGAGATTTTCGAAATTCCACTCACAGAAATGGTAAAATTATGTTTTATGTAAATTTTCAAATTCTTCTAGGAGGTGGGTAAAAGACGGTGAAAAGTTAAATAAAATATTTATATGTCTAAAATTATTATAAAATGACTCCAATGAATTAAATTTAAATTATATAGGTATTATGTATAAATTTTCACCTATAATAAATTTAAATGAAATAAATAATTATTTTAATAAAAAGTTGGTTTTTAAATTGTAACCATGTGTTTTCACTATTCATCAAAAATTGAATGTTTTCAGAAAAATACAAAAAATTCACCCTAGGATAATTTTGATATTTCGAATCCAAAAATGAAGTCCATTTTGAAATATAAAATTTATAAAATTTCCAAAAGTGGGTATTACTATTCATAACGGCTAGTTTATATAATATTTTAATAACATATCGTTGTTTAGTGAAACTCGCTATTGCGTACAACACAAACTATCGATGAAGGTTGATCCTGCATGTAACGAAAGCCAAAACAGTGTTGTGTGTAGTGAAATTTTTCTTTGGTGATACATATAACATAAAAACAAAATAATCCTCATAAAATTTCGGGTGTTACATCCTACCCCCCTTAAAATGAATATCACCCTAGAAATTCGTCACCTTGTAACAAACAGATGGGGACACCTCTCCCTCATCATATCCTCAAGTTCCCATGTAGATTCTTCTAATTTTTGGTTCCTCCATAAAACTATCACCATGTGAGTGGTCTTGTTCCGTTGGAATTTTTTGCAATGATCCAGAATCTCTATCGGTTGTTCTTCATAAGAATGATCTTGCTCCAGCTGTACAACTTCTGAGTTGAGTACATGTGAAGGATCGGGTATATACATTATTAGGAGAGATACATGGAACACATTATGAACTTGAGAGAGATTCGTTAGAAGTGCCAATTGGTAATCTACCTTCCCAACATGATCCAGTATTTCAAAAGGACCAATATTCCTAGGGCTCGACAGGGCCATTCTTTCCAAATCTCATTACTCTCTTCCAAGGAGATGTTCGTAAGAACACTTTATCACCCACTTCAAACTCTAGGTCATTTCATTGGTTATCAGCATAAATGTTTGGTCATGTATGAGCTTCTCTTATGTGTTTTTGAATAGATCAAACCTTCTCTTCCATCTCATAAACAAGATCAGGTCCCAATATATTTCTTTCCAAAACTCCATCCCAGCACGTCGGAGTTCAGTATTTCTTTCCATAGAGAGCTTCATAAGGATCCATCTGAATACTGGAGTGAAAGGTATTATTATAATAAATTTCCAACAAAGGTAGGTGTCAACCCCAACCACCTTTGAAATCCATAGAGCAAGCTCTCAACATGTCTTTTAGAGTTTGAATTGTCTTCTCAGACTGACCGTCTGTCTGAGGATGATAAGCAGTGCTGAAACTCAACTCTGTATCCAATGTATTCTAAATAATTCTCCAAAACTTCAAGGTAAACCTCAGATCCCGATCAGATATAATGAAAAGTGGTACTCCTTGCACTCTTACCACTTCCTTAACATATATCCTAGAAAGGTGATCAAGATAGAAATCCTCTCTAATAGCAATGAAGTGTGCCGACTTCATAAGACGATCAACTATAACCCAGATAGCATTATTTCCAATGGATGTTTTAGGAAGTCCAGTGACAATGTCCATAGTGATGTTTTCCCATTTCCATTATGGTATGGGTAATGGTTGTAACATCCCATTAGACTTCTATCTCTCAGTTTTAACTTGCTGACAAACCAAGCATCGAGATGCATATTCAGCAACATCTCTTTTCTTGCCATCCCACTTGAAGTACTCTTTCAGATCCCTATACATCTTCATGCTTCTAGGGTGAATAATGAATGAAGAACTATGAGCCTCATTCAGTAGCTCCTTATTTAATTCTGGGATGGGAGAAACACAAACCCAATTCCTGGACCTTATTATTTCATCCAAATCAATATCGAATTCAGGAACATTTCACTCTTTATTTTGTAACTCTAAATATTCTTTCTATGCCTCTTTAATCTTCACATGTATAGATGGTCAAAAATTCATTTGAGAAAGATAAGATTTCTCCCCTTCTGTTATAATTCCAAGATCCATCCTTTTTAAATCCATAAATATTGGATCTTTTGTGATCCTCATCATGGATAAGCTAGCATGTTCTTGTCGACATAATGTGTCTCCCACCTTGTTTTCTTTCCCTGGGTGGTAATGAATTGAGCAGTCGCAATCCTTAATCATCTCCAACCATCTTCTTTGGTGCATATTCAGCTCCTTTTGTGTGAAAATATACTTCAAAATTTTATGATCAGTATAATTATTACACCTTTCACCATAAATATAATGCCTCCAAATCATTATTTCAAAGATTACCACGGCTAACTCCAAATCATGAGTTGGGTAATTTTGCTCATGGATTTTCAACTTTCGTGAGGCATAAGCTATCACTATATAATTTTGCATAAAAACACACCCCAATCCATTCTTAGATGCATCACTGTAGATCACAAACAATTCTCTACTATAAGGTAGTGTGAGCACACCTGCACTGGAGGAAATCCCTATTAACACCTTGAAATTCTCTTCACACTCCTCCGTCCAAACGAACTTAACTCCTTTTCGAGTCAACCTTGTGAGTGTATTAGATAATCATGAAAAATCATTCACAAAACGTCGATAATATCCAGCCAAACCAAGAAAACTTCAGATCTCATTTACTATTGTTGTTATTGACCATCCTTTGATAACCGTTATTTTTTCTAGATCCATAAATATCCCCTCTTTGGAGATTATGTGACCCAAAAATGAGACTTTTTGAATCCAAAATTCACACATGGAAAATTTGGAATAAATATTCTCCTTTCTTAGGGACTTAAATACAATTTTCAAGTGATCGTCATGTTCTTCCTTGATCTTTGAATATACAAGAATATTGTCAATACAGACTACCACAAACCGATCAAGATAGTCTCTAAAGACTCTATTCATTAGATCTATGAAGATAACAGGGAAATTAGTAAGACCAAATGGAATCTCTAAAAATTGATAGTGTCCATACCTGGTACGGAAAGCTGTCTTTGGTATATCCAACCATTTGACCATTAATTGGTGATACCCTGAATGAAGATCAATCTTGAAAAAGTATTGAGATCCACGTAGTTGGTCAAATAAGTCATCAATTTTTGGGAGAGGATATTTTTTCATGATAGTGATCTTGTTAAGTTCTCGATAATCAATATAGAGTACCATTGATCCATCTTTCTTTTTAACGAACTAAATAGGTTCTCCCCAAGGTGATGCACTAGGGAATATGAATCTGTTATCAAGATTCTCTTGAAGTTTCATCTTCAATTCCTACAACTCAATTAGGGCCATTCTATAAGGTGTCTTTGAAATGGCCATAACACCTGGTATGAGTTCTATTGAAAACTCAACTTCACGATTTGGTGGAATACCTAGAAATTCCTCCGGAAAGACATCATCAAACTCCCATACAATGGGAATATTATTTATTATGAGTTACTCTCCACCCATTTGAGATATATAGCCTTCATTTAGTTGAATCAAGTCCCATAATATGGATGAAATTTCCTCTGGAAGGTTATGTCCATCCTTGCATCGATAGACGATCATAGAATGATCTAGAATATGAAATGTGACGTCCCTTATTTGGAAATTGATATGAGATCCTTCTAAATAAATCCATTACATGCCAAGAATCTCATCAAATTACACTATAGGAAGGATCACAATATTTTCAGGAAGTACTTTCCCACAAACTTCAATCGGAGAAGAATTGTAAACTTTTGATGTGACCGTTGTGACATTAGGGGTTGTCACAGCTAAATCAAATTCTAATTGTTGAGGTAATATGGAGATACCCTTATAAAATTCTTTATAAATAAAATATTGGGTGGATTAAGAATCAAATAAAACATTTTCTACTTTAGAGTGAATTGTAAGTGTACCTTTCACTACTTCGTTATCGTACACCACATCACCGATAGAAATATCATGTGACTTTCCTTTTCCTTTGTCCTTAAGAGTTTTTTGACATAGATCATCATAAACAACCCTTGGAGTAGGGAATTGATTAGCATAATTCCCCCATTTCATTGCACATGTAACATTGAAGTGTAGGAGGTGCATTCTGTGTAGCCTTTTCTTTGTTTGCATCACTAGAAATCATTTTCCCGTCACTGCAGCATTCAAATGCTAGATGACCCTCTTTTCCACATTTGAAACATTTACTTGTCCCTTTTAGATAATTCCCTCCATGTTTGATTCCACACATTGAGAATAAGGGAAAACATATCTTCTTTTCAGCGTGGTCTTTAGAATTTCCTTTGAATTCCATTTTACTCTTCTTATCAAACCCATTTGACTGATGGGTTACTCCAATCTCCATATCAACATTAAGATCACATCGAACAATTTCCTTATAGCTATTGATGTCCCTTATGGATAATCCCCTTTAGAGACTTGGTTTTAAGCCATTAAATAATCCATCGATCTTACTCTCAGGTTGGATAATAATCCAAGAAGCGTACCTTATAAGCCTTGAAAAATTTGATTCATAGATACCAAGAGATTCATTATCATTTTTCTTTAGATCAAGAAACTACTTCTCCATAATTGTTCAAAGAATACGAGGGAAGTACTAATTGAAAAATATGTTCTGCAACTTGTCCCATTCCATGGACTCAATTTCGTCTCTTTGACTCATATTCTTGATAATATTCCACCATTGATCAGCTTCAACTTCCAAATGATATACTGCTAAGATGACGTTATCTAGTTCAGAACATTGACGAACTGAAAATATCTTTTCAGTGGTACTGATCCATTGTTCATCAACTAATGGATCAGTAGACCTGTTGAATGATGGTGGACGCTGCCTCATGAAGGATTCAATAGAATGTTTCTCCTTCCATTGATAATTTGGAAGTCCTACATGGTTCATAGCTTAATAATGTTGTGTGATCATGGCTATAGGAGTTTTCATTTCGCCTCCCATAACGTTTGGTTTTTCAGGGGGATAATCATTGCATTTTCCATCACATTCAGCATTAACATGGTTCCTTCGGGTTCCAGCCATTGACTAAAACCAATAAGCATAGTGTGAGAAACACTAATCATAATAGGAAAAACACATAATCAAGAATAAAATTTCGCACTTAAGGTCTTATCATAGGTTATTCATATCCATTTCTAAAACACTAAGATTTTTTCCAATTCTTAGACATATCCTTAGGGTTCTTACTACGACTTTCACATCCTAGTTTCCAAAGGTTGACTATACCTTTCCTCTGATACCAACTATAATGAACCATACTTTACATACATGGTTATTAATTCAGAATTGAAGCATACTCATTACAACATATTACAGAACCATGAAACGATAGTATAGGTATAGTTTTTTTAGAAACTGGGAAACATAAACAACTGGTTCATAAAGAATGTACATTGTCTCCCGTTTATTTTATCATATTTAGAGTCCCTTTTGGCATAACCTACTTAATACCCTTCTTCTTGACATAGGGAAAAGAAAACATACAAAAGGGAGAGATCAAATGCTCAGTAAGGGTAAAGAAAGTAAATATCAATCATATCATATTCATAAGAACATAAAATTTTGAAAATCTTAACCTGGAAAACAGATCAAAATATCATAATATGGGATAAATCATGGAAGTGAAATGTAATCCAAATAATCATAACATAAAACATGAAACTTTGTGGCATACACACATAATCCTAGAGAATCATTTCTTAGTAGTCAAGACTCATTTCCAAGACTATCCTAGCAGACAAAGTCCCTTTCAGAACCTAGTCCACTCCTCATTTCAGTCATGTATCACTGAAGTGGATTAGCCTGCTGTTCCTGCCATGTCTATCTCATTAGATATAAATCTTTTCCCAACGAATTGGAGGGAGATATAGGTCCCACCCATCTCATAATTATACCATTCTTATGTGTGCCATAAGATCATAAATCATACATCATAGCATACCCATGTAATAAAAAATGGGATTCTTAAATATCATGCCATCATACATTATCCATATAAGATAAAAGGTAATCATAAAAATAATTCCATCACAACATAATCAAATAAATGTAAAAATAGGTATATAAATAGAAACCTATATTATCTTAGATGGGAAATAATCTTGATAAAATGCTTGAACTCCATTATTGATGAAAATATCCTTTCTACTTCAAAAACATTTTTCCTTTCTTAACATTTCATAACATTTTAAACTAAACTAAGTTGATAAGAAATAAACTTGAAAACTATTAAAGGATGCTTCATATAAAAAATATTCTATAAAATCATAAAAATCCATTCATGTCATATAAGTTAAAAATATACTTTTTTCTCGTACTTTGGCTAGAAATGTCAAAAAGTACCTCGTACTAAAAAACGAACAAAAGATTACTTTCATAAGTTTTACTAAAAACTAACCAATTGTTAAAATTGGATTTAAAAAATTTTAATAGTATAGAAATAATATACATATTGATGAAACATGGATGTGGTTGATAAATATTCCCCAGTAAATTCTGAAGTATAAACAATCTCGGATAAAAATGAAATTGTGAGATTTTTTCTTACCATAGTTATGATATGCTTCATACGTATCTAAACCTCTTATATAATGATTTAAATAATTTCATTAACTTATTACAGAATAATATTCATCGTTATGATATCATATATGGTCATATTCTTATCCGCTTACTAGTAATATTTCATTTCTACTTGTTATTCGGGTGTTCATTGCTGTATGTTCTTATACGTGTTTTGTCAAATAAATTCTTATTATTATTTTTAGGATATAGATACATCATTTGAAGAATGGTATTGGTATAATATATATAATATTTATTCATTAAATTCATTAATTTCATTTATATAATCATTATTCAATGAATATCATATAAAACAAGTCACATCACATCGTGGAGACGGTAGGTCGTACGTATGCACGAGCGATGATATCATTCCCATGATTGTGGAATTGTATTGAAGTGAATGATAGAATATATCATAATTAGTATCATGTCATAATAACCATATATATTTACACTTTACACCATTATACCTATCCATGTAAGGTGGTTTTGGAAAATCATATTACACCCCATCGCGGAGAAGGTATTTCATACGTACGCACACACAATGATTTTGTTTTCCGTAGAATGGATAGAAGGTGAAATAGGGTTGTTTCATATTTATATTAACATATCATTATATTAGTGATACTAATGTTATTACTTTGTTATGAAACCACAAAATAAGAAGAAGTAGAAGAAAAAATTAATTTCAAAGAATGGGTAAAGGATATTACCGCTTCTTTGACGCGCCTCTTCTAAACCATTATAAGGGCACTAAAGATGGTATTTGAAGAACACCAGAACCTCTATTATGTTTCTAAAGATGTTGATAATGGAAATGGCCAGGGTTTTGTGATAATTAAGTCTCTAAATTGTGTAAATAGGAGAGGGAGGAGGTTTCCTTTTATAAAGGAGGAGAGGGGCACCTTAGGAAAAACATAAAATTTTATTTTATAATAAAGTCATATTCAGTTTTTAATAGCTCCAAATTGATTTATTTAAAATATAAGGTGGGGATGTGTCGCAATAATCTCAAAAAATAGGTTTTAGACATGTTTATGTTACAATATTATCATTATCATTTAGATTTAACTCTAAGTTAAATAAATGAACTTTTACCATGTCTTCTTGTTTTCATACACTATATTGTTAATAAACTTACTATAACAAGTCAAACTAACCCCAAGTGGTTCATTATTAATATATATAACCTTATCTAAGTAATTTAGTAGAAACTTATATTTTTAGGAATAAAATGACAATTAATAATATAATATTTGTTTTAAAAACAATTTTCTGTCAATTATGACACTATTTGGTAATTTATTATTGATAAAATCATAACAGCATGATTAGTTATAAAAAAAGTTATTTAAATAAATAATAAAATGTAATATTAACCAATAAATTTAGTTTAAATTATAAAATTCTCAAATTACATTTATTTTCATATTTATAACATCAATTATTTTAATATTTCATTAGTAAAGTAATTACTACATCATCATTGTGTCATAAATAAAATAAATTATTTAATGTTTAAATTTTTTAAATAAAATACCATTATGTATGAAATCGTTTTATCTTTCTAATGAATATTTATAGTCGAATTTATCTTATGTATAACCCTATATTAAAAATGTTTTAGTTATTAAACTTTGATTTTAACTCTTTTAGCTCTTCTTTAAATAAATTAATAATAAGTGTCCTAATCTAATCCATGTGGACCTAAAGGGTATTTTTTTTATTCTTAAAGTTGTTTTTGGTCGAATTAAACTTATCCAATAGAATTAAGACACGTGTTTGGGTAATAATAATATCATTTTTTCCATTAGTTACCCAATTTACTTTGAACGGTGTTAAAAAAAATTAAAAAGTTACTATTCACCAAAAATTAGTTTTATCTGATTGAACCACATTTTACTCCTTGATATTAACCGTGTCTTTCGGATTTTTTAAATTCCTCTCAAAATAGTGGTGAAATTATGTATTATGTAAATTTTCATATTCTTCTAGGAGGTGGCTAAAAGATGAAGAAAAGTTCAATAAAATTTTTATATATCTTAAATTTTTATAAAATGACTCTAATTAATTACGTTGAACTTATATAGGAATTATGTATCAATTTTGAATTAAAATATATTTAAATAAAATAAAGAATTATTTCAATAAAAAGTTGGGTTTTAAATAGTAACCAATTGTCTTCACTATTCATCAAAATTTTAATGTTTTCATAAAAATACCAAAAATTTACCCTTGGAAAAATTCGATATTCCGTATCCAAAAATGAAGTCCATTTTGAAAGATAAAATTTATAAAATTTCAAAATTTGGGTATTACATTTCATAACAGCTATTTTAAATAATATTTTAATAACATATCGATGTTTAGTGAATCTTGGTATTGCGTACAACGCAAGCTATCGAGGAAGGTTGATCCTATGTGTAACGCATGCCAAGAAAATGTTGTGTGTAGTGAAAGATTCCTTTGGTGATGCATATAACATAAACAAATAATATTTCTCATAAAATCTCAGGTGTTACATCTATTATCCCAACACTAGTTTATGTTACAAATTTTCCACATAAATCACAAAATAATTCCGTAAAGATATATTATAATAAAAAAATTATGTATATTTTATATATTTATATATATTGAAATCATCATGAAAATAATTTTCATTTCCAATAATTTAAAAATAATTTATGTAAATTTATTAATAAACTATGACTTCCATCAATAACTCTGATTTATGTCAATTAACTATAATCAAATATAAACCATCAACTCCCTATTTTTCATTTGAATATATTTTAATAACATTTTTTCAAATTTGGAATTCAAAGAATAAAATTACCATCCTCTATATTCTTACCCAAAATAAATTAATTTTAGTTTATTTTTTCAATATTTCAAAATTATATCCTTTAGCAGATAATCAAAATATTATTATGATGGAGAAAAAAGATTCCATTATATTTTTCAATGTAATTAATTATTAAACGGAAAAACTAACCTTGTTTTATCTTCACCCCGCATGAAATCCATTTTCTTTTACTTTTTCACCTGGCCTTCATTCTATTCTATATATTCAATTTATTTACATTATAATATCATGTATGATCCCACCTTTTATGATAATTAAATATATTTATATCAAAAAAATTAAAATAAATTCAATGTGAAATTTTAAAATCAATAAACATAAAGGCATTTGAAATGAATCTCATTAAACAATTATGGTGCAACTACACCACGTATACTTTTGTATCATATCCCAACATTGTTAAACTCGTTGAACAATATCCTAAAATGTTTTTATCAACCGATATTCTACTCAAAATTCATGGAAACATGAATATTATAATAAAATGAATAGTTATATAATTTTTTTCTATATCTCTAGAATTATAAACACCACTCTTACTATAAAATCATTTAACTAAGCATTCTTTGTTAACACAATTTAATAACTCATAAAATATACCAAAATCCATAGAACTAATATTGATTACCATAAGGCAGTATGCATGAAACCTAACTGGTAGAGGTTTGAAATAAGTTCTAAGCTATAACATAATAATTTATGAAAAATTTCCTTTACATAAAAAAAGAAATTATCAATAAATTTTGAGGACATAAAACTTATTTATTAAAACAATAATATTTTAAAATATATATATTTATAGGGTGGATATTTTTTATGAACCATCTAATCAATATATCTAAAAATTCATAATAACAAATAAAATAGATATACTAATGAAAAATTCTCCTACTACTATTTACATATCTATTATTTGGATATAGGTATCACCACTTATATAGATGAATTAATTCCAATTCCTTTCTTTATATCTACCAACATCTATTTATCCATCGAGGAGCACATTTTGGTGGTGAGTTTAAAACCAAAAGGACATTCCCAATAAATGAAATATATTACCATTATTGAGTAATAGAAAAAGGAGATTCGAATTCTAGGTATTTAAAAAATATTAAATTAAATCATTCATCAAAAACACTTGGAGAAACAAAACTTTATCTAAACAATAAATATGAAATAATGTATTTAAAAAAGAATGATAATCTAGTTTAATCATAATGAAATAAAAGCAATTGTTACCAATCTATATATCATAAAAAATCAAAAAAAATAAATTTCCTTAGATTCTCAATTTAAAAATTCCAATATATAGCATTTTTTTAACAAGTGCCACTTCAGAGAAAGAGGGTTTACATGTATTGACCCCTCAATATTTTACATAACACACCCTCAAGATAAATAACATATTTTCACATATTTAAACCCCACCACAATACTAATATTTAATATGAATCATAACATTTTATAACCCAATATTTATTAACTATTAAATTAATCATAATCATAATATAAACATTAGTAAAAATATAATCACATATTTATTAAAAAATTAACAGACCCTTTTGAAAAATTAGTTGCAAACTAATATTTATTATAAAAAATGTTTCAAATATAATCTGAATAACATTATTATGTGATAATAAAAAAATAAATCAATCATTTTCATTAAAAATATTAAATCAAATTTTATGTAAATGAATATTTTGATAAAAAATAGAATGTATATAAAAACAATACTTTTGGTAAAATAATTATTTTTATCAAATAATTTTTATGAATTACATATAATGGTTTACCAACAATATAAAAATATTAAAAAGTATATAAAAATAACATAACATGAATAATTATGAATAAAAAATAGAAAAATATTTCATATCCATCAATAGCGGCACACATTCATCAGATTCAAGATGTTCATATTTGAATGATATTAGTATGTTAAAAAATATAGGAAAATTATTGTTCGATAAATCTCTATGCATAAACTAAGGTAATTAATATTTTTATTCAAGTACTCTTGAATGATGTGTACAAATTTCACATAGCTGAAATCCCATGGGGGAAAACCCTTAGGATTTTAGGTTACCACCCACATTTCTCAGTATATTATATTACATAAATTCTAGTGATTATCACAACACCTATGATATATGGTATTAACCCCATCTAACTTACTTGATTCAAGTTATAGATGATGTAAAATTTATAGGGGGGTATTATCGAATGTTGAACACCCTCCATGAAGATTCAACGTAGGTTAATCCAAATTTAATAATTCCTTGTTTGAACAAACTAATATTATAAATATCAAAATTAAGAGTTCTATAACATAATAATTCTACATAATACTATTCAAAATATCAATAAAATAACACATTCTATTTTTCTCAGAACCCATGATAATTATGAAAAATAATCTAACCCATATTCACACTTTATGATAACATCCTATTCTATAAAGTAGTAATATAGGTATTTATTTGATGATAAATAAGATGAACTATTTTTATTATTAATGAATCTTCCGATATTGATTGTCAATAAAATTAATTTACCCTTTTAATAGATGAATCACTCTATTTCCCGTCAATATTTTTCCCCTATATCTTTATTTTTAATTTTATATCATTTATATAATAGCTTCTTGGTGGATAATGTTGTCTCACCACTTGTAATCCTCTCTCTAACTAGTCTAATTTCATATCCCTAACTACAGAACTTTTCATATTATGTTACCCAAAAAATTATATATCAAAATTAAAAACATTTTTAATCATATTTCTTTGTCAATATTTCCATTTTGAAAGTCCTCCAAAATATCATCAATTAATTAAATAATCCACTGATAGGGATTTCTTATATAATATATGATATTATTAAATAATAAAAATTAAATATATCATTTTATTTTTCTTTGGTAAACTATAATTCATTAATAATATAAAATTATTCCTCAAACTTATTTAACAACTAAAACCCTGAATTGAATATTAGGCACCATTATTGTTGGAGAATCCTCAATAAAATTTATTGATAAGAAATTTTATAAATCATGATACAAGAATAGAAAACAATATTAATTATAAAATGTGACAAAATAAAGATAAAATTTTTACAAACATTGAGATATATTGTATAATTTCTTTTAACATTTTTCATTGGAATTTTAAATAGAAAATTAAAATTATTATTTTAGTTCTAAAATCATGGGATGATGAAATGGGATTATTAATTATATATTATAGATTTAGTTAATGATATATTAAATAAATAAAATTAATACTTTAAAAAAGGATATATCATACATTAAATTGTGTTAAACTATATAAATAATATAGTATAATATTTATATCCCATATTTTTTATTTTTTACACATAATAAAAAAGTAAACAAGACACTAAATCGTTATATTAAAAATATTCTTGTGTATTTAAATATATATAAATATGTATTGAATATATTTATTAATTATGGAAGTATATTTTTCATAAAGTTTACCATTAAAATATAATATACATAATTTTAATTACAATGAATTTGTGAGATTTTTATCACATGAAATTTTTATTGAAATATATATAAATTAATAGGTTTGAGAACCTCATTAAATAATAAATCCAATAGTTTTGAAATCCTCTAGTTTAATGTCACCCTTTTCCATTTATGTAATGTTGTAACTATACACTATAATGACATTATTTTAATGGGGTTATTTATATATCACTAGAAAGTATTCATATTACTCACTATTGAAGTACATAATGAAACTAGAGATTTTGAATTTTATTTTGATAATAGTGAATTCAACTATACTTCCTATAGCCATTTTTATACTAATTTTTCGATAATTGTAACATTGTATATATATATATATATTATCATATTTATTATTAGAGAATTTTCATTTATACTTTCAAAAAATTTAAACAAATTAGAGAATTACAAAAATTTCTATAATAGAAAGTGATTTCATTATCTAAAATATATAGATATGATATGAAATTATATCACACGACATTCTATTATATAATTATATTATCAATTATGACAATGAATGGAAAATGGATAGATGTTTTATGAGTCGTTTATATGATATAGTTGATTGTGTTTTATCTTAGGATAGATATTCACTCTTAGGGTATGACATATTAATTTGTAAATTATTCATATTCCAATAAAAAATATAATGCATTGTGGTGTATGAATTTTTTTATTGATATACATAGATCATTATATAATATTAATATATGATTCTATAAATATAATCATATTTTATTAAAATATATAACATCATATAATTTACTTTGTGTTGATACATAATTAATAACTATAATAAGTTTATAATGAGTTTTGAGAGATTGTTATGATTTTAAAATAATGAAAAGATTGTCAGAAGACCATCTAATATTTACCCTGAATTTATTTTGTTTCCAGAATTAAATAATCCTAATATTAGTAGATAGTATTATTCAACATATCAATAATTATTATTTACAAGTCTATAAATATGTATTTCTAGAAGATATTCTCTTAATATATGTTAAACATTTGATGGATGTTTTAATGTATAAAAATTAAACCTTGTGTAATAATGTAAGTCAAGATAACAAGGCTAATTATTTTATATTTATTTCTATATTATAAGTTATTGTGACTAAGTAGGTATTTTGGAATACTATTATTAAAAATGATATTTTTTAGGTAAGAGGAATGATTATTTTTTATAGGTGCTGATGTGGATGTGGTTTAATTTATTTTTGTATCTAGATTTATTCATCATTTACGAATAGGGATTTATAAGTTGAGGTTTTTTAAATTCATAGATAATGCATTAACAATTTCTCTGTGGATGTTTGGTTCTATTTGAAATATTTCATTAATGTTTTTTAATGATATTTAATTATCTATGATGTCACACATAAAAACTATTTACTATGATATAATATTTTTTATATATTTATATAGAACATATTCAATAATATATCATACCAAAATTCATAATTAATACACCATGAATTTCTTCTAGAGGTGATGTTTTCAACACTTTTCATAATGACGCAAGTGTATCTCCTCAATATAATTCTTTTTAATGTGTCAACACTTTTCATTATGAGATGATATTTTAACATTAAATGGTGTAGGTATTTGACAATAGGATTTCATCCCATTGTGAATTTAGTTATTTATTTTTTGAAAATATAGACATCAGGAATTAAGGATTATGTTAACAAAATATTTATGATGGGGGATGAAAATGCTTTCATACAATTCTTTATTAACATACATTTGACTAATGATATGATGGAAATAAAATTGAAGATAATACAATATTTTTTATCATGTGTGATTTTTGATAATTAATAGGAAATGGATTTCTATTTGAAAATATATTTATGAAATAAATGTAAATATAATTACTAAGTTGTAATATATATCATTATTTCATAATTACACGTGTTCTTGTATTTTAGTTTTTTAGTGATCATGATTTTTTATACTATGACATCAATTCAAATACACACCCCAACTATCCTAAATAGATAAATATATACTCGAAGGAATTTAATTTTCTAATGGATAATATTGAGTAGGTGTATTAAATATTTAATTTAAAGTTATAATATGAATTTTAACATATAAAATTAAAAAAAATAGAAATTCATTATTCCCTATAGAATATTTTATAGATTTATTTTATTAAAATAAGAATAATATAATGTATAAGACTACATATAAATAAGAATAAGAATAGATGGGTTCTAGTTATCATCAATAAAATTCTTAAAGGAGATAACTTTAAAATGTGAATATTATTATATTTCATTAAAGATAAAGATAGTTTCATTTGGATTTATCATAGATTATAGAATTTATTACTTCCAAATTGTGTTAAAACAGTCATATTCATGTCATGATATTTTAGAGAAAGATATAGGATGATATAGGTTGATCCTAAATAATTTTTCATTTGAAAAAAAATGAATTATATTTACTTATTAGTTATGATAATAACATGTAATAGACTATTAATAACATTTTTAGATACATTACACTTATGGTTAGGGACCCATATTTGTTGAACCCCATAATGATTAATCATTAATTTGATTCGTATTAGATTCTTAATGTTAGGAACTCTATTATTCAACTGTGTACATAGATAAAACTCACTCATTATAAATATTTGATGAAACTAGCTTTTCATATCAAAATATAAATTATTTTTCCATAAAATGAATTTTTATACTCATTTTTAATCTAAAAAATTATAATTTAATAATTTTCATGTTGTTATTTGAATTATAGAAAAAATAAATGAATAGAGATTTTTTAATATTAAAATATCATTTTTGATGATGAAGTTTTAGAGTACAACATATTTTTTATGGGTCCTAAAAATGATGTATTTTGATTCAAGATTACATAGTTAATTAATATATTCAATAATTTACCAAAATGTTGCGTGAATTTTTATGGTAACTCTATAATTGTATTTCGAAAACTGGTGTTAAGGTTTTCCTTATGTTAATTAATGTTTTGTGAGTTATGTGATCTCTATTTTTCTGATAATATTTATGTTTATTTTGTTATATTCAACTTATATAATAGAAATTTATTTAAAAGGGAATGTCTTAAAATATTTTACTAGAAAAGGACCATATTTTTATGTAATTAATTCTACCATACGTTCTATTATTTGGTATAGATGTTATAAACATTTTATGTGATTGTTTTTATCATTTCACAAAAGGCGTGGTAATTTTTTGTAAACATTTTCAGGAGAGGAACATTTTAATAGAATAAATAATATAATATAAAAATCAATGTTGAGAGGTTACAATACATGAACCAAAAGCCCATGTACCTCTAGAAAAAATAGGACATAACCAAAAGGCCCACTGAACAGAATGCTAAATTTTGTTCCCAGGGACTAGAGTGAGTAGATTGAAACATGAAATTTCACCAGTCTAATGACAAACCTCCTATATTCTAGTAGTCATCTATATAAGAATCTTGTAAAAAATAATTTTACAACTAATGAATATTTCTTAGAAACACATTAAATTGAAGAATTTTTAAAACATGTGAGTTTAAAGATAATTAATGTAATTTGGGAATGAAATATATAACATCTATCAAAATAGTATAAAATATAGGAAAAATGCATTTAATATGGTATCGAAATGTTTATTGTAAATTATATACATAATAAATAATCGTGAAATGACTTCTTAATAAAATAAAATGATATTGGGAGATATATTATATTTTTTCTACAATCCATATATATTGAAATTATTTTCAACAAGTATTTTTTTATATAGTTAGAAGAATAAAATCTTAATTTTTTACCCCATGAAATGCATGATCTAAATTCATCTCTAAAAGATGAATTATATAGTGTTTTATATATGTATAAAATGAGTAAACAAGTTTAATTTAAGAGAAAAGGTTATTAATTGATGAGGCCCCAATCAATTAAATTAATGTTGATAATTATTATAATAAGGTCAAGTAAGAATATGAATATGAATATTTATATAGATATATTAATGTTTTTTCTGGTAAGATATACTAATGTGTTGTAATAGGTGTTTTAAATGGAATGAATAAAAAATATGAAAACAAATTATATTATTTTTCAATTTAATTATATATTAAATATTTTACATAAATGTTTTGATGAATAAAGGATTTGATGACTGAATCTAATGGTGACCCATCAGTGATGTTACCTTGGAAGTATAATATGATATTGAAATAGATTGAATCCATTTATATGAGAAAGTAGTAAATAAAATTATATAAAAATATTGCTTTTATTTCTAAATTATCATGGAAGAATTATTTTAGTTCTATGAAAGTGGAGATGTTTGATCACATGGTGATTGTATTGAGAAGCTATTTTTAACTAAATTGAATGATAGATTCTTTAATGAAGGAGAAGATGAAGGATCAAAAATTTAAATCAAATTTAGGTTTTAGTTGAATGAATATATTGTGTATATTTATAAATTATATATGACGAATAAAATTTTTATAAAGGTGCTTCAAATTTCAAATTTTAATAAAATATATTTTTGAGAAATAAAGGTGGAGTCGGTAAAATGTGTTGAACATTTGAATGTCCCAAAACATACATAATAGTAAATAAGTGATGATTATAAGAATAATTTCAATTTAAAGGGAATAAAATTTGACATTATAAATTAAAAATATCAATTTTTGATGATTAGATGAATATTTTTACATTTTATTTTGACAATCCATGTGAGAAGTTTTTGAACCCTTATAGTGAAGTGGGATGACATAGGTAGATTCAATGAATTTTGATTTTAATTCTCAACAAAATGAAATATCACTTTTTTAATTCCCATGATCCTAAATTTATAGAGAATTTGGATAATGATAATATAAATGGAAATGAGATTATGATTGTTCCCCCAAAGATTATTTCCATAATTCTAAAAAAATATAGATATTGTAAATTAAAGGATAAAATTTATATAAATGGATTGTTGAAAAATTATTATATATTTTATAAGTTCTTGAGAACATTTCATATAAACCAAAAAAATTATTTTTTGGAAAATGTGGAAAAAGATTAATAGTCAATAAGTGAAGAATAAAATAATGTTAAAATATATATAACCAGTATATTTCATAAGAATATTTTCATTCATTTGATATTGATAGTTTCTTAGATGATATATTGCTATAACGAGGATCTAATGGTTCAATAAATTGTACTCAAAATTGTATTATAAGATGACGAATGTAAGGAATTAGGGACAGTCACCCTACTCAATGTAGGAAAGTTAATAAGAAGACTGGATATTCAAGTGTACAAATGAAAAATTTTATTCTAGTATTGAATGTAGTTAAAGAAATATGTGATCCAATAAGTCACTATAATGAGGGGTGATTTACCATTTTATAGTACATTTAATATTGAATAATACATAAATATTTTAAAAAATAATTTGTTGGTAATGGTGAAAGTTGATGATTAACAAGTATAATTAAATAAATCAATAATAGGACCCCTTAGTTACTCAAATGTGGGTGATTATATTGTATAATGTGTGATATAATATAATGTTAATGATTTTGTAAATGTCATTAAAGATCAATTACGTAATTAAATATCAGTCCAATATATATTATAGTGTTTTCCTAAAAAGAAATTTATAATATGAAGGTATTGTTGATGAGTACAGTCGAGATTGATGGTTTTAAATTAAACATTAAATGACCTTGATAGTTATATGATAAGTAAATGAAGTGATATATTGAAATATATTTTTTCTATGAAGTGGATGAATGATGTATGTTTTAATAATTGAATATAGTTTACTAGAGGCAATATATTTCACATGGGAAAATATTTTAATTTTTGTTACATGACCATTAACAACATCTAAATTAATAAGTCCATACAAAGAATGATAGTTAAAAAATGTGAACAACCCCTAATAAAAATTTTAACAAAAAACCACCAAACACACACACACACACACTCAAACACACACAAAAATGTAGATATTTATATACATTAATAATGCATAAATAACACCTAAAAACCTCAAAACAACAAAAATTTATACATAAAATGTATGTATATA
This sequence comes from Viscum album, assembly GCA_963277665.1. Lineage (NCBI taxonomy): Eukaryota > Viridiplantae > Streptophyta > Magnoliopsida > Santalales > Viscaceae > Viscum > Viscum album. The sequence goes on along the minus strand of OY728122.1, from coordinate 1,496,956,529 downwards.
GAAGAAAAATAAAATAATTCATGTGGAAAATATATCAATTGAAGACACATCAGCTTTTTAAGGAATCCATTATAAATTTATATATGAATACTTCTTCATTAGGTACCAGTGAATTTTATATGAAATATATATATTAGATCTACCAAATCATCATTCACCATGGTCCCTATAATCTATGTGTTTTCTGAATACAATCAACATGTGTAGTAACAAATGATTGTATAACGATGAATATATAAAAACCCATTTGGATACGAAAAAAGTATAAATATGTTATTAAATTAACAGGTTAGCTAAGAAACCAAATTTAGTAGTGGAATGTGAAAAAACTAGATAATATTTTTGTGATAAAACCCAATTGTTGTATTTTATATGTATCAATCATGAAAAAATTGCTTCAAAAATTCCTAGCTCGAATCAACCTCAAATTCTATATCTAAAAAAATGTATATTGTCAAAATAATATATGATATGAAACATAAAGAGTTTATAACCAGAAACTATATCATATATATAATGAATTAATGTTTTATATACATTCTGAATGAACCATAGCTCTAAAATACCAAACATCAATAAAATAAATACGTATATTATATAACTATTATGTAATATTATGAAACATTGAGATATCATAGTGATGATTGAGGAAGTACCTTAACCCCAAAATGGATCATTCATAAACACACATTGGAATAAAAAATCTATTTAATTATATTATATAATTCCCACACTATCACTTTCTAGCATCTCTATAATTGTTACTTTTAGAGGGAACCATGCATAGGTCACCATAAAAGTAAGCTAAATAATTGATGAAGATGTCTTACAACATGGTGGAGTACCTTGACACTATCTTTTATATTGGTATCCATGCCGAGTTATGATTTTTTTAACAAGGATATTATATGAACACCATTAATAATGTACCACTCCCCACTAACTAGGTGATTAAATATACTATGTATGATCTAATTTTCTTTCCCAACCCCTAAAATAATATTCATAGATATATGATCAATTAATCACAAAAACATGTGAATGAAATTATATCCAAATAATATTGTGATATCATGATGAATATGTTAATAGGATTATAATTGATTACTCCCCTGTCCAATTTTGACACCCATGTAAGATGTATGTAAAATAACAAATAACAAAAAGTAAATGACATATAAGGCCCCAGCCTTAATCCTTACTTAATCTTGAGTTATTACAAGATTACACATTGAGGATCTTTTCAGGTTTAGATTTTTAGAGAATTAGAACATAAAACTTGCATTACATTCCACATATAAACAAAGTGGTTACATAAAGATAGTATTCATTTTTCCCATCAATGGAAACATATTTAAAATAAGAGATGGATTCATTATTGACACTTCCATGACACTATCATCATATCATGTACCTTTCCCTTGACCTGTGAAAAACATTTCAAAAAAAACATGGGATGAGCATAAAAAGCTCAGTATGGGTTATAAAAATATGGAAAGGAAACATAAGTTCATATATACATAAGAATGAAATCATACTTTACCCATAAAACATAATCACTTTAACATACCTCATCAAATCATGAATAAATCATAGAACTCATAAGACATAAAGGTAACTTGAGGGATTCATAACATTCTTATGTATGGAGTAACCCTCTTGGTTACGTTTGGAATACCCATCACAGTATATTCCCTAAATCTCTTTAGAGAAACCTTAACATTTAACTCCTTCACTTTACCCAATGAATTGGAGAGCTATATCGGGCTCACCTGCCCTTAGTTTATCATGGAAACACCTATCTTCATAATAATGCCTAAGAACCTCAACATAATCGTATCACATAAAACATGCATAAAGGAAACATAACATTTCCACCTTTCAATCACAATATATCATTGCAACACATTGATATAAAAAAATTATGAAAACCATTTTCAATACCAAAATAAAAGAAAAGTAAAAAATGGTATTTATTTTATTTTTTAAAAAATGTATGGCTTATAGAGGAAGTCGAAACTCAAATAACGGTGATGGCGGCGGAGAAGTCGTTGTTGCCGCATACGTACGACAAAAACATTCCCTTTTATCATTTAGTAAACACTTCGTATAAAAATAGATTCCTTTTGAATAAACGTAAAAGTCAAAGGGGTTTATACATCGTATAAAGAAGTTTGTGTATAAAACAAAATATTCCTCAATGAAAGGAGATTGAGATGAAGTCCCATACCTCGGGTCCGACTTGACTCGGTCGTTCTTTAATCTCCAGAATAATAATCTTGAGTTAACTTCTACTTGTTTAAGAACCTTTTTAAAGTTCATTTTTCCTTTTATATCACTTATTTCCATGTCATGAACACTATGTAATTATTTAAGTTAATAACGGTTGTTTTAACGATCATTGGTACTTGAGTTAAAAATAAACCCTTTATAATTACAAGTTGTTCATGTATCCATTATATCCAGAATTATAATCATGATGTATATATCAAATATATCATATATATACAGTATATACATGCATTTATAATATTACATAATCATTTAGAGGTAAGAAATGAAATGCACCGTTCATGGAGACGGTAAGCCGTACATACGCATGCACACTACTTTCATTTCTATTTAATATTTTATAGAATGGAATAATAATGATATAAAGGTATATTATACTTCCAGTGTAATATCATATATAATATCATAACTCCATCCTTTATACGTCCCACATATGGTATTAACAAATCAAATAACATTGAGGGGGCGGAAGTCCGCACTTCCTTAAATGAAGATATCATGTTTACCCATAATGGAAACCATAAAGGTATGCCCAAAATGAAAAATATAGAAGAATAAGGAAAACATAAACATATTATATATAATATATAAATATAGTGTCATCCTAATGGCCACCTTTGAAGGTGTTAAAAGAATGCTGAATAATCATCCTTTCGGGAGGCAGAAATTCGCCATCGATGGAAACAGTATGTTTTTTAACCATTAGCTGTAGGTGTGTGTAGATGTAGCTCGAATTCATCTTATAAAAACATACTATTATATTGAAGATACTGGAGTTGTTACAAAATAAATGAATAAAAAGAGTTTAGGGGGTTGGAGAAGCAAAATAAAACAAAAGGACTCATGTGAAGACTTTACCTTAAAATCGGGTAACTCCCTTTGGTTTGAGCTCAAAGGCTTCCTTGGGAAGACTTATTCCCAAAGTGAGGCTTCAAGGACTAACAAAGGGATGTGGAGAGACAAAATTGGAATGTTTTGGCCGAGCCAAAGGCTTTGGAAGTGTGGGTAAGGAGGTAGAGGTGGGGGCCTTTTATAAGAGGAGAGGAGGGGCACTCTTGGAAAGTAAAGAAATGTTACTTTATTTTAAAATGATTTTCGGATTCAAAAGGTCCCACATTGATATAATTCGAGGGTATGGTGATAAGGGTTCTCAATCCACCCATCCAATAGGTTTTGGACATGTGTAGGGCATAGATTTTACATTATCATTTCATTTTATTTAAATCCTTTATTAATGAGGTAATCGCTGCATCATCATGATGTCAAAAATAATTTAATTTATATAAAGTATAAAAATTATAAAAAAAATACTATGAAGTTAGAAAAAAAAATTTATTCCCTATGACTATTTTTAATAAAAAATATGACTTTTATAACCCCATGTAAAAATTGTTTTAGTAAAACATCTCATGTTTGTGTTGTTTTTACTTTAGCATTAAATAAAAAGTTATTTATGTCATTCCCCAACCAAAGTTGCTCCATGGGGTCCCTAAGATGACCCATTTCTTTTCATGGTCAGACATGACACATCCAATGAGGGTAGGATATGTGTCAAGCTCATCTCATATTATTAAAACATTATTTTTACCTTGAACTACACTGATTACCTCTAATCGTGATTAAAAACTTAAAAGATACTATTCACCAAAAAAAATTATTTTAATCTCATTGAACCACATATTACATATTAATGAAAACCATGTATGTTGGATTTTTGAAATTCAAATCACAGAAGTGGCAAAGTTTCAGTTAAACGAAAAATCAGTTTCTTTAACTACCACTTAGTGGTTTCACTATTCATCAAAAATTGAAGTTTTTCAGAAAAATTCCAAAACTTCACCCAAAGCTATATTTGGTATTCTGAATTCAAAAATGATGTCTATATTAAAAAATCCAAAAAATATAATATGCATTAATTAATTTAATAAGTAATTCCCGTTGTCATGATAAATAGCGTGTTTTTATGAAACATTAAGTTTCAAAAGATTGACACTAGTTTAAGCTCAATTTCAAAGTGAAATTGATTCCAATGACCACAATTGGATTAAATGGTAAAAATATATTCTAATATCACTTTAAAACCAATTCAAAAGATAATCTAATCATATAAATAAATTAGATTAAAAAGCAATTTTGATGTAAAATGCAGTATTTTTCACCATTCATTAAAAAATGAACATTGTCAGAAATATATAAAAAATTCACACAACGTAAATTTTGATGTCCCAATCATAAAGAATATGTTTGTTTTGACAAACCTAGCTTATAAAATTGTCAAATGATAGATTTAAAAATGGTTTTCCATTTAAAGGAAGTAAAATAATCTTTTAAAAATATTAGTGTATTCCATGCTTAAGATTGGATTTATTTTCATTTTAAGCCTAAAAAACACTATCTAATTCATTAATAGGAATAGATAAAAATATCTATTATTCATTACTTACATTGGATGTTACATCCTCCCCCCCCTTTAGAAAATTGCGTCCCCGCAATTTATTTACTTATCGAATAAATGGGGGTACTTATCCCTCATTGCATTTTCAGATTCCCATGTTGCATCTTCCATCATGTGGTTTTTCCAAAAAATCGTTACCTAATGAATCACCTTATTCCGTAACACTTGCTCCATGTGGTCAAGAATCTAGATCGTTTGTTTCTTATAAGATATGTTCTCTTCCATCTGAACTACCTCTGGACTCAAAACATGAGATGGATCTTGCATGTACTTTCTCAGCATCGAAACATGAAAAACATTGTGTACCTGAGATAAACTCAGAGGTAAAGCCACTCAGTATGCATCTGTTCCAACTTTCTCCAGAATTTCATATGGTCCAATGAACCTTGGACTCAACATTCCTTTCTTACCAAATCGCATCACACTTTACCATGGTGAGACTTTAAGAAAAACATGATCACCTACCTCAAAAGATAGATCCTTCCTCCTGTTGTCCGCATAACTTTTCTGCCTGCTCTGAGTTGTTCTTATGTGTTTCTGTATCAGCTGAACTTTTTCTGCCAACTCTTCTACCAAATCTGGTCCCATCAACTTCCATTCACCCAATTCATCCTAGAAAGCTGGAGTTCGACACCGCTTCCCATATAACGCCTCAAATGGTTCCATCTGTATACTGGAATGGAAACTGTTATTATATGAAAATTCAACCAAAGAAATATGTTGGTCCCAACGTCCCTAATAATCCATAGAGAATGAACGTAGCATATCCTCCAATGTCTGAATTTTTCATTCCGACTATCCATCTGATGGATGATTGAAAAGTTGTACTAAAATTTAATTTAGTACCCAACGACTTCTGAAGGCCTTTCCAAGAGTTAGAAGTCCACCTGGGATCACAGTCAGATACAATGGAGAGAGGAACTCCATGTAACCTGACTATCTCTTTAAGATACAAACGGGAATGTTGATCTAGGGAAATAGTATCTCGTATAGCAAGGAAATGAGCAGATTTAGTCAAGCGATCAACAATAACCCAGATTTCATTATTACCTCAAGGGGTCTTCGGAAATCCCACAACGAAGTCGATGGATATATTCTCCCATTCCCACTCTGGCACTGGTAAAGGCTGAAGCATCCCTTTCGGTAATTGTCACTCTACTTTAACCTGTTGACAAGTCAAACACTTCACAGTAAAATCAGCAATATCTCTTTTCATTCCATCCCACCAGTAATACTCCCGTAGATCTTTGTACATCTTAGTACTTCCCGGATGAACTGAAAATAGAGATCTATGAGCTTCACATAACAACTCTCTCTTCAACTGTTAATCACATGACACACACAATCTCTTCCCAAATCTCAAAACACAATCATTATCAATGTTGAATTCAGGCAACATACCTTTCTGAACCAGCTCTACCTTTTTCTACAACTCACTGTCTTGCTTTTGTGCTTGCTTGATTCTGTCTGATAAAGAAGATTTCACTGATAACTGAAAAAAAATAGAAGAACATCCTGTACCAAAAACTTCTATGCCAAAGTTCATCAAATCCTCAACCAAAGGATCATGTTCCAAACACAAAATTACTAATGAAACATTACGTTTTCGACTCAAAGAATCAGCCACTTTATTTTCTTTTCCGGATGGTAATGAACTGTACAATCAAAATCCTTGATTAATTCTAGCCATCTCCTTTTTCTCATGTTCAACTCTTTCTGAGTGAATATATACTTTAAAATTTTGTGATCAGTATATATTTCACACTTTACTCCATACAAATGATGCCTCCAAAATTTTAAAGAAAAAACAACAGCAGATAATTCCAAATCATGTGTAGGGCAATTTACGTCATGAGTTTTCAACTGTCGTGAAGCAGAAGCAATTACCTGATCACTCTGCATTAGGACGCAACCAAGTCCTTTCAATGAAGCATCACTGTATATAACAAACTCACCATTCCTGGAAGGATGTGCCAAAACTAGAGAATTCAACAATATTATTTTCAATTCCTGAAAACAATCATCAAATTATTTTGTCCAGATAAACTTAACACCCTTCTGAGTTAGCGTAGTCATTGGACTAGATAACCATGAAAACTTTCTAGCAAACCTTCAGTAATAGCCTGCCAAACCATGGAAACTACGAATCTCTGTTATATTTGTGGGTCTTTTCCATTCTTCAACAACCTTTGTTTTTGCAGGATCAACGGTTATCCCATCTTTAGAAACAATGTGACCTAGGAAAGAAATTTTTTGCAACCAAAACTCAAAGATTCTGAATTTCCCATACAATTTATTTTCTTTTATGGTTTTCAAAATAACCCTTAAATGTCTTTTATGCTTCTCTTTACTTTTAGAAAACACCAAAATATCATCAATGAAAACCACCACAAACTTATCAAAGAACTCATGGAAAATTCTATTCATTAAGTCCATGAATACAGCATGTTCATTGGTTAGCCCAAAAGGCATTACTAAAAATTCATAATGGCCATATATTGTACGAAATGCAGTCTTTAGAACATCTTCTTCTTTACCTTTAGCTGATGGTACCCCGATCTTAGGTCAATCTTTGAGAAATACTGAGCTCCCTGGAGCTGATCAAACAATTCATCGAAAAATATTTTCATAACTTTTAAACTCGTGAGAAGCTAATTCCCTTTGATATTTTGGCTTTAATCCTGAGTAAAAATGATTAATTTTACTATCATGGTCTCGAATAAAATTTGGAGCATACCTTTCCAATCGGGTGAACCTCTCTTCATAGGCAGCCACTGAGTCTTCCTCTTCCCTCAATTCCAGGAATTGTTTTTCCATCCTAAGTCAAACAGCCTTAAGAAAATACTTTTCCAGAAACATTCCTTTAAATTCATCCCAGTCAAGTGCATCAATGTCATCGGAGTCCCTGATATTTTAAACCATCGACCACCATTGATCTGCTTCACCCTCCAAACGTTAAATAGAAAGACTAACCTTTTGATTGTCTAATCACCCCATGACATCGAAAATCTTCTCCAGTGCTTTAATCCACCCTTCAGCTAACATAGGGTCATATGATCCTCTGAGTGATGGGGGATGTTGCCTCATGAAATGTTCCACCACTGACATGTTCCTCTGTGGTTGATCTGGATGATCACGTGCATGGATACCACCTCCATTTATCGCTTGTGTCAACTGCGCCATTACTGCAAAAAACTTTTCAGTTCCAATTCTGACCATCTCAGGATGCTGATTCGGAAGGTTATTTCCTTCTGTATGCCTTCCTAGCACTTCTTCTCTGTTTCGTCTGCGGAAAACCATTCTGAACAAACATGTCTTAGATGAAGCAACATGGTAATCTTAAAATGCTATATAATTTCAATTTGACCATTAAAAAAATATTTTTTGGATAATCATTTAATAGAAATCTAACTCCTAAAGTTATCTATACCAACCTTTGATACCAACTATAAGGCCCCATCATTAACCCTTACTTAATCTTGAGTTATTACAAGATTACACATTGAGGTTCTTTTCAGGTTTAGAGTTTTAGAGAATTAGAACATAAAACTTGCATTACATTCCACATATAAACAAAGTGGTTACATAAAGATAGTATTCATTTTTCCCATCAATGTAAACCTATTTAAAATAAGACATGGATTCATTCATGACACATCCTTGACACTATCATCATATCATGTACCTTTCCCTTGACCTGTGAAAAACATTTCAAAAAAATGGTATGAGCATAAAAAGATCAGTATGGGTAATAAAAATATGGAAAGGAAACATAAGTTCATATATACATAAGAATGAAATCATATTTTACCCATAAAACATAATCACTTTAACATACCTCATCAAATCATGAATAAATCGTAGAAATCATAAGATATAAAGGTATCTTGAGGCATTCATAACATTCTTATGTAGGGAGTAACCCTCTTGGTTACGTTTGGAATACCCATCACAGTATATTCCCTAAATCTCTTCATATAAACCTTAAAGTTTCACTCCTTCGCATTACCCAATGCATTGGAGAGCTATATCGGGCTCACCCACCCTTAGTTTATCACGGAACCACCCGTCTTCATAGTAATGCGCAAGAACCTCAAGATAATCGTATCACATAAAACATGCATAAAGGAAACATAAAATTTCCACCTTTCAATCACAAGATATCAATACAACACATTGATATAAAAACATTATGAAAACCATTTTCAATACCAAAATAAAAGAAAAGTAAAACATGGTATTTATTTTTCTTTTAAAAAAAGTTATGGCTTGTAGAGGAAGTCGAAACTCAAATAACGGTCACGGCGGCGGAGAAGTTGTTGTCGCCGCATACGTATGACAAAAACATTCCATTTTGTCATTTAGTAAACGCTTCGTATAAAAAGAGAATCCTTTTGAATAAACATAAAATTCAAAGGGGTTTATACACCGTATAAGGAAGGTTGTGTATAAAACAAAATATGCCTCAATGAAAGGAGATTGAGACGAAGTCCCATACCTTGGGTCCGACATGACTCAGTCATTCTTTAATCTCTTGAATAATAAACTTTAGTTAATTTATACTTGTTTAAGAACCTTTTTAAAGTTCATTATTCCTTTTATATCACTTATTTCCATGTCATGAACACTATGTAATTATTTTAGTTAATAACGGTCGTTTTAACGATCATTGGTACTTGAGTCAAAAATAAACCGTTTATAATTACAAGTTGTTCATGTATCCATTATATCCAGAATTATAATCATGATGTATATATCATATATATCATATATATCCAGTATATACATGCATTTATAATATTACATAATCATTTAGAGGTAATAAATGAATTGCACCGTTCATGGCGACGGTAAGCCGTACGTACGCATGAACGCTACTTTCATTTCTATTTCATATTTTATATAATTTAATCATAATTATATAAAGGTATATTATAATTCCAGTGTAATATCATATATAATATCATAACTCCATCCTTTATACGTCCCACATATGGTATTAACGAATCAAATCACTTGGAGGGGGCGGTAGTCCGCACTTCCTTAAATGAAGATAGAGTGTTTAACCATAATGGAAACCATAAAGGTATGCCCAAAATGAAAAATACAGAAGCATAAGGAAAACATAAACACATTATATATCATATATAAATATAGTTTCATCTTAATGTCCACCTTTTAAGGTGTTAAAAGAATGTTGAACAATCATCGTTTCGGGAGGCAGAAATTCGCCATCCACGGAAACAGTATGTTCTTTAACCATTAGATGTAGGTGTGTGTAGGTGTAGCTCGAATCCTTGTTATAACAACATCCTAGAATATTGAAGATACTGGATTTGTTACAAAATAAATGAATAAAAAGAGTTTAGGGGGTTGGAGAAGCAAAATAATACAAAAGGACTCAAGTGAAGACATTACCTTAAAATCGGGTAACTCCCATTGGTTTGAGCTCAAAGGCTTCCTTGCGAAGACTTATGTCCAAAGTGAGGCTTCAAGGAGTAAGAAAGGGATGTGGAGAGAGAAAATGGGCAGGGGTTTGCCGAGCCAAAGGCTTTGTATGTGTGGGTAAGGAGGTATAGGTGGGGGCCTTTTATAAGAGGAGAGGAGGGGCACTCTTGGAAAGTAAAGAAATGTTACTTTATTTTAAAATGATTTTTGGATTCAAAAGGTCCCACATTGATATAATTCGATGGTAAGGTTATAAGGGTAATAAATCCACCCATACAATAGGTTTTGGACATGTTTAGTTCATATATTTTACATTATCATTTCATTTTATTTAAATCCTTTATTAATGAGTTAATCGTTGCATCATCATGATGTCATAAATAATTTAATTTATATAAAGTATAAAAATTATAAAAAAACATCTATGATGTAGGAAATCGTTTTAGCTTTCCAGTGACTTTTTATAATTAAATATCTGACTTGTATAACCCCATGTAAATATTGTTTTAGTAAAACATATCATGATTGTGTTATTTTAACTTTAACATTAAATAAAAAGTTATTTACGTCATTTCCCAACCAAAGTGGATCCATGGGGTCCCCAAGTTGACCCATGGATTGTCTTGGTCGGCCATGACACATTCAATGAGCGTAGAACATGTGTCATGCTCATCTCATATTATTAAAACATTATTTTTATCTTAAACTACACTAATTATCTCTAATCGCGATTAAAAACTTAAAAGTTACTATTCACAGAAAAATTATTTTCATCCCATTGAACCACATTTTACTTCTTAATGACAACCTTGTATATCAGATCTTTGAAATTCAAATCACAGAAGTGGAAAAGTTTCATTTAAAAGAAAAATCAGTTTCTTTAACTACCACATAGTGGTTTCACTATTCATCAAAAATTGAAGTTTTTCAAAAAAATTCCAAAACTTCACCCTAAGTTATATTTAATATTCTGAATTCAAAAATGATGTCTATTTAACAAAATTAAAAACATATAATATTCATTAATTAATTTAATAATTAATTCCCTCTGTCATGACAAATAGTGTGTTTTTTATGAAACAATAAGTATCAAAAGATTAACACTAATTTAAGCCCAATTTCAAAGTGAAATTGATTCCAATGACCACCATTGGATTAAATGCTATAAATATATTCTAATTTCACTTTAAAACCAATTCAAAAGATAATATAATCATATAAATATATTAGATTCAAAATTAGTTTTGATGTAAAATTCAATATTTTTCACTATTCATTAAAAAATGAACATTGTCAGAAAAATACCAAAAATTCCCACAAAGTAAATTTTGATCGCCCAATTATAAAGAATATGTTTATTTTCACAAAAATAGCTTATAAAATTTTCAAAAGATGGATTTAAAAATGGTTTTCCATTAAAAGGCAGTAAAACAATCTTTTAAAAATATTAGTGTCTTCCATGATTAAGATTGGATTTATTTTCATTTTAAGCCTCTAAAACACTATCTAATTCATTAATAGGAATAGATAAAAATATCTATTATTAATTACTTACTTGGGATCTTACATGACATGTAATTTGTTTACATCCTATGTAATCCTACATTAATATTTTGGAATATAATTTCAACATTATTCATTATGATGGTTACCTACATGGAATTTCCCCATGTGAATAGGGAATTCCCATTGGGGTAACACAATATGTGGGACTTATTTCTAACAAAAAGTGTGCACTTAAAGATGGTTTTTTTGATCAACACTACATAGTTTTTCCACATGCAAATTAGACATTTTGAAAGAGAGGAATATCTTGTTCTTGTTTTGTGACCACATATTTTCATCAAACAAAACATTGCATGTGACTCCAACTATATATTGTGTATATGAATCATTGTGATTATGAATGTAATCTTATACAATCTAGGTTTTGTCACAGTAACATACATGATGTCTAAGTCAATAAAACCCCATGATATTTATATGTATAAATAGAAACTTGAATTTCTAGACAATAAAAAACATGGTTTTTCCTGATAGGTCACACACTATTTAAAATTAATCCTTATTATGGAATCCAAAGCTGTATAAAAAATGGGAAATTAAATATAATATAAATTAATTAATTATTGTTGTATATTTATTATGAAATGGTATAATTATTAATTTAGTTAATTTTTCTATTATTTTTATTACTATATATTCCCTACACCCCCTGACTATAGAGTCTCAGAACCACCAATACCTTCAATCTGTCCACCCCGTGATATTTAGAACACCTTCATCAGTGTGTTACATAGATCTATTATAATAGGAAAATGTAACCGTATCCAATATACCACACCCAAAAAATCTTTTAGGAACCACTACTAATGTTCCCACCATCTATTGTTAGAGGAAGTTTTGAGTAACCACTGGTAAAGTAGTGTCCAATTTAGTAGTATTTGTATTAGAGGGTTATAAGCACCCAGTAATATCATCAATGAATCAATGTTTAGGTGATGTTTTAATCCACTCTAATTTATTTATCAGATTACTAGCAGTTGGAAACCACTTCTAATCGAGATGTAGATCACATATTAGCTATGATTTTGAACTTCCAGGAGTATGATAAATAATTTAGAGGGTGTTGAAACCCCATCTAATTTCATCCTATAATCATGGTTTATTAGAGGTTTCAATCCCCCATAATTTATATTTTAGATTAGAAATGGTTTCAAAACCACAATTTTTTTTTATATAATTTTGAATTTTATTTAAATATTCTATTTTCCCCAACCCCCTCATATTTCATGTAGATCCCCCACTCCCTCAATTTCCCTGTGAGATCTATGTTCCTTCTATTACACCCCATCTCTCATTCCCCCTTGTGACCAGTAGATAGACATGTGAGCCCAGCCACCTCTATTTAGCCTTCTCCTCTGTCCCATGCCCCTTTATGATTCTATACAGCACCCCCCCCCGCAACTCCCTCACATTCTATGTGGGACCCTCCATTGAAGAACGAATCAAATATGCATCATTAACCCTCTATGAAAATTTTTAAGGAATAAATTAGTTTTCAAACCAGTAACCTATAGTATTCCTCACCCACACTTGTACCACCCTAGAAAAAAGATTTTATTATTATAATTTTTCATTTTCATATATATGTAGACGATTTAAATTAATATTTCAGAATATATAATTGTATCACCAATATTAATATTAATTGAATAAATATTTTTAGTTTTTTGACTTTTAATGTTATTTGTACCCCCCATAAAGTCTCAATACCGCCACAACCTTCAATCAATCCATCATGTTCTATTTAGAAGAATTTCATCACTATATTGTTTGTAACTCTTGAAATGGGAATATTTCACTGAATCCAATATACCAGATCCAAACTTCTATGTTGAACCACTTAAAATTTTCCCACCTTATATTGATAGAGGAATTTTTATGTAACCACTCCTAAAGTAGTGGCCAATTTAGAAGCAATTGTATTTGAGGGGTTTAAACCCCAAGTAATTTAATCAAAGAATAAATTTTTAAATGAGGTTCTAATCCAAACAAATTTATTTATCCAATTATTAGAAATTGTAATCTTACACTAATTGAGATGCCAGAAACATATTAAATGAATTTTTAAAATTCCATTAATATGATAAATAATTTATATGGGGTTGAAACTCTCTCAAATTTCATCCAAGAATAATTGTTTATAAGAGGTTTTAATCCCCTATAATGTATTTATTATATTACCAACAGTTTCAAAACCGCCATTAATTATTATTATTGTGAATTTTAATATATTAAATATATGTTTAGCCTCGACCCCCTCTTATTTACCCGTATCTCCCCCATCCCCACTAGTTCCCTATGAGATCACTCTTCCTCCCATTTCACCCCATCTCTAATTCCACGTTGTGACCAGCAGATCGACAAGTATGCCCATCCCCTTATATTTTTCCTTTCCTTATAACCCACGCCCCATTAAAATTGTTCATGATAGCCCCCCCAACCCCATCTCATTCAGAGCAGGTCCCTCCACCAAAGACCCACTGAACATTGTACCACTGACCATTTATAAGACTTTTTAACAAAGCTATTGGATTTTGGATCGATGACCTAAAATATACCTCTCTAATGCCTATACTACCCTATCAAATGGATTTTATGATTATAATTACACATTGTTATATATATATAAGAAGATGATTTAAATAAAAATTATTTGAATAAATTTTTTAGTACATATAAATTTATAACCTATATATATTTATATAGGATAATATTTTTTTTATTTAGTATTTATGTATTTCTATTATAGTACATTTATATTATATTTAATTTATACATTTACATAAACTATATATTTTATATGTGTATTTACTTACACTTGAGTTGGTATATTTAATAATTAATTTTTGTTTTTGTATATACACATATATTTTTATAATTATGTAAATTATTTATTTACACAAATAAATAATTATATATAATGTACATGTTTCCCTATAAATTTTATAAATATATATTTTCCTATTTGTTTATTATATTTATATAATGCCTTTAAAAATATATTTTTATAATATATTTCAATATATATATTTATTATATAATGTTATATGAAATACAATTCTATATTATATTTAATTAATATATATTTTATATAATTAATATTATATGGGGTAATTTTTTAAAAATATTCATATAATACTTTTTGATACATATATTTATTTTTAACCACGTTAATATATATGTATTTCAATAAATGTAGTTGTATAAATTTACGTAATATAATTTAAATGTTTTTCTTTAAATATAATTGTATAATATTATATAAATTAATATCAATTTATTTTTATACATTTTTTTCATATAATATTAATTATATTAAATATAAATAATAAGGATTTTATTTTAAAATAAATTTATTAATGTTATTATGTAAATTTTAAGAACCAAAAGATTTTGTTTTTTATATGATATGTTCATTTATTTAAATTATATATATATATAATATTTGTTATTTTATATTATATATATGTAATTTTATATGAAAAAATTTATACAAATATATAAACTATTTTAAATCAAATTAAATTGTTCTATTTATGTAGAAACATAAATACAATAAAATAAAATCATATAAATATTTTATATAATACTTTTATATAATGTATTGAGATTATAAATATATAAATATTATTGAATTTGTTTTTTGAATAGTGGAATTGACAACCCCCTCTAATTCGAAATATTATAGGGTATTTTAACCACAGTCTAATTTAAGATATTATTGGGTTTTTTGAAACAATTATAATTTAATACGTTACGGGTGGGTTTCAACAACTCTAATTTAAAACATTAGATGGGGTTTTGAACCCCCGCTACTTTAATATATTAGAGGGGGGTGTGAATTGCTTCACATATCATTTAATAGGGGTGGTTGTGAACCCCCTCAATTTTCTAAAATTATAAGGACTTTAAAACCCCCTCTAAAATCTAACGAGATGTTAAAAAAAATAATGCTAAAAATTTAGAGGGGGTTCAAAACCCACTTTAATTTAAGAGACTAGAAGTGGTTATTAAACCCCTATAAATGTAATGATTAGTGAGGGTCTCACAGATCACCATCTAATTTTCTAGGGTTACCTAACACCATGACCATGTGATTTCATGATCGGAGGATCATTCCATCAAACTCTGGCCTCTATGACATCACCTGACTAGGATGAAATGAAAAGGTAATACTGGATAGTAATGATCTGATCTCCCATTCATCATTCGAAAAAAAAAATAATTTATCGCCATATATGATTAACAACAGATTCAAGTAATTAAATTAGATGAAACATATAAAAAATGATATAGATTCCTAAAAAATATTGGGACCTTGATTTGGGGAAATTTGGTATAATCATGATATAAATAATAAAATATTTAAAATATAAAATAACATAGATTTTGTAGATATTAATTTGATATATGGCCAGAATAAAACAAAGAATATCAAAAATATACTTAGAAATTGATGTATATCAGACCATTTTTTGATTTCATATATCATTCAAATTAAAAAAATTTATATTAAATATAGTGGCCTTTAATTTTTATATAGAAGTCACCATTATGAAATTTTGGATGGATTTCATTGTATTCGAGAAGGGAAATTTAGAAATATTACAAGTGTTGATTTGATTTTTTTGATAAATGGTAACAGGAACAAAAAATAAAAAATTATATAAATTATATAAACATCTTAATTTTATTAATAAACTCCTATTTTAAATGAAGTCATTTTATTATATGAATTTGAAAGAGGAACAGTGGTCATATTGATTACCCCATTATAGTTTGTTTTAAATATATTGTTGTGAATATTATTTATATGTAACAAAAAAATAATATATTATCTTTTATCACATCTATTATGTATTGAGTGAATTCATTGAAATAGGGAGTCGCCCTTGTATTGGAATTGATTCCTTACAAAATGTGAAATCAT
Organism: Viscum album; assembly: GCA_963277665.1. Taxonomy (NCBI): domain Eukaryota; kingdom Viridiplantae; phylum Streptophyta; class Magnoliopsida; order Santalales; family Viscaceae; genus Viscum; species Viscum album. The sequence continues at coordinate 1,496,939,838 of OY728122.1, read as the reverse complement.
TTAAAATTAGTCGAAATTTATTATACTAAATCATCACATATTTTTACTATACTCTTTAGAAAACAATTAATGGTGAACCCTGTAAACATTTTTTGTTGATGAATTTAGTTTTATATAATAATATAGTGTATGTACATGAGTTTTCTAGTTTCAAATTAATCCTACCAATGTGAGAACAATATTTCGTTGATGATGACAAAATAAAACACCATAACTAGCTTCCCACATTGGGTGTATTTTATAATTTTTTTGTAACATTTTATATTAGTGCTAGGATTCCTTGTTTAAATCTATTAGACAATAATTTTCCACATCGAGAAAACTATCAACACACAAGGGTTTTCATTATTTGATTGAAGTAATAAATATATTTATAATAATTGAATGAGCTTACCAATACGAACTGTCAGAGTTATCATTTTATCTAACATCACACATGCTTTGTATTCCATTAATTGTATAGAATTACTAGTTACTGAAGAAGATAGAAAAAATAATTTAATTGAATAATTAGAAATAAATTATCTTCTTTGGAACATTAAATAAAAATATTTTAATATATGTTCTTCTTTTTAGAAAAAATAATAATATTTTGGCTAAACACTATAACATTTATAAATACTATAGAAAAGAGAGTTTAGAAATATACAATAATTTGAAATTGTTTTACATATATTAAGATTAAATCTTTTGAAAACAATGATAGTTTTCCATCATTTCATTTATGATGTGTTTTTTAATCAGTAGACTTAGGGTTGAGATCAAAAAAATTTACATTATTAACATTGGTATATTGATATAATAACAATAATAAAATATAAATGTGTCAGTTCAGTAAAAAAGAAATGTTATAGTTCTGTAACATTACTATTTTTATTTAATGCTGGAGGCTTTTGAAATGTGAGTGAAACAATAATAAATTTTGATAAATTCCTAAAATTAAATATAATTTAAATATATAGATATGCATGTGATTATTTATGTTGGAGAGGATGAATTGTATTTTTGTGACAAGTTATTATATCTTTGGATTAAAATACATTCTTGATTATGTAAGGATAAATGTAAATATAACATTTTAATCATATAAATATGTAATTGTTATCTATATTTCTTCAAGAATCCCATGGGAGGATGATAGAGAACAAGATGGTGAATTCAAAAAAGATAAAATTGAATGTCACATCCTAAATGATATTTCAAAAGATCAAAAATATTTGTAAATATATTTTAATTGATTTTTATATTGATTAATGTAGTTTATGGATGTTATTTTAGCTTCAAATATGACAAAAACTGAATCATTTTATATATAATGGATGATATGGTGGAAATGGTTGAGAATATCTCATAAAAACTTTGCAATATGAACAACTCAAATGTATTATCTATTGATAGGGGAAATTTGAATATTATATATAATATATTAATCCACTTTTAATGTAATGTATGAAAATATTTTATTTGTCAAAAGAACATAGAATATATTCACCATATCGAAGAGAAAATCTCTCAGTTTGAGAATTTTGTGAGGGAATAAGTATTAGTTAGTCAATCATATAGATAAGTTAACAATATTAAACTAACAATTGAAGAACATTATATGTCATTTGAACAAATATTTCATATATCATAATGTTATAAAAAATAATTTAAGATTGGGATGAATAAGATGTTAATATGAGTAATAAAAATGATTCTAATTTAATATCTAGTATTGCTGAATATATGATAAAATTATGAATGTGTTTTGAAGATGAAATTATTTAAAGGGGTGGATTATGATCTATGTGCGTTGAGAAGTCATTGAGTACTCAATGAACTAATTCCCATGGTAGTATTTTACTTGGGGTATTATTTAAAGCATCATAATCTAGTATTAAAAGTTTGAATATAAACACAAACTATAAGTTTGAAGGGAGTTTTCAACCATGGATTATTTTTAAAATATTATTGAATTTTTCATAATATAGAAACATGGGAAGAAATGGGAGAGAGAAAAAAATTACCCTCTATGATGTATCAATTCAATGAATATATTTGCCACATAATTTCATATATCATTGAGGTTGAGAGAAAATTGAATTGATAGGAGACTAGATATCCAAAAAGAAGTATGGGAACATGGCATACACTACAAAAAAATTATTTTGGGGGGTATAATTTTTTATAAAATAACTTTGGTCAAAAGGTTTATAAAAAAGAGAACATAGGAATTATAATTACACTTGATTGAGTAGGTATATTCAGATTTAATTATAATGTTTGGATAATTAAAATTATTTCTCATCATTGTTTTATAATTGTTTAAATTTTTTAAAAATTTATTTATTCTTTATAAAAATAAATTATTCTATTATTCTATTGTGTAATGTTTTATGAGTTCATGAATCTATCATAAATTAATGATTTTATCTATGTTTGATGAAATTAATTGTTTCATTTTCAATTATGATTTTTATTCTGTGCTAAAATTTCCTAGATAACTATATTTTTGGCCTTTATGTTATTATGTTATACAATATTGAATCTTGTGTTCAGGGAAATGAATTGAAGGGCCATTATATATTAGATTTTTTAAAATTCTTTTATAACCAATATCACATGTGTTAATTGAATTTATAATTAAATATTATGTATGATAAGTGTTGATATTTATTCCTAGTACAATTTATTATTTATTATTATTTTCAGAATATTCATTATAAAAAAATATTGCATGTTGTTGGATTATAAAAATATAGATTGTTTATTCAATAATATTTCTAAGGTATGGATAATTGGGAGTGTATAAAAATTTATTGATTGAATGAATTATATAACATACATATTTTTTAAAAAGTTAAATATTTTATGCATATAATTTGGTGTATATAAAATATATTACACAATTATATGTGTATAAAGTATATGTTTATCACAAAAAATATCATTGTTTCAGGTATCTGTAATTTATTTATTATAATCCTTTGTTAATAAGTTATGGAATATATAAAATACATTTAAGACTCAAATGAGTTAAATATTAGGATTTAATGGTATGGAGTTATATATTTTTACATCCAACCATTTCTGTAAGGTACTATGATATACTTGTTTCATTTTATTTCTCATTTTTTTGATCTTATCTCATTATGTGGATTTTTCTATTATCAATATGTGTTATTCATGTACCATAATGTGATTTTGGACCACAGATAAAACCTGTAGCTAATGAAGATGAAAAATCCACCTCTGTTTAATACTAAGATCCACCATCATTGTTGGTGGTATTGGAAGTCTCATTAACACTTTTTTGGTAAAAAATTGTAAACCATGGGACTTGGAAATTTATATAACATTCAGTAATATGAAATCTCTAATTGGTTTATCTCTACCTCTATAAAATAGTTCTATCGACCATCTAGTGGGTGACCACTGGCTCGTTGTTGATGCCAATGGGGTTAGGGAATATTATGGGTGGTATCATATTTTCAACAGATTCATCTAATTTTATTACTTAATCCATCTCCATCAATCCAAAAATGACCCATTTGAACCTATAGACTCTTTGTGATTGATTTTGGCTCTCTATTCCTAAATCCAGGGGGGTTTGAGGATTCAATCGATGTGGTGACCCTCTTTCAATGTGTATATCTCTTTTTTCATTATAAATCATATTCTTCAATATTTTCCTCACATTTTATCATGTATATCAGGTATGAAAAGACATATAATTTCATAGATATAGGATTCTTATTTGGAAATTTAAAACTAGGGATTTTATACTTTATTATTTAATAATTTCCTCTCCACTTATTTTGGATTCCTTCCAATAGTTATATTTCATTTTATTTGAGGAAAGGTGTTTCATGAAATAAAATTATTATAAAAAATTAAATTAAATATCTTTGTAATTAGATCATAAAAATTGAAAATAATAAGTTACAGATCTATCATGAAAATGAATTTAATGTTATTTTAGAAAAATTATAATGAAATAAGTTTGTTTTATTAATTTGATTATAAAATCCATTTTACATTTCGGAGTTGTTAAAGAAAACGGTTTTATATCATATTCTATATGGTTGGAAAGGATTTTCTATCACCTAAACATGAAATTAAATTTTAATTTAGTTTATGATCGATGGTGGTTATTGATGTGGAACTAATCCTAAAAAGTGAGTGAAAAATTACCCCATAGGCCTAATGTTCTAGGGTATCTTACAGATCATGTGGTCAATGTGTCATTATAGAGTTAGTCTGAGGAGTAAATTATTACCCAATAGGCATGATGTTCTAGGGTAACATACTAACTATGTGGCCTATTGATCATTACGTTAGTTTGAGTATCCTAAATAAGATATCCCTAATGTTATCATAAGATAGAGTTTTCCTTGATGTTATTCATTAAAAGTAATATTAAAATATTTATGGAAATTAGTTGAAAATAATCATATTTGTAATGTATTATGTGCATTGTAAAGCGAAGATTTCCATAATTTATAAAAATCATTGTAAAATTCATTTACAAAAATTATATTTATTTACTCGAGAAAAATTGGATTATATTAAAATTTATTCTTATGAACATACTTTTGGAATCACACTCAAATAGCATTTTTCAAACCCCCACAAACACTATTTAGTGAATGTATATCATCATTTCAATGATGTGGGTATGGGAGATGATACAAAGGGTGGTAGAAGTATTGTTCGTTAGTTGGATGTGGGAGTATTTTGGTGACTACATGACATGTGGAAATGGATGTTTTCTGTTATAGTGTACTTTTTATTGGCTTTGGTTTTTTGTCTCTTTTATGTTGTAGATTTTGATTATAATACCATCATTCTCTTTTTTTGTGTTATCGTTTTTATGTCTTTTTTCTAAATTATTTTAATTGTTATTTCCTAATTCTTATGAACTTTTAGTATCCTATAGGAATAAATCATCTACCTTAGGACATTTCAAGACTAGATTTGGTTTTGAATAGTTTGGTAATCCATTATTTTACCTGAAATAAAATATTTGAACAATTTATCGTTTGAAAAATATTGATAATATTATCACTTTATCATGGTAAATTTTTGGATTTATATGTATATATTTTTATGGATATGCTCAGGTTATGTATGATAAATCTGACCATGGTCATGTACTCTAAATTATTCCCTAACGTGATTTTTCACATGAAGGTGAAATGATCATCATTAAAAATAATATTACTTATATCCATTTATCTAAATTTAAATATTTAAATTAAAACTTTTGTTACATGAAAGGATGGTTTCCATTGTGATTTTATAGTTTTTTCATTTTTTTGAATGATAATTAATATGGTATTATTTTTTAATGATTATTTATTATTTTTTGGTTCTTATTAATAGTATGTTTTGTGTGAAGTTATATTTTAACAAGAAAGAAGATAAGTCATAGAGTTTAAATTTAGAGAAACCAACAATTAATATATCATTATATTTAAAAATATCAAAATCCAATATCTATTAAGAGAATTTTATTATGTTCGCTAGAAGTGGTTCAATTTGGGAATCATATTTAAAATACACTTCCATTATTATAATTCATGATAATCATTAATAAATAATTTTTAAGTGTTAAAAGACCAATTTGATCACTAGAATATCATCATGAAATTTTTATAGTTTAATTGTCTATTAATTTTGAAATTGAGTATTTTTTATAGCCTTATTCATGTGAATTATACATTGTTAAATTTTACAGCTTCGTTCTACAGATGGACCAAATGCTAGCATCACTGGTTGTTTTATAAGTTACTTTTAAGCATTATATTTTACAAGAATACTCTATATAAATATTAGATTCTTTTTTCACCCATGTAAATTCTATGATAGTAATTTTTATAAATTTTTAATATATTAGAATATCCAAGAAACAATGAAAAATATTTTTTTCGAATCGCTTGTAAATGTATATATCTATAAGATATATAAATCTAACTGTACAATGGGTGGTAAGGGTAGATAATAGAATTCTTATATTAAACTACTAAAAATACCCACATTCATTTGTTTTTATTACTTCTCAAAACTTTCACACATTCACTAAACTTCTTATTTTTTCATGAATAATTGATCATTATTATCCATCCAATTTGGAAAAATAGTTTAACATACTATTTTCTATATTAAAAAAATATGGCATAATTTTATTATCATATTCATGGTTTCCACCATTTTGTATTGGATATATAAGATGATTCGTGAAAGGAATTCAAACCAGATTCAATTATGTAATACATTCAAACCATTAGAAGTAGAATATTAGTATTATTTGACAAACTATGTTTAAGATAATATTGATTGATTGTCTTATACATAAACTCAATGTGCAATCTAATCCATAAAATATAAGAATAATTATAGGTAAATCATAATGAAAACCTTTTTTATTGAAATGTAAAATGATAGCCTAGTTATTGTTGATATTTGGTTCATATATTTTATGGCATGAAATAAAAATTTATTGAATAGCTTATATGGTCTTTTTGATTCTATTGTTTGGTTTTTAAATAATGGATCTTTGATTAATGGAATAAATAATGAAGCTATATGATGATGAGTTTTATAAAACTAATGTTTTCTATTTGTATTCTATGTAAAACATTTATGCAGTATCCAATAATATGACTCAATGATTAGTCACGGAAAGTGGCTAATATTCATTGTTAAGATCTTAATATTAATGTTTTTAAAAGTTCATAAACATCAATTTTAGTCCAATTTAGAAATTGAACTTCATTTCCCATCATTGTGCAATTAATGCTTAAAATGCCAATTTGGGCCCACTCAATAATTTGATTGTGAAAATTACAATATTCATCATTTTAATTTTAAATTTTGGGATATGATTGAACACTTTTATTGGAACATTTTATCTTTTAGGTCTGATGTATGAATCCCAAAGGAAAATGGAGAATTTTGCTCCTGAAGGCAGAAACTTGCTAGAAAAAGCATAATGGGCCTAAGGCACATCAAACAAATTTGGGGGCCCGAAACCAATCCCAATGAAGCTCAAATTTATACAGTAGAAAGATAAAAATATGAGGATCATTTTATTCAACTATCTCCGGAGATAATTCTGAATTTTTCATGATGATAAAGGGATCTGAAGTTGAGATTTAAATGGAGGACTCGTCATTAATGCACAGAAATCCGTTCCACCATTTCGATCATAACATCCAAACGGAATAGCCAAAGTTCCTGAAATTTTGAGATATTCTAGAAGACACATGTACTAAGATATTTTATATTTATGACACCTTCGGATTCTGCCATATGAACTGTCAAACGCACATGTCAAAATGGAGGACGAATCTGGACAGTTTTCTGGGTCAACTTCGAAACGTCAATTTCCTTTTGATTCTTCACCCTCCTTTTGACTCTCTTAATTGTTGGGGGGTGAATTTAATTTTGGGGGTGGACATAAGGCACCTAATATGCCTATATAAGGATCTGGTGGTGAAGTGAATAATCATCTAACATTTTTCTTTGAATCCATGTTTTTATTTCAATTGTAATTTCCCGCATTCAATTTGTAATTGCATCGTCAAGTTTTCCCAGGTATGTTTTTCTTTCACATTTATTATTTTAAAAAAATTTCTTCTTCTTCTTCACTTTTTATTTTCCTTTTCTTCACACGTTGATACCGTTGAATCATGGTGTGAAATTATTCACACCAGCACCTGTGATTTCAATCACACAACGGTGGAGTGTTCATTTTTTTTATAATTTTCTTCTTCTTCAATTCCGCCCCCATAAGTCTACATCCCACTTCCATTGGTAGAATAGCATCAATAGAGGGCTAACCTCTTAGGGGTTGATCCAAGGGAGTATCAAGGTCAGGGATTGAATGTTATTTCATGTAATTAATATTTAAATCTATTCGTTATTTTAGGATTTCCATTTGATGAGTTACATTGTTTCTCATCTTTGCCAACTTTAATGATGACACATTTTGAGTGCTAGTACAATCTATTTCCTTTGAGTGCTCATTAAAGTGATCCTCAAAGTGAATTTGTGATTAGCCTTGGAATTGTGTAGGGATTAAATTGGTGAATGATTTGGAAGAATTATCTCATTGTTTGGATATGTCTTGAATTAATGACGTGAAATTTTCTATGAAAAGAAATTCATCCAATCCACCCCAAGAAAAACCCTAAGATCAACCCACCATCAATAATTGTTTAGTTCACAATAATGATAGAAGAATCTTGTAACACACAAACCCCTAAAACCTTTATTTAAGAACCAACCATTGGATTTGGGATAGTTGAAGAAAATAAAGGAATTATTGATGGGTGCTTAAATCAAGAGGAAATTAATTTTATGGATTCACAAGGGGAAAATTTGACATCATGGACTAAGTTTCCAGAATAGAACTCCATTAATGATTTTTCAAAAACACTAATCACTGAAAAATTGGGAGAAATACCAAACATTGATCCCACACACACTTCTGATATTCAACTGGACAATTTAAAGGATTAATCTTATTTTCCAAATGAACCAATTCTTTCTAAATGTTTTGGAGAAGAAACTGATTTTGATTTAATTTGTCAATCTCCTTTAGGAAATTTCAATGAAACCGAGCTCAAAATCATTATCCTTCCTTCCCCAGACAAAAATTACAACATAGGTGATAAAAAGGACCTTGTAGTTTTAGTTCATTTATCTAATGAAGACAATAATTTTGGAATGGTCATTGATGTCTTAGGAAAGAATATAAGTTCAAATCGATCAAAAATTTCAGATATTCATTTGATTTTACCAATCATTGTGGAAAATAGGATTTTACATGAAACAAATTTCAAAAAAATAATCAATCTCAATATTATTGAAGTGGAAAAGGATGGGTTAATTAAAATGCTGAAAGTTGGAATTGGATAAGTTTGGGGGTAAAAGTCGAGCCAACGACGTTAAACAAAAGCGCTGCATGAGAGGCAACCCATGGTTTTCAGGTTTTCTAATCATTTCGAATCATTTTCTTTTTCATATAATAAATTACCATAGACTGTTGACCTGTTCTTCTTTTATGAGTAAGGATGGGTATGAAAGGGGAGCGCCATATTCATCCGTGTCACGTGGCGTGATCTCTGAGTAATACCTTACCCAGAAAATATAAAGAAGACAATGTATCATCAGTTTATTTTGTTTTGTTTTATTTTTTTTAAAGGTTAAAAAAAGGACATGTTGAAATCCATAAGGAAAGTCCATTCACCACCATCCAAGCCGCTGAGACTCAAATCCAGGATTGAAGGGAGACTATGGCATGCGCTATCATCATCAACCACCAGGTGACTTCATTCCATGATTTTCGTTTTAAATTTCTTCATTGAACTCCTCTCCTACCCCCTTCTAACTTTTCTATTCTTTAAACACTGGGGACAGTGTCATTCTAAGTTGGGGGGGGGGGATAAAAAAGGATTTTTTTTGAATAAAAACATGCATGAAAAGAAAAATTCCATTAATCTTAAACATGATAAACACACATTTCAAACTCTAAAATTGGATATCAAATAAATTTTTCATTCCTTGATTCTGATTTTAATGTAAGTTTAAGTTCATGAGCATAGTTTTTGGAAAGTGTGGTTGTCCGATGTTATTTTTCAATGTTTACATTTTCATACTCTTAATAAAAATGCCACAATGCACGTCTACTGGATCGTGGGTGTAAATTTGAGTTCTTGGGTCCCTTTCATTATAGCATAGGGTTCTGGGGTCACTTTTAGTTTAATTTGAGTATCCAAAAAAAAACACAAAACAAAAAACAAACCAAAAAAAACAAAAAAATGACCACATAGATCAATGTTTTGTCCAAATGCGTGGCGTCCGGCACTTGGGGATCGTGACTCCATAGTTGTCTTGCCCAGAGTTAGGCTTTATATCTCTATTGTAGAGCATGAAATTTACAATATGTGTGGCATCCTGCACTTGGGGATCGTGACTCCATAGTTGTCTTGCCCAGAGTTAGTCTTTTCATATCTATTGTGGATAAAAAAATCATCAAAAAAATAAAAAAAATGGATACTCATATTAAGTTTTAATGTGATTCCCACCTAGCGCTTCCATTTTTTCCCCTTGAACAACAAAATGGGCCACATATCTTTTATGATGCACAACACTTTATCATGATTAATTAGAATTGGATGAAATTTGGCGATGAATTTGAACAAAGGAATGGGCTTGGGCTTGGGATATGCTTATGGAACAATCTTGTTTTAAATGATTTTGATTGGTTTTCATAATTTTTTTTTTGGTATTAGATATTTGGGTGAGTAATGTGTATTAAAATGTTTTTGGAAAGGGGGATTTGAATTTCATATTTGTAATTTATTTTGCTCGGGACTAGAAAAACTCAAGTTGGGGGGTGTGATTAGCCACTGAAAGTGGCTAATATTAATTGTTAATATCTTTATATTCATTGTTCCAAAGTCCATAAACATTGTTTTTAATGCATTACATAAATAGAACTTCATTTCTCATCAAAAATTCAATTCATGTTTAAAATGCAAATTTGGGCCCAATCATTAATTTGTTTTTTGACAATATTATATTGATATTATGAATTTGAAATTTTGGGATATGATTGATCAGTTTTTTTGTAACATTTTATCTTTTAGGTCCGATGGATGAATCCCAAAGAAAGATGGAGAATTTTGCGCCTGAAGCCAGAAACTTGCTGGAAAAAGCATAATGGGCCTAAGGCCCATCAAACAAATGTGGGGCCCAGAAACCAAGCCCAATGAATCTCAAATTTATACAGTATAAAGATAAAAATATGAGGATAATTTTATTCAACTGTGGCCGGAGCTAATTCTGAGGTATTCATGATGATAAAGGGATATGAAGTTAAGATTTAAATGGTGGACCCGACATTAATGCACAGAAATCCGTTCCACCATTTCGACAATAACATCCAAACGGATGAGCCACATTTCCTAAATTTTTATATCTTCTATAAGACACATGTACGAAGATATTTTATATTTATGACACCTTCGGATTCTGCCATATGGAGTGTCAAACGCACATGTCAAAATGGAGGACGAATCTGGACAGTTTTCCGGGTCAACTTCGAAACGTCAATTTCCTTTTTATTCTTCACCCTCCTTTTGACTCTCTTAATTGTTGGGGGGTGAAGTTAATGTTGGGGGTGGAAATAAGGCTCCTAATAAGCCTATATAAGGAGCTGGTGGTGAAGTGAATAATCATCTAACATTTTCATTTGAATCCAAGTTTTTCTTTCAATTGTAATTTCCCGCTTTCGTTTTGTAATGGCATCGTCAATTTCTCTAATGTAAGTTTTTCATTCACGTTTAGTATTTTAATAAAATTTATTCATTTTCACTTTTTATTTTCTTTTTCTTCAAACGTTGATACTGTTAAATCGTATTGTGAATTTATTCCATGATTTTAAAGTGGGTTCTTTACTAAATTCACATGAGTTATGTGGGAAACAAGATTCTTCTATAAGTGATGTGGAAAGGACATCGTTAGTGGGAATGGGTTCTACATAAGTCTCAATGTTTTTTATTTTTAATCTTAGTGATTAAACTTCTGAATTCATTTTAACCATTTTTTCACACAAATGTTCAAGAATTTTTCAAAATTAGGATTGATTGTTGTTTATACATCATCATCATCATTAAGTTTGATCTCTTCAATCATCCTGAGAGGTATGGAAATTGGTCCATTAAAAGGTTATCCACTTTCAGTGACTAATATAATGATTTGGTTGCGCCCAAATTTACCCTACCGGTAAAAGCGGTCGTTGAAGTACAAGTAGGGATCGAATCCACAGGGACCGAAGAAGAAACCTTGAGACACTAAGATTGGATACAGGATTGGCTATGTAGTGGCCAACTATGGATTGAATTGATTTGAAGCAATATTGATTTAATTTAAAGAACAAAACAAATAAAATTACTTTAATTAAAACAACTAATTAAGGTGAGTCGGTCCTAGGTTGTCTCTTGGGATTTATTGGATGTATTTGTTTTTCATTTGATTTTTTGTTCATCGGTTAAAGAGGTATCTATTAAATGAAATAATTCCTCAATATCATTCTCCGATTTAATCCATACACAATAACAAGGCTAATCACCAATTCACTTAGAGGATCAATTAAATGAGCACTCCAAGGAATTGGATCGTACTAGCACTCAAAATGTGTCGTCGTTAAATTTGGTGAAGACAAAGAAGAAGATAAATCAAAGAAAGGAACTCGTAAAATAAAGAACAAATTTATGAATTTAAGAACATCAAATAACATTCAATCCAACTCATGAAACTCCCTAGGATAAACCCATAAAAGGTTAGCCCTCCATTGATGCTATTCTATCAATGGAAGTGGGTAATTGACTAATATAATGATTTGGTTGCGCCCAAATTTACCCTACCGGTAAAAGAGGTCGTTGAAGTACAAGTAGGGATCGAATCCACAGGGACCGAAGAAGAAACCTTGAGACAAAAAGATTGGATACAGGATTGGCTATGTAGTGGCCAACGTTGGATTGAATTGATTTGAAGAAATATTGATTTAATTTAAATAACAAAACAAATAAAATTACTTGAATTAAAACAACTAATTAAGGTGAGTCGATCCTAGGTTGTCATTTGGACAAAACATTGCTCTATGTGGTCATTTGGAAAAAAACATTGCTCTATGTGGCTAATATTCATTGTTAAGATCTTCATTTGGTTGTTGACAATATTATATTCATTTTATGAATTTGCAATTTTGTTATATGATTGATCACTTTGTTTGGAACATTTTATCTTTTAGGTCCGATGGATGAATCCCAAAGGAAGATGGAAAATTTTGCGCCTGAAGCCAGAAACTTGCTGGAAAAAGCATAATGGGCCTAAGGCCCATCAAACAAATGTGGGGCCCAGAAACCAAGCCCAATGATGCTAATATTTATACTGTAGAAAGATAAAAATATTAGTATCATTTTAATCAACTGTGGTCGGAGCTAATTCTAATGTTTTCATGATGATAAAGGGATCTGAAGTTGAGATTTAAATGGAGGACTCGACATTAATGCACAGAAATCTGTTCCACCATTTCGACCATAACATCCAAACGGATGAGCCAAATGTCCTAAAATTTTTAGATCATCTAGAAGACCCATGGACGATGATATTTTATATGTAATACACCTTCGGATTCGGCCATATGAAGTGTCAAACGCACACGTCAAAATGGAGGACGAATCTGGACAGTTTTCCGGGTCAACTTCGAAACGTCTATTTCCTTTTGATTATTCACCCTCATTTTGACTCTATTAATTGTTGGGAGTGAATTAATTATTAGGGGATGGTCCTAAGGCTCCTAATATTCCTATATAAGGAGCTATTGGTGAAGGGAATAGGGGTATATATTTTTCATATCATCTTTTGTTGCTTGTTTCATTGTAAGGTTATGCTTCCAAATTTCCTTTGTAATGTTTTCCATTTCCATGTAAGTTTTTTTTGTATCTCTATGTTCTTAATAAACTTATTTATCTTCTATATTTTTTATTTCTTTAATTAAAACGTTATTATCACAAAGCACAGTGATATCTCTGTGTTGTTGTGAATTAGTTCACACATAGGTGTGAATTTCATTCACACACACAGAGGAGTGCTCGTTATTTCCACGATTTTAATTTCTTCAATCCAATTATTGTTAGTCATCTTCCGCCCACCATTGAGTGTATACCATCAATGGAGGGTTAACCCTTTAATGGAATGATCTTATGAGGATGCAAAGGTTGGATTGAATGTTATTTTGTAAACGAATTGTTGTTAATTGGATAATTAATTTAAGACATCCATTTTTCAATTATTTCTACTCTTCATCTTTACTGTGTTTGAGAAAGACAAATTCAATTACTAAATGACCATATACCTCGGAGAGATCATTAATTTGTTTCTCTAAATGTATATGAGATTAGTAATTGTGTTTTGTAAGCATAAAACCAGAAAATGATGAATGTAGTGTTATTTTTGAAGAATGGATTCATCAAGAATTAATAAAACCAAAATTGTCTAATGACATAAAATTCATTCAATCCACCCAGAGCATAATCCTAAGATCAACCCATTTCCATTTAATTGAATTCACTTAGGTTTATTAGTGTTCTTTAAAAACCATCCAAAATCAAACCTAAAGTCGGCTACTTCATAGCCCATCCTTCACACAATCATAGCGTCTCAAGGTTACTTCTTCGTCCCTGTGGATTCCACCCCTACATGTACTACATCGATCGCTTTTACCAGTAGGGTAAATTTGGGTGCAACCAAATTTTGGTGCCGTTTCCGGGGATCCAAGTAAGTACCTTAGACCCGCATCTTCTTTTCTCACCCCAAATTCTCTATTCTCACCCTAATTTCTCTTCTCTTTCCCCTTTCTATTTCTGTGTGTCCAAAAAAACCCCAAAACCAATTTTTAATCAATTCAAATAGATTATACTCCAGAATACACCTTCATAAATCAATGTTGTAATCATGTTGGAAATCAATATTGGGAAACACCTCATGGAGGGAATTTCATTGACCAATCATTATTTAAATACACCACACTAGATGAGATGTACAATCAATGGGATGCTGAATGTTTACAAGATCAATTTCCATACCTATCAAGAATGATTGAAAAGATAAATAATGAGGAATTCCATGATGTACAATCATATATCAACCCTAATCCAGAAAAATATTCATGAACAATTGTGTGAACAAATGGATAAAATGAATTCAGAAGTTTCATCTTTCAGATTAGAACTACAAAGCTTTAAGAATTTTGAGGAACCCGTTCCCACTCAAAATGTTCTTTCCTCATCATTGATAGATTAATCTTTTATCCCAAAAACATCCCATGAATTGAAAAAAGAACTAACCTTTGGATATGGGATAACTGAACAAGATCAAAGAAATGTTGAAGGGTATTTAAATTAGGATGAAATTAATTCACAAGGGGAGAATTTGTCTTCATGGATTGAGTGTTCGGAATATTGCTCCAATAACAATTTTTTAGAATCACCGATCATTGAACCATTGGGAGATATAACGAATATTGTGTCTATACCCACTCATGAAATTCAAATGGAAAATTTTGTGGATGAATCATCTTTTCAAAAGGAACCAATTCTTTCAAATGTTTTTAAAGAAGAAACAATTTTTGATTCAAATTATCATTATTCTTTAGGAAAATTCAATCAAACTAAACTCGATGTTTTAATACGTCCTTCCCTACTCAATAATCCCTCTGTTTATGATAACCATGGCCATTCAATTATCATCAATCTTCATCAAGAATCTCACCATGTAGGAATGAACCTTGAAATCTTAGGAAATAATCCATATAAAACACGATCAACCATTTTAGATATTCCTTGGATTTTACCAATCATTGTAGAAAATAGGATTTCATATGAAAAAAAATTTCAAATAAACAATCAATCTCAATCTTGTTGAAGTGGAGAAAGATGGGTTAATTAAAATTTTGAAAGTTGGAATTGGATAAGTTGGGGGGTACAAGTCGAGCTAACGACGTTAAACAAAAGCGCTGCATGGGAGGCAACCCATGGTTTTCTTGTTTCCAATCATTTTGAATCATTTTATTTTTCATATAATAAATTACCATATGTTGTTGACCTGTTCTTCTTTTATGAGTAAGGATGGGTATGAAAGGGGAGCTCCATATTCATTCGTGTCACATGGTGTGATCTCTGAGTAATACCTTACCCAGAAAATATAAAGAATACAATGTATCATCAGTTTATATTGTTTTGTTTTATTTTTTTTATAGATTAAAAGAAATAAAAGGACATGTTGAAATCCATAAGGAAAATCCATTCACAACCATCCAAGCCACTGAGACTCAAATCCAGGATTGAAGGGAGACTATGACATATGCTATCATCATCAACCACCAAGTGACTTCATTCCATGATTTTCATTTTAAATTTCTTCTTTGAACTCCTCTCCTACCCCGTTCTAACTTTTCTTTTCTTTAAACAGTGGGGACAGTGTCATTCTATGTTGGGGGGAGATAAAAAATGATTTTTTTTATTTTTTGAATAAAATCATGCATGAAAAGAAAAATTCCATTAACCATAAACATGATAACACACATTGCAAACTCTAAAATTGGATATCAAATAAATTTTGCATGCCTTGATTCTGATTTTAATGCAAGTTTAAGTTCATGAGCATGGTTTTTGGAATGTGCGGTTGTCCGATGTGATTTTTCAAAGTTTACATTTTCATCCTCTTAATAAAAATGCCACAATGCACGTCTACTGGATCGTGGGTGTAAATTTGAGTTCTCGGGTCCCTTTCATTATAGCATAGGGTTCTGGGGTCACTTTTAGTTTAATTTGAGTATCCAAAAAAAACAAACAAAAAAAACAAAAAAAAAACCAAAAAAAAACAAAAAAATTGACCACATAGAGCAATGTTTTGTCCAAATGCGTGGCATCCGGTACTTAGGGATCGTGACTCCATAGTTGTCTTGCCCAGAGTTAGGCTTTATATCTCTATTATAGAGCATGAAATTGACAAAATGCGTGGCGTCCGGCCCTTGGGGATCGTGACTCCATAGTTGTCTTGCCCAGAGTTAGGCTTTATATCTCTATTGTAGAGCATGAAATTGACACAATGCGTGGTGTCCGACACTTGGGGATCATGAGTCCATAGTTGTCTTGCCCAGAGTTAGTCTTTTCATATCTATTGTGGTTACAAATAATAATAAAAAAATCAAAAAAATTAAAAAAAATGGATACTTATCTTAAGGTTTAATGTGATTCCCACCTAGCGCTTCCATTTTTTCCCCTTGAACAATAAAATGGGCCCCATATCTTTTATGATGCACAACACATTATCATGCTTAATTGGAATTGGATGAAATGTGGCGATGAATTTGAACAATGGAATGGGCTTGGGCTTGGGATATGCTTATTGACCTAGCTTGTTTTAAATGATTTTTATGGGTTTTCATAATTTTTTTGGTATTAGAAATTTGGGAGAGTAATGTGTATTTAAATGTTTTTGGAAAAGGGGATTTGGATTTCATATTTGTAATTTATTTTTCTTGGGACTAGCAAAACTCAAGTTGGGGGGTGTGATTAGTCACTGAAAGTGTCTAATATTCATTTTTAAGATCTTAATATTAATGTTTTTAAAAGTTCATAAACATCAATTTTAGTCCAATTTAGAAATTGAACTTCATTTCCATCAAAAATGCAATTCATGTTTAAAATGAAAATTTGGGCCCAATCATTCATTTTTTTGTTGACAATATTATATTCATTTTATAAATTTAAAATTTTGGGATATGATTTATCACTTTGTTTGGAACATTTTATCTTTTAGGTCCAATGGATTAATCCCAAAGGAAGATGGAGAATTTTTCTCCTGAAGCCAAAAACTTGCTGGAAAAAGCATAATGGGCCTAAGGCCCATCAAACAAATGTGGGGCCCAGAAACCAAGCCCAATGAAGCTCAAATTTATTCAGTATAAAGATACAAATATGATGATCATTTTATTCAACTGTGGTTGGAGCTAATTCTGATGTTTTCATGATGATAAAGGGATATGAAGTTAAGATTTAAATGGTGGACCCGACATTAATGCACAGAAATCCATTCCACCATTTCGACCATAACATCCAAAAGGATGAGCAAAATGTCCTTAAATTTTGAGACCTTCTAGAATACACATGGACAAAGAGATTTTATATTTATGACAACTTCGGATTCGGCCATATGAATTGTCAAACCCACACGTCAAAATGGAGGACGAATCTGGACAGTTTTCCGGGTCAACTTCGAAACGTCAATTTCCTTTTGATTCTTCACCCTCCTTTTGACTCTCTTAATTGTTGGGGGTGAATTTAATGTAGGGGGTGTACATAAGGCTCCTAATATGCCTATATAGGTATCTGGTGGTGAAGGGAATAATCATCTAACATTTTTCCTTGAATCTAACATTTTTCTTTGAATCCATGTTTTTCATTCATCCATTGTATTTCTTTAAATTGTAATTTCTTGCTTTCAATTTGTAATCACATCGTCAAGTTTTCCCATGTAAGTTTTTCTTTCACGTTTATTATTTTAATAAAATTTCTTCTTCTTCTTCACTTTTTATTTTTCTTTTCTTCACACGTTGATACCGTTGAATCATGGTGTGAAATTATTCACACCAGCACTTTTGATTTCAATCACACAACGGTGGAGTGTTCGTTCTTTTAATAATTTTATTCTTCTTCAATTCCGCCCCCATAAGTCTACATCCCGCATCCATTGGTAGAATAGAATCAATGGAGGGCTAACCTCTTAAGGTTTGATCCAAGGGAGTAGCAAGGTCAGGGATTGAATGTTATTTCATGTACTTAATATTTAAATCTATTCGTTATTTTAGGATTTCCATTTGATGAGTTACATTTTTTCTCATCTTTTCCAACTTTAATGATGACACATTTTGAGTGCTAGTACGATCTATTTACTTTGAGTGCTCATTAAAGTGATCCTCAAAGTGAATTAGTGATTGCCCTTGTAATTGTGTAGGGATTAAATTGGTGAATGATTTGGAAGAATTATCTCATTGTTTGGATATGTCTTGAATTAATGACATGAAATTTTCTAAGAAAAGAAATTCATCCAATCCACCCCAAGCAAAACCCTAAGATCAACCCACCATCAATAATTGTTTAGTTCACATAATTTTTTATTATATTTAAATTATATATTTAGTTCTCCAATTAAAATCTACATCAAAGTTGGCCACTTCATAGACAATCCATCAATAAATCATAGCGTCTCAAAGTTACTTCTTCGGTCCCTGTGGATTCGATCCCTACTTGTACTTCAACGACGGCTTTTACCAGTAGGGTAAATTTGGGCGCAACCACTCAATACATGATATTACATTAAATGTGAAGGTATTCCAAATTAATGGAAATCCCGGAAACTCTACTAATGAGTGCATATATCATAAATAAAAATCATTATTATGTTAATTATAAGTGTGACACTATTATCATTGTGGAGTAAGAAGAGAAAAATCTATGTAATTCAAGGCCTAGGCCTTTAAATTTGAAAATCATTGATAATATATATATGTGTGTGTGTGTGTGTGTGCTGATGGTAATATTTGATAAAAGAAATATTAAATATTTTTTGGGGATGGAATTTTATTCATGTACTAAAGGGATTATGGTTAGAACCCTCTATCACCTAAAGAATAAATGGGAAACAAACTTACTTAATATTATTGACATCGTTTAGTACATTCTAATGAAACTACATGGATCATGATGTAGGATATAATTTAAATGGTTCATTATTATTATAGTATAAAGGGTTATATTAAGTTAATTTATAATTATAAATAAACCCTATAATATATTTAATGATTTTATAAATGATATTTAATTGGAACTAGAAGATCAAAGAATATTTTGAGATTAATCAATTTCGTTGAGTAAACCTCAATTATAATGGAAAATTAGTTAGATAATAATTTAATAAATCATAAATATCATCATTGAGGACAATCAAAAGAAATTATGTCCAATAAATAAGTCACTATACAGTTATTAACATGGAAAAAATATTCCAATCAAGATTATAATATGTATAAACTCTAGGAAGGAATCTATGGATACAGATGCCTAAAAACAAAAATAGGACTATGATGATTCTCAGAGATAGGGAGACACCATATAAAATATTAAATAGATGTAGTAGAAAATTTAATCACATTATCATGGTTGGAATAAATTTTTACATTAATATTTAATATGTAATCCATGACAAATATAGATATGTGTTGTAAAATGAATTATTATTAGGAAACACAACCAAATGTTATGATTATATGTTCTTAATTATGGGTATGAAAAGGATTATAGTGATCCCAATATGATATTTTTAATGATAAATCTATTCTAATATATTAATTAGTAGGACTAAAATAAATTACTTTTGATGAAGATGATTTTTACTAAAATTTTAATTTTCATTAATGTCCATTAAAATATGAATATTTTAAGGATGATTCAAAATAATAAAAAACTTTAAATGAGGGTTGAATATTTACACAAATAATGAATAAAATATATATGATTGACAAATAAAACAAAATCTATGATATAACCTTTATAACAAAAATCAGAAATAATGATAATTATAGAGAATTTGTTTCTATTGTCATAAGTTGATCCAACATTTTTCAAAGATATGGTGAATAATAAATAATGGTTTAATATAATAAATGTGGAGATGATCAAAATTGAGTGTAACCAATCATAGGAACTTTTAAAGAGGATATATGTTAAAAAAATGAGTATGAAATTGGTGTTCATTAACTGATATGATGAACATTTAAATTTTATATTGATAACGGTTTGGATAGAATTTAATTTTTATTCAAAAATGTAAAGAATTAATGTAATGGGAAAAAATTACATTAGTGAAATTATTTCCATAAGAGTTTTATAGACTATGGTGATTCAAATAGGAATCATGGTTTATTTGAATGTATGTGAATATAGATGTTAGGTTTAACGTTCTTTAGGATGAATTAAATTGGACTAACTAGTGGAATTATTAAAAATGATCAATAGTCAAAATATTTCATGTTGAGGATTGAATTTTTTGTATTAATGTGAAATTCCCCTAAAATTTCTACTATATTGGAATTTATTTGAAGAAGAAGAAGTTTCATATATGTATTTTTGAATATAACTAACATAAAATATCAATCATAGATGTGTAGGTAATGGCATAAATTTTTTTTAAATTGTGTCATATTTAAATAATTAAAATATAATTCAATTTTATCTGATTTAAAGAATGATCAAATCAAAAAAATGGAAATGATTTAGTGTCTTATATATTTAATCCAGAAATATGTGACCTAAAAGATGGGTTATAAATTTAATTCTCAAGAAAATATGAATGGAAATTTATTTTTATTTGAATTAGGGTAAATCAATTTTCATTAAAACTTTTATTAATAATCATTATGAATTGGGGTAATTTTATTTACCACATTAACAAAAGAGTCAATGTTTTTTTATTATCAGTGACATGGAAGGAATTTGTTTGTGGGACTAATTTTACTTATAAATCAAATAAAAATATAAATTATAAACATATCATTGACTTGAATGAAATAATTTTGTCCTATTAAGATACACTAAACTATGGATTTATTTTCGATGAGAAAAATATCCATGAGTAAATACATGGATGAAAATTGGTCTGAATTTTTTTTGAATTCTAACTATGGGATTCCCGAAAAATCTGTTAGTAGTAAAAATTTCATTCAATATCTATCAATGAAAAAAATTTGTATATACTTTAGTATATTTGAGGCAAAATATATCTCTCCATGCACTCAATTATTAATGATTAGGAACACATTTTGATCAGGGTGAAGATGTTCCTGTATCGATGATGATTCACTATGACAATAAATATATAGTTGATCTAAAACATAATATGCTAAATCATTTTCATATTATATATATAGAAGTTTTGAATTATAATTTTAATGAACATTTGGATCAAGGAGTTATTAGAGTGATGTATTATGGTATTAATCAATATTTGGTCTATATTTTCATGAAATATCAAGCTACACCAGTGTTTGATAGCCATTAGTCCTACCTCATTATTGAAACACATAATCATATTGAGAAGTTATGGGAACCCAAACTCCCAATTTTCATAATTCTTAAGAAATTAATTACATGATTTATAAGCATTATTCATTTCTTTTTATTTCAAATGATGAATAATTTATAATTGATTGTGAAACTAAATTGTTGAAGTCTCTAGGAATGAAGGATATTTTAAATGTTATTGTTGTATATGATTGGGGGATACAAATTAGATGGAGATTATTGAAATAATTATTAATACATATGTAGTGGGATTCAATTTTGAATGATATATTATCAAGGGGTTGATGTAGTTTATGTGAAAAAGTATGTAAATGTTATGAATTCCATGGTAGGAAAGAAATATTGATTTTTATTATTTCTAATTATATTCATCAATAATTTATAATTAATATGTAGAGTTATAGGAGGTTCATTCTGTAAATTTTTAGATTTTATTGTGTATATATGTCCTTAATTTCACTAGATATACCTTGAAATATTTACAAGATCAAGGGGGTGAATGCTCGAATTAAGGTCATTATCATAGAATGACTATGGAATATAGTGTAAATGATATTAACATTAGAGGAAATGTAAAGAAACTATTAGAGTGATTTAATATTTATTAATTTACATTACTAGTGGTTTTTCGATTATGAACATTTCGTGGAATAGTATAAGGGTTATTTGAGATACAATGGATGGGTTCCCCTAGATATGGAATGTAACATCTCCAACCTAGGGAAAACTAAACCAGTCCTTCGAGATGGGTATTTAAATGTCCAAAAGCACGCCTCCTCATATGCTATATTTTTTCAACTACTAGAGAGTGTCTAATAAGTCATGGGGGGAGACTATACCCTCAATAACAGAGTAACCCATGGCAGATAATAATTGAAATAGTTGAATCAAAATTGAACAATACATAACATGCCAAAATGACCAAATCCCAAAACTAGGTATAATCATAAACAACAATAAATATGTCATGCCATGCTTCAGGGTCAAGTGAACAAAAAACAAAAGAATGAAAATAATATAATCCCCAAAATGACATGGAATCTACGTCTTGAACCTCACCCAATCATGTCCCATGTCCAACTCATCTTCCAATAATTGGTCCTTTCCCTTATCCTCACCTCAAAAGACTAAAATCTACTCAGGTACCAAATGTAGGCCTGAGTATAGTGTGAGTATAACTCAGTAGGCCACCACCAATAGTGTCTACAAGATATCCAGCAAGTCATATAATGCATGTAAATGATAAATAAAGGCAAGATAAGGTAAAAAATTCAATAATATATATTTTCTATGTTTATTTAAGTTAACCTACCAATTAAACCATGTTTATTACTAATAAATTTCATTTATCCTGTAACCCTTTTCATGTGTTCAAGGTATTAGGAATGATTAACGTTTTCAACATGTTGAAATATTACAATCCATATATCATTAGGATAAATTTTAAAAAAATTCTCAATATCCTCACCTTGAAGCCACAGTCCAAGTGGGATGCAACTATTAGGGGAATATAACTCCATCCACTTCCCTAACCCATTCATTTATGGGAGTACTGAAAACCTCGGTCCAACTCAACCTGTGGGCATTGAACCTCATGTCAATACCCCACTCTACCAATCCTTGTGTAGATGCTTATTTATCATTCACTAAAAATCATCATATAACAATAACAAATCCAACATCATTTAAAACATCCAAATAACATAAATAAATAGGAAATTATCATTTATGTGTCAATCCATTAATGCATTCATTATTCATGTTAATTAATCCCTTTAACCTCATTCCCATTTTCCATACTTATCTCACTAATCATATTCTAGTATAAAGATAATCACTAGAATTTTTCATTTATCCTATTAACCATTTTTCCTGGAAACTAAACAACATATTAGGTAATTACCCAAGCTAAGTGTTTTACTAAAGACCAATTTCACATCACATAAGTATATTAACATACTCATCATAGGATCTATGATCTCGCAGAACCTCTTATACATACTTAGCTAGCTCTAAGTCCAGGAAATATTGGCATGCCTGTCGGGTGGCCCTAATTTGGTCAATTCATCCTCCATGCATCATCCCATGGGAATTAAGAGTGGTTCAATTAACTATTTAGGCACCAATACATCACATCATTCTCAAGTCACCAATAACTCTTAAAAGAGGGAAAGAATAAATCCCTGCATTTACAAATCTACACCAAACCTAAGGGATGTAACTTGTAGACCACCTACCTTGAATCTGATGAAAAACACACTCCCAATTGAATCCATTGATCTTGATTAAACCAAGCCTTTATGCTTTACCCTAAAACTCAAAAAAGAAGTAGGGTCTGATAGCTTATAATGGATAGGGGAAATAAATATAAACCCTAAACTAAAAAAGAAATGGAAGTGGAGGATTAGCCTTACCCAGATCATTGATTTGCATCCAACATCACTCTAAACGGCCAAGAATCGAGGGAGATTGGCCCTTGGGAGATCTTGGTCCCATTGGATTGTTCGTAGGGTTGATGGAGAAGAGAGGAGAGAAATCCCATGTTGTGTATAAAAATCCCACAATTTCATTTTTTAAGTTTTTTAATATATTCTAGGATGTAGGGTTTACCCGCACTTTTTGCCAAACCATGCAGATGATATTGTTGCAAAATAGCCCCCTCAAATGGTGTATCTGCACAATTTTCCAAACCGTTCACAAACCATTTGGAGGATAATATCTAACCCCCCCCCCCCTTCAGAAGGTTTCCTTGTAATTTTACACAGTTTTTAGTAACCGTGTGCAAACCATGCAGCATGCCAAGAACCCCACTTCTTATTCCTCTTTTGAGTCATGAAACCCCAAAATTGCCCTGATCTTTCTCAAGGACATTCGAAATAACTTAATTAACTAAAATAAAGGGCCTTAATTGAGAAGTAAGTAAAAATACACTACGGAGAACTCCGGGATCTTACAACCTTCCACCATTATTACAGCTCATCCTCGAGCCACTCTTCCCAATCATTAATTTTTTTCTAAAGAAAATAGATTGGGACCCTAGACCCATATATCAAATTATCGTTCCCATGTTTCCTCCTGAACATTTCCATGTTTCTATAGAACAGAAACCATGGGAACATCCTTACCAGGAAAAAAAATCTCTCTACGATCTACAATATGAACTGGGTGCTCCTCAAAGATGTATCTACCTAAATCTCAACATTATTGTCATATACCACATGATATGGGTTAGGGTGATACTGTTAGATTTTTGAAATAGGGAAAAAATCATGCATCTCACTATACCATTGTGGTAGAGCCAATCAGTAAGCCCCCAATCTGATCCTCTTAACAATCTAAAATGACCCCACATATCTAGGTGCCAACTCTATCTGTTTCTTAATTAAACAGAGACCCAACATTGGTGACACCCAAAGAATCAAACTATCACCCACTATAAACTCAATTGGTCTAAGATTATGATTTTTATATTACTTTTTCTAGCTCTGAGCTATTTCCATATGCTTTTGAATCAAACAAACCATATCTGACTTCTCCTACACAAGACTCATCCATAATTTCTCTGACTCTATGGCCTCAAACAAACACAACGGTGATCTACATGGTCTCCTATAAAGTGCCTAAAAAGGTTCCATATAAAATGAAGCCTGAAAACTATTGTTATAAGAAAACTCAACAAGTCACATGTTCTTTTCCCACAAACCACTTCAATCCACAACACATGCTCTCAACTTGTTTTCTAATACCTGAATTGGACACCCCAACTACCCATCAGTATGTCGGTGGTAATACATACATTGAAACTTCTGGGTACCAAGTGCATTTTTTATTCCCTTCTATAAGTGAAAGGTGAAACGTTGATCACAATATGAAACTATAGTTCTCAGCATTCCATGAAACCGTACTATTTCCTGAACTTACAACTCCCCAAACCATTCGACTATATAGGTGTCCTGAATCAGTAACAAATTTGATACATTGGTGGTCTGATCTACCACCACCAAAATGGAATCATTATTTTGAGGAT
Source organism: Viscum album (assembly GCA_963277665.1). Classification (NCBI taxonomy): domain Eukaryota; kingdom Viridiplantae; phylum Streptophyta; class Magnoliopsida; order Santalales; family Viscaceae; genus Viscum; species Viscum album. Next base: position 1,496,914,113 of record OY728122.1, on the reverse strand, counting down.
TCAGTAGAATACCCACTACAAATTCCATTGTGACGTGATTCCAATTCCACTATAGAATAGGCAAGGACTGCGACAACCCACCTAGGCACTGATGTTCTGCATTCACCTTTTGACATGGTAGCCATCATGCCACAAATCTCACCACTTCCTTCTTCATTATCAACCACCAAAACTACCTATGTAGGTCATGGTACATATTAGTCAAGATCGGATTCACTACCCACATTGATGCATGTAACTCCTGCATCAACTCTTCTTGTACATCTGTCAGCACCACAACACGACCATGAACATAAGAAACTCCATCAGTGCCTATGGTAACACCAGAAGGTGACTCCCCACCCTTAAGAAATTCCTTCATAGAAAAACACTCTACTTCTACCAACTATATCTCTTTAACTCATCTCAAAATCATGGACTCAAATGTTTTAGATGAAAGGGTCATCTACATGTGCACCTCCTGTAAAATCAATTGCATATCCGGAAAAAATTCCATCATCACCCACTCTGAATTAAATTCCTAAACTACATGATTCTGAGTCTTCCAGCATAGAGCATCAGTGACACTATTTCCTTTTCCCAGTGTGTCGACCAATTCAAAATCGAAATACTATAGGTACTCGACCAACCATCGCTGTCAAAGATTCAACTACCACTGAGAGAAGATATATTTGAGGCTTTTATGGTCGGAAAACATAGTAAATTGTTCTAACAAGAAATAATTTCTCCAACATGTTAAAAAATAAACTACATCCGCAGGATCCAAGTTATGATTAGGATAATTTCATTCATGAGGCCTCAACTGCCTTGACTAATAACCATAACTTGATCATCCTGCATCAACTCTTCCCCAAGTCCAACACCAGGCACAACACAAAACTAGTTGTACTTCTCACATGGTTCGGGTAATATCAAAATTAGTGTGGTGGTTAACCTCTTATTTATCTCCTGGAAATCATCCTCATAATCTTGTGACCTATAAAACATAACACCCTTATTGGCTTGGCCTGTGAGAATCACTTCCAAATGAGTGAAATCTCTAATAAACATTCAGTAATAACCGACCAATCCTTGAAAACTATGAATATCAGAGACACTTTTGTGCGACTCCAATGAAACCATTGCCTATACCTTTTCTAGATCCCCTGATACGCCTGACATAGATATGAATTGTTCCAAAAAGTGAACCTCATCAATCCAAAATTGACATTTGGATATATTGTCATAAATCCTACACTCTCTTAGACTACTGAAGACAATTTTAAAATGTTTGGTATGTTCGTCATGAGTTATTAAGTACACCAATATTTCATCAACTAAAACGACCAAAAATTAATTTAGATATGGGTGGAATATTTGGTTCATCAAGGCCATGAACATAGCTACTGCATTGGTCAAACCAAATGTCATTACTAGGAATTCATACAACCTATACCTACTCTAGAATGTTTTAAGGGGTATGTCAAAAGGTCTCATCCTCAAATGATGGTATCACAATGTAAAATAAATCATGGTAATCACTAATACACCTCAGAGCAGATCAAATAGGTCATCAATTATAGGAAGAGGGTATTAGTATTAAACATTCATTTGGTTCTGCATCATATAATCAACACCTAGCCTAAGTGATCCATCAGTCTTTGGAGAAATGATCACAAAAGATACCCAAGGTGATGTTCTAGGATGTATAAACCCCTTACACTCCAATTACTCAAACTGAACCATCACTTCATAGATCTCTACTAGCGCCATTCAGTAAGGTGGAATGGAAACATGCTTCCCTCCTAGAAATAACTCGATCATAAACTCAACATCTCTTTCAGGTGGTAACTTCGCGAAGTCCATAGGAAACACATCCTGAAAAAGGTCCCCAACAAAAGGGAAAACTTTTTTTCCTTTCTCCCCATGATCTATCATAAGGAATTTCACTTGGGATTTTACCTCCCTCATATGATGGTGTAGCGGCCATACATAACCCGCTCGAGTATCCCTCTCACCACAAAGGACATGAGTGCTCCCTTCCAGAGATGTGAATTTTACTCGATGTCAATTATAGTCAATATGGGCTTGATATAACCCCAAAAATTCCTTCCCCAAGATTAGGTGAAAACCAGAAATCCCTAGGACAAATAGATTCCACTGAATATGATACCCACTAACCTCGAGAACACAACCCTTAGACATCCTGATGTCATTGACTCATTCCCCTAGTATAGTATCAAGTGTCATTTCCCCACATCAAGTATTTAGGGTTAATCCCAAAAAATCAACAAACTGATCCAAAATAAAGAAATGTGTATCACCTTTATCGAATAAAGTACTAGAAAACATTGAAGCAACATGAATTGTACGTAAAATAGTAGACGGTCTTGCCTCACCGCCCTCAGGTGTAGCCTGAATTTCAAGGAGATGACCAGCCCCTTTACACTATGCTCAATCCTGATTACCATGCACTACACAACTCTTTTGTTATGGGTGACTACGCCATGGAGATCCACATCCACTACCACTACAAGTACGGCCCATGGAGCTCCATCTACCTACCTAATATGGGGTAATCGAACCCCTACCTACACTCGACATCTGCCACTAACCTCAACAATTCCCCAACTGTCGTGGGTTCCACTATAATCTATGATCGTTGCCTAGCTTGCTGCACGCTCGGCACTCCACTGGTGGGTGGGGACACTGGTCACGTTTGTGCCCCACCTTGACAGTCTAAAAACAAAAGACTTGGTCTACACCCTGAGAAGCCGACCCCCTTTTCTGACTACTCTATGCACTTCCACCCTACTTATGGTTTTCAAAGTGGTGCTTCCAACTATCCAAAGCCACGCCAAATGCTCGCCCAACTGGAACTACATTATAACTACTTGATGCTCCCTCTAGGTTTCCTTCTGATATATGGTCTTTATCCACTACTCCATTAATCCTTTTTAGAATAAATATATTCACTTGATATATGATTTTGTGTCTCAACCCATCCGTAAAGTGTTTCTCTATTAATGTATCATCTCCCGTCAACATCAAAATAAAGAATCTTAAATTAGTGAAGTGGAAAGCATAGTCCATCATCAACAGTGTCTCATGAGTCAACCTCATAAAATCTACAGTCTTCTCCTGCCTCAGTGTTTTTTGATAGAATTTCTCATAATATTCCTCTGAAAATATTTCCACATCATCCCCTCAACCTGATCGGTCTGAAAAATACTTTCCTACAAATGTTTTGCTTTCCCCATTAGAATATAGGCCGCTAACATCACTATCTTCTCGAGAGTAGTCTCTAGATGATCAAAAATAGTTTGGATAGAATCTATTCAGAACTCTTCTACTTCTGGCCAGCCCTCTCTGGAAAAGGTCAGAGGATATTGTAGCTAAAACTCCCAGGTCAGCTCAAACATACTCGGTGCAATCCTCCCTTGGTCTCGTTCCAGAATTTTCATAAAAATAGAGAAGTTCTCGAGAAACTACACTTCCCTATCTCCTTGGACCACCGTGTTCCCCACCTCCAGTTTTGGAGGATCTTTCTCGACAGCTTCCTCATGTCGCCCAACTAGCACACATCATCAAGATGAAATTTTTCTACAATGTCGAACATGATATTTATAACACAACCATAATTATTTTATGAGATATAGGAGATATATATAAGCTCATCACATGTAACAACTAATCCAGATCGTATACACAACCCAAAAGAGCCAACCCACAAACAGGTCACTACCCTTAGCAATCTCCTTATATCCATAGACAACATGGTATCTAATTATAAAAGTTAAAATACTTTATCATTTATTCCCATTCAAACCATTTTCTTATTTCAATTTACCCTTACAAAAATTTATACCACGTTTTCTTCTTTATCATGAACCCATTTCTAATTACTAAATGACATTCTCACTTCCACTTTTTACTCATTCATACCATATTCATATGTATAATTTATTAATTTTAAGAGAACATATTCATCTTAACACTTATATTCCACATACCCATTCCATGTGTGTGTGTGTGCATATAATGATGCATGTCAATTTACTACATAGGTTTCTAGAATGATGCATAAATGCACAACCTCATACCATTCTGTCCACGAGAGAAATATCAAAAAAACCATCAAATCACACAATAGGTGAATTGCCTAATGACGAAATATCATAAAATGTAACTACACACAACATGAAAAAAAATACCCTCCTAAGGGGACATGGGGTTTCCCCCGTACATGGGTTAGCAACTACCATGCACGAGCTCATTACCAAGGCCCGACACGTTCCTCATATCCATTCTACCATCCCCAAATAATAATAAAAAGAAAATAACTCCTATGATACCACTCTGTAATGTCCCCAACCCAGGATCCCAAAAAACGGTGCTCTGACCTCAGTGGTTACATGACCTCATGCTCTACGCCCAATATGCCATTGGTTGCTGACTAGTGGTGCGGGTGAAATAGGTCACTGGGAGAGACAATACCCTCAATATCAGATTATTTTGGAGAAGATAATAATTGAAGTAGTGGAAACAAAAGTGAAAAATCCATAACATTCATAAATGACCAAATCCCAAAACGTGGTACAATAATAAACAATAATAAATATTCCTTGCCACGTTATAGTGTCATGTGAAAAAAAACAAATGAATGAAAATTGAAGAATCCCCAACATAGTCTGGACTCCATGTCTGGAACCTCACCCAAACATGTCCCATGTCCAACTCATTGTCCTAGCATTGTGCACTCACTGTTGTCCTGACCTGCATGTATGAAATCTACTTGGGTACCCAATGGTGGGATGAGTAGGGTGTGAGAATAACATAGTATTCCATCACTAACAATGTCTATAAAATATCCATCAAGGCAGATAGATCATGTAAATGATAAATGAATGCAAGTTAAGTTATATTGTTCAATATGATATCATTATTTATTTTCATTTAAGCTTACCTACCAATTAACCATTGTTTATTACTAAGTCATTTCATTTATCATTTCACCCTTTTCATGTCTTCAATGGATTAAGAATGATCAACTTTTACAGTATGATGGAATTTAACAATCCCTATCACACAAGGAAATATTTGACAACATTTACAAATATCCTCACCTCGAAGCCTCAGTATGGTTTGAATGAAGCTGTTAGGTGAATCATACTCTATACCCCTCCCTACCTCATTCAATTAGGAGGGGAGCTAGAATATTTGTCCAACTCAAACTTTGGGTGTAGAACCTCAAGACAATACGCCACTCTACCAAGAAATGTGCACATGATTATTTATCATTCACCCAAAATCGTCACATCACAACATCAAATACCGAATCATTTACAACATCATACCAACATCAAAAAATTAGAAATTAAAATTTTGCCTCAATCCATTAACACGTTAATTATTCATGTTACTTAACCCCTTTTAGCCTCATTTCCATTTCAATTCCTATCTCACTTAGCATATTTCAGTATAAAGCTAATCCCTGTCATTTTACATTTATCCTTTTAAACCTTTTTCATGCAATCATAACTAACTCTTAGGTATTTACACAACCTATGTGTTTTACTAAAGACCAATTGAACATCACATATCTATATTAACATATTCTTCATAGTATCTATGTTCTCATACAATGGCCTACACTTACATAGCTAGCTCTAAGTCAAGGAAATATCAGCACAACGCTCGGGTGTCCCTAGTTTGGTCAAGTCATTTCCCATGCATCCCATAGAGTTAAAGAGGGCTTAAATTAACCATTTTGACACCACTACATCACATAATGTCAAAGTCACCATTAACTCGTCAAAAGAGGGAATGAATAAAAAACATTACATGCACAAATCTACAAAAAAAAACTCAAGGGATATAACTTATAGACCACCTACCTTGAATCTGTTGGCGAACACACTCCCAACTGAAGCCTTGGATCTAACTTAAAACAACCCTTGAGTCTTACCCTAAAAGTCACCGAAAAATTAGGGTTTGAGATCTTCAGATGGAGAGGTGAAATAAATAGAAACCCTAAACAAAAAAGAAATGCAAGAGGAGGATTTTCCTTACCTGGATCATAGATTCACATCTAACATCACTCCAAACTGCCATGAATCGAGGGAGATTGATCCTTTGGATCTCTTTTTAACTTTTGGTTCATTCCTATTTTTGAATTAGGAATGGAGGAGAGAAATCCTGGGTTGGGTATTAAAATATTGAAATAGATTTTTTGTAATTTTTTAAAATATTCTAGGTCGCACGATTTACCAACACAGTTTTCCAAATCGCGCACAAACTGTGTAGTTGATTCTATCCAAAAATATCCCCCTCACACGGTTTACCGGCATGGTTTTCCAAACCATGAATAATCCATGTAGAGAATACTGTCCAAAAAAACCATTTCGCACGGTTCCCTTGGAATTCCGCACGGTTCTCACTAATCGTGCACAAATCGTGTAGCATCCCAGAACCCCACTTTTTCTTCCTCTTTCAAGACCTGTACCGCGGAAACACCCCCAAGACTTTTTAAGGAGTTTGTAAAGCACATAATTTACTACAATAAAGGGCCTAAACTGAAATTTAAGTAAACCGTACCTTATAAAGAAATCCAGTATTTTACATGGAACTCAGTATAGGAGATAATGGAATGAATGAATTGGTATAAGTGTATCTTTGTATTATAGGAGGTTTATCATTCATTATTTACAATAGTGATGTGAAAAAATCAATTCATCACATTGAAATATAGACTATAGAAATTTAAGTGCATATCTGTTTAGTTATAGATGGTGTATAAAAATTTAAAAATAAATAAAAAATTTGGTACAATATAGTTTCAAGATTTCATAAATTATCAAATTACAATGGTGATTCCAAAACATCAAAGAGTATGTGATTTCATCAGACTTGAGAGGATCACACAAGAATTACTATGGATTTTTAAATAAGATTTTTAAATTAATATATATATATATATGATGAAGGATCACACTAAAATATAAAATATGATAGTTAAATTTTAGAAATTTGATTTAAAACATGCCAAAATGATTTATTCATGTCATGATTTTGTGTTTTCCCAATCATTTAATTGATTTTAGATATAATTTTAATTTAGTGGTATTTTTGATATCTCTATAATTAATATGTTTTCATTTTTTATTATTTTATATCCCATTATGATATGACATTTGAAATGCATGAATTTGATTTTTTGAATGTTTTTATTAAAATTAATATGGCGATGAAGAATATATATCATATAAATATAATAGAATGTCTATATTTTGTTGTAAAATTGTTAATGTAGATGAATTAATTTTAGATTATGGATTTGGAATAGGAAATGGGATCAGATAGATAAAATCATTACAAATTACAATTAATCATTCCATATAGAGATTCTTTTTAAGTCTCCATTGATTGATACGTTTTCATATAACACTTCTATAATGTTATAGGTGAATATAGTGAATGAGAGAGTAACACATGAATCGATAGTGACCTCCTACTTCATTTGAAATCATGTATAGTGAGTAATTATATAATTAGGTTGACTAAAGTGTCATCAATGTATGCTCAATAAAAGATCCCATATATATAAACCATGTAAAATAATTTTTCTTCTACATTAATAATTTGGTATCAAGATAATGAGTGTACTTGAGATTGGAAAGATAAACTTATTCTTATAATCATGAGGAAAATATACTGGAGAATATAGGAAAAACGAAACACCCTAATTCTCCCCCTCTTAGGGAGTAATATTGGAATATGTTTGTGACTTGTGGAAATCCAGAAATTGGGAGATATAAAGAGATATTCAAAATTCTAAAGTTCAATGAACCAATGATAATTTCATATTATTTTGAAATGGTAACCCTGAAACATGAACAATGATTATAGATTCATGTTAAATACACAAATTTTGCTAAAAACATTAGTGAACAAATTTTAAAAAAATTTCTATTTCTTAAAATTATAATTATAAAATTTATAAAATAGTTTTCAAAATGAAACATCATAATTAATGGAAACCCATAATTTGTTAGAGAAATTTTTTTAAATTTTGAGTAAAAAGTGACCAAAAAATAGTTTAATGAATGTAACTCAATAAAATATAATTAATGAATATTAAAAATTCTTAAAATTTATTTAATATTAAAAATATTGAGGTTGATAATTTATTCCGAAATTTTTGTAAATGTGTGTAGGGAGTTTTAGATACTTCATGAGATAATGAGCTAAAACATATCTAAAAACAATTCAAAATAGTGGATGATAAAATATACGGATAGTAAAAGAAAAAAATTATTATTTAATAATTCCATTTTGGAATTCCATATTCTAATATAGGAAAAAAAATATTTTTGAAAATAATAATATGTAAATATGATGGTCATCTGGAATATGAAAAAACTAGGTTTTCAAATAAAATAAAAACTGTGGGATGTGAAAATATAGACCATGAGGAAAAATGTAATATCCATGTAGTTGTGGATAATGATACTGAAAATTATTCTATAATATGTGAATGATATATATAAATTTGATGACGTAAAAACCATATTCTAATAATTTGTTAAAAATGATGGGAATGTATTATCTCAATAATACTTTATAACATATTATGATTTTGATGCAAAAAAATTATATTATTTGGTTTACTAAGGGTATTACATTATGATTATTTCAGGTATATAATATTCTTTATAATATTTATTCTGAAATTATTTTCCATCTTTTAATTTATAAGGAATATTTTTTACAGTATAAAGGATATATTTTTATGCAGTCTGGAAAAACTATTCAAAATCTAGATTAATATGCATAACAAAAGGAATAAACCCTCCATTTTGTAAAACACATATTAATAATGATCTTTACATATGTATTCAACCTTATGCTAGAAGAAAAATGTATGGTATCTCTACACAATGATCGAAATAGTATTTATAGTTAATCAAACTATCATTATCATAACATTATAGTTAAAGAACCTGATGTTTGAAAGGAACCTTCTGTTTATCAAGAGAATAATGTATGGTTAAATAACCCTATATATGTAATGAACCTTGAGTTTTAGAGAGAAATGTATGGATCATCAACCTTAAATCTCATATCAACCTTATGTTTGTATTCAACAATACACTTAGAAGATGAATTCTATATAGTTGGACCCTACATTTGTTTTTTTTTTATGAATAAAACCCTATGTTTTATTTTTAATCATCAGTGATTTAAATCCACAATATTTTGCGAGATTTCAGCAATGGTCTTTATGGTATTACAGGCTGTTTCAAATATTATTTTCAACTGATTTAAAGCTCGTTCTATTTGATTTAATGAACCATATTCAATATATATTTTCACTCCAAATATTATGGGATGTTAAGACTCCCCTTTTATCATTGAATTGGAATATATATGATTTATCAGGCAGCTGTTGTGGATATGGAATTCTAAATTAGAATATTTACATTACATATTCTATCAGTGTATCTGTTTTATACAAGGGATTTATTCAAGGGAATTATTTTCTTATACAATCATACACCGATGAAAATATTTTTATGGTGTTATAGTGAATGAACATATCTAAAAGGGGAATAAAATTTGGATAGATACATGTTCTATATCATTTTAATATTATCATGTTTACACCTAATTTTATTGATCCAATTTAAGTGAAGATATATGTGCAACCAGGATATTTTCAAACACATTATTTCTTGAAAAATTCTATTTGTAAAGAAAAATATACATCTAATATCAATTGTTTTTTATTCAATAGTGAAGAAAAACATGTTATCAAAAAATAAAAAATATTTGATTTTTTAGAGTTTCAACTACTCATAATCAATTATGGTGGAGTATCATCTTCTCTTTATAAGCTGTAGATTTTCGGTTCTCTCTTAAAGATCCAAAAGGATTTATACTTATTATATTTGTTTTAAAGGTGTCAAGTCCCTTCACTTAGTTGTGGAATTTCATACATAATAAAATATTACCATTCTAGTGGAATTCACCAAACTCATAGAGAGAGCATTTGGTGGAGTGGGTAAAGGGATCTTTGTGCTCTGAACTACTATAACAAGTTGTGTTATTTCTATCTATTATCTGTTGCTTATATTTCAAACAGAGGAAAAAACTTCTTATCCATATAAATCATTGTTAGATCCAAAATCTAGAATTGAGGTACATTTTTTGAAATACACTATTCCCCCCCCCCCACACACACACACTTGTGTTTATTTTTATATTCTGACGTAACAATTTCTATCAGAGGATAGATTTTGGACAAAACTATGTCAATAAAAAATTATAAGGTCTATAAAAAATTGTGAATGTTTTTTCCTATAGAAGGGGTGTCTATGGTATGTTCTCCATAAATTAATTGTGATCATTATAGATGCTAGAAATAGTGGATGATCATATATCTGATGAATCTTGTATTCAAAGTATACTAACATTTAGTATTCCTTATATGATTCTTGAAAAAACAGAAACATGTGATGATACAACAGAAGAATGTATGATATAAATTCAAAGGAAATGAAGGCTATTATTTTTGGTTATAGACCAGATGAATTCAATTGTTCATCACAATGTTCAGCTGCATATGATATGTGTAAAATTATTTCCATTTCATATGAAAGAATAGATAATGTCAAATAAAAGAGGTATCCTAAAACTAAGAAAAAATTTGACACATTTAGTATGTTTGACATTGAAATAATACTGTATATGAATGGAAGGATTATAGAAATTTTCAACAATATTAAATCATTAGGCGAACCAATCAACCAATCTGATCAATCTTTCCATGTACTGAGAGTACTACCCATTAAATGGAATGCTATATATTCTTCTATTCGGTAGTCATCATCTGTCAAGGGTATGACAATGAAAGAACTAATTGGGACATTGATGATGTATGTAGCAGAATTGTATATTGAAATTAAAGATAATAAAATTTTAGTTAAGATGGAAAATACTACTCTGAAAGGGACATATCATAAGCATAAAAGAAAAATAATACAATAAGTCAAATAGTGTAATAACTCAAATTCCTTATATTCTAAAATAGAAATGGTTCTACAATAGAGAAAATTCAAAAAAAATTATATGAATATAAGTTGATTCTAAAAATCCTTCACAAGTGATAAGATATAACCAAGAGTGTTTTTATGATATAAATATAAGAAATTAGGCCATATCAAGACATATTATACTCAGCTAAAAGAAGAAAACAGAATTTCAAAAAAGGGATAACAAAAGAATTATAAATTTGAGAATAAATGAAAAAAAGTTAAATTAGTTATATATGGAGTGTATTTGAATAATCTAAAAATATCTTAAAAATAAGATTCCAAAAAATAGCAATAAAATCTAAAATCTAACATGTGTTTATGGCCATGGATGAATATGAACAGGTTCAAAAACATTACTTTTTTTATTCTTATTTGGGTTGTTCATCAAATGAAAAATTAGCTTCCTTCTACACAATGATTGAAGATAAATATAATTCATTTTTAATGAATAATAAATCATTCAAAAATATTCATATGTTGTTTAGGAGAATGAAATACGATAATGAAAAAAATCAAAAGGTAGTTGATAAATTCAACTCATATTCTATAAACTGTGCTGATCATGAAAAATTAATTTCATAATTTCAGGATGATGTAGAATCCTATAATAATGATGTTCTTATTTTTAGAAAACGTTAAAATATCAAAAATGACATTCTTATGAATAATTATATTAAAATGGAAAAATATTGAATATGAAGAAATGGTGAAAAGGTAAATTGAATAAAAATTATTTTCTCCCAAATTCCAAAATCTTTTATATGTTATTACTGTGGAACAAATTTCCATGTAACTAATAATTATTATTTTAGAAATCCTAAAACTAGTTTTATTAAAATAGATTTTACTTAAAAAAAAATTTCTGAAGCATGTGATATAAATTTTGGTGAAAAAAAAAAGAAAATCCAGATTCCTATATCACTTGTAGCTAACAGTACTGGACCCAAGAATGTGTGGGTAGGAAAACAAAAAATTCATTATTCCTTCTATGATATGGGGATCATGAACAAATATTTTATATGTTTTATGGATAGTGTATACATGATAAATATGAGAATATATTCATAAAAAATTTATATGCACACTCAAATGGATTGTGGTCTTGTCACTTATGATGAAAATACCACAGGAAAATATTTGGAGTTCCAACATTTAGAGATCCAAATACCATCTCAATCAAAAAAGTACTTTATGTAAAAGGGATTAAACATAATCTGATAAGTATTTCTCATAATTGTGATGATGGTTTTTATGTTGATTTTTCTAACAGTCACTACTCATTTTAAATGATAAATTTCTTATATTTAGATCACCTACAACTGATAATTTCTATAACTTGGATTTAAATTATTTGGGTAAAAAAAGTGAATTTTTTAACTAATAATAAAAACCAGTCATGGATATATAATAGGCGGAATAGTCATTGTAATATCCATGTTTTACCAAAATTAACTATGAAACTATTAGTTTGTGATTAACCCAATCTTAAATTTGATAATGCTAGCTTCTATGATGCATGCCAAATTGAAAAGCATCACAAATCATCTTTTAAATCGAGTAAAAAATGATACATATAATCCTTTAGAACTTATTCATATGGATTTATTCAAACCATCAAGAGTAGAAATATTGGCTGATAAATCATATTTCTATGTTTTTTATGATAATTTTTTGAGTTTTAATCTGGTTCATTTTCTAAAATTCAAAATGGAATTTTCCAGTTTTTTTGTATGTTTGTGTAATATTTTAAAAAATGAAAATGGTTCTAAAATAATATTATTAAGATTTTATCATAGTGAATAATTTAAGAATCAATAATTCAATTATTTTTTATCAAATTTTTATTTAACACACCTTATATGACCTATGAACACCCTACAAAAAAATGGATTATTGAATGGAGAAATTTAACTATATAATAAATTAAAAAGACTATGTTAATAAAATACAGTTTTACTACCCAATTTTGTGAAGAAGATGTAAGAACAGCCTACTATATCATGAATAGAGTTTAAATGAAGTCGATTTTTAAAAAGACACCCTATGAATTATGGAATAATATAAAACATAATGATAAGTACATTAATTTTTTTACGTAAGGTTTATATCTAGAACGCCTATAATAATATTGGAAAATTTCATCCAAAACCTAATTAGGGAATACTTTTTCGATATTCTTCTTCCACTAAAGACTATAGAGTGATTAATAAAAAATCGAGGATTTTTTAAGAATCGATTCATGGGATGTTTTATGAAACAAATCCTTTAATTAATGTAAAAGATCAAACTAATGAAGACACTAATATTCATCACAACATGAGGCTTGAAAGGCTTAATAATGATTTTAAAAATAATATTAAAAAAATCTCCAATTTCAGAAGAACCTAATACTGAAGAACCTGAAAGGGTCCAACCTAAATAATCTAGAAACCTAAAGATCTAATATTTAGGAACATTTATACGAGACCTAGAAACAATAATTAGAACCAATAAAAATGTATAAAACCTAACCTATTTCTCTTTCTCTCTATCCTATTGAGATACTAAGACTATAGATAAATCCTTGAATGATTGGAGTTGGGTGGTATCTATGCAAGAAAAGCTAAATCAATTTAAAAGGAATGATTATTGGGAACTAGTATAGAGTCCAACCCATTACTTAATTATAGGAACAAAATGATTTTTTAGAAACAAACAATATTATCAAGGGAACATTACATGAAATAAATCACGATTAGTTTTCATAGCATATTATCTAAAAGAATGTATAGATTATGACGAGAACTTTCTTCATGTAGTAATATTAGAAGTAAAAAAGAATATTTTTAGCCTATGTATCTCATATGAATTATAAATTATATCACATGGACGTTAAATCAACCCTTTTTAAATGGTTATTTAACGAAGGATGTTTATCTAAAACATCCTCTTGATTTTGAAAATACTCAAAAGAAAAACTCTATTTTTATACATACTAATGATATCTATATCCTTAAACAAGCACTTAAACCTTGGATTGAAAGACTATGTTTTTTTCATTTAATAAATGTATTTATTGTTGGTTTGGGAGAGAAAAACAAAATTAATAAAATGATTTTATATAATATTTTATTAGTTCCAATTTATATTTATGATGTTATTTTTGGTTCAACTAATAAGAATATTTGTAATGATTTTTCAAAAATAATGAAAAATGAATTTTAATTGAGTATTATGGGGGAACAAAATTTATTTTTTGGATTTTAGGTTTAGGAAAATGATTATGGAATTTTTTTTAAATCAATGTATGCATATTTTTAATTTACTGAAACATTTGGACTTGAATATAAAAAGATATATACAACCCTCATGTGTACCAATTTAAAACATTTTTTGGATGAAGTAGGAAAACTAGTGGAAAATTTTTTATAGAGGTATGATTGGTAGTTTGTTATATCTTACTGAAAGAAGAAAATACATTGTGTTTTCTGTGATATTATGTTCTAGATTTCAATAAAATCCAAAAGAATCCCACATACTATTGTTAAAAATAATTTTTTGATATTTAAAAGGTAATGTTTTTGAATCTCTTCTTAACACAAAAACACTTGATTTTAATTTAATTTCATATTCGGATACTAATTTTGGAGGTTGTAGGTTAGATAGGAAAAGTACCTCATGAACCTATCAATTTTTTTGAAAATATTTAATATCATGGTATAGTAAAAACAACACTCAATTTTCATGTCAACTACCAAGAAAAAAATGTATATTTTGGTAGTATTTGTGCACATTTATTATGGACGAAAAACACACTTTTGGAAATTGGTATAAATTTTAACAGTATACCTATTTTATATTATAATACTACTGATATAAATATTTTTTAAAAAATAATATAATTCATTTGAGGACTATGAACATTGAGATGAGGCATTATTTTATAAGAGATCATGTTTTTAAAAAGGTTATTTCATTATAATTTATTAATACTGAATATCAATTATATGATATGTTCACTAAAACACTTCCAACAACTCGTTTTAATTTTATTAATCGGAATTTATGGTTATTTAATTTTAATTAAAATTTTATTATCTTATATTAAATTCATGATTTGTTATTTCAATCAAATTTATTTTTATTTTTTTATTTCATTTTTTTATCGAAATTAGTATTTTCTTATTTTCATAAATAACTATTTTCTCATTTTTTAAAATCATTTTGTTTCAACAAAATATAATGATTATATTATGTAATTGGAACAAGATATCAGGCCAGATCATTATCTGTCTGAAACAGTTCATCTTAACTTACCCCTTTATTTGTCAAACTCTTTCGCCTACCAAAACATCCATTTTATATCAAAACCCTAGAATCTAAAAATATAAGAACATAATATAATCATAAATGGATAAAACCAAGTGAACTAATGATGGTGAACCTAGTGACCTGACGTGAAAATGAGTTCCATACAGAATTATTCATTACGAAATGTTTGTAAACATCATTTGGTTGTATGGGGTAAACCTTCTTCTTAATAATGAATTATAATTTCAAGGTTTGGAATATTTATTTAATGAGGTGAATACAGAGTTTGTTAATGATGTAGAACTAAACCATTTCTATATGGTGAACCATTATGTTTTAGTGAAATAGAATATATTATTTCTGTGAAAATGGAAGACAAAGAATTTTCAATTTCTTCAATTGATATATCCTATGTTTCGAAATTCACTCATGAAGGTGTATTTCATTTTGATTCGATCTATTATAAATAATGATCCTATTTTTGTAGACATTATATATTTTCAATCAGGATCAATGAATATTATGAAAAAAAATTTAGTATCTTGAGGTAGATCATAAAGTTCTAGTTATGTTTATTCAAACTAAAATTGTGCAAAGAGTAGTTTAAATGGTGAAAATTTAATACCCTCATATTTACATCATGTTTCTGTTCATCAGTTACATAAAGCTGGATTTTCCTTTAAACATGTTGAGATATCTCAATTATTATTTCCTAACAGAATATCATATGTCTTTTTATCCCTATGGAAGCATACATTCGTTAATTCTATTCAAGAAGAACTTGATTGGTTTTTTTGATGCAAGAGAAATGTGTCATCATAATAATGTTCTAAATTCTAGTACTCTAGGGATGGTTGGATTTAACTCTAGTATTTTGAAAGGAATTATTATTCTACATGGTGTATATGAAAAAAATATGTCTATATCCCTTTCTTGGGGAGAGAAATGTGCTACATTAAAAGATGGAATTGGTGAATCCATCACTAAATGTGTATCGATGACTTTTAAGATAAAATTGATATTTTATAGTGAAAAAACCAAGAAGAATAATAATTAGTAGTATTATTTCAGGATCTTGTTATGAATCCATGAATCAGAGAAGAATCTCCACCTGAATAGCCAGTGTTTAGATCAAGAGAAGCAACCCTTATAGTTATTTGGATGAACCCATTCATAATGAGTATCAATAAGCTAAAAGTCGTGTTCAAGAGAATCAGGATGTTCCTCATCCAATTGATCATATTAGAAATGAATCTTTTAAAGAATAAGCTCTTTTATAGACCATAAAGGAGTAATATCAGCAACTAAGGTGACCTATTTTGGTGAGCATTAGGCTATTTCAGGCACTGATCAGTCTTTGTAGTTGCTAGGATCTATCTCTATAGCAATGAAAAATGTTCTTGAACAAATTTTCTCTTCAAGTGAAATGTCTATTCAAAATTATACTAATAATACCTTTTCCATTGTGGTTGTTGATAAGTCCAAGAATCTAGAATATGTGACCACTAATAATTTTAATAATCATCTTGATGATCTTGTGATTATGTTCAGTAAGGTTCAGAAAGAGAATTCTATTCTTCGAAAGGAGATGAAGGCCTCAAGAAAAATCATTTAATGATTTGAAAAATTAATTAGCACCAAGGACTGAGTTTTTGTCTATTCAGACTCAGTATTGAAAAATTACATAATCTACTGTGAAAATGAATTATGTTGATGATTTGAAAAGTGAAATGCTTGATTATATTGGAAATATAATATATGAATCTTTTTTCAAAACAGTTTTTTCATACCTGAAATAGTAAAATGGAAAACAATTTTAGTCTATCAAGGGAAATATTTTTCATTCCAGTGTGTATACCTTTTCACCTTCAATATCACCAGATCTGGTTAAAATATTTTAATCAATTACATCTATTATAGCCAATATTAATGATAGTTTGGAGAATATCCAGTGCAATTGTGCACCTTTCTCAGCGTTTTTGGACATCCAAAGAACCAATACTAGAAACAGACCACAGGAAAACACTTTTACATTCCACTAAACAAGATGTCCAACCATTTCATATACAAACCTTCTAATAAATTTTAATAATTATTATTAATAAAATTTCATTATTATTATTCTATATGCTAAAAATGATATTTCTTTTATGTTTATCTCTATCTCTATAATCCAAATATTGTTTATCCAACATTACATTATAAAATTCATTTACTGTTCTATGAAAAAATAAAATTGTTTTAATATTTTTTCAACACATTATTTTTTATGAAACAAAGAGGTTTAAAAAATTGGATAAACATAAAATTTCAATTCATTTTCTTTATCGAAATTATATTATGAAATAATTATTTTTTTAATATTTTCATTCAATAAATTTTAAATATTTTATACTAATTTTTTTCAAAAAACTATAGTACATTAAAAATTTTATAGCTGTTTTAGTCATCAAAAAGGGGGATATTGTTGGGTATTTAGTTTCTCAACAATACTCTCATATTTATTATCATTTTTATGCTCATAAATAAAGATGTTTATTTTACTAATAATTTTACTTTATGTGTATTTTAGGGAATTAATCTTCTTTATAATATTTACTCTTATATTATTTTCAATCATTCAACTCACAATGAATATTTGTTATAGTGTTATTGATTTATATTTACATTAATGAATCATTATTCATACACTGTGTGGAAAAGAATAATGAAATGAATAAAACAGATATTTTCTTCGGGGCATATGGATCATGATCCTTACATTTGAATTCAACCTTATGATGGATGAATAGTGTATGGTATCTCAAGCCTATTTTCAAAACCATAAATAGTGTTAATCAAACCTATGATATCAAAAAAATTTGGTTAAAGAACCTAGAGTTCTAAAGGAACCATATGTTTTTTAAGAGAAGAAAGAATTCTTAAAGAAACCTTTTTGAATAATGAACCATACTTTTTAAAGAGAAGTGCATGAATCATCAACCTAGATTTTATGATCAACCTCACATTTGTATTCAACCTTATTCTCATGAGATGAATGATATGTACATGAAATCTATGTTTTTTAATTTTCATTTTATCAATGAACCCTATGTTTGAAATTTCAACATATTAGATTTAAACGTAAGATATTTTGGAACATTTCTCCAATGGTCTTGACGATATTACAAGCTATTTCAATAAATATTTTCAACTGATTTAAATATTTTAAAATTTGGTTCAACTAATAGTATTTAGTTGATATTTTCACTCCAATTATTAAGGGATGTTATGAATACACTAAATTATTTGAATTTGAATATCTATGATTTATTAGGCATCTTTTGTGGATATAGAATTCTGATGCTTTATATTTCATTTATATACACTATCATTGTATCAATATTATATATGATATTTTTGAAAGGGATATATTTTCAAATACAATCATACTCTGGTGAAATTTGTTTTGCAGTGCAACAATTAACTGACAAATCTAAAAGACGATGAAACTTTGGAGAGACATGTATTCTATCTCATTATTATATAATCTTGGTACTACTTTATTTTGTTTCTTCTTTTTAATTGAAGTTCATTGCGCAAATGAGATCAATTCAGACTCATTCATTCAAATGACTATTATTTCTAAATAATAATATCCATCTACTATCAACCACTACTTCTATGATAGTGAAAAAGAATAAATTATCAACAAATCAATCTCTTTTTATTTATTGGATTTTCAACTTCTCGTACTCTTTTGTGGTGGAATATCGACTTATCAATCTATGATATGCGTTTTAAATTCTCTATTCAAGTACCGTAATGATTTATTTTTTTATCCTTTTTGCTAAATTTTCAACATCCTATACTATGTTGTGGAATTTCAGACATATGATAAGAGGGCCATTCTAGTGTAATTCACCAAAAACATAGAGATAACATATGGTGGGGAGAACTAGGGTTTCTTTTTTCCTTAAACCACTATAAAAATCTATTTTATTTCTTTCTATTTATCTTTTTATTAAATTTCAGGATGAAGAAAACACTACTAATCCATATAAATCACATTGGGTGTCAAAAGATATTATTTTGGTAGATTTTTTAAAATACACAATTCACCCCCCCCCCCCACTTGTGTTACATTTTATATTACAACCTATAAAAAGAGATAGTGAATTAATTGAAAATGATGGTAAGGTGATATTATTTTTATTTAAAGATTATATTCAAAATATTATGGAATTCCACTACCATATAGACTAAGAACACATATAAATACACATAAAGCATTATCTTAAAATCAATTATGGATTTTTCATCCTCTGATTGCATGTTTCAAATAGAATACACCATTATCTTATCTCTTACTCAATATGATGAGTGGGGGTTGGGCTAAGGGACCTCAATATAGCCATGCAGGGCATGTATGGCATATTGGAGTGAGATATTATGGTGGGAGAGTCTTTGTTGGTAGAGCTATTCGGGGATTGTTATGGTGAACCCAGGTAAATTCTTGCGTCTAGTGGTGGTAACCCTTCTAGCCTCACGCGCTGCATGTTTTATCACGTAGATATTTTGTGTGATTCAAATCGGTGGATTATTTGGGGTGGGTAAATCAACTTTTGTACTATTAACTAGGCTGGAGAAATGCTAACCTATCTCAATTTTCCTTCTCCAGATATCTCGTTTAGAGAGGCAGTGTGGAATTATGATCTCATTCATGCGACACTTTAATCTAATAAGATAAAGGTGGTCAAAGATATTGTTATTAATGAAGACCTGGACAGATGTGTTTTACCTGTTCGAGCTTGGGGTGATTCTCTACTCAATACTATGGGAGACTAATTCACATCAATGTTGTTCTAGATGAATAGGCGTCCAAGGTTGGGTTCAATGATATCCCTATGAATATTATTTTCTTATTGTGGCACATCCGAAATAAGGCCCTCAAAACTGATGAAAAACACTAAAGTAAGGTTATTCCATTGTCCACCCACTACTTTTGTTGTGTGAACACCCTGGTGGAATCCTCTCTCCAAATATGTTTCTAGTGTGGTTGGGTGTGGTTTCTTTGGTATTTCATCATGAATCACCCATGCCAAGATGTGGAACTGTTCTCCATGCATGGAAGTCAAGCTTAATGGTTTGGTGTCTACGAATCTAAGGTTAGGGAGCTGATAGTGCATAAAGTTATCCTAGTTTCCATCTACTGGATCATTAGTAATACTCGAAATCAGGCTTGGATCACCTCAAGTCAGTCTCTCCTCTTTTTTAGATGCAGTTAAGGTTGTATTTTCTCGAACTAGTGACATTATTAAAAGGGTTCCAATGGTTCCATGGGTTTGATAGGGTTTTAAATCTTCTCAACAAACCTTGCAGGCCGAGTAGCGTGAGTGGCCTTTGGTTCAGATGGGACCCTCTGCATGGCAAACTGAAATTTAATATTGACGAATCCTTCATGAACGGGGTGATGAGGGGATATAGGGTTCTCTAGGACTCTAGGTGATCAGTTATGTTGTGGTTTATTGAATAATTTGGTCCAAGAAGTTCCATGGGTGTGGAGGTGTGTGATCTCCTATCATGGCTGTTGGTTTGTAGGGGTCTCGGACTTCATGTGGTGGAGGTTGAATCTGATTATGAGATCCTAGAGAGAGCAGTCCAGGGGCATCATACGGTGCCTTGGGAACTGGTATATAACATCCGTGAATGCACTATAGAGTCCAAGAGGGTGAAAATTCTTCACCACAATTAGATAGAGTCGAATTTTGTGATTGACTCTCTAGCATGTAGTGGAATTTAGGAGGAAGCCGCCATTTTTTACAATAATCTGGGTTCTCTAACTAATGAGTGTATTGAAATCATCCAAGGAGACTACATGAGTCTAAATCATTTTCCCCCTTTAGGGGATTATGTTTCGGTTGTATGAATCCATTCCCCATAATAAAAAATAATGTTCAGTGGATGAGTATGAATATATAATTCACGAAGCACTATAATAAACATCTGATAGAGAATGATGTATATAAATGGATAAAAATATATTATTCTATCCATTAATAGAATAAAAACTATTTCAACATGATATTTAATCTATATGGAAAAAACCTTCACCTAAATAAATAAAAACTTAATCGCAAAAATTAAACAATATCACCAAACATTCAAATTAAACCATTCCAAAAATAAATAACCCTATATTGTAATTAACCTTAATAGCCAGAAAATTAATAAATTTTGTATCCTTTTAATTTTTCTCAAAACATTAAGCATAAATCCAATAAAAATGAAATATTACTTCTCAAGAAGTATCCTTAATGTTAAAAACAACAGTTAAATATACATGAACCCAATAATAAATCTCCAAAAATATTATTATCCAATTTAAAATAAAATCACATGAAAACCTAAAAGGTGTGTTTATTCCATTGAACTTATGAAAAGAACTACAAACATATAAACCAATATGGAATCCATAACTATTAAGTGTGGCTCACATGATAAAATCACAATCCACAATTTTTTTATATTCCATTTATATGATACCAACTATAACATCCTCGAACCTACACTCCCAAATATAGCTATAAAATATATTAATTATTTGTTTGAATTGATATTATAAACATGTCCTAATTTTAACCCATCAAAACATAAAAAATAAAATTGATAAAATTGATCACTTAGATACATGAAAACATTTTCGATATTGAGTTTTTTAGATTTACGATAAACACTAACATTGAAACATGGATACATAAATAACTTTTCCATAATAATATACATCATCTATCACATTTTTTTTCATAACTAGTAACCTACTTGGGTATATAATACATTAAACATTTCTTCACAACCTAAGGAAAATGAAAAATAATAAGTGTGGTTCACATGCTTACTATTAGAAAACATAACAGTTAACATTTTAGTACTATTAGTGATTATAATATTAACATATCTTTGTGATAATTTAATATAATTTCAAGATATTAACATATGATATTTCTTGCCAATTAAAAATTAAATTATACTATAAATAATTAAAAAGGAAATATATTATATAAGATAACAATAATGATTATTTTGAA
This sequence comes from Viscum album, assembly GCA_963277665.1. Lineage (NCBI taxonomy): Eukaryota > Viridiplantae > Streptophyta > Magnoliopsida > Santalales > Viscaceae > Viscum > Viscum album. The sequence goes on along the minus strand of OY728122.1, from coordinate 1,496,891,681 downwards.
AACAATACATGATAATAGAATCCATAAAAACTCATATAAGGAATAGAGAAAACAAGTTTCTATCATAGAACACTGAAATCATATAACCCCTTATGATGGGAGAAAATTACCTAGTCAATAACTTCAATCTCATAGGAATAATTGGTTAAACTATTAAATTTGATTCCTCTTAGGATTTATTTATATTCTACAAACTCAATCCTCATTACCAAATATATTATAGGGATATAATAGACCCAACCATAAAATATATGACATATACCAATTAGGATTTGGGTTCACTCCCAAAAACCCTTTTGATTATCAATTCTCATGTACCATTATTGATTATTGAAATTAAAATCATTAAAAATTAAACTAAAAAACATCCATTGGTCTTCCATATCATGATTTACCCTTGAACGAGTAATGGGATCCATGAAAATCTCTTTAATAAAATCATAATCAATCATGTTAATGAATTTGGATCATGTTATTTCAATATATCCCCTATGTATAATGAGTAACATCAAGGGATGATGTCATTGGTGAATAAAAATTCCAATGAAATATCATTAAAAAATGATTTATAAAAAACCTTGTCCATAATTAAATCACTTTTTAATGCTAATAATTTGAAAAATATTTTCTATAATTCACTAAAGAGACAAAATTATTTATCATGACAGAAAAATTACACCAGGATATTTCTACACTTGAACAAAAATTTGATACTAGAAATCATTATTAATTTCCATTTTACCAAAAAACTTTCATGAAAATCATGGGTAATGGATTCATCCAATGTATGACTACTTATGATTTTTTGTAAATCTATAAATTAGAAATTTATTCTTGATGTTTTATTTTTATTTTCTTTTAAATAGTTTTTTCTGCTAAGAAAATTTAACAGTAATGATAATATTTATATAAGAATAGAGATTTTTAGTTATGGGGGTAACATTGAAATTGATATTGATGAAACCACATGATTGATAAGTGAATATGATTCTTGTTTTATGGATATTCTATTTAGTAACTAGGGCCAAGAGTGTGATTGAGGATATATTTATAGAATTTGAGTTAGAATATTATATATATAGATGTTTGAACTTGAAAATAGTAACTTGTAATGTAGGGAATACTTCATATTTGGTATTACACTCAAAATAAATAGTATTAAGTATTTATAAATTATTGTAAAATCATAAATATAAATATTTCAACTAACTTGTATTAAATTAGTTATCTAATGAGTGTCTAAACATATTTTTCTTATATTCAATAAATTATTTTCAATGTGATTTTCACATTCATTTCCTTAAAAATTATATTGAGTCACCAATTTTATATTATCAAATCATTCAGGTGAGCTGAATGTAGATCAATAAAAAGGAAGCGGAAATTAACATATAAATAATTCTTTTTATTTCCTCAATGGAAGTAAAAAAAATTTGAGCATTGGTTAATGGATTCTAAGAGAATGATTTAATCAGTAGTTCTTAATTTTAGAATTTCATTTCCCCATAACTATAATTGGTTTTACTCATAATAGTATAACATGATCATAATTTTACATGATAAAATTATTTAAATACATATGTGTAGTTATTGTCAAATAATGGATGAATTTTTACTTCCCATCAATTTTGGATTAGGAATTTGTATATATGAAAGATCATGTCCTTGTTGATATTTATGAATATTTAAATTCATATTATATAATGAATGTGGTATATTCAATGTGTGTAGGATTTTTTAGATAATAAAATTTTATTTTTTAAAACTTTGATTACACATAAAAAACACTCATTAATATAATAAAACAAGGGTGAAAAATATAATTTTCAGAATTTAGAAAAATATAGAATATCAATATTAATTTTGTTCAAAAATTGATTTTTTATTTATTTATAATTTCAATTTCATGATAAATTATATATATGAAATCAAATATTATTTTATTTTAGGATAATATTAGTTATTAATTTTTTTTTAATTATTTCTATAATAAATCTGATCATTACCAACTATATGAATTGTGATTTTTTACTCTATATATTGTAAATGAATGTTGGTAAAGGAATCAATTATCTATGGCCCTCATGGGTAGTCATCCTATTTCATGAAGTAAATATATGAAATCTAATTATCACCCAATTAATCATGGAACCAATTTAGTATACCATGAATAAAATAGAATCATCATTCTCATGTTCAGCTTATTGGAAAAAATAATAAAATTTTTCCATACTCAAAATTTAATCTTATAACAAATTACCACAAACATTTACTCTAATAACTATAGGATTTTTCATCCTATAGGTTTAATTGTATACATCAATCAACTACTCACAAATTAAATCATTCAAGTGACTGATATTTAGGTTCCTTAACCCAGAAATATCTATATTGCATAACCAACTCAACATAATTTGGTTGAACAAGGTGGATTTTCCATGATACAAGTGTTCCTACCCTTTAATAGGAATCTGTGGTGAAACAAAAATTTACAACCCCACTTTTCGAGGTATGTCTCAAGAACCATATACATTAAATCAATTTGAGCTCTAATAAAAATGGATATATACTTAATGTGGGTGTCAAAATAACTATACACTAACTAGTAATGATGAATATGACCAACCAAGGTACTAAAGAAATTAAATATTATCATTATAAATAATTACAATGTATTTGGTTCCTGAATTTTTGTTATTATTCTATTACATATTTGGATTTTATGATTCAAATACCTCCTTCTATGCCAAATTTTTTTCAAAGATGAATCCTGAGTCACTACCAATTTTAAAATTATTTTAATAACATGAAACATCTAATAATAGTGTAAAAATATTAATATCCTTTATTTAAGATGAATTTATCATCCTTCATAGGATTATTTAACCCTACATCATTTATACCTCATTACATCTACATATTCTTGATTTTGAATAAACACAAGAACTATAGCTCTATTTTTTATGCAATCAAACTCTATTCCAGTTCCCTATCAAGTAAAATACTAAAATGTAATTAAAATCATACATAAAACACTATAAAGGATAATGAATATGGTGATAATTAGGCCCATACAATATATATTTAAAGTGAATGTATTTCATTCTGGATACATGTATACAGATATTCCTAAATCATTAAAAGAAGGCCCTACCCTGTTAAAAAACACACACTAAACATCACATGACCACATATGGAAAGAAGTAATCATGTACCCCTTCACCAGGAATTCATAATGAAAATAATATTTATATTATTATTGAATAATTAGACATCATAATCATGGATATAATTTCTAATCGAAATTTTACATAAGGATTATCTAAAAATAGTCCATATAGACCCTAAATTCATTACACATGGAACTCATCTATCTAATGAAAAATTTGACATTTGGAAACTAAATTCATAGATTCATAAGGAATGGATTAATTATTATGAATATATATCCATTATCCAACCACAATTAATTTTACTTCAAACAAATTAATTATGATTTATTATACTTTCTATATAATTTTAATTCCAATTACATTACATTAAACTATTGTGTGTGATTCTATTGTCCAATTTTTTTATTTTATCTATAATGTACATTGAAATTATTTATTTTAAAGATTACAAATGGAAAATAGTGATTTGGTTTTTAGAAAATTACTTTTTTGGATCAAGGAATGGAATATTGTTTTGACCAATTCTACATTACTAATAACTAATTCTATAAAAAGTACTCAAGGGTAACATGGAGACCCATGGTTATGAGAAATCCATATGAAGGAGAAAATGGTTTCTAAGATAATTTAACATCCAATAACTAGTCTATGATGTAAAAGTTATAGATGATGAACAACAATGTATCCAGAGCACTTGGCCTAGATCCAAAGACTATTCGGTGTTTTCCGATGGATAGATGGTGGAATAGCTGATCCATATTGGTGGATTCTGGTGGGGTGGGGTAAACTTTTCATTTTCCATTAACACCATATTTTTCACTCGCATATTCTCTCCTATACACATTCAATCTGAGTGACAATGTGGGATCCCTTATTGGTGATTTCAGACCCCATTCCTTCATTTCATGGGTTTTTGATGTATTATTTATTATGGTTGATTATTATGTGTTTTTCAATCTCTATAGTAGTCATTATCCAATACGTATTCATCTTAAATTTCACTAAAATCATAATTAGATTAATTTATGGATATCTTCATGGAATAAGTGTGATGGGATCAATTATGGTCAAACTCAATAGAAATTGGGATTCTTCATGAAAGGCATATGTCGTACATATCAAGATACATATTTCATAAAAAATAATTTACATAAAATTTCATGTGTGTGTATGTACATGTGATACCTCTACTTCTTCTTTTTTAATGGCCATGTGATGTTTATATTTATCTACGAGTATCATTAGTTGGGGGTATCATGTGTTTTGTGCCATGAAATTTATGAAAAATGACTTGTATTAAGATTTAATTTAGGATTTTGTACAAATATTTTTGGCCTTTGAATGATCCAATCGGACTTGATTTAGGATTAGGATTCCATGATAGAAAAATATGGCTATGTGTAATCAATTCCCTTTTGGGTTCCCTTTGGAAATGGTGGTTGAGGGATGTTTTCTAGTGATAACTATAGGTACATCCATTTTTTAAAATGCACCATGAAGTTCTCATGTTGATATAAAGGGCAATGATGACCTAAATAACTGATTATGGAATTTTGGTGGTGAATTTACAGGTATGGGTGGCTTCAATTAGAGTTTGGGTTGTTTAAAGAGGGATATATGTCTTTGGTTTTTCACTTGGTTAACAAGATTGGGATGTTGTTTTTTGGATCCGAATCAGTTTTCATGTCTTGGGTATGTGACATGAGGGTTTTTTGATTTAGTTTCTCACGAAATGACATGTTATTTGATGAAAAACATGATAGGGGTGGTTTTTTTCCGTTAACTATAAAGACCATCGTGACTAGGATATTGTTTTGGGGTAAAGACAAGGTGTTATATCTTGTTTGTTTTTTTGAAATGATTATGTTTCCAGGGTATATTGGCAATCCCAATAATGTTTAGAATGGGCTAGTGAGTTTTTTTGGCATCCCATAAACCATTTATATGGAATATTGTGTATGTTTAGAATACTAATACCCCTTAGGATTTTCCAGTCTCTATTTTTCTCCATCATATAACCCCCAGGATGGGACAATGTGTATATGGGCCTCTAATAAACTTGTGGGATGGATGCTGTGATAATCCCCCAATTTAAATATGGGGATGTAATTATCAGAATTATTGACCTACCAAAAGTATGTTATAAGTAAATGTTCTTGATGATTTTCTAAATTGTGATTATAAGTGGGTCATGGATTACTTGTGCTTATGTGTTCTCACAGACATTACATTTAGTATTGAGATGATATAGGTTGATATAAGGTTTGTGGTGGACTTTTTAGTGCATGATTACATAGATGTATGTGTTTTTATGTATTTTACTTTTTTCAACACATACACTTTTATAACACCAAATGAATATATGTTAAGGATTGATTGGTGGTTTCCTTATTGATTTATTCTAACAACCTAGATGGGAATATTAGTGTCCATGAAACTATTATTGGTTAAGTATTCAAAAAAGTGATGGGACCCAATATAACGTAGTTTTATAAAATGAACTGGTTGTATTGGGTGATAAATGGAAAGAATCTATGATAATTATAGATATTTCAATTGATTATTATTTCAGATAGTTATTTTCATATTCCAACCACAACTGATTATCTCCAGGGATGTTTTAAAACTTTTATGTCCTCTATTATTGTATGATTTTTTCCCTATTGTTTATTTTAATTGATTACTATAATAAATACTTCAATTAATATGTATTTTTTTAATTATTATTACTAAGGGAATATTCTACACATGTTACTGATTCGTTCTTTTTCACATGTAGGTACCCTCTTGTGTGTGGGGATGTTTGTATGAGGTCACATAACCCATCACACCAAGCCTATGTGATTTGGGTCAGGGTGTTACATAATGGTATCAAATATTATTTTTCATTAAACTAGAAGTTTTGTAAATTTATTCAGGAAATATTAAATTGTCAGGAAACAGTAAGGAACACATTCTTTGTAGTATCTAGACTACAAATGAGGGAAATGTAATATTTGTTTTCTTATTATTCTCTATTATGGTTGATAGATTTCGCAGATACAAATGCACATGGATTTTGTTCTTAATGATTCATGACTTTTATTTAAGGTATTTTCTTTTAAAATGATTTTATTTAATGGGTGTGTTCATGAATAATGTACTGAAACATATGTTTACATATAATGTGCTTTTTATTCTTTGATTCATATAGAATTAAATTAATTAAATTAATAAAATTTATATTTTTAGTTATCCCAAATATATATTTTGTAATATTTAATTAACATAGACTGTGAATAATAAATTCTTTTATTTATAACTATGGATAATGTGGAAGAATGGAAGGCATGGACATGTTCCTTTTCTTTGCTAGTTTTTATTGATTATGTGTGTAATAATTCCATTGTGATTTTTTATTGAGTTTTACATTTTTATCACAAAAAAATGTCTTGTTATGATGGGTTTTGAATGGATTTCATTAGGTTTAAAAAAATTATTGAATTCCATGTAGTTATGAAGAATTTTTATGGCTTCATTTAAATGGAATTGTTATTTTTAGGGGTATTTGGTTAGTTTTCCAATGAATTCTATAAAATGTTAATATTTATTGAATGTTATGTGGTTGGAAACATGGATCTATTATTGAATTATTTTTAATGGGTAATGGGATTTTTATTTTAATGGTATTATTATTTTTGAAAATAGTTTCAAAAATATTTGGTTTAATTTTTTTTGAAATGCAATTTCAAAATGGAAAATATTTGTTTGTTCTTTGAGAAATTACGTTTTTTCTGATCAATTAGATCCTTTGAACTAGGTTTTCCAAAAATTCATGTCATAAAATATAGCGGGCCCATACTTGTCTTCAATGATGATGATATTGGCCCATTGAGAATGTTCTTTTATTTATCCTTCGTTAGAGTTGTGGTGCTCATTGTGTATGGTTTTTTTTGATATTCCCACTATGTTGGTGGGAAAGGGGTTTTTTGTAGTTTTGGCATGATATTCATTTATATATATATACCCATGAAAGGTCAATTTGATTCATTATGTACTATGTTTTTGTGATTTTGACCTCTAGTGGTTGGGCTGCTATAGTGTTGTTAAAGGTGAAGTCTTGTGTGTCATTTTAGTTGTTCTCCATTCCATCATTGTAATGTGAGTGATGTTTTTATCACACCTGGTGTAGTTTTGTGAGTCATATTTAATGTGTCCCTTTATAGTGATTCTCAATATATATTGAGGATAAAGATTCTGAATTCATCTAGTGGAGCTTCAATCATATATATTGTAATGTCAATCAGCATTTGAGTTGTGTAGGATCAGCATGGGAATGGGTTTTGAGAAATTAGATCTTCTAGTAGCTGAGAAATGTTTTCCTAATGTAACTCATGGTATAAACCAAGTGACCTACCCATGTAAGGGATTATAGGTGTATTATTAATAGATTTTTTCAAGTAATTTATATGTTTTAGCATGGATTTAATTTTAGTGTTATAGGACAGGACATTGATTGAGGTGAGACTGGTTTTTATTCCATTTAGTGGAAGATACCATCCATGATGTGATTCTTAAATGTTTTGATATGACGTGTAATTCCTTATGTAGATCTATATAGTAAAATTAGGAATCCTTTTTTTAGATTCTATGAACCATTTGTTTTTTCAAAGGTTATTAGAAAATGACCCCAAGTTAGTGGGTGGTGTATGAATGCGATTTTGTGGGTAGATTCCCCAAGATCATTGGATGTGGTTGGAAATTTCACTGGTTTTTAGTTCCTTACAAAAATATCATGAGATTTCATATGTCATGAATTATTGGACAACTAAATAGTTTGTTCACAAAAGAAAATTACTTGTCCTGATTTGAGTCTTTTTCTAATAAGATATCCATTAGATCTAATGATTAGAGCATATATTTGACATGCTTCGGTTGGGGGTATGACTATTGAGTTGAACTAAGAGTCGATTTAATACATTGGTGTCAGGGATGAGATTTTTTTGGTCCCCAACTATAAATGTGCTGTGTTATGTAGGTTATATCTTTTTGGATGGCGATGAAGAGATCCAATATTCAAGTACTCTAAAATGTAGTACTAATTATTAATGTTTTATATAAATGGATGTGGTGAACCTTTATCTAGCATTCTCTTTTCCATGGTGGAAGACTCGTTAAGTGTTTTCATGAATGATCTGGTCCAGGTTGCTCTCTATCAGAAAATGAATGTTGGCATTATCTTTTTTGCACCGTCACATCTTCTCTATGCTAATGACATCCTCATGTTTAGGAAGGATGAAAAAGGAACTATATCTTATGTCCAAAGGATATTTTATCATTATGATTATGTCTCTGGGGAATATATAATTTGGAGATAGTCATTTGTGGTTTTTGGAGATGGTATGACTTTACACAAGAAAAAACAATTCAGGAATCTTGGAGTCAAAAACAAGACCCTCCCTTTAATTATTTAGGGGTACCCCTTTTTTGTGTAAGGGTGAAAAGAAACTACATTGATAATATCTCTTCAAATATCATCTCCCATATGGCCACATAGAAATGGAAAACCATGTCTCATGCTGGGAGGGTCTGCCTTGTTAATTCAGTAATCACCACAATGTTTGTTTATTCTTTCCCAATCTATAAATGGCCTAGATATCTGCTCACGGAATTATTGGTTTTGATCAGAAATTTTATTTGGACTGGATCTATTCATGAGAGGAAAATCATCACTGTTTCTTAGAAGTATTTTATTAAGACTATTGACATGGGCGTATGGGCATCAAGGATCTTATTATCTTCAATGATGCCTTGCATAAGAAATTCACATGCAATCAGATCTCATCAAATGACATGTCTCTAGAATTCCATTCACAAAGGTTTATAGGGAAGTTGTAGAATGGATTTTCCTTTCATATTTTATCTTCTATATAGCCAGTAATTCTACATTCATATTTGTATCACATGTTCTTCTCGAACTAGATGCAGTGTAGGAAATCTACTCTCAATTCATTGTCTACACCTTGGTTGGGAAAACCCATCAGTGAACTGATTATGGTTCCTCCCTCCATGAAGAACCTAATGATTGTTGATGCAACATCATCTGCTGATTTTCATAGATGCCTAACTACAGACATCTGACATAAATTTTAGGGCTATATTTAAACTAATGTCGACACCCCGGTTTGGACTCCCAACACCAATGGATGCTTCTCTTCCATGGAATGTTACAAACACATGTGTGATGTTATGACTTCTATGCCTACATGGATAAATAAGTTCGGAGTTTGTTACATTGCACCCTCATGTTTCCTGCTACTCTGGATTTTGTTGGAAAATAGGTGGTTGATGCAAAGCCTGCTCCAAAAAAACATGAATCTAATAGGCATCAGCATGCAGTACATGCCTTCGTGCTGAGGAGTCCATATCACATCTCCTTTTCTCTAGTAGTTTCTCATGTAGACTCAAGTTCCATTTGTAGTATTCTTTCAGTGTGCAATTTGATCTGCATGGAATGGAGGAACTGATGACATCTATCCAGCGCACACAACTTAGTGAACAGATTGGGGCAATGTTTATCACTGTTGATGATTCTATCTTGAAAGTGATATAAAAATTCAGTAATGTGATTTTTTTTAGGGAAACCAGCCATCCTTATTGGCCGGACTATACATGTTGTGCCAAGTTGTTTTGACTACCTCTAAATTGTATACTAGAACTATGAAAAATGACATTACTGACTAGTTTATTCTCAGAGCTTTTGGTGTAACTGGAAGAGTCAAAAAACCACTTTTTCATAAATCCGTTAGATGGATCCACCCGAATCAGGATGGCTGAAAGTGAATGTTTATTGGGTCACTTCTTGTGAAACAGGGCCTTTGGTATGTGGTTACATATTCCGCACTCATCGGGGATTCATTAAAGGCTTCTTCCACCACCATAATTGTAATGGCATTGCGATAAAAGAAGAACTATTGGATATGATCAAATCATTAGGGTATGCCACTCATTATGGATGGAGGTATCTTTTGGTGCAATCTGAATCCACCACTATTATTCACATCCTAAAGACTCAATCTAGATCGGTACCATGGAAAATGATTCTGTCCTTGATCAATTGTTTGCGGATGCTTGATAACATACTACTTTAGGTCACGCATGTCTATAGGGAGTCCAATCAGGTGGTCGATGTGCTTGTAAAGTGGGAAATTGTGGAGGCCTCTTCGAGATTGTCTTTTATTTCCCATAAATTTTTCTCTCATTTTTAGTATTTAAGCATGTGTGGCATTTCTTACTCATGGCTTTGTAAACCCCCTAGTAAAGCCACTTTCTCTTTTTTTAATAATAAATTTTTAGGAACGGGCTTACCTGGATCCAGAACCAGTTTGATCAAACAATTTGATATGACCTAATGGTTGGGGGTGCATGTGGAGGTGTCCAATCATTCTAGGTCTTGGTGACATCTTAGGATTCCATGGTGGGTATGTTATTCATTTGTAACTTTTATAAAGGTATATGACATTAAATTGAATCATATTGGTTTTAAGGATTCCATATTATGTTTTATGTGTTAGTAGTTCATGTGGTAGCTATTTTTTGAAATACATGACATGTGGAAGTTATTATAAATTGGTAGGGTTTTACAGTAGTGTGAGACATAGACAATTGATATGGTAATTTATGAGAGGTGATAATGATTCACTATAACATGAATTTGAGTGAGTCACGACATGGGGTTGTTACAGAAATGATAGGATGAATCAGATTTTAACTTTATGAGAATCCAACACATGTCGGGGGCTGAAAGATAGATACGGGGACATGAAAATGGATAGATAATCATTTATGAATTTGAGGTTTTAATTATTTTTTTCATTAACTTGATTTCTCTAGGATATTGATGTTGGGAAGATAGTCTAGGTAGAACTAGGGTAATAACTTTAGGTGCTTCTATTGTATTAGGAATCATCAGAATTAGAGCATATAACATACCAAATAATAATAGGTTCGGTAATTTTAACACCATAGAAGTCCTTTCAATGTGACTCAAGGACCTGGTGGTGATCAGATGCTTCAGGAGAACCACCAAAGGAAGTCCAATATGTTTGGTTTACTACAACAGTCATAGACTAGGAAATGTTGTCCACAATAATTCATGTGTCCTTACTAGTAGAATGTGTTCACATACATTACCAACTAGATGGATATTGGTGTCTAGAGACTAGCAACTGGGTTAGCTAGATTGTCTTATTTGGGGGAATTCATTTAATTTCCATCAAACCATCCTTATTTACTCCCTTATTCTCCCCCAACTTCATTCGAGTCATGTGATGAAGGGGGCTCCCAATATTGTGATTGTAGACATCATTACTTCATTTCTTAGGAATTGTTAGTACTCTTAAATGATATTGACTCATATAGGTATGTCTAGCTCCCTCTAGGACATAAAAGGGTTTTCTTCCTGACACATTTTAATGGAAGACTAATTTGATTAATTTAGGGATAATATAATGTAACTAGTTTATTGGACATGATATGTTTGTAATTCCATGATAATTGATCTATATCATTCTTGAGGTAATATTTCCCTACAAATTTATAGATTCCATTAACAAAATGTTATTCCTTTAATTGCTTGTTCATGGTTGCAAGGATCGGTGAGATATCATGGTTCAATGTTAGAGTGAACGAGTGTGGTTTATACATGTTTATTTAGGAGGCTCATTAGTGGGTTTCATGAATGGGGTTCCTTAGAATAAATTAAAATGAGACATGTAGAAGTAATACAAAAATGGATATCAACAAAGACATTTGGAAATAGAATGATTTGTTCATGATTGGTTAGCACAGGATTGGCAGGATATATGACATGGAGAATTGGTTCATGAGTCCCCTTCTTTGTGCACATTCCAAATGATTGGTGTGGTTATTGAGGTTAAAATAATGGTGGGATGTCTATTTTGGAAATATACGTCAATTGTTTTTTTTTGGGTTCAAAAAATAATAGGATTTCTTTGATAATATATATGGTGGATCAGGTGAGGAATTCCTTTCATCCTCTGACCATGACTAGTCAGTGTGGGGATCAGACTATGATATATGATTTGGGTTTTCCTCTTATGTAAATGATCTTGGGAAGAATCTTTTGGGTTAGATATGAGTTAGGATTAAATGGGTTAGTGACATGGGGAATTTTTTGATGTTTTTTATCACTTAATGATATGTTATGTGGGGAAGATGATAGGTAAGGTGTTTTGTTCTGGTGCTGATGATTTCCTCCATGGGTGAGATGTATGCATGGGGTTATACCAGGTTATTTCCACAATGTTTTGATTCTAATTATTATGTTTTTATATAGGATATGCCTATTTGGATTCATTGATATTGGTTGTTGTGTATGTACCCCCCCCCCATAGACTAGTAATATGGGCTAGTGTGTAGGTTCATCCTCCCAATAAGCCTCATAATGGGCTAGTGTGTATGCTATACCTCTTCAAAACCATTATGATGGTCTAGTACAATGATGTTGCATCCAGGAACCCTTCAGATTAGCCAGCGGGACAGTAGGCCACCCCAGAACATATCGGATAGATTAGTGTAATTTAGATGTTATCAGGAGAACCTATAGTAAAGTGACATTATTCACTATTGACCTCCCCAAAGACATTGGGGATAAATGGTTGTATATGATGAAGCCAAGACCTATGATTAGTCACCAATTATTTTAATCTTCTTCTTATGGTTTCAAAAATGATTTTATTTTTATAAATAACTTAATAAAGTTGATATGGGGTTCATGGAGGCCTAGTTTGCACATTATTATTTGATATTATGTATGAATGTTTATTTATTTGTTTTACATCATCGCATACACTTTTATATGAAGAGATAATTTTTTTTTCAAATGAATTAGTGGTGTACATCTAGCATTATACTCACATTAAATAAACATCTCAGTGTGTGTATCCTTTATTGTTTGATTAATTAGATAATGGATGGTACTAGGTTTAAAAATGTTATGTAGGAGAATCTGGTTGTGTATGGAAATTTTAGGATAGACTAAAGGATCCATATAGATAAATATTTATTTTATTTTTTTCTATATATTTTTATATCCTATGAAAATGTGGGGGTCGAAATGGCAGTTAATATAATTATATTACATATGTTATAGAATGGGTTGTTGTATTTATTGCTTATATACATTATTTAACATGATTAATCAAATTATAGTTTCAATACATCTCTATTAAATTTCATATTCTTCTTATAAATTGCATATTCTCCCCAATATTCCAACTATGACCCTCAATACTTGTGGGTTGCCTCATGTATTTGGGTAGGCACATATGAGGAAGGATACCACCTATATTATGGAAAAGGTGATTCATGTTTGGTTGACACACATTCATAAACCCCTGATAGATACACATGATCTCAAACTCCATATTGATGGAAAACTGACCCACAATGTGTGATTCAATGGGAATCATATGGGAATTGTAATATTTTTGTGATTCAGTTTCACTTAAGATATTTTAATTTGGTGTGATAGATAATATGGTGTGTATAAGAGTCACTTTTAACTATATATGTCATTAAAATTTTATAATCCACTAAACTATTTTGAACCAATGTCTCTATAAATTTTTAAATCACTTATTACCTTTGTTTTTTTTCAATGGAATATTGATATTTTTTTTTCGAGGTGTGTGAGTCAAATCAATCACTTGGTTGATGAGTGTTCTTTTCCATTCTCCATGGAGAACATGCTATTAGTATTCTCAAGGATTATATGAAAATATTATTGGTTAAATACAAGTAATTAGTATATGATGAAGAAAATAATGATATTTATTCCTTTCATTGTGTTAGTTAATACATAACAAATCTAAATAATGAAGACCCCATTGGAATTCTTCCAGAGATCGTCTATATATATTTCATAAACATTTGTTGTGTTACATTAATTCTACTGTAAATTTAGATAATCATAAACCAAATAAAAATAATATATTCCATTATATTTATTTTATACTTTCAAATGAAAAAGAAAACATAAATAAATATATCATAAAAAATATTGAATGATAGACCAATGAATCCATAGGAATGACCCTATTCAGTAACAAATGATTTTATTCTAGCATATAAGAAACTTTATTTAGGGGTTGAAATTTCCAGTTAATAAAAATATCATGATAAAATATATATTGAAGAATTATATATACATTCAAAGTTGAATTCAGTGAGAAATTTTATCATAAAATAATGGTTATGTTCAACTATGGCCACAATATAAATTATGAAATAATAAGGATTAGTCATGGATGAACACTATGTAACCAACCCATAGTGTTCTTAGGCTATCCATACATCAAAATAAAAATGGAATCTTATGAGATGAATACATCACCTAATGCATTAGAGCACTATTATGTCACATCTCTAATGTGTACAACATTACGGGTTCCACATTGATCAAAGGTAATAAGAATATAATTCATAATTTCAGAAATGTGAATAAGGAATTTATTTTCATACTATGATTTACAAAAATATAATTGATAGTTTTATGTAGATTATTTCTATTGAAATTAAATTGGGATTGGTATTCATAATATAATGGTATGGTGTGGAAAATGGTTGGATTATTTAGGTTTTTGAAATTTGTACATAAATTTTCATTGAAAGGGAAAAATGAGAAATGAAGGTAGTCATTCTAAACATTTATAATTACAGAATGTTCATAAACAGAAGGAATCATAATCTATTTTTAGTAAAACAACTGTCTACAAATGATGGTGTTGAATGGAACAGAGGAAGGGAAGAAATCATACCTTGAGTGGTTTCTTACTAATTCATAGTTGGAGCATAAGAGAACCATACAAGCACCATGGGATGAATCTAAATTGGAAATATGAGAAGATATTTTTTCATCTGGGATAAATATATAAGTGTAATTTCATTTTGATGGGTTCTTTATTGAAAGAGAAAAGGGATTTTTTATTAATTTATCAACATAGGCCTTGGTCACATAATTTTTATGAAAATAAAAAAATCATTAGCCTCCCATTGTTTTTTACAAATGGTATAATCCAAGGAAGATTTATTTTTATTATTTTAATAGTTTAATAACATAAATCACAAGATCAATATCATTCATGATGTGGAGGTTACTAATTTTTATTAATATTCTCTTCAAATTAAAAAATATCATTTTGGTTTTAAGACATACATTATATTTTTGGAAATATAATATTAACACATTTTATAAAATTATTTTAATTAAAAAGTAGTGTTGGTTGAATAAAACCATTATAGACATTATTTTATTACTTTTAGTTTATTATTATGTATTAATCATCACCATATATTCACATAATATTTTAATTTCTCCTACAGAACCAATTATCTCATTACCTTTTGAAACATTCGGCATACAAGAGTTTCAACGTGCCCATTTAAAAAAATCCAGTTTGTTTATTCAATTTTAATTATAAATATTTACGATTATTAATATTAAAATAAACAACTATTTTTATTTAACAAGAACAATTTTGATGACACAATCAAATTTATTTAACCTTAATGAAATTAATAAAGACATTATAAAATTATATAAAATATTTTATTTATATAAATATTCCTTTATAGGATTACTTCATTTGAAAAAATAATTATTTAAATATATTTAATATATCATATTACTGTAATTAAATTGAAAATATATATATATATATATAATATAATTACGTTCTCTTTATGTCTAAAAATCTATTTAATATATTCATGTTATATTAACAAGTATTTTATAAAATAATAATGAATATGGGTTTTGAGAAAATAGTATATCATTTTTTAAAAGAAATTTACACATTATAATACATAAGTCATGGAACATATCCACTCATTAAACCAGAAAAACCCACTTAATGAATGGTATTTGACAGTGGTAATTTTCTGGGGTGGATCGGCAAACATTGATCATGTTGTGATCTCTATTAAAATGAATTTTTCACATAGTTTATTTCATTAAATCCTCAATTATTGAAGATATTCATGATTTTCTTCATGTTAAAACCCAGATGATTCTCTTACCCAACCATTATTTGATAACTGATCTTCACAAAATACAATTATAATGATTAGGTCATTTTTTTCTCCATTTTTCATCAATATGATCACATAATTTCCCATAATATATATTTATTCTTAAAATAAAATTACATTAGCTACATTAACAATGGTCCTAATGACCAACGGTTATAATTCCCATCAATCATAATTCATAATGGTAATAATGGTTTTTAACTTCCTATAAATAGTTCCTAATTTAATCATTCATGTTCTAATTCAATTTCAATCAAGGATCAATATTATCCATTTTCAAATTATTATAACATAATTATTTATAATTTTAAATTTTAATGTGTTTTTAAGGACTGTAATGATCTTGGACGTTTTGGTTGATCTAAATATTCATATTATAGTAATTCTATATTTTATCTATATATCAAAATAATATAATATTATGCACTTTAGAGAAGTGTAATTATTTCATAAATATAATTTTCTCAATTAATGAAAAAATGTTGTTTCATTATGTTGTATATTATATTGTGTAGATAAATATTTCACACATAAATATAAGAATAGAAAAAATATATATAAATTTACCAGTCATTCAATAAACTAATTTTTATCTCAAACAACTTTGAATGAAATACAATCATCCCATCTTCTGATTTTACTTAATGCAAAAGGGGTGAGGAATAACTCCTTACTCGTAGTGTATATATACTTCCTTGAATGGTTCATGAATCAATGATTTTTTACGATACTGATCAGCAGTGTGCAGTTCAAGATATAGAATGTGCTTTGTAAGGTCATTCCTAATATGAAAAGAAACCTACATGTTGTTCAGTAACCATTATTTGAGCCTATTAAAACATAATGATTATTGTATATCACAATAATATTACCCATGATGAAAATAAACACCACAATAGAAAACCATTTAATAAATGTTCCATCCTGAATTTATGTTGAAATTTAATCCAATGAAATTTAAGATGATTAAATATATTATTGTATTCCTGATGAAATGATACATTTGTTCTTATAACCAATTTTTTTTCCTCATAATAAAAATAAAATGACACCCCATTAATATGTTAGCTTAAAATTTCCACAAACCAAACCTCTCTTGACCCCTAACATTAAATTATATCCATATTATTGAACCATCGTAAGTAAATTTTAACATGAATTAAACAAACTAGTCGTAATTTTACCAATATCTACATCGAGTATGATACCCCAAGCCTATATCAAAAAGGTAGTGGGTTGGTGACCAGGAACTGGATGATATATCACAGAAGAGTTTTAAAATCATAACGAATATTTTGAATAAATACATGTCTCTAAAGAATAAAGACATAAAAATTAACTATATTAAAATATATATACTCAATATATTTTATAGTAATGCATGAAAGGGGCATTAAGTGTCTAAAAGAACATATCAAATGAAATCACTAAAGGTAATAAATTCAATTGGTAGTGATATGATATATTATGGAACTATATCAAACGAAGACCCCACATCACTAAATGGATAAATAGCCTAATTTTGGATAACAATGATATCCTTTAGGTATCCCCATTTTCCACAATGAGCCATATCTATAATGTAACATGTCCTTCATGGTCTACACCAAGATGTGTGTCATATGAATAGAAAAAACATTTGTCAACAATAAGGCTTGAATAGGGGTAAATAAGAAACATAACTAGTTTTATTCCTGAATAATATATTGTATCGTTTAATATAATATATTAGCTCAAAATCCTCTTATATCATACTAATTTTAAAACAATTATATTCTATTATATCTAGAAACCATATAGATGTAGATAATCCCAATTCATCTCATCTCAGTCCCAAAATTTGCAGCTCATCTCATAAATGGATAAAATCTTATACAAAACCAAAGATAATAGAAATAATATAAGACATAAGAGTTATTAAAGTATAGAAAAAATTAATGTCATATTTAAATGGAAACCAAGTATGGTAAAATTTTAGAAAGACCTATGACACTTGAACAACCTGACATAAATAATGTCCATTTTACCTACCTACAACTGTTGTGGGGCACCATTCATAATCAAGGGACTGTCTGACCCGTATGGATGATTATACCATTAACTAATCAGAAGTATTGGGACTATCAATTTAGCATTAATAAATTTATGTCATTATCAATAAAACTTGTTTTTGGACAATTGTTTCAATTGAGGAAGTACAAAATCCCTTGGTTAGTGGACCTCACCCTTATACATAGTGGAGTACACAAATATCATCTATTATACAGATGATGAAATAATGTCATGAGTTTTGTCTTTGGGAATATGTGAATCCCAGCCATAGAGGAATATAAACTGAAACATGATAGAGTAATGACTAAATTCTACTATAAATGTCTCACCAAAATAATTACATTATCTTGTTATAAACTGAAACCCACATTCAATGCTATATATTAAAAAATTACATTTCACCACTAATCATCATGTCAGAAAACACAAAAAATTGACTATTATTATGATCAATTTTTACATAAGCATAATAATATACAAATAATACCAAAGAACATATTTTACCTCATATTTAATTTTCAAGGAATGACTTGTATAACATATACACCTAACTTTTCTTACAATATTTTTATATCATTTTAAAGATAAAAAACATAAAATGTCAAAACACTGGGATCCAATGTTTTAATATTTTGGAAAAATTAGAACCAGAAATAAGTTTTATATAATAAAAGACCAACATTTATTTATTTTCTAGTTCCCTAGCTTCTTAGTGGCCCTCATGTTTCCTTAATACAAATATTCTCTTGATAATACACATCAATGAAAGGGGTGAACTAAATTCCCAGTAAGAGGTTAAATAAGAGATATTAAACATGGGTGACCACAAAAATCATCATTATATTATAATAAAATCACCAAATTAATATTTATGAGAGGAAACATTATAAAAAAATCAGGGAATTTGGAAATGCATAAAAATGAATCGTCATTTGTTATTGGGTAAAGACCACATAGATATGTGAACAAAGCTACCATCATGTTCACTCATATATCTCTTTATTTAAATAGATACTTATCATTAACCAATGAAATGTATTTCTATATAATTATAGTTTCACCCATCACATCATAACATATTCTGGAACAATATAATTGTTGGCACATTCATCGCATCAAAACATTTATATTTTCATACATTACACAAATAATTTTATTAAATTCATCGAAATAAAAATGACCCGTGTAATTAAATGAATATTATTTGAAAAGAATAAATTCAAGAATAAAAATTTGGGTTACAAAAATAAATAGGTAATAACATAATTCATATAACAATTATCAATCTTTAGTGAATAAGAATCAATCTCAAGAATAGTAAAACATTTTTCTAGAAGGAAAATTTATTTTGAAAATATATTTGACTTTTCCATATAACTGTATTGGAAACATTTATATCCCAGAAAATAAATGGTAAGGCAAAAATAAATAATATTTAAGGAATATTATAGGAATATTTATATAGAAAAATTATGTGAACTACTGAAAACCCAAAGAAATATAGTTGGGTTTAGGAATCCCCTTACCTTATGTCTGAATGAATTCTTCTCTTTAATATCCTCGACAATCAAATTAAATTAAATTAATTGATAGATAAATAAAATTATATACCTATATTTTATTCATTTTAGTATAATTATGTTCTTTTAGGTAATTTCTTATAAGTTATAGTGTTTAATTTTAACATTTGGGAGGGTTCATTTTCTTGATTTTATGATTGGTTCACTTGTACACATGTATGGACGATGGTGTAAGATGAGGATAATAATCCAGATTTTAAATAATATATCATTATGTAAATATAATAATATTTCATAATCTTATATATAATTTGGTTATATTTTATGAGGATTATTTATTATAATGAACATTAATAAAAATTATATAATTTGGTTTGGTGGTTTTCAACCATTATGAGCATATATCATTTTCATTAACATCACATTTATATATTTCATCCTTTGCATTATATACCTTATAATTTGTATAATAATATATTATTTAACCATAATTATTTTTTTATGACCATCCTTGAAGGTTTTAGTGAAAAATGAAAACACAACATCCACGGTTGTGTAAAATCGACACACCGTAGAATATATTTTCATATTTAAAAAAGGAAGAGAATTGAAGATGAATTATTCCATTAATAGAATAAAATTATAGTATATAATTTATAATTTAGTTATCATCCCTATTGGATATGTGTATGTTAGGATGGGACAATAAAATAATGAAATTGAAAATAAAATAAAAGAAAAAAGAATGTGGATTTTACCTCTTTAATTTATCCTCCTTTAGAACCCCACTAGGGAAAAGGTTTTGGAATTTTTATGAGACCATGAGATCAGGGACATTATGGTTGGTCTTGGGAATAAGAGATGGTTTAATATTTATAAGGATAAATTATTAAATGGTGTGAGGAGAAGAGGTGGTGCGGTGTGGAATTTATAGTAGAGGAGATAGGTGTTTTCTCGTTATATTATTCATTAGTTTATTATTTTGGCTCAAGACAATGAATAGATTGAATCATAGCAAGAAATATATTCAAAAGATAATTTAGTTATATATTATGATTCTTACATAACCAATGAATCAAAAATTATTTTAATTAACTTATAATTTATAGATACTCTAAATTATAGTATATCACTATTCACAAAAAAAATCATGTACTTTAAAAAAATTCCAAAAACTCTCCCTAAACATATTTCAACATATAGAATTAAAAAAATTAACTCAATTTAATGAAATATCATTCAAAATAAAAAAATTAATTATTAAAGGAATTCCTTATTTACAAGGAAATTTTTATTGTAAAATGATAATTGATTTTGGAACATATGGAATAATTAATTACGGTCTCATAAAATATTAATATAATCAAAACATAATAAAATATTAATTAATGGATAAATTTTATTAAAATAAATTTTATTTTAAATTGTTATATTATTTATAAAAATCAAATAAAAATTTTGTGACTTAAAAAAATACGTACACGTATTTAATAATTTTTAAAACATTTACTTACTTATACTATGACATAATAATATAATTAAATAATTTATAAGATACATGTATTTTATTGACACATTCAAATATGAGGTACTATTTATTGAGATAGTTTATTATTCATAATGGTAACATTACTATTCCAAAGGTCAGTTTATTATTCTATTGGTAAAGTTTCCTTAACTTCTCAAAAAACATCTTATTTTATTAATTTTTCTTTTATAATGTTTTTATTGTGTTTTCAATGTTATTTTATTTGATTTTTTCTATATGATATAATTATAAGAATAGAATTTCCATTGATAAAATTTGGGTTCATTACATTCTTCCCCCATCATGATGTTTCACCCTCAATGTTTTAAATTACATTCTATGTTCAAAACTAATGAGGTTATTTCTCTTTCATCACTTCCTCCAGTTCTAATGTTTCCTCTTCGTAATTATTGTTCAAAAATTGTACATTGATCAGGTGAGTATTTTTATTGCATAGAACATTATCTCCACTAACTGAGATCTTCACTGGATATTCTTCATAATAGAGATCATTTTACAACTATACCACCTCAAGATTCAGTACGTGTGATGGATTTGGTATATAATACCTCTAAAAGAAGATATGGAATACATTGTGTACATAACAGATGTTAGGTGTATGTGACAGTCGATATAACACAACATCGACATGATCAAGGATCCTTAAGGGGCTGATATACTTGGGACATAGTTTTCTATTCATTCAAAATAACATGATCCTCTTCCCTGGAGATATGTAGATAATTACCATGTCTCCAGCCTTAAACTCTTGGTCATGTCAATGATTTTATATATAGATATTTTTTAAATTTTTGATTCATTGATGTGTTACTGAATGGTTTTAAAATTTTCCACCATTTATTCAACCATTTTAGGTACTAACTTATTTTGTTCACCATAGTCATCCCGGCATGCATGTGTTCTCCATCATTTCCCAGAAATAGATTCATATAGATCCATTTCTATTCTCTATTAGATTTTTTTTAAGAGAATTAAAATATTGTAAGATGTTGGTGAAATACTAAAATGATGTCAATAGAACATGATCTGAATATGTATTATAGTTTTTGAGTTGTATTCTTTTATTGTACATCAATTTGAAGATTAGAAGTCATACTGATGTTCATCTCATTGTTTAGTTCATGAAGGAGCATTTTCCAAATTAGAGGTGAATCTCATATATCAATTGGATACAATCAATATCGGTATCCCATGAAGCCTTAGAACTTATTTTATATAGAACTGTGTAAGATGACCCATTGATAAGTCCTCCATATTTTTATAAGGCGAGTTGTATTTTTAAGGAAATCCACAACAACCCTTATAGTGTAACACCCCATGCTTCCACAGTATGCTTCTCTTTGAATAATACAGTAACATGTGTTGTACGGAACTTCAGGTTCTAACAGACTCCAAAACCAATCAAACTAGCTGTTATGAATAGTAATACCAACATTTTGAAATTTTATAATTAATATCATTCAAAATGGACTTTATTTTTTTATTTGGAATATCTAAATTAGCATTGGGTGATTTTTGGTATTTTTCTGAAAACATTCAATTTTTGATGAATAGTGAAATAACACTGAGTTATAGTTTAAAACTGAATTTTTATTCAAATAATTATTTATTTTATTGAAATTTAATTAAGGTCAAAATAGATACATAATACCTATATAAGTTCAATTTAATTCATTTGAGTTAGTTTAAAATAATTTTAGATATATATAAATTTTATTGAACTTTTCACCGTCTTTTACCCACCTTCTAGAAGAATTTAGAAATTCACATAAAACGTAATTTTACCACTCCTTTGAGTGGAATTTCAAAAATCCCAGAGACATGGTTAATATCAGGCAGTAAAATGTGGTTCTATAAGATAAAAATAATTTTGGGTGAATAGTACCTTTTTACTTTTATTTACCACGGTTAAAAGTAAATAGGGTAATTAAGGTTAAAAATGATATTAATATTACCATATAACATGTATTAATTTTAATGTACAAGTGTATCTTGACCAAAAACAACCTTAGGAAGATAATATTATCATTTAGTTCCACTTGGATTAGATTCGGATATTTATTATAATTTAATTTAAGGAAGAGTTAAAAGAGTTAAAATCAATGTTTAATAACTAAAACATTTTTAATATAGGGTTATACATTAGATAAATTCCATTATAAATATTCATTAGAAATATAAAAATATTTCCTACATAATTTTATTTTATTTATAATTTTTAGACATTAAATAATTTAATTTATTTAGGACACAAAGGTGATGTAGTAATTATCTAATTAATGAAATATTAAAATAATTAATATTATAAATATCAAAATAAATGTAATTTGAGATTTTTTATGAATTAAACTAATTATATAGGTTAATATGACATACTAGTACTGTTTATTAAATTTTATTTCGAAGTAATAATGCTGTTATGAAATTATCAAAAACAAAATACCCAATAGTGTCAAAATTGACATAAAAGAGTTTTTAAAATAAGTATTATATTATTAATGGATATTCTATTCCTAAAAATATATGTTTCATCCAAAGGAATTATATAATGATAGGTGTATCATTATTAGGCCACTTGGGGTACTTTTGGAGTTATATAGTATGTTTATTAACTATATAATATAAAAATTCAAAGAGACATGGTAAATGTCAAACTATTTAACTAATAGTTAAATATAAATGATAAGGTTAGTATAGTGAGCCAAAACTATCTAAAATCTATTGATTTAAAGTATTTAGACCCATCCCCACCATAACCGTTAAATAATTCACTTTTTATCCATTAGAAACCGGATATGAATTTATTATAAAATCATATTTCTAGCTTTACCTAAAGTGCCCCTCACCCCTCTTATAAAAGGGCACTCCACCATCTCTCTAATTCACTCCTTAAAATCCATTGGGATCGGAAAAAACATGCCAAAATATTCTCTCCCCTTCCTTCACTTATACCTAGAGGCCTTACTTTCATCAGAAATCCATCCTATGGAGCCCTTCTAATTAAATCAAAAGGAAGAACCCAAACAAGAGGTAATGTTTTCACCACCCTCTTTCAAGTTTCATTCTTTTTCAACTTCTTCATTATTTGTTATTTTCATTCTAAAATAATAACTCTCATATCTTCTATATACTATGATGTTATTATAAATATGGTACAACCATATTAAGTATTTTTCCATCCTTTGAATGACATGTCATTATATGTGCGTACGTACGGCTTACCGTCTCCACGTCGTGGTGTAATTGTTATTCAAGACATTTTTATTTGGATAAGTTTGATAATGATGTTTAATTGATGTAAATAATAAATATAACATTATAATTATTCGTTATATATGATATAGCATCCAATTATATATTATTTTAACATAAAAATAATGATATTATTGCTCGTGCGTACGTACGGATAACCGTCTCCACGAACGCGATGAGATTCATTCCCCATCATATCCATGCAAGTATAATTCTCAATTAATGATTAATAATAATGTTTAAGGACATGATATCATTCTATATATGAATAATATACAACCTATCCATAACAAATATGGCTCACATAACATAGAATATAAAGGAAATCAAATCTGTTAACACCCGAAATGACTATAATACTAAGATATTATTAACAAATCAATGTTAAAAGATCATATATGATATCATATTAATGTATATGATTAATTTATAATTTAATAACAATTATTTCACCATTATACAGGAGGTTAACCTACCCTCAACCATGGAAAATTAAAAGTTAGGGTTTATTTTAGAATATCTTCATTATCCGAGTTTGTTTGTAGGTAGTTATCTATTTGGACCTCTTTATCATCCACATCCATGTTACTTAAAAATTTATTTCAAATCATTCTTACTATTTTACAGACTATGGGGTAAAGTCATTTATACCCTTTTTGACTTTTTATAAGATGTTTATAAATAAATCTTTCTGTCGTTTTCCAAACAAGGTACTTTTTAACCTTTTCAACAAAATTAAGGTAAGAATGTATTTTTTAACTAATACGGCAGGTGCTGCTATTTTCGGCCATTATAAAATCTTCAAATATTCCATTACAAGATTATAAGGATATTTTCAAAGTAAATGTTTTATTTTATATTTATGTGACTTTTAAATGATTCCAAAAAAAGATATATTTCTCTCAAAATGTTTTGATTTCATCTATGTCAACATCTTTGATGTATTTTAAGCTTATTTGAAGTTGATTTAGTATGATACAAAACAACCATATTTTATTGAAGGTTTTGTGATATTTTTTACTGTGGATGTGTTATTTTTATACAATTCATGGTTTATGGAGAAATTATTGACATTTCGTATACTAGTTTTAATACGAATGTTTATGTTATGTTTAAACCTATTTATATGAGGAATGCATTGGACTTAATAAGTGACGGGTGTAGCCTATTATAGCTCCTCGATGCATCGATATGTTTCATGATACAAACTAGTGTCTTAGAACAAGGACCTGGAAAAATAATATTTGTAGCCGTGGCATAAGTCCTTGACTATGTGGTTATGATAGTCTGGCATTATGCATTCCATCATTATGAAAGTGGTTATTGATATTGCATGTGATTATTAGACTAGTAAAATATCCATGTGAATAAGTAAATGGAATTATTTCGTTTAATTTCTACAATATTATGCTAAAGATCATGTTTAAAATGATTTTTTTATTAGTTATACATTGCCTTGAATGTTTATTCTTATTTATTAAAGTTTTCTCTATATTATTATCCTTACTGAGCTTCTGAGATCACCCCTTTATATGATTTATTTTTTTCAGGATGTGAAGAACTATTTTATGAATGACCTACAGGGATAGTATGAGTGGATATGAGTGTGGAATATGGAGACAATGTTGTTTTAGTTTTAATTAATGATGTAATGTAAACTTTATGAATGTATCTAGTGTTTCCAATGCTACTAAACAAGTCGGTATTTCGAGACATGATCATTTGTGATCATGCCAATTTTATATAATAATGCACCGACTCGGGGTAACTAGGGTCGGGGCGTTACAGTTGGTATTAAAGGATGTTTAGTCCAAAGCATGGCAGCTAGATTTAGATAACCTTTAATTAGAGCAAATAGCCCTATGATAAACGTTGAGGATTAATATAGATGAACTTCCTAGAATTTTGGTATTGTAGAGATTTTATGAGTTTTTTGAGCAATATATCCCTGTCATGATACGAAATGGTAGAGGCGGCTCTGACATAGATGTACCTAGGGTTAAAACCTGAAAAACCCGCTTTATGCAAGACTCCAACAGGAACTGGTGCACGACAACAGGTCTTTCTGCACTCTTCGATACAACACTCCCGGGGGATATGGTTAAGATAATTCACATTTTCATTACAATATATTATGAAAGGTTTATGAGTATATACTTCCTCAAAGAAAACATTTTTATGGTTATGGTTTATATCCATAAACTGTTTAATTTATGTTAAGTGTTTTACTAGTTTTGATTTCTGTATTGAAATTCATAAAATATTCTAGTGTATGTCATTGTTTAGAAATGGCACCTAGTGGAGGAAATGGAAACTATATCAATAAACCCACTCCATGTAGGGATTTCCCTCATGCTCAAGATAACTATAGTGGAGTTGGTGATACAACCGGTGTTGATCAGCTTATCGCTATACTGGGACAAGTCACTTAGGTTATGAATAATAACCTCACCCGTATGGAGCACCCAGATCCGCAGCGTGGAGGATCAATGTTAGACCACTTTATAAGGCAACAACCACCAACATTAAATGAGAGTACAAATCCATTAGTATCTGAGTATTGGATAAATTCCTTAGTGAAAATATTACATGCCTTGGAGAGTAGTGAAAGGGAAAAAGTTATCATGGCAGTTTACTGCCTCACTGGAGATGTTGATCAATGGTGGTCATTGATTCAAAACACAAAGGAAGATGATTATGTATCAAATATGGAATAGTTATAATTAAAAGATATTTTCTTAGAAAAATACTTTCCTCGTGACCATCAAGAAGATATGGAAAGGCAATTTCTGAGTCTAAGACAAAAGGGGGTTGAGAATGTCTCAAAGTATGAAGCTAACTTTACAAGGTTAGCGAGGCATGCATCAAATTATATACATAACCCGAGGAGTAAGATTGATCATTTATTTGATGGGTTAAAACCATTTATTCTTCGAGAATTAGTGTCACAATACTTCTCATCATACGATTATATTATCTCATGTGCTATCAAAATAGAAAAATATGTTTCTAAGTCATATGAATTTAAAGAAAAGAAAGAGAAGAAGAGATCTGCTCATCACTCTGGAAATGGAAATAAAGGGAAAAAGGGAAAAGTTGATTATCCATCCTGCAATAAATGTGAGAAGAAACACTCTGGTACTTGCTTTAAAGGAATGGGAGTCTATTACAAGTGTGGTGAAAAGGGCCACCAAGCTTGTGATTTCAAGGGGAATAAAGAAGCTACTGATGTTCAGTGCTACATTTATAGGGAGATGGGACATTAAGCAAATGAATGTCCTAAGCGTTAGGGAAGCATACCTCTGAAAAGGACAAGGGATCAAGGACAAGCTTATGCTATCACTACTGCTAATGTAGAAGCTCTAAAAGACATGGTGGTAGGTAATTAATGGTTTCTTTATGTTTTTCAAATGCATTATTTGATTCTGGATCATCGCATTATTTCATATCTTCCTAGTTTTCTACGAAAATTAGATATTTCCAATTTGATTTAACAAGGGATTTGTCAGTTAAAAATCCTAAGGGAAGTATCATTGCTACAAATTTCTATGAATCTGTTCCCATTAGGGAATATAATTGTTCTTTATCTATTGATCTCATCGTCATCCCCATGACTGAATTTGATATAATCCTCGGTATGGATTGGATTTACGAAAATGATGCAAAAATTATTTTAAGATGAAGGAGGTTACATTTTTTTATGATGATGATAATGAACCCCTTCTCTTTAGAGAAGAAATGTCACCACCTAATTGTTATATAGATTCAAAACCAGTAGCTCAACTAAATTCAATTAATGGGGAGAAATAGAATAAAATAACTATTTTTAAGGAAAAGAATGTTCAAATATAGGATTTACTTATTATGAGAGAATATATTGATGTGTTTCCATATGTTTGACCTGAACATCATCCATAATTAGAAACTGAGTTTTGCATTGATTTAATTCTTGGATCAAGGCTCATTTCGAAGACCCCTTATAGAATGGACACTGTCTAATTAGTGGAACTAAAGAAACATCAAGAGGAATTGAGTAATAAGGGATTTATTTTCCATACTGTTTTTCCATGGGGACCCCCTGTCATTTTTGTTAAGAATAAAGATGGATATATGAGGTTATGTATCAACTACAGGGAGATCAATGTTACCACAATAAAGAAAAAGTATCCCCTACCTCACATTCATGATTAATTTGACCAACTACATGGAGCTCAATACATATCAAAGATTGAACTTTGATATGGATACCATCAGTTGTGTGTGAAGAAGGAAGTCATTCTGAAAACAAAAATTCGAACTAGTTACGGGAATTATGAGTTTTCAGTAATGCCTTTTGGGCTGACTAATACACCCTATATTTTTATGGATCTAATGAACAATGTTTTCATGGAATATCTTGATGACTTTGTAGTGGTATTTATGGATGATATCTTGGTATACTCCAAAATCTACAAAGATCATGAAATTTACTTGAGCATTATATTGAAGACTCTGAGAATACATGAATTATATCGGATCTTTGGCAAGTGTGAATTATGGTTGGAGGAGATCTCTTTTCTTTGCCATATTGTCTCCAAATATGGAATCTATATTGATCCTTCTAAGACCAAGGCAATCCAATAATGGCTAGCATCGATGATTATAACTGAGGTACACAGTTTTATTGATTTAGCAGGTTATTATCGACGTTTCATCCAGATGTTTTCCCAATTGGCTAACCCATTAACAAATCTCACATGTAAAGGGGTTAAATTTGATTGGACAAAAGATTGTGAAGAATGTTTTGAATAAATGAAGAGAATATTAGTTAATGCTCTTATATTGACTCTACCATCAGGGAATGATGGGTTTGTTATTTATAGTTATGCATCGAAGAAAGGACTTAGTTGTGTCCTTATATAGAATGATAGAGTTATTTTCCAATGCATCACGACAGCTGAAAATTCATGAGAAAAACTATACTACTCATGATCTTGAGTTAGCAGTTGTAATATTTGCATTGAATATATGGAGACATTACCACTATGGTGAAAAATGTCAAATTTATACTGATCACAAGAGTTTGAATTATATTCTATCAAAGAAAGAACTCAACATGAGGCAAAGGAGATGGCTTGAACTACTCAAGGATTATGATTGCATGATACACTACCACCCGGGGAAGGCAAATAAGGTTCAAGATGCTTTGATTAGAAACGATCATGGAGTTTTGAACAAGATGAGAGTTGAAAGGATTCCTATAAACATGGATCTAGTAAAGATGGATATAGGAAACACCATGGACAGTGAAACATCAATGATTTTTCGAATGGTTTCCAAACCATCTTTACTAGAAAAGATAAAAATTTCACAGACCGATGATGAAGAGTTTAAAAAGAGGATTAAAGATGTCAATGATGGGAGAATGAGTTAAATTGTTTATGAAGATGGAATTTTTAAATTTGGGAAGAGACTTTGTGTTCCCAATATACCTGATCTAAAAAGGGAATTGTTGGATGATTCTCATAGTTCCAATTTATCTATACACCCTGGGAGCACCAAAATGTATAGAGATTTGAAGGAACATTTTTGGTGGGACAACATGAAGATGGAGATTTCTGTTTTTGTTTCAAGATGTATGGATTTACAACAAGTGAAAGCTAGAAGGTAACAACCTAGAGGAGTAATGCAACCTCCTCCCACACCTGAGTGGAAATGGGATAATATCACGGTGGACTTTTTCATGGGACTACCAAATTCTCTTAGAATGAACGATGCAATATGGATCATTGTTGATAGTCTTACCAAGTCAGCACATTTTCTTTCTATAAGAGAATATCTACCACTTGAACATATAGCAAGACTATATATTAATGAAGTTGTGAGACTTCATGGAATACCCCTATCAATTGTTTCTGATCGTGACCCCCATTTTACGTCAAGATTCCCTTAGAGTCATCAGAAGGCCTTGGATAATGAACTTCATTTGAGGACTGCCAAAAACCCTCAAACAGAAGGAAAATCAGAATGAACTATTCAAACCATAGAAGACATGTTTAGATCTTGCTCACTTGACTTTCAGGGAAAGTGGGAACAATATTTACCTCTGTTAGAATTTTCCTATAACAATAGATTCCATTAAAATATTCAGATGGCACCATATGAAGTATTATATGGAAAGAGATGCCGCACACCATCCTGTTGGTATGATGTTGGTGAAAGAAAACTTTTAGGCCTGAAACTGGTGGAGGAAATGATGGAAAAGGTGAAGGTAATCGAAAACCACATCAAAGCAGCTCAATGTAGGCAGAAGAGCTATGCCAATAATCAAAGGAAGGATTTGAAATTTCAGGTAGGATATCATTTTTTCTTAAAATTATCTCCATGGAAGGGAGTTATATGTTTCGGTAAGAAGGGTAAATTGAGACCCAGGTACATCGGACCATTCAAAATTCTAAAACGAATTGGGGTTGTATCTTACCATTTGGCAAGGACGCTAAAACTCTCCAAATTTCACGATGTGTTCCGCATATCACTGTTGAGAAAATATATGCCTGAACCAATGCATGTACTCACTTATGAGGAATTATAACTGGAACCTGGTATGTCTTATTGTGAAGAGCCCTTCAGGATTCATGATACAAGGGAACAAGTGCTGAGAAACCAAATGACTCGTCTGGTAAAATTTTTATTGAGAAACTATAAGATGGAAGAGGAAACGTGGGAACCTGAGGAACGTATGATGAAGAACCACCTGAGTCTTTAATGTGGTAGTATTCTAGATATTTTGAGGATGAAATTATTTGAAGGAGGGGAGAATGTAACACCCCAAGCTTTTATAGTACACTTCTCGTTGAATAATACAGTAGTGTGTGTGGTACGCAACTTCGAGTTCTAACACACACCACAACCAATAAAACTAGCCCTTATGAATAGTAATACCCACTTTTTTAAATTTTATAAATTTTATCATTCAAAATGGACTTCATTTTTGGATTCAGAATATCGTAATTTTCTTAGGGTGAATTTTTGGTATTTATCTGAAAACATTAAATTTTTGATGTATAGTGAAAAAACAATGGGTTATAGTTTAAAACCGAATTTTTATTTAAATAATTATTTATATTATTTAAATTCAATTAAGGTCAAAATAGATACGTAATACCTATATAAGTTCAATTAAATTCATTAGAGTTAGTTTAGAATAAATTTATATATATAAAATTTTTATTGAACTTTTCACCGCCTTTTTCCCACCTCCTAGAAGAATTTAGAAATTCACATAAAACATAATTGTACCACTTCTGTGAGTGGAATTTATAAAATCCGAGATACATGGTTAATATCAAGGAGTAAAATGTGGTTCAATAAGAGAAAAATGATTTTTGTTGAATAGAAACTTTTTACTTTTTTTACCACGGTTAAAAGTTAATAGGGTAATT
This sequence comes from Viscum album, assembly GCA_963277665.1. Classification (NCBI taxonomy): domain Eukaryota; kingdom Viridiplantae; phylum Streptophyta; class Magnoliopsida; order Santalales; family Viscaceae; genus Viscum; species Viscum album. Next base: position 1,496,859,622 of record OY728122.1, on the reverse strand, counting down.
AAGGTTAAAAATGATATTAATATTACCCTAAAACATGCCCTAATTATATATGAAAAGTATATCTCAACCAAAAAAACCTTAGGACTTATCATTTTGGTCTACTTTTATTAGATTAGGACATTTATGATTATTTAATTCAAAGAAGAGTTAAAATAGTTAAAATCAATATTTAATAACTAAAACATTTTCAATATAGGGTTATACATAAGATAAATTTGATTATAAATATTCATTAAAAATATAATAATATTTCCTACATAATTGTATTTTATTTATAATTTTTAGACATTAAATAATTTAATTTATTTATGACACAATGGTGATGCAGTAATTACCTAATTAATGAAATATTAAAAAAAGTGATATTATAAATATCAAAATAAATGTAAATTGAGACTTTTTATGAATTACACTAATTTTATAGGTTAATATGACATATTAGTACTGGTTATATAAATTATTTACGAATTAATAAAGCTTTTATGAAATTATCAAAAACAAAATACCCAATAGTGTCAAAATTGACATAAAAGAGTTTTTAAAGCGAATATTATATTATTAATTTCTATTACTTTCCTAAAAATCTATGGTTCGGAAAAAGGAATTATATAATGATAGATGTATCATTAATTTACAACTTGGGGGTATCTTGGAGGTATATAGTATGTTTATTCACTTTTTAATATAAAAAATACAAAGAGACATCGTAAATGTCAAACTATTTAAATAAGAGTTAAATATAAATGATAAGGTGAATATAGTGACCCAAACCTCTCTAAAATCAATTGGTTGAAATTATTTTGACCCATACCCACCTTAAACTTTAAATAATCCACTTACGATCCATTAGAAACCGAATATGAATTTATTTTAAAATAATATTTCTAGCTTTTCTTAAGGTGCCCATAACCCCTCTTATAAAAGGGCACTCCCCCTTCTCTCTAATTCACACCTTCAAAACCTTTTCTATCGGTCAAAACCTACCCAAATATTCTCTCAACTTCCCTGAATTCAATGTAGAGGCCTTAGTTTGAACAAAAATCCATCCTAAGGATCCCTTTTGATCAAATCAAAAGGAAGAACCTGAAGAAGAGGTAATGTCTTCACCACCCTCTTTCAAGTTCCATTCTTCATCAACTTCTTCTTTCTTTATTATTTCCATTCTAAAATAATAACTCCAATATATTATATATAATTTTATTTTATTATAAATATGGTACAAAAATATTCAGTATTCTATCTATCTTTTGAATGACATGTCACTAGACGTGCGTACGTACGACTTACCGTCTCCACGTAGGGGTGTAATTGTTATTCAAAATAGTATTGTTTAGATGGGTATGATAATGATGTGTAATTGAAGTAAATAATAAATTTAACATTATAATGATTCTGTTTATATGATATACCATCTAATTATATATTATTTTTATTTCAAAAAAATGAAATTGTTGCTAGTGCGTACGAACGGACTACCGTCTCCACGAACACAATGAGATTAATTCCCCATCGTATCCATGCAAGTCTATTTCTCATTTCATGATTTAAAATAATGTTTAAGGACATGATGTCATTATGTATATGAATTTGATACAGCCTATCCCTAAGAAATATGGCTCACATAACAAATAATGTAATGGAAAATGAATCTGTTAACACCCAAAATGATGATAATACTAAGATATTATTAACAAATCAATGTAAAAGGATCATATATGATATCATATTAATGTATACGATTATTGTACAATTTAATAACAATTATTTCACCATTATACAGGAGGTTAACCTACCCTCAACCAAGGAAAAGTACAAGGTAAGGGAATATTTCACAATCCATTCATTATCTGAGGTTGTTTATAAGTAATTATCTACGGGGACCACTTTATCATCCACATCCATGTTCCTTAAAAATGTATTTCAAATCATTATTATTATTTTATACACTGTGGGTTAAATTAATTTATAGCCTCTATGACTTTTTATAAGATGTTTATAAAGGATTCTTTCTGTCGTTTTCCAAACAAGGTAATTTTTAACCTTTTCATCAAAATTAATGTAAGAATGTATTTTTTAACTTATACGGTGAGTGTGGCTATTTTATGACATTATAAAATCTAAGAAGCTTCTCTTACAAGATTATAAGGATATTTTCAATTTAAATTTTTTATTTTATATTTATGTTACTTTTAAATGATTTGAAAAAAATAGATATTTCTCTCAAATAGTTTTGATTTCATCTATGTAAACATCCTTTGATTGATTTAATCTTATTTGAAGTTGATATATTATGATACAAAACATCCATATTGTATTGAAGGTTTTCTGATATGTTTGACTATATATGAGTTATTTTTATACCATTCATGGTTTATGGAGAAAGTATTGACATTTCTTATACTAGTTTTAATACGAATGTTTATGTTATGTTTAAACCTGTTCACATGAGGAATGCATTAGACGTAATAAGTGACGGGTAGAGCCCGTTGTAGCTTCTCGATGCATCGGTAGGTCTCATGAGAAAATCTAGTGTCTTGGAAAAAGTCCGTGGAAAAATCTTATTTTTATTCTTGGAATAAGGCCTTGACTATGTGGTTATGACAGTCTGGCATTATGCATTCCATCATTATGAAAGTGGTTATTGATATTGCATGTGATTATTCAACTAGTAAAATATCCATGTGAATAAGTAAATGGCATTATTTCATTATATTTCATCCATGTTATATTGAAGTTCATGTTTAAAAGGATTTTGTTTTAGTTATGCATTGCCTTAAATGTTTATTCTTATTTATGAAAGATTCCGCTATATTGTTATCTTTACTGAGAATCAGAGCTCAACCCTTTCTATGATTTATTTTTCCTAGGATGTGAAGAAGTATTTTATGGATGATCTTCAGGGATAGTATGAGGGGATATGAGTGTGGACTATGGAGACTATGTTGTTGTATTTTTCATTTTTGGATGTAATGTAAACATTATGAATGTATCTACTGTTTCCAAGGCTTCTGATGTAATCAGTCTTTCGAGACATGATCTTTTATGATCATGGCCATGTTATTTAATAATTCACTGACTCTGGGTAACTGGGGTTGGGGAATTTCATATATTTTTGTTTCCATTAGATGTCTTTGAATGTCTAGTTACAAAGTCCATGATGATATTTTCTCATTTCTATGTTGGTATGGGTAATGGTTTCAACATAACATTAGATATTTCCCTTTTTGGATTCACTAAATGACATACCAATCATTTTCATGAATATTTAATGATATTTTTCTTCATATATTACCACTAATAGTTTCCTTAGAGATATCAATACATCTTTGTGATCTCAAGGTTAATAAAGATGTTTGTGCTATGTGTGTCATCCAAAATCTCATTATTTTTCTCTGTATCATATGGAAAACATAGTCGTGACACAAATCCGACTTCTCCTTCCTCATCCATTACAAAAACTAAGGATTCCACCATTTTCATAACATTCTACTTATTCTGAATTTCCTTATAATTCATTTCAGTATCCTATATTTTTTCCATAATGGGTGGTTAAGGAATCATTTGAGAAAGGATTAGTTGTGTTCATTATTTTATGATTCCAATGTCCATAATTTTTAAATATGATAATATTTCATCCGTACCAATTCTCATCATAGAAAATGTTGGTGGATCCTTACTACTTAGATCATCATCTACATTATTTTCCTTACCAAGATGGTAGTGGATTGGGAAATCATAATCCCCGATGAGATCTAACCATATACACTAGAACATTTTAATATCCTTTTGCGTGAATATATTTTTTAGGATATTATGATTAGTATATTTTCCACACTTATCCCTGTAGAGATAAAACTGCCACACTTTCAACATAAAAAATCATAGCTTCCAGCTCCAGATCATATGTGGGATTGTTTATCTCATGAATTTCCTTATGTATTTTGGAATAAAATATATTATTATCATTTTATATAAAACAATATACTAATACCTTATTTTATGTATCAATATACCTCAAATATTTCTCCACATGTTACACGTATGAGTACTAGTATGGAAATAGGACTCTTATTTAACTATTTGAAGAAATCATCACATTCACTCATACAGGATAGTTTTTCTCCCTTTCATGTCATCTTTGTTAGTGGGTTCAAAATCATGAGATTTTATTTAGAAATCAATGTTAATACCCAGCATGACCAAGGAAACTATAGTTCTCCATTACAAATGTTGGCATAAGCAACTCATCGATTTACATTATCTTAAAAAGGTCTACAAATATTTCTTTTTTGGTGATAACATGCCCCATGAATGATACTTCCTCGATCCAGAACTCACATTTACTATACTTTTGATATATCTTCTCTCTTCTCTATTTCATTATCACAGTATTCAAATACCCCTCACATTCCTCGTGATTAATGGAGTATATCATAATATCATTAATAAAGATAACATTATATTTTTCAATATAATTTATAATTGTTGTATTTATTAAATCCATGAATATTCCATGTGCATTATTGAGTCCTAAAGGTGTCGCTATGAACTCATAGTTTCCATACCTCGTTCCAAATGTAGTCTTGGGAATATCACTCTTCATTACTTTTAATTGGTGATATCCCAACTGAAGGTCCCCCTTAATGAATTACATGGCCCAACATAGTTTATCAGACAAGTAATTCATCCTTAGAAGTGGATGCCTGTTTTTTATTCTGATTTTATTAATTTCATGTAAATCAATGTATGGGGTCATTGACCCATCCTATTTCATGAAAAAGAGGACTAGTTAACCCCATGGTGAACAACTCATGCTAATAAAATCCTTATCCAGATTCTCTTTTAACTACTTTTTTTGTTCCTCAAACTCAATGGTGGAAATTCTATAAGGATTATTTGATATAAATATATATCCAAAAATTTGTTAAATTATGTATTCAACCACTTGGTGATGATGGAAACTAGAAAATTCATTGGGAAATCCATCAGTGAGGTCGCTCACAATGGTAATATCATCGAGCATGTTTCTCTCCACTATCTCAATTATTTAAGCTATATATGCATGTTTATTAGGAAATAATATCCACACATGAGACGATGAATCTAAAAAATATTAATTATCCACTTTACACTTTAATATAATTTCAAGATGATTTTGTATTTGATGAGTGATAACCCTTTCCCCATTGTTTAGGTTGCATTTGAATAATGATGTGAAATCATTTCCCAAAATGGCATCAACCTCCACCATATAATGTAAGAGATGTTTTTAGTGGAGGTTCAATACACCAAAATTTAATGGGGAGGAGTTATATGAAATAATTTCCCAAGTTTCTGTACTCACTGATAACTTGACCTCCATATTTTGAGGTGGTGTTTGAATAGTTTTACTAAACATACAAGATATGAACTAATGTGTAGAACTAGAATCAAATAGTGTGTTTTCTATTCACAAACTAATAACTAACATACCAATCAACCTATAATTTTCTGGATCCACCTCAACAGTAGTGATAGATTAATCCTTTCATTTTTCCATTGTCTTTGATGGCTGATAATGCTTATTAACCTCAAGAATATTACATTTAGTGCACTAGATGGAATATTACCCCAGCTCCCTACTATTTAAGCATTTAAACATAGGTCATTATCCATTATCCTCTATCATCTGAGTCATGTTTTTTCTTTATTTTACATTCATGATCTTTTCCTCTTTCTCTGACACACTTATAGCATTTCCATTTAATATTGAAGAATTTCCCATGATTCCTATTCCCATAATTTTTATATGTTAGTGGTTGTGATTTCTTTTCACCTTTATTATTAGATACCTAATCATGATATTCTGTCTTTTTATATTATCCCTATATCCATGGGATAATTTTCTAAACTTTATCTCGATAGTGAGAGAACATCAAAAAACTTCTTAATAGCTCCCAATTTTTAGAATTTCTATATCCCTTAGAAGGTGTGGATTTAAATCAATAATGAGTGTGTCTATTTTTCTATTATTCCTTGATAAGAAAACATGAATCATTACATGAAATCCATGTGAAATTTTCAATTACGTTCATGATAGATTCAACATCCTTTTCATTATCTGAATTAATTCACTCTTCATCATTGTATGAAGAGTTTGAGGGAAAAACTGTTAATAAACATTATCCTCACCTCCCCTAACTCTATCTCTTCAATTACTTATTTTGACATGGTGTTCTTAAGTAAACCCTACGATGGTAGGCCTATCCATATAGATGATAATTTTCCAGTGTCACCTTCTTCACCTCAGAATGGAAAATTATAAAAATATCTTCTCCGTTTAGTGGACCCACTATTCAGTGACTAGTAGATCAACAGATTCACTAATCGGTGGTGGTCATTGACGTATAAATGACTCAATATCAAATTTCCCCTCTTAAGTGAAGGAGTATATTGCACCATTATATAGGTTTTTCCTTGAGAAATATGGGTAAAAATTTCCTTGAAATTATGAACTCCACTTCCCAATGAACTGGGAATTTTATTTGGGCAATCACTGCATTGTCCGTCACATGTATTGTCGGCCAAGTTTCTCCCATTTGTAACCATTTTAAAAAACTAAAATATTTTAGAAAAAAATTACTCAAATATTACTTAATAAATAATTTATTACATTGTGAAATTAACATTATAAGAATTTTTTGTGGGATCCCTATGTTTTCAAGATAATCATGGAAGCATACTTATACATAGTCTCATATTAATGGTAATCACTAAGGTTATATAATTCTACTTCCCAAATTAACTAAACCAAGATTTGTTTCCAGCTATAGTGAATCTACATTTATTACATTATTATTGCATAATTTAATGATAAAAACATAATATTTTTTCATAAATAGGATCCAAATGATTAGTGTCCTAGAATAATAAAAACCATAGAAAACAATTACATAAAAAACATTTATTTTATTCATTATTCTATTGATTAATAGTGGTCCTCAGGTTCTCCATGGTATGAGTAATAATCTAAAGATATTGAACAATGAAAGGGTAAGATGAAGGACTCGTAGGATGGTTAATAATTGGTATCAAACATAGTTTATCACAGTCATCGACATATTAATATAATAAATGGATCATAATAATAATGATGAGAGTATAAAATAGATAAAGTCATGGAATGTGGAAATGCATAAAAATTAAGCATCATGTCTTTGTTGTTAAACAACACACATAATTGGCAACAATTGTAACATCAAGTACACTTTATCCCATGAGATTCATCACAATACCCATTGCATTTGAGCACTGTATTATTTTAGGTACACCCATCACATCATAAACTTTTCATGTTCTATATAATTCTAGTTGAACCCATCACTTTATAACATTTATATTATCATGCATGACACATAGAATTTTTATCAATTCATGGAAATAAAAATAACCCTTGGAAAAAATGGGTTTAATTTTACAAACATACATTAATTAAAAAACATTGTGGTTCCCAAAATTAAGAGGAAATAATATAATAGGTATAAGAAACAGCAATATTTATTTTAGATGAAATAATCTCCAGAGAAGTAAAACATGTTCTTCTATATGGAAGTGTTCATTTGGGAAAATATATTAATTTTTCATAAAATGAGGGTGGAAAAATATATATTAAAAAAATAAATGGTAAGGAAAAAATTTATATTTATGAAACATTTATGGAATATATATACTAAAAATGGAGTGATAGAGGGAAACCCTAAATAAAGAGAGTTGGGTTCGAGAATCCCCATACCTTATGTTCGAATGATTTATTTACATTAATATAATGGATAATTAAATTAAATAAATTAATTAACAAATTAAAATAATTAATACATTAATTTTATTAATTAATGTTTTATTATGTTCATATATGGTATTTTATATTAGTTAGAGATTTTAATTTCATTGTTTCGGAGTTTTTTCTTAGTTTTCATGATCAAATCTTTTATATACAAGTATGGATGATTGAGTAAAATAAGGATAATTGTAAAGAATTGAAATTATGTGTTATTAATTAACATTCATAATATTAAATGATTTTATATATAATTTTTTTTATGTTATGATTATGATATATTAGATTGAATGTTAATAGAAATTATTTAATTAGTTTTTGTGGTTTAAGGACTATTATGAAGTTATTTCACTTTATATAACAAAATGTTTATTTATTTATTCTTGAACATTATATAACATGTAATATGTATAATAAAATATTATTCATATATATATTTATGGTTTTATGACCATCCATGATGTAGATAGTGAAAAATGAAAATGCATCATCCTCGACAGTGGGAAATGAGCACACCACCAATGATATTTTAATGTTTAGAAAAAAAGGAAGGGTATATGAAGATGAATTATTTCATTAAAATAATAAAATATATTATATAAAAGATACTTGAGTATTAAATCCTCTTGGATAGGTTTAGTTCATTATAGGATAAGAAATAAATGGAATTGAAAATAAAATAAAACAAAAATAAAGAGTATTTTACATCCTAAATTTCTCCTCCTTGAGAAAATATATGGGGAAAGGGGTTTGGACTTTTCATATTACTAAGGGCTCTAAGATGTGTTGGAGGGTATTGGGAAGAGGATTTAGAAAAAAAACTAAATGTATCAAATATTGGAATTTTTTAGGAGAAGTGGTGTTGAGGAGTTATATTTATAGGGGTGTATAGGTGGTTTTCTAATTATTTTATTCATTATTTTATTGTTTTTTCGCAAGACTATGAATTTAATAAGAATTATATCTAAATATATTAAATTAAATAAGTTTATTTTTATATTATGGTTCTTACATCTATGATGACTCAAGGAATAGTGAATTTATCTTATAATTCATATATATTGTAAATCTCTTTATTTCACTATTCACAAAAATTTAATGTGTTTTAGAAATATCCATAAAAAACACAATAGACATTTTATTATTTGTAGAACATAAAAATTAAATCCATTTTATAAAAATATATATATATATTAAATTTAATTTTAATTTATATGCGTCATGTACTTGGAAAATATAGATTTTAAATTTATAACTGATTTTACAACACATTGAAATGATAATTAAGGTCTGAAAAAATTATTTTACAAACATAAGACTAAATAATATTCATATATGGATATATTTTATGAAAATAAATGTTATATTAAATCATTTTATTAATTTTTGAATTGCAATTAAATATTTAGGACTAAAAAAATAATTACACTTAATAAATAATTTTTAAAACATTTATTTACATATACTAAAATATAGTTATATCATAATATCATTTATAAGATGCCTTAATATTATTCATACATTCAAATATGAGGGTACTATTCTATAGGATGTTATAATATTGATTATGATTAAATTACTTTTCAAAATGACAGTTTTTTATTCCATTCGCAAAGGTTCCTTAACTTTTAGAAATACTTTTTCTTTCATCCATTCTTAATTTATTATGTTTTAATTATGTTCTCAAATTGATTTTATGTCATTTATACTAGATGAAACAATTATAATAATAGAATTTACATTAATAAATTTTTTTGTTGTTACATATACCACCCATAGTTTCTATGAATATAATATCATCATTCATCCCCATATAGTCCAAATACATAGTATTCCCCTATGATAAACATGGTCTGTGGGATATTTAAATATTTTTGTATGTACTCTGGGATCTATAGTCAAGTGATTCTAAGATTAAGAACATATACCAATGTCCAAATTACTTATATGACAACATGGATGAGTTGGGCTTGTTTTGTCCTCAATTTCATGATATTTAATTATACATTGATTGTTATTAAAAAATGAAACCATGTATCTTGATAATGGTGACTGGTTGTGTTATCTTCCAAACTCGAGGTCATGTAACCTAATTTTACACACCATGTTATTTGATTCTATATATTATTTGAAAATTAATGATATAAAGAAACACTAACTACCATTATCTTATGGGACACATCGTGTGATTTTAGATTACATTCCATGTAATCGTAATCTCTTATGAACATTATGTTACTTCAGTATTTATTATATCCTTATTATGATTTTTAATTCTTTATGTTTCTAATGCACTTGATATCGATTATGGGGTCTACCACCAAATCCAGTATAATCATCTAAAAATCTTACAATCACATTCATCACCTCGTCTCATAGATATCACACTTCGGGAAATCCAAAACAACTATAGTAAAAGATAATCAAGATCATTCATAATATCCACTATGACACCAATAAATTTGGATGGATGTCACCATAGCCACTCACCATGTCCCAACCCTAACTACCAATCTATATTCATCTGAATCATTCATTAAAATTAGGTTAATTGAGAATCATTATTTTTTATATTGATGAATGAGGATATTAGAAGCAGTATATGGAGTAAAATCATTAACAAAAACTATTTCATGATCTCCCAAACATGAAACAAAATCATCTATAAATGAATACTTTACATTAATTCAATAGTCGACTCATTTGACTAACTATTAAAGAAAGAGAAATAATCTATAGTGAGGATCAGAAAACCCATTTTAAAATCCCCTAATGAACCCAAATTCTTCTAATAGAACTACTATAAATTCATTTTAAGAATAATAATAAATTATTATATATATAATCATATAATATCTAATAATCCCAAATCAAGGATTTTTTAATAAAAATAAAAGAGTAATGTTTTGGAAATAAAAATTGAATTTTTATATCAATGGAGAATAGAAAAATATTTATGATTTTTCTTTAATCTATGGACACCCATTTACTACTCAATTAAGTATTGAATATTTCCCATCATTAACTATATTCCCAGTTATTGATTACCTTTATGGTGTATAGACTTGAGAAGGGAGATATATAAAAATCATTATTATTATATAATTTCGTTAATAGTGGATAATTTATAAATTTCATAAATCGACCCTGACTAAGGACCCAAAAATTAAATAAATACTATACCATTTAGAAAATAAACCCAATTCATTGAGTGAAACTACTATATAAAAATTTACATTAAGGCCCTTATTTAATAAGAATCATTACTTTAAAGACAAAAAATAAATAAATACTAAAAAATTCTAAAAATACTTTTCCATTATAAATCATATATATAAAAAATTCACTAATAAAATATCCATTGTTACACTTTATGATTAAATTTTAAGGTGGTAATTATTAAATTTTTCAAAGATATTAGAATCGTATTTTTAATATTGTATACTTTTTAATTTCTAGGCCCTAAAATCTATTGAATCAGTTATGTTCTGCACAATGAAGAAAAATGACTCCCAATAATCCTAATTCATTATAATTTATTTTTTATATATATGGTTTATAAATATTTTCCAAAAGGGTGTGAACAAATTGACTGAAGGATGTACTATCCACGGCCCAAAATCCAAAATATGTTGATATACAAATTTATCATTTCCTAATAGTTTTGTAACCAACTCATGTAATACAATTTTTAGTTTCAATGATTGCACCGTCAATTAATTATATGTTCATATACATAAAAATATCATTTTAGGATTAGATATTTAGATATTTATGAAAATAATTACATAACAAAACACAATTTTTTGAAATTTTATTAATATTCTTTCATCTCAACTGAGATTTTCAAAACCAATATTAACACTACAAAATTTACCACAAATCTGTAAACTCATAATTCTCTTCATGTAGTATTATACACATTTTTAATCTTCATAACAAGTTGAATATAAACAGATGAAATGGTAACCATAATAAATTAGTAAGTGAAATATTATAATGGATGATATCATATAATAAATAATGCTGAAAAATATGTTATAGATAAACAATAATTAAATATGATATATAATAAAAATTTATAGGAATGTTAGGCTATAAATGGATTAATATTGGGATTGTGGTATGTTTTTAGAGACATCTTCTCCATATAATGACTATATGAGAAAATATATAGTGTAACAAAATCCATCTGATATAGTGAACATAGAAGCTACGCTAAACAGAACATTATATTTTTAGTCAATATTTTTTTCCATGTACACTTTTTATAAGAAACACCTCAACCAGAATGTGGAAAGAAAACCATATTATAACATTTTTATTAAACATTCCCTTGATTATTGGGGTCCATATCATGTAATAGTTTATGAAAAAATAAATATCATCACCACCCCATTCGGGTCAAATCAGATATAAGATACTACAATCAACCAATATCATTCATTGTTAATAATTATTTTCTGATACATTCTTAATCAAAAAAATTCCCTGATGATAGGTTTTTAACCGTGTTATGTAATGTTGTAGAGACCCAAAGCTTGACGTAATGGAAATTACATTGCTTTTGTAGAATATCTAATATATAACAAAAACAAACACCGAAGGACCGTAATAGTTTAGTGTCTTCGGAAACATGGAATATAATCTTCTAATCTCCGTGAAAGATATTCAACATCTCCCATAAAGATCGTCCATTTTTTATTACCTAAAACTGTTCTTTATATCTTGGGGAAAAGAAAAAATATAAAGGGTGAGCTCAAATGATCAGTAAGGGTAAGCATGGAGAAAATAAAACAAACCATATACATTTGAACTCAAAAACATGAAAAAAATGTTTAAACATCAAAATATTGAGCAAAGTCATAAATCTTGTAAGTACGTAAGGCATATATCATAATTGAACAAAAATCTTGATGAAATAGCATGGGAATAAATCATGTAATTGTAGAAAACATTCAACACTTGTTTTGATTTCCATATTAGCCAAGGCATTGCTTCCAAGACCATCTTAGTGGAAAAAGTCCCTTTCTGATTCGAGTTCACTCCTCATTCTAGTACTGTATCACTGAACCAGATTAACATAACATTCCATCCATGTCTATCTCATGAGATATAAATCTTTATCCAATTTATTGGGGGGATATATAGGTCCCACCCATCTCATAATGAAATAATTCTTACTTGTGCCACAAAATAAACTTAAAACATTCATCATAACCTAAAGAATAAAATGGGTTTCATAAACATCATCCCATAATCAAATAATCCATATAAAACAAATGGATATTTCAACATAAGAAAAGTTAAATCATATAGAAATTATACTTTAAACATACACATATGAAATAATGTCATCTTAGATGGAAAATGGTTTTGATAAAGCACTTGAAATGAATTCTTGAGGAAAAATATCTTTTCTTATTGAAAATCATTTCCTTTTCACAAAATTCCATTCAATTTTCAAAAAAAAATGATTTTGTTGAAAATAGTCATGAAATCTTTTATAGGAAGCTTCATGAAAATAAGGTGTCATAAAACTGTAAAAATCTGTTCAGGCCGTATAAGTTAAAAAACATTCTTCTCATACTTTTGCCGAAAAAGTCAAAAAGTACCTCGTATGGTAAATAAAAAAAATATTCATTACATACCATGTAGTAAAAGTAAAAAATGGGTAAAAATGACTTTAAACATACATGAAAACATTTTTATAAAACTTGTACATGGATGATAAATATAACCCCGGTAAATACTTACGTATAAGCAATCTCGGATAGGAAACAATTGAGATTGCAACATTATCCCTTACCTTATGTCTGGTATGATTCGTATGTTTCTGAACCTCATGTATAATGTTTTAAATAATTTCATTGACTTATTACATAGTCATATTCATTGTTATGATATCATATATGGTTCACTTATGACTTTATATTACCTGTTCTTTTGTAAATTCCATGTTAAGGCACTGTTTTGGGTAAAATCGTTTCATTTATCGTACGAGTTTCGACTTTTTGTTCTTGATATTATTACTTATATCCTGATTTACATAATTCGAGAATGTAAAACATGATTTATATATAATATTTATTTATCATATAAATATATATGATAGATTGATAAATGTAATGAAATACACTGTTCATGGAGACGGTAGGTCGTACGTACGCAAGAACGCTGTTTTCGTTTCCTTATTGAATTGAATGGAATTAAGTAGATGCCATACATATATATATACATAAATCCAGTATCATTATTATGTAATATATTTCATTATTATTCATTATATATACTTTATAATCATTCATGAATGGTTAACATGGAGAATGAATCTCATCGCGTCGTGGAGACGGTAGTCCGTACGTACGCACGAGCGATGATATCATTCCTGTGATCGTGGAATTGTATTCAAGTGTATGTATAATATTACAGAATCAATATCCCACTACAATAATCATATATAGTTATTTATTTGCACCATTATACCCATCCAATTAAGTTGGTGGCCGAAAACAGATAACACCACGGCGTGGAGATGGTATTCCGTACGTACGTACGCACGGTGATTTCGTTTTCCGTAGGATGGATAGAAGGTGAAATAGGGTTATTTCATATTTATAATAACATATCAGTATATAATTAATACTGATTTTATTACTTTATAATGAAACAACTAAAGAAGAATAAGTAGAATATGAATTAAGCTTGTGAAAATCAAAAGAATATATTATCTCTTTTTCGATGCACCTCCTTTAAGATTCCTTTTAAAGAAGTAGAGTTGGTCTTTTGAGAAGACCAGAACCTCCAAAATGTTTCTAGGGAAGTGTAGAAGATAAATGGGCAGGGTTTTGCCATGATTCAAGGCTAAAAAGGGTGTAAAGAGAAGAGGGAAGGGTTTCCCTTTTATAAGGGAGGAGAGGGGAACCTTTGGAAAAACTCAAAATATTATTTTATAATAAAGTCATATTCAGTTTATAATAGCTCGAAAATGATTTTTTTAAGATTAAGTGGCGATGGGCCGAAATAATATCAACCAATATATTTTAGACATGTTTGGGTAATTATATCAACACTATATTTTAGTTTTAACTCTTAGTTAATTAGATTGACATTTTCCATGTCCCTTTCTATTTTTATATTCTATAGTTAATAAACATACCATATAAATCCAAGAGACCCCCAAGTGGTCCATTAATGATACACCTATCATGATATAAGTATATTCTTCGAACCTTAGATTTTTAGGAATAAAATAATAATTAATAATATAATATTTGTTTTAAAAAAAACTATTTTATGTCAATTTTGACACTATTTGGTAATTGATTTTTGTAAAAATCATAAAAGAATTATTAGTTTGAAAAACGTTAATTAAATAAATACTAACATGTCATATTAACCCATAAAATAATTTTAATTCATAAAAAGTCTCAAATTACATTTTTTTGGGTATTTATAACATCAATTATGTTAATATTTCATTAATAAATAATTACTACATCATCATTGTGTCATAAATAAATTAAATTATTTAATGTCTAAAAATTATAAATAAAATACCATTATTTAAGAAATATTTTTATCTTTATAATGAATATTTATAGTCTAATTTATCTTATGTATAACCATATATTTAAAATTATTTAGTTATTAAACTTTGATTTTAACTATTTTTACCCTTCTTTAAATAAATTAATAATAAATGACCTAATCAAATAAAAGTGGACCTAAATGGTCATATTTTATTCCTAAGGTTGTTTTGGTTCGATTTACACTTATTTAATAGAATTAGTATATGTGTTAGTGTAATAATAATATCACTTTTACCCTTAATTACACTATTTACTTTTCACCGTGGAAAATAAAAGTAAAAATTTACTATTCAAAAAAAATTATTTTCATCTCATTGAACGAAATTTTAGTCCTTGATATTAACCATGTCTCTCGGATTTTTGAAATTCCACTCACAGAAGTGGTAAAATTATGTTTTATGTGAATTTCTAAATTCTCCTATGCGGTGGGTTAAAGACGGTGAAAAGTTCAATAAAATTTTTATATATCTAAAATAATTATAAAATGACTCCAATTAATTAAATTGAACATATATAGGTATTATGTATCAATTTTTACCAAAAATAAATTTAAATAAAATAAATATTTATTTAAATAAAAAGTTGGTCTTTAAATAGTAACCCAGTGTTTTCACTATTCATCAAAATTTGAATGTTTTCAGAAAAATACCAAAAATTCACCCTAGGATAATTTTGATATTCCAAATCCAAAAATGAAGTCCATTTTGAATGATAAAATTTTCTAAATTCCAAAAAGTGAGAATTATTATTCATAATGGCTAGTTTATATAATATTTTGATAGTATATCTTTGTTTAGTGAACTCGGTATTGCGTACAACATACAGTATCTTGGAAGGTCATGATTGCGTGTAAAACATTCCAAGTTAGGGATGCGTGTAGTGAAAACTCCATTTGGTGTAGCGTACAACACAAGACATCAATGAAATTAAAAGGAATATTTTTCATAAAATCTTGGGGTGTTACATTCTACCCCCCTTAAAATGAATTTCTCCCTCAAAATTCATCTGGGTTATAAATGGTTTACTAATTGAATGTTTCTTTAATAGAAACCCACATCATAAAAAGGAATAATAAAACATAATTTTAAAAAATGAACGTTAGAGTCAAAAAGGAAACCCAAAGTAACTCATCACTTGGGTTCCCACATAAGAGAACCACGGTGAATATTTGGATATGAAAGAAAAATATAACCATCAAGTTCTGATGGAGAGTGGTAGAGGACAAGGCTATGAAAAAGTCAAAAATAAAAAAAAACATATATTTTTGATGATCTAAGGTACCATATGATTCATCGGATATAAGGGCACTAGGACAACATTTTTGGTTTTCAGGATCATTTCCCTAAAGTTGAATAATTTAAATTCCAAGAAATACTTACTTTATTTTGGTATAATATCACCGTTGTTCGTGCCTTGAACAATTTGAAATTCCTCTCTTAATGAAATGAAGTTGAATTTGTCTTTCGTGATGTTTTAGCAGATCATGTGATAGAATGATAGGTCATTTCATCTGTATCAAACATTAGTTTGAAAAAGTTATATACATTAGTCCATCTATGGTGAGATTAATCTGACATGGTTCCAAAATGGACTTATACTTCATCTATAATCCTTGATAATAAAATAAAACTAGTTTCTACTAACCAGGGACTTCCTGTAGGCCACTGGTAGGAAATAACGGTCTGTTGCACTTCAGTTGTGGGTTCGATTCCCATAGCCTTGTCTGACGTGACGGGTTGTCGCCCGTCCTGTGGGTTGTCCTTTTTCTAAAAATACATTATTATAACTTTCCATCAATAATATCGAAAAAGTTATTGCCATAAACAATACTAAATTATGTCCAACATAATCCATTCCAATCTTCCGGATTATCCAAAATACTGTTGTCCAATCTCATATTATAGTGAAAATGATTACCAGAGAGTTCATATAACAAGCATGTTAATACCATCGTTGATCCCCATATATCATAAGATATGTCTTGTTGGTCACATTCCAAACATTCAAAGGCCTTAATAATGTATTCATTGAAAAAATGAATACCCATTTAACCTTAGTGAAAAAATGTGTGATGTCAAAATTAGCTCTTTCCACATACTAAAATCCCAAAATTCTTTATACTCAAACCATGATATCACTTAGTCCTTATGGAAATCATGAGTTCATTAATACTGTCAAACATCTCATTATCTCCTTATCCCTTCATTATGTGCATATCATCTAATTTCCAAAAATATCTGAATAACCTTTCATGGTTACCGGTACCATTCAACATATACGTTCAAATACTCTTGAAAAACAATAGTGTAACAATCCTTATATGTGTCTTTATTCCATAGTACCTTTACCTATACAACATAACTCTGGATAAACATAAATCATTCCACTACCTTCTTAATCCATTGACTACGATTCAACAAATATTTCAACTCACATATCATTTGTAGTCTCTTCATCATCATCAACATAAATGCTACCCATACGACCATGATGATTCTCTTCATGAGACTTTCCCATAGGGCAATGGTTTTCATAATACCCATACATCCCACATTTAAAACAATTAATCCTTGTTGATGTCATTGTAATACCATTATCCTTGTCCATGGTGTTAACTGAACCTTTTCCTTTGCACTTACTGGCTATGAGTCCTTTTCCATACCAAAATCATCTTCCAGTTCCTAGGAAACATTCTTCCTGATGCCTCTTCCAACATGATTTACATGAGGGAAATTTAACTTTCATTCCTCTATGATAATCATGAAACTACATCTTTCTCTTATTAGATGAGTAGGTAAACTTACCAAAGTTGAGATTATTGATCATATTATAAGATTGATGATTAGGCATAATAACGATATGTGGACTTCCAGATCAAATTTCATTTGGTTGCTCATGGATAATATCATTTCATTGTCCATCATATCGTCCATTATTATGAATCTTTCGGTTTCCGACCATTTTCTAAAACCCAAAAATAATAGCGTGTGAGGACAAAGTAATAATCAAGGGGAATTAACTTCAATATATAACATCTTAGGGTTAATTATGAGATTGTTACCATAATTCATGGACTATAACCTATACATATACTTAACCTTAGGGACATCCCTAGACATACCTTAGAAATATCTCTAGGGATTTCACTAAAGTTTCTGAATCCTATTTTCCAATGTTTTAATAATCTTTTCCTCTGATACCAACTATAGATACCCAAAGCATGATGTAATGGACATTACCTTACTTTTTCAGAATATCTATTACATAAAAAAACATACACCAAAGGACCGTAATAGTTTAGTGTCTTTGGAAACTCGTAATATAATCTTCTAATCTCAGTGAAAGATCAACAACATCTCCCATATAGATCTTAATTTTTTTCTTACCAAAAACCTTTGTTAATATCTTAGGGAAAAGAAAACATATAAAGGGTGAGCTCAAATTATCAGTAAGGTTAAGCATAGAGAAAATAAAACAAACCATATACATTTGAACATAAAAACATGAATGTAATGTTTAAACATTAAAATCTTGAGCAAAGACATAAATCTAGGAAGTATGTAAGGACTATATCATAATGGAACATCAATATTGATAAAATATAATGGGAATAAATCATGTAATTGTGGAAACCATTCAGCACTTGTTATGATTTTGATATTAGCGAAGGCATTGCTGCCAAGACCATCATAGTGGATAAAGTCCAATTCTGAATCGAGTTCACTCCTCGTTCCAGTCCTATGTCACTGAACCAGATTAACATTCCATTCCAGCCATTTCTATCTCAGGATATATAAATCGTTACCCAATGCATTGGAGGGTGATATAGTTCTCACCCATCTCATAATGAAATAATTCATACTTGTGCCACAAAATAAACTTAAAACATTCATCATAGTCCAAAGAATAAAATGGGTTTCATAAACATCATCCCATAATCAGATAATCCATATAAAACAAATGGATATTTAATCATAAGAAAATTGAAAGCATATACATCATAGATACATCATACATGAAACATAAACGTATGAAATAATGTCATCATAGATGGAAAATGATTTTGATAAATCACTGGAAATGAAATCTTGAGGAAAATATCCTTTCTTCTTGAAAATCATTTTCTTTTCACAAGATTACATTAAATTTTAAAAGAAAAGTATTTGTTGAAAATAGTCATGAAATCTTGTAGAGTAAGCTTTATGAAAATAAGGCGTTATGAAACTGTAAAAATATGTTCATTCCAAATTAGTTAAAAAAATTCTTCTCATACGTTTTCCAGAAAAGTCAAAAAGTACCTCATATGGTAAACAAAAAAAATATTCCTTACACAAAACGAAGTAAAAGTAAAAAATTGTAAAAAAGGACATTAAACATACATGAAAGTTTTTTTTAAAACTTGGACAGAGATGATAAATATAACCCCAGTAAATACTTACGTATAAGCAATCTCGGATAGAAAATAATTGAGATTGCAACATTATCCCTTACCTTATGTCTGGTATGCTTCATATGTTTCCGAACCTTTTGTATAATTATTTAAATAATGTCATTGAATTATTACAAATTCATTTTATTGTTATGATATCATATATGATTCACTTATGTCTCTATATTACCCATCTTTTGTAAATTCCATGTTAAAGCACTGTTTTGGGTAAAATCGTTAATTTTATCGTACGCGTTTCGACTTGTTGTTCTTTATATTTTTAATTACATCCTGATTTACATAATTCCAGAATGTAAAACATGATTTATATAAAATATATATTCAGTGTATAAATATATATGATAGATCGATAAATGGAATGAAATACACCATTCTTGGAGATGGTAGGTCGTACGTACGCATGAACGCTGTTTTCGTTTCCTTAATGAATTGAATGGAATTTAGTGTATTACATACATATATATATATAAATATATAAAATATCATTATTATTTCATATATTTCATTATTATTCATTATATAAACTTTATAATCATTCATGAATGGTTAACATGGAGAATTAATCTAATCGCGTCGTGGAGACGGTAGTCTGTACGTACTCACGGGCGATGATATCATTCTCATGATTGTGGAATTGTATTAAAGTGAATTTATAATATGTCATAATCAATATCACTTTAAAATAATCATTTATAGTTATATATTTACACCATTATACCCATTCAAGTAAGGTGGTGGTCGAAAATAGATTACACCACGGCGTGGAGACGGTATTCCGTACGTACGCACGTGCCGTGATTTTTTTCCATAGGATGTATAGAAGGTGAAATAGGTTTGTTTAAAATTTATAATAACATATCAGTATATAATTAATACTTATTTTATTAATTTATATTGAGACAACTAATGAATAAGAAAAATAAGAAGAAAGAAACTTGAGAAAATCGGAAGAAGAGATTACCTCTTCTTCGACGCACCTCCTTTATCCTTCCTCTTAAGGAAGTAGAGTTGGTCTTTTGAGAAGACCAGAACCACCAGAATGTTTCTAGGGAAGTGGAGAAGAGATATATTCAGGGTTTGACCTAGCTTCAAGGCCCAAAAGTGTGTGAAGAGAAGATGGAAGGGGTTACCTTTTATAAGTGAGGAGAGGGGCACCATTGGAAAAACACAAAATATTATTTTATAATAAAGTCATATTCGGTTTATAATAACTCCAAAATGATTTATTTCGAAGCTAAAGTGGGGATTGGTAGAAATACCCTCAAACAATATATTTTAGATAGGTTTGGGTCATTATATTAACCTTATCCTTTTTTAACTCTTAGTTAATTAGATTGACATTTACCATGTCACATTGTATTTTTATATTATATAGTTAATAAACATACCATATACATCTAAGAGACCCGAAGTGGTCCATAAATGATAAACCTATCATGTATAAGTATCATGGCCGAACCTTTGATTTTGATGAATATAATAACAATTAATAATACAATATTTGTTTTAAAAAACTATTTTATGTCAATTTTGACATTATTTCGTAATAGATTTTTGTGAAAATCATAACAACATTATTAGTTTGAAAAAATTTAATTAAAAAATACTAACATGTCATATTAACCTAGAAAATTAGTTGAATTCATTAAAAGTCTAAAATTAAATTTATTTGGGTATTTATAATATCAATTATTTTAATATTTCATCAATAAGATAATTACTACATCATCATTGTGTAATAAATAAATTAAATTATTTAATGTCTAAAAATAATAAATAAAATACCATTATGTAGAAAATACTTTTATCTTTCTAATGAATATTTATAGTCTAATTTATCTTATGTATAACCCTATATTAAAAATGATTTAGTTATTAAACATTGATTTTAACTATTTTTACCCTTCTTTAAATAAATTAATAATAAATGTCCTAATTTAATCCAAGTGGACCTAAATGGTAATATTTTATT
The DNA here is from genome assembly GCA_963277665.1 of Viscum album. Taxonomy (NCBI): domain Eukaryota; kingdom Viridiplantae; phylum Streptophyta; class Magnoliopsida; order Santalales; family Viscaceae; genus Viscum; species Viscum album. The sequence goes on along the minus strand of OY728122.1, from coordinate 1,496,837,792 downwards.
CCTAAGGTTGTTTTTGGTCGAATTACACTTATCAAATAGAATTAGGACATGTGTTAGGGTAATAATAATATCATTTTTACCCTTAATTACCATATTTACTTTTAACCATGGTAAATAAAAGTAAAAATTTATTATTCACGAAAAATTATTTTCATCTCATTGAACCACATTCTAGTCCCTGAAATTTACTGTGTCTCTCAGATTTTCTAAATTCCTCTCACAGAAGAGGTAAAATTATGTTTTATATGAATTTCCAAATTCTCCCAGGAGGTGGGGAAAAGACGGTGAAAAGTTCAATAAAATTTTTATATATCTAAAATTATTATAAAATGACTCCAATGAATTAAATTGAACTTATATAGGTATTATGTATCAATTTTGACATAAAATAACTTTAAATAAAATAAATAATTACTTAAATAAAAAGTCGGTTTCTAAATAGTAACCGAGTGTTTTCACTATTCATCAAAAATTGAATGTTTTCAGACAAATACAAAAAATCACCCTAGGCTAATTTCGATATTCCAAATCCAAAAATGAAGTCCATTTTAAAAGATAAAATTTATAAAATTCTAAAAAGTGGGTATTACTATTCAAAACGGCTAGTTTATATAATATTTTAATAGCATGTCTTTGTTTAGTGAACTCGGTATTGCGTACAACACACGCTATAGTGGAAGGTCGCAATTGCGTGTAAAGCAAGACGTGTTAGGGATGCATTTAGTGCAAGCTCCTTTTGGTTTACTGTACAACACTAGACATCAATGATATTAAAAATAATATTTTTCATAAAATCTTGGGGTGTTACAAATTTTGTATTTTCCAACATCTTAAATCACAAAATGATAAAATGTAAAATAAAGTATATATAAAACAAAATTGTATCTAAATTTATATATATATTTACTCAAAGGATGAAATTCATCAAAAAAATATTGTTAATAAATAAGTCACAGTGATTTCATTAATAGCATTAAGCTTATAATATATGTTTATTAAAACCTAAATTATCACATTAAGTAGAATAAATTAATTAAAAGGTAAGATTATGAATCCAAATACTTAAATTATTGGGAAATAAAATCTTTTTTTTAATTCCCCTTTAATGTCTTGGAAGGAACACAGATCCTTGTATATAATTCATGATGATAAAAAAAAATTGGATAACGGGCATGCCTTTTCATCCCATGAGGTCTCCAAATTCAAAAATTAAATTCAGTTTCCCTTAAAGAATATATGATATTATTTATATAATCTATGAAAAACTAACCTGATCATGTTTTTAGACATATATTAGACCCAATTTTCTATATTCCTATGGGGAATTCCCAATCCCAAGGGGCTGGTTTTGAGCCTAGTGGAATAAATTAAAAAATAGGGAATGATTTTTCCAAACCTATTGCTAGGGAAATTAAATATATACACATATACAGAATGAAAATGTAGAAGAAAAAATGAATATTCATATAAAGATGTCATAAGTTAAATAAAAAAATGGATGTAAATCAATATTCAAGAGTTAATTCCAACAAAAAATTGGAAAACCCTAAAATAGGTACTCCAACACTATCAATATAATATCATTGGAAACCCTAGATTATCTCACCATTTATTGACCTAAAATCAATCTAACTAAAAACATCATTTCCTCGCTATAACTCCTTGACTTTCCCTTCATCGAAAGACATAACTAGATATCCACACCACCGATTGGGTATGCAAGGTGTGAGCTAATTGGATCTGACACATCTCACCTAGGTGATCCATATTATTTCACTTAAAAAGAATCCGAGTATTTTTAACATTAATGAAAAAATGCTTCATATACAATTTAGTAGTTTTTCTAAGAAAATCCTGAAAAAACAATTTAATTTTCCCATTTCCATAGTTTTCAAATAAAAAAATACATCAATTACAAATAATTTCATATACATGTATCAAATAGACCTAAATAATACATGAAATATCATAGAAAATATATGGAATTTAAAACAAAACAGTAAAATAAAAAGGATAATCACATGTAACATTACTCCAAGGGTCATTGTAGGTTAGGGTAGCATGGATTATCATACCTAAACACAATCTATCATAGAACCATCAAGACTCTATATTGATGCCTCGAGTCTACAGAGTATATTAAAACACTATAAGATGAGCCCCTAATAGGATTAACAATTACCAATAAAAATGGATCTATGGAGAATAAAATATCCCTTGGGAAATCCCACCTATAGTTTTAAGAGAAATATTACTACATCTTCCACCAAATTACCCATCCCTTCCCATGTTATCTATTATTTCCAACAATTTCATCAAACCATTTTGGTATATCATTCTTTGAAATCTATTTCATTAAGAAATTTCACAATGATTATAAAAACACTTTTCATTTAATCAACTAGTGGGAAACAATATTTTTTCAAAAAAACAATTTACACACACACAAATAAAATTAGTAAATCGCACTATTTCATTTAATAAAACAATTTACTAAAAACCAAAGAAACGATGTCAACCAACACAAGCTATTTATGGAACCAGCTTACTCAAAACTCACACACACATTATCTCAATATGATACACCATATGAAGGAACCCTGAAATGATAATTGAGGTCTAAGAATCCATTTACACATCTCATAATATATTCAATTTAACAAAAAAGTATTAGTGAAGAGGAAATATCACATATTACCTAAAGAACTCATGACTGTTGCACCACTACCAAAAAGGAATCATCCATTCGAACAAGATCCCAAAAATAGGTCTATAATATAATCAATATAATAATAAATTCATACCAAAATATTTAATAGCCCAACTCATGGGTGTTATATCTATTAATGGAAATTGATAAATAGAAAGGATTACTCACTGACAGAAATTCCCCACAACTACAATATCAAATAGTCTCTGAATGAAAAAATTATGATTGGTTAGATGTCTTCCAGATAACTAAAGTGTACTTCTAGGTCATGATGGAATATAGATGATTCCATATTAAAATTAGTCATATGTGATGAAACATAAAGGAAAACCTTGTGTTACTTTAATGGTGTAATTCCTCTATATGTTGTTTAATCCATGGGGTCTATATAAGATAAACAATTCATCATCTTTTTATTAAAACTTGATATTTCATCATTGCATGATATATTACCCTTAAATGGTGTGAAATAATTCATACTGTGTGCTAGGAACATGACATGCACATAGCCAGGATTACATGTTGTGAACTCCTCACACATATGGAAATTTCAATTGAGAAGGTGAAAAGAACCTATTATTTACAAAAACCTCAAACAAACTGAGGCATTCTCTAAACTCCTGAAGTACCGTGAAAATACGTTAAGATATTTATACCCATAATCCACTAATTTTAAAAAAATAAATCCTTTAACATTAGGTCATTTTTATCATCATATGTTCTACATCATTGGGAGTCAAAAGACTCACAAAATTAATGACGAAAATATTAAAATAAATTAGAATAACCTCAAAGCAGGTAACAAGATGTTACAACTCCAAATAATAAGTATTTCTGTCACCAAGAAGTTATAAATAATAATGATGTCTCATGAAGATTTGATGTTTCATATCCCTCATAAATGTATTTCACTCCCAAGTCTCATGAGAATATGATCTGCCCTTCCATGACACTCTAAGAAATGGAATAGAATTCCCATACAAGGCATTCACATGACATTCAATTATCCCTACATCATGCTTCAGAATTTAAAAATATATCCCAAAAATAATATCATATTATCTTAGAACATGATATGGATCAAGAAGAAATTTCCTAATCTATGGTATGTAGAAAAAATCTTCAAATCAAATCAACTAAAAAAGAAATTCCAATTGATTAGAATCATACCTAATCTTCTTAGTGCACTCAAATGGTCCAAAAAATCATGGATCCAACATTACCTTTTATCCAAGATGAATGTAACCCAACCGATGATATAATTTCATGATTTTCAAGACACATAAGAAAATTTAAGAAGGATGATGTTATTGATAAACATAATATGTCTATATCCTCTAATATGTAAGAAGTAACTAATGTAAATATTATACATTTACAGACATCTCCTAATCCAAACTTCATCCCACTAAAGGAGGTTATCCAAACTCTTCCCAAAAAATAGATGATCTACATGAGATACCATATAATGACACTAAATGATCAATTATAGTTGATGAATAATAATGTCATTATAAGAAAATTTGACTAGTCGTTGATGGATATCCAATGATCCACCCAATTATAAGACCCTCACACTAAGAATATCCTCTACATTTTAAATATGATTCCCCTTCTGATTGTTTTCCTATAGAAGATATATTTTTCTCAATCTTCCAGAGTCTTTATAGAATAATGAATACTCCTATAAATTGTATATTTAGACCTTGCATCCTTTCAAAAAACAAAGGTATAAATAACCACATGGAACAACACAATATCTTACAAAAAATATCTTACCCAGATATTCAACTTTAGTTTTATCCTTTTTCAGAAATAAAAAAAAGATCTTTGTCAACCAATCAATCCCCACTTAGATAACATACCTCCTTTTTGGTGACCATGATAACATAACAAGATTTTCCATGGATTAATCGTCCCATTTCAAAATTAGAATCCAAAGAGGATACATCAAATTATATGGTTTTAGATTCTCTGCCTTTATCTATAGGCCAATGTAACAACGGGATACATAATAAATAATTTCGTGCTTCATACAAATAATCCATGATCATAGTAGCATGTTATAATAAATAATTATAGTGTTTGGAAGAATGTACTATTAATAACTAAGATAATTTAATAAAATGAATATCCTCAATGATGATGGGATGTAAAAAGAAATACCAAAAAACTGGGAATACCGACTAAAGAGAGGGTCTGATGTGATATAGTCTCCCCTCCATATTAGGTTTCCGAAATTCCACTAAACTCTTCATCATGTAGTTGATCTTATAGAATACACTCCTGATGCTATGATGATAACTGAAAATTATTCAAAATAATACATAAAACATCTTCCTAACCATCCTCATGGAACTTTTTAAAAATCCCCCTAAGTAATCACTCTTATTTTTATTATGGAATAGCTTTAGATGGCACAGTCCAACCAAGAGTATGTGTAACTGCATTCCCCATCTCTAGGGTGTATTCAATATCGATTTTAGATGCCTGAAGGTATTACACCCAATATCTCTATTTGGGATTCATGTATTTTTATCAAAATATATAGCTTCAATTCTAATTGCTATAATGGACTATGAACCAACCCCAAAAAGATTGTTCCACAAACACTAATGTATATGTTAATATTTGGTTTTCTCCAAAACATGAGTTTGGTAGTAATTGTCATGTCATCCAGGCTAATTATAGATATATACAGCCACCTAATAATCCTGCATTAGCACACAACCCGAACTACTTCAAAAACCACCATATAAAACCATATACCCCTTACTGAACATAGTTAATATCCACATATAATCGGATCTTATAATTCATTTTATCTCATAGAAGGAAGAATCACACTTTTCATCACATATGAATTTATCCCTGTTCTTGGTAATAGTTTACAATGGTGATACCAAATTTGAGAAATCCATGATGAATTTATAGTAGTATCCCATAAGAAAAAATATGATCTGAATCTCAAAGATATATCATGGTTCTTTCATTGACATGATATAATTTACCTTCTCAGGATTGACTGATAAGCCATACTAAAGAATCACATTCTCTAGTAACATAACTACATGGAACCAGAAAATTCAATACAAAAACATTCCAAATAAGTGGTTACTCATTAGGATTAGAAAAAATAAATATAAATGGTTATCGTGATGCCCTTAGATATCATATAAACCACAATATCATCCATGAACACTACCATAAATATTTAGACATATTGATTGAATAATTATTTCATCAAATCCTTAAAGACTGCAGGAGTGTTTGTCACACCAAATGGAATAAAAATAAATTCTGAATGTCCATACCTCCTACTGATGATAACCTAACCAAATTTCAATCTTCCAAAATAAAATTTAAAATTATACAAATCATGAAATCATACACATTAGGCAATTAACACATTTACTTAACTATTATTCTGTTTAACTTATAATAGTCTACACAAATATTTGTGTGAACCACTTGCCTTATTAGAATGGATCACTATGGTTTCCAAAGGATAAAAACATGTAAAAAAACATTTTCCATTAGGTTGTTCAATGTAATATTGATATCTATTAGCTCTTTTGGTTTTATATGGTATAAAGGTATCAAAATCATTTATGTACCTTTAACATGGTTAATCCTTATATACACCTACTTCTATGGAGGAAGCTCAGAGAAATATTCTAGGAAAACATCCTGAAATCCCAAAAAACAAATATTTGATAAAAAATTTAATAAATTTCAACAGGATCATCTACAATTGTAAATAAAAACCTCAGGATATCTAGGTGGGAAGTTACTACAAGATGATAACTTAAGTCAAACTCTCTAAGGAAAATCTATGATCTCCCATCAGCCACATGAAACTATACATTATTATGATTATAATAAACATCAAAACAATGATCAATATTCCAATCCCTTCTGATTATGAAATCAATCAAATCCAGATAAAAAATGAGAATACATCCTAATCATGACATCAATCAAACCTATATCAAAAATGAGAAAATCTGAAACTAACTCCACATTAGATATCTATAGCACAGAAGAAGGACATTAAAACCCATTCCCTTTATCCATACAATGTAACATCTCTAACTCTGTAAAAATGTAATGAAATTCATTGTGAGGTTAATAAGATCAAAAAATATCCAAATATAAAATGTGGTGAGAACTACTATCTAATAAATTAATCAGTACTGATGTTTAAATAAACATGTTACTTATCACTGTCACTAGACCAACATCAACCACCACTAGAAACTCATCTATTTCATGAAGGTGCTTCACTCAAATTTTATTTTGCTAAACGCCTAAAGTATTAGAAAAATATGATCGTGCTTTAGTATCCTTTGGAGCTGATGATCCCAAGATATATCAAGGTGTAGGAATAATATGATTGACATTATATATATGACCACAACATCCACAATTGTTACACATTTTTGTATGTGAAGGATGATAAACTTGTATGTGTCTAAGTATTCAACACTGATATCAAGTCATATGCATAGTACGAGCTAAAATTGATAATATGAAGATTCTTTCTACTAAGAACCACCTCCACCACTCTTGTGATCATCCTACCACTTCCTATTTTCCTCCATTTCTCCACTAAAGATTCTTCTAGGTGGAAGATAAGGGGAGGAATTCCCAACAATTTATTCTATAATAATTTATTCCATCATATCTGTATCCACTGTATCTTAATTGGAAAAAATATTCTGCATAAGTTCCTACAATATTATATCTATTCATGAACATTGAAGATACATCTGAGGTTTTATCTATATATTTATTATATCATTTGTTGAAAAAAAACAAGGTATGCAAACTGATTAGTGTATACTAACATGGAATTCTCTCTATACTATAAAGAGAGGTACTCTACAGACATAAAAATCATTAGTGACTACTGAAAAAAACTTGTGATGATGATATTCTTGAAACCCTTATAATAAAATCCCATGTGTATATCCTGTTGTACCATGGAATCCCACCATCACTTATTTGGACCTTCATGTCTTCCTCTTATCACTTTTTCCTGATACACTTAGGTGTATCTAATAAGTTTATGATATGATCAAAGAAGTCAGTCTCGTCATCTTCCTCATAAGGATCATTCATAACTATAATGGATGGTGTCTTCTCAAAAAATAAGTAACATTATTGACCTACAATAACTAATAATTTTTCCACATGATATTAAATGAATTTAATAATAATAAAAACCAAATATAGAATTTTCTAGTGTATTTGGAGGACTGGTATGATATTTATAAAACATTAAACTAAAATTAATATAATATTTAATTTAAAATTTATTTTGATCTCCTAATTCCTTTTGATAACTTATATCATAGTAGGAAAACATGGGGAAAATAAAGACAAAAGGAATGAGCTAAAAATCATAGTATTTGAATGAACACGTGAATAAAACATAACACATGACTATCAATGGTGTAACATGATAACATTAAATGAATAAAAATAAAGAATAACGAAATATACAAAATGGAATCATGTCGTAATTGAAATAATGGAATTTAACATCAATATAGAACCTGAAAAAATCATGATTAAAGTCTAATTACCAAGACTATATCACATGGTGGAAAAGTCCCATAATATATTAGGCTTAATCCATAATCACATACATGAAATTTTATTGCACTAAACATTTCCCAATTCATTGTATATCTATAGAAATTATCCCATAATATCATGTTCATGCATATAGGTTCTATACAAAGAATCAAACGTAGGGAACAACCCTAAGATCTACTTCTAAAAATAAATGGGTTTCATAATCTAGTCATAAGAAAAACCAAAGGGTATAACATGATGGTACGAAGGATTTAATGGATTTAAATCATAATTTTACATTAAAAAGGGTAAATAATTATAGAAAATGATAAATAATTTCCATCTAAATTTATATCATGTAGAAAATTCGGATATCTAACATTTAAAATGTGCATCTTTAACATGGTTTTAGGGAAATTAATACATTTTATATAATGATGAAAATGGAATAAAAGTTTCTATAAAAAAATAAACAAAAATTGTATTTCTTGATAAATTGTGTTTTTTTGGAAAAATATAGGATTCATAAATAATTTAAGGATTGTATGTCAAAATGTGTAAAATATAGACGTTTGATTAAGTCATTTTTAATTATCAAGATGAACTGAGAACATAACCTTTCAAACCAAATATTTCCCCATAAAAAATGTAGTAATCTATATACATATCTATAAAACATATAAAAAATACAACAGAAGTATAAAATATTAATTATTAAATTAACTAGAGTTTAGATAGATAATAATAACCTAATGGAAAAAATTTTGGTTCGAAGATATCCTTAACCATATTTCATATTGAATTATTCACATGCACATAATGTCATGGATAATCAAATTTTATTAATTAATTAGTTAATGTATAACCTATTATAAATTTGTTTTATTTATTATAATTTTATAAATTTCATTTTTTATTATATTAAGGAGTGAAAATGATCAATTTTATCTTTTGGGAGCATTTGTTTTCATGGTTTCATGATCGGTTCACTAGTGTAGAATTATAGTAGTTCTTATAAAATGGGAATGATTCATCTAAAGTGAACTGAATTTGTATTAATTCACTTGTAGTGGTATTAATTATACAATATGTCATTTTTATATGAGGATGATTATTTTGATAAAACATTATTAATAATTGATTACTTTATTATAGTGGTATTCTGGACCATCACAAACTAGTACCATTTTATTTTATTTTATGCCAATTTATTTTCACTAGAAAATGTAAAAAGTTGTAATATAAATTTTAAAATCATATATAACCTTAATAATCGTATTATGAATATCATTAAAGGTTTTAATTTAAAATTAAAACACATTATCAATGGAGATGGTAAACCACCATAATTTGGATGATGGTTTCATTTATTTGACTAAGAAGAGATGTTAAAGGAGGTGGATAGAATATATTGCATTAGAAATATAACATTCTTGTTTATAAGTCATTTTTAATTTATTATTCTTTTATTATTGATGTTATTGATGAGAATGAGTAAGAATAAATGAAATTAAAAAACATGGTTTGAGAAAGGTATATCTTGAATATCACCTCCTAGAAGGAACCCTTGAGGAAGAAAAAATTGGTATTTTGATAAGTAAAGAGGCAATGGGATGTACTCAAAAGGCTCTCGGTGGTAATTTGGTATAATATTTTTAGGATATAAGGTATATAATGTGTGAGTAGAAGGGGTTTCCATGGATGGTATTTTTAAGGGAGGGTGTATTTTATGGAATTTATGAAAACGTTAAATTATAATAAATTTATTTTCTATAAAAATACAACAAAATTTCAATATATTCGATGATAAGATATGATAAGGTGATAGTTTCACAAAAAAATTAGAAATGATTTGGTTACATTTTATACCTTACATATTTTATTTATCCTTAACAAACTAATTATAATATTATTAGTGGAAACTACATTTTCAAAATAAACGAGTAATATTTTTTATTTCTATGGTGTAATTGGACAATAAATATCTAATTTATAAAATTTTTGGTTGTATAATATTTAATTTATATTTATCAATATATTTTTATGACATATAAATAATTTAATAGGATATTAATCCAATAAACATCATTATTTTCAAATTTAAACTATTCCTCACATTGACACTAAAATAATCAATAAAATAATAAAAATTAAAAATAAAGTATTTTTTTATATCATAAACATCTGAGGGTATTATCTATAATTTTTGGATCACATTAAATATGTCATGTAATATTTATTTTAATATTTTTAACTTAATATATTTCACTTTTATGTTAATTTAATAATTACAACATCATTTTTTTCTAATAATTTAAAGTTATTAATTCATCACAAAAAAATTAAAAATACATATATGATTATTTAATCATTCGTAATACTATTTATTATTGTAGATATCTCATGTATAAACCAATATTGAAAATATTTTACTTGTTATAAAATAAAAATGTGACATTTTTTCACATTCATTGATTTTATTAATATCTATGTAATTTTCTGGGAAATTTTTCCATAAAAAAATAAATTTAAAAATATTTATAATATGTTTAATATTTAATTTATCCAATAATATTTGAGCATGTGTTTGGGTAATTATATAGTAATTGTCATGTTAATCATAACTCTAAATACCTAATTTACTCTTTACTGTGGTAACCAAAATTTACAACTGTTAATATTCATATTTAAAAAAATTAAAAGGGGACTATTTAATAAATTTATAAATTATAATTAAAAATACTCATTTAATTTTTATCAAATTTAAAATAAGGAATTATATATTTTAATTTAAATATAAACTAGAAAAACTCTATGAAAAATAAATTTTTTGAAAATTTCTATTTTTAAGTATTAAATGTTTTTATGAAAAATTCATTTCATTTTCTAAATTCATATTTTATACAGTAATATAAAACTTATTATAGTTCAATACTTGTCTAAACTAAAATTTTTCATTTTAAATGATTTAAATGAAAAATATAGATTCAATGTAAATCAGAATTTTTCACTGTTCATTAAAATTCCATACATATTTTAAAAATGAAAAATTAATACTAAGAAAACATTTTCATTGTGAATTAAAATTTTTTGGTTTATTTTTCCAAATAAATATTCTAAATGTAAAAAAATAAATCACTTTTAAATAAATAAAATCTTATTTACAAAACAATTTTTAATATAAAATGTTTTTACTAAATATTAAGTATTTATTTGCAATTAATAAATATATTTTCTAATGTAGTTATTACTATTAATACCCTCTAATTAGTAATTTAGATAAACTTTTATTTGAAAATATTTTAATATTATATCATGGTATATTTAAACATGATGTTTCTTGTAAGAAAATATAAAGAAAAATTTAAATTTTTTAAAGGGGAATATTTCATAAAACATTTTTTGGGTGTTACATTCATACACCATTATGATATTTCACCCTCTAAATTTTGTTTTATATATTATGGTGAAATAATGTGAGAGTACTAATTTTTCATTTCATACTTCAGATTCGATAATTCAACTTCAAATTTATGGTTCTGATACAAGACATTAACTATGATGTGGCCTTTGGGGATAAAACATTATCTATATGGTATAATATATTCATAGGATGCTCCTCATAGGGGAGATCATTTTTGAATAGTTCAATGTCTAAATTAAGTACATTTATGGGATATAGTACGTACTTCCTTATGAGGGATATGTAGAATAATCCATGTACTTTATGACATGGTTGATGGATATATTAGTTGATATTCTATAGTTCTGATGAAATCATTAATCTTGGATGGGATGATGTATAAAGGACATATCTTTCCCTTCTTTCAAAATATGAAAACACTCATACCTAGATATATTTATAGGAATACCTTATCTCAAACCTGAAACTATAGGTCTCATTGATGATTTTTGGTGTGGCTCTTTTGTCATCATTCGTTATCTTAGATATGTTTCCATATGGTCTTCATCTTTTCTATTAGTTCATCAATCATTATAGCTCTCAATAGCTTGTTCCCTTCAAATTCATCCCAATGTGAATTTTGCCTAAATATTTTTCTACAAAGGGATTCATATGGGAACATTTTAATGTTCAGGTGGGAAATATTGTGCTAAGATAACTCGATTAGTTAAAGTTGTTTTTCCCATAATAATTTAATGTTAATTTAGCATGCTCTCAATATGTCTTTTAGTGTTTCAATAGTCTCCTCATATTAGACATAATTTTTCGGGTGATATGTCATGCTGATGTTCAACTCACTGTTTAGATAATTTTGAATACTTTTGTTATGCATGGAGGTAAATATCAGATCATGGTTTGATATAATTGATAATACAACTCCATGAAACCTCACCACAACTCTGATGTATATCCACATAAGCTGATTGATTGATTTTTCCTCTCAAATTCCAATTAAATGAGTATTCTTTGTCACTAGATCCATACAAAATATATATCTCTTGGATGCTATTGGAATTCTAGTGACAAGGTTCCTGGTGATGTTTTCCTTTATCCATGATGGCATGGGTAATGCTTCCATAATCCCTATAGACTTTTACCTTTAATCATTCTCTAGTTAACATACCAACAATTTTTATGTATATTAAGTGATCTCAATTTTCATATTTTCCCACCTATAATTATATCTAGGAACTTGATTTTTTTCTCCCTCTGTGGACAGATATGGTCAATATATGTGTATAATTTAAATTTTATTTTTTTATCTAAATATATAATGGTAAACATAAGAATGAACCAAATATCACAACTCATTACTCATCAATATTGAATTAAATGGATTTTTAAATTTTGATATCTTCCACCGTAGTCATAATTTCCTCTTCATCATTTTACTACCCATTTTTTCTCTATAAGGAATACTTGAGATATCATCTAGGAAAGTAATGATTATATTCCTTCACTTATGATTACTTTGTCCATCCTCCGTAATTCTAGGGAGATTTAATGATTCTCAATTCTCATAATTGATAATGTTACATGATACATTCAATATTGATCATATTCCACTTTATTTGACTTACTGGGATGGTAGTGGTTTGATTATTCACAATCATTGATTATTTATAACCATATTCGTTTGTGAATGTTATGGTCATTCTATTTTAATATTTATATAAGGATATTTTTAGCATTATATATCATACATATTTCCCAATGATATAGTGATGCAAAATTTTCAATACAGGGATCACAATTTCCAAATATATATCTTGTGTGGGATGGTTTTTCTCAAGAACCATCTTATTTTTAAGGCTTATGTTCACAAATTATAATTCTAATTTAGCAGACAACATAATATTTTCCTTGATTGATCCTTTTATAGTATAAAGTGTTCTATACTTATTGGTTGTGTGAGTACTAGTGTATTTAAAAGTCACTTTTACAACTCTTTGATGCATTCTTTGCATTAACTAGTCCATAAAAACATTACTCCATTCTGATTCATCTTAGTTAGTGGGTTTAAAATCATAAAAATTTATTCAAAAAGCAATGAGAATAGCCACCTAGACCATGGAAACTATAGATTACTATTATAGGTGTTTTTTTCCACTACACATTTTTTTCTCTTTTTTATAAGGGTCTATAGATATTCTATTCATTGGGATTGGATTTCCCATGAATGATACTTCTTCCATCAAAAACTCACATTTACTATAAATTTCATAGAGTTTATTCATTCTCATTTTTATAGAAATGTACTCATATGAACCTAATGTTACTCCATGACCATGGAGTATATCATAATATGATTAATGAAGACTACAAAAAATTATCCATGTTGGGAACTGATGATTTAATATCTTTAGATGGCACAGAGAGGTACACCACGGTAGGGATCCAGTGTGGCTAGTAGTGTGGTTTACCCTTCCAGGTCTTCCCTGAACATTTCGTAACTTCTCTTTCCAATTGAACATTTGAAATTGTTTGGGGGAATTTATTTTCTAATATTGATTCATTGTTTGGATGTAGAAAACCTCTTTATCCCATAATTTCATGTTTATGGTCATTTTGAGTCTTTTCTCGGCACAAATCATAATGGTGGTCAAGGGAATGGATGAATAAAATCAAGACCTCCTCTTTCCATCCCCTCCACTTAATGACCATGATGTCATATTCATGGGTATTCACATCCTACATATCTGAGACGAAGGAAAGAGGTCCCTTCCATCCATAAATCCCCTTCTCCATCAGCTACATAGAGTCAGCTAACACTAAGAGAGGGAATTATTTAACCTCGATCTCAGATTAAGTGGCCCCTTTTTTTATCATGTCTTAAATCCCCCGTTGTTGAATCTTTATATTGAAGTCATCTCAATCCCACTCCACTTCGTAGATTTGGAACCATTCATGTTGTGGTTTCTCATAGCCCCCCATTCTATACCTATGGATGATCCATCATGTTTTTAAGACCTTATTAATTCAAATTGAAACGAATTCATCCTAACAGCTTCACTGCTTCAGGGAAAACATAGAAATCATGCTTTATCTGGGATTATTTCTCCCACTTTCAAGAAGAATGTGATATTGTATGATTATAAAGCATATGAATCTTTTTTTTTCTAAGAGTACTGATCATGTATATCAATGGGAACTCATCCAATTTTTCTTTACTCCTTATGTACTTTGTTTTTATGATTTAAAAGTTCTAATGGAGATCTCTCATGATCCTCCTTCACCTCCCCTTTCTAGCAAGGTTCCAATGTCATCTCCACCTTCAGATCTCCACCCCAAGAAATTTCTTATTCTAAATGTGTTTTGGTGGGGAAAGATAAGACTTATGATCCATAAGGTCAATCTTGTGTTGACCTATTGGTGTTTTAATCTCCTCCAAGAAGGTTCAATAGATCCCATATTTGTCTATCTCGTGATATTAGAAAAATTATATCCATGGAAGTAACTTTTTTAGGGCTAGTACTAGGTTCTCATCATGTTAATGATTTTGTTATGTTTATTGAATTATCAGGGCATTAGTGCATGGGATAAAAATGACTTCATTGAATCAAGAACAATTCTCAAAACATGATTCTTTGTAATATTTTCTCTATCTAAATAAAGATGTTGTATTGAATGTTTTTTATCTCATAGGATCCAGTCTAGTGATTTTTTACATGCCTCTCCACATAATAACCATATTTTCATGTTTTTGAAATCATGTATCTAGGTAGTGTTAGTGGAATTATTTTACCAATTAGTTATGGGTAAATTCATCTAAGAGAGTCATTAATTTTTAATTCATATGGTGTATTCAAGTTGTAATATTAATGATAGTGTTTTAGGGTAGTATTTGGGTTCCCTCAACTTCGGAGAAGAGCCTTGTATAATTTTTGGTAATGTTAATATTATTACTTAACCATCGTAGAAAATATTTGGTGGTTTCTTTCCCTATTATGTTAGTAAGTAGATTGATATTTTTTAGTTTAGAATACTCTTTCAGTCATAGGATACTCTAGATATTGGTATATGTTGTGAAATAATAAAATATGGGGTTGAAGTACTTTGTTCAAACTTGAAACTTGTCTCACTAATCTCTAAGACATATCATCATTTCCAAATGTGAGAGTTGATCATCTCCCCCATGTCTCTCGGACCAATTACATCTTTGTATTTCTTTGGAATCTCATATAGATGATGTGGATCATTTCTTCTTTTCACTTCTATATCATTCTAACTCATATTATCTATTGGTGGTCCTTGATTCTTCAATAACAACTTCTCATTGGAGTCCCTGTGTTGTTCTTCATAATAAGTTACATCATGTCAATAATGATCTCAACAATTGGCATAAAAATTTTCCCTCCTCCAACACGGACTTACATGCCCTTAACTCAGAGTTTTCTCAAGTGAACACCATCTTATAAGATCAAAATAATGCCTTAATTTTTTATTACCTATCCAACCACATGATTATTTGTGGTGATCTACTTCTGAGAAAGGAACGCGTGGCTCATGACCATCTTAGAATTCATTATCAAAATGGATTCAATCATAATGCATACTTATTTCATCCATGCATCAACAAAAAATGTTGCAACATTAGACTCAATATTCTCTGTGTTGATAGATTATTCATTGGTGTCTTTTTGGTGATAGGAGGTATGGCTGAATATTATTTTAAATCTCATTTTTCACGTCCCAACTCCATTGAAAATCTAGATAATCTGAGTAGCCATGTTGAGTTTTCCAATCCCATTATAGTTTCTATATCTACTTCTAATAATGAATATTTTTAATCCATCCAAGATGAAATGGTGATTAGTGAGGTAGTTTCGAACTATAACCCTATGATTTCTCTAGGACTGGATGGAATCATAGGTACATTCTCCCAAGGATCTTGCGATAAGGTTGTTCGTAAATTTGTGGTAGTAATATAGGATTTCTTCTGAAGAGGAATCTTGTTGTAGGTTGAATGCACTACTAAACTATTTCCCATTCCTAATATGAAGGATTCAACCCTTGTATTTAATTTCCACCCGATTAGTATGTTAAACATACCTTATAGGATTCTAGCATGCATGATCAATAGGAGTCTTACATATTACCTTCTTTATTTGATCTCTAAGGAGCAACATAGAATTTTCAAGGGGATAGATATACAAGGAAAATTTGGGCTTTCTCAAAAAATGATCTGTGATATCATTTATAGGACCATGGGATCCAAAATTGTAATTAAATTTGATATGGAAAAATCATAGGACCAAATTGAGTGTAATTTTATTCTCATGGTTTTCACTAGCATTGATATTTTTTACTTGGGCCAGATATTTTATTTTTAGATGTTTAGCATTTATGTGGATCTATATTTCTATCTATGGGTGGAGTTGTGGATTATTTAATATCTTTAGAGTTCTATAACAGGGAGAAACTCTCTCTAATATAATTTTATATCTCTCTAAAGATTATCTTATCTGATTGATCAATAAGGGTTCCTCTTCTGGACAAATTTTTCATTTTTGGTTCAAATATAACACAACTGGAATTTACTATATTATGTTTTTGGATGACACCGTCATCTATTAAAATTCTATAAGGAACTCCATTCACTGCATCAACAATATAATTGAGTTATATTTTATATGGAGTGGGATAGTAATCAATAATTGATATGATTAGATTCAATATTTCTTCTCTTTCCCTGAAGTGATGAGTTGATATTTTAAAACGTTTCTTGGGAATCCTTAAGACCTGTTTTCTGATGAACTATTAGGGATCCCTAATATCAGCAGGTCACTATTGTATTCTCCACATTGATATGTTGGTTATAAAAATAATTGGTAGGATTATGGATTATAAGAATCTTTTATTATCCTTTTGAGGCAGGTTTATCTTGGTCAACATTTTTTTATCCTCCATTCCAATTCATGTCATGTCATCTCTCAAGGTATTGAAGTAAGTCAGATCATCCATTGAAATGATCCTAGCACCATTCATTTTGGATTCTCATTTAGAGGGGATATATCCCTGGATATTTTAGTGAAACATTTCAATACCCTTAGGTGTGGTAGGAATCAATGCCAGTAGATTTTCCACTACTATACATTTGATGTTGGAAAAGATGTCTTGGGACATCATTGATAAGCATTATTTATTGGGAAAATTCATAGTGGGGGTGTATGGAAATAACATGGTCCTATAAAATACTCATTATTCCCCCTTATCCCGTATTTGTCACTTTCATATATCGAACATTAAATTAAACTCTCAATGGATAGTTGGAAGAGTGACATCAATTTTTGGTAGCATAACTGGGCTAGCTCCAATGTCTGTTTTCAAGGCTTCCCCATTCCTTGATGTACCTTTAAACAAGCCATTATGTATCCCGACACTAATTCAAGAAGTGTTGGACTCCAATTAGCAGAACACATTTGACCACAATGATCACAACACTGAGCTAGACCAGTGTGTTTTTTCCAGCTGTTCAACATAAATATTCTTAGATAAGGATTATTGGAGTGTGATTCTAGTCAAAACAGAATTTTACCCCTAGGAGGAAATTCTGGGGAACTCATAAAATCCATCAGGGTACAAAATCCTCAGATGGAGAGTTTTAAACCATGATCTCCAAATGGATGAAAGTATTCAGAGTATGAGTATTCTTTTAGTGTCTTGGTTTGACTATTTTCAGAACCCCTAAGAGGATATAGTTTCCCACATTTTCTTCGGGTGTGAATGGTTGAAAACCATCTTGTGTCCTCTTTACTCATTCATTTTTCACTAATCCTAGGTATCTACTAGACTTTCTTCTATCAATCATTAGATATAGGGATAATATGTTATTATCCAAGAATTTAAGGCATGTTCACTGTTACTTTTGAAAAGATGATGGATTATTTTACAGGAGAGGAAATTGTATCAGCATAAAGGTTTTATCTTTTATCATCATGAACATATTTTCAGATCATGATGTCTTCTGAGGGACCGAGTTTTTCTTGTTCCCAAATATGAAATTCCACTTCCCTCATTTAGTTTTTTACTAGAAAATATCCATGTCTCTCAGGAGAAAGGGGTACTCATGGCTTGTGGATCTGGTGGTGTATTCCTAACTCCATACTCCAAATAAATATTTATGGATCAGGGGTTTTTTGTACTATCGTGGGAGGAAAGTTTGTTCGGGAAACCAAAACAAAATTCTTTCTTTATCAAAACAATTTGGCAATGGGGAATCTGTATTGGTGGAGGAACTTGTGTTTCTCTTAGGTATTCATATGTGACATAAGGTAAATATAGATCTAGCTATAGTGGATATGGACTTGTCGGTCATTCATAGCCCTTTACTCAAGTCATGTTCTAATACCCGATCTATTCTTTATCTCAATATCAAATGCAGGGGGTTGATCAAAGAGGATAACAAGGCTCTTCATGTCCCGCATAAGGGAAATAATGTTTTCGATTATCTTTCTCCTCTATATTCTCAATATGGGAGTAATATTTTTTTCTCTATCCATGGGTCCTTTCTAGAATAGGGTGTGAACAATATCAAAGGGGATGTACTTGGCCTCTACTACTTATATCCCCTGTAGTACTTGTTTTTTTGGTCTATTTTATTTTATTATTTTAATTCCATATTTCATTCATGTTTCTTTCCTTTAAAAAATTATAATAATAAAAAATTTAATATATGTTTCAATTCAAATTCCATATTTTAAATTTGTTTTCAAATAGTTCTACTAAAATTTCCAGATATGAGAGAATGTGTAGAACCAGAATAACAAATTATAATTTGAATTATTGGTTGAATAAATGGTATACCTATCAAAACATCATTTTTAGAATCCACCTCAGCTATAAAAATAGTATAATTTCATTCTTGTTATACTGGAGGTTTTTCTCATTGACTATCTCTAACCACTTTTAGGTCTGGGTATTCACTAGATTTGTTCCCATGCTCCTTATAGTTTATGTAATTGAAAATTATATTACAATTTATTTTTTCCTTATTTTCTAATTATTCATTTATAGTTTTCTTCATTTGAAATTAACATTGATTAAGTTTTTCCCCTCTTTTCCCCACTAGATGCACATTTTGATTCCCTTTCGGATGTTTCATGGATGTTTTCTATCACACTATTCAGAAGTGGGATTCTAGGTTTTCATTTCTCTAAGATATTTTTTATTGTAAATTATAATGATAATTCTATCTTATGATTCTTTTGTCCAATTACATGGGAAAAATTATAATCATAGATCTTCATCTCAACATTAAGGTTACAACAAACAATCTCCACACTACTATCAAATTCATGAATTTCTATGTGTTTTCAAAGACACGGTTTCCACCAACAAAAGAATCATCCCATGTTACTTTCCTTGATAATGAAAATTTTGGATGCATATTATAAAAGACATGAGATATTTTCCTCATTTAATTTGATAAAATAATCTTCCTTCTATTTTAGAGTAAGGAAATCTCTCCACATCTTATGATAGATAACTCCATAAAAATATTTATGGAAAAATATTTTATTGAATCATTACCATTACATGGAATAAATTTTCACCTTAGAAATTGTGTTATGGAATAGTTTCCACCACTGATTAGCATCCCATAAAAATGATATACTTTCTACACAACTTTATCTTCATCGACGAACTAGAGGATAGAGAGTATTTTCTAAAAGGATTTAATCCATTATTCCACGATGAGGGGATCATATTGTTAACTAAATATATGATTACTTTTTTAAATAAAGTATTTAACTAAAACATTATCTCTCCGAGTAGAAGGAGGGTGTTTCACATAGTTCATATTATTGTTAATAGTGTGAGTCGGTTGAACCAGTACTATCAGTATCTTCTATGCTTCTTTTCCAATAAATTTTTTCATATCATTAGTAAAATGGTTTCATTTTCTATCACATTTGCAGTTAACACAGGTTCTCCTATTTCAGTAAATTAACTAATAAAATGGTGGGCTTCAATACATATCTAATATGTATAAAAAATATAAACATTTAACATAGAAGACTAATTTTATAAATAAAAATTATATCATAACTTTTGATTCTCTATGTTTTAATAATGATCATCCTTGATGTTGGAATTATATTTAGGGTTCTTATAAATGTTTTATAGTCCTAAACTATAAAAATAATTAGATAATTCTCTAATACCATCTATTATTACCCAATCTATTTTCGAACAATATTACAAAATTTTATGAATAATAATTACCGTGGATCAAATATTCATGTGTATTCAGTGGACTATATAAATAATTAGAAAAAATGCAAAATAAAATTAATGAAAACATTTATTTAATTGTCATAATGAGATTATAAATACCTTTTAGGTCATATATAAACATCGGATAACCTGTGGAATGCATAGACAAATGAAATGATTTAAAAATAAAAGTATGGGAATAAGAATGGAAATGAAACATAGGACATGAGTTTGAAAGGTATAAAATGATTACATAAAAGTAATGGCTCATGTATAAACATATATAAGAACAAAATAAAGAACATGGAATAATATGAGCATGGACATATTGGAATAGGGAAAAAACATACAGCGTGACATAAACATGAATCATATTTAACTATGATGACTATATAACATTATGGGAAAAGTCCCATACTGGGTTATGTTTACTGTTAAATCCCTTGTAGAAATGTCATGAGACTAAATATTACTCAATGATTATGAGAAAAATTTGTCCTTACTAATAATATAATTTTCATTTATGTGTAATCAAAATAAAAAATCAAACATAAGGAATAAATATCAGGTATTCTTATAAAAAGAAATATATATCATAATCATGTCCAAAAGTATATCGAAATGATGTATCATAATGGTATCAATGAATAAAAATATTTAAATAATTCATGGAAATTCATAAGGTTAAATAAGCATAAAAATGATAAATAATGTCCCACTAATGTGAAAACTTGTTAAGTGACTGGTTAGGTAACTTTTGATATGTTGAATGTTGACACTGTTTTACGGAAAGAAATAAAATTTATTAAAGAGGATAAATGAATAATTGATTTCATAAAAATTAAATGAAAAATATATATATTTTTCATGGTAAATTGATTATTTTTAAAAAATTATATGTTTTTAATTAATTTCACATATTTTTCTTAAAAAATTGTAAGAAAAGATATGTTCGCTTTAAACAGGTTATTTTATCGATATAAAATTAGAATAGAACCTTTAAAGACATATATTTCCCGTAAAATTAAAAGTTATTAAGATGGAAACATATGTGTGGGACATATAACAAGAATATAATTGAATAATATAATGATATGTAACAAATACATGGGATAAAAGAGAGAGAAATTGTAACCCATATGAACAATTATTCATTAGAAGATATCTCTTAAATTATGTCCAAAGTAATTCTACACATTCACTTAGTGTCCATTATAATAAAATATAATTAATTAATTAATTAATTAATTCAGAACCTATTATACACTTATATTATTTATTAAATATTTATTAATTTTATTCATTGTCATTTTTATGAGTCATATAGTTATATTTTCTCCTATTTGGAGCATTGTTTTTCATTGTTTCATGATCGATTCATTAATTTATAATTATATACATTCTTCCCTAATAGGAATAATTGAACATAAGTGTAATGAAGTTTTATTAATCCACTATTAGATTTTTTGCGTTCCCATTAATCATTGATTCTAGTATGAGTATGATTCACTTGATATAACATTGATAGTGAATGTTTCATTAATTTTTGCTGTTATTCTAACCATCATGAAATAGTTTCACTTTACTTTATATTATTTATATATATTAGTTCCAAAACATTTAAAAAGTTGTAATATATAAATTAACATATTATTTTTCCACAATAATGTTTTTTTGACAATTATTTAAGGACGTGATGGAAATTGAAAACACATAACCCCTATAGATGGTTAACTACCAAAATTTAGACAATGGTTTTAATTCTTTATATAGGATGATATGAGAATGAAAGAGTACAAAATATACTCAATTATCGATAAAAAATACAATATATAAATTATAATGAAATTGTCATTTTATCAGGGATGAAGGAGTTTTGGAGATGGTAGAAGGTGAAATTAAATTAAAAAATATGGGTTTGGGAGTGTACTTATCGAATATCACCTTATTGAAGGAACCCTCGAGGAACCTAAAACTGGTATTTTTGAGACCAGAAGAACTATAATGTGAAGAAGAGTCTTGATAATTGAATTGGGTAGAATATTTATAGGGTAAAAGGATTAAAAGGTATGATTTTAGAGGGATGTGAGGGGAGATGTTTATAAAGGAGGAGGGGTGTTTTTTGAAATACCTCAAAATTTTAAATTACAAAAAATTAATTTTCTATCCAAATGAAACAATATTTCAAAATAAATTAATATAAGATAAGTTATGGTTATAATCCCATTAACCTATTAAATTTACACATGTTATGGTATTATTTTAAACAAGATTATTTTTATTAAACATTAATTAACCTATTTTAATTTTAACCATGGTAAACAAATTTCTCTGTATGAAAATGATATAATTTTTTCATATATGGTTTCATTAAAAAATAAATATTAAAATAATGAAATTTTAGAATATATAATGATTAATTTTTAATTTTTAAAAGATTTATTATGATTTTAAATAATTTAATAATATATTAATACCATCAAAAATTATTATTGTCAAATTAAAAAATATTAATTACATTGATATTAAAATAATATGTAACGACCCGGAAATTTCACGGAAATTTTTTCTTAATTTTCTTTGGAATTTTACAAGAACGTAGTTTCTGACGGCGCCTGATTCCGAGGCCCGGTGTGCCCGGAATTAATTTCGAAAGTTTCGCTCGGGTATATTCAGTGAACGAGCAAGCGGGAATTTCTATCTTTTGAACCGGTGCCCGGAATCGAATTCTGTGGGCATCGATGAACTCGCAGTGCCGATTTTCGCTTAAGGAGACCTTTTATGAGGTTGCGTTTTATGCGGGTTGAGAGTTAGTTTTTGGGAATTTAATATGAAGTTAAATAAAATGTGGAAACACATTTTATTTTTAACAAAGTTGGTTATATCCTCCCAAAGGGAGTTATAGGTGGGACCCACATCCACTTAACCTCCCTTGAGAGGATTAAGTGTTTTGGGGCCCACACGAAGCCTAACTCCTCAACACCCCTTAAAACTCCCACAAATCCCACTTTAATGTTGACAACTTGTTTAATTAATAAGGTGAGTTAATTGTTGTTTAAATTGAATTTCAATCTTTTGAAATTCTTTCCAACAATTTTATTTAATTAATTGAACCAACTTAATTAATTAATTTGAGTGTTTGAATTCTTTTGAATTAATTTTTCCAACATTAAAAAGAGAGATTATATTCTTCTTTTTGGGGTTGGCATAAACTTTGTGGGGAGAACTAAGGAGAGGAGAAGAACTCCTGGAAGATCACCAACCTTTCGAGGAAGAATGTTCCACGTTTCCGAAGAATGTGAAGCAACACCTCCGACCATCTTCAACCGGAGAAAGGAAGGGAAGCACTGCCACCTACGAAGTATACAGAGGGTGACGTCTCGGCTCGACTTCACCGAGCTCTTCTCCCACCAACCTAGACCGAACGACGCCCGACCTCCGCGACGCTTGTCTTCCGCGGGTCGTTGAAGAAGTCCGTTCTTGAAACCGAAGTAGGGGAATTTATTTTTGGAATTCTCTTATCTTTTGAGAAAAGAACGACGAGCGCGGACCAACCAATACCGGGTTGATCCATGGATCGTTCAATCATGCGGTTTGATGTTGAGGGTTATTATCTAAATTGCTCGTGTTTAATGCCTTGACGAACTTCATGAAATATGACCTTTTGTTATCGAATAACGCGACGGGGGTCGGACCGCACAAACACGGCCGACCCTCCTCCTTATTTCATGTTGGATTCTTTTGTGGATTGAAATGGGAATGGTGTGGTGTCATCGCACCATGCAGAAACGTGCGACAAGTAATGCGCGGCGTCGTCGCGCCACGTTGTAAAAAACAAACAAAGGCGCGATGCCATCACATCACGGTGGAGAAACCCGAAGACATCTGCGGACAGAGTCGGGCCACGGCAAAGGGGCGCGGCGCCAACGCGTCGCGCCGGAGAACCACCAAGACAACGCTAATCGTTTTTACGTGAGGATTGATGGGCGACGATGAAGTAGGTCGTTTTGGCATTTGAATCCCTTCGCAGTGAAGGTGGGGTCCTGGGGGGAGCATAGGCGAAGACGGCAGGAGAAACGGACCACTGGAGCGCGTCCGGTGGTCCGCGTAAGGCGGCGGCGGTGCGCCACACCGGCGCGGTGGCGCCGGCGACCTGCGGTAGTGGAACTCCACCGGAAGAGGGGCGGCCGGCGAACCGCCGGCCTCAATCAAAGACGAAGGGCGGGGGATCCGCGCGCCCCGCCAGCGTGTCCGCGCGGCCGCGCTGGCCGAGCCGCGGCCGGCCGGTCGGGCCGGACCGAACCGGACTGCGCCGGGCCGAGCCGGGCCGGGCCCAAGTGGGTCGGACCTGGGTCGGGTCGACCCGGTTCAGCCGACCTAGGGGGGTCGGGGCGGGTCGCCCGGGGCCCAGACCCCCCGTTTTGGGACTAATTTCGGGCAAATGCCTGTAACTTGAGCTACGGGCCTCCAAACGACTCTCCGTCAGCGGCAACGCGATCCTTGGATCGAGACGGTCGTTTTGGTATATCGCACTCAAGGTTTCGGATTATTTTGGGTTCGGCCGGGTTGGTTCAGATACAAAACCAACCGGGCCCTCGGATTAGAAACGCTCATATCATGAGCTCCAGACGTCCGATTGATGTGTCGTCGACTTTGATGGAATCCTCTTAGTGAGACAGATCATTTGGCTTACTCTGCTTGAGGTTTGGATGCCGACGGAGTGCGGTCGGGTTGGTTCGCTCACGAAACCAACCAGGCCCCAGACCGGGCATCCGATTGATGCACTGTCTGTTTTGTAGAGTTCCTCTTGATGAGTCGGAACGTCTGGCATACTTCGCCCGAGTTTTGGATAGAGTTTGTAGTGGTCGGGTTGGACCACACCCGAAATCCAACCGAGCCCCTGGAATGGAATAGGTGATATCTTTCAGACATGACGTCCGTTTGACGAACTGTCAGCAGCGTTCTTGATCACGTTGAGAAACGGTCCCTATGAGTATACCCTATGATATTTCGGTGTAGATTTGAGATACGGCCGGATTTGGTTCTCTCACGAAACCAACCGGGTCCCTGGGACGAAAAGGCTAGTAACTCACAGACCGAGCGTCTGATTGACGCGCCGTCTGTTGCGATGAGACCCCTATGACGAGGCGGTCATTTGAGATACTTCTTCGTGGGACTTTGAGATACTTGGAGTATCGACCTGTAGCTCGTGGAGCAGACCCTCCTAGAGACGATCGTGTGGAGTACGGAGACCGTGTAGCTGGCTGAGACCTGATGACTGCTTGACCGACTTGACTTGGAGTGAGTCTACTAGCCCAGTGGACGGAGCACTACTTTCTGAGGTGTAGACCCATGGCGGACGGAGAACTACCTGTGTGACAGTGCAGACCCTCGGTACACGTCCGGAGAGTACCTCATCAGGCTACTAGGGGGTGTGCACTACTGTGTTTGGGTGACATAACTCGGCGGGAAGCACTACTATATCTGGGTGGCTGACCCGCGGTACTCGATAGGAGGAGTACTTCCGCAGTCTTAGGTTAGTGAGCAGTACCTCAGAGTCGTGACAGGACCACTGTACACTCTAGAGACGGAGCTCTTCAGTAGTTACGGTTTCGATAATGAAAATCCTGGTTTGAGCTGAGACATTTGACCTTTGTGTTTACATCATGATTGATATGGGTCACTTGATAACTTAGGTATATGTATGGGCATATACCTAGGTAGTGGTTATCCGTTGATTTCTTGATCCTTTTGTTTCCTCATGATTGTGGTGGGTTACATGATATCTTAGGTATATGTATTGGTATTTACCTAAGTAGAGGTTATCTGTTGAGATCTTATTTGTGGTTATCCTTGTTGGATTTAGAGAGACCTTGAGGGTCTCGGGGTCCCTACTGAGTATCGTTATACTCACCCCTGCACGGGCTGTGCCCGCATCTCATTGTGTTGGTTGCAGACGATGGGCAGTACTGACAGAGGCCGAGTCTTCGAGGACTGGACGGTACCTGGAGGTGGACTACATGACGAGTCAGTACCCAGAGGTGGACTACACGACGAGTCAGTACCCAGAGGTGGACTACACGATGAGTCAGTACCCGGAGGTGGATTACATGACGAGTCAGTATCCGGAGGAGGTTGATGGGCGAGAGCGTTGAGGAGGCTATCTGTACCTACCCTTTAGGTAGGATCCGGGGCGGACGACCCAGGAGCTGCTTCCTTCTTCCAGCTGTTTGTTTTTTCTGTTGTACTTTCGTTCAGTTGTAGATGTACATTCATTTGGTTTGGTATTCTGGCCCATTTACTTTTCAGTACTTTCTTTTGTACTTAGTGTTTTGAATCCTCTTGTACTCTGTGGTGTTTTGTTTACTTTTATAAAGGCAATCCCTTCCCAGTTATCGGGATTTACGCCTTTGGTGCTAGTCCCCAGCCCCTGGCCTATGGAAGGCAGGCTTGGGGTAGTCACGGCATGGGCCCCGAGGACGGGACATGAAGAATTGGTATTAGAGGATTCGGTTCTACCGTAGAACTTATAACTCTGATATTTTTCTTTCTGTGAAAAAAAAAGTGTTAAGAGTACCGAGTGTGGTTTTCAGTTCAGGGAGTCCAGTGTTGGTGCGGGCGGCCGACGTATCCATACACCAAGTCCCTGACAACTGATTTCCAACTTTGTGCACGAAAACACTGATTGTGTGTGTGTTTCCAGATGTTTTATTTAAATATCATCTCAAACCAGGTCAACTCACCTGGTATAATCGTTTGACCGTGTCACATTGTATATTTTAGAATGACTTTTCTCTAAAAACCAGCTAGAGCCCAGAGGGATGTGCGTACTGACAGCCTTTCGAGCGACGAGGCTTCGGTACAGGGCCCTCTTGCAGTTGAGGAACCAGCGGAGGCACCAGCGGTACTACCATACGTTAGGCCACCGATGCCACCAGCCCCAGCAGTAGGCGATGCACGCCACTTGAGTGCACTGCACGAGTTCCAGTGCTAGACGCCACACAGGTTCTGCGGAGAGACGGTCCCGAAGGCGGCTGAGGTTTGGCTGGAGGCTGTGGTGAGAGTCTTCAGGCTAGTGGGGACGCCGACAGATTTCATGGTGATCTTTGCTACCAGCCTCCTTCAAGCAGCAGCAGGAAGGTGGTGGAGCCACTTGTTCCAGTTTTGCGACGGGTTGACATTCGCATGGGAAGTCTTCGAGACCTTCTTCAGGGTGGAGTTTGTGCCAGTAGCTCTACACCCCGAGCGTGTACAGGAGCTTCTGCCTTTGCTGCGTGTTTTTCGATCAGCAGCCGAGTCATCTATGGGCAGTAGACAGATGATGCAGAGGTCCAGGAGGACCAGACTAGCAGTTGGACGATCTCGAGTTTTAGGACCGGTGGTGCGGGGCACCCGGGGTGGGAACAGAGCTAGGCGTGCCAGATGCAGGTTGTGTTACTCATGCGGCAGAAAGGGTCACCTGGCACGTGACTGTCCGACTCCTCATACGGTTGATCAGTGGGTGTTAGAGGAGCCACCGAGGGAGAAGCAACAACGAGTTCTTGAGCAACAGCCGAGTAGTGGACAAGGCAGTAGAGCTCTGAGAGTAGGTGGGAAGAATAGGAACTAGTGGATACGTCCTTTGTACTTCTAGTTCCATGTTTCTTTTGTATTCGTGTCTTTGTACTATGAGCTATGAGCTGCAATAATAAAAAGACACTTATCTTTGAGATGTTTTCCTTCTTATACTTTTGTTTGGTTGATACTGAGTGGTCCCGGTTAAACTATTGAGTTGACCCTCACTTTTGAGATTTCTACTGGAGGGGACCCAGTGACCTCACACTGATGTCGACAGTGTGACTCGACCCTTGGAGGCGAGAGTGACAGTTGGATCTCTTAGTAGTTACGTCGAGGCCTTACGACATCATCCATGGAATGAATGCGTCATTCATGTCAGGATTGACTGTATTAGGCAACGAATGTGGTTCATCCAGGGGATGAGACCGGGTTTCTCTTATCGGAAAAAAAGAAATCATAGCATCTCTTGTGAGACTAAAGGAGGTCCAGGTCATCCAAAAGATGATGAAGACTGCACAGTGCAGTAAGAAACAGGAAACCGGTGCTAGTCTTAGAGACTTGGGCGTGTTAAATGTTAAAGAAGAGGAATCATAAATGAAAGATAAGTCTACGAAGCAGTAGACGTGGAGGAAGAGCTAGGAGAGAAGCATGAGGTGGTGTACATCCTAGCATGGTACAACCACCCGCCTTAGTTATTCCTACCAGGATCAGGGAGCTGGAGGGCGGAGGAAGAGTGCGGCTGCATGCGGTCAAGGAGTGTGACCCAATGGCTCTAGAAATGATTCAATGGATAGTCTGTGTCCACTACTAGCTGTTGTAGTAATGGACGTCGATGTGAATCATTCCTTGCTTTCAAAAATCTTGTTCCAGACCTAGAGTTTCTGGTAAGTCGTGGACTTGACCCTCATGTCTGGATATACCTTGGGAGGAGACTCAATAATCACACTTACGCTGACGGTGTTGTGAGACCCTTGAGGCGAGAGTTTCGGTTGGAATCTCTTGGTGGAAGCGTCGAGGCCTTACGACGTTAGTTTGAGTATGGAATGTGCTATAAGTGTTCATACTCAAATTGACGGTTTTAGGCAAACATCGGGAAGGTTTTTCCTTGGTCGACGAAAAGGAAACCCCAGGCAACACAGGATAAACTCTTTCACAGGAGGGTGAGACCGATTACTCTTGAGTCGGTCAACCTTACCCTCGTGGCAGCAGTCGTTTTGAGTTTCAGTTCTAATAGAAAATGGAGACCTCTGGAGTTCGAGGATGATGATCACGTCCTTATATGGGTCTCACCTCGACGGGGTGTACGGAGAAGTGGCCAAGGCGGAAAGTTATCTCCGAGGTTCGGCGAACCTTCTTATGTCCTTAGCTAGGTAGGCGGGGTGGTTTACCGCTTGATCCATTCACTGCAGTTACACCAGGTGCACGATGACTTCCAAGAATCTCAACTGAGGAGATACGTGCTCGACCCTTCGCATATCATCGACCATGAGGAGCTGGATGATAGCAATGAGGTGTTTTCCACGGAGGTTCTAGTGGGGATCAAGGATTGACAGGAGAAGATCCTACGAGGATGATCGATTCCTCGGGTGCACTTTCTTTGGCAGTACGGAACCTCTTGGTAAGCACATGGGAGCGGAAGGCTCAGATGCGTACTCTGTACCGCTTTTCTGACTCTAGTTTCTGCTGAAGCTTTACGGGGACGTAAATCCCTGAGGTGGGAGTAATGTAAAACCCGGAAATTTCAAAGAAAATTTTTCTTAATTTTCTTTGGAATTTTACAAGAACGCAGTTTTTGACGGCGCCTGATTCCGAGGCCCGGTGTGCCCGGAATTAATTTCCAAAGATTGGCTCGGGTACGTTCAGTGAACGAGAGAGCGGGAATTTCTAACTTTTGAACCGATTCCCGAAATCGAATTCTGAGGGCACCGATGAACTCGCAGCGCCAATTTTCGCTTAAGGAGACCTTTTCTGAGGTTGCGTTTTATGCGGGTTGAGAGTTTGTTTTTGGGAATTTAAAATGAAGTTAAATAAAATGTGGAAGCACATTTTATTTTTAACCAAGTTGGTTATATCCTCCCAAAGGGAGTTAGAGGTGGGACCCACATCCACTTAACCTCCCTTGAGAGGATTAAGTGTGTTGGGGCCCACATGAATCCTAACTCCTCAACACCCCTTAAAACTCCCATAACTCCCACTTTAATGTTGACAACTTGTTTAATTAATAAGGTGAGTTATGTGTTGTTTAAATTGAATTTCAGTCTTTTGAAATTCTTGCCAACACTTTCATTTAATTAATTGAACCAACTTAATTAATTAATTTGAGTGTTTGAATTCTTTTGAATTCATTTTTCCAACATTAGAAAGAGAGATTATATTCTTCTTTTTGGGGTTGGCATAAACTTTGTGGTGAGAACTAAGGAGAGGGGAATAACTCTTGGAAGATCACCAACCTTTTGAGGAAGAACGTTCCACGTTTCCAAAGAACGTGAAGCAACACCTCCGACCATCTTCAACCGGATAAAGTAAGGGAAGCACTGCCGCCTACGAAGTATACAGAGGGTGATGTCTCGGCTCGACTTCACCGAGCTCCTCTCCCACCAACCTAGACGGAACGACGCCTGACCTCCACGACGCTTGTCTTCTGCGGGTCGTTGAAGAATTCCATTCTTGAAACCGAAGTAGGGGAATTTATTTTTGGAATTCTCTTATCTTTTGAGAAAAGAACGACGAGCACGGACCTACCAATGCCGGGTTGATCCGCGGATCGTTCGATCATGCGGTTTGATGTTGAGGGTTATTATCTAAATTGCTCGTGTTTATTGCCTTGACGAACATCGTGAAATATGACCTTTTGTTATCGAATAACGCGAGGCGGGTTGGACCGCACAAACACGGCCGACCCTCCTCCTTATTTCATGTTGTATTCTATTGTGGATTGAAACGGGAATGGTGCGGTGCCATCGTACCGCGTGGAAACGTGCGACAAGTAATGCGCGGCGTCGTCGCGCCATGTCGTAAAAAAAAAACAAAGGCGTGATGCCATCGCGTCATGGCGGAGGAACCCGATGACATCCGCGGTTGGAGTCGGGCCACGGCTAAGGGTCGCGGCGCCAACACGTCACGCCGGAGAACCACCAAGACAACGCTAATCGTTTTGACGTGCGGATTGACGGGCGACGACGAAGCAGGTCGTTTTGGCGTTTGAATCCCTTCGCAGTGAAGGTGGGGTCCCGGGGGGACCATAGGGGAAGACGGCAGGAGAAACAGACCACCAGAGTGCGTCCGGTGGTCCGTGGAAGGCGGCGGCGGCGTGCCACACCGGCGCGGCAGGGCCGGCGACCGGCGGCGGCGGCACGCCGCCGGAAGAGGGGCGGCCGGCGAACCGCCAGCCACAATCAACGGCGAAGAGCGGGGGAGCCGCGCGCCCCGCCCGCGTGTCTGCTCGGCCGCGCCGGCCGAGCCACGGCCGGCCGGTCGGGCAGGACCGCACCGAACTGCGCCGGGGCTAGCCGGGTCGGACCCGGGTCGGGTCGCACCGGGCCCAGACCCCCCGTTTTGGGACCACTTTCTGTGAAATGCCTGTATCTTGGGCTACGGGCCTCCAAACGGCTCGACGTCAGTGGCAACGCGATCCTTGGATCGAGACGGTCGTTTCGGTATATTGCACTTAAGGTTTCGGATTACTTTGGGTTCAGGTGGGTTGGTTCGGATACGAAACCAACCGGGCCCTCAGAGCGGAAACGCTCATATCTTGAGCTCCAGACGTCCGATTGACGTGCCATCGAATTTGATGGAATCCTCTAAGTGAGAAGGATCTTTTGGGTTAATCCACTCGAGATTTGGATGCTGACGGAGTGCGGTCGGGTTGGTTCGCTCACGAAACCAACCAGGCCCCTGGGACCAAAAAGCCAATAACTCACAGACCGGGCGTCCGATTGACGCGACGTCTGTTTCGTTGAGTTCCTCTTGATGAGACAGAACTTTTGGAATACTTCTCCCGAGTTTTGGATATAGTTGGTAGTGGCCAGGTTGGATCGCACCCGAAATCCAACCGGGCCCCTGGAACGGAAAAGCTGATATCTTTCAGACATGACGTCCGTTTGATGAACCGTCAGCGGCGTTGTTGATCACGTTGAGAAACGGTCCCTATGAGTATACCCTATGAGTGTTCTGGGTACAGTTGAGATACGGCCGGATTTGGTTTTCTCACGAAACCAACCGGGCCCCTGGGACGAAAAGGCTAATACCTCACAAACCGGGCGTACGATTGACGCGCCTTCTGTTGCGATGAGACCCCTATGATGAGGCGGTCATTTGAGATACTTCTTCATGGGACTTTGAGATACTTGGAGTATCAAACTGTAGCTCGTGGAGTGGACCCTCCCAGAGACGAGCGTGCGGAGTATGGAGACTGTGTAGCTGGCTGAGACCTGACGACTGCTTGACCAACTCGACTTGGAGTGAGTCGACTTGCCCAGTGGACGGAGCACTACTTTCTGAGATGCAGACACATGGTGGACGGAGCACTACCTATGTGATAGTGCAGACCCGCGGTACTCGTCCGGAGAGTACCTCAGCAGGCTACTAGGGGGTGTGCACTACTGTGTTTGGGTGACATACCTCGGCGGGAAGCACTACTGTGTCTGGGTGGCTGACCTGCGGTACTCGACAAAAGGATTACTTCAGCAGTCTTAGGTTAGTGAGCTGTACCACGGAGTCATGACAGGACCACTGTACACTCTAGAGATGGATCTCTTCAGTAGTTACGGTTTCGATAATGAAAATCCTGGTTTGAGCTGAGACTTTTGACCTTTTTGTTTACCTCATGATTGAAATGGGTCACTTGATAACTTAGGTATATGTAAGGGAATATACCTGGGTAGTGGTTATCCGTTGATTTCCTGATCCTTGTGTTTCCTCATGATTGAGGTGGGTTACTTGATAACTTAGGTATATGTATGGGCATTTACCTAAGTAGAGGATATCTGTTGAGATCTTCTTTGTGGTTATCCTTATTGGATTTAGAGAGACCTTGAGGGTCTCGGAGTCCCTACTGAGTATCGTTATACTCACCCCTGCACGGGCTATGCCCGCACCTCGTTGTGTTGGTTGCAGATGACGGGCAATGCTGACAGAGGCCGAGTGTTCGAGGACTGGACGGTACCCGGAGGTGGACTACACGATGAGTCAGTACCCGGAGCTGGACTACATGACGAGTCAGTATCCGAAGGAGGTTGACGGGTGAGAGCGTTGAGGAGGCTATCTGTACCTACCCTTGAGGTAGGATCCGTGGCGGACGACCCAGGAGCTGCTTCATTCTTCCAGCTGTTTGTTTTTTTTGTTATACTTTCGTTCAGTTGTAGCTGTACTTTCAGTTGGGTTGGTATTCTTGCCCATTTACTTTTCATCACTTTCTTTTGTACTTAGTGTTTTTCTTCCACTTGTACTCTGTGGTGTTTTGATTAATTTTATAAAGGCAATGTCTTCCCAGTTATCGGGATTTACGTCTTTGGTGATAGTCGCCAGCCCCTGGCCTATGGAAGGTGGGCTTGGGGTAGTCACAGCACGGGCCCCGAGGACGGGACGTGATATAATAGATAAAATATGTATAGGTAGAAAAAAAATATTTTATTATATCAAAAATATTTAATGGTCATAAAGATATTTCGTGGATCCGTATATATTTATATATTTTATGTTTATTTCAGTATTTTGAAAATCATTTATTATTATTTTTTGTTAATTGAATTATTACTCCATCATTGTTGTGTAAGATTTTAATGTAATTAATTATTAACTAAAAAATACAAATAAATTTACAAGATTAATATAATTATTTTATTTTAAAAAAAAACTAATTTTTATTTAATATATATCCTAGTTAAATCTATATTAAAAAAAATACTAATAAAATAATAAATGTGGGGCATTTTGTAAGTTTTGTTGATTTTAATAATATCTATGACATTTTCATGTACTAGATTAGATTAAATTATATAATTTTGAAACTGAGGTGTTAAGGGTATAATTTAATTCTTAAAAAAGTTTATAGAATGTTTTAAGGTAATTTTATAGTCCTCATAATATTATTTTAACACTTAATTCCCTAATTTAACATTAACTCCAGTAACAAAAAAAAAATTCAAAGTAAATATTCCTAGTGGAAAAATAAATAAATTAGGAATATTTAATAAATTTATAACATCTTATGAAAAATACGGAATTAATATTTTCCAATTCCAAAAAAAATTTACAAACATTAATTTAAATTTGAATCGGCAAAATCCAATGAGAAAGATTTTTAAAAAAAATGCACATTTAATTTTGATTTTTTAATAGTAAATTCATATAATAAATAATTTTAATGACATAAATTTGATTAATTATAGTCAAATAGAACATATTATAGATTAAAAATAATAAAAAATAGAATTTTACTCTATTAATTCATTAAAAATAAACATAAAATTTCATTGAAAATCATTACATTTCACTATTCATTAAAAATCCTCAATTTTTATAATATTATCAAAAAATCATCTTGAGATAATAATTAATTTATGAATTAAAAAATAAAGTTATTTTTGAAAAATACATTTTATAAAAGTGAAAAAAATAATATTTAATTATATATAATATTATTTTTTAGGGAAGATATATTTTTAAAGAATAAAATAAATTTATTAAAAATTAGGTTTTTATTTCCTATTAATAAATATATATTATAATATGGTTATTATTATTCATACCCACCTATCCAGTGGTTATAGGATAATATATGTGCCACAATTTTAAAATTATATCCCATTATTTTTTAAATCATTTATGCATGAAACATATGCTACCAAATAATTTAAGTTATTAAAAATGAAATATTTCAAAAAAACATTATCAGGATTTCATATGATCATGGACAGGTAAAACTCTTGGATATACATTCCAAACATATTTCTGATCTCCCAATACAACTTCCTTGACAATAAAAACATTCTATATGATTTCCACAAAGTTGTTTGGGTCTGTATGATGATTCCCTTGAGGTGCATCAGATGCCCATTCTTGTGCTTCTTGGGGAAGAAATCTTGGAAACAAAAAAATAAACAATGAAAGAATAAAATAATCATGGTGGATAATAACCATAATTGAAAACAAATAACAAATAAGAAGAAACTGAGTTTATGATCAATCCTCAAAACATTAGACACCAATCCAAATATCCAATGGCATATTTAGTATCCTTAAGATAAGAACATTCTAGGAACTCAAAAAAATATATATCTATGGTCCTGTGATCCAATATACACAGTACTAAATCTCCTGAGATAAGTAATACTTAGAGAAGACTGTCTCAAATACAAAAAATTTATGAACTGGCACGAAAACCCTCTCTAACATGTACAACAGAAAATTTCAACTTATTTGGAGGGTTCCCCTGATCCCCACTTGATGAAGACTAACACCTGGTCATCAAAAGAATAGAGAGAATGTATTCACCAAACCTAAAATAGACAATAATATATACATACACATATAAAGAAATAAATATTGAAAAAAATGTGCATATATTTATATATATATCATAAATGAAAAAGAAAAAATAGTAAATCATTATCCAAGAGACAAGTCATACAACAAAGGAAGAAAAACAAAAAAAACTCCAATCATCTCCTAATTACAGTGAATGAAACTGGCACCATATCATTATTCATCTACAAAAATACAAGCTCACCCAAAACCTCATATCCTCACTATGCCGCTATTCATTCCCCTGCGTCCAAATACATAACCAGGCCGATGAACTACTGAAAGGTAATACAAGGTGTGAGATAATAGGAATAGTTGGGTATCACCTAGGTTTTTTATATAATTTCAGAAAAAAATAATCCTATAATGTTTATATTTATAGTAAACAAGGCTTCAAATAAAAATTAGAAATTATATATTCAAATCAAGGAATAAAAATTTTATTCCCAATATCCCATATCTCTATATAAATATGGTTAATCAGTTTTATACAATTACATGTATATAAATATGTGTGTTTGTGTGTGTGAAACAAAATATATCCAATAAAACCAAATAATACATCACATATCATAATAAATAAAGGAAAGTGAAGAAAATAGTTGAGTCCAAATGGGATGAATGTGTAACATCCCCCAAAGGATCACACTAAGTGAGGATATCTAGAAATATTGTATATTAAAGTAGATAATTGTTCATGCATCAAGCCTCTTCACATATCCATCATGAAGAGAGATAAGAGGAACACCCAATAACATAAACTGTCTAACTAGTCTAACAAGTCCCTGGAAAAATGGTCCTCAGAAGTAGTTAAAATCCCATGAAAAATCATTCAATAGTGGACGATACAAATTCTTTCACCTTCCACTTATGTATCCAATGATTCCCATGTACTCTCTTTTTAAAAACCTTTTAATCAAACCATTTTATCCTATCATTAATTGAAAAATATTTCATAATGCTTTAAAATCTCTTCTTATTTAATAAAACCACGGGAACCCATCTATTATTAATTCTCATTTCCACACACAGTTAAAATCATTAAATAATTAGATTTAATTTAATAAAAATATTATAAAAATTATGATCAATTAATTTCACTAATATAGGCTAGATATGGATCCACCGACCTCAAATATCAAACCACACACACCCATAATAGGTTCCACAATAAGGAATAATCCAATAAAGACAACTGAGGCCCTAAAATCAATCTAAATATTCATAATTTATTAAATATAATGAAAATTGTCCAAGAATAGAAATTATCACAACATAAATCATGAATAGACAATCGGTGCATTGAAACCAGTAATGAATAGGCCTATATAAGAATATCACACAATATATATCGAACGAATTAAATATAATTATCACCACAGACAAATATATCAGATAACTCAACTCAATGGAACTACCATGATCATTCGAAACAAATAGGTAGAAATTATTACTCACCCAGTGGAACATCCTGCAATCTAAACAATGTTCAGTCATAGAAAAAAATGATTATGATGTTTTGTAGCTCTCCTAAATCACTAGAGAAACTCTTCTAGGTTTGGGGGAAGAGGGATGCAGTTGAATAATAAAAAAACATCTAAACCACACCCTAAAATCCAACATCATGTAAATTACATGATGTGTAATACGTTTACATTTATTTTAATCCACATGGAACTTCTACACTTGTAAAATTATAACCTATTTATTAAAAAAATTTATTTGATCACTATGTAAATATGAAACCCTTAAATGTTTTTTAATTATTCATGAAATGTTTTCATCTCATTGCTTGAGCTGGTGATCATTACATATCATATAATCTTTATATGATGAGTAAATTAACATCTGATAATGGAAACAAAATATTTTTTGAAAAAACCTACAAAATATTGGGAGTTCGTGGAACATGAGATGACCCTCACAATTCAATTTACAAATTTATACCAAGAAATCATTAGGTTAATTATAAATAAATCCCTGAAATATAGGAAATTCTTAAAATAAATGATTCTCTATCCTCATGGGTTCAAATCCACACCAATTTAATGGGAAAAATAGGAAAAGATATGTAAATTACTACAATACTGCTAACAAGATGTCACAGAATCATAAGTAGTATAGTAGAATATCAGTATAATTCTAGGATCACTTTTATTCGCATAGAATCATAAGTAAATGAGGTTGTGTTTGGATTCATCTATGATCACACCCCAACCCTAGAGAGAATTTTCATCAATTATTTCCAATCATATTGTGATATTATTCAATCTAACATCTATATGATTTTACTTCAATTTTATAATGGAGGATTTCTTCCTCAAGAGTTTAATTCTCAGGTTATTTATCTCATTCCAAACATGGGGAATGAAAAAAAAATATCTTCTAATGTCATTTAATTAGTTGAGAATATATAAAAAATCATTAGTAACATTGTTTATAACAGGATAGATGAAATCTAAAATAACATAATTCTAAAAATCAGTTTTGATTCATAAAATGTAATTCTACTCAAGACTAGCTCATCATATCTTCGTAGTGTGTGACCCTTCTCAAAAATACATCTATGGGTGGTAAAATTTCCATGAATCATGATGTTATAAAATAACTAGACTTGTTGAATTATAATTTTATTTGAATGTGCTAATGATGTTTTTTTATCACATATTCATCTATTTGGTGAATACAATCCAATGTTTTGTATGACTCTTTGTGATCATTAAGGAAAATACCAAATTATTCTTCACATACCGATGATATTTTATAACATATGAAACTCTTTAATCAATTTTCATCTTTATTACATATGATTATTTTATTAGGATCATTTCATGTATAGATGATAATGGTAAATCGAAAAACATAGAAGATTCAAATGGTAGTTTGGCCCACTCCAACCTCTATTATATATATTAAATAATAACTACTTACTAAATGGGACAAGAAAATTATCAAGGAAATGAATGATTTACTATTATAATGTGAATTTACTATAGGGCATAAATTCTGTAGGAACTATTATTTGATCTTTTTTTTGATGGAACATTTATTAATCCATGAAAATTGAAAATACCAAAAAACTGGGTGTATGGTAAGGTAACTTTCCTATAATCTATCTTGATAAGCGCATGTTCTTGAGGAGTAAAAAATCAAACATTTTACTGGAATCATTTTCCAAATTATAAGGAAACATACCTATTTTGGGTAAAATCATTTATCTGTACTTAGTAGAATATGTTTCGTGACGACTATTATTATACCTAAATTTGTATACACTATTATAGTTTATTGGATGTTGTGTTCCTAGATAATAATCATAAAAACCACTATATAAAATTAGTCTAGTGTGGGAGAACCCCGGAAAGATGAATAATTATAGTTATAAAAAAGAAAATGTTTCTATCCACAAGACCATGGCGGCCTGGGAGATAAAAATATTCATATATATACTAAATCAATGAATGTTCAAAGTATTTGGAGGCACATAAACAATGATTCAATGTCTACTGGATTTCTAAGAGATAGGTATTTTATAAATAATTGGGAATTGAAATAACAACTATATAGTCTCATATATATGTCCTACTCTCAAAACAACTTTCTCAGGTACTTATAATAAATCTTGATGGCTATTATGTATGGACTATTCACTAAATTTAATGAATAAACACTATATAGGAATTCCATTACTTGATTTTGAAACATATACGTCCAAAACAATTTAGAGAAGAATGGATTAATTAAATAGAAATTGGAATTCCACTGGGATATCATGCTGATGTGATTAAATCCAGGTTGAATAAATATAATTCCATTACTCATAATAAATTCATGGTCGGAGAGCCATCCATCATTGGAATTATATCTTCTATTCAATATTATCCCAATATTTTTATTCAAAATTATACTTTTTCAACATTGTTATTTAATTATAGTAATTTTTTCATAAAAACATCCATATTTAGAATAGTTTATAGTATTTTTCAGTGTTGGCTTCCAATGGTCACCTGCCTGTAAGAATTTAGTACCTTGATGAGATTTAGATTCAGTATCTATCATAAGAATTGTGATTTTGTAGAGAAATATTTTGTCCATTGTGATACATATTCATCTTTAATGGATTTTTTTTTAAATATTCCTACAATTCAAGACAACCCTATCTACTAGATTCTCAAAAGATGTATCGGTCTCTCTCAATGGTAGTATGGTTCTCCTCCTCTCCCCACTTATTTAAATTAAATTATAGTTCATTATAGATTATTTTTTATGTCATCTTGAATGATTCAAAAAAAATATTCATAATCACATCGGATTCAACATCCATGATGTTGTTTTGTAGGATCAGGCTATAGTGAAGGATGTAGACCCTATAAAAAGGACGTTGTTTAAATTTACATTAATGAAATTTTAGTATCTAGAAAGCATAGAATCGAATTTCCTTTCATAACACCCTTGGGTACCATCAATGGATTCAATAAAATTACTTTTTCATTATAGATTAAATCCAATATTAGAGGGTATCTGGAAAGTATCCTTAGAACATTTGGCTATGGATTTGTCTTTATAGATAATCTCTGTGACGTAGTGGGATTCCTCTACGGATCATGCAGTGTTTCTACCTCTGTTGAATCTATGGTTCTTGGATTTATCAATACGATTGTGAAAACCAAGTAGTGGGGATGAAAAACATCTTGATGGAATGTGATTTGACCAATATCATTTAACATATTATGTATGTCTCCACCCTTATCTCATGGAATATGAAAACTAGATGAATGTGAACCTTGGATTATCCCTCTTATATATTTGTTATAGTCAATCAAGCCTATATATAGAAAAATATCCAGGTGCATGGTCTTTGCAACAATAGTGTGAATTTCTAGGTTATTATCTGGTATACTTTGACAATAAATGGTATGATTTATTTTTTTGGTAATGGGACAATTGTGAGAAATATTTTTTCATTCTATTATAATGTATTAAATTTTTATATAATAAAAGATCCTATTTCAACTTGGAACACTCTCACCAATTACTATTAGTAAATGGTTTCATAATGATTAAAAGCATAATGGAAGATACCACAATCATAACAAGAAGGTCTCATGTGAAATAATCATCTAAAAAAAGGTATGTAATACCCAAGATTCAAAAGATATTTTGTCTCATAATATTTACTGATACATTTTAGGGATATAAAATTACTCACCTATAACATACTATGTTAAATGAACTCATCATTTGATAAAATGTATTACAATTCAATAAATAATCAACATATATAGTTTTATAGATTACAAGAATATGAAACGATTATATTATCCCATATAAATAAATAAAAAGATACACTACGGGAATAACTAGTTTTTGCGATGGGATTTATTCTCATCGAAAATAGTCTGTTAAAGAGGTTATTTGCGATGGGAAAATCAACATGTCGCAACAAACTAATTTTTTGCTAGAGTACAAGGTTCCTTGTCGGAAAAAATTACGCGCAGTTTGGCGCAGTTTGGGCGCCAAAGCACGCGAAAAGGTATTTTTGACGGGTATGCACCTCCCGTCACAAATACTGGGAGGCGGTAACTAGTTCGTCTACTGGAGGGTATTTTCGATGGGATGTTGTCCCATCACAAATAGTTTTTCAGCAGGTCACCTTTTGGGATGAGACCCGTCACAAATAGCATTTTAACCACCGACAGTAATTAATGCGCCTGATGGTGTTTGCGACGGGTCCCATCACAAAAAATAGTAATACTTGCGACGTAAATCCAGTCGCAAATAGGCCCGTCACAACTAATCTAACCCATATATACCTCCCATCTG
Organism: Viscum album; assembly: GCA_963277665.1. NCBI lineage: Eukaryota > Viridiplantae > Streptophyta > Magnoliopsida > Santalales > Viscaceae > Viscum > Viscum album. The sequence goes on along the minus strand of OY728122.1, from coordinate 1,496,795,913 downwards.
ATTTTCTTTCCTCTCTCTCAATTCCTACTTTCTCTACTTCTCTAAACTATAATTTTAGAGTGAATTTTTTTTCAGAGTTATATTTTTTACGATGAAGTTCTCAAGCCATCTAAAATTAAAAGAGATCATGTTTAAAGGTATTTTTTGTTTTATTTAATTTTGTATTTATTTTATTTCTTTGTATTAATTTTAATTATTATTAATTAGTTGTAATTAAGTATGATTTAAATTGTTTTGTCATTAGTATTTATTTGTAATAATAAAATGGAATTATAAGTACTTATTCTTAGTAATTAATAATAATTAATAATAATTAATGATAATTAGTGATGTGTGTAAATATTAGCGGTAATTAGTATTTAGTAGCTTTATTTTTTAGTAATTAGTAATAATTAGAAAAAATAGTAATAATGAGAAAAAAATAGTTATAAATATTAATAATTTGAAATTATTTGTAATAATTAGTTATAATTAGTCATAAATAGTAATAAATATAAAAAATAGTAATAATTACTAATAATTACTAATAATGAGTAATAATTACTAATAATTACTAATAATGAGTAATAAATAGTAATAATTACTAATAATTACTAATAAATAGTAAGAATTACTAATAATTACTAATAAATAGTAATAATTACTAACAATTAGTAATAAATATTAATAATTATTAATAATTTGTAATAATTAGTAATAATTAGTAATAAATTGTTATAATTTGTAATAATTAATAATAATTAGTCATAAATAGTAATAAATAGTAATAAGTAGTAATAAATACAAATAATTAGTAATAATTAGTAATAAATAGAAATAATTATTAATAAAAAGTATTATTTACTAATAAATACTAATAATTAGTAATAAATATTAATAATTAGTTATAAATACTAATAATTAGTTATAAATACCAATAACTAGTAATAAATACTAATAACTAGTAATAATTAGTAATAACGAGTAATACTTAGTAATAACTAGTAATAATTAGTAATAACTAGTAAAAATAGAAATAATTAATAATATTTAGTAATAAATAGGAAAAAATAGGAAAAAATAGTAATCATTAGTAATAATTTGTAATAATTAGTAATAATTATGAATAAATAGGAATAAATAGGAATAAATAGTAATAATTAGGAATAAACTGTAATATTTGGAATAATTAGTAATAATTTGGAATAAATAGTAATAAATAGTAATAAATAGTAATAATTAGTAATTATTAGTAATTATTTGTAAAAATTTGTACTAATTCACAACTAACTCGTCCGCTAGAGGATATTTCTGACAGGTCTAGTCGGAAATACCCTGTGGCGGTAAAAAGATATTTGTGATGGTATGTTGTCTCGTTGAAAATTGTGTGTCGACAGGTCACTTTTTATGACAGAACCAATCGCAAATAACCTTTTAACCGCCCACAGTAATTTATGCGGCCAAAGGTATTTGCGACGGGTCTCATCGCAAAAAAAATACTATTTTTGATGAGAATCTCGTCGCAAATAAGCTCATCACAACTAATCTAACCTATATATACCCCATCCATTTTTTCATGATTCTATCTCAATTCCTACTATCTCAACTTCTCTAAACACTAATTTAGAGTGACAATTTTTCAGAGTTAGTTTTTTTACGAAGTTGTTATGTCGTTTACAATTATAAGAGATCACATTTAAAGTAATTTATATTTTATTTAATTTTGTTTTTTTATTTCTTTATATTTATTTTAATTATTGTCGATTGGTTGTAATTAAGTTAGACTAAAATGGTTTTTTCATCAGTATTTATTTGTAATAAAAAAATGAAATTAAGAGTACTAATTCATAGTTATTAGTAATAATTAATAATTATTAACGAAAATTAGTAATGTATATAAATAATTAGCTTAATTACTAATGAGTTGCTGTGTTTTGTAGTAGTTAGTAATAATTAGAAAAAATAGTAATAATTAGGAAAAAATAGTTATAAATATTTACAATTTGTAATAAATAATAATAATTTTCAAAAAATACTAATAATAAATTAAAAACTAATAATTTGTCATAAATATTGATAAACAGTAATAATTAGTAATAATTAGTAATAAATATTAATAATTGGTAATAAATACTAATAAATACTAATAAATTGTAATAAATTGTAATAAATAGTAATGATTAGTATTAAATAGTAATAATTAGTGATAATTAGTTATAATTAGACATAAATAGTAATAAATAGAAATAAATTATAATAAAGAGTAATAAATATAAATAATTAGTAATAATTAGTAATAATTAGTAATAATTAGCAACAAATAGTAATAAGTAGTAATAAATACTAATAACTAGTAATAAATACTAATAACTGGTAAACATTAGTGATAATTAGTAAAAATTAGTAATAACTAGTGATAAATAGTAATAATTAGTAATAATTCATAATAAATTAGGAATAAATATTAATAAATATTAATAATTAGTAAAAAATTGTAAAAATTGGGTATAAATATTAATAATTAGGAATAAATAGTAATAATTAGGAATAAATGGTAATAGTTAGGAATAATTAGGAATAATTAGTAATAATTAGGAATAAATATTAATAAATAGTAATTAATAGTAATTAATAGTAATAAATAGTAATAAATAGTCATAAATAGTGATAAATAGTAATATAGTAAAAATAGTAATATATAGTAAAAAATATTAATAATTAGTAATAATTAGTAGTAATTAGTAAAAATTAGTAATAATTCGCAATTAGTTCCTCCGTCGAAGGGGATTTGCGACGGGTACCATCGCAAATACCTGGCAGCGGTAATAAGATATTTGCGACATGATATTTTCCCATCACAAATAATGTGTCGACAAGCCACCTTTTGTGATGGGACCCATCAGAAATAACCTTTTAACTGACGAAAGTAATTAATGCGACAGAAGGTATTTTCCACAGGTCTCGTCGCAAACATTACTATATACAGCAGTAATCCTGTCGCAAAAAAACTATTTGTGATGGGAATCCCATCGCAAATAGGAACGTCGTAACTAATATAACCTATATATACCCCCTATATGTTTTTTCATTCCTCCCACTCAATTCATACTTTCTCTACTTCTCTAAACTCTAATTTTATAGTGACTCTTTTTCAGAGTTAGTTTTTTGTTGAAGAAGTTGTGAAACCGTCTAAAATTATATGAAATCAAGTTTAACGGTATTTATATTTTATTTAATTTTGAATTTATTTTATATCGTTATATTAATTTTAATTATTGTTGATTAATTGTAATTAAGTTAGATTTAAATTGTTTTGTCAACAGTATTTGTTTGTAAGAATAAATTGAAATTGTTAGTACTAATTCTTAGTAATTTGTATCAATTAATAATTATTAATGATAATTTGTAATGTATATAAATGACTAGGGTAATTATTAAATAGTAGCTGTATTTTGCAGTAATAAGTAATAATTAGAATAAAATCGTAATAATTATTAAAAAATATTAATAAATATTTACAAATATTAATAAATACAAATAATTAGTAATAAATATGAATAATTTTTAATAAACACTAATAATTATTAATAAATACTAATAATTAATAATAATTAGTAATAATTAGTAATAAATAAAAATAATTAGTAATAAATACTAATACATAGTAATAAATACTAATAATCAGTAATAAATAGTAATAAATAGTAATAAATAATAATAATTAGTAATAATTAGTAATAATTAGCTATAATTTGTACTAATTAGTAACAAATTGTAATAATTATAAATAATTTTCAATAAGTAGTCATAAATAGTAATAAATAGTAATAAATAGTAATAAATAATAATAATTAGTAATAATAAGTAATAATTAGTAATAATTAGTAATAAATGCTTATTATTTGTAATAAATACTAATAATTAGTAATAAAAACTAATTATTAGTAATAAATATTGATAACTAGTAATAAATACTCATAAATGGTAATAATTAGAAACAACTAGTAATAATCAGTAATAAGAAGTAATAATTAGTAATAACTATTAAAAATAGTAATATTTAGTAATATTTAGTAATAAATATGAATAAATAGAAATAAATAAGAATAACTAGTAATAAGTAGTAATAATTATTAAAAATTAAAAAAATTATTAATAATTAGGAATAAAGAGGAACAATTATGAATAGATCGTAATAATAATGAATAAATAGTAATTGTAACACCCTGAGATTTTATGAAAAATATTCTTTTTAATTTCATTAATGTCTTGTGTTGTACACTACACCAAAAGAAGCTTGCACAAAATGCATCCTTGACTTTCCTTGCATTACATGCAATCACGACCTTCCTCGATAGCGTGTGTAGTACGCAATACCGAGTTTCACTAAACAACAATATACTATTAAAATATTTTTAAAACTAGTCGTTATGAATAGTAATAACCACTTTTTGAAATTTTATAAATTTTATTTTTCAAAATGAACTTCATTTTTGCATTCGGAATATCAAAATTAGCCTAGGGTGAAATTTTGGTATTTTTCTGAATACTTTCATTTTTTGATGAATAGTGAAACCACTAAGTGGTAGTTAAAAAACTAAATTTTTCATAAAACTTAATTTTATCGCTTCTGTGAGTGGAATTTCAAAAATCTGAGAGACATGGCTGATGTCATTAAGTAAAATGTGGTTCAATGAGATGAAAATAATTTTTGGTGAATAGTAACTTTTTTCATTTTTTACGACAGTGAAAAGTAAATAGGGTAATTATGGGTAAAAATGTTATTATTATTACCCTAACAGATGTCCCAATTCTATTGGACAAGTGTAATTTGATCAAAAACAACCTTAGGAGTAAAATACAACCATTTAGGCTAACTTGGATTAGATTATGACATTTATTATTAATTTATTTAATGAAGGGTTAAAATAGTTAAAATCAATGTTTAATAAGTAATGCATTTTTAATATGGGGTTATACATAAGCTAAATTCGACTATAAATATTCAATAGAAAGCTAAAAAGATTTCATACATAATGGACTTTTATTTATAATTTTTAGACATTAAATAATTTAATTTATTTATGACACAATGATGATGCAGTAATTATCTTATTAATGAAATATTGACATAATTGATGTTATAAATACCCAAATAAATATAATTTGAGGCTTTTTAGGAATTCCACTAATTTTATAGGTTAATATGACATTTTATTATTGATTTAATTAACTTTTTTCTTACTTATCATTCTGTTATGATTTTCACAAAAATCAATTACTAAATAGTGTCAAAATTAACATAAAATAGTTTTTAAAACAAATATTATATTATTAATTGTTTTTTTATTCCTAAAAATCTATGTATCGGCCAAATGACTTAGATAAGGTTATATATTTTAATAATAAACAACTTGGGGTTCTTTTAGCTTGATATAGTACGTTTATTAATCTTATAGTATAAGAACACAAGAAGACATGGTAAAAGTAAAATTATTTAACTTAATGTTAAATCTACATGATAAGGTTAAAATAGGAACCTAAAAATGTCTAAATTATATTGGATTACTGTATTTCTACCCATCCCTACCTTAGCCTCGAAATAAATCAATTTAGAGTTATTTATAACCGAACTTGACTTTATAATAAAATAATATTTTTAGTTATTCCAAAGGTGCCCCTCTAATCCCTTATAAAAGGGCACCTCATCCCCCTCTTCCTCACACCACTTTGAGCCTTCACTCTCGCCCAAACCCTGCCAATTGCTCTTATCCAATTCCATAGAAACATCCTAGAGGTTCTGGTCTTCCTCAATGACCAATTTTAGTTCCCTAAAAGGAGATCTCAAAGAGGTGCTTCAAAGAAGAGGTAACGTCCGTTACCGATTCATTCAACTTTATTTCTTCTTCCACTTCTTCTTCTTAGGTTGTTTCACTATGAAGTAATAACATAATTATCACTCATATACTTATATGTTATTATAGGTATGAAAAAAACCTATTTCACCATCTATCCATCCTACGGAAAACGAAATCACCGCGCGTGCGTACGTACGGAATACCGTCTCCACGCCGTGGTGTAATCTATTTTCCACCACCACCATACTTGGATGGGTATAATGGTGTGCATAATAACTATATATTATTATTGTAAAGTGATATTGATTCTGAAATAGTATACATACACTTCAATACAATTCCACGATCATGAGAACGATATCATCGCTCGTGCATACGTACGGACTACTGTCTCCACGACGCAATGAGATTCATTCTCCACGTTAACCAATAATGAATGATTATAAAGTATATATAATAAGTAATCATGAAATATATGAAATAATAATGATACTGGATTTATGTTTATATATATGTATGTCATCTACTTAATTCCATTCAACTCAATAAGTTCATGCGTACGTACGTCCTACCGTCTCCATGAACGGCGTATTTCTTTCCATTAACTGATTTATTATATGTATATTCTGAATATATATTATATAAAAATCATGTTTTATATTCTGGAATTAAGTAATTATGATCTAAGTAATCATATGAATAATTACAAGTCAAAACACGGACGACAAATGAAACAATTTTACCCAAAACGCTCTTTAACATTGAATTTACAAAAGAACGGGTAATATAAAGTCATAAGTGAACCATATATGATAACATAACAATGAGTATGATTATGGAATAAGTCAATGACATTATTTAAATCATTATACATGAGGTTCGGACACATACGATGCAAATCGGACCTAAGGTAAGGGAAATATCACAATGTCATTTTTATCCAAGATTGTTTATACTTTGAAATTTACTGGGGTGTTTTTTATCATACACATCCATGTTTCCTCAATATTTAATATTTATATCCTTATACAATATTTTATATCCAATTTTACCCTTCGGTGAGTTTTTAGTAAATGATATGAAAGGAAACTTTTGTCGTTTTTCGTACGAGGTACTTTTTGACTTTTCCGACAAAAGTATGAGAAGAAAGTTTTTTTAACTTATAAGGCATGAATGGATTTAAAAAAAAATATTTCCAAGAATAGTCCTTTACAAGTTTTCATGTTTATTTTTAATCAACGTCTTTTAGTTTAAAATTGTATGACATGTTAAGAAAAGAAAATGTTTTTGAATTTGAAAGGATATTTTCCTCAAGAATGGAGTTCAAGTGTTTTATCAAAATTATTTTCCATCTAAGATAATATAGGGTTCAGTTTTTATCCCAATTATTACATTGATTTGATTATGTTGTGATGAAATTATTTTTATGAATTCCTTTATCTTATATGAATTGTTTTATGATGTCATGTTGTTTAAGAATCCCATTTTTATTACATGGGTTATGCAATGATGTATGATTTATGATTTTGTGTCACACATAAGAATGGTATCATTATGAGATGGGTGGGTCATATATCTCCCTCCAATTCATTGGGTAAAGATTTTATATCTCATGAGATAGACATGGATGGAACGGTAGGTTATAGTGGTTCAGTGAAACAGGACTGAAATGAGGGTGACTCGGTTCAAAAATGGACCTTGTCCACTAAGATAGTCTTGGAAATGAGTCTTAACTACTAAGAAATGATTCACTGTGATTATGTGTGTATGCCCCAAAGTTTCATGTTTTAGGTTATGATTTTTTGGATTACATTTCACTACTATGATTTATCCCATGTTATGAAATTATGATCTCTTTTGCAGGTTAAGATTTCCAAAAGATATGTTCTTTTGAATATGATGTGATTGATATTTTTTTTTGTTTACCCTTACTGAGAATTTGAGCTCACCCTTTTATGTTTTATTTTCCCCAGGATATAAATAAAGTATTTAGGTTTAAAAAAAGAAGATCTTTATGGGAGATGTTGAAGATCTTTCACCACGATTAGAATATTATATTCCGAGTTTCCAAATACACTAAACTATTACGGTCCTCATGTGTGTGTTTTTGTTATGTACTAAGTATTCCGAAAAATTAATGTAATGTCTATGTACGTTAAGCTTCGGGTATCTACAGTTGGTATTAGAGGAAAGGTTTAGTCAACTTTTGGAAACTAGGATGCGAAAACGTTAGTGAGATCCCTAGAGATATTTCAAAGGTATTTCTAGGGATGCCCCTAAGGATAAGTATACGTATAGGATATAGTCCTAGAACTATGGTAACGATCTTAGAATTTAACCTAAGATGTTAGATATTAAAGTTACTCCCCCTTTATTATGATTTTTGCCTCTAACACTATTCTTTTTGGGTTTTAGAAAATGGCTGGAAACAAGATGATTCACGATAATGGAGGATATTATGGACAATGGAATGATATTCTTCATGAGAAAACAAATGAAATGGGATTTGGAAGTCCAAACATCATTATTATGCCGAATCAACAATCTCATAATATGATCAATAAAGTAAAATTTGGCAAGTTTCCTGACTCGGCTAATAAGAGAAAGATGGAGTTTCATGATGATCATAGAGGAAAGAAAGTTCAACTTCCCCTATGTAAATCATGTGGGAAGAGGCATCAAGGAGAATGTTTCAAAGGAACTGTAAGTTGCTTTGGGTGCGGAAAAGAAGGACACAAAGCCAGTAAGTGCAATGGAAAAGGTTTAGTTAACACCAGGGATGAGGATAATGGTATTGCTACGACATCAACAATGGTTAAATGTATTAAATGTAGAATGTACGGGCATTATGCAAACCAATTCCCTAAGGGAAAGTATCATGAATAGAATCAATACAGTCGTATGGGTAGTATTTATGTGGATGATGATGAAGAGACTACAAATGATATGTAAGATGAAAGAATTGTTGAAGCTCGGTCAATGGTTTAAGAAGCTAGTGGAATGATTACATGTTTATCAAGTGTAATGTTGTATAAGTAATATCATGGTACTATGGAATAAAGAGACATATAAGGATTGTTACACTACTGTATTTCCTTAAGTTTTGAAAGTGTGTGATGAATGGTACCAGTATTTTTGGAAAGTAGATGATATGTGCATAATGAAGGGGTAAAGAAAAAATTAAATGTTTGATAGTATTCATGAGCTCATGACTGGTATAAGGATAAGGTTATATCATGGATTGAGTATATAGAATTTTTGGATTTTGGTATGTGGAAAGTGTTAACTATTAACTGCATTCATGTTTTCACTAAAGTTCAATGGGTATTCAAGAGAATACACGATTAAGGCCTTTGAATGTTTGGAATGTGACCAACAAAACATATCTTCTGATATATGGGGATCAACGATGGTATTAAATCTCTGGTAATTGTTTTCACTATATTATGAGAGTAGACTGCAGTATTATGGATATGCCTAATGATTAAAATGGATTATGTTGGACATAAGTTAGTATTGTTTAAGGATAGAAGTTTTTTTCGATATTATTGATGGGATGTTATAGTAATATAGTTTTAGAAAAAGGACAACCTATAGGACGGGCGACAGCCCATCGCGTCGGACATGGTCGTGGGAATCGAACCCACAACTGAAGTGCGACTGGCCTTTATCACCTACCGCTGGCCTACAGGAAGTCCCTGTTTAGTAGAAACTAGTTTCATTATATTAAGCAGTATGATATATGATGTATAAGTCAATTTTTTGAACCATATATGATTAATATCTCTATAGATGGACTTATGTATTTTTTGATAACATTTCTAACATTTTGTTTGAGACAGATGGAATGACCCATCATTCTATCACATGATCTGCTAACACATCACGAATGACAAATTCAACTTCATTTATTTAAGAGATGAAGTGGAAATTGTCGAAAGAACGACCAACGGTGAGACTATACCGAAATCACGAAAGTATTTCTTCTAATTCCAATTTCATCAACATTATGGAAACAATATTGAAAACCAAAAATGTTGTCCTAGTGCTCTTATATCTGATGAATCAGATGGTACCGTAGATCATCACAAATCAATATATTTGTGATTGTCAGCTTTTTCATAGCCATGTTCTATACCACTCTCCATCAGAACTTGATGGTTAGATTTTTCATCCATATCCATATTTTCACCAACGTTCTCCTACGTGGAAACCCAGTGATGAGTTAATTTGGGTAACCGTTACATTTCATTCTTTAGTTTTTAAAGCCATGTTTTGGTATTCCTTTTTATGATGTGGGTTTCTATTAAACAAACTTTCGAGTAGTAAACCATTTATATCCCCGACGAATATCGAGGGAAAAAATCATTTTAAGGGGGGTAGAATGTAACACCCCAAGATTTTTTGAAAAAATTTCTTTTTAATTTCATTAATTTCTTGTCTTGTACGCTACACCAAAAGAAGCTTGCACAACACGTATCTTTGACTTTCCTTGCATTACACGCAATCGCGACCTTCCTCGATAGCATGTGTAGTATGTAATACCGAGTTTCACTAAACAACGATATACTATTAAAATATTATTAAAACTAGCCGTTATTAATAATAATAACCATTTTTTGAAATTTTATAAATTTTATTTTTCAAAATGGACTTCATTTTTGGATTCGGAATATCGAAATTAGCCTAGGGTGAAATTTTGGTATTTTTCTGAAAACTTTCAATTTTTGATAAATAGTGAAACCACTAAGTGGTAGTTAAAAAACTGAATTTTTAATAAAACATAATTTTACCGCTTCTGTGAGTGGAATTTCAAAAATCTGAGAGACACGGTTGATGTCAGTAAGTAAAATGTGGTTCAATGAGACGAAAATAATTTTTTGGTGAATAGTAACTTTTTACTTTTTTTTTACCACGGCGAAAAGTAAATTGGGTTATTAAAGGTAAAAATGATATTATTATTACCCTAACACCTGTCCTAATTCTATTGGACAAGTTTAATTCGACCGAAAACAACATTAGGAGTAAAATATGACCATTTAGGCCCACTTGGATTAGATTAGGATATTTATTATTAATTTATTTAAAGAAGGGTTAAAATAGTTAAAATCAATGTTTAATAAGTAAATAATTTTTAATATGGGGTTATACATAAGATAAATTCGACTATAAATATTAATTAGAAAGATAAAAATATTTCCTACATAATGGTATTTTATTTGTAATTTTTAGACATTAAATAATTTAATTTATTTATGACACAACGATGATGCAGTAATTATCTTATTAATGAAATATTGACATAATTGATGTTATAAATACCCAAATAAATATAATTTGAGACTTTTTATGAATTACACTAATTTTATAGGTTAATATGACATGTTATTATTGATTTAATTAACTTTTTTCGAACTTATCATTCTGTTATTATTTTCACAAAAATCAATTACTAAATAGTGTCCAACTTGACATAAAATAGTTTTTTAGAAAAATATTATATTATTAATTGTAATTTTATTACTAAAAATATAAGGTTCGGAAAAATGACTTATAAAATGTTATATATATTAATAATAAACAACTTGGGGTTCTTTTGGCTTGATATAGTATGTTTATTAACCTTATAGTATAAGAACACAAGAAGACACGGTAAAAGTAAAATTATTTAACTTAACGTTAAATCTACATGATAAGGTTAAAATAGGAATCTAAACTTGTCAAAATTCTATTGGACGAGAGGATTTCAACCCATCCCCACCTTAGCCTCGAAATAATTCAATTTGGAGCTATTTAAAACCGAACTTGACTTTATAATAAAATAATATTTTTAGTTATTCAAAAGGTGCCCCTCTCCTCCCTTATAAAAGGGCACCTCCTCCCCCTCTTCCTCACACCACATTGAGCCTTCATGCTCGGACAAACCCTACCAAATTCTCTTCTCCACTTCCATAGAAACATCCTAGAGGTTCTGGTCTTCCTCAAAGACCAATTTTAGTGCCCTAAAAGGAGATCTCAAATAGGTGCTTCAAAGAAGAGGTAATGTCCGTTACCGATTCTTTCAACTTTATTTCATCTTCCACTTCTTCTTATTAGGTTGTTTCATTATGAAGTAATAACATCAGTATCACTCATATACTGATATGTTATTATAAGTATGAAACAACCCTATTTCACCATCTATACATCCTATGGAAAACGAAATCAACGCGCATACGTACGTACGGAATACCGTCTCCACGCCTTGGTGTAATCTCTTTTCCACCACCACCTTACTTGGATGGGTATAATGGTGTACATAATAACTATATATGATTATTGTAAAGTGATATTAATTATGAAATAGTATACATACACTTCAATACAATTCCACGATCATGAGAACGATATCATCTCCCGTGCGTACGTACGGACTACCATCTCCACGACGCGATAAGATTCATTCTCCACGTTAACCATTCATGAATAATTATAATCTATATATAATAAGTAATCCTGAAATATATGACATAATAATGATACTGGATTTATGTGTATATATGTGTATGTCATCTACTAAATTCTATTCAACTCAATAAGGAAACGAAAACAGCATTCATGCGTAGATACGGCCTACCGTCTCCATGAACGGTGTATTTCTTTCCATTTACTGATTTATTATATGTATATTCTGAAAGTATATTATATATAAATCATGTTTTATATTCTGGAATTAATTAATTATGATCTGAGTAATCATATGAATAATTACAAGTCAAAACACGGACGACAAATGAAACAATTTTACTCGAAACACTCTTTAACATGAAATTTACAAAAGAACGGGTAATATAAGTCATAAGTGAACCATATATGATATCATAACAATGAGTATGATTCTGGAATAAGTCAATGACATTATTTGAATCACTATACATGAGGTTCGGACACTTACGAAGCAAATCGGACCTTAGGTAAGGGAAATATCACAATCTCATTTTTATCCGAGATTGTTTATACTTTGGAATTTACTAGGGTGTATTTTATCATCCACATCCATGTTTCCTCAATATGTAATATTTATATCCTTATACAATAGTTTATATCCAATTTTACCCCTCAGTGAGTTTTTAGTAAAAGATATGAAAGGGATCTTTTGTCATTTTTCGTACGAGGTACTTTTTTACTTTTCCGACAACGGTACGAGAAGAATGTTTTTTAACTTATACGGCATGAATGGTTTTAAAAAAAATTATTTCCAAGAATCTTCCTTTACATGTTATCAAGTTTATTTTTAATCAACTTCTTTTTTCATTAAAATTGTATGACATGTTAAGAAAAGAAAATGTTTTTGAATTTGAAAGGATATTTTCCTCAAGAATGGAGTTCAAGTGTTTTATCAAAATTATTTTCCATCTAAGATAATATAGGGTTCTGTTTTTATCCCTATTATTACATTGATTTGACTATGTTGTGATGGAATTATTTTTATGAATTCCTTTATCTTATATGAATTGTTTTATGATGCCATGTTGTTTAAGAATCCCATTTTTATTACATGGTTTATGCAATTATGTATTATTTATGATTTTGTGGCATACATAAGCATGATATCATTATGAGATGGGTGGGACCTATATCTCCCTCCAATGCATTGGGTAAAGATTTTATATCTCATGAGATAGAATGGCTGGAATGGTAGGTTATACCAGTTCAGTGAAACAGGACTGAAACGAGGGTAAATCGGTTCAGAAATGGACCTTGTCCACTAAGATAGTCTTGGTAATGAGTCTTGACTAATAAGAAATGATTCTATATGATTATGTGTGTATGCCACAAAGTTTCATGTTTTAGGTTATGATTATTTGGATTACATTTCACTACTATGATTTATTCCATGTTATGAAATTATGATCTCTTTTGCAGGTTAAGATTTCCAAAAGATATGTTCTTATTAATATGATGTGATTGATATTTCTTTTGTTTACCCTTACTGAGCATTTGAGCTCACCCTTTTATGTTTTATTTTCCCCAGGATATAAAGAAAGGATTTAGGTTTAAAAAAGAGAAGATCTTTATGGGAGATGTTGAAGATCATTCACCATGATTAGAAGATTATATTTTGAGTTTCCAAAGACACTAAACTATTACGGTCCTCGTGTGTGTGTTTTTGTTATGTACTAAGTATTCCGCAAAAGTAATGTAATGTCTATGTACGTTAAGCTTCGGGTCTCTATAGTAATAATTGGGAATAACTAAGAATAATTAAGAATAACTAGTAATAATTACGAATAAATAGTATCAAATAGTAACAAATAGTAATAAATAGTAATAAATAGTAATAAATTGTAAAAATAGAAATTAAATAGTAATAAATTGAAATAAATAGTAATAAATAGTAATAATTAGTAATAATTAGTAATAATTGGTAATAATTAGTAATAATTCGCATCTAGTCCGTCCGCTGAAGGGTATTTACAACGAATCTCGTAGAAAATACACATTACGATAAAAAGTTATTTGCAACGGGATGTTTTCTCGTCGCTAATAGTGAGTCGGTTGGTCACTTTTTACAACGGGACTTGTCACAAATTACCTTTTAACCAACAATAGTAATTAATGCAACCAAAGGTATATATGACGGGTCTCATCGCGACCGAAATCATGTCGTCAATAAGTCTGTCTCAACTAATCTATCTTATATACACCCACATCCGTTTTTTCTATCCTCCCTCTCAATTTCAACTTTCTCTGCTTCTCTAAACATTAATTTTAGAGTTAAATTTTTTCAGAGTTTGTTTCTTTATGAAGAAGTGGTGAAGTCAACTACAATTATAAGAGATCACGATTAAAGGTATTTAGGTTTTTTTTAATTTTGTATTTATTTTATTTCTTTATATTAATTTTAATTATTATTTATTATTTGTAATTAAGTTAGATTTAAATTGTTTTTTCATCGGTATTTATTTGTAACAATAAAATGAAATTAAGAGTACTAATTCAGAGTAATTAGAATAGTTAATAATTCTTAAAGATAATTAGTAATATATATAAATAAATAGCGGTAATTAGTAATCAAATGTTGTATTTTGCAGTAATTAGTAATAATTAGAAAAAAATAGTTATAATTATGAAAAATATAGAAATAAATATTTACAATTAGTAATAAATTCTATAATTATTAATAAATACAAATAATTTGTAATGAATACTAATAATTGGTAATAAATAATAATAATTAGAAATAAATAGTAATAATTAGTAATAAACAATAATAATTGGTAAAAAATGAAAATAAATAATAATAAATGCTAATAATTAGTAATAAATAGTAATTTTTAGTAATAAATAGACATAAAGAGTAATAATTAGTAATAATTAGTAAAAAATAGTAATAATTAGTAATAATAAGTATTAATTAGTCATAAATAGTAATAAATGCAAATAATTAGTAAAAATTAGTAATAAATTGTAATAATTACTAATAAATACTAATAATAAGTAAAAAATACCATTAATTATTAATAAATATCAATAATTGGTAATAAATACTAATAACTAGTAATAATTAGTATTAACTAGTAATAATTAGTAATATTTAGTAATAATTGGTAATAACTAGTAATAAATTGCAATAATTAGTTAGAATTAGTAATAACTATGAAAAAATAGTAAAAAATAGTAATAAATAGTAATAATTAGGAATAATTAGGAATAATTAGTAATAATTAGATTAAATATTAATAATTAGGAATAAATCGTAAAAATTAGGAATAAATAGTAATAATTAGGAATAAATATTAATAATTTGGAATAATTTGGAATAATTTGGAATAAATTGTAATAAATAGTAATAAATCGTAATATATAGTAATAAATAGTAATAAATAGTATTAAATAGTAATGAATAGTAATAAATACTAATAAATAGTAATAATTGGTAAAAATTTGTAAAAATTAGTAATAATTATTAATAATTTGTAATAATTTGCAAGTTCTCCATCTGTTGGAGGGTAGTTGCGATGGGTCCCGTCGCAAATACCCAGCCGCGGTAAAGAGATATTTGCGACTGGATGTTGTCCCAATGCAAATAGTGCGTTGCAATGTCATCATTTGCAACGAGACCCATCGTAAATAATCTTTTAATTTCCGACAATAATTAATGCGGCTGAAGGTATTTAAGAAGGGTCCCATCGCAAAAAATACTATTTGCGATGGGAATCCCGTCACAACTAATTTAACCTATATATACCCCCATCCATTTTTCTGTCATTCCTCTCAATTCTTACATTCGTTATTTCTCTAAACTCATATTTTAGAGTGAATATTTTTCAGAGTTGGTGTTATTTTATGAAGAAGTTCTGGTACTGATTATAATTATAAGAGATCGAGTTTAAAGGTATTTATGCTTCATTTATTTTTTTATTTATTTTATTTCATTATATTAATTTTAATTATTTTTGATTAGTTGTAATTATGTATGATTTAAATTGTTTTGTCATTAGAATTTATTTTTAATAATAAAATGAAATTATTTGTACTAATTCTTTGTAATTAGTAACAATTAATAATTATTAACGATAATTAGTAATGGATATAAATAATTTGCTCTAATTAGTAATTAGTTGCAATATTTTGTTGTAAGTGTTAATATTTTGAAAAATAGTAATAATTAGGAAAAAATAATAATAAATATTTATAATTAGTAATAAATACTAATAATTAGTAATAAATACAAATAATTATTAAAAAATACTAATAATTAGTAATAAATACTAATAATTTGTAACAATTAGTAATAATTTGTAATAAATAGTGTTAATTAGTAATAAATAGTTACAAATAGTTATAAATACTAATAATTAGTATTAAATAGTAACAATTAGTAATAATTAGTATGAAATGTAAATATATAGTAATAAATAGTAATAATTAGTAATAATTATTGACAAATAGTAATAATTAGTAATAATTATTAATAATTAGTCAAAAATAGTAATAAATTTCAATAAATACTAATAATTAGTATTAATTAATAATAAATTGTAATAATTAATAATAAAAAATAATAATTAGTAATAAATACTAATAACTAGTAATAAATACTAAAAAATATTAATGAATGTTAATAACTAGTAATAAATACAAATAAATAGTAATAATTATTAATAACTACTAATAATTATTAATAACTAGTAATAATTAGTAAATACTATTAATAAATAGTAATAATTATTAATAATTAGTAATAATTAGTAATAAATAGGAATAAATAGTAACAAATAGTAATTATTAGTAAGGATTAGTAATAATTAGGAATAATTAGGAATAATTTGTATTAATTAAGAATAAATAGTAATAATTAGAAAACATATTTATGATTAAGAATAAATAGTAATGATTCAGAATAATTAAGAATAAATAGTAATAATTAGGAATACTTAGAAATAATTATTAATAATTATGAATAAATAGTAATAAATAGAAATAAATAGTAATAAATAGAAATGAATAGTAATAATTTGTAATAATTAGTAATAAATATCAATAATTAGTAGTAATGAGAAATAATTAGTATTAATTAGTAATAATTCACTATTAGTTCATCTACCGGAGGGTATTTGCAATAGTTCCCGTCTTAAATACCCGACAGAGGTAAAAAGATATTTGCGACGGGATATAGTTCCGTCGCAAATAGTGTGTTGGAAGGTCACCTTTTGTGCTGAGACCCATCACAAATATCCATTTAACCACGAGTAATAATTAATGTGTCTGAAGTTCTTTGCAACAGGTCCTGTCACAAAAAATACTCTTTGCGATTGGAATCCTGTTGCAAATAAGCATGTCGCAAGTATTCTAACCTATATATACCCCCATCCGTTTTTTCATTCCTCTCTCTCAATTCCTACTTTCTCTACTTCTCTAATCACTAATTTTCAAGTCAAAATTTTTTATCGTTAGTTTTTTTAGGAAAAAGTTGTAAAGTCGTCTAAAATTATAGGAGATCATGTTTAAAGATATTTATGTTTTATTTAAATTTATATTCATTTTATTTCTTTATATTAATTTTAACTAATGTTGATTAATTAAAATTAAGGTAGATATAAATTTTTGTGTCATCTTTATTTATTTTTAATAATAAAATGAAATTATTAGTACTCATTCTTAGAAATTAGTAATAATTAATAATTAATAATGATAATTAGTAAAGCATATAAATAATTAGAGGTAATTAGTAATGGGTAGCTGTATTTTGCAATAAATAGTAATAATTAGAAAAAATTGTAATATTTAGGAAAAAAATAGTAATAAATATTTACATTTATTAATAAATACTAATAATAAGTATTAAATAGTAATAATTAGTAATAAATATTAAAAATTATTTATAAATACTCATAACTAGATATAAATACTAAAAATTAGTAATAAATAGTAAAAAATAGAAATTAATAGTAACAACTAGTAATAAATAGTAATAATTAGTAATAAATACTAATAAATAGTAATAAATACTAAAAATTAGTAATAAATAGTAACAATTAGTAATAAATAGTAATAAATAGTAATAAATAGTAATAAATAGTAATATGCAGTAATAATTAATAATAATTAGTCATAAATAGTAATAAACAGTAATAAATAGTAATAAATATTAATAATTAGTAATAAATAGTAATAATTAGTAATAAATACTAATAATTAGTAATAAAAACTTATAATTATTAAAAAAAATACTAATAACTAGTAACAAATACAAATAAGTAGTAATAATTAGTAATAACTAGTAATAATTAGTAATAACTATTAATAATTAGTAATAACAAGTAATAATTAATAATAAATAGTAATAAATAGTTATAAATAAGAATAAATAGTAATAAATGGTAATAATTATTAAAAATTAGTAATAATTTGGAATAATTAGTAATAATTAGGAATAAATAGTAATAATTAACAATAAATAGTAATAATTACCAATAAATACTAATAAATAGTCATAAATGGTTATAATTAGTAATAATTAAAATAATTAGTAATAATCCATAATATTTATTAATAATTCGCAATTGGACCGTCTGTTTGAGGGTATTTGAGACAGGATGTTGTCTCGTCGCAAATAGTGTGTCGACATGTCACCTTTTGTTACGAGGGTTGTCGCAAATAACGTTTTAATTGCCTACATTAATTAATGCATCTGGAGGTATTTACGAAGGGTCTATTCATATAAAATACTATTTATGATGTGAATCCCAACATAAATAGTCTCGTCACAACTAGTCTAACCTATATATACCCCCATTCGTTTTTTCTTTCCTACCTTTCAATTCCTACTTTCTCTGCTTCTCTAAACTCTAATTTTAGAGGGAAAAATTTTCAAAGTTAGTTTTTTTATGAAGATGTTGTGAAGCTGTCTACAATTATATGAGATCCAGTTTAAAGGTATTTATGTTTTATTTATTTTATTTTATTTTATTTCTTTATATTAATTTTAATTATTAGTGATTAGTTGTAATTAGGTTAGATTTAAATTGTTTTGTCATTAGTATTTATTTGTAATAATAAAATGAAATTATTCATACTAATTCATAGTAATCAGTAATTATTAGTAATTATTAACGATAATTAGTAATTTAGATAAATAATTAGTGGTAATTAGTAATTCGTAGCTGCATTTTGCAGTAATTAGTAATTATTATAAAAATGTTTTAATTAGGAAAAAATAGTTGTAATTATTTAAAATTAGTAATAAATAATAATAATTTGTAATAAATATTGATAATTCTTAATAAATGCTAATAACTCGTAATAAATACCTATAATTAGTAATAAATACTAATAATTGGGAATATATAGTAATAATTAGTAATAAATTGTAATAATTGGTAATAAATAGTAATAAATTGTAATAAATAATAATTAATATTAATAAATACTTATAATTAGTAATAAATATTAATAATTAGTAATAAATTGTAATAAATAGTAATAATTATTAATAATTAGAAATAATTAGTCATAATTAGTCATAAATATTTATAAATATTAATAAATAGTAATAAATATTAATAATTAGTAATAAATAGTAGTACATAATAATAAATACTAATACTTAGTAATAATTAGTAATAAATAGTATTAATTATTAATAAATAGTAATAATTTGTAATGAATACTAATAACTACTAATAAATACTAAAAATTAGATATAAATTCTAATAACTAATAAAAAATACTAATAACAAGTAACAATTAGTAATAACTAGTAATAATTAAAAATAATTAGTAATAATTATTAATAACTAGTAATAAATTGTAATAATTATTAATAATTAATAATAAATAGGAATAAATTGGAATAAATTGGAAGAAATAATAATAAATAGTAACAAATAGTAATAATCAGTAATAATTAAGAATAATTAGTAATAATTAGGAATAATTAATAATAATTAGGAGTAAATAGTAATAATTAAGAATAAATAGTAATAATTATGAATAATTAGTAATAATTAGGAATAATTAGAAATAAATGGTAATAATTAGGAATAATTATTAATAATTAGGAATAAATAGTAATAAATAGTAATAAATAGTAATAAAAAGTAATAAATAGCAATAAATTTTAATAAATTATAATAAATTGAAATAAATATAACTAAATAGTAATAATTAGTAATAATTAGTAATAATTAGTAACAATTTGTAATTAATAGGAATGAATAAGAATAAATAGGAATAAATAGGAATAAATAGAAAAAAAATATGAATAAATAGGAATACATAGGAATACATAGGAATAAATGGGAATAAATAGGAATAAATAAGAATAAATTGGAATAAATTGGAATAAAAAGGAATAATTAGGAATAATTAGGAATAAATAAGAGTAAAGAGGAGTAATTGGGAATAATTACGAATAATGAGGAATAATTAAGAATAATTAGGAATAATTAGGAATAAATAGGAATAAATAGGAATAAATAGGAATAATAGGAACAATTAAGAATAATTAGGAGGAATTAGGAATAATTAGGAATAAATAAGAATAAATTGGAATCGATAGGAATAAATATGAATAAATATGAATAAATAAGAATAAATAGGTATAAATAAGTACAAATAAGAATAAATAAGATTAAATGGGTATAAATATGAATAATTTGGAATAAATATATGTAAATGGGAATAATTATAAATAATTAGGAATAATTATGAATAATTAGGAATAATTAATAATTATTAATAGAACAATTAGAAATAATTCAGAATAATTATGAATAATTATGAATAATTAGGAATAATTTAGAATAATTAGCAATAAAACCAATAGTCAAAAATTGTAATAACATAGCACAATTTCTAGTGGATTGGTGACACTCCTTTTTCTTGATGACTCTTCTCCTTTCAACACTCACTGACTCAAAACATTATTTAACATATATTTCTACGTAGGCATATCCAATCTCGTATGCACGAGTTTTAATATGCATTCATAAGACTATATTTTTCAGAATGATTTTAGGCTGTAACAGTTGCAAAAATATGATTCATCGACGAAAAGGGTGCTCTTTTGTCTGACGACTCCTTTACTTATATCTTTCTTACACTAAAATAACAATGAAGAATCTGCTTAGAGGTATGCTTATACATTCTCATATGCACGAGAATGGATATGCATACCTTCAAGATGATTATTCATTGTGATCTCAATGTGGGAATGTTGTAAATAAATGAGCCGTCACACAAAATAGTAGTCGTCAATCCACTGGAAATTGTAACACCCATAATTATTGGTAATTATTAAGATTTAGTTGTAATAATTTATCATCTATTTTGGGATATTGTTTTTATAATTTCAAATTAATAAAAAAATTAATGATTTTATATTTTTTAGAAAAATATTGAACAAGGAAGTTGACAACATTCATTATTAGATGATCTCGCTTGGATAAATTAGCACATAAATCTCAATGTTTCTGGTTTAAATCGGGTATATAATGGGGGCATTGAAGCTTTCTTATAATTTGAATCATCAAAACGATAATTTGTTTTAGAAGGCATAATTATGTGTCCTTGTAAAAAATGTGCTCTGAGAAAAGTTTGACACATTTGAAAAGGTGGGGGCATCTTTTTCAGTTTGGTTTGCAACCAGTTTATTTTTTAGTATCAATACAGTGATCACAGTTCCAGAGATGATACTAATAACTTGATTCTAAATATATCATGGTTTCAAAATATTGTACATGATGTTACAAGTCTATCGGTTTAACAAACTGAAACTCAGGATGATATTGATTTAACTCCTAAGTTGGCACCATCTAAATTTTATGAGTTGTTGAGGTCAGATGAGGATGAATTATTTCCTGGTTGCAAGATAAACAAATTAGAAGCAGTTGAGAAATTTATGGCTATTAAATCAGATAATGCAATGTCAAACAATATTTTTGATTTGATATTTTTTTTGTTAAAAAATGTTACTTGATGTAAATGTATTGCTTGCAATTTACAATGAGACTAAGAGGCTGATTCATAATCTGGGACATAGTTATCATAAAATTCATGGATGTGAAAATGATTGAATATTATATTCCGGTGAAAAGGAGTCATTTGATAGTTTTCCCACATGTGGAAAATCGAGGTATAGAAAACTCAAATAGGTAAGTCTGGATCGATTTCTATAAAATAGTTGAGATATTTCCACCTTTCACCCAGGTTGCAGCGAGTATTTATGTCTCAGAACACATTGTCAATTATGTCATAGCACAAAACCATGATTTTAACCAATAAAATCATGAATCGTCCATATTATGGTGATTCAAGGAAACATTTTGACCGACTGCATCGACATATATTTCTTTATAATCCCAGAACATGTGATTGGGTCTTTCTACTAATGGTTTCTGTCTCTCGGTTTCTCATAGTAGTCAGTTTTCATGGTGGCCTATATTTATATCTCCGTACAATTTACCTCTATGAATATTGATGAAGGATCCCTATATCTTTTTGAAATTATTAATCCTATGATATCTGAAAAAGAATATTGATGTTTATTTTAAACCATTGATTGATGAGTTAAATTAATTGTGGAGTAATTGTGTTAGTTCATATGATGTTACTGCGAAGCCAAATTTCATATTAAAAGCTACTTTGATGTGGACGATTAGTGACTTCCCGACATATGGAATGTTATCTTGATGCATTACACATAGTCTGAAATCATGTTCTTGCTATATGAAAGTCTAAAAAGACTATATGCTCGTTAATAGAAAAAAACCCTGTTATTTTGACAATAATCATTGATTTCTTCCAACCGATCATCCTTTTCAGAAGAACAAATCTCATTTCAGAAATTGCACATTTAAAAGGGGTGATCCTCCAAAAATGATCTCATGTACCAGCTAAAATCAGTTTTATTTTCATTACCAACCATCAAATTTGGGCCAACAATAGACCAACAATAAATTCATGGCCTTTGGAAAGAACATAATTGGATAAAATGGAGATTTTTTTGGGATCTTACACATTGTTCTAATTTTTTGGTCTGCCAAATGTTGGATTTCATGCATATTCATAAGAACTATTTTGATAATTTATTTTATACAATTTTGGATACACTAAGTAATACCAAAGATAATGTAAAGGCACAATTAGATATTTCCCAAATATGCAGTCGATCTGTACAAGAACTGTTTTAAAATGTCATATCTTAGAGCATAATGAATCCAAAATCAACTTATACACTATCCAAAGAGAGTTACATATTATTTTTTAGTGTATTATAGATTTGAGACTTCCATATGGCTATGCTTCCAATTTGGGAAGATGTTTTAAGAATGGTTATATTACTGGATTAAAAAGTCATGATTGTCCTGTTATAATGCTAAGAAATAGGCTGAATTGATTCAGAGGTTTGTCAAATTCAATTATTTGGTATTCTATAAAAAAAATATCATATATTTTTCGATACATTTGTTCGGTGACAATAGGCTACGATGCTCTAAGAAAACTGAAAGAAGATGTTGGTGTAATTATATATAAACTGGAAAAAATTGTCCTGCCGAATTTATTTGACTCAATGGAACATCATATATTACATTTTCCAAATGATGCTATATATGGAGGTCCGATATAGTTTTGATGGATATAACAATTAAAACGATGAATGCAAAATTTGATGAAAAGAGTATGTAACAAAGTATCAGTTGAAGGGTCAATTATAGAAGCATATTTGAAGAAGAAAATGATTTTTTCTGATCTCATTATTTTAAATCTGAATATCCCTCAAAACACAACCACATGGAACAGAATGAGGGTAATGTTTATTATGAAATGGAAAATAAATTATCAGTTTTTAATCAGCGAGAGTATGGCTTCAGTAGTGTTCATGAATGATGGATTTCAGATGGTGAACATCATAGAGATCGTATATACGTTCTGCTCAACTGTGAATAAATGATATCATTTGTATTGTGAGTTCTTATATCACTTATTCTATAATTTATGTTATAGTAATTCTACTTATATTATTTCTAGGTTATACAATTATCATATCAAGAAACAAATTTAAAAAATTACTGTAGCTTCTCTTGATGAACGCCAAATTTTTTTAATGGTTTCAAAAACAGATAGCATATATTATTGATGGGTTAACAGATCAATTCAGTTTATTATTTATTATATTGATAATTATTTTACAAATTTTCAGGACTCTCAACATGCTGATAAAATTAATAATCGACTGTGTATAGTGACTAACTAACCCTCCAAAATAGTTAAATCTTATAATGCATATGTGATGAATGGTTTTCGATTTCATACACATGCATACGGGTAATGAAAAAAACAATGAACTATGGATTTTTCTTGAGAGGATAGCATCATAGAGAAACTGAAGTTGAGTTTTACAGCTTGCTGGATTAAATTATTGAACTGTGTTATCTAGGGAAAATTACATAAAAATGTTCAAATTTTGGTGGTTGGATATTGAGAGAGGATTGCATGTTCATAAAATTCATGGAATCATCAATATTTAATATAAAAGTCTTATAGAAGTAAATGAACCATTTTGTACTGGCTCAATAGGAACATCAAATATATTATGCAAAGTACTATTCCACTTCAAGAGACTTGAGTGATTGGTGGAGAATAATAAAATAGAAATCATAGGAAAACCAGTTTACTCAAATTGAATGTGGTTCCGATGAAGTACAATGAATGGAAAATTTTTAAGAGACTACTCAAAATCAATCTTTTTCACAAAGAGACATGAATATCAATGATGAAACCCCAAAATTAAATGTCGTTTGTGAAAATGATGTTAATGATATTACAAATGAATTTGAAATGGAAAGAGATGATGAAACTGAAACTCATATGTATATTTATGATGCCAATGATGAATATGAATACATTTACATCGTCAGATATGAATATAATGATGAAGGTGAACATTGACATAGTTAAATGTTTGTTATAATCATAAATAATAGATATCTATATGTAATTTTTATTTTCATCTATCTGCTAATAATAATTATTTTGAGTTTAATATGGACCCTGATCTATTTTCATGTTTTATGAGTCTGATCTACCTTTGGATTATGAGGATTTCGGATTATATAACCCTCAGCCTACTGGCAGTTCAGGGGGTATGTGGAGGAGGCATAGTCTTGCGCGACTGATGATTATTGACTCTATCCCCTAGTGACATCAACGTCTAGGATTCGATCCATGAATGTAGAGGTATGATAACCTGTGTATTTTAGTTAGCATTCATTAATTTATTTATATGCTAATTATTTGGTTATTTATTCCTTTTTCATAGTTTTGGAAATGTAGATTTTGGGTAGGGGAGCACTATCTTGAACCGTAATTTTTCTTAGCCATTGATCACATGGTAAAAGATTCCCTTTGATGTGCATCATGGAATGTTCAATCATTGGATAGTATGTAAATAAATAATATTTATTTTGAAATTTATTTCGTTAATAACTTGATATAATAAATTATTTTTAGGTTTTATGGTATCTCATCGATGATATCATGTGTAACTCTATCCACGTGGCATAAGAGGTGTTTATGCATTAGCATTTCTATCAGTTTTGGAACAATTTGAGAAGGACAACCATTAATAAAACATGAGTGATAGTATTTGAGGAGTTGTGTAGAGCCCACCAACTAGATTACATTTCCTATCACGTTTGGGATGGATTATGTTCACACTAGTGGAGTGATGGATTTCAGACACTACAAGAAACGAATCCTTTACCAATATTTTGGAACCATTGTTAAAGGGTAGATAACCGTTTTTATAATATTTACCAATAGTTATTCATACCGTAGATAAGTAAGACATAGGGAAACACATATACCAAAATTTTCAGGAAATCCATTGGTATATGTTAAGAAATATAAATTTTTCCAACAGCTATGTCAAACTGTTGGTATAAAGTTTCACCAATGGTTTGAAAACGTTGGTAAACATACTATTCTATTGGTTTCAACCTATATTAATATAGTTTTTTATAGCTTCTTACCAATGGTTTGTGTAAACTAATTGTGAAGGCTAGACATTTCACTATATCCCAATGATTTGTAAACCATTGGGAAAGTGTTTCTACCAATGTTTCGCTTAGAACCACTGGTATAAAACACATTTACAGTCCTATGCCAATGGTTATAAACTGTTGGCATATATGCAATTCTGGAAGTATCCTACTGCAGGCTTCCCTTTCTGCATTTCCAGCTTCCCTAACTCCAATTATCCACAATAACCAACTATAACACATATATATACACAATTAATTCATATATATTTAACACATAATGCACCCTAGAAATATACACATACAGAATTAAAACATAATCATAAGGTAATTATAAACATAAATAATTGATTTAGAATTCAATTTATAATTGAGATGAAAATTACATGTGTAATCCATAATTCAATTCATAATTGAATACATAAATATTTTAAATATCTATTATAAAAACAATTCATAAAAAACCAAATACGTAATTATATGTGTTAAAAAAAATTATGAATACATACAAAATTGCATTTTTTATAACACATACATGATTGAATTTAGAAATTAGAAGCTAATAACCCCAAAATAAGGAAATGAATAAATGAATTCAACCAAACAAAAATATAATGTTTCATGGTTTGGGGAAGGTATCTTTGAACATATTGATGATGATAATGGGTGTTTTTCAATGATCTTGTCTGAATTAGGGTATGTAGTTTTCCGTGGTATATTAAATGTAATGTGTTTTAGGATAGGGGTAGGAGTTCCTGACATGAGAAGTGGATTGTGTGAGGCTGGACCATGGATCCTTATGCTAATGAATCCACACAATCCAGATACATTTGGTCGGTTTTACATATGCAAATTGTTTATACTTAAAATGATGTCGATTTTAATCAAAAGACAGACACATCGAGTGATGTCATCCACACAGTGCCTCGGATTGAGGAGGGGTTGACTCGTACACATCACATATGACCCATGGATCTTTTTCCTAAGGAATCAAGATAATATGAATGTGTTTGTTTGGTTTTCCTTATTCTAATTGTTGTTTTCACTTAAATGTCGTCCATTTAAAATAAATGTGAGACACTTTGAGTTGTACCGGCCACACTGTGCTATAGATTCAGGAAGGGTGGACTCGTACACATCCAAAATGACCCATGGATCATTGTGCTAAAGTATCAACACAATCCTAAAACACTAGGTCAGTTTTCCATATGCCAGTTGTTTTTTATTAAAATAGTGTCCATTTTAAACAAAAGAAAGACACTTCGAGTGATACCAGCCACACCATGCCTCGAATTGAGGCGCGGTTCACTCATACACATCATAAATGACCCATGGATCGTTTTCATAAAGTATCAATAGAATATTAATGCTTTTGGTCAGTTTTCCATATGCTAGTTGTTGTTTTCTCTTAAAATGTTGTCCATTTCAAATAAAAGTGAGACACTTTGAGTGGTACAGGCCACACCACGCCTCAGATTGAGGTGGGTTTTACTCTTACACATAAAAAATGACCCACGGATCCTTTTTCTAAATTTTCATCATAATCTAAATACGTTCAGTCAGTTTTCTGTAGGCCAGTTATTTTTACAAAAAATGGTGTCCATTTTAAACAAAGGAAAGACTCTATGAGTGATACCAGGAACATTGTGACTTGAACTGAGGTGAGGATGACACGTACATGTCATATATGACCCATGTATTATTTTACTAACATGTCAACCAAATCTAAATTCATTATATTAATTTTCCATATGCATGTTGTTGTTTTTACTTAAAATCTTGTCCATTTCAAACCAAAGATAGACACATTGAGTGATAACGGCCACACCCTGACTCGTATTGATGTGGTTTTGACTCATACACATCACATATGACACATTAATTATTTTCCTAAAGTATCAAAATAATCCGAATGCGTTTGGTTGGTTTTCCGTATGCTAGTTGTTGTTTTCAATTAAAATGTTGTCCATTTCAAATTAATGTGAGACACTTTCAGTGGTACCGGCCACAATGTGCCTCATATTGAGGAGGGGTTGACTCATAAACTTCAAAAATTTACCATGGATCCTTATGATAATGTATCAAAAAAATCTCAATATGTTTGGTCAGCTTTTCGCATGCTAGTTGTTTTTACTTAAAAGGGTGTCCATTTTAAAAAAAAGAAAGACACTTCGAGTGATACTGACAAAATTGTACCTCGAATTAAGCTGGGTTCAACTAATACATGTCACATATGTCCCATGAATTGTTTTCCTAATGTATCTACATAATCCTAATTTTTAGGTCAGTTTTCCGTATGCTAGTTTTTATTTTTACTTAAAATGTTGTCCATTTCAAATAAAGGTGAGACACTTTGAGTGGTACCTGCCAAACTACGCATCGGATTGAGGTGACGGTTACTTTTACATGTTAAAAATTACACATATATGGTTGTGATATTGTATCAACATAATCAGAATACATTGGTCAGTTTTTCATATGTCTGTTGTTTTTACTTAAAAGATTGTCCATTTTAATTAAAAGATGTACATTTTGATTGATACCAACCACATCGTGCCTCAGACTGAGGAAGGTTGACTCATACATGTCACAAATTACCTAGAAAACGTTTTCCCGAAGTATCAATACTATCAGAAAGTGTTTGGTCAGTTTTTCGTATGCCAGTTGTTGTTTTGACATAAAATGTTGCCCATTTCAAATAAAAGTGATACACTTGGAGTGGTACCGACCACACCATGCCTCCGATTTTGGAGAGGATGACCACTAAATGTAAAAAATGACCAATGGATTCTTTTTCTAAAGTATCAGCACAATCCAAATATGTTTGGTCAGTATTCTTCATGTCAGTTGTGTTTTTTTACTTAAACTGTTGTCCCTTTCAATCAAAAGAAAGACACTTCGAGTGATACCAGCCACACCGTGCCTCAGATTGAGGCGGGGTTGACTCGTACATGTCCAATATGACCAATGGATCATTTTAATAAAGTATCAATAGAATAAAAATGCATTGGGTAGGTTTTCCGTATTCCAGTTGTTGTTTTCCCTTAAAATGGTGTTCATTTCAAATAAAAGTGAGACACATTGAGTCGTGCCAGCCACACTGTGACTCAGATTGAGGCAGGGTTGACTCGTACACGTCAAAAATGAATCATTGATCTTTTTTATAAAGTATAAACAACATACAAATATGTTCGGTCAGTTTTCTATATGCCAGTTGATTTTACATAAAAGGGTGTCCATTTTAAGCAAAAGAATGACACTTCGAGTGATACTAGCCACACTCTGCCACATATTGAGGTGGGGTTGACTCGTGCACATCACATATGACCCATGGATCATTTTAATAATGTATCAACACAATCCTATTGTGTTAGGTTAGTTTTTCGTATACAATTTGTTGTTTTTTACTTAAAATGTTGTCCATTTCAAAGAGCGGTGAGACACTTTTTGTGGTACCGGCCACTCCATGCCTCAGATTGATGTAGGGTTGACTCATATACGTCAAAAATGAACCATGGATCGTTTTTCAAAAGTATCAACACAATAAGAATACGTTTGGCAGGGTTTCCATATGTTTATTGTTTTTACATAAAACGATGCCTATTTTAAACAAAAGAGATACACTTTGAGTGATACCAACCAACTCGTTCCTCATATTGAGGAGGGTTAACATGTACACGTCACAAATAACACATGAATCATTGTACTGATGTATCAATACAATCAGAAATCATTTTGTTGGTTTTCCATATGAACATTATTGTTTTCACATAAAATCTTGTCCATTTCAAATAATAGTGAGACAGTTTTAGTGGTACCGGACACACCGTGCCTCATATTGAGGTAGAGTTGACTCGTACTGGACAAAAATGACCCATGGATAGTTTTACTAAAGTATCAACAAAATCCAAATGTGTTTGGTCAGTTTTCCATATCCCAGTTGTTGTTTTCACATAAAATGTTGTCCATTACAAATAAAAGTGAGACACTTTGAGTCTAACAAGCCACACCATGCCTCAGATGGTGGGGAGGTTCACTCGTACATGTCAAAAATAACCCATGGATTCTTGTGCTAAAGTATCAACCCAATACAAAGCTACCATGAACTCTTAAGGGAGGATCTCCTTCAATCCTTGGGTGTTTTGAGTGCTTTCAAGTGTGGATTCAAGATCCAGGTGAGTCTAATCCTATGCTTTCTTCCTCTTTTTGATTAGGATTTTCACTCTTCCCTCATATTTTTTAAAAGATCTAAAACCCTATTTTATGTTTGGATTTAGGGTGAGTATTGAAGATAGCTTAGATTGGGATCCGAGATGCTGAATTAAGAGTGTGATTTTCTACGAAATCATGGTAGTTGGTCCTTATCCTTTCATGAATTGTCATGATGTTTTATATATGTAGAATACCTGCTCTCCCAATGTTGGGGTGTCCGGTTGAGGGGTTGTCTAGGGTCCAAGGAAGTGGGTGGGGTGGCTGTTCGGGGTCCAGGAAGTAGGGTGGGGTTGCCTAGGGTCGAGGGTGGAGTGTGGGGGGTCGTCCGGGGTCTAGGTAGGAGGGTGGGGCTGTCTAGGGGCTGTCCTAGGTCTAGGGAGAAGGGAAGGGGGGCTTTCCGGTTGGCTGAAAAGGGGGTTGTCTTGGGGGGATTTATGGGGGCTGTCCGGGGGGTTGTCTGGGGTCCAAGGAGGAGGGTGGGGGTTGTCTGGGGGAAACCTAGGATCCAGGGTGGAGGGTGGGGGGTTGTTTGAGGGGTTGTATGGGTCTAGGGAAAAAGGGGGGATGTCTGGGGGCTGCTCAGGGTATAAGAAGGAGGGTGGGGAGGCTATCCAGGGGACTGTCCTGGGGGCTGTTTGGGTTCCAGAGAGGAGGGTGGGGTGCTCTCTGGGGGGCGGTCTGGGGTCCAAGGAGGAGGGTGGGGTGGGGGTTGTCCAGGGGGGCTATCTGTGGGGTTGTCCTGGGGTCTGTCCTGGGTTCATGGGATGATATTTACATATTTTTGAAGAAACTTCATTCATGTATAAAAAAATAATTACATTATATCAACTTCTAATCAGACCACCAATTTCCTAAATTCAACAAAAAAATAACAATTTCATTAAAATTGGTGGATTTCACATCAAATCATCAAGTAATATTTTATTATTTATAGATAAAAAATAATGGGAATGTAACCTACCTAATCACACATATATTCAGGCACATCAAATAAATAAACATCAATGGTCATCAGTATCAGTCAAAAATGTAAGAGATCAATTTTTCCCTCATTACCATCACAATCATAACTATCATCTTACCCTCACACTCATCCTCATAGTCATCCCCATCATCATCCCCACCCTCCTCATCACCCTAATACTAAGCCTCGGCCTCTTAATTGTCCTCCTCCTCTACCTCAACCTATTACTTAACCTATTTCTCTTATGCGTGAGCCTCCTTAGCGTCATCGTCTTTACCACCACTACAACTACGACCTAGTGCACCATATATAGAACACATCAATGAAATATATTCATCACAAGTAGTGTTTTCCTCTGGTGGAAGTGTCAGATACAACATATTTTTAATCAATATTAAATCAATTTGAATATAATAAACCTTAACAATCCAACTCGAGGTAAACCAATAGAATTGAGAACATGAATGGATGATTTTATAAAATTCCAACCACAACTTCAGGTTTGTAGTCAACTCTGTAAATTGAGATATTAGAGTGATCAAAAGAAATAAATGGATTGGTTGAAATGGATGTAGGGTTGGTGTCAATTCCATCATCACCATCATCAAAAAAATTTCTTGGAAGTACTTCAACAATGACTCCAAATTCCAGATGAATTTTGTCTTTGACATAAAAAACATGTTTATCCATTGATGCCAATACATATGGTTCTTCGGTAGCAAGAGCGCGAGTCATTTTAAATACTCAAAATCCATAATAATCAATAAATTTTCCCTATCTCATCATCGAATCAAACTAATGGAATTACATCATATTTAATCATCCATGAGACTAATAATCCAATATTATTATTTTTTCAACAACACCATAATAACCCACATTTTCAAATCTTAATCTACTATATGATGCACTGGAATAACAATATTGTAACACCTGAGACATTTATGAGAAATATATTGTTTTTAAATAATCAAAGGAATAATTCACTACACACAACACTAGATTGGCTTGCTTTACACGCAATTGCAGCCTTCCTCGATAGCTTGCGTCGTACGCAATACCGAGTTTCACAAAACAACAATATGCTATTAAAATATTATTAAAACAAGTCATTACGAATAGTAATAACCACTTTTTGAAATTTTATAAATTTTATTTTTCAAAATGGACTTCATTTTTGGATTCAGAATATCGAAATTAGCATAGGGTGAAATTTTGGTATTTTTCTGAAAACTTTCAATTTTTGATGAATAGTGAAACCACTAAGTGGTAGTTAAAAAAACTGAATTTTTCATAAAACATAATTTTACCGCTTCTGTGAGTGGAATTTTGAAAATCCGAGAGACACAATTGATGTCAGTAAGTAAAATGTTGTTCCATGAGATGAAAATAATTTTTTGGTGAATAGTAACTTTTTACTTTTATTTACCACGGTTAAAAGTAAATAGGGTAATTAAGGGTAAAAATGATATTATTATTACCCTAACACATGCCCTAATTCTATTGGATAAATGTTATTCGACCAAAAACAACCTTAGGAATAAAATATGACCATTTAGACCCACATGGATTAGATTAGGACATTTATTATCAATTTACTTAAAGAAGGGTTAAAATAGTTAAAATCAAAGTTTAATAAGTAAATAATTTTTAATATGGGGTTATAAATAAGATAAATTCGACTATTAATATGAATTATAAAGATAAAATTATTTCCAACATAGTGATATTTTATTTATAATTTTTAGACATTACATAATTTAATTTATTTAAGACACAACGATGATGGAATAATTATCTTATTAATGAAATATTGACATAATTGATGTTATAAATACCCAAATAAATGTAATTTGAGACTTTTTATGAATTCCACTAATTTTATAGGTTAATATGACATGTTATTGTTGATTAAATTATCTTTTTTAGAACTAATCTTTCTGTTATAATATTAACAAAAATCAATTACTGAATAGTGTAGAAATTGACATAAAATTGTTTTTAAAATAAATATTATATTATTAATTGTTATTTTATTCCTAAAAATCTATGGTTAGGCCACATGACTTAGATAAGGTTATATATATTAATAATAAACAACTTGGGGTTCTTTTGGCTTTTTATAGTAAGTTTATTAACCTTATAGTGTAAGAACACAAGAAGACACAGTAAAAGTAAAATTATTTATCTTAATGTTAAATCTAAATGATAAGGTTAAAATATGAAACTAAACTTGTCTAAATTCTATTTTATGAGAGGATTGAGACCCATCCCCACCTTAGTTATGAAATAAATCAATTTGGAGCTATTTAAAAACGAATTTGTCTTTATAATAAAATAATATTTTTCGTTCTTCCAAACGTGCCCCTCTCCTACCTTATAAAGGGGCGCCTCCTCCCTCTATTCCTCACACCACTTTGAGCCTTCAAGCTCGGAAAAACCCTGCCAATTTCTTCTCTCCACTTCCATAGAGACATCCTATAGGTCTTGGTCTTCTTAAAAGACCAATTGTAGTGCCCTAAAAGGAGATCTCAAAGAAGCGCTTCAAAGAAGAGGTAATGCCCATTACCGATTCTTTCATCTTTATTTCTTCTTCCACTTCTTCTTCTTTAGTTGTTTCATCATGAATTAATAACATCAGTATCACTCTTATACTGATATGTTATTATAAGTATGAAACAACCCTATTTCACCATCTATCCATCCTACGGAAAATGAAATCACCGCACGTGCGTACGTACGGAATACCGTCTCCACGCCGTGGTGTAATCTATTTTCCACCACCACCATACTTGGATGGGTATAATGGTGTAAAGAATGAATATATATGATTATTGTAAATTGATATTGATTCTGAAATAGTATTCATAAACTCCAATACAATTCCACAATCTTGGGAACGATATCATCGCTCATGCGTACGTACGGAATATCGTCTCCACGATGTGATGTGACTCGTTCTACATGATCTTCATTGCATAAATGAATTGAATGAATGAATATGATATATATTACACTAATACCATTCTGGACATGAGGTATCTATAACCTAAAAATAAGAATAAGAATTTATTCGACAAAACACGCCTAAGAACAAAAAGTAATAAACACCCAAATAACAAGTAGCAATGAAATATTACTAATAATAAGAATATGACCATATATGATATCATAACAATGAGTATGATTCTGGAATATGTCAATGACATTATTTAAATCATTATACAGGGGGTTCGGAAACTTACGAAGCAAATCGGACCTATGGTAAAGGAAAATATCACAATCTCATTTTATCCAAGATTGTTTATACTTTGGTATTTTCTAGGGTGTATTTTATCATCCACATCCATGTTTCTTCGATATGTAATATTGTTTCCATCAACCTAAAATTTTTTAAATCCAATTTTACCCTTTGGTGAGTTTTTAGTAAAATATATGAAAGGAATCTTTTGTCGTTTTTCATACGAGCTACTTTTTGACTATTCTGACAAAAGTACGAGAAGAATGTTTTTTAACATATACGGCATGAATGGATTTTTAAAACATTATTTCCAAGAAGCTTCCTTTACAAGTTTTCAAGTTTATTTTTAATCAACTTCTTTTAGTTTAGAATTGTATGAATTGTTAAGAAAGGAAAAGTGTTTTTGAAGTAGAAAGGATATTTTCCTCAAGAATGGAGTTCAAGTGTTTTATCAAAATTATTTTCCATCAAAGATAATAAAGGGTTATGTTTCTATCCCTATTATTACATTTCTTTGATTATGTTGTGATGGAATTATTTTTATGAATTCCATTATCTTATATGAATTGTTTTATGATGTCATGATGTTTAAGATTCCCATTTTTTATTACATGGGTTATGCTATGATGTATGGTTTATGATTTTTTTGGCACACATAATAATGGTATCATTATGAGATGGGTGGGACCTATATCTCCCTCAAATTAATTCGGTAAAGATTTTATATCTCATGAGATAGACATTTCTGGAATGGCAGGTTAAACCGGTTCAGTGAAACCGGACTGGAACGAGGAGTGAACTTGGTTCAGAAATGGACTTTGTCCACTAAGATAGTCTTGGCAATGAGTCTTGACTACTAAGAAATGATTCTATATGATTATTTTTGTATGCCACAAAGTTTCATGTTTTAAGTTATGATTATTGGGATTAAATTTCACTACTATGATTTATCCCATGTTATGAAATTATGATCTCTTTTGCAGGTTCAGATTTCAAAAAGTTGTGTTCTTATGAATATGATGTGATTGATATTTCTTTTGTATACCCTTACTGAGCATTTGAGCTCACCCTTTTGTATGTTTTATTTCCCCATGTCAGGAAGAAGGTTATTAAGTAAGATATTGCAAAAGGGACTATAGATATGATGAAATAAATGGGAGACAATATAGACTCTTTATGAACCAGTTGTTAATGTTTCCTAGTTTCTAAAGACACTATACCTATACGGTCCTTTCCTGGTTTTGTTATATGTTGTAATAAGTGTGCTTAAATTTTGAAGTAATGACAATGTATGTATAGTATGGGTCGTTATTGTTGGTATTAGAGGAAAGGTATAGTCAACCTTTGGAAACTAGGATGTGAAAGCCTTAGTAAGAACCCTAAGGATAATTCTAAGCATAGAAAACAATATTAGTGTTTTAGAAATGACCATGAATAACCTAGTATAAGAAATTAAGTGTGAAATTTTATTCTTGATTATGTGTTTTTTCTATTATAATTAGTGTTGCTCACACTATTCTTCTTGGTTTTAGTCAATGGATGGAACCCAAAGGAACCGTGTTAATGCAGAATGCGACGGGCAATGCAATGATTGTCCCCATGAGCAACCAAACGTTATGGAAGCTGGAATGAAAAATCATGTAGCCATTCTCACACTAATTTATCAAGCTATGAATCATGCAGGACTTCCAAACGAGCAAAGGAAGGAGCAACATTCTATTGAATCCTTCATGAGGTAGTGTCCACCTTCATTCAGCAGGTCTACCGATCCATTAATTGCTGAAAAATGGATTAGTACTACTAAAAAGATATTTTCAGTTCTTCAATGTTCTAAACATGATAAATTCATCCTAGTAGTGTATCGTTTGGAAGGAGATGCTGATCAATGGTGGAATCATATCAAGAATACGAGGCAAAGAGATGAAATTGAGTCCATTGAATAGGAGGAGTTCAAGAACTTATTTTTCAATAAGTACTTCCATCGTATTCTCCGACCAAAGTTGGAGTAAGAGTTTCTTGAACAGAAGAAAAAGGATTATGAATCTGTTGGTACCTATGAAGCAAATTTTACAAGACTTGCAAGGTATGCTTCTGGTATTATTATCCAACCTGTGATTAAGATCGATCGATTATTTAGTGGCTTAAAACCAAGTCTTCGAAGGGCGTTATCCATAAGGGACTTCAACAGCTACGAGGAAATCGTTCGATGTGCTCTCAAAGTCGAGATGGAGATTGGAATAACCCATCAGTCATATGGGTTTGATAAGAAGAGGAAAATAGAATTCAAAGGAAAATCTAAAGAGCACACAAAAAAGAAGATGAGCTTTCCCTTATGCTCAAAGTGTGGAAAGAAACATGGAGGGAGTTGTCTTAA
The DNA here is from genome assembly GCA_963277665.1 of Viscum album. NCBI lineage: Eukaryota > Viridiplantae > Streptophyta > Magnoliopsida > Santalales > Viscaceae > Viscum > Viscum album. Next base: position 1,496,758,757 of record OY728122.1, on the reverse strand, counting down.
AGGGTAAATTAAATGTTTCAAATGTGGAAAGGAAGGTCATCGGGCATTTGAATGCTGCAATGATGGGAAGAAGATGTCTAATGATACAATCAAATGAAGGGATACACAGAATGAACCTACTACACTTCAATGTTTCAAGTGCAAGGAGATGGGGCATTATTCCAATAAATTCCTTAATCCAAGGGTTGTTGATGATGATCGACATAAAAAAATCTTAAGGGTAATGAAAAAGGAAAGTCACATGAAATTTCTATCAGCGATGTGGAGTATGATAACGATGTGGTGAAAGGTACACATACGATCCACTCTAAAGTAGAAAATGTTTTTTTATTCTGGATCCACCTACTCTTTTATTTCTGAATATATTTCTAAGGGTATCACCATATTACGTCAAAAATTAGATGTTGAGTTAGTTGTGACAACACCTAATGGCACAACAGTCACATCAAAAGTTTATATTTCTTCTCCGATTGAAGTTTGTGCGAAAGTGCTTCCTGCAAATCTTGTGATCCTTCCTGTAGTGTAATTTGATGTGATTCTTGGCATGTATTGGCTTTCTTTATATGGATCTCAAATCAATTTCCAAAGAAGGGAAGTCACTTTTCATATTCCAGATCAATCTATGATCATCTATCGATGCAAGGATGAACATAACCTTCCAGTGGATATTTCTTCCATATTATGGGTCTTGATTCCACTAAATGAAGGTTATTTATCTCAAATGGTTGGTGAGAAACTCATGATTAAGAATATTCCCATTGTACGGGAGTTTAATGATGTCTTTCCAGAGGGAACTTTCAGGTCTTCCACCAAATCGTGAAGTTGAGTTTTCAATAGAACTCATACCGGGTTCTTTGCCTATTTCAAAGACACCTTATAGAATGGCCCCAATTGAGTTGCAGGAATTGAAGAAGCAACTCCAAGAGAATCTTGATAAGGGGTTCATACGCCCTAGTGTGTCACCTTGGGGAGAACCTGTTCTATTTGTTAAGAAGAAAGATGGATCAATGAGACTCTGCATTGATTATCGAGAACTTAACAAGATCACTATCAAGAATAAATATCCTCTCCCAGGCATTGATGACTTCTTTGACCAACTACATGGAGCTCAATACTTTTTGAAGATAGATCTTCGTTCAGGGTATCATCAATTAAGGTTCAAAGGGAGGATATACCAAAGATGTCTTTCCGTACAAGGTATGGACACTATGAATTTATAGTGATTCCATTTGGTCTTACTAATGCCCCTGCTATCTTCATGGATCTGATGAATAGTGTATTTAGAGACTATCTTGATCAGTTTGTGGTAGTAATTATAGATGATATTCTTGTATATTCAATGAGCAAGGAAGAACATGAAGAGCACTTGATAATTATATTGATGACCCTGAGAAAGGAGAAACTTTATGCCAAATTTACCAAGTGTGAATTTTGGCTTCAAAAAGTTTCATTTTTGGGTCACATAATCTCAAAAGAGGGGATATCTGTAGATCCAGCAAAAACAGAGGTTATCGAAAGATGGTCGAGACCAACAACAGTAACTGAGATCCGAAGTTTTCTTGGTTTGGCTGGATATTATCAACGTTTTCTGAATGATTTTTCATGATTATCTAATCCACTCACCAAGTTGACTTGGAAAGGGGTTAAGTTTGTTTGGACGAAAGAATGTGAAGAGAATTTCAAGGAGTTGAAAAGAAGATTATCCAGTGAACCTGTGCTCACACTTCCTTGTAGTGGAGAACGGTTTTTGATCTATATTGATGCATCCAAGAAGGTATTAGGGTGTGTTATTATGAAAAATTATATGGTGATAGCTTATGCCTCACTACAATTGAAAATACATGAGCAAAATTACCCAACTCATGATATGGAGATAGCCACGGTATTCTTTGCATTAAATATTTGGAGGAATTATCTTTATTGTGAAAGGTGTGATATTTATACTTATCATAAAATTTTAAAGTATATTTTCACACAAAAGGTGCTGAATATGTGCCAAAGAAGATGGTTGGAGCTTATTAAGGATTACGACTGCCCAATTCATTACCACCCTGGGAAAGAAAACAAGGTGGCAGTTGCATTAAGTCGACAAGACCATGCTAGATTATCCATGATGAGGATCACAAAAGATCCAATATTTAGGGATTTACAAAGTATGGATCTTGGAATTTTAATGGAAGGGGGAAAATCATATCTTTCTCAAATGAATGTTCAACCATCTATACATGTGAAGATTAAAGAGGCACATAAAGAAGATGTTGAGTTACAAAAGAAGGTGAGAAATATTCCTGAATTCAGCCTTGATTGTGGTGGGATAATAATGTTCAGGAATCGGGTCTGTGTTCCTCCCATCCTAGAATTAAAGAAGGAGCTGCTGGATGAGGCTCATAGTTTTTCATTCTCTATTCATCCTGAAGCACAAAGATGTATAGGGACCTGAAAGAGTACTTCTGGTGGGATGGCATGAAAAGAGATGTTGCTGAATATGTCTCTCGATGCTTTGTATGTCAGCAAGTTAAAGCTGAGAGACAAAAGGATAAGGGGATGTTACAACCATTACCCATACCCAAATGGAAATGGGAAAACATCACTATAGACTTTGTCATAGGACATCCTAAAATATCCAAAGGCAATAATGCCATCTGGGTCATAGTTGATCGTCTTACAAAGTCTACACACTTCATTACTATTAGAGAGGATTTCTCTCTAGATCAGCTTGCTAGGATATATGTAAAGGAAGTGGTAAGATTGCATGGAGTACCACTTTCTATTATATCTGATCGGGATCCAAGATTTACCTCGAATTTCTGGAGAAGCCTTCAGCATACTTTGGATACAGAGTTCAGTTTCAGCACTTCTTATCATCCTCAGACAGACGGTCAGTCTGAGAGAACAATTCAAACTCTAGAAGAGATGTTGAGACCTTGCTTTATGGATTTCAAAGGTGGTTGGGATCAACTCCTAACTTTGGTGGAATTTTCTTATAATAATAGCTTTCACTCCAGTATTCAGATGGCTCCTTATGAATCTCTCTATGAAAAGAAATGGAGGACTCAAACTTGCTGGGATGAAGTTGGGGAAAGAAATCTATTAGGAACTGATCTTGTTGATGAGATGGAAGAAAAGGTCCGATCTATTCAACAACACATAAGAGAATCTCAAAGTCGATAGAAAATTTATGCCGAAAACCGAAGAAAAGACCAAGAGTTTGAAGTGGTTGATAAAGTGTTCTTACAAATATCTCCCTGGAAGAGGTTCATGAGATTTGGAAAGAAGGGGAAGTTGAGCCCTAGATATATCGGTCCTTTCGAAATACTGGATCGTGTTGGAAAGGTTTCTCACTGATTGGCTCTTCCACCGAATCTCTCTCATGTTCACGATGTGTTCCATGTATCTCTCTAGAGAAAGAACATACCTGATCCTTCACATGTACTCAACTCAGAAGTTGTACCGCTGGAGCAAGATCTTTCTTATGAAGAACAACCGATAGTGATTCTGGATCGTAGCGAAAACGTCCTACGGAACAAGACCACTCTCTTGGTTAAAGTTTTATGGAGGAACCACCAATTAGAAGAAGCTACATGGGAGCTTGAGAATATGATAAGGGAGAGGTATCCTCATCTGTTTGTTACAAAGTGACGAATTTCAAGGGCGAAATTCATTTTAAGGGGGGTAGAATGTAACACCCGAGACTTTTATGAGAAATATTTGGTTTTTAAATCATCAAAGGAATCTTTCACTACACACAACACTATATTGGATTGCTTTACACGCAATATTGGCCTTCCTCGATAGCTTGCGTTGTACGCAACACTGAGTTTCACAAAACAACGATATGCTATTAAAATATTAATAAAACTAGCAGTTATGAATATTAATAACCACTTTTTGAAATCTTATAAATTTTATTTTTCAAAATGAACTTCATTTTTGGATTTGGAATATAGAAATTAGCCTTGGGTGAAAATTTGGTATTTTTCTAAAAACATTCAATTTTTGATGAATAGTGAAACCACTAAGTGGTAGTTAAAAAACTGAATTTTTCATAAAACATAATTTTACCTATAACGACCCATAATTTACATAAATTGTTAATACTTCAAGATTTATGCATACTTGTTACAACATATAACAATACCACTAAAGGACCGTATAGGTATAGTGTCTTTAGAAACTGGGAAACATAAACAACTGGTTCATAAAGCGTCTACATTGTCTCCCATTTATTTCATCATATCTATAGTCCCTTTTGGCATATCTTACTTAATAACCTTCTTCCTGACCTGGGGAATGAAAAAATACAAAAGGGTGAGCTCAAATACTCAGTAAGGGTAAACAAAAGAAATATCAATCACATCATATTCATAAGAACATAACTATTGGAAATCTTAACCTCCAAAAGAGAGCATAATTTCATAACATGGGATAAATCATAGTAGTGAAATAGAATCCCAATAATCATAACATAAAACATGAAACCTTATGGAATACACACATAATCAGAGAGAATAATTTCTTATTAATCAAGACGCATTTCCAAGACTATCTTAGTGGACAAAGTCCATTTCTAAACCAAGTTCACTTTTCGTTTCATTCCTATTTCACTGAACCGGTATAACCTACCGTTCCAGCCATGTCTATCTCATGAGATATAAAATCTTTACCCAATTCATTGGAAGGAGATATAGGTGCCACCCATCTCATAATGATACCATTTTTATGTGTGCCACAAAATCATAATCATACATCATTGCAAAACCCATGTAATAAAAATGGGAATCTTAAATATCGTGACATCATGAAACAATTCATATAAGATAAAGGAATTCATAAAAATAATTCCATCACAACATAATGAAATCAATGTAAAAATATGGATATAAACATAACCCTATATTATCTTAGATGGAAAATAATTTTGATAAAACACTTGAACTCCATTTTTGAGGAAAATATCCTTTCAAATTCAAAAACATTTTCCTTTCTTAACATGTCATACAATTTTAAACTAAAAGAAGTTGATTAAAAATAAACATGAAAAATTGTAAAGGAAGATTCTTGGAAATAATTTTTAAAAAATCCATTCATGCCGTATTAGTTAAAAAACATTCTTCTCGTACTTTTGGTGGAAAAGTCAAAAATTACATCGTATGAAAAACGACAAAAGATTCCTTTCATATCTTTTACTAAAAACTCCCCGAAGGGTAAAATTGTATTTAAAAAATTGTAGGTGGATGGAAATAATGTTACATATTGAGGAAACATAGATTTGTATGATAAAATACACCCCAGTAAATTCCAAAGTAAAAACAATCTTGGATAAAAATTAGATTGTGATATTTCCCTTACCTAAGGTCTGATTTTCTTCGTAAGTTTCCGAAACTCCTGTATAATGATTTAAATAATGTTATTGGATTATTCCATATTCATACTTATTGTTATGATATCATATTTGGTCATATTCTTAGCTTCTTATTAGTAATATTTCATTACTACTTGTTATTCTGGTGTTTATTACTTTTTGTTCTTATGCGTGTTTTGTCGAATAAATTCTAATTCTTCTCTTCAGGTTATAGATACCACATTTCCAGAATGGTATTAGTGTAATATATATCTAATTCATTCATTAAATTAATTTATATAATAATTATGAAATGAAGATCATGTAGAACGAGCCGCATCACATCGTGGAGACGGTATTCCGTACGTACGCACGAGTGATGATATCATTCCTATGATCGTGGAATTGTATTGGAGTGTTTGTATACTATTTCAGAATCAATATCACTTTATAATAGTCATATTTAGTCATTATTTACACCATTATACCCATCCAAGTAATGTGGTGGTGGAAAATAGATTACACCACGGCGTGGAGATGGTATTCCGTACGTACGCATGCGCGATGATTTCTTTTTCCGTAGGATGGATAGATGGTGAAATAGGGTTGTTTAATACTTATAATAAAATATCAGTATATGATTGATACTGATGTTATTACTTCATAATGAAAAAACTAAAGAAGAATAAGTGGAAGAAGAAATAAAGATGAAGGAATCGGTAACGGACATTACAACTTCTTTGAAGTGCTTTTTTGAGACCTCCTTTTAAGGCACTAAAATAGGTCTTTTAAGAATACCAGAACCTCTAGGATGTTTCTAGGGAAGTGTAAAGGAGAAATTGGTAGGGGTTGGCCGATATGGAAGGCTCAATGTGGTGTGAGGAAGACAGGGAGGAGGTTCCCTTTTATAAGGGAGGAGAGGGGCACCTTTGGAATAACTAAAAATATTATTTTATTATAAAGTCAAATTCGGTTTTTAATAGCTCCAAATTGATATATTTCGAATATAAGGTGGGTAGGGGTCGAAATATTCTCATCCCATAGAATTTAGACAAGTTTAGGTATCAATTGTAACCTTATCATTTAGATTTAACTTTAAGATAGATAATTTAACTTTTACCGTGTCTTCTTGTTTTCTTACACTATAAGGTTAATAAACGTACTATATAAAGCCAAACGAACCCCAAGTTTTTTATTATTAATAAATATAACCTTATCTAAGTCATGTGGCCGAAACCTAGATTTTGAGGAATAAAATAACAATTAATAATATAATATTGTTTTTTTAAAACTATTTTCTATAAATTTTGACACTATTTAGTAATTGATTTTTTTGAAAATAATTACAAAATGATTAGTTCGAACCAAGTTACTTATATTAATACTAACATTTCATATTAACCTAGAAAATTAGTGTAATTCATAAAAAGTCTCAAATTACATTTATTTGGGAATTTATAACATCAATTATGTCATATTTCATTAATAAGATAATTATTGCATCATCATTGTGTCATAAATAAATTAAATTATTTAATGTCTAAAAATTACAAATAAAATACCATTATGTAGGAAATCTTTTTATATTTCTAATGAATATTTATAGATGAATTTATCATATGTATAACCCCATATTAAAAATGATTTACTTATTAATTCTTGATTTTAACTATTTTAACCCTTCTTTAAATAAATTAATAATAAATGTCCTAATCTAATCCAAGTGGGCCTAAATGGTCATATTTTATTCCTAAGGTTGTTTTTGGTCACATTACACTTGTCCAATAGAATTAGGACATGTTTTAGGGTAATAATAATATCATTTTTACCCTTAATTACCGTATTTACTTTTAATCGTGGTAAAAAAAAGTAAAAAGTTACTATTTACCAAAAAATTATTTTCATCCCATTGAACCACATTTTACTTACTGACATCAACCGTGTCTCTCGGATTTTTTAAATTCCACTCACAGAAGCAGTAAAATTATGTTTTATGAAAAATTCAGTTATTTAACTACCACTTAGTGGTTTCACTATTCATCAAAAATTGAAAGATTTCAGAAAAATACCAAAATTTCACCCTAGGCTAATTTCGATATTCCGAATCCAAAAATGAAGTCCATTTTGAAAAATGAAATTTATAAAATTTTAAAAAGTGGTTATTACTATTCATAACAGCTAGTATTAATAATATTTTGATAGCATATCATTGTTTAGTGGAACTCGGTATTGCGTACGACGCAAGCTATCAAGGAAGGCTGTAGTTGCGTGTAAAGCAAGCCAATCTAGTGTTTTGTGTAGTGAAAGATTCCTTTTATGATTTATATAACATAAAAACAAAATATTTCTCATAAAAGTCTCGAGTGTTACATTCTACCCCCCTTAAAATGAATTTCACCCTCAGAATTCGTCACTTTGTAAAAAACAGATGAGGATACCTATCCCTCATAATATCCTCAAGCTCCCATGTAGATTCTTCTAATTGGTGGTTCCTCCATAAAACTTTCACTAATAGAGTTCTCTTGCTTCATAGGACTTTTTCGCTACGTTCCAGAATCTCTATCGGCTATTCTTCATAAGAAAGATCTTGCTCCAGCGGTACAACTTCTGAGCTAAGTACATGTGAAGGATAATGTATTTAATTTTTCAGGAGAGATACATGGAACACATCGTGAACTTGAGAGAGATTCGGTAGAAGCGCCAATTGGTAAACTACCTTCCCAACACGATCCGGTATTTCGAAAGGACCGATATATCTATGGCTCAACATCCCCTTCTTTCCAAATCTCATGACTCTCTTCCAGGGAGATATTCGTAAGAACACTTTATCACTGACTTCAAAATCTAGGTCTTTTCATTGGTTGTTGACATAACTTTTCTGTCGACTCTGAGCTTCTCTTATGTGTTGTTGAATAGATCTGACCTTTTCTACAATTTCATCAATGATATCAGGTCCTAATAGATTTGTTTCCCCAACTTTATCCTAGCAAGTTGGAGTCCTGCATTTCTTTCCATAGAGAGCATCATAAGGAGCCATCTAAATACTGGAGTGAAAGCTATTATTATAAGAAAATTCCACCAAAGTTAGGTGTTGATCCCAACCACCATTGAAATCCATAGAGCATGCTCTCAACATATCTACTAGAGTTTGAATTGTTCTCTCGGACTGACCGTCTGTTTGAGGATGATAAGCAGTGCTGAAACTCAACTCTGTATCCAGAGTATGATGAAGACTTCACCAGAACTTTGAGGTAAACCTCGGATCCCGATCAGATATAATAGAAAGTGGTACTCCATGCAATCTTACCACTTCCTTTACATATATCCTGGCAAGCTGATCCAGAGAGAAATCATCTCTAATAGCGATGAAGTGTGCAGAATTTGTAAGACGATCAACTATGACCCAGATAACATTATTGCCTTTGGATGTTTTAGGAAGTCCTGTGACAAAGTCCATAGTGATGTTTTCCCATTTCCATTCGGGTATGGGTAATGGTTGTAACATCCCCTTAGAATTATGTCTCTCAGCTTTAACTTGCAGACAAACCAAGCATCGAGAGACCTATTCAGCAACATCTCTTTTCATGACATCCCACTAGAAGTACTCTTTCAGGTCCCTATAGATCTTCGTGCTTCCAGGATGAATAGAGAATGAAGAACTATGAGCCTCATCCAGCAGCTCCTTCTTTAATTCGGGGATAGGAGGAACACAAACCCGATTCTTGAACTTTGTTATCCCCTCACAATCAAGGTTCAATTCAGGAACATTTCTCACCTTCTTTTGTAACTCGACATCTTATTTCTGTGCCTCTTTAATCTTCACATGTATAGATGGTTGAACATTCATTTGAGAAAGATAAGATTTTTCCCCTTCCATTATAATTCCAAGATCCATCCTTTTTAAATCCATAAATATTGGATTTTTTTTTATCCTCATCATGGATAAACTGGCAAGATCTTATTGACTTAATGCATCTTCCACCTTGTTTGCTTTCCCAGGTTGGTAATGGATTGAGCAGTCATAATCCTTAATCAGCTCTAACCATCTTCTCTGATGCATATTCACCTCCTTTTGTGTGAAAATATACTTTAAAATTTTATGATCAGTATAAATATCACACCTTTCACCATAAAGATAATGCCTCCAAATCATTAATGCAAAGATTACCGCAGCTAACTCCAAATCATGAGTTGGGTAATTTTACTCCTGGATTTTCAACTGTCATGAGGCATAAGCTATCAACATATCATTTTTCATAAGAACACACCCCAATCCCTTCTTGGATGCATCACTATAGTTCACAAGCCTTTCTCCACTATAAGGAAGTGTGAGCACAGGTGCACTTGATAACCTTCTTTTCAACTCCTTGAAATTCTCTTCACATTCTTCCGTCCAACCAAACATAACTCCTTTCCGAGTCAACCTGGTGAGTGGATTAGATAATCGTAAAAAATCATTCACAAAACACCGATAATATCCAGCCATACCAAGAAAATTTCGGATCTCAGTTATTGTTTTTGGTCTCGACCATCTTTCGATAACCTCTGTTTTTGCTAGATCCACAGATATCCCCACTTTTGAGATTATGTGACCCAAAAATGCATCTTTTTGGAGCCAAAATTCACACTTGGTAAATTTGGCATAATGATTATCCTTTCTCAGGGTCTTCAATATAATTCTAAATTGATCTTCATGTTCTTCCTTTCTCTTTGAATAGACAATAATATCGTCTATAACGACTACCACAAATTGATCAAGATAGTCTCTAAAGACTCTATTCGTCAGATCCATGAAGATAGTAGGGGCATTAGTAAGACCAAATGGAATCACTACAAATTCATAGTGTCCATACCGTGTACGGAAAGCCTTCTTTAGTATATCCTCCCTTTTGACCCTTAATTGATGATATTGTGAATGAATATCAACATTGGAAAAGTATTGAGCTCCGCGTAGTTGGTCAAATAAGTCATCAATACGTGGGAGAGGATATTTGTTCTTGATAGTGATCTTGTTAAGTTCTTGATAATCAATGCAGAGTCTCATTGATCCATCATTATTCTTAACAAATAGAACAGGTGCTCCCCAAGGTGACGCAATAGGGCCTATGAACCCCTTATCAAGATTCTCTTGGATTTTCTTCTTCAATTCTTGAAACTCAATTGGGGCCATTCTATAAGGTGTCTTTGAAATAGGCAAAGCACCTGGTACGAGTTCTATTGAAAACTCAAGTTCACGATTTGGTGGAAGACCTGAAAATTATTCCAGAAAGACATCATCAAACTCTCGTATAATGGGCATATTATTAATCGTGAGTTTCTCACAAACCATTTGAGATAAATAACCCTCATTTGGTGTAATCAAGACCCATAATATGGAAGAAATTTCCACTGGAAGGTTATGTTCATCCTTGCATCGATAGAAGATCATAGATTGATCTGGAATATGAAATGTGACTTCCCTTCTTTGGAAATTGATATGAGATCCATATAAAGAAATCCAATCCATGCCATGAATCACATCAAATTCCTCTATAGGAAGGATCACAAGATTTGCAGGAAGCACTTTCCCACAAACTTCAATAAGTGAAGAATTATAAACTTTTTATGCGACTGTTGTGCCATTAGGGGTTGTCACAGCTTACTCAACATCTAATTGTTGAGGTAATACGGTGATATCCTTAGAAAATTTTTCAGAAATAAAAGAGTGGGTGGATCCAGAATCAAATAAAACATTTTCTACTTTAGAGTGGTTAGTAAGTGTACCTTTCACCACATCTTTATCATACTCTACATCGCTGATAGGAATTTCATGTGACTTTCCTTTGTCTTTATCCTTAAGAGTTTGTTGACATCGACCATCATCATCAACCCTTGGATTTGGGAATTTATTGGCATAATGTCCCATCTCCTTGCACTTGAAACATTGAAGTGTAGTAGGTTCATTCTGTGTATCCCTTCCTTTGTTTACATCAATAGTCATCTTCTTCCCATCATCGTGGCATTCAAATGCCCGATGACATTCCTTTCCACATTTGAAACATTTACTTGTCCCTTTAAGACAACTCCCTCCATGTTTCTTTCCACACTTTGAGCATAAGGGAAATCTCATCTTCTTTTCAGTGTGCTCTTTAGATTTTCCTTTGAATTCCATTTTCCTCTTCTTATCAAACCTATATTACTGATGTGTTACTCCGATATCCATCTCAACTTTGAGAGCACATCAAACGATTTCCTCGTAGCTATTTAAGTCCCTTATGGCCAAGGCCCTTCGAAGACTTGGTTTTAAGCCACTAAAGAATCGATCGATCTTACTCTCAGGTTGGATAATAATAATAGAAGTGTACCTTGAATGTCTTGTAAAATTTGCTTCATAGGTACAAACAGATTCATCATCCTTTTGCTTCAGTTCAAGAAACTCTTTCTCTATCTTTGTTCGGAGAATAAGAGGGAAGTACTTGTTGAAAAAATGTTCTTGAACTCATCCCATTCCAGGGACTCAATTTCATACCTTTGCCTCGTATTATTAATAATATTCCACCATTGATCCGCATCACCTTCTAAACTATACACTTCTAAGATGACTTTATCATGCTCAGAACCTTAAAGAACTGAAAATATCTTTTTAGTAGTACTAATCCATTTTTCAGCAACCAATGGATCAGTAGACCCGCTGAATGAAGGTGGACGCTGTCTCATGAAGGATTCAACAGAATGTTGCTCCTTCCATTGCTCATTTGGAAGTACTGCATGATTCATATCTTGATAAAGTTGTGTGAACATGGAAACAAGATTTTTCATTCCAGCTCCCATAAAGTTTGGTTGCTCAGTGGGACAATCATTGCATTTCCCGTCGCCTTCCGCATTACCATGATTCCTTCGGGTTCCAGCCATTGACGAAAACCAAGAAGAATAGTGTGAGAAACACTAATTATAATAGTAAAACCACATAATCAAGAATAAAATTTCACACTTAACGTCTTATCCTAGGTTATTCATGGCCATTTCTAAAACACTAAGATTGTGTTCTATGCTTAGACTTATCCTTAGGGTTCTTACTAAGGCTTTAACATCCTAGTTTCCAAAGGTTGACTATACCTTTCCTCTGATACCAACTATAACTATCCATACTTTACATACATTTTTAATACTTAAAAATTGAAGCATTCTTATTACAACATATATCAAAACCATGAAAGGACCGTATAGGTATTGTGTCTTTAGAAACTTGGAAACATAAACAACTGGTTCATAAAGCGTCTACACTGTCTCCCATTTATTTCATCATATCTATAGTCTCTTTTGGCATATCATACTTAATAAACTTCTTCCTGACCTGGGGAAATAAAACATACAAAAGGGTGAGCTCAAATGCTCAGTAAGGGTAAACAAAAGAAATATCAATCACATCATATTCATAAGAACATAACTTTCGGAAATCATAACATGCAAAAGAGAGCATAATTTCATAACATGGGAATAATCATAGTAGTGAAATGGAATCCCAATAATCATAAAATAAAACATGAAACTTTGTGGCATATAAAATAATCATAGAGAATCATTTCTTATTAGTCAAGACTCATTTCCAAGACTATATTAGTGGACAAATTCCATTTCTGAACTGAGTTCACTCCTCGTTTCAGTCCTGTTTCACTGAACCGGTATAACCTACTGTTCCAACCATGTCTATCTCATGAGATATAAAATATTTACACAATGAATTGGAAGGAGATATAGGTCCCACCCATATCATCATGATACCATTCTTATGTGTGCCACAAAATCATAAATCATACATCATTGCATAACCCATGTAATAAAAATGGGAATCTTAAACATTGTGACATCATCAAAACATTCATATGAGATAAAGGAATTCCTAACAATAATTCCATCACAACATAATAAAATCAATGTAATAATAGGGATATAATCAGAACCCTATATTATCTTAGATGGAAAGTAATTTTGATAAAACACTTGAACTCCATTCTTGAGGAAAATATCCTTTCAAATTCAAAAACATTTTCCTTTCTTAACATGTCATTCAATTTTAAACTAAAAGAATTTGATTAAAAATAAACTTGAAAACATGTAAAGGAAGCTTCTTGGAAATAATATTTTAAAAATCCATTCATGTCGTATATGTTAAAAAACATTCTTCTCATTCTTTTGTCGGAAAAGTCAAAAAGTACATCGTATGAAAAATGACAAAAGATCCATTTCATATCATTTACTAAAAACTCACCGACGGGTAAAATTGTATTTAAAAAATTGTAGGCGGATGGAAATAATGTTACATATTGAGGAAACATGGATATGGATGATAAAATACACCCCAGTAAATTCCAAAGTATAAACAATCTCGGATAAAAATGAGATTGTGATATTTCCCTTACCATAGGTTCGGTTTGCTTTGTAAGTGTCCAAACCTCATGTATAATGATTTAAATAATGTTATTGACTTATTGCAGTATCAAACCTATTGTTATGATATCATATATGGTCATATTAATAGCTTCTTATTAGTAATATTTCATTACTAATTGTTATTCGGGTGTTTGTTACTTTTTGTCCTTATGTGTGTTTTGTCGAATAAATTCTTATTCTTCTCTTTAGGCTATAGATACCTCATTTCCAGAATGGTATTAGTGTAATATATATCATATTCATTCATTCAATTCATTGATATAATCATTATGAAATGAAGATCATGTAGAACGAGTCGCATCACATCGTGGAGACAATATTCCATACGTAAGCACGAGTGATGATATCTTTCCTATGATCATGGAATTGTATTGGAGTGTATGTATACAATTTAAGAATCAATATCACTTTATAATAGTCATATATAGTCATTATTTACACCATTATACCCATCCAAGTAAGGTGGTGATGGAAAATAGATTACACCACGGCGTGGAGACGGTATTCCGTACATACGCACGCGTGGTGATTTCTTTTTCCGTAGGATGGATAGATGGTGAAATAGGGTTGTTTCATACTTATAATAAAATATCAGTATATTAGTGATAATGATGTTATTACTTCATAATGAAACAACTAAATAAGAATAAGTGGAAGAAGATATAAATATGAAAGAATCGGAAACGGACATTACCTCATCTTTGAAGTGCTTCTTTGAGACCCCCTTTTAGGGAACTAAAATAGGTCTTTGAAGAAGAACAGAACCTATAGGATGTTTCTATGGAAGTGGATAGGAGAAATTGGTAGGGGTTGGCCGAGCTTTTAGGCTAAATGTGGAGTGAGGAAGAGAGGGAGGAGGTGCCCTTTTATAAGGGAGGAGAGGGGAACCTTTGGAATAACTAAAAATAATATTTTATTATAAAGTCAAATTCGGTTTTTAATAGCTCCAAATTGATATATTTCAAAGATAAGGTGGGTAGGGGTCGAAAGGCTCTCATCCAATAGAATTTAGACAAGTTTAGGTATCAATTTTAACCTTATCATTTAGATTTATCTTTAAGTTAGATAATTTTACTTTTACCGTGTCTTCTTGTTTTCTTACACTATAAGTTTAATGAACTTACTATATCAAGACAAACTAACCCCAAGTTGTTTATTATTAATCTATATAACCTTATATAAGTAATTTGTCTGATCCTAAGATTTTTAGTAATAAAATATCAATTGATAATATAATATTTTTTTTAAAAACTATTTTATGTCTATTTTGACACTATTTAGTAATTGATTTTTTTGAAAATAATAACAGAATGATTAGTTCGAAGAAAGTTACATAAATCAATACTAACATGTAATATTAAACTATAAAATTATTTTAATTCATAAAAAGTCTCAAATTACATTTATTTGGGTTTTTATAACATCAATTAAGTCAATATTTCATTAATAAGATAATTACTACATCATCATTGTGTCATAAATAAATTAAATTATTTAATGTCTAAAAATTACAAATAAAATACCATTATGTAGGAAATATTTTTATCTTTCTAATGAATATTTATAGTAAAATTTATCTTATGTATTACCCAATATTAAAAATTATTTACTTATTAAACCTTGATTTTATGTATTTTAACCCTTCTTAAAATAAATTAATAATAAATGTCCTCATCTAATCCAAGTGGGCCTAAATGGTCATTTATTCCTAAGGTTGTTTTTGGTCTAATTACACTTGTCCAATAGAATTAGGACATGTTTTAGGGTAATAATAATATCATTTTTACCCTTAATTACCCTATTTACTTTTAACCGTGATAAAAAAAGTAAAAAGTTACTATTCACCAAAAAATTATTTTCATCTCATTGAACCACATTTTACATATTGAAATCAACCGTGTATCTCGGATTTTCGAAATTCCACTCACAGAAGCGGTAAAATTGTGTTTTATGAAAAATTCAGTTTTTTAACTACCACATAGTGGTTTCACTATTAATCAAAAATTGAATGTTTTCAGAAAAATACCAAAATTTCACCCTAGGCTAATTTCGATATTCCGAATCAAAAAATGAAGTCCATTGTGAAAAATAAAATTTATAAAATTTCAAAAAGTTGTTATTACTATTCATAATGGCTATTTTTAATAATATTTTGATTGCATATCATTATTTAGTGAAACTCGGTATTGCATACGACGCAAGCAATCGGGGAAGGCCGCAGTTGCGTGTAAAGCAAGCCAAGATAGTGTTGTGTATAGTGAAAGATTTCTTTTGATGATTTAGATAACATAAAAACAAAATATTTATCATAAAAGTCTCGGGTGTTACATTACCGCTTCTGTGAGTGGAATATCGAAAATCCGAGAGACATGGTTGATGTTAGTAAGTAAAATGTGGTTCAATGAGATGAAAATAATTTTTTGGTGAATAATAGCTTTTTACTTTTATTTGCCACGGTTAAAAGTAAATAGGGTAATTAAGGGTAAAAATGATATTATTATTACACTAACACATGTCCTAATTTTATTGGATAATTGTAATTCGACCAAAAACAACCTTAGGAATAAAATATGACCATTTAGGCCCACATGGATTAGGTTAGGACATTTATTATCAATTTACTTAAAGAAGGGTTAAAATAGTTAAAATGAAAGTTTAATAAGTAAATAATTTTTAATATGGGGGTATAAATAATATAAATTCGACTATAAATATTCATAAGAAAGCTAAAAATATTTCCAACGTAATGGTATTTTATTTATAATTTTTAGACATTAAATAATTTAATTTATTTGTGACACAATGCTGATACAGTAATTATCTTATTAATGAAAATTGATGTTATAAACACCCAAATAAATGTAATATCAGACTTTTTATGAATTCCACTATTTTTCTAGGTTAATATGACATGTTAGTATTTATTTAATTAACTTTTTTCTAACTAATCATTCTGTTATAATTTTAACAAAAATCAATTACTAAATAGTGTCTTAATTGACATAAAATAGTTTTTAAATTAAATATTATATTATTAATTGTTATTTTATTCCTAAAAATATAAGGATCAGACAAATGAGTTAGATAAGGTTATATGTATTAATAATAAAAAACTAGTGGTTCGTTTGTCTTGTTATAGTAAGTTTATTAACATTATAGTGTAAGAACACAAGAAGACACGGTAAAAGTAAAATTATTTAACTTAACGTTAAATCTAAATGATAAGGTTAAAATAGGAAACTAAACTTTTCTAAATTCTATTGGATGAGAGTATTTCGACCCATCCCCACCTTAGCTTCGAAATAAATCAATTTGGAGCTATTTAAAACCGAATTTGGCTTTATAATAAAATAATATTTTTAGTTATTCCAAAGGTGCCCCTCTCCTCCCTTATAAAAGGGCACCTCATCCATCTCTTCCTCACACAACCTTGAGCCTTCAAGCTCGGACAAACCCTGCCCATTTCTTCTCTCCACTTCCCTAGAGACATCCTATTGGTCCTGGTCTTCTTCAAAGACCAATTTTAGTGCATTAAAAGGAGGTCTCAATGAAGCGCTTCGAAGAGGAGGTAATGCCCGTTACCGATTATTTCATCATTATTTCTTCTTCCACTTATTCTTCATTAGTTGTTTCATCATGAAGTAATAACATTAGTATCACTCATATACATATATGTTATTATAAGTATGAAACAACCCTATTTCACGATCTATCCATCCTACGGAAAATGAAATCACCGCGCGTGCGTACGTACAGAATACCATCTCCACGCCGTGGTTTAATCTATTTTCCACCACCACCTTACTTGGATGGGTATAATGGTGTTAAGAATGAATATATATGATTATTGTAAATTGATATTGATTCTGAAATAGTATACATACACTCAAATACAATTCCACGATCATGGGAATGATATCATCGCTCGTGCGTACGTACGGAATACCGTCTCCATGATATGATGCGACTCGTTCTACATGATCTTAATTGAATAAATGAATTCAATGAATGAATATGATATATATTACACTATTACCATTCTGGAAATGAGGTATCTATAACCTAAAAAGAAGAATAAGAATTTATTCGACAAAACATGCATAAGAACAAAAAGTAATAAACACCTGAATAACAAATAGCAATGAAATATTACTAATAATAAGAATATGACCATATATGATATCATAACAATGAGTATGATTTGGAAATAAGTCAGTGAATTTATTTAAATCATTATACAGGATGTTCGGACACTTACGAAGAAAATCGAACCCAAGGTAATGGAAAATATCAGGATCTCATTTTATCTGAGATTGTTTATACTTTGATATTTACTGGGGTGTATTTTATCATCCACATCCATGTTTCCTAGATATGTAGTATTGTTTCCATCCACCTACAATTTTTTAAATCCAATTTTACCCTTCGGTGAGTTTTTAGTAAAAGATATGAAAGGAATCTTTTATCGTTTTTCGTACAAGTTACTTTTTGACATTTCCGAGAAAAGAATGAGAATAATGTTTTTTTAACTTATACGGCATGAATGGATTTTTAAAACATTATTTCATAGAAGCTTCCTTTACAAGTTTTCAAGTTTATTTTTAATCAACTTCTTTTAGTTTAGAATTGTATGACTTGTTAAGAAAGGAAATGTTTTTTTGAAATAGAAAGGATATTTTCCTCAAGAACGGTGTTCAAGTGTTTTATCAAAATTATTTTCCATATAAGATAATAAAGGGTTATGTTTCTATCCCTATTATTACATTGATTTTATTATGTTGTGATGGAATTATTTTTATGAATTCCTTTAACTTATATGAATTTTTTTATAATGTCATGAT
This sequence comes from Viscum album, assembly GCA_963277665.1. NCBI lineage: Eukaryota > Viridiplantae > Streptophyta > Magnoliopsida > Santalales > Viscaceae > Viscum > Viscum album. The sequence goes on along the minus strand of OY728122.1, from coordinate 1,496,740,145 downwards.
GTTTAAGATTCCCATTTTTATTACATGGGTTATGATATGATGTATGGTTTATGATTTTGTGGCACACATAAGAATGGTATCATTATGAGATGAGTGGGACTTATATCTCCCTCCAATTAATTGGGTAAAGATTATATATCTCATGAGATAGACATGGCTGGAATGGCAGGTTAAACTGGTTTAGTGAAACAGGACTGGAACGAGGAGTGAACTCGATTTAGAAATGGACTTTGTCCGCTAAGATAGTCTTGGAAATGAGTCTTGAATTCTAAGAAATGATTCTCTATGATTATGTGTGTATACCACAAAGTTTTATGTTTTATTTTATGATTCTTGGGATTACATTTCACTACTATGATTTATCCCATGTTATGAAATTATGATCTCTTTTTCAGGTTAATATTTCCAAAAGTTATGTTCTCATGAATATGATGTGATTGATATTTCTTTTTTTTACCCTTACAGAGAATTTGAGCTCACCCTTTTGTATGTTTTCTTTACCCTAGTCAGGAAGAAGGTTATTAAGTAAGATATGCCAAAAGGGACTATAGATATGATGAAATAAATGGGAGACAATATAGACTATTTATGAACCAGTTGTTTATGTTTCCCAGTTTCTAAAGACACTATACCTATACGGTCCTTTCCTAGTTTTGTTATATATTGTAATAAGTGTGATTCAATTCTGAAGTAATAACAATGTATGTAAAGTATGGGTTGTTATAAATATGTTTTGGCAGTAACTATAAAACTATTATGTTGTGTTCTCATGTTCTTTTCTCATTCATTAAAAATAAATTTGTACCCATTGATAACAATTGATTTACAATCATCAACTGCAGTATTAGGACCCAATGCCAAAACTATTATTTCCTCCAAGATATATTCAGAAAGAAAACTCAATATCTAAAATATAAATGAATATCAAACTTAATTAAATATTGATTTAATTATTTTTAATAGTAATATTTTTACCTTCAATTTTAACCAAGCAGAAAACTTTTTTCTTTGCAAAGTCTCCCTCTTTCTAAAAGATAAAGAATGATGATTTCTATTTATCATTATTTTATGTTCCCTATAGATAAACAATATGAATATTTTAACACATATATATGTATGATATACATATTCAATTTAGTAACCTGATGTAGTCATCGAAGAAATCACAGTTGATCAAAACTGTTCGATGTGCCATATCCCGCTCTTCAAGGATTAATTTCTTAAACATATATGATCCATGAATTACCCCTACTTGAGGATGTGATGGAAAATTGGTTCCAATTTACTCATACTATTATTCTTCATTTTTCATTATTCTTCTCATTCTTGTAGTAAGATCATACAAATACATTGAGAATGAATCCATACATTCATGAGCCAAGTAACCATTCACGAAAGAACCTTCATGATGATTCCTATTTCAAACAAAAGACTATAATGTGTACATTTTTATTTTAGTTGAATACATTAAACTATAGGATTGATATGATAATGATTTTAGTATTGAAATAATATTTTAGTTTTTTAGTATACAAGAGTGGGGGGTTGAATTTTATACTCTATAAAATTCTATAAGAAAATTTTGTATAAACTAAATTCACAACACCTATAAGTTATACTAGCTTGCTTGATTCCAGAAATGTATTTTTGAAAATGAGATTCTAGAAATGTGTGTCTGGAAATGAAACCAGTTCAATATACTAACTAGATTCTAAAAATGGAACTAGTTCAACAAACTAACTAGTTTCTTGAAATGTAGTTCTGAAAATGTAGTTTGGGAAATGAAACTTAAAAAAAGTTTACAACAACAAAGAGTATACCTTAAAGCATAAATAATCCTATTTAATCAGAGTACAAGTATAAGAATGTATAAGATAGTTATACATTGCTCAAAAACCAATATACAGTGGAAAAAAAACTTGAAACAATACAAGTAACTAGTATTGAGATATTTTAACCCGAAGAGTAGGGTATCCAACAGACCTGGATAATGGTCCCTTGATTTATACTTCCAAGAAAGTCTGTCTTACCCAAACCCAGTTACGCCCTCAATCCAAATATCAGTATCTATCTTGCTATCCTCACAAGCCCTCTATTTGTAAGGAAATCAGCACCTATGACTTCACAACCTAAAGTATCTGATTTTAATGAAATCTAACCTCTACATAATTCAATTCTGCATGAATCAAGTATGAACAAGTTGTTCACACCTGAACAAGTTATTTACAACATCTACATGAAGAACTGAGTGTTGAAAGATCCTCTCATTCTAAAAACAATTCAACAATATATAACTTCTAGAATCATAGAACTATGTGGTGCTTGTTCAAATATTCTCCTATTTATAGGTATATTTTCTATAGTCAGCTCCCTCCTACATCAATCATATTTTTCGTTGAATTTTAGAGGGACCTGTATAGGTGTCAGTCAAACAAAGTTTAGTAAATAACTGAAATCATGACATCGTTTTATAACTAAAAAAAATGTGAGAAAAAATAAGGTTGCTTGACCAAATTCATTTTTTGAAATGTAAGGAAAATAAAAGTCCAGATTCTAACCAAAAAACCATTCAGTGTCTATAACTGATATATTATCGAATTCTGCCTGTAGAGGAATTCAGAACCTGAATTCTATAGAATCCATAGTTTGAATTTCAAAGAAATTCAGAGTCTTGAATTTAGTAGAATTCAGAGTCTGAACATACAAATTTCGGTGACTGAATTCATAAGAATTCAGATTCTGAATTTACAAAGTTTGGTGTCTGAATTCAGAGAATTCAGAGTCTAAACTGAGAAAGTTCAGAGTCCGAATTTAGAGAACCTGGAATCTGAATTTGGATCCTGAAAACAAAATGTTATATATCTATTTTTTTATTGGATTCTAAAGATTTAGATGTGAAACCTAATTTTATAGTTAGAACTAAAATGAGTTAGGTTATGATTTGAAAAATGAAAAATAAGAAAGGGTAAAGTTTCCATCAGAAAGGAAATATTTCCTTATCAGGGGAAATCTTAGGGAAAATGAAATTTTCCATAAGATAGGGTGCTTGTGAATTTTAAAACATGAATTAATGGATAAGTCACAAAGAAACCTTATTGACTCAATAATCTCCCCCTTTTTGGAATGCACAAACATCCTTATGAAAAAGTGACAATGAATATAAGGACTTAAAAAATTTTATGGACTTATAAATAAAACATATCTCCCTTTACTCATGAAATTTAATTAATACAAATAGCTCCCACTTAGGATTTGGAAACAGAAAGGAGCGTATTATTAATTTTTGGAATGAGTCTTATCATTTTATTACATACGGAAATCTTCTTTAACAAGAATTACCCTTTATGTAAACTCCCCCTTACATAGAGAAATTTCTTCTTTTACATTATATTATTTTTTATCATTCCTTTCTCACCCTTTGTGATTTTAAAAATGATTTAATGGGAATGGAAAAGAAAATATGGTACCTGAAATATTCGTACAAGACAACCAAAAATATATGAAGAGAAACCAAAAATTTCATTACGATTGGAAAAAAATTCAACCAGGGAAGAATACAACAAACGATCGGATTTAAACAAGGCCATCCTTCCTTTTCATTGGGCATCAGCTTCTTCACAATAGTCTTAATATTCATGAGGTCCTAATGGTCTTCCTCTGCTTCTTTAAGAATCTTATCTTGATCCCTTTTTTAAGGCTTTGATTTTTTTCTTCTTGAGCCTTAAGAATATCATCCTGAGCCTTCAGGACTAATTACTGCTTTCCAGGCTTCTCTTATATCTCAATCCTAAGATCTCCTTATCTCTCCCAGCTTTGAGAAACTGATTATATCTTCTCATTCAGATCTTTTACTTCTTGAATCTGATAATTTTTCTCTAGGGTTAGCTTCCCCTAAAAATATTTTGAGAGATCCTTGATCTTACTATCTTTAGTGACAAATGAATCCTTGACACTTTGTTGAAATTTATCAAGAATATGCATATCTTAAATAGTGTTTCTTAACCAACTGGTCATCTTCTTGCATGACCTTCTGGGAGATTCACATCTAATAAGAAAATATTTGAAGTCTTCCTATAGTTTTACACACTTATTCCTCAAGAAGGATACTGAATAAGATTTCTTATTCAAGGTGTGTTGAAGCATTTGAAATCTTTATTCTATTATTGGAAAAAATGGAATGGTCTCAAAAATCATCTTTAAATACTGAACTACAAAATCATGTCCATGGGAGGAAAATTTGAAATCTAAGACATTACATAGTGAGGGATCTTTATCGATTTCAACAGCCTTCCTCTTTGATGATCCACCAACTTAATTCTTCTTCATAACAGCTTTACTAGGGGAAACAACTACCACCTTTTTACCTTTATCAAATTTCAGGATGGCTATCTCTTGGTCAGGTGATTCATGTTCACTATCAAAAAGATGAACAATCCTATCTTAATCAATCTTTTCCTTCTCAACTCGGGCCTCGACATCCACTGGTTGAATGAAATCATGATTTGAATTTTCCTCTTATTTAAACAGCTTATTCACATCTTCATCAACCTTGTCATCCTCTCCATTCTCAACTCTCCCAAGGGTAGTAAGATTTGAAGACTCTACTTCAGAAGTTATGATTGAAAGCTTCTCAGGTAGAATTTCCTTCCCATGAAAATATTCTACTTGATTAATAAGATCTTTGGTATCATCATTGGATTCTTCTTCCTCTTCTTCTTCTGTTTCTTCTACTTCTTCTTCATGGACATCTTTCACTTGGACATTATCCAGATTCACAAAATTTTTCCCTGGAGTCTTAGGAAGTGGTTATTGATGAAAAGACTACAGTACCTAAAAATTCTTAGAGGCTTTCTCAGAGACCTTCAAATGTGATTATACTATCTCTGCCTCAGATAACTTATTATTTTTCTTATTTTCATTTTCTTGTTTCTCAAGATCCTCAGCTTTATTTTCTTTCAAATTCATTTCTTCAGTAGTGTCCAAGCCAATCCTAGTCTCCCCTTCCTTCCAATTTTTATTATCTTCCCTTTATTTAGATAAAACATCATCTGAATAGGCTTTTATATTCTTTAGTTTCAGTGGCATGAAATGGGTTTCCTTGACCTTTGGGGATTTTTCTTTCACTTCAACATTCTTTCGATTCCACTTCCTTCCTCCTTTCTTAGATGTCTCAGTCACCTCTTTCTTTTTTAAAATTACTTCAGCTTCCTCCTCATGCTAGTCAATGAATTCTCAGAATTATTTAGAAAATCCAACATGCATCCTTCTGATAGGGTCATCACATATGAGCATGACTTGGAAATTTCTTAGATTAGAACTACAAGTTATTTTGAACGAATCTAAACACAGAACAATAAGCTTTGAGAGAATGGTTGGACAGATGATAATCTGAGCCTTCAGATTTCCATTCTTTATATTCTCAATTGTAATCAAAATCTTCTTGACCATGTTAGTCTTTCATAGATTCAGTATGAAATCAAGTATATACATATCACTCTTCTTCAAATTATCCTTATCCCCTTTTCTCAGAATGATAAATCCATGCACACATTATTCTAGAATCTGGAAATTTATAGTGAGATGAACAATTTTTGGAGTCATAACATCTGAAATTCCAAGGCAATCCATAGTCTTCACCTTAATAAATCTTCCTTGAACATTAAGAAACTTATGAGAGAAAAACTCAGATTCTCATTCATATGCGATTCTGATCAAACTAGCAGCCTTGGTATAAGATAAAGAACATGTCATCCCACTGCACTGAAATGAAAATTTGTCTCTGCCTTATTTCTAGAAAAAACATGCTAACTCCTAGAACTCAAATAACAATTCTGGATAAGCCAAATCTTGAGCTTCTGGTTTTGATATGCAGACACTCTCCAATCCATTCATCTTGATATTCTTTGAGATGATAGAATCATAATTAGAAAAGACATTTGGATGTACCAACCATTATCTGTAAATCTACCACTCATAAATCAACATGATAGTTGACTTTCCTTCCTAGGAATATACTTCGACATACATTCAGACGAAAGAAAAATTCTGAGAAGTTCAGAATGGGCTTAAGTAGGGGAGTAGGGCTTCATCAGGCGAAAGATTTGAAATTGATATGGGACAACCATCGGGGGTCCATTATATAGGTGATTGGGATGACAATTCATCTTACACACTCAATCCAATGGTTGAGAAAACTTGTGATCATATCGGACGGTTGAAATGGTAGCCGCAAGAAAAGCTTGGTAAGATACGATCTTTTGAGGTTTTTAACAAAAAATTCAGATTTAAGAAAAATAGAATCCAAAAATTTTAAAAACAGATGAAAATACCAATAAGTAAATAATGATTACGATGATTTATGAAATGAAACTTATATTTCTATTTCATATATGATTATTCATATTGAGGAAAAATCGTTTTGAAGAACTTTGGAATCTGAAAATCATATTATGAAAACATTGACTATGAAAATATTTGTTACAAAAAACCTTATTACAAAAATTTTAAGTTCAAAAATCTTCATTACGAAAACTTTATGTAAGAAAATTTTCATTAAAAAATTTTTTGACTATGAAAAAAATTTCGACCATGAAAAAATTTTAGGCTACAAAATATTATAGATTACAAAAAAAATTTGGACTACAAAAAATTTTAGACTACAAAAGATTTTAGACTACTAAAAAACAAATGTAATCCTCCAATGAAAAAGAGTTCCATAATATAAACATATTGTTTTTAACAAGAAGTTAACATGAAAGATTAACTTATACTTATCATTCCTAACTTCTTTTTATTGTATTCAAATCTATCGGATGGTAAAGATTTTGTGAAAATATTGGCAAGGTGATATTGAGTTCCGATAAATTGAAGAATGATATCCCCTTTTAGCCAATGATCCCTATGAATGTGATTCCAAATATCAATGTGCTTTTCATGAGAGTGATGCATAATGTTTTCTCCAAATGAAATGACACTAGTATTATCACAAAAAGTTTTTGTTTTGTTAAAACTCATACCATAGTCTATGAGTGTTTGTTGCATCCACAACACCCGAGCACAACAACTTCCAACTGCTAAATATTCAGCTTCAGTAGTGGAAAGTGCTATTTAGTGTTACATTATTCACGACCAAGAAACTAATGAATCACTTATGAAATGAAAACTTCCATATGTGCATTTCCTACCTATTATAAATCCTCCAAAATCAGAATCTGAAAAACTTTTTAAAACCAAATCATTTCTAGAAGAGTTAAAGCGTCATAGATCCTTATTTCCCTTAAAGTAGTGAAAAATTAATTTCACTACCATTAAATGAGATTCCATAGGATTGGATTGATATCTTGCACATAATCATACTAAAAACATTAAATCTGGATGACTAGATTTCAAGTAAAGTAGACTTCCTATCATATATCTAAAAGATGTGTGATCTACTGGTTTCCCAGCTTCATGAAGATCAAGTTTATTTGAGGTACCAATGAGAGTACTTATACTCTATGTGTTGTCATATCCATACTTTTTATGAATAAATTTAATACACTTATGTTGGGATATATATATTCCTTCTGGTTTTTGATAAATTTTAAATCCATGAAAAAATGATAACTCTCCCATAATACCCATTTCAAACACTTATTTCATGAGATCCATAAAGGAATTAGTTAATGATTTCTGAGTTGAACCAAATATAATGTCATCAACAAAAATTTGAACAATCAAAAAAAATTTCATATATTTCTTTATAAAAATGGTTGGATCCACATTTCCCTTAAAAAAGTATTTCAAAACAAAAAACATGAATTCCTATCATACCAGGCTTGAGGGGCGTCATTATGTCCATAAAATGTTTTGATAAGTTTAAAAACATTTTCAGAATGTTTTGTATAATAAAAACTAGGTGGTTGTTCAACAAAAACGTCCTATTGAACATAAAAATTACAAAATGCACACTTAACATCTAATTGAAAATGTTTAAAATCGAAGAATGTAGTAAAGGCAAGTAGAATACAAATAGATTTATGTCTAGCTACTGAAGCATAAATTTCTTCACAGAATATTCGTTCTTTTTGATTATAGCCTTTACTAACTAACCTAGCACTATTTCTTACTATAATTCCATTTCCATCACATTTACTTCTAAGGAAACATTTTTCTCCAATAACAGAACTTTCCTAAGATCTTTTAACCAAGTTCCAGACATTATTCTTTTAGAATTAATTTAGCTAATATTTCATATCTTTTATCCAATCCTCATCACATAATGCTTCATCAGTGTTTTTTGGTTCTAATTGGGAATGGAATGATAGATGTTCTACTTCATTCCTTAAGGAACTTATTGTCCTTACAGGTTGATTAACATCACTAATTATACTATAATGGGGATGATTTTTTATAAATAACTGATGTGGGTTTTGTAAAACCTGTTCATCAACATAGGGTAGAAAGTCTTCTGGGGTAAATGATTCAGAAATATTTTCTTGAACATTTTCCTTGTCAGAAGGGTCTTCTATCAAAGGTGATAATCAGTTTTTGAAAACACATCCGAATATGTAGGTTGAGGTTGTTTAAAAACAAAATGATCAGTTTCATCAAATTTAACATGTAATTTTTCATTAATAGTACATGTGTTTTTATTGGAAAATATATAATCTATAGAATTCCTGGATAATCCAATGAAAATTCCATCATTAGATTTTGGTGCAAATTTGTGTAGATTATCTTTAGTATTTAGAATGAATACTTTTCAACCAAAAACCTTGATGTAGGAAAGTCTTGGTTTTCTACCATTTTCATAACTCATAAGGAGTTTTATTAAGAAATGGTCTTATCAAAACTCAATTTATAGTTTAACAAGTAGTACTTATAGCTTAAGCCAAAAAATGTTTGGCTACTAAATATTCACTCAACATGGTTTTTGATATCTCTGGATGAATTATATTGTTACTTTCAAGAATAACATTTTGTTGAGAAGTTCTGGGTGATGAGAATTTATGAGTAATGCCTTTTCTACTTCAAAAAATTTCAAAATCAGAATTTTTGAAATTATCCTCCATGATCACTATTAATAGTTATCAAAGGATGGTTTTTCGCATTTTTAAATTGGTCTCTAATAGTTTTAAAATAAGAAAAATCAACATATTTATTTTCTAGAAAATAGACCCATGTAAATCTAATGTAATCATCAACTAAGAAAAATAAATAATAATTGCCTCTGATGCTTCCAGTTTGTGTTGGGCCAAAAAGATCCATATGCACTAACTATAATGCATTAGTGGTTGAGACTTCAATAATTGGTTTAAAACTTGATTTATGTTTCTTTCCATATTGACAAAAATCAAAATCTTTTGAAGAATCAAATCTAATCTCTGATAGATCCTGAACTAGAATTTTCATATAGAGTTTTCAAATGTTCCTAAGGTTATAGTGTCCTAACCTTATGTGCCAAGACCATGAATGATCTTTTATTTCACCATGGAAAGGTAGATCTTGGCTCCTATGGTCTTCTATGTTTACTGTGTAAACATTCTCTTGCCTATTGGCACAGAGAATAAAGTCTTCCTTGGAATTGTGTACTAAGATCTTGTCATTCCTAAAATTCACAAAGTAACCATCATCACATAATGGAATTATGCTAATGAAGTTGTACTTATGAACCTTAACAAATAAAACATTTTAAATCATAGATTTTCGCTGAACAACAATGTTATGTATACCAATAATTTCTTCTTTATCATTATCTCTGAAAGTTACTTCTCCTCCATTGAAATTGATATTATTTTCAAAAACATTTTTGTTACCAGTCATATGCCGGGAACATCAACTATCCATGTACCATGTATTGTTGTCGGTATATTCTTTATTTTTCTGAAAATAAGAGAGTTCGAATTTCGGAATCCAAACATTCTTGGATCTGGAATTTTTTGACAAAAAAAAATTGGTATCCATATTTGTTGAGAAAAAAAGTTGTATAAAACCTAAAGGATTGAACATTATTTATAGAAACGTTTTTCTTCCAATGCCCACCACTTTCAAATTTAGTATAGAAACGGGCCTTGGATGGAATAAAACAGATGTATTTGTAAATAGTTTTTCTATGAGTATAACCTACTCCAAAAGTATTTCCATGAGGTATGATTTGAGAATACATCTTGTCAAAATTTTGTATACCAGAAGTAATGTTTTCAAGAAGACTCTTAAGGGAATATATTTCGGATATTATTTTTATGACAAAATTCTTATCCTTAGGAATTATTTCCTTAGAGTTGGATTTTTCATTAAAAATACAGATTTTTTAAATATATTTCTAAAGATATTTAAAAATTTTTTCCTTTTCAGAATTATCTTCCATAAGGTATTTAGAATGTTTTTCTATAAGCTCATCCTTATTATCAAGATCTTTAGTGAGGTATAAAATCTATTTTATAAGAACTTCTTCTCTAGAATTTTCTTTGTCTAGTTTCTTGGGAATTTTATAATATTTTTCTTCCAACAACATGGAAAATCTAGATACATCTTCATACAAAGGTATTTCTTCATTATCACAAGATACAATATCTTCATTTGAAGTAATATCTTCAGAATAATAATTATTATCATGCGATAAATTTGTTAAATCCTCTATAGAGCTTACAATGGCCATAAGACATGTATTTGGGAATGAGGTAGTAGTAATGAATCTGATATTTTTCTATGTTGATGATTCATATTCAGAATATTCACTTATAAAAGAGCCTCAAAAACTATCATTCCATGTGTATTTTGATTTAAGAAATTTCTTGTTCTTAGAACCATAGAACTTATAAATGTTTTTTTCTGAACTCATTTCCTTCTTATCCTTCCTTTTCAAAATAGGGAAATCAGGTCTGATATGACCAGTTCTTCTGCACTCATAACAAGTAACTTCCCCATATTTTATTTCTTTTTTGTCTCTCTTCTTGAATTTATTATGATAGTTCTTCTGAGAAATTATCTTCATCATTATCTAAGCAAGATTAGATAACTCAATCTTATATTTTTCATTATCACTAGATCCTGACTGAATAGAAACATTCTTTGACTTTGATCTAGTAACTCTTTCTGGAGTTTTGGATTTCATATGTTTTGAAGTAGTTGTAAATGAAACTCCCCCATTACCATTATACTTGTTAACATTACCAGAATCACTCTTCATTCTAGTCTCATACTAAAGAATAGTTCCAAAAATATCATCTATTGAAATCTTGGTGACTTTCCTATTCTCATCAACTGCTGTCCTCGTTAACTCCCATTATTTAGGGACGATTTCAATGATTGTTTCTACATGTGAATCATCATCAATAACTTTTTATCCAATGGATTGTAATCTATTAACAATGGTAATGAACCTTTGCTAGAATTTTCTTACGGGTTCTCCATAAGGAATGTTAAAGCCATGATATTCAGTTCTTAACATAGCTCTTCTTGTATCTATATCTTTAGATGTTCCAAAATGTGCGACTTCCAATTTCATCTAGATACTATTTCCAGCTTCACAGGAGGATATTGGACTACATATGTTCCTAGTCATGGAACATAGTAGTGTATTTCTAACTCTAAAATTATCTTGATATTCTATTTTCTTTGGATTAGTAAAAGTTCCCAATTCCTTATATAGAATCTTATAGTCTCCTATCACTATCATGTAGTTATCAACTCCAGTGTTAATCGAAAAAGTATTCATCCTATCTCTCCAGTACTCATAATCATTTCCATCATAAATAAGAGGTCTGGTATGATTTAGATTATCCATTGAACCAACATTTATTCCTACCATCTTAAATAAAAACATTCCACACAACCATGTCTGTAATAAACATTTATAAACAAGAATAAAAATATCCTAACCACGGAAAAATATAGAACAATGAAAAACTTGAGCAAGAAAACATATATGTGAATATAATTATTTTAGAGGCCAACCTCTAATACCAATTATAGGATTGGTTCAGAGTATGGGGTAACATCCTCTAATACAAATTGTATGATTGATATGATACTGATTGTAGTATTGAAATAATAATGTAGATGATCAATATACAAGAGGGGGGGGGGGTTGAATTCAATACTCTAAAAAATTCCTTAAAGAAATTTTGTATAAACATAATTCACAAAACCCTTTAGTTCTACTAGCATGACAAATTTTAGAAATGTAGTTTTGAAATTGAGATTCCAGAAATGTGAGTCAGAAATGAAACTAGTTCAACAAATTAACTAGATTTTCGAAATGGAACTAGTTTAACAAACTAAATTGATTCCAGAAGTGTAGTTCCAGAAATTAAACATAACAAATGTTTACAACAATAATGATTTTACCGTAAATCATATATAATCTTATTTAATTAGAGTAAATGTATAAGGAAGTCTAAGATATTTATACATTCATCAACAACCAACATACAGCAGAAAAAAACTTGAAACAATACAAGTAACAAGTAATGAAATATTTTAACCCAATTAGTAGGATATCCAACAACCTTGGATAAAGGTCCCTTGATTTATACTTTCATGAAATTTTGTCTTACCCAAACCCAGGTAAGCCCTCAATATGAATATTTGTATATATCTTGCTATCCCCTAAATCCCTTAATTTGTAAGGAAATATGCACATATGACTTCATAGCCTGATGTCTCTGATTTTAAGTAAATCGCTCCTCTGTACAATTAAATTCATCACGAAGAATGTCTGAAAAAGTTGTTCAAAACATCCACGTGAAGCACTGAGAATTGAAAGAACCTCTCTCTCTAAACAAATTCAAAAACATATAATCTCTAGAATCATAGAATTGTGTGGAGCTTGTTCAAATGTGCTCATATTGATTGGTAGATTTTCAATGGTCGACTCCCTCCTTCAATGGTCAAATTTTTCCTTCAATTTTGGAGGGACGTCTATATGTGTCACTCAAACAATGATTAGTAAATAACTGAAAGAATGAAATCATTTTATAACTAATACAAGTGTAAGAAAAAATATGGATTCTTGACAAAATTCATTTCTCTGAATTCATGGAAAATGAATGTTTGGAGTCTAACAAAAAAAAAATTATGTGTCTATATCTCATAGATATTTGAATTCTGTCTCTAGAGGAATTCAGAACCTAAATTATATATAATTCTGAAGTCTAAATTTCAAGGAAATTTAGATCCCTCAATTCCGAAGAATTCGGAGTCTGAACTTACAAAGTTCAGAGTCTAAAATCATAAGAATTTAGATTCTAAATTTACAAAGATTGGAGTCTGAACTAATAATGTTCGGAGTCTAAATTCAGAGAACTCGGAATCTGAATTCAGATCCTGAAAAGAGGATGTTCTATATCTATATTTTTATATGATTCTGAAGTGTTAGGTCTGAACCTGAATTTTATACATAGAAAGAAAATAAGTTATGATCTAATATGAACAATGAAAAATAAGTAAGGATAAAGTTTCATTGGGAAAGGAAAATATTCCTTATCAAGGGAAATCACAGAGAAAATTAAATTTTCCTTAAGATATGTTGTTTTTGATTTTCAAAACATGAATCAATGGAGAAGTCATAAAGAAAACTTATTGACTCAACAATCTCCCCTAAGTATGATGGAACGGAAAATTTATAAGGAAACCTTATTGACTCAACTCCAACAAAAAGAAACAATTCCTCCGATAAGTATTTCAGTGGGAATATGGACAGTCAGATACAACATGCATGTGGAAATGATGGAGGAAATATTTTCTACAACTCACACAAAATTAATGGGACATCATTCAACATTTTTTTTGCAAGAAAGTCATGGAAAAATTCTTAGCACAAAGATCTCTAAACAAATGGACAATCGAATAAAAGTCACCCTTACATTATTGGAAAAATGATGACAAATTGCTATTGGAATCATCTCATACAAAATAATGTGATAATCATCAGTCTTAAATGATTTTAGATTTAAATCTATTTTATTTACCTATTTAGATATGTTGCTTGAATTTACATCAGGAACTCTAATAGACTCTTATACTTCCAGAAAGTGTTTTTTATGTAGGTGTTATCACATAAGAAGAACATGGAACTTGCCTTTTATTTTCACTTATACGCAAAGGGTGCAATTCTGGTATGATGCCCCAATCCACAATGTCACGCCTAGACTGTAATTAATATTTTGTATTTCCCATAACATTTAGAAATATCGAATGGAACATTTCACATATATTCTTTTCAATTTTAATTACGTCTAAGAAATTACGTAACAAATTCATTGACAAATAAGGAGAATAAAAAAAGATACTACTCTTCCTCTAATGGTAAAAGGTTTCATTGGAAACATTCTTTATATTTCCAGAATTCATTTGACCCTTCCTGAATGAAATTCTGAAATCATTAAATTCATTAAGCACATTAGTTCCAGACATACGCTGAGGTGGATCATCGACCTCTATGGTATTATCAAATCTTCGACGATTATTTCTTCATGGATGGTCTAGTGGAAAGAATCTTCGATGTCCCATAAAACTGAAACTAAAAGATGTTTTAGTCTTCTGGATCGTGTATTATTCATACAAATAGGACTTGACAATTTTCACATTGTGCTCCATCCAAAAATCATTTCATAAGTCGAAAAATCATTGATCGTACACATATGCACATCACGCATATGAAATATATATTTTGAATGTGCATTGTATGTACACACACCCATATCCCAAAGAAGTTTCCATTCTATTATTAATATTTTCATGTATATGCCAATACCAATTCCGGGATCAGAAGGTCTAGATATGAGTATACTCAAGAAAGTGAAAGTTTTTTTCATAAACAACAATGGGGGAAGATCAAAAATTTGTATAAAAACTAGCCATGTGTTATGTGAAGTAAGCATATTCCCAAACGGATTAAAACAGTCGCATGAAAGACCTAGCCTCAAATTTTTCACGTCAACTGCAAAATAAATATATAGAGATTCAAATATATTCCATGAAAATCAATATATAGGGTGAACCAACTCAGCATTTGTCTTCTTTCTCTCGGTATCATGCAATATCTTTTTTTTTGATATTTCATCAGACATAAAAATATTTTGGAGTCAGGGGATCAATGGAAAGTGCCACATTAATTTCTGTGGAATGTGGGATGGTGTTCCATCAGATTTTGACTTGGAGTGGGATGTGACGCATTTTATATAATCATTTCATTAAGCAGTTTCCTCCCAGTATAAACTGTAATCTTTTGGGAATGCATTAATTTTGTTTCTTGAAAATCAATGTTCATCTTCTAACTTCCA
The DNA here is from genome assembly GCA_963277665.1 of Viscum album. NCBI lineage: Eukaryota > Viridiplantae > Streptophyta > Magnoliopsida > Santalales > Viscaceae > Viscum > Viscum album. The sequence goes on along the minus strand of OY728122.1, from coordinate 1,496,724,879 downwards.
TGCCATATAATGGTTTGAGGGAATATTTGCATCATCTGGAAGTAAATCTGTCAAGAACGTATGAATGTAATATATTACTGTTTTAGAAATCATATACATTGTTTTCCCCTGAAACAATGAAATTAAAAATTATATCATTTTCATTTTATTGAACTATCGATATACTAGAGTCATGGTAGCATCATTCAATTTTTCACCCTAACAATATCATCATTTTCATTAGATGAATCATCTGTCCTCATATCGAAGTCTTATTGAATAGAAATACTTTCTTTTTAATGATGACGAATAAATGGAAATTGGTTATCTAAAACTTTTTTCAGTCCAATCCTTTCCTTTCAATCATCAGAAATTTGAGATTTCATTTTATCCCAATTGTGATTCCACATATAGTAGTTTGCTTGAAAACAATATTTGGTTATGTGGTAGCTAACTTCTTCAGGGATTAACTAAGGTATACAAACAAAATTGGAACATGGGAAGTGTATATACCACTATCTGAAGCATTGTGAAATGAAAAATCAAAAAATCTCTACAAATTGTTTTGAAAATCGCTTGAGATCTGATTAGTTTCATACTTCCAAATTCTATCCATTCAGTAAAAAGAATTGTTATAAGTTACTTTTTCATAAGAAATTCAATAATATTGAAGTTTAACTGAAAATATATTAATGTAAATGATATATTTAGTAGTATCTAGTTGATTTAATAAACTATTGAAACAATTTAAAGATATACTAATTTAGTTATGTGTGCCTAAATTTGAGGTGAAATGTGTTTTATAATTTTTTCATTTATAACATATAAGAAGAAACTATTGACATGATAAAACATTTTTAATGATATTACAAAGTGAAGTATTTTCATGTAAGATGGAGAATGTGTAAAGAGAGTTTTTTAAATAAGTTATTGATGCTAAGAAATGGAAATATTGTGAGAAGTTAGTACATTTCTTAACACCCAACCTAAATTCCATAGAAAGTACCATATCCCTCCACTAAAAAAAGTAAAACCACCTACCCCACTACCCCAACTATACCCAATCCCTTCACATGGATCATCCTTATATCAATTACCCACCTAGAGAAAATATGACTAAACAAACCATTTATCATCTTTGAGGGGGAATACATCTCACTAACATCTCTATTAGTCGATATGATTCACTAACTACATAAAATGATTTGTTATAAAGACATCAAATCTGGTTGATTCATATAATCATGACACTTGAATTGAAAAAAAAATATAGAAAACAAATCAAACTACTCTTATTGGGTATGTCGTCCCACACAACTCATTACCTGGTTTAGGTCAACTAAAAATAGAAAGAAAGAATAACAGATGAAAAAAAATAAAACTAAGTTAATCATTACAGATTTGGAGTGTATAACTAATAAATTGATTTAATTCAAATGGGTTTATAGGGAGGAAGGAGTTCCCAACATATGTAAAGAGAGAAGCCTCTAGTTTAGAATCCAAGGGGGACTTCTCCAAGGCTTCCTAAATCATAATCACTATGAATCCTAGGTAGATTTACACAAGGTATTCTAAACCAAATCATCATAAATACAAGTGTGTTTCCAAATGGAATTAAAATCTATATTTATAATATGAATCCTTGGTTGGTTTCTTCATGGAATTCCAAATCATCAATCAAAGAACAAGTAATCAAAAATTAAATTAAAATTTATTTAAATTCATTTTCAATAGGCCTCATATAAGAGGCACATGGATCAGGTCCCATTATGTGTTATAGGCATCCGAAATCATTCACTCATGTTCAATAACACATTCATGGAACCCCTATGGTCATACATTTCAATACCAAATTAGTTCCCCAAGTCAAGTGCACCCTATGGGTGGATAACGTTTAGGATTCTACACTAATAGGTTGTTCAGGGATCGTAAAGTGGTTTAATTTCATAAAGTATAGAGAAAAACATTTATTTTTAATATTGAGATTCATAATAAAGTATGTCAATGATACAAAACATCAAAATGAACACAAAACTGTGATAATTTTTGAGGGATAGATTATGAACCATCGTCTATATACTCAGAGACATCTACCAATCATGCATTAGTCCTTGATTCAATATCAAATAGTGTGAATCACTCAACTTTCCCAAATACCTAGAAATAGGGAATAATGAAGTCATCTTTCTAGATTGTGAAATAAATAGAGAATGGTTGAGAATAGAAGGATATCTGCTCATAGTTGTGATAAAAAACACTAGAAACAGATAAGATACCGCAACTCACCATGCTAGGTCACAAAGTATGGTAGTCCACACACCAACCATGTCAATTACCTCAATGAGGGCTTCTATGTTGGTATTTTGGAAAAAGGTGAAGGAGTCTATCCTGGATGGGGGAGTTGCATCCGATCGAATGGAAGACCTCGGGTTAGGGTTCACCTATGCGGGGGGTTCTGGAAATCAGGGGAAATGTCTGGCTTTTGTGTAATCGGGGGCCGATGTGCTCTATTTTTGGGGTACATTTCCCAATGGTTTTTAAAAACCGTTGGAAAAGCATGGACTTTACCAATGGTTTGTACAAACCATTGGTAAAGGGAGAAAAATTTGTAGATTTCCCAATGGTTTCTTCAAATTGTTGTGAAATCCATCACTTACTCAACCTTTACCAACGATTTGAATAAACTGTTGGTAAATGACCCCTATGCCAATTGTTCTATTTAATAGTTGGTATAAAAGTGTTGGGAAAACCTAACTTCTTAGTAGTGACAGTAGATCATGATTGGGTTAGTAGAACCATGGGACACAAAAGGTGACATATCGAGTAGGTAGTCATATATTTAGTCAGCATAGAGATCATCTGGTAAGTATATTTTATAAATATTTTATATAACATTAAATATAAACATTTTATTTTATATTCATATAGGCTGTCAAGAATCCCAATATTAAGAAGTACAACATTTATTGGAGGATGAACAGCGATCCAATCAATGAAGAGATTAGAGGTGATCGTCAGCATTGAATTGTGGTCAGTATTATTTGTTTTTCAGTATGAAAATTAACTGTATATAATATTTTCATCAATATAATTTCAAATTGGAACTGAAGGAGTCATGTGAGGCCATGACCACTCAGAAACGGCTGAGATTCAAGCCGAGATGACTGATTAGACTAGTTCCCACCATTCCAATGAGACTATATGGTGCAGGTGACCGAGTATGCCTTCGAGAAGGGCCGAGTAGTTGGTATCATATCTCATATGAATCCTAGGTATTATTATGGCAGTGATGCGATGTCGACTTCTAGGTCGAGAGGACCTCATGGAGAGGCATCATCTTCTGGATCACAGTATTAGGAGAAGTTTCAATCTTTGATGAAGCTTATAGAGAGTTTGTAGAAGAAACATGAAGATATGTGTCAATAGCAGCAGCAGACACTGAAAATTTGTGTTAGTAGAAGAATCAGATGTATGAGTAGAATAAGAATCGATTACAGTAGGAGCGACAACATGAGGAGGAGATGCATCGATGACAGTAACAGCCGCACGAGCAGATGGAGTACATGCGTCGTCTGACTCATAGATTAGGGATGAAGTTTCTTCCACCCTCGCCTACAGCTCCTCCAGCTCCACCATAATACTATCCCCTAGTGATTTTTTTATATTAAAAACATTTGAATTCAACATTTTTTGTAATATGAACTATTTACAGTTTTTTTCTTTCATATTGCTGCGAATATTGTTTTTTTTTAATTTTAATATATTATTATTTATTATTAGTATTATATTTTTTTAATATTTGTTTATTTTACTAAAAATAATAATAATATTTTATGATTTATTTATATTTTTTTGCAAAGAATGATAATTATAATATTTTTTATTTTTTTATTATTCTATTAATATTAATAATATTTTTTATTAATCATAATTTTATTAAATATTTTTTTATTTTATTATGTATTTGTTATGGGGCCTTTTGGGATGAGACCTCAGAGAAAGTATATTATATATATAATTTAAAACATATTTTCGACGGGTTCTTTTACCATTGCAAAAGGTTTTGGTATATTGAACATATATAAACAATGAACTATTTGCGACGGGATGATAGACCCATCACAACTACTTTTTGCAACAGGCCAATCACAACAGGTTCATATATATATATAATGTATTTAATCGGAGTTCTATTTATAATGGGAAAACTTCCCATAGCAAATACAATTTTTTTTGTGGTGGGATAGTCGGAAAAGATTCTAGTTTGTAATGTCATTTTCTACAACGGGATCCCGTCACAAATATCCCATTGGAAATAACCAAAATTTCAGTTGTGATATGATAGTAATAAATTTAAATTGATGTTGAGTATGTAATTAATATATATTATCCTTAGTACGGAATATTATTCACTAATGAATTTCTACATAATGAAAATGTATTCAAAATGTCACTCTATCATTTCATAAGATATATAACCTTTTCTTTTGGAAATTATTTATTTAGAATATAATAAAATAAATATTATTAGGAATTTTTTGTTGAAATAATTCGAAGAAAGATGTAATGAATTCCTTCAAAAAGGATAGTTTTTAATGTGTGAAATGAAATTTTTGTTCAAAAAGGTAAAAAAATATACCCATAACACATTTGGTAAAAATTATCTTACATAGGGAAATTTTGATAAATTTACTTTTAAAAGGAATTAATATTTCCAATCCTGAATAACAACAATTTTAATCAATAATTACATAAATTTTAATGACATCAATGAAACATTTTTAAAGAATATATATACAATGAGGAAAAATATTCTTGATCACAGTGAAAAAAATTTTAGTTTTTCATAAAAACATTCATTCATACTATTGAGTACATAGAGAAATAAAATGATGATAAAAATTATAGTATCTATATATAAATAGAGAGAATAAAAAATTATTCTTGGGAGATGAGTTATACAATTTTATCATTGTTAGTTAATGAAGAAACAATCCTGATGAAAAGGTATTATTATAACATAAAACCCTAATTAATTAAATATCATTTGAATCAACTTCCATAAAATTTTAAAAATAATATATTAATATAAACCGTAGTAATTATATTAGATATTTATTCATAAAATATTCAGGGTTATGTCACTACACCATATAAAATTAAACATTTCATGCAAAATAAATATACATAGAAATTAAAATTGAGATGATAAACCTCTATGAAGATCAAAACATTTATTTGAGAAATAATCAATGAATTGATTATTTGATAGAAATGTAAATCCATATAAACATCTATAAATAAATGAAAAAATAATAAAATGTTGTTATAAACATACTATTGCCATAAAATATTTAATAAAGAATTTATATAACACAATGAACAAAAATATTGTTATGAACCCCTAACGTTGAATACTGATATTCTCCATACATTCAGTACACTCCAAAATAAATCTTTTAATTAATCAAATATATATATTTTAAAATAATTTATATTTATTCCCATATTATTATACATTATATATTGTGTTTTTCATATACAAACTGGTATTTTTCACATCAGTTGTTTTTGGGATCATATTGGTTATAATCTAAAAAACATTTACAAATATTTAAAATGTTATAATTATTAGTAAAATTCCTTAAAAATAAAAATTATTAATGTAAAGGTTTTTATATAATTCTATAAGTATATTAGTTCAATAGTAAAGAAAAATGGAACCATCTCGAAAACATTCCTTAAAAATGAATATTTTTTTATTTTCAAAATTAACCATGTTTGTTTACATATACGTTCACTGTTTTAATGAATAAATTTACATTAAAACCAAAGTAATAAATTTCACATAATTTTAATGTAATATTAATGAAGATAATTTTTTTATAGAAATACACATGAGAGTAATAAATTAATTGAAAGATCAGCATTCACACTAATTTCCTAAAAAACCACCATATTGAGATATTTTTTCATCAGTGGTAAAAAGAAGATGGTAATAATAATTTATTTTATTTTATAAAATAAAATATATAACATAAAAAACCCATTAGGGTAAATTTTGAGTTATTAATTTAATTTTAGAAAATATGCGATGATAATTGAAATGAAAAGTATGTCATTGAAAAACTAGTAATATGACATTAACTGTTTATTGATGGGTATTCGTTGAGTGGTAAAAAGTGATTCACATTTTCAAATGATACATTATATTAAAATTAATTTTAAATTTAATAAATATAGGAAAATAAGATAATAGTTAATTTGGTTTCTAGATAACAAATTATAATTAGGAAAGATAAACGAGTCTTTGAGACCCTTAACTCAATCATTGAAATACCAATATTTTATTAAGATTAAGGTCTCTGGAGGGGTGAATATTTTTATAAAAAGGTATTATAAACATGTTATTAGGTTTTAGAATAGGGATCTTGGTATTCATCTAAGAGAAAACGAAATGCATTAGTGCTTTTGAAATTGTTAGATTAAGTCCATTTTAACATTAAAAAAGTAATCATGTTTTAAAAAATCATAGTTGGCATGGGTCAATAATTTAATTAAAAAACTATTTGTGCTTCAAAATGGTCCATATGCGATTTTGACTTCAAAATTTTAATCCACATGAATCATACGTGCATTATTTCTATTTTTAATTTATTTTATAAAAAATTATTTAACAATTTATATTATTAAAGTATTTTTCATAACTATTGTTATAATTAGACATCAATAACCCGGTGATAAGAGTTTATTATGAATTTGAATATTTAAAAACTCAATTATATTTAAATTTTATGCAAAAAAATTGTTCATGACTAAATAATATCTAAATCAAATCGACATATTTTTTTTTCAAATTATATAAATTAATTTTTTACCTAGCTGAACGACCACTAAATCATTATTGTGTATGAATTCACAATAATTTTTTCATAATAAGAAATTAAAACCATTTTTCATCTGAAAATATTTTTTATTTAGTTTTTATTTTATAATAGTGATTATAATCTATTTTATTTATATATATATTGTTATCATTGTAGAATAATAAGTGAAATATTGTGGAAATATTTGAATTAGAATATGATTAATTTAAGATGAAAGTCGTATTTAATGAGTATGGCCCCAAACTAAATAATTTGTGAATAAAACATAAATATATTTATTTTATAAACTCATAAATTCATTTTAAGATGACATGTTTTGATATTTTTAGTATTTAACCTTCTAATTAAAATTTTCAATGATTTTAGCCTTTAGTAAGGTGATAAATTTACAACATAGTTTCCATTCATTACAACATTTAATATCACTGTTCTTATAAAAAAATTGGATTTCATAATTAAAATTATGGAACATAGTTTCTATTATATAATTTCTCAAATATAAATTTTTTATTTATATATGATTGTCTGAATCAAAATGAAAAAACTATTTTTTGAAAAGAAATATTTTGAACATAAAATTTATTTTACTCAAAATCATGGATAATTTTTATTACAATTTAATTTATTACAGTAGAATTTATAAAATAAAAAAAATTACTATAAAGCTAATTTAAAATATTATTGGCCTTATTATATAAGAAAATTAAAATTAATGACTTTAGAAAAAAAATTCCAATTTTTTTTAAAAAAAAATAAAAAATTAAAATGCCAAAAATTTAGATCTATCCTTTATAGTATATTTTAATATAAAACATTTAGTTCATTTTATCAAATAAAATTAATATAATTAAAGAAAAAGTAGATTTCATTTGAAAATAAAAAATATAAGGAAACAGGTCTTGTGCAAGAGGTGACAGTGGCACTGTTTCAATAATGATGGGTTACAGAGGTGAGGATTATTCAAACAAAAAATGATGATATTGGGGATGATGTTGATCTTGGGTGGATCAATGATGATGTGGGGAGAAAGCCCAAAATATTGGCTGGTTATAGAGATGTTGTACGGTATGGAGATCTTAGGATCTGGATGGCGACAGCGGTGACCATTTGGGATCTCATTGGCCGATTTTTTCTTTACATCGATTTGAAGATTTCACACAGCACAGATAAAGGATTCGAACGATGTGGGATCCTAGTGGAGATACATCATTCTGGGCAGGTGATGATCTAGCCGGTAATGGTGTGATGAGGTTGAGGATTTTCATATTGGTGGTGACACTGGTTGTACAGCCTTGTGTGATGTGGGTCTTGCACTAGTATAAATACAAGATTTAATATCAAATTATTAATGTTGGCTTTTATAAACCGATGATGATGGTTTGTGTGAGAAATTTTTCACCTCAGTTTTACTAAAACCGGACACCAAAAATTTTATTGTGTTGTTTTTTGCATCAATTTATTGTAAAACTAATGAAAATAACCAGAATGTACTGATTTTTTGTGTCCGTTTTAATATGAACCGACACAAAAAAATCGTTTTCTTGCGTCGGTTTTAAAGAAAACCGACGCCATAGGTGTTATTTTCGGTATTTCTTTTCTACAAAACCGATGTCGAAAATAACAACCTCGAAGAATTTTGGCATCGGTATTTGTAAAAACAAACATTGAAATTTAAAAAAAAAATATTTTCTGCGTCGGTTATTTCCAAAACCAACGCCGAAAGTCATTTAAAAGAAAAACGGGATCAGGAAACCCTCATCTTCAATTTTCATCGAAATCGAAACCCATGGTAGATCCTATCAACTCGCGAGGACTTTGAATCTTAATTTGTAATATCTATCTTCCATTGTTGATGTTTTTCTTCCATTTTCATGATCTTATGTCTGTGTTCTTCATTAAATGGTCTTCTTTGATCGTCTATAGATTATTTTTTCTCCTTAATGCTATTTTCATAGACTTTTAATGATGGTTTTATTTTCCTTTATTGAGTATCTTTATTTTTTGATGTTACAATCAATTTTGTTATAGATCATACAGTGCTTAATTTTCCAATGTTTTATACGAATCAAAGTTCATATTGGAGATCTATTTTATAGTTAATCTCTGAATTTTGTATGTCTTTTTTAAATTTTGGAGATAAATTATTTATCATTTAATATTAATTTTGATTTTCATCAAATATTAGTTTATAGTTTATTTAAAATTTTTTGTAACATATTTAATAGTCATCCCTAAGAGTGATTAGTCAATGTTCTTGATATAGATTGGAGTTGTATAATTTTAGGTTATGAATTGTTATATGACATTATGTATAAATGTATTCGTCAATGTTCTTGAATAAATTATACCAAAAACCAATTGAATTATTTTTATCTAACATTCTGTATAAATGTATTGGTCAATGTTCCTGACCAATTTTATTAGTCAATGTGTTCAATTTGTTTTGTCTAAGATTATTTTTATCTTAACCAATGGTCTAAAAACTGATCTAACAATATTTTTATCTGACATATTAGTCCTCATATGATTGAGAAAATACACCTATGAGGGGTGGGGGTTAGGGGGATTCAATCATATCTACCTAAATTATACCAGAAACCAAATAATCTACATATATACTCATTAGACCGTGTAAGGGATCCACAATGACTTATTATTCTTCAAATGATTCTATTGTCCTCTCACCTAGATGTTTTTAATATATATCAATTTTTTTGTATTTAATTTCATATATCATAATTTTGGTCATATTTGGATTGATTTCACTTATAATATGAACATTTGATCTAATTATTATTTCATATTACTAATAATAACTAATTATCTCACTTTAAATTAATGTACTATTCAATACTTTTTATACATACAACATAAAAATAATGAAACAATTGTGTAAAATGAATTAATAAATTATAGAATATTGATATGATACTGTAATTATAATATCAATATAACACATGTATATAATATGAAAATAAAATGTTTACTATTTATAAATGTGTTTCATATCTAATGTTTTGTGTCTGATGATCAATAGTTTTTATTAAATGGGTTTCTGTTTATAATTTATCTGTAAATATATATATATATATACATGACTATATGTTTTCATATATTCACCAAAACTTTTTTTGATATCAGATATATAATGGATTGTAATTAGATACATTTATGAAGAACCACTAGTGAATATGAAAAGGATTTGATGAATTCTTGGAATTTTATAAATGAAATCTTCAAAAAATTGATTTTTTTTTCACGTGTGATGTGTTTGAATATGAGAAAGTTAAACTCCAGAGAAATCAATGACTATCTCATTTGTTATGGTTCTAGCCTTAATTATATACTTTGGATCTAGCAGGTTGAAGGAACAGAAAATTCAACATCCGATGTAGATGACAGTATTCATAATGAGGAAGATAATCATATTGAAGAATTAATTAACGATTTTGGTGTTGAAACCATCGAATAAAAATCAATTATTGAACTATTTTATGGAGATTATGAGGAACCATTATTCCTAGGATTCATTAAATATATAGTGTTGTCAACATTTTTGAGATTAGTTAACATAAAAGAAAAAAATTGGTTGAGTGAAAAAAGTTTCTCTAGCTTACTTGAGCTTTTAAAAGAGCTACTTCCAGAAGGCAACATGATTCTAGATTGAAATTATGAGGTGAATAAAATATTATACCTAATGGGATTGGGGCATAAAAAGATACATGATTTCTCCAATGATTTTGTAATGTATATAAATGAAAATGAATATTTATCATGTTGTCCTAGATGTGGGACATCACACTATAAGATAGGTGGGAAAGTCATGTTGGATTCATTCACAGGTGATGTCATTTAACATCATGAAAAATCAATTTTTTACTTTCTAATGATATCATACAAAATTTTTTGTATACAATTATGATATTTCAATTGTGATTCATTTTTTGGTATGATAATAAAAAATCTTATTAAAGCAATTTGGGACCTTATAATAATTCCTTGTTTTAAGCATCTATTTGGAAATTCAATTGACACAAAAAGGATATGATGGCATTAGATTATTTCATATCTAATTTAAAATAACTTCACCCAATCAATTCACCATAGTGGAAGAGTTTTGATTAAAAAATTCATGATTTTGGAAGTGATTTTAGAAATCTCCAAAAGGGATTGTGTATTGATGGAATGAATCCATATCGGAGCCTCAGTAGCCAACACAGTTCATGGCCATTTTTTTTGGAAGTTTATAACTTGTCCCCATATCTATGTATGATGAAAAAATATGTTATGATGAGATTGATGATTTCAAGACCAGAACAATCGAGAAATGATATTGATGTGTATTGTTCACCATTGATAGAAGATTTGAAACTGCTATGGGAGGGAGGTGTTAAATGTTTTCGATGAATACAAGAAAGAGTATTTTATTTTGCATGCTATCATAATTTTCACTATAAACGAATTTCCTGCATATGGAAAAATATCTGGATATAGTGTTAAGGGACATAAAGCATGTCCAATTTTGAATAAAAACATCATATTATCAATTGCAGAATGAATGAAAGGAAGTTCACATGGGACTTCAAATATTTTTTTTGAATCGGTAATCCTTATCGTAGATAGAAAGTAAAATTTAATGGATTGTAAGAATATAACCTTCCCCATCAACAATTTTCAGCTAAAGAATATTATTACATGGTGGATGTTATTGATTTGAAATTTGTAAATAAAAGATGTTCTGGGTTTTCAAAGAAATATTTTGACAAAACAGTCGGTTTTTATTTAACAACCTTATTGGAAATTTTTAGACCTAAAACATAAAATCGATGTTATTCATGTTGAAAAAAAACATATGTGATAGTGTGATTAGAACATTTTTAGACATAAAAGGAAAGACAAAATATGGGTTTAATGCTAGATTTAACTTGATATTAATGAAAATACGTTTGGAGTTAGCTCCCACTGTGAAAATAAGTAGAACATATTTACCTCCAGCTTGTCACACATTAAGAAATGTTGAAAAGATTAATTTCTATTAGTTTCTTCATTGTATTAAATTAACCAGTGGATTTTCTTTTAATGTGAATAATTTGGTGTCATTTAATGATTGAAAATTAATATGTATGAAATCTGATGATTTCCATGTTTTGATGCAATAACTTCTACTAGTAGCAGTGTGTGGTATATTACCGATAGCTGTCAAAAAGTCTATCATCAAGTTATGTAATTTTTTCAAATCTATTTCTAGAAAAGTCATTAATCCAATTTTTTTATATGTGTTAAAGAATGAATAAACTCTTATTCTATTTCATCTAGTAATGTATTTCCCACCTATATTTTTTGATATAATGGTTCATCTTTTGATTCATTTGGTGCATGAGATAAGAATACATGAGGTTTTTTATTTAATATGAATGTATCCTTTTGAAAGATATAAGAAAAATTTTAAGGGGATATGATAAAAATAATTATTGATTATAGATTTATATGTTCAAAAATATGTATCAGAAGAGGTGATTGAGTTCTGTACTAATTATTTGTATGAGGTGGAAAATATTGGTATTTGTGTATCTTAACATATGACAGTTGATAATGGAGGTTGAGGGGTTTGAGGCTTAAAGATAAATTTTATTCCATGCAATGATGTGATGTATACACGTTAATACATTCAGAATAACAGATATGAGGTTCAATCATATAAATCCTCACATATTTCTGAATTAATGTTACGATATCAGAAAAGAAATGAAAATTGGTTGACAATTGAGTATAAGAAGACATTTGTTTCATGATTTAAAGAGAATTTTGCCTCATATATATCTGCATCAGAAACACTGAAGTGGTTAGTAGGGGGAAAATATTATAATGTGATCACATGGTCTGGTTTTGATATGAATAGTTACACATTTTACACCAAAAACCTGGATGAAAAGAGTACCATTTAGATTTGTGGTGTGATGGTTTTTGCTAAAGCAGTGCATTTTTTGAGTGCCAAAGATAATAACCCAATTTCGGCATCAAAACCATATTTTAGAGTTATAGAATACAAATGGGAAATTGATTATATTAAATTTCGATTCACTGTTATTAAGTGAAATTGGGTTGATATTAATTATGGTGTGAAACATGATGAATATGGGTTTAAACTAGTCGATTTGAAAATATTTAATTTCAATGATGAACCATTTATCATAGAAACACATGAAAAGTATGTATTTTATGTCATTGATCTATAAAATGATCTGTGGTTAGTTGATTTGAAAGGAAAAAAAGACACCATTTAGGTGATGAGGATGATGTTGATGATGTTAGTGATTAACATAAGACTTATTCATCTATTTTGTAATTTATATATTATTACAATTAGTATAGGACAGACACCGTGCATGCAGTACGTAATGATCTTAATGAAGGCATGCAAGAAAAGAAGTAAATTAGTTTCCTAATTTTTCTGGTAAATATTTATATTTTATTACTTTTTCTGAAACTTACTAATTCTTGAATATTTTTTTACTTACTTATTTAGCATCATCCTTATTTATAAATATTCAGTTTTCTAATGATATGTAGGTGTACAAATTTTCATTACACTTTCTAGTAGCACTATCAGATACAGATGGAGAGGAGTCGTTACCATGGTATATATTTTTTTTACATATTATTAAATATTTAGAAATATACATATCTAATGAAATAAAACATTTAATTTACAATTTTTTTATGACTATTGATGTGTCCTCGGAAGGGGAGACTTTTCTGGTTACTACTTAAAAATAACATTATCAAGTTGGAAATTGTGGTATTACACATTCACCAAATCTATTACTTTCTTATGATGATAAAAAAGTACACATTAGTTTTAATGATGATAATAATGCAATTGGCCCAAATGCAGTTCAGTTTGTTAGTTATATAGCAATGTAGAGCTGTTGTAGGATTAGTATTTTATATCCTTATTAGATGTTAGTGGACAAAACGGAAAAGCAACAACATCAGGAGGTTGTGATGGTAAAATATATTTTACCCCATTTTGTTAATATTATATATTTTAAATGACATATGTTATTTATTCAATTAGATATGAAATTAAATTTCTAGGAAACCAAAGAAAATAATAAAAGAAATCTCTCTTTAGCAGTGGTTTAATGGAGAGATTTGAAAACAAAACTCACAAAAAATTATGTTTTTTGAAAGATACAGTTTGAAAACCCATGCCTCATGTATCCGTTTAGAGATGAAGACACATGGAAGCAATTTGATGACATTCATAATGAAGAAAAATTTCAGCTAGGATAATTATTTTATATTATAAAATTAATTATATTTTTTTATTTACTTAAAATTTTATTTTTATATAACAGGCCTCCAGGTGATATCATCCGGAGATCTAGTTGAAATATGTATACCCTCATACTTTATCATGTGGAGGGTACTCATATTTGGAGAAGAAAATGATTGAAGAAAAATTTGAAGCATTAAGAGCTCGATAAATTATTGGTTTTGAAGAGGTCTAGTTTGGTCTTCCATCTCCTCTCACTCGACATGAAAAATGGAAATGAGAAAGAAGAAGAAGAAATGAATAGTATCTCTAGAGGAAGCTAAGAAAGTAGCTGATAAAATTCTAAAAAAATATTATTTATTTGTTATCTGTTTTATAAATTATAAACACTAATATAAATTTTTTATTTATCATTTTTGGATGAACATCAAGAGTAGGAGAAACATGGCTCTTTTATCCCTAAGGGTAGAATTGACATCCTATCCACTACTTTGGTAATGGTAAAACACCCCGGACATGTTAGAGAATATCAGGAAGGTGTTATTATTTGAATGATTTTTAGTAAGAGTAATCAATCAAGAAACCTAGAAATAGAATCCATAAAAGTAAAGTTGAAAGATTGGAAACAATATTTGGGTGATCAAATTCAAGCAGCAGTACAGAAGGATTTGTTAGAACACATGGAAAGACAATCACAGTATGCCCAACCTTCCCAGGTATATTATTTATTTGTCATCAATTTTTAAATTTTATAAATTATAAACACTAATATAACTATTTCATTTTATCCTTCTTAACCTGCTCACTCGGACTACCCTGACCAATCCTCCAACCCTGCCTGTATGAGGAGCCATACCAGGTTTATTATTAAATTTTCATCAATTTTTCTATTTTATAAATTTTAAACACTAACATAACATTTTCAATTTTCATCCTTCTCATCCTACTCACCCGGACTACCCCACCCCATCTGCCTACCACGCCCCATATGCACATCAATCCTAGGTATATTAATTTTTTATCAGTTTTTCTATTTTATAAATTATAGGAACTAATATAACCATCTCATTTTTCATCTGTCCCATCCTACTCACACGGACTACACTTCCCCATCTGTCTACCCTGCCCTGAATAAGCAGCATTCCCAGGTATATTTTTTATTTTTCATCGTTATTTTATTTTATATATTATGAAAACTAATATAACTTTTTCATTTTTCATCCTTCCTAGCCTGCTCACCCGGACTACCCAGCCACATATGCTTACTTTGATTCTCCACCACCACACTCGAACCAAAACATTTATTGTGAGTTGTTTGATAGAGATACTCATATACATATTGTTGTGTTATGACTCATACATTTATTTGTTGATTCTGTACCCCACTAGCCTATGCAGAGGGGTCAGGTTAGAGAATCAGTAATTGATAATATATATCCTAAGGCTCTTCTGCCATTTCCTACTGTAGAGATCACCAGAGTCGGGGATTGTGTTGGTCATTATATACATAGGCCATCTGGTTTGAATTTTTATACATCATATAAGGTATGTGTTTTTTAAATATTAATTATAAATGATTAAAAATTAATGATAATGTTTTTTAAAATTTATCTTATATAGGATTATCTAGAAGAAAAAGAGGTTGCACAAATGAAAAAAAATGTTCAGGAACAATCGATTGTAGATACATCAGGTATTTCTTATGGTATAAAAAGATTATCTCAAGTATCTTCTTCCTTGAATTTTATCTTTGAGTTTTGGATGATGACTGATATATGAGGAAGAGAATATCCATTGAGATTACTCAAAGATGGTATCTTGCATCTAGTAAATTTTGAAGAGCATGACCTAAATGTGGTGCAGTTGTTTACCATGTATGTAATTTGAAAATTGAATTAGTATTTATTTAATAAAATATGAGTTTAAATTGACTGACTATATTTTCTTTTTCAATTAGGAATCTACACATGCTTCTTTTACAAAATTAAAGTACAAAAATTTATAGTTTTATTGATCCAAAATTCATTTCCATAGAAGTGAAATATGGGGAAATTCCTTATACACTTTCATATATGTGTGATAGATTATCACATACAAAGATTCAGTGCTCGTTTCATCCATTTCATGATAATTTAAAAAAACATAACTATGAACTAATGATCATTATAATGTCATTAGTTGTGACCTTTTTGTATTTTAGGGGGCATTGGATGTTAGGCGTATTTTGACTAAGTGAATGCACTATATATTGATTTTTCTCTTTATTAGGGAATGTTCGTAAAATATTTTCCTGCATATTAGAATGGAAATTTTAATTATAAGCTCATTATGTTTAATTATCATTGTTTTGATATTTATTATTAGTTCATATATATGTAAATGCAGTTCATAGAAAAAATTTAATAGGGAATACAAGTCGATAATGACACCAAATATAATCAAATATGTAGAAGTAGAAGTAATTAGTTATTATGTTATAATTTTTTCTAATTTTTGGTTATCTATTAATTTTTATTATCAATTTAATGTTTTATAACTGTAGTGTCGTCATCAACAACGAAATGTTGAATGTGGTTATTATATTCTACGATTCAGGTATGATACGTATTATTTATTTTATTTAAATTTATTTTAGGTCAAAATTGATACATAATACCTATATAAGTTCAATGTAATTCATTGGAGTCATTTTATAATAATTTTTGACATAAAAAAATTTTATTGAACTTTTCACCGTCTTTTACCCACCTCCTAGGTTAATTAGAAAATTAACATAAAACTTAATTTTATTGCTTCTGTGAGTGGAATTTTGAAAATCTGAGAGAAATGGTTAATATCAACGAGTAAAATGTGGTTCATTGAGATTAAAACAATTTTTTAAGAATAGTAACTTTTTACTTTTATTTACCACGGTCAAAAGTAAATAGGGTAATTAAGGGTAAAAATTATATTATTATTACCCTAAAACATGTTCTAATTATATTGGATAAGTTTAATTAGACCAAAAACAACATTTGGAATAAAATATGACCATTTTGGTTCACTTGTAATATATTAGGATATTTATTATTAATTTATTTAATGAAGGGTTAAAATAGTTAAAATCAATGTTTAATAACTAAAACATTTTTGATATCTGGTTATACATAATATAAATTAGACTATAATTATTCAGTAGAAATCTAAAAAGATTTAATACATAATTTTAGTTTATTTATAATTTTTATACTTAAAATAATTTAATTTATTTATGACCCAATCATGATGTAGTAATTACCATATTAAGTAAATATTTACATAATTGATATTATAAATACCCAAATAAATATAATTTGTGACTTTTTATAAATAAAAATAATTTAATAGGTTAATATGTCATATTATTATTGATTTAATTATCTTTTTTCTAACTAATAATGTTGTTATGATTTTCACAAAAATCAAGTACCAAATGTGTCAAAATTGACATAAAATAGTTTTTAAAAAACATATAATTTTATTAATTGTTATTTTATTCTCAAAAAATATTAGGTTAGGAAAAATGACTTATATAAGGTTATATATATTAATAATAAACAACATGGGATTTTTTTTGCTAGTTATAGTAAGTTTATTAACCATTTTTCCTAACAAAACAAGAAGACACTGTAAAAGTAAAATTATTTAACATAAAGTTAAATCTAAAATATAAAGTTAAAATAGAATCTTAAACATGTATAAATTCTATTGGATGAGATTATTTTGACCCATACCAACCTTAGCATCGAAATAAATCAATTTGGAGCTATTAAAAACTGAATATGAGAATATAATAAAATAATATTTTTAGTTTTTCCAAAGGTGATCCTCTCCTCCCTTATAAAAGGGAACCTCCTACCTCTCTTCCTCACACCACATTGAGCCTTCAAGATCGGCCAAACCCTGACCATTTCTCTTCTCCACTTCAAAATAAACATCCTAGAGGTCCTGGTCTTCTTCAAAGACCATCTTTAGTGCCCTAAGAGGAGGTTAAGAAGAGGCGCTTCAAAGAAGAGGTAATGTCTGTTACCGATTCTTTCAAATTTATTTTTTTTCTACTTATTATTCTTCAGTCGATTTATTATGAAGTAATAACATCAGTATCACTCATATACTGATATGTTATTATAAGTATGAAACATCCCTATTTCACATTCTCTCCATCCTACGGAAAATGAAATCACCATGCGTGCATGCGTATGGAATACCTTCTCCACGCCATGGTGTAATCTATTTTCCACCACCACATTACTTGGATTGGTATAATGGTGTAAATAATAACTATATACGATTATTTGAAAGTGATATTGATTCTAAAATAGTATATGTACACTATAATACAATTCCACGATCATGAGAACGATATCATCACTCATGCGTACGTACGTCCTACCGTCTCCATAATGTGATGCGACTCTTTCTACATGATCTTACATGCATAATGATTATATAAATGAGTTGAATGAATAAATATGCTATATATTACAATAATACCATTCTGGAAATGAGGTATCTATATACTAAAAAGAAGAATAAGAATTTATTCCTCAAAACACACATAATAACAAAAAGAAATAAACACCCCAATAACAAGTAACAATAATATGACCAAATATGATATCATAACAATGAGTAAGAATCTAGTCTAAATCAATAACATTATTTAAATCATTATACAGGAGGATCGGACATGTACGAAAAAAATCATACCTAAGTTTATGGAAAATCTCGCAATATCGTTTTTATCTGAGATTTTTTATACTTCAGAATTTACTGGGGAATATTTATCATCCACATACATATTTCCACAATATGTAATATTATTTCTATCCTCCTAAAAATTTTTAAATACAATTTTAACCTTCAGTGAGTTTTTATTAAATGATATGAAAGGAATCTTATGTCATTATTTGTACGAGGTACTTTTTTAATTTTCCGGCCAAAGTATGAGAAATATGTTTTTCTTTAACTTCTAGGGAATGAATAGAATTTTAGAAAATTATTACCATGAATCATACTTTACTGGTTTTCATGTTTATTTCTAATCAACTTATTTTAGTTTAAAATTGTATGACATGTTTAGAAATGAAAAATGTTTTTGATATAGAAAGGATATTTTCCTCAAGAATGAAGTTCAAGTATTTTATCAAAATTATTTTCCATATAAAATAATATGGGGAACAATTTATATCCTTGTTTTTACATTGATTTTATTATTTTATGATGGAATTATTTTTATGATTTCCTTTTATCTTATCTGGATTATGTTATGATGGCATGATGTTTAAGAATCCCATTTTTATTACATGGGTTATGCTATGATGTATGATTTATGATCTTGTGGAACACATAATAATGGTATCATTATGAGATGGGTGGGACCTATATCTCCCTCCAATGAATTGGGTAAAGATTTATATCTCATGAGGTAGACATTGCTGGAACGGAAGGTTAATCCGGTTCAGTGATTCATGACTGAAACGAGGAGTGAACTCGGTTCAGAAATGGACATTGTCCGCTAAGATAGTCTTGGAAATGAGTCTTGAATACTATGAAATGATTATCTATGATTATGTGTGTATGCCACAAAGTTTCATGTTTTAAGTTATGATTATTGGTATTACATTTCACTACTATGATTTCTCCCATGTTATGAAATTATGATTTCTTTTGTAGGTTATGATTTCCAAAATGTAATGTTACTATGAATATGATGTGATTGATATTACTTTTGTTTACCCTTAGTGATAATTTTAGCTCACCCTCTTGTATGATTTCATTCCCCAGGTTAGGAAGAATGTTATTAAGTAGGATATTCCAAAAGGGACTCTAGATATGATGAAATAAATTGGAGACAATGTAGATTCTTTATGAACCATTTGGTTATATTTCCCAGTATCTAAAGACAGTATAACTATACGGTCCTTTCATGGTTTTGTTATATATAGTAATAAGTGTGCTTCAATTTTGAAGAAATAATAATGTATGTAAAGTATGGGTCATTATAGTTGGTATCAGAGGAAAGGTATAGTTAGCCTTTAGAAACTAGGATGAGAAATACTTAGTAAGAACCCTAAGGATAAGTATAAGAATAGAACACAATATTAGTGTTTTAGAAATGGCCACGAGTAACCAATTATAAGACCTTAAGTGTGAATTTTATTCTTGATTATGTGGTTTTCCTATTATAATTAGTGTTGCTCACACTATTCTTCTGGGTTTTAGTCAATGACTGGAACCCAAATGAAAAATGTTAATGTTGAATGTGATGGGAAATGTAATGATTGTCCCCCTGAGCTACCAAACATTATGGGAGATAGAATTCAAAATCTTGTAGCCATGCTCACAAAACATTCTCAAGCTATGAATCATGTAGGACATCCAAACAAGAAAGGAAGGAGAAATATTCTGTTTAATCCTTCATGTGGTAGTGTCCCCTCTCAATCAGTGGGTCTACTGATCCATTAGTGGCTGAAAATGGATAAGTACCATAGAAAAGATATTTTTAGTTCTTCAATGTTCTGAACATGATAAAGTCATCTTAGCAGTATATTGTTTGGAAAGGGAAGCTGATCAATGGTGGAATCTTATCAAGAATACGAGGCCAAGAGATGAAATTGAGTCCATGGAATGGGACATGTTCAAGAACTTATTTTTCAATAATTACTTCCGTCGTATTCTTTGAACAAAGATGGAGAAGGAGTTTCTTGAACTAAAGAAAAAGGATGATGAATCTGTTGGTATCTACAAATAATATTTTACAAGACTTACAAGGTACGCTTCTGGTATTATTATCCAACCTGATAGTAAGATCGATTGATTCTTTAGTGACTTAAAACCATGTCTTCGAAGGGCGTTAGCCATAATGTACTTCAATAGCTATGAGGAAATCGTTCGATGTGCACTCATGGTTGAGATGGAGATTGGAGTACCCATCAGTCATATGCGTTTGATAAGAAGAGGAAAATGGAATTGAAAGGGATATATAAAGAGCACACTAAAAAGAAGATGAGTTTTCACTTATACTCAATGTGTTGAATGAAACACGGAGGGAGTTTTCTTAAAGGGACAAGTAAATGATTCAAATGTGGAAAACAAGTTCATAAGCATTTGAATGCCGTAATGATGGGAAGAAGATGTTTAGTGATGCGAATAAAGAAAAGGCTACACAGAGTGGACCTCCTACAATTCAATGTTACAAGTGCAAGGAAATGGGGAATTATTCTAATAAATGCCCTAATCCAAGGTTTTTTATGATGATCGACCTCAAAAAACTCTTAATGATAAATACAATGGATAGTCACGTGAAATTTCTATCATCGATGTGGAGTATGATAACTAAATGGTGAAAGGTACAATTACCATCCACTCTAAAGTAGAAAATGTATTATTTGATTCTGGATCCACCCACTCTTTTATTTCTGAAGAATTTTATATGGGTATCCCCATATTACCTCAACAGTTAGATATTGAGTTATCTGTGACAACCCCTAATGGCACAAAAGTTGCATCAAAAGTTTACACTTCTTCTCCGATTGAAGTTTGTGGGAAAGTGCTTCCTGCAAATCTTGTGATCCTTCCTATAGTGGAATTTGAAGTGATTCTTGGCATGGATTGGATTTATTTATATGGATATCATATCAATTTCCAAAGAAGGGAAGTCACATTTCATATTCCAGATCAATCTATGATTGTATATCGATGAAAGGATGAACATAACCTTCAAGTGGAAATCTCTTCCATCTTATGGGTCTTGATTCCAGTAAATGAAGTTTATTTATCTCAAATGGTTGGTTAGAAACTCATGATTAAGAATATTCCCATTGTACGAGAGTTTGATGATGCCTTTCCAGAGGAATTGTCGGGTCTTCCACCAAATCATGAAGTTAATTTTTCAATAGAACTCATACCGGGTGATTTTCCTTTTTCAAAGACACCTTATAGAATGGCCCCAATTGAGTTGTAGGAATTGAAGAAGCAACTACAAGAGAATCTTGATAAGTGATTTATACGACATAGTGTGTCACCTTGGGGATCACATGTTCTATTTGTTAAGAAGAAAGATGAATCAATGAGACTCTACATTGATTATCGAGAACTTAACAAGATCAATATCAAGAACAAATCTCTTCTCCCACGCATTGATGACTTATTTGACCAACTACGCGGATATCAATACTTTTCCAAGATTGATCTTTGTTCTGGGTATCAACAATTATGGGTCAAAAGGGAGGATATAACAAAGACGGATTTCAGTACAAGGTATAGACACTATGAATTTATAGTGATGGAATTTGGTCTTACTAATGCCCCTTCTATATTCATGGATCTATTGAATAGAGTCTTTAGAGACTATCTTGATCAGTTTATGGTAGTCTTTATAGACGATATTCTTGTCTATTCAAAGATCAAGGAAGAACATGAAGATCACTTGAGAATTGTATTAAAGACCCTGAGAAAGGAGAAGCTTTATGCCAAATTTACCAAGTGTTACTTTTGGCTACAAAAAGTTTCATTTTTGAGTCACATAATCTCCAAGGAAGGGATATCTGTGGATCTAGAAAAAACAGAGGTTATTGAAAGATAGTTGAGACCAACAACAGTAACTAAGATCTGAAGTTTTCTTGGTTTGGCTAGATATTATCGACGTTTTGTGAAAGAATTTTCACGATTATCTAATCCACTCACCAGGTCGACTCGTAAAGGAGTTAAGTTCATGTGGATGGAGGAATGTGAAGAGAATTTCAAGGAGTTGATAAGAAGGTTATCCAGTGCACCTGTAATCACACTTCCTTGTAGTGGAGAAAGGTTTGTGATCTACAGTGATGCATCCAGGAAGGGGCTGAGGTGTGTTCTTATGAAAAATGATATTGTGATAGCTTATGCCTCATGACAGTTGAAAATCCAATAGCAAAATTACCCACATCAAGATTTGGAATTAGCTGTGGTAATCATTGCATTAAAGATTTGGAGGCATTATCTTTATGGTGAAAGTTGTGATATTTATAATGATCATAAAATTTTAAAGTATATTTTCACACAAAAGGAGATGAATATGCGCCAGAGAAGATGGTTGGAGTTGATTAAGTATTACGACTTCTCAATTCATTACCAACCGGAGAAATTAAACAAGGTGGTAGACGCATCAAGTCGACAAGACCATACTAGCTTATCCGTGTCGAGAATCACAAAAGATACAATATTTATGGATTTTCAAAGGATGGATATTGGAATTATAATGTAAGGGGAAAAATCTTATCTTTCACAAATGAATGTTCAACCATATATATATGTGAAGATTAAAGAGGCACAGAAAGAAGATGTAGAGTTACAAAATAAGGTGAGAAATGTTCCTGAATTCAACCTTGACTGTGATGGGATAATAATGTTCAGGAATTGGGTTTGTTTTCCTCCCATCCCAGAATTAAAGAAGGAGCTGCTGGATGAGGCTCATAGTTTTTCATTCTCTATTTATCCTGAATGCACGAAGATGTTTAGGGACCTGAAAGAGTACTTCTGGTGGGATGGCATGAAAAGAGATGTTGCTGAATATGCCTCTCGATGCTTGGTTTCTCATCATGTTAAAGCAGGGAGATAGAAGTCTAAGGGGATGTTACAACCATTACCCATACCTAAATGGAAATGGAAAAATATCACTATGGACTTTTTCTCCAGACTTCTTAAAAAATCCAAAGGCAATAATGATATCTGGTTCATAGTTCATCGTCTTAGAAAGTCTGCACACTTTATTTCTATTACAGAGGATTTCTCTCTGGATCAGCTTGCTAGGATATATGTAAAGGAAGTGGTAAGATTTCATGGAGTACCACTTTCCATTATATCTGATCGGGATACGAGGTTTACCTCAAAGTTCTGGTGAAGTCTTCACCATACTCTGGATATAGAGTTGATTTTCAGCACTACTTATCATCCTCAGAAAGACGGTCAGTCTGAGAGAACAATTAAAACTCTAGAAGATATGTTTGGAGCATGCTCTATGGATTTAAAAGGTGGTTGGGATCAACACCTACCTTTTGTGGAATTGTTTTATAATAATAGCTTTCACTCCAGTAATCAGATGGCACCTTATGAAGGTCTCTATGGAAAGAAATGCCGAACTCCAACTTGCTGGTATGAAGTTGGGGAAAGAAAGCTATTAGGACCTGATATTTTTGATGAGATGGTAGAAAAGGTCAGATCTATTCAACAACACATTCGAGTAGCTCAGATTCGACAAAAATGTTATATCGATAACCTAATAAAAGACCTAGAGTTTGAATTGGGTGATAGAGTGTTCTTACGAATATCTCCTTGGAATAGAGTAATGATATTTGGAAAGAAGGGAAAGCGGAGCCCTAGGTATATCGGTGCTTTCGAAATACTGGATCATGATGGGAAGGTAGCTTACCAATTGGCACATCCACCGAATCTCTCACAAGTTCAGGACTTTCTCCATGTATCTCTCCTAAGAAATTACATACTCAATCCTTCACATGTACTCAGCACAGAAGTTGTACAACTGGAGTAAGAACATTCTTATGAAGAACAACCGATAGAGATTCTGAATCGTAGAGAAAATATCCTACGGAATAAGACCACTCGCTTGGTGAAAGTTTTCTAGAGGAACAACCAATTAGAAGAAGCTACATGAGAGTTTGAGGATATGATGAGGGAGAGGTATCCTCATCTGTTTGTTACAAAGTGATGAATTTCGAGGGTGAAATTCATTTTAGGGGGGGTAGAATGTAACACCTAAAATTTTTATGAGAAATTTTTTGTTCTTATAATATCTACATCACCAAAGGAATCTTTCACTACACACAAAACTAGAATGTCTTTCATTATTTTCAATCGCGACCTTCCTCTATAGCTTGTTTTATACGCAATACCAAGTTTCACTAAATAGTGATATGCTATTAAAATATTTTTAAAACCAGTCGTTATGAATATTAATACCCACTTTTTGAAATTTTGTAAATTTTATCTTTGAAAATGGACTTTATTTTTGGATTTGTAATATCAAAATTAACCTAGGGTGAAATTTAAGTTTTTATCTGAAAAAATTCAATTTTTGATGGATAGTGAAAACACTGGGTAACTATTTAAAACCAGATATTTTATTTAAAAAAGTATTTATTTTATTTAAATTTATTTTAGGTCAAAATTGATACATAATAACTATATAAGTTCAATGTAATTCATTGGAGTCATTTTATAATAATTTTAGACATATAAAAATTTTATTGAACTTTTCACCGTTTTTTACCCACCTCCTAAAAGAATTTCAAAATTTACATAAAACATAATTTTACAGCTTATATGAGTAGAATTTCGAAAATCCGAGAGAAACGATTAATATCAAAGTGTAAAATGTTGTTCAATGAGATAAAAATAATTATTGGTGAATAGTAATTTTTTACTTTTATTTACCACAGTTAAAAGTAAATAGTGTAATTAAGGGTAAAAATGATATTATTATTACCCTAACACATGTCCTAATTCTATTGGATAAGTGTAATTCGACCAAAAAAACCTTAGGAATAAAATATTACCGTTTAGGTCCACATGGATTAGATTAGGACATTTATTATTAATTTATTTAAAGAAGGGTTAAAATTGTTAAAATCAATGTTTAATAACTAAATCATTTTTAATATAGGGTTATACATAAGAAAATTCAAATATAAATATTCATTAGAAAGATAAAAATATTTCCTACATAATGGTATTTTATTTATAATTTTTATAATTTAAATAATTTAATTTATTTATGACACAATGATGATGCAATAATTACCTTATTAAGGAAATATTAACATAATTGATATTATAAATACGCAAATAAATGTAATTTGAGACTTTTTATGAATTAAAATAATTTTATAGGTTAATATGACATATTATTATTGATTTAATTAACTTCTTTAGAACTAATCATGCTGTTACAATTTTCACAAAAATCATGTATCAAATAGTGTCAAAATTGACATAAAATAGTTTTTAAAACAAATATTATATTATTAATTGTTATTTTAATCATAAAAATCTAATGTTCGGCCAAAGGAAATAGATAATGTTATATATATTAATAAGAAACAATTTGGGGTTCTTTTGGCTTGTTATAGTAAATTTATTAACCATATAGTGTATGAAAACAAGAAGACACAGTAAAAGTAAAATTATTTAACTTAAAATTAAATCTAAATGATAAGGTCAAAATATAAACCTAAATTTGTCTAAATTCTATTGTATGAGTGGATTTAGACCTATCCCAACCTTAGCTTAGAAATAAATCAATTTGGAGCTATTAAAAACTGAATATGACTTTATAATAAAATAATATTGTTAGTTTTTCCAAATGTGCCCCTCTCCTCCATTATAAAAGGGAACCTCCTCCCTCTCTTCCTCACACCACATTGAGCCTTCAAGCTCGGCCAACCCCTTCCAATTTCACTTCTCCACTTACCTAGAAACATCCTAGAGGACCTGGTTTTTTTCAAAGACCAGCTTTAGTGCCCTATGAGGAGGTTAAGAAGAGGTGCTTCAAAAAAGAAGTAATGTCCGTTACCGATTCTTTCAACTTTATTTCTTATTCTACTTCTTCTTCTTTAGTTTTTTGATTATGAAGTAATAACATAAGTATCACTCATATACTGATATGTTATTATAATTATGAAACAACCCTTTTTCACCATCTATCCATCCTACGAAAAACAAAATCACCGTGCGTGCGTACGTACGGAATACCATCTCCACGCCGTGGTGTAATCTATTTTCCACCACCACCATACTTGGGTGGGTATAATGGTGTAAAGAATAAATATTTATGATTATTGTAAAGTGATATTGATTCTCAAATATTATGCATAAACTTCAATACAATTCCATGATCATGAGAACGATATCATCGCTCGTGCGTACGTACGGCCTATCGTCTCCACGATGTGAGGTGACTCGTTCTACATGATCTTCCACTCATAATGATTATATAAATGTATTGAATGAATAAATATGATATATATTACACTAATAAAATTCTGTAAATGAGTTATCTATAAACTAAAAAGAATAATAAGAATTTATTCGACAAAACATGCATAATAACAAAAGGCAATAAACTCTCGAATAACAAGTAACAAAAATATGACCACATATGATATCATAAAAATGAGTATGATTCTGGAATAAGTCAATAATATTATTTAAATCATTATACAGGAGGTTCGGACACGTACGAAGAAAATTGGACCTAAGGTAAGGGAAAATCTCACAATCTCATTTTTATCTGAGATTGTTTATACTTCAGAATTTACTGTGGAATATTTATCATCCACATCCATGTTTCCTAAATATGTAATATTATTTCTATCCCCCTAAAATTTTTTAAATACAATTTTAACGTTCGTTGAGTTTTTAGTAAATGATATGAAAGGACTCTTTTCGTTTCTCGTACGAGGTAATTGTTGACTTTTCCGGCCAAAGTACGAGAAGAATGTTTTTCCTTAAATTATACAGCATGAATGGATTTTGAGAACATTATTTCCATGAAGCATCCTTTACAAGTTTTCAAGATTATTTTTAATCAACTTATTTTAGTTTAAAATTGAATGACATGTTAAGAAATGAAAAAAAAATTTGATGTAGAAAGGATATTTTCCTCAAGAATGATGTTCAAGTATTTTATTAAAATTATTTTCCATATAAGATAATACAGGTCTCTGTTTCTATCCTTGTTTTTACATTGATTTGATTATGTTATGATGGAATTATTTTTATGCTGTCTTTTTATCTTATATGAATTTTTTTACGATGGCATGATGTTTAAGAATCCCATTTTTATTACATGGGTTATGCTATGATGTATGATTTATGATCTAATGGAACACATAAGAATGGTATCATTATGAGATGGGTGGGACATATATCTCCCTCCAATTCATTGGGTAAATATTTATATCTCATGAGATAGACATGGCTAGAACGGAATGTTAATCCAGTTCAGTGATACACGACTAAAACGTGGAGTGAACTCGGTTCAGAAATGGACTTTGTCCGCTAAGATAGTCTTGGAAATGAGTCTTGGCTGCTAATAAATGATTCTCTATGATTATGTGTGTATGCCAAAAAGTTTCATGTTTTACGTTATGATTATTTGGATTACATTTAACTACTATGATTTATCCCATTTTATGAAATTATGATATCTTTTGTAAGTTAAGATTTCCAAAATGATATGTTCTTATGAATATGATGTGATTGATATTTCTTTTGATTACCCTTACTGAGCATTTGAGCTCATCCACTTGTATGTTTTCTTTCCCCAGGTCAGGAAGAAGGTTATTAAGTAGGATATGCCAATAGGGACTCCAGATATGATGAAATAAATGGGAGAAAATACAGATGCTTTATGAACCAGTTGTTTATGTTTCCCAGTTTCTAATGACACTATACCTATACAGTTTTTTCTTGGTTTTGTTATATGTTGTAATATGTGTGCATCAATTTTGAAGAAATAACAATGTATGTAAAGTATGGGTTATTATATGCCTTCTCATAGGAATTGAGGGATACTTGGAGCTTTATAAGATGAGTTTGAATGATCCAATTGGATTTAGTAGTGTGAGTAAATGGGTAGGTGGGATGCCCTTTTATAAAAAAACGAAGGGGCACTTCAAGAATGTTTTGAAGTATTATTTTATTATAAAATAATTTTCGGTTTAAAATGTACTCAAAGACCATTATTTCAAATATAAGATGTTTTTTGGTCAAAAACCGCTCAATAAATAAGTTTTATACAATTCTAGGTCACAAATTTAACCTTATATTTTAACTTTAACTCTCAGTAAACTATTTTAACTCTTACCATTTCTTCTGGTATATTCATAATATATGGATAATATATTTACTATAAAATTCTAATAGAATCTAAAGTGGTTAATTAATGACATTTTAAACATTATCTATGTCATTTTTCTGAATATTAGATTTTTAGGACTATTATATCATTTAAAAAATAGTATTTGTTTTAAAAACTCATTTATGTCTATTTTATAGTATTCATATCTTGTCATTTTAAAAATACATCAAAACCTAAATATTTTAAAAAAATCAATAATTAAAATATAAAA
Source organism: Viscum album (assembly GCA_963277665.1). Classification (NCBI taxonomy): domain Eukaryota; kingdom Viridiplantae; phylum Streptophyta; class Magnoliopsida; order Santalales; family Viscaceae; genus Viscum; species Viscum album. Next base: position 1,496,695,588 of record OY728122.1, on the reverse strand, counting down.
ATTCATAACCATCCATAAAATTACATTATGGAAATTAATGTTTCAAAGTAAATTTATTATTATATTTATAGTATAATTTATTTGAATACTTTATTAAAGAAGCAATCATTGTATCATCATTGTGTCATAATTAAATTTATTTATTTAATGCCTAAAAATTATAAATAAAATATAAAAATGAAGAAAATCCTTTTAGATTTTTAATGAATATTTATAGTCTAAGATATCAATAATATAACCCCATATAAAAAATTGATTTCGTAAAAGATACATGTTTAGGTAATATTTTTCATTATTTTAAATTATTTCTTATAAATTGTCATTTTTATATCGAAGTGGCTCCATGAGGTCCCAAAACAGACCCATGGATTCCCATAGTTAGAAATATCTCATAATATAGGATTAGGACATGTGTTAGGGATGTTTAAGACTATTATAATATTATTGTTTACCATTATTTACCATATTTACCCTTTAACCATGGAAAATAAAATGATTACTAAAGTTACTATTCATAATGTCCAAAAATAAAAGGTACATATTTAATAAATTTTTACCATATAATTCCAAATATTGAATCTATTTTTCGAAATTAAAAACATAGATGTTTTAGTAATTAAATTAATATTAATTCCCGTTGTCAAAACTAAAAAGTGGGTTTTTAAGAAATAATAACTATCAAAAGATTGAAATAGGTTTATGTCCAATTAAAATATAAATTTACATCCAATGACCAACATTGGATTAAATTATAAACATATATTACATTTAGACATTAATAGTATTAAATAAAATTATTTAACCATAAAAATAATTTAGATGGAAGTAGTTGTTTTTAATTACAATTTAGCATATTATTATTATTCATCAAAGCATGATAGTTATCAGAAAAATATCAAAAAAACATCCAAAGTAAATTATTATGTATTGATTCTAAATAAAGAGTTTATTTTTTCAAAAAGAACATATAACAGTGAAAAAAACTAAATTTGAAAAGGGTTCTACATCAAAAGAAAATAAAACTATATTTGTAGAAAAATACTTATTTTATCCGAATATTTGAATTTGTTCTTATATCGTATTTAGAAAACATATAATATTAATTTTAAAAATTACATCGAATATATAACATATTTTATTCAATAAATAAAAATCCAAAATGATTGATATGATTTTATAATAACAATTATTACGTTTTAAATATGTTTTCATAAAAACACATCCTTTATATTTAATTGGTTATTGTTTTAATTTATAATAAATTTAGTAACCAATGAATCAATATTTTATCATGTGTAAACCTATTTAAAAACTCAACTGATACTGTTCATTCCCACCATTCCAATTGCTATGTGTTATCTACCATTTATAATAATAATATTATTACTCTATTAATTTTCAGTATAACTCAATGTTGTGTGTAACGTATGATTTTGGAGAAACCCATTGTTGGGTGTCGAGTACACTCTCAAAAAAAGAGTCCCCTTTAAAATAAAATTAATATCTTATTCATAAATATTAATGTAAATAAAAAACTATTATTCTATAAATATCAAAGACTCTAAAATTATATTAGAAGATTTCTATGTTACTCTTACGAAACATAGAATATCTGAAATATATAAATATAATTGTATAGAATTAAAATAAAAATTATTATGAATATATTTTCAAAATAATATATTCTTTTCATATATCTATATTCTCCATATCTTTAAAGATATATTTATATTCTTATTGATTGATTTTAGGAATTATTTCAAAATAAATATTTATAACGATAAAAAATACATCCCTGATTTCTCTTAATTCCTTAAGAAAAATATTTTACATTTGATTTTATTTATATAGATTATTCACACTATTCTTCGTTTCATATTCCATATAATAAATATCATGATGTATTTTTTATGACTCAAGGACTGGAATTAAATTATATTGGATCATATGATCCTTCAAAGTGTTGAAAATTTATTCCTCTAATCACTAAATATTTACTAAGAAAAAAAAAGTTACCACATGTTATGATAATACTCAATATGATTATGAATTAATATGAATAATTAATATATTAATAATAGATAACACATAATTTACATAGAAATCCAATGGAATAATATATAAATCAGAAAATATTTCAAAATATTCTTGAACAAATTAAAACCCAATAATTTGTAAAAATTCACTTACACATTCATCTATAATTTACATTAAATTTATCTCCAAAAAACTTCATTCAATCATACTATCACATACTAAAAATGAGCATAACATCAATACATATTCTATGGACATAAAAAATATTCCCAAAATTAAATATTCATTGTTATAAATAACCACAATCATGCATTCAATCAAAAAATGACACCATCGTTAATCCTTAAATAATATCATCAAAATTAACATAAAGTCACCCATAATCAAATAAATTAAAATTTATATAGATTATTTTAAAAATAGAAAAAATATAGTGAAGTTCATTAGAAATAAATTTAACCACTTATTCACTAAATCATACCATTATTTTGTCAGATGGTTATCTATAAAATGAAACTTATTATCAAAAAGTATATTAATTCATTATTCATAATTACTTAAACACAAAATATCAAATAATTATTAAATATTATGATTACATTAAATACCTTATCCTTAGCATAATAAGATTCTATATAGATAACCTGAGTTGTAAATCACAAGATAAACCTTAGGGTTTTTTACAACCAAATCATATATCCATCCTAAACCCTAATAAATGTCACCCATAATATAATTAATCATCATAAACCTCTATTATTGGAAATTTCAAATGGGTGTCAATACATTTTTACTTATGATCCACCATATATTTATTAACCTATTATGGTAAATAAAACTATTAAATAATTCACTTTTAATAGCATATTGAACTAAACTGTTATATAAAACCACATAAGATACCAAATATAGTTGCCTATACCCATACACGTAAATAAAGTGACATAAAATCAATATTTATGTGGTAGTTTTTTGCACTAGCTCAGGTGATCTAATGTTAACCATCTATAATTAAATTATCAATTTAATAATTGAGTAATATATATACCCAATACCATTAAAGGTTTATATTTTATTAGATTTATGAAAATAAATTCAAAAAAATAAACATATATTTCACATCTAATGGATGTATTTATAGTCTAATCAGATTCCCATATTCAATAATAATCCTTATCCATCTCCTAAAAATTTCACCAATAGTAAAATATTTTTTGGAGTATCATTCATATTATTCATCATCAAAAACTATCATATAAAAACATAAGAAATTTTGATCATAGACAATATATAAAAGAAATAATATAGTTGAGATTGTCATAGTATAAATATTGATTTAATAATATACAAGAGATAAAATATAATCAAATATTTCTTTTTACAAATACAATGAAAGGGGAACTTATCCAATAATAAAATAGTAACATAAATAATCACTTTTAAAATAATAAAATTATTATAATAATATAATGAATATTATAAGAGATCCTAATATTATTATAAAGACCTCATTCCTATACATTATAAATAAATAGTTTTTTCATATGAAAATTAAAAAATCTACATGGTCTCATGAAACATACTATTGGATAGCGGGGATGTAATGGGACCCTCTAATCATATACATAATACTATTATTTAATCATTTGATGAAATGAAAAAAAATTACTACACAAAAATGAATAATAAATATTATAAAAAAATAACATCTGAAATGTTGTAATTTTCTCCAATGAATAAATAAGAAAAAAATTATCATAATATTTATTGAGGAATATGGTTTCTGGTATTGTTAGATTATATCCCCCATAAATCATATGATTAATCAATGTTCATTGATATAGTTTGAGATACATCTAAAATATCACTGGAGCATGTTTGGAGGAAAATTCCCTAAAAAATTTGAACCACCTTATTAAAAAAATAAATATTATAAAAAATATCTTCATTAAAATGATCAATGTATAAATGTAAATTAATCATTAATAAAAATATATTCAAGATAGTGGTAAATTAATTTTTTGTGATAAGAAATGAAATTAATAAATTTTTCACACATTTTCTTAAAATCACCTTATTTATAAAATTATTTGAATTTCACTTTTATTTTTTAGATATTAAATCATTATTAAAAAGGATTTAGACAACCATTTCTGAAAATAATATATATTATTGAAAATATATTAACGAAAATATGTATATAGGAGATAAATATCCACAATCGAATAGAAGTTTTTTTGATTTTACTTATAAATCTTTACTTCTAAATTTGAGTACATCGAGAGAAAAGAGGAATGGAAAAGTATAAATTTATATAAATGACTATAATAGAAGAAAAAATATAATATTTTTTAGAGATACATCATATAATTCCATCATTTGAAATTTTAATTTAAAATAACAACAGTAAAAATTGTAACTCTATTATTAACCCATTATAGATTTGGTAACATCTGAATCACTAGATTTCAAATACTATTAGGTGATATAGTTCTATAAATCACATGAATTATGTCAAATATTATGTCCATATAAATCCATTGGGTAATAAGTAAACCATATAAAAGTAAACATGTTGCGTGGTATGAATCGGTTCTGATGGAAGAAAATTGGAATGAGAAAACCTTACAAATATCATATCATTGATGTAATAATTATTAAATAACATGATTATGTGAACCAAAATTAAAATCTTATTTTTGGGAGAAATAATAGAAATTTTCATAAGACAGATCGAATAATTCGAATGGAACATATTGATTTTTAATTCCGTTATAGGTAAGAAATCTAGAATGTGGAGAGAATTAAAATATATTTCTATTAATTTATAAACACGAATATGTATCCATTTGAGATTTATTAATTAAATAAAAAATTTATATATTATTCGGTTGTTTTTTGAACCACTAGTATCCTCAATATGAATTATAATAAATATAGTATGTTTTTAAATGAATAATTTTATAAAAATTTCCTTTAACTTTCACTCAATAGAATAATATATCCATCCCAATTAAATAATGATGTTATATTAATGATTTTAATTATTTTATGGTGTTATAGAACTTATTTAATATCTATGAAGGATAAATAATAACATATAAATTTAATAGAAATAATGAAGATCTTTTTTATCTATGTATTTATTTTTTAGAAAATATAGAATATTCAATTCAAGGATATGATGTAAAAAATAAATCAACAATATATAGTGATGATTAATGATTAAATTCCATTCATTTAAGTGTGATAATGAAGGCGGACGTCTATGGAATCATCACTTATTAGAGAAATTCTTTTCAAATATTGAAGCCTTTGAAGAAAAAATCTCATATCTTATTCATTTCATTAGTTAATTCAAGCTGTGTTCCTGAATAATTGATGTACTAAGAGTGGAATAATTAAATCTATGATCAATTATATAATATCGAATAGAATAATATATTTCATTTTTTTCAATCCAAGAAATATAAAGTTATTTGAATAATGTGGGTAGTTTTAAAAATGATAACGGATAATGGATGAGGGATGAGGATTAAATAATTTTATGCCTAAAAGGTTACTATGAGGTTTTGAAAAAAGAAAAAAATAGGAAATTGGTATCAATCCCTTTTCATAAATCCATTGGGGTATTATTTTTTACATCATAATTGAAGATATAATATTTTACAAATGGATATCATGTCTATCATACTTAATTATGAACATGAATATGATGTATACATTGAGAAATCCAAAGATCAATTCTTTTTAGTGATTTAATATTTGATTCTAGGATTAATTCGGTGATATATGGGTCAAAACAATCAATAATATCGATGTAATAAATGATTAAATAATTTTTGATGTTATTGAAATTTAAAAAATGGATTGCGACCAAAAACCACAATATGATGGAAATCATGAAGAATATTTCAAATTTATCATATTTATTGATCATATTAAAAATTATATAAATAAAGAACATATTTTTCTATAAATGATAACTCATTTAATAGATATTTTTGATATTATTATTGGTAGAGTTGAGGTACTTATTCAAAATTTGATATATTCTATATAAATAAACCACATTGTCTTTTCTTAAAAGAAATATTTATTGGAAATTGTAATGATATTTAGATTGAGGTGTAAAATGTGAGTTTATTTTCAAATATTAAATGACCAGATAAATGTTTTGATCATGGAGAGTAAAAGAAGTGGAATTTATTACCTATTATAAATCTAGATGAATTATTTAATAGTTATGTAATCCTTAAGATTATATAATCATTCGTGATTACTAATGGAAAGAAGTAAATGTGAAATTTAGTCTCCTAATAAAATATTTTTTGATGTAACTACATTGAAGTAAAATAAATAGAATATGTTGAAATATTAGAGGATATGACAATAAATACTACCATATATAAATGGTCAAGATTTTTTTTGATAATTACTTGTGAATTTTAAACAATAAAAGACAATTGATGTAACTGAGTTACTCTAAGTACAATAAAGTGGTTGATGATGAAGATGAAATAGTTTTCTATGAAAACTTATAATATTGAAATAATTTTCTAATGTAATAATTTTCATAAAAACATAAATTATATCATTATTGGAGTAGAAATACTACTGGTCGATATATTTTTTAGATAGAATATCCCCGTTAACTCATGAATATTTTATAAAATGTTTATTATATCATTTGAATCCATAAAAAATCTCTGAACATGAGTCTTAGTATGAGTATTCATCTAGGTAGAAATATATTTTTTGATTCCTATTTCCATAAATTAACTATATATGAGAAAAACGAGAATGATAATTTTTTACTAATCAATGAAAATAATTATTTTATTTTATGTTATGAATATGTAAATATCAATTATTTTCCTATATTCTCGTTGATCACAGTTCCTTGAAAACTATATCAAAATTATGATTTATAATGTTATCTAATCAATGTATGATTAAATAACATTTTTCATCTGAATAATAGGATAATTTAATTAAGATTTTCCACTATGATAACAAAATATAAGTTGTGGCATCATTATAAAAAATGAATTCTGCCACAAGGAAACACTATTTAACATTTTATTATATTGATATATTTTATAATACAATAAATATAAAAGAAATATTTTATTAGTTTGATAAATAAATTATAAATTAATTTTTTAAAATTAAGGAATTATTTTCAATATATTTATTTTATATTTATTTTCTGAAAAATTTTAAATAAAAATTAAATTATAAAATGTTATTAAAATAATTATTAAACTATTCTAAAATATTTAACAAAATAATATTGAAACTTTTATTATATATGAAAATTATCTTTTAGTTATTCCTTAATAATAAATTATTTATTCATATTTTTATAAATATTTTTCCAAATTAATGAATAGTTCTTTTATTTTTTCATTATTTTAATATTCAAAAGTTTCCTGAGTTTATATTTTGAATAATTATATATTTAATATATATTAAACATTTTATTATTTTAACTGATATACCATACATTTATTATGGTTTATATTATGTAATTAATATTTTGAATACAAAAAAATATATATAATTAAAAATTTTATGGGAACATTAAATTACACTTGAGTATTGATCTTTGTATATTGAGGCTTTGTGTAGAACAACATATAAGTTAGTTAGTTAGATTATATCAGGAAATGTCAGTTCTTACTACATATCTTAAAATATGGGCCACGATATTTTTTCTTTTTTAACAAAAATTATGTTTCCTTGTAAATATTTATTCTACACAAATGACATGAATGAAAAAAATAAATAAAAATACACTATTTCATCAAAAAAAATTCACTAAGGCCCAAAATGTTTTTGTCCCCCATCCAATATAGATTATGATTAAAAATTACTATTATATTTTAATATTAAATGATATAATAAAACTTATTATTAATACCTGCATGATATATGCATGGCCACAAACAATCCATTCCCTATTATTACAAAAAAATATTAAATCTATTCAAATTTAAAAAAAACGACAGACTATAATGACTTGGTGAACCAAAATTAATACATGACATGGAAAATATTAATTCAAATATGTGAAAAATATAAAATAAATTATACTAAATAGATGATTGAAAATCCATCCCATATAGGAAAATATGATAGAAATTATAAAAATGTGAACTATCACCATATAAATTAAATCTCATTAAATGGATTATATCTGCCTTAAGACACACAATAGTCAAACTAGATGCAAGAAACTGGTATTTTTATAGTCTCAATTATCAACACATACATATTTAGTATAAATTCACCTCAATAATGTAACAAAATAAAGTAGAGAAAAATCTTAAGTTTATTACAAAAACTCATAAATTTATTGCAAAATAGGATAATCATGAATCACTAATTCTGAATTTGAACCCCCCATATCCACTGAAAATATAAACTTAAAACAATCCATCCATTTGAAATAATTAAAAATATTATAACACTTATAACATGAGGTATAATAGTATATATCATCCAATAAAAATGAAAACTTATGATCTTATGAACCTTCCCATCATGAATTAAAGACCAAAACAACCCATCGATCCCCTAATTTTATGTTTGACATAAAAAATACATAATTTCTTTTGATTTTAATCAATTTTATGAAATTATTCTCAGTAATAATTTCATGTGATTCGCATTAGAAGACTTTCAATTTAACAAATTAATTATTATTTATAGATACATGGCACCAATCATTAATTCATTATGAATTATTCATTAATGTAAAAGTAAATTTTAATTTTTGTTTATGAGAATGAGATATTTATGTCAAATTTTTTTAAATGTTAAATATTATTATTGAATGATATATATTATTTATATAATTAATTTAAAAGTGGTGATATTTTTAATATCAATAAAATATCAATTTTATTGTTTACTTTTAAACCAAAAAACTACGATGACAATGATTATCCAAATATAAGGTCATTGAAAGTTGGGATCCCAAGAATTAGATTATATATGTAAACTAGTATATTAATTAAGTATTATAAGTGGATATTTATTGAGTTATTTGTTTATATTGTTCTCTTAATGAATTATTTTTTTACACATGGATGAAAAACAAAATTAATATTAATTAAGTGATGGAATGGAGTTTGTATTATTTATAAAATAAAAATAGTACATGTATTGACCACTATAATATAAAAAAATTACCTATGAAATAATTCGTGTGATATTTTATCAAAAAAATAATTCATTTAGTGGTGTAAATAAAAATTTGTAGTCATTATGAAATATTGATTTTATAAACTTACAAAATATTATATAGGATTTGTCATGAACTATCTAGTATCCCATATTCCAGTGTCCTAAGATGAATTTCAACAAGGTGTGAATCAAGGTATTAGATTATGATATGATGAAACTAGATTAGAGGATTTCAATAATATATTGATATGAAATTATCCATCATATATAAATAGAATATAATAAAAAAATTAGGATGTAAAACTATTTTATCAAATCTTTATGTTTTTTTAATGTCTCATTCTGAAAATGTAAATGTTGCATTAGATAAAAAATCAACTGTTTTATGAATGTATTCACACATATATATAAAATAATATTGTTCAAGCATAAGACCCTGAATTATCCTTCAATACATCCAATATAAATATATTCATCACCCTAGATATAGAATTATAGCTTCTATTTTTCTTCAAAGTGCCTGATAACTTCTACATGAAACCAGGGAGAAAATTATGGTTGTGGGTATAAAAATTTAAATTTACCAATGAATAATTAATAATTAGATAACAATGTAATATAAACATTTAATTCAATAATAATTTTATACTAATAATTAAATTAAATTATTTAAAAAAAATAAATAGGAAAATAATTACTTTATCATTAAATAGTGGAAAATATATTTAATATCAACATACTCATATTAAAAAACATTTAATTATTCTAAAAATTTATAAAAATCATAAGCACAAAACATTACATATAATAGGATTTCATATAATTCATAATTGAATATTAGTAATAGAATGATTGTATCATGAATCCTTTCCTTATTCCTAATAATGAACATGAGGTTTTATTGGATTCTACCACCAAGGATTTATAAAAAACAACTCTCAAGATAAAACACATGTTTTTTAGTTTTGACAACAAGGATGATTTTAGGTTCACTGATGATTTGTCCATTATGATATATCATGTGTTTTTTCTTATCATAATATTTATAATTATAATAAAACCATCAATTAAAACATAATCACATGTTTACAAAATAAAATAAAAACATTTTTTTAGATTACTCTATTACTCAAATGTTTTTAAAAAAACATTAGGTATTTTATTTTTTAAATAAAAGTATTCGAATAAATATTTAAAATAACCCCATTATTGGATAATAAATAATCTAATAAAACATCACAAAATCATTCAACTTAATTTCTAAAAAAATATAAGTTGTAAACAAATTACGATCGTTACCAAAAACCCAATTTTTTCAAGATGATGTCATCATTTAAAAAAATTCCAAAAACCACGAATACAGGGTTCGCCAAAAATATTAAATAATTAATGATAAGTCTAAAATAAATTTAATATTTATCAAATAATTATCCAATATAATAATTAATTTAAGCCATCAAAATTCATTTTCCAAAAAATAATCAGAACATCCCATTTTGATGGTAATAATCGGGTAAAAAAACAATCCCCATAATTTCATTCCAAAAGTAGAACATAATTCGTTAAATGGATAAATTAATTATAGTTTGATAGTAAATTTTCAAGGAATATAAAAATTTTAAATTTACATGATCTATTATTGATAACTCGTACTGGTTTAGGACACCCTATTTGTGACATACCATATTAGAGTACATAGACTATATGGATTAGAATAAATCTTGTTGAACATGGAATATCCCTTTTGTATCTTAGTATAATTATGGTATTAAAGTATAAAATTTACAATGAGGAAGATTCATGTATATGGAATAACCCATATAATAGTTTTAAATGGTTTATTCCAATTGTTAAAAATAGTTGTTTTATTTATTTCGTTACAATAACATAAAAGTTAAGGTTTTCATGACATTCACCAAATGTAAAATAATATGAATACATTTTATGATATATAATGAACAATTTTTATCATATTCCATGATTATTTTTAAAATTTTTATAACCATTATTCACAATTTTTTATAAAACCATTTATTATAGGATGATTATATAGGGATATTTCCAATGATATTAGAAGAGAAAAAGAGTGGTTTATTAAAATACATATGATAATATTTTTTTAGAAACAAATTCCTCTTACCTCCATCATATATCTAACATGTAAAAAATTCTAATTAATATAGAAAACCCTCTATTTCACAATAAAATTCTATAATCTATTTGTTTATCCACTATTGTATTTCCATTTTAATAAATTAATATTTCTATTTTGGACTACCACATCTCTCATGTAGAAACAATTATATAAATAATTTAATTTCTTATAATTGTATACTACAAAAGGTATGTAATATTAGTAACCTGAAAATCTATATTTTAATTTAGTACAATTATAATCTGAATTCTGTGTCAACATTTTTAGTTTAATGAGTCTACTAAAATATCATCCATTTTTAAAATAGTGACATTATAATAATATATAATTAAAAATAATCACATTATTAAATATTAAAAATTAAATACTTAATTTAAATTATTATGAAAACCCCACATCAATAAATGAGTTTTAATTATACTTCACAATCCTTTAATAAAAAACATATAATTTTCAATTTTTTAGACCATAAATACTATTCTTCCCAAAAATGATAAAATATTTCACAAAGAATATATTAAAATTTTACTTATGTGTGAGAATCCGTCTATACTATTTTCACATGGATATCACCATTTTTTCACAATAAAAATTTAGATTAACCAACCTTCCCATTAATTTCATTACTCTCTAATCCACAATTCTCACTAATCATTCAATGAATTGATATATTGTATCACTTAATCCAATTTTCAATTGATAATATTAAATCGATATATTAGATATCTCCTTAAATGAGACATATGAAATTAAATTTGAATTACATAATTTTATAATAGTAATTCTAACCAATAAACCATTTTCAATATATTCATTTATATCAATGATCTACACATATTGTATTGAAAATGTCCCAATTATTTTAAAATTTATTTATATATCCTTAAATGTTATATATACAATACGTTATGAAAAAAATATCATGAGAGTAATTCAAAATAATACAAAAAAATAATTATATATTTGGTAATATCAAATATAAAATTTTATTATGGTTGTAACATCCCCTATTTTCAAATTCATTGTTTTCATATCCAAGTACATTATATTAAAAACACATGGTTACCCAAATTGAATTCCAAATTCCTCTTCTTTTGAATAATATATTATTTTATTCAATTTTGGTTATTGACATCCATTTTTGGACTATAATAACTAGATTGGATTTATCTTCTACAAAACAAGAACTAATAAGTATCCTTTTAAACATTTCAACCAAACATAATGGTTATCAAATAGGACTAACATATAAATCCCCAAATGGAGAAACATATATTTATGATAGATAAGTTTTATTATAAGAAAACTTTTATAAGGATAAATTATCCTTATATGATCATTAAATACAAGGAACAAATGATCAATCAATATCCTCAATGTATATAAAATTTTATTTATTTTCCCACCAATATATAGAAGGTAACTAAGAAAAAATCCTCAAATTGGTTATCATGGAATTAAATATTACCTTCTAGAATTTATATTTAATAGGTTTATTTATATGTTTAATGGTATACTTTATAATTCCCTGTATATTAATACCATTCTTAATTGATACCCCTCCATTATCCTCTGTTTAATAAATCTCTCAAATAGGTGAAAAGTGCCCAATCATTGTTAGCTAATTTCACATCACCAAAATAATTTTTTTAAAGGTTGGTATTATTAGTCCTATCATAGTGTCAATATAAATTACTTCCCAAATCTATGTCAACACAGTTAATGTTTGAAATAAGATTTATAATCATTGGTAAATATCCTTCACCTATTTCAAAAATATACACTAAGAAGTGTACCCTATAATTTAATTTAACATATTTATCCACTATTATAAAAAAATTATAAAATTTTATATCATTTATTATTTAATACATTTTTTCTAATTTAAAAAAAGGATGATATTTATAACATAATTTTAAAAGATAAATATAATATTGTTCAATAGTTTTTTAAATAATTATTATGATTTATTACATTATGAAACTATTTTTCATTTACCTACCATTAATGGTGTATCACATTACATTTCACTTAATATATGTCATCTAAGGTACCTTTAATTCTTATAATAACTTATAAATCAAAATAAAATTATAATAAACCAAATAATTTATAGTTTCATTTACTTCTAAATGAAAATCAGCTAACCTACCCATTATCTTCCACATATCATCAGTTTCATTAGAATATTTAGTTTTATTGTTTCTATATAATAATTCTCTATGTAATTTATTTTTATGATTGTATATGAATTTTAGAAACGTAATATATAAAAACACTCACCACCCATCACTACAAAAAATGGTATCACACTATTATAAAATATATTTTTAACACTTGTTATTGGCATACACCATGAAATTTTCTCTTATAATGTAATTTCTCTAACTCTTAAATTAATGAAATACCTCATCTAACTCCATATCCACAATTAGACAATTATTATAATAATTTTCAATTACATTAATCCATACATTATTAATAAGACTCCATCTATAAGTACGCATCCTAAACAATCACCTAATGAATAGAAACTGACATCATAAAGATTATGCTAATCAAGAATGACTAGGTGTTTAAATAATGTTAATCCTCACATAAATTATAAAACTATTCAAAAATACTTATCATATAATTTAAATTTAACTCCCTCTAATAAAAATAAATCTTTTGGAAAGAATAATTTCTAAATTCCTTAATACAACTATAGTAATAATAAACCCATATTTAAGAGATATGGATCTCAAATACATTCTTAGTACTCCCCCAATTTAACCCATCCATGAAATTTACCAAATCAATATACATTTCATCATCATAAATAACATAAAATAATAACTTGAACTACTAAATTCAATGTCTTATTTGGGGAATAGTCTATAAAATTATTGATAAGGTAAAATTACTAAATCAACTTCATGAAATATCTCATGATCTACCTTTTATACTAAGTAAATATAGATCTAAACTGTGGTTACAACAATCATTTTTCCAAATATTAGTGTATGATATGTTTCACTAAATACATTATCTATGTAAGAACATTTAGGAAAAAAAGAGGAAATTATAAAATAAATATTATTTCAATATAAACATTAGAATGTTATCTTTTGTAGTTATTATCTTGTTACCATTGTTTCATGATATAATAATCAAATATAAATCTTCTGAATCACTGAAGATCACATTATCTAATCAAATATATGACTTATTACATTTAAATTATTATTATTAATGACCATCGCATAATTATTATTTTTCATTTGACACATAAATTCAATCAACTGTATGATATCATAGAAATTAATACTACTTCCATCTAAGTTGAAACTATAAGAAAAATAAAAAAATTCAACTACAATTAAAAAAATGATTATTTATCACCTCTAACATTTATATATACATGAAATACGAATTTACGTAAACTGTACTTGTATGAAGAAAATGTTCATTGAAAAAAACATCTATATTGAGGGTACATATTGAAAAATTAATAGGAAATATATTAGGATAACCATAATAAAATAAAGTACATTTTGTTAGAAAAATATTTTCATGCATTCAATAGTATCACCCACCAATTAAAAATTAGTGCATTAAATGATCTAAAATATAGGTACAAAATGAGTCTCATTGTAATCCTACTCTCCTTAGAAAGCTATTAGAACACCATGAGGATAAATAAGGTGATCTCTTCTATTATAATAATCTTTTTGGACCATATTCATGATAATATATTCCATCTCAATGATAAGGTCACGTGATTTCAAATCATGGACCAACAAAACTAATCACATTTCAAAATCACTTAAAATAATGATATGGGGATTACATTTCAATCATTTTTCATTTATCTCACCAAACAAAATATCAAGAAGATAAATCATTATGAAATAATAAAACCAGTGCTACCCATAAAAATATAAAATCATGCATTTATATTATATAAAATAAAATAATTATGAGTGAATAATAAATCAAGGGATTTGCTCAAATAATGTATTGTTCTTTATCTATAATAGATTGTATTTAAAATTGACTACCTTAGAAAAAAAATAAATTATGTTTCATTTAAGTTTATTCCAATCATTCCAAGGGATCCTAGAGAATTTTTAACTCTTGGATCAAACAAATATATTTAACAATAGAATTATATTATATTTCCCATTAATAAAAACATTATAGAAAACCATAATTCATTTAATCATATAACCCATAACGACACATTGATCTAAATGTTGTGGAGAATCTATGGAATTATCCTTTATATTTCCCATTCTAAAAATTATGTTTCTAAAATATTAATCCATATTTCATAGGAACATAACAAAATTAATGATGATGTATTTTTGAAATATATTTATTACATCTTATTTCAAGTAAATGAAATTTTTTATCTACCTTTCTATTAATGGAATGAAATCACACTATACATATCTGGATTGCTTGCTTTTAATACAGTTTCTCTTCTAACAACATATACATAAGTAAGTCATTTTTGTATGTTAATAATAAATTAGATATGTGACTATAAAAGCATTAAAAACATCAATAAATTATTTTTAAAATCTATAAATATCTGTAATATATATTATATGGTATTTAAAAAATAACATCAAATCCCATAGTAGATATATCACCGTAAATAAAGATGATATGTTATCTAAATGTTTTTCAGGTATAACTTAATGGTAAATTATTATCTATTGAGGAACATTTTGAAAATATTTCATTTCAGATTATTATTCACTCTAACATCTATTATTGACTCCCAACACCTATGAGGAAATTACTTTAAATAATTAAATGAAAAATCAACTATCCCCATTCCCGAAGTTAAAATATTTTTGATTATATGGTCAGTATTTTCAACTAATTATTTTTTCCTCTCTAATTCATTATAACCACTAAATAATTGTTGGTTTTGATTTTGAACTTACATGGACAATAAAATTTCTCATAATATGTCCTAAAAGAAATATTTTATAATCCCTTGAATAACATGTATAATATTAGTTACAAGATGAGAGGATTCAAATGTAATTTCTACACCTTTATACAATTATCTATCATGAGTCCTTCAAAGTTGAATTATTTCTATTTTACCCAATGAATTACATTTTTAGTTTAACAACATATTAAAAACAAACCACAAAAATGATCCACTATAACTTATAATGTAATAAACATATAACAAAATCATAAAATCGAGTAATGTTTTCTAAAAAGCTTCAAAATATCAATTTGAAATCATCAAACACCCATAATTTTTAATTATTATTTTTTAAATTATTTCAATGATAAAAAGATATATAATTTCTAAAGTTATTTATAATCAAATTTCCATCATAACCTATCTTATAATGACACTTATTAGAATATAAAATATTGATATAATTTAACATTATTCTATACAAAAGTTTTTGGTAGCTCAAAGTACATAATAAAATTTCAACAAATGACTTTATATATATATATATATTGAGTCAGGGGCACCCTAATTTATTTTCATATTAGATATCCCATATCATAATCATCTTATGAAACAATTTTTTAATGACCATTCCCATGTATCTTAATTATGAGTCCTATGGATTTTTATAACACTGATTCCTTCACACTACCTGATAGAAATAAGTAAGAATATATGTTCCTTGGTATAAAGATTATTTTTGGGGAATTATTTAACATATATAAATAACCAAATGAATAAAAATAGAGGATGTGAAACAATTTTTTAAAATTTTAAAATAATAAAAAAAGCATTGTCTTCCAAATATAATAGTTTTATAAACCATCAAATCAAGTATTATAATATAGAAATAATGATAAGAATTATGATATTTTAACCATATAAAGGAAATTAAACCTCTTATTATATCTTCTATTAAGAACTACTTATAACTACTATGAAATAAGAACATCACCATTTTCCATACATCTTAGTTAACAACACCTACATTCCAACCTTAGTACACAAATTCTGGGTGACTAAAAGAATTGTTGTATTTACTCAATAATTCTAATATAATCCCATTAATAGTGTTTACATATGTGAAATTAAATTTAAGGCATTAAAGTTGTTACAATTGAATCTATTATCAAATGAATTATACAAATAATCTCCTTATTCCCATAATAATATATTAATAATTAATTTCCATTAAATATACATATTTTCTTTCAATAATAATTCTATAATATTCAATATTACTATAATTGTTTTTAAAAAAAATCCCATTATATGAAATATTATAATAATATGTATTATATTATTCCAAATTATGCATAAATTTCTCATATTACAAAATCACATGTCAGACCTCATGATAATGATAATTATTTACATGTTTTGACACCCTTGGTTTAATATAATATGATACTTAGGATAACACATGAGGTTTAACATGATTTAACCTCCATGATAACAAGGCACTCTCACATGATTAGTCCCTCATGATAAAACTTTTGGTTTTACATATCAAAATATATAAAATTATGATAAAACCTTTTTCTGGAATGTAATTAAATATTTATGAAAAACAATAACAAAACCATTTATATAATTATTTCCAAACCTAAATGTTTAAAAAAATATATAATGAAAATATCTTACTAAAAATATTATTTAATAAAATCCAAATATTTTACCTATTATTTGATTAAACATATAAATTACATGACTAAAAATATTTTTAATACATTTCATTAATTTTATTATAGATGATAAATATAAATATTTATAAAAAAATTCATTTATATGAACATATAATTTTCATTAAAATAGGTATCCTAAGTACAAAAATAATAGTTTTACAAAATAAATATCTAAATATATATAACATAAAAATTCATAAAAACATCAGATAATGAATAACCCAAAAAATGAATATATTGACCTGACATTAAGAATTATTTTAGAATTTAAAAAAATTCACACATAAATGTTCTTAATAGGATGAATAATGTTAGTCCAACTAGGATAAATACACAATAAGGGGATGAGTCTAGGTATGATAGATTAAACTAACTAACCCATATGATATTTTTTCTTGGTTAAAAAATAACTCTTATATCTTTTTCATATAGAAATTTGTGAATAGAAATAAAAAAAATTAGAAAAAATAATTTTACTTGGTTCAACCACACTGGGCTATGTCTGTGGAGAATAAAATGGAAATGTTCCTAAAAACCAATTCATAAAAAACACAATAATACTATGATATATGTATAAGACTCACTATCCGTGGTGGATTAAAACCAATCACAATTTGAAAGATCATTTCTCAGCCAACTGAAATGTGAGCAATGCTCTTTCCTAGGATTCATTATTTGATCCCTTGAATAATTTTTTTTACAAATCAAATAGTGAACCATTATGTTCCCATATCATCCAATTTATGAATACAACATTACCATAGGATTAATGGGGAAATACTTATTAGTTGACAAAAAATTGGAATTCATGCACCAATTTCATGACATTCACTCAACTCTATAAAATTCGACACATCTATTATTTTTTCACAAAACATGAACATTAACAGAAATATTCATCTCACTATGAGAATATCAAACATTAAGAAACATTTTTATTATCAAAGAACATACATGATCATATAGATACAAGTCTCTTTTGCATGCATAATTGATGATTGAGTTGTTTCTTTTTGTAGGAAATATCTTCATGAAACACCAACACGATTCAGAGCCCAATATTCTCTAAGGTTCAAGTTTATCTAATTATAGGGGTATCCTCATATTTATAAATTTGGTTAACCCTTCAAGAAACATACTTTCATGCCTTTGGAAATGGGTAAAACATTATTTTGGAACATAAATTCAACATCTTGATTTATCCTTTATCATGAAACTCATCATCTTCACAAAAAATATTATCTATTTTTTTTACAATTAAATCTTCTAATGTTATGAATCTTTGACTTTCACAGAGATTCAAATCATTCATGAAATCCTATCTCATTCCTTGTTATGATATGATAAGCCCATAATATCACAATAAAAAAAATTTGAAAATAAATATTTATCATTTTTCACAATTTTCATATTAATATGGAAATACTTCCTTTAAAAAAATCCTTCATCTATAATTTATTACCAATAAATTTGGAAGAAATTATACATATATGAAACCATTGACATGAAACATTTTTTACAACTTATAGTTCTTCCAAGACTCTTTATAATATATGTCTCATGATTTTTCAACATACCTAGCAAAACAACACTATAACTACACAAATATCCACGTAAACCTAGTTTTTGATAAGGAAAATGAACCCCTAAGAACATCAATGTAACCTTGAGGGATTCATGACCAACAATTTCACTTAAATACAACCATTTTTCCTTAATAAGTCATTATTATTAAAATAATTAATTCATACAAACATTAAATGAAATATTTGATTACACAAGGATATTGGAATGTATAAAGTCTAGTGAGTAACACCACCCCCATGAAATTTGGAATGACCCAAATGTATCTCACTTTTTTGATGTTATAGAGAAAGAATAAGTCAATGGAGGAAATTTATTTTAAGTTATATTCTTTAATAGTTGACATGTACTGTCATTGAAGTTAGTCGGAGTTTGATATTTATATTCCTACTAACTTCTGTATATGTGGAAATCAGGGTCGAACCCACATGGAAGGTAAATTTGGAAACTAATATTCAAAAAAACTTGGTAAACTCCACTGTTGTTAGCAGTGGATTGATTTTCTATATTTTTTTACTTTTTATATATATTTATAAATATTCAAGTGACAAAATATTTAAAATATGTTTATAAACTATATCAAAAATAGATACTATTGTCAAACAAGGAATAATAGAAGATTGGAACACTGATAAAATGAACAATCTATTTAAACATTCAGGGATTAATCATTATTCTACTAGTTTTGAAGATGTTTCATTTCACTTATATGTTGTTGAAGAGTACCTCTATAAAGATTATGACTCACCTCCCTCACTGGGTGTTAATTCACACTAGTCAACCAATTTAAGAGTTCACCACTGCAAAATTAATCAACCGTGAACTATTTTGAAAATTAATAATAATAGATTCTCATAATAGGTCTTGAAGTCTTTTGAATATTTTTTATAAAAGTGTTTCTAAAATCAATCATTCCATATGACTATAAGTTTTTGAGATTATGTTTTTTTTGATACAAGTAATTAGATGAAATCATTATTGATCTTGTCGATCAATACTGAATAAATTCAAATGATTTAGTGAAATGAGAATTATATATAACCAATAGAACTTCAAATCGTCCCATAACTAAATTATTTAGCTAGGAAACATGTATATTATCAAAACAGTAATTAAGGACATGATAAACAGAGTGTATGAACTCAAAATCAAGGGAAATCAAACTTCCTGAAGATACTCTACTCCTATGCCTATCTTGCTCCAGGTAGAAGTTCCAGATTTGCCCTCCGGACTCCCTATGCTCCTGATGCGAGAGAATCTCTCGGATCTCTAGTCAATCACTTAATGTGTGAAACTCTTTCTCTCTCCATTCATTCTACTATTCACTCTACATTATGTAGCTACTATCAAAAGCTTCTTGTCACTGCTTTTTTTCCACCAACTTCAATTGTCCTTATCCTATATACTGCACAACGTGCGTTTTTTCCAGGACTGGAACATCACACATGTTTTTCTCACATAACTAACTCCCGGTGAGTTAGTTAAGTGAATATGGATGTATAATTGACTCTTTCTTGAATGAAACTGCACATATTATAAACAAAATAATATAATAAAAACTCAACAAAAATTAATTAAAATTTTTATGTTATTGTTTTAGTTTACTATTATAATACTTATTAAAAATTAATTAAAGTTAATTAATAAACATATTTAACTGCAAATTAATATTTACTTTTATATTATAAAATTATTACTACAAGTTTATCAAAAAGTTATTAATTATGTTAATAAATATAAATACTAAATTTTTATGTTTATCATATTTTAATAAATAAAAAAAATTAACATCATAAGTAAAGAAGTAATTAAAAATTTTATAATTTAGATTGTATTATTTATTTTTATTTACTAATATAATTATTATTATGGTAATTAATATTTATCAAATTAAATTGTTAGATTAATTTAAGTATATATAAATTTATTTATTAGATTTTTTTATTTTTTAAATTAGAATTTATACTTTAGTTTTAAATATTTTTATATTATTAATTATATTTTATAGTTTATTTATAATTTTTATTAACTATATATATATAGTATAATCAGTATATTAATTTATTATTTAAACATATTATTAATTTAGTTTTGTATTTTTATTTATAATTTATCTACTAATTAATATTATAATTGTTTTAATTTATAAATTTTTCAAATTCTATTATATTCATTTGATTTATTAACGTTAACATTATATTTATGTTATATTTATGTTTTATATTACTTTTATTTTTATTATTTTTTTATATTTTCTTCCTCCCCCAATTATCGGCGCACTGGGGAGGGTCTTCTTCTTCCTCCTGAAACCAGCGGATCCAGTTCGACGGCTTGGGCACCGGCTTCCCTTGGCTCCAGTGTGGCACAGAGGATCTCCTAGGTACCAGTGGACATTCTCTTCCCTGTAGCGGTAGACAACAGAAAACTACCCCGGTGGTCCGACCGTCCACAATTCTAGTGCTTCACTTGGCTACAGTCCTACTTATTGGTGGCGTGGTGTGCTCCACATCAACGGTTCAAGGTAGAAAGGCCTTAGCTTACTCGGGTTGAACAAGGAAAGTCACCAACGGTGATCTGCAACACAAGAAATATAAAAATGGGAATGGGAGTTCTGAATTTCAGATCTGTTCAAAAACATGATCTGTATTTATTCTTTATGGCTTTTGGATTTTAAAAAAATGTTGTGGTTCAACTGAATGATTGAAATGTAAGGTATTCCATTACTAATTAGATTCATTGATGGTGGGTTGGAGTTTGATTGTATGGGTGGCAGGGGACACAAAGAAATGGCGCTACAGGAAGTGTAGAGAGGATGGAAGAGAAATCGGCTAAATAGAATGTGTAATGGTGAAGGTATGATAAACTAGAGGCAGTGGAAGATAATGGTGTGGAAAATTAACAAAAAATAGTGATATGAAGGGCTCTTGGGTAACAATGAGGTGCAGAATAAATGAAGTCTAATGGTGAGAGGAAGAAGCATACATAGTCTAACGGTGTGGTGGTAAACAGAGGCGTAACAGTGAGGTGCAGCGAGACTTGTCTACCATTGAAGAGAAAAAGGTCACTGTTAAAATAAAATTAAAGAAGAGGGGCATCGAAAAGGGTTTCACTGCTACAAAATGAAAAAATGAGTCACTGGAATAAATAAATAGAACAGATTACCATTATAAAATAAAATAATAAGCTCACCATTAGAATTAAAAGAAGAGGTTATAGGTAAACGAAATGAAAGGTTACTGTTACACACACAAAAAAGGGTCACTGGTAGACTATATACGTTGACCTTAAAAAAATTAAAAATTAATTTATTTAAAACAAGGATTGAAAATAATTAATTACAAAATAGATAAACATCAATAATTAAAACATGATTTTTATTTATCTTTAGAATTATAAAACCATAAATAAGATTATTAATTAGACAAAACATAAATTGAAAACTGGATGATTAATAAACTAAGATTATAAAAGACTTAAATTAAAATACCTATATGTGTTAATTACATAGTAGAAGTGAATAATAAAGATCAGCATCAGTGACCCAGATAAGTCACCACAAGTTCTTGTATTCCTCAACGGTAGAATAAAATCAATATTTAGTGACTTAATAGTTTATCTGCATATATATGATCAAATATTTAATGTTATATAACACTATATTAATTAATTAAACAAATAATTCATCACATTAAATAAAAAAGATAACTATTTTCATAAATTTAAAACTAGGATTTTTATCTTCATTAATTAGCAGGATGGAAAAACATATTATTTAACATTGTTATCCTATTCTTTGAAACTAAATTAGAAGATAAAATATTAAAATAAATACTATGTTAATTAAATAAAATTACAACGAATAAAAAGTTGTTTTCATGAAAATGTTAGTTTAATAAAAATTCAAAAAAAAATTCATTAACTAAACTAAATAAGACATAATTAAATTAGAAAAGTAAAGTAAGATTAAAATTGTTATTTTAAAGACTCAAAATACATAATTAATTATAAAAATAGAATAATTAAAAAAATTAATTTTACAAATACAGAAGTACAATTATTTAGTAAAAAGTGATTAAATAATTAATTAAATCATTAAAAATTATGTAAAAAGATGTGGAAAAACTATGTAAAAATAGAGCAACATCAAATTCCTCCACACTTAAGCATTGTTTGTCCTCAAACAATCCCATGTCCTATTTGAAAAATATTAAACTATATATTAATAAGATCACACTGTAACATGTCCAACACTCAAAATTAGAGGAGAAAACATAACAGCAGGCTTGAAAAATGAATTACTCATATGCATCTTTCCTATAACAAATACTCAAGTGTAATTAATAAATCTATGAATCATCAAGAAATGAAGATTTCATGCCATATATGTGATATAAATTAGTGATTAACATCAATCCAGGCTTAAGTCCAAGGTCTAAGAGTGACAAAAGGTTAAATATCAATGGAATTAATACATTAACCTAGAAACTTTGTACTCTGAATTTTTCAACTATGTTCCAAAAATAAATATATTTATTTATTTTTTGGAAAATCACCTCAATGATACAAACTAAATGATTTTCATATAAACCAATTGTCCCATTATTCATTTGTCATTCATCATTCCCCTCACCTTAATGAACTCATTTTTTACCCTAGACACTTTATTTATTTTTCCCATGTCATGTATCATATGCTAAGAATTGTGAAATGAACTTATTCAAAGTGTACAAAGGGCTTAAAGTTAACAGAAACGCACCCAACATCAAGGGTCTCAGAGAGGCACCGTGGGATCCCATATGCCCAAATTAATCCAGTTTCAAAATATTTATATCAGAAATCATTAACATTTTCTCATTAAATCAATTACTTTTAATAATTAAAAGATGAAATTGGCCCCTAGAATCAGAAAAAAAAACTTTCAATTCTAAGGGGTTTGATCATAACTCCATTAAAAGGATGCCCATATCACTTTCATAAGTAGACTCTAAATCATGATATCCATTCAATCACTAAGTAAAACCACTCAACAATTATCCATTGTCATTAATTTCAGACTCAAATCATTTCTCAACTACTAGTAAGGAACTTGTCTGAAAGGAAGACCCAATTGAGTATAGTGTACTACTTAAAATTGTGCCAGAATTTTGAAAAAGATTAACCATTTTTTTCAAGAAATTTTGAATAAAAGTGGGAATTGATGGGATTTCATTAAATACAGTTTATAAAAATCAAGAATTGACCCTCCCCCATACAAAAAACCCACCCTTATCCCCAAAGTTGACTTCTAAATATGAATAACAACAATTAAACATTAATGTTTCAAAACCGATTTTCAATTTAGCAGATTTATGACATGTATAAAGGGTCACATTAATGTTTAAATTTTTTTTCCATGTTGAATAAATAACCATCAAGGTCATTATAAATTATATACATTAACATTTATGTCTAGTGGTAATGATTTTCAATATAGCACTATTGTAGCACATATGGTGTGGGTGCACAATTAATTGGGTGTAAGCATTTTTACAAAGTATGATTCAAATGGATGATAAATATAACTAAAACATGCATGCTAAACACCCTATAGACTGATAGGTTACAATAAAAAACACAACTATGAGAAAAAATGTACCCCCACACTTAATTTCATGTAGTGAATGGATTTTAAACAATGAATTTCAGTTTAAAACAACAGGAACATGCAGATTTATTAAGCAACGCATAGTGACATGAAAAAAAAGTTTTTTATGTAATATATGCAGCATATTTTCAGAAAATATGTAGCAGAATTTCTTAAACATGAAAAATTCTTTAGTGAGCAGAATCTATTTTAGGAAAAATAGGAGCAGAAATAAATGCAAAACATTGAAGCACCTCCCTGACTAAGTTCTTGTCCAAAAACTGATCATGGGAATTCCACACCTTTATTGACACAAGTAGCATCCAAAAAATACAAAGAATGATAACCAAGAACAATTAAGCAACAAATACAATGCATACAGGAGACAACAAACCAACACATTATTCAACACTAAACAGTACAAAAAAATGAAAACAAAGAAAGAGCATGGGTTGAATCCCATGAAGCATTGATTTTAAAGTCTTCGGTTAGTCTTTATTTAGTCACATTTTTTATTTATTGACATAACAAAAACCATGGTTTTCCTCCCATACAGCGTGAGGTTTAAAGTCCCCAACCAGAATCAATTTCCCTAGATATTCATATCCATGATTATGAAATGGAAATTAATTATTAATTATGTGAACTTCACTATTATCTAAAAATTCAAAAATAGGATTAAAAAAATCATTCTTATCTACAATTCCAAACAATATTCTCAAAATTACATTCAATTTAACAGTTTCTAATATTTTGTCCAGCCCATTTTGGGCACTAAAGACAATTTTCTCTGTTTAAAAAATGTTCATTAGCTTTTAAGAAAATGAACAGTTTGACGAATAATACTAACATGGCTTACACCACTATTAGAGGTTAGATTTAACCCAGACTCATGAGAATAACAATAAATAAACACTTTAGTATTTTCATCGAATATTCCCATCACTGTTTACACAAAAGGCAACTCAGAAAACTCTCGGAAGGAGTCAAATTCAGGTTCTAATAGGTTGTAACCAATGTCCACAAACGACTTAAATGATGTGAATATTTCAAGTTCAGGTTAGAAGTCATCACAAATAACATCAAACTGATCAATAAAGAAAGTTCCCAGAAAATACACCTTCTCATAATTGGTACAATTTTGTTTTTCATCCGAACTCATACCAAAGCATTCTACTACTTCAGAAAACCTTATATATTTGATGTCATAAGGAAAACATTCAAAAACGGGTTATGACAGTTCAAGAAAAGAATGTGACTCACACTCTAGAGTGGGTTCTAGGGAAATATTTTTCTCATCTAGAGGAAGGAGTGGGACATGAATATAAGCTTGAAGAAAAGATTCAATAGGTTGGGGAATCAAAATCTATGTGACTGCAAGAGGAAGAGAACCATACTTAGCTCGAACCTCAATTTTAAAACATTGATTCTATACAACATTTATCAAATAACAACCAACCACATGTTGACGGTTTTAAAACACTAAAAACTCCTCCACATCATCAATGGCTTGGAGAGTGAGCTTCCACTTGGACACATCTATAACTGCACCATATATAGCAAGGAAAGGTCTCCCTAAGATGATTGGGACTTTTTTATCACACTCTATATCAAAAATAAGGAAGTCTGTTGGTAGTGTCATCTTTCCTACACTTACAAATATATCATCCACCCTCCCGGAAGGCTGTGTGAGTGACCTGTCTGCAAGTTGAAGAAAAACAGAAGTTGGTTGAAAGCCCTTAAGACCTAAACATATAAATTGGTAGTAAGGAAAAATATTTATGCTTTCCCCTAAGTAACACAAACAATTAAGTTGATCACTTGATAAAATTTTTCATTTAATAATAAATCTACTACAATCCTTCAATTTTGGAGGCAACTTTTTTAACAAGATGGAACTACCTTCCTCATTGAGATTAACGTTATCCCACTACTTCCAATAATTTTTGTTTTTAGAAAACCTTTAGTAAAAGAAACATAAAGATGGATTTTATCTAAGGCTTCTACAAATGGAATTTTAATAATAAAGTTTTGAATCATTTTAAGAACCATCAAATAATCCGGTTCATTATTATTCATCACTCTTTCAGGGAAGGTAATGTGAGGGGAATGATTTTTAATAACAAGTTGATTATTCTCCTTCTCCATAATTACATTGTTTTTATTTCCTTATTTAATTAATTCCCACATCATTTTCCTTGGTTCATGATATTTTTAAGATGTAAATTCAACATTATGTTCAAGTTGATCAAATTTTTTCAGATTCCCAGTTTCTATTTGAAGTATATTTGTCATTCTAGATTCATTTTTTTCATCAATTTTTGTTTTCCTAGAGTGAAGATTTACTTGTTCATGGGTTTGAAGGACATATCTAGTGGTTTCAACCATGATATTATCTCTTGGATTAAGAATGTAAGTGTTTGGCAGCTTTCCCTTTTCCTTGTCACTTTTATCCATAGCCATTTGAATTATTTAACGTTCTAAATTGTGAATCTTGCAATCAGTTTCCGTCCTAAATAAACTGATTACTCACAGAACTTGTTTCAATTGCCTCTTTAACTCCCCTTCAAAATTATAATATTCTACCCCATATTAATTTTAGGTAAAAAAAATTAGTGTGTTATTGGTAGTTAGGGATAATGGTATGTTTTATGACACCTTTTTCTTTATAGGACAGGTTTGGTTGTTTTTGATAATGAAAAGTGTACTGATTGGAGTATTGATCATTTATCCCTTTGTTCCTAGTTATAAAATCAAAAAAATTGGCACTCATCAAACTGAACAGGGAGATAAAAATTAGGACAACATGTATGAGTGTGACCAAACATCCCACAATGAGTACATTTCTCTCTTAGGACTCGATCACTAACAACAACAGCCTGAGGATTGTCTTCACCTCTATGGACGACCGTCGTCTTATAGCATGTGGGATGATATTTTTGAGCACTCTTATCATAAAAAAGTTTTAGCTCATCATCAGTTGAGTAAGAAAATTCACCCCACAGAATTGATCAACAAAATTTTTGTTTTAAGGTGTGAGATCATTATAGAAGGTATCCATGAGTAGATGGGGAGAAAACTGGTGATTGGGACTTTGTCTAAGGAGACTTCTAAACCTATCCCATGCCTCATGATATAAATCTCCCTCATCCTAAAGAATCCCTTTAATTTTGTGCCTAATCTCAGAGGTGGTGTTCTTATGATAGAATTTTGATATAAAGGAAGTAAACACCACTTCACAGGTCTCCAAAATTTCTTCATCTATGTTATAAAAACAAGTCCTATCCCTCCCCTTCAGAAAAAATGAAAAAATGGTCAAACTCAACTCCTCCTCACAAATCTCTCTCATATGTAACTGATTTACAAAGCTATAGAACTCTCTAATGATCTGAAGTTATTCCTCTCCTCGAATAACATTGAATGAAGGAAGTTGAGAAAGGTGAGAATGATTAATTTCGTAGTTCCTAGACATAGGAGTCAACCTAATACAAGAAGGGTTGCTTGATAAAGTTTGAATTTAAAATTCCTTATGTTTTGGTAATTGATGGGCTGGAACTATGGGCTGTGGCACATTCATGTTCTGATCAAATCTAATATCCAGATTCTCCACTTCAGTGTTTTTTAAGGAGAAGATAAATGCTTTTCTAGTTTAGATTTTGAAGACACTAATGTAACAATAAATTCTATTGAGCTCATGAAAAGTTTAATTACAGTTCAAAAAAGAACAACCGTAGGACTTACAGAAGTTCGACAATACAGGAAACAGTAGTATTTAAGTAGTAAATGAAGCAGAATTTTTTTTTGTTTTAATTTTTTTCAATTTTTTGTTGTTTTCCTATGTTTTTTTAAATTGGACAAATAATGGCTCGTGCCTTCCCCAGAAATGGCACAAAAAATTGACCTATACTGTCATAGGTGTCGGTCAATGATTAAAATTTATCTTCCTACTAATTATTGTTTATGTGGAATGTATGGTCGAACCCACATGGAAGGTAAATTTGGCCACTAATCCTCTAAAAAAATTGGTAAACTCCATTTTTGTCACTAGTGGAGTGATATTTCTTTATTTTTCTAAATTTTTTTATATATTTATAAGAAATGAAGTGACTGAATATTGAAAGCATGTTTAAAAACTATATTGAAACTAGAGACTGTTATAAAAAAAGGAAAAATAGAGCTTTAGAACACTAATAAAATTAATAATCTATTTAAATGTTAGGGGAGTAATCTATATTCTACTAGTTTTGAAGATGTTTCAATTCACTTATATGTTGTTATAGAGTACAACTGTAAAGAGTATGACACAACTCCCTCTCCAAGAGTTTAGTCATAGTAGTCAATCAATTTAAGAGTTTTCCACTACAAAATTGATCAACTGTGAACTAATTTGAAAATTAACAATAAGACAAACTCAACATTAGTATTGAAGCCTTTTGAATCTATTTTGTTGAAAAGTTTTTCCACAATAAATCTCTCCAAATGACTGTGATGTTTTGAGATTAGGTTCAAGAGATACATGAAATTAGATGAAGTTAGTATTGATCTCGCCGATCAATACTTAATACATTAAAATGATTTTGTGAAATGAGAATTTAAGTAACTAGTAGAACATCAGCACATCCCCGAAATAAATGATTTAGCTATGAAACTTATATATTATCAAAATAGTAATTGAGGACATACTAAATAGAGTATAAGAACTCAAAAACAAGGGAAACCAATCTTCCTAAAGATACTCTGCTCTTATGATTCTCCAACTCCAGGTAGAGGTTCCAGAGTCTCCCTCCGGACTCCCTATGCTCCAGATGAGATTGAAGTTCTCGTTTCTCCATTCAATCACATAATGTGTGAATCTCTGTCTCTATCCTTTCATTCTTCTATTTTCTCTACTTTAATTATCTACTGTCAAAATCTTCTTGTCGCCGCTTGTTTTCCACCGACTTCAATTGTCCTTCACCTATGCACCGCATAATGTGCATTTTTTCCACGACTGGCACGTCGCACAAGTTTTTCTCATAGAACTAACTCCCAGTGAGTTAGTTGAGTGAATTTGGAAGTATACATGACTCTTTAATGATCCTTCACATGTTATAAATAAAATGAAATAATTAAAACTCAACGAAAGTTAATTAAAATTTTAAAGTTATTGTTTTAGTTTACTTTTATAATACTTATTAAAAATAATTAATGTTAATTAATAAACATCTTTAACTGAAAATTAATGTACAATTTTATATTACAAAATTATTACTATATGTTTATCAAAAAGTTATTAATTAAGATAATAAATATAAATACTAAATTTTTATATTTATCATATTTAACTAAATCATTAAAATATAACATCAAAAGTAAATAAGTAATTAAAAATTTTATAATTTAGACTATATTTATTATTTTTACTTACTAATTTAATTATTATTATTGTAATTACTATTTAAGAAATTAAATTTGTAGATTAATTTATGTATATATAAATTTATGTATTAGTTTATTTTAATTTTTTAATTAGAATTAATACTTTATATATAAATATTATTAAATTAATAAGTATATTTTATAGTTTATTTATAATTATTATTAATTAGATATTTAAACTATAATCAGTATATTAATTTATTATTAACAGTTATTACTAATTTTTTTTTATTTTAATTTATAATTTATCTGTTAATTAATATTATAAATGTTTTTATTTATAACTTTTACAAATTCTATTATATTCATTTTATTTATTAATGTTAAATTTAACTTTATGTTTTCTTTTTATTTTATATTACAAGTATTATTTTTATTTTTATATTTTCTTCCTCCCCCAATTATTGGCACACACGGAAGGGTCTACTTCTGCCTCCTAAAATTGACAGCACTAGTTCGACGGCTTGGGCACCGGCTTCCCTTGGATCAAGTGCGGCACGACAGATCTCCTTAGTACCAGTGGACCTTCTCTTCCCTGTAGTGGCAAACAGTATTGAACAAACTCATCAGTCCGGCCTTCCACAATTCTAGCACATCCCTCGGCTACAGTCCTACTTCACGACATCAAGGTGTGCTCCACATCGATGGTTCAAGGTAGAAAGGCCACAACTTCCTCTGGTTGGACAGGTCAAGTCAGTAACGGTGATCTGCAACTGAGGAAATCTAAAACGGGATTGGGAGTTGTGAATTTCAGATCATTGAAAAATCATGATCTATATTTTTTCATTATGGATTTTGGAATTAAAAAATGTTGTGTTTCAACTGCTTGACTGTAAACGTAAGGGATTTACTTTTATAGTTTAATTTATTGATGGCGGGTTGGGGTTCGATTGTAAGTGTGGAGGAGGACGCAATGAAATGGTGTTGCAGGTAGTGTGGTCAGGATGGAAGAGAAATCGGCTAAATAAAAAGAGTAATGGTGAAGTTATGATAAACCAGTGGCAGTGGAAGATGATGGTGGGAAAAAATAATAAACTAACTGTGAGATAAAGGGGTCTTGGGTAATGGTGGAGTGAAAAATAAATAAAGTCTAATGGTGAGAGGAAGAAGGGTAGATAGTCTAACAGTGAGGTGGTAAAGAGAGGCGTAACAGTGAGTTGCAACGAGAGTTTTCTAACAGTGAAGAGAAGAATCTCACTATTAGAATAAAATTAAAGAATAGGGGCACCGATGAGGGGGTCACTATTACGAAATAAACAATAGTCCCCCACTAAAAAATAAAAATAAGAGTCACTAGTATAATTAAATAGAATAGATTACAATTATAAAATAAAATAATAAGCTCATTATTAGAATTCAAAGAAGAGGTTACCAGTAAAAAAATGAAAGGTTGCCATTACAGACGAAAAAAGGATCCCCGGTATACTACTAATGGAGACCTTAATAATTTTAAAAATTGGGTTACTTAAAACAAGGATTGAAAATAATTACTTACTAAATAGATCAACATCATTAATTAAAACATGCTTTTTATTAAACATTAGAATTATAAAACTACCACTATTATTATTAATTAGATAACACTTAAATTAAAAACTGGATGATTAATCAACTAATATTATAAAACACTAAAATTAAAATAACTATACAAGTTAATTACATAGTAGTAGCAAATAATAAAGATTAGCATTGGTGACCGAAATAAGTCACTACAAGTTCCTATCTACCTCACTGGTAAAGTAATATCAATATTTAGTGACTTAATAATTTATATACATATATATTAAATAGTTAATGTTATATAACACCTGATTAAT
The DNA here is from genome assembly GCA_963277665.1 of Viscum album. NCBI lineage: Eukaryota > Viridiplantae > Streptophyta > Magnoliopsida > Santalales > Viscaceae > Viscum > Viscum album. The sequence goes on along the minus strand of OY728122.1, from coordinate 1,496,663,103 downwards.
TAATTTAATAACTAATTTAACACATAAAATAAAAAGAGAGAGCTATTTTCATTAATTTAAAACTAGAATTCTTATCTTAATTAATTAGAAGTATGGGAAATCGTATTATTTAATATGGTTAACCTATACTAATGAAACTAAATTAAAAGATAAAACATTAAAATAAAGACAATGTTAATTAAATATAATTACAACGATTAAATATTTGTTTTATAAAAATGATAGTTTAATAAAAATTCGCACAGATTTAAATTAACCAAACTAAATAAGACATAATTAAATTAGAAATGTAAAGTAAGATTAAAATTATTATTTTGAAGACTAAAAATACAAAATTAATTATAAAAATTGATTAATTAAAAAGATTAATTATAAAAATACAAAATTAAAATTATTTAGAATAAAGTGATTAAATAGTTAATTAAATCAATAAATATTAAGTAATAAGATGTGGAAAAACTATGTAAAACTAGAGCCACATCAATAGTCAATTCGAACAAAAAATTTCAAGATTAATTTAAAAATATTTTATCAAATTTGTATTTATAATATTAAAATTAAGGGTTCCATCAAATTGAAATACAACATGATAAAATGAATAATTAATATAAACCATATTGTTTTTTCACACACAAAGATAACTCATGAAAATCATTTAATCCATATTAACTATTCCTTTTAATATTTACTATTTATGAATAATGAAATATAGTTTTATCTTATTAATTACGTAGAAAATTTGAGAGATTTTCTAAATTAGGGAGGATATATTTCTCTAAAATATTTCATTTGTTCTAATTTATTATATATATAAAACATGATATAATATCATTAATAGAGTCAAACCAATATTTATAATCCATATAATAAAATCTCTAACTCTCTTTCATTATAACATTATTTCCATTTATTAATTGCTCTATAGTATATCATCAACCTGAAATGGTCAAATATCATTTCAAATCCTCTAAATTACCATGTTTATCTTTCATTATACTCATGTCATCATTCTATGAAAAATAATATGTTATAATTAAATAAAATATTTATCACATTTCCATGAAAATATAATCATTTAGAAAAATCCTTCCACATAACATTAAATAATTATGTAACCCCCAAAAATATATATATTAAAAAATAATCCCATTAATATATAACAGAAAATAGAAAGAAATTTTTAATTTCTTGATGAAAAATCCAAATTAATAAATAAAAATAATTTATGCACCCAATATATTTAGTAATTAAATATATTAATGTTATAGGGGACATTATATTAGTGGGACAATATTCAACAAAAAAATACTTAATATGTATAACAAATATGATACATTTCTAGAATTTTTTAGTATTATAGATTATAATTTTATTAGACAAAAAGTTCATTACTCAATTAATATATATGTTTCTTATTGTTCAAAACCTTGTATACCTATATTATTACATTGAAAATTTTCTTAATGGTAATAATATAATTTTGATAATATATAAAAAATTATTAAAAAAATATGTTCTAATTTGGATTCTTGGGAATTATACACTAATTATATATAATACATTAGTGAAAATTAATACGTACTATGAAATTCAAGGTGATCATGTTATGAGTAGTGTATATAAATTTATAGAAATTGTGTAACTATTTGTACATTAGTGTAGAAGACACACAATATACCCCATCCTAATGGATTAATTCTATAATTTATAAATATTCCTTAATGTTCTATCATAAATAAAAAAACTGATTTATAATCATTATTGTGATTTAAAGATATTTTAATTTTATGATAAATAAACAATTATTTCATTGTACATGAAGGAAATTTTTAATGGAATTAATATTATTATTTGAATTTTTTATATTCAAAACATACATAATATTATCTCCAAAATAAAAAATAAATCTTTTAGGGTTATTGATTCAGACAATTTATACCATTTCCAATTCGACATATGAGATATAATGAAGGAAAAAACAACAAATAATGAATTAATTCAACAATTTTATAAAAATACTTTTATATATGTTAATTATTATTATTTAGAAATATTCCCAAAGATTAATTTATATGAATAGATAAATAACTAAATAATTATTGATCTAAATATTTATTATAGTAAGTGGTTGAATAAATACAAAATATTCATGGTTATTAATATATAATAATAATAATTAATTAGTTTATTTATTATTTTATTGTTTTATAATGAAACAAAACATTAAAACTTTTTAAATGTTTATGGAAATAACAAAAAGAAAAAACAATTATCTTTGAAAATGTGTCAAAATACATTGATCAAATCGATCTAGAAAATCCTAATCCTTTTTTAATGCTTATCTATTATAGTACATAATTTTATATCAATATTTACATCTATGAGAAATATATTAAAATTATATGTATTAAATAAATAATCCACCATTTTTTATATGGTTTAATCAATGCGGATTTAGTTAGACCATTCTATTTGGTTCTTCAGCTATACACTAGAATATTATGTTTACATATTTAACCAAATTATATATTAATCTAATTAAATGATAAAATATTATATATATATATAATTATTCATCATAAATTTTATTTTATTTATATTAAGGGTTTTGAAACATAAATATACCATCTAATATATAGTAATTTTTTTTATAAATTTAGTTATTTTTATTTTTTTTTATTGTAGAAAAATTATCATGTAATAATTAGTTTACAAATTGGAGCCCAAATATTATAAGGGTTTTATACTATTTTATTTGATAAGTAATATTTTTATTGAGGAAATAGTGAAACAAAAATTGCAAATCATATATTTAAATTCCATGAATGGTTAAATTTTTCTATGATAAAGGATAATATAGATTCATAAAATTTTATGTAATTTGTGATATATAGTGTATTTAATTAAATACATTATATAGAAATTTCACATTCTAGTTATGAATCAGTATAGATAAATATAAAAAATTATTTATTTTTTTAGTCAAAACTCATTTATTCAAGTGGTTTTATTTATTATTATTATAGTGATTTCTATGAAATTATCCATAATAATATTATATTGTGCATTTCATATAAATGGTTGGATACCTTCAATTAATGTGAATATATAATGAATTTATGTTATGAAATATCTTTTGATGATCAAATTCATCTTTTATGTCTTGTTTTATAGTAATCCTAATGCCTTGTATTCATAAATCATAACCAATAATCTAATTAAATTAATGTTAAATTATTTAGGTCTCTATTCAAAATATTCAAATGTATATAATAATAAGGATATATTCATTAAAATTAAGAGTAGGTATGATAATATTATAAAAATATAATTTAATACCATTTTTTAAACTAATAAATACCTTTCCATATCATATCCATTTTTTATTCATCTTAAATTGTTGAGAAAATGGATAAAATTGTTATATGTACCATGTTTTAGATGTTTTTAAAAATACTCAATACATCCAAAAATTATTTATAATGATGTCAATTTTTTAAAAATTGAAATAATTTTTTGAACAATGATAATTTTATCAAAATAACTTATCAATACATATCCACCTAAATAATTTGAAAATTCATTAATATAAAATAGTTAATTGATGATATAAATAGTTCTGTGCTATAAACAATATTCACGTAGATATTAAATATATTGATATATATATTTTGAATAAATATTAAATATTAAAAAATATGATATCCTAAGAAATTTAGTAAGTATTATATATATGGGAAGTAGGTATAATATACATAATTTTATTTTTATACATTAACTGGAACTTTTTAATTTAATTAATTATTTAAGAATAAATTATATATCTTCATTTAATAGCTAATTTCATTTTTTTAATTTCTATAGATTCTTGTGATATGAAATTATAAAATGATATATGATATTATAAAAAAACATTAGGATAAAAAATTCTAAGTTGTCCCTAATTTATGATCATCATTAAAATTAATGGTTGGTAATGATATTTGATTATTATTATAAGAATGTTCTTAAATAGAAGTACATTATTAAAAAACAACATACCATTCTTGATTGATTACATGAATTATGAAAATTCAGTATTTAACAAGGAATATTATATTTATTTATATATCATTGGAATATATAATGTTTATACTGAATAATAATCCATTATATTTGAGTTTAATATAGCTTTCTATAAGTAATCATGAATATGTTGATACACATTTTATTGAAGGCCTAACCATTGAGCTAACCTTTGGGTGGTTCAGAATACTATCCATCATATATTGGAATGTTTTGAATATTTAAATTTACATTCCTATATATTGGGAATTATATTTTGGACCTATGTGGAAAATCATCAACTAAATTTGTAGTCACTCATAGTTCGGTCTTATAAATAAAATTCGTATATTTAAGTAAATAATAAAACTAATTTGGAAATAAATAATGGTTAAGTTGATATATATGTGATTGAAAAATCCCATGATTCAGGGATCACAAATATATATTAAATAATCATATAGTATTAGTTAAATGTTATAAATGGAGAAACACTTGGTTAGTTTAGTTCACACACATGTATAGATATAAATTTGTTTAATGGTCATTACCCTTTATCCCAGTATACCCTTTTTAAAAATTAAATATAATTAGATATCATATTTTTCAAGGATATTAATTTTAAATTTATAATAATTATTATATTTACAGGGACCACATGATTATACATACGTATTTGTTCATAGGGAATGATATTTGGCAAAATATTTATCCAAAATATTATAGAGACTATACATAATATCCAGAATAATATTGATGTTTTAAATATCATATATATCAAGTATATATTCATTTTATACTATTCTGTAGAATTTGGAGATAAAAATTAAAAGCACCGTTCATGGAGATTGTAGGCCGTACGTACGCATGAACGCTACTTTCATTTTTTGTCATATTAATGAAATTAAAACAAAATGATAGATATATATATGTTATAATTCCAGAATTATATACATCATTTAGATGTAATATATTACATATATATCCATTATATATATGTACTTATAATAGTACATAACATTTTGAGATAAGAAATGAAATGTACCGTTCATGGAGACGGTAAGCCGTACGTACGCATGAACGCTACTTCCATTTCTATTTCATATTTAATGGAATTAAAAAATAACGATACATAATAGTATTTTAATTCCAGTATGGTATCATATATTATATCATTAAATATATCCTTTATATGTACCACATATGGTATTAATGAATCAAATCACTTTGAGGGGGCGGTAGTCCGCACTTCCTTAAATAAAGATATCGCGTTTACCCATAATGGAAACCATAAAGGTATTCCATAAATGAAAAATACAGAAGCTTTCATAAAACATAAAAATATTACATATCATATATAAATATAGTGTCATATTAATGGCCACCTTTGAAGGTGTTAGAAGAATTCTGAACAATCATCGTTTCGGGAGGCATAAATTCGCCATCCACGGAAACAATATGTTCTTTAACCATTAGATGTAGGTGTGTGTAAGTGTAGCTAGAAAACATCTTATAACAGCATCCTAGTATATTTAAGATACTGTATTTGTTACAAAATAAAATAATAAAAAGAGTTTAGGGGGTTGGAGAAGAAATATAAAACAAAAGGACACAAGTGAAGACATTACCTTAAAATCGGGTAACTCCCTTTGGTTTGAGCTCAAAGGCTACCTTGGGAAGTCTTCTGCCCAAAGTGAGGATTCAAGGAGTAAGATAGGGAAGTGGAGAGACAAAATGGGAAGGAGTTTTCCGAGCCAAAGGCTTTGGGAGTGTGGGTAAGGAGGCAGAGGTGGGGGCCTTTTATAAGAGGAGAGGAGGGGCACTCTTGTAAAGTTACAAAATGTTACTTTATTTTCAAAAGAGTTTCGGATTTTAAAGGTCCCAAATTGATGTATTTCTAGGATAAGGTGATAAGGGTTCGAAATCCACTCATCCAATAGGTTTTGGACATGTTTATGTCTTAGATATTACATTATCTTTCCATTTTATTTAAATCGTTAAATAATGAGGTCATCACTACATCATCATGATGTCATAAATAATTTAATTTAGTTAATGTCTAAAAATTATTAAAAACTACTATGATGTAGGAAATCTTTTTATATTTTAAATTACTATTTATAGTTAAAAATATGACTTGTATAACCCCATGTAAAAATTGTTTCAGTAAAACATTTCATGTTTGTGTCATTTTTACTTTAACATTAAATAAAAATATATTTTTGTCATTTCCCAACCAAAGTGGCTCCATGGGGTCTCCAAGTTGACCAATGTATTTTCTTGGTCGGCCATGACACATAAAATGAGGGTAGGACATGTTTCTAGGTCATTTAATTTTATTAAAACATTATTCTTACCGTAAACTACACTAATTACCTCTAATCGCGATTAAAAACATAATAAGTTACTATTCACCAAAAAATTATTTTTATCCCATTGAACCACATTTTACTTCTTAATGAAAACCATGTATGTCAGATTTTTGAAATTCAAAACTCAAATATGGAAAAATTTCATTTAAACGGAAAAATCAGTTTTTATAAGTACCACTTAGTGGTTTCACTATTCCTCAAAATTGAAGTTTTTCATAAAAATCCCAAAAATTCACCCTAAGATATATTTGATATTCCGAATTCAAAAATGAAGACTATTTTACAAAATTCAAAACATATAGTCACATTAATTAATTTAATAATTAATCCCCACTGTCAGAGCACATAGCGTGTTTTTATGAAACAATAAGTATCAAAAGATTGACACTAGTTTAAGTCTGATTTCAAAGTGGAATTAATTCCAACGACCACTATTGGATTTTATGGTAAAAATATATTCTAATTTCAATATAAAACCAATTAAAAAGATAATCTAATCATATAAATAAATTATATTAAAAAGAGGTTTTGAATTAAAATACAAATCTTACACTATTCATAAAAAAATGAACTTTATCAGAAAGATACCAAAAATTTACACAAAGTAAATTTTGATGTCCCAATTCTTTAGAAGAGTTTTATTTGGTTCAATAGAATGTATAAGAGTGAAAAAAAAATATATTTAATGATGATTCGACATCAAAAGGCGATAAGTGAACCTTTAGTGAAAACTAGGGCATATACGCCTAAAATTGAATTCTTTCCGTTTTTTAAGCCTTTAACTTTTATGGGATAAATGTAAAAACATTTAAAAACATATATAATCATATTTTAGTTATTTATATCCATTACCGCAATTACAACGGCTACATGTTAACTATCATTTAAAATGATATTATTTTATTATTAGAGTGCAACGTAAGATTCCCAAGAAACTCGTTGTTGCGTGTTGGGTACGCCATCGAACATAGCGTCCCCTTTAAAGTCATATTAATATTTTATTCACAAATATGGTTAAATATGAAAATTTCATATTCTTTATTTACCTGGGGTGTTACTTCCTTCCCCCCTTTTGGGAATTGCGTCCTCGTAATTTTTAAAATTGAGCTTGGAAACATCATTGAAAGTCCCACATCGGAACAAGAGTCGGTAAAACAATCACTTTAAAATAAAGGAAGATAAGTACAGAGGTCACCCGACTTAACCCATACTAGGATTCCATGTAGAAAAACATGGACATTTAAGAAAAAGAAATGGGAAATGTTCTTGAGGGAGAGTGATAGTAAGCATGTCTAGGAGAAAGTTAACCATAAGAAAATCACAAACTTGTGATGTGTTAAAAGGTATTAGATTCCCCAATAGGAAAAGTTAATAGAAAACATTTTTGTTTTATGATACTTTTTATTGAAGAATTTATTCAGAAGGAAACAAAATCACTTATCATGTTGACTTTCAACTTTTACTAGATTCGTTAATCAAACTCATATTTTTTTCCAAAAGTCGAGTATTTAGGGAGACTTGTTCTCATTAGGAGTACTATAATCAACTTCTAGAGAGTCACCTAATCCACAAAATAGAACTATATAATTCCCATGTCTTTAGACTTTAACCAATACCAAAACCAAAAAAGGTTAGTACAAGATCAAATAATCCAGTAAAGGATAACCCTTTATAAAAAGAAAATCTATTCTTAATCTCCAAAATTTGTCAAAAAAAACCCAAAGTTCAAAGAGGACCATTCAATAATCAAATTTTCCATAAAATGCTTCAAATAAACCAAACTAAGATTGAAACCCAAATATTTTAAGGATTTAGTCACATAGTCTTCCAAGTTAAATTGTAACATTTACCTCCAAACAACATCAGTTACTCCTAAAGTCTCGTATTGAAAAGTAATTTACCTAATCACATATCCTCCATGATAGGTTAATGATTTTCATAAATAACCCAAAATCAACTTATTCTAAATTCATAAAATCATATAACTAAAAAGAATCAGTCAAACTAACCAGGGACTTCATGTAGTCCAGTGGTAGGTGATAAATACTAGTCTCACTTTGGTTGTGGGTTCGATTCCCACAGCTTTGTCTGACACGACGAGTAGTCACACTGTCTGCATGTTGTCCTTTTTCCAAAATTATATAATTCTCAAATCATTCCCCAAAAAGGGATAAAATCATCAAAAATAACCATAACATAATTTAACCTCAATTTTATCTCATGCCTTTCACTTCAATCATAACAAATAGTAACCCATAATTACCTCAAAAGTAAGGATCATATAATCCCAAATGGTTCTTTATAACTATGTCCACAAAAGAAAAGATAACTATTCCTTGAATAAAATATTCATATATTAAACATCAGGGTTACACATAATATAAAAATTCTTCTAATGTAACCCCATCATCAAAAGAGACTTAATACTCTTAAGAATTTCACCATAACTCTTGAGGCCCTTATATGTTGACATCTTACTCATTCAACATTCTTCATGATCCATTAACCATTCCTTTCAAACTTATTCCGAAATACCTCTTTCCTAAAAACAAAATCATGAATCATATCCTAAGATTCCAAAATAGGAAAACAATAGTCATGAAATAATACACACCTTTGATTAGTCATTGCCAGTTTCTTCATCCTCAATCAGAATGGAATTAGGTATTGGTAAATGAACATTTGTACTCTCTTGGTGATCCCATTCACGAAACATCATCATAGGACATGTGTTTGCATAATGACCATTCACACCACATTTAAAACATTCAATTGATACGTCATAATGAACTTCTTTCCCTTTCCTCGAGTCAACTGGATGCTTCCTTTTTCAATGGCAGGTTCTTGCTTTATGACCTTCATTTCCACATCTATAGCATATTTCTGTCCCATTGAAACATTTTCCTAGGTGTTTCTTTCCACATCTTTGACACATATGTTTTTAAACACACTTACCTTTATGATTATTACCTGTACTTCCATAAGGATTTGTTTCTCGTATATATTATGCCTTAGAGAAATCAACAAGGTTTAGGTGGTCAATCATGACTCCAGATAGTTGGTTGAGGATAATCACAAGAGTTCTCATTGCAGCTCCCATATCATTCAGTTGCTTGCTCAAAAAACATTCATAGTTTCCTTCACATCCACTGTTACTTTAGTGCCTGCTAGATCCATCCATTTACTAAAACCAAAAAGGACAGTGTGAGTATATCAACAAAACCATCATGTACTAATGAGGAAGATAAACATTAAGATATAATTACCCATTAACTTTATCTAAAACTAGGACTCTTTCTGAAATCTTAACCATTATGGTAATGTCACTTATGCATAAAGAATACCCTAACCTCTAATGTTATCTAAACCGACCTTTGATACCAACTATATGGCCCCAACCTTAAACCGTACTTAATCTTGAGTTATTACAAGATTATACATTAAGGATCTTTTCAGGTTTAGAGTTTTAGAGAATTAGATCATGAAACTTGAATTACATACCACATTTAGACAAAGTGGTTACATAAAAGACAATATTCATTCTTACCATAAACGGAAACATATTTAAAATAAAACATGGATTCTTTCTTGAAACATCCTTGACACTATCATCACATCATGTACCCTTCCCTTGACCTGTGAAAAAACATTTCAAAAACTTGGGATGAGTATAAAAAGCTCAGTAAGGGATATAAAAATATGGAAAGAAAACACGAGTACATGTATACATAAGAATGAAATCATATGTTACCCATAAAACATAAGCACTTTAAAATACCTCATAAAATCATGAATAAATCATAGAAATCATAAGACATAAAAGGTAACTTGAGGCATTCATAACATTATTATGTAGGGAGTAACCCTCTTGGTTACGTTTGTAATAACCACCACAGAATATTCCCTAAATCTCATTGAATAAAACTTAACATTTAACTCCTTTGCGTTACCCAATGCATTGGAGAGCTATATCGGGATCACCCGCCATTAGTTAATCACGGAACCACCCATCTTCATAACAATGCCCAAGAACCATAACATAATCTTTTCACATAAAACATGTATAAAGGAAACATAACATTTCCACCTTTCAATAACAATATATCAATACAACACATTGATATAAATAAATTAGGAAAACCATTTTCGATACCAAAATAAAAGAAAAGTAATACATGGTATTTATTTTTCTTTTAAAAAGATGGTATGTCTTGTAGAGGAAGCCGAAACTCAAATAATGGTCACTGCGGCGGAGAAGTCGTTGTCGCCGCATACGTTCGACAAAAACATTCCCTTTTTCCATTTAATAAACAGTTCGTATAAAAAAGATTCCATTTGAATAAATGTAAAAGTCAAAGGGGTTTATACACTGTATAAAAGAAGGTTGTGTATAAAACAGAATATGCCTCAATGAAAAGGAGATTGATATGAAGTCCCTTACAAAGACAGTGTCCTTGGTTTAAGGATAAATCAATTACATAATTATGTGTGACAAACAAATACACAAAATATAAGTGTATATTAAGTGTAAAAAATTCAATGGTCATTAACACATATTCAAAGGATGACATATTCAATAACTACATTTTGAACCCAAAGAAATCGAAATGGGGTTAAGAAGTTCCCTTGACAGCCTAACAACATCACATCAAAATGAGTTGATGAGAGATAAAAAAAAGAGTATCTCATCACTTGGATGTATAATTTATATCAATAAGGATATATGAGAACATATCCCAATATAACAACATGTAAATTAAAAGACCCAAAAAAAGAAGTCTTTTAAAAAGAGGAGGGTGAAAAGTTCCCTTACCGACATGGGTATCTTTCGAAACATACACCCCGTGAAAGAAGGACAATACAAAATTGATTTCAATACTCATAAAAAAAATTATATTACACAATGAGTAAAATAATGGGCAGTACATACACAACTCAAAGGAAATTGTTGCAAATGTATCATAAATCTCACTGGAATAAAAGTGAGATGAAAAATCCCTTACGAAAACTCGGCAGCCGAACGACACCACATAAAACATACAAAAATGGATTGATGAGATAAAACAGGGTATCTCATCATATTAACATAAAGTTTATTGATATAATAATATTGAAGAAAATCCCCCAACATAACAAAGAGGAGCTTAAAAGAAGTGACATAAAGGAGAGTACGTAAAAAAGAAAGAGAAAGGTTAGATCTCTTACAATAATTCGGCAGCCTAACAGAGCCACTCAAAACATCCAAAATGGATTGATGAGAGAGAATAGGGTCTCTCATCACATGAACATAAAAATTACAGTATTATTAATATAAAAGAACATCCCAATAACAAGAAATATGAGCTTTAAAAGTATTGACAAAAAAGAGTGTACTTAAAAAGAATGAGTGGAGTAGGATCCCTTACATCAAGTCCAACTTGTCTTGTTCGTTTCTTTATATTACTGAATAATAAACTTTGGTCAATTTATAATTGATTAAATACCTCTTATAAAGATTATTATTCAGTTCATATACCATATTTTAATGTTATAATAATTCGTTAATAATATGAGTTCATATCAGACATTTTTGTCGATGTTTGGTACATGAGTCAAAAATTGAACTTGTTGGAAAATAATTTTCCATGTAGTTATAGGTACATCATATCCAGAACATTATTTATGTTTTAAATATCATATATATCCAGTATATATTCATTTTATACTATTCCTTATAATTTTGAGATAAAAATTAAAAGCACCGTTCATGGAGACGGTAGGCCGTACGTACGTATGAACGCTACTTTCATTTTTTGTCATATTAATGGAATTAAAACAAAATGATAGAGAGATATATATATATTTTAAAATTCCAGAATGATATCCATCATTTAGATGTAATATATTACATATATATCCTTTATATATATGTACATATAATAGTACATAACATTTTGAGATAAGAAATGAAATGTACCGTTCATGGAGACGGTAAGCCGTACGTACGCATGAATGCTACTTTAATTTCTATTTCATATTTAATGGAATTAAAACATAATGACACATAATAGTATTTTAATTCCAGTATGGTATAATATATAATATCATTAAATTTATCCTTTATACGTACCACATATGGTATTAACAAATCAAATCACTTTGAGGGGGCGGTAGTCCGCACTTCCTTAAATAAAGATATCGCGTTTACCCATAATGGAAACCATAAAGGTATTCCATAAATGAAAAATACAGAAGCATAAGTAAAACATAAACATATTATTTATCATATATAAATATAGTGTCATCTTAATGGCCACCTTTGAAAGTGTTAGAAGAATGTTGAACAATCATCGTTTCGGGAGGCAGAAATTCGCCATCCACGGAAACAGTATGTTCTTTAACCATTACATGTATGTGTGTGTATGTGTAGCTCGAAACCATCTTATAACAACATCCTAGTATATTGAAGATACTTTATTTTTTACAAAATAAAATAATAAAATGAGTTTAGGGGGTTGGAAAAGCAAAATAAAATAAAAGGACACAAGTGAAGACATTACCTTAAAATCGGGTAACTCCCTTTGGTTTGAGCTCAAAGGCTTCCTTGGGAAGACTTCTGCCCAATGGGAGGCTTCACGGAGTAAGAGAGGTAAGTGGAGAGACAAAATGGTCAGGGTTTGGCCGATCTAAAGGCTTTGGGAGTGTGGGTAAGGAGGTAGAGGTGGGGGCCTTTTATAAGAGGAGAGGAGGGGCACTCTTGTAATGTTACAAAATGTTACTTTATTTTCAAAATAGTTTCGGATTTTAAAGGTTCCACATTGATTTATTTTGAGGATAAGGTGATAATGGTTCGAAATCCACTAATACAATAGGTTTTGGACATGTTTTGGTCTTATATATTACATTATCTTTCCATTTTATTCAAATCGTTAAATAATGAGGTCATCGCTGCATCATCATGATGTCATAAATAATTTAATTTATATAATGTCTAAAAATTATAAAAAAATACTATGATGTAGGAAATCTTTTTATATTTCCAATGAATATTTATAGTCAAAAATATGACTTGTATAACCCCATGTAAAAATTGTTTTAGTAAAACATCTCATGTTTGTGTCAGTTTTTACTTTATCATTAAATAAAAAGATATTAATGTCATTTCCCAACCAAAGTGGCTCCATGGGGTCCCCAAGTTGACCCATGGATTTTCTTGGTCGGCCATGACACATAAAATGAGGGTAGGACATGTGTCTAGGTCATTTCATTTTATTAAAACATTATTATTACCATAAACTACACTAATTACCTCTAATCGCGATTAAAAACTTAATAAGTTACTATTCACCAAAAAATTATTTTTTATCCCATTGAACCGCATTTTACTTCTTAATGACAACCATGTATGTCATATTTTTTAAATTCAAAACACAAAGATGGCAAAATTTCATTTAAACGGAAAAATCAGTTTTTATAAGTACCACTTAGTGGTTTCACTATTCATCAAAAATTGAAGTTTTTGAGAAAAATCCCAAAAATTCACCCTAAGCAATATTTGATATTCTGAATTCAAAAATGAATTCTATCTTACAAAATTCAAAACATATAAGTCACATTAATTAATTTAATAATTAATTCCCGCTGTTAGAGCAAATAGCGTGTTTTTATGAAACAATGAGTATCAAAAGATTGACACTAGTTTAAGTCTGATTTCAAAGTGAAATTAATTTCAATGACCACTATTGGATTTAATGGTAAAAATATAATCTAATTTCACTCTAAAACAAATTCAAAATATAATCTAATCATATAAATAAATTAGATTAAAAGGTGGTTTTGAATTAAAATACAACAATTTACACTATTCATAAAAAATGAACTTTATCGGAAAGATACCAAAAATTTACACAAAGTAAATTTTGATGTCCCACTTCTTAAGAATAGTTTTATTTGGTCAAATAGAATTTATAATAGTGAAAAAACTATATTTAATGACAGTTCACCCTCAAAAGGCGATAAGTGAACCTTTAGTGAAAACTAGGGCATATACGCCTAAAATTGAATTCTTTCCATATTTTAAGCCTTTATCTTTTATTGGATAAATGTAAAAGCATTTAAAAACATATATAATAATATTTTAGTTATTTCTATCCATTACCTCCAATACAACGGCTACATGTTAACTACCATTTAAAATAATATTATTTTATTATTATAGTGCAACGTAAGATTCCCAAGAAACTAGTTGTTGCGTGTTGGGTACGCCATCGAGCATAGCGTCCCCTTTAAAGTAATATTAATATTTTATTGAAAAATATGGATAAATATGAAAATGTCATATTCTTTATATACCTGGGGTGTTACACTTAGGGAAACCCATTAGTTTTAGACTAATTATATATAAGAAAAAAAGAATCTTTGTTTTAGAAATTTCTAACCTATGGATCCATCAAGATATTCCTTCAGAGTTAATTTCATAAAGTAATAAATTATTTATGACCTTTTGAAATATGTCTTATTCTAATGTTTTATAATTTTTAAAATAATAGGAACTAGGAGAATCCATGCTAACAAACCATGAAATGGAAAATGCAGTTATTGCTAGAGTGACATCCATCATGCCTTAGGAGGTGGATTTCAAAATTTTAGGGCCATTCCTACCAAGGTATCTCACGTTATGATAAATAACCAGAATAATGTAGAACATCCTTCTTCACTGAAGATGGAGAAACTGGATATCAAGTGTTTTATATGGAAAACCATAAACATTCAGTTTATCTTATGATCCAGTAGTTGTGGAATAGTGGTTTAAATTTATGGATAATATCTTTTATGTTATTCACTATTCTGAGGTATAGATGGACAATATTCTTGTTTATAATTTAAATAGAGAGGAATATAAATTGAGGGATTTTATTAAGAACACCATGTAAAGGATGAAACAAAAGAGATGGAGTGGGAAGACATTAACAAAATGTTTTTTAATAAGTATTTACTTGAAAAATTCAGAAAAGTATAAAGAGAGAGTTAATATATATGAATCAAAAGGAATGATAATCTATCAGGACATACGAATAAAATATCATAAGGAATAAAAGGCACGATTTGGGATTTTTTATCTACAATGATAGAAAAATAAATATATTCTACAGTGGTTTAAAACAACACCTTTGAAGGATCTTGAAATTTGAGACTTTGGGAGATCTTAATATGTAGTTTGAGGTAATCTCAAAGTGGATACAGAGTTTGGAGAATGATCCCTTTCATATGGTGAAAAGAAATGAAAGATAGAACATCAAGATGGAGGATATCATGAAAACTATGGAATGAAAATTCAACCACCCATATGTCAAAAAATTTAGAATAAGTATCATGTTAAGGGACTAAAAGTTATTGGGAAATTCTTCAAGTGTGGGAGAGAGGGACACCAAGATCATGAATGTAGAAAATAAACGAGGATTAGAACAATTTGGTGGAGGAAAAGAGAGTAGAAACCATGGTCCAATGCTACAAATGTAGGGATAGAGGGCACTATGAAAGCTAGTTCACTAAACCTCGAGTACTTGAGGGTAATCACCAATAGCAACCAAAACATTAAACAGAGCATGATAAGGCTTAAACCATCACATTTGTTAAAGTGGAGAAAGAAAATGATGTCATATAAGGTACACTTCCTATTCACTTATGAATGGAAAAATTATTGTTTGATCATGGTTCTATGAATTCCTTTATATTATGAAATTTTTCTAGAAAAATTCTTTTGAAGCCCTGCAATATTGAGTAGATAAATTGATAATAAAACATAATGGTGAAATAATTGCAACCCAAGTGTTGAACTCTTCTCCTATTAGAATATGTGGGATGATTTTTAAAAAAAATCTCAAGATACTTCCATTTGATGAATTTGATACTATAATGGTAATATATTGGATCTTGATATATAAAGCACATATCAACTATCAGTAAAAGGGAATATCATTTCATATTTGGAACCATCCCATGATTCTCTAGAAATTCAAGGAATATCAAGAATCTCCTTTGGAAAATCCTTCAACGGTGTGGGTGTTGATTCGTTGTGAAGAAGCATACCGTGATTAAATGGTTGAGTCAATGGAATGTGTAAACCTAGGGAAAATTACCACCATAAAATAATAGTGTTATATATTTCCTAAAAGGTTACTCGGACTCACCCCACATCATGAGGTAGAGTTATAAATAGAACATATATGCAGAGCTAATCCTATCTCAAAGTGTCCCTATAGGATTGATCCTATTGAAAAAGAGGAGTTAATGATGATGTTTTAAGAGAATTTGTACAAAAGGTTCATACGCACTAGTGATTGACCTTTGGGTGTTCCCATAATATTTTTCAAGAAGAAGTATGGATCATTGTAGCTATATATTGATTATTGGGAACATAAAATTATCACCACAAAGAACAAGTTTTCTCTTAGAAGTATTGATGAATTGTTCAATCAAATGTGAAGAGCTCAGTAATTCTCAAAGGTGGATCTTTATTCAATATATCATCAAATAAAGTTGAGGAGGAAGATTTTTAGATGAATTCCTTCTGTACAAGGTATGGGCACTATTTGTTGTTTGTGATTCCCTTAAAACTTACTAATTCCCCTGCAATATTCATGGATTTGATTAATATAGTATTTAGATATTACCTCATGAAATTTGTGGAATTTTTTATCGATTATATTATCATCTAATCGAAGAGAATGGTATAAGATAAAGAGAATCTAAGGATATTTTTGGTGAATTTAATAAAGGAGAAGTTGTAGACCATGTTTAGTAATTGTGAATTTTTTATGGTGCAAGTCACATTCTTTGGAAATGTGATCACAAGGGAGGGAATTTCTATGGAACTGTCAAAATTGAAGGAAATAAAGGAATGGACTAAACCCTCTATAATCACAAAAATCCATAGTTTTTGTGGATTATATTAGTACTATAAATGTATTGTAAAAACATTCTTACAGTTGTCAATCCTGTTAACTAACTTGACATGGAAATGGGTAAAATATGTCTAGAAGGACGAATGTAAGGAAGGCTTCATGGAGCTAAAGAGAAGGCTTATCACTTCACTTGTACAGACATTAAAAAAAATTAGAGTATGTTTTGTGATATACAAGGATGATTCAATTAATGGTTTCAGTTGTGTAGTCTTGAAAAATAATAATGTGATTGAATATGCCTCGTGATAGTTAAAGATCTCGGAGCAGAACTATCCCACAATTGATCTGGATCTAGAAGCTTTGATTTTTTCCTTGAAAATATGTTGGAACTACCTATATGGTGAAAAGTGTGATAGATATACCGATCAAAAGATCTAAATTATATATTCTCTGAAAAGGGTTTCAACATGCATTAATGTTAATGGTTATAGATAATCAAGGAATAGGATTTCCTTATCCACATTCATCATGTTAAGGAAAATAAGGTAGTTTATCCTTATAGTAGAAAATAACTTACCACTCTATCCGTGTTGTGGATTGACAATGACCCCATATTCATGGATATGAAAAGGATGTATTTTTAATTAATAATGGCTTGGAATACATCCTACCATTTATAAATTATTTCATAAGAATATGTCCAAGAGAAGATTAAAAAGGTGCACATGGATGATTCAAAGTTTCAAAAGAAGGTGAATGTCGTAATGGAAGGGAACCTACAAGTGTTTCATATAGATGATGATGGTGTAATTACATTTTTAATGAGGAAATGTTTTTCTTCTTCACCTGGGATAAAAGAAGGATATATTGGAATATTCCCATATCTAAACTTTCTTTATCCATCTAGGGTGTTCCTAGATGTATCATGATCTCTAAGAGCACTTCATTTGGGAAAAATTATAGAAGGATATTTTAGAGTATATCTCAAGGTAAATTATATGTATGAAAGATAATACTGAGATAAAAACATCCAATGTGATAATGTAGAAATTGACAATACCCTAGTGGAACTGGGAGAATGTCACTATTGAATTTGTCATGGGTCTCCCAAAGACATTCAAAGGAAATAATACAATATGGGTTGTGGTGGACCGACTCACCATGAATGATCCCTTTACCTCTTTTCAGGAATATCTCTCACCTAAAAACATTATAAGATATTTCTGAAGGATGTGGTGATGATACATGGATGTACACCCTCAATTATCTTTTATCATGATCACAGGTTCAAATTGAAATTCTAGAGGAGTATTCAACACTCTTTGAGTATTGAATTAAATTTCAGAATATACTAGCACCCGCAAACTGATGTCCAATATGAAAGGACTATTCAGATGGTTGCAGATATTCTAAGAGATTTATTTTTTGAATTCAAAGCTAGATGAGATCAGTATTTCCTATTGATTGAGTTCACATACAATAATACCTTACACTTGAGTATTCATGCGGCTCCATATAAATCTTTATATGGAATGATATGTAGAAATCGAATCTATTGTGATGAAGTTGGAAAAAGAAAGCTACTTGGACCAAATCTTGTGCATGAGGTGATATATAATGTCCATGAAATCCAATAACATATCAAAGATACTCAGATTCAAAAAAAGATCTATTATGACAATTTTAAAAGGGACTTGGAGTTCAATGTTGTAGATAAATTATTCCTTAGAATTTCACCGTGGAAGAGAGTCATATAGTTTAGAATGAAATAGAAGCCAAAACCAAGGGACCCCTTTGAGATCCATGATCATAAAGGATTCATTGCATATCGACTTTCACTTCCACCAAATATAGATAATGTTCATGAGGTGTTCCACATATCACTCATGATAAAGTACCTAACAGATCTCTCATATGACTAAAGTCAGTGGTGGAACAACTGGAAGATGGTCTCTCAAATGAGAAGTATCTAGAAATGATTCCAGATCAGAGAGACAAAGTTCTACGTAAAAATAAAACCCACCTTGTCAAATTGTTTTTGAAGAACTATATGCATGAAGAAGAAACTTGGGAATTAGAGGAAGTGATGAAGGAGAACTACACTCACTGGTTTATGTAAAATGAATGTTTATGGGAGAAATTTCAAAAGGGGGAAGAATATAACGACCCAAACTTTTAACAATATAATTTCTACCTTATTGTGGACAAATAATCACATATAGTACATAATAAAATCATTACAAATTAACAGTCAATGAAATAAGAAGTATTTTTATATGATAAGAAACAAATACCAGTGAAATAGAAACTTGACCTTAGGAATAGTAATATGAACATTATGAATAGTAGACATGTGAAATGAATAGTAACACCACCCATGAAAGTATAAATAAAAATTAGGGATACTATAAGTGAAAGTATTATATAATTATATCATAGTATAAGTAAGTAAATATTTGAAAATTTATTATTTAAGTGTTGGTATTTTTATAAGTCATAAATATATGATTAAAATTTTATGGTTAATTAAATAATTCAGAAGAAATTTATTTTTTGATAAATTTATTCATAAATTAACATTTTTATTTTTTATGATTTTAATATAATCTTATGAGACCTTAAGAAAATTATCATAGTGTTATAAAATAAATTATAATTCTAAAATCTGTATTTTCAAAGTAAATGATCATTTTAATTGAAAATTCAACACATAGAATTTAGAAACATATTTTTATAAAATGGAGGTTATTTTTAAATTATACACATAAAAAAATTTTGGGTGAGCTTTTTGTATTATTCTGAAATACTTGAATTTTTGATGAATAGCAAAATCTGATAATTTTTTATAAATGCTAAATAAATGATTTTTTGAGTAATATTTTATGTAAGGATGACGTAAGAACCATATTTTCGAAATAAAATGATTTAACTGTTGTATTTTTTTCTCAATAATCAACCTAATTTATTTTCTTGCGACAAATAATAAGCTATTGATTTAAATAATAAGAAAACACCCCATGTCCACTATAAATACCACCCTATTCTCCTCAGACATCTCAGGATGTGATATTTATAAAAATTGAATTAAAACCACTCCCCAAGCCCAAATAACATGTAAATGATCTATTGGTCTCATCAAATGAAAAAAACCTTTTTTCTAAGGAGGTTCTTATGGAGGTAAAATCCAAGAGGTAAAATACTCTTCCATTTTCTTTTAATTCATATTTTATTTGATTTCTATTTATATATATTCCTCATATCCTATCATAAAAGGGGAATTATTACTCTTTTAGCTTAAATATAAAATAACTATATCATGATAATGTATTATCAATCATTAAACTCCTTCCTCAATCTCTTTTATTATAAAATTTTAATCACCACACATGATGTGTCAATTACACACTTCTTGGTTTATGCATGTTAAATTTTCATTAACACTATAAAGGATATTAAAAAAAATTAAATGGTTTTTAAAATATTTTAATGATTATTTTATAAACTTTTTTTGATTCTGTAACAAAATTATATATATATTAAAAAATTATTAAGAAAAATGAGTTTGTTGTGATCAAGAAACCACCAAATTTTTCTTAAAACTATCATCATTAAATTTTATCTAATGATTCGTCCTAAACATATATGAAAAAATTATTTATAGGATCTTTTAAAATTATTTAATATCATAGATAAAAATAATAATAATTATCTACAATTATATTTATTTTACATGAACTTCCATTTATGAATACCAGTGAACAATTCGTGAAAACTTAGAGAATGAATGCTCCCAAACGATGAAATTAAACTCTATAACTAATAGAATTTACCATAAATGAACATAATAAAACCATAATGAATCATATTCATGTATAAAATGATATTATATTGTTTTTTGATGAATATAATGTGATTATATAAATTTCTATAATGAAGAGAGAATTTGTGCTCATGGTAAGGGGAATTATTGAACCCACCTCTCTTACATTGGGTTTTACCTCTATCACTCAATTATCAATAAGGTTTTTCCATAAAAATAATTTATTCAATATTATATTACTTTTTATATAGTATAATTTCTTTAAAACTGTGTTTATGAAAAAAATGTTTTCCAAAAAAACTCTCCCTTAAAAAATCACTCCTTTTACTTCTCAAGATTGTTACTTCTTCATATAAGGTTGATGTTTATTATATAAAGTATATTATTTTCTCTTTCATATGGGATCCAAAATTTTATGAATCTATTCTTATGAAATTAAACCCATTCTTTTCCATGGTGTATTTTATGTTCAATGTTGATATATTTTATATGTGGAATGCATGATAATGTAAATATTGTGATGTGATGGGTGTGCCTGGAATTATATAGTGCAATGTAAATGTGATGATGTGACGGGTGTTCCCAAAATTATATAGAACTCCAATTCATTGGTCAATGTGATGTATCTTAGGGGAAAAGTGAAATATGGATAAACATGGTGTCATATATTTTATTATCATAATGTGTGGTAGTTGACCACTAAGACATGATGCTTCTTTTTTTATGAATTGCCACATTCCAAGCCATTTATTAATGATTCCTCTCATGATTATGATCCTATTCTAATGTTATGGTGATAGTAATTATTTTAGAACCATGTTTTATTGATTCATGTTCTTATCCATCCTCTTTTTTGGGTTTTAGATCACCCCTTTTTGATGTATATCATCAGGTGACTACATGTACTAAGTAAAATTCAATGGACCAAATGAATCTAGAGAATAAGGAATCTAATAAATGTACATGTTTTATTTTGTAAATATTATATATTAAAATAATTTTCCCAAGACACAAAACCATTGGATCATGTTCATGTAACTATTTTATGTTATTTATCCTTAAAATGTTGTAATGCTAAGGTAAGAAAAAGGAGGGTCATTATGAAACCCATTTTCATTCTATTTATTCTGTAGTGTGTATTAAATGAAACCCATTTTTTTATTCTTAATTTTTTCATGATATGCTTCATTATTGATTTTTTTCATAGATAAGAAATTTGAATAATAGTTTGGATCCTATATCTCCCCCTAATGAATTGGTAAATATGTTATACCTTATCAGGTAATGATGTTGACTGTGAACATGAAAAAAATGGATTTATATAGTTTATTTGTATTGAAAATGATGAGGAATTTCTTTGACCAAATGATTGATCATGAAAATGATCCATATTATCTATGTTAACATGATTGAGTGTGAATATGATACATATTAGACATGTTTAAAATATTAATTGAACAATTTATGTGGAAAGATATGTTTAACTGTCATGAATAACAATTATTATGACCATTTCATAGTTTTATTTTATTTTCCTATGTTATTCTATATAGATAAGTTTTTTTATACCATGTTTCATACTATTTTTCTAAGTTATATTTTATTATTTTGAGACTATAGGCCCCTATAATTAATTATGGAAAACATTTTTTGTTTATTTTTATTTTAATAAGATATAATTCACGCGCTTCCCCAAAATATTTTCATCAAAATAAATATGAAATGATGATGATATTTTCTATATTGATCATTTGACCACACCACATTCTTATGATTCCATTTCAATAGGTTTTTGTGAAAAGAAATATGTATATTGTGTTTGTAAGTGTATCATATTTGGAGAATGAGTGGGGATATGTTAATGATTTTTTATAGAAGAATTAGTTTCTTATATTTTGTAATAATGTCCTATTAAAAAAATTCATTGTTTTCATTAAATATTTCTCCTGACACTCTAAAAATATAATCGTAACAAGTTAATATAAATGTTCATGTTACATTACGTGTTAATGATAATATAACATTTGATATATATCAAATCCATTTATTTGATTTTCCTTTTCCATCACTATATCATGGAGTCTATGTATGGGGTTCTTCATTTGTAACCTCATCATATTGTTTTAATCCTTTTAAAAATATTTAACCCTTACCTTATAGAATAATTTTTTATACTTTGGTAACATAATTTTATATCTAAAAGTTACATTTTCCATATCATATAAAATATATTTTATAAACAAAAATATTAAAACCATTTTATTTATTTCTCTTTCATGTGGTGGTAAAAACAAATTTAAATAGTAATATTCAAAATAATTATAACTATTTTATGAAAAATTATTATTTTATGAATGAATCTAATTTTCATCAATTACTTTTGTATTATGTAGTACTCTAGAATACTCTGAGAGGGGAGGGGTGAATTAGGGTGTCATATTTTTCTTTTAAAGTGATAGATCATGTTCCCATGTAGATAGGAACTAGTAAATCTTATATGGTGGAATCATATAGTTATTAAACATTTATATTGATATATTCAAAATAACAGTTCTACAAGGTTCACGACTAATGGATAAACCAAGAATTATACACCGAGAGATTGTTGATCATACCTAAATCTACTGAGAATCACTAGTTATTGTGAAATATGAAAGATCAACACAATAAATATGATTAAAAAACACTTAATTTATTATTTTTTAGAGATAGAACATTGTGTCCACTTTAACACATCTTTTGAATCCCCCTAGCTCACTACCATTGGTGATGTGTTACTCAGTTTAATGAATTTAAGGTCACTTCTATATATTGAGAATTTCAGTCCTTATCCATGAATTCTATGAGACTCTACTTTCACTATTGTTCTTATTTGATTCACTATAAATCATTGTTCATTAAAACCCTATTTTCAACACTACGATTCATAAAGATCCCAAACTTTGTGAAAAACAAAATTATGTTTCAAAAATCACCAATATTAATGAAACCATGAACTATTATGAAGTCCCCAACTATCGAGATGCTCCCAACCATCGTGAATCACTTTGTATTCACGAAGCCACTAGTCTATGTGAAATTAAAAATTTTAAAATCTGTAGCATTATATGATAACGAAAGATTCTTTTCAAGATGCTCAAGATTAAAAATAATTCTTGATTTATGAATCTCCCAACCCTCATGAATTTAGAGCTATTCATCCTTTTCTTAAATGTTGTTCTTGATTTCAAATAATGGGTTGATACTTATTAATAATGTTTTCATTTTAATAAGATCAAAATCTTGCAAAAGCAGTTTTCTAAACATCTTCTATCCTATTCGTGAAGATCCTTTATTCACGAAGCTCCAACAAAATTTTCCTATTCAAGAAGCTTCTCATTGATGCATACAACTCTAATACGCCATCTTGAATTCACGAATATTGTCATAGTATCTAGAACAACATCTTTCCATAATTTATTTTAAATTCTACACACCATCATAGAAACCAATCCTTCATGAAACCCAACCTTCATGAAACCAATTATTCATGAAACTCATGGATTCATCATATTTAATAAGATTCAATATTGAAAAACCACCTTTTATTAAGCTTGTCCAATACTAATAATTTTGACCCCCAAAAATTTGGAAAACACATGGAAATTATTCCACCGTCAACATAGATTCCATATACACTATAAGATCTCATTTCCTACAAGCTGCCTACTCAAACCTAATGTGGATATACTAGAAACTCAATATAAACTTCATTTCCAGCTGTGAAAACTCAATGGTTCTAACATAATATTCATTCCCAATACATGTAATCATTTAAAAATAAAAAAAAAATAAGTGTTATGGGAATTTACAACCAATCTAAAGAAAAATTTAATATTTTAATTACATAATTAAAATTTTAAAAATATTTATTTCATAGAATAAAATAATATAGAGTTTTTGAAATGTATGGCATAAGATACTGAAATAAAATTAATATTCATGGAATATTTATTTTAATCCATAAAAATTATTTATAAAAAAGGTTTCATCAACATATATTCAATTATTATATAATAATGATGTAAGAAAATTTATGGTACTCGAAAAAAATAATATTTTTTCACTACTGACCTAAAAATTTTCTTTTTTATAAATTCATAGAATATTTGACCCTAAATAAATTTCAAATCTCAACGATAATTATTTTCTTTTATTTTATAAAATTTTTATTTTCATTTTTAGTAAAAAAAACATTTAAATATATTGATGAAATATTCATATTATAATGATAAAATATTGGGATGATTACTAGGAATTATTTTATGGTTATTGTGTATGCCTGTAACGGTAGAATATCAATTATTTCATTCTCCCATATTGAATAATTTCTCCCTCATTATTGATATCTATTTCATTTCTTAATCAAATATAGTCTATCCTTCCTCATACTTATTCCTAACACAATGTTTCCTTCACTATTTTTTAATTAATTCAACAAGAAATAAACCCCTTATTTTAATGATCTTCCATTACATTTTATCCGGTATGAGAAATCTTAAAAGGAACAATATTATATGTCAAGAATGGTTCTATTCCTATTTCCTTTTGGTTAAGTACATATGTTTTTTATTGATGTTATTTCTACAATAATGAAAAAATGGACAACATCATGATTTATTGATAGGTTAGATGGCACAACTAATAAGCAATACATATATCAAATTCTCTATAAAATATCAGTTTTACCGATATAAAGATGGAATTTATTTTCGATTTTATTAATTATTATAATCCCTCCATAAAGACACTATTATAATGACACGATCCCTTCCTTGTAATTCCATGTCCATCCTCTAATTATCATAATAGTTTTTATCTTTTATTATTCAATTACACCTTTTTAAATAATATATATTTAAAAAGATTTATCTTCGACCTATTTAAGTCTTACTAGCATCCATTCCCTGTATTTATCTCAATAAGACAGAATAAGAAATATCTTCACATAAAATGCTTTATATGGTTCAATCTGAATGCATCAATGGAAGATATTATTGTTTGAAAATTCGAAAAAAGGTATATATTGATCCCACATGCCATTAATGTAAAAGAAAAATGATCTTATCATGAATTAAAATTTCTAAATATTCTATAATAATTTCCCATTAGTTTAATGAAAGTAGGTTGTGATTATATGTATCTTTGTGTTGAGAGCCTACTAAATAAAAATCCAATATTTCTATGTCATATAATTATCCTGATTAGATATAATTTACACTAATGCATCATTTTGTCCAAAAATATTATTAATATAGATCCATAAAAGGAAATCAAGGGTTGGATCTTCCCTTATAAGGAATTCGATGATTTTTTATGGTAATTAATAATGACCCACGTAACATACTAATCCCAGATAAAATAAAACATTTCTTTGAGAAAGTGGGCCATATGGCCTCAATCATGACTCCCCATATGCCCAAGGATGTGAAATAGAAGTTGGGTTCCACAGTGCTATGATGGAGATACTATACACTAATATCAGAGTATCACATTAGAAATAAAAAAGAATAAAATAGAGTAATAACAAAATATAACTAATAGAAAAATTGAAAAGACGAAAATAATAAATAGTGGACTTATATGAATCAATGAAACTATGATAATAATCGAGCAACAGGCTGAGTCATATGTAAAATGATGTCATGTAATGATAATGTCGAAACTGAGTTAATATATGGGATAGAGGGTACATGGATATACATAATTCTATAACAAAGATTAAAAGTTCCAAAAGACGTATCTTCTAGAATCGTGAGAAAAAACTTGACCATCTACTCATATTCTCCATGTAATAAGAAACACTTATTAAGGATCAATGAAAAGTTTATTTCCCTTATCGACACTTGTGAAATCTTCTTGGTTACCATAGGTGGACTGGGAAGGTTGTGGGATACATTCAATCAGCCACCAACAAAGGTTTCTAGAATAATATCTTTAGAGTAATATCATAACATTATACATGTAATATTTATAATAAAAAATTATAAGAACTATGTATTGGGTGGATCAGGCTCATGTATGACACCAGACAGAATCTACATGCATCGACATAGGATGGAATATTTCTAATTGCTGTTTACCATGTACAACCACACATATATATAACTATACATTATATGTATATTTTTATATATTTAATATCATTGAGGATATATAAAGGAATATAAATATGGAGATAGCAAGACCTGAGGAATAACATAGGCATCCATGAATAGTCTAATGACATATAGAATCTAGTAAGGGTACTGGCCTAAAATCTCATGAGAATGAAATATTTCATTATTTTCACTTAGTATGCTTGCGTGAGTCTTCATGACCATCACTTGAGATAGCGGGGAGAGTCCCCATTCACATCACCCAATGTAGTTGAACGTGTAATTTCATTCCCATCATCTTGGAAAAAAGAGTGAGATGCTGTGCCAAATGGGCAATGTAAGGGAGAATGAAACTCTATACTCAATAAGTCCCTTAATCATTGTTTACCAACCAATATCGATGGTATAATCAAGATAATTATATGTAATGTCCATTAAAATTATTTACATTAATTTATATTAATAATGTAATTCCATTAATTACACCTAAATGAAATTTATATAATGAGGTAGAAATAATTTAATAATTTAACAAGGCTCTAAGGGTATACGCAAACATTTTCCAATTATTTCTAAATCGAGAAAACATTTATTTGAAACATGTAGGAAGCTTCGGAATGTGGCACAATGGAACATATTATACAAACAACTTATCTTTAATTTAAAATAAATAGAGCACAAAACTTATACATATATTATATTCCTTATCATGTATCATCCCTTGTATTGTCATGCATTAGGAGAAAATGGATAAATAGTTTTTTTTAAATAGGTAAAAACATGCCTTCACCAAAATAATGTCATTGAGGGGAATATAAATGATGAAAGACTCTTAACAAGTTGATATCTAACTAAAATATATACAACATGACTGATATAAGTAGAATCACAGTTTAAATGGGTAAATGACATGAAAATCTATCTTCAAAATCAGTGTGATATTCTAAGAAGAGAGGTAGATTGTGAGGTTATGTCTACTAGAGGATTTGAAATAGGTGTGAGTCCTTTTAACAAAACAATAGGAAAATAGGAGAAATCACCAAAATAATATAGAGACACTTGGTTTGGCCACACTATTTTCCAAACAAGGTCCCAGCCATGAACTAACTACTATCAATGGATAGCATCCCACATGTTTTGGTGAGCATGGGTTCTTCAAATGTGCTCTTTACATGCATACCCCTCTACCATGGGATCACCCCCCACATTGGCTATAGCATAGGGACAGACAAATCATGCATAACCCATGTTCTCCCATCTATAAATCCCTACAACACCTTTACATATGTATCTTACCATGCATATAATAGAACATGGTTTCTAGAAACCATACAACACAAATGTTTCCTCCAAAATATAGTTCTCTAGGAATTGAACAAGCCTTTCATAATCCTGAACACTTTCTTAAACCACAGGGTACAAATATAGTGATAACATAAAAATTTCAAAATCAATATATATGGTTTGATACCTCATGTTAAACTTGGATTCTTACAATCAAATCATTTTAATTAGATTTTCCTTGAGTTTTCCTTCAATATGTGGTAGAACGTCATTTAAAAGAAAATCATACCACAGTGCATGTACATCATCCTCCCACTCCCATGAAGTTTACTCAATGTAGTTTTATAGTAATATCTCTCATACTAATTGGAAATAACTACTTCATAGAGCCATAATGCTTTGATCGACTATGCATATGAGATAATCTTCAAAAAAAAGAATTAGGACCCAGTTCAACATCCCTAGGATCAATATTTTTAGATAGGTTGGAATGGTAATGGAGAAGTGTTGAGATATGGAAGACTTCATGAATATAATTATACCTATAAAGTAATTTAAATTAATATTCAATTAGATAGAATTTATAAAATACCTAAAACATTCATAAAATTTTAGGTGATAATTTCCCTTTCCACTATATCCACATATTCCCAACCATGAGTGATACTCATAAGAAAATATGGTCCTTGACCTTGATATCTAGGGGATATTGATAGTTATGAAAAAAAAAATTATATATATACTGAGTTGTGTCCATCAATTTTTTTATAAACAATACGTACTTCAATGTCTCCTGCCTAATATGATAACCTAGTATAACTTCCTCCCCCCTCTAGCTATTATGGAGATGATCAGAATCACCTACCCTAAAAGCACTCATACATAGCCACATGAATTGTTTCTTGGAAGATATTATTATAGGAAAAAATGATGAGGGACATATGTTTATCCCAAAAACCCTTTACCCAATGGAAACATGATCAGATCATGTGCTCTACAACATATACAGTCTATTCTAACCAGAAATTTTTTAGAGGGTGAAACATTGTGTCCATTAGAAACTATTGACCTAAAGTTTTATAAGCCTTTCTTGAACCTCAATGAGAAACTGGATCCATAGTCTAAAATAATTGTATGATGAGACCTATTTAGGAATATAATAACAAGGAAATATATTATTTCCATGTCATTTAATGAGAAATTCTCCCAGTTTGATAAAAAGTGGGATACATTTGTTAGTTGATTCAACAATTCCACAACAATGTCGCTACCTCAATGTGACTACAGTTGACTAATTAAGAAAAATATATCAGTACATCATCCCATTTCGATTAAAGGACAGTTAATATTTGTAACAATATAGTAGGACACTATTTCTCCTCCTTCACATACTTATTGGTAGAACACATAGAGTTAAATCCTGCAGTCATATGTTTCATCCCTGCCAGCCAATACTGAAGATACATATCAAGATACATCCTGGTAATACTTAGGTGTATTTCCAACTACGAAGTATGATATTTTCACATTATCTCCTATCATAGGTATATAAGAACATAGACACATACATATACACATAGTATTGCATCTCCTTTAATAGGTCAATATGGATATGGGTCCTCACCTTAATTTACCTTTTGTAGGACAACAACTTTATGTTTTTATTTTATTTATTTACTCTATCCTGAAGTGAAGAGGTAACTTCTATGGAATCAATAAAAAATATCTCATGACTCCCTTGAAACTAAATATGTATATTGGAAAATATTACTATTAGATTAAATTAATCACTTTCTTCCTAAAATTCTCATTCCATATATTTCTTAATTAGTGCAAGAACTACTGTATTACCCTTTCTTGGATTATATGCAAGATCAATGTTAGTATAATAAAGTTATTAAAACCATAGTTATATATGGAGATTCAAATAATGATTCATAAAGGCATTTTAGAGATATTTTATTCTGTAGACACCAAAAATCAAAAATCCATATGATAATGTATCCATCAATACACAAAATGAACAACCACAATAGGATTAAGGTCATCTTTATTATAATTACGATCATGAAGCCAAAAAAGAAGTTCCCCACACATAATGACTAAATCATCTTAAATCATTACACCATTGTTATCAATTCCCTATGCTTCACTAAACTCTATATAATCTTTTTCCATGCTCGAGAGTAATTAAGATCAGTGATGAAGTCTGCATGAGTTTCAATTACCAAAATTAACTCCCAGAAGATTATGACCATATAAATTTCACACCCTTTAAATTAAATCCCATAATATGAGCTAAGATGAATGAAAATATTTTATTATGCATCTTTACTACATAGTTATCCCGAATAAACTATTTATAATAAAGTAGTTCAAGGTATTCTACAATGAATCTATTTCTCTCACCTTATTGGGGTCTACTGGTACCCCTTTTCTAGGAGATGATATTACCCATGAAGTATAATTTTTCAATCAAAAATTAGAATTTAGTGATCATTTTTTACATATATGTATATCTTCTTGTATTACATATGATATTAATATAATGGTAATGGTCTTTTCGTGTGGAAAATTACACTAATATATTATCCCCAATGTCTAGCACTAAGGAATCTAGATACTGGGGGAAAACATGAGTCATACAAGTCCTGAAAACTACATGTGCATATCTTAGAAAAAATTACATTATGATATACTAATAAAGTCCTTAATTTCTCAAAAAATCTATACAATATATATCTGACATCCTGAAATATACCTGATTATAGCATAACCTAAAAAAGTATCATTGAAAACACCATTTGTCCTTAGAGATGATAAAAGAGGGTGTCTATTATAGGGATTTTATACTATTTTTTTTAATAAAATCTATTCCAATGGATAGTACTTCATGAAATATCTTAGTCTACCATATTTGTATTTTGAAATAATTACTGGTTAACACTATGTAGAAGTGTTGGGTTGTTCAATCCTTTGGAAAAAAGATATATAACTTCCTCTTGAGTTACTAAATATCAATATATTCTATCCTGTAAATAGAAATACACACTAGGTCTTCTCTATGAACTAGATCAATTGGTTTTTATACTTATCTCATTGGAGGATTCCTAGAAAATTAATCATGGGTTATTTCATTGAAATAACAACTCATAGGGGGGTAGTAGGTCATATCCCTTGATCATCCACGAAGATACTAGAAATATATGATTTCACTCTTGCCTATCCATGATTATCAGTTTTAGCTCAAGTTTAATGGATATCAAATTATCCATACTGAATATTCCTATCACCCTCTAGTCATGTGAACTTTATTCATTGATGATAACAATCAATGTAGTCTTGATAGGTTTTAAACCAATCAATTCTAATAATTACAATAATCCAAGTGACTAGGATCCACACAAATAGATAATTTCCCAAATATAAAGGAAATTCTATACATTAGAAAGAATTCTCTGATCAGATAATAAAAGGGGTATCAAGTGTCATCACTCCACATAATTATTCTATATTGAGTCCTAAACTCTCCAGAATTAACATAGAGATATTGATCTGTTGTGAATCACTTTTAAACAAATAAGACACAAAAATTGTGTTTACATGAATATAACATTCAATATTAGAAGTTACATCACTCTTCTCTTCTAGAATAGAATGCACTTCATTTAACAAAACTATATAACAACCCTGAGATACAACCTAGATCCCCTTGGAATGCTCGCTCTTCAAATGCTATGATTCCTCAGTCTAGTTACCTCAGTCTTGACTACCTCCTCATGCTATATGTTCAGCAGTATATCTACTACATTCCCAATGGGGTGATATCATCCCCTCTCTAGAACATGGAGTCAGGGTAAATCCCCTATAAGAATTAATTAGTGGAATGATATTATTGAAATGTGGAATATTTCCCATCATTTTCCAAACTCTACACTCAGTTGGGTCATGCATGCATAGGGGTTTCATGTATCCCGATTCCTACACAGATGAAAAATAATGAAACTATCAGTACGAGTTGTATGAATAGCTATTCCACCACAAGAAAACATAGATGATGATTCCTTCCTCAATACGGACTACCTCCATGTATGGGTGATGAACCACCCTAATTAAAAACATCATATTCCCATAAACTTGACTCAATATTGATGGCCATGTTGACTATCATAGAAAATATAAGTCAACTGGAGAACATCAACCTACTATCCAATATTTTATATCATCCAATCCTCAAATCACCTCATGGTCATGAGCTCATCCCCATCTAAAGTCCATGTGAATCACTGAAACTCAACAAAATGGGAATAATTTTTCATTACATACATTCCTACATAATGCATGTTCATTAACATTATATATTAGTCAATCCTCAATATATATGGATTGAATTAATCATATAATACCATCTAGAAATCCCTAAATATCATAACCTGATTCTGGTCTTCCTGGGTAATGACATCCCGACATAGCTAAACAAAACAATGTAACATATAAGTAGTGAGATTGACCATCCTCTATGGAGGAATCACTATATGAATCAATATGTAATGTCTATCCTAATGTCATGTCTATGTATCTTGAATACCTCCATTGAAAAAAAAAATCCTAGTGGGTGTTACTTTTGGAATGTTCAGTCCATCTCCACCTTAGTCAAGGAAGGTCAAGAAACTCCTTACATAGACTACATCATATCTAGAATAGACACTTGAAAATATGCATCAGTACCCAAATAAAGAATAGAAGTTGGTTCCAAATGTGTAACTATGTCTGGTAACATGGGTGGATTAAGACCCACTACCTATAATGAATGTTTTTCATTATCCTCCTAGCATACAACATGAATCCATTGTGGTGGAATGATTCTATAATTCGAAATGCATGCGTTAGAATTCATTTTAGTAGAAAAATGATCATATATACATAATATTATAGGTACAAAACCTTCATATGAAAAAGTTCACACCCTACCCTATACTCTATAATCTAGGTCTAGGTGAAAAGGGAAGACTATAACTGGTCATATTAATTATAAGATAAAATCCCATATACCCACTAATGAGGTTTGTTTTGGGTTTCGGTCTCATATCTCATGATTATAGTCCCGGTATATAGAGTGATATTATCATGTTATAGGGGAAAACAACCTTTTATTTGTAAATGGAGTCCCCATTTAGATGTGTGCATTTCATTTAATGTTTTAGTTTCATTTATGTTCATACTCTTATATATATATATCATGGTGAAGTTAGATGTGTCTCCACTCACAATTTATAAAAGTTATACTTACAAAAAATTACAACTAGAAAATAATATAATGAAAACTAGGGAATTTTATCAGGTATCATGATATAATAGGTCTAGTAAAATGATTTGATTAAATAAATTAACCTTACTTGTTTATATAATTAGTTTCTGCCCGAATTTTCATCGGCATTCATGAAATAAAATCAAATATTTTTTCTAAAATAAGAACCAACGGATCATGGATCAAACATGGAATAATTTTTATAAATAATACTCATTAATCAATTTGAAAAAAAAATGTTTAAATTGAAGAAAACCCATTAATTAATCCAATTATTCCCTCCGAAAAATAAAAGGTATCACATTTTGATATATATAATAATCAATGAACTAAAATATATATAGAGGGAAAATGAATGTAGAAAGAAAATGTGGCCCAGAAAAATAAATGTAATATAAACTAAAAATTTCATGCGATGATTCATGACCAAGTATATCTTTGACACACATGACATGGGTAAAGAATTCTATATTGATAAAATAAATTATTATAATCTCATAAAACATTTTTGTCACACAATGGTGAAAATAATACAACTATAATAGTTACAATACAATAACATCAATATACCATCATATCTTTTTTTTGGTTTCCCAAATTCTTGGATCAGCTACTCATAGGAACAATCTCATGACCAAAATTCATCAGGATCCTTGTTTCTTATCTATTTATTAATTTGAAAATAAAAATAGAGACCTATAATACTAATTTGAAATGTCCCAACCTTAGATACACTAAAATGATTCCTTGAGATGGTGAGTTACACGACATGTTGAATATCACCCCATATGCCAAAGGCTACCAACTAGCAGTGAGGGTCTATAGTGGTATATTGGGAAGATTATAAACATATATCATAGTATCACAATGGAAATAAACAAAGATGATAAATAGAAAAAGAATAAAAGATACTATAAGAAAATTAAGAAAAGAAAATAATGAACATCGAAAGTATAAAAATTCCTGAATCAATCCGTACATTGATTCATATAAAAAATATGACACATCATATTAATATAAAACAGGGGAATATAATGGATACAATGTGCAATAATATAAAACAATCTATTAAAATTATAACAGATCTAGACAAAAAATCCACTAGAATCATGATCATACTCCTAATACCTTTCTCCCATAATCAATGCAATATGAAAAATAGATCCAACATATGTGATAGGGAATATTCCCATATATAAACCAGAAATAGTTAATTCTACATAGGAACTATAGGTGGTTTAGGTAGGTTGTGTGATAAAATTAGTAGGCCCCCACAAATGGGGTCTTAATAGTCTAGTCTGTGTATATATCCTAAAAATTATTATATAATATAGGTAATAAAATATGTTGGAAACTAAATACTATCCAGCTTAGGTTCTTATAAGACACCCTTCATACTCTACATACATTTCCATAGGGCTGAATACTTCTAATATCATTTTATCTTGTACAACCATATCTAAATTATAATAAAAATACGTATATATGTATATACAAAATATTTATGTTCACATATGGAATAATATACATATATACTAGGTGTTAGTTCGACCAGCTGCATAACTCAAGTATCCATTCATAGTCTATTGGGTTATAGGCTCCAAAAGGGTACTCAAACTAAATCTCATGATAATTCAAGACATAATTCTCGTCAATTGATATTGTGGGGGTGATTCATCATGAAAAACACCTAAGACAATGGGATGAGTGTCCAATCCCAATACCATGTGAAAGGGAATATGAAATGTCATTCCCAATGTCCAAGTAAACTATGGATATTCCATTAACAACATTGAATGTAAGGGAGAGTGGAATAGTATGCTCCAAATGTCCCATAACTATTTTCCACCAACAAATATCAATTGGCTAATCATAAAAATCATATTTTATATCCATTAAAATCATTTACATTTATGAGGGAATTAAATTCAACACAACCAAAGGGGTGAAAACCAATGATGCAGAAATACCCAAAAAAATGAACAAGTCTCTAAGAGAATATCACAACATGGTCCAATTAATTCTAAAAGAAATCAAATTTGAAAGAAATTTGAGGGATATTCTGGTGTGAATCACAATGGAACATTATGTAAAACCATATAAACATTTAGGTAAAATTAATAAACCACATACCTTATGATAGTAGAATATACCTCATCAATTATTCGACCTAGGTTTATCCTGGATTGAGAGAAAATAGAGTAATATAAAAATGAACTAAATAATAGGTATAAGATATTACATAAAAATAGAATATTTGAGAGTTTGATAAATGAAGAATGATTTTGATGGTGTTGAGTGCTTATTGGTGGCTATCGAACATGAAAGTTGGATGTTGAATTAGATTCGAGATAGTGAAACATCATCTAATCAAACATTCAAGGGAGGGGATAGCTATTGAGAGAGGTATAGTGGCAGGTTATTTCTTATAGATGAAACGAAATTGGGGTGATTCAATTTATAGAAATAAATTTAAAAAATATTAAATCACCAAAAAATTAAAGAGGCAAATGGTTTGGACACACAATTGGCCAAACCACGAGAAATCCTTTTACCATATACTATCCAATGATTGTGGCTCACACTGTTTTTGGCAAAATGTTTTTCCAACTATTCTCTCCACATGTGTTCTCCTATACAAATACAATACCCTCACATGGGTTGTAGGGAAAATTTATAAATATCATACACAACATGTGTGTTTCCCTCCATGGATCCATACATTAACTTTCATTATTTATCTAAAAATAAATATTGGGATATATAGTTTTTAAAAACACTGAGTTCCAGTTATTTCATCCAAAACATAGGGCTTCAAGATATTAAAAATCCATGAACACTCTGGAATCATTTCATAAACCATAGGGTACAAATAAATGGGAAAAATTCAGGATTCAAAAAGAAATTAAAAGGTTCCATAACTCAAAGAAAAATAAAATTCATACAACATGCATAAAATATTTCTTCTTAGTATTCATATAAATTCTATATCACCCCATTACATTTACATATTTTCCTTTTACAATAATTTTTTTGATAACTTTACAATACCCACAACACCTGATTTAAACAGAACACAATTTAGTCATGTTTTTCATAGGAAATTCAATTATAAAACATTTATAGGGTTTATATTGTAAATTTATTTACTATATATCGAACTAAATAATTAAACACTCATCCAATATATTTGATAATAATGAGGTTATAAGAACCAATTTTACACATAAAACACAATATTTTTATAATGTAATTTTTACCACCATTTAAATGAAAACCTATTTTAAAAAATATTTTGGGAAACTTTATATATTTTATATGTAAAAACTAAACTTTATTTTTTTAATAGTGACATAAAAATTATATTATGTTTAATTGTTTCTATTTTTATGTGTAATTTTTTTTCTTAATGAAAATTGAAAAATATTGAATTTTTTCTCAAAAATTGTTTTTTTATCTAATTTATTTATCTGTTTAAATAATAAATTTAATATGTTTTAAAGTATAATGAGTTTAATTTTTTGAAAAATAATAAAAATTAGTTCATTTAAAGCAATTTCACTTTTATATTGAATATACCAAAACATATAAAACTTTTGAATGATTTTACATAAAAAACCTGCATTACCATCTCATACACGGGATTGCATTTAAATTATTTTCTAGGACATATGTGATTATAATTTAAGAAAATTTATAACATATTTTTAGTAATCATATATAATAACATATAATTAGTTATAATTAGTTTTTTATACAAAAAAAATAGTAAAAATGATTAAAATTAATTATAATCATTAAGACAAAATTAAGCTTAACAGGGTACTAAACCTTAAACATAAGAGCCAAATGTCATAGAACAATTTAGAGAATACATTTTATGGCCATATTTTTATCATGTAGTACCATTTTTCATCTTGGGAACACTATTTGATCAACTTTAGTTTGAAAAAATGTTTGTGGAATTCCCTTTTAAAAAATTTACAAGAGTCCCATTCCTCATCCACTATAAAAGGCCAATTATCCTAAAAATTCCTTGAAAATATTAATCCTATATTTCTCAGACAAGATCTTCCCAAATAGCTACTAAAAATAACTAATCTCATTCTATAGGTCTCCCCTTGGGAATAAATCCATCCAAGGAATCCCTTTGGTGAAAACCAAAACGATCTACCCAAAGAAAAGGTTACATCTTCTCTCTCGCTCTTTAGTTTAATTTCACCCTATACCCCTTAAATATCATTATTCCATTATTATATAACAACATTATTATCCTAAATATATTTATATGTTGTTATACTATTGGTTATACCAAAACTTAAACACACTTCCATCAACTAGGTAATGATCAAACTACTTTGTGTACGATGAACTATAGCATTATGAAATGAAAATTGTTCATTTCTACTATACTACCTTTAATGGTCAGTAATTCTGATTGAAAAACTATTAATATATGATATATATGTTATTTATAATTAATTTATTCTTATTTAATTATTTTAAAACTCATACCTTTATACTTTCT
The DNA here is from genome assembly GCA_963277665.1 of Viscum album. Classification (NCBI taxonomy): domain Eukaryota; kingdom Viridiplantae; phylum Streptophyta; class Magnoliopsida; order Santalales; family Viscaceae; genus Viscum; species Viscum album. Next base: position 1,496,624,727 of record OY728122.1, on the reverse strand, counting down.
ATTTTGTGTAAATAAGACAACAGTGTTTTTGGAAGTGTGGACTACCTCCCCTAAAAAAGACGTGATTTGTTCACACTATAAACATAAAATATTATGGATAATTTTAATAAGAACATGTTAAATATTTGACAACAAAATTATACTGGAATTATAATATACATAAGTATAATTTACTTATCATTCTTTTAATATGAAAAATAAATGGAAGTAGTATTCAAGCATACCAACGACGTACCATCTCCTTCAATGATACATATCAATTACAAAAAAAAATATTAAGGATTATTATATATACATATATACCAAAATTATATAATATTTAAATCATTTTTTACATTATATATATATTTATTACTTTATCTATGAAATTTTAACAATAAATATAAATTCAAAACATACTAAAGAAACTAGGCAATTAACACCCGAAATAGTGAAAATGATGAAATAATGTTAACAAAAGGATAATAAGATATTATAATATGATCATATATGATATAATAAAGATTAATATGGTTCTTTTATAAGTTTTTAACACTCTTAGTCCCTTTATTCTTGAGGTTAAATGATGATCACCCAAATAGAAATGCATGTAAGGGATTTCGCCTAAATTTACATTTCATTGAGACTTATTTGTTGTTATGAACCAATTCACTTTTATATGGTGTATATTCTACACTTTTACATGTTATATTATGAATCTCCTTATTATAATAATATTATAAGTTTCATTTAATTCCATGCCTTATTGTGGCTTATGATTCAATTTTTCAAACTAGTATGGGACACATAGGAATTTTTAAAGAATATTTTCATCAGGAATGTTCTTAATGATTATGTTTTAAATATCAATTCCTTTTTAGATTGTTAACATTACCATTAAACAATAAATTTATTTAGAATTTTTCCCTCAAAATTAACTTGAATATCCATATTCTCAAACAATGGATATTATTATTGAAAAACCATATATCAATTTTTAATATATGGTGTTCACTTTGACAATTATTAGATTAACAAGGAAAATATTAATAAAAATAAATTAATTATTTAATAAATATATTTGATAAGGAATATTATTTAATTATATTATTAAATATTAGGAATACTATGTAATATAAATGAAGGGTAAGACTCAAAACTATATAACCCTTCGATGTATCAGAAGGTTCTCATGAGACGAATAAGTTGGTCAAATTAAATGAGTTTCTACTCATAGTATCAAACCATATTGTGAATGGTTTGATGGTATAGGCTTTCATGTGACTTATACATGACTTCCTATTATTATTAACTTCCTTAATTTTGATTTAGTTAATACTTAACCATGATATTTTTCAATGACATATCTATGGATGTATTAAATGGACATTTTATTGATTATGTGGACTATGATTCAGTTTATTACCCTTCCATATTGATTATTAATTATCTAGTTATTAAAATGATATGTTTTATAAGCTATTTTACTTATATAGTTTATTTATTCTCATCGATTGATTATTTCTTCCACATTACATAAACTTACAGAACATTCTATATATCGTTTAATGTGTTTCATTTCTCCAGGTTATGAAGAGGAATCCTCTGAATGATTTTCCAGGATGATGTGTATTTCATTTTTTAGGAATCATGTTTGTATTTCCTATTTCCCAATATATTATAGGAATTATATGTCTAATATTTCTTCCCAATAATGCTAAACTGATTAGTTCATTAGTATTTTATTCCTTGTATTCATGACCATGAGATAAAATAATGCACCAGTACCAGGATTCTTGGATTGAGGAATTACAGTTGGTATCAAGGAAGAACATAAGAAAACATGGAATATATATTTAGAAAATATAGATTATGGATCTTAACCCAAAAATATAATTTTTGGATAAGTATATAATAAATTATAAGAATTTTGGTATGGTTGAGATTTTGTGGTAATTCATAGTAATGCAGCCCAATATAGATACTATAGGTGGATTTAGTTCTAGAAAAATTGTACCAGGTATTAAAAAATACAACAACGTGTGTCGGGAATGAATTAGCATAACCAAGTACATGATAATAATCTTTACTATGAAAGTGGTTTTAAACTCCTGGGTGATATTCTGGGGATAATTCACATTTTCTTAACAAACCATTGAGAATTAATTAAATGTGAATATTTCCAAAATGAAACTAGTGTTTATGATTATAATTAGTACAAGGAATACATTTATGATATATGAAATACAATATTTGGAAGTATACTTTATGATTTCCGGATATAATCTAGTATATTCCATTTTATAAAATTTTTAACTAGAATGAATAATGGTATAAATAATCATGATAAATGTTGAGATTTCCCTTATATAGAAACCAATATAGATTATTTTAGAATGGAGTAAGTTATGAAAATATTTGGAAAACCTAATCATTTAATGAAAAAAGAATCTTAATTTAATGGAGAAATCTATTACACAAAGAGAATATCTAATGCTAGATAGATTTATGCGACGGAATACCCCATAATTTAGTAGGACTACTACTTCCAATATAGTTGAACAATTAATTATGTCTATAGAGAAGATATTTTCAACATTATGATCCATAAAAATGGAAATGGTTACACTTAAGTTCAATTTCCTCAAAGGTGATATTGATCAATGGTGGGCCTTGATCCAAAATACAAGGGAGGAAGAAGAAATATAACTCATGGAATAGAGAAACTTTTTAGAGATATTCATCGATATATATTTCCCTTATGATAAAAAAATTACATGAAGAGAAATTTCCTTAGATTAATGAAAAAGGAAGTAGATTTTTTGATGATTATGAAGCCACCATTATAAGATTATGTAGGTATGATACACGTTACTTACGAAACATGTTTTGTAAGATTGATCACTTTTTTAAGGTTCAAAATACATGTCTCCAAAAAATAATTATTGGATGAAATTGTTTTATATTCCATTCATATAAAGAAGGAAATTTATCGAAACAATATATTCAATAGAAACCAAGAAATGAAGAGGCCATCTAAGAATCATGAATGTAACAACCCAAGATTTTATTAATGAAAATTCCACTTGATCTAATTAAATGTCTTATTATGTAAAATGGTTATATAAAATATAAACATCCATGGTTTTATGGATTTCAAAATATTGTTAACAATTGTAGAATTGCTAATATAGTTTTTTGAGAAGATATCAATTGATTAGTATACATATAGAGATTTATCAAATCCATTTTAGTAAGACAAAGGAAGGGATAACCCCATCTAGTAGAATAGATTAGTACGAAGCCCATTTTTTCAGAGATTGGAATGTAGATGGATTCACTAGGATTCTCTCTTGACCACACCTATGTCAATATTCAACAAGTTAAGCTCCAATGGAACCAGCTATGGTAGAAGTGGAAGTTGATAGAGATTTCCTCACAAGTTTTGTTATCCAAGAAACCCCAATACTCAGTCACTATTACACACCTTACCCTTAGGTCATATGCGAGTGTAATTAGGGGTTATGTAACAAGACCCTTTCACTATTATTATCTTCATTATTTTTTATAGCATAAATAATATACATTCATTTTATTATTATTACTTGGTAAATAGTTTTTAAAGATGAAAAAGTATTTTTAGTTAATATTCACTTATGAAATCTATTTTGATTAATTAATATATTTTTGAATTAAATAATATTTTAAAAAAAATATTATTACTAAATTAATTTTTAATAAATACAAATGTTCGTATAAGTTTTATAATTACAATTGTGATTTTTATTAAGGTTTGAAAGCCATTTTTGTCAAAACCCATGAATTTTCGATAAATATCATTTATTATATTAAAAGTAAAAATTCACATAAAATGAATATTATTTTTTGAATCAATATTTATATATTATCCAAATGGTGATTTTTTAATAATTTTCTGACACAGTCGTATTTTTGGGTTAAAATTAAATACAGTTTAATTATATAATGTGTTTTATGATATCATATTGACCAAATAGTGATATTAAATACTATAAATTAGACGTTCATCTTATATATGTTTTACCATAAACATAATGTGATTTTATATTTGTTTGAATAATTTAATGGTGCCTTAGCGGACCCTCCAAGACATACAAAACATGTCAACTTTTTAAATTGATTTCCTTGAGAGTGTGACTCACATCCACATAAGAAAGCCTAATATTTTAAGAAATTCGTCCATTTTACATATATAATAATGGTTTCCAATCCACATTGGAAAACACTGTGGAAAAAAACCATGATTTGGTTTTTAGTTTTTATTAGTTTAATGTGTGGTGTCCAAAACCTAAATAATAAATAATTCCCCCTGTTTTTCGATATAAACATTCCCAAGATCCCACTTTCTCTTCACAAAAAGCCATCAGAGAATGACCAACCCCTAAAATCCTATCTCTATAATCATCAAAAGGCACCCCAAGCTCCCAATAAGCCTCTCCCAATCCTCTCATATTCCTTTCAAATCACACTTCCAAGTATTTGATTTCTTCCTTTCTCCTTTTTGTCTCAATTTCTTTATGTTTCTATACCCCTGTACATTCAATTAAAAATGTTGGGCGTATGATTTCACACATCCCCTATAATACCATAATTATGTTTTAATGATGAGATGCCCCTTTATATCTCATTAATGACTCTCATGTACACCCGTTACTATGCTAAAATTCGATAAGGGATTTCCCTCCCCTCATATACATTCAACCACATATTTTATATTACACATCTAAATTCCATTACATAATTTGGGAAATGTATCTATATCACCCCCTTAATTTACATTTCATGTACATATTATGATACATCCCTTTATCTCTCATCAACCATTTTTATGAATTCTTATGTATTATCGTTATGCTGCTGAAATTGGACGACGATTTTCCAAGCCAATGTCATCGTGTAGTGAATACAAAGCCCATTTCTCCATCAAGGGTATTCAAATTTATGAACATTTACTTATTTATTATAGTTTTCATGTGTGAATTCCGCATTCCTTTATTTTGGAATAAATGATTATGTTTAATGAATCCATGTTATATTATCCATGTGGCACACTTATGCATGAAATGAAATGATTAAGAAGGGTGTGCCCTGATAGCGCTCAGATGAATTGGGTAAATATTAGTATAATGATACATAATGTGAAATGAGGTTTTACTCATTATAATTCATCTTCATTGAGGTTTTACTGATGATCCATGTGGAATGTGCCCCGGATCATGCAAATATCATGTAAAATGTTGCTGCCGCATTTCCATGTAATGATAATCATGCTATATCATGCATTTATGTTCATATTTCTCTTGTGATCAATTGATATGCCTATTGCCTAACATGTACTGTATTATTCGGGTTTTTTCCTTATTTACTCCCTTACTGGGCTTTATTTCTCACCCTTTTCTTATACATGTCCTCATGTTATCCCATGCAATTCTAAGTATGAAGGAATGTGTGTGGTAATGTAAAATACGTTTTCAATAAAGATGTGTATTTCTTGTTCTAAGTTATTATGTAATGTTCCTAAGCCCCAAAGAAACTAAACCACATGATCTTATATGTTTTATAAACTGATGATTTTATATAATAAATTATTTTTATGTGTGAAATAAATATCATGGTTGTTATAGTTAAAAAGGGAATACCACAAAGAATAATAATAAGTTAGAATGATATCAATCTTTTGAAAACTATGAAAAAAATCACCCTAGGAAAATTTTGAAGGGTGGTGATTTTTCTAAAAATTAATAGATAGAGATCAATAGGATCATGAATTCAAGTGGAAGAATCTGATCAATGATTTTTAGTGCTATAATTTTAAATATATGGGACATTATGAAAATTAATTCCCCAAGCATCAAAGAAATACACAACAGAAGAGGCTGAGGGGAGATGTAAAATCTTATCAGATCACTATTGTAGAGGTAGAATTATTAATGGCATGTTGAATGGTATATTAATTTTATATAGGAATATATCCAATGTGTTATTTTATTCTAGATCATCACAGTCATTTATATCTACCCATTTTTTTCTAAAAAAATAGAAATCTCCTTTTTTATTTAATAGGAGTGTTGTAATTAGAAAATCTTATGAGAAGTATCATTGTAACAAATATGTGTCATGTTGTCCCCATTTTGATACATAAACATGATTTATGAGGCAAAATTATATTCTTAATTATATTTTACTTTTAAATTATCCATAGTATAGAGTAGCTCTCAAAATACGATGCAAATATTTATTACATGATGAGGGAATTAACAATTTGTGAGGAATATGTAGAGTCCCTCATCCTTAGAGAAGATTATTCTATGTATAATTCATATTTAGATCTACCCTCAAAAGCTCTACTAAATGACATTCTTGGGGAAGAAGAGGAAACGATGCCAAGTGAAGAATAACAAGAACATCAAATTGAAGATGCACCTCTTCTGCATAAAAACATCAATGTACATCCTGAAAATTTACATGTATATACCCCCAGAGTGTGAAGAAATTTTTTCCAATTATTTAATCCCAAATTCAATGCCAATATCAAATAATCCCTATAGAATGGACATTGTGGAATTATTTAAGTTGAAGAACCAACATAAGTATTTTGGTAATAAAGGATTAATTCACCCTAGCGTTTCACCATGGGGATCCACCATCCTCATTGTCTAGAAGAAACATGGATCCACGAAGTTGGGAATTTATAATTTGAAAATTACATACATTACAATAAAAAAATATCCTATAACTCAAATTAATTACTTGTTTTATCAACTTTACAGAGCCCCGTTTTTATCAATGATTGATCTTCATTATAGGTATTAAAAATTGTGAGTATAGAAGGAATACATTCTAAACACAACATCTTGGGTGAAGTATAGACATTACAGGTTTAAAATAATTACATTTGGTTTAAATATTTCAACCTCTTTTTCAATGGACTTAATAAGAAGAGTACTCAAGTAATATATTGATGATTTGGTTTTGGTATTCATTTATGACACTATGGTTTATTCTAAAAGATATATGTACCATGAGAATCATTTTTATATCATTATTAAACTTATATAAGTGAAGATTTGTATGGGAAATTTATTAAGTGAAATCTCTATCTTTATGAAATTTACTTTCATGGCCACATTGTCCCCAATGATATAATATTAGTTGATCCTCCAAGGAAAATAGAAGTAATAGAATGACCTACTCCATAAAAAATAGTCGAGTTATATAGTTTCATTGGATTGGTATGTTACTATTAGTGATTCATTTAGAATTTTACAAGCTTAGATAAATTGTTATACATGCTGATAGGTAAAGGGGTTATGTTTTCTTGGATGAAGTAATTTTAAGAATTATTTGATGGATTAAAGAAAAGATTAATCAATGCTCTGATTTTTTCTCTACCGTATGGGGTGATCGGTTTGTCATAAATAATGGTTCATCAATGAAAGGTCTTGGTTGAGTTCTAACAAAAAAAGATAAATTTTGTTCTCATGCATCAAGGAATTTAAAGACACATGAATAGAACTATCGAACCCATGATCTTGAGTTAGCTTCTATAATATTCACATTGAAAATGTGGGGAAATTTTCTTTATTATGAAATATGTGAGATATAAACTGCTCATAATATCTTGAAAAAAAATATTCTAATATCTAGAGATTAGTATAAGGAAAATGTGATGGCTCGATCTACTAAAATATCATTTTATCTCAACCCACTACCACTCATGGTATGAGAATAAGGTGGTGGATTATTTGAATATAAAATATCATATATTTCTAAAACAATTTATTATTGGGAAAAATCATATATTCATGTATCTAGTAAATATAGCAATGGGATTTTCTATGGAAGTGTAGACATAATTTATTTTTTAAATCATTGAAGCCCATCATTATTAGAGAGGATAAATGATTTTCAATCTGAGGATTAGGACTATTAGAAGAAGGTCAAGGAGGTGAATGATGGAAAATTAAAAGACACTATTTGTGAAGATGGTGTAACAAAATTTGGAAGGAGGCTATGGGTTCCATAGATACATGCGCTAAAAATAGAATTTTTAGACGACACTCATAGCTCAAATTTCTCTATACATCCATGGAGCACAAATATATATAGGGACTCATAGAATCATTTTTTGTGGGATAACATGAAGCAAGAAATTTATATTTTTGTAAAAAGTTGGTTTTTTCGACAAATGATAGCTGTGAGGGAATATCTATAATGGGTCTACGAACGTCTTCCTATTACTATTTGAAAATCAAATGAAATTACAGTAAAAATTTTCAGGTAATTTCCAATGTTTCCTATAAGAAAGGACACAATATGGGTTATTTTTGATCACCTAACCAAATCATCTCATTTCCTTACCATAAGAGAAGACACACCTCTAGTGTACCTCACAAAGATCAATATTAATGTTGTTGTAATACTTCATGGTGCACCTCAATCAAGTGTTTTTGATTGAGATCCCCACTTTATATCAATGTTATATAAAATCCTTTAGAAGGCTCTCAACACTGACATTCTTTCGAGAGATACCTACTATCCTCAAAATATTTGAAAATCAGGATGAACAATTAAAATAATTGATGATCTGGTGAGTTTATAGACACCTCCTCCTCTAATGGTCTGAAGGCCTTCATATTTTATTAATTGAGATAATCCACCTTTCAAGGGGTGAGGTGGAACCATTACAAGGCTGGTAGGCATAAGTATTACATGGACCATAGGCCTTAGAGTAATTCATTGCCCGTAGGCTTCAAACATTACATAAAACCTAGACAAATTACTTGGAACATCTCCTCCCCATCATCTTCATCATGAAATCAGCTCTCCACCTACGCATGGATGTTCAACTAGGCATTACCGTCCATACACATTCTTGTCCCGATGGAAGGTGCCATACACTCTCATTCTTGCAATCAATTTAGCTTCTGATGTGGTGAAAGCTCCTTTCTCATCCTCCTTATAGAGCTTGTTCCTTGTAGGTTGTCTGGTTTATATCTGCACTTAAGGTGGACTGAAGGACTTGAGGTGGCCCAAAGACCTTACTGACCAGAAGGCCTGGGTGGCCCGAAGGCCTTAGAAGACTCAAGGGCCAAATTGGTGGCCCGATGGCCCAAACGGGGGCATATTCTTGGCTGCTACAGTGCCAAACAGTGCCTGCTACAGTCATGCTACACTACTTACCTTGGGTAGAACTATCCTATAATAATATTTTCTTTTAAAGTATTCATATTTCATCGTATGAAGCATTATATTTTAAAATATGTTTTACTCCATCTTTTTGGGATGAAGTTGCTGAAAGGAAACTCAAAGGCCAATAATATGTTGAGGAGATGGTGATAAAGGTAATGGTTATTCAAGATCATATCAAATAAGATACAATTTTGAAAACGTGTAATGCCAGTAATCAGAGGAATGGTTTAGAGTTCCAAGTGGGTTATCATGTTTTCATGAAAGTGTCACCATGGAATGGTATTATTATGATTGGTAAGAAAGGGAATATAAGTCCCAGGTACATCAGATTCTTTGAAATTCTTGAAATATTTGGAGTCCTTCATCATCATTTCGTAGTGTCTCCAAATCTCTCTATGGTATAGGATTTGTTTTATATAACAGTGATAAAGAAGAAAATTCTACACCCAAAGCATGTGATCATATCTGATGTGATAGAGTTGGAACCTAACATTAGATTCTGTGAAAAACAAATCCAGATTCTTCATACTAGAGAGAAATTTTTTTTCAATCAGAGGACTGATTTGTTAAAGGTATTTTAAAGAACTCACAAGAAGGAAGAAGAAACATGGGAACTAGATGATTATATGAAGGGTAACTACCAATTTTTTTAAGGAAATAATCCCAAAAATTAGGGGAAGATATGTTTTTTAAGAGGGAAGAGTGTAACACACTAATAATTTTATATATTTTTCATTTTAGAAGAAATGTATTCTTTTGATAGCTTCGTAATACTCACAACACCTAATTTAAGAAAGCACTACATAGTCACATTTTTCGTAGTCAAGTATATTATCATACTTTTAGTGTTTTTATATATATGTAAAGACTCAGAAAATTCAATGAATATTTTTTTCATAAATACTTTGGAATTTTACGAGTCTGTGGCTTCTAATGGAACTCGATTCTGAGGCCCGGTGTGCTCGGAATCAATTTTCGAAATTTAGCTCAGGTACGTTTAGTGAAAGAACGGACATGTTTTTCTATCATCTGAGAAGGAGCATGGATTTGATATCCGAGGGCACCGATGAACTCACAACGATGGTAATTGATTAAGGGGACCTTTATCGTAGTTTCGTTTTATGTGGGTTGAAAGTTAATATTTGGGGATTAGTTAAAAAGTTAAATAAAATGGTTTAGAACAATTTTATACACCATGGTGGTTAAATCCTACATGGGGAAGTTAATAGTGGGGCCCACCCCCACATACCTTCCCTTGTGTGGATATTTGTATGGTGGGGCCCATAAGATCCCCAACATTTCATCTCCTTTGAAATCCCAAACATTTATTGTGACAACCATTCACTTTATCAAGTTTGTTAAACTCTCCACCTTCATCCCAATTAAATTCCCAGCACATTATAATTAATTAATGGGATTCTCCATTTAATTAATTATAGTGTTTGATTATTAAATCAATTGTTGTGAGAATAAAATAATAGGAAGAGCTATTATTTTACTTAGGCAATTGTGGTGTTGGAGAAAACCTAGGAAAACTATGGAGATATAGATAAAGAAAGTGTTCTTCCCTTCGATGAAGAATACCTCCAACGAAGAAAGTCGACACACCTTCCTTTCTCTTCTCCATGACGCTGTTCTTCACAACGCAATCTACCACGACGTTCATCTTCTGCGAATCGACGACATGCGATATCTTTGCGAGGTAGGGGAATATTCTATATTTCTCATTTATGTGTTTATACCCTCAATCATGAGCATTTATTTATAGGATTTATCTTTTTGGATTCCTTACCCTGATTTAATTTCTCATGATGAATGCGAATTAAATAAATTAATTCACTGATCGATAAACAATTGATTGAAATAATTTTATTTTTGTTTATCTTGAATTTAAAATTCTTGAAGCATGAAAAATATTTAATTCTCCATGTTCTTGATTCTCAAAAATGATGGACAAACTAACACGGCTATCGATATGCACATTGACCGAGATCTTTCCTTATTCATTTTCCGCACATTCATAGCATGTTATTCATCCCCAAATAATTTAGCGTGCTGGAAACTCAATGTTTCCCTGAGCGCGACATACAGATGCGAAGATCCTGACCCAAGGATCATGGATATGCGTTCATATCATTCTTCCAAGTTAAATAGAAGTTGGAATGGAGTGCGGAAGGATCTCATGGTGTGAGTAGGGTGGTCGGGCGGAGCAAGGTTGGTAGGACGAGGCGGAAGTGCAGCATGTTGGAGTAGCTATTTTTTTCATGGGAGAATATGCTAATTGGAGAGAGGATGAAATATCAAAAGATGATAAATAATAAAATAAACAAAAAAAATTTGTAATAAAATAGGGGGGCGTGGTGGGCATGGAGTCAAATAAAGGGAGGAGGGTATATTTTGGTGGTTCATGGGTTTGGGGTGTGAGAATTTAAAGAATTAAATTACATTAAAAATAATAATAATATTATAATGTTATTATTATTTTCGTTGGGAAAACTGTATTTTGACGGTATCTTCATCGTGCAACCTCGGTTTCATGAACCGTTAGTTGTAGTGCGACCCTGACTTTGAGAGGGAATTATTGAGTCCAATATTGGATATCTTTTTTGGGTTTTTTGATCGGGTACCCGAAGCGCTCGAAAAATAATAGATTTAATATTATTATTAAATTTTGACCTGCCATAACTCATGCGTGCAACGTCTGATTGTCTTGCCGTCAGTGGTGATGTAATCCTGTCATTCATACGGTCGATTCAAGTCTAATGTTGGATAAAAATTTCTGGTTCGTGGCTCTGGGCCACGAAACACCGAATAATAATATTATTATTAATATTACAGGATCTTGTATCAGACATATCTCTCTCATACGGTGTCAGAATGACGAACCATCTGCGATGTTGCGACCCTAGAATTAAGACGGATGTTTCAAGACCAATTTTGGATATTTATGTCAAGGATGAGGCATGGTACCCACAAGGACCTCTTCGCGCATGTTGCAGTGGAATACAACTTTTTCACCGGCTATCCGTTTTGGACGAGTGGGTAGTACATATCGTATGTTTTTCAGTATGGATCGCAATGGTGTGACCGGTTTGGTTGACCGGTGTCATTTGAAGTACAACCGGGTTGGATTGAACATGTATCTAACCAGTCCCTCAGTAATAAAACGCTAATAACTTAAGGACCAGATGTCCGATTGACGTGCCATCGATTATTTTGGATTCCTTATGATGAGATGGTTATTTTTGAATACTCCACTTGAGGTTTGGACGTAGTTGGAATATGGTGTGGTTGGTTTAGCTTAAAAACCAACCGGGCCACTAGAATGGAGATGCTAATAACTCACAGACCGGGAATCCGATTGACGTGCCGTCTGTTGAGTTGAGACACCTATGACGAGGCGGTCCTTTGAGATACATCCACATGAGATTACGTGACACTTGGAAGTATTGACTCGTAGCTCGTCGAGTGGACCCTCTCGGAGATGAGGCTACGGAGTGCAGAGACCGAGTAGTTGTAGACCTGATGAATGCATGACCGATTTGACTCGTTGTGATTCGGTTAGCCCAGTGGACGGAGCACCCAGAATTTGTCAGCATACCCACGACGGATGGAGAACCTGGTAGTTGGAATCACACTCGTGGTACTCAACCAGATGATTACCTCTGTAGGCTATTAGGGAGAGCACCCGGTATTTGGCGGCAGACCCTCAGTGGACGGAGCTCTTGGTATTTGGTAGCAGACCCGCAGTACTTGACAGGAGGAGTACCTCAGCAGTCTAAGGTTAGTGAGTAGCGCCTCAGAGTCATTACAGGGCCACTGTACTCGACATAGGAGGATATCTCTAGCAGTTGTGGTTTCGACAATGAAAATCATGGTTTAATCTATGTTAATGACCTTGGTGTTTTCCTCATGATTGAAATGGGTTACATGATAACATAGGTATATGTTTCGGTATATAACTAGGTAAAGGTTATCTATTGAGATCTTTCTTTGTGGTTAATCCTTGATGTATTTAGTGAGACTTTGAGGGTCTTGGGGTCCCTAATGAGTATCTCTATACTCACCCCTAGACGGGCTATGCCCGCACCTTGTTGTGTAGGATGCAGATGACAGACAACACTGATGGAGGCCGAGTGTATGAGAACTAGATGGCACCTGGAGGTGGACCTCACAATAAGTCGGTACCCGGAGGAGATGGTTGGATGGACGGACGGACGAACACAGAGTTCTAAGCAGGAAATCTATTCCAACCCTTCTGGTAGGATCTGTGGTGGATGATCCAGGAGCTGCTTGTCACCGTCTAGATATTTTGTCTTTTTCCTTGTACTTTAGAGTTGGGCTCGTATTTTTTGTCCCCTTTACTTTCAACACTACTTTTTTATTCAGTTTTACATTGTTTTTTGCTTCCGATTGATCCCTGGTTGTGTGAGTTTACATTTTATAAAGTCAATTCCTTCGACGTTATAGTGATTTACGCCTTTGGTGCTAGTTGTTAGCCCCTGGCCTATGCAAGGAGGGCTTGGGGTAGTTACGAGAGGGGCCCTGGGGGACTGGTCATGAAAAATTTGTATCAGAGGAGTCGGTTCTATCGCAGAACATAGAACTATGATATTTCCATTTGGTGAATAAATGGTGTTAAGGGTACCAAGTGTGGTTTTCAGTTCAGAGAGTCTAGTGTTGGTGCGGCGGCCGACATATCCATACACTAGGACCCTGACTACTGATTTCTGACTCAGTGCATGAAAAAACTGATTTCATGTGTGTTTTCAAAAGTTTTCTTAATGTCAGCTCAATCTAGGTCAGCTCACCAGGTATTAAAGTTTGACAATGTTGCATCTGTTTAGGATGCCTCCACGCGGACAATTTGATGGAGATCCGAGAGAGTACCCGATGACGACCCACCGAGTGACGAGGCTAAGGTGTAGGGACCTATTTCTATGTAGGCACCTTCAGGTGGGGTTCCAGCAGCACCACCACTCATTGGGAAGCAGATGCCACTAGCCATACAAGTAGACAGTGCACGCTGACAGAGTATATTTCACGAGTTCCAGCAGTAGAGGCCTCCAAGTATACTAGGCAAGATAGATTCCCAGGAAGCAGTGGGCTGGCTGGAGGCGATTGCTAGAGTTCTACACCTAGTTTAGACACTAGTAGAGAAGATGGTGATCTTATCTACTAGTGTTTCCCAGCGAGTGACCATGAGGTTGGTCCGCATTGTAATGGGGCTTCAGTATGTGGACCGATGCCTGAGATAGTACTTTCAGGTAGTGTGCCTGCTATATCACTACCTGTTGTTCAGCAGTTTCAACTAGCGGTACAGGTATATGACACATGTAGGCTTAGTACCATACATGTGTTTCAGCATCAAATACCCCTATGGTTCCGAGGAGAGCCCGAATCACAGGCGGCTGAGGACTGGCTCGAGGAGGTGGCTAAGAGTTTTCTAGAGCTTTTATAACTTCGGCAGGATGACATTTCAGTAGCTGAACAATCATCAAGCTGTACTGATCATTCCGGGTACTCGATGACTACGATAAGATCATTTCTTTAGAGATCAGACCACTGAGCGAGGTGCGTTTAAGGACATCCATACCAACACCTTTCTTCTGTACATTCCTACTTATGTTAGGGTGCTAGAGATAACCTTTGTGAATGAATGATCTTTGGCTGAGCGGATACAGCCAGTTAATGTTAGCAGTGGACAAGCAGGAAACCAGCGCCAGTCTCAGAGACTTGGGGATGCAAGAAGTTTCAGGAAGCTGATGTGATATGGACAGATTAATCTGTTGGGTAGCAGACATGGAAGCAGAGCGAGGAGAGAAGCATGAGGTGGTGTACATTTCGACATGTTACAACCTCCCGCCCTTGTATTCCCAGCCAGGCTTAGGGAGCGGGAGGGTAGGGGAAGAGAGTAGCTGCACACGGTCAAGAAGTGTGACCCAAGGGCTCTATGAATGATTCAATGTATGGTTTGTGTCTACTAATAGCTGCCGTATCAATAGACATATGTACTAATCATTCATTCCTTCCACAAATCTTGTCCCAGCCCTAGAGTTTCCGGTTAAACCGTTGACTTGAACCTCACGTTTGGAGATACCATTGTGATGAGACTCGATAATCACACTTACACTAACAGTGTGATATGACCCTTGAGGTTAGAGTTTTGGTTGGATCCTCTTGGTGGCAGTGTTGAGGCCTTACGACGTTTGATTGGGTATGGACTGGACACCCACAGTTCATACTCGGACTAATTGTATTAGGAAAAAAGGTTGTGGTTTATCTACAACGTTGGGATGGGGTCTTCTCTTGGTTATTGAAAAGGGAAACCCATGAAGCACAGGATAAACACATGCATAGGAGGGAACAGACGATCACTCTTGAGTCGTCCAACCTTACCCACATGGCAAGAGTATTTTTCAGTTTTCAGTTCCAAACAAGAAACAGAGGCCTCTAGAGCTCGAAGATGGAGACCACGTCTTTATATGGGTCTCACCTCGACAAGGTCTATAGAGATGTTACTAATGCAGAAAGTTATCTCTGAGGTTCAACAGACCTTTCTAGGTCCTCAACATGGTAGGCGAGGTGGAGTACCTCTTGGTCCTTCCACCACTGTTGCACCTGGTGCATGACGTCTTCCACGTATCTCAGTTGAGAAGATACGTGCATGAACCATCCCACATCATCGACCATGAAGAGCTAGATATCAATGACGGCGTGAATTTCATGGAGGTTCTAGTAGATATAGAGGATCGACAAGAGAGATTCCAATGAGGATGGTCGATTCCACTTGTGCACTTTCTCTGGAAGCACGAGAACCTCCAGGAGAGCACATGGGAGAAGGAGGCTCAGATGCGTGATCACAACACTCTTTTGTTTCCCTAGTGTGTGTCGAAACATTAGGAGGATGTAAATCCATAAGGTGGGAGTAATGTAAAGACCCTGAAATTTCAAATAATTTTTTTTCATAAATACTTTGGAATTTTACGCGTCTATGGCTTCTGACGACACTTGATTCTGAGGCCCGGTGTGCCCAAAATTAATTTCAAAAGTTTAGCTCGGGTACGATCAGTGAAAGAACAAGAGGGTTTTTATAACTATTAAATCGGTGCACAGAATTGAAATCTGAGGGAACTGATGAACTCACATCACTGATAATTGCTTAAGGGGACCTTTACCGCAGCTGTGTTTTATGCGGGTTGAATGTTAAAATTTGGGGATTAGTTAAAATTTTAAATAAAATTGTTTAGAACAATTTTAAACACCATGCTGGTTAAATCCTAAATGGGGAAGTTAATGGCGTGGCCCACCACCACATAACTTCCCATGTGTGGATATTTGTAAGGTGCGGCCCACATAAGCCCCAACCTTTCATATCCTTTGAAATACCTTGCATTTATTGTGAGAACCATTCACTTTATTTTGTTTGTTAAACTCTCCACCTTCCTCCCAATTAAATTTCCAACACATTATTATTAATTAAGGGAATTCCCCAATTAATTAATTATAGTGTTTGATTCTTAAATCAATTGTTGTGTGAATATTATAATACGAAGAGCTATAATTTTAGTTGGGCAATTGTGGGGTTGGAGAAAACCTAGGAAAGCTCTGGAGATATAGATAAAGAATTTGTTCTTCCCTTCGACGAAGAACGCCTCCATAGAATAACAACGACACACCTTCCTTTCTCTTCTCCACGATGCCATTCTTCGCAATGCCATCTACCAAGACGTTCTTCTTCCTCGAATCGACGATGTGTGACATCTTTTCGAGGTAGAGGAATATTGTATATTTATCATTTATGTTGTTTATACCCTTGATCTAGATCATTTATTTGTAGGATTTATCTTTGTGTATTCCTTACCCTGATTTAATTTCTCATGATGAACGCAAATTAAATAAATTAATTCATGGATCGATAAACAATTGATTGAATTAATTTTCTTCTTGTTAATCTTGAAATTGAAATACTTGGGGAATGATAAATATTTAATTCCCCATGTTCTTGATTATAAAAATGATGGCCAAACTAACACGGCTATCGATACACACTTTGACCATGATCTTTCATTTTTCATTATATGCGCATTCTTCGTGTCTTCTTCATCCCCAAATAATTAAGCGCACTGGAAACTCAATGTTTCCCTGAGTGCGACATATGGACGCGAATATCTCAACCCGAGGATCATGGATATGCATTCGTATCTTTTTTCTGAGTTAAATCGAAGTTGGAATGGAGTGCGGAAGGATCTCGTGGCACGAGTATGGTGGTCTGGCAGAGCAAGGTTGGCAGGTCGTGGCGGAAGTATAGCATTTTGGAGTCACTATTTTTTTTCATGGGAGAAAATTTTAATTGGAGAGAGGATGAGATATCAAAAGTTGATAAATATTATAAGAAATAAAAAAAGGGTTAATCAAAGAGGGGGTGGAGGGGCCTGGTTGGATTGGAGTCAAATCAAGGGAGGCAGATATATTTTGGTGGTGCGTGGATTTGGGGTGTGAGAATTTAAAGAATAAAATTAAATTAAAAATAATAATAATATAATAATGTTATTATTATTTTCGTTTGGAAAACCGTGTTTTGACAGTATCTTCTTCGCGTGACCTCGGTTTCATGAACCTTCTGTGGTAGTGTGACCCTAACATCGAGACAGAATTTACGAGTCCAATATTTGATATTTTTTTGGGTTTTTGGATCTGTTACCCGAAGCGCTTAAAAAATAATAGATTTAATATTATTATTAAATCTTTGACTCGCTATAACTCAAGTGTGCGACGTCCGATTGGATTTCCGTCAGTGGCGATGTAATCCTATCATTAATACGGTCAATTCAAGTCTAATGTTGGATACTAAATTCTGGTTCGTGGCTTGGGGCCACGAAACACCGAATAATATTATTATTATTATTATTACTACTGGATCTTGTATCAGACATATCTCTCTCATACGGTGTCAGAATGACCAACCTTCTGCGACGTTGCGACCCTAGAATTAAGACGGATGTTTCAAGACCAGTTTTGTATATTTAAGTCCAGGTCGAGGCGTGGGCCCCACTACGCCCGGTTCGTGCGTGTTGCGGTGAAATGAAATTTTTTCACCGGCTATCCATTTTGGACTAATGGGTAGTCCATCTCATGTGTTTTTCGGTATGGATCTAAATGGTGTGACCATTTTGGTTAACCGGAGTCATTTGAAGTATGACTGGGTTGGATCAAACATGAATCCAACTGGTCCCTTGGTATTAAAATGCTTATAACTAAAGGATCAGACATCCGGTTGACGTGCCGTCAATTACATTAGATTCCTTATGATGAGACGGTTCTTTTGGAATACCCCAATTGACATTTGGACACAGTTGGAGTATGGTTGGGTTGGTTTAGCTTAGATACCAACCGGTCCCCTAGAACGGAGATGCTATTAACTCACAGACCGAGCGTCTGATTGACGCTCTTTTTGTTGCGTTGAGACCCATATGATGAGGCGGTACATTGAGATACTTCCACGTGATATTATGTGACACTTTGAAGTATCTAATAGAAGCTCGTGCAGCAGACCCTCCCAGAGATGAGTGTACGGAGTGTAGAGACCGAGTACCTGTAGACCTGATGACTGCATGACCGATTCGACTCGTAGTGATTCAGTTAGCCCAGTGGACGGAGCGCCCTATATTTAGCGGAAGACCCACAATTGATGAAGCACCTGGTAGTTGGCAGCAGACCCGTGGTACTGGACAAGAGGAGTACATTTGTAGGCTAATAAGGAGAGTGCCCGGTATTTGGCAGCAGACCCTCAGCAGACAGAGCGCCCAATATTTGGCAGCAGAACTATGGTACATGACAGGAAGAGTACCTCAGCAGTCTAAGGTGAGTGAGTATTGGCTCAGAGTCGTGATAGGGTCACTTTACTCGAAAGAGGAGGATTTCTCCAGTAGTCATGGTTTCAATAATGAAAATCCAAGTTTGATCTGAGTCAATGACCTTTGTGTTTTCCTCATGATTGAGATGGGTTACTCGATAACATAGTTATATGTTTGGGAATATACCTAGATAAAGGGTATCTGTTGAGATATTTCTTTGTGGTTTCTACTTGTTGTATTTAGTGAGACCTTGTCATCATGGGGTCCCTACTGAGTATAGTTATACTCACCCCTGCACTGGCTATGCCCACTCCTCGTAGTGTTGGATGCAGATGACGGACAGAGCAGAAGGAGGCCGAGTGTACGAGAACTGGACGAAACCTGGAGGTGGACCTCATGATGAGTCGGTACCCAGGGGAGACAGACGAATGGACAGACGGACAGATGCAGAGTGCTGAGGAGGACATCTGTAGCTACCCTTCAGGTAGGATCTGTGGTGGACGATCCAGGAGCTTCTTGTCACATTCTGGCTGTTTTGCCTTTTTCCTTGTACTTTACAGTTGGGTTTGTATATACAGCACCCTTGACTTTCAGCACTAATTTTGTATTCAGTTTTACCTAGTGTTTTTCTTCCGCTTGATCTCTGGTTGTGTGAGTATACATTTTATAAAGGAAATGTCTCCCCAGTTATAGTGATTTACGCCTTTGGTGCTAGTCGCCAGCCCTTGGCCTATGGAAGGCGGGAATGGGGTAGTTAGGACACGGGCCCTGGAGGACGGGTCATGAAAATATAGTAAATTCATAAATTATATATCCATGCAAAGTTTTAGTCACTTGTCCAAAATATTTTACAGGCATAAGATAAAAACAATCACAATTTTATGAATAAAATACAATATTTTTATAAATGTAATTTGTCTCCCTTTTATGGTTGAACCTATATCAAAACTAAACATTGGAACAATTTAATATTTTTTATGTAAAAATATAATTACTAATTAAATTTTGAAAATAAAAAATATCTTAAGGTCAATTTTTGGTATTTTTCTGGGATGTTTTATTTTTCAACAAATAGTGAAATTACTTACTTTTAACTCAAAACTAGGATTTCATATAAATTATTTATAAGGCTAAATAATAATTTTATTTAGTTTTAAATTTTAATTAGGTTAATATTTTATTACATAATCCAATTTAGGTCATTTTTATCAATTTTAGTTTGAAATTTAATATAAAAATATAGAAAAGTTATGAACTTTTTTACTTTAAAAACAATCATTCTCATCCTGTATGGGGGATTATATTTAAATTAGTTTCATAAAAGTATTTGATTAAATTTTTTTAATATTTATTCATTATTTTGAATGATAATTTTTTTTAATTTATTATAATTTCAACTTATTTTATTACTGAAAACATTAGTGATTTTGATTGAAAATAATTACACTGATTAAGGAAAAATTAAGCTTATCAAGGGACAAAACCAGAAGCTTAAGGGGAAAATGAACTATAAACATTTCCAAAATAAATCATATTGAAATATGTAGAACCTATATTCCCCTATATCTACTTTGGTCTATTATTTGATCCAATTTCAAAGGAAAAAACTTCGGTGATATTCTTTTCTCCAAAATTTACAAGAATGTCACTCCACTATAAAAAGGCCTCATCTCCTCGCACATCCTCCCACCTCTAAAGAAACTTTTTCTGAACTAATATCTAAAAAAATTTATTTTAAAGATCAATTAATATAAATTATAAGAATCCACTTAGTCATAAATTCATCCAAGTATTACTTTTGGTTCTATCCAAAGGGAGTAAACACATGAAAATGTAATGTATTCTATCAATCTCTTTAGTTTTTTTTCATTATCCACTCACATAATGTTCCGTATTCCAAGATTATATAAAACCATGAGTATTTTAATTATAATGAGATGATTTATTCTATGGTTCATACCAAAAACTACACACACATACATTTAATGGGTAATGATCAAACCATTTATGTGTACAACAAACTGCCGCCTCATGTAACAACGATTGTTAATTTTTCCATTACCACATTTCATGGTCAGAAATTATGACAGAAAAACTATTAATATATGGTATATAAGATAAATAATTCAAATTTATGATTATTTAATTATTTTAAAATAGATACCTTTATACTTTTTATTTTTTAAAATATGATAATATCATTTGTAGAACTATGGACTATCACTTACTCAAAGTGATGTGATTTGTTCACACTATACATGGAACATATTATGGATGATTATAATAAAATATTGTGAAATATATGACATTAATATTATAATATATATATAAAATATAAATATATTTATAATTTACTTATCAATCTTCTATTAAAATAAACAAATGTAAGTAGTGTTCATGCATACGTACCACCTACCATCTCCATAAATGGTGCATTTTATTTATTATCTCCAAATAATATAAATTATTATAAATAAATATATATGTAATATATATAATATTTAAACAATTGTTTACATTATTTAAATGATAATAAAGTGATATAATTAATAATAGCAAAAAATAACAAATCAATACCTACTTGATAAACTAGGCAATTGACAACCGAAATAGTGAAAATGATGAAAACATGTTAAAAAATGGAAATAACATATTTTAAGACGTTCATATATGATATCATAAATGTTAATATATTTTCCAAACAAGTTATTAACATTATTAAAACCATTATAATGGTGGTTAAATGATTATCACAAAAAATGAAATGCAAGGTGAGGGATATCATATCAATTAAAATTTCATTGAGACTTGTTGTTAAGATCCAATCAACTTTTATATGGTTTATGTACTTCCCTTTGACATGTTATGTCATGAATATCCTTATTCACTTCATATTCTATGTTTCATTTAATTTCAGTCATTAGTTGGGATTATGATTTATAAATTATAACATTGAAAATGACACATTGGAATATTTAAAGAATATTTTATTAAAGAATGTTCTTATCCGATATCTTTTCACTCTCAGTTCCATTTGTGATTTTTTAAAAAATATTGAATAAATATATTAATTATAAAAAAAATAATTTTAAATTACCTTTAGTATAAATATTCTCACACAATGGATATAATTATTACCTAAATATTATATCACGTTTTTTAAATACAGTGTTCACTTTGAGAGTAATTTGATTAAGTGTGGAAATATTGCCAAAACAATATTATTTATTCAATATAGATCATTGATAAGTCATGTTATTTTTTATATTATTTGATATGATTTTTTCTTTGACTACCAATGATGGATGGGGCCAGAGCCTTATATAGTCTCTCGATTCATAAACACGTTCTTAAGAGACAAATTATTTGGAAAAATTAAACAGGTTTCAATATAGATTTTTGAACCATCATTTGAAACGTCTTATAAATATAGGATTTTCTGTGACTCATACATTATGTTCAATAATTAATAATTTATTTCTTTTTTATTTAGTTATTACTAATACATGATATTTTATGAGTTTATGTCTATGGTTTCATTATATTCTCAATTTATTGATTAAGTGGAATGTGTTTCAGATTAATACATTTCCATATTAATTATGCATTATCTAGTTATTGTTATGGAATGTGGTGTTAGTTATTTATAATTCCATGAAAATTTATTATCATTGATTCATTATTTTTTCCAATTTACTTACCTTTACTGAGAATTTTAGATCCCCTTTATTATTTTTCATTTCCACCTGATATGAAGAAGAATCCTTAAAATGAGTTTCAATGATGCTATTTTTTTTAGCTTTTGAATTTTCAATTTCCCAAAGTATAATCTATATCATGTATGTAATATGAATCTCATCGATTGATAAAAAGATCAGTCATTTCAGAATTGATTCCTTAGAATAAATCCAATGAAATGAAATAATGCATCAGAACCAGGCTTATGTGATAGGGGAGAAAACAATTACACTATTAAATTCCACATTTACATTATCCAACATTTATCTTTTTTATAGATATAGGCCATGTTAATTCATTGAGATG
This sequence comes from Viscum album, assembly GCA_963277665.1. Taxonomy (NCBI): domain Eukaryota; kingdom Viridiplantae; phylum Streptophyta; class Magnoliopsida; order Santalales; family Viscaceae; genus Viscum; species Viscum album. The sequence continues at coordinate 1,496,601,616 of OY728122.1, read as the reverse complement.
TTAAATTTTTTCATTTATTTAATTAAATAGCATGAATAAAGACACATTACCTGGAATTTTTATCTTCATAAAAACCACATTGAAATGTTCTCTTGAATCCATGAGCATTATTTTTCTAAAAAGGCGAATATAGAAATTTTAACAAGGTAATTCATCAACTAAGTCATTATTTATTTATCTTATATATAGAATAAATAACCTCTACCAAAATATATACATAGTATCATTATAAATGAATTATTTCAATTTCTTATTTTTTAAAGCTATAACCATTCTTTGTAAATCCTTATCATCATATTATGAGAACCTTATTTTCTCTATTAAATATTTTTAAAAATGTTCTTGATAAATGATTGATTTTTAACATCTCCTAAAAATTATTAAATCCATACTTTTTAACCTGCTCAATATAGGATCCTTTGTAATTAAAATCGTGGTAATATTTCTCTAGTTCTTCTTTCTCAATACATATATATCCTTGTTTGTCGTCCCATTATTGGAGTTTATATAGGAATCATAGTACTTTAGTAGTAACTAAAATATTTATTTCATCATATTGAGATCTTCTAGAGAGAAAATGTACATAAAATTTGAGGTTCTATCTATATTTCACACCATTAACCATAGATATAGTGCATTAATATATTCAACATAGTGATTCCAACATGAAAATATTAATAAGAAACTTGATAGTTTTTCTCATGGATATTAATTTTCATAATGGATAAGTAATTATGTTATCATTATTCATAATGATAAATTATAGTCATTTCATGGATCCATAGTTATATATTGAAAATCCTTCCTTTATTGATGACAATGTCAATAATACTTCATTAGTCAAAACATTATTTGACTGACTAACTGAATGGCCCAAAGGCTGAATTTTTTTTTGAATTTTAATAAGCCCCTTTTAATGGTAAGGGGGGGACCAAGACTCTAGGACATCAGGAAAAAAAATTCAAAAAACAAAGGGGTTGAAACCCAGAACAGGACTATGAATAAGTGCTTCTACCCAGCATCAACAGAATTAAGGAACAGCTCCACCAAAACATGGTTTCTCAGCAAGATGTCCCATGAAAAAATGCACGAGCCTGGTACCAATGGCTGTGCCATACCCTCTTAATCTTCCAAATCAGAAAATCCATGCATGGTGAAGTCAACCAGCTCTAACCTAATCTGATGGTAAACCTTGTAGATGATTTGGATTCCCCAGTAGTTGATCCATTGAACCTCTAATAACAATCAACCACTTCATAAATTAAACCTTGGGAAATGCACCAACATAGCATAAAGACAACAAATGGGTCGATCCAAGAGGAACTCTCCTATTGAAATTATCACTAGAACCGAAGCCAGAAGAACCTCGTTGCGACAACCAAGCACCCTTCAAACATGACCTCACCTACCCAAAAGGAGGAAAACCCAAGGAGGAGGAAGCCAAATCTTCATCACCCAGGACTGGAAGATCCAACCGCACATTGATGGAGAATCACTGTTGAGGGGAACCGAGAAGGACTATGCCAGCAACACCGCTCTGGGCTGGAACCAATCAGACTGAACTCAGAAGAACCCACTCTAAATTCCAAATCGGTCAAACTGCAGTAGGCAAAAGAGACCAGTGTGGGACGGGGCCCCTCCGGCGATAAAACCACCACAACCACACCAACAACGAACCAAAATCAAAGAATTCAAACAATAACCAAACCACACCCCTATGATTTTCTTCGGAGTAGACACCGAGAGCTAGCCACCAGAAGATGATGTTGAGAACCAGACTCTCAGAACCCGCTGAGTTGCGCCGACACCAAACCAAGATCCAGACCACCGGATCTGTCGCCGAGATGTACTATCACCAAGCCGAGAGAGCCAGAAACAACCCAAGCCACACCGGAACCATGCCATGGTGAACATCGATACGCCACCTTCAAGACAAGATCCAGGAGACGCCATCATCGATCCATGCTAGACAAGAACTAGATGAGGCTGAAGCCGACCCTTCAAGCCGCACCGAGCCACGCCAGAGGAGGAGACGAGATGAGTCCCATGGAGAAACCCTAGATGTGCCGAAGGAGAGGACCGCCACTCAGATTCCTTGATAAAAACATTATTTGAGACAACAGAAAAAGTTGTTACATTACCTTGACCATGTTAATTTTACCACATTATGTTTAAAAATAGATTATGAGTTGTATTATTATGAATTTATTTAACAAAAAACTGCTAATAACTTGAAAACCCAAGATAACAATGTGTCACATTTATATTCAATTATATAGCGTATTATTTTCCTACTTTATATTTTGATATTAAAATGAAATTCCATAATTGGTGAAAATACTTTGATAAAAAGAATCATACTTGTTAAAATATCTAAACTAAACAAAATTATTGTATAATTATTTTTTTCTATTAATCCGTTGAAGTGTTTAAAAATGAATCTCCAAAACATCATAAATTTTTTATTGTTTAATGATAATATAAAAGAATACCACATTAAAGTTATCATTACAATCTTTGAGTAATATATTTATCATATTCATAAAAATATTACATTCATTAGTTTTCAAAAGTTTAATGACTATTATATCATAATGCCATAATTCATACAAAACTCCCTCTTTAGTGGATAATCCTTCTTTACTATTAACTCATGATTATCATAAAAATAATCAATCATTCAAACGTATTTATCTACTTGATGTTGATAAAATAAGTCATAGATTAATATAAAATGATGATGTTTATTTATATTAATGTTTTTTATATCCATATAAATAATTAAAATCCTCATAGTACCATTATTTTATTTTAAAAATTGGGGATCATATCCCAAATTTTAAACACTATATAATTGAAATCCAATATCACATTACTAATATTTTTGTTTCATTAATTATACCAATTACATTTATTCCATTCGGTAGGTAGTCTTAGATATAGGTTTTTCAGCAGTGATTGTTTCAATATAAAACTCAACAAAACACCTAGGATTATGTTATGTAAATTATTCTTGAAATAATTAAATATATTCATGAATAAAATCTACATCCTATATTATAAATAATGGCCTTTAATGTTAAGTGGATAAGGAAGGGTGATCAAATGATGATATTTTTTAATAACATTTAATGTATCTATATTCTTAATGAACCACTGATTATTCATGATAATAATTTTGTGCTTCATGAAAAAATTGAAGACCTGGATACTAATGATGTCCCTTTTTGAAAAAATCTTTTCAGTGGCACCAATAATATAATCGATATTCTGGAAGATGTTATTCCTAGTCTTGTGAATGATGAGGAAGATTTAAGCCTCATTAATCTTCCCCATGATTTTTAAATTAAAGAGGGTTTTTAGATTAATTGTGTATAACCTCTTCTAGTCTGGATGGTTTAACTAATGATTTATTTCAACATTATTATGAGATTATTTATTTAAATTTTTGTAGGCCTATAAAAAAATTTTTATGGTGAATGGCTGACAAAAATAAACAATACTCAGTTTCCTACTCTCATTCCTAATGTGGGTAATGAGAATTAGATTCTTATTTTCAATCATTCATATCTTTTTCGATCTATACAATAAATCATTGGAAAAATTATTTCCCAAATTATTTCTTGTATTTCTAACCAGAATATACCCCAAAATACATTGTCTTTATCAAAGGAAGAACAATTCAGTATTGTATTATTAGTTCTTATGAATGCATTAATCATCTTATTAAATCCTACATAGAGGGAAATAAATATCTCAAGATTGATATTAAGATTGATTTTGATACGATTTATTAGGAATTCATATTCATGGTTTTTAGAATTTTGAATTTGATGACATTTTTATTAAATTATTTTGAATTATTTTATGTTCATCACATATTTTAGATCTTATCAATGGTACACAACAAGAATATGAAACATTTACCAAAGTGTTAAGGAAATGTGATCCAAATTTTGTATAATTCTCTCCATTGATGAAGATTATTTTAGTAGTCTTCTTCTTAGTATGTTTAATGGAAATAAATTCAATACTATTAGAGCTAGAAGGGGCCTCATTTCCCCCCACTAACTTATTATTTACTAATGATGTCATACTTATAAATGATGGTGATAAAAGAGACATTATAAACATTCTTAATTATTTTTTTCTTCATTAGAGTGTTTTAGTTAATAATATTTGTTTTAATATGTTTATTTGGTATTTTGGTAAAAACACCGCTCTAGCTAGAAAAGTTAGTATCATTGATTAGAAAGGTATTAGGGTAGGTAATCTTCATTTACTTCTGTCATTTTGTAATTTTTTTGGGGAAATATTTATACTAAACATTTTTCTCAAATTGTGAGTCATGTGAGGAATTAGTTAGGTTCTGGGAAATAAAAAAATATCCTAATGGAAGGGAGATTTATCCTTGTTAAAGCTATTATATTCTAATTTATTTATTACTCTTCTATATTTTATCAACTACCAGATTCCTTAATCAAGAGTACCATTACCTCTATGAAAATTTTCATTTGGAGTGGAATAATTCATTAATGTATTCTTCTTAATATCTCATTAAATCAATATTGTAACACAATTTAATTTTTTTGACTATAATAAAAAATATGTATAAATTCAATAATTACCTATATGATAGCTTCATGTGGAGGATCATCAATGTGGAGTCAAAGGCTAATTTTTATTGAGATCTAAATTCATAAATAGGCCCAATATGAGAAATTAAATTGTTTGGATTCCTATATTTGGCCTTCTACCAAGATTTTTCCTCCAATAATTTGATAGACTCTCCCTGGATGGAAAACACTAATTAATAATTAAATTTTATTTTGAATAAATGGACATAATACCCATTTATCAACCCTTTAATTCATTGAGATATTTTTTGAAACAAATTTTTTGATCAAAAAGCAGTTGGTAATATCAATGGATGGGTTTCTAGTTTACATCAGGAAGCTGGATTTGAATTTTATTTTCATCAATAGAAAATGTACTCTTTTTTGGGAGATGGATGCAAAAATGAAGCTCTAAAGAAAATATTTGTATCATGATATTTTATATGGTTATAAATCATTTTTTAATAATTATTTTTGTAGGGGATTGATTAAACCTTCCAAATTCTCCCTTGTAAGGAGTATTATAAATTCTAAGATCTGTACTCATGATTTTATGCAGTTTGATTTCCTTAGTCATTTCTCAAAAATTGTTTTAAGCTATTAGAATCCTGAAGACATTGATCAATTGGTTTTGAGATGTATTAAATTAGTTTCAATGTGGCCTGATGGTTAGTATTTGTTTTGAAACATGTCCTCACTATACAACAAGTATATATAAACATCTATGAATGTGATTTTATTTTCCTATTTCTTACCAAATGATGAACTGTTTTTTGGTGGCATGCGCTGAATTAATCAACATTATCTGGTGAAAAATGAAAAAATGAGACATGGAAGCACCTCATTCTCACTTCAATCTACTCTGGTGGGTTTGATTGTAGTTTTAATGAAATAAAATGGTTCTCAAAAGTGGTATTGTGAAAAATGAATTCCAGAAATTATTATTATTAAGTGATTTGGAATTAAATGTGATTATCATCCCCCTTGGGAATATTTGATTTTATATATATCCACCTATTTCTAGGAAAGACTAAATGCAATACAGATAGTGGTATAAGAGGAAATCCAGGTCTATCTAGTTATTGTGATGTTTTCAACAATGAATGAGGTTATTCTATAGTTTATTTCTATTTCTATTTTCATATTTATACAAATGTTGTTGCTAAAATTCATGGTATTATTAATTTGGTGAAAACTAAAAATAAATGAGGATATATTATTTTATGGCTTGAATGTGATAACACCACTACTGTGAAAGGTGTCAGAAATGGTATTATTCATAACTCATGGAAGATGATTGATCGATGGGGAAAATTTTGATATTCTCATTACATCATGAACTACATTATTACTCATGTTTACTGGGAGAAAAATTATTTTATAGATGGAATTACTAACAAAATAATATATACTCCTATTATTACCTAGATCAATGATGTTTATGATGAGATTTATTCTTTTTAGTAAAGGGACTTCTGTTAAAAAACATGTTTTAGAATTTCATAATTTACTTTTTATTCATTAAATTAGAATTTTTATTTTGATCAATCAATCAATATTTTAAAAGGTATATACTATATATCTATTGTGGAATTCCTATCCAAAGATACAGTTTTCTCCTCTTCTTCTCTAAGAATATCATTATGGTTAGATATAGTAGGATATTGTTTAAATGATTTAAAAACGAGGTCAGTCCCTTAAAAAATTGATTCTATTTCACATTCATGATTATTACCCTCATTATATTCATAAGTAAAACATTTATTATACAATTAATTCCAATTTATATAGAGTATTACGTCAAAGTTAATTTTGTTTATAATAATATAGGTCATAACTGTAGATTTCATTGAATATGTTTATACACTGATTGACATATCCATGTTTCAATAAGATTTCCACAATGTTTCATGATAAAAAATTATTTACTAAGAGTTTTATAATATGATTTAATGTTCTCAACAAAAATGAAATATATTAAAGAGTGTATAAATCTATAAGAAAAAAAATCATTAGCTAATATTGAGCATATGTATATAGTACCTACTATAAAGTTAATTGTAAATTAAATATAATTTATATTGGGCACATAAGAATGGAATTAATCCCTTTTATTTATATTTGGTAAATTCCCAATATACTTTTGGAATTAATTAGAATATTGTATAATCTCCATATATAATAAACCTTGAATATTTTATTCCTTTTTATAGAATATGAATTCATGTGTTGAATTTTATTTTTCAACACACTTGAATAATACTCTGATTCCCTTAATGCATGTTCCATATAGTTTTGTTCCATTAATATTACATTTTAAAAGCTCAACACTTTCCCTATTTCCATTTTTTTTACAAATACCTCAAAAATCAATTTTATTTTATTTATTTCTATAGAAAATATATGATATGGACCATTATTTACCTACCATGATAAAACCTAAAACTATATCCATGAAATGTGAATTTTCTAGGGATATTATTTCAATTTAAATAAAATTATTTTTCCTATTAATATTGTGATAAATTTTACTAAATAGTTTCAAAATATATTTCATAATGTGTGTTTATTTCCGTGTAATGTTAGTTTATATTTATATGTCTTTAATTATTTAATTTTCCTCATCTGGATGAATTGAATCATCATATCATCTCATTTATCATGAGGATTTTTTTAATATTATATCATTAAATTTAATCCATTTTATAATAATTGTCTCCTCTGACTCCATTGTATTTTAGATTAATGAATAACATTGATTAGAATATTCCTTCTGATTATAATCTCAATTATAATGTTATATATAACATTATGTTGGAATTTATTAAATATATTCTCTATATACCTTATCAATTTGTCAACTACTAAATAATTAATTCTCCCATAGAATATTAGAGTGTTTTTTTCATGAAATTGTCTACCATTTTTAGAGGATGTTATGAGTCAATAGGTTTCATTACAACAGAGAGGTTTTTGGTCATATGTTAAGAAAAAATCCATATATATTTATAAAATAATAATCTCTTACACTTTCCTCACTAATTTAAGTGACTTGATAATGTGATAAAATATTATATATTTAATTTGTGTTGATATAGTTTCCATTCCTCCAACTATGTACTATTTATTGAGAATGGAATACACTTTCTTAAATAATAACATTATTAATATTGAAACAATGAATAAAATATCTATGAATATAGAATATTCTATGAGTGTTTCGTCAATATCTCTTGTATTTTTATAATGTTCTCATAATGTTGTATTATTTTCTTATAGAACATGTTCTGAAAATTCCAACTAAACATACTATAATGAAAACTATAACCATATTAGGGCTAATGGTTACTATATTAGTTTGGAATATGATACAATAGATCATGTCGCACAATATTGAATAATTTATATATATCAATATACTAGATAAAAACATATTTGGAAAATTATATTTGAAAATATAAAATTTAGCATAAAATTTATTTATAAAAATTATTTCTCTTCTCATATATCCATGAAATCATTAAATGATTACTTTTAGGTAACTTGTGGATAATAATAAAAACAAAATGGTCAGATCATATTCAAGGTAGGAGAATGGGTATGGTAGAAGATATAATATAATAACCAAGGGATGAAAAATATGATATACCTAAATTTTTTCAAATGTTCTATATAACCAATATCATGACCTATAAATATATCGATGGATGATATAACAACATAAATAATTACATGATAACAATAAATGGTTTCATATTCTATGAATTCAAAATGTTGGAATAAATAATCTTACTCTCAAGGCCTTTTGTTGAGACGTTATAAATAAATATGTAGTGAATTTGAAAAAAAAACTAATCTAGTTTATCCAATGAAACCTATTTTTGCGTCAATGGGTTATCTAATTTCGAGAACCAACCATACCAAAATATGTCCAAATCATTCATCCTAAGTAGTAATGAGTATGAAACATAATAAAGGAATATCATTCTATAATAATAAATATACAAATTCATTGTAGAAAGTGACTATATAATGTTAATATCTTTTAGAGACAAATTAATGGAGAAACATGATTATAATCCATCCATAGAAAGAAGATGGATGGTACCATTAAATCTTATGATATATTTGTGGAAATATTCATATTTGAAAAATAAATTAGTATAGAAAATAGATTGTTTATGTGAGAAAAGATGAAATTTATGTTTATTTGGGAAACATCAAATAATCTAAATAATACTACAAAATTAGGAATATGATTTTCATTACAACCCCATGGTATAATGAATTGGAATATTCATTCTGAATAATGGACCTAACATCAAGAAAAAATGTCATGTGGTAATTGATGGGATTTTTTTTCGAACCATGTAATAATTATAAAAAATAAGTTCTATAAATGATTATAAAATTTTTATTTTAAATTTGAGTCTAAATTTAATTCTCATGAAAAATATGTAATATATATATATATAAGAAAAAATTCCCTACTAAAAATGGAAATAATTTCCTGTTTTCATATAAATATTAATTCCATTTTTTTAATTGAAATGATAGAGAAATAGATTGTATGCTTATAAATCCTAGAAATAACAAAAGAAGAAAATAATAGATGATCATTATTAAATAAATTTTATTCAATAACCCATAATATGAAATGAAACATAGAAAATATTGAAAAAAATCACATTTGAACATAAACCCATACTTTGGCCTTCTGGTTAGTAGAAAACAATATATCATCAAATATAATGAATTTATATTTATAATAAATATATATTTGAATAAATATATATATATTTATCATACAATATACAATAAAAATCCAACATGATTCAACTAAAAAATCCACTTGATCTAGAAATCATATTGTGAGTTATTTCAATGGTAATAGAAACTTTTATTGAATAGAACCAAAACAAGACATATAATGTAACACCCCGACCCCAGCTACCCAGAGTCAGTGCATTACTTCGTATCATTGGCATGTTCACAAAATATCATGTCTCGAAAGACCGATTAGTTTAGTAGCCTTGGAAAAATTAGATACATTAGTAAATGTTACATTACATCATAAAGTGAAAAACTAATAACAAAGTCTTCATAGTCCACACTCATATCCTCTTCTGACTATCCCTGCAGGTCATTCATAAAATATTTCTTCACATCCTGGAAAATATTAAAACATTGAAAGGGGTGAGCTCAGATGCTCAGTAAGGATAACAATATTGCGGAAGCTTTCATAAATAAACATAAAAATTTAAGGCAATGTATGACTAAAACAAAAGCCTTTTAAACTTGAACATCAACATAATATGGCAAAAGTAAAATAAGATAATGCCATTCACTTCTTCACATGGATATTCTACTAGCCGAATAATCACATGCAATATCAATAACCACTTTCATAGTGAGGGAATGTATAATGCCAGACATTCTGTAACATTTTGTCAAGGCCTCGGCCAAGACGTCTAAAATTATTAAGGCCTCGGCCAAAACCATAAATCATATTGGGAAAGGGCCTCGGCCAATTCCATGTCTAGTTGTCTCATGAGACCTACCGATGCATCGAGGAGCTATAGCAGGATCCACCCGTCACTTATTAAGTCCAATACATTCCTCATATGAATAGGTTTAAACATATCAAAACCATAACATAATCGTATCACATAAAACATGCATAAATGAAACATAACATTTCCACATTTCAATCACAAGATATCAATACAACACATTGATATAATAAAAATGCTTTCAAATCTATTTTCAATACCAAAATAAAAGAAAATTTTAACATGGTATTTATTTTTCATTAAAAAAGGTATGGCTTGTGGAGGAAGCCGAAACTCAAATAGTGGTCACGGCGGCGGAGAAGTCGTTGTCGCCGCATACGTACGACAAAAACATTCCCTTTTTTCATTTAGTAAATGCTTCGTATAAAAAAGATTCCTTTTGAATATACGTAAAAGTCAAAGGGGTTTATACACCGTATAAAATAAATTTGTGTATAAAACCAAATATGCCTCAATGAAAGGAGATTGAGAGGAAGTACTTAAAAATATCATTTTTAAAATAAAATAGATCTATTATCTGTATTCACTATAGGTACAAATAAAGAGCATAAAAATACAAAATAGTACATAATAATATCATGACATAATTTGAATGTAGGAGATTAACCCATAGAATGGAAGTTTGGTTAAGAAGTTCCCTTACCTTGTGTCCGACTTGACTCAACTGTTCTTTAACCTCCAGAATAATAAAATAGAGTTAATATATACCTTATTAAGAACCATTTTCTATTTCATTATCCTTTTTATATCAATTATTACAATGTTATGAACATTATGTAATTATTTATGTAAATAACGGTCGTTTTGTCGATCTTTGGTACTTGAGTCAACAATAAACTTCTTATAATTACAAGTTGTTCATGTGGTGAAATATCCATTATATCCAAAATTATATTCATGATGTAGTTATCATATATATCATATATATCCAGTATATATATTCATTCATAATTTTACGTAACATTTAGAGGTAATAAATGAAATGCACCGTTCATGGAGACGGTAAGCCGTACGTACGCATAAACGCTACTTTCATTTCTATTTCGTATTTAATGGAATGAAATAATAATTATATAAAGGTATAGTATAGTTCCAGTATAATATCATATATAATATCATTTACTCCATCCTTTACATACCCCACATATGTTATTAACGATTCACATCACCTTGAGGGGGCGGTAGTCCGCACTTCCTAAAATAAAAACATCGCGTTTACCCATAATGGAAATCATAAAGTATTCCATAAATGAGAAATACCGAAGCATAAGGAAAACATAAACATATTATATATCATATATAAATATAGTGACATCTTAATGGCCACCTTTGAAGGTGTTATATGAGTGTTGAACAATCATCGTTTCGTGAGGCAGAAATTCGCCATCCACAGAAACCGTATGTTCTTTAACCATTAGATGTAGGTGTATGTAAGTGTAGTTAGAATCCTTTTTATAACAACATCCTAGTATATTGATGATACTGGTTTTGTTACAAAAGAAAGGAATAAGAAGAGTTTAAGGGGTTGGAGAAGCAAAATAAATCAAAATAACATAATAGAAGATATTACCTTAAAATCGGGTAACTCTTTTGATTTGAGCCAAAGGCTTCCTTGGGATGACTTCTGCCCAAAGTGAGGCTTCTAGGAGTAAGGGGAAAAGTTGGGAGAGTATTTTGGCAGAGGTTGGCCGAGCCAAATGGCTTGAAAGTGTGAAGGAGGTGGTAGATGTGGGGGCCTTTTATAAGAGGAGAGGAGGGGCACTCTTGGAATGTAAGGAAATGTTACATTATTATACAATGCTTTTCGGATTCTAAAGGTCCCACACTTATATAATTCGTGGATAAGGTGATAAGGGTTCGAAATATACCCATCCAATAGTCATTGGACAAGTTTAAGCCTTGGATTTTACATTATCTTTTCATTTTATTAAAATCGTTAAATAATGAGGTCATCGCTGCATCATAATGATGTCATAAATAATTTAATTTATTTAATGTCTAAAAATTATAAAAAAATACTATGATGTAGGAAATATTTTTATCTTTCCAATTACTATTTATAGTCAAAACTATGAATTTTATAACCCCATGTAAAAATTGTTTTAGTAAAACATTTCATGTTTGTGTCATTTTTTTACTTTAACATTAAATAAAAGGTATTTATGTAATTTTCCAACTAAAGTGGCTCCATGGGGTCCCCAAGTTGACCCATGTATTGTATTGGTCGGCCATGGAACATCCAATGAGGGTAGGACATGTGTCAAGCTCATCTCATATTATTAAAACATTATTTTTACCTTAAACTACACTAATTACCTCTAATCGCGATTAAGAACTTAAAAGTTACTATTCACCAAAAATTATTTTAATCTCATTGAACCACATTTTACTTCTTAATGACAATCATTTATGTCGGATTTTTGAAAATCAAAACACAGAAGTGGTAATATTTCATTTAAACGAATAATCAGTTATTTAACTACTACTTGGTGGTTTCACTATTCATCAAAAATTTAAGTTTTTCAGAACAATGCCAAAATTTCACCCTAAGCTGTAATTGATATTCCGAATTCAAAAATGATTTCTATTTCAAAAAATTCCAAAAATATAAGTTGCATTAATTAATTTTATAATTAATTCCCACTGTCACAACAAATAGCGTGTTTTTATGAAACAATTTATATCAAAAGATTGAGAATTGTTTATGTCCAATTTCAATGTTAAATTAATTCTAATGACCACCATTGGATAAAATGGTAAAAATATATTCTAATTATACTTTACAACCACTCAGTAGTATAACTTATCACTATAAATTATTTTTATTAAAAAAGTTGTTTTTAAGTATTTTTCACTATTCATAAAAAATTAGAATTTCTCAGAAAAATACCAAAAATTCAACATAGGCTAATTTCGATATTCTGAATCCAAAAATGAAGTCCATTTTGAAATATAAAATTTCTATAATTTTAAAAAGTTGTTATTACTATTCATAACGGCTACTTTGATTAGTCACGGTGTTTTAGAACTCGAAGTTGCGTACAATGCAAGCTATTGCATTATTGAATGAGAAGCGTATCATGGAAGCTCGGGGTGTTACATTCTCCCCTCCTTCAATTAATTGCGTCCTCGCAATTTGAAATTTTTCTTGGAAAATAAAAGGTTGAAAATAGAAAATACCTTTGTAGAAAACTCATATCAGAAATAAGGTTTATAAAAATATAACTTTAAAAGAAAGAAATATATGTACAAAGGTCCCCCGAGATAGCCCATACTAGGATTCTATGAAAATATTGATATGGAAGAAAAACAAACCATCATGGTCTGATGGAGAGTTGTAGGAAACTGGATTAGGAGAAAGTTAACAATAAGAAAATCACAAACTTGTGATTGGTTAAACGGTCATTGAATCCCCAGTTGGAAAAGTTAACCGACAACGTTTTTATTTTATGTTACCTTTTATAAAGTTAAAGAATTTATTTAGGAGATTTACTAAGAACGTAAAGGAATATACATACTTGTCATGTAGACATTCATTCTTTAATAAATTTTTACCAAAAACCCATCTTTCACTCTAAAAGGTAATAGAACTCAAAAATATTCTATTTATACTAATTGTATAAGGTTCAAAATGTTAACACATACCATTTAGATTAGTAAAATTATTTTGTAATAACCAGGGACTACTTGTAGGCTAGTGGTAGGAAATAAAGGCTTGTCACACTATGGTTGTGGGTTCGATTCCTGCAGCTTTGTCCGACGCAACGGTTATGCCCCACCCTGCAGGTTGTCCTTTTCCTAAGACTATAGTATTATAATATTCCAAAAATAATCTTCATAAATTTTTTAACCATTAACAATACTATCCAAAGATCAACTTAATCCACTCCAACCTTTATAGTTATCCAAAATACCTCTGTCCAGACTTTCTCTAAAAGGTCTCTTAATTCCAAAATCAATTGTAACATCAGATTCCCCAAACAATGTAAAGTTTCTCTTATTGTCACATACTAAAAATATGATTACCTTCATCATATTAAAACCTTAATGAAAAAAAACAAGTATTTCAGTACAATCCTTATATATATCACATTATTATTATAACCAGAATATAATCCTTGAGTCCAAAAGCACCAATACATTAATTATTCCACTTCAACTGTAGTCATAGCATAAGATTGGCCTTGATCCCTTGGCCTTTTCTGAGGTAAGTTTCCCTGACGCTTAGGACATTCATTTGCATAATGACCCATTTCTCTACAATTGTAGCATTCAACATTGATATCCTCTTTCTTTCCCTTACAATCACAAGCCTGGTGACCTTTTTCTCCACATTTGTAACAAACTCCCATTCCTTTTAGGCAAGTACGAGGGTGATTCTTCCCACAATTATCACATAATGGAAAATCCTTCTTTCCCTTTTTCCCTTTATCTATCTCTTGTTCCACTGTTCTCGTCTTCTCTTGCTTTACTTTTTTGTCATAAGACTTAGAGAATTCCTTTTTTGTCTTGATAGCACATGAGACAATATCTTCGTATGTTGAGAAACATTGTGATACTAAAGCTCGACGGAGAAATGGTTTTAACCCATCAATGAAACGATCAATATTACCTCTTGGGTTACGTATATAATCTGCAGCATACCTTTCTAACCTTGTAAAGTTGGCCTCATACTTTGCGACATTCTCATCCTCCTTTTGTCTCGGACTCAGAAATTGCCTTTCCATATCTACTCTATGGTCACGAGGAGAGTATTTTTCTAATAAAATCTCTTTGAACTCCCTCCATTCCATATTTGATACATCATCATCTTCCTTTGTGTTTTGAATCAATGACCACCATTGATCGGCATCTCCAGTGAGGCGGTAAACTTCCATGATAACCTTCTCCCTTTAACTACTCTCCAAGGCGTGGAATATTTTCTCTAAGGAGTTTATCCATTGCTCAGCTACTAATGGATTTGTACCCCCATTAAATGTTGGTGGTTGTTTCCTCATGAAGCGGTCTAATATTGATCATCCATGTTGCGGATCAGGGTACTCCATACGAGTAAGGTTATTATTCATAACCTGAGTGAGTTGTCCCAGTATGGTAGTAAGTTGATCAGTACCAGTTGTATCTTCAGATCCACAATAATTATCTTGAGCAGGAGGGCAATCCCTACACGGAGTGTGTGCATTGATACGGTTTCCATTCCTTCCACTAGGCACCATTTCTAAACAATGGCATAAACTAGATTAGTTTATGAATCAAAATACATAATTCCATACTTATAAAATACTTAACATAAATTGAACTATTTATGGATATAATTCATTAAATTTATTTCTTTGAGGAAGTATATACTCATAACCCTTCATAGTGGTTTATAAAGAAAATGAGAATTATCCAAAGCATATCCCCCGGGAGTGTCGTAACCAAGAGTGCAGCAAGGCCCGTTGTCGTGCACCAGTTTCCATTCGAGTCTAGCTCAAAGTGGTGTTTTCAGGTTTTACCCCTAGGTACATCTGTGCCAGAGCCGCCTCTACCTGCTCGTATCCAGACAGGGATGTATTTCTCAGAAACTCATAAAATTCTATAAAAACAAAATTCTAGGAAGTTCTTCTATATTAATCCTCAAAGTCTATCTTTGGGATATGTGCTCTAATCAGAGTTTATCTAAATCTAGCTTCCAAGGTTAGTACTAAACTGCCTCTGATACCAACTGTAACGCCCCGACCCCAGCTACCCAGAGTCGGTGCATTACTTCGTAACATTGGAATGATCACAAAAGATCAAGTCTCAAAAGACCGATTAGTTTAGTAGCCTTGGAAACACTAGATACATTAGTAAATGTTAAATTACATCATAAAGTGAAAAACTAATAACAAAGTCTTTATAGTCCACACTCATATCCTCTTCTGACTATCCTTGCAGGTCATTTATAAAATACTTCTTCACATCCTAGAAAATATTAAAACATTGAAAGGGGTGATCTCAGATTCTCAGTAAGGATAACAATATTGTGGATGCTTTCATAAATAAACATAAAAATTTAAGGCAATGTATAACTAAAACAAAATCCTTTTAAACTTGAACATAAACATAATATGGAAAAATTAAAATGAGATAATTCCATTCAATTATTCACATGGATATTCTACTGGTCGAATAATCACATGCAATATCAATAACCACTTTCATAGTGAGGGAATGTATAATGCCAGACATTCTGTAACATTTTGTCAAGGCCTCGGCCAAGACGTCTAAAATGATTAAGGCCTCGGCCAAAACCATAAATCAAATTGGGAAAGGGCCTCAACCAATTCCACGTCTAGTTGTCTCATGAGACCTACCGATGCATCGAGGAGCTATAGCAGGCTCCACCCGTCACTTATTAAGTCCAATAAATTCCTCATATGAATAGGTTTAAACATATCATAAACCATAACATAATCGTATCACATAAAACATGCATAAAGGAAACATAACATTTCCACATTTCAAACACAAGATATCAATACAACACATTGATATAATAAAAACGCTTTCAAATCCATTTTCAATACCAAAATAAAAGAAAATTATAACATGGTATTTATTTTTCATTAAAAAAAAGGTATGGCTTGTTGAGGAAGACGAAACTCAAATAGTGGACACGGCGGCAAAGAAGTCGTTGTCGCCTCATACGTATGACAAAAACATTCCCTTTTGTCGTTTAGTAAACGCTTTGTATAAAAAATATTCCTTTTGAATATACGTAAAAGTCAAAGGGGTTTATACACAGTATAAAAGAAATTTGTGTATAAAACCAAATATGCCTCAATGAAAGGAGATTGAGACGAAGTCCTTAGAAATATAATTTTTAATATAAAATAGATCTATTATGTGTATTCACTATATGTACACATAATGAACGTAAAAATACAAAATAGGACATAATAATATCATGACATAATTTGAATGTAGGAGATTAACCCAAATAATGAAAGTTTGGTTAAGAAGTTCCCTTACCTTGTGTCCGAATTGACTCAACCATTCTTTAACCTCCTGAATAATAAACTAGAGTTAATATCTACCTTATTAAGAACCATTTTCAATTTAATTATCCTTTTTATATCACTTATTACAATGTTATGAACATTATGTAATTATTTAAGTTAATAACGGTCATTTTGTCGATCTTTGGTACTTGAGTCAACAATAAACTTCTTATAATTACAAGTTGTTCATGTGGTGAAATATCAATTATATCCAGAATTATATTCATGCTGTAGTTATCATATATATCATATATATCCTGTATATAAATTCATTCATAATATTATGTAACATTTAGAGGTAAGAAATGAAATGCACCGTTCATGGAGACGGTAAGTTGTACGTACGCTTGAACGCTAGTTTCATTTCTATTTCGTATTTAATGGAATGAAATCATAATTATATAAAGGTATATTATAGTTACAGTATAATATCATATATAATATCATTTACTCCATCCTTTACACACCCCACATATGGTATTAACGATTCACATCACTTTGAGGGGGCGGTAGTCCGCACTTCCTAAAATGAAAACATCGCGTTTACCCATAATGGAAATCATAAAGTATTCCATAAATGAGAAATACAGAAGTATAAGGAAAACATAAACATATTATATATCATATATAAATATAGTTACATCTTAATTTCCACCTTTGAAGGTGTTATATGAGTGTTGAACAATCATCGTTTCGTGAGGCAGAAATTCTCCATCCACAGAAACCGTATCTTCTTTAACCATTAGATGTAGGTGTGTGTAAGTGTAGTTCGAATCCTTTATATAAAAACATCCTAGTATATTTTGGATACTGGTGTTGTTACCAAATAAATAAATAGAAAGATTTTAAGGGGTTGTAGAAGCAAAATAAAACAAAATAACATAAGAGAAGATACTACCTTAAAATCGGGTAACTCTTTTGATTTGAGCCAAAGGCTTCCTTGGGAAAAATTCTGCCAAAAGTGAGGATTCTAGTAGTATGGGGGGAAAGTTGGGAGAGTATTTGGGCAGAGTTTGGACGAGCCAAATGGCTTGAAAGTTTGAAAGAGGTGGTAGAGGTGGGGGCCTTTTATAAGAGGAGAGGAGGGGCAATCGTGGAAAGTAAGGAAATTTTACAATATTATATAATGCTTTTCGAATCCTAAAGGTCCCACACTTATATAATTCGTGTATAAGGTGATAAGGGTTCTAAATATACCAATACAATAGTCTTTGGACAAGTTTAACCCTTGGATGTTACATTATCGTTTCATTTTATTAAAATCGTTAAATAATGAGGTCATCACTGCATCATAATGATGTCATAAATAATTTAATTTATTTAATGTCTAAAAATTATAAAAAAACTACTATGATGTAGGAAATCTTTTTATATTTCCAATGACTATTTATAGTCAAAAATATGACTTGTATAACCCCATGTAAAAATTGTTTTAGTAAAACATTTCATGTTTGTGTCATTTTTTTACTTTAACATTAAATAAAAGGTATTTATGTCATTTTCCAACTAAAGTGGATCCATGGGGTCCCCATGTTGACCCATGTATTGTGTTGGTCGGAAATGGAAAATCCAATGAGGGTAGGACATGTGTCAAGCTCATCTCATATTATTAAAAACATTATTTTTACCTTAAACTACACTAATTACCTCTAATCGCGATTAAGAACTTAAAAGTTACTGTTCACCAAAATTTATTTTAATCTCGTTGAACCACATTTTACTTCTTAATGAAAACCATGTATGTCGGATTTTTGAAAATCAAAATACAGAAGTGGTAATATTTCATTTAAATGAAAAATCAGTTATTTAACTACCACTTAGTGGTTTCACTATTAATCAAAAATTGACGTTTTTCAGAACAATGCCAAAATTTCACCCTATGATATAATTGATATTCCGAATTCAAAAATGATGTCTATTTCACAAAATTACAAACATATAAGTTGCATTAATTAATTTCATAATTAATTCCCGCTGTCACAACAAAGAGCATGTTTTTAAGAAACAATTTATATCAAAATATTGATAATTGTTTATGTCCAATTTCAATGTTAAACTAATTCTAATGACCACCATTGGATAAAATTGAAAAAATATATTATAATTATACTTTAAAACCACTCAGTAGTATAACTTATCACTATAAATTATTTTGATTAAAAAAGTTGTTTTTATGTTTTTTTCACTATTCATAAAAAATTAGAAGTTCTCAGAAAAATACCAAAAATTCAACATAGGCTAATTTCGATATTCCGAATCCAAAAATGAAGTCCATTTTGAAATATAAAATTTCTATAATTTTAAAAAGTGGTTATTACTATTCATAATGGCTACTTTGATTAGTCGCGGTGTTTTAGAAGTCGAAGTTGCGTACAATGCAAGCTATTGCATTATTGAATGAGAAGCGTATCATGGAAGCACAGGGTGTTACATATAACCATATTACAACTTTGATGAATGATGTACATAGAAATCCAATAAACCAATGCCAAAGAGTATAAACTATAAAATTATAACTAGAAGAAACCATCATGTCTCCATGTGATCAATTTTCCCCATGAAACAATTCTGTTATGATGGATGTGACGATGATATGAACAAAGATGATACATGATTCCCATCACTTTTCATGGATCCTAAAAAAACTACAACCTCTTAAAGGGAAAAAATAGATCACCATAGGGTCTATACGATCTTTAAAATCAAGAATGCATTATTTATATATTATGAAACATAAATAGTTTTGAAAATCATTATCATAAATATATCCATATTTTTAAATCATTTCCATTAGTTTTCATAAATTTCATTCATATTCACAAATCAAAGAATAAGAAATTATTTGTGAAAAAATATGAATACATATTCATACCAAACATGTTAATAATGTGAAAACATATCAATGAAATGATCCATCATGTGGAACTATTTTTTATAACCTCATGTGAAAAAATGTGAGCAACAATCCATGATAAATTTATCTTGTGAAAAAATAGGTAAAAGAAAAAAAACAATTATTCCCAAGAAAATGTGAATAAATAATATAAAAAAAATAATGATAAACCATTAATATGCAGGGACCATCCAAAGTAGAGTGATACAATTGTCTCTCTATAGCAACAAACATGTAGTGTAATAACACACACTATGAGCGACAAGTCAGTTCCGGATGAACCCAAGGTTCCCAACGTGCTATGTTTTTCAAAATCCATTTAAAAACATGATAGTTATTTATAACAAAATTTCAAACCCAATGAATAATTATTTTAATTTTTAAAACCCATTTAAAAACAAAAACATACATTCAAGAATGTAATCAAACACTTGGTGTTAAAAAACCTATTTTTAATAAAAATATCATTATAAAAATACATAATTCCATTAAATCCTTCAAAACCAGAAATCACATTTTTAAATGAATAAACAAAATTAATTTTTAAATAACAATTATAAATTAAAATAATTAACCCCTTATATAGAAACACCATCCTCACGAACAAATGTAGAATTCATTTCTATCAACAACAGAGTTCGGGGAAGAGTATTCCATGTCTTTATGAGCACAGATCCAAAATATACACACCAATTCTCTATAAAAAACCTTAGATACATTATATAAATCCCCTTAAGAAAAATAATACAAGATTTTATTAGATCCAATATGTATTCCCAAAAGAAAATTTGAGAAAATATCCAATATGGATCTAAGAAGGAAATAAAACCCCTTATAAAAAACCCAACAAACATTAATATGATGAATCTGTAACAATGGAAATATGCATATATTCCCATCAGAGAATAAACTAGAATGATGCATAAGGAATTTTTTGAAAAAATATGATATTATGGGGTCATTATCTATTAAACCATGGCACAAGTATATTTAAATGAAATTTTTTTGTTATTAAAAAACACATGTTCTTTTCTCTTTGTAAGTTGCATAGTTAGGAGAAACCATGAACCTTAAATATGATCCCTATATAGAGGTATTTATTTTTGGTTAATGGATTGAATGTATGGTTACTTCAACCATGAACCATCCATGAATATAACCTCATCAAAGGGGTTCACCATTTTTAGGGGTGGCTATATGGTTTGGAAAAACCATTCTCCCCTTTCATGTAATCCATGCTTGGCTACACAATTTCCTATGCCAAACTGCATGTATATCCTTATATGTGTTCCAACCATAAACAAAACCATGATATTCGATAATTTTAGGAAAAATATAAAAAATGAACCAATGAAAGATCCAGAAAAATAATGGTATAAACAAGGGCCATGCATTACCAGTAAGAATGTAACTGAACATTGATATCACCCCACTCTCCAATAATTTTTCTTTATTTTATAAAATCACGTTTAAGGGTGTCTGGTGCCCAATATACAATGAAAAAAAATTCCATAGAACCAAAAAAATAAACAACACAAAAAAAACAAATTTAAACATCATAATAGTTGTAGTCATCCCCGTATCCCATACAAGATTTGTCTTCTCTAGTATTTGATTCCCATTCTGGATTTCTTCACTTGTTGTTCAAAAGTGGTGGTATTATGCTCCTGATTGACAACCTAAAATTAAATCACATGTGAAGGATCCAGTTGACACATCCTTAGTTGGGAAAATGAAACATTTATTTGATCTAATTCAAATGATACATTATTTCAAAAAGATAGCTCACCATTCTGAGTCACCCCATGATCTGAAAGGGCCCAGCAAACCCTAGTTCCAACTTACCCTTCCTAACCAAATAATGATATATCATGACAGTTGACAATATGATAAAAATATACTCACCAAATTTAGAATATAGAAGACCATGATAATGGTTTGATTATGATTTTAGATAGTTCTATGTTTTGACCATCCACTTCAATATTAACATCACCCTTTCTATCCCATATAGAATGAGACTTGGACCAAACAAGGACCTCTATGCCAGAATTTCGCAGTACATGGGACATCAATAAGGCCTCCAAGAAAAAAATTTAATGAGATCCATATTAATCGATTCATAATAAAAATTTATGTACAAAAATTAAACCACAGTAAAATGGTATTTCTAAATATCCCCCCCAAATCAATAACGCAAGCTTAAAGCATATCCTCATTAACCTGGTTAGCTCCCTTTGCTTTTCTATATATTTCCACCTGATGAGATGTGATCAATTCCAATGGGGAAACCATATCCCCTTATACCCCATCCTGAAGTGGCAAACTTCCCTACTAGTGGTGCTAGCAGTCGGGCCCACGACCCCTATTCCCCTATAAGGAATTTATGGTGTGTTGTAGGATTACGTCCTCATTCACATTAGGTTACTTTCTATGCCATACACACCCCTGGATTAGATGCAGTTATCTCTTTCCCCGTCCTCATGTAAGACGTTAAACTACAAACCAGTCAGGCCTTCCTGACTGATGCCTGACCTTAGGCCCCTTGGCCTTCTTAGACCCCTCCGCCCAACCTCTTACCTGGGGTGTACGGTGTGGTGTGGTACTATGTCCTCATTCATGTCAGGATCATGTACCATGCCGTACGCCTTCCCTTACGAGGTCTAGCCTCAGGCCCCTTGGCCTCCTCGGGTCCCCGGCCCTCGTCCTCACTGCAAGATGTTAAACTGCAAGCAAGTCAGGCCTTCTTGTCCATGCCTAACCATCAGGCCCCTTGGCCTTTTCAGGCCCCGGCCCAGATCCTCTCTTATAAGAGTGTATGGTGTGGTGTGAGATTATTTCCCCATTCACGTCGGTTTCTTCACCGTACCATACACCTCCCTTGTTTGGGGGTATATTACTCCCCCCTCGTCCCGTATGACGTTAAACTACATTTAGAGAACTACGTGTGGCTTGATTCCCATCCTCATGGGATATGTAGGACCACCCGAATTTCTAGGATTCGGGTCCAGCCCCATCTCTCAGGAATCTTCATCCCATCTTGGCCCCTTGGTCTACCCCTCCTCCATGAGAGGATTATATGGTGTGGTGTGGGATTATGTCCTCATTCACGTCGGTCACATAATGACCACACCATGTACCTCTCCCTCTTGAGCTATTTCGTCGACCCCTTTTTGGCGGTTCACCAATGTGCCCAAGGGGACTACGGTCTATTACCTGGAATGCCAAACTTTACTCAGACACGTCCCCACCCGCTTTCCAGGCTTTGTGTATCCCTGCATCAGGGCTTCAATCATCTATCACACTCGGAGGGACCCCCAAGAATGGCCTGGAGACTACACCCAAGGGATCTCCTACGGTTACGGGCCAATGCCCCTGAGGGTTTCGGAAAAAAAATCGATAAAATCTTGCATTGCGACTATGGTCAGCGGTCGATGCTCATTTGTTGTTCCCACCTCAGGCTAACGCGATATGGAAGCTGCATTTCCAACATGTTTAACAGTTTTCCTCTATCTCCATGCCAACCCATTAAGCCCAAAATGTCGGGTACGCAATTCACACCCTTCATCACTTCATCGTGTCCAAGTAGAGTCTCGGAACTCTTGGTACTTTTCCTCCGTGCACGTCTGCGCGTTTGGGAAACAAGCCGCGTAAAAGGTGTCCTTCGGGGTTCTCTACCAACTCCCCACTGATGGGCACCCCAAGTATTGCGATAAGGATGCCCCCCTTGTTTCCCACACTGAGTTTAACTCACGTGGGCTTATGGATCAGGTTGACATCTACCCTAACATGGGAAGTTGTTACTATTCATGGTCTGAGATCTAAGACCATAAACTAAGATCCATCCGGAACTATGTTCATCTTGATTCCCATCCTCATGGGATACGTAGGACCGCCCGGACACCTTGTCTTTGGGTCCATCCCAATTAGGGAGCTAGTCTCTCCCCCCTGGTTTCACGTCTTACCTCTATATAGGCCCCTCGGCCTAAGGTCTTCCTCTCCAAGTGGTGTACAATGTGATGTGGGATCATGTCTCCATCAATTGTGATTTATAACACTGCACACATTCCCCGCCTAGCATCGTCTCTGCTTCGTCTGCGCTACATGACGATAAAATGCACGCATGATCCTATCACACAACCCTAAACTGTGACATTATCGTCCTGGCCGCACAATGAAAAACGACACTGTGTTGTGATGACCTCATTATAGAGGACATCACATTGGGTATTGGTCACATTCCATGCCATTTTTCAACGCCTATCACGGCTTGATCCTTGTGGCGACACCACGACTTACTACTTTAGGCATGTCGCTTCACAAAAAAACCACTCACCTTAAAGGAAAAACAAGATTTATCAAATTATGCTTCTTTTAGTACAAGGGCCATGCCCGCACTCCCCTTTTCCCCTGGCACTGGTATCTTACAATTTCACCTTTCAGAACTACGTATGGCTTGATTCTCATCATCATGAGATATGTAGGTGTGCCTGGGCACTTCCCCACGGGCCCAGCCTAACATTCGTGTTTGGTCCCTCGACTCGAGCATTTCCCCAGAGAACACATGGTAAGTAGGGCTTAGGTACTCATTCACATCAAGTTTTAAAACCACCTTTCCATTTCTCCCTTTCTCCCCTTACCCTCTCATGGTCCAAGATATAGGTCCTTAAACTAAGACGTTTTCAAGAACTACGTATGGCTTGATTCTCATCCTCATGAGATACGTAGGAGCGCCCGGGCACTTCCCCGTAGGCCCAGCCTAACTTTCACTTTTGGTCCCTTGACCCAAAACCTCTCCCAAGGGGGTCGTGTAGTGTGATATGGGATTATGTCCTCATTCACGTCGGGTTGTTCACCACACCATACACACCCCCTATCCCCATTCACGCCAGGTGTTTGAGTTACTCCACCATGTGCCTCTTATGTTTCCTCCCATCCATGGTCCGAATTCTACGACCCTAAACTAAGATATTCCTATGGGAAAGGACTCTTCTCCCCCTATCTAATATGTCTTGTTGTCGTATTCAGATGTGTTTCGACAAAGAGCCCGAAGTGTGGGATTTTTATATGGACATTCCCCTCGTCCCATGACCAAGCTTCGTGAGCTCGCTATTTGGATCCTCATCCTCTTCCACATCCAAAAGGACCCTCAGATGACATGGATACTAGGCTTAAGGGCTCTCCATAAATGCTGGACCTAAGGGCCCTCCAATCGTTTCGGGCCAATGTCCCTATGGATATCTGACAACATTTGTGACATGGTCCCGTGTTTCGAACATGGTCAACGGTCGAACCTCATTTGACTGTCCCCACTCTAGAATAACGCGATATGGATGCTGGGTTTCTGCCATGATCAATAGTTATCCTCCATCGTCACGCCGCCATCATCGTGATCTGAATCTCGAGTGCCACGATTCACACATTTCCACTTCCTCATGTTCAAGTGGAATTCCATCATACTCGGCTCTTTCTCTTCGCACATCTAGGTGCGCTAAATGATCGTGTTAGTTTCATTGGTCCGGTATTCACCGAGCTTCCCTTTTCCATAACCTTCCCCTTTCTGTGTCAATAAATTCCCACCACTACTTCTTGTTTCCCACACCGAGCACGACTCACGTGGGCTTAGTAGTTTTGGCCGGATGTGTACCAACACGGCCAGGCTTCTCATCGACCCGCATGACGTTAAACTGCGCTTTCAGAACTACGTATGGATTGATTCCCATCTTCATGGGGTACATAGGAACGCGCACCCACTCTGCTTCGGGCCCAGCCTAATCCTCACTCTTGGTCCCTCGACCTGAAGAGTTTCCTCCGGGGGTGTGTGGTGTGATTTGGAATCCAAGTCCTCAATCACATCAGTTTCATATCTACCGCACCACATGCTCCCTGGGATATTCCCTTTTATTCCACATCCTATCATATGACGTTAAACTACAGGAGTCCATATGTCCTCAACGCATGACACTAAATTGAGGTTCTACCCTGAACAAGTTCAGGAATCCCCCTATTAATCATGGGATGCACTAGAGCCTCTACCAGAGAGGATTTCACCTATCAGTGTTGGTCTATGACTGCACTGTGCTTCAGAACTATGTATGGCTTGATTCCCATCCTCATGGGATACGTAGAGACACCCTGGTATTTTGCCTAGGGTCCAGCCCATAGAAATAATTAATCCCATCCTTCCCCTTTCCGGACCCCTGGTCGGACCCCTCGCTAGAGAGGCCCTGTATGAAAGAAGGAATGGTCCATGATCAAACCAACATGCCCATATGGTGTACTCCCACCACGGTGGTGTAATCGCATCTGTGTTGGATTCAGTTCAGACAAACCACCACTCCATATTCCACGCTCTGCGTGCCCCTTATTCGGACCCTCGTCCCCTTTCATGTCTTAAGGGACCCCCTAATGGCCTGGCCTCATGCCACATCGGATCACCTACCATCCTAGGCCAATGTTCCGGAATACTGGTCATGTTTGGAAGGACCCCTTAATAGTATGGATGTTTTCTTATGGTCCGCCAACTGTCCTGGGTCAATATCTCGAAAGATTGACCGACAATATTTGTGACATGGTCCCGTGTTTCGAACTTGGTCAATGGTTGACCCTCATTTTTGTCCCCGTTATAGGATAACACAGTAAGGATACCTCTTCCCCTCCATGGTTAAAGGTTTTCCCTTATTGCCATGCAATCCCCACAGTGCTCTGAATTTTGGGCATCGTAATTCACGCTTCTCGTTTCCGTCTATTCGGACTGATTCCAGTGCCCCTGGTGTTGCATCGTTCGTACATGAGGGCACGCTGAAGAAATGGTAATTCAGCTATTCTGAAAAGTTCCTTCTCCAGTCAAGCCTCTCCTATCTTTCGGAAATCCAGACTGGTAATCCAAATCCCAGATGCCCAGAGCATGGTCTCCACTCTTATTTTAGGTGGGACGAGAAGGAAACTATCTCCTATTTCTCACATCGGGCTCAACCCACGTGGGCCTGGGGAATTATCGCTGAACTTCCTGCAAACATTGCAGGGATGTAACAAGGCGATTCAAACAGTGGAAATCGTGCACGCTATGGAATTCAAAACAAATAAGGAGGAAATTGAAGCACGAAAGTACCAATAAAAGGTTTTTGGTTTGTTTCAATACCCGGGGTTCGACTCCCCCCATGGACGGGTTGACCTTGTCAAAAGAGCGTTGCAGCTCCGCCACCCGTTGTCTTATGGCGTCCAAGGCTTGCTACCGCTGACTCAGCTCCCACTCCTCCTCAGCAGCGGTGGGGCGCAGTTCGCCAGCCTTGGATCTGGCCCTCTCTACCTCAGCCTAAATGGCAGCCAACTTTCTAGAAGCCTGCCTCATAAGCTCCTCTGCCTCCGCCAGCTAGGCCTTCAACCAGGAGATCAGCTCAGATTGCGCATTAAGAGAGGCTGAGTGCTCATCCTCCTGGGTTTGCAGCAGTTGGACCTCTCTTTTAGCCTCCCGGAGCTTTGTGATGCTTGTTTCCTTCCTCTGCTGCCAACCCACGCTGAGCCGACGATCATGCTCTCAGATCTTCTCAGCCATGAGATCTCAGATTAGCATGTGAGGACATTGGGAATCCACTCCCCCAGCGCACTTTTTGCGCAGCAACGAGCGAATTCTGTCCATTTCTTCCAGCCACAGCGCTTGGGGGTTTCCTTGATGAAGCGCGTGATTAGCTTCCATGACCGGTGGCAGACTATGTTGTTGTCTTCCTCGTCGGAGGCCGTTTCTTCCAAGTCTGCGTGATTGGAAGGCTCGTATGCAGGATACGATTGCAGGAAGTCCTCGGCGGGATCTGCATCTGGCATTGAATCTGGCACGACATCTGGTGCTGAAGCAGGTGCGATGGGACTAGGACCGGCCGACTGATCCTCTTCATCGGAGTCCACCTCGATGACCTCAGGCACGACCCTGCTGGTGGTCCTGCTAGTGATGATGTGTGTTGCAGCTTGGGGAGATGGGGGGACTATCGCCACCATCACCGGCATGCCCCTAGGAGGGACGCCACAAGACATCCCAACTAGTCTTGCCGCAGCAACCCACGCCAGTCGAAGAACTGTATGACAGAGAGGGGCATAAATGTTAGTTGGCATAGTCAACATATGACAACAAGGAAACCGGTAGAGGAAACTTATGGTGATCAACCTCCTGGTGTTTCTCTTGAGATAGTACTGACGGGACCCCGAGGCGAGGCCCTCCATATACTGTCGGAAGGTCTGGAGATTCCGGAGGAGCCACCTCGGGTTCTCTCATCCAACCAGACACGAAACTAGACACAGCCATAGGCATGGGTTCTTAAGGTCCCGCATCATCACCCGCCGAGGGGCGAGAATGTGTCCTGAAAACAAGTTCCTCCTACATGGCTTAAACATCAGTGAGAAGTCCATAATGTCCCAAGAACGGACCATAAGGAAACAAGTTCATAATGCTACCTCGAGAGCCTCCGCGAAATCATCGGAATCTGAGCCACGATCTCCAACCTCACCCTCCTCCAATGGGCTCCCTCCTCCAGCCTCATCCTCCCAAGAGGAGTCCTCTGACACTTCCATCAGGGGGAAGCACTCCCTCTAATCGGTGGCTGATAACAGTGGGGGGACCGTTCGATTCAGCAGTACCCTC
The DNA here is from genome assembly GCA_963277665.1 of Viscum album. Classification (NCBI taxonomy): domain Eukaryota; kingdom Viridiplantae; phylum Streptophyta; class Magnoliopsida; order Santalales; family Viscaceae; genus Viscum; species Viscum album. Next base: position 1,496,572,880 of record OY728122.1, on the reverse strand, counting down.
ACCCGGTCTGTCATTGGGCGAGGGACACCACTAGAGTGAACGTAATCCTCCAGCTCATCTAGGTATTGATCTGCCTCCACCGTAGATACCATGAAACCAGCCTGGATTGGGCCTATGCCCGGTAATTCCATCCCGAGGTGATTCAGGTGGGCCCATATCTCGGGTGGGCTGAGGAATTACCAGTTGACATCCAAAATGTCCCAGGATTCCGGGAAGACGACATCCTCTTCCATATCTATATGACGCAACCTCTTCCTCGGGGCCTGAGTGGATATCCTACGAAATATCCTCGGTGGCCGCCCCTCCGGATGGCCCTGATCTTCCGGAATCACCGGATCCGCCGCTGATGCTACACCCTCAGCCAGTACGGGTCTCGATGTCATGGCATCTCCACCCCCACGAGAGGCCATAGCTGCCCTCCGACCCCGACCTCGAGATAGAGGAGGCCCACCGTCACCAACCCGAATAGTTGGCTTCTTCAACATCTCCCTTCAGTAAGCAGATTCCCAACTAATGGCATACTCCCTCACCAATCCGAAAGCAGCGGTGGATGGAGGCAATGCAATTCGCATCTTCCCATATTCCCATTTGAACATGAGCCATAGCTGCCTCATCACACACGGGTGCTCCTCGTGACGCACCTCCCAGTAGACCTGCAGGGTTAGCTGCTGGAGGCATCAGAACTGCCTCACAAACCGATACGGGGTTGTACGGTTCGCAGAGTGGCTCACGATCTACACGTTCCACCAAAAATCCACCTCAAAAGGCCAGGAGGTAAGCCTGATGTTCTTCTATTCCCCTCCCATCGTCATTAAGTATCCCCGTCGGCAATGAGAAGGGGTAGAAATTAAAATCATCTGCCCTCCACACCCAATTCAGCACCATCGGCACAGTTAATTTGAACCGGAAGCTCCTGACCGCATTTAGGATAGAGGGGAATAATTTTTATCCCGATAGAGAAATAGGGTTTGGATACTCATAGAACCCCCTCATGTGCGCAAAAATCCACTCATACAGGAGGTGGAAGGGCCCGCATATCCTTGGCGGCTTCTTGCCTTTGCTAATGTGCCGCAGCATTCTGTAAAATTTGGCGAGCATTGGAATCCCCAGATTGACCTGCTGCCCCATGGCCAACATGGACGCCATAATAAACGAGTTTGGCTGCACCCCCATGCTTGTATCCCTCACCAATAGAATACAACCGCAGATGAGAGCTGTGATGAATGCCGCCAGCCTGACTATCGGTTGTTGTTCAGTGCTGACACTGAATCCCAAAGTCTTCCATTGGTTGTCCTTCAAAACCCACCAATACAAGTGCTGCTTACCCCGTTGGGCCGCCCTCAAACAAGTTCGAGGCCTTGGAGGGAACTCTCGATTCTCTGGGAAATTCAAGAACCACTTGAACCAGTTCTTAAAATGGACATCCCTCACTGCCTCCTTGTCCTCTCCAGGGACGAGTGCCATCAGCACTGACGCCAGTCACGGAATTTTCTCTGTATCCTCCCACGCACTCATTAAGGGGAGGAACTCATCATACATGGCCCCAAGATCGGAACCCCAGAAATCTGGTGGACATCCCACAGGCTGATGCCCACATCCCCGTGATGCAGGTGAAAGGTATTGGTCCTAGACGAACATCTGCTCAGTAATTCAGGCATCAATTGTTTAGGATGGTAAATGTGGAATTGGGAGGCCCATGTCGCCTCATATAACCCCAATCTCCTTAGCTAGGACCCAAACTCCTCGCATGAGGTGCCTACCTAGTAGGCCCAGGTCAATTCATCAGTAAAGTTGCCACCCTGGCGCAGGTCCCACTCATCGGACCAACCTTTCTTTGAATCCTACAAAGCCGCCTTCAGCTTGGTACGGTAGAGAGGAGGGGACGTCTCCGGTTGCAGTGGCTTCCCGTCAATATTGTTCACGTGGTTGTAGAGACAGTCGGCGGTAACGGGTGTGAATTCCTCTTGCGCGTGACCATCGGCTGCCCTGAACCATTGGTGCTGACATGGCGTGCTCTTAAACCAGCAAACTGGTTCATCCCTACTTGCCTCAGGGATTAAGACGTCATCCCTAAACCCGAAGCCATACAATGGCAGCTTCTTACACTGTAGATAATTCTTCTGACCCTCTGATAGCAGATCTTTGAAAGAAGCATGGTCCGAGTGGCTGCGGACCATCTCCCCGAGGCCTGAACAGTTGGCCATCTCATCCCGACGGGCATCATCTGCAAACACCCCCAATACCGCTTCTCGATAGGCCATTTTAGTTCTGGCACTTAGAAAAGATTTTTTTCAGAACGGATCGCGATGCTGGATCGCGAAGACGGATCGTGAAGGTCGGTCGCGAGACCAAGCTGCGGAGTCTGGCCTAGGCCGGTAAACAGGAGTTCACTTGGCGCGGTCGCGGAGTCAGAGACCCGCGGTTCGCCGCGAAGCTCGATTCACGGAGAGCAGGCGCAGAGTACGCGGAGCATCTCAAAATCGAGAGCACAAAAAGACAAAGAAATTGCATGAAGACAAAAGAGGTCGACCCCCCTATTTATAGGCGGTGACCACGGAGCATCGCGGCGTACCTCACCTGCGAGGAGCATCGCGGCGCGTCCGGATCTGTGGCCCCAGTCAGCAACGCTGGCCCTCTTCGCAAAGTCTCATCACGAACCGCCGACTATTTTGGTGATTTTCCCTCAAAAATCGACCCTTCACCCTCTGTGGCTCCAAATATGAGGGGGGGAATTTGTTGGCGCCAAAATATTGCAGGAAAGGAAGGGACGAAAAAGAAGCCGACACGTGGCCACGCGAAGCATCGACGCGAAGTACCCTGAGCATCTCTGTCTCGTGAAGCTCTAGAGGCGGTACCTCTCTGCGAACAAATTTGACGTTCGCGAGCCCGCCGCAATGATTCAGAGGCAATACTTCTCCACGAACGAATTTGACGTTTACGAGCCCACCGCGAAGCTCCCAAGGCTGTACCTCTCCGCGAACGAATTAGACATTCACGAGCCCGCCGCGATGCTCCAGAGGCAGTACCTCTCCGCGAACGAATTTGACGTTCGCGAGCCCACCGCGAAGCTCCGTAGGCGGTACCTCTCCAAGAATGAATTTGACCTTCGCGAGCGCGCCGCGAAGCACCGGAGGCGGCATGGGAGTTCTGCTTCACGGTGCCCCTTTCCTATAAATACTGGGCTCCCCCTGAGTCCCATAGACGGACAATACGACTTTTCATCTTCTCCTCTCCCAAATCACGAATCACCCTTTGCCCCCGGTAATCATGAACTTCGCGAGGTACTTCTACTTCACGTAACACCTTCGATTTGTCTTGTTTTGAGACCCTCTTCCGAGAGGGATGCCCTTCACGAAGCTCAAGGGAATTCGCGAAGGAGGGGGATTCCCAAGGGAACCTGGGCAGCCGCGGAGCGTTTATGCTTTGCGAAACACCCAAACTGTACTAGTGATCCCTATGCTAAGGCAGGATTGCTACACATCGCGAAGCACACTGCTTCACAGCACCCTGCTTCGCGAGGCACCTCTTCTTCACAAGGCAGTGCTGCATGAATACTTTTCTACTTCGTGAATCACCCTCCACTCACACCTATTCCCTATGCTGAGGCCAAGGCACTCCGATTCACGAAGCACACTCCCTTGCTTGGAAATTCCAATTCCCGTGCGACCCTCCAGGCATGCATGATGCGATTTCAAAGTCCCACGGACAATACTACTCGTAGCATTGCGTCGCCTAATGCTTCTTTACATAGGCACGCTAACGGATATTGCTTCTTCTCATAGACATGCTAACATGGACCCCTCGATGGTTCGCTCTATAACCCCCCTTGACCACGACCTTACTGGTACCTTCCCTTCCCCAAGGAGCAAAGGGTACCAGTTATGTAAGTCCTAGGGGTGTGGAGTGAACCCACCTCATCCGAGCTGCAGGACGATAAACTACCAAGCACCACGTCCTCAACACATGACGTTAAACTGTGACCCGACCTCATGTCTCGCACGAAAGGTCCCCCCAGCTCGATCATTTTTTACGCCACTCGTCTCCACGGGAGTGGAATCACCCCTCCACAAGGGATGATATCTTCCTTATTAGAGGGGCGTATGTTCTCAGGAGAAGGGTGACCCTAGTTCCCCAACGGATGGCTGCACCCCTGCATCTCCATACTTCCCCACTACCAAGGTCAGTGGAGGGCGTGATAGGGAACAAGGCACCTCCCATCATTGGTCCCAAATCCCTCTTTCGCTGCACTTTGCCGCACTTCGGGCCTCCATTCTAGAGTAAGTCCCAGCACCATGGGCCGCCTAACGCATAGGCCCCTCATCGCTTCTCACGGACGAACCCTTCACGATGTGATCGTCAGATACCTGCTGCCTCTTGTTTCTCACACCGAGCATGACTCACATGGGATTAGAGTAAGCATCGGCCATGGAAATACCCTCATCTAGCATGACGTTAAACTGCATGACCTCATCCAGCATGACGTTAAACTGTATGCCCTTTTCCAACATGACATTAAACTGCACACCCATTTGAACTACGAGGTCTTTGATCCATGTCAAGGCATGGTACGTAGGAAGCCTCCACGAGGTTCAAGACCACCCTTCATCCAATTCACGTAGAGTTCTACCTTCGCCCATCATGAGGTTAAACTGCATTCTAGTCAGACGACAAGCCGTTGTGACCATCCCGAACTATGGGGACTTTGATCCATGTCAAGGCATGGTACATAGGAAGCATCCCAGAGGTTCAAGCCCATATCCCATCAGAAAAAGGTCCCTCATTTACGTCGGTTCTCCGACACCCACCACCATCCCGAACTATGGGGACTTTGATCCATGTCAAACCATTGTACGTAGGAAGCCTCCACGAAGTTGAAGCCCACCGCCCATAATTTATTAACGTAAGTGTTCAATCTCGTCCAGCATGACGTTAAACTGTATTCCAGTCTGACGGCCAGCCGTTGTGACCAATCCGAACTACAAAGACTTTGACCCATGTCAAGGCATGGTACGTAGGAATCCTTCACGAGGTTCAAGTCCACCACTAGTGGACCCCTGGGTCTACTTTCACATTGGTTCACCGATGAAACCTTTTGAACTACGAGGTCTTTGATCCATGTCAAGACATGGTAAGTAAGAAGCCCCCCGAGGTTCAAGCCCATCTCTCATTGGACCAAGGTCCACTTTCACGTCGGTTCGCTGATGAATCCCATTATTTAAACTACGAGGTCTTTGATCCATGTCAAGGCATGGTACGTAGGAAGCCTTCCAGAGGTTCAATCCCACCACCCATCGGACCAAGGTCCACCTTCACGTCGGTTCGCCGATGAAGCCCCTCTGAACTACGTGGTCTTTGATCCATGTCACGGCATGGTACGTAGGAAGCCTCTACGAGGTCCAAGCCCACCACCACTAGGACCCTCCTGGTCCTCATAATTCATGTCAGCTTTCCGATGTCCATCTTGAACTACATTGTCTTTGATCCATTTCATGGCATGGTACGTAGGAAGCCTCTCATAGGTTCATGCCCACCACCTGTTGGTCACTCCGACCTTCTTCACGTCAGTTCATCCACACCTAGGCAGCATAGTGTGTAATCCCCACACCATTTGAACCAAGGTCCACCTTCGTGTCTGTTCACTGACACATCAGACCAAGGCCCACCTTCTCTTTGGTTCACTGACGACATCCATCGGACCAAGGTCCACCTTCATGTCGGTTCACTAGCACCATCCCAAACTACGTGGACTTTGATTCCCTGCCACAGGGATACGTAGGAGGTCTCTTCGAGGCTCATTCACAAATTCACTGTCGCCCTTGCGATGGTCCCTTGCCATTTCCCCCTCCACCTAATTCATCCATCCATCATCCACCCTGATTCTAGTCCAGACCGTCATATCCTGGTGAGACCATGTCGGTCCGCTCCCCTTCACAGCCGCCCATGGGCTGGTCCCGGTATCGGCACCCCTTCAAGGGAAATCCCTCAATCCGATCCATTATAGATAATGCTATGATCAGGCTGATCCATCTCTGGTGGATGTTAAACTCACGGCATACCCTGTGTTAAACACAGGAAGCTTGGGAAAACCTCAGACATATGTCTATGGCATATAATTCCCCACACTCGATGTGGGATGCCTCGGGCTTCCACACCCTCGAGAAGCCCTGTGACCAGGGATGATAGACAGACATGCCAGGTCCCCAGCATCCAGACACGCTACTGATGCCTCAACGTGACTACTCCCCCGACTGAAGGTTGCTGCCCTGACCAGACCCTTTGGAATGTCCCGACAGAAGCAGTGTAATTAACCGGCGTCCATGGAAACATGGCATTGGGAAGAGTTTCATGAACAACGTATTAAATCTATGAGGGAGACCCGGACTAGGTGATGAGTTCTGAGGAGGAATCCGCAGAAGGAAGAACCGACATCCCATCATCCCGTTTCGATCAAGGAGTAGACGTCCCTAAACAAGGAGCGAATGTCGCCCTCCTTTGGAAAGCGGGAATGCGGGGAAACAGTGAAGCGCGTCCTCCTTCGCGGACGGACGGATGGGCACGCCCCGACGAAAGCATCGGAAACAAACATTGAAAACCTCTTTCCTTCCCTTTAAATCATGATCTTGGTGGCTATTTTCACCACACTTGTAACGAACTCCCATTCCCTTCAAAAAAGTACCGGGTTGTTTCTTCCCATATTTACTGCATGATGAAAATTAAACATTTCCCTTCTTCCCCTTATTTTCATTTCTATAGTGTTTAGAAGATCTATTCTTCTCTTGATTTTCATTAATGTCGTAAGACTTAGAGAATTCCTTTTCTGTATTGATAACACATGAGACAATAACTTCATATGATGAGAAGGATTTTGAGACTGATTCTCAGTGGAGAAATGGTTTTAACCCATCGATGAATCGATCAATATTACTCCTTAGGTTGTATATATAATTTGTTGGAAGCCTTGGTAAACTTGTAATGTTAGTCTCATAATTTACAACATTCTCTTCCTCCTTTTGCCTCGTACTCAAAAATTATCTTTCCATATCATCTCAATGGTCATGATGAAATTATATTTCTACGAAAATATCATTAAACTCCCTCTATTCCATTTTTGAAACATATTCATCTTATTTTGTGTTTTAAATTAATGACTACCATTAATCTTCATCTCCAATGAGGAGATAAATTACCATGAAATTATTTTCCATTTCGCTACTCCCCAAAGCATGAAATATTTTCTCTAAGGAACTAATCCATTTCTATGCTAAAAATGGATTTGTAGCCCCATTTAATATTGGTGGATGTTTCCTCATGAAGTAGTCTAACATTGATCCTCCATGTTGTGGATCAGGGTGCTCCATACAGATATGGTTATTATTCATAACCTGAGTGAGTTATCTCAGTATATTGTTAAGTTAATCAACACTAGTTGAATCCCCAGCTCCACTACAATTATCCTTAGTATGAGGGAAATTCCTACATGGATTACATGCATTGATACAGTTTCCATTCCTTTCACTAGACTCCATTTCTATACAATGGAATACACAAGATTATTTTATGAATCGTAATACATAATTCCAAACATGTAAAACACTTAACCTAAATTGAACCGTTTATGGATATAATCCATAATCATAAAAATGTTTTCCTTGATAAGGTATATACTCATAAATCCTTCATAATGTTTTTTAAGGAAAATGTGAATTATCCTAAGCATATCTCCCCGGAGTGTCGTAACCAAGAGTGTAGAAAGTCCTGTTGTCATCTACCAGGATACCCATGGTCAAGCTCAAAACTCATTATCAAAGTTTTCACTCCTAGGTACTTATTTGCCAGAGTTGCCTCTACCTACTCGTATGCAGACATTGATGTATTTCATGGAAAATACAAAAAATCTCTACATTACCAAAATTATAGGAAGTTCATATATACTAATTCTCAATGTCTATCATAGGTTAATGTTATATAATCAATGTTTTTCTATATGTAGTTTCCAAGGATTGTACTAAATTCCCTCTGACAACAAATGTAATGCCCCAGCCCTAGTTACCCAGAGTCAGTGCATTATTACATAACATTGGTATGATCATAAGGGATCAAATCCTAAAAGACCAATCAGTTTAGTATCCCACTAAGTACTAGATACAAACATAAGTCTTACATCACATTATGAAATGAAAAACAACAACATTGTGTCTGATTTTGATACATTCATCTCCCTTAGTCTATCCCAGCAGGTCATTCATAATATACTTCTTCTCTTCCAGTGAAAAATAAAACATAGAAAGGGGTGACCTCAGGTGCTCATTAAGGATAACAAAATAGCAGAAATATTCATAAATAATCATAAACATATAAGGGAGTGTATAAGCCTAAAACACAAGAATTTTAACTTTAACATTAGTATAATATGTCAAATATAAATCAAATAATTCTATTTATTTATTCACATGGATATTCTACTCATCTATTAATAACATAAAATATCAATAACCATTTTCATAATGATGGAATGCATAATGCCTGATATCATAACCACATAGCTAAGGCCTCAATCCAAGAGTATAAATAATATTTTGTCAAGTCCTTGTGCCAAGAAACTATTTTGTCTCATGAGATCTACCAATGCATCTAGGATCTATAGTGGGTTCCACCCATCACTTATAATTCCAATGCTTTACTAGTATGAAAAGGTTGAAACATAACACAAACATTTGTATAAAAACTAGCATATAAATGTACATACTATAACTATAAACCATGAATTGTACAAAAATAGAACATAAAAAGTAAAAAATATCACAAAACCTTCAATAAAATATGTAATATTATATCATAACAAATTAACCTCAAACAAACATAAAATCCATCAATGGATGTTTCCATTGATGGAATAAAAACTATTTGAGAGAATGGTATATTTCTATTTTAAAATCATTTAAAAGTCGTGTATTTATAGTTGAAAACATTTATTTTGAAAATATTCTTATAATATTGTAAGGGACTCTTCGAAGGTGTTGTAATGGCATAAAATAGATGCACCCTCCATATATGTTAAAAAACATTCTTTCCGTAATTTTGTTGAAAATATCGTAAAGGACCTTGATTGGAAAACGAAAAAAATATTCTGTTATAAACATCATATAAATATTCAAAAAAGGGTATAAATTACTTTAACCCATAGTCTAGGAAAAAAGGAAAAAAAATAATATATTTTTAAGAGACCCATATATGGATGATAAAGAGGTCCCAATAGATACTCACCAATAAACATCCTCGGATAATGAAGCGATTATAGGATTAACCCTTACCTTGTAATTTTCCTTGATTGGGGGTACATTAACCTCCTTTATAATAGTTAAATCAATGTTATTGAATTATTAAATAACCACATCCATAAATATGATATCATATATGATCCTCTAGTATTGCTTTGTTAATAATATTTTAGTAGTATCATCATTTCGTGTGTTAACTGATTTGTTTTCCTTTATATGATTGATCACATAAGCCTTGTTTATTAGGGATTGGATGTATTTGATTAATATCTAGAATTATATAATTTTCATAGAAATTATTTTTAATCATAAAATTAAAATATTTCTTGAATGGTTATGATGTGGAATGAATTTCATCGTGTTCGTGGAGATAGTAAGCTGTACGTATGCATGAGCAGCAATATCATTATATTGATGGTTAAATTGTATGTAATTTTATATTATATCATATTTAAAGAATAATTAACAAGTTATATTTATTATTTACAATAGTAATACTCATTATTATACCCTTCCAAATAATGAAGTGTTTGAATAACAAACTACACCACGACGTGGGGGATATAAGCCATACGTACGCATGTATGGTGACTTGTCATTCATAGGATGGATAGAATAATGAATATGATCGTACCATATTTATAATAAAATAAAAGTATTTATAAGGTGCTGGAGTTATTATTTTGGTATGGAAACAACAATGAAAGAGGAAGTGGAAGAAGAAAATAACTTGGAAAGAGATAGTGAAATTATAACCTCTTCTTTGGGTGCTTCCTTTTGACATGATCAAAAGGGCTCTTTAGGATGTATTTATGATCAAATTAAGGCCTCTAGGTTGAATTGAGGGTAGATGGGAGGATATTTTAGAAGGTTTTGTCTGATCCAAATGGCTTTGGATGTGTGATTTTGAGATATGGGGAAGTACCCTTTTATAAGAGTGGTGAGGGTCACTTTAGGAAAAGCGTGAAATATTATTTTATTATACAACCATATTCATTTTAGAATGGCTGCAAAATGATTTGTTTAGAGGATAAGGTGGTGATGTGTTTAAAACCACTCAACTAATTGGATTTATATTGGTTTAGGTCACCATATTAACCTTATCTTTTAGATTTAACTCTTAAATAGTTTAACTTTTACCATATATTCTTGTATTATTATAATAAATTGTTAATAAACATACTATGAAAAGCCAAGTGAACCTCAAGTGGTTCATAATTGATATATATAACATTGCAAAACTTCTATATTTGACCCTTAAATTTTTAAGAATATTATATCAATTAATAAAATAGTATTTGTTTAAAAAACTCCTTTATGTCAATTTTAACACTATTTGGTATTCTGTTTTTGTGAAAGTCAAAAAATTATTATAACATGGAAAAAAATTATTTGATAAACCATAACATGGTATATTATCCTAAAAATTTAGTGTAATTCATCATAAGTCACATTTTACCTTTATTTGGATATTTATATAATCAATAATTTTAATCATTCATTAATAAAGTAATTACTGCATCATTATTGTGTCATAAATAAATTTACTTATTTAATGTCTAAAAATTATAAATAAAAATACAATGATTTTTAAAACTTCTTAGATTTATAATTAATATTTATTGTCAAATTTATATTATGTATAACCCTATATTAAAAATGGTTTAGTTATTAAACATTTAATTATACACTTTTAACTCTTCTTCATATAAAATAATAATAAATGTCCTAATCTATTCCAATTGGATCAAAGTGGTTCATATTTTATTCATAAGGATAATTTTGGTAGAAAAAAACTTATCCATTATAATTAGGACATGTTTTAGGGTAATTATAACATCATTCTTACCTTTAATCACCATATTTACTTTTAACCGTGGTAAATAAAATTCAAAAGTTACTATTCACCAAAAATTAATTTCATTTTATTGAACCACATTTTACATATAGATATCAACTGTGTCTCTTTGTTTTTTTAAATTTAATTCACAGAAGCGGTAAAATTATGTTTTACGAAAATTTACAAAATGTTCCTAGAAGGTGGGTAAAATATGGAAAAAATTTCTATATAATTTTATATATCTAACCTTATTATAAAATGACTCCTTTTAATTACATTGAACTAACTAACTGAAATATGTTTTTTATTGAATAAAAATATGAAAAAACAAAAACAAGGACCCAAACTCCCTCGATGATGATGAAAATTATGAAGACCAAGGGCACCCCCGTGGAGAATACTCTTAAACTCAATAGTGAGAGATTATAGACTATTGTAAAATACAAGGTCCTCTTCCTGCCTATCGATGCGAGCCAGCGCAACCACTAAAAAGTTTTCCTCCCTCTAAATATGTTGGATCATCTGCCCTTGATTGGTTTCTATAATGCATCTGCATATATGGTAGGTCAGCTCCCAAGGTATCAAATGGAACCCTTTAATAGCCTTAACAAGAACTTCTAAATCTGATTCAATCACTTTTACTTCAAATCCCATCCTTATGAAAACCCTCAAACCTGAAAGTAGATATACAAGTCCCACACTAAGAGAGTTTCTAGGACCATTAAAAGAACTGAACCTAAGAAGTACTATGTCCTAGAAGTCCCTCAGATCCCCGCCGCCCCTCACTATTCCTTACATGAAACAACCGTCAACATTGAGTTTAAGACCACTAATAGGAGGTTCTGATTTAACCCATTGTCTGCACACCCTACCCTAAATGTGGGCAGTGTTAATGAGATTGCATATCGTGGTGGAGATTTGGCCCCCCCTTTTAAATCGAATCCAACTCCACAATAAGGGACCTTGACTGCATCATCATGAATAATAGTGAATGACTGGAACTGAGCCAGGAATGGTTTGGGCCTCCCAGATAGTTCCACATATCTAAGATAAAATAATGGTATGTAACATGCACTCCATGGTTTTATTTCCAGATCCTTGAAACCACGAGGCCAAGGAGTCCTGTAAGGATAAATGACCTACATTCATGCATGGGCGGGGAGAGAAGGACGACCAGAGGTACGCGGACTAGGTACTCTGAAAAAATAAATGTAGCATCGTCCCTGTCTTCATACTCGTACCACAAAATCATCGAGATGCCACTAGAATTCCCTCCCTTTATATGTTATCATTAGTTTGAATTTCCTTGTTTCAGATTCTCCAAATCATGGAAATAATTCTTGTAGGTATCTCATTGCACCATACCACTGAAGGTAATTCATTCAAAAAAACCTCGTCATGATGAAGGCCCCTTTCATCTCGCAAATTTAACCTACCCGAACTCGATATAATGAAAAAACATTTATCGGGATTGTCATTTATCAAAATACTTTTGAGAACCTCCATATGAGAAGGATTCAATTTCATTTTAATAAGATCGTGAAGTTTTCTAGCTTCATTGAAAGTAATGTTCAGGGAAGGACAGTTTGGGAAGAACAGCTTCCCGTCCAACAAATTTGATTCCAAAAATATGTTATTTCCTTTACTGAAAATCCATTGTGTATGGTCTTCAGGATTCTCAAAGTGATAAAACATGCAGTGCGCTAGGTCCATGGAATGAGAACCATAATTTCCTAGAGCTCAGCCATAATAAGATCATATGAATTTCTCCCACAGAGACTGCCCAACAAGGATCTCCCAAGCTAACAGACCCTGCATGCCCTAGATGGATTCCTTGATATCCTAGAGACCAACACCCCCTTCAGAGATTTTTTTTCATGTGATTCCAAGAATCCCAGTGGAAGCACCCCATATGATTATAATGTCGTAGAAAAGAGTTTATCATTCTATCTATTTTCTCTACAACATCTTTTTAGGGCTTGATAGCAGAGAAAATATGCATCAGAATAAAGGTGAGAACATTGTTGATCAATGCAACCCGTCCTCCAAAATATAGTATCATGTTTTCCAATTGAACATCCTACCCAGAATGCGGTTAAGAATAACATGGAAGTGTTGTTTCTTGATGCATCCACTTGAGATCGGGACACTGAGGTAGAAAATTGGCATCTAGATTTGATGACAACCAATAATATCTTTTATTTCTCTACAGTTCCTGGTAGAGCACTTCTTTCTGATAAACACATGAATCATTGATTAATTATTATTTTTTCCTCTCAAGAGCCTATATATTGACAATATCTCCATGAGGTTGAGCAAGGACCTATTCCTTCCATCTGTGAAAATAAAAATATCATCAGCAAACATCAAATGGGAAATATACTCCATGCCCTACTGAAAACAATACAATTTTATCCTGTCATTTTCTAAACTCCTATACAGATTGTGGGGCAACGCATCTTGATCCATGATGAAGAGACTTGGGGATAGAGGATCACCCTGATGGACACCCCAAACTGATTTGAAATAACCAAATCACTTTCCCATTCGATAAATAGATAGCCTAGGTGAAGAGAAGCACCTGAAACAGATATCAGAAATCCCATCCTAGAACCTGAAGTTCCTCATAACATGGTTAATAAAGCTCCATTCAATATTATCATAATACTTGTTCCTATAAACTAAGATAATGACATTGGATCCCACATAACTCCTATGCATTTCATTCACAAGTTCACTGGTGATGCCAGCTACTCCTCGAATGTTCCGACCCTAAATAAAACCATGTTGTTCTCTTGAGACCAACTTAGCGATAATCCCACCAAGCCTTATAGTAATAACCATAGTAAAAATCTTATATGAGGAGTTGTAGAGGCATATAGGATGGTAATTGGAAATTAGAGTGGGGTTTTTAACCTTCAGAATGAGGACCACCCTCGAAGAATAGATTCTTCTATTCAAGGAACCACCACTGAAGAAATCCTAGATTTCCTCAACCACCAAAGGACCGACCACATCCAAAGTTGCCACATAAAAGGAAATAGGAAAACCATCTGGACAAGGAGCACTTTATTGAGGCATTCTCCAAACTACATCTGTAATATCATTCTCCATAGGGGGTGTAACAAGAATTGAGTTATCTGAGTCGTTCCCCATAATGGGGATGCATCTCAAGAAGCCCTCACAATTGGAATCATCCCGATCAAAAGAAGAAGTGGGATATACCATTAAGAGACCTTTAAAGTGTTCCAATGGCATTATGCATGCAACATCCCTATCAAAGGTGTATACCCCATTTCCACGGTTGAAGTTAACCTTCATGCTACTCTTCTCCAGCATAAATGCATAAAGGAAAGCAATATTAGGGTCACCTTATCTTATCCATACCACCTGAGATCATTGTCTATAACCCCACTCGATCTCAATATGTTTTTCAGCAAAGATAGTCTGCTTATCACAGAGAGAAATGAAAGAGTTTTCACCCCAATCGATTTAAAGAACTTCTTCCAGTTGACCCAACTCCTTCTAAATATTGTCCACCTCAGAAACCACATTAGATCTGTTAACTAACCAGGTCTTAAGGTCTTATTTTAGACGCATGTGGTGGTTCGCAAGGCCGTGCTAGGACCTCCCGTCGTCCCACTAACCCAATGACTCCTTCAGAAACTTAATGACGGATTCATTCTAGTTCCATATATTGGAATAAAAGAATGATTGTTTAAGCAAAATATCTCTCTTGATCTCTACCAGGAGCGAGGCATGATCAAAAAGTGAACACGAAAGATGAGTAACTACCATCTTGGGGTGTTACAGTATATACTAATGTATCATAATGGGTAAATTTTTCTAAAAATTTTGTTTTTATTAATGATTTTAGAACCAAATTTATACACTTCAATGGATGATATAGTCTGTTAAAATATATTTTAGTGCATTAGGACTAAAACTACATGTCTGATATTCATTTATTGGAGTATGGTTTGAAGTAGGAAATGATGGAATAACATCCAAAAGATGAAATTATAAGAATATTTTATGGTGTTCTCTAACATAAAAGAAATGTAATCCCTCAACCATAGAATAAAATTTCTTGAAAAAAAATACCATATTACATTTACTTCAGTTGAATCAATGGTCTTTTAACTCATCATAGATGTACTTTTTGTGGTAGATAACTTTCCCATGACCATGTTCTCTATTTCTCTATATTAGTCACGCTTTGGGAATGTAATCTAAAATTAAAATTTACAAAAATTAAAAAATATATTATTCAATATAAACATAATTTTTGACGACTATAACTCAAAACTATCATAGGTTGAATTCCTTAAAATTTTAAAAAAATATTATATTTTTAATGAATAGTGAAAAATACTTATTTGCAATAAAAAATACCTTTTCTATTATATTATATGAAAAGTAAAATTATATTATATTTATTGTTTTAATAATATTATTACAATTATAATAAAATTTAACAAGAAAATTCTATTTTAAAAAAAATCATATAGAATTTTTATATAAATAAATTCTATAATTATGTGATTTTTTTTCTTTATAAAACAGATCTTTCATCACATCCATGCTTCAATTTAATATTAAATTATACCTTATATATTAATTTAATTTGGAAAAATTGGATCCAAATATTGAATCATAATAATTAATATTATCTAAATTTTAAACATTATTTTTAAACACAGTGATAACCAAAAAAATTTAAAATTAATTATTGTGGTTAAGGAAAAAATAGGTTTACCGATGTCTAAACTATGAAGATAATTGGATAAAATGACATAAATATATTCAAACAAAAATTTGATTCCATATATTCACCATAAAATATCCAATATTATATGATGATAAATTTTGGTGTCCTTAGTAATAAGAATAATGTGGGAATCAAATTATCTTTTTTAATATTCAATGTATGTTAATGCCCACACTTATAAAAAAGAAACCAAATCTCTAACCTTATTAACAAATTAAAAACGCTTTTTGTTTATAATTTCAAAACTAAATAAAATTTTTACTTCATTATCAGAACCAATTTTCATTATATTGATTAGGAATCCATCTTTTTAATTCCATAGGAATAAACCTTTAGAGGATTTCTGAAAAATAGGTATGATTCATAAGCATGGATTTTTTTCAGTCCACCTATTTCAAACACTTTTAAACATTGATAATATGATTACATAAATATATCATATTTTCTGAGTTTTTATTATGTTAAATGAATAACCTAGATCCATATCAACTTTCAAAAAATGAGAAACAAAATTTTCGGTGGTGTGTATGGAAGACTACATCCTCATGAAACAATATAATTCATTTTCCATCACCACCTCTCAAGGATGGATATAATTATTTAAACTAAATTTTTATATGATATTTTTGAAATTATTATATTTCTTTAATTATTTCATCACATATACACTCTAAATTTAAAATTTATGGGGATATGATAACATCACTCAATTATATGGAGGAGTATCACCTCTTGAAAAAATGTTATTTCATTTTTAGTTACGCATTACAAGAAAGGTAATAAAGATAAATTTAATGAATGTGTGTTATATTTATGATCTAAAAATAGATATGGAAATATAATATTTCATCAAACATCTTACTTTCCAATTCATTGGTTGAAAATAACGTCACTTGTGCGTACGTGTGGACTACCTCCTCCACAAATGATGTGAAAAGTTTTCCCTTTTATTTTTTCAAGGAAGTTAAAAAGAATTTATTTAATTTATATAAATTATATATATATATATAATAATTATGAAAATAATTATTATTATTTATCTTATTTTCATTTCACCCATTGATGTAAATCGAAACATCGTTCATGGGTATGCACAACCTTTCATCTATACAAATATTTTAATTAATTTTCTATATGTCAATATAATATATTACTAAAATTACATATAAAATGACTATATAGGGTATTTATTTCATAATTAATGTTAGGGATATTATTTATCCATGATATAATTAAAATGAATAATATTTATGAACTAAATCATACGTAATAAATGAATCCATTATAAAATAAAATAGCGATTTTAACTAAGAATTGTTAATAAATTGGTGATAAAATAATATAAATAAATATAATATGGTATCATATATATGAGTAGATTCATTTATAGAATTATAAAATTTTTATATTTATCATACTAGAAGTTCAGACACATAAGAAAGAAGATGAACCCAAGGTATGTGTTTCTCATCTCACTTTTACATTCATGAGAGAGAAGCCATATTCATCACTAATTCCATTGTATGATGTACATTCCGGCCATATGATATGTTATATAAAAAATATCATTATCTTTATATTATTTAATATTTCATTTTTTGGTTATTTATTTTATTGATATTAATATTTATATGTTACCAAAGTTTTAAGGGTTTATTTCATAATATCAACATTGTTCGAAAATGTTTTCATTTATGTATCCCTTGAGGGAATAATTTGATATTAATTTCATAAAAAAACATTTTTAAACTAATATGGTAATTAATTAACAATTCCAATTAATAGTATCAATTTTCACTCTATGGTAATTAATATTATAATGAAATTGTTTTTTAGAAAATAGGAATTAATTTATCTCTTCAGCCAAAAATCATTTTTCATAAAAATTCATCTTTTCTAAAAGTGTTTCAATTTTTTTAACCATTTAAAAAAATTTCGTAGAATTTATTTTTACTATTTTTACTTTTTAAAAAGTTTTTATAATATTTTTGTTTTATCATTTTCAAAAAAATAGTTTGATATTATAAAAATCCTGAAAGTAATCATTATTTTAACATGTATGATATATAAAAAAATTTATGTTTTCATCACCACTAATTTGTTAAAGGTTATTTTATAATATTTCAAAGCTTATTTTTAAATGAAAGTATTTATAATTTTTTTATTTTTTTATTTTTTTAATTTGTTTTTAAAATTTGTATTTTTATTTTTCTCAATTTTTTTAATAATATTTTCATTATATTTCAATTCATCAATGATAAAAACCAAATATTATACTTTGATCAACCTGGTATATGATGGATTATATCATCTATGTTATTTATTTTCATGGTTTATTATCACTTTGACTATAGATGTAATATTTTGTTATAATTTACCATATTATTATAAAAGGATTATGATTAAGTTTATTTTATTGGGGGTATGTATCAACAATTAAAATTTTAATTCTATAATAACAATGGTTATTATAAATTTGTTTCACCCATTTTATTAGAGTAATGCATTGGAATTTGTAATTGATTTGTGGGGCCCCCTTATTCATATTCCATCAATACATAGATAGTTCTCATGAGACAAATCAATTGGGAATATTAGTAAAAATTCTACCCACGAAATTATAATGTCTTATGAAAGGACATGATCAAATGTTTCATGTATTTGACATTATGAATTACCTCATCATTAGAATAGTTATTGATGTCCATGTGATTATTCAGTTAGTCCGAATATTTATTAATATGTTTCATGATCTTGTTATTATTTATATAGATTTATTTGATCATTATTTTTGATTCCATGTTATGCTGAGTTAATTGATTAAATGTCACCAATTAAAATTATTTAACTTTCAATATTTTTTTATCTTATTTAGTCAAGATATATTCCATTATACTTATATAACTTTAGAACATATTATATCACCCATTTCTTTTGGTTTATTTTTTCTAGGCTACCTAGAAGTGTTTTGTTATTGAAATTATAGTATACACTATAGTGAATAATGGAATTATCAAAGGAAACTCTTTTTTTATTTGACATTTTCAAATATATATTTGGAAATCATGTATGTATCTTGATTACTAACACTACTAAACTATTCAGACCTTTAGGATGTTTTAACTTGAATCTATTTCTAGTGTAATCATTTTAACACTGAATCTGGGATACTGGGGTTGGGTTTATTATAAATATTATAATGAAATTGTATGGAGTATGTAATAGTCACTTTGGAACATTAATCATTCACTTGAATGTATCTAGGGAAATAAATGGATTGAGATAAAAATTGTGAATATAGGATTATAAACATAAGATAGGATTTTATGGATGGGAAATTGTAATATTATTATAAACTAATTTTATTTGATTGATGTTTCATGAAGGGGTATAGGTTTCCTCTTTAAAATGATATGAAAGGTCAATTTTATGATTATCTATTATTTTTCCATGATATCATTATACTCTCTATGTTTTAATGGTTAAAAATGTTGTAATTAATGGTGCATGTGGTAATTGATGTTCAAAAAGAAATTCACCCCAAATTTTAACACATTTTTATATATTTTTCAATCATTTTATAACTTCAATACATTAGCATTTCCTATTTTACCTTGGTAACTAGTTTCTACACCAAGAATTTATATTTTAATAAAAAATATAACTAAAATCCTATTAGATGAATGACATATTTTAAATTTTTTCTTCAGGAAATTTCTATTATTTATTTTTTGTGGTGGTTTCCAATGATGTTTTTGGAGATATGGGTGGTTTCATCAGGCTATGGGCCAAATCATGAACCCATTTCAAGATTTAAAAACAAAATTTCTTTCTTTTATAAATCCTTATTTTTTTAACATTTTTCACCCATTATACATTCACATGGCCTCCCCTGACCTATTAAAACAACCATAACTATTTTTATCCCTTAGTAACTAATTATCATGGTGGTTTTGGGTGTTTTATTTAAGCATTGGGCTAACTCATGAGTCAAATTCCTATTTTTAAAAAATTATTTGTTTCTTATATAAATCAATCATTTTTTACTATTTTTCACCCAAATATCCCTTCCATGGTTATAAGAGACCTAAGGATCCACCTCATTGAGTTCCAATCCATTCTATCCCTTCTATGGGTGTGGATATAATGTAATATGGATAGTTCTTTTGTTTTCAAGGCGAGTTTTCTTCTCCTTTATCCTTCTTCCTCCTCCTCCATCAATTATTTCATTATTGTTCTTCTCAAATGGTCATGAAAGTCCTAGGATTCTATTTGAGGATGATTTTTATGGGTTTTATGTTTTTTAGGGATGTTACTCATGGGTTTAGGGCATATAAACCTATGGTGGGTGATTTCGTTTGTGTGTTTCCATTCTGCTCAGGTTTTTGCGGTAGGTTCACCCAAGAACTACCTTTATAATTCTTGATTCATCTTTTTCATGCTTTTTTAACATTATATTTATGATAGCTATTATTTTTCACCCTTTGGTTTAATTATTTAGTTTGGAAGAAGGGTATTTTATACTTTTATTTGTGAATATTGTGTTTTTTGGTTTTAGTGTTCACATTAAGTGTTTGTTTAAATGTTACTTTTTCTTTAGCACCTCACATATAATGTTTAGAACCGGTTATATCTATTTAAATAAATATTTTTCATGAAAAAATTAGTTTTATTACATTTTTAGTGTTAAATAGAGTTGGTTTTATTAATTTTTACATTTATTGTTATCGATAAAGTGCTTGGTTTTATTTTTTGAATGATTAAAGGCATATTGGGTATTTTTATTGAAAAAATGGTTTTCATGTGTATTTCATGTTGTATAAATTGGATCCATTTTATGGTATAAGAAATTAATTTATTAAATTATTTTGGGGTTAAAAAATATGTTTTATAAGGTATTAGTGTCTTTTTGGCATTAATGGAGCATTTTTAAATAGATTTTATGTTCAAGGCCTCGTTATACTTCTAAAAATTGTTTTATGAAACTTTTAAGTGGTTTATTGATCCGTGAAGGAAATGTGAGACATGTGTGTGTGATGTTTGATGTGTTTGTTATTTTTAAATGTAATATTCATAATAAAATGGTATTTATATATGTGTAACTTATTTTGGCACCAAAAGGGAAAACTCGAGTATCTAGGTGGGCAGACGTGGACTAGTATGCTAGTGATCTGAAGGGGTTTTGTCCTTGTTTCGCGTAACATGTTTGATGATGAAAACAAAAAAAATACAACTATGATGATGTTGTTAGTGGGGATAACAAGTTTAAGTATCATTATCCTACAAGTTTCTTGTGTGCATGAGAATGCATATTTGTTATGGTAACTTTTCATTGAGATACAAGGTAACTGGGGCCCACAATGAACTAGTACCTAGGGGTGTTCCCGTGACATGTGTTCATTGTAAAAATTTGAACTCACCATCAAAATATGGTGTGTTTGGTTGGTAAATTAGGCAGTGTTTGTGCTTTATTTAAAAGTGTACATTCTTTAAAGCATCCCTCTTGAAATCAATTTTCATTTTGAAGTTGAACCTCTTTGAAAAAATGATATTATCATTCTTATTTATAAAATTGCATGTTTTTATGGTATTTTATATATCATGGAACCTCATTTGGGAACCATAACATTATATATTATATATAAAACTTTAAATTATTGCTTATTTTATTCTAAAAGAAGTGCATTGGGAATAGAATATCAGAATAACCTACTATGTTTTAATACTTATGCCTATAGTCTTCTTCTGTTTTCAGTCCTTGTGTAGGTTTTAGATTGAGTTCGATCACCATGGGAGATGTGTGATATTTATGTTGGAGAGTAACCAGTAGGGTCACGTGAAGTTAGTTGGTTTTCAGGTTTGGTCTGTTGAGTTTTTTCTTTAGTTTTACTTTTAGTCTCATGTACAAATAATGTTCAATTAAATTTTTTATAGAAATGTATATGGACATATCTATTTTTTCCAATATTTTTTTAATGTTAATATTTGTTATAAATAGTTCCAATTCCACTCTTCAGATACCCTCAGTACTTTTCTTCATCCCAGCAAGATCAAGAATGCCTCTTGGGACTGGTCTCGGGCTGGCCGGGGTGACTGGTTTAGGGTCGACTCTGGCTGGTTCATGGAAACTCCTATTATTAAATTTTAGTTTAAAGAACCTAAATATAATCACCAAATACATTCATTTAATTTATAAAAAAATTATATCAACATTTAAATTTCGTCATCTAAATATAGAAAATCTATTTTGTTACAGGAATGTTGTTTTCAAAACATTGTTTTCATAATCTTATATATTGTTGATTACAAGTTGAATGAGTGGTAATATTAGAATATATATTGTAAAACATTATATTATAAATATTTTTTACGCGATTAATTTATCTTATTAGGTGAATATTACATTATATTAAAAAATTTATTTTTTTCATAATGATAGTATTTCTATTTTGAAGGTTTTTGTGGTTAAACATAGAAATAATAATTTTATACTAAAAAATTAAATTGAAATTACTACATAATATGATGATGGTTTTCTAAAATATTAAATAAATTTTTTATATTTTATTTCTATGAGCGATGAAAAATAATTTTTAATGTAATCACATAAATATATTTTTAGAGAAACATTTTAATTTTTTTTTAAACATTAAACATGGGTTTATAAAATAAATATAGTATTATAAATGATTTACTTTACTTATGTATATATATTTTTTTAGAAAAATGGTTTCAAATATATTTACATCATAAGAAAATGTTTTACATTTAAATATTCACAAAAAAATAAATTATTTTAGAAAAAAACCAAAAATGTATCCAAAGATAATATTGAGTAGTTTAATCCCAAAATGATGAAAATGTTGTAAAATAAAATTTCTAAATTTTATAAAATTAAATTTGAAATTGAATTAAAATTTCTAAAAAATTACTTCTATTAAAACTAACCTCTTTAAAATTCTTGTGCATATAATGTAATTTCTTATAAATTTATATATAATTAAATTTTCATATGTTAGTATATAATTATAAATATTTCATACTATAAGGAAATTTTATCTATGGATATTTTAATTTATTCATGAAAAAAATAAACCACTATTAAAATTGTTCTTGTAATGGAATCCAATTTAAAATATTATTCCAATAAAATGATAATATGTTATTATTTTATTATATTATAATATTTCTTCTATTAATAAATATATTCTTAATGTAATTTTAAAATGTAATGGTTTTTTTAGTCTAGTGTTGTGTTAGTTCAATTTTGTGTGTGACAAAATATTTTGATTATTGTACTAATTGAAAGGATCCAAAATCATGGTTCATTTCATTCAATACCCATAAAAAAATACATCCTTGAAATTTTAATTATTACTCATAGATGAATTTAGGTGTGGGTTTTCATGAAATTTACATAATTGGGGACAATGAATCTAATTTCACATCATCCTTACTCTCTATGGCTATGTCATGTTACTTTTCCTCCATCAAACAATATTATTTTTATATACATTAATCTACCCAAGTATCTATATACCAAAATCATTTATTTTTATATCAAATTGTTACAAAAACCATTTGAGTCTCAAAGACACTAACACATTTTGAAAAAACCAATTCATTAATAAATTATTTATATATTTGAAACTCAAATTTGTTATTCACTTATTAATTAAGCAACAAGTTAGTTCGTAACATCCTAAAATTTTATGGAATTTCCCTTCTTATTATTATGTAATGTATTATAAATCACATGAATCACATAAATAATACTATAATAAAATTATTCTAATAAATGAACAATGATAATTTAGTCCTCAAAAAATCAATAATAATTCCAAATATTATAGTGGGACAATAAAAAGAAAATAATATTATAATAATAAGAATATCTGAATCTTCTCAATCTACTAGAGTGAACACAATCATGAACAATGAAATATAAATAAAACCATATGTTAGTAATAAAATATCAATTTAAAAAATGAAATTAAATTAATCCTTGGTAGAAAATAGAATTGGCTCATGAATGGAATAATATGTATTTATAGGAAGTAGTACACCCTTATGACCACTACAAATATTATCATAAACTACCACAAAAAGAGTTTTTCCCAGCACCCCCTTTATCAATGCTAACGAAAAAGTGCTGACAAAGGGGGGTACCTTTATCAGTACTCAAAAAAGCGCTGATAAAGGGTGCCTTTATCAGCACTAAAAAAATCACTCATAAAAGTACCCCTTTATCAGTGCTTTTTTTAGCGCTGATAAAGACCCCCCCTTTATCAACGCTTCTTTTATCGCTAATAAAGGGACCCCCTTTATCAGCGCTTGTTTAGTAGCACTGATAAAGGGGGGGGGCTTTATCTGTGTTTTTTTAAAAGCACTGATAAAGGGTCAACTTCCAAAAAAATTAAAAAATATATATTAAAATATAAATATATTTATATTTTTATAATTATTTAAATATAATATACAATTTTTAAATATATTTTAGATAAGTATAAATGTACATTTACACTTAATATACCTAATATATAAGTTGTTTAGTGAAAATGGCTTCTTAAAAAATTTAAAAAAATATTTTTAATTAATAATTTTCTAATTATTATGGAGTAATAGTCATTTAATAACAATTTCAAGACTAAAAAAATAAAAAAATAAAAAGAGATCCAAAATATGTTGAAAACGCAACTCAAACTTCAAACAGCCATAACATTTTATCCGGGTGTCCGTTAGAGCTCTACCACATATCAAATTGAATCCTACAACGAGCTCTACGTCTCTATAACTTGGGATGTCCTCGGTCAAGGGATTTTCAAGGCAAAAATAGGACCATAAGGCCTCCAAAACTGAGTTTTTAGTTGGGGTACCCTGATTTTTTAACATTTTGTGGATTTTCAGCCTCATTTAAGGGGGTATTATTGCCTTTTCATAGTGGGGACTGAATTTATTCCAAGTTATTATATTCATATTGATATTATGTTTTTGAAATTTTATCTTTTTTTTATAATTCACTACTATTTATAATCAAATATATGACAATATATACATATTTTTTATATATTGACACAAAAAAATTAACTAAAAATATAAATAATAAAATATATTTACATATAAAATATATTAGCTTTATCTAAATAATAACTAATATCGATTTTATTTAAAATACAAATATATGAATATTTATATACCTATATATTAATTTAACTATATATATATATATTAATCTAGCTATATATATATTAATATAACAACAGATATATTAATATTACTATAAATAAATATATTAATATCACTATAAATATATATATTAATATCACTATAAATATATATATTCATATAACTATATATATATATATTACTATAAATATATATTACTATACGAATATATATATATATATATATATCGATATATATATTAATCTGACTATATATATATTAATATAACTATATATATCTATTGATATAAATATATATTACTTTACGAATAAATATAACTATATATATATATATATATATATATATATATATAATAATATATATATTAATATAACTATATATATATTAATATAACTATATATACATTAATATAACTATATATATTAATATAACTATATATATATTAATATAACTATATATATATTAATATAAATATATATATATATATATATTAATATAACTATATATAACTATATATTAATATAACTATATATATATTAATACAACTATATATATATCTTAATATAACTATATATATATTAATATAACTATATATATATTAATATAACTATATATATATTTATATAACTATATATATATTAATATAACTATATATATATACTAATATAACTATATATATATATTAATATAACTATATATATTAATATAACTATATATATATTAATATAACTATATATATATTAATATAACTATATATATTTTAATATAACTACATATATATTAATATAACTATATATATCTTAATATAACTATATATATATATTAATATAACTATATATATATTAATATAACTATATATATATTAATATAACTATATATATATTAATATAACTACATATATATTAATATAACTATATATATATTAATATAACTATATATATATTAATATAACTATATATATATATTAATATAACTATATATATAAATATATATTACTTTAAGATTAAATATATCTATATATATATATAGAGATATCATCAAATGGTAAACAAATCAAAATAGAGTAGTGGTAAGGGATTAGGCGCGCAGGGGGGAGGTATCGAGTTCAAAACCTGCTGGAGGCAGAGGTGCATGCATGTGGGTGGATGTGGGGGGCTAGCACTGATAAAGGGTAGAAGGAGTGCGTGCGGGGCACTAGAGGGGGTGGATAGTGCTATTAAAACTGGGGCTCAAGCGCAATAAAAAGCCCCCCGGATTGGCATGTTCTTTTAATTTTTTGTAATTGTTTTGTAATTGTTTTTATTTTTTTTATTTTTTTAACTTTAATTAACACTTTATTAAAAGTACTGATAAAAGTGTCTTTTATCAGCTCTAAAATGAAAGCGCTGATAAAGGAAGCCCTGAAATAGGACCCCTTTATCAGCACTAAAAAACGCTGATAAATGTGGTCTTTATCAGCGCTTTTTTGAGCACTGATAAAGGGGACCGTCCCCCTTTATCTTCGCCGGCATTAACAGTGCTTTTCTAGCACTGTTAAAGGCCATTTTTTGCGCTGATAAAAGGCGTATTTGTAGTAGTGATTGGAATAGTAACTCGGCAGTTGGAATAGTAATGTGACTATTAGGAATGGTAATTTGGTTGTTAGAATAATAATACCACCTATAAAAGTATAAATAAAATTTAGGTATCATATAAATGAAAATACTAGATATCTATATTAGATAATAAGTAAATATATATTATAGAAATGATAAATTAAGTTTTGGTATTTTCCTAAAACGTAAATGATTGATTAAAATTTTAAAATTAATATAATGATTTAAAATACAATTTATTTTCATAAATTAGATTCATAATTTAATATTTTTTTATTATATTTATATGAAAAATTTATGATACCTTAATTAATTTATCATTATGTCATAAAAACGGTTATAATATTAAATTAGTATTTTTCTAATAAAAGATGATATTAATTAGAAAATAAATTTCTAATATTGAAAATACAATTTTAATTTAATGGAGAAATTTTTTTAAATCTACATATCGGATAATGTTTTGGGGGAATGTTTGGGAATTTTCTAATATAGTTGAATATTTGGTTACTATTGAAATATAGTATTTTATGGTATTTAACAATGTAAGTAAATGATAATTTTGAGTCATGGTTGAGTAATGGGTGATGTAATTACACATAATAAAAAAAATCACATTCAATATTTACTGTATCTATAAAATAGAATTTAAACTATTAATAGTCTTGTGAAAAAATAATATTCAAATGAATAAAATAATCAAAAACACCCCACTCATCTGCCAATATAGACCACCACCCCTTCTTCTATCATATACTAAGCCTGTTATATTTTTCTAATTCGTCCCAATTATCTTTATAATCATATTCCCCACATCCAAGATATTTTTGTCTTATCAAAATACAAAACCCAAGTGTATTATTGAAGTTCTCAAGGAGAAGATATTCAAGAGGTCAATTCCTCATTCTTCCTCTTTTAAATTATTTTCCCCTTCCACCTTATCCTCACCTCCACTTCCCAAAAAAACATTATTACTTGGGTATCATATATATTTTTTAATTTTGTTTTATTAATGAAATATCAGTATTCAAATATATTCTCTTCCCCTTTTTTCATAAAAACCAAAACATCAAATATGATTTGTTGATTCACCACATTTATGGATGATTATTACTTATTTTCCATTACATCCTTCATGTATGGTCATAAAAAATTATAATGAATAAAATTGATTTTAAAATGTATATTATGACTTTCTTCATGTTTTGTAACTGATATATATACATAATATTAAATAATAAAAAACAATTTTCTAATGATCGAAGTTCCCCCATATTAAAGTAAATTTTTAGCATTGATATTTCATCAAATAAATCATACTCTTATCTGAAAAGTGATATATGGGACCATTTTAAATTATTTAAGTATATTAATACTATTTCATTAAACATCAAAAGTATTTATTTCATCTTAAATTAACTCCCATAATTATACTCAAGGGAACCGACTATAAAATCAAGTAACAACCTTTCCCTGAATAGTGAAATTGTACATCACCAGTCATCAAAATGGAAATAAATGAACTTAAAGGAATTATAATAAATATATATATTTATAATTGGTTATTAACTAAATTATTAAATAATCTAATATTATTATCAATGACATTATGTTCATGTGAAAAATATATTCGGATATAAGGTAAGGGTTCTATCTGAAGATGTAAATTACCATTTGGTTACACATTCTCTCTCCATTCCCAAATATAAATATTAATTATTATTATATAACTCTAAAATATTGTATTTTTATGAATTAAAAATATTTTTGTATCCCTATTAATTCTTTTATGAGTAATTACATATATTAAAAGGTCCTCATCTAAATTTATCCGAATAATCGTGCTCGACTAAAGGGAATTTCTCTATTTTTTTACACAAAATAAATTACTCTTTGTAATATTTTATAAGACACCATTATTTTTCTAAAATAACTCATCTTATACTGAAGTTTTATCTTACTTCATTTTTATTTGTTTCCTTAAAACAATTATTCCATATTCCTATTTAAATACTCATTATTGTTTCCCAAAAAAATAGTGTGAAAATGGAACATTTCCAATGATACCCAACCATTATTTTTATATGTTTTTACATCAGTTGGACATAATTGATCATGATCTATGCATATTTTTCCCTTATTAAAATTCATGTTTTATTTACAAACATTCATTCATGTACACCATTTTGATACACCAATTGGTTATAAATTATGAGATGATTATTATAAACATTTCTTTTAATGGGTAACCCTGATGTTTATTCCTTATCATTGATTTTTCATATGTCACAAATATGTATGAACATCTTATTATGTGTGTTCCCAGATATCACACCACTTATTGGGTATTTGTTTTAGTATCATGATACATCATGTATGTGATTAGGGAGTAAACCTAATCCATTTTGGGACTTTGTACACTATGTGATACCATCATAGAAGTCATCATTCACTCATGTTTATTTAATGTTATGTTTTTCTTCAACATTACGATGTTTATATGATCCTGTGATTTCATATTATACATTTTATGATTAATTTTTTTTACTCGTTTTAAATTACATTTTTTTATCATGTTATGCCTTCTAATTCTTGAATTATTATTTATTCCCATCATTATTTCCTTACATTTCTTTTCAACTCATTCATTTTGTCTATGTATTCCCTATGTTATCCTATAATGTTCTATAATATCTAAGGGAGTTGGGAAAATATTATATAGATTAATAAAGAGAATTTTTATTCTATTTCAATGTTTTTAGTTTTATGTACCTAATTTCCCAAAGATACTAGACTTTATGATCCTTGGTTTGTATTTGATAGATAATTATGCTTAATAACATGTAATATTATGTTTACAAGTATAGGGTATCTCAATTTGGTATCAAAGTATGATCTAGTAATTTCTATGGATTGGGATTATAAAACATTTGAATGAAACTTGGGAATAATTCTATAACTATAGATAACCATGATCTAAACATAAGGAACCACATGTTATGATATACTTTCCATTTAGAAATTTATCCTTCTGTGTTCAAGGATTCAATTTTATTTTCTAATTAGATACATATTCTATCCCCATAATTTTATTTTATTTATTTTTCCCAGTTAATGTATGTAAGTAAGAAAACATATGCCAATAATCAATGTGACATGAAATGTGATGATTACCCTAATGTGATGAAAACATTTATGTGAACAGGAGCCCTAAACATAATGAAATTAGTGGATCAAAATTCTCATGTTGTGAATAATAACTTGAATCATGTAGAACTCCCTCCTTTTATTATGAAAGACAATATGGGGGTTGAATCCTTTATTCTCTATATGACTCATATAGTTAGTGGATCATACAATACCCATATAGTGGAACAATGACTTAACTCCATTGAGTAGATATTCTCATTCATTAAATACTCATAATAAGAGAAATTCATGTATTAATATTATATCATTGATGGGGAATCTAATCTATGGTGTAACAGATGAATAACACAACGGTTAAGGGAGAAATTGATTTCATTGATTTGAAAATATTCATGATTTTTTTCAATAAATATGATCCATGAACTATTAATATTAAGACTAAGAGGGAGTTATTTAGACTAAATAAAAAAATGAGTTCATCATGTCTTATAAGTAATGATTTAAAATACCTGCACAACACACCACTATTTATATCATGAGCCCTGAATCCTAGGTAAATTTCATAATTAATGGATTAAAACTGATTCAACCAAAATCCTTGGTGATTCGAGACACTGATAGAAATGTGGGTATTTTTCATATTCCATAAATATTGAGATGGATATTGTTTCCTCTTAGAGATCTCATGGTATCAGAGAAAAAAAGTGGAAAATAGAGTTTAATATGGGAGGATCAATAGATAAATCCCATGAAAGAAAGAAAACCCAACATCCCACATATCAAATTTGTTGGAAGAATCATCTCGATAATTGTATAAAGGGTATGAGTGGATGATCAAATGTTGAAGGGAGAAGGATCTTGATTTTTTAAATATATTTTAATAATACCACTAATATCACAAAATAAAGGATGTTTCAAAAAAATCCCAGCCTTTAGTGAATTATTTCAACTATAATAAATATTTTAATTTTGTGTTCCAATTCCCTAAGACAAGGTTTGTTAGATATAATAAATAATAACAAAATCCACAACAATAATAAAGGGTTTATTTCATCACTACTGCAGAAGTGATGTATTCACCCAAATTTACCCTACTGGTAAAAGAGGTTATTGAAGTACAAGTAGGGATCGAATCCACAGGGACCGAAGAAGAAACCCTGACACACTATGATTTGTTGATTGATTGGATATGAAGTGGACAACATTGAGGTAGATTTTAATTGGAGAATTAAAGATATAATTTAAATAAAATATAATAAAAAATGATGTGAACTAAACAATTATTGATGGTTGGTTGATCTTAGGGTTTTTCTTGGGGTAGATTGGATGAATTTCGTTTCTTATAAAATTTCATGTCATTAATTCAAGACATATCCAAACAATGAGATAATTCTTTCAAATCATTCACCAATTTAATCCCTACACAATTCTAAGGCCAATAAACAATTCACTTTGAGGATCACTTTAATGAGCACTAAAAGGAAATAGATCGTACTAGCACTCAAAATGTGTAATCGTTAAAGTCGGCAATAATGAGAATGAATGTAACTCATCAAATGGAAATCCTAAAATAATGAATAGATTTAAATATTAAGTAAATGAAATAACATTCCATACTTGACCTTGCTACTCCCATGGATCAACCATTAATAGGTTAGCCCTCCAATGATGCTATTCTACCATTGGAAATGGGATATAGACTTATGGGGGTGGAATTGAAGAAGAAGAAAATTATTAAAAGAACGAACACTCCACCGTTGTGTGATTATAATCACAAGTG
The DNA here is from genome assembly GCA_963277665.1 of Viscum album. NCBI lineage: Eukaryota > Viridiplantae > Streptophyta > Magnoliopsida > Santalales > Viscaceae > Viscum > Viscum album. Next base: position 1,496,541,280 of record OY728122.1, on the reverse strand, counting down.
CTAGTGTGAATAATTGCACACCTTGATTCAACAGTATCAACATGTGAAGAAAGGGAAAATAAAAACTAAAGAAGAATAATTTTTATTAAAATACTGAACGTGAATGAAAAACTTACATTAGAGAAATTGACGATGCCATTACAAAACCAAAGCGGGAAATCACAATTGAAAGAAAAAACATGGATTCAAAGAAAAATGTTAGATGATTATTCTCTTCACCACCAGATCCTTATATAGTAATATTAGGAGCCTTAGGTCTACCCCCAAAAATAAATTTACCCCCAAAAATTAAGAGAGTCAAAAGGAGGGTGAAGAATCAAAAGGAAATTGACGTTACAAAGTTGACCACAAACCCAGCCAGATTCATTCTCCATTTTGACGGGTGCGTTTGACACTTCATACCAAAGAAACTAAAGGTTTCATAAATAGAAATTATTTTCTTACATCTGTCTTCTAGAATCTCTCAAAATTTCAGGTGATTTGGTTTAGCCGTTTTGGATTTATGTTAAAAATGGTGGGCTGTTTTTATGAGAATTCTGCTATGGCCCAGCATTTTAATTCTAAACTTCAGCACCTTGTATCTCATTCAAATAATCTGAATTATCTCTGACCACAGTTGAATAAAATGATTCCTATATTATTCTCCTTCTACTTTAAAATTTTGAGCTTATTTGGGCTTGATTTGTGGGCCCCAAATTTGTTTGATGGGCCTTAGGACTATTATTCTTTCTCCAGCAAATTTCTTCGTTCAGGTGCAAAATTTTCCATCTTCCCTTAGGATTAATCCATCGGACCGAAAAGATAAAATGATCCAAACAAAGTGATAAATAATATCTCAAAATTTAAAATTCATAAAATTAATATAATTTTTTCCACAAACAATTGAATGATTGGGCCAAAATTTTCATTTTAAACATTAATTGCATTTAAGATGAGAAATGAAGTTCTATTTATGTAATACACTAAAAACAATGTTTATGGACATTGGAACAATAAATATAAAGATATTAACAATGAATATTATCCACTTTCAGTAACTAATCACACCCCCCCAACTTGAGTTTTCCTAGTCTCGAGCAAAATAAATTACAAATATGAAATTCAAATCCCCTTTTCCAAAAACATTTTAATACATATTGCTCACCAAAAGGCCTCATACCAAACAAATTGTGAAACCCATCAAAATCATTTTAAACAATCTAGGTCCATAAGCATATCCCAATCCCAAGCCCATTATTTTGTTCAAATTTATCACCACATTTCATTCAATTTCTATTAAGCATGATAAAGTGTTGTGCATCACAAAAGATATGAGGACCAGTTTATTGTTCTAGGGGAAAAAATTGAAGCGCTAGGTGGGAATCACATTAAACCTTAAGACATATCCAAAAAATGAGATAAATCATCCAAATAATTCACCAATTTAATCCTTACACAATTCCAAGGCCAATCACCAATTCACTTTGAGGATCTGTTTAATGAGAAATCAAAGGAAATAGATCGTACTAGCACTCAAAATGTGTCATCGTTAAAGTTGTCAATGATGAGAAAGAATGTAACTCATCTAATGGAAATCCTAAAATAACGAATATATTTTAATATTAAGTACATGAAATAACATTCAATCCCTAACCTTGATAATCCCTTGGATCAACCATTAAGAGGTTAGCCATCCATTGACGCTATTCTACAAATGGAAGAGGGATGTAGACTTATGGGGGTGGGATTGAAGAAGAAGAAAAATATTAAAAGAATGAACACTCCACCATTGTTTGATTAAAATCACAAGTGCTGGTGTGAATAATTTCACACCATGATTCAACGGTATCAACGTGCGAAGAAAAGGAAAATAAAAAATAAAGAAGAATAAATTTTTATTAAAATACTGAACGTGAATGAAAAACTTACATTAGAGAAATTGATGATGTCATTACAAAACGAAAGCGGGAAATTACAATTGAAAGAAAAAACATGGATTCAAAGAAAAATATTAGATGATTATTCCCTTGACAACCATCTCCTTATATAGGAATATTAGGAGCCTTAGGTCCACCCCCAACAATTAAGATAGTCAAAAATAGGGTGAAGAATCAAAAGGAAATTAACGTTACAAAGTTGACCACAAAACCATCCAGATTCATCCTTCATTTCGACGTATGTTTGTGACACTTCATAAGGCGGAAAATGAAGTTGTCATAAAAAAATATCTTCTCCCATGTGTATTGTAGATTCTCTCAAAATTTTAGGTGATTTGGTTTAGCAATTTTGGAGTTATGTGCAAAATGGTGGGATGTTTTTATGAAAATTATGCTATGGCCCACTATTTTAATTCTAAACTTCAACCCCTTGTATCTCATTTAAATATTCTGAATTAGCTCTGACCACAGTTGAATAACATGATCCTTATATTATTCGATTTCTACTGAAAAAATTTTATCCTCATTGTGCTTGGTTTGTGGGCCCCACATTTGTTTGATGGGCCTTAGGCTCATTATGCTTTTTCCAGCAAATTTCTGCATTCAGGTGGAAAATTCTCCATCTTCCATTGGGATTCATCCGTCGGACCTAAAAGATAAAATGTTCCAAACAAAGTGATCAATCATATCTCAAAATTTAAAATTCATAAAATGAATATAATGTTGTCCAAAAACAATTTAATGATTGGGGCCAAATTTTCATTTTAAACATGAATTGCATTTAATATGAGAAATGAAGTTCTATTTATGTAATGCACTAAAAACAATGTTTATGGACTTTGGAACAATAAATATAAAGATATTAACAATGCATATTAGCCACTTTCAGTGACTAATCACACCAACCAACTTGATTTTTTCTAGTCCTGAGCAAAATAAATTACAAATATGAAATTCAAATCCCCTTTTCCAAAAACATTTTAATACATATTGCTCACCCAAAGACCTCATACCAAAAAAAATTATGAAACCCATCAAAATAATTTAAAACTAGTTAGGTCCATAAGCATATCCCAAGACCAAGCACATTCTTTTGTTCAAATTTATCACCACATTTCATCCAATTCCAATTAAGCATGATAAAGTGTTGTGCATCACAAAAGATATGGGGCCCATTTTATTGTTCTAGGGGAAAAAATGTAAGCACTAGGTGGGAATCATATTAAACCTTAAGACATATCAAAAAATGAGATATCTTTTCCAAATCATTCACCAATTTAATCCCTACACAATTACATGTCCAATCACCAATTCACTTTTAGGATCACTTTAATGAGCACTCAAAGGAAATAGATCGTATTTTCACTCAAAATGTGTCATCGTTAAAGTTGGCAATGATGAGAAAGAATGCAACTCATCAAATGGAAATCCTAAAATAACGAATAGATTTAAATATTAAGTACATGAAATAACATTCAATACCTGACCTTGATACTCCCTTGGATCAACCATTAACAGGATAGACCTCCATTGATGCTATTCTACCAATAGAATCGGGATGTAGACTTATGGGGCTGGAATTGAAGAAGAAGAAAATTATTAAATGAACGAACACTCCACCGCTGTGTGATTGAAATCACAAGTGCTGATGTGAATAATTTCACACCTTCATTCAATGGTATCAATGTGTTAATAAAAGGAAAATAAAAAGTTAAGAAGAATAAATTTTATTAAAATACTGAACTTAAATGAAAAACTTACATTAGAGAAATTGACGATGTCATTACAAAACAAAAGCGGGAAATTGCAATTGAAAGAAAAAACATGGATTCAAAGAAAAATGTTAGATGATTATTCCCTTCACCATCATATCGTTATATAGGAATATTAGGAGCCTTATGTCCACCCCCAACAATAAATTCACCCCCAATAATTAAGAGAGTCAAAAGGAGGGTGAAGAATTAAAAGGAAATTAACGTTACAAAGTTGACCACAAAACCAGCCAGATTCATCCTCCATTTTGACGTATGAGTTTGACACTTCATACGGCAGAAACTGAAGGTGTCAAAAATATAACATATCTTCTTACATGTGTCTTCTAGATGTTATAAAAATTTCATGTTATTCGGTTTATCCGTTTTGTAGTTACCTTTAGAATGGTCGGCTGTTTTTATGAGAATTCTGCTACGGCACACCATTTTAATTCTAAACTTCAGCCCCTTGTATCTCCTTTAAATCTTCTGAATTAGCTCTGAACACAGTTGAATAAAATTATCCTTATATTATTATCTTTCACTCCTAAAAATTTGAGCTTCATTGGGCTTGGTTTGTGGGCCCCACATTTGTTTCATGGGATTTAGGCCCATTATGCTTTCTCCAGCAAATTTCTGCATTCCGGTGCAAAATTCTCCATCTTACCTTGGGATTCATCCATTGGACCTATAAGATAAAATGTTCCAAACAAAGTGATAAATCATATCTCAAAATTTAAAATTCATAAAATCAATATAAGGTTTTCCACAAACAATTGAATGATTGGGCCCAAATTTTCATTTTAAACGTGAATTTCATTTAAGATGAGAAATGAAGTTCTATTTATGTAATGCACTAAAAAAATGTTTATGGACTTTGAAAGAATAAATATAAAGATATTAAAAATGAATATTAGCCACTTTTAGTGACTAATAAAGTTAATCCCATATATTATGTGGTTACTGGTATGTTTTTTATTCATTGAATAATAGAGAACTAAAAATTTGATTATAGTTCTCTACATTATTTCATATCGTCAAGGTTTAGTATAAGTATCCAAACGCCACCTAAAATATTTATGGTTGATTTATCTGTGATAATATATAATGGGGAAATTATTTTATCCAAATTATATAATTCCTACTTGGTCAATGTTTTTGTATAGAACCTCCCATAAAATCTTGGGTTACTTTCTTTTTTAGAGTTTGGTGATATATTGGTAATGGATTGGCTATCTTTATATAAAACCTAAATCAACTATAAAGAAAGTGAGATCACTCTTCACATATATAGGAATCCTCCAATTGTGTACATGTGTAAGTAAAAGGTTGAATCTCCCTCAGAATCATCTTCTCATCTATGGATATTAATTCCATTTGACTTAGAATATCTAGAACAAATAATTGTGACAAAGGATAAGATCATTCTCAATGTCATTCCCATTGTGAGAGGCTACATTTATGTGTTTCCAAAATAATTGTGTGTTCTTCCTCTAGACTGAAAGGTTGAGATCTTAATTAATCTTATACCTAGATCATTGATTATATCCATATCTCCAAACAGTATGGACACCATTGATTAGGAGGAAATTAAGAAGAACTTACAAGTGAATCTAGGAAAGGGTTTTATATTTCTAAGTGAATCACTATGGTTTTCACGTGTTCTATTCATAAAGAATAAGTATGGACCAATTTTCCTCAACATTGATTATTGTGAACATCACTAAATCACAATAAATAAAGATTATCCTCCTCCTATATATAGATTAATTATTTTATCAACTATTTAGGGAAATTATTTTTCTATTGTGGATATTCTCTTAGGATATCAACAATTATCTATGAGGAAACATGATATTACCAACCCTACCATTAGAATGGGGTATGGAAATTGTGAGTTCATAGTGATTCCCTTCAAACTCACTAATGTTCTATAAATTAAACTATATTTAATGAATAAATTCTTTATATATTACCATGTAATATTTTAGGTAATCTTTATAGATGATATAATAATATAATCTTAGAGAGATAAGAAACATGATGAGAATTTGTTTACTCTGTTAAAGACTTTCTGAAGGGAGAAAAATTATTAAAACTATAGTAAAAGTTAGCTCTTGATGTATGAAGTATCATTCTTGGGAAACATTTTCACCAAAAAAGTAATATCTACAGACCCTTACTTATCAAAGGAAACCGTAAAGTGGACGATGCAAACTTCTATAACAGAAATCAGGGGTTTCTATGTTATAGCTAGGTATTTATGAAACTTTTTGAAGAAAATATCATGATTATCAAACCCAATAACGAAGATGACATGGAACGAAGTAAAGCTTCTCTCCACTAGTGAATGTGAATACTAATTTAATGATAGGAAAATATGTATTATCACTAAACCAATAATTACACCATCAAAAGTGGGTAACTCTTTGTGGAATAAAATGATGCATAAAATAACGTCATATGTTGAGTAATAATGAAAAATGATAAATTGATACCCTATAAATCAATGATGTTTAGGTTTCATGGTAAAAACATCCCCATTCATGATCTAGTGTTAGTGGATGTTATCATCATGTTGAAAATTTGATATCATTCTTCTTATGGGGATAAGTGTGAGATAAAAAATGATCATAAGATCCTAAAATATATATTTACATAAAAGTATATTAATATTCTATATGGAAGATGGCTAAGGTAATCAATGTTTATGAATGCACAATCCACTAGTATACTGGTAATGAGAGTAAAGTGGATGATTTATTTGGTAGAAACGATCCTGCAACAATATAAATGATGAGAATTGAAAAGGATTCATTATTCTAATACCTGAAATGGATTAAAATTGGAATCATTAAGGAATAACAATCCTCATTCATTTCCTAAATGATATATCGACCATCAATTATAAATAAGATAAATTATTATCAGTGAGATGGTGTATAAATTTAGAAGAAGGTGGAAGGTATTAGAAAAAAGTAGTCTTTAGTGTTCAAAATTGTTGGTGAAGGTATACTGATATTTTATCACGAGTATTTGTACTATAATAATATGTGATGAAGAGGGTTATTTTGAATGATTCACATAGCATGAACTTTTCTATTCACCCAATGAGAAAAAATATGTATCAAGATATCTGAGAGAACTATTTAAGGGACAATATAAAGAAGGAGATCACGAAATATACATCGATGTCCCAGTATGTATGATACTGAAGGTTGAAAGACAAAAGTATTAGGGTATGATAAAATAAATTTCCATTTCAACATGAGAATGGTAAATCATCAACATGGAATATTTCCCCAAACAACCAAATAAAAAATGGTCAATTAATGTAATTTTGGTTTTTTTGTAGACCATCATAAAAGAAATACCACTTTATCAGAATTTGATAGGACTTCTCACTTGATCAAATTATCTAGATTTAAATCAGATAAGTAGTGAGGCTTTTGGAGTACCATTATCAATTATATTTTATAGTGATATGATTTTTTATGTCCATGTTCCATAAAATTATCTAACATGATTTAAACCCAAAGGTGAACATATGTATGGATTATTAACCATAAAATGGCCAATTTGAGAAGAACATTCAAACACATGAAGACATATTAAGAGTATGTATTATGGACTTAAAATTATGATGGTACTGACATCTACCTCTTTCAAAATTATTTGACAATAATGGTTTCCGCTCAAACACCCAAATGTCTCAATATGAATCCAATTATGGAAAAAATGCAATAAAAGTTGCATGATGGGATGAAGATGGTAAATATAAGTTTTAAGGACCCAAAATGGACGATGCAATTGTATAAAATATGAAAACCATTCAGTAGAGCATCACCAAAACCTAATGTAAACAAATGATCTATATAGAAAAGCTTTTATTGGATTGAGTGTTTTATGTTGGGGATAAGTTTTTCTTCTATATGTCTCCATCAAAGATATTCATGAGGATTGGGAAAATATGAAATCTATCTCTTATGTACATTGAACCCTTCAAGATTCTTAATCGATTCAAAGGTGTGGCCTATAGAAAATCCCTTCCCGTGTCCCTGCCTCAAGAATTTGATATATTCCACATATACCTCCTATGTAAGTACATACAAGATATCTCACATATACTAAACTAATATGTTGTAAAAAATGAAAACAATCTCTCTTATAAGGATAAGCCAATGAAGATCATAGACCGTTGAGATACAGATAAACAAAAAAAGACTACTCACCTGGTCAAAGTTCTATAGAGGAACCATAAATAAAAATAGGTGACATGGGAACCATCGGATGATTTGAACTATAAATACCATCACCTGATTTTTTATTATTATGTAAAATGAAATTTTTGGGGAAAATTTTCAAAATCGAGAATAATTTAATGACCTAGAATTTTATTAAATATATATTCTTATTATTATAACATGTACAAAAAAGAACATACATCACATATAGAATCCAAAAAAAAGTATTCTAAGAATTGAAGAATGACACATAAGTAAGAAAATAAACCAATTAGAATTTCAAATATTATATCAAGACCGTCAATATAAAATAATATAATCATAATAAGAAAATATAGATCCGCTCGATCCAGTAGAATGGTCACAATCACAAAAAAAAAACAATAGAACTAAAAAATAATGTCAATAATAAAATATTCATTTAAAAGGAGAAATAAAATTTTTCCATGGGATAAAATAGAAGTGACTAATGAATCCAATATGTAACACCGAAAGCTACCACAATACGCTTCTCTTTGAATAATAAAATAGCGTGTGTTGTATGAAAATTCGAGTTCTAACACACACCTCAACCAATCAAACTAGCTGTTATGAATAGTAATACCCGCATTTTGAAATTTTATAAATTTTATCTTTCAAAATGGACTTCATTTTTGGATTTGGAAAATCGAAATTATCTTACGGTGAATTTTTGGTATATATCTGAAAACATTCGATTTTTGATGAATAGTGAAAAAACACTAAGTTATAGTTTAAAATCGAATTTTTATTTAAATAATTATTTATTTTACAAAAATTTAATTAATTTTCAAATAGATACAAAATACCTACATAAGTTCAATGTAATTCATTGGAGTTAGTTTAAAATAATTATATATATATATATATATATTTTATTGAACTTTTCACCGTCTTTTACCCACCTCCTATGAGAATTTGGAAATTCACATAAAGCATAATTTTACCGCTTTTTTGAGTGGAATTTAAAAAATCCGAGAGACACGGTTAATATCAAGGAGTAAAATGTGGTTCAATAAGATAAAAATAATTTTTGGTGAATTGTAACTTTTTACTTTTATTTACCACGGTTAAAAGTAAATAGGGTAATAAAGGGTAAAAATGATATTAATATTACCCTAACATGTACTAATTCTATTGGAAAATTGTATCTCGACCAAAAAAATCCTTAGGATAAAATATTATCATTTAGGTCCACTTGGATTATATTACGACATTTATTATTATTTAATTCAAAGAAGATTTAAAAGAGTTAAAATCAAAGTTTAATAACTAAACTTTTTTTAATATTGGGTTATACAGAAGACAAATTCTATTGTAAATATTAATTATAAATATAAAAATATTTCCTACATAACGGTATTTTATTTATAATTTTTAGACATTAAATAATTTAATTTATTTGTGACACAATAGTGATGCAGTAATTTTCTAATTAATGAAATATTAAAATAATTGATATTATAAATATCAAAATAAATGTAATTTGAGATTTTTATGAATTACAATAATTTTATAGGTTAATATGACATATTAGGATTGGTTATATAAAATGTTTTCGAAGTAATAATGATGTTATGAAATTATCAAAAACACGATACCCAATAGTGTCAAAATTTACATAAAAGAGTTTTTAAAACAAATATTAAATTATTAATTGATATTCTATTCCTAAAAATCTAAGGTTCATCCAAAAGACTTATATAATTATTGTTGTATCATTAATCGACCACTTAGGGATCTCTTGGAGGTATATAGTATGTTTATTAACTATATAATATAAAAATACAAATGGAAATGGTAAATGTAAAACTGTTTAACTAAGAGTTAAATATAAATGATAAGGTTAATATAGTGACCCAAAATAGTCTAAAATCTATTAGTTGAAAGGATTTAGACCCATACCAACCATAACCTTTAAATAATCCCCTTTTGAGCCATTATAAAGCGAATATGAATTTATTGTAAAAATAATATTTCTAGCTTTTCCTAAGGTGCCCCTCACCCCTCTTATAAAAGGGCACTCCCTGTTATCACTAATTCATACCATCAATGCCTTTCGGATCAGCCAAAACCTACCCAAATATTCTCGAAACATCCCTCACATCATCCTAGAGGCCTTAGTTTGGTCATAAAGTCATCCTAAGGAGCCATTTTGATCAAATCAAAAGGAAGAACCCGAACAAGAGGTAATGTTTTCACCACCCTCATTCAAGTTCTTTTCTTCTTCAACATCTTCTTTCATTATTATTTACATTATAAAATAATAACTCATGTATCTTCCATATACTATGATGTTATTATAATTATGTTACAACCATATTCAGTATTCAATAATCCTTTGAAGGACATGTCACCATACGTGCGTACATACGACCTACCGTCTCCACGTCGTGGTGTAATTGTTATTCAAAACATTATTATTTTTATGGGTATGATAATGTTGTTTAATTCATGTAAATAATAAATATAACATGATAATTATTTTTTATATATGATATGAGATCCAATTATATTTATTTTTAATATCAAAAGAATGATATTGTCGCTCGTGCATACGTATTGATTACCGTCTCCACGAACGCGATGAGATTTAATCCCCAACGTAGCCATTCAAGACTAAATTTCATTTTAATATTAAAAATAATTTTTAGATACATTATATCATTTTGTATATGAATAATATACATCCCATCCATAAAGGATATGGCTCACATAACAAATAATATAAAGGAAAATGAATCTGTTAACACCCGAAATGGTGATAATACTAAGATATTATTAACAAATAATTGATAAAAGATCATATATGATATCATATTAATGTATATTATTCTTTTATAATTTAATAAAAAATATTTCACAATTATACATGAGGTTAAACTATCCTCAACCAACTAAAAGTACAAGGTAAGGGCTTATTTCATAATCTCTTCATTATCCGAGGTTGTTTATACGTAATTATCTACTGGGACCTCTTTATCATCCACATCCCTATTTCTTAAAATTTTATTTCCAATCATTGTTACTATTTTATAGACTATGGTTTAATGTCATTAATACGCTTTTTGACTTTTTTATAATATGTTTATAAATGAAATCTTTTTGTTGCTTTCCAAACAAGGTCCTTTATAACCTTTTCGAGAATATTAAGGAAAGAATGTTTTTTTAACTTATACAACGAGTGCGGTTATTTTATGCCATTATAAAATCATTGAGTCTTCCCATAAAATCATAAAAAAATATTTTCAAATTAAATGTTTAATTTTATAATTATGTGAATTTTAAATGATTTAAAAAAAAGAGATATTTCTCTAATTTTTTTTTGATTTCATCTATGTCAACATCCTTTGATGGAGTTTAATCTTATTTGAAGTTGATTTATTATGATAAAAAACTTCCATATTTTATTGAAGGTTTTTTTATATGTTTGACTATAGATGTGTTATTTTTATACCATTCATGGTTTATGTATAAATTATTGACATTTCATATGCTAGTTTTAATACAAATGTTTATGTTATGTTTAAACCTGTTCATTGGAGGAATGAATTGGACTTAATAAGTGATGGGTTATCCCACTATAGCTCCTCGGTACATTGGTAGGTCTCATGAGACAAACTTGTTTCTTGGCACAAGGAATTGAAAAAATCTTATTTGTATTCTTGGCACAAGGCCTTGACTATGTGGTTATGATAGTCTGGAATTATGATTTCCATCATTATGAAAGTGGTTATTGATATTGCATGTGACTATTCTACTAGTAGAATATCCTTGTGAATAATTAAATTAAATTAATTCATTTTATTTCTTCCATATTATGCTGAAGTTCAAGTTTAAAAGGTTTTTTTAGTTATACATTTCCTTAAATTTTTATGCTTATTTATGAAAGTTTCGGCTATATTGTTATCCCTACTGGGCATCTGAGATCACCACTTTCTATGTTTTATTTTTCCTAGGATGTGAAGAAGTATTTTATAGATGACCTGTAGGGATATTATCAGGGGATATGAGTGTGGACTATGAAGACTAAGTTTTTGTAGTTTTCATTTTATGAAGTAATGTAAACTTTATGAATGTATCTAGTGATTCCAAGGATACTAAACTAATCGGTCTTTCGAGTCTTTATCTTTTGTGATCATTCCAATATTATGTAATAATGCACCGACTCTGGGTAACTAGGGTCGAGGCGTTACATTTGGTATCAGATAAAGTATTTTATAATCCATGGAAACAAGATTTAGATAAACTCTAATTGGAGCACATAGCCCTAAGATAGACTTTGAGGATTAGTATGGAAGAACTTCTTATAATTTTGGTATTGTATATATTTTGTGAGTTTTCCGAGAAATACATATCTGTCTGGATATGATCAGGTAGAGTCAGCTCTGTAATAGATGTACCTTGGGGTAAAACTCGAAAACCCCAATTTGAGCTAGACTCGAATGGAAACTGGTGCACAAAAATAGGCATTACTGCACTCCTGGTTTCGACACTCCAGGGGGATATATTTAGGATAATTGTAATTTTCATTACAAACGATTATGAAGGGTTTATGAGTATATACTTCCACAAAGAAAACATTTTTTATGATTATGTATTATATCCATAAACTGTTCAATTTGTGTTAAGTGTTTTACAAGTTTGGATTTATGTATTGTGATTTTTAAACTAGTCTAGTGTATGACATTATTTAGATATGGTGGCTAGTGGAATAAATGGAGACTGTATCAATGCATGTACTTCATATAGGGATATCCCTCCTGGTCAAGATAATTATAGTGGAGCTGGTGATGCAACTGGTGATGATCATCTAATCACCACACTGGCACAACTCACTCAGGTTATGAATAATAACCTTACCCATATGGAGCACCCTGATCCGCAGCGTGGAGGATCAATGTTAGATATCTTCAAAAGGAAACAACCACCAACATTCAATGGGAGTAAAATTCCACTAGTATTTTAGAAATGGATAAATTCCTTAGAGAAAATATTCCATGCCTTGGGGAGTAGTGAAATGGAAAATGTTATCATGGCAGTTTACCACCTCACTAGAGATGCTGATCAATGGTGGTCATTGATTCAAAAAAGGAAGATAATGAAATATAAAATATGGAATGGAGGGAGATCAAAAAGCTTTTCTTAGAAAAATACTTTCCTCGTGACCATCGAGAAGATATGGAACGGAAATTTCTGAGTCTGAGACAAAAAGAGGATGAGAATGTCGCAAAGTATGTGGCTAACATTACAAGGTTAGCAAGGTATGTTGGAGATTATATATGTAACCCAAGAAGTAAGACTGATCATTTCTTTAACGGGTTAAAACCATTTCTTTGTAGAGCATGTGTGTCACAATCCTTCTCATCGTACGAAGATATTGTCTCATGTTCTATCAAGCCATAAAAAAATTCTCCAAGTCTTACAAATTTAAAGAAAATAAAGAGAAGAAGAGATCTACTGATCACTCTCGAAATGGAAATAAAGGGAATAAGGGAAAAGTTGAATATTCATCCTGCAGTAAATGTGGGAAGAAACACCCTGTTACTTTCTTGAAGGGAATGGGATTCTATTACAAGTGTGGGGAAAATTGACACCAAGCTCTTAATTGAAAGGGGAATAAAAAAGATATTGATGTTCAATGCTACAACTGCAGGAATATGGGACATTATGAAAATGAATCTACTAAGAGTTAGGGAAACATACCTTCGAAAAGGCCAAGGGATCAAGGCCAAGCTTAAGCTATCACTACTGCGGAGGTAGAAGCTTCGAAAGACGTGGTGGCAGGTAATTTAATAGTTTCCTCAAGTTTAGAAAATGCATTATTTGATTATGGATCATCGCATTGTTTCATATCTTCCCAGTTTTTTAAGAAAATTATATATTTTCAATTTTATTTAACAAGGGAGTTGTCCGTTAATACTCCTAAGGGTAGTATCATTGCAACAAAGTTATGTGGATCCATTCCCATTAGGGCATATAAGTGTTCTTTAACTGCTGATCTCATCGTCATACCTGTGATTAAATTTGATATAATCCTCGGTATGGATTGGCTTTTGGACCATGATGCGAAGATATATTGTAAGAATAAAAATGTTACAATTTTTTATGATTATGATAAATAACACCTTATCTTTAGAGAAAAATCATCACCACCTGATTCTTACCTAGATCCACCCCCAATAGATCAACTAAATTAAATTATTGGGGAAGAAGAGAATGAAATAACTGTGGGTAAGGAAAGAAATGTTCAAATATAGGATGTACCTATGGTGAGAGAATATGTTGATGTGTTTCCAGAAGATTTACCAAGACATCCTCCATAATGAGAAATTGAGTTTTCTATTGATTTAATTCCTGGTTAAAGGCCTATATCGAAGACCCCTTATAGAATGGACACTTTGGAATTAGTTGAACTAAAGAAACAACTAGTGGAATTGAGTAATAAAGGATTTATTCTCCCTAGTGTTTCTCTATGGGGATCCCCTGTACTTTTTCTTAAGAGGAAATATGGATCCATGAGGTTATGTATCGACTACAAGGAAATCAATGCTAGAACAATAAAGAACAAGTATCCGCTACCTCGCATTGATGATTTATTTAACCAACTTCATGGAGCTCAATACATTTCAAAGATTGAACTTCGATCTAGATACCATCAGTTGTGTGTGAAGAATGAAGACATTCTAAAGACAGCATTTCGAAAAAGGTATGGGCATTACAAGTTTACAGTAATGCATTTTGGATTGACTAATGTACCCTCTATATTCATGTATCTAATGAATAGAGTTTTCAGTGAATATCTCGATGATTTTATGGTGGTATTTATTGATTATATCTTGGTATATTCCAAAATCTATGGAGATCATGAAAAAAACATGCGTATTACCCTGAAAACTCTTAGAATACATGAATTATATGGGAAGTTTAGCTAGTGTGAATTCTGGATTCAAGAGATTCCTTTTAATGGCCATATTTTCTCCAAAGATGGAATATATGTTTATCCTTGTAAGAACAAGGCAATCCAAGAATCGCCATCCCCAACGAGTATAACTGAGGTACGCAATTTTATTGGTTTAGCAGGTTATTATCAGCATTTTGTCCAGAATTTTTCCCAACTGGATAACCCATTTACAAAGATCACACATAAAGGTGTTAAATTTGTTTGGACAGAAGAGTGTTAAAAATGTTTTGAAGAACTGAAGTGAATATTAGTCAATGATCCTATATTGACTCTACCATCGAGGAATGATGGATTCATTATTTATAGTGATGCATCGAAGAAAGTACTTGGTTTTTTCCTTATGCAGAATAATAGAGTTATTGCCTAAGCATCACAACAGCTGAATATTCTTGAGAAAAACCATCCTACTCATGATCTTGAGTTAGCTGCTGTAATATTTTCTTTAATGATATGTAGACATTATCTCTATGGTGAAAATCTGAGATTTATACTGATCACAAGAGTTTGAATTATATTTTCTCACTAAAAAACTCCACATGAGGAAATGGAGATGGCTTGAACTACTCAAGTATTATGACTGCATGATACACTACCACACGTGGAAGGTGAATAAGGTGGAAGATGCTTTCAGTATAAAGGATCATGGAGTTTTGATCAATATGAGAGTTGAAAAGGATCCTACAAACATGGATCTAGTAAAGATGGATATGGGAATCACCATGGAAGGTGACACAACAATTCTTTTTTAAATGGTTGCTAAACCATCATTAAAAGAAAGGATAAAGAGTTATCAGACTGATGATGAAGAGTTTCAAAAGAAGATTGAAGGTGTGAATGATGGAGGATTGATGGAATTTCTGTATGAAGATGCAATTTTGAAATTTGGGAAGAGAATTTGTGTTCCCAAAATACCTGATCTAAAAAGGGAATTGTTGGACGATGCTCATAGTTCCAATTTCTCTATACACCCTAGGAGCACAAAAATGTATAGAGATTAAAAAAAAATTGGTGGGACAACAAGAAGATGGAGATTGCTGATTTTTGTGTCAAGATGTATGGTTTGTCCACAAGTGAAAGCTGTAAGGCAATATCCTGGAGGAGTCATGCATACTCTTCCCATACCTGAGTGGAAATGGGATAATATCACGATGGACTTTGTCATGGGACTACCAAAGACTCCTAGAAGGACCGATGCAATATGGGTCATTTTTGACCTTCTTACCAAGTCAGCACATTTTCTTGCTATAGGGGAAGATTTACCACTTGAACGTTTAGAAATAATATATATAAATGAATTTGTGAGACTTCATGGAGTACCCATATCTATTTTTTTATCATGATCCACGTTTTACTTCATGATTCTGGAGAAGTCTTTAGAAATCCCTAGATATTGAACTTCTTTTGAGCACTGCCTACCACCCTAAAAAACATAGAAAATCAGAGAAAACAATTCAAACATTAGAAGACATGTTGAGATCATTCTCAATAGACTTTTAGGGTATGTGGGATTAATATTTACCTTTGGAGGAATTTTTCATATTACAATAGCTTCTATTCGAGTATTCAGATGGCACCATATGAAGTGTTATACGGAAAGAGATGTCGCACACCAACCTGTTCGGATGACGTTGGTGAAAGAAAATTTTTTGGACCAGAACATGTGGAGGAAATGATGGAAATGATGAAGGGAAACCAAAAAACACATCAAAGCAGCTCAAAGTAGGCAGAAGAGCTATGCTGACAACCGAAGGAGGTATTTGGAATTTCAAGTAGGAGATCATGTTTTCTTGAAGGTATCTTCATGGAAGGGTGTTATACGTTTCGGTAAGAAAGGAAAATTGAGGCCTATGTACATTGGATCATTCAAAATTCTAGAACGAATTGGGGCTTTATCTTACCATTTGGTAATTCTTCCAAGTCTCTCCAAAGTTCACGATGTGTTCCACGTATCACTATTGAGAAAATACATGCCAGACCCAACGCATGTACTCACTAATGAGGAATTAGAACTGGAAGCCAATTTGTCTTATTATGAAGATCCCGTCAGGATTCTTGATACAAGAGAACATGTGCCGAGAAACTGGATGACTCATCTGGTAAACGTTCTCTGGAGAAACCATAATATGGAAGTGGCAATGTGGGAACTCGAGGAACTTGAAGTGCCCAGATCAGTGTGAATCACTGAGAGGGGGAGGGGGTGAATCAGTGATCCCTTAAAACTTTTTACTAATTGATTCCTTAATCAATTAAACCTCTATGGCTGGTTAAAGCCTCGATCCACTCTTCTTGTATCTCTCACCTTTCCACGAATGATGCAGTAAATGTAAAGGCACTGGACACAAGGATTTACAAGGTTCGGCACCAAAGGCCTACAACCTTGCCATGCTCTCCAAGCATGGATTCTCCCATTATAATCGGTTAGTATTACAATGGTCGATACAGAGTCCCACTGTATCTCTCCTGAGTCCCACAGGAGGGTCTTTCTACTGCGTCCCACAGTGTTACCAGAGTCCCACTGTCCTGCTTCAGAATCCCACTGAAGACTTCTTCTCCCTGAGTCCCACAGGGTCTTCTCCTGGCTCCTCGAGTCGCACGAGTAGCTCTTCTTCACTTTAAGTTCTTCAAGTAACTTCAGCAGTCTGGGATAAAGACTGCTGGCCTTGCTCTTCTCTTTTGATCACTTGTGGTTGATCAGGCTCTTCTCAATCTACTGAAAACTCAGACAAACAATATCTTTCACTTCAGTCTGGCTCAGTCTCAGTTGCACACCACTGATTTAGCACTGTTCACGTGTGCACGTGCATGCATGCATGCATGCACTCCTCCTTTCCTCTTCTTGGTGCAGTAGACCCACAAAGGGTGTAGTATCTTTAAGCACACACCACCTTCTCACTTCTTCACACACTTTATTCTCTTTTGATTACACACATAAATGTGTGTTATACACTAGTGTGAGTCTTCCACTTCTTTCTTCTTCTAAGTGTGTTTACTTTTAGTGCACACACCTAGGTTCGGCCACTTCTTTAATTTGCACACAATTGTTTCACTTTAGCACACACATGAGTTGGGCCTTCACACTTCTTGTTGCACACCCTTAAATGGCCGTAGGGTGTTCCTCTTCAATTTGCACACACACACACTCAAATGAGGTGTGGTCTTCAATTCACCCACACAAGGCTACGGCCTATTCAATTCTAACACACACACAAAGTGTGGTCTTCCCTTGGTGCACACAAGGCACTAAGGCCTTGGCCTTCTATTCTTTTGCACACACACAAATGTGGTGGCCTTCCTCCTTATGCACACACACGGCCACGGCCTTCCTTCTCACTTTGCACACACAAGGCATGCAAGCCTCGGGTCCCCTTCTTGTTTAGCACAAGGCAATGCCTTGGCCTTCCACTTGCACACACTGCCCGAACTCTTTTATTCTTCTTTGCACACACCCAAGGTATCCTCGGCCGTCTTCCTCCTTCACTTGGCACACAAGCACAAGTCTCGGGTCTTCTTCAGCACACCTACTGCTCAAACATAAAATGAAGGCGCGCAAGGGGTGCGGCCACTTCCACTTCTTCTTCAAAGAGCACAGGGTACTTGGGTGCACAAGGCCTCGGGTGCAATCGGCCGCGCAAAGGTTCTGTCGCGCGGGCTCCTCAAAGGTGCAAGGCACCTGACTGTGGCCAGCGCGCAGGGGTGCAAGAGCAACCTATGTCTCGGGCACAAGGGCCGCGCAAGGCCTCAGGTGCAAGGCACCTCGGGCTTCAACCGTGGGCGCGCAAGATGTTGCGGCCACGGGTCTTCCTGTCGCGCAAGGGAGGCGCACATGGATCTCTTCCGGGCCTCGGGTGGCACCGAGAACAATAGCCGCGCAAAGTATTTGCGCGGTGGCTTCTTTCTTCGCGAGGCAGAGAAAGCTCTACGCGGATCTTCAAGTTTTTCAGCAAACAAACAGAGAGCCTCGGGTGCTCCTTTTATTGGCAAGGAATACTGCACCTCTTCCGCGGGATACAAATCTAAACTCCCGAATATGTCGGATCTTTTAAAATCTTTCAAAATCTTGTTTTGCTCCTCTGTTTCACGCGAGTTATTTTATTATTTTCTTCCTCCTTGTGCATGCGATTTATAACGCATGCACGGCCTCTGTTTCTTCTATCCCATGCAAGACACGAACCACGTGGCCTCGGCAGCTTTGCTTGCCTCGGCCGAACATCAAAATTCCTCATTTGTTGCATGCAAGCCAATTTTAAGGCATGGATGTATTCAGTGTAGCCATACGAGCCGAATGGAGGTCTCGGTTTCGAAAATGGTGGCCGGGAACTCGAAATAGGTCGTCGGGGAGGCTCTGGTTCAGCGGCTGCTCGCGGGTGGCTTCGGCTCGAGCTCGAGGAAGGAGATGAGCTCTCGGCCGTCGGATCAGGCGTTTGAGATACATCGGGCGGCCTGGATTAGATCGCGGCGCCGCAGATCAGATGTGCGGCGCAGATCAAGCGCGCGATGAGACGGACGGCGGAGATTTGCTCCCGGGATTTTTTGCGCGTCCCACATCGAAACGCAGCCCGGTTTATCCGCGGCTTATAACCCTGGAGCTCACCGCTACTCGCCAGTTGAATCCTCTCCCTCCACGGTGCCGCCCCGCACCGTGTTCTCCCTGCGGGCGCGCTCTGCGCCCACTATGCTCCCTGCGGGCGCGCTCCTAGCGCCCACTATGCCTCCTGCGGGCGCGCCACTAGCGCCCACTATGCACACTGCGCTCCTCCGGGCGTGCCCCAGGCGCCTCTGTGGTGTCTGCGGGTGCGCCCCTGCCGCCCTGAGCTCGCCCCACGGGTTCCCCCTTGGGCGTGGCGCCTTAGGCCCACATGAGCCTTGGGGTTGAACCCACAAGGTGCTCACGGGCTGGCCATATTTTTTGGCAAAGTAACAAATAGGACTTTGTCAAAAACAAAGTCCTCCATGAAAAATACCAATTCTAAATGCCAAATGCCTCCTCCTCTTCTTCTAAGCCATTCTTCCTCTTCTCTTCTTCTTCTTCTTAGAATTCCTCCATACTTCTTAAACAAATATTCATCACTTAGGAATGGAAATTCTTGAAGGTTCTTCATCTTCAACCGAGCTCCTTAATCACATAAATTCTTCAATAAACTTCAATGATCCAATTAGAGGTCAAGTTGGATCACCTTCGAATTCACATGCACTAAGTGATAGTGCATGGACTCCATTAATGCACATCATCCACTTAGTAGTTGTGGATGGAACTCCTTTCAACTCCTCATGCATTGTGAAGATAATGCATGGTCTTCTATCATTGTTGTGACTTTGTATCATCAGGATACAAGTTCTTAGAACTTCAAGAGTAGCTCAACAATCGTCTGATGTTGTTAGAGAATGTTTCAACCATCATCTCCTATGTCACTTAGTGAATCTCCTAAGTGACATGCCTCTTAGTACTATGGCCATTCTCTTTTCATCACCATCACCATCACACCCTTTGGCATTCACATCTTGACAATTCCTTGACTTCCATTCATTCCAAGACAACTTCATGCCTCATTGACAACAAATGCAACACAATGCACTTCAATCTCCCCCTTTGTATTTGTTGTCAATACACTCCTTCAGCACATTTGAATGGGTCAATATGTGTGCCGATGTTTCTCCCCCTTATTGGAAATCAAATGCAAAGGTGTGGTGTGGTTCTCTTTCAAAAATATCTCTTCCTCCCTTCGAATAGCATCTTCTTGAAAATCACTAAGAGAGGGATGATGTCACATGTTCTTCTTTAGCAAAGAACCTTTAGTAAATCAGCTCTAAGTCTACTTGGGCTAACCCGGTGTAGAAAACAAGAGTGATGTGACCAAGGAACTCAATGCTGTCCACATTCACTATAAATGTGAGATCATGCTTAGGGGATTGAAATTTTTCAGATATAACAATGAATTTGCTAAATCCTGCACAACTTCACAAAACTCATTAGAAAGTTCAGGTGCAAAGATAAAGCTCCCCCTTTCATCCATTTGTCTTCAATCCATACTCCCCCTTAATTGACAAGATAAACTCAATTAAGAAACAAGGGATGAAAGCATGATTGGAATACCTTCACTTTCTCAAGATGATATTAATTTTAGAACATCATCTTCTCCAGATTGGCTCCCCCTCAAGGGGTGCACTCCATTCCTTCCAAACCATCCTCCACTTGAGAATGAACATCATCTTCAATTCCCTGCAATGTCAGCACATGTAAATACCAATAGTATAAGGGAATAAGATGGAACCTCCTTGGTTCATCAATGTGAACAACAAGGTTGAGAAGATTCTCTCAACCGAGATGTCCCATTTTCACCATTCTTCACACTTGCACATTTGATCTTCAATGATGTTGGTGCTGGTGTGGTTCTCAATACATCTTCATGTGAAATATTCTTCTTCCCTTTTGCCTTAGCAATTGCCAGAATTTCATCTTCAGCTCTTTGTAGATCTTTGGCAAGTTGCAACTGATTTGGCCATATGACTAGTAAGTCACTTGGAAGTGTGGCCTCAGTTCTGGATATTCCACATGGTTCTTTTGATTCTGTCAGGCTACCTCTCTTAGGCAACTTGTTTTCAATCAATCCCTTCTGCTTCTTCTGGATTGATTGTTTTTTGGAGTTCAGTCTGCTTCTATTTAGTTTCATGGCTTCTTTACAAAGGTCCATGATGTGTCCTTTCATTCCACAGTAGAAGCATTTTTTGGTGGTCCTACTGGATGACTCACCCTTCTTGGATTTGAATTCCAAGGACTTCTCTTCATTCTTCAAACTCTTCTTGGGTGCATCTTCCACTTTCTTCTGCTTGCTTACCAAGGAATCTTTTTGAGCCAGGTTCAGTGATCTTTTCTTCTTTTGAGCTCTGGATACAGTTGGAGATTGACATGTATCTTTTTGACCACTTTTGCAAACATCCCAGATGTTGTCAAGCAATCCAAATCTGTTAGCAGTAAACAGATGTCTCTGGACCTGTGGATGCTGCTTCTTTTCTTCTGGCTTGCTCCCCCTCGGCATGGGCTTTCTCTGTGCTTTGGCATTCAGTGGATTGTACCAACAATCCTTTGCACAATGACCATACTTGTTACAACACCAACACTGACCCACGAATCTTGACCTCTTCAGTCCTTCTGATTGTAGGGTACTTTTCTTGACCTGTTGTGCTGTTTCAGGAGAGCTCTGCTTCTTTACTGTCTTCATCCATATTTGTTTGGAATTATTCTTCCATCCTGCACTTTTTGTGGAAACACAATTAGAAGCATCAGTACAAGATGGTATGGATGGTACCTTCTTTTTAGAAGAAGTTGCCCTTTCATTAGAGGATGTCTTTCTTTTAGAATCATCCTGCTCAATGCATACTTGAGTAGCAACATTTCTCCTTTCAGCTGACTGGGAGGCTTCAGCTTTGGGTGATTGCAGATTTTTCAATATCACCTCTAGTTCTAAGAATTTCATGTTAAGGGAGTTCTTCTCATCCTCAACAGTTCTTAGCCTTCCTTCCCAATTCTCCACCAGTTGTTTCATCTGGTCTTCATGCACCTTCTTCAATTCTTGCAATGAATTGTCCAGCTCCTTCACCAATTTGACTTTTTCTTCGAGTTGAGCATCTCTGACATTCATTGACACTTTGTGCCTCTTCTCCAGTGCATGGTAAACATCTTTGATTATTACATTAAAGATTTCTTTCTCAGAAAGACTTCTTTGCAATTCTTCACAAGTATCTTCATATCTTTCATTGCAAAGAGATACTGTTTCATCTTTAGCATTTACCAGCTTTCTGAGAGTGTTGGTTATGCCAACCCTTTTAGCCAATTGGACTTCCAGAGAATTGGCTTCATCTTCTAGCTGTAATTTTTCTTCTTGAAGATCAAGGAGGCCTGTAGCTATACATATTGCAACTTTCTTGGGGACTCTCTTCTGAAGATATTTGATTGCATTTAGAAGATCACTGTTTCTTCCATCTTCATCACAGCTAGAGCAGGCTTCATCAGAAAAATGATAAAAGGAATTGTCATCTGATGTGACATTCACATTTCTTTCCATAGAAGGAGTTTCTCTGATTGCAACAACCTTCTTCCTCATCTTCTTTGCCTGTTTCTTCTTTCTATTTTTCTGAGTCTTGGCAGATATCTCCATTTGAGGCTGGTCACTCATTTCCTCAAATCTGCACTCCATAAAGACTCCCTTGGATCTTTTAGAGGTAACCTCCCTCTGATACCAATTGAAGTGCCCAGATCAGTGTGAATCACTGAGAGGGGGAGGGGGTGAATCAGTGATCCCTTAAAACTTTTTACTAATTGATTCCTTAATCAATTAAACCTCTATGGCTGGTTAAAGCCTCGATCCACTCTTCTTGTATCTCTCACCTTTCCAAGAATGATGCAGTAAATGTAAAGGCACTGGACACAAGGATTTACAAGGTTCGGCACCAAAGGCCTACATCCTTTCCATGATCTCCAAGCATGGATTCTCCCATTATAATCGGTTAGTATTACAATGGTCGATACAGAGTCCCACTGTATCTCTCCTGAGTCCCACAGGAGGGTCTTTATACTGCGTCCCACAGTGTTACCAGAGTCCCACTGGCCTGCTTCAGAATCCCACTGAAGACTTCTTCTCCCTGAGTCCCACAGGGTCTTCTCCTGGCTCCTCGAGTCGCACGAGTAGCTCTTCTTCACTTTAAGTTCTTCAAGTAACTTCAGCAGTCTGGGATAAAGACTGCTGGCCTTGCTCTTCTCTTCTGATCACTTGTGGTTGATCAGGCTCTTCTCAATCTACTGCAAACTCAGACAAACAATATCTTTCACTTCAGTCTGGCTCAGTCTCAGTTGCACACCACTGATTTAGCATTGTTCACGTGTGCACGTGCATGCATGCATGCATGCACTCCTCCTTTCCTCTTCTTGGTGCAGTAGACCCACAAAGGGTGTAGTATCTTTAAGCACACACCACCTTCTCACTTCTTCACACACTTTTTTCTCTTTTGATTACACACATAAATGTGTGTTATACACTAGTGTGAGTCTTCCACTTCTTTCTTCTTCTAAGTGTGTTTACTTTTAGTGCACACACCTAGGTTCGGCCACTTCTTTAATTTGCACACAATTGTTTCACTTTAGCACACACATGAGTTGGGCCTTCACACTTCTTGTTGCACACCCTTAAATGGCCGTAGTGTGTTCCTCTTCAATTTGCACACACACACACTCAAATGAGGTGTGGTCTTCAATTCACCCACACAAGGCTACGGCCTATTCAATTCTAACACACACACAAAGTGTGGTCTTCCCTTGGTGCACACAAGGCACTAAGGCCTTGGCCTTCTATTCTTTTGCGCACACACAAATGTGGTGGACTTCCTCCTTATGCACACACACGGCCACGACCTTTCTTCTCACTTTGCACACACAAGGCATGCAAGCCTCGGGTCCCCTTCTTGTTTAGCACAAGGCAATGCCTTGGCCTTCCACTTGCACACACTGCCCGAACTCTTTTATTCTTCTTTACACACACCCAAGGTATCCTCGGCCGTCTTCCTCCTTCACTTGGCACACAAGCACAAGTCTCGGGTCTTCTTCAGCACACCTACTGCTCAAACATAAAATGAAGGCGCGCAAGGGGTGCGGCCACTTCCACTTCTTCTTCAAAGAGCACAGGGTACTTGGGTGCACAAGGCCTCGGGTGCAATCGGCCGCGCAAAGGTTCTGTCGCGCGGGCTCCTCAAAGGTGCAAGGCACCAGACTGTGGCCAGCGCGCAGGGGTGCAAGAGCAACCTATGTCTCGGGCACAAGGGCCGCGCAAGGCCTCGGGTGCAAGGCACCTCGGGCTTCAACCGTGGGCGCGCAAGATGTTGCGGCCACGGGTCTTCTTGTCGCGCAAGGGAGGCGCACAGGGATCTCTTCCGGGCCTCGGGTGGCACCGAGAACAATAGCCGCGCAAATTATTTGCGCGGTGGCTTCTTTCTTCGCGAGGCAGAGAAAGCTCTACGCGGATCTTCAAGTTTTTCAGCAAACAAACAGAGAGCCTCGGGTGCTCCTTTTATAGGCAAGGAATGCTGCACCTCTTCCGCGGGATACAAATCTAAACTCCCGAATATTTCGGATCTTTTAAAATCTTTCAAAATCTTGTTTTGCTCCTCTGTTTCACGCGGGTTCTTTTATTATTTTCTTCCTCCTTGTGCATGCGATTTATAACGCATGCACGGCCTCTGTTTCTTCTATCCCATGCAAGACACGAACCACGTGGCCTCGGCAGCTTTGCTTGCCTCGTCCGAACATAGAAATTCCTCATTTGTTGCATGCAAGCCAATTTTAAGGCATGGATGTATTCAGTGTAGCCAGACGAGCCGAATGGAGGTCTCGGTTTCGAAAATGGTGGCCGGGAACTCGAAATAGGTCGTCGGGGAGGCTCTGGTTCAGCGGCTGCTCGCGGGTGGCTTCGGCTCGAGCTCGAGGAAGGAGATGATCTCTCGGCCGTCGGATCAGGCGTTTGAGATACATCGGGCGGCCTGGATTAGATCGCGGCGCCGAGGATCAGATGTGCGGCGCAGATCAAGCGCGCGATGAGACGGACGGCGGAGATTTTCTCCCGGGATTTTTTGCGCGTCCCACATCGAAACGCAGCCCGGTTTATCCGCGGCTTATAACCCTGGAGCTCACCGCTACTCGCCAGTTGAATCCTCTCCCTCCACGGTGCCGCCCCGCACCGTGTTCTCCCTGCGGGCGCGCTCTGCGCCCACTATGCTCCCTGCGGGCGCGCTCCTAGCGCCCACTATGCCTCCTGCGGGCGCGCCACTGGCACCCACTATGCACACTGCGCTCCTCCGGGCGTGCCCCAGGCGCCTCTGTGGTGTCTGCGGGTGCGCCTTAGGCCCACATGAGCCTTGGGGTTGAACCCACAAGGTGCTCACGGGCTGGCCATATTTTTTGGAAAAGTAACAAATAGGACTTTGTCAAAAACAAAGTCCTCCATGAAAAATACCAATTCTAAATGCCAAATGCCTCCTCCTCTTCTTCTAAGCCATTCTTCCTCTTCTCTTCTTCTTCTTCTTAGAATTCCTCCATACTTCTTAAACAAATATTCATCACTTAGGAATGGAAATTCTTGAAGGTTCTTCATCTTCAACCGAGCTCCTTAATCACATAAATTCTTCAATAAACTTCAATGATCCAATTAGAGGTCAAGTTGGATCACCTTCAAATTAACATGCACTAAGTGATAGTGCATGGACTCTATTAATGCACATCATCCACTTAGTAGTTGTGGATGGAACTCCTTTCAACTCCTCATGCATTGTGAAGATAATGCATGGTCTTCTATCAATGTTGTGACTTTGTATCATCAGGATACAAGTTCTTAGAACTTCAAGAGCAGCTCAACAATCGTCTGATGTTGTTAGAGAATGTTTCAACCATCATCTCCTATGTCACTTAGTGAATCTCCTAAGTGACATGCCTCTTAGTACTATGGCCATTCTCTTTTCATCACCATCACCATCACACCCTTTGGCATTCACATCTTGACAATTCCTTGACTTCCATTCATTCCAAGACAACTTCATGCCTCATTGACAACAAATGCAACACAATGCACTTCAGAACTTATGATGAAGAACCACCCAAGTCTTTTCATGTGGTAGTATTCTAGAAATGTCGAGCACGAAATTATTTTACTCAGGGGAGATTTTAACAGCCCATGCTTCCACCGTACAAATCTCTTTGAATAATACAATACCGTGTGTTGTATGCAACTTTGAGTTCTAACACACACCACAACCAATAAAACTAGCTGTTATGAATAGTAATGCCCACATTTGGAAATTTTATAAATTTTTCATTCAAAATGGACATCATTTTTGGATTCAGAATATTGAAATTAGCTTAGGGTGAATTTTGGTTATTTTTCTGAAAACATTCAATTTTTGATGAATAGTGAAAAAACACTGAGTTATAGTTTAAAAACGAATTTTTATTTAAATAATTATTTATTATATTTAAATATAATTACAGTCAAAATAGATAAATAACACCTATATAAGTTCAATTTAATTCATTGGAGTTAGTTTAGAATAATTTTAGATATGTAAAAATTTTATTGAACTTTTCACCGACTTTTACCCACCTCCTAGGAGAATTTGGAAATTCACATAAAACATAATTTTACCACTTCATTGAGTGGAATTTAGAAAATACTAGAGACACGGTTAATATAAAGGAGTAAAATGTGGTTCAATAAGATAAAAATAATTTTTTTGAATAGTAGCTTTTTACTATTATTTACCACGGTTAAAAGTAAATAGGGTAATTAAGGGTAAAAATGATTTCAATATTACACTAACACATATCCTAATTCTATTAGACAAGTGTATGTCGACCAAAAACAACCTAAGGAATAATCTATTATCATTTAGGTCCACTTGGATTAGATTAGGACATTAATTTTTATTTAATTCAAAGAAGAGTTGAAAGAGTTAAAATCAATTTTTAATAACTAAAATATTTTTATTATAGGGTTATACATAAGATAAATTAGATTATAAATATGAATTATAAAGATAAAAATATTTCCTATATAATATTATTTTATTTATAATTTTTATACATTAAATAATTTAATTTATTTATCCCACAATGGTGCAGTAGTAATTACCTAATTAATGAAATATTAAAAAAAATTGATATAATAAATATCAAAATAAATGTAATTTGAGACTTTTTATGAATTCCACTAATTATTTAGGTTAATATGACATATTAGGATTGGTTATATAATTTTTTTGTCTAATTAATAATGTTGTTATAAAAATGTCAAAAACAAGATACCCAATAGTGTCAAAATTGGCATAAAAGAGTTTTTAAAACAAATATTATATTATTAATTGATATTATATTCATAAAAATATATGGTTAAGCCAAAGGAAAAATATAATGATAGGTGTATCATTAATGGACCTCTTGGGAGGTCTCTTTGAGGTATATAGTATGTTTATTAACTATATCATATAAAAATACAAAGAGACATGGAAAATTTCAAACTATTTACCTATGAGTTAAATATAAATTATAAGGTTAATATAGTGACCCAAACCTATCTAAAATCTATTGGTTGAAAGTATTTCGACCCATCCCCACCTTAAACTTTAAATAATCCACTGTTAATCCATTAGAAACCGAATATGAATTTATTATAAAATAATATTTCAAGCTTTTCCTAAGGTGCCCCTCACCCATCCTATAAAAGTGCACTCCCCCTTCTCAATAATTCATACATTCAAATCCTTTTGGCTCGGCCTACCCCGGACCAAATATTCTCTATACTTCCCTCATTTCAACCTAGAGGCCTTATTTTGATCATAAAGCCATCATATGGAGCCCTTTTGATCAAATACAAAGGAAGAACTCGAAGAAGAGGTAATGTTTTCACCACCCTGTTTCAAGTTCCTTTCTTCTTCGACTTATTCTTTCTTTGTTATTTCCATAATAAAATAATAAATCCATTATCTTATATATACTGTGATGTTATTATTAATATGGTACAACCATATTCAGTATTATATCCATCTTTTGAATGACATTTCACCATACGTGCGTACGTATGACCTACCGTCTCCATGTTGTGGTGTAATTGTTATTCAAAACATTATTATTTGGATGGGTATGATAATGATGTGTAATTAATGTAAATAATAAATATAACATGATAATGATTCTGTATATATGATATACCATCCAATTATATATTATTTTAATATCAAAATAATGATATTGTCACTCTTGCATACGTACGGATTACAGTCTCCACGAACATGATGAGATTCATTCATCATCGTATCAATTCAAGACTAAATATCATTTAATGATTTAAAATAATTTTTAGAGATATGATATCATTATGGATATGAATAATATACATCCCATCCATAAAAAATACGGCTCACATAACAAACAATATAAAGGAAAATGAATCTGTTAACACCCTAAACGATGATAATACTAAGATATTACTACAAATCAATGTTAAAAGATCATATATGATATCTTATTAATGTATATGATTCTTGAATAATTTAATAGCAATTATTTCACCATTATAAAGGAGGTTAAACTTCCCCCAACCAAGGAAAAGTACAAGGTAAGGGTTTATTTCACAATCTCTTCATTATCTGAGGTTGTTTATACGTAATTATCTACAGGGACCTCTTTATCATCCACATCCATGTTTCTTAAAAATGTATTTCAATTCATTCTTAATATATAATATAATATTGGTTGATTTCATTTATACCCTTTTTGACTTTTTATAAGATTTTTATAAAGGAATCTTTCCGTCTCTTTCCAAACAAGGTCCTTTTTAACCTTTTTGACAAAATTAAGGTATGAATGTTTTTCAACTTATACGGCGGGTGAAACTATTTTCTGCCATTATAAAATCGATGAAGATTCCATTAAAAGATTATAATAATATTTTCAATGTAAATGGTTAATATTCTAATTATTTGACTTTTAAATGATTTCAAAAAAAGTGATATTTCTCTCAAATACTTTTGATTCCATCTATGTCAACTTCCTTTAATGGATTTTAAGATTATTTGAAGTTGATTTATTATGAGACAAAACTTCCATATTGTATTAAAGGTTTTGTGATATGTTTGATTGTGGATGTTTTATTTTTATACCATTCATGGTTTGTAGAGAATGTATTGAAATTCCTTATGCTAGTTTTAATAAAAATGTTTATCTTATGTTTAAACTTGTTCATATGAGGAATGCATTGGGCTTAATAAGTCATGGGTGGAGCCCGCTATAGCTCCTCGATGCATCGGTAGGTCTCATCAGACAAAATAGTGTCTTGGCACAAGGCCTTGACAAAATCTTATTTGTAGTCTAGGCACAAGGCCTTGAATATGTGGTTATGATACTCTGGAATTCTGCATTCCATCATTATGAAAGTGGTTATTGATATTGCATGTGATTATTCGACTAGTATAATATCCATGTGAATATGTAAATGGAATTATTTCATTTCATTTCTATCATATTATGCTGAATTTCATGTTTAAAAGTATTTTGTTTTAGTTATACATTGTATTAAATTTTTATGCTTGTTTATGAAAGTTTCCGCTATATTATTATCCTTACTGGGCATCTGAGATCACCGCTTTCTATGTTTTATTTTTCACAGGATGTGAAGAATTATTTTATGAATGACATGTAGGGATAATATGAGGGTATATGAGTGTGGACTATGGAGACTATGTTGTTGTAGTTTTCATTTTATGATGTAATGTAAAATTTATGAATGTATCTAGTGATTCCAAGGCTACTAAACTAATCTATCTTTCGAGACTTGATCTTTTGTGATCATGGAAATATTATGTAATAATGAACCGACTCTGGGTAACTGGGTCGGGGCGTTACAGAATAAGAGATATTTATATGAGTTTGAAACCACTTATGACTGTTATAAATATGATCATTGGAATAGTAACATGACTGCTGGAATACTAATTTGGCCTTTAGGAATAGTATTATGGAAATTAGAATTGTAACCCCACCTATGAATGTGTAATTAAAATTTTGGTATCTTATAATTGAATATATCATATATTTATATCATGTAATACGTAAATAAATGTTTTAAAATTTATAAATTAAGAGTAAGTATTTTTTTGAAACATAAAAATTATTTTCAATTTTCTAATTAATATTATAATTTAACAGAAAATTTATATTCATAAAATATATTAATAAATTAATATTTTTGAATTACATTAATAAGATAATTTTATGTAACATTAATTTTTTTTCAAAGAATTATAAAATCGGTTATAATATTAGAATTAGCATTTCTTAAATTAATGATAAATTTAATTAAAAATTAAATTTCTATTATTCATAAGAATATTTTCATAAAATGGAATCCATTTTTGAAATATAAAAATCAATAATTTTTTATGGTCTAAAATAGTTTAATTTTTATGAATAGTGAAGTATGTTAATTTAATGCATTAACATTATATTTAAATAATTGAAATTTGGATTCCTGATTAAGTCATGCATGATGTATGTGCCCATTAAATTGAACTCAGATGTTCTAGTTACTATATTTAGTAGTGGGACTCAATTATATATATAATATTGAGAAAAAATAAAATTCAAATGAATAAAATAATCCAAAACATCCATATCCTCCCCTAGAAATACCACCACACCACCACTTTTCCTCAAAATTAATATGATTTTTATCCTGTATATTTTCTTTCCAATTCACTTCCCAACCATATTTCTGCTATCCAAGACACTTGTTATATAAATAATAGAAAACATGAGTTCCTGAAGACTCTTCTCAAGGATATGATTTTCAATATGTAAAATGCACCCTTTCCCCTTTAAAATTATTCTTTTGTTCCACCTTATCCAAACCTCCCATATAAGAAATTTCATGATAAGTCCAATATCACAAATATAATAGAATTTTATTTATTAATGGAATATAAATCATCAAATGTATTTTATTCCCTATTTATCTTAAAAATGAAAACATGGATTGTTATATGTTGATTCATCTCCTTTGTGGACAATGATTTTTTGTTTTCCATTACCTCATTCAAGGCATGTCATAAAACCATTATAATGGTTAATCCAAATTATAAAATGTATATTATTACTTTTTTCACTTTTGGAAATAAAATTTATATACATAATATGAAATTATAGAACAAAACTATTTCATGTTGATAAAAACACACAAAAAAATAAACTAAACAAATATGATATACATTTTTTCAAATGAATCATCCTCATATAAAAATGATATATGGAACCATTTAAAATGATGGAATTATATTAATACAATTTCATTCCACTTATTGTTTTCATCCATTTGACATTAGCTCCATTACATACACTCAAGGGAACCCACCATACAGTGATGAAAGAAACGGTCCTGAAAAACAAAATTAAGCACTAGAACTCATTGAAATGTCCATAAATTATCTTAATAAAATTATGATAAATAAAATGTAGGTTTAGAATGTTATTAATTATATTATTAATGAATATAATTTTATTATCCAGGACATCAAGTGAAAGTGTAGAGCACATTCAGACATATGGTATGGGATCTCTTTGAACCTCTAAATTACATTTGGGTTACACATTCTCCCACATTTCATCAATTCAATTCTCCATTCATCTAATATAAGTCTATAAAATTATATTTGTATGTAAATAATATTTATTGATCTCGAATAATATTTATTTTATGGGGAATTACATGTATTTAAAATTTTCCCTTACCAATTCTTCTCGATATAAAAGCCCTATTAAAGGGAAGTTCTTCATTTCTTTCACAATATAATATACACTCAATAATCGATTTTGTAACCACATTATTCTTGGAAAATAACTCATTTTATATTGAAAAATTATCTTATTTTATTTTACGGTATATGTAATCAATTATACCTTATTCCTCTTTGTTGAAACAATATTCCATTTCCTAGAATCGTGTTAATTCCATATATTAACAAAGATACCTAATCATTATGTATACATATTTTTATCTATATATACAACATTAATTATGATATATTGCGATAATTTCCATATGAATGTACAAGTATAATTTAAATCCATTATTTTATTTTCACCATTATGATATACCCATTGGTTATTCACACTACTGTAAAATCCAGATATACCCATGGTTGTAAACCATGGGTATAGCCCCTAAAACCGTGTGTATGGGATATACCCATGGTTTTCAAAATCATGGTATGTTGAGGCATTGGAATAGACCTATACCCATGGTTTCAATACAATATATGTGTAATGGTACGATATATTATGCAATACCATGGTTTTAATAAAACAATTTTTAAAGATATATTCCCACGATTTTAGAAAAAATGGGAATATATTTTCCTATCAGAGAATCTATACCCAAAGTTCTGAAAACTATCTGTATAGGTATCTTCCTTCATTTAGTAGTAACACCACCACTTCTTCCTCAAGATTCTGAAAATCAAATAAAAGACACAGTATACATTCAATGCAATCCTAATTTTCTACATTTATAATCTAACTAACATCTTTTAATAAATTTGAGACCGTATAAAATACTAAAGCATATATATTAATACATTAAAAAATTCAATTCAATTCATTATAGAACCACACAATTAACTTTGCATCTGTATCAAAAATGGATTGGATCAATATCTCACTATTGCCGATATCCTCATCCTTGAAAAAATTAACATCAAGAGTATCATCATCATAAGCAGCAGGCACACATGTAAAGACCCAGAAATTCCGTGGAAATTTTTTTCTTAAATTCATGGGATTTTTACGTGTCTGTTGAAATTCACAGTGCATGATTCTGAGGCCCAGTGTGCTCGTAATCAATTTCCGAAGTTTTGTTCGGGTACATTTAGTAAACGTACAAGTGGGATTTTATTACTTTTGAACTAGTTATCGGAATTGAAATCTGAGGGAACCGTTGAACTCACAACACCAGTATTGGATTTAGAAGGCTTTCCCCTCAACGACAGATGGTTGAGAATGGAAGTTGGATTTTGGGGTTTTTAATAATGTTAAAAAAATAAGTGTTAGAATATTTTTAATTTTGTGGTAGTTAAAACCTCCATGTGGTGGTTAGTGGTGGGGGCCACCACACCCTAACCTCCTATGGGAGGTTACGGTGGCGGGGCCCACCCGCACATAACCTCTCTTGGGAGGATTTTCTTAGTGGGGACCACATTGGCTTTAAACCCCTTAAACTCTCCATAAGGGAGGAAACACTTGAACTTCCCACATTATGGTCCCAACCATCCCAATTAATTAATTGAACTCATTCAATTAATTAATATAAACTTTTGAAGTCTTTATGCCAATAATGTAATTAGATGGCATATTTTATTATTTTGTTGTGCAAATGTCTTTTGGGAGCTTGGAGAAGAGGAGGAGCTCTTGTAGAACTTATTCTGCCAATGAAGATTCTTCGGTTGACGGACAAAACCGTCACCCACTAAGAACACCGACGTCGTCTTCAGCTTCGTCTTCTCCTAACTCTCCTTCCACCATCAACGATCGACAAACGAGGAAGGGGAATTGAGTTTTTTTTTCCTATTCTACATCATTCTATTTATAGATTGATAATGGAAGATTGATATCAACATAACGTGGAGGGCTCGGACTGCACGAACATGGCCCGACCCTCCCCCTTTGTTTTTATCGTTTGTTGATGATGGAGGCGGAGCAATGGTAGCCGGTGTTGGGCCGGCCGTAAAGAAACTGGCGGCGCAGGGCTTCCGGGTCGCCCGAAGGGTGGGGCACAGCCTTGCCACGTGGATGAGAAGGGGGCCGTAGTCGGGCCATCGCCGCGAAAAAATGGTGTAGCTCCATAACGCCGCGCGGAAAAGTTGAGTCGCAGCCTGGCCGGGCCGCGACAGAGGGGCACGACGCCATCACGTTGTGCAGAGGAGTAGGGGGGTCGTGGCCTGGATGGGATGGGGTGTAGGTGGTGCAGCGCCGTCGGGCCGCGCGGAGGAGCAGGGCACCGTGACTAGGGTAGGTTGTGATGGTAGAGCTGAAGCGGCTGGCCGCTCGGCCAGCCGGGAGGAGCGGGACCCAGCGGGTCCCACGTGACCTAGACCAGCGCCAAGTGGCACCGGTTTGGGATCCCACCTGAATGGCTCCATCGTTCGGAAGATGGGGGCGTGCGGCTTTCCCACATGGATGTGGCTGAGGCAGACCCACATGGGTTGTCGGGCCACTAGGCCGGACACAGCGCGGACCGCCGAGTAGGACCCAGCGCGGGCCACTGTGCTGGACCCAGCGCGGGCTGTCAGGCCGCCCTCGGGCTGGGCCGCCCACTCGGGTCAGGCCACCAACCCGGGCCTGGCCGCCCATCGGGCTGGGTGGACCTCTCGAACCGGGTTGGACACGTGGAACGCATTGGACACAGGGCCAGATCCGGGTTGGGCCAGGCCAGTCCCACTAGGTCGGACCGGACCTGGACCCGATTTGGCCTTTTTTCACCTTTTCTCCCATATCTTGGGCAATGGGTGTCCGATCGACGAACCATCTATGGAGACAGAAATCATAGAGAAAGATGGTTCTTTTTTCATATTCCACTTGCGGTTTGGACATAGTTGGAGTACGGTCAGGTTGGTTTGAACCTAAAATCCAACCGGGCCCCGGGACAGAAATGCCAATAACTCACAGATCGGGCATCCGATTGATGCGTCGTCTGTCACATTGGGTTCCTTATAATGATACCTAACTACAAGATACATCAACTTGAGACATCATGGTATTTTATGTATCAACACTAGTCCTGAGTACCAGACCCTCCCGGAATCGAGCGTGCTATGTGCGGGAACCCTATGGATTGTTGCGGCTGAGATGATAAGATCCTTTGTGGACCTACTAATGTACAAGGATCCTCTTTGGGTTCAACAGTGACGATACTGGACCAGGATCCTCCGTGGATTTGACAACGATGATACTGGACAGGGATCCTTTGTGGGTTCAACAACAATAACTTCTGTACCGGGATCCTCCGTGGGTTCAACATCACAGATACTGTTCTAGGATTCTACGTGGGTTCGACAGAGGAGATGATTCATTGGCTACATATAATCATATCTATCCCCCTACTTGATTTAAATACCTGTGTGAGCTGAGTCTTTTCTTTAAGTTGTTATCATCGAGATGAATGACTTTACTTCCTTTGTGTAATGGGTTGTGCTTGGGCTCGAGTGTTCGAGATGGACTGTAATTGGTAACTTAGGTATATGTATGGGAATATACCTAAGTAGGGATGGTTGATACTTCGTTATTGTATCATACTACTATGATTTTCCCCTAGTGGGTTTCGGGAGACCTTTTATGGTCTCGGGATCTTTATTGAGTATCATTATAATCACCTCTGCACGAGCTTCACCCGCACCTTGTTGTGTTCTCTATAGACGATGGTCAGCAGTGATCAAGGCTGAGGGAGACCGAAGAGAGGCCTCTTGGAGCTATACTAGACAGGATGTACCTCAGTAATGATTTTTTCGAGATCTGTACCTACCCATCAGGTAGGATTCCCCGGTGGACGATCTAGGAGCTGTTTTTTCCCTTTTTACTTGTACTTGTACTTGTTGTTCAGTTGGGTTTGTATACTGGCCCACTTAATTTCATCACACTTTTCTTTTCTATATTAGTGCTTTTTTATTCTACTACTTGTGTTTAGACTGTGTGTGTTACATGTTTAAAGAAATTTCCTTCCCTTTTTATCAGGGATTCGCATTTGGCGCTTGCCGCTAGCCCCTGGTCTATGGATGGCGGGCTTGGGGTAGTCACGTCACGGGCCCCGAGGACGGGTGTTAACAAATTTGTATCAGAGCAGTCGTTTCTACCATATAACATTGACTCTAATTCTTTTAATTGCAATAGTGTTAAGTGTTTTGGGTGTGGTTATCAGTTTAGGGAAACTGGTATTGGTTCGGCAGACTCTGTCTTCTGATTTCCGACTCAGTGCAAGAAAACACTGATTGCTTGTGTTTCCTTTGAAACGTTTTCTTCATGATTACTTTGTGTAAGCTCACTAGGTATTTTTTTACCATGTCACACCTATTTATTTTCAGTATGGACCCACATAGGCAGCCAGCTAGGGTTTCGGGATGTGTACGAGATGGCAGCCCACTGAGAGATGAGGCCTTGGTGCAGGGCCCCATCACAGCGGAGGCACCAGCGGTACCACAACCCACTGGGCCACCAATAAAAATAGCTTCAGCAGTAGATATTGCACATTGTCTTAGTGTTTTTCTTAAGTTCCATCACTGAAGGCCTCCCAGGTTCAGGGGAGAGACGGACCCATAGGTAGCTGAGGATTGGCGGGAGGCTATTGTGAGAGTTTTCAGATTGGTTGGACCACCAGCCAACCTCATGGTAATCCTTGTCGCGAGTCTTCTGCAGCCAATTAAAGGGTTATGGTGAAGCCTAATGCTCCAAGTTCATAACAAGGTGTCACTTCTCTGGGCAGACTTCGAGAGCCTCTTCTAGTCAGTGTTTGTTCTATCCACCCTTCGTGCGTTGCATATTCAAGAGGTGCTTCATCTGCAGTAGGGCAGCATGATGGTAGAACTGTACTCAGCGATGTTCATCGATCTCTCGAGATACTCCACAGATATGGTGATCCACTCATTATTTAGGTCCCGGAACATCAATCAGGGACATAGGCATGAGATAAGGCCTTTGATGATCACCCACAGCATTCCGACACAGGTGGGGGTGCTGGAGCGAGCCCTTTTGTGGAGAGTTTTCCTGCTGAGCAGTCACAAGCAGTGAGACCCACCACAAGGTGACACTTAGGGGAGTCTTATATAGATGACAGTAGATAGAGGTCGCAGAGGTCTAAGCAGACTAGGACATTAGGTGTGAGACCCCAGGATATAGGTTCAGTTGTGCGGGGCACATGAGACAGAGCCATCCATACAAGGATCGTGCAGTACTATGCATGCGGCGGGCAGGGTCACAAGGCTCGTGACTGCCCAACCTGCCATGTAGATGAGCATCAGACAGTAGAGGGACCTCCCAGGTATAGGCAAAGGTTTGACCATGGTGGACCACTGGGAGCAGGCAGACATGATATAGGATCTTTCCGAGTAGCGGGTGCTGGACGACGTTTTGAGGTCCTACCACCACCACCACCAGGAGGACCACCCCAATCACAGGGAGCTGGAGGAAAGAGGCGGGTTCAGCTCTAGGCAGTCAAGGCCTACAACCACGGTGCACTTGTGATGATTCAAGGAGATATCTATGTCTACTCCACCATTTATGTAGTACTTATAGACATTGGTGCGAGTCATTCTTTTATTTTTGATGCCCTCATTCGGAGCTCAGAGATTCCAACATAGTCATTGGATCGATCCTTATGGATAGAGACTTCTACAAGAGATGACATGATGATTATACACTGGTTTCGGTAGTGTGAGCTTACTATTAGAGGTTAGAGCTTCGGCTGGGATATCCTTGTAGCGGCGTTGAGGCCTTACAACGTCATCTTGGGTATGGACTGGTTATCCATAGTTCATGCTTAGATTCATTGCATTAGGTGGAAAGGGTGGTGTGTCTAGAAGGATGGGATGAGGTTTACATTCACCGGTGAGAATGGAGCCTTTGCAGTGCAGGATGAACTTACCCAAAGGAGGGGGCAGTCGATCACACATTAGTTGGAAGGCCTCATTCTAAGAGAAGTTGAAGTGCAGAGACCGAGTTTTCCTGTTGTGGTGGATCTGTACGTGGATATCTTCCCTGATGACGTTCCAAGACTACCTCCTCACAGAGAGGTAGACATTTTCATTGACTTGAAACCCTATATGACACCGATATCCACTCCAGCATATTAGATGGATCCAGCAGAGCATCATGAGATGTGGGTACAATTGGAGGACTTGCAGGGGAAGGGATATATCCAACCCATTGTTTCACCTTTGGCATCCCCAACTTTGTTCACCAAGAAGGCGGATGGGAGCTTGTGACTGGGTGTTGATTATCGGAGCATGAACGAGGTGACCGTGAAGAACAAGTACCCACTCCCAAGGATTGACGACCTATTTGATCAGCAGAAGGGAATGTGTTAGTTCTCAAAGATGGATCTTCGATCGAGCTATCATCAGCTCAGAGTACGGGATGAGGATGTGCAGAAGACAACCTTCAGATGCCGGTATGGCCACTACAAGTTTCTGGTTATGCCATTTGGCATAACCAACACTCCAGCTGTGTTCATGGGACTCATGAACAGGATCTTCCAGCCATACCGTGATCAATTTGTGGTAGTCTTCATCGATGACATTCTGATCTACTCATCTACCAGGGAGGAGCACGCTTACCATTTTCGGGTAGTATTGCACACACTCCAAGAGCACCATCTTTATGGTAAATTATCAAAGTTCCAGTTATGTACCCGAGAAGTACACTTTCTAGGACATGTCATCTCAGAGGCTGGATTTGCAGTAGATCTAGCGAAGCTCGAGGTAGTAGATTCTTGGGAGCCAGCCAAGATTTTGACGGAGGTACGATGTTTTTTGGGTCTAGATAGGTACTATCAGATATTTGGGAAATATTTTTCCAGAGTTGTAGCACCACTTTCAACAGTGATGAAGAAGTGGAAACCCTTTTTATGGTCAGATAGATGTCAGCGGAGTTTCCAAGAGCTAAGGTAGAGGCTGACTAGTGTGCCCATCATGAGGCTACTGGAGGAGGGCATTGGGTACATAGTCTATTATGATGCATCAGGAACCAGGCTCAGATTCATCCTGATGCAGGAGAGAGTAGTGATAGATTATGGTTCTTGTTAGCTGAGACTGCATGATCAAAACTACGCCACTCATGACCTGGAGTAAGCAGCAGTGGTTTTTTCCTTGAAGATGTGGAAGAACTATCTGATGGGAGAACATTTTATAGTCTACTCTGACCACCAGAGTCTCAGGTATATCTTCACGTAGAACGACCTGAACCTGAGACAATGGTGTTGGCTTGAGTTCCTCCAGGACTATGAATTTGAGATATTATATACTCCTGGGAAGGGGAATGTTGTAGCGGATTATCTCAGCAAGATATTTGGCATTCAACTGCTAGCAGATGTGATGAAGAAGTGGGCCGCATTGCAGATATCCTTTGTGGATTGAGATGGAGCAGCCTTTCTATAATCTCTTGTAGTCACACATCCACTTCTTCAGAGATTCAGGGGCATAGTGTGGGGATGTTGACTATGAATCTCGACGTGCACAAATATCCATAGTATAGGCACCTAATGAATTTTCTATTGGTGGGGAGCACATCATTCTCTTTAGGGGATGTACCATGGTACCAGTGTTGCTTCGGGATGATGTGTTGAGGGAGTTTCACACGTCACCTCTGGAAGTGCATCCAGGTGTGGAAAAGATGTACCAG
Organism: Viscum album; assembly: GCA_963277665.1. Taxonomy (NCBI): domain Eukaryota; kingdom Viridiplantae; phylum Streptophyta; class Magnoliopsida; order Santalales; family Viscaceae; genus Viscum; species Viscum album. Next base: position 1,496,501,423 of record OY728122.1, on the reverse strand, counting down.
AACCTCGGATGACAACACTGGTGGCCATGTATGAAGATGGCAGTAGGAGAGTTTATCTCATGTTGACTCACTTGTCAGAAAGTGAGGGTGGAGCACCAGGTTTCAGCAGGGTTATTTCAGCCCATAGAGGTCAAAGAATGGAAGTGGGATGGGGAAAAGATAGATTTAATGATGGGACTTCCACGTACATCCAGAGGTCATGACTCTATATGGGTAATTTTCAACCGACTCACCAAGTCGGCCCATTTCCTACCGATCAGAGAGAAGCGTTAAGTGGAGATCTTGGGACAACTTTACATACAAGAGATCATATGGATTCATGGTGTTCCATCGACAATCATCTTCGATCGAGATGCTCGTTTTACTTCCCAGATATGGAAGGGGTTGTAGGAGGCTTTCAGGATGCAGCTTCGCTTGAGCACCGGCTTCCATCCTTAGACGGATGGTCAGACTGAGAGGACTATTCAAACTCTCGAGGACATACTCCATGCATGCATCCTCAACTTCAGTCGTTGCTGGGAGGATCACTTACCCTTGGTAGAGTTTGTGTACAACAACAGCTACCACTACACCATCGGGATGGCACCATTTGAGGCACTGTATGGCCAAACTTGCAGATCGCCTATGTACTGGACTTACCCAAGGGAGTCAGCACTCATGGGAGCAGAGATGGTGCATGCTACAATGGAGAGGGTGCAGATTATCCAGGAGCGGATGAATACTGTACAAAGCAGGCAGAAGTCTTATGCTGATACAATACGGGGACCTCTGGAGTTTGAGGATGGTGACCACGTCTTCCTACGGGTCTCACATCAATGAGGTTTACATAGATTTGGCTGGGGCGTAAAGTTATCTCCGTGGTTCATCAGACCCTTCTAGGTCCTCAGCAGAGTAGACAAGGTGGCTTACCGCCTTTCTCTTTCACCTCAGTTACAATGGGTGCATGACGTCTTCCATGTATCTCAGCTGAGGAGATACGTGCATGACTCAAACCACATCATAGACCATGGGGGGATGGACATCGATGATGGGGAAACTTTCCCAGAGGTTCTAGTTGAGATTTAGGATCGACAAGTGAAGGTCATTTGTGGATGGTCGATACCTCTAGTGTGTGTTCGCTGGTATCACGAAAACCTCCAGCAGAGCACATGGGAGAATGGGGCTCAGATCCATGCTTAGTACCCCCATTTGTTTCCCTAGTTTTGAGTTTTGGCTTTCAGGGATGCAAAGCCTTGAGGAGGGGAGAATGTAAAGAACCATAAATTCCATGGAAATTTTTTTCTTTATTTCATGGGATTATTACGAGTCCAAAAAAATTTACGACGCATGATTTCGAGGCCTGGTGTGCTCAGAATCAATTTCTAATGTTTTGTCCGGGAATGTTCAGTAAACTTATTAGCGGGATTTTATATCATTTGAACTGATGCTCGGAATTGAAATCAATGGGCACCGTTGAACTCGCAACACTGATATTCACTTTAAAAGACTTTTTCCTTGATAGCAAATGGTCGAGAGTGGATGGTGGATTTTGATGTATTTAATAAAGTTAAATAAAAATAATTGTTAGCTTATTTTTATTTTTGAGGTGGTTAAAACTTTCATGTGGTGGTTAGTTGTGGGGGCCACCACACCCTAACCTCCCATGAGAGGTTATGGTTGTTGGGCCCACCCGCACATAACCTATCTTGGGGGGATTTCATTAGTGGGGACTACACGGGGTTTAAACCCATTAAACTCTCCATAAGTGGGGGGAAACTCTTGAACTTCCATCTTTATGGTGACAACCCTCCTAATTAATTAATTGAACTCATTCTATTAATTAATTTAATCTTTTGAATTCTTTATTCCAATCATTTAATAAGATGGGATATTTTATTATTTTATTGGGAAATTGTCTTTTAGGAGCTAGGAGGAGAGGAGGAGCTCTTGGAGAACTTCTTCTGCCAATGAAGAACCTTCGGTTGAGGGGAGAAATCGTCTCCCACAAAGAACGCTGACGTTTTCTTCAGCTTCATCTTCTCCGAACTCTCCTTCCACTGTCAATGATCAACAGATGAGGTAGGGTAATTGAGTTGTCTCTATTCCTGTTCTAGGTCATTCAATTTATGGATTGAGAATTGCCGATTAATATCAACATAACGTGGAGGGATCGAACCACATGGGCACGGCCCAACCCCCCCCCCCCCCCTTTGATTTTTTCTCATTTTTTGAGGACTGAGGCGGAGCAACGGTGGCCGGTGTCGGGTAAGCCGCAATGTAACCTGCTGCACAAGGCCGTCGGGTCACCGGAAGGGCGCAGAATCGCCATGCCGTGTGGATGAGAAGGGGGGTACGACTAGGCTGGGCAGTGGTGTAAGGGAGTGGTGTCATTGTGCCGCGCGGAAGAGGAGAGGTGCGGCCGGGACGAGCCGCGGCAGAGGGGCACGACGCCGTCGCGCCGCGTGGAGGAGCAGGGGGCCATGACCAGGCTAGGCCGTGACGGAGGGGGCATCGCATTATCGCGCCGTGCGGAGGAGCAGGGCGCCATGGCCTTAGCGGGATGCGGTGGTGGAGCTAGAGAGGCTGGCCACTCGGCCAGCCTGGAAGAGCGGGACCCAGTAGGTCCCACATGACCTGGACCAGAGCTAGGTGGTGCCGATTTGGGATCCCACACAAATGGCTCAGTCGTTCGAGAGCTATGGGGTGTGTGGATTTCAACCCTGGATGTGGCTGCGGCAGGCCCCCCGCGGGCCGCCAGGCTGGAACCAGTGCAGACCGCCTGGCTGGACCCCACGCGGGCCTCCGGGCCGCCCTCTCGGGTCGTTCCTCCCACTCGAGTTCAGCTGCCCCTCAGTCCGGGTTGGACTCGTGGACCGGTTCGGACCCCGGTCTGGACCCGGGTTATGCCGGGTCAGTCCCACTGGGTCGGACCAGACCCAGACCCGCTTTGGTCTGTTTTTCACCTTTTCACACATATCTTGGGCTACGAGTGTCTGATCGATGAACCATCTACAATGATCGAAATCTTAGAGCAGGACATTACTTTTGGCATATCCCGCTTGAGGTTTGGACTTAGTTGTATTACGATCGGGTTAGATTGAACCTAAAATCTAACCGGGCCCTCGGGACGAAAATGGCAATAACTCACAGACCGGGCGTCTGATTGACATGTCTTCTGTCATGCTGGGTTTTTTATGATGAGATGGAAATACCGGATACATCAACTTGACACATCGTTGTAGTTGATGTATTGACACATGGCTTGAGAAGAGGACCCTCCCGGAATTGAGCATGTTGTGTGCAGGAACCCTATGGTTGGCTGCTTTTGAGATGATAAGATCCTATGTGGACATACTACTGAAACTAGATCCTCTATGGGTTCTATAGAAACGATACTGGACCCGGATCCTTTGTGGGTTCAACAAAAATGATACTAGACTAGGATCCTCCATGGGTTTGTCAGCGACGATACAGGACTAAGATCCTCTGTGGGTTCGACAGTGATGACTTATGTACTAGTATCCACCGTGGGTTCAACTGCACCGATACTGTTCCAGGATCCTATGTGGGTACAGAAGAGTAGATGATTCAGTGGCTACATCTAATCATCTCTATCCCCTACTTGAGTTAAATACATGTGTGATCTGAGTCTTGACTTTAGGTTGTTATCATCGAGATGAATGACTTTACTTCCTTTGTGTAATGGGTTGTGCATGTGCTCGATTATTGGATCCAGACTGTAATTGGTAACTTAGGTATATGAATGGGAATATACCTAAGAAGGAATGGTTGATTCTTAGTTATTTTATCTTACTACAGTGGTTTAACCTTATTGGGTTTGGGAGACTTTGACGGTCTCAGGGTCTCTACTGAGTATCATTATACTCATCCCTGCACGAGCTTCACCCGCACCTTTTTGTGTTCTGTGCAAACAACGGTCAACAGTGGTCAATGCTGAGGGAGATGGACGAGATGCTGCTCAGTGCTGGACTAGATGGGACGTACCTCTAGGACAAGTTGTTTGAGATCTGTACCTACCCTTCAGGTAGGATTCCCCAGTGGAAGATCTAGGAGCTGTTTTCCCCTTTTTTACTTTTACTTGTACTTGTTGTTTATTTGGGTTTTCATACTATCCAAATTACATTCATCACACTTTTCTTTTCTATATTAGTTTGTACTGCTTCCACTCCTTGTGTTCAGACTGTGTCTGTTATAGGTTTAAAGGATATACCTTCCCTTTTTCTTAGGGATTCGGCTTTGGTTCTAGTCACCAGCACCCGGTCTATGGAAGGCGGGTTTGGGGTAGTCACGGCACAGGCCCCAAGGACGGGTCATGAAAACACCCTCACTAATAGAATCATATAGAGTAGCAACATCATCAACAACAAAATTTCCACTACCTTTATCTTAGTCGCCACTAGAACCTTCATTGGAATCACTCATGGAACCATTTAAAGAATGAATCAATTCCATATATGAATCAATAGTTTTAGCAGCCTCTAATGGAAGGGATTGACTTATAACCGATATTGATTTTAGGAGTGTTTTGTATATCATCTTACATCATTCATGCTCTTGTTTACTTATTTTACTCTCCTAAAATGTTATTTTCCCCCAACTACTTCTGCCAGAGATCATTTTACCTCAGGGGTATGAGAGGCTTGTGAGGGCCTTTATGGGGACCAATACCTAGAGGGGATGATGTTCACCCCTTTTCTAAATTGGACTCTTTCTGGGTTCTCATCACCAAATACCTGACTTAAATGATCCTTCGACCATAACTTTTCATTTTTTATATCATCAAGGGATTCTAGGATAGTTTGTTGAAAATATAAAAAAGAAATTTAATTATGAATTTCATATAAATATTATATATATATATTTATTTATTTATTTTTTCAATATTTTCTTTCATTTGATCAATTTTTTACATCAATCCCTTTTCTTCATACTTGAGAAAATTAATTTGGCTTGAGTTACATGACCTTCGATGCCCAATACGTCTTTTTGAAAATTATATTGATCTGTATACACATATTCGAAGGGTAATAAATTAATAGTTTTTTATAATAGTATAAGTAAATAGATATTAAATGAATGAAAAATTAATAAATTTAAAAATATGATAAACATTTCTAACAAATCCATATATAAAAGATAATCTTAAACACATAAAATTTTAGGTATTCATTACGAATAATAAATAATCTTGAATATGAATTATTTATATTCATTTAATAATATTATGTCCATCTTATTCATTATATAGACAATTCTCCATTATTCCTAGAGACCAATAGGCCATTAGGCCTATTGGATAGATGGCAATTATTCTTATAAATCGATTGGTCATTATTCCTATAGGATGGTTGGCGATTAGGCATTTAAAATGATTGGACATTAATCATATAGGCCAATTGGCCTAGTGGACCATAGACCAAATGGGGAATTGGCATATATGCCAAATGGCCAGTTGGGGAATATGCCTAATGGCCAATTGGGCTATAGGCCTAATTGAAAAATTAGCCTATATGCCAAATGGACAATTGGACAGTATGACTAATGTAAAATTGGACTATATCCATAATGGAAATTAGGCCCATATGCTTCATGGACAATTTTCATTTAGGCCATCTGTCCAATTGGCCTATAGGCCTAATGGAAAATTGGCCTTTAGGACTAATGGTCAAATGGCCTCTAGGGCCAATAGAGAATTAGGACGATAGGACTAATGGCGAATTAGATCGATATGCCTAATTTCCAAATAGCCTATATGCCTAATGCCCAATTAAAAGGGGGGTTTTCAGACTTATATTAATGGGATTAATGATAATAATACATAAATACACCATGAAAATATAACTAAGTATCAATATAAATAAGGACATTATTTCAATTCATAATATCATACCTAGTGCTTCTAATTCTTAACATAGAAATGGTATGGGATGAAAAGGATAAATGGGTTAATAGAGGAATGAGTTGGAGCATTCCTAGAGCCTCGGGCAGAGGATGGAATGGTGCAGTTGATGGGGTGTCCACTAGTGGGTCAGTGTGGGAATTGTCATGATGGGTGATTCATCTAGGGGTACGAGCATCCATGCTCAGACCAATGCATGTATAATGAGGAGTCATCTACGATTGAAGTATATTTCCATAAAAATAATTTTTATAAATAATTTTTACGTGAAATTATTTGTAATGTAGAAAAAAATATTAAAATTATTATACTAACTGAGGGAATTGAAGGAGGGAAAACACGGTCGAGAACCTATCGATCATGATCGAATAGTTATATCCATCAAATTTATGATGTATTTTTCATAATTTACAAATGAATGAAATGCGTATTTTTTAGAAAAAGTATTTAAAAATAATGCATAGAACTTAGAAGTAAGATAATGCATAATCATTTTCATTACATCGTTCAGTATAACAAAGCTATAATTTTTTTTAAAAAAATTAGTTTTAAATTCAATTTTATGAATCGAAAAAAATATAATTAAATAAAACAAAACCAAACTATACTAAAAAATATTATTTCAAACTAAAACTAATTATACTAAAACTAAACTGAGAAAATCAGGTCAATGTAAACTGATTGAATAGTGAACATATAAGGTGGCATGTATATATTAACCACCACTACATCAGGTACAACATCAACTCTCACAATGGGATAATTTGATTCACCAAATAAAATATTTTGGTTCACAAAATTTGATTAATAAATGGTGGAAATTTCATCACTAACTTTATGAAAAGTATGAATTGGGATTACTTCATTAATGAATCATTAATCATGTCTTTGATGATCTTTCACATAAAACTCTTTTTTAAAATTAATTTCAAAATGTATGGTTCACTGATATACTGGAATCGTCACATGTTAATAAATTTTAATCAGAAGTCATCAAGAAATGTATCATGTCACATCATTGAATGAAACCAATTAAATTTCATCGTAATGACTCTACCTGTGAGTTGCAATCTGATAACAATATTTTCTCAACAAATCTATAATAATACACATATTCATATTGAGGTTGACTATATGATACACATGAATAAAATTATATTATAGTACATAATGCCTTTAGGTTGTGTCATCATTTTTACCACTAGATTAGTTGTAACAAATTTGTTCACACAGATTTTTAATGATCTCAATTCCCTAATCAAATAATTTAGACCAAAAGACAACACTTTTAATTCTTGAGAAGTGGATTCAATAGGAAAACTAAATACCTAATATATATATAAACAATATAATTAAAAGGATATCTATATTTTGACCTAATTAAATTAAAGGTCATACCTTTTATTTCAACCAAGCAGGAAACTCTAGGAAATGTAGTTCCTCTCCCATTCTCAAAGGAAATGGTTGATAAACTCTACTTATACTTTTTTATGTTCCCTATAAAAAATATTAATAAAAGTCTAAGCTATATGTGAAATAAAATAATATGATATAACATATAAATATCTAACATACATACTTGATATAGTAATCTATCAAACCACATTTAAAAATGACTGTGTAGAGTGATATATCTCCCTCATTAAGGCTCAATGTATCCAATGTATAAGACCCAAAAATTATTTATATTTGGGGAAGAGATGTAAATGATGGATCAATTTCCCCATACTGTTCATCTTCATTAATCATTGGCCGATTATGTATTGTTCTCACAACAGAAAAATACATTGCCAAAAAATATATACAATCTTTAGCTAGATAACCTATCACAATAAAAACATCAGGATAATTCTTATTTAAAACATATGATTTCATTGTGAAAATATTTTTTTCAGTAGGATACATCCATCAAAAATACAATAGTCCCCCAAGAAGTCTTTTAATTGGATGATGGACTGTTAAATGCAACATGCAAGTAAAAAAGTGAGAGTAGAAATTTTTTTCATCTAACATAAAATTAAAGGTACCTCCAACTATATTTTATCATGAATGACTTGGATGACCATTTAGCACAAAGTTATTAAAAAATGTAATAAAATAATCCCTTTCAGCAATACATTATTTGATAGAAAATGATAAATTTCTATTGGAATCAATTCATGAAGAAGGATAAGATAAGTATTAGTTTTTAAGGATTTCATTTTTAAATAACTTATATTGACTCGATTAGATATTTTTTTATAATAAACGTCAGGAATTTTTATATTCTCCAATAATTATAGAAATTTAAATTTCTTTGATGGTGTCATCACATACGAAGAACATCGAACTTTCCATTTATTTTCATCGATACAAAATGGATACATTTCTAGTCAAATAACCCAATCCAACAAGTCGAGAAAAGATCAGAAGTAATCTTTGGTATTCCACATGATAATTAGGATAATTGTAATAAAAAATAAACATATTTTTATCTCAATGTGAATTACATATAAAAATGACATAAAATTTAGGAAATCAATGCATAAAGTAAAAAAATAGTTATATTTTTGAATTGTATGTGGCTTCTATATCAACATTCTTCCTATTTTAAGATTTCAGTAGATGTTTCCCTAATGAAAATCTAAAATCTTTCAATTTATAGAGAATATCACTACCATAAATTTTTTGAGGTGATTGTTTAGTTTCAACTATATTAACAAAACTCTAATGATTCTTCATGTGTTGGTGATCCATTGGAAAGAATCATAGATTCCTAATGAACTTGAAATTGTGATAATATTTAATCATTCTTGATCATGTATTATTTATATATACAGGTCGTTATATTTTTCCGTTTATTCTCAAACCAGACATCATTTGACAAGTAGAGAAATCATTTATTATTTATAGAAGGGTATCTTGCATTTGAAGTATATTTTCTAATGAATAATTGAATGTATGCCAACCCATATCCCAATACTGCTTCAACTCTCTTATTAAAGGATACAAGTAGATGTCTATATAATTTTCAGGATCAAAAGGTCCATATATCATAATAATCAATAAATTTTACTTTTTTATACAGATCCATAGAAGGGGGTTATAAACATGAATAAAAACTAACCACATGTTGTGACCTGTAAGAATCTAAACAAAATGATTAAAACAATCATAGGATACATTGAAACTCACATTACCCACCTTAGATAAAAAATCAGGATGTTTCTCATAAGATTAGTGTTATGTTAATCAATATGAAGGATTAACCAACTCATCATTACCTTTATTTCTCTTAGAATCATTCTATCACATATTGGATGATATTTCTGTAGACATGAATAGATTTTTGTGTCTATGAATCAATGGAAAGTGACACATGACTTTTTGTGGAACACAAGATAGTGTTCCATATACATTTTCCTTCTATATTGATGTACTAAATTATTTACAATCATTAGGGTCATATGTTTCCTCCTAAAATAAACTGAAATCTTTTGGACTAGAATAGGCATTATTAGTTGAAAATCCAAGTTTCTTAATTAACTTCCATTCCTTATAATGATTTGAGGGAATGTCTGCACCATTAAAATCCAATTCCATAAAATAGGTAATAATATAATCAATGTGGTATTATAAATTACATACATGGTATTTTCATGATATGACAGCATTAAAAATTCATACATCATTATTTTAGTACATTCTTGATATACTAGTGTTCTGGAATCATCCATTAAATTTTCCACTCTCTCACATCATCATATTAAGTATTTCTATCATGTGTATTAAAATCGTTTCCTTATTGCACTATCATACATTCTCCCTCATGATTATTTAAAAATTTAAACTAATCAAATATCAAATTCTCCATAACACTTATTTTATTTCCTTCATCAAAAGTATAATATTTTTTCAACTATCCATGGTGATACAAAACATAATATTTTTTTTGAAATCCATATTTCATTATATTCTAGCTAAATTATTCTTAGATTAACCATAGTCTTACAATGAAATTATAGCATGGAAACTATTTAGAACATCCATTTGATACACTGATAGATGCACAATCTAAAAATTTATAAATTGTTTTGAAACTCATTTGAAATCTGATTGGTATAATACATAATGCTTACATCCATTATATTACATGGAAAAATATTTATGTTTCAATCCAAAATGTAAACCATAATTAAAAAATTCATTACAACCAATTTTAATATGGAATTCATCGAACCATACTAGTAGCTTGATAAACAAAGAATAAGAGAACTAAAATATATTATAACTGATAACTACAAATAACAAATCAAGGTGGGTGTACCTGATATTTAATAATTCACTGTAATTGTGGATAAGTTGAATTAATTTGACACTAAAATCCATATTATTCCCTTATAATCAATAATGTTTTCATAAACTAATCCTATCTGCCTATCTCTATAAATGATCTTGTCTACCAAAATGATTGAATTTCATTCTAGATCAACAAGGGATAGCAAAAAGTTCCCAATAAATATAATTACACAATGAAAAGGATTTCAAATTAATAAAAATAAAAATAAAAAATTAATTCCATCAGGGAACCAAGGATGAATAATTCATATGTTTTTCATTAATACATATGAAATAATTTATTTTAAAAAAATCATATATAGAATAATAACATAATGAAATATTAAAAGTATTATGACAAATAAATTCATAATATATAAACATAATCACTATCTTTTAAATATATCCAAATATAATATAAAACATAGAAAACAATGTTTATGGAAAAAGATGAAATTCGGTTTTGAAAAACATATAAGAAAAACAACTATTTAATTATATGAAATCAATGTAACAAAATAAAATCACAAAGAAATTAGGATTACTCAATGAAAATTTGTGTATAAAAATCTTAATATTAATCCTCATTCCAACATACCGTATTCATAATTTTCAAATTATTAATCTTTGTGGAAAAATAATTTTTCAATTATTTATTCATTCCAATAATATTTTTATGTGTGGTTTGATTTTGGTTTATGAGAACAAAATCAAAAAATATATTTTTTGAAGCAATTTAAAAGTAACAAGATAATATATTATAATATTTATCAAATTTTCTATCATCCTTACATAAACATTTAATGTATATATATTATTTTTTATAATGTGATTCTATTCAATAAAATTTTAATCAAATGATTGAATTTAGTGGGGTAGTGAATATTCTATTTTTTATATGGTCGTGGGTGGATGTTTACAATATAAAAATTAATTAATGTGAATGGAATGACATTTTCAATAAATGTGGCCCAATAGTTCCATAGGGATAAGGAATGTATATTAATTATCTCATATTCTTGTCTAAAACATAAAATGGAATGAAAATTATTTTATAAATAAATAAAATTTATCTTCAAAGAGAATACTATTTTAAAACTTTTTTGAAACATTTTTGTCATAAAATATTTATGTTAAATGCTATATTTTTTTCATTTAATACCATTTGGGAATAATATTATTTTCAAATTATTACTAAAACATACACATCATAAATATAGCTACTAGATATGTGCCAATAAAATGACCATATATTGATTGAACTTAGTCAAAATGACCACATTTTTAAGCACATATATCATGTGGCCAGATATACAATGGGATAATTTAATTTTGATACATATCATTACATATATTTATAAAATCATTAATCAATATAATTTCATTTCATCTACATATTTTAATTATATTTATAATCCCTTGTGGTTCAATACTAGGATTTAGTGACAAACAAATAATTATGATACTTTTCCCCCACAAAACACATAAACTAAAATGGAAAATCATGAATCTGTAATCTGAAAGAGTTGAAAAATATTAAAAACTATAGGGAAAAAATTATTTTTTTTAAAAGGGACTCACTCCCTTGAAAATGGAGTAATATAAGAGAGTAAATAAGAATATGAAAGGAAATGTTGCCTCTCAAATATCCCAACAAAAAAATTGCTAAAAATATATCAAGAACATCATCAAATGGGGAAAATGTCTCCTAGGGGATGCCAAATTCACCTGAGGAGGGAAGGGGGAGGCCAAATTCAGCTGAGGAGTGATGGAGGATTCCAAATATTCTTGAGAAGGATAGGTATGAGTCAAAATTCAACTAAAGGGGAGGGTGAAGCATGGATTCATGGGAGGCTTAAGGTCCCAATTAGGAGGAGGAAAGGAGGAGCCCAAGTGGGCCTCTAATATTCAAAACTCTATGCCAATTATTTTAAAAAAAATGTACAGGATAAACTATACCAATTGTTTCTTAAAAACCATTTTTATAATCTTGGAAAACAACTCTATACCCACAGTTTTTATAAACTATGGGTATAACTCCTTAGGGATACATGGCTATTTTAATAGTGGTATTATGATAGGGTTATGAAACCCATTTCTTTGTATGGGTAAACTTTATTTTTATTTATTCTGTTGGATTATTAATTTTTCATAAATAGGAATGAAAATGTTATTATGGGTTCACACATATAGTTTTATAATTAACTAGGAAATGTTTACTCTCATGATATGTCATGTGTGGGATTAGTGAGAATATATAATCTATTATGGGAATCTTTCCACTAGTTGATACCATATTCAAAGTTATCCTGGACTCATTTTTATGTAATGATATATGCTTCTATCAAATTCCAATATTCCATGATCATATGATTTCATGTTCAATGTGTTATTCTTCCATATTAATATTCATGTTCTATGCCTTTTATGTTTTCTTGTCATATATTTTTACTCATGTGTTATGGTTTGTCCACATATTTATTCCCTTACTATGAATTTTAGATCATTCCTTTTCTCCTTGTATTCCACAGGTTGTCCAATTTAGATTTTGGGGTTGAAAGGGAGTTATGAGATCATTATGGAGATTAATAAAATACTTTTTTATTCTTTTTCCATGTTTTCAGTTTTATGTACATAATTTTCCAAGAACACTAAACATTACAATACTTGGTTTTTATTTGAAGGATATTTATTCTTAATATCATTAAATATCACCTGCAAAAGGTTAGGGCTGCTAAATATTAAATTTATATCATAACCCCAAAATTTAGATAAACATCGGAAAAAATAATTGATAAATTTTTCAAAGAAAACACTATTAAATATTATGTATGCAGTACCCTCTGACTATATTTTCTCTTAATCAATCAACCCATTATTTAATCAACATGAATTATATAGTATCATATGTAAGTATCCATATAGGAAAATTGTATCCCTTAGAGGGGGAGTGGTTGAATTAGTAATAGGTTTTATTTTATGTTTCCTTGAAAAAACAACCTTCAACCCCTTTTAAAGATTTAATTCACTACTACAAGAAATTCAAACACACATCCATATAAACACAATTATTTAAAAGGATTTCTATTAAATAATAATAGCTATGACCTTGGTTTGTTATGGAAATGATCCAATTCCTTACAATAAACTAGAAAACAGTCATGTTGTGTGGAATAAAAATAGTATGACATGCCCTTACACTCATGTAAAAGTATGTAAAAAATTCAATAGTAAATGTTTTCTTTCTAGCCCAAATGCTGTAATACCAAGTTTATGTAACAAAAAATGTTACCTGTTATTCTTTTTCAACTTCCAAAAATTTTGTCTTTGAAAAACAATTCTTCAATTTCTTACCCAGAAGATGGTAATAACAATAAGAATATTAATATTAAACTCTGTATAATTTCCCAATCTAATATTCCTAGTCCAATTTATTCTATCTAATTTCCAAATACAGAAAATATATCTCCTCTAGAATAAAATTAAGCCATTTTAGAACACTTCCTCCCTATTTCGGAAACCCTAATACAAAAATCCTAATTCAAATATCCAGCCTGATACGATGACTATCTAAATAAGATGATAAACATAATGTGGTAATTAGCTAAATATGATGATTAGTATAAATTTTTTTAATCTTGTCTCTTCTCCTTCTACTTAAATCTATAAAAACATATTCAAATCATCGTAATATGAAAACTTCTTATCACCCAACAAATGTAGAGCTTCTCTCTCTTCCACTTTAAATAGTACATCAATAAGAAAAAGTACATGGTACTTTCAAATTTTTTAGGCGACCAAGAAGCAATGTTTGTGGGAATATAAAATGGTTTTCCAGTCAACATTATTAACTGAATTTTCCTGATTTCATTAATTTTTTGTTCATTTTTACTTTGTCTACACTTCTCAATCCATCTCATTTATTCTCAATTATTTTTGAATCTTCTTTATAACATCGCTTCTCCTTTAAAATTTATTTTCATACGCCAGTTCAATTATGATGTCTAATTTTGAATAGCTTAGTCTACATTATCAAATATGATTATTTGTACCAATGTACCGTAAATTTATGATGAAATAGAGTGTTTCATCTTTTTATCAAACCCTTTTCAAATTATTCATTACAATTCTCTTCACCAATTGAAGAACTAATATATCATCTTCGAAAATAAAGCTCCCCCTCAAAAACACATCTAGCTATTTCCTTCAACTCTTTTCATGATCAACTTTAATGATAAAAAAAGTAATTTAGACCATTTGAAATTGTTGAATACATTTTTTGTCAAAATTTTATTGTATTCTTCATATAAACCCCCACATACTTATATTTTAATTCGCATTTATCTGTTCCAATAAATTATTTCTCTGATAATTATGGTCATATACAGATTCTGATGGAGAAGTATCAGTAGATTCTTCTTCATAAAATTCATCAGTCAAACACTTATGCTTGTATTATGAATTCCTTCCGGAAATTGATTAAATTGATGACCCGCAATAGCATCGTCTAACATACAGTGTAATGTGTTTGAACTTCCCAAAATTCAAACAACCATATTTCTTTCTATAGCATTCTAAATAAGATTTTCTAGAATTAAAATGACTTGAATACAATAGGCATGATTACGGTCAACATGATTATTATTAGGATGAATACAATCTCCAGCACCCCTTTTCTCTTTCCATCCATATCCGATCAATATGAACATGATTGGATGCTTCTCTATCACTTATCATTTCTTTCATAATGATTTTATCACAAGCTCTCCAAACAACTTAAGATATTTACGAAATAGAAATTATAAAGGAATATTTAAAATTTTATCATATTCATATTTACTCTGGTTCTCCTCTAATATTATAACACCTTCTATATTATATTTGGAGTGAATATAATGACCATTTACTTATAACAAGATTCTTCCTCAATAAAATCGACCACTTCAGATATTGTGAGTCTGATTTACAAAATACAATGGTCAGCCCAATTTAAATACAACAATAATCAATTTTCCTATTTTCTCAAACATAATTTATTATTTCTTAAATATTCATGACAAAAAAAATAAAAAATCTGAAAATGATCACTTACATCATCATCTTGGTCCTACAAATCTCCCCCTTTTGATTTTTTTTCACCCATGTTTCATAAATCACTGAACTTTAAATACTCAAGATATTAATTACTTATCAATAATTCTAATCCTATGAGAGCAAACTCATTGTAGTAATTAAGATTCATTGAAAAAGACCATGTTATCAAAAAGTCGTGATCATGAAACCTATTCAACTATTAATAAAAACATTTTCCACTTATTTAGTATTCTGAAAATTCAAAAATATATTTATTTCCTTAAAACCACTATAACAAATATTAATAATAGTTAACACATATAAAATAATAAATTCAAAAATTACTGACAACTCCCCTTTTTACATGATTCCATAAGGATAGATTTATGAAAGAATTGATATATCCCCCCTTGAAAACACTATCTAAAGGTAATACGAGAGAGTGGAAAAAAACACATACCTCCACCTTGATGAGAAAAAGGGTGGACTCCCATGTTCAACCAATATTTTTAATTGGATTACTTTGGTAATGGTTTTGTGAAAATGTTACCATCTTGTTACATTATAGGAACACACTCAGCTTCATCCATTATGAGACTTACTGAATTCTATTTCATTGAATTTTAACTAACAAAACTTCATCCCAGAAATAATACTTCACTAGATGTGGACTTTCTAACATCAACATTTCATTCCCAATTAGCATCTGAATACCCAAACAAATCAAGATTTTTTTGAACTATCAAACCTAATTCTGAATTTTTTATGTTCATTTGATGCGTCTGAGAATTGTTTTTCCAAAAAGTAAATGTGATTATTTCGGAGAACACTAAAAAATATCACATAAGTTATCACCATAAATAATGTCAAATCAGGATTTAGTCAGATACAATAAAAATCCAGTCATTTATTGAAATTATCTCATATCAACTTCTTTTTCTTTTCTATATTTAGATAGTTTTGTTCCCTATGAAATCAGTATAGAAATAGGTTTTGAGTTTCCCATAACAAACATATTTAGAAGTTAATTAGCATAATATTCCTATGAAAAAAAAATATATTTCTTATTTTATAAAATTACTATCCTAAGAAATTATTTCATTTCCTCATCAAATCTCTCACAACTTCTTTCATCATTCCCAACAAAGATAAAATCATCAATATAAATAATTACAATGACGTATTATTCTTGACATTATCTAATGTAATGATTCTTATCAACTCTTCATTTCTTGAAAATCATCTTACTTATGAATGAATCTAATTTTGAATACCATGTACATGGAGATTTTTTGTACCAAATAGGGATTTCTTCAATCTGCAAACATAAATTTCATCTTTCCCAACAATAAATACACTAGTAAGTTCAATGTAAACTTCACTATTAATATCACCATTCAAGAATGTGAATTTAACATCCATTTGAATGATATTGTAACCAAATTTTGTAGAAATAGAAAAAAATTATGATTCATTTTATTCTTTCCATTGAAATAATGGTTTCTTTAACGTTAATATCATAAATTTGTTAAAAACCATTTCACACTAATCTTTATTTATTTCTTATCACATCACCTTTTTCATTCATCTTGTTCCAAAAAACCATTTTTTTCAAATATTTTTTTTCTATATTTGGAATGAGTTCCTATGTATTGTTCGATTCAATCTGATCCTTCTCTATATTCATGACCGAATCCCATTCGAGATATTCAAAAGATTATTTCACATCATCTGTCTCCACTTTTGGATATAAAGAATTATTTGTAATTGAATTTGTTATTCTTCTTATATAAACCTTCTGATGTTGTTCCAAAATTATATTCTGATGTTTCACTTTCTTCATTATCATATGAAAAGATTCTCGAGTATCTTCCTCATCACTAGAAACAGATGATTTTGATTATACCCTTTGGGTAGGATTACAATTATCTCTATCCTTACCTGAATTGTTATGAAAACATTCCTTAATAATTTCCTTATCTTCATAGATATTATTATCTTCTTTTATATTTTCAATTACTTTAACATCAACATAATTAAAAATTATTCATATTCCTTTATTAAAAAATATATATCATTTACCTTCTAGTCAATTAAAAATAAATATTCCATCATCACATTTAATCTCAAACATTCCATAGTTACCACCATTCTTATTTATAATACATGGAATCCTGAAAACTATTAACTGTTTAAAACATATAGTTTTCCCATAAAACAATTAATATGGATACATATATGAATTTTTCTTTTATAGATATCGGTTTTGTATATAAATAGTAGAGCTCGTGTCTTGACTCCAATAGTAATGAGAATGACCATATTCAAGAAACAAAGTTCATCCCATTTCCACCAAGCTTCTATTCTTTCTTTCAACAACCCAATTTTTTAGGAGTGTGTGGGGAAATATAACCGTGTATAATTACATTCCTATCTAGATTAATCTCAATCTATTCACTTCTATATTCACCTTTGTTGTCATTTATCAACTTCTTCATTGAATAATCACATTACTTTTCTTCTTTCCTTTTAAAATTTTGGACATTTTTAAAGAATTGGATTTATGTTTCATATACATAACACATTTAATGCAAGTAAAATATTCAAATAAAGTGATGAAGCATTCATCTCTATTTTTTTTTATTGTTTCCTCAGTTTCCCAAAGTTATTTTAATGAATCATCTGTTAGTTTTTTTTATAAAAAATCTCAACATTCATATATACTGAATTTCTAATCATTCCTTTCTAGAAAATAGTGAAACACAAATCTCTTTTTCTTGGTAAATCAGTAATGTCTCATGAACTATCACACATTGACAACATTATCATATTTATTTGATACGTATGTCCCTAACTTTTATTCCACTTTTGATTTTCTTTCACCATACTCAAGCAACAAGAGATTTGAATTTCACTGAATTGAAATAAATTCCCTTTTGTATGTTGGCCTCGTGTGACTATCTTTCCTTAACAATAAAATTTTACAACGAATTCTTATTCACTGAAGGCAACATTGTTACCTTCATAAAAAAATTGTGAATCACTTATCATATCGTTGTCTAGCGCATCAACATACAAATATATCATGGATTTCATTTTTTCTTTTCCGATAATGGTTGAACCATCACCTTTGATTCTGAGTGATTCATCATTTTCAAACATCACTATTCCTTATTTAAAATCATTCATATACCTCAAAAACTTCAAATACCTATCATATGAGAAGAACACCCACTACCAATATTCTAAGTTCATTCTCCCTTTATAGAATTCTGATGGGTTTTAACATCAAGAGATTTTTCTTTCTTCCTATTATTTTTTACTTTTTTGGATTCTGATAATTGTTAAGAAACTTTTTTATGCTGGTAACAATACAGGACAACCTTTGGAAAGATTGCCTAGTTTTTCATATCTTTCAAAAAACGTTTCTTGGGGTTGGAACCAATACTTAATTATTACTTCATGATTCTCAGATTTGTTCGGAAATTTCTTTTCATACTTTTTCTTTTGATAAGATTGAATCCCCCTAAAACAATTCCTTTAATAACCTATGAAATAAGATTAGTGTTGTTGGTGAACCACCTCATGTTTTCTCTATGTCTAAATCTACCACAATACCAGCAGAAGCCATAGAAAGAGTATTTTCCACTAATACTTTCTAACCTACCAGAATAGTGAATATGATTCTCATCATCCTTATTTTCTTTCTTATTTGAGCCACCAACATTATTGTTTTCAATATTAATATTACATTTATTTTAATATTTATAAGAATAATATATATTAGAAATATTTTTTTATCTAGAATGTTTGGAACCATTTTTGGACATAGGGTATTTTGAAACATCTGAATTCCCAACTCTGTTGGTCTTAGTCATATACATAATGTTCCCAGCTTTCTTCTTTTCAAAAACATTTCCATTTTTATCAACATTTGAAGATAACTTTTATTGATCCTTCTCAGGTCTCTCCTTTTAATAACAATCACAAACATACTATAGGGATTTTGAAACTTATATTTCTATGTTCATCATTAGAATGTTTTTATACGATAAGTTCTAACTCTTCTTCTTTTGACTTTAACTTCACATCTAGATGCTCATTAAGATTCTTTTCTTCTATAACATATTTCATCAAATAATTAATCTCCTTCATGAGCATAACAATCTATTCAGACATAAATTCTTGATTTTTTATTATATATCTTTCATCCTCTAACTTCTGTTGATTCAATAAGGTTCTCCTTATGACTTTTCCAATCCTTCTTATTTTGATAATCACAAACACCTTACACATAAGAAAATCAATATTTTACTTCTATAAGGAAAATTTCATTCCCTAAGGAAATTTACCCTAACCTAGATTTCCTTACACATATCAATATTTTTCTTAAGTATAAAAATCATATTCATACCTAAAACCTCAGAATCATATAATACTTAGATATGAAGCATTCTGTTTTAGGATCCGAATTCTCGATACGAACTCTAATGAAGTTCCATTCCGAATTCTGGATACAAACTTTAATGAAGTTCCATTCTGAATTCTAGATACGAACTCTAATGAAGTTCCATTTCAATTTCTGGATACTAACTCTAATGATGTTCCATTCTGAATTATGGATACAAACTCTCATATAGTCCGACTCCGAATTCTGGATGCAAACTCTAATATAGTTTCACTCCAAATTCTGGACTCCGAAATCTTACTAGTTTGACTCCGAACTCTTACTTGTTTGACTTGGAACTTTTACTAGTTCGGCTCTGAACTTTTACTAGCTCGACTCTGAACCTCTATGAGTTCGACTCCAAACTTCTATCAGTTCGACTCCAAACTTTTTAAGTTCAGATTTGGAATTCTCGTGAAACCCCAATCTGAATTTCCTTATAAATTCAGTCTTCGGATTTCCACAGAATTCAGGTTCCGAATTCCAATAAAACTAAATCTGAATATCTCTTTATTATATTACTCTGAATTCCATTTTGGTTAGACTCCAAACTTTTATTTACATACATTCTGAACTTCAGTTTTACTAATACTTATACTTGTTTCCATACAAAACGATGTTGTGCTTTTAGTTACACATGTTTTGTAATAAAAAGATGCCATCCATTCTATTTCTAACTAACCATTGGTTAAGTGACATGTGTACAAGTCCCTCTGAAATTTAATGAAAATATGACCATTGGAGGAGGGAGCCGACCGTTGGAGCTTCACCTATAAATAGGATCTCATTTGAACGTGCTCAGTAACTTTTGGAATTTTAGTGATCTAAACTTCCTGAAGTGATTTATAGAGAGAGAGGCTCTTATTAACTCTCAAGCTACGTACAGAAAGTTTGAATGACTTGTTCAAACTTTTCCTTGTGTATACTTGCTTCGTGCGACTCCAATTGTTGGTTATTACAATCGAGGGCTTCCGAGGATAGGAAGATAGAGGTTCCAACACCATGAAGTTGAGCGCTTCATTGCTGAGGAAGACAGAGGTTCTAACTACCTTGAGGTTGAGTGCCTGCAGGGATAACAAGACATAGACTCTGATCTTCGTATTGAGGGCTTACACTGGTGCGGGTAAGACAGACTTTCTTGAAAGTATAAATCAAGGGACCTTTATCCAAGTTTGTTGGATACCCTTCTCTTTGAATTAAAATATTTATATCTTGTTACTTGTTTTTGTTACAAGTTTTCCACTACATTTTTTATTGCTAAGGAAACTATAACTTTCTTATACTTCCTTACTTGTACTCTGACATAGTTAGATTCTATACTCTTTAAGGTGTATTCTCAAATTGTAAACTTTAGCTAAGTTTAATTTTCCAGATCCATATTTCCGGAACCTGTTTCTCAGAATCACCTGCCATATTTAGGCAACTGTATAGAACTAGAAGTTTTTAACTTCATACATTATCCCAATATTTTAATTTTTGTTATAGGTGTTGTGAATTTTTTTGTTTAACTTTGTTAAATATAGATCTTTCCTTGTTTAAGGAAATTTTTAAAGTGTAAAATTAACCCCCCGGCCCTCTTGTATATTGAGCATATACATCGTTATTTCGATCCTACAATTGGTATCATAGGGGGTCTCTGAAATACCTATACTCACATATAAGTTTTTATTGTTCAGTTTTTTCATTGTTCTATATTTTTCGTTCTGAGTTCCTTTAATCCAAAATTTTTTTATTAACAAGTATTTGTGAAGAATGTTTTTTTAAGATGGTAGGAATCAATGTTTGTTCCATCAACAACTTAAATCCAACAAGACCACCAATTTTTGATGGAAATGATTATGAGTATTGGAGAGATAGAATGAAGAATTTCATTTTCAATACTGGAGTAGAAAATTTTTTTATGCATACTGGAGGTTATCAAATTCATAATAAGGAAGTTAGCACTTTCACAAACAAAGAGAAGCATGATTTTCAATTAAACTATAAGGTACGCAATACTCTACTATGTTCAATGACTATGAATATATATATATCCAAATTTCTTCATGTGAAATAGAAAACTATATATAGAAGAAACTTGAAGTTACTCATTTTGGTACATCCAAAGTGATTTAGACTAGAAGGGCTATGTTGAGAGCTGAGTATCATGGTTTTAACTTTCCTTATGAAGAACCCATTTGTATGGTGCACCAACAATTTATGTCTATCATGAATAGCTTACAATATTTGAGAGAGAAAGGTATAGATGATGATGCGCTTGTTGAAAAGATCATTGATATTATGCTCAATGAGTGGGAATCAAAGAGAACAGCTATTGATGAGAACAGGAAGGTTACTCAAATTTCTTTAGATGAGTTGTTTGGAACTATTTTTGGACATTGAAACAGAATGAAGAGAGATGCTGACAACATCAAAAAGAAGAATGGAAATGGTACTGTTTCTTTTACTACTACATCAAATCACATAAAAGCTAAGACTCGTGAGAGAGTAACTAGATCCAAATCTAAGAAGGTTACTATCCAATCCGAATCTAGTGAGAGTGAAGTCTCAAAGAATGAGTTAACAAATCTTTCTCGAAGGGGGAACAAGATAGCTGTGAAACGAAATTTCCAATCCATGTATAAGAAGATGGAGAGGAAACATAAAAAAGATTCAGAAGTCACATGCTATAAATGTAAGAGATGTGGACACATACGACCTGATTGTCCCTTGATTAAAAAGAAAGAAAGGAAAGAGAGGAATTCTGAAAGGAACATGATGAAGTTTTACAAAGCTAAAGCTAAGAAATGTCTGAAAGCTAATACTGCATGGAGTGCTAGATGTACAGAATCTCCAGAAAGAAAATCTTCAGAATATGATTCATCAGCTCAGAAGAATATGGGATTCATTTCTAATACTTCTATTCCTCATACATGTTTTATGGCCAAGGTATGCTCTGCCGAGGCTTTAAAAAATTTATCTCTTCATAAGAATTAATATTCTAAAAATAGTACTTCTAATGAAGATGCTTAATCCTCATAAAATGATGAAACTTCATATGAATAAGTATATAGAGTTCCAATGTTACTTGAGGAAACAAAAATGTAAAATATCTAATAAATTAGAAAAGGAAAATACTAGGAAAGAAACTCTTACAAAAGATATGTCAGATCTTTCGTTAGATCTTAAAGATAAAGAAGAGTTTTTAGAAAATCTTTCTAAAGACATTGAGAATGTATATTCTGATAAGGAAGAACATTCTAAAGATATTAATAATGATACTTCAAAGTTTAATGTTTTTGAGGAAAAATCTAACTCTAAGGAAATGATTCATGAGGATAGGAATTTAGTTATTAGACAGAAATCTGAAATATTTTCTATTAAGAAGATTCTTGTAAAATTTATTTCTGGGAAGGAAAATTTTGACAAGATGTATTCTCAAATTAAACCTCAAGGAAACACTACTGGAGTAGGTTATACTAACCAAAAACTAGTTTTTAAAAACAACTATTTTGTTTCTTCTAGAGCCCCTTTTTTCACTAAGTGTCAGAGGGGAGGGAATTGGAAGAAAAACTATTCTTTGAATAGAGTTCAATCTCTTGGGTTTCATAAAGAATATTTTTCTAAACAAATGTGGATACACAAAATTTTTTTGTCTAACAATTCTGGATCCAAGCAAGTCTGGATTCTGAAAACCTAATTTTTTTCTTATTTTTAGGAAAATAGGTAAAGTACCAACAAAAATACATGGAACAAGGATAGTGGATGTTCCCAGCATATGACTGGTAAAAAAATATATTTCGAAAAGATTATCAAGACGAAAGGAGGAAAAGTAACTTTCAGAGATAATTCTTAGGGAGAAATTATTGGTATATGTAACATTTTTCTTATTGGAAAAACCTTTATTTCAAATGTTTTTTTATAAAAGAGATATCATTCTTCAATTTATCAGAACAAAAGATCAACTTGCTGATATATTCACGAAATCATTACCTTACGATAGATTTGAATAAATTAAATAGAAGTTATGAATGATAATAATCAGGTAATATTCCTTCATTAACTTCTTTTTGAACCATTCTCCTTACAGTGATAAATTCCTTTTTATAGGGGGAGTACATTTTTGTGAGTTTTTCAAAAAAATCATAATGAGTTATTTAAAAAAATTTGTAATGAGTTATTCAAAAAAATTCATAATTATTTTTTCAAGAAAAATCGTTATGAGCCTTTCAAAATTTTCGGAATCGAAATTTTCGTAATGAAATTTTCGTACTGATACTTTCGTAAGGAAAATTTTGTACTTGAAATTTTAGTAATGAAATTTTCTTAATGAAATTTTCGTAATGGAAATTTTTGAAGTGAATTTTTCATACTGGAAATTTTTGTAATGAAGTTTTTGTACTGGAACTTTCGCAATTAAATTTTCGTACTAGAAAGTTTCATAATGAAGTTTTTGTACTGAGAATTACTGTAATGAGAATTATCATAATGAGAATTTTCGTAATGGGAATTTTCATACTCATATTTTTTTTCATAGTGATATTTTCGTAATGAGTCTTTCGTAGTAAAAATTTTCATCAAGAAGAATATTACCTATTATGAATAAACTTCCTAGCCAAATCCGAAAGGTATGACTTCCTTACTCAAGTTTTCGTAGTCAATGTTTTAGTTGATGGTAGTTTCTTTTCTTTTAAAAAGTTTATCGGATTCATTTTTCTTCTCAAATCCGAATGTTTTTAAAACCTCAAAAGATCGGATTCAAGATTTCATTGCGGATATGTTTTCAACCATCAGATCAGATCAGAGAAGTTTTCAACCATTGGATTACTTTTGGAAGCTGAAAGTTCAGATCTATCACCTATATAAAGGGGACCCCATTTTGTGCCCCACATAGTTTTCAAAGATCTCGTGTGCCGAAGCCCTGCCCCTGCTCTTAATGGCCATTCTGATTCTCTCAAAGCTCCTTCATTCTGAATGTCTGTTGAAGCTACTTCCCCAGATATGTCTACCAACAAGCCAATCTCTAAATGGTTAGTCTAAAGGGAAAGGTTAGTTCATCCGGATTTCTTCTGTGAGTATGATTCTCTAATTTCAAATAATATCAGACTTAATGGATGGATGATTTCTGCATATCAAAACCGAGGGGTCAGGATGTTGTCTATAAAGATTTTCTTATAGAGTTCTATGAGTCTGTTTTCTTCTATGAAGAAGATGTCAGAGACAAATTTTCTTTCATGTCTTATGGGAAGACTTAAAATCATTCTTACACCAAGGCTGAAAACTTGGTAGGCTTATCATATGATGGAGAGGAATAATTTTGTTCACATAAGCATCCGGATATTCAAGGAAGTTTTAGAAAAGTGAAAGAAATTAAAATGCCTTGGCCTCAAAGGTGACAAGACAACAATGATTGCTCATCTTTCCACCAACAACCGGATTCTCCAGTTGTGGGATCAAGGTTTTTTCATTTCAAGAAGTGGAGGTAAGGATTACCTAAAGAAAAGTGATATCTACATCTTAGATTTTTTGGTAAATATAAGGAAGATAAATCTGATGAGTCATGTTCTTATTACAGTTCAGAATATTAAGAATGGAACCTTGAAGGCTCAAATCATTATGTATCATGCTCTTATCTCCAAGCGTATTATTCAGTGTCTTGATTCATTAAAAGTTGCTTGCACTTCCAAGACAAGACTTTTTAAGATGATGTTGATAAGTGATGATACTTTATAGAGGATGAAAGTTGGTTTTTCAAAAGTGTCAGGTGAGTTTTATATTCTGCCAGAGGATGTGGCAGATGTTGCTCCGAAAAATATAGAGAAGGTTGAGCTAGTGAAGAAGGTTACTAAGAAGAGGAAATTGAAAGAAGTGGTTGCTAAAGACAAGAATCCCAAATATAAAGACACCCAATCTGAACCTCCCAAGCTGAAGAAACAGAAAGAATATCCAGATGAGGTGGCTGCTAAATGGTGATAAGATAAGGAGAAAAGGAAAGAAGGGGATCCATAGTTGGGATTGGACCCTGCTGAGGCTAAGGCCTTTAGAGAAAAAGCTACGAATGAGTTATCAAAACAAGAAAAGGAGAAAATGATGAAGAATAAGATGTCAAAAGAAGATATTATTCAATCTCTTTTGAAAGCCACTTAAGTAGCTTCTGAGAAGATTCCCATTCCAGAAAATTTTGATGTCCAACCATTACCAGAGACTCCTAAGAAGAATTACTGCACTCTGGAAACATCCAAAGGGAAATAGGTTGTTGAAGAAGTAGATAAAGTAGCTGGTGAAGAAATAGAGGAATAAGAGGAAGTAGAAGAAGAAGAAAATGAAGAAGGAAGTGGTGATCTTGATGACTTGATAAAACAAGTGTAAGATTATCAAGAAAATGCTGAATCTTAAAAGTTAGTCACTCTAGGAAAGGGAGTTGAGAAATATGATAAGGTGGATGATGTTCAGGAAGAAGAAAATGAGTTATCTGATGAGGAAGTATGCTATGAGAAGCATTTTCTTGAAGAAGTATCAGAGAAGGTGAATCCAGATAAAGACAAGAATGTTCAACTATCTGAAAGTGAAGAAGAATCTCCTGATGAAGCAGTTCTAAAAGTTGATAAGAGGAAGAAAGTTCATATGGACACCCCAACAAAAGATGTTCTAAGAAAGGAGGTTGGTGGTTCTCCATGAAGAAAGATGGTGGAAAATGTAGAAGAACAATCCCCAAGCAAGTTATCAGATTCAGAGTCATCAGCATTGGGTCATGACATTATTGTTTAATCTTTGAAGAAGTTGTTGGACACCATTCCTATCATTCCCACTATAGACTCTAGATGCCAGATGATGCGAATAGTCTGAATCAGAAGTCAGAATCCTTATCTATGGTGATGGATGTTTGTGTGAATATTGAATCAGATCATTGAAATTTCCTTAATAATTATGATGTTCACAGCAAATCATGCAGCAAAATCACTTTGTGTTCTAAGAAAGTTGATGAAGACTTGGCTGAGTTTGATCGTTTACAGAATTATATTAAAGATGATTTTGATACCGAGGATTCCAAGATTAAGAAAGTTCAAGATAAGATAAACCATGAAGAAAATTATCTGAATCAACAAGTGAAAGACTTGAATTGGAAGGATAACTCTACTGTTCAAAATTTTAAAATCCGCACACAAATTCAAAAAACATTATTCCATTTAATACACTTTTTCAATAATTCAAAAATTTCCATTTGAAACAGATTTTCAAACTCCACTTTGACGTAATTTATACATTCAAAATAGTTTAAATACACCATTTACCATTTCAAATAAATTCTAAAAATTTAGTTCCTCCATTTCAAAAATCAAACAATTCCTTCATTATTATAAAATCATTTCACAAAAATAGTACACTTCTTAAAACAAAGTCATTTTTACTTCAAAACCAAACTTCCAAGATTCCAAAACTAAAGAACACAAGACAATTTGTGAAGAAACTAGTTTCGGTGGGTGAGTTGGACATATGGTTGGAGTCCATACACAAATCACTTCACTGTCACAGAGAGTTATCTAGAGAAATATCCCCATCTCCACATGGATTTTCAGGCCCTTCGAGCTCACAGAGATCATTAACCCAACTCTCTTTTCATTTCCCCTAATCATCATTAGACCAAGAAAACCAAAGTACTCAGATAAAACACAACTTCGCCTAGTGACTTGAATCATGTCACGAAGTGTGCTTGCTAGGCACCCCACTCATTATCATAATTTCAATCCCCAATAATCCTAACTCCTGTCTATCCTGACTCTTCCCCAAATAACATGACCCAAAGAGTTAACCTCCTCTGATACCATTTTGTCACAAACTACATTTAGGTTGCCATCAAAACAGAAACCCGACTGGTCCCGTGAAAATCCTTGAGGGGATTTTCTGATCCCCATGGATTGTCACAAGTGTCTAGGTTTCATAAATTAAAATTTGGGAATGATTTACCCATTTTTATAACCATAAAACAACAAACCAATCCAATAAAAAAATCTGGATTTTTTAGACCAAATTATCTTTTACAAAATTTCATAATTGACTTACCAAATTTAAAATAATATTAAAAGATGATAAAAAGAAAACAAAACCAAAAGGACAGCCTAAGAACCTCCTCATGGAAAGAGGTGTCGCCCTTAAGCCATCACCACGACACTAAACCAACAAGGACCACTATAAACCCAAACCATTTGCACAAAAAGAATTACCCAAACCTGCAACATAATAACCAAGTCTACTTACACCGATGGTGTATCTAGGGTGAGAGAAAATATCATTAGTATGATACAACAAAATACTCCATGTTATAATCATTATAAGTCAAAAATCATTAAATTTGTGTAACAAGAAGTGCTATTATCAATTTCTAAAAATGCAACATTAAATAAAAATATCTTTCAAGTGGGATTCTTTAAAAGAGATAAAAACTTTTAAATAGAATAAAAAATATACTTAATTTATCCAAAAAAGCATTCCATATGTCTATGGTGAGCATAAAATATCTAATGATAACTAGAAATGGGATACACCCATAGGAACTATCTTGTTGTGGGTCTCATGTACCTCGTACTTGGTGAAAGTAACCATAAAAATATCTGTTTTTGTGAACATGAGAATCTAATAGGGATAATACACATAACCTAGTGGTTCCCCAACATCATAATCATAGTTTAGTTAGTGTTTTAATCATCAAAATTTCTACGTGATATAGGGGCGAAATTCCATGAGATCACTAGTATACTAGTACATGTCCACCCACCTTGATACTTGGGAGTTCCCTCTTATGCTCAAACATGTTCCACAAGACATGAATTACAATTTTCATATTTAAACACCACAGCCAAGTCACACACACAAAACATCCCAGAAACCTATCACATGATCCCCTTTTTCATTCAAATTCATTTTTTAAAACATACTTTCACCAAAACAGCCCATAACACGTTTCACCTCCCTTTCACAATTCAAAAAATCCTTTAAACAATTTTACAAAACTTTTCAAGATAGTCTTAATCACATAACCACCCTTTAACATTATATTAGACCTTTTCAAAAGTAAACTCCTACCAAAACACTTTGGAAACATAGTTTCACATCTTACATAAATTAGGAAACCATTTAAAACCTTCCCAAAACAATTCCTAGGAGTGTAACCACGTTTTGCACATAAAATATTTCTATAAACCCACTTTGATGACCAAAAACATAACAATATCATATATAACCATAATTGTCACCTATAACATATTTTAATAAACCTATTCTATGAATCATAAAACCACCCCAATGAACACAACATGGAATAGAGACAAAAAATATTTATTTCTGCATTAAAATTCCACATCAAAACCAAATACTTAAAAAAATCTACCAAATATAATTTTCAAACAAAAAAATGTAATTTAATAATTATAGAAATTTAAATCAAGAAAAACTAACTCATCCAATAATTCTTACACTTGGAATCACCTATCATTTCTGTAAAAAACCCGAAACCATTGTGCGGAACTTCAACTGCACCACCACCACAGTAAAAGGGAGTAAAATCGAGCCCTAATCCAGGAAATTTCACCAAAAAGACACAAGGTTAAACCCTAGGTACTAAACCTAGATACTAGAAAATAGAAACATCATGAAAAAAGAGATGAAACCCTATGAAAAAGGAAGAAACCTTAAGCAAATGGGAGGATGAAGAAAGGAAACCAAATTACATGAGGGATCTTGAAGAAATTGGCCCAAATACACCGATAGTTTAATATTGATATATAATTCCCAATCAAGGATGATCTAATAAGTGTTATTAGGTAAATTGGATACTTAAATGGGGGAAGATAGGGAAAATTAATGGAGTTATGAAATAAACATTTTACCTCTTCAAATTAGGGAGATTTGAGAAATACTAAGAAATATTTTCTTGGTTTTCAATGGAGATGAAATCCAAAGAATAAAACCAGATAAGGGAGGTGAGCCTTAGTTTTTTTGATTCTAGTGGGAGGTGGAATCATAGAAAAACAACAAACAATGAATGAGATATAGAATTATTAAATAAATTCTTTTAAAGTATGAAATCTGCTTATAGGATGGATCAATATCTTAATAAAAACACAAATCCATAATTATTATGGATTATTATATGGTCTAAATTGATATGGTGTTTTTAATATACCAGGGGATGAAAATTGGGAAGTGGAATGTGTGTAAAATATTGAAAAATTAAGGATTCATAAAAGAAACAAAAATTATTTTTAAATCAAGAAATGGGCACAGAGTTTGACCTAAATTGTGAAAGCCCACAATTTCCACCAAAATGCATGGGAAACCCCAAAAACCAATCAATAATGGAAATTAAATTTAAAATACCTTTAAAATAATTCATTTATGTTACAATATGACACCTTACATTTATCATTGGTTATTCATGTTCACTTAACAAAAAAATGATTGTCATCTTTGCAAAGAATTATCCTGAGGGGTCTTACTAAGGTTTTCTCATCCTAGTTTCCGAAGGATAACTAATTGTTTTATATGATACAAACTATAACGACATAGGATTTTAAAATACTTATATTACATCATTTTAGATTAATTTTCCTTATATTACAGAAACACATGCACGAGGGCTGTAATAGTTCAATGACTTTGGAAACTCAGAGAAGATTCTTTTAATTTTGTGAATGATCTTTAATAATACAATAAATATATCACCCATTAGTAATCCTAATTAAAACATTTCATTATAACCTAGGGAATGGAAACAAAATAAATGGTGAGCTCATACACTCAGTAAGGGTAAACATGGATGATACGTAAGTATAATATTAGAATATGAATTTGAAAATAAGTGCATAAATTTTTCAATTGTACCATATTTATAAAAGATCATAATCTTGAATCATGGAATAAAAAATTGTGAGATCATAGCACATGAATCATAAGATAGTCAAATCACATTATCCATGATAATATAAAAATGACATAAGACATGGAATTTTTGGCAGACACATAAACATATAACATTAATCCCTATAAATGAAGGCACATTGCCATAACTTATCTGGTCAATTCATGTGTGATGAACCTATTTGTGGGACATGCCTCCATCTCGAGTCATTGTCCATTACTTATAGTGTATTGGTTCTACCCTTCTTCCCATAGTGGATCAGGATTCCTCTTCTTCTGATAGTGGATCAAGATCATCAAATTTTTTCCCATCATTATATCATTATAGAAAAATCAATACCACATTAATTTTAGGGTGATATAGGTCCCTCCAATAACATAATTAAATCATAAATATGTGTTCCAAAATATCATAAATCATTCATAATGTCATAAATCATGAAAATAAATGATTTTTAATCATTTCATCATATCATTCCTTATTAAAAACAGTGAGATTCATAAATATCAACCCATAATAACATAAACAATTAATTGATATAATACTAATGGTATCCTTGGATAATATCCATAATAAGGCATGATTAACACAATTGGATTTCATATTATATGGAAAATAAGATTGAATTATATTTTCAAAACATTTATTAAGCAAAACATCCACTCAATTATGAAAAATACCTTTTAAATCATAAATAATTGACCAAACCATTTTCATTGAAAATTACATTTTAAATATATAAATAAGTCCATTAAAATCATTCAAAATATATTTCAAATCATTATTTTTTTAAAATTTTAAAGAGATTATTTAAAACACTACAGAACATTGTTTAGAAAATATTATTTTGATGGTACATTTATTTATGAAGAAATAGAGAATAAGACTACATTAAAAATAAAATATCATGAAGATAATGGGATTCATTATAAAACATGTTAAAGGGAATTATATACACCTCCTAAAATTATATAGGTGCAAAACAAAACATGTGTCTCAAAGAATGAAATTTGAGATAAAATTACATTACTCATTTTTTATCTACTGAACTATATGCCCCATGAAATATCTATCAATAAATGGATATTTAAATACCCATAAATTAAAGGATATGGATCATATAATACATTCATGGTTAGTATATACACCAAAAAAAATTAGTGGTGAATATGGTTTAAGTCTTGTAGAAATAATAGTGAGATTAGAAATCCACCTAACTTAAGTCATCAATTCTGTTGTACACATTAAAACCTTCTGTATAATAAATTGATTTTATTATAAATCTTCTATATAATCATATTAATAGTTATAATTCAATACTTTATTTAAATAGGACTTTATATCACACGATTATTAACAAATCCATGTTAAATTTACCACTTTGTTTTTCATACATGTTTTGACCCTGTTATTCTTTGTACTCTTACATATATATATATTTATCCATCTATATAATGATAAAAATAATATAAAAATAATATATTTGTTCAGTATATATTTAGTTATGGTAATTCCAAAAACATAGAGGTAGAAAATGCAAGACCTCACCCTTAGAGATGATAAGCAGTACGTACACATGACTATTTTTTCCAACATCCAATCATGTTAAAAGAAATAAATGTTTATGATATATGATTCTAGAATCATTTTTATTTCATATATATCAAATATTTTAATTATAATTATTCATAATATATTCTATATAATGTGTGAAAAATCACATTGCTTCACGAGGTAGTAGTTTATTGTACACATGAATGACGTTATCATATTCCCAAAAAATGGAAAACATAAATGTAAGTGTGATATGAAATTTATAGAATCATAATAACATCATAAAAATAATATATATCATATATAAAGAAAATTATGACCATATTAAGAGTTCAAGATATGTTACAATAGAGAAAGA
Source organism: Viscum album (assembly GCA_963277665.1). Lineage (NCBI taxonomy): Eukaryota > Viridiplantae > Streptophyta > Magnoliopsida > Santalales > Viscaceae > Viscum > Viscum album. Next base: position 1,496,468,881 of record OY728122.1, on the reverse strand, counting down.
TAAAGAAATATGTGTTAAAATTTAGTAAGACATGCATACCTCGATTCACCCCCAGGGTTTATCTCAGAATAAACACAATTATGAGACTAACATATGATATTATATATGTAACACCCCAAGCTTCCATGGTACGATTATCTTTGAATAATACAGTAGTGTGTGATGTATGCAACTTCGAGTTCTAACACACACCACAACCAATCAAACAAGCCGTTATGAAGAGTAAAACCCACATTTTGAAATTTTATAAATTTTAACATTCAAAATGGACATCATTTTTGGATTTGTAATATCGAAATTATCATAGGGTGAATTTTTGGTATTTTTCTAAAAACATTCAATTTTTAATGAATAGTGAAACAAACACTATGTAATAGTTTAAAAACAAATTTTATTTAAATAATTATTTATTTTATTTAAATTTAATTAAGGTAATAATAGATACATAATACTTATATATGTTCAATGTAATTCATTGGAGTTAGTTTAGAATAATTTTAGATATATAAAAATTTTATTGAACTTTTCACCATCTTTTACCCACCTCCTAAGAGAATTTGGAAATTCACATAAAACTTAATTTTACCACTTCTGTGAGTGGAATTTTGAAAATATGAGAGACACGGTTAATATCAATGAGTAAAATTTGGTTCAATAAGATAAAAATGATTTTTGGTTAATAGTAACTTTTTTACTTTAATTTACCATGGTTAAAAGTAAATAGGGTAATTAAGGGTAAACATGATATTAATATTACCCTAACGCATGTCCTAATTCCATTGTACAAGTGTATCTCGACCAAAAAAAACCTTAGGAATGAAATATTATCATTTAGGTCCACTTGGATTAGATTAGGACATTTATTATTATTTAATTAAAAGAAGAGTTAAAAGAGTTAAAATCAAGGTTTAATAACAAAAACATTTTTAATATAGGTTTATACATAAGATAAATTAAATTAAACATTTTCATTATAAATATAAAAATATTTCTTATATAATGGTATTTTAATTATAATTCTTAGACATTAAATAATATAATTTATTTATGACACAATGGTGATGCAGTAATTACCTAATTAATGAAATATTAATAAAATTGATATTATAAATATAAAAATAAATGTAATTTGAGACTTTTTAGGCATTAAACTAATTTTATAGGTTAATATGACATATTAGGATTGGTTATATAAATTGTTTTAGAAGTAATAATGTTGTTATGAAATTATCAAAAACAAGATACCCAATAGTGTCAAAATTGACATAAATGAGTTTTAAAAAAAATGTTATATTATTAATTTATATTATATTCCTAAAAATCTAAGGATAGGCCAAAGGACTTATATAATGATAGGTGTATCATTAATGGACCACTTGGGGGTCGCTTGGAGGTATATCGTATGTTTATTAACTATACAATATAAAAATACAAAGAGACATGGTAAATGTCAAGCTATTTAACTAAGAGTTAAATATAAATGATAAGGTTAATATATAACACAACCCTATATAAAATCTATTGGTTGAAAGGATTTCGACCCATTTCCACCATAACCTTTAAATAATCCACTTTGGAGTAATTAGAAACCGAATATGAATTTATTATAAAATAATATTTATAGCTTTTCCTAAGGTGCCCCTCACCCCTCTTATAAAAGGGTACTCTCACTTCTCACTAATTCATACCTTTAATGCCATTTTTCTAGGCCAACACCTATCCAAACATTCTCTCAACTTACCTCATTTCAACATAGAGGCCTTAGTTTGATCATAAATCCATCCTAATGATCCCTTTGATCAAATCAAAAGGAAGAACCCGAAGAAGAGGTAATTTTTTCACCACCCTCTTTCAAGTTCCTTTCTTCTTCAACTTCTTCTTTATTTATTATTTACATTCTAAAATAAGAAACTCCAGTATATTATATATAATTTGATGTTATTATAAATATGGTACAACTATATTCAATATTCTATCCATCCTTTGAATTATATCTCACCATATGTGCGTACATACGGCCAACTGTCTCCACGTCGTGGTGTAATTGTTATTCAAAACATTATTTTTTGGATGGGTATGATAATGATGTTTTATTCATGATAATAATAAATATAACATGATAATTATTTTTTATATATGATATACCATCCAATTTTATGTTATTTTAATATCAAAATAATGATATTGTCGCTCGTGCGTATGTACGGATTACCGTCTCCACGAACGCGATGAGATTCATTCCCCATCGTATCCATTCAAGACTAAATTTCATTTGATGATTAAAAATAATTTTTAGAGACATTATATCATTCTGGATATGAATAATACACATCCCATCCATAAAATATATGTCTCACATAACAAATAACATAAAGGAAAAAGAATCTGTTAACACCCGAAACGATGATAATACTAACATATTATTAACAAATCAATGTTAAAAGATCATATATGATATCTTATTAATGTATATGAATATTTTATAATTTAATAAAAATTATTTCACCATTATAAAGGAGTTTAAACTTCCCTCAACCATGTAAAAGTACAATGTAAAGGTTTATTTCACAATCTCTTCATTATCCAAGGTTGTTTATACGTAATTATCTACTCGGACCTCTTTATCATCCACATCCATGTTTCTTAAAAATGTATTTCAAATCATTCTTACTATTTTATAGACTATGGGTTAATGTAATTTATCCCCTAGTTTAATTTTTATCAGATTTATATGAAGTAATCTTTCTATCACTTTCCAAACAAGGTCCTTTTTAACATTTTTGACAAAATTAAGGTAAGGATGTTTTTTTAACTTATACAGCAGGTGCAGCTATTTTCCGCCGTTATAAAATCATTGAAATTTCTCTTACAAGCTTATAAGAATATTTTCAATGTAAATGTTTTATTTTATAATTATGTGACTTTTAAATGATTTCAAAAAAAAGTGATATTTCTCTTAAATAGTTTTGATTTCATCTATGTCAACACCCTTTGATGGATTTTAAGCTTATTTGTAGCTGATTTATTATGATACAAATCTTCCATATTGTATTGAAGTTTTTTTATATGTTTTATTGTGGATGTGTTATTTTTATACCATTCATGGTTTATGGAGAATGTATTGACATTTAGTATGCTAGTTTTAATATGAATGTTTATGTTATGTTTAAACCTGTTCATATGAGGAATGCATTGGACTTAATAAGTGACCGGTGGAGCCCGCTATAGCTCCTCGGTGAATCGGTAGGTCTCATGAGACAAACTAGTGTCTTGGGACCAGTACTTGACAAAATCATATTTGTATTCTTGGAACAAGGCAATGACTATGTAGTTATGATAGTCCGGCATTATTCTTTTAATCATTATAAAAGTGGCTATTGAAATTTCATGTGATTATTAGACTAGTAGAATATCTATGTGAATAATTAAATGGGATTATTTAATTTTATTTCTGCAATATTATGTTGATGTTGAAGTTTAAAAGGCTTTTGTTTTAGTTATACATTTCATTAAATGTTTATGCTTATTAATGAAAGTTTCCTCTATATTGTTATCCTTACTGGGCATCTAAGCTCACCCCTTTCTATGTTTTATTTTTTCCAGGATGTGAAGAAGTATTTTATGAATGACCTGTAGGGATAGTTTGAGGGGATATGAGTGTGGACTATGTATACTATGTTGTTGTAGTTTTCATTTTATGATATGTTGTAAATTTTATGAATGTATATAGATATTCCAAGGCTACTAAACTAATCGGTCTTTCAAGACATGATCTTCTGTGATCATGCAAATTTTATGTAATAATGCATCAAATCTGGGTAACTAGGGTTGGGGCATTAAATTTGGTATCAGAGGAAGTTTAGTACAAACCTTGGAAGCTATATTTAGATAAACTCGTATTAGAGCACATAGCCCTAAGATAGACTTTGAGGATTAGTATAGATAAAATTCCAAGAATTTTGGTATTTTAGAGATTTTTTGAGTTTTTAGAGCAATACATACCTGTCTAGATTCGATCAGGTAGAGGCGGATCTAGCACAGATATACCTAGGTGTAAAACCCAAAATCACCGTTTTGAGCTAGACTCGAATGAGAACTGGTGCACGACAATGGGCCTTACTGCACTCTTTGTTACAACACTCATGGGGGATATGCTTAGGATAACTCTCATTTTCTTTACAAAACATTATGAAGGTTTTATGAGTATATACTTCCTCAAAGAAAGCATTTTTTTTTATTTTTATGAATTATATCCATAAGTTTCTCAATTTATGTTAAGTGTTTTACAGGTTTGGATTTATGTATTGCGATTCATAAACTAATCTAGTGTATGCCGTTGTATAGAAATGGTTACTAGTGTAATAAATGGAAACCATATCAATGCACACACTCCATGTTGGGATTTCCCTCCTACTCAAGATAATTATAGTGGAGCTGGTGATGCACCTGGTTCTGATCAGCTAATAACCATACTGGGAGAACTCACTCAGGTTATGAATAATAACCTTTCCCATATTGAGCACCCTCATCCACAGCGTGGAGGATCAATGTTAGGTCGCTTCATTAAGAAACAACCGCCAACATTAAATGGTTGTACAAATACACTAGTAGCGGAGCAATGGATAAATTCCTTAGAAAAAATATTCCATGGCTTGGGGAGTAGTGAAAGGGAAACAGTTATCATGGTAGTTTACCGCCTCACTGGAGATACTGATCAATGGTGGTCATTGATTCAAAACCCAAAGGAAGATGATGAAGTATCAAATATGTAATGGAGGGAGTTCAAAGATCTTTTCATAGAAAAATACATTCCTTGTGACCATCGAGAAGATATGGAAAGGCAATTTCTGAGTTTGAGACAAAAGGAGGATGAGAATGTGGAAAAGTATGAGGCTAATATTACAAGTTTAGCAAGGTATGCTAAAGATTATATATGTAACCTCAGAAGTAAGATTGATCATTTCATTGATGGGTTAAAACCATTTCTTCATCGATCATTAGTGTCACAATCATTCTCATCGTACTAAGATATTGTCTCATGTGCTATCAAGAGAGAAAAAGAATTCTATAAGTCTTACGAATTTAAAGAAACACAAGAGAAGAATTGATCTATTGATCACTCTGGAAATGGAAATAAAGGGAAGAAGGGAAAATATTAATATCCATAATTCAGAAAATGTGGGAAGAAACACCCTAGTACTTTCTTGAATTCAATGGGAGTCTGTTACAAGTGTGGTGAGAAACGCCACCAAGATCGTGATTGCAAGGGGTGTAAAGAAGCTACTGATGTTCAATGATGCAACTAAAGGGAGATGGGGAATTATGCAAATGAATGTCCTATGTGTCAGAGAATCTTACCTCAGAAAAGGCCAAGGGATCAAGGCCAAGCTTATGCTATCACTACCGCTGAGGTAGAAGTTTTGAAAGACATGGTGACAGGTAATTTAATGGTTTCCTCATGTTTAGAAAATGCATTATTTGATTCTGGATAATCACATTGTTTTATATCTTCCCAGTTTTCTAAGAAAATTAGATATTTCCAATTTTATTTAACAAGGGAGTTTTCAGTTAAAACTCCTAAGGGAAGTATCATTGCTACAATGTTCTATAGATTTGTTCCCATTAGGGCATATAAATGTTCTTTATATGCTAATATAGTCATCATACATATGATTGAGTTTGATATAATCCTCGGTATGGATTAGCCTTCGGACCATGATGAGAAGATTTATTGTAATAAGAAAGAGGTTACAATTTTTTATGATGATGATAAAGAACACCTTATCTTTAGAGAAGAATCATCACCACCTGATTCTTACCTAGATCCACCCCCAGTAGCTCAACTAAATTAAATTATTGGGGAGGAAGAGAACAAAATAACTGTGGGTAAGGAAAGGAATGTTCAAATAGATGATATACCTATTGTGAGAGAATATGTTGATGTGTTTTGAGAAGATTTACCTAGATATTCTCCAGAATGATAAATTGAGTTTTCCATTGATTTAATTCCTCGTTGAAGGCCTATATCGAAGACCCCTTATAGAATGGGCACTATGGAATTAGTTGAACAAAAGAATCAACTAGAGTAATTGAGTAATAAGGGATTTATTCACCCCAGTGTTTCTCCATGGGGAGCCCTTGTCCTTTTTGTTAAGAAGAAAGATGGATCCATGAGGTTATGTATCGACTACAGGGAAATCAGTGCTATTACAATAAATAACAAGTATACCCTACCTTGAATTGATGATTTATTTGACTGACTACATTGAGCTCAATACTTTTAAAAGATTAACCTTCAATCTGGATACCATCAGTTGTGTGTGAAGAAGGAATACATTCCGAAGATAGCATTTCGAACAAGGTACGGGCAATACGAGTTTACAGTAATGCCTTTTGGATTGACTAATTTGTTGGATCTGAATCTACGGATTACACACAAGAGGGGGGGGTGAATTGTGTCTTTTCAAAATTATTACAATATCTTCAATTTAGACAAATTCTGTCCACTATGCTTTAGCACGATTAAATATGCAACGGAAAAAGTAAAAGCATGAACACATGAATGTATAGTGGTTCGGGGAACAGAAGGTCCCTAGTCCACTCCACCAACGCTCAAATCCACGAGCTTGGCGATTTTCACTATCTGGTCCTCGTTTCCACAGACCTGTTCACAACTGAGTACAGGCAGTTGACACCTTTACAAGTTTCAGGCAAACACAGCCTTCCTGGTTCAAACACGAACCCACACAGCTTAGAACGAGAAGCTGATCCCTCAAAAATAAAAAGGGTTTCGATAAAGAAAACACTTCTCCAGTTGTTCTTCACAATTGAAACAGAATGTAATTGACAGTAGATAGATCGTCGTCTTCAGAAAATAAAGATCTGTAATCAAAACAGTTCTGAGTCGATCCAGTTGCAATAGATATTACAAGAAACTTCACAACTTCAGCAGCAGTAGATTCACAACAGATAGTCGATGTACAACACGTGAATCTGCTATCAAGATCTTCCTTCGGTAATAAAGGTTTTACACTTCTTCTCGATCACCAGAAAAGAACACCTTCACACAGTCTCTGTTTCTTGCTCGTTAAAAGATCAATCTATATATTTCATACACTTTCCTGTGTATATATATATCCGAAGTTTCCAAGATAGAACATATATATTCAAATCTGAGAAAATCTTCCGCATAAATAGATCCATGAAAATATCCTTTAGATTCGCGATATTAAAAAAAATGAAATAACAGAGCCGTTGTAACTCCCCTGAAGAATCGGAATAAAAAGCTTCGTTTAAATCATTCATTAATCCGTTGAAAATCGTCTTTGATTCAGTCAAAGTCATACTTAAGAATCGGCTCGAAATCCGCTTAATAATCCGCCAGTTTGACCAATGAAAAAGGAAATATCGTCTGTCAAAAATATCCCGACGCCAAACGTAGGGTTGATGACGTGGCTCCAAACGTAGGATTCACAAATGTAAGGTTCACAAACGTAAGGTTCAGAACGTAAGGTTCAGAACATAAGGTTCAGAACGTAAGGTTCAGAACGAAAGCTCAAACGTAAGGTTGAACATACATACTTTCTCTTCAGCATTCAAACGTAGGGTTGATAATCCATACTTTGTCTTGCTTCAACTCTCCAAAGAACGTACGGTTGATTATAAATGTAAGGTTGATGATCCATACTTTTGAGAAACAAACTCAACACTGAAAACTAACGTACGGTTTCTCTTCCATACTTGTCCAACAACAAAAACGTAAGGTTCCTTCCAAACGTAATGTTCTTCTTCCATACTTTTCAACAACGTAAGGTTCATTAACCATACGTTTCAAAATAACGTAAGGTTCCTTAACCATACGTTTCTTTTAAAATAAAAAGTAAACTTTTCATCCATATGTTATGTTCATCAACGTAGGGTATGAACAGTGATTCCAGTACGTGCTAAAACTGATCTCGCGCTACAGTGATTCCAGAACGCGCTAAAATTGATCTCGCGCTACAGTGATTCCAGAACGCGCTAAAATTGATCTCGGAATAAATGAAGTATGAAATCTCGTTGTATGAAATAAATAAATAAAATAAATTCCTGAAAAATACTCAACGAAATAATTAGTAAAAAATTAAGGGTATTTGTGAGCATCAAAATCATCATAAAGAGACGGAGTATTATTTAAAATAATCTCCCCCTTTAAAAAAACATTATTTTGAATTGTTTGAAAACAATACATTGCTCAACAATCTCCCCGTTTTTGATGATCACAGAACCCATAAAATAATAGAACTAATTTAATTGCAATCTTTATTGAAAAATTAGTTTTATAAAATTTTAGAATTTTGAAAGGATTAAAACAATATTTAACTATAATAAAATTTCTCCCCCATAAAAATAAATTTTCAGCTAAAAATAGAAAAAAGATAAATGTCGTATATATCCAAATTCTCCCATATATCCAAATTTCTTCATAGGAAACAAATGAATTTAAATGTTGTGTTTATCCAAATTCTCCCCCTTTTTGTGATATCAAAAAGAATGAAAAATTACGGATTTGAACACATTCAATATTGCACTGAACTATAAGTAAATGCTATAATTAACTGTGTATGAATAAGTGAATTTGTTATACTGGCTAACTCAATCATAAATCAATAAACAACAAAACAAAAAATAAGTAAGAAAAGAATTTTCATTCACAAGCTGTTATATATAAACGATTGTGATATACAGAGGAATCAAGGTTCATAGATAAGACAGAGAAAAAGGTGTCTATCTCCTTTGAATTGCGGTCTTTATCTCTGTAAACTGTTCTCTGAGCCTCTTCATCATCCCATCTCCTAACTTTATGATAAGATCTCTGTTCTCTTGAGTCATATGAATATCTTCAATCAAATTAACTCTGAAAAACTCATGCATTCTTTCTTCTTTTTCAACAAAAAGAGCCAGTTTTTCTGATAACTGATTCAAAAGAATCCTAATCGGTTGCTCTCCAGATGTCAACTGATCCACTAAAAATCTCTGATTATCTAGAAAAACTGACAAAGGGGCACTATTACACTGAAGATCGTGTAATCTGTCACTCATATTGCTCATTGCTGCAGTAATTGCTTGAAATTTCCGAATCAAATCAGGTGAAGAGCCTGATCCACTCACAGCACTGTTTGCAACAGACTCAAATTTATTCTCCATGTAAATCTTCAACTCAGACAAATCATCTTTCTTTACCATCTCTGATTTTAACTGATCAACAGCATGCAGCATATCAGTTTTAAACAAATCTACTTCCTGTCTTGAAACAGTACATTCTTTCAGCTTCTGAAACTTCAACTGCTCTAAGTTCAGAGAATTTCTGAGACTAACATTCTCAGATTCTAACTGAGAGATATGCTTGTACAGCTCAACAACTTCTTCTTTTCTCGAATCAGGGGCACCCTGTGCTCGATTCTCATGTCCAGAATTAGGTTGATGAAGCAGGGAAAGTGGTAAGGAATCTGCATCTGACTGTTCTTTGTCCTTGTCCTGACAAGGTTGATCCACTGAACTATCTTTTGAAGCCTGAAACTCTTCCACTGAAAAATCTTCCTGAAGTACCTCTGTATTAGCTTCAGAAGTAAGTTCATCACGAACAGTAGTCTCTCTGACTTCTACTGATTGGTCAAAAACAATATTTTCATGTAAATCTTGAGGTCGGGCCATTTCTTCACCAGGCACTGCCTCCACAAGTTGTTCTTGTTGAATTACTTTTTCAACAGCCACAGCAGCAGATTGAGGTTCTTTTTGAGTTTCTGTTTGAGCTGCTGGTTCCTCTATCGGTGCAGTCTGCTCCACAACAGCTTCTCTCAAAAATGAATAAGAAAATAACGGTTCAGAGGGTTTCAAGACAGGAGAGATAATTTCTTCATCAATTGACCTCTTCCTTCTAGATTGAAGTCCTTCTTGACTTCTCTCTTCCTCAACTTCCTCCATCTCAAAACGAATTCTCCTTGCCACTGTACTAACTCTTGATTCTGCTTGTCCCTCCTTGGACTTAGCCGGTTGAGCCTGAGCACTCTCCGAGTTTTCCTCAGCTCCAACAGGTAAGATTTTTCCTTTAATTGTGCTCCAGAAGTATCCTACTTTCCTCAAAGTTCCAGCATTAAAAACATTATTGTGGTGACATTTCACCCCAGCATCTACCAATCTGATCATTCCTCATTTAAACAAAAACAAAGAAATGAACCTTCCATAAGGGAAAAGGTCATTCTTGCTTCACTCTGACAGTAGTAACTCAGATATCTTATCATAAACCAAGGAAAATTAAACTTAATATCACACATCAGAAGATACATTATGTACATGTCCGGGTATAGGATTTTCTCCATCTCATCCATTCTTGGTGCTAAACCAGTCTGAACAAATTTGACCAAAATTTTTTGATCGGGCTCTAAATCCTTAATAAACATCTTCTTTATCACTCTGGTTCCAAACAGAAAAGACATAATGTCTTCAGACTTATGTACAGAATCTCCAATATTCCGTAAATCGAAATGAAAAACTCCTTCACGAGGGCAGTTAAGAATTTGACTTATCTCTACAGATGATATTGAAAAGTCCTTATCCTCTATTTGAGCCAATAAACTATCCTCTGTATCTCCAAGGCTAAACTGAACAGTTCTAAAGAAATGTCTCATTTCTGCCTCATATAGAAACTCAGAATTTTCACTATTAAAATCTTGCTCAAGGCTTTGAAACGACAACGCTTGCTTCAACAGTAAATTAGTTTCAAACAGCCACTCTAAATCTATGAATTTACCTTGCAGTATTTTCCGACTAACTACCTTAGGTTTCTTTGCAGCACTGCTCTCGGCTTCATCTGGACGCTTAGTCTTTGCCATTCCAACAACGATATCTGAAGGTTCGTAAGTTTAGGGATTGAAGATTCAGAAAAGGGTTTTGGAGCAGATGTGCGGTTTTAGGTTTTCGAAAGGGTTTCCGAAAAAGGTGAAGCAGTTTAGAAGGTGAAACGGTTCTGACGGCCTTGATTCCCGTGTAATCACTAATCATTACTTTTATTTAAAACAAAATAAAATTACTTATAGCGGAAAACAGAAATTAAGCTGAATTCGAAAACCGAATAAGATTTAAAAAAAAAACTATTTAAAATTAAATAAACCTAACTCCCCCTTAATAAATTCAAACCTTGCCGTGGGAAGTGGTTTAGTAAAAATATCTGCTAATTGATTTTCTGTATTTAAAAATTCTAAAAATATATCCTTTTTTAAACACATGATCTCTTAAAAAGTGATTTCTTATATCAATGTTCTTAGTTCTAGAATGACTAATAGTATTTTTTGAAATATTAATTGCACTAGTATTATCACATAAAATAGGTGTATTATTGAAATTTAATCCAAAGTCCATAAGAGTGTTTTTCATCCACAACACCTGTGCACAGCAACTACCTGCAGACACATATTCTGCCTCAGCTGTTGACAGGGAAACTGAGTGTTGTTTCTTACTAGACCATGATACTAAAGACTTCCCTAAAAAGTGACATGTTCCTGAAGTACTCTTCCTATCTAATCTACAGCTTCCAAAGTCAGCATCTGAATATGAAATTAAATTAAAATCAGAGGTTTTTGGATAAAGCAGAGATTGATAAATAGTACCTTTTAAATATCTAAAAATTCTTTTAACAGCAGTTTAATGGGATTCTTTGGGATTTGATTGAAATCGAGCACAAAGACATACTGAATACATTATATCTGGTCTACTAGCAGTAAGATATAACAAACTACCAATCATACCTCTATATAACTTGTTGTCCACTGATTTTCCAGTTTCATCCAAATCAAGTTTTATATTAGTACACATAGGAGTTGTAAATGGCTTGCTGTTTTCAAGTCCAAATTTCTTAAGTAAATCAGTAATGTATTTGCATTGATTTAAAACATTTCCAAAATCTTTTTGAAATATTTTAAGACCCAAAAAGAAATTTAATTCACCCATCATACTCATTTCAAATTCTTTTTGCATTAATTCTGAAAATTCATGACAAAGAATTTTATTGGTTGATCCAAAAATTACATCATCAACATAAATTTGAACCAACAAAACATTATTTTTCACAGTTTTCTTAAAGAGTGTTGGATCTGCCAGTCCAACAGTAAAATCATTTTTCAAAAGAAAAGAACTTAATCTTTCATACCAAGCTCTAGGTGCTTGTTTAAGGCCATAAAGAGCTTTAGTAAGTTTGAAAACAGAATCTGGTTTTTGAGAATTTTCAAAACCAGGAGGCTGCTCAACATAAACTTCCTCCATTAAATAACCATTTAAAAAGGCAGATTTAACATACATCTGAAATAATTTAAAATTCATATAAGATGCATAGGCTAAAAGGATTCTAATGGCTTCTAACTTGGCTACAGGTGCAAAGGTCTCATCATAATCTATTCCTTCTTCTTGATTATATCCTTTAGCTACTAATCTTGCTTTATTTCTAGTTATTATCCCTTGATCATCCTGTTTATTCCTAAAGACCCATTTAGTTCCTATTACTGGATAATCATGTGGTCTTTCAACTAATTCCCAAAACTTATTTCTCTTGAACTGGTTCAATTCATCCTGCATTGCTATTACCCAGCTCTCATCATCTAAGGCTTCTTCTATGGTCTTAGGTTCTTGTTGGGATAGGAAAGAAGAGAATTCAACTATGTTTCCAAGGTTTCTTCTAGTTTGAATAGCAGTCTCTAAGTCACCTATCACAGATTCTAAAGGGTGATTCTTTAAGGTTCTAGACTGTCTAGGCATTACATTCAAAGGTTCTTCAGTGTCATGTTCTTCTGAACTGGACTGAATTTCTTTTATATCATTTTCAAAATCATTCTTTAAATTCTCAAGTCTCATGTTTTCATTAGAATCAGGTTCATCTATTTGTTCTATCCTTTTCTCAAAAGGATCAGATTCATCAAATTTCACATGAACTGATTCTTCAACAATCCTTGACTTTTTATTATAGACTCTATAAGCTTTGGAGGTTGCAGAATATCCAAAAAAATACCTTTATCAGATTTTGGATCAAATTTACCAAGATTATCTTTGGTATTCAAGATGTAAACCTTGCATCCAAAAACTTTAAAGTAATTTACTTTAGGTTTTCTGTTATTCCATAGTTCATAGGGTGTCTTTTTCAAAATAGGTCTTATTAAAATTCTATTCATTATATAACAAGCTGTATCAACAGCTTCTGCCCAGAAATATATAGGTAGGCTATATTCATTTAAAATAGTTCTAGCCATTTCTTGAATAGTTCTATTTCTTCTTTCTACAATCCCATTCTGTTGAGGTGTTCTTGGAGCAGAGAAGGTGTGTTTAATACCCATGTTTGAGCAAAAGGAATTAAATTCATGGTTCTCAAATTCTCCACCATGATCACTTCTCAATGAGATTATATTAAAACCTTTTTCATTTTGAATAGATTTACAAAAACCTTCAAATAAACTAAAAGCTTCACTTTTAAATTTCAAAAATAAAATCCAAGTAAATCTAGAATAATCATCAACTAATACATAAACATATAATTTACCAGCTAAACTTGCTACTCTTGAAGGTCCAAACAAATCCATATGGATAAGTTCTAGAGGTTTAGTTGTAGCAACTTTATTAACAGATTTGAATGATGATTTGTGTTGCTTGCCAAGCTGACATGCATCACAGAATCTATCATTTTCAAATTTGAGACTAGGGAAATCAGAAACTAGATGTTTCTTAGATAATTTATGTAAAGCATATATATTGCAATGACCAAGTCTTCTATGCCAGATCCAGGATTCACTTATATTAGTAGTTAAGCAGTTTACTTGTTGTTTACACAAGGAATACAAATCCAAAGTATAAACATTATCAGTTCTGGGTGCTCTAAACTTAAACAGTTTATCTTTAGAAACAGTACAACTATTGTTAGTAAAATCAACAGTGTATCCATCATCACAGAGTTGAGAGATACTTATCAGATTGTGTTTTAACCCTTGTACATAAAGTACTTTGTTGATTGAGACTGTCTCTGGATCTCCAACTGTTCCAATACCAATAATCTTTCCTTTGGCATTGTCACCAAAGGTGGAAAGTCCTCATTCCTTTCATGTAAGAGAAGAGAAATTAGCTGAAGTTCCACTCATGTGTCTTGAGCAGCCACTGTCCATATACCATATTTCTTTCTTTCTTTGGTGACCTGCTACCTGCAAAGACATTCAAACAAATTGCTTTGGTACCCATATTTTGTTGGGTCCAGGAGTGTTATCAAGCAGTGATCTGGGTATCCAGATTTTCTTTGTTTTCTTAAAATTGATTGAATCATATAGATCATTGGAAATATAAGCTTTCTTAATTCCACATATTTGAGGTTGTCTTAGAAAACAGTTTTTAGCTATATGACCTTTTGTTCCACAGAAGTTACAAATAACCTGTTTAGTGCTAGGAACAAAATAATTTTTGTATAACTTAGGTTTTTCTCCTTTACTTCCAATTCCAAACCTTTCCTTTTTAATTAAAGTTTTTCCAAGTATCTCATTTGAGGCGTTTTCTCCTTTTGTAAAAACTAATGCAGCCTTTTTATAAGATTCTACTTCATCCTGTAGAGTTTTTATTTTTGATTCAAAATTAATTTTATTTGAGTCAGCAGAGTTGTATTTGTCAATTAATTCCTTATGTTGTTTTAGCAAAGTATTTCTCTCATCTGAAATAGCTTTATGAAAGTTCATTATAGATTTATATTTTTTAAATAATGATTCATACCTTTCTTCAAGCATATTGCAGTAAGCTGCAAGTTTTTTATTTGAGAAGCTTGTTTCAGAGTTTGATTCATTATTTGAGTCAGAGGAGTAGTATGAGTGTACCTCATCAGTTTCAGCCATGAAACACATATTTTCTTTTAAATTGGCTTCCTCCTTCTCTGAGCTTGATTCAGAAGAATTACTTGAGTCTTCAAAAACACTCCAAGAAGCTTTCATAGCTTTCTTGTCTTTCTGCTCATAATTATCTATTTTGATGAATTTCTTCTTCTTTGCATCTTTCAATTTTCGGCAATCCGGTCTGATATGTCCCATCTTTTTTCATTCATAACATCTCACTTCCTTGCTATCCTTCTTGAAGGATTTCATGAAGTCTTTCTTCTTACTGTAGAACTTTCTGAATTTTCTGGCTAGCTGAGCCAGTTCTTCATCCGAATTTGAAGAATCAGAGCTTTCTGATTTAGCACTTACTTCTCTGTTCTTCATATTTTTATCCTTTTGTTGAGAAGTCACTTTCAAAGCAGTATTTTCCCTTTTTATGTAGACTTTATGCTCATTTACCTCATCTTGCATTTCAGCCTCGTACATCATCAATGTACCAATCAGCTCTCTCATAGTTAGATCTTTAACAGAAGTTGATTGTCTGATTGCTGCAGAGATTCCATTCCATCGAGTAGGAAGTACTCTCAGTACCTTTAACGCTTGATCAGCCTGCTTGATTGGTTCTCCTAGAGTTGTTATATTATTGACAATTTCTGTCAATCTTCCATTCATCTGAGTGATGCTCTCTCCTTCAATCATTCTGAAAGTATCGAATTTTAATTTAGCAGTTGCATATCTCATCTGTCTTACATTATCTGTTCCTTCATAAGCAACAGCTATTGTTTGCCACATTTCATATGCAGTCGGGCATTGAGATACTCTGTTAAATTCATCCGGTCCTAGACCACAGATGATTGCATTCATAGCTTTTGAATTCATGTCATACTCATCCTCTGTAGCAGCACTCCATGTATCGGTATTTTCTGGAATTTCATAGGGAGTCAGAATCTTTGAATAGACTTTGTAACCAAGATTTTTCAGATAAATAATCATACGTGATTTCCAGCAGCCATAATTATCTCCATTAAAGTAAGGTGCTCTGACCATTGACATTCCCTCTCTCGTATCAGCCATGATACACTATGTATAATCTTTAAATACTTCTAACTTGACAAGACTTTAAAAATAAGAAGCTCCTCCTCTGATACCAATTGTTGGATCTGAATCTACGGATTACACACAAGAGGGGGGGGGGGTGATTTGTGTCTTTTCAAAATTATTACAATCTCTTCAATTTAGACAAATTCTGTCCACTATACTTTAGCATGATTAAATATGCAACGAAAAAAGTAAAAGCATGAACACACGGATGTATAGTGGTTCGGGGAACAGAAGGCCCCTATTCCACTCCACCAACGCTCAAATCCACGAGCTTGGCGATTTTCACTATCTGGTCCTCGTTTCCACAGACCTGTTCACAACTGAGTACAGGCAGTTGACACCTTTACAAGTTTCAGGCAAACACAGCCTTCCTGGTTCAAACACGAACCCACACAGCTTAGAACAAGAAGCTGATCACTCAAAAATAAAAAGGGTTTCGATAAAGAAAACACTTCTCCAGTTGTTCTTCACAATTGCAACAGAATGCAATTGACAGTAGATAGATCGTCGTCTTCAGAAAATAAAGATCTGTAATCAAAACAGTTCTGAGTCGATCCAGTTGCAATAGATATTACAAGAAACTTCAAAACTTCATCAGCAGTAGATTCACAACAGATAGTCGATGTAGAACACTTGAATCTGCTATCAAGATCTTCCTTCGGTAATAATGGTTTTACACTTCTTCTCGATCACCAGAAAAGAACGCCTTCACATAGTCTCTGTTTCTTGCTCGTTAAAAGAACAATCTATATATTTCATACACTTTCCTATGTATATATATATCCGATGTTTCCATGATAGAACATATATATTCAAATCTGAGAAAATCTTCCGCATAAATAGATCCATGAAAATCTCCTTTAGATTCGCGATATTAAAAAAAATGAAATAACAGAGCCGTTGTAACTCCCCTGAAGAATCGGCATAAAAAGCTCCGTTTAAATCAATCATTAATCCGTTTAAAATCGTCTTTGATTCAGTCAAAGTCGTACTTAAGAATCGGCTCGAAATCCGCTTAATAATCCGCCTGTTTGACCAATGCAAAAGGAAATATCGTCTGTCAAAAATATCCCGACGCCAAACGTAGGGTTGATGACGTGGCTCCAAACGTAGGATTCACAAACATAAGGTTCACAAACGTAAGGTTCAGAACGTAAGGTTCAGAACATAAGGTTCAGAACGTAAGGTTCAGAACGAAAGCTCAAACGTAAGGTTGAACATACATACTTTCTCTTCAGCATTCAAACGTAGGGTTGATCATCCATACTTTGTCTTTCTTCAACTCTCCAAAGAACATACGGTTGATTATAAAAGTAATGTTGATGATCCATACATTTGAGAAACAAACTCAACACTGAAAACTAACATACGGTTTCTCTTCCATACTTGTCCAACAACAAAAACGTAAGGTTCCTTCCAAACGTAATGTTCTTCTTCCATACTTTTCAACAACGTAAGGTTCATTAACCATACATTTCAAAATAACGTAAGGTTCCTTAACCATACGTTTCTTTTAACATAAAAAGTAAACTTTTCATCCATACGTTATGTTCATCAACATAGGGTATGAACAGTGATTCCAGTACGTGCTAAAACTGATCTCGCGCTACAGTGATTCCAGAACGCGCTAAAATTGATCTCGCGCTACAGTGATTCCAGAACGCGCTAAAATTGATCTCGGAATAAATGAAGTATGAAATCTCGTTGTATGAAATAAATAAATAAAATAAATTCCTGCAAAATACTCAACGAAATAATTAGTAAAAAATTAAGGGTATTTGTGAGCATCAAAATCATCATAAAGAGACAGAGTATTATTTAAAATAATCTCCCCCTTTAAAAAAACATTATTTTGAATTGTTTGAAAACAATACATTGCTCAACATAATTCACCCTCTATATTAATGGATCTAATGAATGGAGTTTTCAAGGAATATCTTGATGATTTCATAGTGGTATTTATTGATGATATCTTGGTATACTCCAAAAGCTATGAAGATCAGGAAAATCACTTGCGCATTATTCGGAAGACTCTTAGAAGACATGAATTATATGGGAAGTTTAACAAGTGTGAATTCTGGATTTAAGAGATGCCTTTTCATGGACATATTATCTCCAAATATGGAATCTCTGTTGATTCTTCTAAGACCAAGGAAATCCGAGAATGGCCAGCCCCGATGACTATAACTGAGGTACACAGTTTTATGGGTTTAGTTGGTTATTATCAGTGTTTTGTCCAGAATTTTACCCAATTGGCTAACCCATTAATGAAACTCACACGTAAGGGGGTTAAATTTGTTTCGACAAAAGGGTGTGAAGAATTTTTTGAAGAACTGAAGAGAAGATTAGTCAATGATCCTATATTCAATCTACCATCGGGGAATGATGTGTTCATTATTTATAGTGATTCATCGAAGAAAGGACTTGGTTGTGTCTTTATAAATAAAGATAGAGTTATTGACTATGCATCACGACAACTGAATGTTAAGGAGAAAAACTATACTACTCATGATCTTTGGTTAGATGCTGTAATATTTGCTTCGAAGATATGGAGACATTATCTCTATGGTGAAAAATGTGATATTTATACTGATCACAATAGTTTGAAGTATATTTTCTCACAGAAAGAACTCAACCTGAGGAAAAGGAGATGGCTTTAACTTCTCAGGGATTATTATTGCACGATACACTACCACCCGGGGATGAAGAATATGGTGGCACATACATTTAGTAGAAAGGATCATGGAGTTTTGAACAAGATGAGAGTTGAAAAAGGATCCTATATACATGGATCTAGTAAAGATAGATACGGGAATCGCCATGGAAGGTGAAACATCAATGCTTTTTCAAATGGTTGCCAAACCATCTTTACTATAATTGATAAAGAGTTCTCAGACTGATGATGAAGAGTTTCAAAAGAAGATTATTGCTATTAATGATGGGAGATTGAGTGACTTTGTGTATGAAGATAGAATTTTGAAATTTGGGAGGAGACTTTGTGTTCCAAATATACCTGATCTAAAAATGGAATTCTTAGATGATACTCATAGTTCCAATTTCTCTATACACCATGGGAGCACCAGAAAGTATAGAGATTTAAAAGAACATTTTTTGTGGGACAACATGAAGAGGGAGATTGCTGATTTTGTGTCATGATGTATGGTATATCAACAGGTGAAAGATGGAAGGCAATAGCCTAGAAGAGTCATTCAACCTCTTCACATACCTAAGTGGAAATGGGATAATATCACGATGGACTTTGTAATGGGGATACCAAAGAATCCTAGAAGAAATGATGCAATATGGGTCATTGTTGATCGTCTTACCAAGTCAGCACATTTTATTTCTATAAGGGAAGATTTACCACTCGAACGTATATCATGACTATATATTAATGAACTTGTGAGACTTCATGGAGTACCCATATCTATTGTTTCTGATTGTGATCCCCGTTTTACATCAAGATTCTGGAAGTCTTCAGAAAACCTTGGATACTGAACTTTATTTGAGCACTGCCTACCACCCTCAAACAGATGGACAATCAGAATGGACTATTCAATCCTCAGAAGACATGTTTAGATCATGCTCACTTGACTTTTAGGGTATGTGGAATCAATATTTACCTCTGGTGGAATTTTCCGATAATAATAGCTTCCATTCAAGTATTCATATGGCACCATATGAAGCATTATACGGAAAGATATTCCACACACCAACCTGTTGGGATGACGTTGGTGAAAGAAAAATTGTGGGACCAGAACTTGTGGAGGAAACAATGGAGAAGGTGAAGGTAATCCAAAACCACATCCAAGCAGCTCAAAGTAGGCAGAAAAGCTATGCTGACAACTGAAGGAAGGATTTGGAATTTCAAGTAGGTGATCATATTTTCATGAAGGTATCTCCATGGAAGGGTGTTATATGTTTCGGTAAGAAAAGAAAATTGAGTCCCAGGTACATTGGACAATTCGAAATTCTATAACTAATTGGGGTTTTAGCTTACCATTTGGAAATGCCGCCAAGTCTCTCCAAAGATCACGATGTGTTCCACGTATCACTGTTGAGAAAATACATGCCTGAACCAATGCATGTACTGACTTATGAGGAATTAGAACTAGAACCTGATCTATCTTATTGCGAAGAGCTTGTCAGGATTCTTGATACAAGAGAACAAGTGCTGAGAAACTGGATGACTCTTCCGGTAAAAGTTCTATGGAAAAACCATAAGATGAAAGAGGCAACGTGGGAACTTGAGGAACCTATGATGAAGAACCGCCCAATTATTTTCATGTGGTAGTATTCTAGAAATTTTGATGATGAAATTATATTTAGGACATGAGAATGTAACAACCCAAGCATCCATGGTATGCTTCTCTTTGAATAATACAGTAGAGTGCGTTGTACGCAACTTTGAGTTCTAACACACACCACAGCCAATCAAACTAGTTGTTATGAATAGTAAAACCCAAATTTTTAAATTTTGTAAATTTTATCTTTCAAAATGGTCTTCATTTTTGGATTTAGAATATCGAAATTATCTTAGGGTTAATTGTTGGTATTTTTCTGAGAACATTCAATTTTTGATGAATAGATAAAAAACATTGAGTTATAGTTTAAATCTGAATTTTTATTTAAATAATTATTTATTTTATTTAAATTTAATTAAGGTCAAAATAGATACATAATACCTATATAAGTTCAATTTAGTTCATTGGATCTAGTTTAGAATAATTTTAGATATATAAAAATGGTATTGAACTTTTCACCGTCTTTTACCCACATCCTAAGAGAATTTGAAAATTCACATAAAACATAATTTTACTGCTTCTATGAGTGTAATTTCGAAAATCCAAGAGACAGGGATAATATCATGGAGTAAAATGTGGTTTAATAAGATAAAAATAGTTTTTGGTGAATAGTTAAATTTTACTTTTATTTACCACGGTTAAAAGTAAATAGGGTAATTAAGGGTAAAAATGATGTTAATATTACCATAAAGCATGTCTTAATTCAATTTTAAAAGTTTATATCGACCATAAACAACCTTAGTAATAAAATATTATCATTTAGGACCACTTGGATTAGATTAGGATATTTATTATTATTTAATTCAAAGATGAGTTAAAAGAGCTAAAATAAAAGATTAATAACTAAAACATTATTAATATAGGGTTATACATAAGATAAATTAGATTATAAATATTCATTAGAAAGATAAAAATATTTCCTACATAATAGTATTTTATTTTTATTTTTTAGATTTTAAATAATTTAATTTATTTATGTCACAATGGTGATGGAGTAATTACCTAATTAATGAAATATTAAAATAATTGATATTATAAATAACAAAATAAATGTAATTTGAGACTTTTTATGAATTAAATTAATTTCTTAGGTTAATATGACATATTATTATTGTTTTTATAAAATTATTTTTAAGTAATAATGCTGTTATAAAATTATCAAAAATAAGGTACCAAATAGTGTCAAAATTGACATAAAAGAGTTTTTTTAAAAAATATTATATTATTAATTGATATTATATTCCTAAATATCTATGGTTCTTCAAGAGGACTTATATAATAATGCTTGTATCATTAATGGACCAATTGGGGAACTCTTGGAGGTATATAGTAATTTTATTAACTATATAACTGAAAAAAACAAATAGACAAGGTAAATGTCAAACTATCTAACTAAGAGTTAAATATAAATGATAAGGTTAATATGGTGACCCAAACCTATCTAAAATCTATTGGTTGAAAGGATTTCGACCTATCCCCACCATAACCTTTTAATAATCCACTTTGTAGCCATTAGAAACCGTATATTAATTTATTACAAAATAATATTTCTAGCATTTCCTATGGTTCTCCTCACCCCTCTTATAAAAGAGCACTACCCTTATCAGTAATTCATACCTTCAAAGCCTTTTATATCAGCCAAAACCTACCCAAATATTCTCTAAACTTCCCTCACATCAACCTAGAGGTTTTATTTTGATCATAAAGCCAACTTAAGGATCCCTTTTGATCAAATCAATATGAAGAACCCAAACAATAGGTAATGTTTTCACCACCCTCTTTCAAGTTCCTTTCTTCTTCAACTTCTTCTTTCATTGTAATTTTCATTCTAAAATAATAAATCCAGTATATTCTATATACTGGGATTTTATTATAAATATGGTACAACCATATTCAGTATTCTATCCATCCTTTGAATGACATGTCACCATACGTGCGTACGTACGACCTACCGTCTCCACGTCGTGGTGTAATTGATATTAAAAAACATTATTATTTGGATGGGTATGATAATGATGTGTAATTAATGTAAATAATAAATATAACATGATAATGATTCTGAATATATGATATACCATCCAATTTTATGTTATTTTAATATCAAAATAATGATATTGTTGCTCATGCGTACGTACGGATTACGGTCTCCACGAACGTGTTGAGATTAATTCCCCATCGTATCCATTCAAGACTAAATTTAAATTGATGATTAAAAATAATATTTATAGACATTATATCATTCTGGATATGAATAATACCCATCCCATCCATAAAAAATATGGCTCACATAACAAATAACATAAAGGAAAATGAATCTGTTAACACCCGAAACAATGATAATACTAAGATATTGTTAACAAATAATTGTTAAAAGATCATATATGATATCATATTAATGTATATGATTCTTCATTATCCGAGGGTTTTTATACGTAATTATCTACTTAGACCTCTTTATCATCCACATCCATGTTTCTAGAAAATGTATTTCAAATCATTCTTTCTATTTCATAGACTATAGGTTAATGTAATTTATACCCAAGTTGAATTTTTATAAGATGTTTATAAAGGAATCTTTCGGTCACTTTCCAAACAAGGTCCTTTTTAACATTTTTTACAAAATTAAGGTAAGAATTTTTTTTTAACATATACGGAATGTGCGGCTATTTTCCACCATTATAAAATCATTGAAACTTCACTTACAAGCTTATAAGAATATTTTCAAAGTAAATGTTTTATTTTATAATTATGTGAATTTTAAATGATTTCAAAAAAAGAGATATTTCTCTCAAGTAGTTTTGATTTCATCTATGTCTACATCCTTTGATGGATTTTAAGCTTATTTGTAGTTGATTTATTATGATACAAAACTTCCATATTGTATTGAAGGTTTTTTGATATGTTTTATTGTGGATGTGTTATTTTTATACCATACATGGTTTATGGAGAATGTATTGACATTTCGTATGCTAGTTTTAATACGGATGTTTATGTTATGTTTAAACCTGTTCATATGAGGAATGCATTGGACTTAATAAGTGACGGGTGGAGCCCGCTATAGCTCCTCGGTGAATCGGTAGGTCTCATGAGACAAACTAGTGTCTTGGGACCTGGCCTTGACAAAATCATATTTTTATTCTTGGAACAAGGCCTTGACTATGTAGTTATCATAGTTAGGCATTATGCATTCAATCATTATAAAAGTGGCTATTGAAATTACATGTGATTATTAGACTAGTAGAATATCCATGTGAATAAGTAAATGGAATTATTTAATTTTATTTCTGCAATATTATGTTGAATTTCAAGTTTAAAGGGATTTTATTTTAGTTATACATTTCCTTAAATGTTTATGCTTATTTATGAAAGTTTCTGCTATATTGTTATCCTTACTGGGTATCTGAGCTCACCCCTTTCTATGTTTTATTTTTCCTAGGATGTGAAGAAGTATTTTATGAATGACTTGTAGGGATAGTATGAGGGGATATGAGTGTGGACTATGGAGACTATGTTGTTGTAGTTTTCATTTTATGATGTAATGTAAACATTATGAATGTATATAGTGATTCCAAGGCTACTAAACTAATCGGTCCTTCAAGACTTTATCTTTTGTGATCATGCCAATTTTTTGTAATAATGCACCGAATCTGGGTAAGTAGGGCCGGGGTGTTACAGTTGGTATCAGAGGAAGTTTAGTACAAACCATGGAAGCTATATTTAGATAAACTTGTATTAGAGCACATAGACCTAAGATAGACTTTGCGGATTAGTATAGAAGAACTTCCTAGAATTTTGGTATTGTAGAGATTTTTTGAGTTTTCAGAGCAATACATCCATGTCTAGATATGAGCAGGTAGAAGAGGCTCTGGCACATATATACCTAGGTGTAAAACCCAAAAACAACGTTTTGAGATAGACTCGAATGAGAACTAGTGCACGACAACGGGCCTTGCTGCACTATTGGTTACGATACTCTCGGGGGATATGCTTAGGATAATTCTCATTTTCTTTACAAACCACTATGAAGGTTTTATAAGTATATAATTCCTCAAAGAAAGATTTTTATATTATTGTGGATTATATCCATAAGCTTCTCAATTTATGTTATGTTTTTTACAGGTTTGGATTTATGTTTTACGATTCATAAACTAATCTAGTGTATTTCGTTGTTTAGAAATGGTGCCTAGTGTAATAAATGGAAACTGTATCAATGGACACACTCCATGTTGGGATTTCCCTCCTACTCAATATAATTATAGTGGAGCTAGTGATGAAACTGGTTCTGATCAGCTAATAACCATACTGGGACAACTCACTTAGGTTATGAATAATAACCCTACCCGTATTGAGAACCCTGATCCACAGCGTGGAGGATCAATGTTAGATCGCTTCATTAGGAAACAACCTCCAACATTCAATGGGAGTACAAATCCACTAGTAGCGGATCAATGGATAAATTCCTTAGAGAAAATATTCCATGCCTTGGGGAGTAGTGAAAGGTAAAAAGTTATCATGGTAGTTTACCGCCTCACTGGAGATGCTGATCAATGGTGGTTATTGATTCAAAACACAATGGAAGATTATGAAGTATCAAATATGGAATGGAGGGAGTTCAAAGATCTTTTCTTAGAAAAATACTTTCCTCGTGACCATCGAGAAGATATGGAAAGAAAATTTCTGAGTTTGAGACAAAAGGAGGATGAGAATGTTGCAAAGTATGAAGCAAACATTACAAGGTTAGCAAGGTTTGCTAAAGATTATATATGTAACCTCATAAGTAATATTGATAATTTCAATGATGGTTTAAAACCATTTCTTCATCGATCATTAGAGTCACAATCATTTTCGTCGTATGAAGATATTGTCTCATGTGCTATCAAGACAGAAAAATAATTCTACCAGTCATACAAATTTAAAGGAAAGAAAGAGAATAATAGATCTGTTGATCACTCTGGAAATTGAAATTTTGGGAAGAAGGGAAATGTTTAATATCCATAATTCAGTAAATGTCGGAGGAAACAACCCGGTACTTTCTTGAATTCAATGGGAGTCTGTTACAAGTGTGGTGAAAAAGGCCACCAATCACGTAATTGCAAGGGGAATAAAGAAGCTACCGATATTCAATGCTACATCTTCAGGGAGATGGGGCATTATTCAAATGAATTTCCTAAGTGCTAGGGAAAATTACCTTAGAAAAGGCCAAGGGATCAAGGACAAGCTTATTCTATCACTACCACAGAGGTAGAAGTTTTGAAAGATGTGGTGGCAGGTAATTTAATGGTTTCCTCATGTTTAGAAAATTCATTATTTGATTCTGGATAATCGTATTGTTTCATATCTTCCCAGTTTCCTAAGAAAATTAGATATTTACAATTTTATTTAACAATGTATTATTCAATTAAAACGCCTAAGGGAAGTATCATTGCTACAGTGTTCTGTAGATCTGTACCCATTAGGGCATACAAATATTCTTTATCTACTGATCTAATCGTCATACATATGATTGAGTTTGATATAATCCTTAGTATGGATTAGCCTTCGGACCATGATGCATAGATTTATTGTAAGAAGAAAGATGTTACAATTTTTTATGATGATGATAAAGAACACCTTATCTTTAGAGAAGAATCATCACCACCTGATTCTTCCCTAGATCCACCCCCAGTAGCTCAACTAAATTAAATTATTGGGGAGGAAGAGAATAAAATAACTGTGGGTAAGGAAAGGAATGTTCAAATAGAAGATATACCTATTGTGAGAGAATATGTTGATGTGTTTCCAGAATATTTACTTAGACATCCTCCGGAACGATAAATTGAGTTTTCCATTGATTTAATTCCTCGTTCAAGGCCTATATTGAAGACCCCTTAGAGAATGTCCACTATTGAATTAACTAAACTAAAGAAAAACTAGAGTAATTGAGTAATAAGGGATTTATTCACCCTAGTTTTTCTCTATGTGGAGCCCTTGTCATTTTTGTTAAGAAGAAAGATGGATCCATGAGGTTATGTATCGACTACATGGAAATCAATGCTATTACAATAAATAACAAGTATCCCCTACCTCGCATTGATGATTTATTTGACCAACTACACGGAGATCAATACTTTTCAAAGATTTACCTTCAATCTGGATACCATCAGTTCTGTGTGAAAAAGGAATACATTCGGAAGACAGCATTTCGAACAAGGTATGGGCATTTCAAGTTTATAGTAATCCCTTTTGTATTGACTAATTCACCCTCTGTATTAATGGATCTAATGAATAGAGTTTTCAAAGAATATCTGATGATTTTTTAGAGGTATTTATTGATGATATCTTGGTATATTCCAAAAGCTATGAAGATAATGAAAATCACTTGCGCATTATTCTGAAGAACCTTAGAAGGCATGAATTATATGGGAAGTTTAACAAGTGTGAATTCAGGCTTCAAGAGATTTCTTTTCTTGGACATATTGTCTCCAAATATGGAATCTTTGTTGATCCTTCTAAGACCAAGGAAATCCAATAATGGCCAGCCCCGATGACTATAACTGAGGTACACAGTTTTATGGGTTTAGTTGGTTATTATCGGCGTTTCATCCAGAATATTTCCCAATTGGCTAACCTATTAATGAAGCTCACACGTAAAGGGGTAAAATTTGTTTGGAAAAAAGGTTGTGAAGAATGTTTGGAAGAACTGAAGAGAATATTATTGAATGATCCTATATTGAATCTACCATCGGGGAATGATGGGATTTTTATTTATAGTGATGCATCGAATAAAGGACATGGTTGTGTCCTTATAAAGAAAGATAGAGTTATTTCCTATGCATCACGACAACTGAAAATTAATGAGAAAAACTATACTACTCATGATCTTTGGTTAGATGCTGTAATATATTCATTGAAGATATGGATACATTATCTCTATGGTGGAAAATGTGAGATTTATATTGATCGCAATAGTTTGAAGTATATTTTCTCACAGAAAGAACTCAACATGAGGCAAATGAGATGGCTTTAACTTCTCAAGGATTATGATTGCATGATACACTACCACCTGGGGAAGGAGAATATGGTGGCACATGATTTGAGTAGAAAGGATCATGGAGTTTTGAACAAGATGAGAGTTGAAAAGGATCCTATATTCATGGATCTAGTAAATATAGATATGGGAATCACCATGGAAGGTGAAACATCAATGCTTTTTCAAATGGTTGCCAAAACAACTTTACTAGAAAGGATAAAGAGTTCTCAGACTGATGATGAAGAGTTTCAAAAGAAGATTAATGTTGTGAATGATAGGAGATTGAGTGAATTTTTTTATGAAGATGGAATTTTGAAATTTGGGAAGAGACATTGTGTTCCCAATATACCTGATCTAAAAAGGGAATTCTGGGATGATAATCATAGTTCCAATTTCTCTATACACCATGGGAGCACTAGAATGTATAGAGATTTAAAAGAAATTTTTTTTTGGGACAACATGAAGAGGGAGATTTATGATTTTGTGTCAAGATGTATGGTTTATCAACAAGTGAAAGCTGGAAGGAAATAGCCTAGAAGAGTCATTCAACCTCTTCCCATACCTAAGTGGAAATGCGATAATATCACGATGGAATTTGTAATGGGGCTACCAAAGACTCCTAGAAGAAACGATGCAATATGGGTCATTGTTGATCATCTTACCAAGTTAGCACATTTTCATGCTATAAGGGAAGATTTACCTCTTGAACGTATAGAGAGACTATATATTAATGAAGTTGTGAGACTTCTTGGAGTACACATATCTATTTTTTCTGATTGTGATCCACATTTTACATCAATATTTTAGAAATGTCTTCAGAAAACCCTGGATACTGAACTTCATTTGAGCACTTCCTACCCCCCTCAAACAGATGGACAATCAAAATAGACTATTAAATCCTTAGAAGAAATGTTGAGATCATGCTTGCTGGACTTTCAGGGTATGTGGGATCAATATTTACCTATGGTGGAATTTTCCTATAACAATAGCTTCCATTCGAGTATTCATATGGCACCATATGAAGCATTATACGGAAAGATATGCCACATACCAACCTGCTGGGATGACGTTGGTGAATGAAAACATGTGGAGGAAATGATGGAAAAGGTGAAGGTAATCCAAAACCACATCAAATCAGCTCAAAGTCGGCAGAAGAGCTATGTTGACAACTGAAGGAAGGATTTGGAATTTCAAGTAGGGGATCATGTTTTCATGAAGGTATCTCCATGGAGGGTGTTATACGTTTTGGTAAGAAAGGCGAATTGAGTCCCAGGTACATCGTACAATTCGAAATTCTAGAACTAATTGGGGTTGTAGCTTACCATTTGTAAATGTTGCCAAGTCTCTCCAGAGTTCACAATGTGTTCCACGTATCACTGTTGAGAAAATACAAGCCTGAACCAACGCATGTACTGACTTACGTGGAATTAGAACTGGAACCTGATCTATCTTATTGCGAAGAGGCTTTCCGAATTCTTGATAGAAGATAACAACTGCTAAGAAACAGGATGACTCTTCTAGTAAAAGTTCTATGGAAAAACCATAAGAAGGAAGAGGCAACGTGGGAACCCGAGGAACCTATGATGAAGAACCACCCAAGTATTTTCATTTGGTATTATTCTAGAAATTTTGAGGATGAAATTATTTTTAGGAGAGGAGAATGTAACACCCCAACCATCCATGGTACGCTTCTCTTTGAATAATACAGTAGAGTGCATTGTAAGCAACTTCGAGTTCTAACACACACCACAACCAATCAAACTAGTTGTTATGAATAGTAATACCCAAATTTTAAAATTTTATAAATTTTATCATTGAAAACGGACTTCAATTTTGGATTCAGAATATCGAAATTATCTTAGGGTGAATTATTGGTATTTTTCTAAAAACATTCAATTTTTGATGAATAGTTAAAAAACACTCAGTTATAGTTTAAAACCGAATTTTATTTAAATAATAATTTATTTTATTTATATTTATTTATGGTCAAAATAGATACATAATACCTATATAAGTACAATTTAATTCATTGGATCTAGTTTAGAATAATTTTATATATTTAAAAATTATATTTAACTTTTCACCGTCTTTTACCCACATCCTAAGAGAATTTGAAAATTCACATAAAACATAATTTTACCACTTCTATGAGTGTAATTTCGAAAATCCGAGAGACATGGTTAATATAAAGGAGTAAAATGTTGTTCAATAAGATAAAAATAATGTTTTGTTGAATAGTTACTTTTTACATTTATTTACCATGGTTAAAAGTAAATAAGGTAATTAATGGTAAAAATGATGTTAATATTACCCTAACACATGTCATAATTCTATTGGAAAAGTTTATATCAACAATAAAAAACCTTAGGAATAAGAAATTATCATCTAGGTCCACTTGGATTAGATTAGGATATTTATTATTATTTAATTCAAAGAAGAGTTAAAAGAGCTAAAATGAAAGTTTAATAACTAAAACATTTTTAATATAGGGTTATACATAAGATAAATTCGATTATAAAAATTCATTATAAAGAATAAAATATTTCATAAATAATCGTATTTTATTTTTATTTTTTAGACATTAAATAATTTAAGTTATTTATGACACAATGGTGATGAAGTAATTACCTAATTAATGAAATATTAAAATAATTGATATTATAAATATCAAAATAAATGTAATTTGAGACTTTGTATGAATTAAACTAATTTTTTAGGTTAATATGACATATTAGGATTGTTTATATAAATTTTTTTGAAGTAATAATGCTGTTATAAAATTATCGAAAACAAGGTACCCAATAGTGTCAAAATTGACATAAAAGAGTTTTTAAAACAAATATTATATTATTAATTGATATTCTATTCCTAAAAATCTACGGTTCCGCCAAAGGGCTTATATAATAATATTTGTATCATTAATGGACCAATTGTGGGAATCTTGGAGTAATATAGTAAGTTTATTAACTATATAATATAAAAATACAAACAGACATGGTAAATGTCAAACTATTTAAATTAAGGTTAAATATAAATGATAAGGTTAATATAGTTACCCAATCCTATCTAAAATATATTGGTTGAAAGTATTTCGACAAATCCCCACCTTAACCTTTAAATAATCCACTTTGGAGCCATTAGAAACCGAATATGAATTTATTATAAAATAATATTTCTAGATTTTCCTATAGTGCCCCTCACCCCTCTTATAAAAGGGCACTCCATTTATCACTAATTCATAGCTTCAAATACTTTTATATCGGCCAACCCCTGCCCAAATATTCTCTCAACGTCCCTAAATTCAACTTAGAGGCCTTAGTTTGATCAGAAATCCATCTTAAGGAGCCCTTTTGATCAAATCAAAAGGAAGAACCCAAAGAAGAGGTAATGTTTTCACCACCCTCTTTCAAGTTCCTTTCTTCTTCAACTTCTTATTTCATTGTTATTTTCATTATAAAATAATAAATCCAGTATATTCTATATACTGGGATGTTATTATAAATATGGTACAACCATATTCAGTATTCTAACAATCCTTTGAATGACATGTCACCATACGTGCGTACGTATGGCCTACCGTCTCGACGTCGTGGTGTAACTGATATTCAAAACATTATTATTTGGATGGGTATGATAATGATGTGTAATTCATGTAAATAATAAGTATAACATGATACTTATTCTGTATATATTATAGACCATCCAATTTTATGTTATTTTAATATCAAAATAATGATATTGTCGCTCGTGCGTGCGTATGGATTACCGTCCCCACGAACGCGATGAGATTCATTCCCCATCGTATCCATTCAAGACTAAATTTCATTTCATGATTAAAAATAATTTCTAGAGATATGATATCATTCTGGATAAGAATTATACACATCCCATCCATAAAAAATATGTCTCACATAACAAATAACATAAGGGAAAATGAATCTGTTAACACCCGAAATGATGATAATATTAAGATATTATTAACAAATCAATGTTAAAAGATCATATATGATATCATATTAATGTATATGATTATTGTATAATTTAATAACAATTATTTTATCATTATATAGGAGGTTAACCTACCCTCAACCGAGGAAAAGTACAAGGTAAGGGTTTATTTCACAATCTCTTCATTATCTGAGGTTGTTTATATGTAATTATCTATTGGGACCTCTTTACCATTCACATACATGTTTCTTAAAATGTATTTCAAATACTTATTACTATTTTATAGACTATTGGTTAATTTCATTTATACCCTTGTTGTGTTTATAAAGGAATCTTTCCATCACTTTCTAAACATGGTCCTTTTTAACATTTTCGATAGAATTACGGTAAGAATGTTTTTTAACTTATACAGAGGGTGCGGATATTTTCCTCCGTTATAAAATCGTCTAAGCTTCCCTTACAATATTATAAGAATATTTTCAAATTTAATGTTTTATTTTATAATTATGTGACTTTTAAATGATTTTAAAAAAATAAATATTTCTCTCAAATAGTTTTTATTTCATCTATGTCAACATCCATTGATGGGTTTTAAGCTTATATGAAGTTGATTTATTATGATACAAAACTTCCATGTTGTATGGAAGGTATTGTGATATGTTTGAATGTGGATGTGTTATTTTTATACCATTCATGGTTTATAGAGAAAGTATTGACATTTCTTATGCAAGTTTTAATACGATTGTTTATGTTATGTTTAAACCTATTCATATGAGGATTTCATGGGACTTAACAAGGGACGGGTGGATCACGCTATTACTCCTCGATGCATCAGTAGGTATCATGAGACAAACTACTGTCTTTCCACAAGGCCTTGAAAAAATCTTATTTGTAGTCTTGGCACAAGGCCTTGACTATGTGGTTATGATTGTCTGGCATTATGCATTCCATCATTATGAAAGTGTTTATTGATATTTCATGTGATTATTCAACTAGTAGAATATCCATGTGAATAATTAATTGGCATTATTTATTTTATTCCCTTCCATATTATTCTAAAGTTCATGTTTAAAAGGATTTTTTTAGTCATACATTTCCTTAAATTTTTATGCTTATTTATGAAAGTTTCCTCTATATTGTTATCCTTACTGGGAATCTGAGCTCACCCATTTCTATGTTTTGTTTTTCCCAGGATATGAAGAATTATTTTATGAATGAACTGTAGGGATAGTATGAGGGGATATGATTTTGGACTGTGGATACTATGTTTTTGTAGTTTTCATTTTATGATGTAATGTAAACTTTATGAATGTATCTAGTGATTCCAAGGATACTAAACAAATCGGCACTTTGAGACTTGATCTTTTGTGATCATGCCAATATTATGTAATAATGTACTGACTCTGGGTAACTAGGGTCAGGGCATTACAGGATACTTTTAGGATCAATTCTTTATTAATTATGAATACCTGAGCCATGATACAAGGATAAATTTTAAGCTAACCCATGAAATCACAATTCATAGTTTCTATAACTATAAAAATATCATGAGGGATGAGTTTAAATTTTTATTCAATGATAATTGATCAATTAGAAGGCCGTTTGATTCTAATAAAATGAAGAAAAGGGAAAATATTAATATTTCAATCTTGTTTTTTTCTAGTGATAGAATAGGCATGGGTCGTAAACCTAGTGGGATAAGAATCAGGAAGGGATCAAGGTAATATATCATTCTCTTAGGAAAATGATGACATTTTATGTTATCCATGGGAACAGTATAACAATTACCAGACATATTTGTAGTCCATATGAGCATTATAAATTGTTCATCGACAATAATACTTCCCTTATAAAATGGAATAACACTGACTATAGTAGGTTCTGGCATATCATAATTTATTTAACTTTTTTATAACTCCATTTTGGAACATTATGCCTCTTTTTGGACTATATATGGGTAATTACCAAGCCACTTACTACTGAATTATAACATATTAATTTTCATTTATATCTTGATAAATAAAAATAAAAAATATTATAGGATATTTTCCCTATTTACAACATTTTGATACACTTTCCGTTCCATTTATTAATTTTTACACATTACCCCCACTATATTACGTTTCCCTCATATAGAGGAGATTCGTGTGGATTATTTAGGAATTATCATACAATTTTTATCACATGGGATGTTAATAGAATATAATCCAAGGATTATTGTATGAAATTTTTAGTCAAACATAATATGATATTATAATTTATCGATTTATTAGAGAATCCATTGTAGTTCTTGAGTGTTCTATGTGAGTGGAATCTGATTAATCATGTAAGAGTTATTTAATATCCAAGGGAAGGATACTATCTCTTTAACTAATGAAAATTATTATTTAAATTCTTTAAATAACTATCTGTAAATAAAAATATAATTTCTTCCATGATTTTCACTATCAATCAAAACCACACACATAATGAAACAACATGAATTCATTAATTTCTAAGGGATTCCAAGAGTCCCATATTTTTTATATATTCTATATATTTTAAAATTATTATATCTTGTATATTACATGAGTATTACAAATATTATTTAATATCTAGGCTCTATAATTTTTTAAATAAAAAATCTAGAGTATATCATGATATATGATGTTCTTAAGTAATCTATTCAGATAAACAATTTAATCAGTGATCATGGGGTGGTCTATATAATAGAGGGACTAATTTTTCATAACTATGGAAATAAGGTATTTATATCTCGTTGCAAGAAACCCTAGTCTCACCAATATACCTTAAATATTCTTTTAAAATACCATATAATTTGAGAACTCATTGATAGGGTCTATGTAAATATCTATTGGTTAGCTATAGAGGAGAATTTAATAGATCCACTCAAAAACATTAACCTAGAAAAAATATGAGAGCCACGTTGAATCTTTTAGTATTAAATACCTATGATAATGGATATAATTTTAGTAAAATTTATCATGATTTTATAAAAAAGGACATTTCCATTCAGCATTTTTTCTTGTACAATTCATGTATTAGATGAATATTGGAATTATAAAATCCATTAAAATAATAACACTAAGTTATATATAATATATTATTAGAACACACTATTATATGATATGATTAACATAAGTATAACTCTAAATTTTATACTAGGTAGACTCACGAGATAATATATAGATATGTAATAACTAGAGTTATTATGAAGTTATATCACATGCAATATAATATTATCATTGATATACATGGGGAGGTATTTCCAATTTTATCCCCAATAAATTGTGGTTGATAAGATAATTAGTATGTGATCATTTATACATTGATATAATGTTTTTTTCAACCTTGAGAATTAGATAATTTGGGGGTAGTTGGGGATATAGGTAATCGTTTAATTAATTCAATTTAACCAAGATGTTATTTGTCCTATTTTTTGAAAATTATGAAATATGGGATCATGATTGTATTAGGAGATGGAAAATATTACCCAATATTATTTGAGTGAAAAGTTACCTACTCAACTACTAAAATTATCGACATGTGATGTATTCATTTAATCTATTATAACTATTTCATAAGCTTATGAATATATGAGATAACCAATACTGGATTGAAAAGTTCCAAGTCTTTGGGTTAGTATATGTATTTAAAAATATTATAATAAAAATAATTATATAGTGCATATAGATTCATATTATATAATACATATTAATATTAAGATATGTATCTAGTTGATTAATATGATTCAAGACCCCTTTATAATATGAGTATCAAAGACATCTCTATATATTACATTATTTTCATTAAATTATGGATTATAAAATTCAAAACTATTTTAATTTTTTTAATAATCCATGGGTCACGCATATGGTTCTATAATAGTGATTGGTTTTAGTATATCTTTTTCGAAAAAATTTAATAAATACAATGGTAATATTTCCTAATATATTTTTGAAATAATCAAAATATTTTATGATGCTTTATATAAATTCTATTATGATTCATTTACTGTGGTAGATTTTTAGAAAAATATTAACTAATGTATATACTTTATATGGTGATGTTCACCACACCACAACTGATATTTTCAAAAACAATGGTGTGGTGTTATTCACTTCTGAATGGTTGATGTTTTTTCAGGTTGTATTATACTACATCATGGTGCATATGAGAATATTATGAAATAATAATATGCCAAATCTTTCAATTCAATGATCATGTATACATCATCTATTAATAAGTCATGTTATTATTCATATGATGAATTTGAAAATTAACCTAGATTTAACATTTAGTTTAATATTTTAATTGATATAAAATGAGTATTTCCATTTCATAACAGTAACATTATTATAAATTTTCATTATAAATTTAATTTAATTAATGTTTCATTCAACAATAAGTTTAATCGCTTCATTTGGTACATTAGAGATAACACCAATGTGTCTAGATGTCTCTCAATATCAATTCTCAATTTTCCTTGAAGGAGGAGCAACAAACACACCATTTATAGAATACAGGTTAAACCACAGAGTTTAGATGTTATTGTATTTGGAAGATATCATTCATGGGGGGAACCTGTTGGTTTTTTCAATAGGAACTTGACCAAAATTAGTGTTGTTTTATATTTAAATAATTGAAAGTGCGGTAGATTTTTTTTTATTTTTGTTCTTATTTAATATTATTAATTTCACCTCTTGTTTATCTTTGAATGTAATTGTGGTTTTCTACCATTATTTTTGGATAAAGATTTTTACCTAGAAACCCTTCTATCTTCACTTTAAATTAATACTAATTTTACACTAAACATAATATTGTTATTGAAAAAAAGGTTAAATCATATAATTATGTAGCTTTTTGTTCTATAGTAAATTTTTAAAATTTCTTTTAATGAGGATTCAATGAAATCCAGTATATAATATAAAAAATGAAAATATTTAATAAAAAAATATACAAAAAAATCTTATATAAATAAATTGAAATTGAAATTAAAGGTAAATAAAAATTTACGTAATTCCATAGAAGATGTAATGTTTTAACAACTAATACATAAGTTTTCATAATAGACACCATTAATCTATTTATGGGTCAAGCTTCTTTAATATGAACTACTATTAGTTTTTGGAACCAGATATCAATGAAATTTCCTTCTTTATGATACAATATGCCATAAAGTTTGATTCCATCCCCATCTATTATAATTCATAATTCATGTTGGATGTGGTGGGATGTGATAAGAGGCCTTGTACACTTCTTCTTAATGAGTTATAGTCCCGTATATATTATTCACATTTATACTAGGTAGGTCACCTATTCTTAGTTATGAATAGTTAGTTATCCATGGATGTGTATCTAAATATTATCTAACTCATCTGTGATAGTGGGTATCCCATATAATTCATATATCATTTATTGAACATTTTCCTAAACATGTGTGGAATGATCATCTAAATACACTATATATTGCAAAAAAAATTCTACATATTAATTAAAAGTATAATGGAGATCTAATTTAAATTTGGAATTAATTAAATTTGATAAAATGAATTCAATAACAAAAATTCTCCCTCACTTATAATAGTAAGGATTTTATCTTTATCGTAAAGGGGTTATAATAATATATTGGTTGGAATAGGTTGTGGGTAATTCATCCTTTTTCCAAATTTTACTAAATCTAGTGTGATTCTCTCTTTATCATCTTATGAATAGAAGATATGTACCTTTTATTCTTCATTGAACTAAGGGATATCAGTTTTTTATCTTCTCATAAATAATTTTCCTAGTATATATCCATGGTTTTTTATACACCCACAATTATCAAAATTATTAAAATATATTATTCTTTCAACTCCTATGGAAGATAATAATTAGTTGGAAATATGAGATTATCCGATATTTCATTAACCCCCTTCATACCTTCCTCCTCAAAAAAATGTATATCCTATGATTCCTCTATTATCCTTTTACTCATTTTATCATAGAGTGAAATATTGATTTTTTTTCTAAAGCCACTTTTAGATTCTATATGTATTCACGCCTCTATTGCTCTTCTTCCCACATCTCATTAGTTTTTTGTTAAACATCATTATTTATGAATATGATATTTTTATATTTTTAATGATTTAGCTATTGTTATTATCCATACAATCAATTGATTATTTTATTTGGTCATCATTTCAAATAATTGTATAATATATTTTGATTATATGGGTAGGGTCCCCTTTATATCTCCAATAAAATGTACATTCCACCTATATTTTTGGAATACAATATTATATTATGTTCTTATTTATCAACATATTTTTAATATATAAAATGAGTATATTAATCATGGAAATTATAAATGGATTTTAATGATACATATTAGACTATATAGGTGGTACGTATGGATTTAAATAAAAATAATAGAAATTAATTTTAAATAAAATTATAATGATCCCTGAGTTACAATCATATTTATCTCAAAAATGGGGATAAATGTTTTCACTCAACTATCCTAGGGTGGTCAAAATGAAATATAAAATTTCTTATAGAATTTAGTATTATTGAAAAAACATATTAGGTCTATCAAAGAGGCATAAATGATCACTCAATACTACTAATCTCATTATTTAAAATCATTTAATTATCATATTAATTTAATTCATAAATCATGCGATAGAAGTGTCATAGATTCAATGAAACTATATGAGGAAGAAAATATAATAATATTAAATAAAAAAATTTATTGAGAAATGATAATAATAAAATTGGAATTTTGGAAATTAATATCCCTAATTAATCATCATTATAAATTTTTAATCCACTTGTCATCAATATCTATTCTTAATAAAATTACATATATCTACCCCTCACCGCCTTTTTATGTGATCACAAAAATAAAACAACAATGATATTGAGGATATCTTATCATTCTATTCATAATGGTAGGAATCACTCCTACATATTCTATTTAACTCAATGAATTGAATATTACAACAATTATTAAATCACCTCAACCAACTATGATAAGATAAAATTTAATACAAATTTATCAATCCACCACTCCACATGGATATGAATTTAAAATCTACTCCCTCAAAATAAATTATTACTCTATTTTATATTTAATAGAGAACCAATGGAAGATAATGAATATAAATGACATGAGGGATGTGAAACAAAATATAATACTAAAATTATAGTGATTATTTAATGGCTAACTTGTGTTCACAAGCAACCCATTATCATAGATCCAAAAAAAATGGAATTGAAAAATATAATCAATATTCAGGAGAAAAACATCAAATCATCACTTAGGATTAATCATCTCATTTTTTTGTCAAGGTAAATGGAGTAGCTATTCCGATAGGGAAAAAATATATAAATTTAGGAAAATAAAAATAAAATATATAAATAAAACTACACTATTTTTATGGAGATAACTGCTCGAAATTCTCATTCCTTACACCTTACTCTTCTAAAAGTCTATAACAGTAATTTTTAGTTCTATAATTACTTCCACATTATAATGTGTTCTTCTTGAGATTAATTCATAGGGACTCTGAAGTTCATATATAGTAATTTCCTCAAGAAATATGTGTTCCATTACCCATTATCCTATCTTAGATTTATTTAAATGATTACCAAACAAATATATTTCACATTTCACTAACTTTGATTATTTTTAAATGAACATTATGAAAAAATATAAGGATACTAATAGGATACATTTATTCCATATGGAGTAATATTCCATCAATATTATAACTTTTTAGTAGTGTAAAATGTGTTTAAAACAGTGTAAAATCATACATATAATGTATTTGTATTAATCATTTCTTATAGTGGATTTTCTTTTTCTTTATTAAAGGGCCTTGTTATAATAAACTCTAATGATTGATTGGGATAGTATCACATGAGAATTATAATTTTCCATTTAATCTTAAACCACATATGAGAGAGAATTATTATTCATTCATAAAAAAGGGATTTAATTTTTTATATTCCAGATAAGAAAATTTATATTCATACATATACAACCCAATTCATAGTTGAATCATCCATTACTTGATAGGCCTATAAATAAAAAAAAATATTGTCTAATCCTATCTATTAATTAAAATCACATATTTAATCATATATGGATTTTTCAATTTTCATTTTATTCTCATGAGATCTCATATTCTCATATATGTGACTACTCATTCACCTTCGACTCAATTGATAATACATTTAGCAACTTCATATGACCATATTCAGTCTACTTTAGTACATTCCTTTGCATTGTTGATGAGAATTATCTTTCTTTATTTTTGAATACTCCACACTAGAAATAGTAATAATAAAATGATATTTCCGAATATTGAGTTAGTTATGTATTCCTCTATTTTTCTTCTTCCCTTCGATAACTCTTGGTTATAGAATATACATTTTTTGAGTGTCTTGTCTTTCCAAAACAATAAAATCTACTACAAGGTGACTTCTTGTGTGCCATTAATACACAAATTTATTTCCATTTGGTTATATGAATTGTTTAGTTATGATTTATAGCCAAATTAATCTTCAGTCATTGGGTGAGTGCTTCTGGAATGAATATATCTCATGCTTCTTTCTATTTCAATAAACACCATACTTTCTACAGTGTTCTGATTTATCATTTTCTTCTCCTGATAATCCTCTTTCAGTTTCACCAGATCATTGATCTTTATTTTTCTATTTTCTACAAACATTTTGAACTAATTTTCTTGATAAAATAGTTTATCTTAATCATTCAATTTCCTTCAAAATTTGAAAACATCCTCCTGATTAGTAACTGAAAGAGGCTAATATTAATTGGTAATATCTTCATATTAATTGTTCTAATGTCCATAAACATTGTTTTTAGTGCATTACATAAATAGAACTTCATTTCTCATCAAAAATGCAATTCATGTTTAAAATGCAAATTTGGGCCCAATCATTCATTTGTTTGTTGACAATATTATATTCATTTTATAAATTTTAAATTTTGGGATATTATTTATATATTTGTTTGGAACATTTTATCTTTTAGGTCCGCTGGATGAATCCCAAAGGAAGATGGAGAATTTTGCGCCTGAAGGCAGAAACTTGCTGGAAAAAGCATAATGGGCCTAAGGCCCATCAAACAAATGTGGGGCCCAGAAACCAAGCCCAATGAAGATAAAGTTTATACAGTAGAAAGATACAAATATTAGGATCATTTTATTCAACTGTGGCCGGAGCTAATTCTGATGTTTTCATGATGATAAAGGGATCTGAAGTTAAGATTTAAATGGTGGACTCGTCATTAATGCACAGAACTCTGTCCCACCATTTCGACCATAACTTCCAAACGGATGAGCCATATTTCCTGAAATTTAGAGATCTTCTATAAGACACATGAGCGAAGACATGTCTCTTATACAACCCCTCAGGATTCGGCCTTATGCAATTTCGAATTCACACATCAATATGGTGGATGAATCTGGACAGTTTTCCGGGTCAAATTCAAAACATCAATTTCCTTTTGATTATTCACCCTCCATTTGACTCTATTAATTGTTGGGGGGTGAATTAATTGTTGGGGGATGTACCTAAGGCTCCTAATATGCCTATATAAGTAGCTATTGGTGAAGGGAATGGGTGTGTATATTTTTCATATCATCTTTTGTTTCTTGTTTCATTGTAAGGTTATGCTTCCAAATTTCCTTTGTAATGTTTTCCATTTCCATATAAGTTTCTTTTTTGTATCTTTATGTTCTTAATCAACTTATTTCTCTTCTATATTTTCCATTTCATTTATTAAAACTTTATAATCACAAAGCATAGTGATATCTCTGTGTTGTTGTGAATTAGTTCACACATAGGTGTGAATTTCATTCACACACACGGAGGAGTGCTCGTTATTTCCGCGGTTTTAATTTCTTCAATCCAATTCCTGTTTGCCACCTTCCTCCCCCCATTGAGAGTATACCATAAATGGAGGGATAAACCCTTAATCGGTTGATCTTAGGAGGATGCAAAGGCTGTATTGAATGTTATTTTATGAACGAATTGTTGTTAATTGGATAATTAATTTAAGACATCCATTCTTCAGTTATTTCTACTCTTCATCTTTACTGTGTTTGAGAAAAATAAATTCAATTACTAAATGACCATATACCCTGGAGTGATCATTAATTTGGTTCTATAAGTGTATAGGGGATTAGTAATTGTGTTTAGTAAGCACCAAACCAGAAAATGATAAAGGTAGTGTTATTTTTGACGAATGGATTCATCAAGAATTAATAAAACCAAAATTGTTTAAAGAAGTAAAATTCATTCAATCCACCCCGAGCATAATACTAGATCAACCCATTTTCATTAAATTGAATTCACGTAGGTTTCTTAGTGTTATTTAAACCATCCAAAAATCGAACCCAAAGTTGGCTACCTCAAAGCCCATCCCGCACCAAATCATAGCGTCTCAAGGTTACTTCTTCAATCCCTGTGGATTCGATCCCTACTTGTACTTCAAAGACCGCTTTTACCAGTAGGGTAAATTTGGGTGCAACCAAATTTTGGTGCCGTTGCCGAGGACCAAGTATGTTCCTTAGACCAAAAAACTTCTTTTCTTACCCCCATTTTTCTATTTTCTCATCACCATTTCTCTTCTCTTTTCCCCTTTCTATTTTTTTTGACCACCGAAAATCACGATTCCAAATTTTCAAATAAATCCAATGGAGTATAATCAACAATATCCCTTTAAAAACTCGGGATGGAATCAGTTTGAAAATCCACATTGGGAATCACCATCCTTTTTTAATCAACCTTTGAATGAATACCCCACACCTGATAACATGAACTAAATTTGTAATGATGAAGGTTTAAAAGATCAATTTCCATACCTATCAAGAATGATTCAAAAGATGACTAATGAGGAATTCCATGATGTCGAAACATCTATCAATCCTAATCCTGAAACAATTCTTCAAAAATTGTGTGAAAAAATGGAAAAAATGAATTCAGAGGTATCAAGTTTTAGACAAGAACTACAAAGCATTAAAACTTGTGTGGACCCCATTCCCACTCAAACCATCCCTTACTCAATATTGTTTGAAGAATCTTGTAACATACAAACCCCTCATACCTTTATTGAAGAACCAACCTTAGGATTTGGGATAATTGGAGAGGATCGAGGAGTTTTTGAAGGGTCTTTAAATCAGGAGGAAATTGATTTTTTGGATTCAAAAGAAGAAAATTTGACATCATGGATTGAGTTTCCTGAATATAAGTCCATTAAGGATTTTTCAAAAACACTAATCACTGAAAAATTGGGAGAAATATCAAACATTGATCCCATACACACTTCTGATATTCAACTGGACAATTTTCAGGATGAATCGTATTTTGAAAATGAACCAATTCATTCTAAATGTTTTGGAGAAGAAACTGATTTTGATTTAATTTATCAATCTCCTTTAGGAAATTTCAATGAAACCGAGATCAAATTTATCTTACTTTCTTCCGAACTCAAGAAAATAAATCTTAATCAAGTTGAAGTGGGCAAAAATGGGGTCCTAAACGTGTTGAAAGTTGGAATTGGATAAGTTGGGGGGTATAAGTCGAGCCAATGACGTTAAATAAAAGCATTGCATGGGAGGCAACCCATGGTTTTCATGTTTCTAATAATTTTGAATCATTTTTTTTTCATATAATAATTTACCATAAACTGTTGACCTGTTCTTCATTTATGAGTAAGGATGGGTATGAAATGGGAGCGCCATATTCATCCGTGTCACGTGGTGTGATCTCTGAGTAATACCTTACCCAGAAAATATAAATAAGACAATGTATCATCGGTTTATTTAGTTTGGTTTTATTTTTATGTTTTTCTAGGTTTAAAAAAATAAAAGGACATGTCGTAAGCCATAAGCAAAATCCATTCACTACCATCCAAGCCGCTGAGACTCTAATCCAGGATTGAAGGGAGACTATGGCATGCACTATCATCATCAACCACCAGGTGAATTCATTCCATGATTATCATTTTAAATTTCTTCTTTGAACTCCTCTCCTACCCCCTTATAACTTTTCATTTCTTTAAACACTGGGGACAGTGTCATTCTATGTTGGGGGAAGATAAAAAATGATTTTTTTTATTTTTTGAATAAAAACATGCATGAAAAGAAAAATTCCATTAACCATTAACATGATAAACAGACATTGCAAACTCTAAAATTGGATATCAAATAAATTTTTTCATGCCTTTATTCTGATTTTAATGCAAGTTTAAGTTCATGAGCATAGTTTTTGGAATGTTCGGTTGTCCGATGTGATTTTTCAATGTTTAAAATTTCACCCTCTTAATAAAAATGCCACAATGCACGTCTACTGGATCGTGGGTGTAAATTTGAGTTCTTGGGTCCCATTCATTATAGCATAGGGTTCTGGGGTCACTTTTAGTTTAATTTGAGTATCCAAAAAAAACAAAAAAAACAAAAAAATGACCACATAGAGCAATGTTTTGTCCAAATGCATGGCATCCGGCACTTGGGGATCGTGACTCCATAGTTGTCTTGCCCAGAGTTAGGCTTTATATCTCTATTATAGAGCATGAAATTGACAATATGTGTGGGGTCTGGCACTTGGGGATCGTGACTCCATAGTTGTCTTGCCCAGAGTCAGTCTTTTCATATCTATTGTGGATACAAAAATCATCACAAAAAAATCAAAAAAAAAGGATACTCATATTAAGGTTTAATGTGATTCCCACCTAGCGCTTCCATTTTTTCCCCTTGAACAATAAAATGGGCCCCATATCTTTTGTGATGCACAAAACATTATCATGCTTAATTGAAATTTGATGAAATGTGGCGATAAATTTGAACAAAGGAATGGGCTTGGGCTGGGGATATGCTTATGG
The DNA here is from genome assembly GCA_963277665.1 of Viscum album. Lineage (NCBI taxonomy): Eukaryota > Viridiplantae > Streptophyta > Magnoliopsida > Santalales > Viscaceae > Viscum > Viscum album. The sequence goes on along the minus strand of OY728122.1, from coordinate 1,496,424,760 downwards.
ACCTATCTTGTTTTAAATAATTTTTATGGGTTCCATAATTTTTTTGGTATGAGGTCTTTGGGTGAGCAATGTGTATTTAAATGTTTTTGGAAAAGGAGATTTGAATTTCATATTTGTAATATATTTTTCTCGGGACTAGCAAAACTCAAGTTGGGGGGTGTGATTAGCCACTGAAAGTGGATAATATTAATTGTTAATATCTTCATATTCATTGTTCCAAATTCCATAAACATTTTTTTTAGTGCATTACATAAATAGAACTTCATTTCTCATCAAAAATGCAATTCATGTTTAAAATGCAAATTTGGGCCCAATCATTCATTTATTTTTTGACAATATTATATTCATTTTCTGAATTTTAAATTTTGGTATATGATTTATCACTTTGTTTGGAACATTTTATCTTTTAGGTCCGCTGGATGAATCTTAAAGGAAGATGGAGAATTTTGCGCCTGAAGGCAGAAACATGCTGGAAAAAGCATAATGGGCCTAAGGCTCATCAAACAAATGTGGGGCCCAGAAACCAAGCCCAATAAAGCTCAAATTTATACAGTAGAAAGATAAATATATGAGGATCATTTTATTCAACTGTGGAGAGGGCTAATTCTGATGTTTTCATGATGATAAAGGGATTTGAAGTTGAGATTTAAATGGTGGACTCGTCATTAATGCACAGAAATCCGTCCCACCATTTCGACCATAACATCCAAACGGATGAGCCCAATTTCCTGATATTTTGAGAGAATCTATAAGACACCTGAACGAAGACATTTCTCTTAAACAACCCCTCTAGATTCGGATTTCTGCAATTTCTAATTCACACGTCAATATGGTGGACGAATCTGGACAGTTTTCCGGGTCAAATTCAAAACATCAATTTCCTTTTGATTATTCACCCTCCATTTCACTCTATTAATTGTTGGGGGTGAATTAATTGTTGTGGGATGTACCTAAGGCTCATAATATGCCTATATAAGGAACTATTGGTGAAGTTAATGGGTGTGGATATTTATCATATCATCTTTTGTTGCTTGTTTCATTGTAAGGTTATGCTTCCATGTTTCCTTTGTAATGTTTTCCATTTCCATGTAAGTTTCTTTTTTGTATCATTATGTTCTTAATCAACTTATTTCTCTTATATATTTTCCATTTCATTTATTAAAACTTTATAATCACAAATCACAGTTATATCTCTGTGTTGTTGTGAATTAGTTCACACATAGGTGTGAATTTCATTCACACACACGGAGGAGTGCTCGTTATTTCCGCGGTTTTAATTTCTTCAATCCAATTCTTGTTAGCCATATTCCGCCCACCATTGAGAGTATACCATCAATGGAGGGATAAACCCTTAATGGGTTGATCTTAAGAGGATGCAAAGGCTGGATTGAATGTTATTTTATGAACGAATTGTTGTTAATTGGATAATTAATTTAAGACATCCATTCTTCAGTTATTTCTCTTCTTCATCTTTACTCTGTTTGAGCAAAATAAATTCAATTACTAAATGACCATATACCTCGGAGAGATCATGAATTTGGTTCTCTAAGTGTATAGGGGATTAGTAATTGTGTTTAGTAAGCACCAAACCAGAAAATGATAAAGGTAGTGTTATTTTTGAAGAATGTATTCATCAAGAATTAATAAAACCAAAATTGTTTAAAGAAGTAAAATTCATTCAATCCACCCCGAGCATAATCCTAGATCAACCCATTTTCATTAAATTGAATTCACGTAGTTTTCTTAGTGTTATTTAAACCATCCAAAAATCGAACCCAAAGTTGGCTACTTCAAAGCCCATCCCGCACCAAATCATAGCGTCTCAAGGTTACTTCTTCGGTCCCTATGGATTCGATCCCTACTTGTACTTCAACGACCTCTTTTACCAGTAGGGTAAATTTGGGCGCAACCACCTTCTTAATATTATTGATGAGTTCTTCTTGATATTTCGTTTTATTATTCATACCATTGATCACTATTTTTTCATCATCTTTGATCATGTACTCATAGATAATATATGATTTCTATGAATTTTAATACACCATCTTTCGAATTTCATCTATCATATCATGCATCTCTTTTTTTGTCTCTATCATAAATCGCTTGGTATCATGAACCACCCTATTGGATTTCTTTGTTTTGGACCTCCAAATGTCTATCTCTTCAAGTGAAACCTCTAATTTGATCTGTAGGTCAACTCTTCCATCAATTTCTCCTTCATCAATATCCCAATATCCCTTTGTTTTATATTTTTTGAAAAACTAAACAATATAATTTCATCATGATCATTATAGTCCTCCAACTCTTCTGCCTCAGATTATTCTGAACATTTATCTTCTTGGAAAGAATATTCTTCTTTTGTAAGAAATTTTTCTTAACAGTTTTATTACCGTTAACATTTGATTAATACTTAGTCATGTAAATTTCATCTTCATCCTCATCATTGTATTAAAAAATCTTAATTCACCACATGTCACGATGTCAAACCCGTCCACATCAAAAGCATACAAGTGGGAGCTTTCCATTTAACATTCCTTTTCTTCTTTGTAAATATGATTAAATGAATGGAAAGACTTAATATATATTTTTTATTCCTTCCCATACTCTACAGTGATCTTCTTCATGGCCTTTAATTCCACATATTTAGACTTTAACTTTTTCACAGACTCGTTATCGCCATTTCTATTAATGTATGAAACAAGAGTAATATAAAAACTATCCAAATCCACCTCCTTTGTATATTTATCTTCCAACACTAAAAAAATTATGTTGAAATTAGTTGGAAGTATTCTAAATATGTGTTTGAATATATTTTAATCCAAAAAAATTTCTATGAGATCACTCTTTTCTTCTACAACAATATTCACCCAATCAAAGAGTGAATTAATAGACATATTCGAGAGCATTATGAGATCTTCATACATGTTCCATAGAACCTATAACTTTTCTTCTCTGAGTTACAAATAATTCTCATAAAAGCTTACAAACATTTCCCACATAGAATGTGATAACTTACACAAAATAACCATTGTATATATTGCATTAAATAGGGATCCCTATAAAGAATTGATTCCTTTAGTGTTATTATCCAATTCATGTTGGTCTGCTTCTAATAAAGCACCACTGTCGACATTAGAATAAATTCCATGCACATTTTTTGTAAATACATCCATTCTTAAATATCATAATTAGTTTTACATCTGATTCATCCATAATTGAGAATTTTTTCCATCAGATATCATAATCCCTTTGTTATTTAGTACCTCCATCAAAACCCTTGAGATAAAAACGCTAATATTACCCTTTCACTATGATACTAATTGTTAGCCCAACTAGGTTAAATAACCTAAGATGTTGGGTGAAGTAGGGTATGAGATATTAAAACAAAATAACATTTTTATATTATTTCATCAAAAAAGAAATCACTCTTCTCACCCTCACCATTGAAATGATTGATCAGAAATGAATTCATGCACATAACATTGCAATTTTAATTAGTTCAACGTCACTGGGATACTTCTAAGGAGAATAAAATGATAATTTTATGATGTACCAAATCAAATTATGATCACTTCCAAAATATGGTTTGGGATAGATCACTACAATGTCAGGGATTACTTCCTTTAAAATGTTTAGGGACGACTCACTCATTCCTAAGGCTCACTCCCTCAATCTCTCTTTTGATGGGTCACTACTAGTGGAAAGTATCACCTTATTCCTGTCCCTTTTCTCACTACTCTGGAATGGATTCAAATAAATTTTATGGACATTTTTCACCATTTATTATCAATAATGAATTCATCCTCATATTTTTATAGATTATCTATTGGAGTTATTTCTAAGTTTATCCTATATATTTTTTAAAACACCTAGATAAAACACTTTAACATTGTATAAAACTAGAAAAAAATTCTATACTATAGACACTGTAATGACCTCTTCTTTGGAAAGATCATCATGTCATTACAAGTCTTCCTTTCACTTCCTTGAATATAATAGTGAATAAAAGCCTTCTTCATGTATTGTTGAATTGATAATATCCTCTATCTTATTCTTCTTCTAAATTCAAATATAATAATGATACTTCTCACATGGTAATGTAGGACTATATCACTATGAGAAAGATTTTAGTTTGATACGCCTAAAATATAACCTAGCGTGTAACTCCTTGCAAGATATCCATGTGTGTACTCTTCTGTGAGATCTAGGTGTGTACCCTATTCATGTTTTCAAGAGATTAAGGAGTTTAAATTATTAATTCTTGACATATGATCCTTGTGTGAGACCATATTATTGTTTTGTTAAAGATCCTAGTAGATAACATGTTCTCTCTTTTCATGAGACAATATTCATATCATGTGAAACACTTACATGATGTAAATCGCATATATTCCTTTTTGATATCTCTTTGTGAACCTCCATCATGAGATCTCTACACAAAGATACTTCTTATATATTGAATCAAATAAATATTTTATGAAAAACATATTCAGTCATTAAGTATAGGTTTGGGGTATTTATATGTATAATTACCCCTCCTTAACTCCATAAATCATAGACAACCATCCATTACATTGTCATCATGCTCTCCATGTACCTCCTAGCACGATATCAAAAGTCAATCTTGTGATGGTCCAAAATGTTTCCTCCCAGTTATTTACATGATCAATAATGAGATCCACTTACATTCATGAGTTATATAAAAGATCCCATCACAAGATACAAATAAAATCTTGAGTTCTACAAAATATCTCATCCTGATATCAAATTAAAATCATGCAATTAGTGACATATAAATGTGACATCAGTTCAGATATTCATGCTCCTGGAGATCAGTTCAATATTCATGCTTCGAGAGATCAGACATCTCACCATAGCGTAAGAGCAGATATCTCACCCTAGCATGAGATCAAACATTCATTATTTTTAGGAGATCAAATACTTTTCCCTAGTGTTAGATCACACATTCTCACTTTTCATGAGATCAAATAGTTTTACATTGTGAGAGAACATATATTCACACATTTTTTGAAAGTATATAGTTCACCCATTAGAGAGATCATATATTCATAATTTATACGAGATCACAATATTTTCCCTTGGGAGGCATCAAAATTCGTTCTTTAAAGAAGATCAAACCATTATACCTAACTCTTGGTGCCTTTTTTGACAACCTTCCTTGGTCCACAACCACATAACTTATCAAAAAACGCAATCAAACTAAAATAAACATCATGAGGGGTTATTTTCTAATAGTTAGAATCATTAATGATATATAAAAATATTACAATCTATTCAATGAATGGTTTAATTATTTTAAATTAATTAAATAGTATCAATGTACTTACAAATATGTCAATGATGCAGTGGAATAAAATAGATTCAATATAAAAAATGGACAAATTGAACAATTTTAATGTTTTAGATGAGAATTTGATTCAAATACCCCATAAATATATTCTGCATAATTAAATTTCCATTAGGCCAAGATTGAATTTTATTTTATCAAATATTTATAAATCTTGGTGTTTAATATATATATCACCTAATTGGTTCTCTAAATAAATAAATTCTAGATTTATTTTTTATTTTTAAACAAGTTCACTAATAAAATTATATTTAACATCAATGAAAAGTCATATAAACTTTTATGGGATTTATAGAAATATAAATAGATAAATTATTATCATAGAAATAATGAATCAAATTCAAATAAAATAATAATAATTGGAATTTATTTTAATAATACATAATGATTGAGTACAAAAATATATACTGGCTATATGGAGAGACTCTTTAGTTAGAAGTTCCACATAATTTTGTTTCATAGATTCCAATGAAACTAATGACTTGGAACAAGATAGATACATACCTGAAGTGATTTTTTTACCTATATTGAATCCTCAAAAAAGAGAATCAGAATTAATTTTCTAAATCGTGTGAGTTTTAAAAGGAAAATTTAAAAAATATATTCAAATAACCTTTGAATAATATATTTTTTATAGATTTAATGTGACTTTATATAGGTTCACTTTGACATCTATCACACATTCAAACTAAAAACATTAAATCATGAATGAAAGTAGTTATATATAATATAATTCCAATCATTCCTCTAAAATTTTTAACATCAAGATATTTTCATGACTTATCTAAATATAATTTTGGAGAATAAAAAATGGGATTTTTTTTAAATTTGGATAAATATAAATAAAATATATTAATTATCATTTTATAATACTTAGATTTATTTTTAAAATTTCCATAATTTTTTTAAATATTATCAAACCAATAAATAATTTCAATCCTTGCATCATACTCATATCTAATTAAAAATTCACCAATTATGAAAATTCATTTCAATGATTTTCACATGAACACCCTAAAATAATATCATCAACATATATTAGAATAATCAATATAACATTAAAAATTTTCATAATAACCAATGTTGGGTAAACTTGCCATGTCTCAAAAAAGTTCAAATGAAAAACACATAACATTTCATAATAAGAATAAGGAGATTCTATGAAACCATGAAATTATTTAGAAAATTTAAAAACATGAATATGTAATTTTATTTTCAAAACTAGTGTGTTGTCTCACATTCAATTATTTGGAAATATAACCATATATAAATTCATTTTAAAACCCATTTGAAATTATTTAGAAACCTGAAAATATTCATAAGATAATACTAAAAAAAATATTCGGCTGTTGATTTGGGTGAATAATATTTCTCAAAATTTGTACCTTAATATTTTGAATATCATTGGGAGATTAATCCAGATTTAATTTCAACTATCTTTCTTGATTGGTCATGTTTTTTTCTAAAGATCCATTTTTTAATAGTAATGGAATTAGTTGTAGGAGAAACTTAATAAAACACACTATTTAAAGTAAATTTTCTATACTAATATTTATCACCCAATATCCATTTAAAACCATATAAATCAATATAAATATTATTAGGTTCAAAATCATAAATAAAATCTTGATAGGAAGATATATTCATAAAAACTTTTTTGGTATGAACATTTTATTCAAAATTTCAAATCACACTTTCATATTGGGATCACTGTGAGCCTTTCAAGATTAGAAATGAATTATATCAAGTTGAGAAAAAATATCCCCCTAAATATATGAATATTCATCTTGATGTAATTTTACATAAAAATTAAATTCTATAAATTCATCTTTAATATGATCAAAATCATTTACCCTTTTATTCAATATATTTTAACAAAAATATTTTAACTAAAAATTTGATTGATTCCTTAATATCCATTTTTATATTAGTATATACTTTATATGCCTTACCATCTTTGGAATATCCTTATTAAATGATTTCATAAAAATTTACATCATATTTTTCTAATGAATCTTTAGTTTTAAGAATAAAACCATTACATCCAAAGATTATAAATTTTCCATTTTTTGGTCTTCTCCACTTCTAATGTCCATAAGTTTTTTTTCAAATGAAATTAATAAGAGAACTCAATTAGTAAAATAATAAGACGTATTCATAGCATTATCCTAGAAATATTTACGTATATTAACGTCATTTATCATTATCCTAAAAAATTCATGAATTGTTCTATTATTACCTTTTACTAAACAATTTTCTATACTGCCCTTGGGGATGAAAATGCATAAATAAACTCATTATATTCACAAAATTGGATAAATTATACATTCATTAGTTCATAGGCATGATAAATTTTAGTAGAAATAATTAATATTCCATTATCATTTTGAGAAAATTTAAAAAAAATGATAGCCATAGATAATTATTTATTTATGTACAATAAAATAAAACCATGTTCATCTAGTAAAATCATCAATAATGAAAAATAATATCTCATTTGACCCAAACTAGAATGTTTTATAGAACCAAAAAAATAAAAATGAATAAGATCAAGAGGCATTACAGTTTTTAATTATTTATAGAGTTGAAACTACTTCTATATTGTTTACCATACATGAAATACATGAAAGCACATGTTTTTATACTTCATGTCCAGGTAACTCTGGATATGATTGATTCTTAGGTTTTCTATCCACTAAATTGTAATTGGAATGTCTCAACCTTCTATCCCAGAAAACATCATCATCTTTTATTGAATTTATAATTTTCACATTTTTATTATTTAACTCCTCAAAATTAATGAAATAAATTTTTTCTTTCATAGTTTCATAAAACAAAATAGATTTATACTTGAAAATAATTCATTTATCATTTTTATATTTAGCCAAAAATTTGTCATCACATTTCTATAAATCCATATTAAAACGTTTTTCCACACATTACTAGATAAAACATTATAAATAATAACAAAACATGAAATTCCAAACTCACTAAATCCTTTTACCTTTCTATTAAAATTAACCAAAAATGCAATGGTACCGACATAAAATTTATAAAATGTTAAACTGATTAACATATCACTATTCTCATTCCTTCAACATCCACTATCCTTGTAACAAATATCACTTTTGGTTCTCCTAATATATTTTTACAACAAATAAATGTATTTATGAATTCTTTGTAACATGTGAAAATTTGGGTCTCATAAGATTAACATATGAGTTATTGGGAACCCAAACTGATTTCAAACACTTTCATACAAGAAATTCTGAACATATTTTTTTTTAAATAAAATAATGATTATGTTGAAGAGATCGTTGAAATATCAAAGAACACTATTTTTCATAATGAACCCTCATTTAACATATAAATCATATAACAGTAGGTGTAATTACACAATTGATCTTAACAATGGTATTCTTATGAATTTTAGGTACATCATTTTCCTTACAAAGAAAAAAAATATTTTTTTCATTTTATTAAAACTTATAATTTTTGGAATTTTTTCTCTACCTTGAAAAAATATTGTTTTGACTTAAATATTTCAATTTAAATTTTCATCTTTATATTCTCCATAATAACATTTTCCAAATTTCTTATTCCAAATTTCATATTTTTTTAAAAAATATAAACTTCAATTTTTAATTTATCATTTTCAAATAGCCAAAAAATAAAAAACAATATACAATCATACAAATATTTCTAATTATAGTTTTTCATTCTGGGTAGATTCATTCATCAATTAATTTTACTAATAAATAAAATTATGTTAAATCCTATGGTTCTTATATAAATTAGTGATCGTTAAACATCATAATAAAGTATTTAGACCTCCAAAAGAAATTCATAAAAGGTGGTATTTTTAAAATTGGATCTAGAAGATGAATAATATATAGAGATAATTCATTGAATTTATGAATCCTTTTAGAAATAGTTTACAATATTTCTTTTAAACCATACTTTGTAGCAGAACTAGAAACCTCACTAAAACTCTATCTGGATTTCATTTCCAAATTTTCATTTTTATTTTTCTTCCATATATGTTTTATTTCCTAAAACATGTCTAATATATCAACATACTTTCCCTTTTCTGGTACTGATTACATATTTCATCTTGATCATCATTATAAATAAAATAACATTTATAGTTCTCTTGTGATCATAATTATAATAATCATTCTCATATATCTATGAGTTTCCCTTATTTATTATATAAATATATACATTGAAAATATATTGTATCATTACATTCAGTAATTTATAACATAGAATAATAATTTTAATAAGAAACACTTTATTTAAACTCAATTTCATTATATATTGAATTGTCATTAATGAAAAAAAAATTTATCTCTTATTCATATAGTAATAATGATCTAATAGGATCATCAAGTGTATATTATTTTTTATTATTAATTTATTCTATTGAATCATTTTTATCATGCCACTTCCTTCGTGGTTATCTTAGAATACTTTTAACAATAGATTTTATTAATAGTTTCTCAGAAATTGATTATTAATTTTAAATTACTTGTGATTATGTTGAAGAAATGATTAACATTTTTATATTTATTAATTTTAAATTATATATATTTATCTATTAACATGCATATATTTTTATAATATCCTTGTATGATCCATGAGGTGTGACATGTTGAATTTTTCAATTGTCATGTGCTATTTTACATATAGAAACATGAATATATACATTTCTATTTAATAAATAGTATACAATTTACATCACCTTATAATTGAGAATATAATTTATTATTTCATTTCCATCTAATGATTCATGTTCACCTTCTATCACATTTGTGGTTTTTCTATTAATTTCCTATAATAAATTCAATGTCTCTATATGAGTGTTTCAATATATGATTTTTAATATATATAATTTGTACATTAAGAAGTGGGTAGTTTTTAGGTATCCATATATCATTTTAACTTCAACATACTAACTAAAATGAAATATCTTCCATATGAATTTAATTTCGAGAGATATTTTAAATAAAGAAAAAAAATAAGTATTAAAGTTCTTAGGGTCCTCATATGATATCAATTATTGGTTAAATGTTGTAATGGAAAAATATCAAATTTGGGGGTGAATTGGATTTTTATGACAGGTTTTGAAAATATAATATCATGGTTATAAGGAATCAGAAATAAAATAAAAAATAACCTAGGGGATTTTACAAGATGATTAGATCTAAAATAATCTTGTACAAACTTCAATAATATCATAAATTAAAATAGAGAGATGTCATTAAAACCACTATAACATAATATTACAAGGAATTTTTTCCAGCTAGAGTCACAATAGAATTAAAAATCTTGGTTCCCCTTATGGGTGAAACCCTAAAAAATCATATATTTTTATACCTAAAGGATATACCATAGTAGTCTACCTATCTACCCTAGTGGAACAACCTAATGCATGATATTATTTTGGAGTCACAACCCACAATTCTTCCTTTGAAATAGTTGTATAAAACTAAAAATTTAAAAACATATAAAAAGAATATGGGGATATAAAACCATAGCATGAGATGAAATTTTTTAGTATCTGAGTGATGATGTTGTTTAAAAATATAATTTGGTAAAGGATCATAAAATATTCTATTTTATTGAAAGTGGTATTTTATTACCAAAATTATTCCACGTAAAAGTGATATATTATACTAATCCATTAATAAATATATGGATCTATCAAAACCCTTTTATAGAGTTTTTATATATCCAGTATATTTATAATAAGAATATGGTTGCAATTTATCATTCCTAATTATTCATGTGATCTCATCCTTAAATTAGCATAAAAAAAGATACCCGTATCTATTACTCCAATAATATATGAAATCTAAAACATATTTTATAGTTATAAAACTTCATTATAATTAATACATTACAATAATACATTTATAATCATCATTAATGTACCTTGGAAAACTCCAATAAAGTATGATAAATAAACTATTTAAATTTGAGAAACACTTAATTTGGATCTCATGTTTTCCTAAGAAAATACTGTGAAACATCAACCCTCATGTTTATCCTTTTACACACCATAAAATTAGTCCAAATAAATTTACATATATTTAAAATAATTAATAATTATTTTAGGTATAATTAAATCAACAGATAAATGTTAAAAACATGTAGTAATTAAGAATATAATATTAAAAATAAAATATAGTATGTTCTAAGATAAGATAATAAAAATGAATTACATGACCATAGATAGCTCATAATGTAGGTTCAATACATTTCTAAATTTTAAATTTTCCCTACTACGTTTTATAATGTGGACTCATCGTTTTTTTCATGTATTTAGTTAATCTTATCATGGGGTCAGTTTATATTTCTTTGTTCATTCACTACATTTTTTTCTGTTCTCATTTAATTTGTGTTTATGTGGTCACTTCATTTTTTGCATGTGTCTAGTTAATTTTGTAAATTATGGTCACATAATTTTTTTTATGCAATCACTTTTGGACGTTGTGAAATTTTCACTCATGGCCACTTCATTGTGGGTCACATCTACACTTTGTGAAATTTTCAGTCAGGGTATGTTCACTCTATTTCACATCAATACATCATGAAACATTCACTCACAGACACTTTATTCAATATCAGTTTTGGTATTTTTCCAAGTTTCACTTAGTATCACTTCTCAATGTCACTTCAGTATTATTTCAAACATTCACTCACGTTCACTTCTCAATTTCAAATCAAAACATCCTCATATTTAAACTCATGGTTACTTATCAAGGTCTCTTCCAAATGTTTTCAATTTTCCTCTCATTTTCACATATAAATGTTTCCTCCTTGCATTGTTAACTATTCACTCATGGTCACATATCAAGTTTACATCCATTATTTGTCAAATTTTCTCTCATGACCACTTAATTATTTTAATATATATATATATATATATGACACAAAGAATAAAAATATATCATTGTATGAGTAATTATAATTATTTTGATTATAAAAAATACTAATAAATCAGATCAATGATCCAATTAAATATTGTAAAAATGCCCACCAATTATGACATGATAGAAAGAAATTTGTATTGATACTAGATTTTATGACTATAAAAATGTCGTAGATGAGGTATTACATTTGATATATCATGATTTCAAAATAATATTAGGAAAAGAAACTGTATATCTTCAGAAACTGTTAAATTAAAATGCCTTCAATGAGAAATTGGTTTAAAGTAAAACAAATCCATTAATAAAAGATATTTATATTTATAACACAAAAAATATAATGTATACACAATATATTATTTTAAATTGGTGGATAAAATTTCTATATCAATATATAATAACTAATGTCAAGAAACCACTTTTTTCAAACATAATAATTGAGGCACTGTTTATTGGATAATGTGGTCATAAGGATAAATTTTTGAACCACTAAAAATAATGATTCAATATAATAAAAAAATATTCATCACATAGAATAAATTAATAATTTAATAAAATTGTTAAATAATAATTTTTATAACTCGACAGATGAAAATTGATTTAGCATAAAAATTTATTTTGGTCTTTATTTTCTATGCACATACAAATATTATACAAAATAATAAATTTATTTTTATAGTATTCATTCATGGGAACATTTTATGTAAACATTTTTATTAGTATGCAACATTTAGTATTATATTCTATTTATTTATTATATAGTTTATTCGTGTATTGGTTATTTAAGGTGGTTTAGTTAATTAATACATAAATATTTTTGTATGTTTACCTTAATTAATGATATTCTCATATAAATTCATTATCTATTGATTTTTTGGGGTGTATGATCTTTATTATTGTACTATCATATAATATATAATTTTATATAATTTTTTATAAATTAAACTAATATTAGGAAATGTATTTTGATATGTTTATATTTGGTGGTTAAGTATACTATGACCAATAGTTATTAATATCACTAATATAATATAAAATATTATATATATATATATATATATAGTATTAATGTTTTTGAATAAATAACTTTTTAAATTTAACAAACTATTATTTCTATCTATGTTATGTGGAAATAGAAAGTATCATGGTACTTCATGGATGTTATAGTCTACCCCAGAACACAATAAAAGTTCTTTTATTTTTATTAGTGGAGGGGAAGGAAAAAATAATTTCTTATTCACTAATATAATAAAAAAACAATATATTAATCACATGAAGGTTTTTATAATAATAGTGTTTAGGTTTTAATGGAATATAATGATTAATAGGAGAGGGATAAGGATTAAATAATACTCTCTTGGGAACATTGAACATTCTATACATTGTCTCTAAGGAAATGAGGGGATTTGGAAAACATATAGTGTTCAAGGGATTTAGGGAATTGAAATGAATTATAGGAGACTAAAATTTTTTATCGTATCATGAAATGTTATAATAGTGTGCGTAACTTTTAGAGTGTGGATGTGATACAATTTTATAATTGAAAAAATTTCACATTTTTCATCACTCATTACTTTGGAATAATTGTGTGATAATATTGAGGGTTTGATGGTTAAAAATGTTATAAACAATGGAATATGGGGTGAGATAAGGTTTATTAATCACCTACAAACCATTTTCCCAAATGTTTTAAACATTTTCCAATCCTTTTGACATTTTTTTAAATTATATTATTTTTGTTTTTACCTTAAAAACTTGTTATTAACCTAGTAGATTACATTTTATTAAAAATATATATAAAAACCCTTATAAGCCAATTTTGATCTCATAAAACTAATTTTTTTTAATATAGACCAATAGAAAATATTTATAAGATGATTTTTATCATTAAAATAAGGAATCTTATATAAATAACATCTTTTTAAAAGAAATTGTTTTTCTATTATAGGTGTTGTTAATCATATTTTTCTTGTTTTACCAATTTAATTAGAGTTAATATATTTTAATACAGGTCCAAAAATCATATTTTAGTACTTATATAAATCATATTAATTAAATTTAATAGTTTAAATAATTACACATTGTTTCTAAAACAATAATTTAAAATAGATTATCTTATTAGATTTCAAGGTAATTAAATTTAATCCTAGTAATCCTAATTTTATGCATAAAAAATAATATAAAATTATTTCATAATATCAAAATCTGGATATAAAATATGAAATAGTTTTTTAATATTTATCTTCTGCTCTTGATGAAGACTACTTTTTAATAAAGTCTAACAAAAATATTTTTTAGACTAAAATATTACTTAATATTCCAAAACATTACTCATGAGTTTAATACATTTATCATTTTTGATATTATTTAATTTCATGTATAAATATATTTATTTATTTATACAGAAAGTTTTAAAAATAAAATTAATTGATTGATTTATGATTATGAAGTTATAAAATTAATTCTATTAATATAATTTTATTTTTAATTCTTATTGAACTAAATATAAAATATTTTATGAAACTGTAAAACAATCACCCTTATATATTTTTTATAATTTGGTTCCAAATATTAGGTTCATTTTATAAAATTATTATTTGAATAAAACTGATAATAAAATTTATAAAAAACAATTATTATTAAAACATGTTCTTATAAACATTATGAGTTCATAATTTTACTTTATAAGCTTTCTTAATTGATTAAAATTATTTTTAATTATTAGCAGTTTTATTATTCAAAAAATTTATTAATAATATTCTATTAAAAATTCACAACTCATTTTACATTTGTGTTTCATTTGGATAAAATTATTGAATATATTATTAATTTAAAGATAATGATATATATATATATTTGAAAATCTTGTGTCCCCACAAAATAAATTTTTTCCCCTAAATATTTATTATTTTTCACTAAAAAAAGAAGATATGTGATCCCAATGAATATCAATATGTCAATTAAATATGGATATAGACCACTATATCATTTGTATTACTTGAAAAAATTTATCCCCTATATGTTTTTTTATTAAAGGCATACCACTCAGATATTAATTTTCATGATAATATTTCAAAAAATAGAACAACTGCAAATAAGTTGATAATAATCTATAATAAAATCACTGTAAATAATCATAAGAATATGAAAACTTATTCTTATGATTTCTTCTCCATTTAATCATATATTTAATCCTAGTACAAATTTAGTAAAGGTATGATATTATTATACCAAAATATCAATCCATTAATTTAAACCTATTTTTCTATAGTCATTTTTTTTTGTTTTCTCAAATAAAAAATCATAAAATTAATCTATATTTAAATCATTCATATTGGATTGAAAAGAGAATGTGTTGAACCTAATAAAAACATGGGGTTATTTGTCCATGTGTGTAGTATTTTGACCACTCATCTTGCAACATGTTAATGTAGAGTTGACAATAAATCATTTTTTAATATTAATTAAAAATAGGTGCATGTGTTCTATAACTTCACACACATTTAGGTATCTTGGTTGGAGTTTAATTTCTAAACAAATGACAAAATCATGAAATTATCAAACATTTTGGAATTTCTTATACATGGACATGTCCCATAGATTTATCTTAATGGTTTTCACTATGTTTCTCTTATACCAATCCCCAAAATATTAAATATTACAATAAATAACCTAAAGGGATACTTATACCTTTGAAATTGTTATAGAAATTACCATATCGATCCTTAATGTTTCTTCAAATTATATCTTTACCTCTAAATCTATTTAATCACTACATTGATATGAACTATTATTACACACAAATTTTATTATCTTAATTACATGAAATGAATAAAATGTTTCATTAAATAAATTCCCATTGCATTGAATATTTAGTGTTTTATTAATCATGGATAAATAATAACTAAAAAACCGATGAATTTTTCCAGTAATGGATATTTTTTTATTTATATTATAAAATTATTGATCATTAATAATTATTCAACATCAATCACTAATTCTCCATAAAATTTAATCTTCAATATTTTAAATTTTTTTAGTTATCATATGTTGATCATATAAATAAATAATAATTGTAAACTCAAACACTCTATATGGGTAAACATAAGAGAAACATTTGTGATTAAAAAGTTTTCATTAGATGAGAATATGTGTATAATAATGATAAATAATAAAATCATATCCAAAAAAATATAGTTCACAAATTGTTATTTATAAGTTAGGTAAGTAGTATAAGCCATGAAATAAATTGTCAAGGACACCCACATCGACATTTATGATATAGTTTTCTTGGGATAATATCTCATGTACCATTATGGAATTGGGATAATCATCTTGTATACCCTTTAATTTGTGATAATACTCTTGTTTATAAATTTACATTGGAATAATACTCTTGTATAAAATTTTCACTAGGATTAATACACTTGTGTACACTTTGGAATTGGATATATCATCTTGTATAAACATTATATTAGGATAAATAATTTCATGTAATATTTGGATTTGGATAAACTGTCCCATTTGTATTTTGGAATAAGATAAAACCTATTAAATACCTTTTAAAATTCTCGATATATAATAATTAATAATTTATTAGAGGGATATATATGAAACCACTTATCAATTAGCAACGCATAAATGTGCCACTTGAAATAAATACATTAATATACCATGAAATCATATAGAATCCAAGTGGGAACAATTTTCTTTTCAAATTTAATCATTTAACTAAATTTTTCATTATTCCATTAATTATCATAACATGATAATCCCATGGAAAATAAATGTGTTTCCAAAGATTTTATGTAACTTTCTAGGTAAATAACTTACAATAAAAATAAAATATATTATGGTATTTTCAATGTATAGATAATGGGTATAAATTTAAATAAATAATTACCCCAAAAAATCAATTTATTGAATCTTAGTTATCTTCCTTCTATCAAAGAAATGGAAAATATGGTATTCACAAATGGAATTAAAATAAAATATTATCTAATACATAGTGGATGACTAGGAAAGTAAATGGTAGTGATAGATAAAATCATCAATATAATATACCAATAAATAATTATTCAAAATAAATAAGGTGTATGGGAATAATTGAATAGTATATTTTATGGGAAATAAAATATTTCCTTGGAAAATGACACATATATGAAACAAATTTTAGGAGTTTTAGAAAAAAATATGGAAAATGAAATATTCCTGATATATTGATATTATTTTAAAAGATATATTTTATTAATCTATGAGAAATTTTTTTTATTTTTGAATATATAAAAAAAATAGTGACAATAATATATATATATATTGAATAAGGATATGGACTTATTTTTTTCATGTGGAAATACTATAAAGGATTATTCTTTCTAAAAACAACCAAAATAGAGATCATTGAAATAAATTTATTTTAAAAAATTTGAAAATAGTTTCATAGTAGTTGAATATTTATTATTCCTATTTTTTAATAAATATAGTGACATCAAAAAATGTTTAAGTGAATGATAAAGACATAATCATAAAAAGTTATTATTTTCTTCATTTTAAATATATTATTTAATACCACCATTTTTAAGTTATTATAAAATATCTAGTTTAGAATAAGATAATGGTAAAAACTAAAAAATAATATCCAGATTAAAAGACAATGATTATGTTATCTAAATTAAATACTATGAAAATTCCCCATATGGTTATGTTATTCAAGTAATATTTATTTTCAAATGATGTATGGAAAATAAATCGTATAGATTTACTTTTATTTAAAACAAAACAACTATATTATGACATATAATGAAATAATTCTTAAAATAAAATATATAAAAGAAATTTCATAATATATTGTAACAAATATGAATTATATACACTATATAATTGAAAATTGGATGAAAATAAAATAAATATCTTAAGAAATATGAATTTAAATCAGTAAAACCCTTTTTCGTAACATAATCATTGAGTTAAGAGTCATTTGATAATAATCTCATAATAAATATTTATATAACCATATAAATAAATGAGGAAATGAAAAATAATATATTCAATAGGTAGGATAAATCATTCGTGGAATAGTAAAATTCAATTAGAATGTTTGTTACTCATTAGATAAATATTTAGTTATCACAAAACCCAAATATGTTATTAATTCACTTAGTGAATTCTCATAGCATATTGAGTTGAACAATTAATTTTATTTAATACCTTTATAGGATGATTATCAATCTATATTTATTTTTATAGGTACCATTTAGTATAATATTCTATTATTTTATTATATAGTCTTGTTTATATTTTCTATTTGTTATGGTTCAGTAAAAATATACGTAACTTTTATTATAATTTGAGAATGGTTATAGGTACTTTTGTATATATTCATAATATAAATATTTTTAGAGCTATATTTACATTATTATTATATAATATTAAAAAAATTATTTATGTAATTATCTATAAAATAATCCCATATTATGAAAGGTACTCTGGTATGTTCTTGTTAGGTTGTAAGTTTTACTATAACTATTTTTATTGATATAACATAAATAATGTACAATATTATTTTTCTATAATATTAATAATTTTATAAAAATAATTTGTTTACAATAAATAAAATTTTAAGGTCATCCATTTTATTTAGTGGTAAAAAATGAAGTATGTCGCTCCATGGAGACGATAGTCTGCAAAAACACAAGATCGACGTTATTTTGTTTTTTCTAGGTGGATGTGAATTAAAAATGTGAGGTTTATTTCATTTATATAATAAAAATTAAGTATAATAGTGATACTGAATTTATTCTATTATTTTTGTTAAAGAATCTTAGGAATATAAATATTAAGAAGATAGTGATAAGTATTAATTTATACTTACTTTAAGACCCTAGACTTTCTCTTGAAAGTATCCTTTCAAATGAGTGGATAAGTCTATCTTATAGTGAAAAGGGGAATTTTTTGTGGAATTAAAAACTAATTGATACATATTGTATTAGTTTTCATATAATATAAAAATAGTATATGTGCCATTGATACGGTGTTAGTGAACCCTTTTTATATGGGAAAGGTAATTTTGTGAAAAAAATACATTATTTTTCAATAATGGAATGGAACAATTCAAGGTTTAATGGTTTAAAAACTGATAAATAATGGATTTTGGGGTTAGATGTGCAATCATTCCTCCACCACCCATTTTCTTATAACTTTCTAACCTATTTCAATCATGTTACCACTTTATTTTTTACATTATACCATTTTTTTATCTTGGTCACTTTTATTTCCCCAAACATTTATATTTTATAAAAAAATGTTAACCATATTTTTTTATTTCATAAAGATAAATTTAGTATCAAAATACTCCACCTCAATAAATAGAATATATAAAATTAAATTAAAAATTAAAATTTTAATATATCTAAAACGCTTTAAGAGAAAAATGTTTTCTTTAACATTATTTGTTCGTAATATTATTTAGTATCGAATACAAACTGAATTAGTTTTAATATATTTATATTTTGATTTTAACATAATATTATAATAATTATTTAAGATATTTTAATTTAATTTATTTTATAAAAAATACAAAAAATTTCTTAAATAATTCTTTTGAACAGATAAATATTTCACCATTAACAATATAATTAACATCAGTTATAGTAATCTAAATTATTATTATAAAAACTAATGTTATATTTTTAAATAATCAAAACATTATGATATAAAATATAAAATGTATTTTTATATATTTAACATCTACTTGTGATGAAAAATAATTTTTAATATAAATGAATAAATGTATTTTTTAGAGTAACATATTAATTTGATTTTCAAAATGTTATAGATGGGTTTAATAAATTAAACATAGTATTTTTAGATAGATTATTTTATTTTACCATTATAATTTATTTATATAAAATTTTCCAAAAAAATTACGGCCATTATTTTATTATAAAAAATTACTTAAACTAATTATATTAGAAAAATCTGTAGTTTTTTATATTTTAGCAATAATAATTTATATCATAAAAAAACTAAAATTCACAATAATATAATTTTTATATGTTCATGTAAAAAATGAATATTGTATTTAAATTAAAATTTTAAAATACATGAAATATATATATATATATAAATATTATGTTCTCATTGAAAAATAGAATTTTTATAATATTAATTATTCTTAATCATATTTTTTTGTATTTATAATTGATTAGAATATTTTATATTTATTATTAGTTTTATTATTCATTAATTATATTAATAATATTCATCTAATATTTCACATATCACTTTACTTAAATGTTGTGTGTGGTAAAATCTATCTAATAATGAAATAATTTACAAAAAAACTATATATATATATTAGAAAAACTCAGTGTGTTACATTCTATGGCTGCATCTCATCCCACCCAACTGAGATATAACATCCCTTGACAAACCAATGTTAATATTACTATATAGACACACATTATCAAAGAGTAATAAATCAACATTCCTCCAGTGACACTCAACCCCTTAAAAATTTGATATAATTTCATGTGGAAATGAATATTGAGTTGTCCAACTTACAACCATGATCCAAAAAAATTAGTTATTCATATATTATAAATAAACATAATCTCATTTAGTCCTCAACAATAACTACCCATAAAATACATTCCTTGAGATACTACAAATAAAAATATCATAATCATTCCAAACAACTAAACTAGGGGTCATACATCAATGTCCTATCAACAACCTCAAGGATCCTTAGGCCATGAAGAAAAAAATACATTTTCATTTCAAAACATACATTTCCATGACTTTCACATAATCATTCTTCCATAGAAAACTGTTTGTTACTTAGTCTATCCCATTATATAGAATTACCATTTTACTTTCTAAACTCTAAATATTCACATTTGTTTAAATATTAAAACTAAAATCTTGACTTTTCTACATAAAATTTACCATAATTCCAATGCATTCCTCAAAAATACACAACTATGATTTAATTCTCATATAACCATCACTCGATCATCATTTAAAAAATCATATACCCTAGCCCTCATTCACTCATCTAAGGTCATATCCTCCTAGAAGACAATCAAAAATGTATACCCAATCAGTGACCACCATGAAAATGTAAAAAATTTAACTTTTATGGATATCAATGACATTAAATCTAAAATATCCCTCATACTATATCACCCAAAAAATTAATAATAGGAATAACTAGTATCTCCACTTGAGGAAACTCCATAAAAACTATATATAGAGTCATATAAAAATCAAAGGATACGCCATAAAACAACATGATATACTCAAGGGCCTCTACAAAAAAGACATCACACAACTTATTTTATTATAGGGATGATAAAAAACAACCATCTCATGTCCACTAACCTCTGAAAATCTCGATTATATACATATAACATGATTTTCCCATCCTCGAATCACTCTATCGGTATTTACACCATCTTCTATGAGCAATAATGCACTCCCATATGACACTTCCAGGGGTCACCAATCTAGAAAATCATCTAAAGTGTAAATCGGTCTTTATAAAGTCTCACACTACTAATACCAACCAAACTATGTAACCATTACCATATCTTACACATTAAAGGGTGTTTTTTCATCATAGATACACAAGAAAAACAACATCACCATATATAAGAATACTAAAAAACACCTCCATATTAGAAATTATTTAATATAGAAATAAAACGTTATGTGAGGAAATAGAAAACATGTTATTATTTTAATTTTAATTATAAGAATCCCATTCTTCAGAAAAAATATTAAAATGTTCGTTTCTAAACATATTTTTTATATAAACCATTTATCATTTTGGAAAACCAAATTTTAAAGGCATGAAGTGATTCATATATCCAAATTAACCTACATTCCTAATATAATATATGGTTTAATGATCTATTTCCACTACATTCATAGATTAAAATAATAAAAAAATTTCTCATCCTAGAACATTAAAATTTAATAAATATTTAATTTAGAAAAATGAAATGAGAAAATAACACCTACTCATTAAAACGCGGCGTTCCTATAAGAATTTTTTCTTTTATGATACAAAAATCAATAATCTTGCCTATGATTTGAAACCATTATATATCTTGGTGCCTAGTCCTCTAATATAATGAAAGTAAAACTAATTATTTTATTATCCTTTGTCTCACCCAAACCTAGAAAATATTTTTTGGCTTAAACCATGAGTGCCATGATACCTGAGTTTCACTTCCCAATATGTCCAAGGAATCAAACAGGTAAAGATATACTATATCAATAAATGATTAAAATATATTCTTAGATTAATCATTTACAAAAAAAATAATTAACTAAATAACATAATGATTTGGTAATGTAAAAACAATTCTAGGTAAGATACATCCATCAATATTACACATTATCAAGATGTTATATAAAGGTGTTACCCATGTTCAGTGTAAATATAATTGTACTGAAGGGTAGATTAAAATATGAATGAAATAAAATATTAAAAACATTAATAGGATATGATACTTATCTATAAAATCATACCCCCTATAGACTACTCACATAATTTTCCATCTTACCAAACCAACAAGATCTCATGAGATTCCAATTACATGAAAGAGACACATACATTTGGATCACACACTAAGATTCAGAAGGAGGTCGTTAAAATCATATCCTAGTAGTTAAGCACTAGTTGGGTTACATTGATACACAATAATAAGAATTTTGTGTATTCAGGGAATATAAATAGTAACATAAAAGCATATGCATTGGATTATCATGTGATAACTAGGCCTTTATGATGCATGACCTCATCTTCCTTAGAAAATGTAGGTAAAATACATTTTATTAAATTGAAACTAAACCTTGATCTTATTGCTTTGGGATAGTTTAATTAAATGATTCTCAATCATTCCCAAAAGACATAGGACAATGTCACATACAAAACTCTAATCTCTCATCTGATCTCCTATGACAACCTTCTCACTACTCATTAAGTTTCATATCAAATGGCATACCAAATCTCATACCAACTCCCTCTCACTCAGGATGTGGCCTCAAACCAACATAATAAATCAACATCCAATCACTCAGGGAAACATATTCCATAATAGTTTCAATCATGGGTAGTCCAAAAAACACATCATTGAAAAATAAAATCTCATTAATGTTGGTCATTTCTATCACCATATCATTATGGTTGTGGGATTATAAAAAAATCACATAATAACACCATCTCATCCATAGTGACCTATTTATGAAACCAATGAATTATGGTTATGATTTATGACCTATATTGGAAAAATACCTTATGTCTCAAGGTAGTACAAGATAGTTTCCTCTGACCCAAGGAAATTCCTAGAATCTACATTCGTCTTTAACCGTAGGAACAAGGCTATAAAAAACAAACATAATTGAAGATAGAAAATAATTCCATGAAGAACCCTAAAAAACAATATATCCTTGGCTAGATTTCTATTAATGAATATAAAGAAACAAAAATAATCATTATATTCTATGACCGTATCAAAATACTAAATGACGTAAATCCCAACCCATAGGAATAAAATATATCATAAGGAGTATTAAATCCCTTGTGTCATATAATATTCACATCCCATATCATTGGTCACACTAGATTACAACCATACATCTAATCAATCTAGTTAAAACCCCAATATTTATGCTCATATGGTACTCACATCATTACCCATACCTACATTAATATTTCCACAATATTACCCCAGTTGTATTAATCCCTCTAGAAAACTATCATAAATTCCATGCACTAAACCAGTATAGTATTTATGAAGTTCCCTTGATCTGGTCTGCTAAGTGGTATCACCACCTAATGAATATCCAAAACAAGACACACCATTATGAATCTTTGTTAATGAATTTTTTTTAATAAAACCAATAAATAACGACATATCCCACATATAAACCCACTCAAAAGACAGAAATAGGTTTCTCCACCAAGGTTTTACCCCTTGAAAAATTTAAATTACCAGTCTCTAAGGTCCAAATCCATTAATGATAAAATACCTAATCAATGTATACCTTAACCAATTTATTTTATAACACTACTAGTTTTATTCTATCAAGTTGATTCCATGATCAATTGATTATCTCATGACCATTCCTCAAAATTACCATAGCATGAATCTCAATAAAAAAAGAACTAATGTACCTCATTTCATAGGATACAATAAACCCACCAAAAAACCCTTAACCAATGACATATGACATAACATACAAGGTTGTCGACCACCACAAGGTCATTTTGGTCCCAACTAGTGGATGATCCCCTTGAAAATATTTCCACTGAGCCACAACAAAATCAAAATTCTTCATATGGTACAACAAATTCATGTTGAAGAAACATTACCCCAACCTATCTCTAACACCCTGAATTTCTTAAAAATATTCATAAATTCATAAATATAAAACCTATGGTAAAAACACATACATCACATACAAAAATGAGACATATGGTAAATTAAAAAAGAACCCTCTCCTCCATGGAAATGTTACCACACTCACATGCTACAAATGTATACCCCACCTATGTGTTAATCAAGTATCATCAATGTCTTGTGTCCCTATCTGCAAAATTAATTATCAAAAAATAATTATACCTAATTAAAGTAATTAATAAAATTAATCCCAGAGGCATTAAGTATATAATCTCAATAAACAGCCCCATATATCTAAATTATCTCACCATTAAAATCCAATAACAGGTTACATGTTATTTTCACTCATATAGAATAAATCCCCATCATATAACACAATATCAGCAAACATATTAGAATGAGTTGATCTGAAACCCAAATATTTTAATAAACATACCTACCTTGATATAAACAATAAATACCAACATGTGTTCATTGTTTTAAAAATATTCTAGCTGACTATAGAATAATTTTTATTATCTCCGGATAATTACAACACGATATAATTGAATAATCAATGTAACTTTAATTGGAACACAAAAATCAAAGGTGAGGAATGGAAAATATTAAATATAATATTACCTCAATCTGACACATCGAAAAAAACCCTAACTTGCCACAATAGAAGGGTGAACAAGGGTGATCCAGTGGAATGAACAATGGGAAAGTGGTGTGGTCATAAAACCCCTCTCAATTGGAACATGGTAATAAGAAAGGGGGCCCTAAATTAAAATAAATTTCTTTCAGAAAAATAATTATACTAATTTGGTATCTTGAAGGAGGTCAAAGTGTACTTTGGAGGCTCTCCAAGGGTAATTATCTAGTTTTTATATCAGTATGTACCCAATTCATCGATACTAAGTACATAATGGTCCAACCTTAATTGAATCACAAACCACCACAAGACTTAAAATGGATTGACACCCACAAAATCAAACTAAACACTCAAAAAAATATAAGAAACAAAAATAAGAATACTTCAACACATTTAATACAAATTCAAACCTAATTTTCTAAGAAGTAAATTATTTTTAAGATATAAATTGAAGCTATCCCATAATTTATCATCCTATCATAACAACGATCATTACATCAATCATTGATATCATGTTACATATGCTATTTAAAATTAGATGATTAAAACCATTTATAGTTTTTTATATTTTAACACTCATTACTCCCATTATTCCTTAGAATCATTTAATGGAATTATTTTAGGATTTTTTAGACAATCCATTATGAGTTTTGATCAGTAGTATGATAACCATGATAAATGTATAAAAATACATTATATAAAAAATAATTATATATTTTAGGATGATAATTATTTCTATTACAAGAATTAGTAAGATAAATGGATTCATTATAAAGGGATAAATATGAAAAAATGAGTAAGAACAGGTTGAATAGGATGAAACTAGTGTTGGAGATGAGGTGTTTATATTGTGATGGTGATCCCGATAAGACTATTTTGTTACATTTTTAGATGAATTTATTCATATCATTGTTGTGTAAAAATAGCACATTATATGAGGTAAAAATATAATGGGATAGGTACTAGGTTCTATGAAATGAAAATTAGTTCAGTGCCTTGGTATAGTTGTTGATTAATATAGAGAGTAACATACTATGGGGAGTTGTGTTCTAGTGAGATGATGAAATTTTTAGTGGAAATGTTTTCGGATAATAAAAATTTTGAATGGGATTTTCACATTTCAGTGATGTAGGTAACATTACTTAAGGGATATTCATTGATACATGAGTTATGTGTCTAAAAATCTATTGAAAAAATGTGATTATTATAGCATGAAATGATGTATTGATTATAAAAGAGAGAGAAGTTATCCATGAATAGATATTCCACGTTATAAATATCATTCTACATGAATGAAAATATATAATTGACTATGAAATATAGATTATTTAGTCTTATTGATCAAGTATTGTAAAAATTTATTTAGAGAGGGAACACTATTATTGATTTGATGATGAAAACTACATTTTATTATCATTTTAGTGAATATTGAAGGATATGTTTATAGAAATTCCAACTTAATGGTGGTTGAGGTTGTGTTCTATTTAATGAATGAATGTTTCCAAAATATGTCTCATAGTGGGTAACCTTTTGTGTGGATATCAACTTATAGTGATATTTTACTATTAATGTTGGTGGTTACTCGAAAAATGTAAAATTTATGAAATAGACTTGAATGGTTGTCGATTTTTAGAATGTTTCAAATAATGGGAGAGTAAATGACATATATAATAGTTTGACGCATTATCATGTGAGTTGAATTTCATGTGGAGTATGAAAATAATTTTCTAAAACATTGAGTGATAAGAGGTCTTATAGAGATTGATGATATCAACAAGAGGGGATTAACCTTATAAAAATAACATATATATGAATGTAAATAGGACCAATGATTTTTCTTGGTTTTCATGATCTAGTAGAAACTATGATTTGTTGGTCATAGAATTTTCAAATCCATTGTTTATAGTTAGATATTAAGTGGGTGAATTTTTATGTAATCAGTTATGAAGTCCTGAAATATAAATTAGGAAAGATAATTATAGAATTACTAGAATGGGTTTGGAAATAGAGTAATAGGTATCCAAATATTGGATAGTTCCATTAGTTCATGTGAAGTGGGGGAATTACATATCCGATTGAATATATTGTGAATGAAAACTCATCAAATATTTATGATCAATGGGGGTCAAAATATAATAAGTAGGAGATTTAAATAGGGTGGGTATCAGTATGTTAGAGAGTTTCTATTGGATCGTGTCACTAAATATTGATGTAAATAAAAAAATTGAGACTCTAATGGAATATGATCTATGTTGGATATCAATTTCTATATTTTGATTGTATTTTTATAAATTATGTATAGAATGGGGTATAGTTTTAGACATAGTTAGTGGGATTTAAGGAACTTCATAAGTTTATAAAATGAAATGGGAGGGGGTTTTATTAAATACAATTATATTAAGTACATATGGGAACTTAATGGTCTACTCGGTACTAAATATGTATTAGTGGAATTTGAGAAATCACCATATAATACTAGGTACCTTGTGGTGGGTTACAAAATAGCGATGCTTTTAATATAATGATGTAAATTTTTTGATATCCCTAAATTAATCAGTGGGTGTGTATCTGATTCCTCTTATAGTTGTGCCTTATAATTTTAATGGTGGGTGGAAATGGAATTTTTGGATTCCTTAATTAAACACCATCCCAAGGGTCACCTTGAACAAGTGACCAATCTAGGGTCTCCATACCCTATTATCCTACTCTATTCCTTCATCCTCTTCAATTCATTCTTATCATCTGAGTGAAACCCATTATAGATGAAGGTTTATTTACTCTTATTTATTACCCCCATATTCTTATTCTTATTATTGTTTCTATCATTTCAGTGTGCTTGATTACAGATAGAGAACAGGTCAATAAGAGCACATCTCAATCATGTAGTAAATGTGGGGTGTCCTTGAGAGGATGGTAATGGAAGATGATATTGATTTATTGAAAGATATTGGATTTTATATTGATGGTTAGTATATTATTTCCTCTATTATTATTTTTATTTCATTAACATTTAGAGGATTTGGGTAATTAATTGAGATGGTATGTTAGGGATTTTATATATACTGGGTTTTTATTCACATTAGTGATAATCCATGTCACGAACTAGATCTAATACCCTGGCACCCTAATACCTGAGCTAGTTCTTACATGGAACAAAGTGAATATTTATCACCATGTGTTACCAAGTATCACCTATAATCATACATGATACCCATAGGTATTATTTTTTACAAAATAGTAGAAGAAAAAACTGAATGTTTATACTCCAAATAATCCAACGAGAGAAACTACCAAAATCAAACATGTAAAACTAGTCCAAAATTGTACATATTAAAAAGAATCAATATATGATAAGGAAAAAACATAGACATATCCCTTGAAATAATTGGATAGAAACTCTACCAGTCACTTCTATGACCCTAGGTCCTAAGGATAAAAAACATCCACCTCCTCCTACTAGTGCTTTCCCTTTTCAAGGACCAAGATTAATAAAAATACAAACACCCAAAGGAAAAATTAGGTTATAGGATATAATTATTCTAATTATTTCATCATGTTTAACATAATCAATTTTTTACCAATTACAACAATTGTGCATTAAATATATATAAAAAAGGAATTGAATGAGATTTACTTATTTTCAACAAAACATGATTTCATAACAAAAAAATATGGTAAATATTTAAAAATAGGTTTATATGAATATTTCATATAAAATATTCATGTAAACTATTTTATGTGAATTAAATGGTTTAATAATCAATGGAATGTTATCATCATATAAAACATATAATATAACCCTTGTTGAAGCCTTCCAAGTGAGCATAAAAATTTTAAAATTGATCAAATACCCAAATAATATGTATTATTTTCTCTAAAAATTGATATAAGGATAAATATAGTTTTTTAGGGATCAGGAATCAAGGATACATGTATTTTATGGCCCCCAAGAATTCATGTGAAATAATTATCTTGGGATCATAATGTAAACATTATATGTGATTTGTGTGATCTATTGATGGTCATGCAGAGACCCTCTAACAAGTCATCATGATTGTGAACATGTGCATGACATGTTCCTCTAAATATATGACATTTCAACCAAACAACTCTAAATAATTACCCATATCACTGTATGAAATAAAAAAAACTAAAAAAGGATGGTCCTCTATACAATTAATGTTATATTAAATATCACATGAATCGCTCTTACAACATATTTTATTAGTTCAATGATACTTTGATATCCCCAATGACATGTCATTAATTCCATATGATTGACTTTTGGTATGTCAACTTTATTATGTGAGGGACCTAGGTCATGTCCATTGGATTATCAGATTCCCCCTTTAGATGCACTAATAAGAAAAATTATTATCCATGAAAATTCTCACACGTCATCATGAGATCCTTCTCATATCACGCAATGAACCATATACAATAGGATCAACCATCCATGAAAACAATCACCTACTATCCTCATATCCATTATATATCATGAAACACCATGATGTGAAATCAATGCGAAAAATTATATGTTCTTAAAAAATGGAAGATAAAAATATGTAAAAGGTTTAATCCTCATTTAAATGGAAGTTATAAAATTAAGCATGGTATGAGTGGATGTGATCTAAATAATCGGTCCATGGTACATGAGAAATTTATGTAGATATTCTATCCCTATAATGTTAATGTCATTGTACATTTCACCATTGTCGTATGAAGGATCTCATACATGTCCATTTGAGCATACGGTTCCTAGAAAAACAATGGATATTAGATCTGCATATGCCTTATATAATAAAATATGAAACGGTTGTATAATAATGAGAAGGATAGTTACAGTATTTTTTAGGATAAGGCACTCCTAATATCCAAATTTACCTCATGAATGGCCCTATATGAGTCTCTATTTGACAAATTAAGGCTACTTCGATAGGAGTCTTGATCTTGTCATGTCTCCCTAGCATGTTAGCATGATCATGTGAAGGCCCTTTTATAAGTTGATTTAATTATGAGAGATCCATTATTTAATACATGGTTCCAATATATATTCTGATAAAGGAGTGATATTGTGGAAACTTTTTATTCACTTGATAGAAATATGTTTCCATGGATTCCCCACAATCGGTTTATGGGAAACGTGTGATGTTCCATTGACTCAATAAATTGTTGGTGATATGGGTTCCTTTCAAGTTGACATTGAACATGGGTGTAAAGTTCTATAAACTTATCCCTCTCGGTATTTAAAATAAAAAACTTATGGGAGAATAAAAGAGAGAACATACTTCTCAAAGTGTAAATCCATGTAATCTCAATGGTATTCCAAGGGTTAAACATAGGAAATAACATAAGGGGTTATATGTGACTTGTATATAAATCATTTCAACACCCTATTAATCCTAGGAATGGAATTTTGGTGCACCTTAAAAATCATGAAATGTGGTTTCCACATGTCTTCATGGTCACATAAGGTCCCAATAGGCCATTCCTGACATGTATTGAGGCATTTAGGTAAAAGGGAATAAAAAAAGACGAAAGCCATAAATGAAGATAGAAACATTTCTCTTCGTGGGAATGAATCATGAACTTCATATGACCTATATATATTATCAAAAAACACCTGGTCATGTCATCCATGTCACTCAATGTCCTACTATCATGTTACCTAGATCTTATGACAGACCTCGATCTTGTTATCTATGTCACACAATGTCCAACATACATATTGTCCAAGCATGGTGAATTCCTCCAAAAAATGTTTTCTAGATCATGAATTAGCACTATGAGATTTTATCCATGGTCACGTGATACCCTTGAATGTGTAGTTTTGAATCATGTAAAGGCTCCCCAGACATGTAAGTAGAATCATGAAGTAACACTCTCCCATGTCAACTTCAATCATTTGAATCACCTTGGGCATGTCATCCTTTTAATGTGAAGGCCTCAGAAAAGTCCACTATATCCCATGGAAGACACCTTAGAATCATCTTACAAACGTCCTTAGACATTCCAAGTAGAAAACTAGGACATGTCCAGACATACTTATACATTTATGGTATACACTATAAACATGTCATCCAGGAATCACTAGACAGTACTGACAAACAATTAGGACATGTCAGATAAATATCATTGACATGTCAATAGAGTTATATATAGACCCTTTGACATGTCATGCATGTAATCCTAACACCCAGGGACATGATAATCCCATATGAATGACACGCATGCACATACACAATTTTGTTGTACAAGGACTCTAATTCCTATTCAAACATTATAGGTAGGACGTATTCATGTGGCCCAATTTCAAATTAGGAATCCATGATAGTGTATGGCCCATTATATATTAGACATTCTATCCCATGGGACCCAAACTCAATTGTGTTTTTAACATTATCTCCATTAATCAGTGGAATGAGAAGATAATTTAACTACAAAAACATTGATTCCTGTTATAATAAGGATACATAGGACACCTTCTAAAGATTTGATCTTCATATCAAACACCCGGTTATCGCCATAGATATGTATAGGTTCATTATTCTTGTAAAGTGGGTATAAAAAGTGTCTATCACTTATTTATCATAGTAATCTTGAATCATTTTGAGATTAGGTATTTTCAATGATCATGTCTCTATGATCATAAATTTTCCACATCCATAGAATCCTAAGTGTGTAATATAAGTTATGTTGTATGAAACAATTGACCCATACAAGGGCATCGATGTTATTGTAAGTCCCAAAGAAATTAATATATTTTTTTAACCTTGTGTGAATAACCATCACAAAAATTAATTATATGTCACCACCTATCAGTGGGTTGAGGACTTATCAAAATATGATGACTTGGATTACTAAAATAATAAGGATACATATGACACATTCCTAAGGCTTGAGCTCCATACTATATTCCTATGTTCCACCATATGTTTCATTTATATATAATGTTAACCTAAATAGATATGACTTAAATGAAGTATGTGTGTTTTTAATAAATTTTTATATAGGATACATAGGATAACTCATACAACTTTTATCTCATCCCTGAAACAACAATCACCTCCCAGGACAGTAGTGAATTCTAAAGTTCCTTATTATACAACTTCATTATAAAATAAGAAATCCAATTGTACGAAATAATGAGAAATATAAAGATAACTATAGACACATAAAGATGGTCTCATTAATATAACCCCCTTTACTGGAAAATTGTATCAACAGTAGACTATTTTATTTAGGTAACTAGTTCTATATCGGGATCTGTAAGGGATTCAAGAACATAAAATAAATCTATAATAGAATCCTGGAATATAAAATAATTCCCCCTAAAATGGTTTAATGATAATGAACTCCAACACACTCGACTAATGTGAGTTCCTAAGTGTCATTGGGTCCAAAAAAAATTACCACCTGCATTTGTAAATTAGATCTATACCTTTACGTGGATGTAGGAGGAATTGTGAGCTTCCAAGGGAGATGAAAATAGTGAACATGAAATGAATGATTCTGAAACCATTCTTGAATCCCCCGACATTAAAATTTCTACCCCTTGTCCTCAAACAAGAGGAAAATATGGTGATCCTAGTATGAAATTATGTAATGTCAAAATAAAACAATAATTATATTTTTTGTTCATTTTTTTTACCTAACATAGAGCACCAAAACAAATTATATGAAACAAAATTGGTGAACTCGATGTGAATGTTTTTTCAGCCATATATTTACACACTATATTGACCCTACTATTTCATAAATGATGATTACATCATTTTAAATATAAACAATATAATAGTGTTACAAAAATTGGGTCAAACAGTTTAGTGTCTTTGGAAAATTAGGATTTTGTGTAATATTTACATAATAAAACATAAATTTTATTTAATTCATTCTTCTCTTTATTCTTAGTGGCCTTCGTGTCTTCTTAGAATAATTAATCAACTGAGGATATATATCATTGAAAGGGTGACCTAAAATCCCAGTAATAGGTTAAATAAGGGAATAAATCAATATTACATTAGTGAGAATGGTCATTATCATCATAATAGAAGAATGTGATCATAATAATAATTTTGAGAGGAAGTAATAGATAAATTCCTGGGATGTGTCAATGTATAAAAATCAATCCTCACGTCTTAGTGGTCAACAACACATATAGTTGTGAACAAAGCTAACATCATAATCATGAAGCAAAAAATGTGAATAACCATAACATCGTCATTATGCAAAATATATCATAATTTTAGTGAATATTGAAAATATCATGAGAATCATCACATTAACCAATGAATTTTAGGGATATATAATTCTGGTCCCACTTGTCACATCATATCATTTAAATAATCTTGCATTCCACCTAGAACATACATCAATCATTGCCATAAAATAACACATATAATGTAATGGGGTTCATAAGAATTTAAAAAATAATATAGTAGTGAATTAAAATTTGGTTTCCCAAAAGGAAAAGGGAATAACTACTTGGTATTAGAGTCATCAATCATGAGTGAAGAAGAAACAATCTCAAAAAATGAAAAAAATGAAAAAAAAATGAATTTTTAGAATGTAGAGTTATTATAGAAAAGTCATTATATTTTTCATAAAACAAATTTTGAAACATATATATCCTCTAAAATAAAAGGGGTTAATAATGAAATAATTTATAAGGAAAATTAAGTGATTATCTATATTGAAATTGTAGATAAATATGGAATCCCATGGAAGGGGAATGGGGTTCGAGAATCCTCTTACCTTATTACTGAATGTTTTCCTCACATTAATATCCTGGATAATAAAATTATATTCACTAATTAATAAATCCAAAACCTCTTATAAATTTATTTTATTAATTATAATTTTATTATTTTTCTTATGGCCTTTTTGATGAGTTATAGTGTTCAATTTCATCATTTGAGAGTGTTTGTTTCCTTGGGTTTCATGATCTGTTCAAATGTATACATGTATTGAAGATAATTTAAAATAGTTCTAATTATTACAAATTGAAATTATATTTTATTAAAAACCATTGATATATTTATTTGATCTTATATATTAATATTTTTCTTGCTAAAAGAATGATTTATTAGAAAAATTGTTAATGATAATCATTTAGATGAATTTTTGTGGTTTTCTATCACATCAAACTCATTTTCTTTTATTATTTAATATTATTTAAATATATTAGTTCTAGAACATAAAAAGATTTTAAAATAAATATTAAATTATTTTTCAACCATTTTAATGGTTTTTTAGTCATCATTTATGGTGGTAATGGAAAATGAAAACTTTTCATCCTCAAAGGCGATAAATCTCCACCTCAAAGATGACATTTTCATTTTCTTAGAATAAAAGGGGAAGGAGAGGAGGGATGATGATGTATTATGATATTAAAATAGAAAATTATATAATATATAAGGTTTTAGAGTTATTATTCCACTTTTATGTGTGTAGGTGAGTTATAAATAAAAAAATAATATTAATAGAAATTCAAAGAAAACGGAAGAGGATTTTACCTCATGAACTTCTTCTCCTTGAGAACCTCCTTTGGGAAAATGTATTTCATATATTTTTAATAACAAAGGCTCCTAGACATGAGTATGGGTCATAGGAATATTATTAGCCATAAATTGGATGTGATTTATGTCTTATAATGTGTGAAGAGAATAGGTGCTGAAGGTGGTATTTATAGGGGATGAGAGTAGGGTTTTTTTATTTATTTTATTCATTAGTCTATTATTTTTTCTCCAGACTATGAATAATTTTTATTAACATAACTATATTCAATAAATGAGGAATTAGTTTTCAATTTTATTGTTTTATATAATCCATACATCATTAATGACTCGATAACTCATGTATTTATTAAATACCATAAATTATGGTATTTTATTATTCACCAAAAAATCAACTATTTTAAAAAAATAAAAACAAAATCTCCCTAACTATTTTTAAAAATCTAGAATTCAAAAACCAACTCCATTTTATGAAAATAATGTTCCAAATATTAAATAAATAATTTTTAACTAAAATTAGTATTTATTAAAAAAAATACCAATTTTAAAATTATAACTACTTTATTGACACTATGAAAAATTAGTTAAGGACTCAAAAAATTATCATATAGTCCTAAGAATACAAAATATAAATTTAGGAATCTATTTTATGAAAATAAATTTTATTTTTGATCATTAAATTGTTTAAAATATTTATAATAAACATTTTTGTTTTATAAAAAATAAAAAACATTTAGTTTATCATTTTTATAACATTTATTTGCATATATAATTATATAATTATATCATATTTTCATTTATAAGATGGATAAATTTTATTTTCACTTTCATAGGTGAGGTTACTATTTTATTGTCCTATTTACTATTCCTAATGGTCATATAACTATTCCAATGGTCATGTTACTATTCCATCAGTAGGGGTTCCTTAATTTATAGAAATACCTCTTATTTCATTAATTATATATTTTTAACATTTGTATTGTGTTCTCAATGTGATTTTATGTGATTCATACTATATTAAAAGAAGGTATTTCTTATCGACGCATTTTTGGGACATTTCATTCTTCCACCTTATGAAATTTTTCCCTCAGAATTTCATTTTACAATCTATGTTGAAAACAAGTGAGGGTATTTCTCCTTCATATCTTTAGCGGGTTCCCATATTTCATGTGTGTACTAATGGTTACACCATAGTACATTTACCAAGTTTGTAGAATTATTTCATAGATCATTATCTATATAATCAAATACCTTCATTGGATTCTCTTTATAAGAGAGATAATCTTCCAACTGTACCGCCACAGAATTCAGTACATGTGAAGGATCTATTATGTACTTCCTCAAGAGGGTTGCATGGAATATATCATATACCAGAGACGTGGTTTGTGGAAGTGTTATTCAATAGGCCACAAATACTAAATGATCAATAATCTCAAAGGGGATAATGTAAAATTGACTCATCAATCCACTATTCACAAATCACGCGATCCTATTCCATAGAGATATGCAGAGGAATATCATTTCCCCAATATTAAACTCTTAGTCTCATTGATGATTTTATATATTTATTTTCTATTGACTCTAGACTTAATTTATCTTATACTATCTTATTTTTACCTTTTAGTCTATTTCATTGACTATTTCATGTCCTAGAATCTAATGTTAAGCAACAACATTTCAATATTCTGGTGTTTTTCATTTTTTCCTAATAAATTGATTCATATGGATCTATTTGGATTCTTGATAGGAAACTATTATTGTATGATAACTTGACTTGATGAAAATGTTGGTATCATCCTCCTTTTTCATCAAGAGAAGTTACACTCCACATTTCTTCCAATTTTTGAATAGTCCTCTCATATTTTCCATGAGTTTTAGGATGATATGACATAAATAAATTCATATCAGTAGTTAGAGAATGTTGGAGACATTTCCTAAACATGGAATAAAATTTTTGATCTCGATTGGATACAATCTATTTTGGTAATCATTGTGCCATCACTACTTCTCTGGTGAATATATATTCAAGTTAATTGAGTCATAAATCCTCTAAAATTATTAGAAAGTGAGCTCTCTTTGTAGGATAATCCATAAAAACCCATATATCATTGTTTCCTCTGGATATATATGGATTACTAGTGAGAAATTCCATGTTTATTTTTTCCCACTTCAATGTTGGTATTAGTATTGGTTGCATCATCCCCTTATAATTCTGCCTCTCAACCTTTACTTGCTAATATACCATGAAATTATATGTATATTCAGTGATCTATTTCTTCATATTTTACCACTAATAGTTTTATTTGAGATCTAGATACATCTTTTTTCTCCCTGGGTGAATAGATAAGGTTTATCAAAGTGTTTCATTCAAATTTCCCTCTTTATCTTTTGATTAGATAGAACACCTTATTGGGACCGAAATATTATGAATCCTTCTACTTTAATTTTAAAATATGAGGATTTTCCATTTCCCATATCTTCTACCTTTTTTAATTTACAAATAATTTCTTTGAGAATACTTTATTTTCTCTAGAAGGTATGGTTGAGAAATAATTTGGGAAAAGATTGATGGTGTTCCTTCCTTAATTATTTCCATGTCTATACTCTACAAATCAGAGAAGATTGGATCCATAACAATTATCATCATTGATAAGTTTGTTGGATCCTTTCTACTAAGAGAATCCACCACTTTAATCACTATACCATGATGATAGTGGATTTAGTAGTCATAATACATGATAATCTACAAGAATATTCACTAGAACATATTAAGATCCTTTTAAGTGAATATATATTTTATTCTCTAATCATTATTTTATATCTTATAATTCTCCCCATAGATATAATGCCACAAGATTTTTAACACAAATATCATAGCTTCCTACTCCAAATCAGGTGTCAGATAGTTTTTCTCAGGAATTCGCAACTACATTAGGGTGTAGGATATCACATTATCATTTTTCATCATTATATATCCTAACCCCTTATTTAAACCATCTTTATATACTATAAATATTACCCCACTTGTTAAAGGTGTGAGTAATAGTGCAAAAATAAGCCTTTTTCAATTATTTGATGAAGTATTCACCTTCACTGGTCTTCGAAAACATTTCTCCCTTCTAATTCAACTTATTTAGTAGGTTTAAAATTCATTATATGTTCTCCAAAAATGATCAATAATAACTGTCTTGAGTAAGGAAGAAATGGATCTCTATTACAGATGTTTTCCTGGTCGACACTTTAATTCCTTTTTTCATAGAAGGGTCCACATTTATTCGTTTGATAATGACACCATGCTCCATGAATTATACTTACTCCATCCAAAACTCACACTTAATATACATTTCATATAGTTTCTCCATTCACTAGGTCATTATCATAGTATTGAAATGATATTCATATTATTCCTTTTTATAGGAGTATATCAGAATATCATCAATAAGGAAAACCACAAATTTTTCAAGGTAATATCTAAAGTCTCTACTCATTAAGTCCTTGAATATTTATGGATCATTAGTTATTTCAAAATTCATCACTATGAACTCATAGTTCCCATCCATCATTGTAAAGGATATCTGGGTAATATCTTCCTTCCTCACCATTAATTGGTTATATACCAACAGAATTTCCCCCATAGAAAAATACTTGGCCCCACATTGTTGATCGATCAAGTCATCTGTTTTTGTTAGGCTATAATTTTTATTTATTGTGATTTTATTTATTTCATGATAATCATTGTAGAGGTGAATTGAAATATTCTCATTATTGGTAAAGAGGACTAGCACACCCCACGGTAAAGTAGTCGGGACTATAAAACCCTTATCCAAATTCTCTTATGACTGATTCTTTAGTTCCTTTAACACAATGGTGTACATTATATAAGGACTCTTCATTATTGGCCGAGATCTAGGAATAATTTCAATTGAGAACTCAACCACTCACTTACAAGGATGAACATGAAATTCATTAGGGAACACATCCCTATAGTCCCTCACAATGGGAATGTCCCCAAGCTTGATTCTCTCTTTTCTATCAATCATTTGTTCTACGTTTGAATTCTTATAAGACAATAACATCAATAATTGAGATTATTATTCTTAAGAAGATTCATCCTCCTCATTACACTTTTACAAAGTTAGAGGAAGACTATGGATATGAATATTGATCTCCCTTATTTATCAATTAATGTTTTATTTGAATAAATATAGCCAATTCATGCCCAATATAGAATCAAACTAAACCAAAGGAAGTAAGAAAAGATTTTATAGGAATTTAAATCAATAAAAATTAACCAGTGAGTAGTTATATACTCAAGATACAATAATTTCCCCATTTTATATTCTAACAGATAGCTCAACCTAATAATTATGAGGTGGTGTTTAAAATTTTCTTCTATAAAAGAAGGATATAAAATAATGAAAATAAATTTTATAAAATGGTATATTTTCTATTCTTGGATGAATGACTAGTGTAACTGCTACCACATCATTTTTTACCTCCATCATAGTTTGAGTTATGGAATAATCATTCCCTTTCTCCTTTGGATTTGGTGGTTGCTAATGCTGATTACCATCGGGGACTTGAGGTATCGTGCACTTGATTGTATAGTGACCTTTCTCCCTAAAATTAATGCATTGAACTATATGTTGTTCTATCCTTTCCTTCACCACATTTTCCAAATTCCATATGTCTTTTCGACATTCAAGAGCTTGGTGTCCTTATCTCCCAAACATGAAGCATTTCCCTATCCCTTTGAGAAAATTTCCATGATGCTTATTCCGACATTTTTGACTTGTGAGTGGTTGAATTTTATTTTAATCATTCTCATTATATCATCTAGCTTGAATATTGATCTATCATTTCTTAATTCAATATTCTTGGGACCATTCTCTGAAATCCATATCCACTTTGAAGGCACATCGAACAAATTATTCAAAACTCCCAATATCTCTAGTTTTTAGTGATTAAAAAAGCTATGGTTTTAAACCACTAATTAATCTATCAATTTTTTTATCATTATTTATAGGAAAACCTACGGTCTACCTTGAACTACATGTGAAATTTTCTTTATAATCTATGATAGATTCCCCTTCCTTTTTCTTCATCTCTAAGAATTCTCTCTATATTTGTATGAAGATTTTAGGGAAGTAATTATTAAGAAATATTTTTTAAAAGACTTCCCACTCCCTCTCTTAAATTTTATCGTTAATCTTTGTGTTCTTAATAAACTACCACCATTTACCAGCCTCTACATCTAATCAATAAAAGGATATAGTCACATTATCCATCTTCAAATAGTAAAGGACATAAAAGGTCTTATCCATTGAGTTGGCCCACTGTTCAATATCAAGGGGATCCGAAGATCAAAAAAACATTGGTGGTAATTCTTTCATAAAGGATTTGAAATCCAATTTCTCCCACTTAGGTGAAGAAGGATGTTCCACATTTTTCAGGTTCTTTTTCATAACTTGAGGTAGTTGGGTAATCATCGCCATGAAATTTTCAACTCCACCTCTTAAGGAATTAGTTATGTTGGATGGGAAATCACTGAATTTTTATGTTCTTGCCTTGTTGGCCTGGTTTCACCTAGTTCCCAGTATTTTCTAAAATAAAAAATTTTTAAAACAAACATAAGCCAAAAATTTATGAATAAATAATGTATTCATTTTTTTATAACTCCAAATCCATATAATGTGGTTTCCCTGTGTTTTTAATTTTTATAAAATAAAACGTCTTCAGTGCTTACATATGATTCATCTCATACTAAGGGTTTTCACTAATGTTCTCTAATCCTAATTTCCAAATTTAATAAAACATTTTATAATTCAAACAATATAGATAGTGATTTTTCTTACATGACTATTACATAATTTTAAAGTTAAAAACATAATAACACTACAAATCGAGGATGAATTGGTTTAGTTTCTTTTGAAAATTATGATTATACAAATATTTTACACAGTAAAATATAAAAATTATTTAATTCCAACTTCTTTAGATTCATAATGGATTTAAAATTCTTCTTAGTACAATTAATCACCTGAGGATATACATCAATGAAAGGGGTGATATAAAATCACTGTAAGATGACATATAAAGACCTAAATTAGTATAACATTAGTGACAATAATAATTATCATTATCATATAAGAATTGAATCACCAGAATAATCATGAGAGGAAGCATTATATAATTTCATGGAACATGGAAATTCATAAAAATTAAACATTATGTCTTAGTGTTCTACACCACACATAGTTTCAAACAAAGATAGCATAATTTTCACACATAACATATGTGAATAATCATAATATCATCATTTTGGACAAAGCTAGTATCAGGTTCATGAATATTTTACATTATCTCATGAGATATATCACATTATCCAATGAATTTAATGGATATATAATTTGGCACCAACCCATCACATAATTACATTACATAATCGTTCATTCCCCATAGAACATATATCAATCATAGTTATAAAATAACCCATGGAAATAAATGGTTTTAAAAGGAATTTCATAATGAATAAATTTTAGTATAAAAATTGCAGTCTATAAAATAAAAATGGAATATAATAATTTTTATAATAATCATAAATCATGAGTGAAGAAGAATCAATATCAAGAGAAATAACAAGACGTGTTTTTAGGAAGAAGTTTTCTTTTGGAAAAAGTACTTATATTTTTTATAAAACTAGGTTGGATGAATGTATATCCTATAAAAGAAAAGGGACGAATAATAAAATTATTTTTATGGAAAAATAAATTAACAAAAATGTTGAAATTTTTTAGGAAAGGGATTCCCAAGGAAAGGGAGTTGGGTTTAAGAATCATCTTACCATATGTTAGAATTATTTCTCCACTTTAATATCCTAGATAATAAAATAAGAATCATTAATTATCAAATCTATAGCCACTAATACATGTATATGATTCATTATAATTTTATTATGTTAATTTATGGCCATTTTTATGTTTTAGAGTGTTCAATTTAATTTTTCAAGTGTGTTTGTTTTCATGGATTTCATGATCGATTCACTTGTATACATGTATGTATGACCGTGTAAAATGGGGATAATTATCCTTAATCAAAATTAAATGTTATTAATGAACATAAATATGTTTAAGTGGTCTTGTATTTTATTGTTTTTAATATATTAGGATGATTCATTTGATAAAATGTTGGTGATAATCATTTATATTAATTTTGGTGGGTTTCAATCACATCGCACTCATATTGTTTTATTATTTAATATTATGTATATATGTTAATTAAAGAACATAAAAAAGGTTAAATAATAACATTTAAAATATATTTCATTAATTATAATGTTTTTTACCGTCCTCAATTGAGGTAATGTAAAATGAAAACTTGTCATCCTTGAAGGTGATACATCCACACCTCAGTGATGATGTTTTCATATTTTTAGAATAAAAGGTAGAGTAGAAGTGGTTTGATGATGGATTTATATATTAACATACTTAAATTAATATATATATATATATATATATGATATTAGAGTCATAATATCAATTTTATGAGGGGATGTGATGAGTTAATATTAAAATAAAAAAATTGGAAATAATTTAATATAAAACAGAAGAGGATTTTACCTCATGAACATTTTCTCCTTACAACGTCCTTAGAGAAATTGGATTTCGAACATTAGTGAGACCAAAGGATAATGAGATTGGGGGAGGTTATTTGGAATTTTATTGAGTATAAATTTGACATACTCATGGCTAGGAAGGTGTGATGAGATGAGGTGGTGAGGGGTAGTGTTTATAGGGCTGGAGAGGGGTGTTTTTTATTGTTTTACTCATTATCTTATTTTTTGGCTCAAGACTATTAATATTTTTGTTCCTATGACTAAAAAGATTAAAGGAATATTTATTTTTAGATATAATGGGATTACATCATCCATACATAATCTATGAATCAATAATTCATGTATTTGTTAAATACAATAGATTATCGCATTTCACTACTCACATAACATTTATCTATTTTAGAAAAATCCCATAAATTCACCCTAATAATTTTTAAACACATAGAATTAAACAAATAAATTATATTTTTTTAAAATAAATTTCAAAATATAATCAAATTAATTTTTAAATAAAATCATCTTTTATTTTAAAAGTACCAATTTTAAGATTATAACATATTTTTTGACACTTTGAAAAATTAGTTAAGATCTCACAAATTTATATTATAATCATAATACAATAGAATACTTATTTATGTATATAGTCTATGAAAATAAATTAACTTTTAAATAATTTTATTAAATATAAAATTTTGAATAAAAATTTATGATTTATAAAAATTACTAACACTTAATTTATCATTTTAAAACCTTTTATTTAAATATACTAGGATAAAATTATATCATAGTTTCATTTAAAAGATGGATAAATTTTATTTATAGTTTCATTGGTGAGGTTACAAATATATTGGATAATTTACTATTCCTAATTATAACATTACTATTCCAAAGTTTATGTTTTTCTTCCATCGGTATAGGCTCCTTATTTGATAAAAAATCCTCCTATTAGATTCATTAATAATTTATAATGGAATTATTGTATTGTCAATGTGATTTTGTGTGGTTTATACTATATTACAGGAATTTAATTTCCATTGATAAAATTACGAGTCATTATATTCTTCCCCCCTTATGAAATTTCTCCCTGGGCATTTTGTTTTACATTCTAAGTTGAAAATAGTTGAGTATACTTCTCCTTCATCTCAACGTATGGTTCCATGTTACATATTCTTATATATGGTTCCATCATTGTACATTGACCAGGTGAGTAGTCTTGTTGCATATAATATTATCACTCTAGTCCAATATCTATATTGGATTCTCATCATAAGATAGATAATATTCCAACTGTATCTCCTCTAATTTCAATACCTGAGAGGGATTTGGAATTCACAATTTCAACAGGGAAATCTGAAATAAATCAGGTACTTGATACCTGGTTGGTGGAAGTGCTAGTCAATATGTAATATATCTGACATGATGAAGAATCATGAAGGGTCTGGTGTACTTGGGACTCACCTTTCCTTTCTTATAATATTTCATGATCCTCTTCCATGGAAATATATAAAGGAATACCATGTCTCCAAATATAAACTCTAGGTATTTTCGATAATTTCCTCCATAGATCTTCTATAAATTTTGGGCTTCCTAGATTTGTTCCTGAATGGTTTCCAAGTTTTCTACCATTATTTATACCATTTAAGGTCTCAGAATCTTATGTTCAGTGACTTCATCCAAGAATGTTGTTGTTCTTCATTATTTCCCATATTTCGAATCATATGTATCTATTTAGATGCTCGAGTGGAAACTATTTTTTATGTGAACTTGACCAAGGGAAGATGTTGGTCCCATCTTCCTTTTAAGTCCACACTAGATGTTATCAATGTGAATTCCAATGTCTGATTAGTTCTCCCATATTTTCCATCAGTTTTAGGATGATAGAACATAATGATTATTAGATTAGGGTTTAGATCATGTTGGATACTTTTCTAAAACATGAAGGTAAATCAACGATATCAATCGGATAAAATTGATTTTGGTACTCCATGCAGTCTCACCGCTATTCTAATATATATCTGAGAAAGTTGATTGACTGGTAAGTCCCCCAAAAATATGATAAAGTGAAATGTCATTTTAAGATAATCCA
This sequence comes from Viscum album, assembly GCA_963277665.1. Taxonomy (NCBI): domain Eukaryota; kingdom Viridiplantae; phylum Streptophyta; class Magnoliopsida; order Santalales; family Viscaceae; genus Viscum; species Viscum album. The sequence continues at coordinate 1,496,380,197 of OY728122.1, read as the reverse complement.
TAACAACCAATATATTATTTTTTCCTATGAATGAATTATGAATTCCTATGAAAATTTCCATCGAAATGTTTTCACATTTCCTTGTTGGTATGGGTAGTTGTTGCATCATTACCTTATGATTTTTTCTTTCAACATTCATGTTATGAAATTCTAAGAATTTTGATGTATATTCAGTGATCTATTTCATTATATTTTCCTACCAAAAGTTTTATCAAAGATATTGATACATCATTGTTCTCCATATGTGAGTTGATAAGGTTGAGATATGTGTGTTATTTGGAAGCTCTCTCTTTATTTCTGGATTATATGGAACACATATTTGTGACCCAAATTATTCAACTCATTCCACATCAATTTTTAAATTTTATTATTTGCCATTTTTTATAGCTTCATCCTTTTTCTAAATATCCACATAATTTCTTTGAGAATCCTTTATTTTCACCATATGGGATGGTTGATCAATATTTTAAGAAAGGATTTATGGTTTCCCTTCCTTAATGATTCCCATTTTTGGCCTCAAAAAATATATTAAGACTGGATCCATCTAAATTCTCATCATTAATAATGATTGAGGATCCTTTATTCGTAGAGTATCTTCCACATTATTATCTTTACTATGATGATAGTTTATTCAGTAGTCATATAATTTAATGAAAACTAACCATCTTCACTGACAAAAATTGATATCCTTAGTGTGAATATGTATTCAAAGATCTAATTATTAGTATATATCTTACATTCTCCCCATATAGATAATACTGATATATTTTTGACATAAAGATACAAACTTCTAACTCATGATCATATGTGAGATAGATTTTCTCATAAATTTTTAACGACATTAAGTCATATGATATCACTTTATCATTTTGAATCAATACAAAACCTAATAACTTCTTTGAATCACTAATGTATTCCACAAAGATTTATCAACTTATTAGAAGTGTGAGAACTGGGGAAATGATAAGAATCTTTTTAAACACTTTAATGTAGTATTCCCATTAATTAGTTGAGGAAAACTTTTTTCCCTTAGGATTAAGCTTGTTTGATGGGTTTGAAAATTGTGGGATGTTCTTCACAATTAATTAGTAATACCCAAATAGACCAATAAAACTATAGATCTCCATTACAGATGTTGGTTTAGACCAATATTCTATTGATTTTATATTGGATGGGTCTACATATATTCCTTTTTTAATGATAAGGTTCCCAATAATGATACTTCCTCTATACAAAACTAAAATTTATAGATCATCAAATATAGTTTATCCATTTTCAATGTCTCTATAAGAGTATTCAGATGCTCTTATTGTTCCTCATTTCACTTATAGTATAACATAATATCATGAATATATACTATCATAAATTTCCCAAGGTAATAAATAAAGACTATATTAATAAAGTCCCTAAATATTTTTGGACATTAGTGAGTTTTAAATTCATCACTACGAAATAATATTGTCTATAACTTTCTCAAAAGGTAGTATTGGTAATATCTTCCTTCCTAGACATTATGTGGTGTTATTCCAACTAAAGGCCAAACTAAGAGAAATACTAGTTACCAATCAGTTGAAAAAACAATACATTTTTCCAGAGTATGTAATAATTTTTCTTTATCATTATTTTTTGAGATCATTATAATCAACACAAAGGCACATCAGTCTATCCATATTTTTTATAAGGAAGACTGGTGCACCTCTGGTGAATCACTCGGGCATATAAAATCATTTTATAGATTATTTTATAAATGATTATTCTGTTCCTCAAGCTAAGTGGTGTCTATTGAATAAATAGTATTTGATAAATGTAGACATCCAGTAATAAGATCAATTGATAACTCATCCTCTCATTCAAGAGGAATACAAATAAATTCTTCCAGGAACACGTCATTATAGTCTCTCGTAATGGGCATGTCTTTGAGCATGGTTCTCTTCTTTTTTTCAATCATTTAAACTAGCTATACTTGTTTATAAAGAAATAATATCCACAACTTAGATGATGATTCTGAAAGATATTCATCCTCCCCCTTACACTTGTACAAAATTGGAGGATACCTCTGAAAATAAAGAGTAATCTTTCATTCCCAGCAGTTGATGTTGGATTTGTATGAAGATAGGAAATACATGCCCAATTTCAAATCAAACTCCACCAAAGGAAGTAAGAATAGATTTTTTGGGAGGTTTGGTGTAGAATAATTATCCTGGGAGGAGTTATATACTTTGGATGCAATAATTTCCCAATTTTTTAATAAAAGATAACTCAACCTACATATTTTTAGGTGGTGTTTTAATTATTCTACTAAACATTCCAGATATTAAATAATTCATAGAACTAGAAAAAAATAGTGAATTCACTATTTTTAAATGAATAACTAACATAACTATCACCACATCATTGTCTGGATTCACCTCATAACATGTGATGGCATAATATTTCCCTTAATATTTAGTCTTTTGTGGCTACTGATGCTAATTACGCTTGAGGAATAGAGGATTAGTACCCTGGCATGTATAGTACCCAATATCCCTACATTTAAAGAATTTAACCATAGTTAGATCTCTCATTTCCTTGACCATGTTGTACATATTCCTTATATCTCTTCAACTTTAATTTGTTTGGTAGCCTAATCTCCCATAATTTATGAATTTACCTGTCCCTTTGATGAAATTTATATTATGAATCTTTCCACATTATTGACATGTGGGTGGTTGAGTTTTCATTCCACCATTTTCATTAGATCCTATATCTTTAAAATCCAATTTTACTTATCACCATATCCATGGGACCATTCCATGAACTGCATATCAATATTGAGGGAACATTGAACAACTTCTTAATAATTCCCCAAGTCACAAATTACTATAATTTTTATATGGTATGGTTTTATACCAAAATAGAATATTTATATGTATCTATCATGTTTTATAACACAACTCGAGGCGTACCATTCAAGTCTTCTGAAATTTTCTTCATAAGAGATGATATATTCACATTCCTTTTTCTTCAGCTCTATGAATTCACTATCCATACAATTATAAAGATTTCAAAGTAAATACTTGTTAATAAATATTTTCTTAATGTATTCTTACTCTAACTCATAAATTTCATCCTTTTTCTTGGTTTTCTAAATATATTCCCTCCTTTGATCATCCTCTACATTTAAAAGATAAACGGATAGATTCAACTTATCCTTCTTAGAATAGTGAAGCATATAAAAGATCTTCTCCACATAGTTGTCCCACTATATCTTGAAACTCCTTTTGATTATTATCACTATATCAATGGGACCAATCAATGAACTACATATCAATATTGAGTGCACATTTAACAACATCATAATATTTTCCCATGTCTCAAATTATTAGACTTTTTAGATGGTATGTTTTTATACCAAAAAATAATCTATCTATGTATCTATTGTTTTTTATAAATAACTCGAGGCGTACCTTTCAAGACTTCTGAAATTTTATTCACATGCCATGACATATTCACATTCCTTTTTATTCAACTCTATGAATTATATCACTATATTTTTATGAATATTTCTAGGGAAATACTTATTAATAAATATTATGTAAATTTATTCCCACTCTATATCATCAATTTCAACCTTTGGATTGGTTTTCATGATAAATTAATTCTATTTATCATCCTATTTAATTAAATGATATACTGCTAGAGTTACATTATCCTTCTTAGAATAGTGAAGCATAGAAAAGATCTTCCATACTTAGTTGTCCCACTATTCCATGACAAGTGGTTTGGAAGATCCACTGCATGTCAATGGTCACTACTACATAAATTTTTTGAAAACAATTTTATCCCACATAGGTGAAGGAGGAAATTACACTTTATTAATGTTATTGTCCTTATCATGAGAATGTTGGGTATGAATCAACATGATATTTTGAACTCCACCACCCATTCAATTGTGGATGTAATTCAGGAAATCACTACATTGTACCTCACACGGTTTGTTGGCCTAGTTTCTCATGGTTCCCAAAATTTTATAAAATATAAATGGTATGAAAACAAATTTGATTCAAGAATTTATGAACAAATAATTTAGTACTTTTAGAAATTAACTCTAAATTCATATCATGTGGGGTCTCCATGTTCAGAATTTTTCTAAAAAAACGTCTTGGGTGATTATGTATTGTTAGTCTTGTAGTAAAGGTCTTCACCAATGTTCTCTATTACTAATTCCATATTTAAATAAACTATGATATGACACCAACTATAGTAATCCTACATTTTCTAATACGCAAATTTAATCATTTTAAAGATAAACCACGTAATAGTGTTACAAATATAGAATAAAATAGTTTAGTATCTTAGGAATATTAGCCATATACATAAATTTTATATAATTGAACATAGACATTATTAAGTTTATTATTCTATAGATTCTTAGTTCCCTTTACATTCTTCTTAGTACAAGTAATCACCTTAGGATATATATAAATGAATGGGGTGAGAAAATATCCTCATAAGAGGATAAATAAAGACAGGAATCAATATAACATGATTGAGCATAATCATTATATTAATAATATAATCCTTGTATCATGATAATAATATTGATATGAATCATTAGATAAACACATGTAATATATAAATTTATAAAAATGAAACATCATGTCATAGTGTTCATAACCACACATTATTGTGAAAAAATCTATCACCATGTTCGTGCATAACATATATATAATCCTTACAACATCATTTTGAAAAATTATAGAATCATGTTAAATAATATTTAACATTATATCAATAGATAAATCACATTAATCAATACATTGGAGGGATATATAATTTCAGGACCACCCATTACATAATAACATTTACATAATCATGTATTCCACACCAAACATATATCAATCGTGGCCATAAAATAACTCATGGAATGTAATGGGTTTCATAAGAATTATATAAATAATACATTAATGAATAAATATTGGTCTTACCAAATGAAAAAGGGAATAATATTCTTTTTATAAGAATAATTTTCATGAATTAAGAAGAATTAATCTCAAAAGAATAAAGAGGTGTTTTTATAAATAATGTTTATTTTGAAAAAATACTTATATTTTTCATTAAACGAAATGAATATATATATATACTCAAAAATAAAATGGAATAATTATTAAATTATTTTCAAATAAAATTTAATGAATAATCATATTGAAACATTTGAAAAATATGGAAACCTAAGGAAGTGGGGTTGGTTTCGATAATCCTCTTACCTTATGTCTAAATTCATTATTCATTTTCATATCATGGATTATAAAATTAGAATCATAAATTAAAAAATAAAGAACCTATTATACATTTATTTTATTCATTATTTTTTTATTATGTTCTTTTAGGTCCATTTTGATTAGTTATAGTGCTCAATGTTATTTTTTGGGTGTGTTTGTTTTCATGGTATTCTTGATCAGTTCACTTGTATACCTATATGGAAGATCATGTAATATGGGGGCAATTATCCAAAATTGAAATTATATTTCATTAATTAACATAATGGAGAATAATTTTCCTTATATATTATTTTTCCCATTTATGATGGTGATTCATTAGATAAAATGTTAATGATAAAGATGTAGATGAATTTTGGTAGTTTTCGATTACATCGTACGTGTTTTGTTTTATTATTTAAAATTATTTATATATGTAATTTCCAAAACATAAAAAAGGTTATAAAATAAATTTGAAATTATTTTTCAACCATTATAATGATTTTATGTCCCTCATTGATGGAATTAAAGGAAAATTAAAACTTGTTCACCTCGATGGAGATAAATCCACAACTCACAGATGATGTTTTCAATTTTTAGAATAAAACGGAGAGGAGAAGAGGTTTGATTTTAGATTATTCTAATAAAATAATGATTTTAAAAGTATATATAAGATATTTTAGTTATCATTAAACTTTTATTAGGTGAGGTTAGGACATAATTATAAAATAAAATAATTTTAAATGAAATTAAATGAAAACAGGTGACAATTTTACCTCTTGGACTTCTTCTCATTTAAAACCTCCATAGGATATTTTTATTTGGTATTTTTTCAGAAAAAATGTAAATAGACTAGGGGAAGGGGATATGAAATAGTATTGTATGAAATTGGAAAAACTTCATGGCTTGAAAAGTGTGTAGAGAGGATGTGGTGAGGGGTGGTATTTATAGGGGAGGAGATGGGTGTTTTTTTATTCATTGGATTATTATTATGGCTCACGAATATGAATAGTTTTGATTAACATGATTAAATATAGTAAAGGGAGAATGAATATTTGATATTATTTGTTTACATGATTTATACATCATCTAAGACTCAATAAAACATGTATTTGCAAAATACCATATATTACTGTATTTCACAATTCAGAAAAAATTCAACTATTTTAGAAAAAAACCCAAAAAATATCCCTAACCATTTATGAAATTTAGAATTAAAAAATTTAATCAATTATATGAAAGTATTTTTCAAAATATTATAATTTTAATTTTATATTAAAATCATCATTTATTCAAATAATACTGATTTTAAAATTATAAATAATTTTATAAAATATTGAAATATTTGTTAAGGTATCATAAAATTACAGTATTATAATAAGAAAAATATATATAAATTTATGAATCTATTATATGAAAAATAATTTTTTTTCAGTCATTATATTAATTATAAAATGTTATGTAAACATTTATGTTTTATAAAAAATACCATCTCATAATTTAACAATTTTAAAACATTAATTTACATATACTATGAAATAATTATATCATATTTTAATTTATAATATGGATAAATTTTATTTACACATTAATTGGGGTGTTTTATATTCAATTGACCTATTTACGATTACTAATGGTAATATTAATATTCCAAAGGGAATGTTACTATTTCATAGTTATAGGCTAATTTCTAGAAATACATGTTATTTCATTCATTCTCCATTTATAATGTTTGGATTTTGTTCTCAATGTTATTTTATGTGGTTCATACTATATTACAAGAAGGTAATTTCCATTATTTTTTTCTGTTTTAACATCCCCCACCATAATCGGTCTTTATCCTCTAGTACTCAAATGGGAAGCTAATGCAGTTAACATAGTGTTAAAGAATATAATGGTAGAATACATGAATCATTATAGAAATATTTTTTCTCCCGAACTCTTGAAACCATTCCATTTCCTAAGGAAACAAGAATTCTAAAACAACTGTTAATATATCAAATAAAAAAATCATATGTAAACCATGATTCATGGTGTATTGTTTGGAATCCCCTATAAAAATGAAAACGGTAAAACTATTGTTAAATCTAATAAAAATTAAACATAAATAGGGTTCCCGTGAAACATGTCATGACCCGTCCCCCAGGGCCCGTATCGTGACTACCCCAAACCCGCCTACCATAGGCCAGAGGCTGGCGACTAGCACTAAAGGGGTAAATCCCTATAATGGGAATGAATTGCCTTTATAACTATAAAAAAAAATCAGAGTACACAACTGAAAGCAAAACACTAAGTAAAACTATATACAAATAATGTATTGGAAAGTAAAAGGGTATGCAAATAAAATACCAATAGGAAAGTACAAGTACAACTGGAAGCAAGTACAACTGAAGAAAAGTAAAGCAGTTATTGGGTTGCCTTCGGGGTTCATACCTGAAGGGTAGGTACATATGGCCTCTTCAGCACTCCACATCCGTCTATATTCTTCGTGTACCATCACGCGGTGTGGTCCACCTTTGGGTATCATCCAGTCCTACTACTCTCTACCTCAGTCAGTGTTTTTCGTCGTCTATAACCAACACAATGAGGTGCATGCATAGCCCTTGCAGGGGTGAGTATAACGATACTCAGTAAGGGCCCCGAGACCCTCAAGGTCTCACGAAATCCAACAAGGATAATCCAGAAAGCATGAAATAATTGGATAACCATTACATAGGTATATTACCATACATATACCTAAGTTATCTTGAAAAACATCTCAATTATGAGGAAAAAATAATAGTCATTGACACAGCTCAACCAGGATTTTTATTCACAATGTCGAAACCACAGCTGCTGGAGAACTCCTTCTCTATCGAGTACAGTGGGCATTCCGCTACAACCAAACGTTTCCCACTAACCTTGGACTGTTGAGGTACTCCGCCTATCGAGTATTGTGGGTCTGACGCGCTCACACAGAGGCGCTTTACACCATGGGTCTGCCGCTACAACCAAGCACTCCCCCTAATAGCCTATAGAGGTACTCCTTCTATTGAGTACCGCGGGTTTTCCGCTACAACCAAGCTCTCTTCCGTTGTGGGTATGCTACTACAACCAAGCGCTCCCTACTAGGACATTCGAATCACTCTGAGTTAGTCAGTCAGTAGTCATCAAGTCTCATCCAGCTACTAGGTCTCTACAATCTTCTTGCTCGTCACCGCGAGGGCCCTCTCCACGAGCTACAAGTCAATACCCCAAGTGTCGTGAAGTCCCACGTAGAAGTATCTCAAAGGTCAACCTCATCATAGGGTTCTCAACGCAAGAGACGGAACGTCAATCGGATGCCCGATCTAGTAGTTATTAGCCTTTTAGTCCTAGGGGCCCGGTTGGATTTGTGTACGAACCAACCTAACTGTATCTCAACTATACTCTGAACTCTAGTGGGATATTCTCAAAGGGACCTACTCTCAACGAGATTACCATTTCTGTTGATGGTTCATCAAACAGACATCTGGTTCCAAAGATATGGCCAAAGTAAGCAAAGGGGTCGGTAGTGGGCCCAAGTCCGGTCTGACCCAGTCAGACCGACTCGACCCCACCCGGTCTAGGCCGACCCGGTCTGGGACAACCCGGACCGACCCGAAGGGTCTGACCCAGCCCGTTGGGTGGGTCAATCCGCTATGTTAGGCCCAGCCTGCTGGGCCCGGTATAGAAAACTGTGAGGGCGGTTCGGCCCGGATGCCGCCATGCAGGAAGCTCGGCCCGAAGACTGGGGCTGGATTGACCAGCCCCGCGAGGGGCACAGCTCGGGAGGTCGGAATCCGGGAGGCTAGCGTGCAGGCCGCTCAGGGCGCGGGCAGGCCGATAGGACGCCGGGCAGGCTGCAGGTGCACCGGGCATGCCGCGAGGGCATCGGGTAGGGCGCCGGTGGAGTAGGGCAGCGCGCAGGGCGCACAGGCAGGCCTGCGTGGGGGCTCCGGTTTGTGTACCGGCGGAGCCGCGTAGCGCGCGAGTAGCGCGTGGGGGCGCCGGCAGAGCCGGATAGTGAGCGGGGCGTGCGGGAAGGCTGGCGCAGGGGTGCCGGGAAGTGCGCTGGGGAAGCTGGGCAGGCAGCGTGGGGGCACTGGGTAGGGCGCCGGCGGTGCCGGGCAGCACGTGGGGCGTCCTGGCAGGCCGGCACGCGGTGTAGCGGTGCATGGGCTGGTCGGCGCGGGGTGCGCTGGAAGGCGGCATGGGGCATGGTGTTGTTCAACCAGAAGCTCTGGTGCGCCGCGAGGGCAGCACGATTCATGGAGGCCACGGGTAGCGTGACCTTTGTTCACCATCTTCGTCGTCGTCGCTTCATTTCCATGTTGTCATGGAGTCATCACAAAAATAACAACGGAGGGGTCGGGCCATGTTGATTTGGCCCGTACCCTCCGTGTTTAGGGTGGTATCAATAAGTTATCAAGAGCGAAGCACGACACCACACCCGCAAAAGGTAAACATCAATGTTATTTGATAAAGGAAGGAATAACATGTCATTTAAAATAAGACAACCCCTACCTCTGATTTGTTGGTCGTCAATCAACGTTTTTTGATGGAGTCACGAAAGGATGACGGCGGACACCACTGTTCATCGTTTCCGCCACACGTCCTAAATTCCGAGCTGTGACGGTTTGTTGATGATATTGCAGAGGGTTGATTGGTAGGTGGCTGGGGGAAAAGAACGAGGAAGAAGTTTCGCCGACGTTATTCACGTTCTTCACGTTCTTCATTGGGAGAATGGTTCTCCCTAGCTCTCCTCTTCCTCTATTACACCAAAAGAGAATCCCAACCAAATAATAATAATAGGTTGCCTATTATTTTTTTGTTGGAATGAAATTCAAATAGATAAAGAAACTCCCCTTAATAAAATTACACGTGTTGGCGCAGTTAATTGGCATGCGCGTTGGCATAATTAATTTGGTATGTCTGTTGGCATAATTAATTGTTATGTGCATTGGAACAATTAATAGGCACATGCGTTAGCAGAATTAATTGGGCAGAGGAGGTCAAGAGGTCCTCCCTCATTAATGAGGGGTAATGGAGAGGTTTCATCCTCCACCATCAATAGTGGTCGGGTGGTCCCCACACCAATCATTAATAGGGAGGTTATGCTCAGGTGGGACCCACCACCATAACCTCTCATGGGAGGTTAGGGTGTGGCGGTCCCACCACCAACTCCTAAGGGGAGGTTTCAACCAACATACTCCACACAAGGTAGCTTAAAAAATAAAACACAGAATTGTACTTTATTTTATTACTTTTTTATAAAAAGCCAAAAATTAACATTTATTCTCGACCAACTACCGTCGAGGTGAAAGTCTCCTTAAGAGAATACTGGCGCTGCGAGTTCCAAGGTGCCCTCAGATTTCAATTCTGAGCACCAGTTCAAAAGTTAAAAAATGTCACTCATGTGTTTACTAAACGTACCTGAAAAAAAGTTCGGAAAATTAGTATCAGCCACCCTCGACTTTCACCAATCGAGGTTAGGTTCTGCCCAGATGAAAAACGCACCGATGAACCCAACGGTACTCTCTGATTTTTAATCTGAGTTATGGTTTAGATGTTATGAATTTTACAATAAAATAATTTTCACTTAATTGTTTTATTTGCGTCCAAAATTTAAATTTATCTGGGGGCCCGCACCAGCCAAAGCTAGTATCTGGTTAATGAAATCATACACTCGCGAGTTCATCGGTGGTCTCATATTTTTAATCCATGTTACCATTTCTGAGTTATAAGCATTTGAAAAATAAAATAAAATAATTAATTATTTTATTTTCAATTATGCCATTTTCTGGTTTTCTCACAGGTGTCCCGCGCCGACTAATCTTAAGTCACGCCATGGGTAAACCTGTCATCCTGAGCGCAACGGTGCCCTTAGATTTTTTATCTGAGTTATTTTTTAAGATTTATTCCCCTTTTTTACGAAAACATCTTAGGCGCGTTAACTTAAGCTTAACAAAACTTTGACAGACCATTGCGGGCCCTCCTGGCCTCGGAATCTCACACTGTTAGATTTCATAGACCCATAAAATTCCCATTTAAAAAAATTACATGGAAATTCCAGGTCATTACATTCTCCCCACCTCAGGTCTCTACATCCCCGTAAGCCACAACTAACAACTAAGAGAACAAGTGTGGGTACTAGGCATGCATCGGAACCTCCCGCTCCCATGTACTCTCCTGGAGTTTTTCATGATTCCTGTGAACGCGCACCAGAGGTATCGACCGTCCATGAAGTACCTGCTCCTATCGATCCTCAATCTCCACTAGAACCTCCGTGAAAGTTAACCCATCATCGATGTCCAACACTCCATGATCTATGATGTGGGAAGGGTCGTGCACGTATCTCCTCAGCTGAGATACGTGGAAGATATTGTGCACTCGGTGCGACTGAGGTGGAAGAGCCCAACGGTAGGACACCTCTCCTTCTTTGTTGAGGACCTGGAAGGGTCCGATGAAACTCGGAGATAACTTGCCGCCTCGGCCAAATCTCTGTAGACCATGTCGATGTGGGACCCGTAGAAGGTCGTGCTATCAATCCTCGAACTCCAGAGGTCTCTATCTCTTATCAGCATATGATTTCTACCTGCTTTGTACAGTCTTCATCTGCTCCTGGATGATCTTCACCTTCTCCATAGTAGCTTGTACCATATCTGGTCCCACTAGTGCTGACTTCCCTCAGTCAGTCCAGCACAAGGGTGATCTCCAAGGTCACACGTACAAGGCATCAAACAGTTCCATACCGATGGTGTAGTTATATATTTTATTATATGAAAACTCCACCAAAGGAAAGTGATCCTCCCAGCAGCTACCAAAGTCGAGGACACATGCACGTAGCATGTCCTTGAGGGTTTCAATGGTCTGCTCTGTCTGACCATTTGTCTGAGGATGAAAGGTAGTGCTCAAGTGAAGATGTCTCCTGAAGCATCATAAAACCCCTTCCATAGCCAAAAAGTAAACCGTGTGTCATGGTCGGAGACAATAGAAGAAGATAATCCATGTAAACTCACAATATACTACACATAGAGGCATCCCAAGCTCTCTATTGAGCCATGCACTATGATCGGTAGGAAGTGGGCCGACTTGGTGAGTTGGTCAAAGATCACCCAAATCGAGTCATGACCCCTGGATGTACGTGGAAGACCCATCATGAAGTCTATTTATATCCCATCCCACTTCCCCTCTTGGACTTCTAAGGACTGAACCAAACCTGCTGGTACCTAGTGCTCCACCTTCACTTGCTGATAAGTGAGACATTGAGAAACAACCTCTGCTGCCGCCTTCTTCATACCAGGCCACTAGTGATGCCATCAATAGTCCTAGTACATCTTTTCCACTCCTAGATGTACTGCTAGAGTAGATGTCTGGAACTCCCTAAACACCTCCTCTTGAAGTGAAACTGTTACCAAGGTACGTCATTGGAAGAGTATGACGTGCTCCAAACCATTAGAAAATCCCTCAGGCGTCTGCTCTGTGGATATCTGAGAACGTCGTGTCTCATAGTCAGTGTCCCCGTGTTTTGCCTCCCTAACTTGCTGAAGAAGTGGGGGAGTGACCAAAAGAGATTGTAGATGGGTGTCTCCATCTCTATCCATAAAGTATATCTGTAAGGCAGCTAGCTGCTCTGTCGCCTCTCTTAGCAGCTGTATACTAGATCACCTGTTGAGTGTATCTACTACAACATTTCCCTTACTAGGAGTATAGACTATATCGAAGTAATAGTCCTAGATGAACTCAAGCCACCACCACTGTCTCAGGTTCAAGTCCTTCTGAGAGAAGATATACCTGAGACTCTTGTGATCAAAGTACACGATAAAATGATCAACCATCAGATAGTGTCACCACATATTTATGGAGAATACCACTCCTGTTAACTCCAGGTCATGGGTGTCATAGTTCTTCTCGTGTTATCTCAGCTGCTGAGAACCATAAGCTATCACGGCTCGCTCCTGTATATGAACACACCTGAGTCTGGTCCCTGATTCATCGTAGTAAACTACATACCCTACGCCTTCCTATGGAATCCCCAAGATGGGACACTATTCAGCCCCAACATCAGATCCTGAAAACTCTGCTGGCATCTCTCTGACCACATAAAGGGTTTCCCCTTCTCCGCCAAAGCTAATTGCGGTGCTGCAAATCAGGATAAGTCTGGAACAAAGGTAATTCTGGCTGACTCATGAGTGATCGACTGCACCATCTTATGAATGGATTCCATTCTGTGATTCCTGGGATTTCCATTTCGTTGACAAAGGAAAATCCCATCCCAACATTGTAGATAAACAACAACCTCTTTTCCTAATATAGTCAATCTGTGTGTGAACTGTGGATGTCAAATCCAAACCCAAACTAATTTCGTTAGGCCTCGATACTGCCACCAAGAGGTTCCAACCGAAACTCTCAACTCAAGGGTTAGATCACACCATCGGCATAATTATGATTATTGAGTCTCCACCCTAAGGTATCTCCAGACCTGAGGGTTAATTCAATGGTTTAACCAGAAACTCTATGTCTTGGACAAGATTCGGGGAAGGAAGGAATGATTAGTACTTATGTATATTGTTAATAAATCTAATAGTAGACACAGACTGTACCTCGAATCATTCCTAGATCCTTTGGGTTGCACTCCTTGACCACATGCAGCTACTCTTTTCCCCTGTCCTCAAGCTCCTTAAGCCTGGCGGGTTCCACATAAGGGGGTGGTTGTAACGTGTCGAAATGTACACCACTTCATGCTGCTCTCCTATCTCTCCTTCTATGTCTGATGCCCTTCATATTCATCTATCTTTAACACTTCCTCTTCCCAAAACATTTTTACACGCTCATGTCTATGATACTGGCACCATTTTCTTAATTTCCCACTGCTAACATTCACTGTGTGTATCCGCTCTTCCAAGGAACATTCAACCACAATGGTTCTATATAGCATTCTAACATAAGTAGGAATGCGTAGAGGAATTGTGTTGGCTCGTATGTCCTTTAATAACATCTCTCTCGGACGTTCGAGCCCTGAATCACTGACCGTACTGTGTTCACAGAGTGCCAGGAAAGATCGGTATGCCTCGATGAATACTCAGCTACCGACACATCGTCTTGCCGAAGCTATAGAAGTTCTAGGGAACTCTCATCCACCTCCTCAAGCTAGTCCTTTTCTGCCTATGAGTCAGGCTCTCCATAGAACCTGAGGGGTATCTGATGCTAAAACACGTGTAAGGCACTAAGCCTACAAGTTTCCTCTATCGGTACTGCTGGTTGCAACTACTGACCAACAAGCAGTGATATAGCTGACACACTACTCTAAGGTACTATCTCGGGAAATGGTCAAACTACTGAGGCCTCACCATTAAGCAGACCATCCTCATGGTCACTCATTGAAAAATACATGTATCTAAGAACACCATATTCTTTTCTAGTATCACAACTAGGCGAAAAACACTAGTAATCACCTCCAGCCAGCCCTCAGCTGCGTGGGAATCTGTCTCACCTCGAATCCTCAGAGGCCTCTGCTGCTGGAACTTGTGCAACATGCTTAGCCGGCGTGCACCATCCACCAGTGCAACTAGTGGAATCTGATTCCCAAAGGGTGGTGCTGCTGCTGGTACACCTCCCAAAGGTGCAAGCAATATAAGATGTCCCTACACCGGAGCCACGTCACTTGGTGGGCCATCATCGAGTACTCTCTCAGAACTCTAACTGGCAGTCTGTGTGGAGGCATCCTAAACAGATGCGACACGGTCAAAAGATATACCTGGTGAGCTGAACTAGCTGAGATGACCTTAAAAAAACTTCTGAAAACACACACACAATCATTGTTTTTGTTTAATGAGTTGGAAATCAGAATTCAGGGTCCTGGTGTATGGATACGTCGGCCTCCGCACCAACACATGAATCCCTGAACTAAAAACCACACTCTATGAGCTTAACTCTATTTCTTCATAGAAAAGAAAGTTCATATTCCTATGTTCTGCGGTAGACCTGACACCTCTGATACCAACTTGACATGACCAGTCCCCTGGGGCCCGTATCGAGACTACCCCAAGCCCGCCTTCCATAGGCTAGGGGATGGAGACTAGCACCAAAGGCATAAATCCATAAACTAGGAAG
Organism: Viscum album; assembly: GCA_963277665.1. NCBI lineage: Eukaryota > Viridiplantae > Streptophyta > Magnoliopsida > Santalales > Viscaceae > Viscum > Viscum album. Next base: position 1,496,364,847 of record OY728122.1, on the reverse strand, counting down.
GCATTTTCGTTTATAACTATAAACAAAAAAATCAGAGTACACAACTGGAAGAAAAACACTAAGTAAAACTATATACAAAGGAATTACTGAAAAGTAAAAGGGGTTCGAAATAAAATCCCAATATTAATTTACAAGTACAACTTAAAGTAAGAACATCTGAAGAAAAGTAAAGCATCTATTGGGTCATCCTCTGGGGTACCTACCTGAAGGGTAGATATAGATGGCCTCCTCATCACTCCACGTCTTTCCGTCTCCTTTGTGTATCGTCATGCTGAGTTGTCCACCTCTGGGTATCGTCCAGTCCTGCTACTCTCTGCCTTAGTCAGCATTGTCCATCGTCTGCAACCAACACAACGTGGTGCGGGTGTAGCCCGTGTAGGGGTGAGTATAACGATACTCAGTAGGGACCCCAAGACCCTCAAGGTCTCACAAAATCCAACTAGTATAAGCAAAAAAGCATGAAATAAATGGATAACCATTACATAGGTATATTCCAATACATAAACCTAAGTTATCTAGAAACCCATCTCAATCATGAGAAAAATAAAAAAGTCATTGACACAACTCAACTGGGGTTTTTATTCACAATTTCGAAACCACGGCTGCTGGAGAACTCCTCCACTGTCGACTATAGTGGACTTACCGATACAACCAAGTGCTTCCCACTAACATTGGACTATGGAGGTACTCAACCTGTCGAGTATTGTAGGTCTGTCGCACTCACACAGAGGCGCTCCCCACCATGGGACTGCTGCTACAACCAAGCGCTCCCCCTCATAGCCTACATATGTACTCCTTCTGTCAAGTACCGCAGGTCTACCGCTACAACCAAGCACTCCTCCACTGTGGGTCTGCTGCTACAGCCAAGCGCTCCCCACTGGGCCATCCGAATCACTCCGAGTGGGTCAGTCAGCAGTCATCATGTCTCATCCAGCTACTAGGTCTCTGCAATCTGCTTTCTCAACACCGGAAGGGTCTGCTCCACGAGCTACATGTTGATACCCCAAGTGTCATGAAGTCCCACATAGAAGTATCTCAAAGGTCCGCCTCGTCATAGGGGTCTCAACGCAATATATGTTACATCAATCGGACGCTCGATCTATTAGTTATTAGCCTTTTAGTCTTGGGGCCTGATTGGATTTGTGTATGAACCAACCTGACCATATCACAACTATACCTAGAACTCTAGTGGGTTATTCTAAAAGGGACCAATTCTCGACGATATTTCCAGCGCTGCTGACGGTTCGTCAAATGGACGTTCGGTGCCAAAGATATGGCCAAAGTAAGAAAAAGGGTCGGTAGTGGGCCTAAGTCCAATCCGACCTGGTCTGGGTCAACCCAGACAGACCGGATGGGTTTGACCCAGCCCGAAGGGTAGGTCAACCAGCTATGTTTGGGCCAGTCCACTGGGCCCGGCCAAGCGGACTATGAGGGTGGTTCGACCCGGATACCGCCACGCAGGCAGCTCGGCCTGATGACTAGGGCCGGTTCGGCCAGTACCACGAGGGGTGCGGCTCTGGAGGTCGGCTACCGGGAGGCTAGTGGGTAGGTTGTGTGGGTCGCGTGCAGGCCGGATGGACGTCGGGCAGGCCGCGGGTGCACCGGGAAGGCCATGAGGGCGTCGGGTAGGGTGACGACGAAGCCGAGCAGCGAGCGGGGTGCGCGTGAAGGCAAGTGCAGGGGCACCGAGCAGTGCGCAGGCAGAGCCGGGCAGCACGCGGGTAGCGCATGGGGGCTCCGGTGGAGCCAGGAAGCATGCGTGGTGCGTGGGCAGGCCAACGCGGGGGCGCCGGGTAGTATCCGGGGTGCACAGGCAGGCCGATACGGGGGGCGCTGGGCAGTGCACCGTTGGAGCCAGGAATGTGGAGTGGGGGCACCGGGTGGGGCACCAGCAGTGTCAGGCAGCGCGCAGGGCGTGCGGGCAGGCCGGTGCGGGGCGTGGCAGCGTGCGGGCAGGCCGGCGCGAGGCACGTGGGCTGGTGGAGCGAGGCGCAGTGGTGTTCGACCGGAAGCTCTAGGGCACCACGGGGGCGGCACGATTCGTGGAGGCCACGGTAGCACGGCCTTTGTTCGTCGTCGTCATTATCGTCACTTCATTGCCATGTCATCGTGGAGTCATCACAAAAATAACAACGGAGGGGTCGGACCATGTTGGTTTGGCCCGCACCCTCCGCGTTTAGGGTGTCAGTAACAAGTTCTCAAGAACGAAGCACGGAACCACACCCGGAAAAAGTAAACATCAACGTTCTTTGATTAAAGAAGTAAGAACATGCCATTTAAAAGAATACAACCCCTACCTTTGATTCACTGGTCGTCAATCGATGTTTGTTGACAAAGTCGTGAAAGGATGACGGAGGAGACCGTCGTTCTTCGCGTCTACCACACGTCCTCAATTCCAAGCTGCGTCGGTTTGTTGATGATGTTGTGGAGGGTTGATCGGTAGGTGGCCGGGGAAGAGCACCGAGGAAGAAGTGGCGCTGGCGTTCTTCACATTCTTCATGTTCTTCTTTGGGAGAATGGTTCTCCCTAACTCTCCTCTTTCTCCATTCCTCCAAAAGAGAATGTCAACCAAATAATAATAAGAGGATGCCTATTATTTTATTGTTGGCACACAATTCAAACAGAGAAAGAAACTCCCCATAAGAAAATTACATGCGTTGAAGCAGTTAATTGGCATGCAAGTTGGCACAATTAATTTGGCACGTGCGTTGGGACAATTAATTGGGACATGCATTGGCTCAATTAATTGGCACGTGTGTTGGCACAATTAATTGCAAAGAGGAGGTCAAGAGGTCCTCCCTCATTAATGAGGGGTAGTGGAGAGGTTTCATCCTCCACTATCAATAGGGTTCGGGTGATCCCCACCCCTATCATTAATAGGGAAGTTATGCTCGGGTGGGCCCCACCACCATACCCTCTCATGGGAGGTTAGGGTGTGGTGGTCCCACCACCAACTCCCAAGGGGAGGCTTCAACCAACACACTCGACACAAGGTATCTTAAAAATAAAATAAAGTGTTGTACATTATTTTTTTACTTTTGTATAAAAAGCCAAGAACTAACTTTTATTCTCGACCAGCTGCTGTCGAGGTGAATGTCTCCTTAAGCGAATAGTGGTGTTGTGAGTTCAATTTTGCATTCAGATTTCAATTCTGAGTAGCGGTTCAAAAGTTACAAAATGCCGCTCATGCGTTTGCTGAACGTACCCGAAAAAAATATCGGAAAATTATTATCAGCCACCCTCGATTCACGCCAGTCGATGTTAGGCTCTGCGTAAATGAAACACACCCCAACGAACCCAACAGTACTCTCAGATTTTCAATTTGAGTTACCGTTTCTAAGTTATGAATTTTACAATAAAATAATTGTCACTTAATTATTTTAGTTGCCTCCAAAAACTAACATTCTCTGGTGGCCCGCGTCGGCCATAGTTAGTATCTTCTTTAAAAAATCATATACTCAGAAGTACATCAGTGGTCTCAGATTTTTAAACCGAGTTACCATTTGTGAGTTATGAGCATTTGAAAAATAAAATAATTTAATTAATTATTTTATTTAAAATTATTCCATTTTTGGGTTTTCTCAATGGAGGCCCGCGCCTACTAATCATATGTCGCACCAAGGGAAAACCCGCTATCCGAAGTGCAGCAGTGCCCTTGGATTTTTGATCTGAGTTATAATTTAAGAGTTATTCCGCTTTTTCCGGAAAACTATTTATGTGCGTTAACATAAGCTTAACAAATACTTTGACAGATCATTGTGGGCACTCTGGGCCTTGGAATCGCATGCCGTCGGATTTTGCAGACCCGTAAAATTCCCATTTAATAAAAAAAATTACATGGAAATTCTGGGTCTTTACAAAATAGGCCATTTGTGCTAACAAAATTCATCATGAGAAGAATATATAAACTGGGAATAATAAAAGATATTCTTTTGATGTGGGTATTTTATTGACAATGAATCACACTTTTTATGATTCACTAATCAATTAAATTATTAATTATTTTATTTTTTACAATAAAAACTAATCACAAAAACATCTCGACCTAAGATCATGTCTTTATCAATTGAATATTTTGGAACATCAGTTGTGGTAGTAACCTATGTGGGTCACCAGATAAACTCACCCACATAGCACATTCATATTTGAGTAGATAATTTGATGTTTTGAGAGTACCACTAACATGATACGATTCTAAGACTCAATAAAACATATAGAGGTATCCTAACAATGAAGTCAAAAAGACTCACACATTTAGGGAAATTTGTTATGAAACCATTGGAATATGTCACGAAAACCAATCACATCAGATACATATCCCCAAAGTTCAGAAATCAACATCGTTCATCTCTTAGTAAGGGTTAAAAGGATTCAAATATAGATTTATATCATTTTAGGAGCTATTTATGAGGGATCCTTTCAATATTCCTCACAAGTTTCATCCAACCAGTTCACCTCAGTCATCTACTTCCACCAGATAGATTATGACCCTTTAGAATCATGCATAGGTACTATGTAGACCTCATTGGAAATTGAAATATGTTGATAAATGGGAGTTGGATCGTATACCCCCTTAAAATGATGAATCTAGTTAGTATATTATAGTGATTTCCAGTCGGTTGGATTATATACCTTCTCACTCAGATTTAGTCTTCATACATATTCCAACCACTGGAATGGGGTTGGAATAAATAATTTCCTCCGCACATGAATCCCATTCTCATATTTTGATGGTATAAGGAGGGAATGAGTGGGATTATACCCCCACTTCAATTAAAAAAATCTTCATGTATATCTTGGTGACTGATATTGTGAAAGCCTAAATTCAGGAACACACTTTGATTAGGTGACACACATTATAGCAAGACTAGAATAGATTCATTAGTATATTCTAGAACTTGTACATATACATTTACAAGGACATATTCATGTCCCGATTCCCAAAAAATTATATCAACATGTTCAGTATGAACAAGTTTCTACTCTATAGAAAGAAGACATTATTTCTTCCATATAGGATGATTATCAACCTATTTCGATAAGGGAATCTAAACATTACCAAACTCATATCCCTATTCTAACTGGGATATCTAAATCGATTATACGCATATCTTGATATAGGTGAAAATTACTAATGAAAATGAATGGGGGGATACTCAAAATTATAGAATAAGGATCACATCCCCGTTTTGATAGGGGATCTCCATGTCAACTTGGTAGATGCCTTTGGATAGGTGCACATTCCTGTCCAAAAAAATAGTGGCATTCCCCATAGACATAGGATAGGGCTCATATCACTACTCCAATATATAATTCTTAGTAATATAAAGAAAATCACCTCAATGTAGGATCATATGCATTATAATGAATATTATTGGCATACACTAGTCTCTAACAGAAGTTAAGATCTTTTCCCAACTTCCATCAATGAAACACTTCACTGTCATACTTTAGAGGCTATACAAGAGGATTCGCATATCACTTCTCCCAATCTAGAGGCTAGTCAGTGTATTCCAATGGGAAAAAATATTTGAACTAGGATCATACCCACACTTTATCCTTGGTTTAATGGAATATTCTAATGACCACCCATAGGAAGGATCAAATTCTTATTACTAATAGAAAAGCTTGGTAAAATACTATTATAGTTTCTCTACAATGGGCCCATACACCTACAACAATATTTGGTAGTCGACATATTTTGGAAACCATCATGTGGTAGGTGCATATCTATATTTAAACCCAAATGCTTGGTCGGTATATTCCAGCCATGACACAGAATGGAACTCATATCCTTGATCTTCTCAATACCATTTTCCTTGAGCTAATTTGAAACAAATGTAAAACACAAAAAGGTATTATAAAATATTAAACTGAAGGAGATGGTGATCACTACATCGGTAGTCCTTATTATATTAGTATGGATATGGATCACATGGACTCTACTCTTGATGTTATTCTTGGACAACCTCTCTAAGGTAATATCTATCCCATTCAATAAAATATTTTCTTTCTAAGACACATTCACAAAGGGAGGTGATCAAGTATCATTCACATTGTATTGATTGGTTTTCAAAATACATGGGTTAACCATATATAGATTTCAATCAACTATTTTTAGCACATCACCATAGTTAGTAAGTTACCCAAATAAGCAAACTCTATATTTTAAAAAGGTGGAGGAATAAAATTTTTATGAATAAAAATATTATATTGATATATGGATATAGTAGAATTGAAAAAACATCCCAACAATGTTTTTTCTGATATCCACTTATTACAGTGAGAACCTAGATGAGATAGATAAGAAGTTCATTCCATACCTATGCCAGGAAAGGTGGAAAACTCATTCGTAGTTAATGGATAGAAACCTCTCCTATCTAGGATATGAAGATCACCTTCAGACTATATGAATACATATTTACCAAATGAACATGGTGAATATCTCTATGTCTTGGGACTCAAGACTGGAAAATAAATGTTAAAATCAATTTCACAATTTCTTCCATTGCATCACAATTTTTTAGTAACAGGTCACTGAGGCCTTTTCATATATTCATATCCTAGGATGTGGAAATTATGGAGGGTTTTCACATCATTTTCTCCTCATAATAGCATAACTCCACAAATATAACTTCTTTTAATGCCAAATCCGCATGTGAAATCTAGGTAATGGTAAATGCATGGTCCAATTAGTCAACACAAAGAGACTCCCCGACATTGATGATGTAAATACATTGTAGAAAGAGGGAGAGGTCCAACAATAGACTCTTATATTGGTCCCCTAAATGAAATTGGAATTCATTTAAAATACTAAATCAAAAGATATGAACTAAACAATTGCTTCCCATAGAAAATGACTCCCATCATAGGAAATCATTTCACCCAACTCATACATAGGGAAAATTAGAAAAAAAGTTAAGATAGAACATAGTAGAATCCCCCATAGAATCAATTTAAGAGAGATCCCAATTAACATGGATGGGGTAATTTTTACCACCACATCTACCCCATGGATTATCAAACCCTAAAAATATATCAAAAATATATATATAATATATAAACCAATCCCAACTTTCATGTTTATGGGAATTAATATCTCAAATTCTTTCACTAGTTTCATCACGCACATAGAGGGCCCTAGTGAAATTATTATAAGTTCCATATAAAAATAATCCCACCCTTTTGGAGTAATTTATATCATAATTTCTATCCAAAGATTCATTATATCCTGAATTAGAATCATAAAATCCTCTACAATAGGATCAGAATGTTCCTGTAGTGTCCATGAATATTCCCCTGACCACAGGGATGGGGGAATTGTCTTTATTATAATCCACTACATGAATCAGTATCCTACATATTAAGAGTAAAATTTAGATGGATGATATCCCATCTATTTCTCCCACCATGAGAATGAAATTTTCTATTAATAGATCATTTGGAGAGCATGATCAGAAACTACCTGACGACCATTATTCACAGATCGAGATGGGAGAAACATGAAAAAAATGAAATCAAACCCCTTAAGGTTAATAAACCAAAATGGTCGAACCTGACTAGGGGTAAGACAAATAATATTGATATAACCATCCATGGGGGATTTAGTCATGCAGAATCATCAAATAATGTGGATAGTTATAGGACCACAACCATTTAAAGATAAACTTTAGTAAAATTCAACTCTATCTACACAAAAAATGATATAGACCATGATGTAAACCTAGAGGGATGTAACACAGGAACCATACCTCAAGAGGATAGAAATATAGACCCAAAAACAAAGGTTACATGTACATGGAACCAATGAAGGATCCAGAACCTGGAACCTCCAAATGATTATTTCTGACCTCCATAGAGGAAAACTACCAATGATAATGGGAAATGTGTGGAAACATACCACTCAAAAACTAGAGGATATGAAATTAGATCCACATATTAATGGATGGAAAAATATGACAATGAGATAGAAAATATCAAATAGCCCATTTTGGAACTTCTATGGGGAGGCATTCTCACTTGGTAGCATGTTAAAATATAAGTTAATTTCCCTCCTTCCATACATTAGGAGACATGAAATCCTCCTATAAGAGTGGAATTTGTGCACGTTTCAAGATATGGATATCATAAATTGGTCAATATAAATTCAAAAGATTAGGATGACCTTGTTTTACTCTGTTTTTTATATCCTCTCACTAGAAAGGGTGACCATTCAGTCCAATAAAAAATTTAGAATCAAATAGATATTAAAATTGTTCTACCTCATAATGTATCACCCACTCCCTTTATACCATAATTAATATAGATATAAGTACCTCCATAACTCCTCAATAACATCTAATCCCTAGATGATGGAATTTAAGCCAGAGAAGGGAAGCGTTCACCCATTCATCCTCAAAATAAGTTATATCTGGAATGATTGGATGACGATTTTCACAAAAACTGTTTTGAAAAATTATATCTTCTTTATAATTGGTGGTGTATGAGATCATGGATAGAATCTCACACAATTTACAACTTGATGAAGCTATACGATTAGCCATAGAGATCAAAAGGATGTGACCAAATAGATATGATTTGTGCAGAATCTGACAGGGCCTACCATCTTCTAGTACATCATCCTTCTATTAGGATCTATTGTTAGATTGGATGGATGTTTTTTCAATTCCATTATTGGTTCAAATATAATATAACGAAGATGAAAATTTTTTACCTCAAAAATTTAATGCAACATGAAAATTATGGGCTTTTGACTTCAACACTAGTTGGAACGTTTTAACCAATTCACTCAGTATCCCTCTCGGTCAAGGGAAACTACTAGAAAACAGTGTTGAAAATATTTTGGATGATATAAAATGACCATTGATCCTAATGAAGTATATAGGTGGATTTATAGAGTTCATAAATAAAGAACAATTCCTTTAATATTCCATTCAGAAGACCCTAAATAAATGTTTATCCCATGACCACGATACAAGGGGAAAGTACTAGTAAGTTTTAGACTGCTACTGTTAACATCAAACTAAATGAAGATCCCATTTAAGAATCTAGGTGGGCCCTATATCATCTAACACCTCCTATTGAGAATCATCTACAGCCAAATAAACCTCTTCCAAACGAAAAAAGATATAAGGGATGCCATAGTTTTGATTAATTTTTCAATAATGTGTATTCCTTCCAAAACAAGAAGGTACCAAGCTATTTCCTTGTCTCTATGGGAAATAACCTACTCAATAAAATGGTAGTTAGTAAACCCAATTATTTAAACCTTACTTATCATCCTGACTACTAACAATTCCATATAATCTTGTTTCACATCATCCAAGACAATAACATCATTAAATACATCCTCCAATTCTAGGTTGATTCTTGAAAATTGATAGTAGAAAATTCCCCAACAATGGTGAATTGTTTATCCCTCACCCAACTAGATGAATAGGGTTATTTTTATAAGGCCCCAGCCATAAACATTACTTAATCTTGAGATAAGTGAACAATTTACTTGAAATAACTTTTAGGATCTTTTGAGTTTATATTTTCAGAGAATTAGTCCATAACTCATACATAAAAACTTAAATATTACAAGTATACACTTCTAGTCACTATCCATTTTTTCATAAAACAAAAAATCTTTAAAAAGAAACATGGTATCATTCCATGTTTAAATATAAAAACTTTTACTAAATCCCATCCTTGAAACTATTCTTTTTTATGTCATCTGAAAAAAATTTCAAAACATGGGATGAGCATAAAAAGCACATTAAGGGATACACAAATAAAGAAAAATGTTAGTCTTGGGAAAACATGAATACCATGAATACTTTATCATAAAGTAATAATTTTTACCTTTAAAAAGTAGTAAATATACATCACTAAATATAAACTAATTACTTACCCTTTTTGAAACCAAAAGATTATCATAAATCTCATAGAAATCAACATATAGCATTTAATGGTAACTTGGGAAATAAAAATTCTTAAATGGAATAACCATATGGTCAACTTCCACACATATCTCTCAATTGAATACCCATACAGAAAACATCCATACCCAATGCATTGGAGGTTATAATGTAAACCCCCGTCATTGGTTTATCATGGATCCAAATGTCTTTGGTTTATCCCAAAACCCCCCATATTTGTTTTATCACAGAACCTCCCATCAAATTTCTAAGTACCATTATATAATCATAACATGTAAAATATTGAAATTATCAACATTTCACTCATAAAATTTTATTTTCAATCACATGAAAACACTTTAAGATATTTAAATACTAAATCCACATTCACAACCATTTTTCAAAACCAAAACACACAAAAATGAAATATTTTATTTCTTTTCCTTTTAAAAACATTGATACATATAGAGTAATCCAAATATCAAATAACAGTTACAATGGCGGAGGATTCGTTGTCACCGCATAGATTGAAAGCATTCCTTTTTTTGTTTACTAAAACTCATCATAGAAAAAATATTCCCTTTGATTGAAATTAAAATAAAAAGGTTTTTATTATACATCATATAAAATAAATTCATGTAAAAATAAAAATATTCCTCAATGAATGGATATTCAGACGAAGTCCATTACAAAGATCATATCCTTACCTTAAAGATAAAATAATGAAATAATTAAGTCTGAAAAATATAAATACACCTAATATATGTGTATATTCAGTGTAAAAAATTTAGTTCAATCACACATATTCTTGGAAAAACAAAACCAACTACATTGAAATTTAACTCAATGAATGGAGATTGAGTTACGATTTCCCTTACCTTGAGCCCGACTCATCACGTTCCATCGTTATGTTCTAGAATAATAAATTTAGGTTAATTTTTTATTCCTCGATATCCTTTTTCAATTTTATTATTCATTTAATATAACTTATTACCATGTTATAAAAATTACATTATTATTTAAGTTCATGTCGGCCATTTTGTCGATATTCGGCAAGTGAGTCGAAAATGAACTTATTTAGATATAACATGTCCATGTAGTCAAAAGTCCATCATATCTAGAATATTATTATTCATGACTTAAATTTTATATATATCTAGTATATATTTATTTATTATGTCCATAATATTTGGATATATGAAAATAAATGAATCGCTCATGGATACGTTAGGTCGTATGAATGACGAATGCTACTTTCATTTCATTGTCATATTAAACGAATGAAAACTAAATGATATATTGGTATATTTTAAATATGGTAAAATATCTATTTTATATATGTTACATAATTTCATTAGAACCATAATATATACATTCCATGTATGACATGAACGAGTCATATCACTTTGAGGGGGAGGTAGTCTGCACTTCCTCAAATTAAATTATCATTTTTACACATTTTGGAAAGCATAAAGGTATGTTTTAAATAGAAATTACTGAATAATAGAGAAAATATAAATATAATATATATAATATATAAATACATTTCCATCTTAATATCCACCATGATTGGAGGGAGGATAAAATTGAACAATCTTGGTTTCGTGAGGTAGTAGTTCTCCTTACACAGAAACAGTATATCCATATCCATTAGATGGAGGTGTGTGTAAGTGTAGTTTGAATAATACTCATAAAAAACCTATTAAATTGAGGATAATATTATTGTTATTTAATTATATAATAATAATATCATAGGTAGTGGATAAGAAAAATAATGTAAAGTATCTTGAGAGAAGACATTACCTCTAAATCACGTAACTCCTTTTGATTTTAGCGAAAATGGTTTCCTGGATTTCCTTATGCTCATGTTAAGAATTATTTGAGGAGGTGAGGGATGATAAAAGATTATTTGAGAAAAATTTGGATGATACAAGGGGCTTGATATTTTTTATTAAGTTGGTAGTGTTGGTGGCCTTTTATAAGAGGGAGGAGGGAATTTTAGGAAAGTCTTGAAATATTATTTTATTAAAAATTAATTTTTGAATTATAATAGCACCAATATGATATAACTTGAGGATAATATTATTATGGGTTAAAATAATCTAAACCAATTTGTTTTCAGAATATTTAGGGTATAAAAGTAACCTTATCTTATAGATTTATCAATTAGTTAAAAACATTAAATCATACCATGTCTCCTTGTATTTTCATAATATATGGTTACTATAGTTACAATGAAATTAAAATTGAACCAAAAGTAGATCATTAATGAAACTTTTAACATTTTATAAGTCATTTGGGCAAATATATTATTTTTACGACTATTATATCATTTAATAAAATAGTATTTGTTTTAAAAACTCATTTATGTAAAATTTGACACTATTTAGTAATTGGTTTTCTTTTGAGTCATAAAAACTTTATTACTTCAAAACAAAGGCATTAAAGCATCCCTAACATGTCAATTTCTTCTAAAAAATTAATTTATAGCCTCAAAAGTTTCAAATTAAGTTTTTTAAAATTTTTATAATACCAGTTATTTGAATTTTTCATTAATAAGGTAATCATTGCATCATCACTATGTGATAAATAAATATATTTAATTAATGTCTAAAAATTACAAATAAAATACCATGATGTAAAAAATAATTTTATATTTATAAAGAATCTTTATATTAAAATATATAAATTATATAACCCCACCTTAAAAATGTTTTAGTAAAAATATATATGTTTGTGTTATATTTCTCTTTACTTTAAATTGATTATTACAACATGTCACTTTCATACCCATGTGGCTCCCAAATGAAAATATTTGAGCCTAAAGAATTTTTTTATCACCCATGATGCATCCAATAATATTATTACATGTTTTAGAATAGTTTTATATTATTATAATATTATTTTTACCCTTCTTTACCTAATATAACCTTTAACTGTGGTAAATAAAAATAATTACTGAAGTTACTATTCATAATGTCCAAAAATTAATTGTACTTATTTAAAAAAAATTATATTATAATTATAAATATAGAATCAATTTATTCCAATTCAAAACCCAAAAATGGTAGTAATTAATTTAAAATTAATTCCCATTGTCAAAACCAGAATGTGGGTTTTTAAAAAATAAAATCTATCAAAAGATTAACTTGGGTTTATGTCCAATTTAAATATGTAATTACATCCAATGAAAAAAAATGTATTAAATAATAAAAACATAATCCAATTACACAATAAATCCAATTAAAATTATAATCCAAATATGTAAAAAAATTATATGAAAAGGCTGGTTTGAATTAAAATGCATTATTTTTCACTATTCAATAAAATATGGATTTTATCAGAAAAATACCAAAATTTCAACCAAGTTAAATTTTTATGTCCCAATTATAAATAAAATGTATATTTTTTCATACATAACATATCAAAGTTACAAAAAAAATATTTTAAAAGGGTTCTCCATCAAAATATGGTAAAACGGGCTTTTAAAAATGTTTTGGATTCATTTTAATTTTGAGCCTCTAAAATTTATTGGATAAATGTTAAAGCATTTAAAAAAAATTAATCATATTATATTTAGTTCTATTAATTAATACCAATATAATTGTTAGTTTTTAACTACCATTTAAAACAATAATATTATTATTCTATTAATTTTCATTATAACTCATAGTTGTGTTCAGCGTAAGATTTCGTAGAATCTCATTGTTGCGTGTCGAGTATTCTATCAAACAAAGAAGACTCTTTAAAATAAAAATAATATAATTTTAATAAATTTTAATAGATATGAAAAGGTATAATTCTATAAATACCTGGGATGTTACATCATTCCCCCCATTTAGAAATTGCATCTTTGCAATTTTAAAATTTGGATTTGTAACTTCATTGAAAATACCACATTGAAAAAAAGTCAATAAAACTACCACTTTAAAATAATTAAGGAGAAGTAAAAATGTTCACTAGAGATAACACTTACTAGGATTGCATGTAGGAAAACATGTATATGGAAGAAAAACTGGCCATATTGTTCTGATGGAGAGAGATAGAAAACATGATCAAAAAAAGTTAACAACGAGAAAACCAAAAACATGTGATGGGTTAGAAGGTCATTGATTTAAAAGTAGAAATATTACAAGGAAAAAAGTTTTTGTTTTAAGATCTTGTTCATAAATTTGATTAATTATTTTACTACTTAGAATAATAACATAAAGAAATATAATTACATGACAAGTAGAGTTTCATCCTTTCATAAATTTCTACCACACGCTCATCTTTTATCCAAATGATGAGTATTCAAGAGGACTTGGTAACACCAGAAGTACAATGATCAACAACTAGAGAATCCCATAGTCCACTAAAAATTAACTATATATTTCCCATATATTTAGACATTAAACAAAACCAAAATGGTTAGTACAAGATCAGACAATCCCCCATTAATAATAATCCTTTATAAGGAGAAGGACTAATTTTAATCTCCAAAATTCAATAGTAATACCCAAGTTCTATATAGACCATTCAACAAACAAAAGTCCTTAAAATTCCTCAAAATAATCCAACTAATATTGAAACCCAAAACACAGAAGGATTTGATCATGTAGTTTTCCATGGTGATTTTTTACATTTATCTCCAAGTAACATCAACCACTCTTAATGGATCATAAAAAAAGTAATTAACCTAATAACATTTTCTCCATAATGGGTTAATAATTTCAACAAATATACAAAATATCAATATTTCCACAATAAAAACATATATTCTTCCAAATTGAAATTCAACCATTACTCCTCAAATTAAATTCCATAGTATTCTATTTTCCGTAGGCATATAGTGTTCCCAAAATGGAAAACATCTTCCAAAATAACATGATCATTTAATCACCAAATCATTTTCCTATACTAAGTATATCCATTTGATAAAACATAAGTTCCCAAAATCAACATATTCATTAATTCATAAAATCATTTAAATAAAGAGAAAAAGGCATACTAACTAAGGACTTCATGTAGGCCAGTGGTAGGCGACACCCCCTTGTCACCCTCCAATTGTGGGTTCGATTCCCACAGCCTTGTCGAATGTGATTAGTTGTCACCCATCCTATGGGTTTTCCATTTTATAAAACTATATAACCCTTATAAAATCCTCAACATGATATTAAATCATCAAAATAAAGATAACATAATTTAACCTCATGTTTATCTCATTCCCTTTATTTTTCAAATCAAAATGTAATAACCCATAATTTCCTTAAATTCATGGATCATATAATTCCAGAGGATATTTATAAATATATCCACAAAAGAAAAGATAATTCTTACCCATTTTTAAATAGAAAACATAAGGGTTACACATATTAAATGTCATCCAATGTAATCCCATCTTTAATACATTAAAACATATCATCATACATAGATCAAACATAACACTTCAGTTCCTAAAATTTAGACATCTTAATCATACAACATTATTCATCATCCTTTATCCATGATTTCCAATCATATTCTTTAATACTTATTTATTAAAAAATCATGAATAATTTCCTAATATTCAATAATTTCAAAACATGAGATAATAAATAACCAATACCATTTATAGGTCATTTTCAGTTTCCTCACCTTCAATTTGAATAACATTTAGTATTGGTATAAATATATATGTGTACGGTAATACTGATCCTATTCTCAAATATTCTTCGCATGACATCTATTTGCATAATGAACATGCAGACCACATATAAAAAATACAATTGATCCCTCAAAAAGAACATCTTTCCATTTCCTGGAGTCAACTGAATGCTTCATTTTTCCATGGAAAGTTATTACTTTATGACCTTCATTACAAAATCTCTAACATCTTATTGTCCCATTGAAACATTTTCCTAGGTGTTTCTTTCCACATCCTTGAAAAATATGTTGTTTAATATTCTGACCTTTATGATTATTACCTAAACATCCATAGGGATTATTTTCACGCATATATTATACCTTAGAAAAATTAACAGGCTCCAAGTGGTCAATCATGACTCTAGATAGTTGGTTTATAATAACCAAAAGAGTTCTCATTGCAGATCCAATTTCTATTGTTTTCTTATTAAGAAGACCACCAGAGTTTCCTTCACATATATTACTACATTGGTGCCTGCAAGATCCATCCATTTATAAAAACCAAAAATGGTTAGTGTGATTATATGAATAAAATCATTATTGGCGCTAAACATCAGGGCAGAGAAGAAGCCAAAAAAAGAGGCACTGGTGGTTGCCTCGTGAAGATATCCTATAAAGTCCCCACAGCACTGTGAGCCCTCCGCGAAGCAAGGAGGCGGGACACTCCACAACCGCATTTGATGTTCATGATCCCGCTGTGAAGCAAGGAGACAGGACTCTCCGTGACTGCATTTGAAGTTCGTGATCCCTCTGCGAAGAAAGCAAGTCCCTCTTCACACCGCGTCAGCTCCACTCTATGGCGCCTCTGTCCTACAAATACTGGGCTCCCCTGATCCCAAAGGATGGACAATCTGACCCTTTGAATTCCCAGCTCTTGAATCACGAAGCATCCTTCTGCTCCGTGAACCATTAGTTGTGCGAGGTACTTCTTCTCCACAAGGTGCCT
Source organism: Viscum album (assembly GCA_963277665.1). Classification (NCBI taxonomy): domain Eukaryota; kingdom Viridiplantae; phylum Streptophyta; class Magnoliopsida; order Santalales; family Viscaceae; genus Viscum; species Viscum album. Next base: position 1,496,348,335 of record OY728122.1, on the reverse strand, counting down.
CCCCTTTGTCTCATTTTGATCCCCTCTTCCGATAAAGATTCCCTTAACGAAGGCAGGGGATCCCCAAGGGGACTTGGGTTATCATGGGGAATTTATGCTTCACGAAACACCCATCATGTACACATGATCCACATTCTAAGTCAGGGTCACTATACTTTGCGAAGCACATTTCTTTGCGACACTTTTCTTCGTGAGGCACCTTTTCTCCGCGAGGCTGTGCTCTGCGAATTCCTTTCCACTTTGCGAAGCACCTCCCATATGCGCCTCTTCCCTATGGTTAGGCTATGGCACCCCACATTGCGAAGCACACCACTTCGCAAGTGCCCTCCTCCAGGGAGAGCAACAGAGCTTCACAACGCCCCTTCCTATGGACCCCTCTGCTTGGCCAATCCTTTTCCCATGAGACCCTCCAGGTTTGCATGATGTGACTTCAAATTCCCCTAGATGATATCGCCTATTGCATTGATTTTCATTATGCTTCTTTGAATAGGCATTCTAATGGCTATTGCTTATTTTCATAGCCACACTAATGTGGAACCCTCGATGGTTCGCTCCATGACACCCCCTCGCCACGGCGTTGCCGATGCCTTACCTTCCACAAGGAGTATAGGGTATCGGTTATGTATGTCCTAAGTGTGTGGAGTAAACCAACCTCGTCCGAGCTACAGGACATTAAATTGATGATCAATTTCATCCTCAGCACATGACGTTAAACTGTGACCTCGCCCCATGCCTCTCACGCGGGGTTCCCCCACCTTGGACATTCTCCACACCCCCTGGAATCCAAAGGGGATGATATCCTCCTAATGGGTGTGGCATTTGTCCAAGGGGGAAGGGCACCCACCTTGGTGTAATCCCCTAGCTTTCCTTCGAGGAGGCACCGTCCCTGCTCCTCCTTTCTTCGGTCCCAAATCCGTCTCCTACTGTGATTTTTCGCCCTCGGGCCTCCATCCTAGAGTAAGTCCCAATCTTTCTCTCCCTAGGCCACTTCACGTGTAAGCCCCACTTCACTTACCAAAGACACACCTTTTGTGATGTGATAGTCAATTCCCTTCTATCTCTTGTTTCTCACACCGAGCATGACTCACATGGCCTTAGAGTGAGCATCGACAATGACAAACACCCTGGGCATCCTAGAGTGTAAGCCCCAAACACCACCCAAACTATGGGGACATTGATCCTTGTTAAGAAATGGTACTTAGGAAGCCTCCATGAGGTTCAAGCCCATCCACCGGTTGTTCTGACTCCCTTCACGTCGGTTCACCAACACCCTGGGAAGCATAGAGTGTAAGCCCCAAACACCACCTGAACTATGGGAACTTCGATCCATGTCAAGGCATGGTACGTAGGAAGCCTCTATGAGGTTCAAGCCCATCCACCAGTCGTTTTGACCCCCTTCACGTCAGTTCACCAACACCATGGGAAGCCTAGAGTGTAAGCCCCAAATACCACCAGAACTATGGGGACTTTGATCCATTTCAAGACATGGTACATAGGAAGCCTCCACGTGGTTCAAGTCCATCCACCTGTCATTCTGACCCCCTTCATGTCAGTTCACCAACACCCTGGGCAGCCTAGAGTGTAAGCCACAAACACAACCCGAACTACGGGGACTTTGATCCATGTCAAGGCATGGTATGTAGTAAGCCTCCCCGAGGTTCAAGCCCATCCACCAGTCATTCCAACCCCCTTCAAGTAGTTTCACCAACACCCTGGGCAGCCTAGAGTGTAATCCCCCAACACCACCCAAACTACGGGAACTTTGATCCGTGTCAAGGCATGGTATGTAGTAATCTCCACGAGGTTCAAGCCCATCCACCGGTCATTTTCACCCCCTTCATGTCGGTTCACCAACACCCTGGGAAGCCTAGAGTTTAAGCCCCAAAAACCACCCGAACTACGGGGACATTGATCCATGTAAAGGCATGGTACGTAGGATGCCTCCATGAGGTTCAATCCCATCCACCAGTCATTCCGACCCCCTTCACGTCGATTTACCAACACCTTGGGGAGCATAGAGTGTAATCCCCAAACACCACCCAAACTTTGGGGACTTTGATCCATGTCATGGCATGGTACGTAGGAATCCTCCACAAGGTTCAACTCTGTCGACTGGTTGTTCCGACCACCTTCACATTGGTTCACCAACACCTTTGGTAGCCAAGAGTGTAATCCCTAAATACCACCCGAACTATGGGGACTTTGATCCATTTCAAGGCATGGTACGTAGGAATTCTCCATGAGGTTCAATCCCATCCACCGGTCTTTCTGACCCCCTTCACGTCGGTTCACCAACACCCTGGGTAGCTTAGAGTGTAATCCCCAAACAACACCTAAACTATGGGGACTATGATCCTTGCTAAGGCGAGGTACATAGAAAGCCTCCACGAGGTTCAAGCCCCAACACCCTGGGCATCCTAGTGTGTAAGACCCAAACAACACTCAAACTATGGGAACATTGATCCATATCAAGGCTTGGTACGTACGAAGCCTCCACAAGGTTCAAGACCATCCACCGGTCATTCCGACCCCCTTCATGTCTGTTCAAAAACACCTTGGGAAGCCTAGATTATAAGCCCCAAACACCACCCGTACTACGGGGACTTTGATCCATGTCAAGTCCTGGTATGTAGGAATCATCCTCTAGGTTGAAGCCCATCGACCGGGCGTTCCGACCCCATTCACGTCGGTTCACCATCTTTCTTTTCAGCCTTGAGTTTAATCTCCAAACACCACCCGAACTACGGGGACTTTGATCAATGTCAAGGCAAGGTACGTAGGATTCCTCCATGAGGTTAAATCACATAAACTGGTCATTCCGACCCCCTTTACGTCGGTTCACCAACACCTAGAGCATCCTAGAGTGTAAGACCCAAACACCACCCAAACTATAGGGACTATGATCCATGTCAAGGAATGGTACGTAGGAAGCCTCCATGATGTTCAAGCCCAGCCACCGGTTTTTCCGACCCCCTTCACGTCGGTTCACCAACACTTGGGCAGCCTAGAGTGTAAGACCCAAACACAACCCGAACTATGGGTATTTTGATCCATGTCAATGCATGGAACATAGGAATCCTCCATGAGGTTCAATCCCACCATCCATCTGGACCCCAGGTCCCGATTCATGTTAGTTCACTGACTCAACCCATCCTGAACTACGAGGACTTTGATCCATGTCAAGGCATAGTACGTAGGAATCCTCCCTAAGGCTTAAGCCCAAAAACCACTAGACCTTGGGTGCACCTTCAGCGGTAAGCCGTTGTCACCCCATCCAAAGGTAATCCATTGTCACCCCATCCAACGGTAATCCGTTGTGACCCAATCCTGTGGTAAGCCATTTAAATCCCATCCAGTGGTAAGCCATTGAAAACACCCAATTGGCAGAAAGTCGTCGTCATATGAACTATGTAGAATTTGATTCCCTACCCTGGGGATATGTAGGAATTCTCTTCAAGGCTCAAGCCCAAAACCATTATCACCCCATGACAGTTCCATCCCATCTACCACCCACTTCATTCAACTACTCCATCATCCATCCTTATTCTTACCCGGGCCGCCACATCCTAGTGGAATCATGCCACTCCATTCCCCATTCCATTTAACAGCATTCGGAAAGCCACCCACGTGTTGACCCCAATAACGGTGTTCCCTCTAGGGGGTTCCCCCATTCTGATCCACTCTAGTCAGTGTTCTTATCAGCCTGATCTGTATCCGCTGGACGTTAAACCTGCGGCATTCCCTGTTCTAAGCATGGGATGTTGAGGAAAACCTAAGATACATACCCATGTCATATGATTCCCCGCGTTGGATGTGGGATGCCTTAGGCTTCCACACCCTTGAGAAGCCCTATAATAAGGGATAGAAGATAGACATGCCAATCCCCCAGCATCAAGACACACTAGTGATGACCCAACATGACTATTCCCCAATCCAAAGGTTGCTGCCCTAGCCGGACCCCTTGGAATGTCCTAACAGAAGCAGCGGAATTAACTAGTGTCCATGAAGATATGGTGCTGGGAAGACTTTCATGAACAATGTATTAAATCTATGAGGGAGACCAGGACTAGGTGATTAGTTTCGAGGAGGAATCCATAGAAGAAAAAACTAACATCCCATCATCTAGTTTTGATCAAGGAGAAAACATCCCTGAAAAAGGAACGAATGTTGCATGACATTGGACAGCGAGAAAACAGGGTAACAAAGTCGCGCCTATTATACTCAAGCAGATGGACGTGCACTCCCTAATGAATGAATCGGAAACAGAAATGGTGAACCCGATGTGAAGGTCTTCTCTTCAATATGGAGATTATTAGATCTCGGGGCATCAATAGATTGACGTGTCGCGGATCCAGTTATCTAGCATTGGGTTCTGCCAAAAAAATATTGGGCCTCCCATGAAGCTCACCATATGTTGGGGCAGTAGGATGTTGGACATCCTGTTATTCGACATTGTCAGCATGGATCCCTCTTACTGGTCACAGAAGATGTGATGGAATTGGGGCGTTTTTCGTTGATTGCTTTTTCTTTTATCACTGATGGGATCATCTCTCTAGTTCTCAGGAATCAGGTTGCTGCCACAAGAACATGATCACCGCCCGCTCGCCTACGCAGGGGCAGGGGAAATGCCAGCATAGCTACTCCGTGTGACTTCACCACTTCTGTGATGGCTTCTGTGTCCACCACCGTGGGGCGCCCATGCCCCATATCCCCATCAGAAGTTATCCAACGAAGGGTAATTAATGACCTCGTACGCTGTTACGAGGAGGAGGGCATAATCTAGACCTGGGATATGGCCCGCCTAGACATGGAGGCACTCAGTTCCCGCCGTCAATGCCTCCCCCGAGGGCCACACAAGGATCCACTACTCTCCACCCCTACAATTAATCGTTTCAGGAGCTTGTCCCCAGAACGCTTTAATGACTCCCTGCCTTATGCTGATGACGTGGGTGATGTCCGGACCCACCGAGTTAGAGTCCCAATCCAGGGGCTCCCATTAAGGGCTCCCACCCATCCATGTCAGTTCCACCACCCGGTCTTGCTGAAGGAGCAGGAAAGATATGAACCTGCACCACCAGCCCCGGCTCATCCGACCTGACACCAATGTCGGGCACGAGCTGAGGAGAACTCCTACCAAGAGGCACCAATGTCGATGAATACTATGGTTTGATCCACCAATGATGCATATCATCAAGTCCCATCATACACTAAACTGGGGAGCTTATACGCCGAACTGCGATCGAGGCCCCTACCACCCCATGGGCAGGCTGGGTCGACTTCCCTGCTCACAAGCATGAGCAGTTGTTGTCAAGAATCAACCTGCAGCGATTCCACCCCTTATAGAGGTCCCCTCCGTACCACTACCACAGGGAGCGTGGGCCTTCCCCGCTTCGAGGCATGGCACGGAGGTCCGCCCTGTGCCACCCCTAGTCCAAATGAGGGTTTTCCCCGCAGTAGTTATGTTCAGTACAAAATCATCTCATGTACCCATTACACATGTTATGGAGTAATTAATCCTTCCCTCGACCATTGATATATCAGTATTTCCCATCTGGTCCCTCTCTAACGTGGGAATCCTCCCTACATCCTTTCCGCTGCAGGCGAAGGTCCTCCTCACCCCGACAACTAGAGGGGTGAAGGCCAGGCTCGCTCCACCCGCACCAAGCATGGAGGTCCTCCCCATGATCCCACCAGTTCCAGTGTAGGTCTTTCCCACTCTATTGTTGTTCATGGAGGTCATCCTCATGTCCCCATCGACATTTTTCCTGGTGCTCCTCGCACCTTGGCTATCTCGGGTGGAAACCATCTCTGCCCTAGCACCTGTACAGCCGAAGGACCCCATGTCAAAAATCATCCATGTCCCGAGGAGACTCCTAGGGGAAGGAAGGCGGGTCATCGCCACCACAAAAAGAATCCTGGGAAGTCCCGGACTAAGATCAAGTCGGTCCGCTTCTCAGACTCTGAAGTGAAGTATGACTCAGCTCAGGAACCCTCCCCTCGATCATCCAAGTCAAGGGCCAGGGAAGGGAGGAGGTAAATCATCAAGGTGCTCTCGGAATGCGAGGTACACAAGATTCTTGCTTCCCTCTGTAGGTTTATCTGGGAGGATAAAAATCTGGAGATCCTGCAGGTTACGGTCATGCACTCACCACCATCGTCACTTAAAGCTCTTTCTACCTCCATAAGAGATCACAAAAAGCTATTCTGGGGATCGATGGCAGGCCAGTAGCACCATGACCTATCACTGGTATCCCTGTACCTTGAGCCAGGAAAGGCGGTCGTCAACCCGTCCTACTGCGACGTAACTTCCAGGTCATTGTACTCATCAGAGTACAGTCCGAGAATCGGCGGCTAGTCCGCCCATTCATCGTATTCTCCACCAGCCGACCTACCATCCCAGCGGTCTACCTCAGTACCGCTGCCAGTTCCTCAACCACCCCCAGTTGGAGAGTGAGGCAATCAAGGGATAGACCATGAATTTTTGTCAAGGAGCTTCAGGAGCATCCTTGCGGCATACCACTTCCCCGAAAAATTCTGGCCCATGGCAATGCAGGATTTCTGCATACCAGAAACTCTCACACTAGAAGAAGTTGAGTGTTTCCGCTACACTCTCTAGGAGACACATTTTAGTCACCATCATCAGCATGTTATTTATCCAAGGATCCAAATGCATTTCAAATACATCAGTGAGAAGTGTCGTCTAGTCGATCTGGTCGCGCTCCCTGTGGCCCAGTGCCCCCAGTCACAAGGTCATCATGAATCCCTCCAGCAGCAATGCATTCAGAGTATCAAGGTACTCCATGAAATTATCAGGGAGGCTACCCACCCTCCCCCTCGACATTCAAATCCATGGTTTGGGACAGTATGTTTCCCTCTTCTTCATCCCTATCTGGAGGCAACCCGACTCGCTATGAGATATTAAGGACATGCCCCCAAGAAGGGCCATGGTCATCATGGCCGACATAGTGGACAAGGAGGATGAGATAGAGCTTCTCGATGGATAAATACCCCCTAAGGGTGTTCCATCACTATTGGAACCATCGGGGAGGATTACCCATTAGCAGAGGAACCTCCTAGGTCTCCCTGCGCCCACCAAGGCATTGATACTCAGCCAAAATTATGGTAAGGTCAAAGAGAATGTCAGAGCTGTCAAGCACTTCGACCCATATGCATTAGTGCATAAGATGGAGGAGGAACCTGAGATGGCCACACTGTTCCAACAACTTTCTGAAAAGAAGAATTTTGTTGACGAACTTCTGGATGAATGCACCATGGGGCGATGGCCTGACTATGGAAATCCTAGGCAGGGGAAGCAGGGGTAGGAACATCTACCCCTTAGCGAGATTCCCACAAGAAACCCTAATCATACCGCTCATGTGGATAGTACAAAAGCCAGAGTTCATGGAAAAAGGGCGCAGTATGTCTCCCCAAACCCTCCCATCCAGCATGGAAACCCAATGAATCCGGTCGGGGTTCCCCCAACTGCCCCGCATGCCGCTCCACTAGCTGCTCAACAAGCCGCTGAGCCTTTCTACTGTGTTGAAGATCCTAGAAACTCACTCGTGGTTAGGTATCCCCATCAAGATAGGGACCCCTGCCCAGATAATCCTATGGCGACTCTCATAGTCCGCCTTGAGGATTTGGAAATGTAACAGGTGACATTCCCACCTGATGGCACACCATACCCGGCATGGGTGGATGATATGTAAGCACCTCTAGGCTTTGGGAATCCCACATTCTCCCCCTATAATGGGACGGGGAACCTGCCGTAGCATCTATTCCACTTCCACTAATGGTTTGGGCCCATTATAGGGACCCAGCGCAGTAGGAGGCTGCCAAGCTCTATTGTTTTGTGCAGATGTTGGAGGGGTCGGTGTTCATCTGGTACAACCAGCACCACATCGGATCTGTGACCAACTGGGAGGACCTTCATAGGAAATTCCTTTACTATTTAAATTCTACCACATGGAATAAATGAATCACAGACCTCTTCAAGTGCAAGCAATGTCCAAATGAGCGGGTCGTGGACTTTATCGCCTGGTGGAAGGGGCTCACATACTTCCTTGACATGCCACCGACTCAGGAGAAATTACTGATGATGTGTTTGGGAAATGTCAAAACAAATTTGGTATCTTCTCTGATCACCCAGAACTACCCTGGAGAGATTCAAGACTTCTCGGATAAGGCCCAACACCTTGAAGAATCCCTACAACAGGCCATCCAGGCACGTCTATTTCCCCATGTAATCCCAGCAAGGAGAGATTCCAGAGCCGAGCCCACCATAGTGGCCCAAATAGAAGCCCCCAGGAAACTAGAATTGCTACCAATAGCACTATCCCCATAGCCTCACAGAGGTCCTCCTCCTCAGGTGTAGCCTCAAGCACTGCAGTGTCTTCAGAATCAGCTGGAGCCTTCGCGTAATGCACCGCCACCGCCTAGGCGGGACAATCAGGGTCTACCTACTTGACAGGCCCCTCTGGATCCTCATCAGGGCCATGCTCCAAGGTCCCCCTTTCTAGAAAGAATACAATGAACTTACTTGTTTACCGAGAATCAGGTCCCTGGTTACTTCTTTAGTACCTTAGAGATGGGGATTGTATGCTTTCCTGAGTGCATAAGTTCGGAAGAGGCAAATCTCCCTGATCACCCCAACTACTACCCCTATCATCGGATTCTGGGGCACACCCTCAAGCATTGATATGTGTTTAAAGACTGTCTCTAAGACTAGGTCAACAACAATATAGTTAGGTTGGGCCCAGCCCCAACACAAGTGGCAGGTGTCTCTGTAAGGTCAGGAAGCAGTAGCGAAAGCGAAGGTGAGTGGCAGCAGGTTTCCAGCCACAGATCCCAGAAGTACGATGACTGGATGGCTATTAAAATGGGTTCTCATGCCCATGGCATCATTCGGGCATGCATGAATTAGGCAGAGCCTTCAGAAGCTGCGGCCACCACTTCTGCATCATCGTCTCAGTCGGCCTCTTCTCAGAAGAGAAAGCATCGGCAGCACAAGAAGAAGCAATGTGCCTCACCAATACCATCGTCGTCCCGCACTCTCGGAGAATTTATGCCCCCGAGGATGGGGATTCCCCCCCAGAATCTTCCCGGTAGTGGATGATTCCTCAAGTGATAATCAAGTGTACGTTTCGATTAACACTGTTGAGTTTTTAAACCCCTATATGACTCCCGACGAGGGGGAGCACCAGGAAAACCTCCCCAATGTCCTAATCTGGCGCCAACATCAGTGGAGCCATGGCCATATGGCACGTCGGGGCATGTCAATTTGCACCTCTAGCCAGACCATGCATGCCACGGAGACCAGGAAACAGGCCCAGCGTAGAGCTCAGCACTCACAACCTCTCTATCTGGTGTTGTCAAGACCACCACCACCACCGTTTGTGCTACTGGATCAAGAAGAACCACATCGGTCGTGCCACGACCAGATTCACCCCGCTACATGCCTATCTCATCTATCTAGTCCTCATCCGATAGACACTCTCTGATCTTTGACTAGTGATCCGCAGGATATTCACAGTAACAGTCAGCCACCGGTCCGGTCGACAGGGCCCTCCATGCCTTCTATCACAGAGATGCTACCCGCAAGCAGATGTTCGGGCCTGGAATGGATGTATGATGTTCTCAAGCACCTAGATAGCATCCCAGTGAGGCTTTCAATCCTTTAAGCACTTTGTCTGTTTCCAGATATGCGCGAGACCCTCACTAAGGCTTTAAGGAGCCCCCTCCAGTTTGAGATGGAGGTAGCAGCTATAGAAGCCTTTCATGCGGAAGCAGTCGAGAATACTGAATGCCAGGACATCATTTTGTTCTTAAGAGAAGATGAAGGCTCTCTCATACAGGTTCATATCCACCCGCTGTACATCACTGGATAATTTAACAGTGTGGAGGTTCACTGTTGTCTGATTGACAACAGCTCTAGTATCAACCTTATCGCTACACGGACACTACAGAAGCTAGGGTTATTCGAAGATTACTGGACTCCCTCCAATTTAAGGATCTAGGGTTATGACAGGACTGAACAGACCCCAGTCAGAAAGATCCATTTAAAGACCTAGTTCGGTGGCCTAGTTGCTAGTACCAATTTTTTGTTTGTCTCCCAGGACATCGCGTACAATGCATTGATGGGAAGACCATGGATCCACCTGCACATGGCGGTTCCCTCATCGTATCACCATTTCCTCAAGTACTCCCTTAATGGTCAAGTAGGCATACTCCAAGGTGATTCCTCTCATTTTGCCTCTTGTGAAGCCCATTATCTAGATAGTAACTATTACCAGAGAAAGGATAAGCATCTTATATTAGGTGAAGTTGAGCCCACCCCAGTCACAACAGACCCCTGGCCCGGTCTAGATGATGACTACGTCATCCCAATCCATCGATTGGAGGCCACAACCCCTGACATGGGGAAATGCTTTGTTGTCTCTTGTATGAGAGGAAAGAATATTCCAATGTCCAAGAAACGGTGGAAAATCACCTCGTACTCCTACACAAACCAGGCTCAGGTGATCCCGGAACCTCCTACCCCCATACGATATCGGGATGTCCGCCCCATATCAATGGAAGTATGTCATACATGTTTCTTTCATCGGTCTGGGATTAACCGGCTCAAGCCAATGCGCCACTATTCCTTTGATATCTTCAAGCATGGCCCCTTGGGATGAAGTCCAAATGGGATTGGATCACTTTCTTCATCGTTATGGTCTCAGCGGTGCGTGAATCTTCTGATATGTTTTCCACTATTGTGCAGGCCGGTACCAACCTCTCTTCAGGTTATTCCGACCCAGGGGAAGCTCCAACCGCTAGGAATCCATCCTCCATGAGCGAAGAAGAGGATCTGGAGGATTCTCCCCCTACCTTTGAAGAAGGCATCTCTTCCATGGTCGATGAACTGGTACAGGTGAACCTTGTTAGCGAGGCAGAACCGAGACCCAAATTGATCAGTGCTACCATGCCCCTTGAGTAATAGAAGCAGTTCAGGGATTTCCTTAAATAGCACCCTGATGTGTTTTCCTAGAGTTACGATGAGATTCCAGTACTAGATCCTCAGGTAGCCTTCCACCGCCTCGGTCTCCTGACAAATCATCACGGGTTCAAGAAGCCTCTCAAAAAGATACACCCTTATCATGGTACCATGGTCGAGGCCGAGTTTGACAAGATCATCAAATCCAACTTCATCAAGGAGGTTCAGTACCCCAAGAGTCTATCCAACATCGTGCTAGTTAGGAAGAATAACGGGATAGATCAAAGTCTACATTGACTTTTGATATCTCAACCGCCATTGTCCGAAGGATGATTTTATCCTTCCAGTGTCATAATTGTTGATCGATGCTACAATTGGGTTCCAAGCCCTCTCCTTCATGGATGGTTACTCTGGATATAATCAGATCTGGATGGCCCATGAGGATGAAGAGTCCACAGCTTTCAGGGCACCCCGAGGTACTTTCTGTTACTAGGTTATGCCCTTCACCCTGAAGAATGCTGGTGCCACCTATCAGTGGGCCATGCACTGTATATTCAAGCAATTCCTTAGGACATTAGTGGAATGCTATGTGGACGATCTGGTGGTAAAATATCTCCATCTCTAGGACTATCTCAAGGACCTTGAGAATGTGTTCGTCTTCCTTCGTTCCCGACACTTGAAGATGAACCCATAGAAGTGTACCTCCGGGGTCACTTCCTGGAAGTTTCTTGGTTTTGTTGTTAGGTACTGGGGAATCGAGATCGAACCAGAGAAGATCAAGGTAATCATCCAGATGCCTCCCCCAAGAAATACACAAGAGCTTCAAGGTTTTCAAGGCCACTGAGCCTATATACACCAATTCATTGTGAATCTGGATAGAGAGTGTAATCCCTTTTCTCGTATAATTAAGAATGGCTCTTCCTTTGAGTGGGATAAATAGTACCAGACTGTGTTTGAGGAAATCAAGCAGTATATGCTCCAGCCTCTGGTCTTGATGCCACCCTTCTCTGGAAACCTGCTAATCTTGTATGTGACATCCCTGGAATAATCCCTTGGTGCCCTTCTCCCCCAAAAGAACAATTAGGGGATGGAAAATAGTCTCTACTACCTCAGCCACATACTCCTCGATACAGATACCAGATATTCCCTCATCGAGAAGAGGTATCTTGCACTGGTATTTGTAGTACAAAAGTTGTGACACTACATGTAGAACCATGAGGTACATCTGGTCTCTCGGGTAGACCCCATGAAGTACATTCTCAACTGCCCCATGTTGATCGGTCTTCTAAAACAGTGGGCGGTAATCCTCCAATAGTTAGACATCAGGTTCGTGCCCCAGAAGGCTATCAAGTGACAGGAATTGGAAGACTTCCTAGCTACCCATCCAACCTCCATGGACCAGTCTATAGACATGGATATTTTCGATGAGGAAATCCTATCGGTAGATCATGTCGTCCCATGTTGGTAGATGCACTTTGATGGCGCCTCCCGGAGACCCACCAGTAGGAGGCTCAATGATCCTCGACTCAACAGAGTGGGCCTGGGTATCGTATTCATTAACCTGGCACAATCAGTTCTACCGTACTCATTCTTGTTGTCATAAGGCTACACCAACAACGAGGAAGAGTATCAAGCTCTTTTCACTGGCCTCGAGCTGGCCCTCAAGATCGATGTACCCCTTTTCCATGAGAAAGGGGATTCCAAATTAGTCATTAAGCATATCAACGGGGACTATATTGTTAGAAAGACAGAGCTCGTACCATTGTTGGAACACACCCTCCAGCTAATGGCCTTGTTCTCTTCTCGACCGGAGGTTACCCATGTCCGTCAGTCACAGAATGGTCAAGCGGACGCTTTGGAAATCTTAGCTACATCACTTGAAGAGACCAAGTAGGATGATCTGATTATAAATGTGGCACACTGGAGAGTCATTTCCCCCGTCACCCAAGAGGATGATGATGGTGTGTGATTAAGTCATCTTACTGTTGGATCCTCCACGTCATAACCCCTAGGTTCTTCAGATGCAGTGGTTGAAGCAACCCCTGATTGGAGAGCCCCTTTTGTCGAGTATCACCAAAATGGATGCATCCAAGCTGATCGGGCCAAGCGTGAGCAAATCCGATGCCACACACTGTATTTTACCCTCCAGGGTGGTCCTAGTCTTCAGTAGATCCTCTAGAAGTGCAGGTTCAATGTTGTTCTCCTCCATTGCATCCAAGGAGTCTATATTTCTTAGGTCATGCAGGAGGTTCATGCCAGTTCCTAAAGTGCTCATCTGGCTAGGCCGAAGCTGTCCTATTACATCCTGAGACTGTGGTACTTATGACCCTATATGATCAATGATTGTATAGAGTTCTCCAAGAGATGTCAAGCATGCCAAATCCATGCTAACATCATGCATTAGCCGCCAGAACCTCTCCACTCTACCAAGTACTCTCAGTCATTTTCGATGTGGGGACTCGATGTCGTGGGACTATATCCATCGGCGATAGCTCGCCAATGTAGATTCATCCTGACCACCATAGATTCCTTTTCCAAGTTGGCAGAGTTAGTTCCACTCAAGGAGGTCAAGGACCGCTCTATCATTGACTTCATGAGATCCAACATCATCCACCATTTTGGGGTCCCTCATGTTGTCCTCACCGATAAAGGTACTATCTTCCGAGCTGCTGAGCTGAAGAAATTGTACACCAAGTACAATATCCATTTGAACCATACCTCCCACTGTCACGTGCTAGATAATGGGTAGATTGAGGTGTTCAACAAAACCCTCTTTAACATTTTCCAGAAAATAGTTTTCCAGAACAAGAAGATTTGGCCGAACAGGCTCCCAAACACCCTCTGGGCCAATTGGACAATGACTCGCAATTCCAACCAGCTGACCCCATATTCCCTAGTGTGCGAAGCTGAGGCCATCCTGCCCATCTAGATCCTTCTTCCTTAATTACGCACCACAGTCTATGACCAGCAGGTTCAAGATTAGGTGGAAAAAATTTGTCTCATTTAGTTGGAACCACTTGACGAGAGAATAGGCTTCATGCCCTGCACAATCTGGAAAGGCATCAGAACAAGATAGCTAGAGCCTTCAACAAGAAGGTCTTCGTTAACATTTTTCTGAAAGGCAACCTGCTATTGGCCCTCCGAGTGCCAATGATCCCTGGTAGTAAACCACCCAAGTTGGAGCTCGAATGGGAAGGACCATACATAATCAATAGGGTTTACCCCAATAGAGAATTCTCCCTAGTAACCATGGATAGTGAACGTATAACTCTTCCCACCAATGCCAAGTTCCTCAAGAAAAACTTTTCATAAGCCTAATGGTCCTGCACGACCTTAAACTAGTTGGTCCTACATTACCTTAAACTGTCCATTATTTAAAGACATTAAACTATGCTTCATCCTACATGATGATAAATTGCATTTTGATAATAACGTATGACTTGATTCCCATCCGCATGGGATACGTAGGAATTCTCAGACGCCTCGTCTTGAGCCCAGCCCCCAACTCTTCTATTTAACTATCCCCCTAGGTATAGTTCTCTCGGAGGATCCTTTCACGATATAGTGTAGGATTCCTTATCCCCACTCATGAAATGATTATAATGGTCGCACCCTGTTCCCACTCCCATTCTTTTATCCTCCCACATCTTCACCACATGACATTAAAAAGCTAGGCTTTCAAGAACTATGTATGGCTTGATTCCCATCCACATGGGATACGTAGGAAGACCTGGACATTTCGTCTGTTGGCCCAGCCCAAATGCTAGAATCATTCCCTTGGGTCAAGACATATGGAAAGGTGCAGACTCATTCCCTAATTCACGTCGAGATAAACTCGATCCGGCCATATGTCCTGCTCCCTGGATATGTTCTCCTCTTTCATAGATGGGTAAAGTTATGCTTCACCCACTCCTTGATTTAGACTCCACCATATTTCCCATCTAAAAGGGCCTCAGAATTGTATGGATGTTAGGCCTAAGGGCTCCCATACCACTTTGGGCTAACACCCTCAAGGATGTTGAGCAACAAGCCGATACAAGTCCCGCATTTCGAATATGGTCAGTGGTCGATGCTCATTTGTTGCTCCCATTTCAGGACACTATAGGGACACTATGATTCGAACATGGTCAACAGTTGTCTTGGATCGTTAGGACCAACCCAAGATGTCCCAAGCATCGATTTCAGTGGTTCATTGTAGCCCATTGTATCTCCAAGAGATAAAATCCCTTCAGGTGATGCCAGCTATCAAGCCCCGTTTAATGGGGAGAGATGAGACCGGCTCCTTTTTTCCCACACCAAGCACAACTCACGTGGGATTATGAGCTGTGATGAGGTAGTAACCATACAAGAGGGTGTATGGGCTCCCAATCCGAGGCCCAGCCTCAGGCCTCTTGGCCTTTTTGGGGCCCTAGACCAGGTTCTCTCTTATGGGATTATTCGGTGTGGTATGGGGTCATGTCCTCATTCCCGTCAGGTTACTCGACGTTCCGTACAAATACCTAGATGAGATACCTATTCATCCTTGTTGTAAGATGTTAAACTGAAAACTAGTCGGGCCTTCCTGACCGAGGCCCAGCCTCAGGCCCCCATTGCCTTCTCAGGCCCTGGCCCAAATCCTTACCTGGACTATGTGGTGTGGTATGAGATTATCCCCTCATTCACATCTGGTTACTCTCCATGTTTTACACTCCCCCCCCATTAGGGTATCCTACCCCCAATGTATGGTTCTATAACTATGTTTGGATTGATTCCTATCCTCATGGGATACGTAGTACCACCCGAGCATCTCGTCATCAGGTCCAGCCCCATCTTGGCCCCTCAGTCCCCATTCTTCCCTAAAAGGGATATATGGTGTGGTATGGGATTATGTCCTTGTTCACGTTGGGTTTGTAACAACCACGCCATATACTAATTTCTCCTAAGGTTTCTCTATCCCCTTGTTCTATACTCGTCTTTTCAAATCGGTCGTTGTCAAGCTGAGCCCCATGATCCTCTTCAGTGATTAACCAATGTACCCAAGGGCACTTTGGTTTTGCACCTAGAATGTCGGATTCTACCCAGACATGCTTTCACCCATTTCTCAGGCTTCGTGTTCCCCTTCATTAGGGCTTCTATCAAACTTCCCATCTGGAATGGCCCCCAAACGACATGAATTCTAGGCCTAAGGTCTCTCCTACCACTTCGGGCCAACACCCTCGAGGATTTTGAACAACAAGCCGATACAAATCCCACATTGAGAATATGGTCAGCAGTCGATGCTCAATTGTTGTTATCATTCCAGGCTAACATGAAATGGATGATGTGTTTTGAAAACTGTAAACATTCATCCTCCATCGTCACACCCATCCCTTTTAGCCCAAAATTTCGGTTGCATGATTCACATCCTTCTCCACCTCATCATGTCCAAGTAGAACTTCGAAACTCTTGGTGTTATTCCTTAGTGCGCATCTGCACTTTAGGTGGAAAAAAGTCGCAACAAGGAAATCACTCGAGGCTTCACTGGTTCCCCTTTTCTTGCATCTCATGAATTGTAAATACTTTATCCACCCTTTTTCCTACACCGAGTTCAACTCACATAGGCTTAGGGATTGGGTTAAGGTCCACCATTACTTGGGATAGTCTTACTTATCCATGGTCCGAGTTCTAAGACCCTAAAAGAAGATATTTTCATATTGACCCCTTGTAGAACTTTGTATAGCTTGATTCCCATCCTTATGGGATACGTAGGATCACCTGAACGCCTCGTTTTCGGGTCCAGCTTAGTTGGGAGCTAGTTTCTCCTGCCCCATTCCCTCATACCTCTATTTGGGCCCCTTGGCCGGAGGTTCCATTCTCGGAATTGCATAAAATGTGGTATGGGATTATGTCTTCATTTACGTTGGCCATTTTTTATTGGGACGTACACATTCCCCACTTACCATCATCTCTACTACGTTTGCACTGCATGATTTTAAAATGCAGGCTTGGTCCCATCACATGACCCTAAAACTCTGACATTATCATAATGGTCACACGATGAAAAACAGAACTGCATCATGATGTCCTTACTCAAGGGCACACCATGATTGGTATTAGTCACATGCCATACCATTTGTCAATGCCTGTATACGGCTTGATTCTTGTGGTGACACCGGGACTTGCTATCCTAGGCATGTTGCTTCACAAAAAAAATCATTCACCTTAAAGGAAAAACAAGATACATAAAATACAACTTCTTTTGGTGTGAGGGCCACACCCACATGCCCCTTTTATCCCTGTCACCGGTACCTTACCATTCCACCTCTATAACTACATGTAGCTTGATCCCCATCCTCATGGGGTACATAGGAACGTCTAGGCATCTTTCCTCAGGGCCCAACTTAACTCTCGGTTTTTGGTCCCTTCACCTAAAATCTTCCCATTATAACTAACTCACCATGAGTATCCCTCATTTACTACCTTCCATGGTCTGAATTATAGGACCCTAAACTAAGATCTCCCTATGGGAGGGGACTCGACTCCCTCTATCTGACATGTCTCATTGTCATATTTGGACATGTTTTGAAAAAGATCCCAAAGTGTGGAATTTTAATGGGGACATTCCCCTCATTCCCTATCCAAGCTTCATGGGCTCACTATTTGGATCCTTATCCTCTTCCACATTTAAAAGGACCTTCGAATGGTATGGATTCTAGGCCTTAGGGATCTCCTACCATTTTGGGCCTACGTCCCTAAGGATCTTGGATGAAATTTGTGACAGGTCCTGTGTTTCGAACACGGTCAAAAGTCGACCCACATTTATCTATCCCAATTATAGGATAATGCGATATGGATACTGTGTTTCAAACACAGTCAACAATTATCCCTCATCGTCATGCCACCATCATTGTGGTCAAGGTTTCGATCATCATGATTCACATATTTCCACTTCCTCGTGTACAAGTGGAATCCCAACATACTCGGCTCTACTTTTTCGCGCATCAATGTGCACTACATGGATGGGTTGGAATAATTGGGCTGACACCCATCGAGTGTCCCTATGCCCTAACATGTTTCATTCTATGTTATTAAAGTCCCATCATTACTTCTTGTTTCCCACATCGAGCATGACTCAGATGGGCTTAATAGTTTTGCTAGGATGTGCACCGGCACAGCCTGGATTTTCATCGTCCAACATGACGTTAAACAGTAGTTCCAGAACTATGTACGTCTTGATTCCCATACTCATAGGATATATAGGGACCCCCAGGAATTTCACCTAGGGTTTAGCCCCAGGAATCATAGATCATGTTCCTCCTCATTTCCGACCCCTGGCATAACCCCTTGTGGGGAACCATGTAACTGCAATTTTTCCCTGAACAAGATCAGGATGCCCCAAGATAACATTGGGAAACGACAAATCCCTCGCCAGAGATGTCCTATAGAAAATAATGAATATTCCATGATCATATTGTTGCATCCATATAATGTTCTTCCACCACGGTGGTGTATTTTTGAGAGTGTTGGATTCTGTTCGAACAAACCATCACTCTACAACCCACGCTTTGCTTGCCCCTTATTCGAGCCCTCATCCTCTTTCACATCTGGATGAACCCCCTAACAATATGGATGCTCGGCCAATGGCCCACCTATTTTCCTGTGCCAATGTTCTAGAAGACTAACGGATGACCTTTTGACTCAGGCCTCATGTTTTGAAAAAGGTCAGCGGTCGGCCCCCATTTTCTATCCCCACTTCAGGCAAATATAATAATGATAATGTGTTTCTAATGTGGTAAATAGTTATTCTTTATTGTCACACCACCCCACCACAATGCTCCTAATCTTGGGTAATGTGATTCAAACCTATCATTCACATCTTTTCGGATAGATTTCATCACCCCTGGAGTTACCCTGTTCGTGTATAAGAGCACACTGGAAAAACGGTAATTCAGCTGTTCTGAGAGCTTAATTCTCTAGTCAAGTCTCTCCTATTTCCTCCCGAAAATCTAGACCAGTTGTTCAAAACCTGGATACATGAAGCTTGGTTTTCACTCCTATGTTTGGATGATATGGTGGTCAGCCCTTGTTTCTCACATCAGGCCCGACCCATGTGAGCTTAGGGAATGATAACTGGATGCTCTGCAAACATCACAACGATGCAATAAACCAATGTAAACAATGGAAATCATGAATTCTATGACCTCAAAGAAATTAAAGCATGAATGTACGTTTGAAGGTTTTTAATCATTATAGCACCTGAGGGTCGACTCCCCCCATGGATGGTTTGAACACATCAAAAGAGCGTAGAAGCTCTGCCACCCTCCGGTTAGTGCCGTATAGGAGTTGTTGCCGCCTATTCAGCTCTTGATCCTCCTTGGTAGTGAGAGGATGCAATTCATTGGCCACAATCTAGGCCCGCTCCACATCATCCTGGATGGCGGTCATCTCCTTAAATGCTCGCATTATGCCCTCTTCGTCTTTTGTCGGTTGGGCCTTCAATCACATTATTATCTGAGATTGCACTTTGAGATAGGTCGAGTGCTCGTCCGCCCAATTCTGTAGCCTCTGAAACTCGTTTTAGCCTCTTGGAGCCTTTTTATATTTACCGCCTTCCTCCGCTACCATCCCACATTGAGGCCACAGTCATATTTCCGAATCTTTTCCGCCATAAGATCTCGGATGACCATGTGAGGATGATGGGCATCCACTCCCCCATAACACAGTTTTCACAGTCGCGAGTGATTTTTGTCGGTCTCATCCAACCATAGTGATTGGGGGAATCATTGATAAAGCATGTGATCAGCTTCCACAATCTGAGATGGACTATCTTGTTTCCCTCTTCGTCAGAGGCCGTCTCATCACAATCAGCATGGTTGGCAAGCTCGTATGCAGGTAATTCCCCAGAGAACTCCTCAGTTGGGTCCACATATGGCATTGGATCTGGCATGGCAGGGCCTGAACTGTCTGTTTGATCCCCATCATCGGATCCCACCTCAATAATCTCAGGCACAGTCCAAGCGGAGTCCCCGCCAGAGATCGGGAGAGATGCAGTTTGTTCAGGTTAGATTTCCACCTCCACGTCCGTTGTCATTCCTTTAGGAAAGGTGCTACCAAATGTCACGACCAACTTCACTGTAGTGGCCAAGGCCAATTGAAGGACTGTACACGCCAAAAAAGGGGGGTGTGAGTGTCAATTAACTTGGTTAGGGGATGACAGTCATAAATTCAATAGATGAGACATACAGAGATCAAATACCCGGTCTCGATCTTGGGCTGATGTCGTTGGGATCCCGAGACGTGGCCCCCTGTATATGGTTGGCAGTTCTGGAGACTCTGGGGGAGCCGCCTCAAGTTTCCTAGCCCTACCAGACTCGGAAGTTGATGCAGTCACAGGTGTGGATCCCAAAGCTCCCGAATCATCACCCACTGTGGGGTGAGAATGAGGTCTATGCACAAGGTCCTCCTGCACTGTGTGAATGCCAATAAGGAATCCTGAGTAACCAAAGAGCAGACCTTGAGGTAGGGACTAGGGATTTTACCTCGAGGGCCTCTGCAAAATCTTTGAGATCCGAGGATTGATCACCGACTTCACCCTCCTCCAACGAACTCCCTCCACCGGCCTCGTTTCCCCAGGAGCACTCATCTGAGTCTTCCAGTAGGGGGAAGATCTCCCTTAGGTCAGCAGCTGACAGTTGCAGAGGGATTGTATGATCCAACAACACTCTGACCTAGTCTTTCATTGGGAGCAGGGCCCCCAGGAGTGGATGATGTTTTCCAGTTCATCCATTTATTACGCTGTCTTTGCCTGGGATATGGCAAAATCGGCTCTAATGGGTCTAATCCCCAACAATTCCATCCGGATATGGTTAAGGTGCAGCCATTACTCAGATGGGCCGAGGAATTTCTAGTTGACATCCCAGATGTCACAGGCCTATGAGAAGGGAGAATTCTCTAGCATGTCAATATAGTGTAGCCGTTTCCTAGGGGCCTCTGTAGAAACCCTGCGGAACACTCTCAGTGGTCGCCCCTCCGGATGACTCTGTTCCCCTGGGTCCATCGGGTCTGCTATCATTTCTGGATTCGCTACCACTTCTTCCCCCTCAACTGGTGTGGGCGTCGCCGCTATAGGATCTCCACCACGGCGGGATGCCCTTTCCACCGTCTGACCTCAACCCTAAGGTTGGAAAGGCTCACCATCACCAACTATAGAGGTTGGTCACTTCAGCGTCTCCCCCGGGTAGGCCGCCACCCAACTCTGGGAAAATTCCTTTATTATCCCATGGATGGTGGTCAACGGGAGTAGTTCATTCCACATATTTTCGTCTTCCCGTGTGAACATGATCCACATCATCCTCATCACACACAAGTGCTCCTCATGGCGCACCTCCAATTAGACCTGTAGGGTCAGTCGTTGCAGGCACAAAAATTTCCTTGCGAACCGGTGGGGGGTGTATGGCTCGTAGAGATTCTTGCAGTCCACCCTATCCAAGAAGACTCCACCTAAAAAGGATAGGAGGTAGGCCCGGTTCTCTTCCGTTCCCCAACCATCATAAGTAAATACCCCCTGTCGGAAATGGAAACGGGTGGAAATTGAATTCCACCACCCACCACACCCGGTTCAGGACTGATGGTGTGGTCAGCATGGTCGGAAAGCTCCCCGAGGCATTCAAGATTGATGGGAAGAAGTTCAACCCTGGAGGTGAGATGGTGTTTATATACTCATAGATTCCCCTGATGTGCGCTGAAATCCACCCATATAAAAGGTGGAAGAGCCCGCATACCCTTTATGGCCTCTTCCCCGCATTGATGTGCCACAACATTTTGTACAACTTGGCAAGTATCGAGATCCCTAGGATGACATGTCCTCCTGTCACTAGTGTGGATGCCATGATGAAAGAGCTTGGTTGCACTCCCATGTTGGTATCCCTCACCAGCAGGATCCAAACACAAATGAGAGCTGTGATGAATGTGGCCAGCCTGACTATCGCTTGTTTCTCAGTGCTGACACTGATCCCCCAGGTCTTCCACTAGCTATTCTTCAACAACCGCCATTATGAGTGTTCCTTACTTTGGACCCCCTTTGGGAAAGTTTGATGCCTCATCATTAACTACCTATTTTCCAGTAAATTTAGGAATTTCTTGAACCATCTCCTAAAGTGGACATCCCTCGTTGCCTCCATGTCCTCCCCGGGCATAAGATCCATCAATGTCATCGCCAGACGTGGCATCTGCTCCGGATCCTCCAATGCACCCATAGCTAGGAAGAATTCATCGTGCATCACCCCCAGTATCAGGACCCCCGAGATCTGATGCACATCCCATAAGCTGATGTCGACCTCCCTGTGATGCAGGTGGAAGGTATTGGTCCCTAGTGACCACCAACTCAGTAGCTCCGACATTAGCTTCTTTGGCTGGTAGATGTGGAATTGGGAATCCCAAGATACCTCATACAGGACCACTCTTCTCAGCTCTGCTCTAAACTCCTCGCACAAGGCACATAACCAGTAGGCCTAGGCCCAATCTTCCGTGAAGTTGCTGACCTGGCATAGGTCCTATTCCTCATAGCACCCCTTCTTCAGGTTCCCCAGTGCTGCCTTGAAGATAGTTATGTATAGACGAGTGGTACTATCTAGTTGCAATGCCTTCCCATCGATGTTGTTTAGATGGTTATATATGCATTCGGCGATGACAAGCGTGAAGTCCTCCTGGGCATGACCATCAGGCACCCTGCACCATCAGCGCTAGCACGGCGTGCCCCTGAACCAATAATCTGGTTCATCCTTACTTGCTTCAGGGATGAAGAGGTCATCCCTCAGCCCGAAACAATACAAGGGAATCCTCATGCACAATGGGTAGTTCTATTGGCTCTCTGATAGTAGCTCCACCAATGAACTGTGGTCCGAGTGGCTAAGAACTAACTCTCCAAGCCCCAGACTGTTCTCTATCTCATCCCTTCGAGCGGCATCTGCGAGGACCCCCTGGCCAGCATCTTGGTGGGCCATTCGGTTCTATAACTAGGATGATTTTTTTGGTTGGTTATCGAAGCTCCTTCGCAGTGCTGAATCACGAAAGCTCTATGTGAAGATTGTACGCACAACGCAACAGAGGCATTCAAGCGCCAGATTGTGGAGTGCAAATGCGGAGATGAGGACTCGTTGTGTGCTGTGAAGACTCGATTTGCAGAGAACACTCTCTAATTAGGTTGAGCTTCGTGAATCGAGAGTTAAAAACGAAAAAATTCGCAGATAAGGTAAAGGAAAAAAGAGAGGTAAGGCCCCCTATTTATAGGAGACGACCTTCGGAGCTTCTCAGCGCATCCAGTTCGCACTGAGCATCGCAACGTGCTTTTCCCGTGCATTCCCTATCCGCCTCGTGAGGGCTCTTCGCAAGTTAGCTTTGCGAACAGACAAGGATTTTGTATATTTCCCTCATACTTCGACCCATGATCTCCCAGAGGCTCCTAGTCTTAGGGGGGAATTTTTTGGCACCAAAATTTGGGGTAGAGAAGAATCCAAAAAAAGTGGCATCGGTGGCTGCCTCACGAAGCTATCCCACGGAGTCCCCCCACCACCATGAGCCCACCGTGAAGCATGGAGGAGGGACACCCCGCGACCGCATTTGACGTTAGCGAGCCTACCGCCAAGCAAGGAGGCGGGATGCTCTGCGGCCACATTTGACATTCATGAGCCCTCTGCAAATCAAGGAGTCGGGACGCTTCTCGAACACATTTGACGTTCACAATCCCACCACAAAGTAAGGAGGTGGGACGCTCTGCGAATGCATTTGACGTTTGCGAGCCTTCCGCAAACCAACCAAGTCCATCTTCGTTCCATTTTGGATTCGGTCTACGACGCCTCTTTCCTATAAATATCGGGCTCCCCTGAGCCCAAAGGATGGAAAATCTAACCCATTGACTTCCCAGCTCCTGAATCGCAAAGCATCCATCTGCTCTGTGAACCATAATCTGTACGAGGTACTTCTGATCCAAAAAGTCCCTCCCCTTTGTCTCGTTATGATCCCTTCTTCCTAGAGGGATGAATTTCGTGAAGCCCAAGGGCCTTTGCGAAAGAAGGGGAACCCCAAGGGGTCCTGGGAAGTCATGGACCATTTATGCTTCATGAAACAACCTTCATGTACACCTGATCCACATGCTAAGGCAGGGTAACTATACTTTGCGATGCACATTGAATCACGACACATTGCTTCGTGAGGAACCTTTTCTCCATGAGGTAGTGCTCCGTGATTACCTTTCCACTTCGTGAAGCACCTAACATATGTGCATCTTCCCTATGTTTAGACTAAGGCACCCCACTTCACAAAGCACGCCCATTCGCAAGTTCCCTCCACCATGTGGAGCAACAGAGCTTCACAAGCCCCCTGCCTATGGACCCCTTTATTTGGCCAATACATTTCCCATTCGACCCTCCAGGTTTGCACGATGTGACTTCAAAGTCCCCTAGACAATATTTCCCATTTTGTTTCTTGGTCTTATGCTTCTTCACATAGGCATGATAATGGCTATTGCTTCTTCACATATCCACTCTAACATGGACCCCTCGATGGGTATCTCCATGACACCCCCTTGCCACGGCATTGCCGATGCCTTCCCTTCCACAAGGAGCAGAGGGTACCTGTTATATAAGCCCTAGGAGTGTTGAGTAAGCCCACCTTGTCCAAGCTGCATGACTTTAAACTACCAAGCACTTTCGT
Organism: Viscum album; assembly: GCA_963277665.1. Lineage (NCBI taxonomy): Eukaryota > Viridiplantae > Streptophyta > Magnoliopsida > Santalales > Viscaceae > Viscum > Viscum album. The sequence goes on along the minus strand of OY728122.1, from coordinate 1,496,323,692 downwards.
CCTCAGCATGTGTCATTAAACTGTGACCTTACCCCATGCCTCACATGCAGGGTGCCCCCACCTTGTACATTCTCCACACCCCCAGGTCTCTACAATGGATGATATCCTCCTTATGGGAGTGGTGTTTGTCCATGGGGGAAGGGAAGACACCTTAGTGTAAGCCCCTAGCATTCCTTCTAGGAGGTAGCATCCCTGCTCCTCCTTTCTTCGGTCCCGAATCCCTCTCCTGCATCACTTTGTCGCCCTCGGGTCTCCATCCTAGAGTAAGTCCCAATTTTTCTCTCTTAGGCTGCTTCACGTGCAAGACCCACTTCACTTACCACAGACGCACATTTCGCGACAGGATCATTAGGTACCTACTATCTCTTGTTTCTCACACCGAGCATGACTCACATCGGCTTAGAGTGACACCGACCATGACAAAAACCTTGGGCAGCCTAGAGTGTAAGCCCCAAACACCACCCAGACTATGGGGACTCTGATCCATGCCAAGGTACGGTACGTAGGAATCCTCCACGAGGTTCAAGCCCATCCATCATTCATTCCGACCCCCTTCACTTACGTTCACCAACACCCTTGGAAGCCTAGAGTGTAAGCCCCAAACACCACCCGAACTACGGGGACTTTGATCCATGTCATGGCGTGGTACGTTGGAAGCCTCCATGAGGTTCAAGCCCATCCACCAGTTGTTTTGACCCCCTTCACGTCGGTTCACCAACACCTTGGGAATCCTAGAGTGTAAAACCAAAACACCACCCGAACTATGGGGACTTAGATCCTTGCTAAGGTGAGGTACATAGGAATCCTCCATGAGGTTCAAGGCCCAACACCCTGGGAAACATATAGTGTAAGCCCCAAACACCACCTGAACTATGGGGACTTTGATCGATGTCAAGGCATGGTACATAGGAAGCCTCCATGAGGTTCAAGCCCATCCACCAATAGTTCTGACCCCCTTCACATCGGTTCACCCACACCCTTGGTTCCCTAGAGTGTAAGCCCGAAAAACCACCCGAACTATAGATACATTGATCCATTTCAAGTCATGGTACGTATGAAGCCTCCATGATTTTCAAGCCCATCCACTGGCCGTTCCAACCCCCTTCATATCAGTTCACCAACACCCCGGGCAGCCTAGAGTGTAATCCCCAAACACCACCCGAACTATGGGGGCTTTGATCCATGTCAAGGCATGGTACATAGGAAGCCTCTATGAGATTCAAGCCCATCCACTAGTCATTCGGACCCCCTTCACATCGGTTCACCAACACCTTGGGCAGCATAGAGTGTATGCCCCAAACACCACCCAAACTATGGGGATTTTGATCAATGTCTAGGCATGGTACGTAGGAATCCTCCATGAGGTTCAAGCCCATCCACTGGTCATTCCGACCCCCTTTACATCGGTTCACCAACACCTTGGGAAGCCCAGAGTGTAAGCCCCAAACACCACCCGAACTATGGGGACTTTGATCCATGTCAAGGCATGGTATGTAGGAAGCCTTCACGAGGTTCAATCCCACCATGCATCTGGACCCCAGGTCCTTATTCACATCGGTTCACCGACTCAACGCATCCCGAACTACGAGGAGTTTGATCCATGTCAAGGCATGGTATGTAGGAAGCCTTCCTAAGGTTCAATCCCAACAACCAATGAACCCCAAGTCCACCTTCAGTGGTAAACCATTGTCACACAATCCAGCGGTAAGACGTTGTCTCCCCATCTAGCGATAAGCCGTTGTGACCCAATCCAGCGATAAGCTATTGAAAACCCCCAATCGGCGGAAATACATCGTTAGATGAACTATGGGGTCTTTGATTCCCTAACACAGGGATATGTAGGAAGTCTCTTTGAGGCTCAAACCCAAAACCATCATCACCTCATGATGGTTCCATCCCATCTACTACCCACTTCATTCAACCTCTCCATCATCCATCCTAATTCTTACCCAGGCCACCACATCCCATTGGAATCATGCCACCCCATTCCCCATTTCATTTGACAGCATTCGGGAATCCACTCACATGTTGGCCCCAATAACGGTGTTTCCTCTAGGGGTTTCCCCATCTGATCCACTCTAGTTAGAGTTTTGATTAGCATGATCCATCTCCGCTGGACGTTAAACATGCGGTATACCATGTGCTAAGCATGGGAAGCTGAGTAAAACCTGATATACATACCCGTGGAATATGATTCCCCGCATTCGATGGGGATGCCTCGGGCTTCCACAACCTCGAGAAACCCTATAATAAGGGACAGAAGACATACACGCCAATCGAAAAGTGTCCAGACATGCCAGTGATGCCCCAATGTGACTACTCCCCTAACTGAATGTTCTTACCCTGACCGGACCCCTTGGAATGTCCTGACAAAAGCAGCATAATTAACTGGTGTCCATGAAGATATGGCTCCAAGAATAGTATCACAAAAAACGTGTTAGATCTATGAGGGAGACCTAGACTAGGTGATGAGTTTTGATGAGGAATACATGGAAGGAAGAACCGACATCCCATCATCCTGTTTCAATCAAAGAGAAAACGTCCCTAAACAAGGAATGGATGCCTCCCACATTTAGAAAGCAGGAATGTGGGGTAACAATGTTGCACCTATAGTACTCAAGCAGATGAACGCGCATGCCTTGACGAAAGCGTCAGAAACAATCATCACATACTATCATGTGAGTACGATAAACACTAATATATACTTATTCATGTTATCTCAAACTCCTTAATTTTATCTAAAATAACTATGACTCTTTCTAATATTCTATCCATTGCGGTTATATAAAACATGTCACTTATGCTTAAATAAAACCCTAAAATCTAAAGTTGTCTAAACCATCCTCTAATACCAACTATAAGGCCATGCACTTAAGAATTACTTAATCTTTAGATAAGTCAACAATTGACATTAATTCACTTAGAGTATCTTTTCAGGTTTATACTGTTAAATAATTAGGCCATAACTCTTACATAATGACTTAAATATTATATGTATAAAATTCTACTCATTGTCCATTTTTTTACAAAACAAAAACTCTTTAAAAATAAACATGGTGTCATTTCATATTTTAACATCATAACTTTTCCTTGATCCCATCCATGAATCTATTATTTTTTATGTCCAATGAAAAAACATTTCAAAACATGGGATGAGAATAAAAATATCGGTAATGGATACACAAAGAAGGAAAACTAATAGTCTTGGGAAAACATGAATAATTTATCATAAAGTAATAATTTTAAACTTTAAGAAGTAGTAAATATACTTCAAAGAATATAAGATCACTACTTAACCTATTTGGAACGAAAATATTACCATAAATCTTATAGGAAGCAACATATTACATATAAAGGTGACATAGGAAAAAAATACTTAAATGGAATAACTATACAGTCAACTTCCACACATATCACTAACTGTAATATTCATATGGTGAAATTCCATACCCAAGGCATTGGAGGTTATAGCGTAACCACCCAACCATGGTTTATCACGGAACCATCCATCTTTTCTTTATCCAGTAACCACCTGTATTTGGTTTATCACGTAACCACGCGTCAAATGTCCATGTACCATTATATAATCATAACATGTAAAATATTACAATTATCAACATTTCACTAACAAAATGTCATTTTCAATCACAGAAAATCATTTCATGATATGGAAATAGTAAATCCGATTTCAAAACAATTTTTAATTCTAAAACACCCAAAAATGAAATAATTTATTTTTTTTACATTTTAATAACATTAAAGTTATAGAAGAATCCAAAAATCAAATAACAGTTATAGTGGGGGAGGAGTCGTTGTCTCCACATATGTTAAAAACATTCCTTTTTGTTGTTTATGAAAACTCTTCATAGAAAAGATATTCCCTTTGAATGAAATTAAATCTCAAAGGGTTTTATTATACACTCTATAAAATAAATTCATTTATAAATAAAAATTTTCCTCAATGAATAGAGATTGAGATGAAGTCCCTTACAAAGATATTATCCTTAGATTAAGGATAAATCAATGAAAAAATACGTGTGAAAAATATAAATACACCCAATATAAGTATATATTAATTTTAAAAAAATAAGAGGTCATTCACACATATTCTTGGAAAAATAGAACAAATGACATGGATATTTAACTCAATGAATAGTGATTGAGTTATGATTTCCCTTACCTTCAGCCCGACTCATCAGGTTCAATCGTTATGTTTTTTAATAATAAACATATGTTTATTTATTTTTGCTTGATAACCCTTTTAAATATTATTATTACTTCTATATCACTTATTTCTATGTTATAAAAAAAATAATATTTTAAGTTCATATCGGTTGTTTTGTCAATATTTGATACTTGAGTCGAAAATGAACTTGGATTGATGTAACTTGTACATGCAATAAAAAGACCATAATATCCAAAATATTGTTATTCATGACTTAAATATCATATTTATCTAGTATATATGTATTTATTATGTCCATAATATTTTGATATAATAAATGAAATGCATTGTTCATGGAGACGATAGGTCGTACGTTCTTATGAGTGATACTTTCATTTTTGGGTCATATTAAAGGAATTAAAATTAAATGATACATCGCTATATTGTAACTTCAGTATAATATATATGTTATATATGTTAAATAATTTCATTAACTTCATTATTTATAAATTCCATGTATGGAATGAATGAGTCATATCACTTTCAGGGGGAGGCAGTCTACACGTCCTCAAATGAAATTATCATATTTAAAAATTATGGAAAGCATAAGTATGTTATAAATAAAAATTAAAGAATCATAGAGATGATATAAATATAATGTATATCATATACAAATACAGTTCCATCCTAATTAACACCTTGAGATGTGGTAGGGGAAAATTGAACAATCATCATTTTTTGAGGCAATAGTTCACCGTACACAGAAACAGTATGTTTGTATCCATTAGATAGAGGTGTGTGTAAGTGTAGTTTGAATACTTCTCATAACAACATCCTAGTATATTTAAGACACTGGTTTTTAATACTTATCATAAAAAATACTAATATATTTAGTATATTGGTTTTTTTATGTAATCATAGAGTAAGAAGAGAATTGGGAGTCGATAAGGAAAATAAAGGAAACGATCTTGAGAGAAGACGTTACCTCTAAATCATGTTACACATTTTGATTTGATCCAAAAGGCTTTCTTGAATTATCTTCAACCTAGATTAAGTCTACTAGGATAAATTTAAGTATGTTAGGATAATATTTGGGTATAATTAAGATGAACCAAGGAGCTTTTGATGTGTGAGTAAGTGGGTAGAGGTGGTGGCCTTTTATAAGAGGGAGGAGGGGAACTTTTGGAATGTCTTGAAATATTATTTTATTAAAACTTTATTTTCAAATTATTATAGATAAAAATTGATATAACTTTATGATAAGATGTTTATGGTTCTAAATTCATTCAACCAATTGGTTTTAGAAAATTTTAGATCCTAAAATCAACCATATCTTTTAGCTTTAACCCTTAGTTAAAAACATTAACTCTTACCATGTCTTCTTGTATTTTCAAAATATATTATTACTATAGTTATGATAAAATGACATTAGAACCACAAGAGGATAATTAATGGAATTTTCAACATTATATAATTCATTTTGACGAATGATAGATTTTAAATACTATTATATCATTTAATAGAAAATTATTTGTTTTAAAAACTCGTTTATTTAAATTTTGACAATATTTAGTAATTTATTTTTGCTAAAGTGGTAAGAACTTGACTACTTATAAAAAAGGAATTAACCAATCCCTAAAATGTTAATGTAATCCATAAAATTTGTGTATGACATCAAAATTTTCAAATTACATTTATTTTGATGTTTATAATATCAATTTTTTAATCCTTCATTAATAATGTAATCATTGCATCATCACTGTGTCAAAAATAAATTTATTTATGTACTATCTAAAAATTATAAATAAAATAACATGATAAAGGAAATATTTTTATATTTATAATTACTATTTACATTAAAATATATATATTATATAACCCCACCGTAAAATAGTTTTACTAAAAAGATACATGATTGTGTTGTATTTCTCTTCACTTTAAATTAAATTTTATAACATGTCATTTTCATACCCAAGTGGCTCCAAAATGCCAAACGTTCTGCCTAATGAATTTTTTGGTCCCCCATGACTCATAAAAATATTATGACACGTTTTATGGTTGTTTTATATTACTATAATTTTATTTTTACACTTATTTACCTAAGTTACGCTTTAACCGTGGTAAATAAAAAAAATTATTGAAGTTACTATTCAAAATGTTTAAAAATAAAAGTTACCTATTTACACAATTTGGACCTTATGAATCCAAATAAGGAATCCATTTTCCAAATTCAAAACATATGAATTATTGTAATTATTTTAAAACTAATTCCCGTTGTCAAAACTAGAAAAGAGGTTTTCAAGAAGTAAAAACAATCAAAAGATTGACATGTGTTTATGTCTGATTTAAATATAAAATTACTTCCAATTGCCAACAATAGATTAAATAATAATAGGAATTATACAATTACACTTTAAACACCCTTAAAATGAAAATATTAATATATAAATAAATTATATGAAAAATCATTTTTGTATTAAAATGCATTATTTTTCACTTTTCTTAAAATATGGATTTTATCAGAAAAATAGAAAATTTTAAACCAAAGTAAATTTGGATGTCTTTTTTATAAATAAGAAGTTTATTTTTTAAAATATAACATATAAAAGTGACAAAAAACTATATTTAAAAAGGTTTCACCATCAAAAGGCTTTAAAATGGGATTTTATAAATGTTAATGTATTTAGGCTTAAAATTAGATTCATTCTAATTTAATGCCTCCAATATTTATTAGATAAATGAAAAAAAAATTAAAAAACTTGTGTAATCATATTTTAGTAAGTTATGTTCATTCCCTACAATACGATAGCTATGTGTTCCCTACCATTTAAAATAATATATTATTATTGTATTATTTTTTGGTGTAACTCAATGTTGTGTTCAGCCTAAGATTTTGGAGAAACCCATTGTTTCATATCGAGTACGCTATCAGAAAAAGTGTCCCATTTAACATAAAATTAACATCTTACTCATATATATTAATATATATTAAAAATTATTTTTCTATAAATAGATGATATGTTACAATGGTAAAGTAGTTTCGTCCTATAATGGATAGAAACCTGATAATTGGATGACTAAAAAGATAGTTGACTGAGCTCATTACATAGTGAGATCACAACTTCACAAGCCCACAATGACCATATTTTATGGGGTGGAATAATTTAATAAACCTCCTAGAGGAATATATAATCATTAGAAATCTGAAGAGGCACATGATAAATAGTCATATCAATCTCTCAGATGTGCCCTATCTCCTACGAACTTTATTCCATCAACATATGAAGGATGGGAACCTCCCCACCATTTTGAACCCCCATCTTATGAAGAGTTCATTTTTTGTTGTGTTGATGTGGTTAATTTATTATATCCATATCCTATGAATAATACACCTCTATGAATGATTTCCCCATACCAAAACTAAGAGTTAGAGTCTAATGACATCTAATCCAAGGATACATGGGACATTATGGGCATAGTCAAATCAAATATTTTGGTCACATAACGATGGAGGCCATATATTTAGCTGATAACCATCAGAGAGAACTCCAAGAATCCCAAAATAAACGTTGATATACCTTATATAACTCCATATTCAATCCTTGTAATATTATATGACCAACATGTAGGGGTGTTATTTTCTGATCATCCCAAAAAAAGTTAAAAGATAATGTGACTAACGACGCATGAAAATGATTCTACATCATCCTCTACCCGGTCACATGGAATATACACAATAATATCTACAACTCTTGATCCATAGAATGTGTAAAAAACCCCACTATAGGAATGTGAACACCTTGGTTACAAAAATACATCATTCTAAATTAGTTGGTGGTTTTTCATAATAACTCCTAATACATGGTTCTCAATAACATTCCAAATAACTCAAAGAGTAAATCATTAAGGCCCACATATCCCAAAAAAATTCAAGACAAAATTCATTGCAGCCAAAGATTACCAAGTGGAGACTATTAAATCATAATTCCATATCAAATTCATCCTGATTTAGACCATCTAATGTTGGGGATATGGAGAGGGGGATTTATGTCTGAAAAATCTAACCATTCATGGGTATTATAATGAATGATCAAAGGACTCCCATGAATATTATTCCCAATGAACTATTTTGGTTTCTCCTATCTAAGGAAGATTTTCTGGTTTTTCAACAATACATAGCATACAATATCCCTCATAGAAGACCTTGCATTAACTGTCATGTAGTGGTGCCTTCAACATTTCATCAATTATTGACATGCCCCATCAATTTTAAAGTATGTTTAATAAATGGTTACATCACCTCATTTGATTATGTGAAGCTATATATGTTGAGGTAGATCTATAAAATATGGAAGGGAAAAAACCAATACTGGATGATAATATGCATGTTTGAGGCCCCCTTGGCTTGAGGACCATCCTTGAGAATCCATGGAAATTCTCAAAAATGAATATGCACTACCCATACATCTTATTTATGAATAAAACATAATCATAGTAATCTATCATGAACCAAAAAATAATAATTAGCTCATGTACGTGTGATAGCAGTTGCGTCAGATGATGTGGATTAATAAAAATAGGTTCAATCAAAGGCTCTCTCAGAATAAGATAATTTCCATATTCCATTAGAATTGTTTTTTGATTCCACAAGATTCTATTTGCAACTCAGGATTTCCATGATCCTCCTAAAACTGGTGGAAACATAAGGGGAAAAAAGATTCCCTATAATCTCTCTATAGTGACTCTAGTATTTATAGATTATAATGTCTCTTACCATGGAATCTCTTACCATAATAGTAATATGGATTCCCATACATTACGAACCATTTATAAATATACCTCTAGTGAATCAATTAGGGATAAATAAGAAGATAAAATCTAGAAAACCCCTCGTATTTGATGATGTAATCTCTGAGCCCATCAATGATCTTAGGAAAGTGAATCTATTATTGGAATATGACTTGTGGCCTACATTTATTAGTTCCACCCTGTCTCTAGGGGATAAAGAGGTGTATATTTAATTTTTAAATAATAATATATATTTTTTCTCATGTAATTATAACACAATTCCCATAATGAACCCCAATAGGGATATGAATCAGTTGGTCTTACCTCATAGTCAATGATTTTTTAAGGAGACAACCAGATGAATGAACTACTCTCAAACTAATAATATATAATTAGATGTTGAAAAATTGAACAAAGCCTACATTTTCCAACATGTTCATTCCCCATAATGGCTCTCAAACATTTTCCCCATCCCAAAAAAAGAATGTACAGATCATGGTCAGCATGAATTTCAAATGCATTAATCCTAAATTCCAGAAATATGATTTCACATTATTAATGACATTAATTTTTTTCAATACAACCATTGGTTTCATAGTAATTTTCTTCCCAGATTGGAATTCATGGTATTATTAGATAGATATGGGACCTAAATATGATGAAACCACATCCATTAGAGCACCACAATAGATCTTTTGTTACAAGTTCAATCCCATTATATTAAAGAAAGTTGGAGATACTTACCAATTCTCTACACTTAATATATTTAATCCATTCTTGGGATGAATAACATAATGATATATCGATGACCAATAAGTCAAATCTCAATAGTTAGGTGACCACCTCATGGATTATTGAATAAACTTCAACAACTTTTGGTGGAATATTTTGGAGAATAATCCCCTAAAATTTTCTTTCATATTAATGACAGGGAAATTCCTTTTCCTCACTGTGTGCCAATGTAACATTTTGGTCAATCCAAAAAATCCTTATTCAATCCCAATAATGTCACCACCTCAAAATCTTAATTAACTAAGTGATATCCTTGGGAATGTAGCTTATATATGGTGTTTCATATCCCTCCTAGGTGAAATATCTCTCCACTTCACCATGTTTATGAATATGGAAGTAACCTAACAATTAGACAAGGGGATCCAATAATTCCTTGAGAATCTAAAGAGGTATTTACTACCTGACCGGCCTTAATTACATCAACACAACAAAATCATATTTTCTTATAAATTTTCACCATGGAATGATGGCATGGTGGTATAATTTCCTTTAAAAATGGTGTGATGAATGATAACATCCTTTATAATATCATTTAAATGATGCTAGGTATTGAGACATTTTATTTGGATATCGAGAAGAACACTATCATAGTCAACTTTGCAATGAGAAAGATGAGACATTATTTGCAACATCACAATGTGAACATAGTCTCTAAAATATACCCACATAGGTACATCCACATATTCCTTATGTTGACTGCGAATTTAGCTCAATGTTTATTTATTCTGTAATAATATGAAATCCATTTCATGTCAGATAAGTAACTTAAAATACAGTCCCGATATGATTCTCTTTCAACACATTCTTCCTTAGAAAGCACACCAATAAACAATGAACTTCTAGAAGAATATTATTTTCATGAACTTCAAACTCCCTGATCATGGGAGATGTATTTTGACCAAGCCTCCTAATGTATTATGTGAAAGTTGATGGAAAACCAATAGATCAACATGGTGGTTTTAGGTATTGTTTTTGTTTCCCCATACAAATAAGTTTTTTCCCTACTTATTCTTGTTGTATAAAGGCCTCAAGAATAATGAGGCATAATCCCAAAACCTCATTCATACCATGCATTTATCCCTAAAACTAAAAATATAATACTTAGACATCAAAGTGGATTTAGATCTATTGATCGAATAATTCAATGGTGTGTATACCACCATGACGGAATAATTGGACCCTCTTATCAGTTACATCATAGGATTTCCTACAGAATCACCTTTTTAACCAAATTTTCATTATATACAACAATAACTTAAATATATTGATGATTCATTGAATAATATATTAATAGTCATGGTTGACCTCAATTGGGATGAAATGAATTTCAAATTCACATACTGAAGTGTGGCCTTATAATTCATTATTTTTGTCATTGAGGAAATTAATCCAGTCAATGTTGTCAGAGAGTGTGATGAACTAATATCCAATAATGGATGGATGGATCACATAGTCAATTAGATCAAAATTGAGACCCTACAAATTGATTAAGTTAAAAGATAAATAACATGAAATCATGCATCATACATTACCATTAAGGATGGGATAAATGATAAAAATCCATCTAAAAAGGCTTTGATGGAATCCTGCTCATATGCATAGCAGAAGGACACATTCCCACCATCATGCATGAAGTCCACATAGGATCCTAAATTTCTCAATTTTATGGGGTTAGACTCTCACAACAAATTAAAAGAGTTTATTATTACTTGAGAATAATGATATGGGACTATGTGTAATTCTCCATGAAATATATTTCATTCTAGATTCATGAAAACATCATCCATCAAACCCTAGAGTTGAAAAATACTGGTAAATATTCCTTTTCATTTTTCCATTTTGGGAATGGGCATTGTGAGTCCATATCCCCTAGCCACAATTATGTAGTTTAAGTATATCAGTACCACAACTAATTTTTTTTCAAAATCATATGAGTAAATATACCACAATTATATTGGGATGAATAATATTATTAACTTCATAAATTCTTATATCATCACCATATTAATTGTCCCTCACATGATATCGATGGACAATAGAACCATATGCTATTATAAAAAATTGAGGAAATTTTACTATGCGTAAAATATCAAATCCAACCATTAATCCCATTATCATACAACAAAATGTGGAAAAATTGAGGCCTTAAATAATACACTATCAAATATACTATTTAATGTTATTTAAAATGTAATATTTATTCACTAAACAAGATCCTTAATTATTTATGGTCCATCCATTCCTCCACATACACTACCACAAAGGATATCTATATCAATTTTTATATGGAACCAAATCAGTGCTTCTTATTTATGCCTTAATTACCTCTCTCCCAACAGCTATTTTTGTAGATCACCTAGATGATGATAAATATATAAATTATATTAATTATTTGGAGAGTATTGATGAGAAAAGGCATCATACAATGAAAAACATTGAATATTTTATAATTTGACTGCACAAGAATTTGATAAAAAGGTTCACATCTACTCATTCCACCAATAAGAATAGTTATTGGATAAAATAACCCTAATGATACCTAGAAAGAATCCTCAAATAATGGAACCGAAGTTGTAAGGGCCTTAAAAAATATCTATATTCTATTACAGTAGAGGATAATCATTGGATACAATGGATAGAAAGCGTATTACACCTCCAAAAAATGAATGTCTTCTAAATAAGTTCATTTGATATCATCCACAAGCATCCCAAGTATTTATAAAAAGACTCTAAGATACACTAAATCCCATGTATTGGTTGAATGACTCTAAACATCCATGCAGACCATGTCTTGGATGATGGATGTTAAAGTGTATTTCATTCCATGTCCTAGAAGAATGACTCTAAAATAAACAATATCCAATTTCCTAGTAGAAAGAAAAAAAATTCATGAAATCCCATGTACTAAAAGAAATAATTTATTCTACACATAACCTTTTGTACTTACCGAATTATTTTCAATACCATAGAAGACATCCTTAACACATGACACTAAACTATACGGAATAAGTCTATACTGTAGTATGTTAAACTTCATAAAGAACATTACTTCACAGATTGTTTTCTACACTTGAGCTTGATCAATTCAAAATAAGAATGATGTATTGTCTCCCTTAAGTGTGATTTTTTTTTTCAGATAGGTAATATTTCCAATAAGGATGTTTGTCTTGCATAAATCATGATATCACATGATATGTAGTGACCCAAAGATCATAAATCCTGGGTCCATCCATATAATTTATTATAAAAATTCCCCACACTCTATGTGTTTGTCAAACCCACGGAGAGAGTAATTCATTCAAGATATACATTTGTGTTGATTCCATCTATAAAAGGATAGGTAGTGACACTCAGATCCTAATATTGGGTCCGGTAGTAAAATAAATAGAAATGATTTCCTCCTCTTTCTATGGGTCAGACCGATGTGGATATTATTCCTTTCATGATCTACATGTGTCTTGATTTATGATATCTCATCATATGTTGTAAATATATGTTCCCAAATCCTCTATCAAACAATAATATGTAATAAAATTCCCACATTGTGAATTGGTCAGACCTCCACGGAGAGTTTTCTATTCAAGAACTATGTGTCCCTTGATTCCTGATGTATAGTGACACACATATCCTAAATCCTAAGTTTATCTACAATATAAATTGAAACAATTTTCCCTCTATGTATGGGATAGAATAGAATGATGATTTTTCCATTAAAGACCCACATTTTTCTTTATTCTTGATATTATAGGATATATAGTGACATTCATGTCCTAAATTCCATGTCCAAACACAATATAAATGGAAACTATTCCCCCTTTGTTTATGGGATAGATGATTTCGTAGAGTTTTCCATTAATAAAATACATGTGGCTTGATTCCTACTATAAAAGGATATATATTGACACCCATAATTTCAATCTTAGGTCTATATACAATATAAATGGAAAAAATGACCCCTCTGCATAGAGGTCAAACCAGTGTGGCGAGTTTTCCATTCAAGATCTATGTGTGGATTGATTCCCTCTATCAATGGATACATAATGACACAAAAATTATCATTCTTGTGTTCATCCTCAATGTGTATAAAAATGAAATGTACCCCACCTTACATATGGACTGAACATGAGTAAGGAACTATCTAAGAATTACTTGTGTCTAGATTCCTACCATCACATGATACATAGTGATGCATGTATCCATATATTCTAGGCCCAAACATAAGTTATCATCTATCTCAATCTTTTCCCTCCATGAGATTCATGTATTTATTGAGACCATAAACTACAATAAATTGTGAACACCTCTATGAATTTCACCTCACATACTCTCATGTGGCTTTATTTACTACATAGTTTTCCCATGTTTCTCAAAAAAACTATTGCTCATGTGAGGATAGGGAACCATGAAAGCTTCTCTAGTAAGGTTTTGTCTTGGATAGTGAATAACATCCTAATCAAATTTGATTAAAATGAAAGATAACGTCCAAGTATCATAAGTTTAAACTTCATAAAAAGAGGTATTCATTAAAAATAGATCTCCTCCTAAATAATGTGTATTCTAGAATTACATGTCTAATCCCTACACCTCAATAATTTGTTCAATACATACTGTTGTAGAAATTTGGGTTCTTAAACCATTCATTAATCAAACATCCTCCATTTACCACCTTCATATCATCAATACCTAAGCTAATTCCAACCAATCCCCCAATTTTATTTTCTTCACCTAGAACCCCATAGAACTTCGGATCCATTTATCCTAGTTCATTCCTATAAGAAATTTTTAATATGTACTGGCTATTCCATGGGGACCCTACTAGGATTAATTGGTGAATTTAACAATTCCTTATATATTATTCCTAGAGGACGTTTAGTCCCATAGGTGAGTTCCCCCTTAAACCACAGAGTTATTTTTCTATCCATGTTGAATAATGAATTTCACTATTATCAATGGGTGACCTATACCCACCAGTTTCCACAACCAGTTAACTTAGATATTATTGCGTTATGGTTTTCATGCCCCATAACCAAATTATTATTGAGGATTCAGAGATTTTCAATGGTACTCATACATGAATCATAACCATTCTCAAAACAATATTATTAAATTCCATTCTTATACCCTTTAATTACATTTTATTAATCCCCCATGAAGACCTAACTTCCTTAAGAATAAAAACCCTAATTGATTCCCCCTTTTCAAACATCATTCCCCATATACATATCATCTATTTTCCGCACATCTATAAGGAATCAGGAATGACTCAATGGTTTATTACTTTTATTCCATGTCTTGGAGTCAAGTCATTAAAATGTAAAACATTTATATTAGAACTATAGGAGAATTCATTTTTGTTACAACATGGTATGTAGATATAGTCGAGCCTCAAATATGATGTCAAACCATGATAAAAAGGAAACAAATTCCAATAACCATTCATATGGGTTAAAATTGTGCATGTTATTCAATAAGATATTACTATATATGGATGTATTCCCATAATATGGGATAAATAGTGCTTCCTTGATCCATAGTTTGGGACCATACATGAAAATTCCTTGTCGTGTGACATTAAACTACCTGAAAATGTCCAAGTATTATGAAATTAAACAACATGAAAAGTGGTATTAATATTAAATGGATCATTCCCTCAGATGATTGTATACTTAAGAATAATAGGTATTATCCCTTCACCTCAAAATGTTTTCAATACAAAGTGTAAAAGTGTTTAGGGTTATTTAACCCTTCTTGGATCTTACATTATGCATGCACTAACATGAAATATTAGATATCTGAGTTGATACTAACCAATTACCCATGTTTATATCCTTCTCCTGGATCTCACAAACCATGGGATTCTTTTCTCACAATTCTTCTATATAGAGAACTCATAATAGGGACTGAATAATCCAAATAGACCAATCTAGGATTCTTAGGTGAATGAAAGAATTCCAATGTTGATGATCCAAGAGGTTTTTTGGTCCTAAAGGAGTATCCACCCTTAATCCCATTATTTATTATCGTTTCTCTGTATAATATGGAATTTCACCATTATCAATGGAAGACTTGTGCCCACCGATTTTCAGCTCATGTTAACTAAGATATTATTGGGTTATGATTTATAATTCCTAAAAGCCATCTTTTCAAGAAGATTGGGATTCTCTATATGTTAGATGTATATTCATCATACCCAATTTCTGTGAAATATTATGTCATTTTATCATTTTCCCCATAAATTTCTATGAATGAAAATTCTGTGAAAACCCAATATCTCTGAGTTAGTCACTCTTCTTGTTGATACATCATATTTTCATAATGATAAGTTTCAAGACATATGTTCCATCTTGCAAGAACTATAATTTCATAGAGAAGGACATTATATTCATAAATCTATACTAGGAAAGAATTTTTCACGTACATACTAGAATAAAGTATGAAAAATTCATATCCCTATGTATGATCCCAAAACCTTATCCAAATATGATCTCTAGGATCATTAATGGAATAAAATACATCGTCTGTATCCATTGCATAAAAGTTAGATCGACAATGAGAGATCTAAATAATGGTGTTGATTATGTAATGATTGATTCCCTTAGTATTTTTATATGTAAACATAGGTAATCCCATCCATAAAATTTCATATAACACTTTTTTAATGGGATAATTCATAAGGACCCACTCTGCCAACATACAAACCAGATTTGTGTAAGGATTTCTTATTCATGAGATAAATCCTTGAAACTAGGGTTCATACATGTAGATATCCACCAATTATCATATTCATCAATAAAATTTGTTTCAAACATCTAAATTCCTGCAACCAATGATAACTACCCACAAATATATCTTCCACAATTTCAGGTCAATTCCTATTTTCTTACATCATGACAAAAAACTAAAAGGAAAATGTCCTTACTTCATGATGTTAAATATCACTGAAATTGTGTACCCACTACATGATGTTAAATTATGTTGAACACATCCAATTGCCACTTCTTATCGAAGTACCACAAGATCCTGACCCTAGTTAACTACTGTACATTATACTTCTATTATATTTTAAGCACATAAATATATAGATCTTATTTTTTGTATTGATCATATTTGGTTGTAGCCAATATTTCATGACCCCAAAAAGGAAAACAAATATCACTATATGATTCCCTGAAATATTTGGAACTATATAAGGTCCTTATAATCATAAACCAGAGGTATCATGACACTACTAGAAGGGACATTTGATCCTTACAATCCCTAACATAATCATAGTGGAGCTCTTTACCTTAGAGCGATATTTTATCATATTTTTAATGATTGTACCATATCATTAATCACGACCCAATAACCATTAGACATTGTTTAAAAAAATTTCATATCCCTCTCAAAATGATATTGGAGTACTCTTGACACTTTTTATCAAAATTTGTATATTGTGCAATACTCCCATAATACCTATTCCATGTACATTTTGACCATAAATTTCATACACTTTGGTAAAAGTTGTATGACCATAAACAATAGCCTTTCAGGTTCCAAGTCATAAGATCAAAAACTGGTAAGGAAGGAGGAATAAAATATTTAATGCTAAAACCCCACAAGGTCCTATAAGATAAAAAGTCAAGTATTCTCTCATTAATGTTTTCATCTATATAGTTTTAGAAGAAGTTGGATCATATGTAATCAAGGAATAAAGATCATGGGTCCCACCATGTAGCATTATTAAAATTTGATCCATGATCGTGGGACCCCCTAGCCTAGGAAAATTTCAGGATCCTAATTGGTCAAATTTCCTCACTATGAAAATGAGTTCACCAGGAAGAAAAAAACCTTTATGATTCCTAAACACTTCTTGAATGTTATAAAACCTTTTTATATTTGATAGATGATTTAATACAAACCAAATATTGTAGTTGATATTCTTACCTAGGAACCCATGGACTTAGACTCCATTTCACTTTTTTATTCCACATATAAAACATATAAGAGGGATTGGATAATCTAAAAGGATGCAACTAGTATTTTTGATAGAATTTCGACAAAGACAAACATATTTTTTCTATATGTTTTTTGGTCCCATATGAGAGTTTCCCATTAAACCCAAGATTTAATGATTATATTGTGTGTAATATGGGATTATTTCATTATTAATGTTTTACCTATGCCCATTGGTTGATTTATCCAGTTGGCTTGGATATTTATAGACCATGATTTACAATGCCCATAACCTGACTATTCAATCAAGTTTGGCATCCAGGACATTACATCATAACATATTGTACAATTTCTCAAAACAGGAATGTGATATTATATTCCTGACCCTTTTCATAGAAAAAATCACATGAATCTAAGCCACATTGTGGGGGTTATGATAATTGAAAAAAAAATACTAAACCTTCCCATGTTAACAAAACACTTCTTGGATAACACTTTCTCCATAACCCAAATCATCATCCAAATGTTTGAATATTCAAAAATATTTCAAATATGGAGGAAAATATTGGGAATTCCCTTTTCATTCCTAATCCTATAATCCATTTGGGATCATGCATAAGGTCACTTGACCCATAAACTAGAGTCACCACCTCCATATATGAAAGGACCTCCAATGCTTGTAATCCCCAAGAATACCATAGAAGAATACAACACAATAGGTTATTTTTAGATCATCCACATCATGACTTCCCCATTGAAAATTCATAATATAAAACATTTTTGGTATTGAATTATAAACCTCGTGTTCCAATAATCCAAGTGGGCTTAGATTCCAGAATAATTCAAAATTTATAAAACCGAATCTCAATGAGAATGAAGGGTTTCACAACCCATCATGGATATCAATCCTTCATAATTTATACATAAATTCATGGTTCCAAAACCCTTCAAGAACATCCATTCCTAAAAATATCAACTAAGAATACATGGTATCATAACCCATCATACACACTCATTCTTTATAATATAATCAATGATATAGGCTTCTCAAACCCTTCATGAATACCCATACATCAATATAAGTAATAAATGGTCGGAACTAGAAGACCTTAAACTAAATGTAATAAATGATTTAAGATATAAGACATTAAACTATATCTATAAATTGTTTTATCTATAAGACCATAATATATAGTAACAAATGGTCCAATATAAAAGGCCCTAATCTACATCAATATATGGCCCAAGTGACAAGATCCAAGAAATAAAATTATAATGAATGAGATAACAACCCATAAACTAAATAAATAAATAGTTTGAGATGAAAGAACCTAAACTAAAACAATATATGGTATGATCTAAAAGTTCATAAAATATTATAATAATTGGTATGAAGAAAATGTCCATAAACTAGGGAAGTACATAGTCTGATATAAATGGCCTAAAACTATTGAAATGATTTGGATAGAAATTTCTTAAGTATCCAATTGAAAGATATATAATGTTATACAGGTTGATACCCCCAAAAAGGGAACCCTATGAAAAAGTAGAGACTTTTCTCACTAGAAATGCACATTGTATATCCTAGGAAATATTCATAACTTAGGAAATGTAAATTTCAAAAAACAAGTTTGGTTAGAAAATTATAAAATGGGTACCTAAGAAAAATCCAATTCCACACATTCTAATATTTCCCCATATTCATTTTTGGAAAAAGTTTTATAAATTTAAAAAAAGTTTCAAATATTGTATAAATCATTATTTTTCTATTGAAAAAATCATCCTATTCTTACAATGTCCACATGCATAGAAATAAATTAGAACACACTCCATATAGGATATATGTTTTCCCAAATGATCATTTCAAAATACCTAATCATTGGGAAACCAGAGCAGATACATCAATGATTTTCTCATTTTAGTAGTCATTCATGAATTGTCATTAAGATAAATGTGTTATTATTAATGTATTAAAATCCAATAATTTTTTTTATGTGGTACTTTAAAAAGGATGGGTATCATTGATGATCTATATGATATCAATTAAATGAATATCCATTCACCTCATTAATGATAAAAAAATTATAACAATTACTGTAATTTCAAAATGTTTGGATAATTTATTATATGTAGATGAAGGAAGAATATCCACATTATAGAGGATCTCCATTTTACCATACAAAAAAAATCTTCATCCCGAGATAGTAATAATAATACCTGATTTGATGAGTTTTCTATATTAAACTGCGTTTAGTGATTGGAATTGATAGAATGTTGAGGTTTCATCCACTCCAATTATTCAACATCTTCCAGACTATGATGGGTCCACATAAAAGAATATATGTATATATCTGATTTATGTGAGTAATCTAATTTGGATTTTGAAATCTGGACTTAAGACCTTTGAGGGTCTATTATTGGTTTATACTCTAATTTCTATGTAGTTGTGTCATCCATCTTGATGCTGAGATCCCTTCTGGTACTTATGTTAATGGACATCTGAAACTTCTCTTATTAATTTAACTCGGGGATTTATATCATAATCACTATAAATGTGCCTCTCATTTCTGGACAATTATTTATGAGTTAGGACACTCTATAGCATAGTAACATAAAATTTCTAATAGTCAAAGTAACAAACAACAGAATCATGATAGAGATGGATAAGAAGTTAATCTTGGTCAGGAATGTTATCTAATGGAGTCTTTATAATAATGGTTTGAATTTGATTAAAAATAACCCATTGTGGTAAAATTTCCATTGAAGGAGGGATCAGATTATCTAATGCGGAAGTAATAGAATGTGTCTTTGGAATTTTTCCCCTAAAAGGTTAATCATTTTTCAATGGCACTGAAGGGACAAATTCCTCCAAAAACCTAGTCCAGATAATGGAATGTTCACCATACGGTTAGATCACTACATTGGAGGAACCCCAAGTATTAAATCAACACCATTAATTCCACACAAAAGGTAATCAAGGAACCAATGTTCTTTTTCACCAAATAAATCAGTTGATTAAATACACTACTCAAGTTAGCTTCCACTGATGTTTTGGAATTTTCCTGAGATAATAAGATAAGGGCATAAATAGGAAACATAATTATTTTGGTATTTTTCTCTTTAGATTGCATCATAATAAAAAAAATTATAGAATGATCTTGGAATGTTTTCTCCCCACACACCATCTAAAAAAATTATTTAAGATATCTGAATACCAACAAATGGGAAGAAAATCGGTAAGGGTATATGAATTGCAGATAACAATCTCTTAAATTGGAGCTATATGAACCCCATGCTGGAGAGAGACTTTTTATAAAATCTTTTCAAGTTATACACTTAGATTATTAATAATTATCTTAATAATTGAAGGATATGGAATGAAATTTAAGGATTCATGTTGCCTTAACATATCTGTAATTCCATTAGGAAATAATGGCATCACATCGACGCAAAAAAATGTTCAATATTCAGGGTTAGAATGAGGCAAGAGGAATATTAGTATTATTATAATATTTTTTAACACTATAAATTCTCTCATATCCAAGAAAATAATAATTTTCTATGGATCCAAATTATTTAGGGGATTCCTCCTTGTTGGATATATCAAAGGAGTTGATAAAGATGGTTATGTGTCAAAACTACAAGATTAAGAGTCCACACCTCTCCAAATTTTTATTCCGTCAACAATATGCCTACTCAAATTCCTAAAAGTGGATCCCTAGTTAGGAAAAGAAATGCATTAAAATAAAATTTGTAAAAACATCCCTAAATGAAGGGTTTGGGATACCTATGATCACACCTGGTAGCCCCAATAAAAATGTTTTTCTTCTTTAATAATAGACCATTAATATCAAGTACTATCTTGACCTTGTTCATAAAAACATTTATGGGTGTGTATGGAAGTTTTTTGAGTCCCACTAAAATAGTGTAATATGTTGATCTACTACCTGAAATAAATAATATAGTGTAGGTTTATTTCTTTATTTGGCTTCTCCTTCACAATAGTGAGCATGTCTCATGAAATATTTGGAGTTTCTTGGGGACATCCAAAACATGTGTAGCATGAATGGATTTATCATATATCTCTTTCCCAAATGGCCTGAAGGCCTTCTTTTCTATATTATTATGGATAATCTCCCTTTTAAAGGTTGAAGGAGAGCCCGTACATGACCCGTAGGCCCAAGGCACAAGGCCCGACATGACCTGCAATACATAACCCGAAGGCCCGTAGGCCCACCATGCCCAATACATGACCCGTAGGCCCAACCAACTAGAACTAACCCTCCCCAGCTTCAGCATCATTGATCACCTAGCTCCCAACCTTACATTTCAAATCGGATAGCATTTCCCCATACAAAGTTTCACGATGCCTGGTCCTGATGGCGGTTGTCACACCCTCTCATTCTTCCAATCCAGTTAGATGTGCATCTGGTGACTGCTACTCTTGTTTCTCTGATCCTCTTCTAGGGCCTTCTCTATGTGAATTGGGATACTCCATGGTCTCTATGTCCCAAAGGACCTGTGTCCAGAAGCCTTTGATGGCCCGAAGGACCTTGAGACCCATAGGCCCAAACTGGTGGCCCAAAGGCCCAAATAGGGTGAATAGTTCCGGCTACTATAGTACCAAATAATACCTTCTACAGTACCTGCTATAGTAGATGCTACAGTATCTACTACAAGTAGCTATTACAGTACCTATTACCACCAGGAATCATGTCTCACATTAAACTCTAGATACTTCTAATATTTTTCATATAGGATAAAAGTATGTTTGATTAGCTTTGAAAAATTGGTTGATATGAGAGATCATGATCATGTAGTTCTATAAGAGAGTTATCCAGTGAATTGGATATCCTCTGCAGTGTTTTCATGATAAATTTATTGAAATAATAATAATTTTTGAATGAAATAGAGAGAAGATATAAACCATTGATATAGAATATTATATTAGTGAAAAGAAATGAAAATATCATCTAGAAGACTGAATCCATGGAAAGGAATTCTATGAAATAGTTTGTGGTTATGAAATATAGTATGAAGAATACACTTCCAAACATCATTTTAGGAAAATACATTCTACCAGGGGTCAGCATTGTGATTTATGAGAATCATGTCACTCCATTCCATATCATTAAGATAATATATGAAATGGAATCGATATTCACAAGATTATGAAGATTACATGATAAGGAGTACAACAAATTAAATTGGAATCTGTTAAATGAGGAATGCCGAGTCAGAAATTTCATGAAGATCGTTTGACCCATATAATGTTTCATGATCACATAACCTTTCATAGGTCACTTGTGGAAAATGACCCATGTTACACCTTGTGACCATATGATATTCTTTTGTGCCTCATGTTTGTATGTCCTTATGGAGGTCACCGATGACAAAAAAAATTCAAGAGATCATGCGACAAAAAACCATTTGACCACAAGACGAAAACAAAGGCATCAACATAGTCATTGACCAAAATCCAGGAATTTGTAAATTAATGTTAACTAAGTCCAAAATTGAATAATAATGTTATTAAAATGAGGAATAAATGTGGAAAAATCATGCGATTGGATCTCAAGATTTATTATAATTATATGGTTTTTACAATGAAAACAAATAAAAGTCACAAAAGAGATTGATATAACAAGAATGATTAAGATTTCAGTCTCTCGTGGAATGAATTTCCCTTACACTATTATTTATAAGAAACCCCCTATAAAATACAAAAGGTCACCAAAAATACCAAAAAATGATCATAATACTTGCTAGAGGAAAAGGAAAATGAATTTGCAGGGAATTTGGTTTCCTTAGAACTGATTCTTTATCCATATGTACCACACTACTGGGAAGGTGGTATATTTTTCTCCCACCAAATAGGGATAAAAAATTTTAGAATCAATGGAATTAATGAATCATATGTATTATTTTCTTTGAAAACGAATGAAAGGGGAAGTATGTCTATATAGAGATTAAACATATAGTGTTTGGGAATTTCATGACACCTATGAAGGTAGCTGATCACATGAAACTGGGAACATCAAATGAAAAAGACATTAAGTTCATGAAATCTCATATTGACCATGTTAATCACCTTTAATAGGAACTCATGATCATTATAAGGAATCTAGAGAAGTTCCTCCTATCATGCGACATATCAGTCGACATGCAGTTAAAAATTACTATAATCCCCTAATGAAATAAAATCTAAAAAGGGTGATGTTTTTTTGTGATGGAAGTTATATTGATTTTCCCATGATGTGATCATACCACTAATGAGATCAGTTCAACGGGCACAATAGATCCCAAGTGGCATGGCCATCACGCCACAAGAAAAGATTTAGGTATGGAATCTTCATCACATGGAGGCCCCTAGACATGCCAATATGATCATGAGACACTCAATTTAGATAAAAAATAAAGTGTACTGAATATCTTTTAAAAGCATATATATCATCAGGTGATGATTCATTAATCATGTGACACACCACTGAAAAGTGCATCAACAGTACATGAAACAACTCATCCTCCATCATGAGATCCATTATTGATCATTTGACAACTTGATGAAAAAATAATTTAAAAATATTAAAGGTCTTCTAAAATGTCAAATAAAATGCTATAAGAGGTGGAAGTATCTTCTGAAATAATGTTTAACTACTTTTCATGAGAAGGGTGGATGTGACCCACATGATCAGCTCATTGGATATGATAAATCCCTACAAAAATGTTGTCCTTGCCATGATAAGGATTCTAGAAAATTCACCACCATCATACAAATGATAATATAAATGTACATATTATCACGCTGTGAATTATTATTAAATCAATGGGTGAGAACCACAGGCTTTATAAAAAAATCAAAAAATATTTTTACTTTTATATGAAGGAGAGTTACTCTGTTTTTCAATATGAGGGCCCTTTATTGTGCGAGTATGATCTCGTGAAGGTACATAGTTGAGTCTATCTTGAAACATGAAATCCTATTAAATATGCATCTTGATAGTGTAAAGACTCCCATACTTGTAATACTAATATTGATAATTCCCTTTGAAATTTAGATTATATTATAAAAAACACTTCAAAAATCCTTAGGTCCAATAAATATGGTAATGAATGAGTGATGTCATAATTTCTGTTTATCACATGACACATAGATGGTCACATAGATTGGCCATGGTAGGTTAATGGGAATCTTGTTATACTCTACTAAATCAATACCATATATTTGATATATAAACCATGAAATATGACATAGAACTAGCAGATTAAATCCTATCGATGACTCCCCCTATCACAAAAATGAACACACATGCAGGAGAAAATAGGTGGTAGAATAAATCTTGGAGTGAAAATCCACAAAATCAAAAGGTTCTTCCCCCAGGTAAACCAAAAAATGACTTAATGTGTTATATTTTATTTATATATGATTCATTTGTTCACCCAGTATATCATCTGAAGTACTTCTATTGTCTCGGAAAGATAATGAAAATGAGTTTCCACATGTCAACATGGTCATGTGACATCTGAAAAGGATATTTCTAATGTCCATTAATTAATTCAAACAATAAATTCTGAAAAATATGGAACCATTATGTGAATATAGATAATCATATTTTTAGGTGAAGGTGTCATTCATTTTGGTGTCACTATTCCAAATCATGTGACATCACTCGGGCATGTAATCCACATCATGTGAAGTCCTCAATACATGTCATCCATATTATGATACAAAACCCAATCTTCTTAGAAATGTTATGTGAAGTCCTATAGATATATCGACCAAGCCACATGATATACTACCATAATTTCATCCAGATCCTATAGAATCCCTCAAACAAGATATCTCATATCATGTGAAAATTGTGGATGTGTGTAAATAAATAACACAAAGGCTCCCCAGATAAGATAGTTGATTCATCAAGAAGCCCTCTGACATGTATCCTTCAACCATGCGATGAACCTTGAAAATATTTTCCTCTTCATGAGGCATCCCCAAAAAAGTCATCTTGATCTCATTGAATAAACCTCAGAAATTCCATCCATAAATCCTTAGAAATGACATGATGAAAACTAGGACATGTTCATATATACTCAAACATGTTCTATAGATACCCCCAGACATGTCAGGTTGACAACCATTACATGTCTTGTACATATCACTGAAATGTAAATTATTTTGGGCATAAATACTAAAAAAATTCTGGAATATCAGGAAAACACAAATTGACATGATAACCATTTCATATATACATAAAGTTATTTA
Organism: Viscum album; assembly: GCA_963277665.1. NCBI lineage: Eukaryota > Viridiplantae > Streptophyta > Magnoliopsida > Santalales > Viscaceae > Viscum > Viscum album. The sequence goes on along the minus strand of OY728122.1, from coordinate 1,496,297,749 downwards.
CACCATTTGAAAATAAAAGAACTCTAATACCAGTTTGAAGAGGATAATATGATACCTTCCTAAGTCCCAAGATAAAATTGTGAATCCACCTTCGGGTATTCCCCCTGTATCTCATACATTCATTCCCATTGGACACAAACAATACAATTGGTTTATCGTTATCCCTCATCCATCATTATAATGAGAAGCTAATCGAACTATGAGGAATATGATTTCTATTATAAGCATGATACGTAGGACACCTTTTATTGTTTTGATCTCCATATAAGACACCCCATTATGGAAGCCTCATTTTATAAGTCCTTTATTCATATGTTGTGTGTATGATCAATTTTTATCCCATAATTATCAAATAGAGCATGACTCGTGTGGGATTAGGTATTTTCAATGATCATATCACTAGAACTAATAATATCCCAAGGTAGGGAAATAAACATCATGATCATTAAATATTTATAACCAACCCTATTTATGTTGAGGGAGGATTGAATTATGATGACTCGGATTCATGTTATAAGCAGGATATGTCAGAATACTTCCTATGGAACAAACACCAATCCTAGTGTATATGTTCCCTCATATATGTACTTTCCACATGATATTAAACTACATATATTGAAAAAAATGATCATTGTGGGGTTTGATTACTATAATAGATGGGATATGTTGGACACCTCATAAAGGTTAAATCCCACCTCGAAACACCAATCATTTCCCTATAATGCACTAAAACCCTGAGTTCCTGGTAATATGGATTCTAAATATAATAATATACCCATTGATAATAAATAATAGGAAATTTATGGACAACCTCATATCCAAATATATTTTCCTGTTAATAGAACAACCATTACAAGTACAACAATTCAACACCCAGTTATTTTATTAGTGTATCAACTCCCATATCAGGATCTAAAATAAATGATTGATTATATATTAAATCTTTAATAGACCACATTAATATGATATAATTCCCCCCAAAATGTTTTGATAATACCAACCTCAAATCCTCTAGACTAATGTGAGTTTTTAAGTATCGTTGAGTTTGAAACCCAAATGAATGATTTCCTTTGGAATGAAGTAAATTACATTGTTATGGATGTGGGAAATATTGGTATCTTATATGAGATATTAAAATTGAAAACCTAAACTGAATGACTAAAACCACATACATGGTCCCCCTCCCATAATCAATATTTATCTCCTAGTCCTAAAACTAGAAGAAAATATAGTAAACCCAATGATAAAGAATGTATGGATAGAATAATTGAATCATTATAGATGTCTGTAATCTTGAATCGCAAACCTAGGTAACCATTAAATATAAAAATTAATTTACTATCTTATAATACTTGTGGTCTGCTTGTTTCTACATATAGCACCATCACAGTACTCTACACTAATATCATCAAAATTTCTGCACACATCCAATGACAAAGGACAACAAGACTCAACTCCCAATAAAGGAATTTCATGCTTCATTAGGTTAATTTCATTGTTTTCTGTATCAAACCAGTGCTAATGGTTTATATAATAGTGTTTTTTCCTAATATAAATCTAAATAACTAGCCTCACATGTTCTTTTGTCAGTTAATCAATCAATTATGAGAATATCAGTCATTGAAAATCATTTAAAAATATAAATGCCTAATTTAAATTTTTAATTTTTAGTTCTAATTTCAAAACCAAATAATTTTTTTATTCAATTCATTCCTATTAAATTAATATTTCAATTTTATTTATTTTTCATAGATTTCAACATCAAATATTTACATCTAAACAATTTCCAAATAAAGTGATCAATTTTCACAAATCTACCAAATAATTTTAGTTCCAATGAAATTATGGGATTTTAATAGTTCATAATACCTTTTCAAAATCATATAAAAATCATATAAAAATAGGATTTAAAAAAAATTAAAAACTTATTTCAAATAAATAAATAAATATAACATTTCAATTGTAGTAAAAAAATTATATAGAATAACCTATCTTTAAGAAGATTTCAAATCAACACTCAAAATAAGTAACACCAATGAACAATGTGGGAAGTAATATCAATAAGTAAAACCTATATAAAAAACATCAATATAAAACTTTGATTCAATAAAAAAATTGAGATCGCAACACTGAAAAAGAGGGAAAATAGTGGGAATGAGAATCCCATAGAAGGGAAACTCACTAGGTATGAAATTCCAAAACAATACATCTGAAAGGGATGAAATCTCCCAAAAAAATGGTAGTAGTAGTTCATGGGATTGATATAATGTGCTTCATGAAAAATGAAATAGTGTTTATGTTTTATTGTAAAAGACCCTACTATCCTCAATGAATTCATGACATGAATCATTAATTAATGATGTGAATATCCCAAGGGATGTAGATAAAGAAAAATGTGTCCCAACTAGTTAAAATTTTGATCTTAACCATTTCACATCATGAAAAAATTCATATAATTTATAACATCAAGAATAATGAATCTGGTTCATGGATTCTTCAAAGTGATGAATTCATGTTGGGAATTATGTTCATGGATTGAATATGTCTTGTTAGTAGTGAAAAGCAAGATTAAGCTAAAATATCTCAAAAAATCCTCCATCTCTACCTGAATTTAAAGAGAAAACATTATATCCTTTAACACATTAATTATTGGATTCTAGTTATTCAAAAATATATATATCCCTTAAATTTGTATTATTTTCCATAAAACATATCTCTATCCTCAAAAGCACCAAAACACCCCCAATCAATGTTGAATAAAATAAAGATTCATGATGTACCGGAAATAAAGTAACACGTAATTACAACCTCCCTGGAATTGAAATTTTATTTTCCCAAAAATTATATCAAGAAGATTCCATATCAAAGAAATGAGGACATTGATCTCTTATCATTTTATCACACTCCCATTTCAGATGGTAATCAAAATAATGCTACCATAGGACATGGACTAAAGTTTTCGTCTTCTCATGAAAATGAATTATTATAGAATCAATTGTCCCAATTCAATTATAAATCATAGATAAATCAGGATCAATACAAAGATCATCCTGTGTAAAAACCTATGAAGGTTCAAAATGATACTTTTGAATATGTTCTATAAGAAGAATGTTTTAGAATGACTTCCATTTCAGTGGATGTTATGAACAATAGACCTCATTTCCCAATCCCTCAATAGTCTCAAAAGAACTTACATACCTTAAAATATTATCTCTATTTTCTATAAATTTGGAACCTAACTAAGACAAAACTCTCAAAAGAACCTAGTCACCAATAAAAAACTCCAATTTTCACCAATAACAATCATCATATTATTTATACTGGCTGTGAGACATGAATATTATTTTTTTAACCAATTTAATCTTATTAATTGTCTTTAGGACTAAACTCAGTCCAAACAATGAACTTTCACCAATATCTAACCAATACAATGATGATATGTAAGTAATTCCATAAATCGAATTAGAAGGATATATTATGATAGATTACTAGTTTCTATTGTAGTAATGAAACTCATGAATCCAAAAAATGGTAATATGAAGATCCACCAAAGTCAAAAATACGAGAAAGTAAAATATCCTAAAAAATTTGTATATATTGGTCTATCTTGCTATCCGTTAGAGGATGATATGTCATTCTCAAACATTACTATGATACAATAGCCTCTTTTGGGTCTCTCCAAATGTTTTATGTCAAATAGGGAATACTATAATAGACTATAGAACATGGAACTCCATTAAATATGAAAATCTCATGCATGAAGTGGCATCTTGAGTGCTCAAATTTGTATAGATCTTTAATGGGTATAATGTGGGTTAATTTGGTCAGAATAATGATCGGAATTTATATTTCACTATTAATTTGAAGGGTACATGTTAACCAAGCCACAAAGACAATATAAATTTAATCCCACATCCTAACCAGTATTGGATGTGGCTAAAGAAAACAATAAATTATCTAGTTCTCATCTTTAACATGTTTGTATGTATACAAAATAAGAGATAATGTTAGCAATGTCTCGTATAATATTTTTCCTGAAAAAATAGAATATTTAAATATTATAATATCATTTTGGTACATATGTTCACCACCCACTAAGATTCAAGGAATCCCCCAACAAAGACTTTACCAGAGAGAAAGGAACAACATGGTGTTTCTGAAAACAAAGTATGTTATTAGAATAGAAAAACTAGTCTCCAATGATATTCTCTCCATATTAAGTTTACCTAGGGCCATGTAGTTTATCATATAATAGTTACTCAAAAAGAATCATCTCGAGAAGATAGATGGTCCACTTCACACTTTCCAAAACAACATTTTCCTAGTTATTCAAGACTCCCAAACCAGGGAATGAGAGAAATTAGATTCCACTATTATGAAGATTATATCAAGTCATTGGTTAGAAGGTTCATCTTAAATGAACTTATAATGAAATTCACTTTACCATGGAAATGTAAATTTAAAAATTAATATACTACATGTACTCCACCTACTTCCTCTATGGTAGATTAAAATATTTTTTAAAGAATATATAACTTAATATGTTGTGTTTAGAATAAAGGTTGAACCACTCCTCAAAAATGTTATACAAAAAATGATTATGATAGTACATCATAGCGAAAAGATCAAGGTGATGGCTCAGATAATCATTTTTTTATGGTCTATGATTTCTAGAATAATAGGATTCTATATGATCCCCCAACATAAGGATTCATCCCAAAATCGAACCTGATGTGTCATAAAAGACCACATAGCCTTTCCTAACTTATCGAATATTTCACACTGGCATAATATTTATAAGGAATTTCATCTGATAAAACTATCTCTATTATTTATCATCCAAAATGGAATTAACTCCTTTTTATGTGATAATTTTTATTTGAATATCCAAATTAATTAAATCTCTGAAGATTCTATGGTAAATTCAAGAAAGAGGATGAAGCTCCCAATATCTAAGACATTACAAAGCTTATCCCATGTAATCATAAATTCCAACATCTCAGGATAAAAAAATACTATTTTATGATACCACATGTCTAGATAACTTCATTTCATGATTCCAAAAATTAAATTTTTAAATATTCGCATAAAGTTAATGATTTCTAATGGTTTCCAGAACTTCCCTCAAATAACACATGTGATTTGACTAGGTCAGGGAGTAATGTAGGATGTCATCCTCAAATAACAACACATATAAGTCATGGTACACATTAAATAATAAGTTCAAAAAATCTATATAAATAATATAATAATTGTTTAGACCAAATGGGAAATAAAAATCTCATAATGGTCATACCTACAACCATAGACTATGTTCTGAATTTCATTCTCAACTAGTGATAATATATCAAATATCAAAAATTGAGAAACATTTTGTCACATTCAACCTGATAAATAAATTATCAAATATGTGGTATTACATACTTATTCTTCACTATAACTCTATTGATATTCTAGTTATCCACACAAAGGTGGAGTGTTCAATCGGCTTTATTCGCAATGAGAATAGATATCTGGAAAGCTGACACATTAGGGTATATGAAACCTTTATCAATAAAATATCATGATTAAGTCATTAACTATTTAATCTCGGTTGGTGATATATAGTTAAATGGAACATACACTGGATGAGTATTGAGTACAAAATAAATAAAAAAAATCCATCTCACATGACAATGTAAATCCATAGAATTTAGAAGGAATGATGTTTGGGGAACATGATAACAACAAGAGGGAGATCATCACTCAAAGACTCTCATTCCATATATGAATAAAATACCAATATTACCCTTCCCAAATCTTGAAAATAAGGATCATATCTACTCAATATTGGGTCTTATTATCTCTGAGATAGGAAACAAACCCCATCAGGTAATGTAAATGAAATTGGCTGATGATAACAGTCTATCCATGAATTAAGATCTATCATCAAATCCATAATAATAATTACTTCAAGAGGATTCATGTTGAGATTCATAAAATTCTTGATAATCTCAATATCTAATAAATAGAAAAAAATGACATCAAATACTCTTCTATCTCCTTATTTCAAGGGGCATATTAATATCATTTAGATAAGAAAAAAACCTCTAAATAAATATTCCAAAAAATTCACTGCATGGATCGATATAAATTTGTAAGATTAAAAGTTTAAAATAAATAATCCATTAAGAATGAGTCTATTATGATAGTAACTCTCTTAGTCATTGGACCCATACCATTTTCCTCAATAGATTATTCCCTTATATGATGAAACTTTTTGGTGAAAGCTTGTGTCACGAACCATCCTGTGTCGACCCTAAACTGGTCACCCGAGCCGGCCTGCAACATGGCCCAAGGGGCATTCCCGATCCCCACAGGCTGGAAAATAGTGCAGGGCATCAAGACTAAACAAGAGGGAATTATTTTTCCCAATAAAAATAAATAAAATAGAGGAAAAGTGGAAGAATGCATAGTAAAATAAATGACCCTGAAAAGAAAGAATGACCAAAGAGACACACTAACGTAGTCTTGACCAAAACTCCTCATGACCTCGAGAGTCACTCTCCACGCCACAACCATGTCTCGCCGATGGCGAACAAGCTCAAGTCAACCTTCAATAGAAACTAATAATAGGAAAACACTATAGGCGTGAGTATTAAAACTCAGTAGGTAGGCCTGACTAATTCTATTCCCAAAGCACATACCATTAAATAAAGGATTTATCAATTCCATGTTTGAACTAAATTATGTAAAATATTATTTCCACACACACTTTCATTTCTAAAACAAGTAACAGTCCATTTACCTTTTTTAATTAAAAAAATAGTTTAATGATTGAAGGGAATAGGTGCATTGCATTTTAAAACGCTTTTTTGAAAAATTTAGAAAATCAATTTTCAGTTGTTAGTAAAAAGGGAAAACCACACAACACACAACACACACTAAGGGCAATGGAAAAAGTGGCACACAAGGTCCAGCTACCTAACTAAACCTCTCAATCGACTGCCACATGCAAATAAACACTAAAGGAAACATGGGTCAATCCTTGAAGATTGTGAACAATCCAGAACGTACTATACATCTGACTCATCCTGAAGGCATGCCCTAACTCGATGACGTCATAACGCTCATACTACTACCCGACATAGCCCTGCATGGCCTAATTGAGGGGCTCAATCCCCATAGCAGTAATAACTCAGTATTCCCCTGCTATGGGACCACTAGCCAGTGCATGGTCTAAACCAGTGCAGCAATCGTTCTCAGAAGATTCAATCACTATGCAAGGTTCCCATGTCAACACATATAATAAAATAGGGCTGAATCAACAATGCCAAACAATCAGTCACGACGCACAAACATCACATATAGCTCACGTAATCAACTAACACCAAAGATCACCCCTGAATGGGTTTTCCAAAATATTGTATTTTACTAATGTGCCAAATGGGACTTCACAACTTTTAAAGCAAAACCTCATTTTTTGAGAAATCCCAAAACACTTGTTCAGATGAAATCATTTATCAATAAAACTAATAGTAAATTTAAAATTCCGTGAATTATGTTTAAAGGTCAACTGAGAATTATTTCAATACTGGGTGTCCTCTCATCAAGAAAATGTTTCAAGTGTTCGGTATAAAATAAACGGCTCTTTTCACATCAAATAATCATTTAAAATTTTATTACCTTATATTATTTATAATTCATTAAAAATTTATAAAACAACAAGAAATTAATAATTTCTAAATCTAAAGGTAAGTGAAATGGGGGACCTACCTCGACTCGCTGCTCGATCGTGACGACACAACTTGCTTCGCATTTGCGCATAAGCACGCACAACCCGATAATCGCAGTGTCGTGGACTTCCGCTGACGACAGGCTACAACAACCGCAGCACATTTAAATCCAGAAACCTTGCCCAACTCAAACATGATAATTTTATATCCTTGGTAATTATTTAATAAAATCTTTTGAAAAAATTTATAAATAAAATTTTACAGACCATTTACACGGATAAACAAAACACTGGAAAAATTTCTTAAAGAGTTTTCAATATATTTTGCATGACTTTAAATGTCAATAACTTCACTCAAAACAACCTTTTAAAACCAAACAAACCTTGGCGCAACACCAAACCACCTTCCAGACATGTTTTTCACCATCAATATTATTTAATAAACCCTTTAAAAAAATTATAAAACAAAACCTGAGAGGTATCCCAAGACTTTACAAAATACAAAAATAGAATACACCGCAAATCAACACCAAATCAAAACACAAACCCAACCAAAACAAAGAACGCAACAACAACACCAAACCAAAACACAATACACAAAACTTCATTCAAAAACCTGTTTTATGACCAAACACACCCCAAAAATATATCAAAATAGAATCTGCAACCCCAGTAATATTTCATAAACTAGTTGCAAAATTTACAAAACACCAATTAATAATGCAATAAGAGTTTTCATCCAAGATGAACCCCAATTCACATGAATATGCCACTTAAAAAATTAAACGCATAATAAACACGCATAAAAACATTATCCGCACAAACAAAACTAATTAATATACAAGATACATTAACTAAATGAGAACATTAATCCATCAAACAAGAATTATACGCAGAAACACTAACCTTCGGTATCGAAACTTTTCAATCATGGTGCGCAAACTCCGATGCACTTCAATCGCACCGCAAACGAAACAACTAAGCCCTAAAAACAAGCAATCGGACCAAATATATCACAATTGGACCCCAAAAAACATGGAATCCTAACCCCGCTACACTACCAAAAGGAAGAAAACACCCACTGGTGTAGCACGCACCTGTGGCGAGGGAGAGGAAGGACGGTCGAGCGGAAAGATGGGCTTCTGGAGGTGTGCCATGTCGGAAAAGAGATTTCACCAGAGGTTTGGCCAGAAATGAGATGGGGCGCTGGTGGAAGGGAACAGTGCGAGGAGCAAGGGCATTGTGAGGTGGTGCATCAGGCGCCGGGGCGAGATGGAAGGGAGGAGGGATGCTAGATAGTGGACTCGCCGGAGGGCAGCGGGGAGCCGGCGTGACTCACCAGAGAGGAATTAGGAGGAGGTGTTGATGAGAGGTGAGGTAGGGTGGAAAAAAACGTTGGACGAGAGGCCAAAGGGAGGAGGAGGAGCGCGCGGTGGATGATGGTTCCCCGGGAAGCTGGGCGGCGTAGGAGGGAAGAAATAGAGGAGGTGCACTAGGGTTCGGAGGGGATCTGTACAGCACGCAGGCCCGAAAGGGGGGGAGGAAAAACGCGATGGGGAGAGGGGAGAACAAGAGAGAGGGGGAGAAAAATAGGAATCAAAAAAAATGAAAAAGAAAAAAAATAAAAGAGAATAGAGATAAAATAAGACAATAAAAATAAAATAGAACCAAATAAAAATAAAAAGAAAAGTGGGACTTAATCTATAAAAAAAATTAATAAAAGTATAAAAAAATTAATAAAAGTATAAAAAAAATCAATTTATAATTTTATACTAATGTTAATGATTTAATTAAAAAAAATATTCTAAATAAAAATATTAACAAAGGACATAATAATACTTATAATAAAATTAATATAACAAAACCATCCAAAATAATACTATCATTATTAACTAAGGTTGGACATTATGCACGGTCGCGTATGGGGTTGCGTGCGCGGTCGCGTGCGAGGTCGCATGCGTGGTCGCGTGCGCGAACACGTTCACGGTCGCATGCTCAATCATGCACCCATGTAATAATAAAAATAACAGTAAAACATTCTCTTATTAAAGTGGGGAACCATGCACGGTCGCACATACGGTCGCGCTCCCATATAAGGTCCCAACATCTTTCAAAACAAAACCTGTTCAAACCATAGCTAAAAACCGAAGCCCAAAATAATTATAATATAATAAAAGCCCGGTCGGGGCGTGACAATTCTCCCCACCATGACACTTTCTTCCCCCAGAAAGTCCTAGAAGACTTAGTCAACCCAAGAGTCCAAGCCAGAACTCAAATATGCCTAAAACAACAATTCAATCACCTGAAGACCGAGCTTTCAAAATGCCCATGACATGAAATTTCAAAGATCTCAAAACCAGAATCACCAAGAAAGAACTAATATCAAGCAATTCACCTCCAAACACAACTACAACATGGAACACCCCGACCCCTAACTTAGGGATTACTAGGGTAGCTCGAGATCCCCAATAATGCTTGTCAAGCGAACCATTACCCAATCTAACTGTTAGCATGGTCGAGGTCTGGCGGAGCAGAAGTAAGATGTCGCCCCTCTAAGCGCAATTTCAAAATAGATTCTTCCACAAGTACGCCCTATGGTGTTATCCCCACCATATTAGGGTTCTCATCAAACATTGGTTATTCAAACCAAAACAATTCACCAACCCAGACAGACATCTAACACTAGCTTGACCATCCATGTTCCTTATGTTTAACCAACACAAGAGGAGACATCGGCGAGACCCGCACTAGGTCTCCCCACAATTTTAAAATTTCCTAACACCACGAAACCCGTGCGAGCATTCCAAGTTTACTTTAAGAAATACTGACTAAACCATTCATTGTGAACCCACCAGACGGGCTGACCTGCACTGATTATTCCTATAGTGGACAACACTCTGCCACATGGGATAGCTTTGATAGTAGAAACCCCTAATACGGAGGCAAACCATATAGGCGCACAACAATTCCACAAGACATGAGCATCTCTGACCACAAGAAGGTTCACATAGTACACCCACTAGCTTTACAAGGATACGGATTTCCCGAACCTCTTTGAGGCCCAAGAGGAACTACCAAGAACTAAGAATTCAACAAGGATACACAAACTCCATACCCATCACAAAAAAAATGATGCCTTTAGAGGCGATACTAAAATAAGGAAATTTAATCTTTTCCCCATCCCGTCACTACGAACTTAAGTCGGATCAAGCTCAACCCACGTCCGACGAGTTTTGACTGCGCGCAAGCTTCACCACAAGACCTATGGCTGGGGGCCTTATGTCTAAAGCATCTAACACCTCGCCGTCATAAGCTGACAACCTCTGACTGGAACATCCTCCGCAGGAAAAGAAACCTGCATACTTCTCCTCGTGTCCCAAACGGCAACGCCGTCAGCATACTAACTAGGGATTGCAGTGAATGCCATAGAGTGTCCGGCTAACCACACTAGTGTTTAGAGATTGAGTGGTCTATCTGACACGCAACATGAATTGAGAGAAGGAGAACTCCAAGAATAGGCCCCTTCAGTTCACACTCTTCATCGGATGAGGAACCTTCACTTCCTTAGTTACAACTGTGGGATGAGGTTAGTCTTAAGTATCGCTCAAGACATCCTTATTTGCAATAAGAATGGAGTGATCGTCGATTATTGGTCTAGTGTAACTCCACCAAGAGTACTCGATACAACATACACCACGCAACTTTCGAAGCTCCTCCAAAACCGAAGACACTTCCAACTTTCCCAAAGCACTCAACGATATTCAATCGACCTCGACGTCTACAAACAGTCGACACAATCAGGCAGAACCCAAATCTGCCACTCCACTGGTAACCCATGGGACATTTCTACGGGGCATATCTCAAACATGGGTCACAAAACAACCTTCCACAAATCCAAACACATCACAAAGAAAACATCCATATACTGAACACAATTCAATCAATTTCAATTTAAAACATCAATTCATTATTAAAAAAACACCTTCTTGAGGAACCAAACACAGTTCATTAAAACCCAACAACTCTTTTTGAAGTCATTTCTTTCACTCCAAACTCAAAACCATTTTCCATTTTCCAAAACCATTTAAGCTCACAAACTCATTTTAGAGAAAACCCCACTTTTTATGGAATAAGATGCAGCTTTCAAAATCAATCACTCACCACTGATATTCTTGGATTCCTCGCAGTTTTTCATTTTCGTGCCTCCCAGGCACCCATCCACACAATCCACCAACTATCCATTAATCACTTCCATATGCACATGTGAGCACCCATAGGAATACCACTGGAAAAGAAACGATGATCTTTCGCTTTCAAAACAATACATTCCCAGCTTTTCCAAAATACCTTTTCCCAACTATTTCAAAAACTCAAGACAAATTTCCAAAATGTTTTCCATTTATAAAACCACCCACTCCAATTTCAAACAACCCAATAAATCCTTTTAAAAATTCAACTTCGACAAATCAACGTCAAATTCCAAAAACAAGGTCCAAGAGAAACGCACCCCAAATATCATGTCAACCACACACCAAAATGAAATAAGAGCAGCACCAAAGTCAGCTTCCCTTTTTAAAGGAAAACAATATCGCGCTAATACCAAAATTGAAGTAAGATATCACAAACATTAAAGCATGTGGGTGGAGAACTAGTGGTTGTGTCTAACCCGGCTACATGGTTTAGCAGACCGTGCCCTAGGCAAGCACCAACCACTAGGAGTGTTGAACCGTACTCTCGGTCATCACATGGGTCTCTACTCCGTGTGAGACCGTGCGCAGTACCGGTTTACTCCCATTGTCATCCCCCATCCACAAAGTCCAAGGCCAAAACATAAATCACGGACTACCCCTGGTTACTCGAGGATCGAAACGAGCAAGAGTTCGTGATGCTCTTCTCGCACCTATCCCTTGAGTACCGATGGTCCTATCTCCAATATACCTAACACCCCAAATAAGAAGAACAAAAACCTCCTTTGATACTATTTTGTCACAAACCAGCTCGGGTCGACCCTGAACTGGTCACCCGAGCCAGCCCGCAACATGGCCTGAGGGGCATTCCCGATCCCCACGGGATGGAAACTAGTGCCGGGAATCAAGACAAAACAAGAGGGAACGATTTTTCCAAATAAAAATAAATAAAACAGTGGAAAAGTGGAAGAACGCAAAGTAAAATAAATGACCCAGAAAAGAAAGAACGACCAAAGAGACACACTAACCTGGTCCCGACCAAAACTCCTTGTGACCTCGAGAGTCACTCTCCACACCACAACCAAGTCTCGCCCATGGTGAACAAGCTCATGTCAACCTTCAATAGAAACTAAAAACAGGAAAACACTATAGTCGTGAGTATTAAAACTCAGTAGGTAGGCCCGAATAATTCTATTCCCAAAGCACATACCATTAAATAAAGGATTTATCAATTCCAGTTTTGAACTAAATTATATAAAATATTGTTTCTACCCACACTTTCATTTCTAAAACAAGTAACAGTCCATTGCCCATTTTTAATTAAAAAAAGAGTTTAATGATTGAAGGGAATAAGTGCATTTCATTTTAAAATTCTTTTGTGAACAATTTAGAAAATCAATTTTCAGTTGTTAGTAAAAAGGGAAAACCACACAACATGCAACACACACTATGGGAAATGGAAAAATGGGAACACAATGGCCTGCTACCGAACTAAACCTCTCAATTGTATGCCACATGCAAATAAACACTAAAGGAATCATGGGTCGAACCTAGGAGATTGTGAACAATCCAGAACGTACTATACATCTGACTCATCCAGAAGGCAAGCCCTAACTCGATGACATCATAACACCCATACTACTACCCGACATAACCCTCCATGGCCTAACCGAGGGGTCCAATCCCCATTGGAGCAATAACTCAGTATTCCCCTACCATGGGGCCACTAGACAGTGTGTGGTCTAAACTAGTGCAACAATCGTTCTCAGAAGATTCACTCACTATGCCAGGTTCCTATGTCAACACATATAATAAAAGAGGGGTGAATCAACAATGCCAAACAATCAGTCACGATGAAAAAACATCACATACATCTCATGCAATCAACGCACACCAAATATCACCCCTGAATGGGTTTTCCAAATCATTTTATTTTACTAAAGTGCCAAACAGGCCTTCACAACTTTTAAACCAAAACCTCATTTTTCGAGAAAGCCCAAAACACTTGTTCAGATGAAATCATTTATCTATAAAACTAAAAGTACATTTGAAATTCCGTGAATTATGTTTAAAATCCAAATGGGCATTCTTTCAATACTGGGTGTCTGCTCGTCAAGAAAATGTTTCAAGTGTTCGGTATAAAATAAACTTCTTTTTTCACACCAAATAATCATTTAAAAATTTATTATCTTATAATATTTCTAATTAATTAAAAATTAATAAAACAACATGAAATTAGTAAATTTTAAATTTAATGGAAAGTGCAGTGGGGGACCTACCTCAACTCGCCGCTCGATCATGACGACACGACTTGCTTCGCATTTGCGCATAAGCACGCGCAACCCGATAACCGCAGTGTCGCGGAATTCCGCTGACGACACGCTGCAGCAACCACAGGACATTTAAAGACATAAACCTTACCCAACTCAAACAAGATAATTTCCTATCCTTAATAATTATTTAATAAAATATTTTGAAAAATTTTATAAATAAAATTTTAAAGTCCATTTCCACGGATAAACAAAACACTGGAAAAATTTATTAAAGAGTTTTCAAAATATTTCACATGAGTTTAAATGTCAATAACATCACTCAAAACATCCTTTTAAAACCAAACTCACCTTGTCGCAACACCAAACAACCTTCAAGACATGTTTCACACCATCAATATTATTTAATAAACCGTTTAAAAAATTATAAAACAAAACCTGAGAGGTATCACAAGACTTTACAAAATACCAGAATAGAATACACCGCCAATCAACACCAAATCAAAACACAATCCCAACCAGAACAAAGAACGCAACAACAACACCAAACCAAAACACAATACACAACAATTCATTCAAAAACTTGTTTTATGACCAAACACACCCCAAAAACATATCAAAATAGAATCTGCAACCCCAGTAATATTTCATAAACTAGTTGCAGAATTTAAAAAAACACCAATTAATAATGCAATAAGAGTTTTCATCCAAGGAGCACCCCAATTCACATGAAGATGAAACTTTAAAAATCAAACGCATAATAAAAACGCATAAAAAAATTATCCGCACAAACCAAACTAATTAGTATACAAGATAGATTAACTAAATGAGAACATTAATCCATCAAACAAGAATTATACGCGGAAACACTAACCATCGGTAACAAAACTTTGTAATCACGGTGTGCAAACTACTCCGCACTTCAATCGAACTGCAAACCAAACCACTAAGCCCTAAAAAAGAAATCGGACCAAACATATCACAATTGGACCAAAAACAAGGAACCCTAACCCCGCTACAATACAAAAAGGAATAAAACACCCACCGGTGCTGCATGCACCTACGGAGAGGGAGAGGAAGGATGGTCGAGCAGAAAGAGGGGCTTCTAGAGGTGAGTGACGCCAGAAAAGAGCTGTCACCAGAGGTTTTTCTAGAAATGAGATGGGGTGCCGGCGGAAGGGAACAGTGCGAGGAGCAAGGGAGTTGTGAGGTGGTACATCGGGCGCTGGGGTGAGCTGGAAGGGAGGAGGGATGCCAGACAGTGGACTCGTCGGAGGGCAGCGGGGAACCAGCGTGACTCACCGGAGAGGAAGTAGGAGGAGTTGTTGATGAGAGGTCATGTAGGGTAGAAAACAAATGTTGGAAAAGAGGCCAAAGGGAGGAGGAGGAGCGCGCGGCGGATGATGGTTCACCGAGAAGTTGGGAGGCGCAGGAGGGATGAAATGGAGGAGGCCCACTAGGGTTCAGAGGGGATCTGTATAGCACGCTGGACCGAAAGGGGGGGGGAACGCAATGGGGAGAGGGGAGAGAAAGAGAGAGGGAGAGAAAAAAAAATGGAATGAAAAAAATAATAATAAAAGATAAATAGAGATAAAATAAGACAATAAAAATAAAATAGAACCAAATAAAAATAAAAATAAAAGTGGGACTTAAGCTATAAAAAAATTAATAAAAGTATAAAAAAATCAATTTATAATTTCATAATAATGTTAATGATTTAATTAAAAAAAATAACCTAATTAAAAAAATTAACAAAGGACGTAATAATACTTATAATATAATTAAAATAACAAAACCATCCAAAATAATACTATCATTATTAACTAAGGTTGGACATTATGCATGGTCGCGTGCGCAGTCGCATGCGCGGTCGCGTGCACGGTCGCGTGCGCGGTCGCGGGCGCGGTCGCGGGCGCGGTCGTGTGCGCGGTCGCGTGCGCGGGCGCGTGCGAGGTCGCGTGCACGGTCTCATGCGCGAACATGTGCACGGTCACACGCTCGATCATGCACCCATGTAATAATAAAAATAATAGTAAAACGTTCTCTTATTAAAGTGGGGAACCACTCAAGGTCACACATATGGTTGTGCTCCCATATAAGGTCCCAAATTATTTCAAAACAAAACCTATTGAAACCATAGCTAAAAACCGAGACCCAAAATAATTATAATATAATAAGCACCTGGTCGGGGCGTAAAAGCTTGTGGCTAGAACCCCTTATTTCATAAAGCTTCTAATTCACTATAGTAATTTTTGGGGATAATTATCCCATGTTAATTCAAGGAGAAAAAAATAAATGTATTAGATTTTATAGGTAGAATAAGTTACTAAACAAACTACCAATATTGGGTGCATTAATGTAAAATCACATTGAATAACCAACCATTCCACACTAAAATAAATTCAAAGGGCCTATTCCTGGAATCACATGACTTCCAAATGATTCCTAATGTCAAGAAATAGCATGGAACGTGTCATGCATCATTTTTCCTTCAAGGTAACTTACATAACTACTAAAGAGAGAATAAGTAACTCCTGTTAACCTTGACATACCTTCTAGGTCAAGAATACAAATTAATTATATTATGTCAAAAGTCTATTTTTTACTTTTTCATTTCATTTTGTTTTGAAAATCACAAACTCTCTCATAGATAGTTAATTTCTAATTCTTTCTTGTCCAAAGTATTTTAATAATGTTATTATAATAAATTTTATTACATTTTATCATACTTACATTAAGTAATTTTAGATACAGAAATATATATTTTATGATTACAATTTTCATAATGGGTATGAATATGATAAATATAATAATATTGAAAACTATCGCAGTGAAAAACCTCAATGATTATCTTACTAAGTATTGGAAATGATGTATATTGTATGAATAATTTGAAAACTAATGAATCTATCAAGTCTTTCATACTGACAAGATTTTTCACAGTCAGATAATATCAATATAAATCATATTTAAACTAATAATTATTATCATATAAATAATTTTAATTACCTTTTCATTCCTAAAAAACTTATTCATATTGTTCAAAAATATTTTAAAAACAAAAATATGTTGTGATTTATGGGTTAGTCAAAATGAATTTGTGCTTTCAGTTATCATATGACAGTTTGGTGTCAGATGTCTAGGTCCTCCTAAAAATATTGTATAAAATCCAACCATTGGAGATCATGATGACCATCGGGATAAATTCCTTTAAATACCGAGTCATTTAAGCTCTAGATAAGAGATGTGATATGCTATATATGATAGAGACACTGTTTGACAACACTGTTGAATTTAATACTATTTGAGAATATTGAAGTTTACATAAGTGAACTTCTTGTTCTTTTTCCTAGTAATCTAAGAGTTGTTAATTACTCTATGTGACCCCCAGTGTTGTGACTATGATCGAGGGATTATATAGCTAGGAAGATAGAGGATTCAATCACTATCTTGATCATGGGATACTGGGGATAGGTAGACAGTCTAAAAGATGATCATCATATAAATGGATTACCTTAGTGTGGGTAAGATAGACTTTCTTGAAAGTATAAATGAAGGGAAATTTCTACTAGGTTATTTTATACCCTTATATTTTTGTTAAAATAAATCAATATTAATTTAGTTTTATTTTTGTTTTCACTTCTATTATAATAGAAAGTGAATTATTTTATATATTCATATTTCTATTTGTATTCTATTTTTCATAATTGATTTGATTACAATATTTTACAATTACATCGTGAATATGATATTTATGATTACAATTAAATAATATTCTCCGATTACAATTCTATACACTTAAATATTGAATTTTTATTTTTTACCGCTCTGATTAATCGTAACCACTGTGATTAAGATACTTTTATACTCAGATATATCATTTATTTTTGTGAATATGATTATAACATCATTTACTAAATGGAATTATATTTACTAGAATCAAACCTCTGGATTACATATCAGAATCATCTTGATTATGATATATTTTTATTAGATCCTTCTGCCCAGTTCGATTATAGTTTTAACACCAATGATGTTGTGGGGATATTATATTATAATTCTATTAAAAAATCTCTTAAAGTTTGAAATAAAAGATTTTAAACAAAAAATTCACCCCACCCCACCCCTCTTTTGTTTATCCATATGAATATACATTCTGATCCAACAATTGGAATCCTAGTGGGTTTCTACTACTTAAATACGTACTTATTATTTTACATTTACATGTTACCTTTAATTATTTTTAGAAAATATTTATTTATAAATATTTGTAACAATAACGTGTATTGTGGAAAAGATTGTATTTATATATATTCTAAAATATGGAAGGACTAAATGTAGGTTATATAGAAAGTCTCAATCTTACCAGACCACCAATTGTAGATGGTAATGATGAATATTGGATGGATATATTGAAGACTTGTTATCAACACAGAAGTTGATAATTTCTTTATGCAGATCGGTGAATACAAAATTCTTAATAATTAAATTATACTTTTAAAAATCAATAAAACATATAATATTAGCTAACTTTCTAGGTTAGGAATAATTTATTGTGTTATATGACCTAAAAATTATATATCCATATTTCCTCTTGTGAAACAACAAATAATATTTGGAAGAATTTAGAAAAAAATATATTGTAATTTCTAAAGTTGTCGAGACTAGAAGAGCTATGTTAAGATCCAATTATCAAGATTTTGTATTTACTTATGGGGAACCTATTGTTAAGGTACAAAAAAAGATAATGAAATTTTTTAATATATTACAAGATATAGGTGAAAAGGTATTATATCATGAAATTCTTGTTAAAAATATCATTGATATAATTTCTAATGAAAGGTAATCAAAAAGAACAAAAATTAACGAGTCCATGAAGATTAAAAATAATATAATAGATGATTTATTTGGATTTATTTTAGAGTATGAGGGTAGGCTAAAAAAGATGTTTTGGAAGAAAAGAAAAATAACAGTGGAGTTTCTTTTACATCTAATTCAAATATAATTAATTCTTAGACTCATGAAGAGATTTTTAAATCAACAAAGAAAAAGTGTGTTACTCAATCAGGTTCAAGTGATTCTTAACATTTTTTTAATGATTTTTTCAATCTTTCTCAAAGAATGAAAATGATTATTGGTAAAAAGTATTTTCAGTATCATTACAAGATATATAACAAGGAAATAAATAATAAGAATGATTATTAAGTTACCTATTACGAATGTAAAAGACTTGGACACATAATACCTAACTAAACAAAACTAAAAAGGAAAGATAGAAAGTAAATTCATTCAAATTGAAATAAAAAAATGTATTACAAGTCAAAAGTGAAGAAATTATTGAATGCTAATAAATCATGGAGTGCTAGTGGAGGAGATTCTTTTGTTGATTCTTCAGACAATTAAAAGTATTGACAGATGAATATCGGTCTCTATTCCAGAATACCATTGGAAAATCAATGTTTTATAGATAAGGTATAGAATTTTTATTCTTTAAAAAATATGTCTTTAAAGAAAACTATCCTAATGAGAATGGTTATATTTTTTCATATGATGAAATTTCTTCAGAATAATATAATATTTTACCTTTATATGAACATGTATCATGATTTACTAAATTTATTAAAAATGAAAATTTTAAAGATAGTAAGAAACTTAAGAAAATAAATTATATATTAAATGTTTTGAAAAAATAATTATAAGATCCTTTAAAATATCTAGATAATAAAATTTTTGAACTTGATAATATTTCTAAAAGACATGAAAAATCTAATTCTGATAAGGATAATCATTCTAAATATTTTGAAAATGTCATTTCTAAGAAAAATGATTTCAAAACATAACTCACTTCTAAAACTAATACTAACGTGGACAAGAATTTAGTTATAAAACTAAAGTCTGGAATTTTTTCTTTAAGGAAACTTTTTTCAAACATTAAAACTAGTAAGGATGAATTTGATAAAATATTTAAATAACTATATTCACAAGGTAATAGTTCAAAAATGGGATATAATCATTCAAACCCATTTTTTAGTTGCAACTATTTTGTTCCTAAAAATTCCCCCTTTTGAAAAAATGACAAAGTAGAGGACATTGGAATTAAAACTATTATTTAAATAAAAATCAATCTTTAGGATTTTACAGAGAAATCTTTTTAAAAAAATGTGGATTCTTAAAATTTTGTTTTCTAATATTTCTGAACCCATGAAAATTTGGGTTCCAAAAGTCTGATTATATTGTTTTTATAAAAAAAATGAAGTATGAGAAATAAGAATATATTGTACATGGGTAGTGGTTGTTCTCAATATATGACTGGAAATAAATACTTATGTGAAAATATTAAAAAATGAAATGTGGAAGAGTTCCCTTTAGATACAATTCTCAAGGAAATATTTTTGTTATAGGTAATATTGTTCTTCTTAGAAAATCATTAATTTCAAAAAAAATTATTTGTAAAAGGTATTAAACACAACCTCGTAAGAATAATAAAATTATGTGATAAAGGTTTTCTTGGGAATTTTCAGAATAATAAATTTGTTGTACACAATTTCAAGGATAAATTAATTCTTTCTTCCCATTGTTCGGAGAATGTTTATACACTAATCTTATAAGACCATAGAAGTCAAGACTTAACTTTCCGAATTGCAATGGAACATAAATATTTTATATGAAATATAAGGTTAGGACACTGTATTCTAAGGAATATATGTAAATTAACTAAAAAAAGAAATTTTAAGGATCTCCCATAACATAGATTTGATTCTTCAAAAGTCTGTGACCCTTGGGAGTATTACAAAAAACATAAGTCAAGATTTAAATATATTAATGAATTCTCAACTACTGATACACTATAGTTAGTGAAAATGGATATTTTTGGTCCTACATAAGATGGAAGTATTTTTAGAATGTAATATGTATTTGTTTCAATGGATTATTAAACTATATATACATTGGTTTATTTTCTAGAAAATAAATCTGAGGCCTTCTTCCTTTTTAAAACTATTTTAGCCAAAGTTAAAAATAATAAAAACCTTTCCTTGATTACTATTCATAGTGATCATGGTGAAGAATTTTTTAACTATAATTTTAAAACTTGTAGTAGTAAGAAAGGCATTAATCATAACTTTTCATCTCCTAGTGCTCCTTAGAAAAATATGATTGTTGAAAGAATAAATTGTATTCATATGTAAATAACAAGAACCTTGTTGAGTGAATACTCAACTACTAAACAATTTTTGGGATGAATCTATTAGTACTACTTTATATACTATAAATAGAGTATTAATTTGATCGTTTAGAAATAGAAAACATTATGAATTATGGATTGGCCGAAAACCAAAAGTTTCACACTTTAGAGTATTTTGATGAAAATTATTAATCATGAATGGAAAATATAATTTAATCCAATTTTAACCCAAATACAATGAAGGAATATTCTTAATCTATTCCACTACTTATAATTCATTTAGAGTTTTTAATGACAATTCTTGACTTGTTGAAGAAACAGTACATGTTAAATTTGATTAAAGAGACCTTTTTTTAATAAACCCAACCAAAATCATTGGATGTGTTTTCCAAAACTGATTTTCAACCCTTGATAGAATCCTCTAATAATAAAGAAAATATTCAATAAATTGTATCTGGAGTATTTACTCCATATACATTCTATATTATGTTGATAAACAGGTTTTACAAAACACAAGTCAGTTGTTTCTTAAGAATCGTCCTCGTGATAGTATCATTGGTGATATGAATTAACCAACAAGGACTGGAAGTTCTTTGATAAATGAAGTAAAACATCTTTCTTTCCTCTCTCAATTTCAACCTAAAATTCCTGATGAGTATTTAAGTGATAAATATTGGATTATGTCTATGAAAGTTGAAATAAAAAAATTTAAAAGGAACAAAGTCTATATCATGGTTGAATGACCTAAAAACATATCTAATTGGTGTAAAATGAGCTTTCAAAAATCATTGTGATGAAAATGGAATAATTATTATAAATAAAGTAAGAAATGTTTTTAACGTTTATAATCAATATAAGGGAATATATTATGAAGAAACTAATTCTCTAGTAGTTATACATGATTCCATTCATATTCTATTAGCCTTTTTAACATTCATTAATTTCAATCTTTTTCAAATGTTTGTGAAGTACGCTTTCCATAATGGATTTGTTTTGGATAATGTTTGTGTTGAGAAAACTATGGGTTTTGAAGATAAAAAACTTCATATATATGGTTATAAACTTACCAACTCTTTATATAGACTTAAAAAGGCCCCTAGAGCCTAGTATGATAGGTTAATAGGATTTTTTTCTACAATACAATTATGTTAAGGGAACTACTGATTGAATTAATTTCATAAAAAAAGATAATAAAAATGTTGTTATTGTTAAAATATATGCTTATAAAATTATATTCAGATCATCTAGACAATATTTAATAGATTATTTTATAGATATTATGAAGTTAGAGTTTTGAATGAGTATGATGGGTGAGTTATAGTTTTTTCATGTCCTTTAAATTTCTGAAAAACAGAAGGAACTTATATATCTCAACATAAGTATATCTAATACCATATTAAAAATAATTTATAGGATAACACTAAAAGTATTATTACTCCAATTACTACCATATATATATATGATAGTGATGACGCTTGTAAACCAGTTGATCAAAAAAATTAGTGGCATGATAAGAAGTCTACTATACATAATATCTAGTCATACAGACTTGATTTATTTTATTTTAATGATATAAATCTAATCGAACGGAATCCCATTTAAAATTTTTTGAAATAATTTAGTCGTTTTTAATAGGAACCATAGATTAAGGAATTTTCTAGTATTCAAGAAATTATTTTGAATTGAAATTGTTTTTGAATGCTAACTTTGTTGGTTGTATAATGGACATAAAAAACATCTGGAACATATAATTTCTTAAGAGATTCATTAGTTTCTAGGTCTTATAAAAAACAACACTCGATAGAAACTTCTAATAGTCAATCCAAATATGTGGTAAAGGGATGTTGTTGTGTTCAGGTGTTGTGGATATAACACACACTCACTTATTGTGGCTTGAGTTTTAGAAAATTTCAAATAGTATCTCATAACACAAGTTCTATTTCCCTTAGTAAAAACCCTACACATCAATATCATGAAAAAATATATATGTATTAGGCATCACTTTCTTAGTGATCACACAATAAAAGGATATATAATTTTACAATTTATTAGTATGCAATAACATCTTGATGATATCGTTACAAAACCATTACCTTTTGGTAGATTTTAATACATTAAATAGAATCTAGGAATGATCACTTTAAATAAATCATTAATATCTTCTTATTGATTAAACCATCTCCTTACATTATGTTATTCCTTTTCAATGGGAGTATATATATTTTATTTTGTATAAAATCTATATTTTCAAATTTTTATTCAAATTTTTTCATATTAAATATTTTTTGTACACAATATTTTTCATAATCATAAATTCCTATTCACGATATTTTTCATACTCACAGTTTTAAAGTATTCAAAGGTTTTGTGATCAAAATTTTTTCGTATTCAAAATTTTTCTTAATCAAATTTTCATTTTAAGAAGAACTAATTACAAAAACTAATATATGATACTTGAAACGTTGAATGGTAAAATATCTTTTTTGGTTTTATATTTAAAAAATCGTCAGGAATTAATTTATTATTTAACTATCCTATAATTTTGATTAAATTTGAGCTGTATAATTTCAAAAGTTTCCATACACCACCAATATAAAGGGGAAACCCTACCCTATCCCACAATTTTTTTATGATCTTCTTTGTTGAATCTTGACCACCCCTCAAAGAGTCATGTCTGAAATATTCTTTTCATAGAAGAATATTTCATTCTCATGTCACAATGAACAACATATTATCCAAAACCTATGGCTCCTAAATACATTTCAACCAAGAAGATATTCATAGAAAGTTTAGTCAAGAATAATTTTTTTGATAAGCATGATTTTTCATTGAAAACGATCATTAGATTTTAATGGTTGCAACTTGTTTGATTAGAAAATCCAGAAATATATCAAGACCTTATCCATATTGATGAATTAATGTAGTTTTACAGTTCTTTGAAAATAGATAAGAAATTAGAGACAACATTTTTATGAATGGAAAAGGGTTTAGTATGTCTACCAATAAAGACACTCAATTCATTGGTGTTCCCTCAGAAGTTTACTCTTTTTTTCTATCACATTAGATATTTAATGAAAAAGGGACTTTCAATATGAATATAACTATGGAATCTCTCTTTTGAAATTAATTAGGATGAAAGGAAAATTTCTCATATCTCTTAAGAAAATAATCCTGCATGCCTTGAGATGAAAGGGTTTTGGATTCTAAAAAAAGGTGATAAGGAAACCCCAAATGTGTGATATGTTTTTATTCTTGATAAAAAATTAAATATGAAGAAGCTAAATTTGATGGGTTATATATTGTTAACTATCAAAAATTTAAAATCTAATACAATCAAATCCTTTATGATTAAGTTTCCTAGAATCAGTAGTATGTTTTTCACTAAAAGTTTGATGTTTTATAATCTCATAATCAAATTGATACCGATTAAAATGAAAATCCCACTTATCAATGAAGATACAATAAAAAAAGGTTAAACTTTTATTTTGATTTTTAATCAAAATAGTTTGTTAAAGATTATAAAGTCAATCATTTAAATAAAGCTATAAAAGGTTCTCAAAAAAATAGACTAGAATCTGTACCATCTATTTCTGAGAACATAGTGAAAGAAAATTCATTTTCTCCTAAAAAAGAAAAAAAGAAAAAAACTATAGTGAAGAAGTTGTTACTGAATAGAGAAAATGAAAAGCTAAAAGGAATGAAGACCCTTAGTTTGTTCTTGATCTTACCGAGGCCCTAGACAAAAAATCATATTGAGAATACTCTTAAATAAGATTAAAGTAAAGGGAAGCTAAAAAATACAAAGATAAATGTTTTTTATATTGATAAACATTTAAAAGCTATTTAAAAGTCATTTATGGGAATTATAATCAAATAATATATTCAATAATCTTTGGTTACTCCCTCTATCAAAATAAGGGAAAAGAAAAAAAATAGTTTCTAATGAATCGGTGCCACTGAATGATATTAAAAAAATTCAATTCAAGAATAAAATAATGAAATGGGATAGATATATGAATATTTTGGTGAATAGGAAGAAATGTAAGAAGAAGGTAATAAAGAAATAAAAGTAGGAAGATAAGAATGAAAATGAAGATTTTCCTAAAAAATCTCACTCTAATAGATTACTAGTGAAATATTCATAAGTAACTTCTGGTAAATTTTAATATCCACAAGATGATCCTTTAAAGAAATATGTTCAAAGAGTCTAATATGATTAAGTCAATCATATTTAAGATAAATAAGAATGAACCACGACCATTGAAAATAATAATTATCCTTTACAAGACATGGTTGGCTACACACATTATAGAGAACTTCCTCATTTTATTATGATACTGACATAGATAAAACAATTTCATTCAAAGAATGTTAGTATATAATTCAATATTTAAGAATATTGGAAATAATATTCCATGTTTTTTACGGAGAGAAGAAAAAATGGATTTGGTTTCTGAAAAACAAAAGAAAATATTGAATTCAATCAGATTTTTAAAGGATACATTAATCAATCTTGAAGATAATTTCAATATGTTTTAAGAAAGTGGTCAAGAAAAATAATTCTAACAATAAAATAGTAAAATGGTATCATAATGATGATTTAATTATCTACGATCATTAATACTCTATTGTAGACATAAAGAAGATTGTAACTGAATTCATATTTGCATTTAATAAATTATAAGTGACACTATAGTAAAAGTATGATTTCTACAAAATTTTAGAACCGAAAAGGCACCCAGTCAGGTGAAGTCAAGGTCTAAAATTGGAATCTGAAATACATCTCATTAGAAATATAAAGGATGAAGAATTAAAAAGAAGAAATACTTCATTTTAAGAATAATATTTTTATTGAATGATAAAATTAATGTTCATGAAAAATACTAACATTGATCAAGAAGAGAATATTCAACTTCAAGAAGAACATTTTTATAATCAAGATTATAAAATTCATGTGTAGGATGGAAAGATTAATACTCTTGATGAAAAGATACTCTCATAGAAAGAAGTGAATCATACTCAAGATTAGTTGTTTTTAGAATGGGAATAAAATATTTGGACCTAATAAAAATGTCTTCAAAATATGATAGTGGATAGAAAATAATTGAAGGAAATGAAAACAATCATTTTGAATCTCATGGAGAGGAAATGAATTTTAAAAACTTGTGGTATTTTTTTTGAACATAAATGAAATAATTTGTCATCTATATTCAGTTTATTGAATGTATTCTAATTATCTTGGTTGAATATTATTTCATTAATTTTTAGATGATTAAGTACTTTATTATTTCGTAAAATTTGTTTCTCTAACCCCTTTTCAGGTACCTTATGAAGTTTCACAGTCTAAATTAAAGTATCCCTGAGAGGGGGAGGGGTGAATCAGTGATATCATTTATCTTTTATGTTTCTTTAAATTTGAAACAGCCATCACCTCCTATTAAATATTTCATTCTCTACTGAAGACTATTCAAACACACAACCAGAGCAACACAAGAATCAACAAGGTTCACTACTCAATAAGAGTAGCTACGTCCTTGGTATCATTTATAAATAATTCAATACAATTAAATCCAATAGAAAATAATCCTTTTTTCAAATAAAATGACTAGGATATTCCATTACAATAATTTAACACTTTGAAAACAATCCAATTGTGTGTGTTCTTATTCTATCACAAAATAGTGAAATAAAATGTTAGAGTGCTTCTTGGTCAGCTTTCAAGAGTTTAATCTTTCAAAATAATTATTCCCCTTCCTAGATAGAAGACAGTAGTGACTTTATTTAGTACTCCTTGAACTATATTACTTCCTTAATAGACTACATGTATCCTCCTTAAACTGGGTTGTACTACTTAGTGTGAGTTCTTCACGGACCATCCCTTCTCCAGAGATGACCTCTACTCCATGAGCAGCCAATACCTCACAAAACATTTCCCTTTTTGTGATATAATTCCTAAAAAAACACTTCCACAAACCCTCTATATGGATAATATCCATCATTGAAATGATACCCCATGAACTACTTCCTCCTAAATGGAAACTCTTCCCCGCAAACTCTTTCCCTTAACGAACCCTTCATCGTGAACACTTCAGACTTCATTAAATTATTCCATGGAGAAGAGATGTTTCCTAATGAAAATTTCTCTCTCATAATTATGTGATTAGGGTACCTTATATAGAAAAATAACTCCAAAAATTTCACTAATATTATTTCCCAAAAGTTTTGATGCAGTATAGCATTCACCACATATTATGCTTCTCTCGCGACATGGTTTTCCTTTAGTGGTCCTCATAGTTAATTTCTTCTCTAATTGTGGATGATTATTCCACACATAAATCATCAGCTATCAACTTCAAATGAGCCCATTTTCTGTGAACAAAAAATATTATGTGAACTACTATCCCCCCATGAACCATTT
This sequence comes from Viscum album, assembly GCA_963277665.1. Taxonomy (NCBI): domain Eukaryota; kingdom Viridiplantae; phylum Streptophyta; class Magnoliopsida; order Santalales; family Viscaceae; genus Viscum; species Viscum album. The sequence goes on along the minus strand of OY728122.1, from coordinate 1,496,269,977 downwards.
TCCTTACACGGTGCACATACCGCACTATGTTGAATCATTCCTTTTCTTATTTTCCATCACCATTAAATGATCCTCCTATGAAATCTTCAAACTATTCTTCATAGTCCTTGAACTATAAGATCCTTTTAAAAAATTATTCCATTTCCAAAAAAACACCTGATTTTTTAGGCCCAAAAATTTGGAACACTGGGAAATGGTTCCACCTTAAAAACCTTCTTTGTAAAAACATCAATCATATTAATTCACAGTCATTGATACATTGTTAAAGATTCAAACATCCTCTACCAAACATAAATTCATTCCAGAAAAGCAATTGATTTATTTCACCACAACCCCCATCTTCCATGATATTTAATCTTTTGATACACCACCTTTAGAATTGTTACATTTTTTTAAGGAAAATATTTTAACTTCCATGTCTTCCAACAACATCTTTCTTTACAATCATAGTTTAAAATGACTGGTAGATTATTTAATCCACTTTTACATCATAAGGATTTCATGACAAGTTCCCCAAAAAAATTATGTTATTTTTGAAAATCAAATCATAAAATAATCATAATATTTTCCTTGATCATTTACAAAGTGAATTGATTTATAGTACATGAAAAAAATGACAACACTCTTGAAAACAAACTTTTCTTCCTTACAAAAGCTTCTCCATTCAACTTGGTCCTACCACCTCAAAGTCTATTCCTGTTATTCTTTTGGAAATCACAAAGGGGGTAATGATATAGAGCGGGGAGAAAAGTTATGTAATAAAGAAGAATGATATAGTGAGAGGGATTTTTTTCAATATAATGATATCCTTATAAGGATTTTTATCCAAAGGGGGATTTTTTTGTATTCATCATTGTATTTAGATCTGTTATAAACTCAAATAGATATAAGTATTGATGATTACATCTAAATGTGAATGTTCTTTAAAATTATTTTGGACTTATGTTTTTAAATTTATTTTCTATTTAAGATCTATGGTTTTTTCTTCCCAAAAAGGGAGATATTGATATGTAAAAAGACTCTTTTTTCTTTTACATTCGCTTTTTAATCAAAATATCTTTTTAAAATTTTTAATTTCTAGTTATATAATGTCTAATGTATTTCAAAAATATTCTTATAAGAAAATGTATTACATTTTTTCATACTTAAATTATGTATTTTGACTTAATAAAATAAATAGTTTATCACTAAAATTGTTTTAATGGTTATGGATATCATAAATATCGTACTCATGAAAACTATCATGTTGATAAACCTCCATGATTATCATACTATGAATTGGATATTATTTATATCATTTGAATCATTTAAAAACCAATCCATCTATTTATTATTTTATATTGGAAATAATTTTATAATTAGATGATATCAATATAAATCATTCTAACACTCGTAACTATTATCATCAAACTCATTTCAATATACTTTTCCTACCCATAAAACTTAATCATAATGTTAGGAAATATTTTAAATCCAAAAAATTCTGTGATTTAGGTGTTAATAAAAAAATTATCATGATTTCAGTTATAATATGATCATTGGAGTGTTAAATGTCTAGGTCTTCCAAATAATCCCAAAGAAAATCTGACTGTTGGAGATCCAGATGACCGCTAGGATGAATTCCTATAAATAACTGGTCATTTTAACTCAAGATAAGAGATTCCAGATGCTATAGATGATAGAGACATAGTGCAATATCTATACTTAAATTACTACTACATGATAACTTTGAAGTTTACACAAGTGAACTATTTTTTCTGTGTCCTTGAAATCAATGATTTTGTACTTTCTTTGTGCGACACTGATTATTGTGATTATTATTGAGGGATTAAGAGGCAAGGAAGATAGATTAGATGATCACCTTCTTGATCAAGGAATATCAGGGATAGGAATATAGAATAAAAGGTGGTCATTATATCAAGGGATTACCCTCATTAGGGTAATAAAGAATTTAATGAAAGTATAAATCTACGGACCTTTAACCTAGGTTATTGGATACCCTTCTCTTTGGGTAAAAATAATTCAATATTAATTTACTTGTATTTTTGTTTCCACTTCTATTATAATAAAGAGTGAATTATTTTATATATTCAACTTTCTATTTATATTCTATTTATCATTATTGATTTGAATATGATATTTTTGTATTACATCATGAATATTATTTCTGTCATTATTATTAAATTGTTTAATATGATTACGATTCTATACACTTTAACATAAAATAATTATTTTTTATTACACTGATTAATAATAACCACTTTGATTATGATACATTTAAACTCTAATATAAAGTTTTCTTCAATGAATATGATTATACCATAGTTAATAGAATATGATTCTATTCACTAAAATCAAACATTTGGATAACAAATAAGAATAATATTGATTATGATATCATTTTCATCAGAACCTTGGGCCCAATAAGAATTATAGTTTAAAAACCAAATATTTTATTAAATATAATTTTTTTAATTCTGTTAAAAAAAATTTCTCTTAAGTTAAAAAAAGAATGTTTTTAAACATACAAATCATCCCCCCCTACTCTTGTATTTATCCATCTCCATATACATTCAGATCCAATAAATAATCTATCTAGAAATTAAACATAAGTAGTTAGAATTAACAATAAAACTTTTTATTGGATATCTGGTCACAGAACTATCACAAATTTTTGATCTCTATCATCTCATTGGATAAAACCTCTAGTGTAAACTGAACAACCTCAGTTAAATGGTTTTTATACTACATCACTACCCTCTCACTATACTAGATGTTGAGAAACTCCATTGATTTCACCAATATCTTTGACTATATAGATTTTAACTATGAAATGAAATCTAAATTCTATCCACCCTAAAGCTTTAAGATTCTTTTATATCACCATTTAATCCCACCATATCTTATTAGGTCTCTCAAACATGAATGTAAAATGTTACACATTAATTAAATTAAGTATTTATTAGAACTAAAAACGTATATCAGTATTTTTCAACACAACCTCATCCTATTGGGGACTATTAGAGCCTTGGAATGCTAGTATTTTCTAATGAAGAAACTTTTTAGAATGATATATAGATTCTAATATTTTTGGTTCCATTGCAAGAACTAGAATGAGAATGGGTTTTGGTCATTATCCAAAATATTTGATTTCAAGAACCACTATATAAAGATATTATATCAAACCAAAGGATTATATTTCACTGGATCATAATAAGGTACATTTTATGGTTAATTCAGCCATATTTTCTTAGGCATGATTCTACACAACATCAACATACAAAAAATTTAGAAAAATGAATACACCAATTAAAATCTCAAAAAAGATTCATAAGTACATAAATTACATCAAGAACAGTTAATTATTGGGACTCAAACATACTCAGATCAAAATATGTTCAAATTCGTTAAAAAAATATCAAAACATACCTTAAAAAACCTTTTCAATACCACCATTGTGACTTAAGGCCTTTTATAATGAGAGAGATATGGTAACTCAATACCAACTACCTCTAATGTCACGTAAATACTACCTCATGTATATTAGTAAAACCCATACTAAATACTAACATCAAGTAATGATGCACAAACTCCCTCTAATAAAACTTTTTCATGAACCATCCCAAATAACCTAGTACATTAATACACAAGCTGACCCTGGCATGGATTGAAGGGTGATCTTGACCCCCACAGTATGAGGACTAAAATATGGAATCATATTTGAAACACAAGGGAAAATTGTAAAAAAAATAGTATATGTTAAAATATAATATCCAGCATTCTCAACATAACAAAGGGGGTAACTCCCATAATCAAATAGGTAAATCAAAACCCAAATAGTATATCATCAAAATGAACAACATATTCTAAGGTAAATGATTAAGCATTTCCCTTCAAACAAGTGCATCATGTCACCCCCGATCACCTCCATCACCATGATTACAAATGATCAATAACATCCACTACCTCCTATATATACCATCCCTTTTCGTGGACTTGACATAAGATTATCTAAATCACCCAAAGGAATATATATTGTGTGATCTACAAATATATGAAGGGTCTCACAAAGTGTTCCGTTATAAATTTAATAATAGTTAAACCAACTACAATTTTAATTAAAATAAATAAGAAATGGAATTGAATTTACATTTTTTCAACAAAAAATGTTTTCATAATCAAAATGATGGAAGATATTTTGAAAATGGTATAAATTAAGATATTATATAAAATATTTTTATAAAGAAGTTAGAATGAAATAAATAGTTCAAAAAAATTTATCTCTTAATATTGAAATAATGAATCTCATTAAACCATGTAATAAGCTGAAATGTATGTTAGTTTTATAGAATTGGTTTCTCAAACTACTCATTAGTGATCTCGACTCAATGTGGGCAAAATCCCCAAGACTCATGACATCGAGACTCAACTCCCTATCAGAGAAAGTAATTCCTTAGTATGTTTTTTTTTTCAATGTTTGCTTCATTTATCTAGTGTTATGGGTTAGATACTAATATTATTTTTTCAAATTACCCTATAAATACCCATTATCACATGTTCATTAGTTAACCAATATGAAAATCCTGAGAAAATCAATCATTTAAAATTATTTTAAAACTCCACAGTTTTAGCTTTTAACATTCTTTTATAATTCCAAAACCAAATTATAGGTTTTCATTATTTCATTCCAATTAAAATCATCATCATATTTAAAACATCTACCTCAATGATCAATGTAAAATCATATAATAAAATCAACTTCCAAATTAGTCCATCCATTTTCTCATATCCACCCATCAATTTTAATTCCATTAAAATTGGGGGTTTTTCAAAATTCTTATACCCTTTTTAAAATCATACATGAAAATTATTCATTCTAGGTATTCAAATCATATAAATTTTTTAAAACAAATAATTCAATTTAATGTTTTACTTATTGGTTAAAATAATATGGAACCACATAAAATTAATTAGCGATTAAGTAAACAACCATAATAAGAATCACCAAAAAATAATGTGGGAAAAAAATAAACAAAGAAATCCTACATCACAATCATCACAGTCAATATCTAATTCGAATCGCAGACTCAAGATCATATCACTACTAATGAGAAAAATCATAGTGAAAGAGAAAATCATAATGGGGAAACTCACCAAAGATCAAATGATAAACTAAGATTTATAGAAGGGATGATATCACCCAAAAAAATCTATAGTGTCCCAATAGATCAAGAAAAATGGCTTTGTGAATAATGAAACTATTTTGAGGAAGAAATAAATAAAATCTATTGGAATTAAGAAGTTCATGACATTAATCCCCAATTAATGACGTGAATATTCTATTGGGTTTCAAGTAAAAAAGGCCTCTCCTTAGGTTAAAAATCATGATCTCAACTATTTTACATCATGTAAAATATTCTCCACAAATAAATATTTTCCAACATGAAACTGTTTAACAGATTTTTTGGAGAGAGAAGATCACATAATAAATTAAGTTCATGGCATTAATTTGTCTTTTAGGTAGTGCACATTATGTTTAAGAGGAAAAACGAAGAAAAGACTCTAACTCTGCCCTGGTATAATGAGTAACCTCTAGAGACATTAATAAATTTATACCCAAATTCCATTAATTCAGAAAAAAATATCTGTGAAAATTAATCCATTTTCCCCATCAAAATATATACATCCTTGAATGGTATGCAATCCCCCCAAACCAAAATTGAAACAAAGAAATAGTAAATTAATACCTAAAATATGGTAACATGATGTCAAAATCCCAACATTATAATCTAAGTATTTAATATTTCTACACCATTCATAGAGGTATACCCATGTTATTTCTAATTAAATTAAATATGGATTAATTTGGTTAATTGATTATATGTTTTCTAACATTAATTTATGTGGATTTCAAATGGACTTGGTTTCCTGGGGATATAGAGATGTCTAGTATTTTCTGTAAATTGTGGTTGAGAATGATTAAAGTAGTGGGAAGCTCTTTTCAATTTTATTTTTTACATAAATTTACAAAAATTGGTGTCCTTCCATGTCTTTCACATGTATTTCCAATGGATTGTGAATGTGAATGTCTGAATATGGAACAAATTTTTTTTATTAGATGAGGTTAGTGTATATTATAATGATTACAAAGATTCCTCTATTTGTTATTCATTTATCACGTAGACAATAATGGATGTGTTACATGTGTGATAGTTTTGTAAGGGATATAATTTTAATTTTGGTGGGTGTCTAGCCTTGGAATATTAATATACAAACCATGGGATTCCATATTTATTATCCTTTGGATCTCATAAATAGTGATTAGTTAAAATTGACTCTAATTATTTTATTATTATATTAACACTATGAAAAGTGGTTTATCATGGAGGGGTGAGCTATGTTGAAACTAATAAGTATGAGCAAAATCTAATGTTGAACATATCTTTTTTAATGGATCTTTTCCTAAATATAGAATATTCAGTTTAGTAACAACGAGTAGTTTCCCTTAGGGGTTTTAGATCAGTATAGTCTTATAGTGATTCTTTTGTTATAAAATACTGATGTGGGGTAACTGTTGATATTGGAATGTGATATGGCCATTGAAAATGATTAACTTCTGTGATTTTGATTTATGACATTAATGTTTCCTTATTAGTTTTTTTTCTTGATAATATATAGACTCTAAGATTATATTAGTGTGTATTTTTTATAGAAAAAGGGCCCATTATTCATAAGATGTCATTTAAAAAATTTTGTTTTTGGCCCAAAATGGTTATTAATTATACATTATATATATCTAGTGACTCTTTAAATGATTTTAATTATACAATACATGGGTTATTAATTGTTTTTATCCAGATATATCAAATACTAGGCGGGCTAGTTTGTAGATGAGGGTTAAGATCGGTATAAAGTGACACCATTGATTGTGATTTGAAATTCCCTTGATTTTTTTGTAGTTGCGATATAACGATTAACATAATGATTAAAAAATGGATTTTTATAAGTGATACCATCATATCATATGTTTATAGTAGGATGAGTGTGTAAAAAAATTATTATAACATTATTGGAAATACAATGATCATCTTTTGTGATATATCATTCATCAAATGTATTTTATTGTTATCTCATTCACATGAGAAATTACCAATGATAAATCATGAAATATAGGTGAAATCTCATTTATAAAAAATTATTTTTGAGATAAAACTTTCATTTTAGGTGATATATTACTCACTATATAATTTATTATAGATATCATATCCATCTAATGTACTATTGGTGATAACATATTCATCTGATATTTTTTTTATAACATATTCACATAAGTTATTTCTTATGACAGTTTATTAAATATTTGATATATCTAATTCACCCATATAATATTTATTATAAGTTACATAAAAATGATGTAATGAGTGAAAATAATGATTTCTCAACAAAAGGTGTGTTTATTTAATAAAATTATTTATTTAAAATTAATAAAATTAATTTCATCAACATATAAATATTCTTATGAAAAATAATTTACATTTTAATGTATTTAAAATATATATTTTATGAAAAATAATATTTACCACATGAAAAATAATATATTTTATGGTATTTCTAATCATAATAATTTGAATACTAAAAACTAGGCCACATTTATCATATTCCATGTTACAAACCAATCTCTAGAAACACAGAATTGATACTCGTATTAATTTATTGGTAAAAAAAAATAAAACACCTTGAGGGATCAAATAAATTAATAGTCATGAATTAATTAATACTTACATATTTTTCCCATTACACTTCAAAACATAAAATATAGAATAGAAAATTCCATGAAAAAATAATTATCCCAATTATCTCATTTTGATTTTATAAATTTCTTTTAAAAATATAATTAAATGTTTTGACATTTTATATTACATGAATAACTGATTTTATTTTTATTTATATGAAATACAATTTTTTCCTTATGTTATTCCAAACTTTATCTTCTTCATTCATTACACGCAACAATAATTTTAAACCAAACATGGAAACCTATTAAAATAATATTATTTAATATGATAGTTATCCCCTAGATATTTGAGTGATTGGTATAAATATCATTGACTAAATTATGGAAATATTTTTTACAAATATTTATATAATGAATTATTTGGTGACCAATTGATTAGAAATTAAAATAATACTCTTATGAATATAAATGGAAATATTTTTCTAGAAGAATATTTTTTTTATGAAAATCTGTGTATTATATAAAAAAATTATCAAAAAACCGTCTATTTTAATGAATTCTATATATTATATATTCAATAAAAATGTTAAAATTAATCTTATATTCTTTCTATATAAAAGATAAAAATAAATCCAATTTTTCACTTAAAAATTATATTTTTCTAAAATATATTTTTGTATCCTTTTTATGGAATAGGTTTTTAAAAACTAATTTTTTAACATTTTTTAAAATTAATTTGATGAAATAATCAAAAAAATTGAAACTTTTATATCAGAATTTTCTTTGGGTGTATTTTTTGGATTTTTATGAAAAGTATCATTTTTATGAAGAGTGAAAAATAATGAATTTGAATTGATAACCAACTCCTTTTTTAATTTGTTTATAAATTTAATTTATATTTTAAATTGGTATCAATGTTTAATTTGATAAATTATACATCTTGTAATCTAATTTCTGAAATTGGAATTAATTTAATTTTTAAATAGTACATAAAAACATTGCAAACATTAGATTTCTTTCTCTTTAAAATTTTTCTCTCTCATCACATCTCTGAGATTAAAATTAAATTAAATTTTCATGAATGTATTATTAAAATTTAATAAATTGGTTGAAATATTTGTAGTCACCATAATTTATAATTTTTAATAATTAAACACATTATTTTTCATAAAAATGAATAGTAAATGAAATAAAAATGATTATTGGAATTAATATAAAAATTGGTTTGTCATGACCCCCTCCCACCAAAGATGCCCCTCCTGAGCTGGCAATAGTGAAAGAGAGATAATGACCCCTGAGTCCCGCCTCCAGTAGGCCCCAGGGTGGCGACTAGCACCAAGGGTATGAGTTTTCACAAATATGGGAGGCATTACCCTTTTTATCATTTAAGATCGGGAAATAGGACAAGTCAACCACCAAAAAGGAAAAGAACAAGTGTATAGAAATAAACCCAAACCAATCCCACATGCATGTTTAAATAGTTCTGAAACAAGGTAAAAGTACAAGAAAGCTCATAAAGTACAATACCAAAAGAAAAAAAGAGTACAGTAAACTGCAACAACTCCAACTGTCCCAACTAGTAGGGTCCCGCACTGCCCTGGTAGTCCTCCTGGAAACCTGAATGTAAACGTAGGGTGAGAATACAAGTATACTTAGTAGGGAAACCTAAAGGTCTTGTGCACAAGTGGGGAGACATCCTAATGTCCCGTGAGAACAACAGAAGAAACCAAAACCATTCAAGGAATTCTATCCACCCAACCTCATCAATCACACTCACCAAGTCACACAAGTCAATAGAGTATAGTAGTAATGTTATCAAAGTATGGGTACCCCGCACCACCTTCCCACTGGTTATTGAAGACATCCTACGCATCGGACCAATCCCGCCATTCACACTGCAGTCCCACTGCCTCACCCCGCTCGCACACACCTGGGCCACATCCTCACGCAGTCCCATTGCCAAACCCTGCCCGCAAACACCTGGGCCAAAACTGTCACACGTAACCACGCCTACAAACACCGAGGCCAGAACAACCACCACCACACCCAAAGACACATGGGCCTCATCCCGAAGACACTTGGGAAACCACATGCCCGCACACACCTGGTCCAACCACCACACTACCCTACCTGAAGATTCTTGGGCTAATAATGGACCTCAGGCCATCACATCCTACCCGAAGATACTTGGGCTACTCTGGAAAGGTAGCAGAAAGGATCTAATAACCAACCACTAATAGAAGTGTTGCGAAAAACACCCTCCCCCATGAAATGGGGGTGTTCGACACTAAGTGCTCAAAATGGGTGGGGTGCGTAAAGAAACATAAAACGTACAGATTTATATAAGTATAACAACCACTAAGCCCATCCTAAGGCTTCTACACAAAGATCTAAGCACGTGCCTTGGCACTGCTACTTTGAGAGTATGCACACAACAAACAATCCCAAAACCTCATTTAATGTTTTCATGTTTCAAAAGCTTTAGTTATCAGTTTCTTAACTACCGTGAAACTATCAACAACAAAACTGGATCAAGCATTCATAAAACATATCCCTTCCATCTACAAATGAAGTTAGGAAAACACAAGCAACACAGACAAGTCCCTTCTTATTAACCAACCAACCCCATTGATTATTATTCATGTTCCATTACCATTCCCCACCATTCATTAACTCTTCCAAATTTTATTTATTATTCACAACCCATAGTTCATTCACATTCAAACCCATCCCTACATCCCCGCTACCAACCTCCATAACCACAATCACACCGAAACTCATATATCATCATCCCTTTGATAACATTTATCGTAGCCCCACTGCCCATCACTAACATAGCATTCACACCAACCCACAACCAAGCCAACCGTAACCCCGCAGCTCACCCGATCCACAACAACCCACAAAACAGCCCCCTTCACATAAATAAACCCTAACCATCACCCCCATGTTTATTATTTCAGTTTTTTCAACTGGGGTAATCACACAAGTGTTACAGGTATTTAGGCAGCCAACTTTACTTGATTAACCAATTTCCACATTCAATAACATTTTCATCCATAAGAAAAATCTAGAAGGAGAGGGAAACATTTAATTGCGTAAGAAAAGCCCCCAATGACCATGGTTTTCTGTAGGCAGAAGCTCATTCAATTCACAACATAATATCACAAGATATAAATAATGTAATTTTATTCACAAACTTCCCATCCCCATTATATAAGCCAGTTATTATCTTTATTAACCTGGTTCAAATGTGTTTCATGTAATCAAGAGGACACCCACCCCGCATGATGCACAAATTTAGAGAGATGAAGGTAAGATCCCTACCTCAAAAGGTTATGATGTCTTTCTACGAACACGACCACCACAATCACATGGATTCTCCCAGAACGACTGCACCCACAAAGGACGTTGCGGCACCACCAAATCAACAACACAAGAAACTCCCTCAACACTGAGATCACATGTTGTAGCATGGAAAGAAAACGATAGAAGTATGATCAAAAAGAGAATACAAGAGCAGAGGTTTAACATACATTTTTACAGTCGTTCGTTAAAGACTGTCATTCCCATCAATTATTAGCAATCTCCTTAGTTGGAAACTGCGGAGGGGAGTTCAAAGAAGAGGGAATGGAACAGGGTGTACGATGTTATCCTCGCATACATGATCCTGCAGTCATGGACGGATCGATTATCGAAGTCCGGATGAAGAAGATAGGAGGAAGGCTTCTAGGTCATCCAGGTGTGTTGCCGTGCGGAGTAGAAGAGAGGTCCGTAAATAACACGTGAACCTCTCTTATATAGGCAACGAAAAGGTAAAATGGTACGTAGCGTGTATTAATGAATACACAACATGATCGTACAACTGTTACGTTGTTTGACTGGTCAACACACGACACGTCACGCGGTTTCCATGCGTTTAATGATAATAATAACTTCAATTAATAATAGGTGTTTTACTGACCCGAGACATGAGTAATAAAAGGGTATTCCTCATTGTTCTTAAAATGACCATCATAATTTCTTAAAATGACCGTCATAATTTCTAGTTTACTCTGGCGCTAACGGTTTGTCAATCTGATACCATATGAGGGAGATACGTTGGATACAAGATCCCGTAATAATAATGATATTGTTATTATTGGGAGTTTCTTGGACCCAGGCCATGAACCATAATTTAATATCCATCATTAGACATGAATTGACCATATTAATGACAGTATCACATCGCCACTGACGACAAGTCAATCGGATGTCGCACGCGGGAGTTATGACTGGTCGAAGGTTTAATAATAATATAAAATCTATTAATTCACAAGTTTTTTGGGTACCCGATCCGAAAACCTGAAAAATACATCCAATATTGGACTCATAATTTCCGTCTCAAATTCAGTTTCGCACTGCCACTGACGGTTCATAAAACTGAGGTCGCACGAAGAAGTTGCAAACAAAAAAGTTTTTTATCAACAAAAATTAATAATAACAATATTATATTATTATTTAATTGTTTATTTATTTCATATCTTTAAACTCATTCCACAAATGGAACAATTCACACATAAGCCCCAAATCACTATCCCTTTTATATTTATTTATTTATTTCCATTATTATCATATAATACCTCCCTTTCTCCAATCTTAATCTTTATTCCACAATCTTATGAAGCTCCACAAAAGTGGCACCTTCTTATACTCAATGCCAATCACGCACCACCTCCATGATTGCCTTTCCCTTTTTTTCTTTTATTATTTCTCAATTTTTATAATCTCATTTTCTCTCCAATCTAACTCTTCCATGTTATTATTCATAATAACACCCATCAAATCATTTTATCATGATTATTTTATTTTTAGTTTAATTAATCACACAATTTTTGTCATTATCGTTATTATTTAACATATTTTTACGTTATCATCAGTATTAAAAATTATCATTATAATGTGTGTCATGTTGACCACATCGATTTCAACAAAGGAATGGACTGGAGGGGTATGGGCCATTACATCAGATACCTCTCAAAACATTCTCATCCTCGAGAATTAAAAACCAACCCAGGAGAAAGAATGGATCCACACAACCACCCCGCAAGATACCTCTCAGGGCTCTCATCATAATAAGAAACAACCAGCTACACTAATTATATGAGTTAGGAATTCCTTCTCCCATATCAAGATATCATCCGCTTTAGGCGGCACTGACTCGCCTGCACGGGTTTAATCACATCCACATTAATGCGTCTCGATTAGGAATTAGGTCTTCCGACTTCCATATATTAGGATTTTCCAAACATAAACTGCCCCCAACACCATACAAAATAACAATAAATTTCCCGAACACATGGCTTGAGGAATTTCTTCTCCCATGTCGAGTTATTATCCTTTTTAAGTGGAACTGACTCACCTACATGTGTTTAATCGCATCCACATTAATGCATCTCGATTAGGGATCATATCCTCCTCTCCCCACATGTTAGGACTCTTCACACACATTTAAAGGAAAGAGGGAAACAAATTAGCATTATAGACTCATGAAAAACAAGGTCCAAGCCTAAAGCATGGGCGAGAATGGGTTTCAAAAAAGGAGTGTGATGCCCCTGAATTTAAACAAAACATAAAAGAGGGCATTTAAGTAAAACCGAAAACATCTCTCTTGATATCTGGCCTTGCTAGGGTTGCCGCTTCTGTTGCGTGCAATTGTGTACGTCCCACTCTTCTTCCATTCTGTTGACATCTAGGTGCCATCGTTGTATGGTAAACAAAGATCACCTATGCCCAAGTAGTAAGGAAATTTATCAAGGTTTTATTTTATCATTTTTTTTATTTAAATTTCTTTCCCAGAACACTCAAATCAAGTAAAACACAATCATGATGATGCATGTACCTTCCCTAGGGTCTCTACCCTGCAATCAATGTAGTCTCACTGGGTCATTCTGTAGGCTTAGAGTCCTTGCATCGGATCACGGGGGGCCCTAAAATCTCATTTCCTAGCCAGTCTTCCCTGTCCTATGTCACACACCAAGATTAACCAACACTGTTGCCCTACCATCTCATGCAATCCTCACTGTGCCTAACTCGAGACTCCATCTTATCTCTCAACCATCAGCCTCTGATACCATTCTGTCATGACCCCCTCCCACCAAAGATGCCCCTCCGGAGCTGACAATGGTGAAAGAGAAATAATGACACCCTGAGTCCCACCTCCAGCAGGCCTCGGGGTGGTGACTAGCACCAAGGTTATGAGTTTTCACAAATATGGGAGGCATTACCCTTTTATCATTTAAGATCGGGAAATAGGACAAGTCAACCACCAAAAAGGAAAATAAAAAGTGTATAGAAATTAACCCAAACAAATCCCACATGCATGTTTAAATAGTTCTGAAACAAAATAAAAGTACAAGAAAGCTCAAAAAGTACAATACCAAAAGAAAAAAAGAGTACATCAAACTGAAACAACTCTAAATGTCCCAAATAGTATGGTCCCGCACGGCCCTGGTAGTCCTCCTAGAAACCTAAAAGTAAACGTATTGTGAGAATAAAAGTATACTCAGTAGGGAAACCTAAATCTCTCGTGCACAAGTGGGGAGACATCCAAATGTCCCGTGAGAACAACAGAAGAAACCAAAACCTATCAAGGAATTCTATCTACCCAACCTCACCAGTCACACTCACCAAGTAACACAAGTCAATAGGGTATAGTAGTACTGTTATCAAAGTATGGGTACCCTGCACCACCTTCCCACTGGTTATTGAAGACATCCAACACAATAGACCAATCCTGCCATTCTCATCGCAGTCCCACTACCTCACCCCGGCCGCACACACCTGGGACACATCCTCACGCAGTCCCACTGCCAAACCCCGCCCGAAAACACCTCGGCCACAAATATCACATGTAACCATGCCTGCAAACACCTAGGCCAGAACAACCACCGCCACGCCCGAAGACACCTGGGATAGAAGATCTACTGCCACGCCCGAAGACACCCGGGCCTCATCCTGAAGACACTTGGGAAACCACCTGCCCGCACACACCTAGGACAACCACCACACTACCCTACTCAAAGATTCTAGGGCCAAAAATGGAACTTAGGCCATCACAGCCTGCCTGAATATAATTGGGATACTCGGGAAAGGGAGCAGAAAGGAGCTAATAACCAGCCACTAATAGAAGTGTTGGGAAAAACACCCTCCCCCATGAAATGGGCGTGTTCGGCACTAAGTGCTCAAAAAGGGTGGGGTGCGTAAAGAAACATAAAAATTAAAGATTTATATAAGTATAACAACCACTAAGCCCATCCTAAGGATTCCACACAAAGATCTAAGCACGTTCCTTGGCACTGATACTTCGAGAGTATGCACACAATAAAAAATCCCAAAACCCCATTTAATGTTTTCATGTTTCAAAAGCTTTAGTTATCAGTTTCTTAACTACTGGGAAACTATCAACAACCAAACTGGATCAAGAATTCATAAAACATATCCCTTCCATCCAAAAATCAAGTTAGGAAAACACAAGAAACATAGACAAGTCCCTACTTATTAACCAACCAACCCCATTGATTATTATTTCCGTTCCATTACCATGCCCCTCCATTCATTAACTCTTCCATATTTTATTTATTATTCATAAACCATAGTTTGTTTACATTAAAACCCATCCATGCAGCCCCGCTGCCAACCACCATAACCAAAATCACAACAAAACCCGTACATCATCATCCCTTTGATAAAATTTATCGCAGCCCTGCTTCCCATCACTAACATAGAATTCACACCAACCGACGACCAAGCCAACCGCAACCCCGCTACTCACCTGATCCACAATAACTGAAAAAACAACCCCCTTCACATAAATAAACCCTAACCAACACCCATATGTTCATTATTTCAGTTTGTTCAGTCGGGGTGATCACACAAGGGTTCCAGGTATTTAGGCAGCCAACTTTACGTGATTAACCAATTTCCATATTCAATAACATTTTCATCCATAAAAAAAATACAGAAGGATAGGGAAACATTTAATTGCGTAAGAAAAGGCCCCAACGACCATGATTTTCAGTAGTCAGAAGCTCTTTCAATTCACAATATAATATCACATGATATAAATAATATTACATTATTCACAGACTTCCCATCCCCTTTATATAAGCCAGTTATTATCTTTATTAACAAGGTTCAAATGTGTTTCATGTAAACAAGAGGACACCCACCCCGCATGATGCACAAATTTAGAGAGACGAAGGTAAGATCCCTACCTCAATAGGTTTCGATGTCCTGCTACGAACATGACCCCCATGATCACAAGGATTCTCCCAGAACGAATGAACCCACCAAGGACGTTGCGGCACCACCGAATCAAAAACACAAGAAACACCCTCAACACAGAGATCACATGTCGTTGCAAGGAAAGAAAATGAGAGAAGTAGGATCGTAATGAGAATACATAAACATAGGTTTAACATACCTTTTTAGAGTCGGTGAAAGACCTTCATTCCCATAAATTACCAGCAGTCTCCTTGGTTGGAAACTACGGAGGGGAGTTCAAAGAAGAGGGAATAGAACAGGGTGTACGATGATCTCCTTGTTGACATGATCTCACAATCACTGACAGATCAACGATCGGAGTCCGGATGAAGATGTTAGGAGGAAGGATTCTAGGTCATCCGGGAGCGTCGTCGTGCAGAGGAGAAGAGAGGTCCGTAAATAACATGTGAACCTATCTTATATAGGCAACAAAAAGGTAAAATGGTATGCAGCGTGTATTAATGAATACACGACGTGACCGTACAATTCTTACGTTGTTTGACTGGTCAACACACGACTTGTCACATGGTTTGCATGCGTTTAATGATAATAATAACTTCAATTAATAATAGGTGTTTTATTGGCCCGAGACATGAGTCATAAAAAGGTATTCATTATTGTTCTTAAAATTACCATCATAATTTCAGGGTTACTCTGATGCTGACGGTTCGTCAATCTGATACAGTGTGAGGGAGATACGTTGGATACAAGATCCCAAAATAATAATGATATTATTATTATTTGGTGTTTCTTGGACCCGATCCACGAACCAAAATTTAAAATCTAATATTAGACTTTAATTTACCATATTAATGATAGGATCACATCGCCACTAATGACAAGTCAATCGGATGTCGCACGCGGGAGTTATGACTGGTCGAAGGTTTAATAATAATATTAAATCTATTAATTCACAAGTGTTTCATGTACCCGATCCGAAAACCTGAAAAGGACATACAATATTTGACTCATAATTTCCATCTCGAATTCAAGGTCACACTGCCACTGACAGTTCGTAAAACCGAGGTCGCACGAAGAAGTTGCAGACAAAAAAGTGTTTTATCAACAAAAATTAATAATAACAATATTATATTATTATTTAATTGTTTATTTATTCCATATCTTTAAACTCATTCCACACATGGAACACTTCACACACAAGCCGCAAATCACTCCCCATTTTATATTTATTTATTTATTTTTCATTATTATCATATAATACCTCCCTCTCTCCAATCTTTAATCTTTATTCCACAATTTTATCAAGCTCCACCAAGGTGGCGCCTTCCTATACTCCATGCCAATCATGCCCCACCACCTTGATTGCCTTTCCTTTTTTTTTCTTTTATTATTTCTCAATTTTTATTATCTCATTCTCTATCCAATATAACTCATCCATGTCATTATTAATAATAACACCTTTCAAATCATTTTATCATGATTATTCCCTTTTTAGTTTAATTAATCACACAATTTATGTCATCACCGTTATTATTTAACATATTTTTATTTTATCATCCGTATTAAAAATTATCATTATAACGCGTGTCATGTTGACCACATTGATTTCAACAAAGTAATGGACTGGTGGGGTCTGGGCCATTACAAGGTTTATCAGGGGTTAAACTACAATGATAATAGTGAAAATGATAAAAAAATATTATATTAATTTTATTTAATGAGTTTATTTTGGTCTTTTCCATCACGATCTCACTAATATGGAAATTAATTTCCACTTTCCTTTTAATAAGAACCATATAATAAGGATGGTATATAAAAAGTCTAAAAATATATTTTTATTACTTTTAATATCAATACAGAATTGGGATAGGGAAAAATAAACCATTTTCTCAATTTTAAGAATTTTTAAAGATAAATGAGTTTTTTTATCATAATAATTTATTAATTTTTTTGAGATTAAATAATTACATAAATTTTTAAGAAACTCCAAAAGAATAATTATTTGGATAACAATTAAATAAAATAAATGATACTAAAAATATTAAAAGTGATGTGAATTGAATGAATTATTATGTTCTATTTTTTATATGATCATATAATGTTATAAATGTGTGAAAATAACATATTATAATTCTATCATTCCCTTGATAATTAAATTTCTATATAAATGAATAATGTCAAAATTGAATTTAATGTAATTTTTAGATAAAGTTTATTTTATTTCTTGATTTAAAATTACTAAAAAACTTATATTCTTCTATGTGATTTTGAAATGGAAATATATATCAAATATGTTCATTAATTGAATAAATTATTTTTGATAATGAATATATTTACCCTTATATGGTACAATCATTGTGAGTGTGGTTATAGTTAAATTAGTAGTTTTACATTTTACATACACCTATCTAAATGAAAATTGCCATCACACATAGGATTTATCTTTTATAAATTAGATATCATATTTAAAATTAATGGGTGTAAATTATCTAATAAGTCTCTTTTTATTTTATGTGTAATTTATAAATTCTTTATGTTAGTAAAATAGTTATAGTAGTGAAAACTAAAAATTTTACAAGAATCGAAACATTGATGTTGAGGAATAAATGATTAAAACAAGTGTTTTATTGTGTATTAGATGTTTTTATAGAACATATCATTCATCCATAATTTTAATTATCAACTTTGGATCCACCTTTGTTAATATGCACCACCCAATAGTGAATATTTTTGAGTATTTACAAGAATTCTACATGTCCTCATCTATAAAAGGGAACTCATTATAATCCATTAATCAGACATTTTAACATATTTGGTCCATCCAAGACCAACCCAAATCCCTTCACAAATTAAATAAACTCATCTTATAAGAATTATTTTAGGTATAAATCCATTTTAGAATTCATTTATTTAAAATTCCAAGTAGGATGCCTAAAGAATGGGTAACTGCCATCAATAAAAACATCTATTTTATTTCATCCTCCACCCCCTTGGATTGGTTTTATATAAATATTATATAGTTAAATAAGTATATTACATATACTGTGATGTTTTTATGTTAATATAATGACCTGAAACCATCTTCACTTCCACCAAATGGGTTATGAAATCATCTTTCTTGTGTGTGGAGGACTACCGCCTCATGAACAGATGTCATTTGTTTTTCAATTACCCCTCTCAATGATGGTCATAATGATGGTTTTATTGTTTATATATCATATAAATTATTTTTATGATGTTATTATAATTCTATAATTATTAAATCATATATATATTTCTACTCTATATTTTATGGAAATATAATAACAGTGTAGTGTTTACGGGGGACCATTGCCTCATGAAGTGATGTCATACATTCAATGTTTACATAGAATGTATTAAATATGGGTGTACTAAAACGTTTTGATATATATGAAATAAAAATCATTATGTAGTGATAATATATATCATTTAATTTTTTTAACTAAATAAAAAAATGAAAAAAACAGCATTCATGCATTTGTACGACCTACCATCTATATGAATAGTGTATTTCATTACATATCACTAAATTTTACAGATTACAATAAATACATATATAATAAATATGTATGATATTAGTATCATGGTTATCATTTTGGATATGGTGTTACCATGAGAAATGTAATTGGACCAAAAATATAACAAATCAAAACAAATATGAAAAGATGTTTTTATTTAAAAAAATGTAAATTTGACAATATATTCTTAATAAATCGTTAGCAAAAGGAAATAATAAAATCATATTTGGAATTATATATATTAATATGGTTATTTAATATAGTTTTAATAAACATATATTTATTATAAATGAGGTTTTACTGATTACGATAGAATTCAAGACTTCCGGTAAGGGTTTTTTTGTCTCTATTTTCATTCATTGATACATACATTATGTTTTTCACCTATATTAGTTCACAAGGAATATATTGATCTCCATTGACATGTAATATATTGAATTAATTCAACCAAATGTTATTTTATATATTTAATTTTATGTTATTCCTTCATGGGGATTATGATTCAACTATATAAAGTGGTAATGATTTCATGTTACAATTTAATATTTTGTCATTGTTGTTTATGATTATATTTTCGATAAAATATATTATAACCCATATCTCATGAATTATTAAGAGTATTATTATTATATATTTATTCATGATATATTAAAATAATGGTTCTATTTTTTCACTCTTTGGTACATAAAATTAATAAGAAAATGTATTTAAACATATCTGACTTCATTTCACTCTTCAATAGGAAATATATTTTCTTAAAAAACCATATTTTCAAAAATGACTTTCAATTTTTTTATTTCTATCTTATATATTTAAAAATAAATTTATACCCATGTTTGAATTTTGATAAATGTGATTTTACAAGAATCCTCCTGTCATTTTCCAAAACAATTCATGTTTACCTTTTAATAAAAATGGGAATGGAATCCTCCTTTTAACATGTACAACATCAATAGAATTTTACAACACGATGAACTATAATTGAATTGAAGATTCTTTTACAATTATGATGTTTATTTTAAAAGTTTGTGTTTTTCAAAACAATATGTTTTAAAATTCTTTTTTCAAAGAGGAAATTATTTTTCCTCAAGAAATGTTTAAAATTAATTTTAAATGAATTTTTTATATGATTCCAATTCTATATTAAAATAAAATGATTTTGAAACTGTTTTTTGTTTTAAAATATTATTTCCAAATAATTTCTATTTTCCTTAAAAAAAATTTACATGCCATCTTACAAAATTCTTCTCTATATATGATGACATCCTTTGGTATAACATTCCATTTAATGGGTATATGAACCAAGAATTACCTTATTGTTATTTCTTTGAATTTTTTATATTTATTATGAAAATATATATATGAATCCCATTTAAATTCCATGGTTTATAAGATGATGGAACTCTTATGAAAGACACTTATTTTCACTAGTTATTTTATAATGAAATTATGGAATTATTATGAACCATTCATCTTTTACAAATGTCATGATATGATGAAATGATTGTGAAACCCTGCTCATTTAATGGTTAATGATATGATGAATGTTTGATGATTTTCTGGAAAAGATATGTATAATTTTCATTATGTAATGGTGGATACATTATGAATAAGGAAAGTTGTTACATTATAACTAATAATGGGTGGGACCTATAACTCCCTCAAATAAATTGGGATAATAATTTTATCTCATGGGATAAAAAGGACTGGAACGGGGAGTTAACTCAATTCAGTGATATATCATCAGAATGGGTAGTGAACTCTATTCAATAAGATAAGACTTTAAAGGGTAATGAACTTAGTTCATCAAGACTTGGATTAATTATGTAGTGAACACAGTTTAATAATAAAGGAATAGAATGGGTAGTGAACTCAGTTTTGAAAGACATTGATAGAATAAGGAGTTATCCCAATTTAGTAATACACGGTTGGAATACGGAGTGAACCCCATTCAATAAAGTACTTTGTCCTCAATAATTGTCTTAGTATGGACACATGACTAATATGGAAATGTTTTTCTATGATTATGTGTATTTTACAAATTCCTTATCTTATTTCAATCTTATGCTCTCATGGATCATGTTATTTGGTTCCCTAATGATTCATATCTTATGAAATTTCATATTTATTACATGAATCAATATTAAGACATTTGATATGCAGGGTATGGTCACCAATTTTTATACTCATGTTCTTATTCCATTATATTCATTTTATGCTTATGTATCTCACATTTTTACCCTTACATATCATCTAATCTCACCATTTTTTATTTTTAATTTTTCCATGTTATAAAGAAATATTTTATAGAGGGTATGTATATGAAGAGTACTAAATTTTTAGATCTTAGTGGGAAACATTGATGATATTTATTCAGATTTAAAGTTTGTTTACAATGTTTCCAGTGGCACTGAGCTATTATGGTACTCATGAACTTGTTTCCATAGTGTTTTGAATAATCATCTAAAAATATGTAATATCCCTAAATGGAAATCTTGGGTCACTATAGTAGGTATTAAAGGGTGTGTTTAGTTGACTATTGGAAACTAGGATAAGAAAATAATAGTGATATCCATAGGGATGTTTCGAAGGAAAATTATACTGATGTCACTTCGGATAAGTCTAAGCATGAATAAAATTTTAGGATATTTTTCTTAAATTTTGGTAAAGGACATAGGTAGGGGTTTCCAAGAAATTATATCTCTAGATAGATACTACAAGTGGCTGTCACTCTTTAATATATGCACGTAGGGGTAATATCAATGAAAACTCCATATTTCTCAAGACTCAATCAGGAACTAGTGCAAGACAACAAGCAATACTAGACACCTAAATTAACACTCCTAAGATATTTGATTTAGAAATTCAAAAACTCTTTATGAACCATCATGAATTATTTAAATTGAATATGATGACGAATAACATCAGTTAAACCTAAGGTGTCATAAACTAAAGATGGTATCATGACATAGATATCTTATAGGTGATTTTTTATGATTATTTTGTTCCCCACTATGATTATTATTTCTTACACTATGAATTATATTATTAGAAAATTTATGGAACCAAAAGTAATAATGTTAACATTGAATCTGAAGGAAAATTTAGTGACTATGAGGAACCAAATTTAATAATGCCTTGATTTAAAGAGATTGTGATTATCATAATCATCTATCGTGATATATGTTTAACAACATGAACTGCAGTGAAATTCCTAAAACATCGAATAAGAAGAAGTCATAATTTTATGAATGTTCATATAGTAATGATCATAGATGAAATAATATTTGGATTCCTACATTTCAAGAAGGTGGGACGAAAACCCTGGTGTAATATCCAAAATAAATGGAAAGAATTTATCTTTGTAAGAATTATGGTCATAGTGTGACAAATTATAGTGGAGTTTAATGAATTATTTATGGAGAACAAGGGTTTTAACAAAATCAATGCCCCAATTAAGGAATTAACTTCTACCCAAAGGAAGAACAGATTCCATGAAAATCATTGAAGTGTAAGGAATGAAGCATTTACATATTTGGATTTAAGATTTATGAATTGGGAAATATATAAGGATTTTTCAGAATAAGTATTTCATTAAGGATTTAAAATAATATATTGAATGATGATAAAGACCTAGAAAATGTATATAATTGAATTTTGGTATCTATATACAATACATTATTAAGGGAAGGATAAACCTTTATAAGTTATTGATTTTGTGATAATTATGATGGGATAAAGTGATGATTCATTTGGATAAACAAAATTGGATGGTATTTATGACATCTAAATTGATAATGTATTTATTTACATATTGTTTTATGTTATCACTGATGGAGTTGACAACATTTTGGGATTTATGGAATATATCCAATTATAAATGTTTTATATAAGTATTAAGGACGAATGTATTTTTTAAATATGGTTATAGGTTAATTAAAGTAATTAATATTTTTATGAGAATAAATTATGATGATATTCACATGTTTGGTATGAGAAAATCAAGAGTCACTCTATGATATATAATGTTAAGTTTATCTTTTGAAATATAAAAATATTATTTATTAATTCTAAATATTTGAAGGGTTATAAGGATAAAAAATTATGGAATTTTTTTAGTTAATAATTAGATGTGGTTTTAAAGACCAATTTATTACTTCATCATATGATGATTTATCTATATAGGATAACTAGCACAAACCATTTTGTTGTGATGATAGCTAAATATTGGAAGAATTAATTATCATTAAATATGTGGATCTTATGATCTATTTGTGATTAAAGCATAAAAAATTACTTTTATATCTTATAGTAAGAGATAATGTTTAAATTGATCAAGGCACAACCAAAGGGTGATATTATTCACATGAAAATTAATAAAATCAAGTATGTATATCTCATTTTTAAAATTTATCAACATTAGGAAAAAGATCATGAAATAAAATTTTGTGTTATTATAATAATATTTGATGATATCAATAACCTCTTCAAACCAACATTGGTTATGTTTTTGTGGTCATTAACAATCTATAGACTATAGATTTTCTTATGATCAATGATCTTTATCCCTATCTATAATTATTTACGCTTTCCTTCCATGTCCAAATCATCACTTCCCACCTATGATATCATATGTATAAACCTTGTTATGTTTTAATTTGGATAACTATTATGTTCCAAATTTTCTAGTTTAAAGGTATGTTTTGTTATAAATTTTTAAATTGGGGGTTTCTATGAAGGAATTATCAAATGTTAAACATTTTATGATTGAGACTAATTTCAAAGGAGAAATACATTTTAAGGGGGGTAGAATGTAACAGCCTAAGATTTTGTGATTTTATTCAAATATATATAATCTATTTTATATTTTTTGTTACATGAAACACAGTGTTTATATTTCGTTACATATAATACTATTATTGGCTTCTGTTACAAAAAAAATCAATATTAGCTTATATTAAATGAATCACTGAGTTTAAACTAAACCTGATATATTATTCAATACTATTTTTTATTATTATAGTTATTAAATAGTCCTTGAAATTGTGAGTATGAGTAGAATTAAATATATTGTTAAAATTGGGTTTACAATTTTTTATATAATGAATTATTTAGTTACCAATTAATTAGAAATGAAAAACCATTTTAAAAATAAAAGGAATTATTTTCCAAAAAAAAACTATATTATATGCACAGAAGTATAATTATATGAATAAATTATGAAAATAACATTTGATTTTATTGATATGAATATATAATATATTCAATCAATATTTCAATGTTTATCTTATTGGTTTTCTAGAAAATATATAAGAATAAATCCAATTTTATGCTTAAAAAATTTCTTTTTCTAAAAAGATTTTTTTCATATTTTTATGGAGCACATATTTTAAAATTAAATTTTCTATTTTTAAAAAATTAATTTCCTAATATAAAAATATTTTTTTAAAATCATAATATATAAATTAAATTAGGTTTAATATTTGGTATATTTCTTAATATTTTCATTTTTTGATGAATAGTAAACATTATTGAATTTAAATTGAAAACTGCATTTTCATTTAATTTATTTATAATTTTAAATTATATTTAAATTTATTTAAAACTATAATTATTTCAATTATAAATATATTAATTCATTTTATGGTGTTGTAATCAATATCATAGTCAAATTTTATATTAAAACATTATAAACATTTCATAATTTTCCCTTTAAAACCCATCTTTATTATCAGGTCAGTGGGAGTAATATTAAATTAAATTTTAGAAAATATGTTATTTAAATTTTAAAAATTGGATTAAATATTTTTGAACTTCTTATAATTCAAAATTTAAAAATAATTTCAATATATTTTTTGACTATAATTAATAGTTAATTTAGTAAAAATTAATTATCATAGTTAAGGAAAAAATGGGATTACATAGAGGTTAAATGAGAATTATAAGGGTGAAAATGACCTAAAAAGTTATCTTTATTTCCTATAATTAATTTATATATATCTTCAAAATCTTATTCTATGAGATTTTTAAATTCATTTCCAGTTTCCTTTCAATATAACACACACAATAAGTAAAGTATTGAAAAACGCATAAAAGAGATTTTTCTTAATTTTAATATCAATAATTATTTGGGATAGGGAAAAAGAAATCATGATTTCATGTATAAGTATTATTTTTAAAGATAAATCATTTTTTTATCTTTATAATTTATTTTAATTTTTTTTGCGATGAAATAATTACATAAATTTCTATGAAATGGCATGATAATAATTATTTATTTAAAAATTAAATAAAATACATGATACAAGAAATATTTAAAGTGAAGTAACTTGAATGAATTATTTTTTTCAATTTTATTAGATTAAAATATCATGTTACATATTTTCAAACAAAATATATTCAATTTACACCATTTTTTATTATTTTAAAATGGATTTATATAAATAATTACAAAATGGAAATTAATGTTATTTTTGATAAATTAAATTTTAATAAATGATTTAAATTACTGAAAATTGTATATTCTTACATTTAAATTTTAAAAGGAAATAAATATCCAAAATTTTATATTCATATACAAATTCACATTTTATAATGAATTTAGTTAAACCAAAATTTTAGAAACTTTACTACAACAATTAAGGTTAAAGTAGTTTATTTTTTACATTATAAGTTCTTTTATTAAATTTATATTCCAATACATATGGGATTTAAATTTTATAAATTGGATATCATATATATAATGATTACATATAAATTATCTATTAAGTTTCTTCTTATTTCAGTTTTAATTTATAAATTTCCTAGTTTTGGATAAATGTTATCGTAGTGAAAACCCAAAATTAATAAATTTGGTAAACAACGAAGGATAGAAATGTTTAAAACATTTGTCTTATTTTGTTTATTAAGGTTTAATGGATTATTTAATTCATGAAACCCATTAATAAACAATTATTTAGCCAACATTAAAAATATTGGCCTCCCAATAGTGAATATATTTGATTATTGAAAAGAATGTCACTCCTCCTCAACTATAAAAGGAAATTAACTCCCCTCCTTTATTTACAAATATATACCTATTGGATCTTCCATTAACTACAAAAAATCAAATTCAAAATCTGTAGGATCGAAATAGTGATGTAGATGCTCAATATACAAGAGGGGGGTGAATTGTATACTTTAAAAATTACATTGGAACCTTTAAAGTTAGTTACAATTAACTATGATTTCTTTAAGCAAAGGAAAGGGCTAAGTTTAACAAAGTTAAACTAAGAAAATTCACAACACCTCTACACCAAATGCAAACTTGGAAAGAGATTCCGAAAGTAGGTACCGAAAATATGGTTCCGGAAATTGAAACTTAATGAAAGATTACAAAGTGATATTCTACCTTAAAGCATATAGAATCTAAATGAATAAGAGTACAAGTAAGGATATATAAGAAAGTTATACATTCCTTACAATACAATATGCAGAGGAATATAAACAAGTAGTAGTACTATAAGTAACAAGATATAAGTCTTTTAACCCAAAGATAAGGGTATCCAACAACCTTGGTTAAAGGTCCCTTGATTTATACATTCAAGCAAGTGTGTCTTACCCTCACCAGGGTAAGCCCTCGATACGAAGATCGGAGTCTCTCTCTTGCTATCCCCGCAAGCCCTCAACTTCATGATAGTTGGAAACTTCTGTCTTCCTCGGCAAGGAAGCCCTCGAACTTCAAGGTAGTCGGCACCTCTGTCTTCCTATCCCCGGAAGACCTCGAATGTAATCACCAACATTCAGAGTCGCACGAAGCTTTGAGAGTTAATGAGATCCTCTCTCTCTATAAATCACTTCAATAGCATGTACGCACAAAACCAAGTTGTTCATCTGTCATCAGTATCGAGCTCTTTCAAATGAGCTCCTATTTATAGGTAAGGTTAGCCACCTTCCCAACGGTCATATTTTCCTTAAAGATCGGAGGGACCTGTACACGTGTCACTTAGCCAACGGTTAGTTTATAACAAAATAGACGACATCGTTTTGTAACAAAACAAGTGTAACAGAATGTACGACACCGTTTAAAAACCTAACTCAAAAGTTCGGAATGAAAACATCAGAGTGAATGTTCGGATTGTAAGGAGAATAATAAAGAGTAGACAGATTATAACCACGTAAGTAAGATAAATGTTCAGAGTCTAAACAAAGACAATTTCGGAGTCTGAATAAATTCAGAATATATAAAACAAAGATGATCAGATTCTGTTTTATAGGTGAATTTGTAATGCGAATTTGGAATGAGAATTCTTCATTAGAATTCGTAATGATAATTCTTTATCAAAATTCGTAATGAGATTTCTTCATCAGAATTCGTAATGAGAATTCGTCATCAGAATTCGTAATGGGAATTACTCATCAGAATTCGTAGTGAGAATTCCTTATTAGAATTCGTAATGAGAATTCGCCATCAGAATTCGTAATGATAATTAATCATTAGAATTCATATTGATAATTCATTATCGAACTTCATAAGAATTCGTATCCTGAATCTGGATTAAAACTGTATCCGGATTTCGGAATGAAACTTTTTCACAGTTCTCATTCTAGATTTCGGAGTGAAATTTTATCACAGTTCTTATCCAGAATTCGGATCCTAAAACAGAATACTTCATATCAAAGTTTCAAGTAATTCCTAGAAAATATAAATGAATCCGAATCTTATACTTAAGAGAAATCTAGATGAAAATATGATAAGGAAAGTTTTTCTTATAAAAGAGATTTTCCTTATAAAAGAAATTTTCCTTAAGAAAGCAATTTTTCTTATAAAAGCAATTTTCCTTAAGAAAGCAATTTTCCTTATAAAAGCAATTTTCTTTAATAAAGCAATTTTCTTAAAGATAAGGTGTTTGTGATTTTCAAAACAATAAGTAATGGAATAGTCATAAGGAAAACCTTATTGACTCAACAATCTCCCCCTTTTTGGAAAGTACAAACATCCATACGAAAAAGAAATTCTAAGAAGAAAGAAAAATATTATGGCTTATCTCCCTTGGCTTTAAAAAAATTGATGAATATGACTTACTCACCCTTATGCTTTGAAACACTAATGATTGTATTCTAGATTTTCAGAGTGACATTTCATTACGAAAAATAAAGTCTTCTTTAATGAAAAAATCCCCCTTAGATACACTCTTATTAGAGTTCTTTTTCCTTAAAAATCTTTTCCTTATCCCCTTTAGATAAACTCTCATTGGAGTTTTTATTTTTCTTAAGGATCTTTTCCTTCTCCCCCTTTGTGATTTTCAAAAAGAAATCGAAGGAATGGGAAAAAAACAAAGTACCAGAAAAAATTAGTAATAACAACAAAAGAAACGAGAGGCACAATTTTCATTAGGTTTGAAATCTCGTCATCAAAAAAAATTAGATGCAACTAAAAGATCAAATTTAGTTATTTCGGATCTTTTTCCTTTGAAATGAGCCCCTTAAGAATAGCCTTGATCTTCTACAGGTCTTTATGATATTCTTCGGCTTGCTTCTCTAAGACCACTATTCTTGCACATTGAGCTTTAATCTTTTCTTCCTGGGATTTCAGCTTTTCTTCCTGAGCTTTGATCTTTTCTTCCTGAGCTTTCAATTTCTCTTCAAACTCAATCCGATGTTCTCTTTCAAATTTCCAGTTCTGAGAAACAGAATTCAACTTCCCATTCAGATCTCTGACTTGTTGAATCCGGAAGTTCTTTTCATTTGTCAGCTTCTCTTTAAAGGATGAAGTTAACTCATTTATCTTCCTGTCCTCAGTCTCAAAGGCATCTTTAACATTGTCTTTAAATGCATCGAATAGCCTCGTCTCTTCAACAGTCTTCTTCGACCAGTTTGTCATCTTCTTGCAAGATCTTCTATGAGCTTCATAGCCAACAAAAAACGTTTTGAACTGAGCCTCTATTTCAACAAACTTTTCCATAACCATAGATACGGAGTCTGTTTTCTGATTTAAATCATGTTGGAGCATCTGGCATATTGAATCAATACTTGAGAAGGTCGGAATGGTTCCCACCAACTTCTTCAAAGATTGAACAACAAAGTCATGCCCCAACGAAGATGCCTCTGAATCCGAAACATTTCTTGGAGAATTTTCTTCTTCAACAAGGTCAAGATTTCTTTTTTAAGAACTACCAACTTCCTTCCTCTTCCTCACTTCTGAGCTTGGAGTATCAGCAAGAATTTGCTTTCCCTTGTATTTTTCTGGAATAGAATCATGTTCCGGAGTTTTCTTCTCACTATCTGAAACTTGAACAACATTATCTTCCTCATCAGCAACTTCTTGAACACCAACCCCTACGTTTTCCATATGATCAATATCATGTAAAATTCGTTCTTTTTCTCCTAGATAAGTAACTTATTCTTCTCTTTTCTCTTCTTCTATTATTGGAGTAACTAGCTTCAATGATTCAGCTTCTGAAGTTCGGAGCGATAAGTGTTCCGAAGATGTCCCCTTGTAATCATCTACTTGTTTCAACACATCTCTGGTTTCACCACTTCCTTCAGCAACATCTTCTTCTTGTTCCAATTGTTTAACTTTCTCTCCTTGCTCAACAGGCTTAGCCACTGCCTCTTCCAGAGCAACAAACTCTCTTCCTGGAGTCTCAGGTAGTGATTCCAATGTAAAAGATCTCGGAACTGGAATGCTTCCGGATACTATTTCCTTAAATTTTAACAAAGCTTGGACTGCCTCAGCTTCTGTCATCTTCTTCTTGAGCTTCTTTTCCTTTACTTGTTTTTCAATCTCATCAGCAGTTCTCTCCTTCAAGGCCTTAGCCTTCGCAGGGTCCAATCCAAACTGCGGATCCCCTTCTTTCCTTTTCTCTTTATCTGCTTTCCACTTCTCAACAACTTCATCAGGATAGGCTTTCTTCTTCTTTGGTTTGGGAGGTGCAGTTTCAGCTTCCTTAGATTTAGGATCCTCAACTTCAACTGCAACTTCTTTCAACATTCTTTTCTTTGCTGGCTAAGATGATTCTGGTTCAGCAGCCTTCGGAGCCGGTTCTTCATGATTAGGCAAATCGAAGAACTCACCAGTCTCCTTGTTAAAATCCACATCCATCCTCTTAAGGGTATCATCACTGACCAACATAATTTTACAAACCCTTGGCTTAGATCTGCAAGCTTCCTTGAAAGATTCAAGGCACCGAACTATCAACTATGATAAAATTGCTGGGTACATTACGATCTGGGCTCTGAGATTTCCTTTCTTAAGATTCTCAATGGTTATAAGAATGTGCCTCATGAAGTTAAACTTCCATAGATTTAGCAGGAAATCTAAGATATAGATATCACTCTTCTTCAAACTGTCTTTATCACCTTTCCTCGGTACGATAAGACCTTGTACCCACAATTCTAAAATCTAGAAATTTGTAGGCTAACTAGAAATCTTCGGAGCTTTGTCATCTGAGAGTCCGAGAGTTTTCAAAGCTTTTTCCTTGTCGAAGCTACAATTAGAATCTGGCAACACATGAGAAATAAATTCGTCTTCTAATTCATAAGTCAGCCCTACCAAGCTTGCTGCCTTGGTATAAGAAAGCTTATAAGTCTTTCCATAAGACTTAAAAGAAAATTTCTCCCTATTATCTTCCTTAAAGAAGGAAACTATTTCATAGAACTCAATAAGTAACTTCAAAAAAACATCGTCTTGATTCGCCGGTTTGGACACAGCAATATCTTCCCAGCCATTCAACTTAATGTTCTTCGAAAAAAGAGAATCATAGTTGTTGAAGAAATCCGGATGGACTAGCCTTTCTCTGTAAACTAAACATTGTGAAATAGGCTTGGAGGATGAAATTTCTTGTGAAGCTAACTCCACAGACATTCGGAGCTGAGGTCATCTGAGAATCTCAGAACGGAGAAAACTGGAGTTCAGAACGGC
Organism: Viscum album; assembly: GCA_963277665.1. NCBI lineage: Eukaryota > Viridiplantae > Streptophyta > Magnoliopsida > Santalales > Viscaceae > Viscum > Viscum album. The sequence continues at coordinate 1,496,238,536 of OY728122.1, read as the reverse complement.
TATAAAACAGTGAGGCAGATATTCGGGATGCGAGAGCTTGAGAACCGATGTGGGACAAGTAATTTGGTCCCCTTTATATAGGCAATGAACCGACGGTTCAACTTCCTCGGTTGATTGAAGGGTTGTGATAAGCTGAGATCAGATCTGGCGGTTGAAAATGAATTCTCAAGAACACTTGAATCCAATATTTTTGAGGTTTTTATTAAAACAAAGAACTAAGAAAACTATAATCCGAAAACATAATACAAGAAAATGCCAGCAAGAAAAAAAATTACTACGAAAACTTGAGTAAGGAAATCATACCTTTCGGATTGGATGAGGAGGATTATTCGTAATGGGTAATATTAAAATGACTACAAAAAAATCTTTATTATGAAAAGACAAAGTTCGTAAAAACTTTACTACGGAAAGAAAACTTAGTATGGAAAACTTGTTACGAAAAACTCAGTACGAAAAGCTTAATATGAAAAACAAACTCAGTATGAAAAACTCAATACGAAAAACTCAGTATGAAAAATTCAGTACGAAAAAACACAGTATGAAAAATTTAGTACGAAAAACACAATATGAAAAATTTAGTACGAAAAACACAATATGAAAAATTCAGTACGAAAAACACAGTATGAAAGATTCAGTACAAAAAATTTCCATTCCAGAAGTTTTTAATACGAATACTTCCATTCTAGAAGTATTCTGTATAAAAATTTCCGTTCTGGAAAAATTGTAGTTCCGGAAATTCCATTCCATAATTTTAGTTCTGAAAAGTTTGGAAACAAATTTTGAAAAACTTTGTTAATCTAACAATCAAATGTACTCCCCCTATAAAAATGAGTTTATTGCTATAAGGATACTTTTTCAACAGAAAGTTAATTTAGGAGGATTACCTTACGATTATCATTCCTAACTTCTGTTTAATATATTCAAATCTATCAGAAGGCAAAGATTTTGTGAAAATATCAGCAAGTTGATCTTGCGTTCCAATAAACTGAAGAATAATATCTCCTTTAAGTGTGTGATCCCTAAGAAAGTGATGCCTAATATCTATGTGTTTTGCATGGGAGTGATGTGCAGGGTTCTTAATTAGGGAAATGGCACTTGTTTTGTCACACAAAATTTGAGTTTTAATAAAACTCAAGCCATAGTCTGTGAGTGTGTGTTTCATCCACAACACTTGAGCACAACATCTTCCAGCTGCTACATATTCAGCTTCAGTAGTGGAGAGTGCTACAGAATGTTGATTCTTGCAGGACCAAGAATCTAATGAATCTCCTAAGAAATGACAAGTTCCAGATGTACTTTTTCTATCCATTCAACATCCACCAAAGTCAGTATCAGAAAATCTTTTTAGAACAAAATCATTTCCAGAAGTATAAAATAATCCTAGATACATGGTTCCCTTAAGGTAGCGAAAAATTCTTTTTACTGCCTTTAAGTGAGATTCTTTAGGATTGGATTGATATCTTGCACATAAGCATACCGAAAACATTAAGTCTGGTTGACTAGCTGTTAAGTAAAGAAAACTTCCTATCATACCTCTAAATGATGTTTGATCTACTGTTTTCCCAGCTTCATCAGGATCTAAAGAGTTTGAGGTACCAATGGGAGTACTAATACTTTTAGTGTTGTCATAACCATAATTTTTAAGAAGATATTTAATATACTTATGTTGAGATATGAAGGTTCCTTCTGGTTTTTGAGAAATTTGAAAACCAAGGAAAAAAGATAACTCACCTATCATACTCATTTCAAACTCAGATTTCATTAGACTTGCAAAAGTGTCAGTCAAAGATTGCTGAGTTGAACAAAATATAATGTCATCAACATAAATTTGAACAATCAAGACATTTTTCTTATCTTTCTTTATAAAAAGGGTTGGATCTGTATTTCCCTTAACATAGTTATTTTGAAGCAAAAATCTAGTGAGTCTATCATACCATGCTCGTGGGGCTTGTTTAAGACCATACAAAGCTTTGGTAAGTCTGAAAACATGATCCGGATGATTTGTATCTTCAAATCCAGGAGGTTGTTCAACAAAAAATTCCTCTTGAACATAATCGTTAAGAAAATCACATTTCACACCCATTTGAAAAAGTTTGAAATTAAATAATGCTGCAAAAGCAAGTAGAATACGGATAGATTCAAGTCTAGCTACTGGAGCATAGGTTTCTTCATATTCTATCCCCTCTTGCTGATTATAGCCGTTAGCAACAAGTCTAGATTTATTTCTTACTATGACTCCATTTTCATCACATTTATTTCTAAAGATCCATTTTACTCCAATAATAGAAGTTTCCTTAGGTCTTTCAAACAAGGTCCAGACTTTATTCCTTTCGAATTCATTTAGTTCATCTTGCATGGCTTTGATCCAATCGTCATCACCTAAAGCTTCGTCGGTGATTTTAGGTTCTAATTGGGAAAGAAATGCTAGATGTTCTAATTCATTTCTTAAGTAAATTCTAGTCCTTACAGGTTGATTTACATCACCAATGATACTATCACTGGGATGATTCTTAAGAAACACCTGATTTGGGTTTTGTAAAACCTGTTCATCAACATAGGGTAGAGAGTCGTCTAGGGAAAATGTTTCAGAAGTATCTTCTAGAACATTATCCTTATCATAAGGTTCTTATATCAAAGGTTGATAATCATTTTTTGAAAACACATCCGAAGATGTAGGTTGAGGTGGTTTAAAAACAAAAGGATCTGACTCATCAAATTTTACATGTACTGATTCTTCAACAGTGCAAGTATTTTTATTAAAAACTCTATAAGCCTTAGAGGTTGTGGAATAGCCTAAGAAAATCCCTTCATCAGATTTTGGTGCGAATTTATGTAAGTTATCTTTAGTATTCAAAATGAATACTTTGCAGCCAAAAACCTTTAAGTAAGATATTCTTGGTTTTCTACCATTCCATAACTCATAAGGAGTTTTATTAAGAAAATGTCTAATCAAAACTCGATTTATAGTATAACAAGCAGTACTTACAGCTTCAGCCCAGAAATATCTAGCTATAGAATATTCACTCAACATGGTTCTAGTTATTTCTTGAATAATTCTATTTCTTCTTTCAACTACACCATTCTGTTGAGGAGTTCTAGGTGCTGAAAAATTGTGAGTAATACCTTTTTTACTACAAAAAGTTTCAAAATCAGAATTTTGAAATTCTCCTCCATGATCACTATGAATAGTTTTCAATGGAAGGTTTTTCTCATTTTTAACTTGATCTCTAAAACTTTTGAAATAGGAAAAATCTTCATACTTCTTTGCTAGAAAATAGACCCAAGTAAATCTAGTGTAATCATCAACTAGAACAAACACATAGTATTTGCCTCCAATACTTCATGTTTGTATGGGACCAAAAAGATCCATGAGCACTAACTGTAATGCATCGGTTGTTAAGACTACACCGATTTATTTAAAACTAGATTTATGTTGCTTACCAAATTGACAAAGATCACAAACTTTAGAAGAATCAAATCTAAGCTCCGGTAGATCCTTAACTAGTTTTTTGTTAGAGAGTTGACATAAGTTTTTAAGGTTACAGTGTCCTAGTCTTCTATGCCATAACCAGGAATGATCTTCCATTGCACTTAGGCAAGGTAAATCTTGGCTCTTGAGGTCTTCTAGGTTCAAAGTGTAGACATTCTCTTGCCTATTGGCTGAGAGAATAAAATCTTTCTTGGAATTGTGAACTAAACACTTATCATTCCTAAAATTCACAAGGTAACCTTCATCACATAACTGACTTATGCTAATGAGGTTGTGATTAAGACCTTTAACAAAAAGAACATTTGAAATCAAAGTTTTACCAAGAAGAACAATATTACCAATACCAACAATCTCTCCCTTAGCATTGTCTCCGAAAGTTACTTTTCCTCCTTTCTTTTTGATAATCTTTTCAAAATAGCTTTTGTTACCAGTCATGTGCTGGGAACATCCACTATCCATGTACCATGTATTGTTGCTGGTACTCTCTCTATTTTCCGGAAATTAAGAAGAAAATTAGACTTTCTAAATCCAAACTTGTTTGGATCCGAGATTTCCAGACAATAAAATTTTAGGCACCCACATCTTCTTAGAAAAGTAAGATTTGTGAAAACCTAGGGATTGGGTTTTGTTTAAGGAACAATTATTTTCCCAATGACCACCACATTGACATTTAGCACAAAGTGGGGCACTTTGAGGAACAAAATAATTGTTACTAAAAACTGGTTTTTCATGGGTATAACCAAATCCGGATTTATTTCTTAAAGGTAATATTTGGGAATACATCTTATCAAAATTTTCTTTACCATGGGTAAAGTTTGATAAACACTTCTTTAAGGAAAAAATTTTGGACTTGAGTTTTACAACCAAGTTTTTATCCTCAAAATCATTAGTTTTAGAATTAGAGCTAGGCTCGAAAACATTTTTATTAGAAATTACTTTTTCTAATTCTTTAGAAAGTTTATTCTTCTCAGAACTTACTTCCTCAAGTTTTTTTGAAATACACTCAAAATCAGCATTTTTCTTATCAAGATCTTTAGAAAGATCTGATATCTCTTTTGTAAGAATAGAATTCCTAGAGTTTTCCTTATCAAGTTTCTTATTGAGTTTGGAGTTCTCAATTTCAAGAAGTTCAACAAACCTAGAGACTTCTTCATAAGTAGATAAAGTATTTTCTTCATCAGAATAAGATTCTTCATCAGAAGAGTTATAATACTTACTATCATTGGAATTTAAAGAAACATTGGTCAATGATTCAGAATTTCGTACCTTAGCCATAAAACAATGATTATCAATAGGTATTCTGGCTATAAGACCAAGATTCTTCTATCCTGAAGATTCATAATTAGAAGATTCATCTGAAGAGTCACCACCAATGGCACTCCAGGTGTCATTAGCTTTCAAACCTTTCTTAGCTTTGGATTTATAATATTTCTTTCTGTTCCTGTCTGAATGCCTTTCTTTCCATTCTTTCTTTTTGAGCAAAGGGCAATCTGGTCAAATAATTCTAGCTCTTTTGCATTCATAACAAGTAACTTCTCCATCTTTCTTACCTTTTCTTTCCTTTTTCTTATACTTGGATTGGAAATTTCTCTATCCATCTATCTTGTTCATCCTTCAAGTAAGATTTTCTAGTTCATTTTCTAAGACTTCACTCTCACTAGATTCGGATTGGAAAATAACTTTCTTATACTTGGATCTGGTTACTCTTTCAGGAGTCTTAGCTTTTATCTGATTTGAAGTTGTTGTAAAATAAATAGTACCATTTCCATTCTTCTTCTTGATGTTGTCAACATCTCTCTTCATTCTAGTCTCATGTTGTAGATGAGTTCCAAATAATTCATCAAGAGTAATTTGAGTGACCTTCCTGTTCTCATCTACAGCTGTTCTCTTGGACTCCCACTCATTGGGAATAATATCAATTATCTTATCCACAAGAGCTTCAAAATCTAAACCTTTATCTCCCATAGACTGTAGGCTGTTAACAATGGTCATAAATCTCTGTTGAACTTTACAGATTGGTTCTCCATAAGGAAAATTGAAGCCATGATATTTAGCTCTAAGAATAGCTCTTCTAGTCTCAATCACTTTAGAAGTTCCAAAGTGTGTAACTTCTAAATTCTTCCAGATACAGTTAGCTGCTTCACAAGAGAGAAATTTGGCTATATATATTCCTAGTCATTGAACACAGTAAAGTATTGTGTACCTTATAATTGAGTTGATATTCTTGCTTTTCCTGGTTAGTAAAAGTTCTAACTTCCTTGTCAGGAATTTTATAATCTCCAGTAAGCATAACAAATTTGTCTACTCCAGTATTGATAACAAAAGTCTTCATTCGATCTCTCCAGTACTCATAATCATTACCATCAAAGATAGGTGGTCTTGTAGGATTCATATTATCAATTGAACCAGCATTAATTCCTGTCATACTAGAAACCTTCGATACACAAACTTGTTAGTAGAAAAAGTTTGTAATCACAAAGTTTGAATTGGGAATTTTTGGAATGGTAAAGTTCGGAATTGAAAATTGAGCAAGAAAAACTTATTCGTAAGTATAAGTATTTCAGAGACCTACTCTAATACCAATTGTAGGATCGAAATAGTGATGTAGATGCTCAATATACAAGAGGGGGGGTGAATTGTATACTTTAAAAATTCCTTTGGAACTTTTAAAGTTAGTTACAATTAACTATGTTTTCCTTAATCAAAGGAAAGGGCTAAGTTTAACAAAGTTAAACTAATAAAATTCACAACACCTCTAACACCGAATGCAAACTTGGAAAGAGATTCCAAAAGTAGGTTCCAGAAATATGGTTCCAGAAATTGAAACTTAATGAAAGATTACAAAGTGAGATTCTACCTTAAAGCGTATAGAATCTAAATGAATCAGAGTACAAGTAATGATGTATAAGAAAGTTATACTTTCCTTACAATACAATATGCAGCAGAATATAAACAAGTATTAGTACTACAAGTAACAAGATATAAGTCTTTTAATCCAAAGAGAAGGGTATCCAACAACCTTGGATAAAGGTCCCTTGATTTATACTTTCAAGCAAGTCTGTCTTACCCACACCAGGGTAAGCCCTCGATACGATGATCGGAGTCTCTGTCTTGCTATCCCCGCAAGCCCTCAACTTCAAGGTAGTTGGCAACCTATGTCTTCCTCAGCAAGGAAGCCCTCGAACTTCAAGGTAGTTGGCACCTCTGTCTTCCTATCCCCGCAAGCCCTCAAATGTAATCACCAACATTCGGAGTCGCACGAATCATTGAGAGTTAATAAGATCCTCTCTCTCTAGAAATCACTTCAACGGCATGTATGCACAAAACCAAGTTGTTCATTTGTCATCAGTATCGAGCTCTTTCAAATGAGCTCCTATTTATAGGTAAGGTCAGTCTCCTTCCCAACGGTAATATTTTCCTTTAAAATCAGAGGGACTTGTACACGTGTCACTTAGCCAACAGTTAGTTTATAACAAAATAGACGACATCATTTTGTAACAAAACAAGTGTAACAGAATGTACAACACCATTTAAAAACCTAACTCAAAAGTTCGGAATGAAAACTTCTGAGTGAATGTTCGGAGTGTAAGTAGAATAATAAAGAGTTGACAGATTATAACCACGTAATTAAGATTAAAGTTCGGAGTCTAACCAAAGACAATTTCGGAGTCTGAATAAATTCAGAATGTATAAAACAAAGATGATGAGATTCTGTTTCATAGGTGAATTCGGAATGCGAATTCTGAATCAGAATTCTTCATTAGAATTCGTAATGAGAATTCTTTATCAGAATTCGTAATGAGATTTCTTCATCAGAATTCGTAATGAGAATTCCTCATCAGAATTCGTAATGGGAATTACTCATCAGAATTCGTATTGAGAATTCCTCATTAGAATTCATAATGAGAATTCGTCATCAGAATTCGTAATGAGAAATAATCATTAGAATTCGTATTGAGAATTCGTTATCGAACTTCATAAGAATTCGTATCCTGAATCTGGATTAAAACTGTATCCGGATTTTGGAATGAATCTTTTTCAGAGTTCTCATTCTGGATTTCGGAGTGAAACTTTATCACATTTCTTATCCAGAATTCGGATCCTAAAACAGAATACTTCATATCAAAGTTTCAAGTAATTCCATGAAAATAGAAATGAATCCGAATCTTATACTTAAGAAAAATCTAGATGAAAATATTATAAGGATAGTTTTTCTTATAAAAGTGATTTTCTTTATAAAAGCAATTTTCCTTAATAAATCAATTTTTCTTATAAAAGAAATTTTCCTTAAGAAAGCAATTTTCCTTATAAAAGCAATTTTTCTTAAGAAAGCAATTTTCTCAAAGATAAGGTGTTTGTGATTTTCAAAACAAGAAGGAATGGAAAAGTCATAAGGAAAACCTTATTGACTCAACAAAATCAACTCACCTTATCCTAGAATACTTATATTGGGAAAAAATCCTTCCATATAATGCTTTTAGTGAAAAACTATGTAGGATGCATGAAAAAGAGGAAACGTTCATCCACAAATGTTTTTATATTATTTTTTCCTCCAACCCATTCAAGAATTTTTATATATTGATAATAAAATAACCTTATAATCATACATATATCGATATTTTTTTATTCATTTCTAATTTCCTACAACTATCTCCATTTCAATCATATTGATTACGAAATCATCATTAGCGTGTCTGGAGGACTACTGCATCATGAACTGATGTCATTTGTTTTTACATTACAACCTCTCATGGATGGTCATAATTATGGATTTATTTTTTATATATAATATATATTGTATTTATGATTTTATTATGACTCTTTTATTATTATATCACAAATACATACAAACTCTCTATTTTATCGGATTATGATAACATTGTTGGTGTGTGCGACTAACTATTGCCTCGCGAAGCGATGTGATTTGTTCACTCTTTACATGGAATTTATTAGGTTTGGGATTAATAAAAATTTTTGGAATATATTATATAAAAATGATTCTATAATCGTAATGTATGTCATTTATTTTTCATTCTTTTAACCAAATAGGAAAATTTAAAAATATATTGTTCCTTAATATGTATGGCCAACCATCTCCATGAACGGTGTATTTTATTTCCTATCATTGTATATTATGGATTAATAGAAATATATAAATACTAAATATAAATGATATTTATATCATGGTTATAATTTTTGAGATTATTTAACGATGGTAAATATAATATAAACAGAATATAACAAATGAAGACATATATGAAAAAAAAAATTATTACCTAAAATGTAACATTATTTATTAATTTTTCATAAAATATCATAATAAAAAACTATATGGTTTGATATATATGAATATGGTCCCCTAATATATGTATAATAAATTAATATTTATTATATATGATTTTTGACTAAGTATAATGGATGTCCAGACTTACGGTAATATATTTATTTATCAATTTTCCTTCCACGAGGTGTACATTATATTGTGTACCTATATTATTCCAAGAGGAGTATATACAACTACTTAAATATGTAATATCATTAATTTAACCCACCTCATTATATTTTATGTTTCATTTTATCTTATTCTTTCATGGGGATTATTATTCAACATTACCAAAGTGGTAAAGTTTTCAAGTTGTAATATAATTATTTATTAGGAATATTAATTATTATGTTTTAGATGATAAAATATTTCGACACATCTCTAAATAATTATCATGATTTTTATTCTCCTCAATTTTTTTCATGATATCATAAATTAATGATGAAATTTTTCCCCTATTTGGTATATAAAATTATATAAAAAATATTTTTATAAAAATCAAACACTATTTCACTCTTCAGTTAAAAATATTTTTTCTTCCAAAACCATGTTATAAAAAAATCAAAACAAAATTTACTCTATTATGACTTTTAATAGAAATATTTTCCCATGATTTACTTCTTACGAAAAAAAATTCTAAATGAATTCTCATTCCATTTTCATAAAAAATTCCCATTTGGATTTTAAAAAAATTGCGACTCTAATATTCATATTAACATGTATGGAATGAAAATATTTTTACAAAACCATGATCAATCATTGTTTTTAATATTACTTTAAAATTTTTGAATTTTATTTTCAATGAAATTTTTTTCAAAATGTTTTTTTGTTTTAAAAATATTTTCTCAAAGTGGAAAGGATATATTCCTCAAGAAATGTTTTAAAAGATTTTTCAAATATTAATTTAGAAGTTTCCAATTTTATTTTCATGGAATAGGATTTTGAAGATGATTTATTTTTTATTAAGTGATTTTCCATGTATTGTACTATTTTTCTAAGAAATTTTCGTAATAACATTTCAAAAGCCTTCTCAATCTAATATGGAATCCTTTTATATAAATTATGATTTACTAGGGATATGATTAAAGTTCATAATTTATATTATTTCTCTATTTGGTTTATTTGTTTTATTAAAATAAATTTTTAGAACACATTCCTCTTCCGTAGGTTATACCTTTGTAGACCTCTTATGAAACAAGATTTATTTAACAGGTTAAGCTATAATGAAATAATGGAATTATTGTGAAACCTATCTCTTTTACATTGGTCATGATATGTTGAAATTTTTATGAAACCCTTTTCATTTCCGGGTTTATTATATGATGAATGTTTTATGATCTTTTGGCACAAATGTGATTGATTTTCATTTTGTCATGACAACTACATTATAAAAAAGTATCATGGTTCTGTTATAACCAAATAGGAGTGAGACGTATATCTCCCTCCAATTAAATGGTTAATGATTTATATCTGATGAGATAGTTAAAATGAGAATGGGTAGTGAACACAGTTTAGTTTGATAGGACTAGACTAGTTAATAAACATAGTTTACTATTACTAGACTGGAAAGGGTAGTAAACTATGATCTGTAAGAATGGGATGGAATGGGTAGTGAACTCAATTTAGTAATATGGGGATAAAATTTGTAGTTAGCTCAATTCAGTAAGATAGGGGTGGAAATGGGAGTGAATCCAAATTAGTATGGCAGGGATAGAATGGGAAGTGAACCCAGATCAGTAAATAGCTTTTTTCCTCTATGAGGATATTTATAATGGCCATTACTATTATGGAAATTTATTTATATTCATAGTTATACACAAAAAATTACATGTCTTATGGAAATATTTTTCTCTCATAGATTATATTCTATGATTTACATATAATCCATGTCTTATAAACTTCCAATATTGATTCCATGACTCAATATTATGATCCTTGATATGCAGGGTATGGTTTTCATATGTTATTCTCATGTTCTAATACCCTTATGTTCATGTTATTCTTATGTATCTCATTTTTTCACCTTTACTGACAATATAATATCAACATTTCTTATGTTTTGTTTCCACAGGTTATGAAGAAATGTTTTTTGTAGGGTATGCACATGAAGAGTACTAAATAGGTATATCTTTGTTTGAAAAAAATTAGATCCTTTTCCAAATTATAATTTTCGTTCTATGTTCCCAACGGTAGTAAACTATTACGGTTCTTCATAGTGTTCTTGTTTAATTTTTTTAATATTCATCTAAAAAGATGTAGTATCCATGTATGAAAATACTAGTTCACTCTATATCTTCATGAATATTAATAAAAATTAAACATCGTTCTATTTTAGGCTTATAGAGTAAAGAAAACCAAAAATAACTATAATATCAAATTAACAAAAAAGAGTAGTTTACAAAAAATTCTTTCTTATTATAAGCATGTAATAGTTAGTATGATATAAATATATTATTAAAATAATTATATAATTTAATGAAAATAATGATGTCATATATCCATTAAAATAAATAACCACGTGGATAATGATTACTGATCTCATAATGATGGAATATAATTTTTCAAGAATTATAAAAATTTCACCAATACCTTCTTCCATGTAATAATACAATAATAGATAAAGAATATTCCAAAACCCTAGATTTTTTTCACCTTATACAAATTAAATCTTCATGTGGAAATTAATACTAGAACCCACTAATTACTAAATATGTGTAATTAAATCAGTATAATAATTAATTAATAAACTGCACAATACGTAACCAATATTCCTTAATAATCAATAAACATATAAGTTGAAATGGAATTTGTATGGATTTTCAATATTACCCTATCACTAAATGGAATCACATTCATTGTAATTATCTTTAAAACCAACACCTTATATAGTAATGTTATACTATGAAGAAAGTAATTTCCTCGATCAATTAATATAATAATGTGGCAATCTAAGATAATATAGTGTGTTCCACATATTAACTATGATGTATTCTTGAATTAATTGGAAGTACCATTGTAAAAATAGTTCAAATGTGATAGGTTTTTAAATGAAGATATTGATTTATTTTAATAGACAGAAATGTTAAGAGTCTATATAAAATTTAGGAAAGTCCATCATTGTGTTTTGAAAGGAGTTTTTTAATTATCCAAATCATATCCCCTAGGAGTTTCTAGATAGGTGTGCAATACTAGAACCACTCATTGTGCACAAAGTAAAGTTGGATTTTATACTCAACCATGCATTTCTTTAGTATCTTGTTGATGAGGAAGGTATTTGTTTTCAAATGTTGTATTTTTTTTCATGGAATGTTTTTAATGAAATGAAATTACCACAATTTGAATTTGGTGGAATTCATATTTATAGTTGTTTTCAAAAGAATTGGAATTACTTTGTCTATCATTATGAGATTTCCCATGATAATGAGAAATGCTATTTGGATGGGATGGTTTTGATTAGACTCACCTCAGGTCTAAAATGAAGGAAAACATATCTTTCTAGAAGTAAATAGTCATCCAATTAACTCTGGATCCAGTATTAAAGAAGTTATAGTATTGGATTCTACACGACTATGATAAAATAAATGTGACTATGATTTTTGGATTTTTATTTCACATAAATCACAAGATAAGTGATGAACTTATGATGCATTATTGATGAAAAAAGAAAATACATTTTGAAAAACATACCTCGATTTATCATATTTTGGTGGAAGAGAAGAATGATATGCTATCGGTTGAAAATAAATTATACACGTTATAATGGAATTCAGGCCAAAAATGAAAGATGGTGCTGAAAATCATACTCTATCTCAATATGAAAAATATCGTAACCAAAATGATCATATCCTAAATGATCGTACTGAAAATGATCGAACTCTATACAATTGTACTCAGTCTGAGTCGGAATGAAATCTAGTTGGTGAAGTTAAAAGCTATTGGAATTGCTTCATTATATTCAGCAGTCAACTGTACTCAGAAAGAATTTTTTTCAATAAAAGACTAATGGAAATGGATTTGAGCTGAAGATGATGAAAATGATAATGAAAAAAACTAATCAATAATGTATTCAACCATTTTAGTTGGTTGAATTATTTACTGAATGAAGAGATAGATAAACTTTGATTTGTTTCCAAACACCATTATCAAGTGGCTCATGAGGTGAATTACTTTGTTTCCTCTTCAATAGAATTTCCCAGTGGGATAAGAGAATTAGAGAAGAAGTTTTGTATCTCAACTAGGTCAGGATAAAAAATGAATAATGGATGGAGTTTTAAGGATGTTTTATCAAGGGGGGATCGAAATTCAAATGAATGATTGTATACATCATTAAAAATTGGTATCCATTTCAACATACATTTATATTAAATTGATATAGAGATATGAATTAAAGAAATCGTATTCAAAAAATTGAACTGGTGAATTGAAACTAGACTAGAAATTAAAATGAAAGTATAAAGAATAGATGATAGTTGAAGAAGAATCGATAAGCATTGAGAAGAGTCAATGATGTCAAATTGTACCTGAGATTTTAGGGGAAATTGATATTTGGGTGAATTTTATTAAGTGGTAAACAATTTGGGATTCCCACCAAATCCACATGAGGGTCACCTATAAAAGGTGAAAATTATATTGTACTTTTATGAAGACCAATTTGTTCAAGAGAGAGAAGCTCCGAGTTTCAGAAAGAAAAATAAAATTCTGTAATCACTTGTGTTGAAGATGTTTTGACGGATTGAAGTGAAAAGAGAAGGGTCTAGATCGCAACATTGTATTCAGCTTACCATCATAATTAGTTATTATCATACTCAACTAATTATGATAATTTAATTTTCAATTGTATTCATCTGGTCCTTGTATTTGGATGGATAATCAAATTCAATATTTCTGTACTAGGATTTTTATACTGAGAAAGAATCATACAGGTAGAACTATACTAATCTTTACATAATCTCAATTGAAGTCATGTTGATTCATATTTAACGTATTCTATTGAAGCCATATTTTTCATATAGGGAATAATCATACCAATAAGAATCCAATCAAAGAGAATCATACTAAGAGGAATTGGACTGTGAAAATCCGATAGTTGAAAATTTCTTGAGTTTTCATAACAAACTCTAGGAATTTCTTAGCATCTTATGAGTAATAAATTGAACAAGTGTTTTCAATTGAATACATTTTTTAAATTGAAAATAATAACAAGTAACATGTGTTTTTACAAAAACATTCTATTACCCTATTTGTCCTAAGAGGTTTCACACGTACTTTGGGATTTTCTTCAAAGTACTACATGAGTGAAAGGGTATATACTACTCGTTGAAATCCAATGACTATTTTTTAGTGGATTGTGTGGTATTGGATCATTTCAATACCATACCAAGGAAGAATATATTATTATTGAATAGTTATCCTTTTAAATACTTGGGTCCCTATGGATGTTTGTTTGAATTTTTTTTAGTCGGTAATATAATATTTAACATTATTTAAAGGTTGTTTTAATTGAAAAGAAACATAAAAGAAAAAATATTAATAATTCACCCCATCCCCCTATTAGTGATAAACTCTCTCTGATTAGGCACTTTCACATTTTTCATTTGATAACCCATAGTTTAATCATTTCCATATCAATATATGCTTCCCAGTATCCCAATAGGGATGTGATTTCTTTGAAAACAACACAGACATTACATTCTAATATTTATGATTTCATTGAATTATGAGGGGTTTATGTAATATTTCATTCCAAATACCTTCATGTATAGAATTAAAAATATATTATTAAATCACATTAAAAATTATAGAATCATGATATAAAAAATTGAATAGGTATTAGAATACCATACAATAAGAAACATGGTTTATAACCAAATCATGTCCCAACGAATTGAAATTTCATACAAAGAACACTTCCCTTTAATCCCACTTTTTCAAATTTTCTATAAACTCATGTATAAATAACTATCTTAATAATATATTTCAAAACCATATTCAAATCAATAAACATTTTTCTGATTCATTCAAAATTATTCTCAACCTTAATATTACTCATTTATCTTCTATTTTCAGTATCATGTGTGAGTAATCTTGATCGATGTGAACAACTTTAATAATAGAAATATTGATATTAATTCATCTACAAAAGTTCAACTTTCCTATATCATAAAAGGTAATGTAATTAATTATTTATAATTAATTATAATGATATAATTTAACTCTATGTGAGCCTTGGTTATGATACCTAAAGATGAAATCGGTGACGATCATGTTTCATTAATTTTTATCAAACGATTATTGGTATTGTAATTAATGAGTTAAATATTAATGATGCAAGTAAAAGAACAAAAAATAATAATTATTTAATTATTTATATCATATATTAATAAAACATAATTCCTATAGGAACCCAAGATATAAATGTATGGTGTTTTTTGAAGTATGTGGTTAAATAGACAAATACCAAAAGATTCCATAATTAATGGATGATTATGAAGTGAATTAGTTGTAATATCCTTATACTAGAAGATATATATCGTTATTCCTTGTTCTTAAGTGTTATATATTAGAATTAAAATTATTCTAAAGAAGAATATAACCTATATGATGTTATTTTATAATACAAAGAAATCATTTGTTTCTCAAAGAACGCTCTTTTGGAATATTGCATTTACCATGGTTGTTTATTTCTCATAATGTTATCAGGATGACCAATTTTACTTTACTAAACATTAATAATTTCATAAATATCATAATTATTCATTAAAATCATTCATATTACCATCAATTAATGGTTGTGATGAAATGAAAATAAGGGTATTAATCATTACATAGAGGCGGTAGTCCACACATATGAATGGTTGATGATTTAGATTTGCATACTAAAAAATAGACATCTAATATGATTTATAATTTGGGAATATAATTTTTTTATAAACATCATAATTATTTTTTAAATCCAATATTATGACCATCTATGTAATGTGGTTAAGTTTAAGATGCTTCCTATAGGGTGTACTCTACAATCATGCAAAAATTTCGTTTATGTTTTCCTTAAGGGAAAAGGAAACTGTGGTAAATAATTATTCCCATATAATAATAAATTTATATATAAAAATATAATGATTTAACTAAATTTTAATGATAAATCTTTTATTTTTTTAAATGTAATATAGAAAAAAATAGGGAAACTTAATACTCACATTTAGTACATGAGATTTCCAATAGTGTACTCCTTGGAAAGTGAGGTATTAGGATAATATAATTTTCCCAGAAGCATAAGAAGGTGGATCAGTATTTTAGGGGATAGAATAAGATATTATGTTCAATAGGAATATTTAATTTTGAGTGGTATTTATGGTTTTCATAGAGGCCCTTTTTATGTTATTTAAATAAAATTTTTATAAATATCTCAACTAATTATAACAAGGGGAAAATGTACCCAAGTAAAATGGTTATAAAAATATAATAATTGATTTTATATGATACATTGTTGATCATCCCTCAACTATGCATTTTAACACATGTTTCAAACACGTTTTTCATTCCATTACTCTTTTATACTTCATGTTTACCATTTTTGGTTTTACCATAGTACAAAGTATTACATTAGTTGTAACGTCCCGACACCGTGTACCATCAAACCGGTGGCCCGAAGGGTGAGTCACATGGCCTAAAGCACGTATCCTCGTATGCTAGAGGATATCGACTAGCTGTGAGGGTCTTGGGAGGTGATAGTGGGGAAACTATACCCTCATGTCAGAGTAACACTATGGTATTATCAGAGTAAATGACATTCAATAACGGAAGCAGTAAACAATTGAAAGTCAGAAGCGAAATACAAGTAATAACCATTTTATAAAAGGAGGAAAATGCCAATTTACATGATACAGTTATTATGAATGATACAAGGTGAAAACAAGAAACAATACAGCATACTCACAATACAATGAAAAGGAATAAAGAAAAGAAAGCAAGTCTCGATGGGTGATCTCCTGAGCATCCCAAGCTCTCGCATGGTCCTTTGCTCCTAACTCCTCAGGTAAAAATAGAACAGCACACAACCTAGGTCCTGTAAGCACGAAGGTCTACTCGGGTACCCCAGTGCACTGGCGGCCCGAGTAGGGTGTTAGATATAAATCACAGTAGGTCAGCACCACTAGTGTCAACCCTAATCTAGAAAGTTTATAATAATTAAATAGTGAGAGAGTGTGGAAAAGTAAGTAAGAAGAAGTATAGAAGTAAATAACACCCATCCAGGTTCCCAAAGGACACCTGACAGTTATACCAACTTCGGCTCGTTCCCAGTGAAGTAACCTGATCATGTCACTATATATATATATATATAATTCATTTAGATCATAGACGACATGGGGTAAGAATGCCTCCCACCCATTAATCGAGATTAGCGGGCCCAAGGTAAGAATGCTTATCGTCCCTATAGGTCAACTGGCAAGGGGTAAGAATGCCTCCCTTCCATACACTTATCGAGATTAGCGGGCAAGATGTAAGAATGCATCTCGTCCCTAAAGGTCAACTAGTAAGGCGTAAGAATGCCTCCTTTCCATACACGTATATAGATCACATCTGGTGTGGGGTAGACATGCCTCCCACCCATACTCAAATAAGATGGAAAGGGGTATGCATGCCTCCCATCCATAATCGTTCAAAGTAGATGGCATGAGGTATGAATACCTCCCATCCATAATCGCTCGTAATCATTATCAAAATTTCATTAAAATGCATAAGGCAGTACCTCTTATGAATTTTAAATAGAAATAGCACATTCATAATCTACACATTCATCATTAGTTTTATATCACAATGCATAAGGCATTACCTGCTATGCATTTCAAATAATCATTCCATCTAGTTTTCTAAACCTGGTAGGACAATTAGTAATACAAGCGTCATAGTCATTTCACTTAGTTTCCACCATCTCATTTAATCCATTCTAATCAAATTCATTTAACCCCCTTATCTTAAGGGAAATTACAATTACAGGTTATACTGAAACTGGTTAGGTGCTTAGGGCAACAAGTGTTAGATCACTAAGGGCAAGCCACTTAGGAACATTTCTGAAAGCCATATCAAGGAAAGATATGCACCAAACATGATGTCAAAGCATGAGCATGGGACCAAGACAAATAGAGCCGGAAAGCATGTGAGTCTACTTCCTACTTTTTTCTTGAAGAAATCGCACCATTGATTGAGGGATTTTATTATTAAATTCTTAGTTTAGTGACCAAACAACCTCTTTTATCTTATTCCTTCAATTCACGTGATTTTCAAAGAAGCATTTAATCAACTAAACTTTCATAATTAAAATAATATAACAATGCCGTATTAAACACTTTAAATGCTTCACATTAAATTAAACGGCAAGGAGAGGGACCCTACCTCAAGGTGGATCCATTTTTCCACTCCGAATCTTGGTGTTTTCTAACTAAGAACTGTTGTTGCTCCCCCATGAGGCATATGTGATTTCACATACAACCTATGCCTACATAGGCTAGCCGCCTAGGCTCTGGAAAATAAAAACCATTCCAAAATCCTAACGCACAAGGAAAAACATTCCAGGAGATCTTTAACAACATAAGACATTAATTTAGAGGATGAAAAAACAATAAACGGGCAAAAACCTTACATCATAATCAACCTGGTGGACTAAAATAACTGTGATCCTCCTCGCCTTCGGCGGCGGACATCTTGTGCATGCCAACGAGGTCCCGAGGGACCTTTAGCACCCCTTTTCAATTGAAGAAACATGAATGAAATGAATCAAAACACAAACCATAAACAAGGGGGTTCAGCCGAATATTGTTAGGGAAAAATGAAGTGGTAAAATCAGACAAGAAGGATAGGGGAAGAGGGGAGTGACCTACCATGGAGATTCGGGAGAAGAATGTCCATGATTAAATGAGAAACGAAGGTGTAAGGAGGTGCGGCCGAGGGGGCTTGTGTGCGAGGCCAGCAGCTCCCAGGGGTAGGGGTTCATGTGGTTTTTTCAAGGAATAGGGGAGAGTATTTGTTAATTAGGTGTTAATTTTTATTTTTCTTTTCATTATAAAACCATTTAAAATATCCCAAAAACCCAAACAGAAGGTCCGTGCACTATTTGACCCGCATGGTTTTCCAAACCATGTGCAAGTCATGCGGCCTATACTGGACACCCCAGGCACCCCACACAGGCTAGTCACATGGTTTGGGGAAACCGTGTGTAGGCTCGGTGGACTCCTCTGCCTCCCTATTTTAAGCCGCACGGTTTGGGCTACACGGTTTGGGAAACCGTGCTCCTACCATGCGCCTTCTATTGTTCTTTAAAAACTAGCCCCCTTTAGGTACGACGCACCCGAAACACCTCAAGACACTCGGGAAACTTATCGGCCTTAGGCCAACCCCAAAAACATTAAAAAGAAGGGTTTAATCCTTCAGAACCTCGTTCTGAAGCCCAATTTTAAAAATTATTGGTTAAGTAGTTGAAAAAGTTCAATTTCCCCCACTTTTTAACTTAGTTCAAAACGCAGTTCATTACAACCTTCCTAGCATAGAACTTCTCATCCCTAAGAATCCATCGGGAACAAAACACACCTCACTCGACCTACAAGGGCCGTGAAGCATCATTCAAATGATCGTGTTATGTTTCCAAATGTCCCACGCAACAACGAACATCCACTTAAGCACACGTCACTTAAGCCGTCAACACCCAAGATAACTCTCGTTTTCCTAAAGAAACACCCAGACAACTCTTACCCGAGCCCATCATACCAGAGACATAAACTCATCATCGTCTTGCCAAGCAACCAGTCAAAGGTACTTCCCACCTTATATTTTTAACGTTAAGTGGTCAAAAACTCAAACCACAGCTCCACTAACTTTCTAAAGGACTTTCAAAATCACGCTCCAAGCATTCCAAAGATGCACCTAGAGTGATTCTGAAATGATCAAACAGTCAATTTCCCCATCAACCTCAAAGCCCAAGTTGATCTGGTTGTTCATGAACAACCCCAGCTGACTCCAAGGAAGGAAAGAGTCAAGCCACCCTGACTGACTATTCAAGAAGACGCACGGCTTAGACAGCCGTCGTTTTATAAGATGATCCACAATACATTCCCCCATTCCAACTCACACTTACCACGAGGACGTTCACCAAAGATCATACCCACCTCTCGGTGACATCTCAAAGATCACACCATGAGAGAAACCATGCTTCCTGCCTGCAACGCTGAAATACAACAAGCAAAAGATCTCAATAGATTTTAAAAACATTCGTGTGGCGTAAGACTGACACTCTCTTAGTGCATCCAGGATGAAAGAAAGATAGGGGACATTCTTGTTGCATGACAGAGTACACTAATAGGATTTTAAAAGGATTCCAGTTAGTCATACCTGAAAACTGGAAAGGGGAACAGTCAGACCACCCATGGTTGACTCTAAATGAGAAACTCGTCTTCACCTGCCGACACATCAATATTTCTAAACCGATCACAATTCCTTTTTCCCATACAAAGAATTATATGATCGTTCACGATTTACCACCGAATTCCTCCATGACCAACGGTGTTTCTTTAAAAAAAGGGGTTCCATACACTGCCAACCTGATCAAAGTCCTTCTTGACTTGTTCCTTCTACTTAGAAGAACACTCTTCACTAAACCGACATGATGCATCCCACCTTAGAAGCGTTGGTATCACCAAAATAAGAAAAGACCAGCTTCTCATAAGCGAACTAGTTCATAACGATTAAACGGACGTGTCTCTCCTCCGATCCACGATCACCACGTCAAAATCCTTAATGTAAAACCCCAAGATTCCATAGTACGCTTCTTTTGAATAATACAATATCATGTGTTGTACGCAAAACTGAGTTCAAATGCACCACGACTCACCAAACTAGCCGTTCAAAAGAGGTTATGAATAGTATTAACTGAATTTTAAATTTTATATTATCCTTATAATTTTAGAATCCATATTATGAGTTTCTAAGACATAATTTAAGAACAAATTCATTTTGTTCAGATAAAAGAAGTATTTTTCAAAAAAAATGCAATTTTACCGCCTTTTAATGGAAAAATCCTTTTTAAATCCAATATTTGAAACTTTTATATATTCAATTTGACAAAATGAACTTATTCTTTATAACCGGGACATAATAATTTAGTTTCAATATGGTTTTGGTGTTTTTCTGAAAACTTTCAAATTCAGGTGAATAGTGAAAATACTATATTTTAACTGAAAACAAATTTTTTAATCAAAATAATTTATATTGTTAAATTATACATTTTAATGGATTGGAAGTATAAATAGATTAAATTTTTACCATTTGATCCAATTATGGTTATTTTAAGTAATTTCACTTTGAAATTAACATAGACAAGTGTCAAACTTTTTATAGTTATTATTTCTTAAAAATACGCCTTTTGGTTTTGAAAATGGAAATTAATTTAATAAATGAAAATTTTATGTTTTTAATTTGGTAAAATAGAATTCATTTTTGGATTCGGAATATTGAAATTATCTTAGGGTGAAATTTTGGTACTTTTCAGATAACTTTCATATTTTGATGAATAGTGAAAATTAATAAATTTTAATTAAAAACAACTTTTTAATCGAAATAATTAATAGTGATAAATTGTTAATTTGTGTAATTTTATAGTATATTTAGAATATATTTTCACACTTTAATACAATTTTGGTCATTGGAAAAAATTTCACATTTAAACCATACATAAACAAGTGTCAATCTTTTGATAGTTATTATCTCTTAAAAACACGCTTTTTGTTTTAACAGCAGGAATTAATTTTAAATTAATTTCTGCCACTTCTCTATTTTGAATTTGGAAAAATGGATTTCATATTTGGAATCAGGATTTCCAAATTGTGTAAATAGTTAACTTTTATTTTTAGACATTTTGAATAATTATTTTGGTAAATATTTTATTTACCATGGTTAAAGGGTAAATCCGGTAAATAAGGGTAAAATAATAATATTATAATAAAATTAATTTACCCTAAAACGTTTCCTAACCCTATTGGTTGATACATGTCCGACCATGGACATAATTTGGTCGATTTTGGGACCCCATGGATCAACTTGTAAGTGATAATGACACTTTATATTAATTAAGTTAAAGTAAATACAAAAATGACGTAAGCATATATCTTTTAGAAAAAAAATTCTTACATATGGTTATATATATTATATATTCAACTATAAATATTCATTATAAATATAAAAATATTTCCTACATCATAGTATTTTATTTATAATTTTTAGAAATTTAATAATTAAAATTATTTATGACACAATAATGATGCATTATTTTCCTTATTAATGAAAGAGTCAAATAATTGGTTTTATAAGTATTAAAATAAGGATAATTTGAAAGTTTTTATTCCATCGAAGAATTTTATTGATTAAAATGACATGTCAGTATTTCTTAAATGAATTTTTTTCGAATTAATAATGTATTTATGATTTTAACAAAAACCAATTATTAAATAGTGTCAAAATTGACATAAAAGAGTTTTTAAAACAAATATTATATTATTAATTTTTATTCTATTTCTAAAAATTTAATTTTCGTCCAAAGGACTTATATAATTATTTTTGAATCATTAATGGACCACTTTGGGGTTTCTTGTATGTATATAGTAAGTTTATTAACTATATAAATTAAAAATACAAAGTGACATGCTAAATGTCAATCTAATTAACTAAGAGTTAAAACTAAAAGATAAGGTTAATATAATGACCCAAAATGTATAAAATATATTGGTTGAAAATATTTAGACCCATATCCACCTTAGATTTTGAATAATCTACTTTGTAGCCATTAGAAACCGAATATGAATTTATTATAAAATAATATTTCTAGCTTTTCCAAATGTTCCCCTCAGCCCTCTATTAAAAGGGCACTTCCCCTTCTCACTAATTCACACATTTAAAGCCTTTTGGATCGGCCAAACCCTACCCAAATACTCTCTCAACATCCCTCACTTCAACCTAGAGGCCTTAGTTTGATCATAAATCCAACCTATAGATCCCTTTTGATCAAATCAAAAGGAAAAACCTGAAGAAGAGGTAATGTTTTCACCACCCTTTTTCAAGTTACTTTCTTCTTCAACTTCTTATTTATTTGTTATTTCCTTTATAAAATAATAAATCCAGTGTCTTCTATATACTGTGATGTTATTATAAATATGGTACAACCATATTCAGTATTCTATCCCTCCTTTGAATGACATGTCACCATACGTGCGTACGTACGGCTTACCGTCTCCACGTCGTGGTGTAATTTATTATTCAATATATTATTATTTGTCTGGGTATAATAATGATGTGTATTTGATGTAAATAATAAATATAAAATTATTATAACTTTTTATATATGATATACTATCTAATTATATATTATTTTAATATCAACAGAATGATATTTTCACTCATGCGTACGTACGGATTACCGTCTCCACGACGCAATGAGATTCATTTCCAAGTTCATCATTCAACAGTGATTATAAAAATATATACTACTAATAAGTACGTAATATATAACATAATAATTATACTGAATATATATATATATATTTATATATATATAATTCATTATGTACTTACATATATCTTATTCACTTACTTTTGTTCAATACCATATGAAAACAGAAACAGCGTTTATGCGTACGTACGAACTACCGTCTCCATAAACAGTGTTTTCCAATTCATATATATGTCTATTATACAAATTTATATTCTAAATATATATGATATATTTATAATTTTTTATATTCTGGATGTATTTAAATCATGATCTAAGTGATACAATCAAGAGTAACAAGTTAAAACACGTACGATAAAGAAAGCGATTATTACCCGAAATGCTAATTTGACATGAAAATTATTATTAAATGGGTAGAATAAAGTCATAAATGAAACATTTTTGATATCATAAATATTAATATGGTTCTGGTATAATTTAATAACATACTACGATCTTCATACAGGAGGTTAAATGTACCCACGACTGAAGGAAAGTGTAAGGTAAGGGGTTTTCATCTCACTCCTTATTCTCGTGAGATTCATGCCATATTTCCACTATTACCTTTTGTGTGGGGTATGTACTGCCTATAATTGAATTCTTTGTGTAATACACTTTAATTTATGTGCATTTACATATTCATTGTATGATACCAGATTCATGGTGTGTATGTTTCGTAAGTTACCAAATTGGTAAGGGTTAATTTCACAATCTCTTTATTATCTGAGGTTGTTTTTATGTAAGTATCTACTGGGACATATTTATTATCCATGTCCATGTTTTATGAAAGAGTTTTCAAAGGAATTATTTTTAGGGACTTTTTACTAAAACATCATTTTAAATGTTTTAAATATTTATTCATCTAAATCTTTCTCTTTAATGTCCATGTCTTCAAAATGGGGTTTTAAGGATTTATTTATATGGACATGAATGTTTTTAAAATGTTAATTACTTTCAAAAGTTTCAAATAGGTATGGGACACTTTGATTCAAAAATATCTTTAAATGAATACTTTTTTAAATTTTGTGACTTTTAAATGTTTTCATGAAAAAGGGGTATTTCTCTCAAAGAGTTTTACAAAGCATTTTCATCTATGTCAAAATTCATTAATGGATTTTAAAAATTTTTTGAAGTTGATTTATCATGATACAAATATTCCATATTATGTTGAAGGTTTTGTGATATTTTTTACTGTGGATGTGTTATTTTTGTACCATTGATGGTTTATGGAGAAAGTATTGACATTTCGTATGCTAGTTTCAATACGAATTTTTATGTTATGTTTAAACCTATTCATATGATAAATGCATTGGACTTAATAAGTGACGGGTGGAGCCCGCTATAGTTCCTTGATGCATCGGTAGGTCTCATGAGACAAAAAAGTGTCTTGGCATGAGACCTTGACAAAATATTATTTTTAGTCTTGGAAAGAGGACTTGGCTATGTGGTTATGATAGTCTGGCATTATGCATTATATCATTATGAAAGTGGTTAGTGATATTTCATGTAACTATTCGACTAGAAGAATATCCATGTGAATAAGTAAATGGAATTATTTCATCTTATTTTTTCCATATTATGCTGAAGTTCAAGTTTAAAAGGGTTTTGTTTTATTTATACATTGCCTTAAATGTTTATGCTTATTTATGATAGTTTCTGCTGTATTGTTTACCCCTAATGAGAGTTTGAGCTCTCCCCTTTCTATGTTTTCTTTTTCCTTGGATTCCAAGAAGTGTATTGTGATTGATATGAAGGGTTAATCCAAGGGAATAAGGGTGTTCAAAAAGATTATTTATATTTTTTTGTATGTCTTAAAGTGCAATGTAACATTCATGTATGTAATCTATTTTCCAATACTACTAAACTAATCGGTCATTCGGGACTTGATTCCTTTAATCATGCCAATGTATTAAAATAATGCACTGACTCTGGGTAATTGGGTTCGGGGAGTTATAGTTGGTATCGGAGGAAGTTTAGTACAAACATTGGAAGCTAGATTTAGATAAACTATTATTAGAGTACATAGACCTAAGATGGACTTTGAGGATTAATGTAGAAGAACTTTCTAGAATTTTGGTATTGTAGAGATTTTGTGAGTTTTCTGAGAAATACATCCATGTCTGGATATGAGTAGGTAGAGGTGGCTCTGGCAGAGATGTACCTATGGGTAAAACCTGAAAACACTACTTTGAGCTAGACTCGAATGGGAACTGGTGCATGACAACGGGCTTTGATTCACTCTTGGTTACGACACTCCCGGGGGATATGCTTAAGATAATTATCATTTTCTTTACAAACCATTATGAATGGTTTATGAGTATACACTTCCTTAATGAAAACATCATTATGATTGTGGATTATATCCATAAAAAATTCAATTTACATTAGGTATTTTACAAGTATTGAATAATTCATTTCAATCCATAAACTGACCTAGTTTATTCTATTGTATAGAAATGGCACCCAGTATAAGGAATGTGAAGTCCAGTAATACGTATGATCCAAAGAATAAGAAGGATCATACCTTTCATTGTATTAAGCCATCATTTAGAAGTGAAATAGTCTCCCGCGTATTATCATCATATGAAGAAATAGTATCATGTGCTAATAAGATAAGTAAAGAGTTTACTGAGTCCTATGGCTTTGAAGGGAAGCAAGAGAAGAAAAGGATGGAAGAGAGAAAGATGGATAAATGGAAGAGGGAAATTAAGAATTTCCCCATATGTGATAACTGTGGAAAGAAACACCCTGGAGCTTTCTTGAAAGGAATGTGAGTTTGTTATAAGTGTGTAGAAAAAGGACACCATGTACATGACTGCAAGGGTAAGAAAAAGGTTTCAAATGTATAACGATTAATCTACAAGGAGTTGGGACACTAGGCGAACCAATGTCCAAATCATCAGAGTATGCCCCAAATGATGCTATTGGATAATAATCAAGTTCTAATAATACCACAGATGAGGAGGAATGACTATAGTTCTTATGTTGTTATTAGAGAATTATTTCATTTGAGTGTTGTCTCAATAATGTATTGGTTATAATAATTATGGAGTATATAAGGATTGTACTGCAGTAATATTTTATTAAGGACTTGAGATTGTGTGGATCCTAGAAATGTGGCTCAATAGCAGGTTAAATTTTTTTGGAAAATATATTGTTAAGAGAAAGATAAAACATAATATGGTTCTAATAATGAGGTAGTGATTTTAGAATAAGATGTGGTTGATTTGAATAAATTATATTGGATATTCTTGACTACCTTGTAATTGATTAATGATTTCTATTCCCATAATTGTTGGAGTTTAAAAAAAATTTGGATAGAAGGGGTATTTCTGTTATTCTATTAGGAATAAGGAATCATGAATGTAATCAATAAGGTTTTATGGTAATTCAGGATGTTGTAGTGTTTTAAAAGAATACATGATGAAGGTGTTCACATGTTATTACGCGGCAAAAAGGATCTTCATTGTGTTTACCTTCCTTATAAATTTTGGACTGTGAGTTTGGATAAAAGTATTTTGGATAATTCTAGTTTGAGATTAATTTTGGATTTCCATAAATGGACAACCTGGAGTTCGGGCGATAACCCGTCACGACCGGCAAGGCTGCGAGACTTGAACCCACAACCGAAGGGTGACAAGGGTGTATCACCAACCACTGACCCACTTGATGTCATGGATTGAATAATGTAGTTTTTTTAGTGGTTCTGCTGGATGAATTATAAATTCATTTTATTTTTGAACCCTGTACGAATAGGATAAGTAGAATATTATTTTTAAGTTCTACTATCTTTTAGAGTGAAAGATGAGTTTGTGGTAGAACTTAGTTAAAGTATGGGACTCTACTTGTCAAGTATATATTTTTTTTCTTCTCTTATTCATTGAAGAAATTAATTCTTATACTTTAGTGAATGAATCTTAAAAAAAATATGTTATCCTAATACCATGTGTTTTGTTGAACCGATGGTATTTTAAATCATCATATATTGATAAATTTAAGGCCATCAATTTTACACTTGTTTGTGATTGATGACCTCAATCCCTACCTATAAATATTTAAGTTTTCCCTCCAATTATATGTCTCTAATTTCCTCCAATGTTCTCCTAATCGAGATCATAATTTGGTGGTGACCCTTTCATTTCCATTTTCCTCTTATTAAGACAAAATTTTATTAACCTAATTTTCGATGTGGTTTTTCCAAAAATGTATTTTTTATATTCAACCATTTATTTTCAAAGAAAAATTTCAAATCGCGAGGATGCAATTTAATGAAGTAGGGGAGAATGTAACACCCCAAGCTTCCATGGTACGGTTCTCTTTAAATAATACAATAGCGTGTGTTGTACGCAACATTGAGTTCAAATGCACCACGACTCACCAAACTGGCCGTTCAAAAGCGGTTATGAATAGTATTAACTAAATTATAATTTTTACATTATCCTTATAATTTTAGAAACCATATTATGAGTTTCTAAGGGATAATTTAAGAACCAATTCATTTTTGTAGATAAAAGAAGAATTTTTCAAAAAATGCAATTTTACCGCCTTTTAATGGCAAAGCATTTTTAAATCTAGTATTTGAAACTTTTATATATTCAATTTGACAAAATTAAATTCTTCTTTAGAATCGGTACATAAGAATTTAGTTTCAATAATGTTTTGGTGTTTTTCTGATAACTTTCAAATTTGGGTGAATAGTGAAAATACTATATTTTAACTGAAAACAACTTTTTTAATAAAAATAATTTTTATTGTTAAATTATAAATTTTAATTGTTAGGAAGTTTAAATAGATTAAATTTTTACCATTTAATCCAATGATTGTTATTTTATGTAATTTCACTTTGAAATTGACATAAAAAAGTGTCAAACTTTTGATAGTTATTATTTCTTAAAACTACACCTTTTGGTTTTGATAGCGGAAATTAATTTAATAAATGAAACTTTTATGTTTTTAATCTAGAAAAATAGAATTCATTTTTTGATTCGGAATATTGAAATTATCTTAGGGTGAAATTTTGGTACTTTTCTGATAACTTTCATATTTTGATGAATAGTGAAAATTACTAAATTTTAATTAAAAACAACTTTTTTAATCGAAATAATTAATAGTCATAAATTATGAATTTTAGTGATTTTAATGTATATTTAGAATAAATTTCTACTATTTAATACAATATTGGTCATTGTACATAATTTCACATTTAAACTGGACATAAACAAGTGTCAATCTTTTGATAGTTATTATCTCTTAAAAACACGCTTTTTGTTTTAACAGCGGGAATTAATTTTAAATTAATGTCTTCCACTTCTGTGTTTTGAATTTGAAAAAATGGATTCCATATTTGGAATAAGTATTTCCAAATTGTGTAAATATTTAACTTTTATTTTTAGACATTTCAAATAATTACTTCGGTAAATATTTTATTTACCATGGTTAAAGGGTAAATCCGGTAAATAAGGGTAAAACAATAATATTATAATAATTTTAATTTACCCTAACACGTGTCCTAACCCTATTGGTTGATACATGTCCGACCATTGGAATCTTTCGGTCGATTTGTGGACCCCATGGATCCACTTGTAAGTGATAATGACACTTTATATTAATTAAGTTAAAGTAAATACAAAAATGACATAAACATATATCTTTTAGAAAAACAATTCTTATATATGGTAATATATGTTCTATTTTCGACTATAAATATTAATTATAAATCTAAAAATATTTCCTACATCATAGTATTTTATTTATTATTTTTAAAAATTTAATAATTGAAATTATTTATGACACAATAATGATGCAGTATTTTCCTTATTAATGAAAGAATCAAATAATTGGTTTTATAAACATTAAAATAAATATAATTTAAAGTTTGATGCCTTACAAAACATTTTTTGATTAAAATGACATATTAGGATTTCTTAAATGAATTTGGTTCGAATTGATAATTTTGTTAAGATTTTAACAAAAATAAATTATTAAATAGTGTCAAAATTGACATAAAAGAGTTTTTAAAACAAATATTATATTATTAATTTATATTCTATTCCTAAAATATCTAAGGTTCAGCCAAATAACTTATATCATTATTTGTGTATCATTAATGGATCACTTTGGGGTCTCTTGGTTGTATATAGTAAGTTTATTACCTATATAATATAATAATACAAACTGACATGGTAAATGTCAATTTAATTAACTAAGAGATAAAACTAAAAGATAAGGTTAATATAATGACCCAAACCTGTCTAAAATATATCGATTGAACAGATTTTGACCCTTACCTACCTTAGACATTGAATAATATACTTTTGAGCCATTATAAATTGAATATTAATTTATTATAAATTAATATTTCTAGCTTTTTTAAAGGTTCCCCTCACCCCTCTTATAAAAGGGCACTCCCCTTCTCACTAATTCACACATTCAAAGCCTTTTGGTTCGTCCATCCCCTTCCCAAATACTTTCTCAACATCCCTCAATTCTACCTAGAGGCCTTAGTTTGATCATAAATCCAACCTATAGATCCCTTTTGATCAAATCAAAAGGAAGAACCCGAAGAAGAGATAATGTTTTCACCACCCTTTTTCAAGTTCCTTTCTTCTTCAACTTCTTATTTATATGTTATTTCCTTTCTAAAATAATAACTACAGTATCTTATATATACTTTTATGTTATTATAAATATGGTACAACCATATTAATTATTCTATCCATCCTTTTAATGACATGTCACCATATGTGCGTACGTACGGCTTACCGTCTCCACGTCTAGGTGCAATTGTTATTCAATAGATTATTATTTGGATGGGTATAATAATGATGTGTATTTGATGAAAATAATAAATATAAAATTATAAATATTCTGTATATATGATATACCATCCAATTATATATTATTTTAATATCAAAAGAATGATATTTTCACCTGTGCGTACGTACGGATTACCGTCTCCACGATGCGATGAGATTCATTTCCAAGTTCACCATACATCGACGATTATAAAAATATATATTACAAATAAGTATGTAATATATGACATAATAATACTACTAGAGATATATATATTTTTATATATATATAATTATTTATGTACTTACATATATCTTCTTCACCTACTTCCGTTCAATACTATATGAAAACAGAAACATCGTTTATACGTACGTATGGACTACTGTCTCCATAAACCGTGTTTTCCATTTCATATATATGTCTATTATACATATTTATATTCTAAATATATATGATTTATTTATCGTGTTTTATATTCTGGAATTATTTAAATCATGATCTAAGTGATACAATCAAGAGTAACAAGTTAAAACACGTACGATAAAGAAAGTGATTATTACCCGAAATGTTAATTTGACATGAAAATTATTATTAAATGGGTAGTATAAAGTAATAAATGAATCATGTATGATATCATAATTATTAACATGGTTCTGGTATAATTTAATAACATACTACGATCTTCATACAGGAGGTTAAACGTACCCTTGACTAAAGGAAAGTGCAAGGTAAGAGGTTTTCATCTCACTCCTTATTCCCGTGAGATTCATGCCATATTGACACTATTACCTTTTGTGTGGTGTACATACTGCCTATAATTGTATTATTTGTGTAATACACATTAATTTATCTGTATTTACATATTCATTGTATGATACCTCTTTCATGGGTTGTATGTTTTGAAAGTTACCAAATTGGTAAGGGTTAATTTCACAATCTCTTTATTATCCAAGGTTGTTTTTATGTAAGTATCTACTGGGACATATTTATTATCCATGTCCAGGTTTAATGAAAGAGTTTTCAAAGGAATTATTTTTAGGGAATTTTTACTAAAACATCATTATAAATGTTTTAAATATTTATTCTTCTAAATCATTCTCTTTAATGTCCATGTCTTCAAAATGGTTTTTTAAGGATTTATTTATATGGACATGAATGTTTTTAAAATGTTAATTCCTTCCAAAAGTTTCAAAGTGGTACGGGACACTTTGATTCCAAAATGCCTTTAAATGAATTATTTTCTAAATTGTGTGACTTTTAAATGTTTTCAGGAAAAAGGGGTATTTCTCTCAAAGAGTTTTACAAATCATTTTCATCTATGTCAAAATTCTTTAATGGATTTTCAACTTTTTTTGAAGTTGATTTATCATGATACAAATCTTCCATATTGTGTTGAAGGTTTTGTGTTATGTTTGACTGTGGATGTGTTATTTTTATATCATTCATGGTTTATGGAGAAATTATTGACATTTCATATGCTAGTTTCAATACGAATGTTTATGTTATGTTTAAACTTGTTTATATGAGGAATGCATTGGACTTAATAAGTGATGGGTGGAGCCCACTATAGATCCTTGATGCATCGGTTGGTCTTATGAGACAAACTAGTGTCTTGGAATGAGGCCTTGTCAAAATGTTATTTGTAGTCTTGGCATGAGGCCTTGGCTATGTGGTTATGATAGTCTAGCACTATGCATTCCATCATTATGAAAGTGGTTAGTGATATTGCATGTGATTATTTGACTTGCATAATATCCATGTGAATAAGTAAATGGAAATTTTTCACTTTATTTTTTCCATATTATGTTGAATTCCAAGTTTAAAAGACTTTTGTTTTAGTTATACATTGCCTTAAATGTTTATGCTTATTTATGAAAGTTTCCGCTATATTGCTTACCCTTACTGAGCGTTTGAGCTCTCCCCTTTCTATGTTTTATTTTTCCTAGGATTCCAAGAAGTGTATTGTGATTGATATGCAGGGTTAATCTAAGGGACCAATGGCGTTAATAAAGATTATTTATGTTTTTTGGTATGTCTTAAAGTGCAAGGTAACATTCATGTATGTAATCTATTTTCAAAACTACTAAACTAATCGGTCTTTTGGGACTTGATTACTTGTAATCATGCCAATGTATTAAAATAATGCACCGACTCTGGGTAACTAGGGACTGGGAATTACACCCAAGAAATCCAAAGCAACAAGACTGGTGTGTCAACCACCCGCGTCTTCCGAAAATAATTTCGAGCATTGGGATAACTTGATTCTCAAATTCTCAGGTCACTCTACCATGGATATGACCCATGACCGTACACAGCATCACAAGATATTTAACTTAGGGTCATATTACCTTATATGACCGTTCACATGGACGATGACTTTCCAATCGTCCATTACATAAGGATTCAAATGACCATAAATCCACCATCCATGACCAAGGAATTTCTATAGAGCATTAACTGATGCTCAACTCCATAACAAGATCAAAATAAGCATGACCACCCATCCGAACAAGGGCGTCATTGGAAACTGAATGTTCTACAAGGGAAAATGGAACCCAAATGATACCAAATGTCTAAAAGCTCACCGCAAAAGCAAGACACTGAAACACTATGGGTTCTACCTACCACAGGATATCCCCTAACGTAAAACAAGCATCGACCAAATAACTTGGTCACACCCAACAAAATTCCCCGGGATCAAGCCTAAAATTCAAGTCATTTTCCAAAAGGAAACAAACAGCCACAGAAAACACCTACAGTTCTATCTCAAGTCACTCATAAGAAAGACATAACTTACCCTCACATGAGGTTCAACAGAGGACACCACTACAGTTCCTTTTCCAAGCCCTTTATATCTATTCACATTCATTCATTTAATCACTTTAAAATATTCAATTCCAAACTTTAAGTAGCCTTTCAAAACCAAAAATCACTAGGCACTTGGTCATTTTTAACAAGAAGCTCAATGTAAAGCAGGAAAGTCTCAACATAATTCCTTTTAACCACTAAACATTTATCATACATCCCATATTTCTTTAGGAAAATTATCATAATAAATTCCTTTTAAACAATTCAGGTGACCTACGAGGGTCCCAACAATCCAATTCACTTTAGATCAAAACCAAACATCTTTCACACAAAAAAATCATTTTGCAAAGCATGATGCAATCACATTAATTATGGGTTTCCATTTTCCAACTCATAAAGCACTCATACACTCCATGGGTTGAAATTCCGTTCCCATTAGATGAAACAAATTATATTCTATAATTAAACATTCTCAAAGCAATCATCAAGTCATACGGGTGGCCACCTACAAATCTGTAAAGTGCCCATACACTTTATAGTTTGGAATTTGGCTCCCTTTAATCAAAACCAAACTCATTTTACAATTTGACTTTAGTAGCCCCTTTTTTCTAGAAATTCAATCACACAGGTTACCCTTTCCCAGCTATAAGTCACACATACACCTTACAACTGAAAGTTGGCTCCCATCGTAATTTCAATCATTTAATTTGGTCAAAGAAACCAATTTCATATTAACTGAACCTAGCATGTTATAGAAATCAGTAACACAAAAGCATGTTATATCACAAAAGAATGTAATAACTACCACATCACCTATCACAATAGCAGGCATCAGCTAATGCATCATAGATGGCATGGAATAATGCATGGAATGTGATTTCTAAGAAAGTGCATATATGATACATGAAATGGCATACCCTCATATCATCAGGTTGCAACATAAATGGAACCCACAATTGCATCAACAGTATTAACAGAAACCATTTGCATCACCCAATGGTGAAATCAAATCAACCATAATAATCAAAATCATAAAAATAACAATTTCATTTGAGGCAATTTGGATTTTCTTTGTACACGGGTTAGCTACTCCCAAGAACATCTTATTACCAAATTCCATAACCTTCATATCCCTGTCTACTGTCCCTAAATAGTAAAAAAACCTAGAAAAAAGGAACTCCTCTGATACCACTTTGTAACGTCCCAGCCCGGCGTACCATCGACCTGGTGGCTGGACCGGTGGGTCACATGGCCTCAAGCATGTCTTCCCGTACACCAGAGACATTCGAATATCAGTGAGGGTCTCAGGAGGTGATAGTGGGGAGACTATACCCTCTTGTTAGAGTAACACAGCGGTATTATCAGAGTAAATGGAATTCAATAGCAGAATCTATAAACAATTGAAAGGCAGTAGTGATAGACATGTAATATCCATTTAATAAAAAAAGGGTGGCCAAAGCCAATTTACACGATACAAGAATGATGAATGATAAAATGTGAAAACAAGAAACAATATAGCATGCTCACAATACAATGCAAAAGAATAAAGAAAAGATAGAAAGGCCTGACGGGTGATCTCTTAAGCATCCCAAGATCCTGCATGGTCCTTTGCTCCTAACTCCTCAGATACATACAACACATCACACAACCTAGGTCCTGTAAGAAAGAAGGTCTACTCGAGTACCCCAGTGCAATGGTGGCCTGAGTATGGTGTGAGATATAAATATCAGTAGTTCAGAACCACCGGTGTTAAACCCAATCCAGATAGTGTATAATAATTAAACATTGATCAGGTGTGGAAAAATAAGTAAGTAGAAGTACAGAAGTAAATAACACCAGTTCAGGTTCCCAAAGGACACCTGAAGGTTATACCATCTTCGGCTCATTTCCGGTGATGTAACCTAATCATGTCACCATATATATATATATATATATATATATATATTCATTTAGATCATAGATGGTGTGGGGTAATAATGCCTCCCACCAATTAATCGAGATTAGTGGTCATGAGGTAATAATGCTTCCCCTTCCTATAGGTCAACCAGAAAGGGGTAAGAATGCCTCCCTTCCATACATGTATTGAGATTAGCGGTCATGAGGTAAGAATGCCTCTCGCCCCTAACGTTCAACTAGAAAGGGGTAAGAATGCCTCCATTCCTTACACATATATAGATCACATCTGGAATGGGGTATACATGCCTCCCACCCATACTCAAATAAGCTGTCATGGGGTATGCATGCCTCCCATACATAATACTTCAATGTATATGGCATGAGGTATGAATGCCTCCCATCCATAATCACTCATAATCATTACCACGGTTTCATTAGAATGCTTAAGGCAGTACCTCTTATGCATTTCAAATAGAAATACCACATTCATAATCTACACATTCATCATCAGTTTTATATCAAAATTCATAAGGCAGTACCTCCTATGCATTTCAAATAATCATTCCATCTTGTTGCCTAATCCTACAAGGATGATTAGTAATACAAGCTTCATAGTCATTTCACTTAGTTTCCACCATCTAATTTAATCCATTCTAATCAAATTCATTTAACCCCATTATCTTAAGGGAAATTACAATAACATGTTATGCCGAAACTAGTTAGGTGCTTAGGGTAACAAGTGTCATATCACTAAGGGAAAGCCTCTTAGGAACATTTCTGAAGGCCATATCAAGGAAAGCTATTCACCAAACATGATGTCAAAGCATGAGATTGCAACCAAGACAAATAGAGTAGTCAAGCATGTGAGTCTACATCCTACTTTTGTCTTGAAGACAGCGCACCTCTAATCGAGGGGTTTTATTATTAAATCATTAGTTTAGTGACCAAACAACCTCTTTTATCTTATTCCTACAATTCACATGATTTGAAAAAAAAACATTTAATCGACTAATCTTGCATAATTTAAATATTAAAACAATGCAGTATTAAACTCTTTATATTCTACACTTTAAATTAAAGGGCAAGGAGAGGGACCCTGCATCAAGGTGGATCCATCCATACACTCCGGGTCTTGGAGTTTTCTAACTAAGAGCCGTTGTTTCTCCCCCCATGAGGCATATGTGATTTTGCATACAACCTATGCCTACAGAGGCATGCTACCTAGGCTCCGGCAAAGCGAAACCATTCCAAAAGCCTAACGCACAAGGTGAAACATTCCAGGAGCTCTTTAACAACCTAAGACATTAATTTATAGGATGAAAAAACAATAAACGGGAAAATACCCTACCTTGGAATCAACCTGGTGGACTAAAAAAACAGTGATCTGCCTCGCCTTCGGTGGAGGACATCATACGCATGCCAACGAGGTCTCGAGGGACCTTTTTCACCCCTTTTCAATAGAAGAAACAAGACTAAAACGAATCAAACCACAAACCCTAAACATGGGGGTTCGGCTGAATTATATTACGGCAAAGGGAAGAGGGAAAATCAGATAAGAAGGATAGGGGAAGAGGGGAGTGACTTACCATAGAAATTCAGAAGAAGAATGGCCAAGAACAAAGGATAAACAAAGGTGGAAAGAGGTGCGGTCGAGGAGGCTTGTGCGCGAGGCCGGCAGCTCCAAGGTGGAGGGGTTATTGAGGGTTTTTTGGGGAATAGGGGAGAGGCTTAGTTAATAAGGTTTTAGTTTTTATTTTCTTTTAATTTTAAAAACATTTAAAAAATCCCAAAAACCCAAACAGGAGGGCCACGCACGGTTTAACCTTCACGGTTTTCCAAACTGTGCGCAAGCCATGCAGCCTCTACTGGACACCCCAGGTACCCCACACGAGCGAGTCGCATAGTTTGGGGAAACCGTGTGCAGGCCGTGCGGACTCATGTGCCTCCCTATTTTAAGCCGCACGGTTTGGGCTGCACGGTTTGGGAAACTATGCACCAACCGTGTGCCTTCTGTTATTCTTTAAAAACCATCCCCCTTCAGGTATGATGCACCCAAAACACCTCGAGACACTCGGAAAACTTATTGTCCTTCTACCAACCCCAAAAACATTAAAAATAAGGGTCAAACCTTTGAAACCTCGTTCTGAAGCCGTATTCTAAAAACGATCGATTTAGTAGTTGAAAAAGTTCAATTTCCCGCACTTTTTAAACTAGTTCAAAATGCGGGTCATTGCATTAGTAATTTTTATTTAATATATAAATATAAAATAGGTCTTATTAAATTAATTGGGCATAATAATTCCAAAAATTTATTAAATTTTTTATGATAAATTTCTATGTGTAAGAGTAATCATTTTTAACATTAGGCCATGTGATGTGTAAAAACCATTTTTAGAAAAAGTATATTTTTAAGAATAAAATTTCTATATTAGATAATATTACCAATTTATATGATTCTCATGAGATAAATTTTTCTAATATCAAACATTTTTATATTTTTTATAAATCAATGATAACCTAAATCAATTTTATAAAAAAATATACAATCAGAAAAATTTAAAAAAAATGTTATTTTATTTTAATATAATAATTAACTTCATAAAATA
This sequence comes from Viscum album, assembly GCA_963277665.1. Classification (NCBI taxonomy): domain Eukaryota; kingdom Viridiplantae; phylum Streptophyta; class Magnoliopsida; order Santalales; family Viscaceae; genus Viscum; species Viscum album. Next base: position 1,496,201,088 of record OY728122.1, on the reverse strand, counting down.
TTAATGATTATTTTTATAAATTCATAATATTATTTTTACATATTTTTTTTACTCAATACATTCATACCAGAAAGTCTGATCCAAGAAAGCTTGGACCACCAAATTTATTAATTAAATAAAAGTGCAGAAACAGGAGAAGGAAGAGAGAGAGATAACAAGTCAAAACATTCATAGTCACCACCCCCATACTCGATCGTGTCATCAGCATCAGCTGATTCCCATTCTGATTGGGTCTCGTATTGTTTAAGAAGCTTCTTATAGAACTTCCGTTTGTCCATCTGCTCCTTCGATAGCTTCTCAATCTCCTTCTTGGCAGATTCCCTAGTGGTCACGGTCCTCAGAACTGCAGAGTAGTCCTTCCTTGGTTTTCTTGAAACAGGGGCAGATCTGACACCCTCATTGTCAGAGCCTCTTTTCTTTTCTCCTCGGACAATATCACTATATGATATCGTATTTGCATCCATACCTCTTCCCTTGGTCTCAACATGAGAGGCACCCCCTTTGCAGAGGGTTAGGTCCCCAACTCCAGGAGTGGATTCCTCCGCCCTTCCTTTCTCAGTAGTCTTTGACTTGTCACCATTGCCCGAGACCCTGATCGGTGTACCCACCCTCCCCTGTTCATCTTCATAAATGTTCCCCCATTTCTCAGGTAACTCAGATATCTGAAATTGCTTCTGGATTTCATGATTATAATCAACATGTAATTGCACATCACCCTGATTATAGACATCAACCTGGTGAGAGTCAGGAATCAAATTATCAGAAGTGATAACCTCCTGATCTCTAGAAGGGCCGCTATAAGATCTTGTCGGGGTAGAATCAACAATCAACTCTTTTCCCTTTGAAGGAGTCGGCACATCAGGGACTTCCTTCATAGGAGGGTCGCAGTCCTTGATGACATGCTTTGGAGAGGACGATTCCTTCAAAGTATCCTTTTTCGACAGAGATTGGAGGGGTGTCCTCACATCCCACACTCTTTACAAGAGATGTTTTTACGACACAACTCCAAAGAGTGCCCCACAGTCATGCATTTAGTGCAGAAAAGAGGCATATTTTCATATTCAACATCAATTTGAATTTGATCAGACGGAATAGAAAGAGTTACCGTATCAATGAGAGTGGATCTGAGATCAACTTCCACCAGCATTCTAGCGAAGTGCCCAAATCTGACATCAGTTGTATCCTTGTCAAGGCGGATGGGAGTTCCAATTGTCGTTCCAATATCATGCAGGATCTCTGGATGCCAAAGAACCCAATTAAGACCATGAAGACGCACCCATACCTGAGCGAAGACATTTTTTGCATTCGAGACATTAAAGTCAAGTGACAATTTGTGCAGATGAAGCCATCCTGGTTTTATAAACATGGAACCAGAACTCCATGCCCTAATCTTGAGATCCGCCGATGGAAACAAACAGTGAAAGAATCCCCGCCCAAGGGAGACACATTTCCAGCTAGCAAAGCCCCACAACATCGAAATTCTACGGAATAAATCTTCACATTTCCAGGGTTGTGCACCTTTAGGAAGAACAATGCGAGCAATCAATGAGTTCTCACCCAATGCCAACCTTTCAGCAATCACACCGGGTTTCGCCTCAACGTGAGCCAAAGATCCCTTTTGGAGAATCCTTCTAAAGCAGGAATTCTCAATCTTTTTCTAATCCGATAAAGAATCCTTCATCACATCAACAAATGAACGTTGACCACATGATGCGGCACCAGAAGGAACCCTCAAAGATTCCTGAAACTGACCAATATTGACATCGGAAGAGGCAATCTTCAAAACATACTTTACCTTGAACCTCGAGGAATCCCAAGCACACTGGTTAAGGGGTTTGCAGGGCGGAGGTTTCGCAGCGACGCGATTCAACCGGTCCACCCTCGCCGCACCATCCTCCGATCTCGGCAAAGCAGTCTCACAAGAGGAGACCTTCGCGCCACCAGCCGATGCGCCATCAGCAGAGGAAGCCTCCAGATTTTTGAAGCTGCTCGGGTCCGCATCCTTCCCAGAAGGCCGTTGCTCGCCGGAGGAGACCACACCACCAACCGACGCGAGAAAATCATGAGAGAAAGCTGCTGGTTTTCTGAAATCGGAACTCGGCGCAGAGGAAATACCGCTCGGAACCGGATCCTTCCCCACCGTTCGCATGTCGAGGCGATTGAATCCAAGGAAGTGCGGAATCACCATCTCGGTAGAAAACCCTAGCAGACGCCATCACCCCGCGCCATCGCTCAGTTCGCCTCCCGTCTCGCCTCCCGTCTCGCAGACGCCATATCTCAATACATTCATATTAGATAAATTATTTTGTTTCATTAGTGTATTAGTCTTTCTCATATAATAATAAAGGCATTAAATGTATAGTTTTGATAAAAAAAATTATTTTTTATTATTCAATTAAAAATACTCTATGTTGTAAAAATTATAGAAAATAATATTATGATATTATTGAAATTATAAATCCAAAAATAATTAATTAATAAATTCAAATAAACATTTAACTTTAAAATAAATTCATGAATAAATTCTTTTTAGAGGGATGATTATTTAATATTGTTGGGATGTAATGTCTACCTATTATAGTAGAGTCTTCAGTATTGTCACGACCCGTCCTCGGGGCCCGTGTCGTGACTACCCCAAGCCCGCCTTCCATAGACCAGGGGCTGGCGACTAGCACCAAGGCGTAAATCCCAGCAAAAAGGGAAGGCATTGCCTTTGAAAAGTAAACAAGCACCACAGAGTAAGCAAGCAGAAAAGTAAACACTAAGTAAAAACTGTACAAGCTGTGCTGAAAGTAAAAGGGGCCGGAAATACAAGCCCAACTGTAAAGTACAACTGAAAGGAAAAATAGCAACTGAAAGGAAAAACTGCAGCGTCGAGCCGTCCTATGGAAGTCCCACCTGAAGGGTGGGTACAGATAGCTCCAATGCTCCTCGGGTCCTGCCGTCCGCTCCGAGCACGTCTCACCCAGTGGTCCACCTCCAGGTACTGTCCTGCCCCGCATGCCTCCTCCACGATCAGCGTTGTCCGTCATCTGCAACCAACACCACGAAGTGCGGGCATAGCCCGTGCAGCGGTGAGTATAAGCTACTCAGTAGGGACCCCGAGACCCCCGAAGGTCTCCCAAAATATACAAAGGATAATCCACAAAGGAAAGATACAATCACGAAGTAACATCTGACACGGCTTAGGTATATGCCCATACATATACCTAATTCATCAATTTCCCGATCGGCTCCAACGTCCGAGCCCTAGCACAACCCAGTCCACACAGGAAAGCAAAACCCATACCCACGCAGGATAGAACAACACAATCCACAAAGGAGAGTAAACAATAAATCCACACAGGATAGTTCAACACAATCCACAAAGGAGAGAGACACAAGATTCAGCTCACACAGGATTTTCATTATCAAAAACGTAGCTGCTGAAGAGCCCCATCCCTGAAGTGTACATTGGTCCTGTCACGACTCCGAGGTACTTCTCACTAACCTAAGACTGCTGAGGTACTCCTCCTGTCGAGTACCGCGGGTCTGCTGCCAACTACCGGGTGCTCCGTCTGCTGAGGGTCTACTGCCAAATACCGGGCGCTCAGCCAAATAGCCTACAGAGGTACTCCTCCAGTCGAGTACCGCGGGTCTGCTGCCAACTACCAGGCGCTCCGTCCGCCGTGGGTCTGCCGCCAAATACCGGGCGCTCCGTCCACTGGGCTAGTCGACTCACTCCAAGTCGAGTCGGTCGAGCAGTCTTCAGGTCTCAGCCGGCTACACGGTCTCCGTACTCCGTACGCTCGTCTCCAGTATCGCGGGTCTGCCGCTACAACCAAGCGCACCACCTCTATCGAGTAAAACAGAAGACTCATCTCACACAGGTATACTTCTTCGGATGATAATAAAGATGATCACTGAACCATCTAAGACGTCGGACCCACGAAGGATCGATAGGTACTAACCTCGCAGTGACCCACACAGGATCGGGCCCGCACAGGATCGGGCCCACACAGGACCTGTAGGAGTTGGCTCACACAGAACCGCTGAGTGATGACCCACACAGGATCGGACCCACACAGGATCGGGCCCACGCAGGACCGGGCTCACGCAGGACCTGTAGCACTGATCCGCGTAGGATCGCTGAGTGCAGTAGTCGTCGCAGTCCGCTGAGGATCTCTGCACAGTCGTCGCCGCAGTCCACTGAGGATCTCTGCACGGTCGTCGTCGGAGTCCACGGAGGATCTTTGCACAGTCGTCGCCGCAGTCCACTGAGGATCTCTGCACGGTCGTCGCTGTCGAAGTAGCAGTCGCAGCCAGCCTAGGGTTCCCGCACACAGCAAGCTCGTTCGGGAGGGTCCGCTCCACGAGCCGAGAGGCTGATACATCAACTGACACAAAGTCCGAAGTTGATGTATCCAAAAGTTCCATATCGTCAACAGGAACTCAACATCGCAGACGTCGCGTCAATCGGACGCCCGGTCTGAGAGATATTGTCATTTTCGTCCCAGGGGCCCGGTTGGTTTTTAAGGCAAAACCAACCCGACCGCACTCCACCTGCGTCCAAACCTCGGGCAGAGTATGCCAAAAGATCCGTCTCACTTAGAGGAATTCAACAAAGCTGACGGCATGTCAATCGGACGTCCGTAGCTCAAGATATGAGCGTTTCAGCTCCGAGGGCCCGGTTGGTCTCGTGTACGAACCAACCCGGCCGAACTCAAAGTATTCCGAAACCTTGAGTGCGATATACCGAAACGACCGTCTCGATCCAAGGATCGCGTTGCCGCTGACGGCGAGTCGTTTGGAGGCACGAAGCTCATGTTACGGGCGTTTGAACGAAAACGTCCGAAGAAGGGGGGTACGGGCCCGGGCCGACCCGGCCCGACCCCCCCTGGGTCGGCCCGAACCGGGGCGACCCAACCCGGTTCCGACCCGGTTGACCCGGCTCCGACCCGGTTGACCCGGCTCCGACCCGGTTGACCCGGCTCGGCCGAGGGGCGCGGGTGGAAGCCGCGGGCGCAGCCCGCGGTCGAGGGAGCCGCGGCCCGCGTGCGGGCCGCGCGGGTCGTCAGCGGACACGGCGCATTGCCGCGTCCCGATAGGAAGAACCGGACCCGCGGACCGCGGGTCCGCTGGCCGCCACCGCGGCTCAGCCGCGGCGGCCTATCCGGCGGCGCGCCGGGGCGCCGCCGGCAACTTCCGCGGGCCGCCGGCGTCGCTCCGGTGGCCCGTTTTCCTTCCCGTCTGCGCCGTTGCTCCTCCCGGGATCCGTTCTTTACTGCGGGATCGTCAAAAGTCCGCTGCGGCACGTTCCGTCGTCGACCGTCAAATCCGCGCAAAACGAAGAACGGCGGAGGGTCGTCGGGCCGTGTTCGTTTGGCCCGCACCCTCCGCGTTAGAGATAAACAACCGGGAGAAAATTTAATAGAACGTTCAACACATGAACCAACAATTTTAATAAAATAAAATTGTTTCTTTGATTCCGGTTCTTTAATTTTTAAAGAATTCTCACGGGAATAACAAAGAGGGGTATTCCAAAATTTTAAAATCCCTACCTCGTCGATCGTCGCGCGCAGGCGTTCTTCGCGGAAAGGATCGTCGCGGAAGAGAGGGATCGTCACGTCGTCGCGGGGAGGCGTCGCGTCTTCGCGGAATCCGGCGTTGAGTCGGCGAGCTCAACGAACCAAGAACAACAGATATAAATTATTAATATTTAAATCTGTGTTTCGTTTAAAACCAAAAGAAAAGAACTTGAGAGGAAACCCAAAATCACTCACCTCAAATGGTCGGTGATCGGAGATCGGAGATCGGAAGAACGTCTCGGACGAAGGCGTCGTCGATTTCCGGGTTCGGAGTTCTTCGCGTTCTTTGCGTTCTTCGCGAGGGAGAAGAAGTTACGAGGGTTCTCTCAAATCTTCTCAAACGTAAAATAACCATAGGTTGAGCGTTGGCCTTATTTTATTATTACGCCAACGAATTTGAAAAACTGGTTAAGAAACGATCCATCAATTCGTTGAATTAATTCAACGAAAGAAACGACCCATTTAATTCATGAAAGAAACAGCCCATTTAATTCACGAAATAAACCACCCAATTAAATGGTCTGTTAAGAATTTAGAAAACGCGTCGGTTGACTTCATTAAGACGGGTTTTCACGGGTGCGTTTCTTAGCGGAAAGAAACGGCGGGGCTCGTGCGGGCCCCTCCTCACAAATATCCTACCAAGGGGGTAGGATATTTCTGGATAGCATCCTATCCAATTCAACTCAGTTCAAGCCGCCTTTAAGTGGCTTCAAGTGGCTTCCAAGTGGCTTAAGTGAAATAAAATAAAGTTGTCACAAAATTATTTTATTTCTTAACTTTAAGCCCGAAAATTAAAAACCACACCCGAGCAAACGAAACTCCGGAAGAGGCGTTTCTAAGCAAATACCGGCGCTGCGATTTCATCGGTGCCCTCAGAATTCGATTCCGGGCACCGGTTTCAAAGTTAGAAAAACCCGCTTGTCCGTTCACTGAACGTACCCGAGCCAAACTTCGTAAAATGATTCCGGGCACACCGGGCCTCGGAATCAGGTGCCATCAGAAACTGCGCTCTTGTAAAATTCCAAAGAAAATTAAGAAGAAAAAAAAATATCCTTGAAATTTACGGGTCTTTACATTACTCCCACCTCAGGAATTTACGTCCTCGTAAAGATACATCAAAAACTAGGGAAACAAATGTGGGTACTGAGCACGCATCTGAGCCTCCCGCTCCCAAGTGCTCTCCTGGAGGTTCCCGTGCCGCCATCTGATGCGCACAAGAGGGATCGATCACCCACGTAGGACCCGCTCCTGTCGACCCTCTATCTCCACTGGGACCTCCGCAAAAGTTCCTCCATCATCCACGTCTAGCTTCCCATAGTCAATGATGTGTGTCGGGTCGTGCACGTATCTCCTCAGCTGGGATACGTGGAAGACGTCGTGCACCCGGTGCAACTGAGGTCACAGAGCCAGACGATAAGCCACCTCGCCAACCCTGCTGAGGACCTGGAAGGGTCCGATGAAGCGTGGAGACAACTTGCCGCCTCGGCCCAATCTCCTCAAACCACGTCGAGGTGAGACCCGAAAGAAGACATGGTCGCCACCCTCGAACTCTAGTGGCCTCCGCCTCCTGTCAGCATATGACTTCGGCCGGCTCTGTGCTGTCCTCATCCGCTCCTGGATGACCTAGACCTTCTCTGACGTGGCCCAGACCATCTTTGGTCCCACAAGAGCTGCAAGATTTCTTCTTTGCCGTTAAGAGAAACCTGGTCTCATACCCTGCATAAACCACATTCTTTGCCTAAAACAGTCAATCCTAACATGGATGATACTAATCCATTCCAAGGATGACGTCGTAAGGCCTCGACGCTACTACTAAGAGATCCAACCGTTACTCTCGCCTCCAAGGGTTGAGTCACACTGTCGGCATCAGTGTGTGGTAACTGGTCTCCTCCAGTAGATGTCTCACAAGTGAGGGTCAAGTCAACAGCCAAAACTGGAACCTCTTAGTAACATCACGAAAGAGGACAGGAACGAAAATATCACAAAGGTATGCGTCTTTTATTATTGCAGCTCATAATACAAGACGCTACACAAAAGCAACAAGGAACCAGAAGTACAAAGGACATATCCACTAGTTCTGCTCCTGTCCATCTGCTCCCAGAGCTCCATGATCGAAGGCCTCGGCTGCCTGAAGCTGAGCTCTCGCATGTTCACCTACTCTCTGTGGTCGGGGCGGACCTCCTGGTGGTGGTGGTGGCAGAGCCTCAAAGCGTCGCCCACCTCCTGCTGTGCGGCCAGCTCCTCTGCCTCGTCCGCCTCCTCCCTGCGGACCGCCACGGTCGAACCTCTGCCTCTGCCTGGGAGGTTCTTCACTTAACTGTTGATCATCAGCATGGCGGGTCGGACAGTCACGAGCCATGTGACCAATCCCTCCACAGGAGTAACACTGCCCACTCTCGGCACGCCTGGCTCTGACTCCACCCCGGCTCCCCCGCACAACTGAGCCTGAGTCGTGCAGTCGGCCACCGGTAGGTCTGGTCTGCCTGGAACCCTGAGTCATCTATCGGCTACCTGCTTCCGATGACTCCGCTATCTGCCGCCCTGCGGCAGGTCTCGCTGTGGACTCAGCCAGGAAGCTCTCGATCAGAAGGGCTCGCTCTAGCACTCCTTCCTGGGTCGGGATGTTAAGAGAGATCAGCGATGCCCTGATCTCATGTCTCAATCCCTGCTCGAAGGTCCGGGCCCGAAAGAAGGGGTCCCGTACCATGTCTGTCGAGTACCGAGAATGGTCGGTGAACCTCGCCGCGTACTGAGCGACCGTCAAGCTGCCCTGCCGCAGCTGAAGAAGCTCCTGGATGCGCACCACACGGAGGGTGGCCGGGACGAACTCTGAGCGGAAGAGGATCTCGAAGTCCGTCCAGATGAGGGTGGCCTCATCGTGTACCTGGAGCATCAGGCTCCACCATCGTCCGGCTGCTGCGTGCAGTAGGCTCACCGCGAGGATCACCATGAGGTCTGCTGGTGTCCTCACTAGCCTGAAAACTCGGACGACCGCCTCCAGCCAGTCCTCAGCTGCCTGGGGGTCCGACTCCCCACGGAACCTGGGTGGTCGCTGGTGCTGGAACTCGTGCAAAGCTCTGAGGCGTCGTGCGTCGTCAGCTGCCAGTGCTGGAAGCATCGGGGGCTCGGCGGGTAAAGGTACCGTCGGTGCCTCTGCTGTCAACGGGCCCTGTACCGAGGCCTCGTCGCTCGGCGGGCTGTCGTCGCGCTCTACTCTAGGAACCCTAGCTGGCTGCTGTCGTCGTGCCATCCTGAAGAGGAAACAAGTATGCCATGGTCAGAACAGTATACCTGGTGAGCTAACACAAGTAATCACAAAGAAAACTTGAAACACACATGCAATCAATGTTTTCGGGCATTAAGTCGGAAATCAGAAGTCAGGGTCCTGGTGTATGGATACGTCGGCCGCCGCACCAACACTGGACTCTCTGGACTGATAACCACACTCAATACGCTAAACACTATTGCTTCACATAGGAGAAAGATCAGAGTGTGCGGTAGAACCGACCACCTCTGATACCAATTTGTCACGACCCGTCCTCGGGGCCCGTGCCGTGACTACCCCAAGCCCGCCTTCCATAGGCCAGGGGCTGGCGACTAGCACCAAGGCGTAAATCCCAGCAAAAAGGGAAGGCATTGCCTTTGAAAAGTAAACAAGCACCACAGAGTAAGCAAGCGGAAAAGTAAACACTAAGTAAAAACTGAACAAGCTGTGATGAAAGTAAAAGGGGCCGGAAATACAAGCCCAACTGTAAAGTACAACAGAAAGGAAAAACAGCAACTAAAAGGAAAAACTGCAGCGTCGAGCCGTCCTCTGGAAGTCCCACCTGAAGGGTGGGTACAGATAGCTCCAATGCTCCTCGGGTCCCGCCGTCCGCTCCGAGCACGTCTCACCCAGTGGTCCACCTCCAGGTACTGTCCTGCCCCGCACGCCTCCTCCACGATCAGCGCTGTCCGTCGTCTGCAACCAACACCACGAAGTGCGGGCATAGCCCGTGCAGGGGTGAGTATAAGCTACTCAGTAGGGACCCCGAGACCCCCGAAGGTCTCCCGAAATCCACAAAGGATAATCCACAAAGGAAAGATACAATCACGAAGTAACATCTGACACGGCTTAGGTATATGCCCATGCATATATCTAAGTCATCAATTTCCCGATCGGCTCCAACGTCCGAGCCCTAGCACAACCCAGTCCACACAGGAAAGCAAAACGCATACCCACGCAGGATAGAACAACACAATCCACAAAGGATAGTAAACAATAAATCTACACAGGATAGTTCAACACAATCCACAAAGGATAGAAACACAAGATTCAGCTCACACAGCATTTTCATTATCAAAAACGTAGCTGTTGAAGAGCCCCATCCCTGAAGTGTACAGTGGTCCTGTCACGACTCCGAGGCACTTCTCACTAACCTAAGACTGCTGAGGTACTCCTCCTATCGAGTACCGCGGGTCTGCTTCCAACTACCGGGCGCTCCGTCCGCTGAGGTTCTGCTGCCAAACACCGGGCGCTCACCCAAATAGCCTACAGAGGTACTCCTCCAGTCGAGTACTGCGGGTCTGCTGCCAACTACCAGGCGCTCCGTCCGCCGTGGGTCTGCTGCCAAATATCGGGCGCTCCGTCCACTGGGCTAGTCGACTCACTCCAAGTCGAGTCGGTCGAGCAGTCTTCAGGTCTCAGCCGGCTACACGGTCTCCGTACGCTCGTCTCCAGTATCACGGGTCTGCCGCTACAACCAAGCGCACCACCTCTATCGAGTAAAACAGAAGACTCAGCTCACACAGGTATACTTATTCGGGTGATAATAAAGATGATCACTGAACCATCTAAGACGTCGGACCCACGAAGGATCGATAGGTACTAACCTCGCAGTGACCCACACAGGATCGGACCCACACAGGATCGGGCCCACGCAGGACCTGTAGGAGTTGGCTCACACAGAACCGCTGAGTGATGACCCACACAGGATCGGACCTACACAGGATCGGGCCCACACAGGACCGGGCCCACGCAGGACCTGTAGCACTGATCCGCGTAGGATCGCTGAGTGCAGCAGTCGTCGCAGTCCGCTGAGGATCTCTGCACAGTCGTCGCCGCAGTCCACTGAGGATCTCTGCACGGTCGTCGTCGGAGTCCACTGAGGATCTCTGCACGGTCGTCGCCGCAGTCCACTGAGGATCTCTGCACGGTCGTCGCTGTCGAAGTAGCAGTCGCAGCCAGCCTAGGGTTCCCGCACACAGCAAGCTCGTTCGGGAGGGTCCTCTCCACGAGCCGAGAGGCTGATACATCAACTGACACAAAGTCCGAAGTTGATGTATCCAAAAGTTCCGTATCGTCAACAGGAACTCAACGTCGCAGACGGCGCGTCAATCGGACGCCCGGTCTGAGAGATATTGACATTTTCGTCCCAGGGGCCCGGTTGGTTTTTAAGGCAAAACCAACCCGACCGCACTCCACCTGCATCTAAACCTCGGGCGGAGTAGGCCAAAAGATCTGTCTCACTTAGAGGAATTCAACAAAGCTGATGGCACGTCAATCGGACGTCCGTAGCTCAAGATATGAGCGTTTCCACTCCGAGGGCCCGGTTGGTCTCGTGTACGAACCAACCCGGCCGAACTCAAAGTATTCCGAAACCTTGAGTGCGATATACCGAAACGACCGTCTCGATCCAAGGATCGCGTTGCCGCTGACGGCGAGTTGTTTTGAGGCACTAAGCTCAAGTTACGGGCGTTTGAACCAAAACGTCCGAAGAAGGGGGGTACGGGCCCGGGCCGACCCGGCCCGACCCCCCCTGGGTCGCCCCGCACCGAGTCGACCCGAACCGGGTCGACCCGACCCGGGTCCGACCCGGTTGACCCGGCCCGGCCCGGCTAGCCCGGCTCGGCCGGCTCGGCTCGGCCGAGGGGCGTGGGAGGAAGCCGCGGCCGCAGCCCGCGGTCGAGGGAGTCGCGGCCCGCGTGCGGGCCGCGCGGGTCGTCAGCGAACGCGGCGCATTTCCGCGTCCCGACCGGAAGAACCGGACCCGCGGACCGCGGGTCCGCTGGCCGCCACCACGGCTCAGCCACGGCGGCCTGTCTGGCGGCGCGCCGGGGCGCCGCCGGCAACTTCCGCGGGCCGCCGGCTTCGCTCCGGTGGCCCGTTTTCCTTCCTGTCTGCGTCGTTGCTCCTCCCGGGATCCGTTCTTTACTGCGGGATCGTCAAACGTCCGCTGCGGCACGTTCCGTCGTCGACCGTCAAATCCGCGCAAAACGAAGAACGGCTGAGGGTCGTCGGGCCGTGTTCGTTTGGCCCGCACCCTCCGCGTTAGAGATAAACAACCGGGAGAAAATTTAATAGAACGTTCAACACATGAAGAATCAATTTTATTTTATTAATATTGTTGGTTCATGTGTTGAACGTTCTATTAAATTTTCTCCCGGTTGTTTATCTCTAACGCGGAGGGTGCGGGCCAAACGAACACGGCCCGACGACCCTCCGCCGTTCTTCGTTTTGCGCGGATTTGACGGTCGATGACGGAACGTGCCGCAGCGGACGTTTGACGATCCCGCAGTAAAGAACGGATCCCGGGAGGAGCAACGGCGCAGACGGGAAGGAAAACGGGCCACCGGAGCGACGCCGGCGGCCCGCGGAAGTTGCCGGCGGCGCGGCGACGCCGGCGGCGCCCCGGCGCGCCGCCGGACAGGCCGTCGCGGCTGAGCCGTGGTGGCGGCCAGCGGACCCGCGGTCCGCGGGTCCGGTTCTTCCGGTCGGGACGCGGCAATGCGCCGCGTCCGCTGACGACCCGCGCCGCCCGCACGTGGGCCGCGGCTCCCTCGACCGCGGGCTGCGCCCGCGGCTTCCACCCGCGCCCCTCGGCCGAGCTGGGCTGGCCGGGCCGGGCCGGGTCAACCGGGTCGGCCCGGGCCCGTACCCCCCTTCTTCGAACGTTTTCGTTCAAACGCCCGTAACTTGAGCTTCGTGCCTCCAAACGACTTGCTGTCAGTGGAAACGCGATCCTTGGATCGAGACGGTCGTTTCGGTATATCGCACTCAAGGTTTTGGAATACTTTGAGTTCGGCCGGGTTGGTTCGTACACGAGACCAATCGGGCCCTCGGAGCGGAAACGCTCATATCTTGAGCTACGGACGTCCGATTGACGTGCCGTCAGCTTTGTTGAATTCCTCTAAGTGAGACGGATCTTTTGGCATACTCCACCCGAGGTTTGGACGCAGGTGGAGTGCGGTCGGGTTGGTTTTACCTTAAAAACCAACCGGGCCCCTAGGACGAAAATGCCAATATCTCTCAGACCGGGCGTCCGATTGACGCGCCGTCTGCGACGTTGAGTTCTTGTTGACGATACGGAACTTTCGGATACATCAACTTTGGACTCTGTGTCAGTTGATGTATCAGCCTCTCGGCTCGTGGAGCGGACCCTCCCGAACGAGCTTGTTGTGTGCGGGAACCCTGGGCTGGCTGCGACTGCTACTTCGACAGCGACGACCGTGCAGAGATCCTCAGTGGACTGCGGCGACGACTATGCAGAGATCCTCCGTGGACTCCGACGACGACCGTGCAGAGATCCTCAGTGGACTGCGGCGACGACTGTGCAGAGATCCTCAGCGGACTGCGACGACTACTGCACTCAACGATCCTACGCGGATCAGTGCTACAGGTCCTGCATGGGCCCGGTCCTGTGTGGGCCCGATCCTGTGTGGGTCCGATCCTGTGTGGGTCATCACTCAGCGGTTCTGTGTGAGCCAACTCCTACAGGTCCTACGTGGGCCCGATCCTGTGTGGGTCCGATCCTGTGTGGGTCACTGCGAGGTTAGTACCTATCGATCCTTCGTGGGTCCTATGTCTTAGATGGTTCAGTGATCATCTTTATTATCATCCGAAGAAGTATACCTGTGTGAGATGAGTCTTCTGTTTTACTCGATAGAGGTGGTGCGCTTGGTTGTAGCGGCAGACCCGCGATACTGGAGACGAGCGTACGGAGTACGGAGACCGTGTAGCCGGCTGAGACCTGAAGACTGCTCGACCGACTCGACTTGGAGTGAGTCGACTAGCCCATTGGACGGAGCGCCCGGTATTTGGCGGCAGACCCACGGCGGACGGAGCGGCTGGTAGTTGGCAGCAGACCCGCGGTACTCGACTGGAGGAGTACCTCTGTAGGCTATTTGGGTGAGCGCCCGGTATTTGGCAGCAGACCCTCAGCGGACAGAGCGCCCGGTAGTTGGCAGCAGACCCGCGGTACTCGACAGGAGGAGTACCTCAGCAGTCTTAGGTTAGTGAGAAGTACCTCGGAGTCGTGACAGGACCACTGTACACTTCAGGGATGGGGCTCTTCAGCAGCTACGTTTTTGATAATGAAAATCCTGTGTGAGCTGAATCTTGTGTTTCTCTCCTTTGTGGATTGTGTTGAACTATCCTGTGTGGATTTATTGTTTACTCTCCTTTGTGGATTGTGTTGTTCTATCCTGCGTGGGTATGCGTTTTGCTTTCCTGTGTGGACTGGGTTGTGCTAGGGCTCGGACGTTGGAGCCGATCGGGAAATTGATGACTTAGGTATATGTATGGGCATATACCTAAGCCGTGTCAGATGTTACTTCGTGATTGTATCTTTCCTTTGTGGATTTCGGGAGACCTTCGGGGGTCTCGGGGTCCCTACTGAGTAGCTTATACTCACCCCTGCACGGGCTATGCCTGCACTTCGTGGTGTTGGTTGCAGACGACGGACAGCGCTGATCGTGGAGGAGGCGTGCAGGGCAGGACAGTACCTGGAGGTGGACCACTGGGTGAGACGTGCTCGGAGCGGACGGCGGGACCCGAGGATCATTGGAGCTATCTGTACCCACCCTTCAGGTGGGACTTCCAGAGGACGGCTCGACGCTGCAGTTTTTCCTTTCAGTTGCTGTTTTTCCTTTCAGTTGTACTTTACAGTTGGGCTTGTATTTCCGGCCCCTTTTACTTTCAGCATAGCTTGTACAGTTTTTACTTTGTGTTTACTTTTCCGCTTGCTTACTCTGTGGTGCTTGTTTACTTTTCAAAGGTAATGCCTTCCCTTTTTGCTGGGATTTACGCCTTGGTGCTAGTCGCCAGCCCCTGGCCTATGGAAGGCGGGCTTGGGGTAGTCAGGGCACGGGCCCCGAGGACGGGTCGTGACAAGTATTATATTATCCCCCTTAAATAATATGATACATGAAATTGGATACATGTCATCAACTAAAAAATTTTAAGTCTTAGTTCCTCATAAACTCTTAAGGATGCCATGTTTCCTCCCTTATTTTCTGTTTTCACAAAAGGAAACTCATTAACCAGCCTCTCTAATTAATTAAAATATTATATCTAGTGCCAAATTTTAGATAGTAACTTCAATATAAGATAATTGGTGTTCCAAATGGGTTCCCTCAAATGTGTTTATATTTTTTGGATCCTGTAGTTGTTTCTTCAATAATGAATAATGGATGACTTCATGTTCTTATGAATGGTTCGTTGGCATATCTATTCAGTAATCTAAAACATAAATTCTCTCTAAAATATCAATGTTCCCAATATACCTTGGTTTTAACATACCTTTTTTTATCAAATCATAAAACTCCTTCCTATAGTGACACCTTTAATTGTACATGATCTCCCACAAGAAATTCCATATATTCCATTTTATTATTATAATATAATTTTTTCCTACATTGAGTTGTATTGATATGGTCCTTTATAGTCTGTACTTTTAATGTTGTCTCATCCACATGTTCATGGCCTATAATATTTTTTATCTAGCTTAATGCCATTAATATTTAATAATAAATCTATTCGCAAATAATTATTCATATGATTCCATCTTTATTCTAGATTGGAAACTTTAATTGTATAAAAACATCACCAATAGTATATATTGATACCATAATCCTTGAAATTCAAGATAACATGATATCAACATGTCTTCTAGATAATGAATAATACATTCAATATGCCCATGTATTTTGGGAAAACAGGCGATGGTTATATATACATTATTAGTTACAAATTTTTACCGACACTTCTATAATTTAAATGTGAAATACGGTTCATGATTATATTTAAGGGAGAGAGGTTCTCCATGAATTCTAAAAATTTCATTTATATATATATATAAAATAAATATGATCAATGGGTATCTTGTCCCTTAAATATATTAAATGTGCATACTTAGTATAGCGATTGATGTTGAAACTCATGGCATCATTCTTCCTGGGTGTTTTCAAAAGTCTTATGATAGTGTCTAATTTAACAATTTCCCAATTCTATATAGGTATTTGAATAGGATTCATGAGTCCCTTAAAATTTTGTCTTTTCTATTGTACTTTATATAATAATAAGTATTTAGACACACAATCGGTAGTTTCCCACATCACACCATCAAAAAAAATGGTATCTTGAGTCTATAGAACCCCATTACAACCATTCAAATACTTATAGGCCTTTTTATATTCCTTTTTTTGTATACTTATTATTTTTGTTTTAATTTAAATTTTAAAAAATTTATGTTTCTAGAATATTACATAGTTAGTTAATAGTTTGGAAGAACCGTGTGGGATAGATTGGGAAACTATGTCCCATATGCTATATTATTGGAGGGGTTTATGGTTAGATCAAACTGTATAACTTCCCCCTAAAATCATGCAGTATAGGAAAGTGGATAGTGAACAGTTGGTGGATGGATGTCTAATTGTATATCCCAACAATGTAACATTCTTTTCAATATCTACTAGGGAGTGTCTAGTTTCTGCATGGTTTTCGAATATAAATTTGAATTATTGAAATTGTATGGATTCTTCTTTGATCTTCCATGCCATCTAGTCTCTATTGGGGGTTACCATTTTAGTCATTTCATTGATTGTGTAAATAATGGTTGTTGATTATATAATGATTTTCCTATAAATTTAAACTTTTATTGGTGGCTTTGTTTAAATTATATTTGTCTATTCACCCTAATTAAAGAATACATAGTTTGTGTGATATCAAAAAGGTATGGAACCGTGAAATAAAACAATTTATAAATGGCTTCGAATATATTTGGTGGATTCATAGAAAATATGGATTAAAATAAAAATTGGATTATTTAAATTATTTTATATCGATTATTGAAAAAATGTAATTAAATGAATTATTATTTTGAAATATGTGAAGTTAATCAAAACCAATGATTTATATAACAAACCCAACTATTGTAACTCGTAGATGGTGTCTTAATTATTACATCGTCACTTGATGAAAGTAATTGAATCCCAAAATACAAAATAATTTTTTAGTCTTCATGAACCATTTACATACATGATTCCCATATTACATTATAGTTATAAAATGAAATAATTCTATATTTCATGGTATTATTCATATTATCCTTCATTATATCATAGATAATATAAAGAAAATAAAAGGGTGATATCATATCCTCAATAGAGATTATGTTCAATTGAAGCTATCATGATCAAATACAACATATTCAATATAGAAAGGTAATTAGTTGATAATTATTCCATTTAATCATTACATTGAGCATGAAAATCATAAATGGATAATATAAATGTAGTAATATCATAATGTAAATGTAATCAAATGGGAAGAACGTGATGCAGATTCTTCTTGTCTTCCAATATGACTCAACCATTGATTGTTATCCTCCAGCTACTTGTCTGGTGGTGGTGGTTCTCTTTGTGTTAGTATTTCCTAGATTTCCCTCTTTGGTGTCTGGTAATGATGAGGTGGGTATCTTGTAGGTATTCTGTTTAAAAATACTTCAGCCTCTTTCAAATAAGTGTTTTGTCGAACATCCTCTACTAAGGTGGGGGTTGGGGGCTCTTTCCCTACTGTCCATTTTGATGGGGTTCCTTCCTCAAAATGTGGTTTTTTGTTTTTTTCTGTTACATATTTATCCTTTATTGAATCCTTGGGTTTACTTAGATGGATACTGTTTGCGAGGTTGGACTTAGACAAACCACATATTTCCTTGTTCCAAATCTTTGTGGAGTCTTGGGGTTTAGAACTTCTAGAAAAGGTGTCAGTGGTGAATCGAAAATTCTTTTTCAAAGTGTTGGATTTAGAAAAAAAATTCTTCTAGGAATTTTTTTGGGTTCCAGATAAATGGGTCAATGGTGGTTCTTCTTTTTCAGGTGGTCTATGAAGGTTCATTTGTGATGAGATCCTTTGAGGGAGGTTGAGTGGATTTTCCTACCTGATCATCCCCTTACCTTCCAGAATTTTCCATTCTTAAATGAGATTAGTAACTCATTGGGAACCTTTATTTGTGACAATAAGAGTAGCATGTGCTTCGAGGAAACTATTGAGGCTCACATTTTTCTCAAGATGGACATTGCTCAACCTATCCCTTCACATATCCTTTTTTATATGACAAGTTCATAAGACTGGTCCCATCTTTTTTATCTATCACCTTTTCATTTTTTCACCATCTTCAAACATTAGAGACCCTCATTTTCAGTATTCTGCAATAGTCATTTACAACATAGAAATATATGTCATGCTTGAACCCAGTGGAATGATGGGTCCCTTTGATATCTGGTGGATGGTTCTTCTTTGGTTAGATCTGGGATGGAAAATCACCCTTCTGTTTTTCCTGCTCTCTATTCACCCCCATTTCATTTTAAGGTTATGTCTACTTGGTTGGATTGTAAATCCTCATTAGTTGGGTGGTCTTACATAGACATGTTCCCTTATAGTTCTACTGGAATGGCAGTCAAGCTTGGTTCTCTTTCTGGGAACATCCTTTCTAGATCTCGTCCTCTGGATTTTGTGGAGCCGGGAAATGCTTCTTCTCAAGGGTTGATCTCCCACCCAAAATTTCATGGGTGGGATATGACAACCCTGCTTTTTATTACAACTTAAACATGCTTTATTACATAAAACTTCACTTGATACAACAAAGAAGATCGAGAGGTTTAGTGTCTTTGGGGCTTAGGATCATCACATAAAAACTTTAAACATGAAATACAACATCCTTATTGAAAACTTCCTTTACATGACCACTACATTCCTTCGTACTTAGCATTGCATGGGATAACCTGAGGACATGCATAAGAAAAGGGTGAGCTATAAAGCCCAGTAAGGGAGTACACAATGAATAACATGAGGAGTACAATACATGTTAGGAAATAGGCATATCAATAGAGCATAAGAGAGACATGAACATAAAGGCATGATAAAGCATGATAATCATAACATGGAAATTTGGCAACAACACTTAACATTGAATTAGCATGAGCCAAGGCTCATTGCACATGGAGCATGAGTAAACCCTCATTGCACTTGAAGCACGAGTAAACCCTCGTTCCACTTGAATTAGCATGATTCAACACTCATTGCACATGACGTATCATGATACTATACTTTACCCAATGCATTGGAGCGCTATAAAGGGCGCACCCTTCTTAAACATTTCATTTCATGCATAAGTGTGCCACATGGATCATAAAACATGGATTCATAAAACATAATCATTTCTTCCACGATAAAGGAATGTGAAATTCATACATGAAACTTTACAATAAATATGTATATGTGCATAAAGGTGAATACCCTTGATGGAGAAATGGGCATGGTATTCACTACACAAAGACATTGGCTTAGAAAATCGGTGCGATTTCGGCAGCGTAACGGCGTGACATAAGAATTCATAAAAAGGTTGATGAGAGAGAAAGGGGTTACTCATCATATTTACATGTAAGGGACAGTAAGGAGATCATATATATACATGTCCCAACAATAGAAATGGAATTTAGATTCATGATACAAAAGTATTTCTTGAATGTAAAAGGAGAGAGAGATGTTCCTTTCGGAATTTCGGCATAGTAACGGGTGTACATGGGAGGCATTTAATGAGAGAGAAAGGGTTCTCCCATCATTCAAACAATAAGAGGGAAGTATGGGGGAGGTGTGAAACCGTACCCCAACATTCATAATTGAAATAAAAAGGGAAATACAACTTAACGAAAATTGACAAAAAAATGAGAAAGGAAGAAAAAACCCTTACTTGGAAGTGTGCTTCCAAAGGCTAGAGAGAGGCTTGTGAGAGGCTTCTTGGGAGCTTGGGGAACCTTGAGAGGATTATAGAGAGATTAGGGCAGAGTTTGGACGAACTTCAAGGGCTTTGGGTGAGGAGGAAGTGGGAGCTTGGGTGGGTTTATATAGGAAAGGTGAGAGAATTCTTTATTATTTAGGTTTGGGACCCCTTATATTAAAATAATCCAAACCACAAACCATCCCATGGTATATGCCCATGGTTTCTGGAAAAGGGAAGAGGAAAACAATATTTTACAAGGCCAAGGTCCGAACATATTAAAAAATTAGGGTTGCTTATGTGGAGGTGAGTCACACTCCCATGGAAATTAATTTAAAAAGGCAAAGTGTTGAAAAAGTCTTGAGGGCTCCATTAATGCTTTGAAAAGTGAGTCAAACAAACCCAAAACCTCATCATTATATTGATAAAACACATATTGGCCGAACATAAGGATTATGGTATTTTATTACATCACCATTGGGTCATTATGATGTCATAAAACACATTATATATTTAAATGGTATTTAATTTTTACCCAAAAATTTGACTGTCTCAGAAAATTATGAAAAATTCACCGTTGGATAATTTCGACGTCCTGATTCCAAAAATAATATTTATTTTATCTAAATAATTTTCTAAATATGTGAATTTTCACTTTTAAAATAAAAACGACATTTATAAAATTTCACGGGTTTTGACAGAAATGGCTTTCAAACCTTAATAAAAATTTTAATTGCATTCATAAAATTATAAGATTATTTATATTTAATAAAAATTAATTTAATATTAATAATAATATTTTATTAAAATATTATTTAATTCAAAAATCCTTTAATTTAATAAAATATAATTCTTAATTAAATAATAACTAAAAACATCATTTGTACTTTAAAAACTAATTACAATGCATCAAAAATGACTAGAAATTATATTCATTATTATATACAAAAATAATGTACATGAACATGGTGCTATTTATTTGTTACATAACCCCTTAAAATAGCCGCATAAGACCTAAGGGTAAGGTGTGCGATGGTGACAGACTCTTGGGGTTGCTCGGATAACATCGCTCGAGTGGTAATCTCTATCAACTTCCATTTTTCCCGTAGACGATCACGTTCGAGCTTGACTTGATGAAGCTCAGCTTGGGCTTGGTCAAGGACAAAGCCCAAAGACGCCACCTCCTTTTCGAGCTCCGACAAAAGGGCTTCGTAAGGGGCAATACTACTGGATGAGGCCATCGCTTCCTTTGTCTGAGTAGAAAATTGGTTCGTTAAAGACTTATATTTAAACTACCCAGATGATCACTGTTCAACGGCTATAAAAGTAACGGTCACAAATCTTAACGTAAAACATAAAGAATTTGACATCTTATAAAAACATTTTTCATAAAGAAACATTTAACTGGATCAAGAGGGATTTTCCAATAATGAAACTTTGGGTCGTTACAACATTCCCCCCTTAAGAAATTTCGCCCTCGAAATTTTCCTTTTCCCACACTAAAACAAAAGTGGGTAACTTAGCTTCATCATATCCTCCGACTCCCAAGTTGCTTCTTCAAACTTGTGGTTTCTCCACAACACCTTGACGAGGGGCATTGTCTTATTTCGTAGAACTTTTTCTCTACGATCTAAGATCTTCACTGGTTGCTCCTCATAAGAAAGATCGTCTTCTAATTGTACCACCTCGGAAGAGAGTACATGTGAAGGGTCTGGTATGTACTTCCTTAACAGGGATACATGGAAGACATCATGCACATTGGCCATAGTAGGTGGAAGTGCTAGTCGATAGGCCACAGCCCCAACACGATCCAGAATCTCGAAGGGGCCGATGTACCTTGGACTTAACTTCCCTTTCTTTCCAAACCTCATGACCTTCTTCCACGGAGATATGCGTAAAAACACCATGTCTCCGACTTTAAACTCAAGGTCTCGTCGACGATTATCTGCATAACTCTTCTATCGACTTTGGGCTGCCTTGATATGCTGCTGAATGGTTTTCACCTTCTCCACCATTTCTTCGACCATTTCTGGTCCAAGCAGCTTACGTTCACCGACCTCATCCCAACATGCCGGTGTTCTACACCTTTTCCCATACAGGGCTTTATATGGTGCCATTTGGATGCTCGAGTGGAAACTATTATTATAAGAGAACTCAACCAGAGGAAGATGTTGATCCCATCCTCCTTTAAAGTCCATTGAGCACGCTCTCAACATATCCTCAACTGTTTGGATAGTCCGCTCGGATTGGCCATCAGTTTGAGGATGATAGGCCGTACTAAAGTTCAGTTCAGTATTCAGAGCATGTTGAAGACTCTTCCAAAACTTAGAGGTAAATCTTGGATCTCGGTCAGACACAATAGATAGTGGTACTCCATGCAACCGTACCACTTCCCTGATATATATCCGTTCCAGTTGATCCAAAGAGAAATCCTCTCGAATAGCAATGAAGTGTGCAGTCTTTGTAAGACGATCCACAATAACCCAGATTGCATTGTTGCTTTTGGATGTCCTTGGAAGTCCAGTGACGAAGTCCATGGTGATGTTCTCCCATTTCCATTCTGGTATGGGCAATGGTTGCATCATCCCCTTAGACTTCTGCCTCTCTGCCTTCACTTGCTGACACACCAGGCACTTTGATGTATATTCGGCGATCTCCTTCTTCATATTATCCCACCAAAAGTTTTCTCGGAGATCTCGATACATCTTTGTGCTCCCTGGGTGAATAGAGAAATTTGAACTATGTGCATCATCCAAAAGTTCCTTCTTCAGCTCCGAACTTGATGGGACACATAGTCTTTTCCCAAACCGCACAATTCCTTCTTCATTAACATTAAACTCTGAGGATTTTCCCTTTTTGATAGCTTCCACTTTTTCTTGGATTCTCGCATCATCCTTTTGAGCATCCTTTAACCTTTCCAAAAGAGATGGTTGAGCAATCATTTGTGAAAGGATTGATTATGTTCCCTTCTTTATGATTCCCACGTCCATCTTCATCAAGTATAAGAAGATTGGATCCTTCTCAATTCTCATCATTGATAGAATTGTTGGATCCTTTCTACTTAGGGCATCCGCTACCTTGTTCGCCTTCCCAGGGTGGTAATGTATTGAACAGTCATAATCCTTTATGAGCTCTATCCATCTTCTCTGGCGCATATTAAGCTCTTTCTGTGTGAATATATATTTAAGACTCTTGTGGTCAGTATATATCTCACATTTCTCTCCATAGAGATAATGCCGCCAGATTTTCAAGGCAAAGATCACCGCCGCCAACTCCAGATCATGCGTTGGATAGTTTCGCTCATGGATTTTCAACTGTCTTGAGGCATAGGATATCACTTTATCATTCTGCATCAGCACACATCCTAAGCCCTTCTTCGAAGCATCACTGAATACCACAAAAAGCTCCCCACTTGTGGGTAAAGTGAGCACAGGTGCAGTGATAAGCCTCCTTTTCAACTCCTTGAAGCTTTCTTCGCATTCATCACTACAAGCAAACTTTACTCCCTTTCGAGTTATCTTGGTAAGAGGGTTGGACAATCGTGATAAGTTTCTCACAAATCGTCGATAATATCCAGCTAACCCCAAGAAGCTACGGATATCAGTTACCGATGTTGGCCTCGGCCATCCCTCAATTGCATCTGTTTTGGAGGGGTCCACAGATATCCCATTGCTTGTGATGATATGGCCCAAGAATGAGACCTCCTTCAACCAGAACTCACACTTGCTGTACTTGGCATAGAGCTTCTCCTTGCGCAAAGTCTCCAGTACAGTTCTTAAATGCTCCTCATGGTCCTCCTTGGTTTTGGAGTATATTAGAATATCATCTATAAAGACTACCACAAATTTATCTAGGTAATCTCTAAAGACTCTATTCATCAAGTCCATGAATATTGCTGGAGCATTGGTGAGTCCAAAAGGCATTACTATGAATTCATAGTGCCCATACCTTGTACGAAAAGCAGTCTTGGGGATATCTTCCTTCTTCACCCTTACTTGATAATATCCCGACCGCAAGTCGACCTTGGAGAAGTATTGTGCTCCACGCAGCTGATCAAACAAGTCATCGATTCTTGGGAGAGGATACTTGTTCTTTATCGTGATTTTGTTAAGTTCATGATAATCGATGCAAAGCCGCATTGACCCATCCTTCTTCTTGACGAAGAGGACTGGTGCACCCCATGGTGATGCACTTGGGCGTATAAACCCTTTATCCAGATTCTCCTGTAGTTGTTTCTTCAGTTCTTCAAGCTCAACCACAGCCATTCTATATGGAGTCTTGGATATTGGTAGCGCCCCAGGTATAAGTTCAATTGAGAACTCAACATCTCTTCTTGGAGGAAGACCAGGAAGTTCCTCGGGAAATACTTCAGCGAATTCCCTCACAATAGGCATTTCTTCAAGGGTGGTTTCTTCCTTGGACTCAATCATCTGAGCCAGATATGCAAGCTCATAAGGTAGTAATATCCATGCTTGAGATGATGGAGCTAAAGGAGATTCGTCTTCCTCCTGACACTTGTAAAGAATCGGGGGTCGATTCTCCATATGGAGTGTGATTTCCCTCTCCCGACAATTTATGTTGGCTCTATATAAGGAAAGCCAATCCATGCCAAGAATTGCATCAAATTCCACCAAAGGGAGTATGACGAGGTTCTCTGGGAAATTCAATCCACAGATTATAACAGGGGAGGACTTATACTCATGGGATGCAATGATTGCCCCATTTGCCGTACTCACTGACATCTTTACTTCCATGATTTTTGGTGGTGCAGGGATTATTCTACTAAACATTTGAGATATAAAAGAATGCGTAGAACCTGAATCAAAAAGTACGTTCGCTATTCTTGAATGAATAACTAGCGTACCTGTCACCACTTCGTTGTCGGGGTTCACTTCGGCAGAAGTGATGGAAAAAGCTCTTCCTTGCTGTCTTGGAGGTTGTTGATTGCCTCCGATAACCCTTGGATTAGGGCACTGATTCGCAAAATGACCCGGTTCTTTGCATTTGAAGCATTGAACAATGCGTTGAGGTTCGAACGGAGCATTCCTCCCCACCGTCGCAGCCGCGGGTCCTTCTTGCTGACAGTTAACAGCTAGGTGCCCTTCTCTTCCACACTTGAAGCATTTTCTTGTCCCCCTAAGGCAATTTCCAGGGTGCTTCTTTCCACACTTTTGGCAAGTGGGGTGCTGGAATTTCTTAGCGCCGTTGGATTTATCCATCGGACCACCAGAATTGAAGTCCACCTTCCGCTTCTTGTCCCCATGATACCCCTGTGATTCTCTGATCTCCATTTCAATCTTGAGGGCACATCGGACAATTTCCTCATAGCTGTCGAAGTCACGGATCGCTAATGCTTTCCGCAAGCTAGGCTTCAGCCCACCAAAGAAGCGGTCAACCTTGCATTCGGGGGTAACGACAAAGCCGGAAGCGTATCGTGCAAGCCTTGTGAAGTCTGCCTCGTACGCTCCCACAGATTCCTCATCTTTCTGCTTGAGGGAAAGGAAGTCCCTTTCCATCTTAAGACAGAGGGTGCGTGGAAAATATTTATCGAAAAACATCTTCCGGAATACCTTCCATTCCAAAGCCTCGATCTCCTCCTCAGGCTTCGTATTTTTGATCAATGTCCACCATTGATCAGCTTCACCCTCCATACGATAAGCCGCCAGGAGAAACTTCTCTTTTTCAGAGCATTGGAGGATGGAGAATATCTTTTCAATGGAGTTGATCCATTGTTCAGCAATCGTGGGATCAGATGATCCACTAAAAGTAGGAGGCCTTTGTCTCATGAAGCTTTCAATAGCGACCTGTTCTTTCTTAGGGGGGGGGGGGGGTTGAACGTTCCTCTTGACCAGTGTTTCTATTCAAAACTTGAGTTAGCTGAGAGAGAAGCGTGACAAAGTTCGCGATTCCCGCTCCCATTGGATTGGGCATCTCATAAGTACAATCATCACACTGATCTTCACAACGGTTGTTAGCCCGA
This sequence comes from Viscum album, assembly GCA_963277665.1. Taxonomy (NCBI): domain Eukaryota; kingdom Viridiplantae; phylum Streptophyta; class Magnoliopsida; order Santalales; family Viscaceae; genus Viscum; species Viscum album. Next base: position 1,496,175,505 of record OY728122.1, on the reverse strand, counting down.
GTTATCCTATTACCGGCCATTGGCTGGAATAAAAGGAAAGTTAGGGGTAACACATAAAGGGTAATCCAAATACAAAAGTTGATGACTTATAAATAAACTTTAATCTCTTCATCTCAATAGTCTATAGGATTCAATCCAGGCTTTTCATGATCTTCCTTCTAACATATATTCTTAGGGGAATTTTTTCCTTAATAAGGGTTCATACTAAGATTGTGAATTTTTCAAAACATATCCCCCGGGAGTGTCGTAACCAAGAGTGCAGCAAGGCCCGTTGTCGTGCACCAGTTCCCGTTCGAGTCTAGCTCAAAGCGGTGTTTTCGAGTTTTACCCCTAGGATACATCTGTGCCAGAGCCACCTCTACCTGCTCGTATCCAGACAGGGATGTATTTGTTTGATAAAACACTTACTTAGTATTTACCAAAACTTAGGGATGTTTTTATTATGCTTAGTCTTGTATCTAAGGCTTTACTAGGGTTTCCTAATCCCAAAAATAACTAAACCTATCCTCTGATACCAACTATAACTACCCTGCTTTTTATTACAACTTAAACATGCTTTATTACATAAAACTTCACATGATACAACAAAGAAGATCGAGAGGTTTAGTGTCTTTGGGGCTTAGGATCATCACATAAAAACTTTAAACATGAAATACAACATCCTTATTGAAAACTTCCTTTACATGACCACTACATTCCTTCGTACTTAGCATTGCATGGGATAACCTGAGGACATGCATAAGAAAAGGGTGAGCTATAAAGCCCAGTAAGGGAGTACACAATGAATAACATGAGGAGTACAATACATGTTAGGCAATAGGCATATCAATAGAGCATAAGAGAGACATGAACATAAAGGCATGATAAAGCATGATAATCATAACATGGAAATGTGGCAACAACACTTAACATTGAATTAGCATGAGCCAAGGCTCATTGCACATGGAGCATGAGTAAACCCTCATTGCACTTGAAGCACGAGTAAACCCTCGTTGCACTTGAATTAGCATGAGTCAACACTCATTGCACATGAAGTATCATGATACTATACTTTACCCAATGCATTGGAGCGCTATAAAGGGCGCACCCTTCTTAAACATTTCATTTCATGCATAAGTGTGCCACATGGATCATAAAACATGGATTCATAAAACATAATCATTTCTTCCATGATAAAGGAATGTGGAATTAATACATGAAACTTTACAATAAATATGTATATGTGCATAAAGGTGAATACCCTTGATGGAGAAATGGGCATGGTATTCACTACACAAAGACATTGGCTTAGAAAATCGGTGCGATTTCGGCAGCGTAACGGCGTGACATAAGAATTCATAAAAAGGTTGATGAGAGAGAAAGGGGTTCCTCATCATATTTACATGTAATGGACAGTAAGGAGATCATATATATACATGTACCAACAATAGAAATGGAATTTAGATTCATGATACAAAAGTATTGCTTGAATGTAAAAGAAGAGAGAGAAGTTCCTTTCGGAATTTCGGCATAGTAACGGGTGTACATGGGAGGCATTTAATGAGAGAGAAAGGGTTCTCCCATCATTCAAACAATAAGAGGGAAGTATGGGGGAGGTGTGAAACCATACCCCAACATTCATAATTGAAATAAAAAGGGAAATACAACTTAAAGAAAATTGACAAAAAAAATGAGAAAGGAAGAAAAAACCCTTACTTGGAAGTGTGCTTCCAAAGGCTAGAGAGAGGCTTGTGAGAGGCTTCTTGGGAGCTTGGGGCACCTTGAGAGGATTATAGAGAGATTAGGGCAGAGTTTGGACGATCTTCAAGGGCTTTGGGTGAGGAGGAAGTGGGAGCTTGGGTGGGTTTATATAGGAAAGGTGAGAGAATTCTTTATTATTTAGGTTTGGGACCCCTTATATTAAAATAATCCAAACCACAAACCATCCCATGGTATTTGCCCATGGTTTCTGGAAAAAGGAAGAGGAAAAGAATATTTTAAAAGGCCAAGGTCCGAACTTATTAAAAAATTAGGGTTGCTTATGTGGAGGTGAGTCACACTCCCATGGAAATTAATTTAAAAAGGCAAAGTGTTGAATAAGTCTTGAGGGCTCCATTAATGCTTTGAAAAGTGAGTCAAACAAACCCAAAACCTCATTATTTTATTGATAAAACACATATTGGCCGAACATAAGGATTATGGTATTTTATTACATCACCATTGGGTCATTATGATGTCATAAAACACATTATATATTTAAATGATATTTAATTTTTACCCAAAAATTTGACTGTCTCAGAAAATTATGAAAAATTCACCGTTGGATAATTTAAACGTCCTGATTCCAAAAATAATATTTATTTTATCTAAATAATTTTCTAAATATGTGAATTTTCACTTTTAAAATAAAAACCGACATTTATAAAAATTCACGGGTTTTGACAGAAATGGCTTTCAAACCTTAATAAAAATTTTAATTGCATTCATAAAATTATAAGATCATTTATATTTAATAAAAATTAATTTAATATTAATAATAATATTTTATTAAAATACTATTTAATTCAAAAATACTTTAATTTAATAAAATATAATTCTTAATTAAATAATAACTAAAAACATCATTTGTACTTTAAAAACTAATTACAATGCATCAAAAATGACTAGAAATTATATTCATTATTATATACAAAAATAATGTACATGAACATGGTGCTATTTATTTGTTACATAACCCCTTAAAATAGCTACATAAGACCTAAGGGTAAGGTGTGCGATGGTGACAGACTCTTGGGGTTTCTCGGATAACATCGCTCAAGTGGTAATCTCTATCAACTTCCATTTTTCCCGTAGACGATCACGTTCGAGCTTGACTTGATGAAGCTCAGCTTGGGCTTGGTCAAGGGCAAAGCCCAAAGACGCCACCTCCTTTCCGAGCTCCGACAAAAGGGCTTCGTAAGGGGCAATACTACTGGATGAGGCCATCGCTTCCTTTGTCTGAGTAGAAAATTGGTTCATTAAAGACTTATATTTAAACTACCCAGATGATCACTGTTCAATGGCTATAAAAGTAACGGTCACAAATCTTAACGTAAAACATAAAGAATTTGACATCTTATAAAAACATTTTTCATAAAGAAACATTTAACTGGATCAAGAGGGATTTTCCATTAATGAAACTTTGGGTCGTTACATGGGATGTATCTAAGGTTGGATCATCTTATTCTCTAGTTTCCTTATCTCCTTAGTTGTTTGATGGAGGGTCTTATGAACAAAGGTGTGTGTCTTCTTCTCTAGTTAATATTGGTGAGTTACCTTGGGCAGGTCCTGTGCAAGACCCTCTGTCTGACAAAATCCTAGAGGGGGGACCTTAAGAGGGGGATTTTTAGACATGTTCGGGTTCTCTTCCAAAATATGGTTTTAAATCTTCTTTTGGGGTATCACCTCCTCCATATAGGATCAGGTTGGTGTTATATCCTAGATCTATAAATGATAAGGCCCTTTCAATGGCAGTTTCTCCACTGTCTCTGAATGGGTTTTGTATTAGATCTCAGTCAAAAAACAATGATTAGTTAGCAAACTCACGGGTTCAAAATGGTAATTTTTCCAGGGCCAAATCCAGAAATAATACTCTTTAATGATATCATCCATCATCTAGAAATCTCGTAGCCTAGGTACATAGAATAAAATGTATATTATATAAAATGAATTCTTCCGTAACTCAATATCCCTAGTGGAATTTCTATAATAGAAAAAAACTCATATAAGATTGAATACATTCCATGTTGAGTCAGGGATTATAATTATCATCATTCCATTCATCATAATATTTATATGTAGCATTTATAAGAATAAAATATCATAGTGTACCTAATAGATGTGTTTGATCGGTTCATCACAACTAAAATTGTGTCGGGATCATTTTTTATCTTCTTCTTATTTGTGTTTGAGAAATGTGATGCCCAGGATTAGGATAATATTTGGTGTGATCTCATTTTTTTCAATATTGGTATCTCCCCATGGTTTTTAGGGGGTATTTCTATATTATAGTTAATCCTATGGAGAAACAATGGGTGGGTATTTTTTCCTAGAAAGTATGGAAACACCTTGTATATTTCTTTGTGAGTTGTGGTCTTATGGGCATGGGGTATGTGGCGATCCATTCACCTGGTGTAACAATATGAGGGTGAGAATTAGGACATGGTGTCATATGGATCAATTTAATTCAATCCAAAATGACATTGGCTTTTATCAGAATATGAAGGTTTCTCACCTACCTCGAAGCCTATCTAATCACCCCCCCTTTCACATTGAAGTTTCATATAGAGGGGAATAGAGGAATTCTCTTTCTCACAAATGTGGATGGATGAAACTAGTTGTCATAATTTTTTGGAGGATTGATAGAACAATTTTGTATTTGGTTATTCTTGGATGGGGATATACAATAAGCTCAGGGAGCTTTGAACAGGCATCCAAGTGTGGGAAAGGAACCAACCTTCCAACTTCTAAGACCTTGAGGATATCTGTTTATAGATTGAAATGATTTAAATAGATCTTGAAAATAACAGGAATGATTCTCTATTTGAGGATATGACCAATTGGAAGAGCACTTTTTCTGAGATTCTTCTCAAACAAGATCGCATTGCTATAAAAAGTTGGTGAATTAAATGGTTGTGTGAGGAGGATCAAAATTCAGGATTTTTCCATGCATGAATCAATTATAAATGGTGAACTGGTAAACCTAACAGCCTCAGGTATAATGGACCATATTCTGAAAATTTTTATGTTTTTGGAAAAATGGTGGAGGATTTCTTCATGAAGATGATATAAGGGATTAATATGAATATGAATAACGGTTTCACGAGGGGTAGAGAGAATCACATTGAGGTTATTACTTATGTGGCCTCAATGTAAGTTAATGAAATTCTATAATCTTTCCCTGATTAGGTGGAGATTCAGGTGGTGGTGCGGTTTCTCAGTCCAGAGAATGCAGCAAGAATTGATGGGTTTTGTTGGTCCTTTTATAGACGTTTTTGGGTTCCGATTAAGACTGAGTTAATCCAATATATACAGAATTTCTTCAAATTTGGATGCCTTCGGCATGTGGCTTGTGCGACTAAGATGGGTATGGTGCCCAAAATTAAGACACTTGTTCCTTGAATCATTAAAGGCCAATATACTTGTGTAATTTTTCATATAAAGTGTTGTCCTGCATTCTCAACAAGAGGCTTTATAAATACCTACCTGAATAGATCTATGAAGAGTAGCATGGTTTCATAAAAGGTCGTTCTACTGAAGGATACATTGGGCTGGATCAAGTGGTCATGGTAGATCTTAACCAAAATACCTTCATCTCAAATATAGCTATTAAATTGGATATAAATAAATCCTACGACTGAATTGAGTGGAATTTTATTCTTAATGTTATGAAAAAGATGGGATTATCTACATGGGAGATAGATTTATTATTTTGTACTTTAGTTCTACATGTATTTTTATATCCTTTTTGGGAAAACAATTTGGATTCTTTAAATATATTCTAGGTCTAAGGAAATGTGACATGATCTCCATGATTATTTTTATCCTGGTGTAGGAACTGCTCTGTAGGGATCTTAACTAAGGCATCGTGTCAGGACATATTCTACCTTATCGGTCCAAGTACTACTCTCTTGGATTATATCACATTATGTTTGATAATGAAAAAATAGTTTTTTTTTAATGTAAGTAACAGATCAATTAGGGGAGTCAATGGTATTCTTGAGAGCTACTGCAAGCAGAGTTGTTCAGTGATCAATAGAGGGAATATTACTATTTTTATTTTGAGAAGTTGTTTGGAAAGTAGGATTGATTTATTGGAAAGGATCTTGTGTATTCAAATTTGAATATTTTCCATGTACTATTGGGGTTCCAAAATCATCAAATATTTTATGTGTGCATCATTTTGAAAAGATGATTGGGAAAATAATAGAAAGAATTATCAATTGTAAAAAATGATTATTGTCATTTGGTGGGAGAATAACTCTGATTAATAGTTTACTATATTCAATCCCTATGCACTCCATCTCATCAATGAAAGTACTAAATTGAGTTATCAGTATAATTGATACGATCGTATTCACTGTTCTATTGGATTCACATTCATCTGTAAAGCATCATTGGGCTACACGGGAGATATTGGCTAGACTATTGTCTGATGGTGGGATTAATCTTAGATGTATGGATGAAGTTATGTTGGGTCTTCATGATAAACTAGCTTGGGAATGAATTCATGGGAGGATGTTGTGGGTGAAGTTAATGTAAGATAGGTATGATATCTTCTTGGATCTTTCGAAGGGTAGGCCTTTCACAATTGGGAACCTAGTTCATCCTTTTATGTCAGTGTTGATCATCCATTCCTGATGGATAGTTATCAAGGGGGTGATCAACCATTGGCATCACAAATGGGTGGGATCGCGGTTGGCCTTCTTAGATTCTTTGTGCCAGAAATTATATTCAGAAAAGCCAGTGTTCATTGGTACATCATGTATTTCATCCTAGAAAGGGATCAATATAACCTTTTTGAATTCATTGTGATGAATTCTAACCTAGAAAATGTATTTTCATAGGCTCAAAATTAGGGGTCTTTTCATCTAAGGACTTTCAGAGACTTCAAATAGAGTCTCAGTGTGGTGATAAATGGGTAGAAATACTATGGAGGAAAGAGAACCCATCAAAAATAATTTTTTTATTTGGGGTGCTCAGTATAATGTTCTACCCACTGAGGATAATATTAAAATAGTTTGGTGTTCACCTTGATTGAAGGTTTTGTTGTTATAGGGAGCCATAAGTTGAAAGTGTCATAAACATATTCTTTGAAAGTGATTGGGAGATGGATATTTGTTTGAGTTTTTTAGTTTCCTAGGTTGGACTCCACATGAGGTGGATAGTACTATTTTTGTTCATTAGTAGTTCCAGGGGGAAGGCTATAGTGAACTAGAGAAATCTGCATGGGCTATCCTCTTAGTGGAAGGATGATTGTCCATCTAGAAAGAAATAAATGATGTTCATAACAAGGGATTGATAAGAAAATAGGAATTAATCCTATTTAAAGCTAGAGTTTTTCTTCATGATTCGGTTTGATTATGCAATAATGTGAAGATACTCCTTCTATTCAGATCCTCATGTCCGGCTCCAGCAAACCGGTTGAGTATGATAATAGACGTGGAAGGTGGATCTGACGGTATCCCCACCAGGGGTGAGTAAAAATGAAAACTAATGTCTCATAAAACATAAGTATTATATGGGAAGTTTGTGTAATTGTGGACCTAAAGGTATCTGTGGTTCTGGAATTCAATACGTTTCATAGTAGAGGGGATTCCATCATCATGGAGGATATGGGTATTTTAATTAGTCTTATGTTATGTTCTCAGAGGAATATTCATCTCGCAGTTGTTGAAACTAACTCTTTATCAATTAATAATTCTCTATGTGGCCTAGGATATACCCCATGGTCCATTGAGTATACTATATGAAGGTCTAAGAAACTACTTTTCCACAATACTGAGGTGATTCAAGTTTGGTGTTAATTGAACATTGTTGCTGACTTTTTTGAATATAAGATTGGGTAGGGAGAGAAACTCTCTTGTTTCTCTTACCATGGATCATTTCCATTTGAGGGAGTCAATACAGTATGTTCGGATGCTTTGGGACTTCACTACTTTATCCCCCTGATCCCTCTTATATTTTTCCTATTTTCTTGTTTTTGATGTACTAGAATTAATTTTAATATCTAATAAAAAAAATTAGTCAATGATATCATTGAAAATAATAACATAATTCTCAATGAATGAAATAAATAATTTTAGATGTTATAATCCAAGAACTCATGACATTTATAACAACAAATCCTTATTCCAAGATAGTTTAATAAATATGTAGGTACACATAATCATCCTATTTAGTGCTACCATACTGATTTTTCTTACAAGACCAATTGATGCATCAAGGGGATATATAATTTCTATCCCCACCCATCCATATATTTCCAAAAAATTACTTATATATCTAATTATCAATTCAATTCTTAAGTAATAATCCTTATCAATAAATACCCATATTGAATGATAATATATTAATAATGTTATCCATAGTAAATCAAATAACAGGCATCTTAAAACATTGTATATAGAAATGATACATGGTTAAATAAAGAAAAATATCCATGATAGTGAACATGGATATTTAAGAGAAATGTAATGTCCAATGATTACAATAAAGTGAATGTTTCAAGGGAATGTAAATTTCCAAAAATGAATCAATGGATTAGAGATTACCGTTAGAAAAGTTGATTTTGTAGTAAAATAATTTTATTTAAAAAAGAGTTGAAAATGTAATATTGAATTTAAAATTATATTTAAAATAGATTTTCCATTTTACAATATTTTAACACATTTATTATAATATAAAGAGCATTAAAATATTATGATGGTGAAACATCAGTTAACATCATATACATTAAAAAACAAACCAATTGAAATTTTGTATAAAATGTTAAATGAGCCTTTTAGGGGGGAAATTATATATATTTCTTTCATATGATGTAAAATTTCAGTGATAATTTATCATATACATTATAAATCATTTTTTTTATTAAATATGATTTTATCAATACAATTATAAGAAATAGTGAAATTCAAGTAAAATATACCCAATAAAGTTGAGAAATAATATTGGATTTTCTTTTAAATGTACATCCTAAAAGAGTAACTTTAATTTAATATTAATAAATTTTGAATAAAACTATATTCATGTTAAATAGAAAAAATTGTCACTATATACCCCATATAAAATTTAATATCCATATATTACCATGTATGTCTCAATGGTGTGGAAATTAAGATGAAATCACTTACCTCACATTTACCATTTGTTATCACTCTTAAAAATCCTATATAATAAATTTTTATATATTATATTTACATTCCTAATATTCATATCCAAAATTTCATATATGATATATTCATTACATTTTATCGCATGTTTGTTAACAATCATTTATTCTAAACAGTATTTTTGGTGTTAACTTCTTCATTTTTACATGTATGTAGTTTAGTTCCTTGTTCCATAATCTAGATAATTTTATTCATTGTATAAATGTTATATATATTCCATATAAAGATATTATTAGTCATCTATAAAATAAAGATATTGAAAATTGAATAAAATCATTCATGGAGATGGTAGGTCACACATACGCATTAACAATATTTTCACTTTTCGATGGATTGAATGAAATAAAGGTGAATATTATTATATCAAATATATTCATTAAATAAATACTTATTACCAAACATGTTATGAGTAAATGAAAAATGGATCAAGTCACTTCATGGATTTTGTAGTCCACACATACACACAAGTAATGTCATACTTTTAAAATAGATTGGATGGTAAGAAATTATATATGATATAGTAGTTACATAATCAATTTTATGTCATAAATATCATATATAATAATTATTTCAATTATTATAACCATCCATGTGAATTGGTGATGAAAACAATACAATGTTATATGGAAATTCTAAGTCGTATGTATACATGTGTGATGTTTTTTCTTTTCATATGATAGAAAAGAGATGGAATGTAGTTGTAAAATAATCATAATACTATAAAATTTTATAATTGATGATGGAGATATTATTTTTTGATTATAAAACATGTTAAGAGGATGCAAAATAAGAAAAAAAAATTAATGAGTCGATAAAGATTATTACCTCTTCTTCTATAGAATTCTTTTAGATCTCATATTAAGGGACCTATGGTTAGACATACTGAAGTTAAAACCCACCAAAAAGGTATAATGTTTTTTAGAATGGAAATTTTAAGGATTTTTTTTCCTTGATGGACCAAGGTGGTGTTAAGATGAGAAAGGATAGGGGTCCTCTAATAATTGTGGGGAGGGGAATTTCTAGAATTTACAAAACTATTGATGTAATATAAAAAAATATCAACACTAAATATATCCAAATTAATAAAATTTAAATCTAAGATGAATATAAGTATAATTACTCTCATATTATAAACATTGGGAATGTTCTTGGTATGTTTCCACCCATATCATACAGTTTTAACCCCCATAAACCCTTTTGACAATTACCATCATATAATGTTTTTCAACCATTTAAGGTCACTAATATTACAATAAAATAGAAAAATGAACTTTAAATGGATCATGTATTATGGTTATAACCAATTAATATTAATTTGGATGAATATATTATTTTTATGAATTTTAAATCATTCAATACAATATTCATTATTTTAAAACATCATTAATTTTATATTTAACATTATTCATCTAATTTCCATTAAGTACCAAACAACAAAGAGGGAATTCAAATATAGTAAATTAAAAAATTAATAAAATGATAAATCTATCTATAAAATTCTTGGAAACTGATATTTATTTCAAATTAAATTATTTTTAGTATTTTTATAATCATATTTTTTATTTGTCTATTAATTGTGTAAATATTGAGTTGCAATTGATCATGTATTTAATGAAATTATATCATCATTAAAAAAATTTAAATAAATTAATATGAGAATAAAAAATCATTTATATTGGGAATTAATATTTATAAAATAAAATATGTTTTATTTATATGTATCAAAAAAAATAGATATTAAAAAAGAATAGTGATATTTGTTTCTTTATCTCTTAGTTAAATAAAATAAAGGTCAAAATGGTGGCCAATTGTAAACAAAATGCCATATATTTAAAATTACGATAGTTATGTACTAGATTGACTCATTCGATAAAATTAAAAAAAATTATATAACCATTTTTAGTCCTTATAATATTATTTTTATCCTAAATTACCTAATTAACCCTTACCATGTTGATAATTATTTGCAATGGTTAATATTCATAATGATCCAAAATAAAATATACCAATTTACCATATTTGGACCTCATTATTCCAAATATTATATCTATTTTTTCATTATTCAATTATTATAAATGGAAGAAATTAATTTAATATAAAAAATGAAAATTTTAATGAAAAACTAGTTTTTAGAAAAATTCCCCTTTAAGTATAAAAACGTTTTTATTGTAAATTAAACCATAATATTTCATAAAATTAACATGTTTGGGTTATATATAATATTATATATGTAATTTTACTTTAAAAATCATTTAAAACAAAATGGATCATTGTACATTCTTGAAATGAAATTCAGTTTTCATTAAAAAGCTAGATTATTCACTATTCACGTAAAATCAATCTTTTCAGATAAATCCCAAAAGTACACCATAAGATAATTTTTATATGATGATTTAAAAAAATATTTGAATTTTATTATATATGTTTTAGAAACTTGAAAAAATTAATTATATTATTTTATCATAAAAATTAATATAAATCATTTTTGGGGAAAACATATATTTGAAGACTACAGTGACTTTAATAAAATTTGAGTGTTTATTTTATTAAATATAAATATTAAACTTTTTAGCATGATATTCATATATATTTCATAATTTTTCATTTAATTTAAAAACTTTTCATTAAACGTCTAGGTTATAAATGCCATTTTTAAATTACCATTTTTCATAGTTCGCATATACTTGATGGTGTGTGTTTTATACACTATCAAACATAGTATTATTTTAATGTCTATGGATATTTCAGTATTCACTACTATAAAATATGATCAATAACATTTTAATTGATATTTCCATCAAAAAAAATTTGGTTGTTTCTCTATCATAACATCCTCAGGTTCTTGCATTGCTTCTCCTATTTCATGATTTATCCAGAGTACCTTTCGTAGTCAAGTCGTCCGATTCCTCAAAACTTTATCTCTAGTGTCAAGAATCTAGAAAGGATCCTCATTGTATGATAGATCAGATTCTAGTTCTATTTCATTTGAGTTAAGTAAATACATTGGGTCTTTCTTATAAATTATGAACAATTATATTTGTAATACATCATGTATTTTAGTGAGACTTGGCGGAATTACCAATTAGTAAGCAATAACTACAATACATTCTAGAATTTCAAGAGGTCTGATGTTTTTTTGGCTTAGTATTCACTTATTAATGAATATAATAACCCTAATCCATTGATATAATTTCATGAAAACATGAAATCACACATGAAATTCCAAATCATTCATTTGTTTATTTTTATAACTCTTTTCTCTGATTTTAGATTATCTTATATACGTCTAAATAGTCTACAACCTTATCATTTTATCCATAAAATATTTAGTCCCTCAATATTTCTTTCACCAACGTTACTCACACAAGTTTCAGTGAGACATATATTTAGATATAATGTTTCCAACATTACCATTTAAATTCTTGATTGTAAGTTATTGTTAAAATAAAACTATAAAAAAGGTAAATACTAATCCAAAATACCTCAAAATTCATGTGATCATGCCCTCAAAATGTCTTTCAATGCTTCAATAGTCCTATTAGACCACCCATCAATTTGAGGATGATAATAGGTTCTAAAAGCTCAATATCAAGATTTTACTGAATAATTTTCTAGAACTTAAATGTAAATTGGGGATCACAATCAAACAAAATTTAACAATGTACACCATGAATTATTATGGATTTATTAATATATAGGATTGTAAGGCACTGAAAATGTAATTATTATTTTATTAACAGTATGTTTGTATATATTAAGGTAAATAAACAATAACCCATCTTACATCATTCTTTCTAGGACTATTTGGTAGTCTATGGAAAATATCCGTAGTAATGTCATCATATATCGACATTAGAAGGGGTGTGGGTTTCCAGAATCTTCATGTATTTTTCATCATATTCATCACTTTTTTTCAAAAAAAATATTAATATATGTATTTCATGTATACATTTTATGGTATTTTAATGTATTAATATATGTATTTAATTGATAATTCATTCCAATATAGGACAATTTTACTTGTTTTATGTTTTTCTGGTATGATATAAAGATTCATGGAAAAAGGAAAAAAAGAGGTGAATTTTGGATCTAAAAAGATATTTTACACCACTAGAAAAGATAATGGGCGTGACACTGTATTTTTAAGGATGGTCATAGAGAATGTACAGGGCCAAAAATTGAGAAACCTAGGAAAAATGAGGCTTCTAGATCATTAAAATGGAATTACACGTCGCGTAATCATTACACGATGTGTACTGAAGCATGTGTTGAATGGAAGTAAATGATGTGAAAAAAATAAAAGAATCCTAGAAAATTAAACATGGTGAAACTCTATTACCTGTGGTTTAATTTCCTAGATGATAATCCTAGAAAATTACACATCGTGTAATTTCCCAGAAAGTATTGTTTTCTTCCATATTCACAAAATATTCATTTTTCGACAAAATATTTGACATGGTACGCACCTTGAATAACTATTGGACCATTCCATAATGGTTTTAATTAATTATAGAGATAATATAGATACTATTAAAGTATTTCTAGGATTATTTTGTTGAGGGAATTTAGATCCCAATTCTCTAAAGACCAAAGCTCAAAGAAAGACATTATGCCCTCCCTGAGTTGTTTTTTTCTTTAACTATATAAATTATTTATCTTTTCTCCTTCCCTATTAAACTCTCATTACAAGGATGAAGGGTTAAACCCGCCTTGTGGTAGGGTAATATAATTAAAGGGGGAATGTGTTGTTGGATTGGTTTATTTTATCCATGTGTTTGGTTTGCTACAATTTATTTTTTATCTTCCAATGTTTTTCTTTTTCTTTTATCATGATAATTGATAACTGAATAAAAAAGTAACTTTAAAATTGGAAAATTTATAACCCTAAAAAAGGAATGATCATTTTCAACTTTAGGGGAAATCAGGTTTAAACATGGTATTGAGACAAACATGATTCAGCAACACCCCAGATTACCAGACCAAGGGAAATCGGGTACTGTCGCATTAAGGAGGAGATACCATGACCATTGTATCTTCCTTTTCTCAAATCTAACTCCAATTTTGAATCAACCTATTTTCTAAAATCTAATTGCATTTGAACCATGAAATTACAAAACTCTAGCATTATTTTTGAATTTGATTTCAAACCAATTAATCGATTTGATTGTCCTTCATCATTTTGTTTCCTAAATCAAATAAAAACCATCCAATTATCACCTCATTAATAATATTAATAAAATTAAATATTTTAAAATTATAATAAAAATAATTTTTTCCCCTGTGTATCCCCATAGGGAAGTAACAACTCCCTTTCAGTCTAGAAAACTGGAACCATTTTCTGGGATTTAGTTTTTAGGTTGTTTCTTTTAGATTTCAATTTATTGATCTATTTTAATTCCTATATTTATGCTAGTTGTGTTAATGTTGTGAATTTCATATTTTTTATTTTTAAATGTACAATCAATACACATGATCAAAATGAAAATAAGTTTTCAAGTAGAATCCTAAACTGGAGAAAATTTTAATGTAAAAAATAAGATACAACCCTGGTGGGTGTTGAAAAAAATAAAAAATGATGGTGTTATTCAAATAGATTTGGGATTGAGGACATTCAAAGACTAGAGGCAGATATCAAACATAGGATTCAAACTTACCATCCCGGTACCCCCATGGTAGAAAATCAGTTTGAGATCAAGCCTGAAATCATTTCCAACATAATGAATAGTGTTCAATTCATCAGACTTCTACATGATGATATGAATATCCATCTACGAAACTTTTTCTAGCTCTATGACACATTTCAATTATATAATGTCTCAATTTATGCGTTAAGACTCCGTCTTTTTTATTTTAATTATGTGATCGAGCTCAAGATTGGACTCAATGTCTGCATGATCATTCCATCACTACGTGGGATGATCTGGCGTGAAACTTCATAACCCTCTTCTTTCCAACTATTATGGAAATGGATATATGGGTAAACACTCTATGTTTTTTTCATTTGTATATGAGTCACTATACTCTCCATGGGAATGTTACAAATATATGACTCAAAAATTCCATCATCATGGAATAGAGCAGTGGAATCTAATCAAAACTTTTTATAAGGGTTTCTCTTAAGGAAACAGCTCAATTCTTGATGCTACAGTTAGAGGATCATTAATGAAGAAGTTTCCTAAAGAGAGCGAAAACTTATTGGATTAGATGGAGAGAAATAGTTTACAATGTAAAGGAGAAGGAAAATAATAAAAATGTGTCCATATAGTGAACAATAATTACTAGATGGTGGGACAACTAGATTCATTGACCAAGATAATGGACATTGTGATGGGCCAGTAGAAAAACACCCAAGGTGTGTGTATTAAAAGTGAAATTATTCCAATTATAATCACAGTAATCACTTTGAGGGTAGGTGTCCTCAACAACAAAAATTACAAGGATATCAACAAAGGCTATAAGGTTACCACCAACAAGCATCCTAGGGGACCACAATGACAAGCCAGGTATATTTATTAGAAGTGACAATGGTTATATTCATGGTCTTTTATATGTAAGTAATCAAAGAAATTAAAGAGGAACCATCAAACCAAAAGGCCGCATTTTAGAATCTGGAGAGTCAAGTTGGCCAAATTATTGATCATCTTAGAGAAATTCCAAGAGAAACACTTCCAGGATTCCCTAATGTACACCTACATGATGATTTTAAAGTTATTTATATTACAAATGGTAAGAAAACAAAATGATGTGGTATATAATTTTTGTGAATGACAACTGTTGGAAGAAAGAGAAGAGAATCCTGAATGTTGCAAGGGACAAGTAGCTAAAAAAAGAAGAATAATAACCACAATAGTACAAAACAAGAATTCCTTTTCCAGAAAAAATTCTTCGATTAAAGAAGAATGTGAAAAAGTTAAATTCCGGGAACATATTAAAAAATTTCATATTAATATACCCTTTTTAGATGCTCTTGAAAACATGTTAGCATGCGTGAAAGTTATGAAAGAGCTGGGAATGAACAAGAAGAAACTATAAGTTATTGGAACTATTCCACTCACACGGGAGTGTTTGGTGATGGTATTTAAGGACCTACCTAATAAGAAAAGTGATCCAGGTATCTTTTCATTTCCAATATTTATAGAAGCTAACAAATGTGGAAAATATTTGTGTTACATAGGTTTGAGTTTCAATATCATGTCATACACAACATTCAATAGTTTCGGACTTGATGGAATCAAGCCTATAAAAGTACTTCTTCAATTATCAAACTCAACAGTGAAATTACCAAGATGATTCATTGAATATATCTTGATCAAAGTTGAAAAATGAATCTTCCCTATCAACATCCTAGTGATGGATGTGGAAGAAGAGAGAAATACACCCGTTATGGGAAGACCATTTTCAGCCATAGGGCATGCACTGATTGATGTTCAAAGTGGAGAACTCTGTATGGGAGTTGTATGTTATCATGTATGTTTCAAAATCCACTAGGAAATGAATAACTATGATATGATAGAGGAAAATGAGTTTGGAGAAGAAAATACACTCGAAGTTAAGGATGTAGCTAAAATTGAATAGGTACATGAGTTAGAGGTTGTTTTGAAAGAGGATGTTCAACAGAAGAGGAAAGAGAAACTGATGACCAAGATTAGTAAAACAAAATGAGAGATATACCCCCACTACATTTTATAAATGTAAACTGGTATGGATGGTACATGAATATACATTTAGTTCATCAAGATTGAAAAAAATCGTGGGTCGGTCCAATAGAGATCAAGCAAGTATTACCATTTGGAAGAATTAATTTGTTCAAATAAGTAGGATAGGGGATGACCTACATGGATAAGACACAACTGAGACCATTTATAGACCTAGAATAGGTGAAAAATTCAATCATACACCACGTGAGATGGAGATAAATGAGGTAAGGTTGATCAAATGATGATAAACAAAAGCTATTACAGGAGGCAAGCCAAGTTTTTTTCTCTATTTATCTTTTATTTTTAGAGGTCCACATACTCTCACTCCAAATATTCCAAAATTTATTAACAACGGCCTATGATTTCATATATTTATTTTTAATTTTTAGGACCATCATGATAGAGTCCAACAGTAAGTAGTAGAAATAAAATGAAGAGGGTGAATAATAATTACACGTTGTGAAATGAATTTACATGTTGTGAATCAACCATAACCAAGAACCTACATATCCATGTTTAAAGAAAAAAATATAGGGGTATAATATTTTCAATTATATATGTTTTAAACTATTTTCCCCAAATTTAGTTAGAATTTTTAACTGCCAATTGCATGCCCCGTATTTCACTCCAACATTAATCAACTAAACTAGGAGACCTGTATCACCTAATATTATTACCATGCCATGAAATTTAGATTTCTTTGTCAATATATTTGAATGAAAAAAATGGGTAAAATAATTATTAGAGATAAGAATGTGGATTATGATTTGAAAAATCAGGATTTAGGGGATCATATTAATCATTATAACTAAAAATTTTCATATATTTGGAAATGTTTTGAATTTATGATGTTTTAATTCATTTATTTAATTATTGGTATTCATTTCTATGAGTGATTATCCCAATGATTAACCAAATTCCTGAGACATCCACTGAGCCAATATTTTCTATTCATTCTTTCATTTATTTCTTGAGAAACTTAGGCATGTTTTATTTTAGAACAGTATTTGCATCTTATTAAAGTTGTGACTGAATAGAATCACTTTTAAAATGATTGATTCATTCTTTTTATTATACATTATCCTAATACCCACCTTACATTAGCCTTTAATTATTCCTATAGAGTCCATGAATATCCTTGTTTGGAAATGATATATGTTTCAATCCTATTATATCCATTCCAACATTCCTCTAAATATTTTGCATCATTATCAATATAGTGGGGGAAGAAACATCTAGAATAATGGATGGAAATTTTTAAATGAAAAAGTGTGGGGGAAACTTCATGTGATTTTGGGAAGGCACATTCATTTTATTTATTTCACACCCTCTTGAATAAATGTGTTGTCTTGTAAAATTAAAAAAAACTCTATTTACTTGACTGATGATCTTATTATAACTATTAAAAATAGTGTTGTGAGGAGATAATTAGAGTATGGGTGGTGGATGTGAAAATTTTCCCTAGAAAAACTTTCAAGAAATAAAATAAAATAAAAATAACTAAAAAAATAAAAGGGGGTGTTTCATTTATTTCTTTTTATCTCATTATGAGAATGCTCTAAGATATTAGGGAAACAGAAGACATTCGTTGAGTTGTTTTTTATTATAATGTGATGTAATTTTGAGTTGAACCTTTTTTTATATAAACATGATTTACATCATTTACCAACCTTACCAAATCCTCATATTTATATGGTTCTAAATGGTGAATCCTTTATGATTATTTTTGATTTTTTCATTACATGGTGATGATGAAAGATTCCTTACAAGCCTATGTTATGTTACGTGTTCATGAGGTATTTTATGAACTTTATATTCATTCTTACCATGATGATGAGTGTAAAAATTCATGTGAGGTAAATTAAAAGTGGCATGAAAACTAATAATGGATTGAAAATGAAAATGGATGAATGAAAAGGATTGGTTATTTCAAAAATAGAAAATTAAAATACATGGTTGAATTATTTCATTGAAAAGTGAGGTGTTAATGGATTTTATCATGTTATTCCCAAACATTTAATTTTCCATTTGATTAATTTAATTTGTTGAAATTGAATTTGAAGCATTTTAAGGTGAGTATTCTTTATAGTATGTTGAGATTATATACTTGAGGACAATTATGAATTCAAGTGTGGGGGTATTTGATATCTGTATTTCATGCATAAATTTAATTGTATTTTAATGTATTAATTTATGTATTTAATTGATAATTCCTTAAAATGTTGTAAAATTTTACTTTTAATTTGTTTTTACAGAATGACACAATGATTCTTGGAAAAAGGAACAAAAAGATGGTAATTTTGGGTGTAAAAGATAGTTTTCACCATGAGTGAAGGGAAGTGGAGCAATAATGGATTTATAAGGATGATCATGAAGATATCTTAGGCCCTAAAACTGAAGAAAAATATAAAAACGATGCTTCCAAATCATTAAAATTAAATTACATGTCATGTAATCATTGCACGATATGTAAAGGATCATGTGGTGAATAGAAGGACATAACATGAAGAAAATAAATTCATCCTGGAAAATTACATATGGTGTAACTCCCTTACACAAGGTGTAATTATCCAGATGCGAATCCAAGAAATTTACACATTGGGTAACTCAGTTACACATTGTGTAATTTCCCAGAAGGGAATTTTCTTCCCAGATTCACCAATTATTTATTTTTTGATTAAATATTTGACTTGGGATGCACCCCAATTCACCATTGGAATATTAAATAATATAATACATTAATTCCAAATCCCATATGGAGCTTATAAAAGGAGGTATAGGTTGATACTATTGAGGTAATTTAGATCTAAATTCGTTGGAGACCAAAGAATAGAGCAAGATGTTGTGCCCACCCCATGTTTTCTCTATCTTTTTATTTATGAGTTATTTTTATTTTATACTTACCTATAATTATCCCATCTCTAAGATGATGAGGTAAACCCACCTTGTTCTAGGGTAATGTAATTAAAGGGGTTAGGTGTCGTTGGAGTGGTTTATTTTATTCATCTATTCAGTTTTCCATTATTTATTTTTTATCATCCAATCAATTTATTTTACTTTTATCATTACCATTTATAATTTAATTTAAAAGGAACATTAAAATTTCATAACTAATAACCCTAAAATAGTTTTGACCATTGTCCAATTTAGTTGAAATTAGTTTTAAACATAGTATCAATACAAACTTGATTCGGCAAGACCATAAATTACAAAACCAAGTGAAATAGGGTATCATTTCATTATGGAGGAGATACCATGACCATTGGATATACCTTATCTCAACTCGAACTACAATTATAAATCATCGTATTTTCTAAAATCCAATTTCACCTTAACTCTAAAATTATAAATCCCTATCATTGTTTTAAAAAAATAAAACCAATCATTCAAACTGATTTTCCTTCATCATTTTATTTCTTAAATAAAATAAAATTCATTCACTTCTCACCTATTTAATAAAATTAACATGTGTATTTCATGCATACATTTTAGATTGTTTAAATTTATTAATTTATGTACTTAATTGAAAATTCCTTCCATTATTGGAAAATTTTAGTTGTTTATTGTTTTTATGGAAGGATAAAATGATTCTTTGAAAGGAAACAAAAAAGAGATTAATTTTAGAGCTAAAAGAAACATTTTTTCACGAGTGAAGTGGAGCGGTGTGACACCAAATATTTAAGGACGATCATAAATCACATGTGAGGTATAAAACTAAGGATTTGAGGCAAAACTAGTCTTACGAAGCAGGAAAACCGAATTACATGTCGTGTAATCATTACACGATGTCTACCGGTGAATGTGGTGAAAATAAGTACATGTTAGGAATAAAATAATAACATCTAGGTAAATTAATTGTGGTGTAACCCAATTAAAAGTGGTATAATTTCCTACACATGAATTTTTTCATAGATTCACCAAAACATCATTTTTTAGAAAAATCGTTGATATGGGCGCCACCCTGAACCATCGTTGGACCATTCCATTACGAAAGTCATTAATCCGAGAGCCTAAATGGAGCCTATAAAAGGAGGTTTGGGATGTTGTTGTTGAGGCATTAATATCTGGATCTATTGGAGAGCGATGCATGAATTTATATACTATGACATCCCCATGTTATTTCTTCATTTTCTTTACGCTTTATTTTCTCTTTCTGTCTTATTCTCTAATCACTAGGATAAGGGGTAAACCTGCCATTATCTAGATTAATTTAATAGAAGGGGAAATATGTGTTGGATTTATTTTTTGGGTTTGTACAATTTATTTTTCAACTTCTAATCCCTTTTTTTCTTCTTATATCATGAACATTAATAATTGAATTAAAAAGGAACTATAAAATTTCACAATTGATAATCCTATATAAGGTATGTCCATTTTCATCATTAGGGAAAATTATGTTTAAACATGGTGTTGAGAAAAACTTGATTCAGTAACACCCTAAATTACTGTACTAATAGAAATTGGGTATTGCCACATCAATGAGGGGACACCGTGAACATTGTTTCTTACTCATATCAACTTTGATACTAATCATGAATTAATAAACCTATTTTATTAAATCCAAGTACACTATATCATAAAATTACAAAAAAACCCTATAATTATTTCAAAATTAGATCAAAACCAATCAATCTACTTCATTTTCATTTTGATTTCTTCTAATATATGAAAAAAAATATTTTATTCATATTTTTCATCAAATTTAATAAAATTAAATCTTTTAAAAACATAATTTAATAATTTTAACCATCATTGTGGGATCGACCTCAAATTTTTTGATTACTATATTTTAATTAATTAAATAGCATAGTTTCAGTTGTATAGATTTTTTTTGTAGAACCATAGGATATTAATGATGCTTCATAGGGCTTTCAAACTGGCATCATTTCTGGGGATGTTTACAAGTTAGTTTTTTAGTTTTTAAATTTTAAATTTTAAATTTGTTTCTTTATTTAAATTTATCTATATACATTGGGTGGTTCGTGTTGTGAGTTTTAGATTCCTAAATTCTTAAGTCATAATTACATCACATCAGGAAAATGGATAATATGACATCAATTCAACAAACCATACTGAACAAAGCATAGAGATTAAATTCATTACAACCATGTTTATCACTAAGAAAAATCAACCAACTAGAGTTATTCAAAGTGATCAAGGGTGTTAAACATTTGAAGACTATGGGAGGCCATAAAATAGAGGATTGAAACTAAGAAACCTCTTAACCCCCATTTCTACAAACCATATTGAGATAAAGTCTACAATTATTTCAATGATCACAAACAGTGTGAGATTCAACAGACTTCCACGTGAATATCTGACCAAACATTTGGAAAGCATACTCGATATATGTGATACATTCCAATTGAAAAATTTCTCATGCAATGCAGTAAGACTCTATATTTTCCAATTTTTATTATGTGGGTAATTGTAAGACTGTATCCAAAGCCTTCTGAAACATTCCATCACTACATGGGATGACATGGCTAGAAACATCCTCACCCACTTGTTTCCACCATCTATGTCAATGGAAATATGGGTAAATATTATAAATATTTTTCAATTTGAATATGAATATATGTAATCTTCCTGGGAACGTTTTAGATATATGACTCAAAAATTCCCTCATCAAGGTATAGATCTATGGAAACTAATATAAACATTATATGTGGGTTTTTCATAGAAAAAACAAGTAAATTATTGATTTTTAATTTATAGGATCATTAATGAAGAAGTTTCCTAAAGTGAGCTATAGATTACTGGTTGAAATGGTGATCAGTAGTTTCCAGTGGAAAGTAAAAGGAATGTAAAGAAAAAGAATACATAAAATCAAAAAAAATGACTGGATGTTAGCAGAAATGGAGTCTCTAACCAAAAATATAGATATCATTATGGGTCAACAGAAAACCCCCAATGTAATAATATTGAAGATGACAATTATGCTGATTATAATTGTGGTGATAAATTTCAGGGATGGAGACCACAATAATAACAATAGGGACTACTAATTCAGCAAATACCATAAGGGTACCCAAAAAAATCACCCCAAGGGCCCACACTGACAGGTCTTGTCTATACAATAGAAGATACACTGGATACATTCATGACCTATTATAGGGATGCACTTAATATAATAAAATAAGAAGCATCAAACTAAAAAGATGCATTGAGGAATATGGAGCTTCAAGTTGGCCAAATTTTTTATCTTCGTAGAGAGATAACAGTAGGTACACTACCAGGATTCCCCGAAGTACACCCATGTGAATATTTGAAATCTATACATATTATAAGTGAGTAGAAAACAAAAGGAAGTGGTATAGAATTTTTAGGATGACCACCAATGGAAGTTATAGAAGAGAAAATTTAAGGTAGCAAGGTAAAAGTGGAATAAAAATAATAAGAAGAACCACATCATTAAAAACCAAGAATTCATTTTCTAGAAAAAAATTCAAGTAAATAAAAACATCCAAAAAGGTAAATTTCTGGAATACTTTAAAAAATCATATTAATATACCTTGTTCAGAGGATCTTGTAAAGATTCTAGAATATTCGAAATTCATGAAAGAGATAGTAACAAACATGAATAATCTAGAATATATTAGAAGCATTCCCCTCACATGGGAATGTTTAGAAGTGGTATAAAATGACCTATCTAAAAAGAAAAGATATCATATTAACTTTTAAATTCCCAACTTTATTGGAGCTAAAATATGTGTAAAAGCTTTGTGTGACTTAGGTGGGAGTGTCAATATCATATCATATCTGACTCTCAAGATTTGGGGACTGGATGGACTGAAGCCTATAATATTACTTCTTTATTTAGAAAACTCAAAAGTGAAAAATTCAAGAGGATTAATAAAAGATATCCTAATCAAAGGTGAAAGTTTAATCATTCTCATTAACTTCCTAGTGATGGATCTGGAATAAGAGTGAAATCCAATCATTCTTGGAAGATGATTTTTAGCCACAGGGTTTGAACTGATTGATGTTCAAAGTGGATAACTCTATATGATATTTGGAGGTGATAAAGTAATTTTCAACATCTACAAAGCAATGAATAACTACAATGTGCCAGAGGAAAATGAGTATAGTGAAGTAGAAACATCTGAAGGTGAGAATTTCACTGAGATTGAAGCGGTACATGAGTTAGATACTATTGAGGAAGTGGATTCTCAACTAAAGAATAAAGGGAAGAAGAAGAACAAAACCACTGACACCAGAGGAATGACCAGCTCTACAACATTTGAGAAAGGGAAACATGTATGGATGGTATATAAAATTCTATTTAGTTTATCAGGATAGAGGAAAAATGGTGGATCAATCCAATGGAGGAAAAGAAAGTAATACCATCTGGAAGCATTAAGCTATTCATAGAAAAAGGATAGGGGTCGACCTATAGAGATAGAACACAGTTGATACCATTTATACACCTCGAAGTGGTACAAAATTTTCAATCACTCATTATGTGAGTTGGAGATGAAGGAGGTAAGGTAGAGCCAATGACGGTGAACAAAAGATCTTTCAGGAGGAAACCCAAGTTTTTATTTTTCTTTATTTATTTTATCTTTTTAAAGGCATGCATGATATTGCTCAAAATATTCCAAAATTAATTGAAATTGGATTGTGCTTTCACATGTTTATTTTTAATTTTCCATACTATCAAGACTAAGTCCGGTAGTAAGGACCAGAAATAAAACAAAGAGGGTGAATAAGAATTAAACATCATGAAGGCAATTTTCATGTCGTGAATCTACCATATCCAGAACCTACATTGAACTGTTTGAGTCAAAAATTTCAAGGGGATTAATCAATTAAATTCTATAATTTTCTACTACATTCCACATATTTAAATAGATTCTTAACTACTAATTTTATGGCGTACATCTGATTCATGATTCAATCAACTGAACTAGGATACATGAAACATATTTAGACAATTACCACGCCCTAAAATTTTAATTTATTTGTCAATAAATTTGAATGAGATAAATGGGAAAATGAATTAGTATAGATAATCATGTGGATTAAGATTTCACAAATCAAAATTTAGGGGAGCATGTTGAACATTTTAAATGCATGTTTTATGATATTTGGCCTTGTTTATAATTTCTAATATTTTAATTAATTAATGTAATTATTCGTATGAAATTTTAGGAGTATTTATATCAACCATTCATCTCATTCTCGAGACATTCACTAAAATAATATTTTACATTTTTTTATAGTATATTTCTCGACAAACTCGGCCATGATTTATTCTAGATCTTGATTTTTATCATATTGATGCTATGAATGAACAAAATCACTTTTAAAATGATTAATGAATTCTTTTTTTTATCCCATATAGTGATACCTAAATTATATTAATCCTTTTTAAACCCCTAGAAGCCATGAATAGCCTTGTTAAGAAATGAGCCATGTTATATGCTCATTTTATCCTTTCCTACCTTCCTCTAAAATATTTTACATGACTATCAAACATAAGAGAGAGGGAAATGGACACTGGTGGAAGGGATTAACCGTTTTTAATGAATAAGTGTGTGGTATATTTCATGGGATATGGGAAAGGCATATTCATTGTATTTATTTCACACCCTCTTTAATAGAAAAAGAGAAAAAAAATGAAAAAAATGGTTTTGTCTAGGGAAATTAGAAAAATCACCATTTACTTGATAAGTGATATTTTTATAACTATTAAAAATATTTTCATGGGGAGATCATTAGGGGTTGAGTGTTGGGTGTTAGAATTATCTTGAACACAACTTTTGAAAAGGAAAATATAAAATAAAAGGGGGTGTTTCATTTGTTTCATTTCATATCTATGATACATTTCTGAGATACTAGGGGGAAAAGATACTTTCTTTGAGTTATTTTTTATCATGAAAAGTAATTTAGAGTTGAACCTCCCTTTTGAACCTTACATTATGTTCATAATTTACCTACCTTCCCTAAGAATCATATTCAATTGATCCTAAATATTTAATCTCTCATGATTAATTGTGATTTATGTCATTATAAGGTGGAAATGTTAGATACCTTATAAGCCTATGGTAAGTTACCTATTCTTGAGGTATGTGCTTCACTCTATTCATTCTTACCCTGATAATGAGTGTAAAAATTCAATGTGAGCTAAATTGAAAGTGGAAAGTATGTTAATAAATGATTGAAAAATTAAAATGGATGATAGAAAAGGCATTGTTATTTCGTTAGGGGAAAATTAAAATACATTATTGATTTTTTTTCTTTGAAAATATGGCATTGATAAATTTTTCATATGTGTTGCTCATATATTTAATTTTCCTTTTGATCAATTGTAATTATTAAAATTGAATTTGAAGAATGGTAAGGTGAATTTTCTCTATATTGTGTTGATAATCCATACTTAAGGGAAATTATTAATTCAATTGTGGGGGTATTTGATAAGTATATTTGATTCATATATTTTACTGTGTTTTAATGTATTAATTTATGTATTGAATTGAAAATTCTTTCCATTTATAGAAAATTTTAGTTGTTATATGATTTTATGGTAGAATATAATTATTATTTAAAAAGGAACAAAAAGAGGTGAATTTTGGAGCTAAAGACACTTTGCACCATGAGCAAAACGAAGTGGCGCCACACTAGATTTTTAAGGATGATCATGGAGTGCTTTCAGGGCATAAAATTAATGAACTGAGGAAAAATTCGGCTTCTGGAGCAGGAAAATGGAATTATAGGTTGTGTAATAATTACATGACATGTACCAGTGCATGTTCTGAAAATAAGCACAGGTCGTGAAGAAAATTATATCGTCTTGGAAAATTACACATTGGGTAATTTCATAGATGGGAATTTTTTCCCAGATTCATTAAATCATCCTTTTTTCCAAATATTTGATGTATTAGCCACCCTAAACCACAGTTGGACCATTAAATTATGCAAATAATTAATTCCAAAGACCATATAGATCCTATAGAAGGATTTCTAGGCTGCTGTTATTGAGGAATTCATATCCAGATCCACCGGAGACCAAAGCTTGGAGAGAGATTTTGCTCCCTCCCTGAGTACATTATTTATTTTATTTATTCTTTATTTTATCCTTCCCTATTATTATCTCATCACAAGGATTAGGGGTAAACCCTCCATGTTCTAGGGTAATGTTATATAATGGTGAAGGTGCAATATATTTTTTCTATTTTGTTCATGTGTTTGGTTTGCCATAATTTATTCATCATTTTTCAATCCCTTTATTTTTATTTTATAATGACCATTAATAATTTAATTAATGTGGAAAATTAAAAATTTTCAATTGAAACCCCTAAATTAGGCATTAATATTTTCAACTTTAGGGGAAATCAGTTTAAAATATGGTCTCAAGACAAACTCGATTCGACGAAACCCGAAATTATAGGACCAAGGGAAATAGGATATTGAATTTATTCATTCCTTATATATGGTTCTTAGTTGTGAAATTTTAATGTTATATTTAGATTAAAATATCTATGTTCATTATAAAATAAAAATAAAATGATTAGAAGATGATTGTAGAATTGTGACAAATATATACAAGAATAAATAAAGTGAAATAAATTCAGTGGAAGCTTCACCAAATTTTAACATTTACCTAGGATAAAGATAGTTTACCCCTTCATCCTTGGATTAGAGTAATAGAGGAATAGAGAAAATAAAAATATAGGTAAAGAGAAAATAAAAAGAAATCATATTGGAAAAGAAAGAAATAACTCGGGGAGGGTGTAGCGTCTCGCTCAATGCTTTTATCTCTGGCAGATTTGGATTTGAATAACCTTAATATTAGAAGTCTAGGTATCCTTTTATAGGCTTTATATGAGATCTGATATTAATTAATTCCATTATTTAATGGTCTAATGGTGATTCAGGGTGCATTCCACATCAAATATTTGGTCAAAAAATGAATATTTGGTGAATCTGGAGGAAAAAGTCCATTCTAAGAAATTACACCACTAGTAACTAAGTTACACCACATATAATTTTCAAGGATTATTGTTTGGTAAATTACACCATGTTAAACTAAGTTACACCATGTATAATTTTTCAGTATTCTTTTATTTCCACCATGTCATGTCCTTCCATTCACCAAATGCTCTGGTAGACGTCGTGTAATGATTACACGATGTGTATTTCCATTTTAATGATCTAGAATCCTTTTTTTCATTTTTTCCATAGTTTTAATCAATTGATGTACTCCAAGAGAATCTTCATAAATCTAATGTGTTCCTATTCACTTCACTCACAACATAAACTTTCATTTAGATCCAAAAT
This sequence comes from Viscum album, assembly GCA_963277665.1. Lineage (NCBI taxonomy): Eukaryota > Viridiplantae > Streptophyta > Magnoliopsida > Santalales > Viscaceae > Viscum > Viscum album. The sequence continues at coordinate 1,496,147,616 of OY728122.1, read as the reverse complement.
TCAACTCTTTTTGTTCCTTTTTCCAAGAATCATTATATCCTTCTATAAAACCCTAAAATAAGTAAAATTCTCTAACATTATAAATAATTATCAATAAAGTTTTTGAATTAATAAATTAAAATACCATAATTTGTATTCATAAAATATAAATATCACATATGTACACATAATCATCAATTTACCCCTTCATATTATCCAATAAAAAATATTCCTTCAAATCTTGATGTATCTCGGTTCCACAATGGTTTATAGAAAAATTACTTCTATGAATGTGGTATAATAATTATCTTTTCAACTCAATTATATAGGAAACACGTATCCTTATTCCAAATTTCATAATTCCTACTTCATATAAGATTATATCCACTTTCCTATCAATCATGGATTTAATTTCCTTAGAAAATTTTCGTCAATGGGGTGAGAACATTTTTTATTTTCCAATAATGATGGTGTAGAAAAATTAAAAAAAAGAGTGATTTTTACCCTTAATACTTCCTTGGTTCGTATTTACTAAATCAATAAAAACATGATCCCTCTTAATAATCATTTTAGTCATGTCTCCATGATATTTCCTACTCAATTCATCTTCTACCTTTTTTCCAGGGTGGTAGTTTATTTTCCAATCGAAATCTTTGATTATCTTGATTCATCACAATTTTTTCATGTTGATCTCTAACTATGAATATTTTTTACTTTTCTAATCTATGTGTAAATATCATAGTTATTAATATAGATGTTTTATCAATATCTTAAAAGAAATTATTATGTCTTCCAATTAAATAACATGAGTTGGATAGTTATGTTCATGAGTAATTAACTACCTTTATTAATTTGTAATAACTTTATCATTCTGAATAATGAAACAACAAAATTCATTCATCAATGAATAACTAGGTATCAAAAATCCATTATTTCTAGATGGTAGAGTAAAAATAAAATCATTGACTAGTCACTTTTATAATTATTCAAAATATTTTTCTATTTTCTTTATCTGTATAATTAGAAAACATTTTTGTTTAAGCATTATTAATGGGTTATCTAACACCATGTTTTTTGGAATAAATAGCTAATAGTAATCTTCCAAAAAAATAAAACTACATACCTAGGGTATTTTCATTGGTGTAGTCCATTATTAGAATAAATTTATATTTTGAGGATCAACTGAGATTCTAACTAATGAGGCAATATATATAATAAAAAACATTCTTAATATTGAACTCACACTTTCTAAATTTTTCATATGACCCATTTATTTTAAGAGACTCATGAACGGTCTACATGTGATTCTCATGATCTTAATTACTTTTAGAGTACACCCATATATCCTCAATATTTAGGAATACAATTATCAATATATTATTTCCATGATCATTCAATTAGATCAATAAAAATAGAGTGCATAGAATTTATTAATTTATATAGACATGAAATTCCCATACCTCATCTGAAATTTTATATTTATAATATCCTCTACTATTACTCAAAATTCATGATACACATAATGAAGGAAAATATTTGAAAAATATAAATTTACATGAATTTAATGGAATAATTCATTAATTATGGGAATAAGATACTTATTATTTATTGTAATATCATTGAATTCTCTATAATCAATGAACAACCTCATATGCCCATCTTTCTTCTTAACAAACAAATTAGGGGCTCTCTAAGGTGAAACACTCAGGATTATAAATTCATTACAACCGAACTCTTATATTTTTTTTCATTAACACCACTAATTCCATAGTGTCTATTATATATGGAGTCATTGATAAAATTCTTTAATCAAGGACTGAATCAAAAGAAAACTCAACATCATACTCTGGTGGTTGTCTAGGTAATTACTCCAGGAATAAAACAATGTATTATTTTACAATGTGTACATTATTGATTTGAATATCAAATTTTCTCTCTATAGATTGGGTCTACCCTTTTACACAATGTATCAAATTCATATGAGCTATGAGGGGGGCATATATAGAGATGATTTAGATGATGAAGTCTCCCCTCTAATTATAACTAATTCAATATCACCATCACTAATCATTATTTAATTCTCATTAAATTTATTTTTTACTTTATAATTTGAAATATAATATATAAAAAATACTATATAAAAGTAAAACATTGTTATTATAATCATTTCTATAGATAGGTAATTTTTAGGTGTCATCATGGTAACTAACTGACACGTCCTTGTTGCAGTTAGATATCCACTATCAATTTTGACTAACAACTCCATTCTTACAATGTTAGGGAAAAATATAATATTCTTTTAAAATGTAGTAGATATAAAGAGTGAAAATATATATAATAAACTAATATATTTTCTAAATTTGAGGCTATGATTAAAGAAACTTCAACCACATTTTTTTGAACTTCATCCTCATCTGTAGTGATCATATAACCTTAGCCTTCTCCCCTTGTCAACTTTTATAGTATATTCTATTGATACTTGTGATATTAGTTTAAATAATACCACATTCCTTATAGTTTAAGTACTAGATAGTAGTTTTATCTTTGTTCACCAAATATTCATTATCCAGATGAACATTATCTATTAACGTGTAATAGGATACCATACCCTTCAGTCATTTTCCTGATGTTAATTTCTATAATTTACACATTATGGTAATTTATTGGTTCTGTTATTCCAATTTTAAGCCTTCTATTTTTATTATTAATCATCCACTATCTTAATTTCATTAATTCCTTTAAATATTTAGGAGCTAGAAAATATCTTCTTCAAATTAATGGAACCTGATACTATATCTTTATATAATGAAAATTATTGAGAAACTACTACCCCTCAGAGACTCATCTTAATCCCATCAAAAAACTCCAAATCTTGATTTCTATATTATTCTTGTATTATGACTCATGTCTTTCCATTCTTGTGAATTATTCCTCATATTTTTTTCACACTTTCTTCTAAATTCTATTATAATGTTTGTAACATCCTCTCCATTTCATCTTTCTATTACTGGGGGAAGTATTTCTCAAATAAAATCACATTAAAAGTTTCCAATTCCATGATTTTTATATCTTTATATTCATTATTTTCATGGATAAATAACTATGAATCCATTATATTTATGAAATATTTTTTCTAATAAATTGTATTTCATTTATATCTTGCATTACATGCAACAACATGTTTTAGTGAATCATAATATATATTTTATATTATTATTTAAACATGATATTTATTACCTAGACATTAAATTTGGTAGTATTAATAGGAATTTTTTAAAAAATTATGTTTAAAGGATTTATATAAACAAAATATATTGATGAAAATGATAAATTATTATTAAATACATTATATAATTTTGAAATTCTTTTTTCTAAAAAATCTTTTTCTGAAAATATAGTACAAGTAATTTTTCTAATTTTAGAAAACATATTTGATAAAAAAATATTAAATCTAAATATAAAAATTATTGTTTATTTAATTATAGAAGATTTTATTCAAGGATTAATTTTTTGATGGATAATAAAAAATAGTGATTATTATTATAAACATCATTTTTATTTACCTAATTTATAAGATCAATTTTGTATTAATATTTAATTAAAAGTAAAATTAGTGAAATTATATATTTATTATTCTTATTTATCTCATTGGAATAAATTTCAAATTTAATTTTTCTATGAAAACCTTTTATAATTTTGAAGGTTTTTCTTTGGAATACCTCTTTTTCATCGCGTCTATGGGTTTATTTTCTGATTAAATTCACCTCTTTATTTAATTTAATTTTGAAAATTTGATTCCATATTATAAATCATTAGAAATTAAAATATATTAAATTTTCTACATTATTATTTTTTTAATGAATAAAGAAAATAATAAAAATTAATTATAGTAGTTAAGGTTAAAATGGGTTTATCGGAGGATAAAAAAGATAAGGGATAAAATAAATTAAAAATATAACCAATTACTATTTTATGGAAATATTTAGATAATATAACATCTAATTTTTATTAATAACCCATTTTTTACCCTTTAAATGTTTTAAAATGTGGGTAACCTATTTAATTTCATAAATTCAAAGTGTTTCCTCTCCCTAACCTATATTAGGGAACCTTCTCTCCTATCCTATTAACACTTCCAAAACTATTTGGCTCAAAATATACTTGATAAAATAAATTAATTAAATACATCCCCACATCATAGAGTAATTATTTGTATTATTAAACCATTATAGTAAAGAATTTTAATAATTATAATGAGTTTCTCCGATGAAGTGGTAAAATTCTTAAACTTGTGTTTTTGTTTTATTTCATCTTTAACGTCAACCAAACCTTCTTCAACTGTATTGATATAACAAAACAATTATCTATAATATATTTGGTTTTTAATGTTAATTACATAACTTATATTAATCTTATCTTTACTCAATATGTAAATGAAAATGTTGATCATGTGTATGGTGAACTACCATATCGTGAACCAATATAATTTGTTTTCTATCACCACCTTGCACAGCTGAATATAAATATCGATATGGTGTTTTTAAAATGATAATTACGACATATTTATTAATATGGAATTATAATATCTTATATACCTTCTTAACTTCTGATAAATTGGAAAACTATAACATTGCTCATTCATACGTGTGGACTACCGACTCCATAGAGAGATGTGATATATTTTTTATTTCATTTTTACATGGACTATAATAAGGATAAATTAATTGATTATATATATGATCAATATGTTATAAAATTTATATTTTTAATGGTTAGTCAATATATAATTTTCCTTCTTTTCTTCTGTTGATTAAATAGAAATAGTTTTCATGTGTACATACAGCCTACCATCTCCATGAATGGTGTAATTCTTTTTATATCCCTATAATTCATTGATTAATATAAATATTTAATTATATATATTTAATATACATAATATTAATATAATTGGTAAAATTATAAAGATTATGGATCCATGATCAATGTAATAAGACTAAAACAACATAACCAAAACATACATGTAAACAATGTAATTATTACCTAAAATAAGATTTTAACAATTAATTATTTATAAATTGGTGATTAAATATTATAAGTAAATCATATATAGTATGATAAATATGTCTATGGTTATATAATAGATTTATAATAAATCAATATTAATTTTATAGAAGCATTGAATGTGTTTTAAGGAAGTCGAGACTTAAGGTAAGGGATTCATAGTCTCTGTTTTATTTTTTGGAGACATATGCCATATTCCCCACTTGTTTTCTTCTTCATGGTACAAATAATACCCATAAATTCTTTATAATATCCTTAACATGATAATTATTTGATATACATATCCATCTAATTTTATTTGTTTCATGGGGATTGTGAAAAAAAAGATACCAAAATAGCAAAATATCTATGTTATAATCTCATTACTTATAAGGATTATTTATTATTATGAATCTAGTGATGAATTATTATGACCTATATCTCAAGAAAATAATGTATGTTATTCTCCAATAGTAATTTCATGAAAAAAAAAATTTACTGTTATATTCACCTATTTATGTACTTAATGGTTCAATATCATGTTTTTAATAAAAATCGACTTTATTTCCGCTTCAGTCAAAACTTATTTTTTCTTACATGTTAATTTTTTTAGAAGAATATTTTAAAGAATGTTTTTCATATTATTCATATATTCTTTAATTTATTTTTAACAATTTTTGATTTTTTTACAAAACTGTTTCTTTTTCCAAATGACGTACTTTTAACTTTTTTTCGGAAAATTTTAATGGAATCACTGTTTAATGGTGTACAATATGAACATTATTTTTAGTCATAAAAACACTCAACATTTTAAAGATTAATTTATATTTTTCCATTTATATTTTAAAAAAATATGATTTACACAATGTTATGTAAAATTATTTTTTTAAAGGTTGTTTTTAAAGTGGAAATACTATTTTCCTCATGAAAATTTCCAACTGATCTTTTAAAATAGTTTTGAATCTAATATTACACCATTTTATTTTATATAGGAATTACTTGCTATATTATCCAATTTTTGCAAAAAAAATATTAATATTGATGGATTATTATTATGATGAAAATATGTTCATGAAACCCATTCCATTTTTATGTGTTTTATATGATGAAATGATGAAATGTTTATGAGAACTATTTATTTTTCCTTGGGTTATGATATAGTGAAATGTTTTTGAAACCAATTTATTTTCATAAACTTTTATATAATGATTGTTTTATGATTTTTCCAACATGTATATTTGGTTTTCATTTTTTGTTGGTTAATTTATAACCAAGGATGGTGGTGATGTTATAACCATATATGGTGGTTATGTTTTAACTAAGCAAGGTGGTTAAATTAAATCTAAGTATAATGTTTATTTCATAATAAATGATAACTCATGATATAAATATGTTATGTAGAAAATTTGAATCTTCTCATGTTCATGTATGGAAATAGATTTCATGTAAATAAAGTTTTGTGAGGACCATATTATGTTTCATTAATATAATGAGTGAAACTATTTCTATTTATACATAATCACACTATTATGAGAATATGTGTGTTACAGAAATCTATGTATTATTCTTGATGTTATGTTCTTATAGATAAAATTCATTGATTCAATTTTGGTTTGTGTCTAATAAATAGCCATGATATATTCCATGACTCGTGTTTAGGATCTATAATTTTTGGGGTAATGTTTTCAAATATTATTCAAATGTTCTCAAAAACTTATTCTCATGTTATGTTAATATCTCCCTTGTTTACCCTTAATAAGAATATGGGATCTCCATTTCATATATTTTTATATTCATTTGGATATTAAGAAAAGGTTTTTATTAGGGTGTAACCATAAATTTTACTATCTAGAAAGATCATTATGGTATATGTTTAAGATCTTTCCTGAAACATGAATATTGTGTAACTAGTCTCTAAAGACACTAAACCCTTACATTACTCAAGAATGTATTTGTTAAATTTATTAAATATTCACCTATAAAGATATACTATTTATGTATAAAAATCCCCAATCATTATAGTTGGTATTAGAGAAATGTTTTAGTTAACCATTATATATTACAATGAGAATTATTTTGTGAGAAACCATAGGATATTCCTTTGTTTAAAAGAACTTCGTGTGTTATAGTAAGTAAATTACTGTCATTTTAAAAGAAATTATATTCCTTCTAGATAATATAAGTGGATTTTACTCTAGAACAGATGTACCAATGTTTAATAACCATAAAAATGGTGCATTTTCCTTGACTCAATTGTGACCTAGTACATAAAATTGGGCCTTTCTAAGCACCAGTTTTGACACTAATTGGGGGTATTATTAGGTTAATTAACATTTAATTTATAAATAAATATGATTTATTTCAATATATGATGATTATGGATAACCTAGGATAAACCTATGGTGTCATAGATTGTAAAGAAGGTGTCCTGATTTATAAATCTAATAAATTATTTTTTTTTTGATTATGTAGTTTCCATTATAATTAAAATTTCTCACACTATATATTTTTGTTCTATTTAATGGTTGTATCCAAAAGAAATGGTGTTAACGATGAATTATTTCGATAATGAAATGGTTTTACCCATGTAAACCCAAATGTTGTGGGATATGGAATGGAAAATCACAATTCTATTCTCACATAACATTTTCATGATTTAAATCATGCTAAGATCCCAAATGAGAAAATGATGGGATAGAGTTCTGCTAATTCCTTTATAACGAAATTTCCACCTTCTTTTATTGGGTCCATATATCCACCACTAATTGAGAAATGGATTAATTCTAACAAAATGATATGTTCCAACCTCCAGTGTCCAGAACATGTGAAATTTATTATATTCATTTTTCAATTGGAAGTTGAAGTAAATCAATACTAGAATGTTATTAATAATATGAGTCAAGAAAAATAAATTTAATCTATGGTATGGGATGAGTTCAAAAAAATCAGTTTTTTACTTCCCTTATATTCTTCAAATATAGATGGATATGGAATTTCATAAATTCATGTATAAGGATGATGAATATATTGTTACTTATTACGAACATTTTACAAGATATTCCCGTTCTACTTCTGTTTTAATCATTATTGGTGACAAAAAAAATCATTTGATTATTTGGTGGCCTAAAATCAATTCACTGGTAGGTGTTATCTATAATAAACTATAGTAGCTGTGTATAAATTGTTTTTTGTGAACTCAAGGTAGAAATAGATATAGAATATTACAACCATTTCCATGGATTTAATAAAAAATTAAGATCAAGTATGTTGAGAAATAATATAAATGATATGGTAGAATAAAATTCCATTCCACTCTATGAAATAAACATGGTAAGAAACATCATGGGAATTTAATTAGTCAAGATGGAATGTTTTTTAGTTTTGTAATGATGGTTATAAGTCTATTGAATTTAAAAAGGTGGTGAAAAGGCTATTTGACACAATGGAAGAATTTAAAGAACCAACTAATGCACCACTCATAACTTAATGCTTTAAATGTATGGATTTTGGTGAGTATAAGAATCAATTCTCTAATACATGGGATAATGAGGATATTAAGCCACAATAACATCAGAAGACAATGTAAAATAATGGATTTATTATGATATATTAATGGTTAAAATGAATCATGATAATTAGGGAACACTTATCCCCAACTATAGTTCTTGTAATTTCATGTTGGATTGTATATGAATGAGAAATATTTAAATATTATTGTTTATCCTTTAGTGAAATATGATGTGATTTTGAGAATTTATTATCTCCCTCTACATGCATTATGTAATAATGAAATCGCATTTTCTATTTTATCAATGGAAGTATGAAACCAAGATCCCAATGGGTTATTTAATAAATTAAGTGTGAATTATCTTTTAGAAGCATATATCTCCCCATGTGAGATTAACTGAAGAGTTATGGATACCATTATGTATTTATGAGTTTAAGTTTGATCATAAGTTCAAGTTAATAAATACCCCTTTTAATGTTCCATGTGAATGTTGTTTATAAACATTAAGGATATTTTTATAGACATTTTTTACAATGAAACTATCTAATTTTGTATATGTTTTGGGTAAAATATTATTTAAGTAGGTATTCCTTTACATTTTGTGGACATATGATTAATGGTATTGGTGACCATTAGGGTTTGTCTTATATTTTATGTTGAGATAATTTTGGGTTAATGAAGTTTTTGAATTTTCTAGTAATTATATTAATATTTTATTGAAAAAATGGATAACTTTCATGTGGGGCTACATCGTATCTCCTCCGCCAAGGCCAAAGGGAATCAAACAAAAACTAAAAGGTGATAAGGGTATTGAACATACCACTGGCCAACATAAAAGAGTATTTATAGTTGTATGGGGTAAATATAGATATTTTAGAGTCTTTATATCAAAGATTAGTACGTCAATAGTTTGATGATGAGAGAAAAAATTATAAGGGTATGTAACAATAATAACCCATACTAGAATGGAAATTGGAAATCATAATTGTGGATTTTTTTGATGGACTCCCCAAAACATCAAAAGGAAATAATGTAATATGGGGGTTTTTCTATTTCCTTATGAATTCCTTACAATTCAGTTCAATCATAGAAGATTTATATATGGATAACATTTTGAGGATATATATTAAGGAAGTATTGAAGACTAATGGAGAACCCCAATCTATTATATCTGATTAGGATCTAAGTTTTACCTCAATGTTATGGTAAATTATTCGGTGGGATTGAGATGTAGAGTCATTATTCTTAACTTATTATCACCCTTTTATAGATATATAGTCTAATATAACCATTAAAACCCTATAGGACATGCATATATCATATTATATGGGTTTAAATGTTCATTGGGATAAACAGATTCATGTATTTTAGTTTTATTACTGCAATAACTTTCACTCGAACATTCAAATTGATACTTAAACCTAGTCTTAAATAAGTGTATAACTACATAATATTTTGATGAATTTGGAGAAATAAATATATTGGGTAAAGTTCTTGTAAAATAAATTTTAATGAAGTTTATACCCATTCCATAACACATAAGGGTGGCACAAAGTCGACATAAAATTTATGATGATAATCATCTATGTTTTCATGAATTTTTAATATGGTGATAAGGTGTTTCTAGGAATTCCACCATGTAAGATGTAAGGACCTGGGTTTTTAGAACGGGTCAAAATCCCCACTCGATTTAAAATTTTCAACTATTGGTGATTCTAATTTTTGATTCATTTATCGCAACTCAATTACAATATTTTTTTGGAATTAAATCGTATTTTGAGTTATTTTAGTGGATAAGAGAGTACCTTAAGTGTTAGGAAGGGTTTTAGAAGCATTGGAGGCCTGAAGGCCTAGTTTTTTGTGAAGCAGGTGCAGGCACGTGATTTAGGGGAAACCATGAAAGTAGGGTCACATAGCCGTGCAAACTCTTCTTCAAAAGTTGTAGAGGGATTTTCACAGTTTGGAAAACTGTGTGTAGTATCCATGCAAGACAGATGTTTCTAGGAAGTGTATTTTTCAAGGTTTCCTCATAGTTTAGTAAATCTTGAGGGTAAACCATGTGGCCTTGTAAATGAAGAAAATTACAATTTTCCCCCTTTTTCTAATTTCCTTCATTCCTCCTCTAATGGATTTTGATGAATTTTTTTTTTCAAATCTCCATTATTCGATATGTTGGTGTCTATAGAACCTCCTCGATATGGATAACTTCACGCACCCTTCTCTTCATCTTGGTTTTCACCTTACGGACCGCTATTTCCATCCGATCTGATTTCAAGGTTAACGATAAAAACACAAATCGACATTGATCGTCTTTGGATTGGACTATGATATCAAATGTTCTTACATTTATGACTATAAGGTAGGTGTTGAATACCTTGTTTTTAGTTTTTAAAGGATTTTGGGTGGCGTGGCCTAAGGCATGGTTTTGGTTATTTTGAGTGAGACCCTTTTATACCTCTTTCTTCATATCAACATGATATTGGGACATATGGGATGTCATTAGACACGCCCAAATACCTTTTTCTATTGAGAAAGGCCTAGTTAAAGGTTGTTTATTTATGGGGTATTTTAGATGGGGGTGCCAAAATTGACTAAATTGAATAATTTTTATTTAAATTCATTTGTTTAATTTAATCTGGATTGGTTTAATGAATTATAGGCATTGGAGACCACCATATTTAAATTGTGATTATTTTTTGAGTTGTGAAATTCAATTGACCAAATTGAATTTCTTGTTTAAAGTATTCCATTTAAACTGTCTGTATGAAATTGGGTGAATTGCATGAGATGGGTCCTAAGGGGTTGTGAAGGGAATGGACTTGGATGTTACTGGATTGCATGGCCATCATGACTGGGTGTCAAGGAAATCATTTGAGTCAGTGAGGTCATCATATTGGGCGAGGCCCATGATACTTGGATGGAATGGACATCAGATTTGAGTGACATAGTCATAGGGGCACAAGGTGCTAGAGATGGTGTGTCTTAGGTTCTTATATGGTGATTTTCACTCACATGTGATGACCAAAGCGTCAATTTTGTCATTTACACATAGGTAGACTCCAAGATGAGGTGGTTTTGACTGCTCGTGTAGGTAAAGGGCCATGATAGTTTCATCTTAGGTGTTTATGGTTTGGGTTTCTTTCCATAGAAATCTACATAGAAGGTGAGGAGCCTTTGGTTAATAGCGATGAGGGTATCAGTTTTGGGAGACGAGTCTCATCATGATTGAGCCATGGGCTTGGATATTTATTTAAGGACAAACATTGTTGTTCCTCTGATTTTCATGATATGGGCCGATGTGAGCTTTCAAGGTGGGGTCTGTGGGGTCAGAATACTATTATCCGGGCATGCCTTCAGGATGTTGATTCTTTAAGACACAAGGTTTCAAGAGACACATAGGGCGAGGATATGTGATTGAGGTGGAACCTTAGGGTTCACAAAGACTTTATGACTATAGGGGTACCTTGGGCCATGGTCCATCGACTCTCTTTTCATCTGAGATTCCCGTCATTGGCTGAAGAAGGTGACACTCCATAGTGGCTGTTGAGAAACAGTGGAGGTTTTTTTTATTTATTTCATCATATGATTTAATTTAATTTTATATTCATATCCACTTAAACACATATAATATGTATGATCCATTGGGTGGTATCCTACTGAGATTCATCTCACACACTCCATGGGCCATTCAGGATGTGTGTATATTTTATAGTTTTAAATATAGGTAAAGAATCATCCTCAAGAGCTAGATCATAGTTTAGTTTGGTGTTGACCTAGAGGTCATTATTAGATGGAGTTTTGTTTGATTTTCCTTTAGTTTCAGCATTCTTATTTTGAATGTATCTATTGCGGTTTTCTATGGGTAGTACTTTTGTTATTGTGTTTTAAAACTAATATGAAATGCATGTTGTAATTTTTTTTGTTTTGAATGGCTACAAGTTATGTGTTGGAATGTTTCCCTGTTTTCTTTCTACTACTAATTCTGTTTATTTATCTCTTCTGCTATTTATTTATATTGGATGTTCCTCCACTTTGTGGGTCCAGTGTGAGACTACTGAGTCATTTATTTCTACTTCATGTTATGTTATTATGCTTGGACCACAATATTATCTATTTATATAGGGTATATCCTCTCCATTATACCTGTTTAAACCCTCGCTTCTCGTCGGTGACCTTTTTAATTCAAGGAGATGTGCCTAAGGCCAGTGGCACCCATCCCATTCTGAAAATTTAGGTTGATGTTCAGGTTGGGGATGCTTCAAGTGGTATCAGAGGAGGTTTTTATTGGTATTTAGTAGAAATTTTTCACTAACTACTAATGACATCGAGACATCCTTTTTATTTTATGCTAGTTTACTATTTGGGATATGGTATACTAGAGATAGGTTCTGATTTGAATTAATATTATAGATTGTTCTTGGGTGCCTGCAGCCCCAGGTACAAGGGATGGACCAAGTTACCTTGGGTGTGAAATTACTATTTTTCTTTTGCTTGAATTATAGTTTATATGGTTTCCACCTTGGTGTCTCACTTGGTTTGTGGTGTTATTGATTGTGATATGTGACTCTTCACCTGGTGGGGTAAGGGAGTATTTGTAACTTAGCGTGGTACAACAAGGTATGGGGATATAAAATTTGGACCATGTCCCAGTGAGGAAGGTGTGTTTTCTTGGCTTTGATGGGAACATTTTTAGGGTATTTCAATTTCATATATACACATATGCCATATAGAGTGATAATTCAATGTGACATATGTCAATTTCCTTATGAAGAGGTAAAATTCTTAATAGAATTTATTGTTTTAATGTGATATTCAAGGCTTTAAATTTATGTGAAATTGAATGAGGAATGAGGAAATAGGTCTGGAACTTATAGGAGTAGGAATTTACTATGACTAAGGTGATTTTGATCACTGAGATTAGGTGACTAGATCATCGGTTCAAGGTAATTTTGTTTTTTAGGATAGTCATGGCCCAGGGTTATTGTGCTACTTGGATCTATTGAGGTTGTATGGGTAAGGAGGCCATGAGTCCAGGATGTTTTGGGTCATGATTGTAGTGGGGGAGAGTAAGGGTAGTAAGGATGCATAGCCTTTTACTACATTCCCTATTTATATATATATATTGTTATATTTATGGGTTGTCTGACCATTTATGGTATTCTGTGGGTTCCTCTTAGATGGATGAGATGGAGCACCTTGAAAGAGATGATGCAATGCCATAGGAGCATGATTAGGTTCTTACTAATGATTTTTAGGAAGATCATGAGCTTTAGGTACAAACTTCGGTGTAGGATATGGTTTAGGGTCCAATTTCAGACAGCGTTGCTTCCAGACATGAGAGTATTTACGATGTTTCTTGACGAGTAGCTTCAATCAATCCTAGAACGTGTCTTTAAGGGGATCAACAGAGGTGGTCAGGGAGCAGAGCCTTCGATGGTGTATTTGGCCTAGGAGTTTGAGTCGTAGCACCCGCTACTTTTTCAGGGTGAGGGTTGTCCATAGGCGGCTGAGAACTGGATAGAGAAAATGTAGATGATATTTGAGCTTCTAGATATACCTCTAGGGTGGAGGGTCAAGCTGGAAATCTCTATGCTTAGAGGGCTAACTAAGCGCTGGTGGGATGAGTAGGTTCAGGCTCACAAACATGAGGGACTGGCTTGGAAGCATTTTGAGCATAGGTTCTTTAAGCACTTTTTCCGGGAGACATTGAGGGTGGAGAGATATCAAGAGTTCTTGATCCTTCAAAAGGGTGGCATGTCCATCATGTACTATGTAACTACATTCACTAATTATTCTATCTTTGTACAAGGTATGGTAATATATTACACCTCGATAGTGAGTCTCTTCGAAGATCCCTTACGGTACGCCATTTGGCTGTAGGTAAACATCTTTAGGTTAGCCTAATTATCAAAGGTGTTCAATCAAGTGCTCATAGCCAAGGGTAACTGGATGGATAGGAACCATTTTCTCCGATTGGTGTCTTCAGGTGATCATTCATATAGTATGAAATGATGTCAGGATGAGTTCAAGTACGGCGGTTAGGCTGAGGGCCTATCTAGACCACCTTATGGTAGCTCAGTAGTGGTTTTATTTCAGTGTGAGAAACAAGTTCATGTTCGGACCTAGTGTGATAGGCCTCCAAAGTAGTTATAGTAATGTGGTAAGGCTGGAAATCTCAATAGATTTTGCAGGAAGCCTTCTCAGACAGCCGACAAATAGGGACTGAGGCAGGAACAGGCTTCAGAGATCAGTTCAGTCTTCATACCAGGCAAGCGTAATAGAGTTTTAGTTGCATGTAGAGGAAGTGGAAGAGATAGTGGTACCTATCCATGGGTTTAGTGGATAGTAAATGGTGAATAAATATATGTATTCTAGGATTCATGGATCCATGAGTTAGGCTTGGTTCATGTCATGGAGCTGGTAGTGGCTGAGCAGGCTAGTGAGCCGACGATGGTCAGAGGTATGCTACGGGCATGGCTATTTTTTGTTTTGTTTTATTTTGGAATTTCCTATTAAAGAATTTATATTTTGAGTTCATGAGGTGCATAGGATATATATGGACTGACCAGATGTTGGTCAGTAGGTTGAAACCATTTTGGGTGCATGATTATATATATGTGAGGTTTTTGGCATCAGAAGCATCATTGGATGCGCGTTTTGAGGTTCTTATGTATAGGGGATCTGAGGGATGTGGGCTACATGAGGTTACTTGGTAATATGTTAATATAGGATTATTTTTTTGATTGAGGTGGAAGGAACCTGGTTGTTTTGAGCATCTATAAAATGTGGGGCCTAGTCGTTCCATGGGTGTCATTGACTCTAGGAGGGAACTGATGAGGTGTGGGATGTGATTTGGGTGTCAGAGGTGACACAGGATCACCTGATGATGTTCAGGGGTGAAGATTCATCATGGGAGGAACATAGGTTTGAAAATATGTCATTTTATTATGATTTATTTGATATTTTATTCGATACTGACTGGTTTAGGTAATTCCCAATATGGGGAGCCCCATTGAGGATGTTGGCCTATACACTTGAGACTGGGGTAATCTAGGTTGATGGGACAGGATGAGTATGTCTAGTACCATCTCTATGTTTTTTTATAGCTCAAGAAAGATTTCTATTATAGTGGGAGATTGTAATGACTTGGGTTTTTTGAACGGGAAGAAATCCCCCACCTGATTTAAAATTTTCAACTTGTGGCGATTCTAATTTTTGATTCGTTGATCAGAATACAATTCTGAGAGTTTCATTGGCCTTAAATGGTGTTTTTGGGTTATTTAGGAGGCTAGGAGAGTGAATTAGGTGCCTGAAAGTGTTTCAGAAGTATAAGAGTCCTAAAGGACAATTTTTTGGGAAGCAGGTGCAAGTGCATGGTTTAGGGTAAATTATGTGAGTAGTGGCACTTGGCTATATGGAATCATTTGTAGAAGTTTCAGAGTGCATGACATGGTTTGTGCATAGTTTGGAAAACCAATTATAGTATACATGAGATCCCTATGTTTTTATGAAATGTCTTTCGCACGGTTTCCACAAAGTTTGTTAAACCATACGGGTAAACCCTATTGCCCTATAAATGAGTAAAATTACCATATTGACCCTTTTTCATATTTCCTTCTTTCCTCCTTCAGGGGATTTGGATCCAAATCTTCTATATGACATCCATTATTTGATTTGGTGGTGGCTATATGACCGCCTCAGTAAGGATAACCCCATGCACCCTTCTATTCATCTTGGCTTTTGCCTTACGGACCATTGTTTCCATCTGGGCCAATTTTATGGTTAAAGATGGAAAGTCAAATATACATCAATTATATTTGAATTCGACTTTGATATAAGACTTTCCTACATCTATGAGTTTAAGGTAGGTGTTTTATACCTTATTTTTAGTTTTTTGGACTTTTGGACTTTTGGGTGGCACAACCTAGGTCACATTTTGGGTATTTTGAGAAAAACCCTATTATACCTCTTATTTTATATCAAAATGACTATGTGACCTTTTTTATTCCATTGTACATGTCCAAATACCTTTTTCTATTGATTAATGATAGGTTATATGTCATTTATCTATGGGGTAATTAGGTCGGGGTGCCACAATTGTCTAAATTGAGTTGTTTTTCATTAAATTGATTTTTTTAATTTAATCTAGATTGGTTAAATGAATTAGAATCATTCATGAGATCTATATTTAAATTGTGATGATTGTCTGAGTTGTGAAATTCAATCTACTAAATTTAATTGCTTGTTTAAAGTGTTCCATTTAAATTGTATGTATGAAATTTTGTGAATTGCATGAGATGGGACCCATGGGGTTATGACAGGCATGGCCTAGGATATTATTGGATGGAATGGACATTTGGATTTGGTGTCAAGAACATCAGATGAGGTGGATAGGCTGTTAGGTTGGGTAATTCCTCTAATACTTGGATGTAATGGCCATAGGATTTGAGCAACATGGTTGTAGGAACACGAGGTGCCAGAGATGTTGGGTCTTAGGTTCTTATTTGGTGATTTTTTATCACTCGTGATGGCCAAAGAACCTGTTTATTCATGTTCACAGATGTAGACTCCATGATGAGGTGGTTTTGACCGCTTGTGTGGGTAGAGGCCCTGATAGTTTCATCTTAGGTATTTATGGTTTGGAGGTGATTTCTGTAAAAAGCCACATGGAAGTTGATAAGCCTTTGGTTAATAGAGATGACTCTATTAGGTTGGCATTTGAGGCACGTAATTCTTGAGGCCATGGTCATGGATATTTATTTGAGGATATACGTCAATGTTTCTTATATTGTCATGTTATGGGCCGATGTGAGAATTCAAGGACGGGTTTGTGGGACTAGAATACTATTTTTTGGGTGTGCCTTTGGGACATCAGTACTTAGAGACATGAGGTTTCATGAGATACGTGGGGCCAAGCTATGTGACTGATATGGAACCTAAGGGTTCAGTATGACTTTGTGACTATAGGGGTAACTTAGACCAAGGTCCAAGGACTCTCTTTGCTTATAATATTCCAACATTGGATGAAAAATGTGACACTCCCTAGAGGCTGTTGAGAACCAGTGGATATTGTGTTTATTTATTGTATCATATGGTTTACTTTACAAAGATATGAATATCTTCTTAAACACATATACTAGGTATGCACCATTGGGTGGTATCCTAATGAGATTCATCTCATACCCTACAGAGGCCCTTCGGTACATGTGTATACTTTATAGTTTTACGTATAGGTAAAGGATCAACATTTTGAGATGGATCATAGTTCTGTTTGGCATGTAGATTTTCATGGACCTTGAGGTCTTTCCAAGAAGAATTTATGATTAGTTTTATTTTATTTTCAGCATGCTTATTTTTTATGTAGCTATAGTGGTCTTCCATGAGCAGTACCTTGGGTATTTTGTTATATGACTGATAGAAATTTCATTTTGTGTCTTGTTTTCTTATTGAAAACAATTGATGTGTTGTTATGATGTTTTTTTACTTTTCTATCTTCCTCTTATTTATTTATCACTTTCGTTGTTTATTGATATTAGAAGTGCTTCCACTCTGTGAGTCTGGTCTGAGTCTGCTGAGTTATCTATTTCAATCACATGTTATCTTATTATGCTTGGACTAGTATATTATCTATTCTTAGAGGGTATATCCTCTCAAATATATATTTTTATACCCTCAATACTAGTCAGCAACCTTTGGAATTTGGGGGGTGTACCTAAGGCCAGTGCCACCCATATTGTTAGCACTATTAGGGTGGATATTTGGAGTGGGGATGCTACAAGTGGTATCTGAGGTGGTTTTGACCAAGATTTAGGAGAAATATTTCAGTAGCTACTAATGTGATCGATACTACCTTTTATTTTATTATAGTTTTCCATTTGGGATATTGTAGAATAAAGATATGATCTGATTAGAACTGGGTTTATGGCTTCTTCTTGGGTTCCTGCAGCCTCAAGTACAAGGGACAGACCAAGTTACCTTGGGTGGGAAATTACTATTTTTCCTTTGCCCAGATTATAGTTTATATAGTTTTCACCATGGAGGCTCAAATGGTTTGTGGTGTGATTGATTTTAATATGTTACCCTTGACCCAGTGGGGTAAGAGAGTTCTTGGAACCTTGGCTTCGTATAGTAATTTATGAGGATATGAAATTTTGACCTTGTTCTGGTGAGGAAAGTCATGTTTTCTTGGCTTTAATAGGAACATTTTTAGGGTATTTTAATTTAATATATATGTTTATTTATTATAAATTGATAATACCATGTGATATATATCAATTTACATGGGAATTGGTGAAATGATTAATATATTTTCTTATTATATTCAATTCTATATTCCATGAATTAAATTTATTTGAAATTGTATGTTATGTGAGGAAATGCTCTTGGTTCGTATAAGAGTTTGTAGGTACTGTGACTGAGGTGATTTTGATCACTAGTATTAGGCAAGTAGTTCGTTGGTTCAAGGAAACATTGGTTTTCAGGATGGGCATGGCCCGAGGATATTGTGATACTTGGCTTTGTTGAGGGTGGGAAAGGAGCACATGAGGTAGGGATGCCAAGGTGAATAATTACAGTGGGGGAGAGTAAGGTTAGTTAGGATGTGATTACATTTTCCTACTTTCTCTATCTATGTTATATATATATATATCTGTGTGTGTTGTCTAACCATCTATGGTATTTATAAGGTTCCTCTTGGATGGCTTGGATAGAGCGTTAGGCGGGAGATGATACAATGCCAAATGAGCACAATTAGGTTCAGACCCCTAAGGTTCAAAAAACGCATGAGCCATAGTTACATGCTTAGGTTCAGGGTCCAGTGTAGGAAAGGTTTCTAGAAGACTTGACCACATATGGGTAGTGGGTTAATGAGAAGCTCTGATCGATCCGGGTACTTGACTCGTAGAAAATCGAAAGAGGTTCTTAGGGAGTAGATCCATCGATGGCGTATCTGATATGGGAGTTTGATACATAGAACCCACCACTTTTTCAATGTGAGGGTTGTCTGTAGATAGTTGAGAACTAGATATAAATCATGTAAATTATCATTGAGCAACTGGAGATTCCTCTAAGGTGGAGGGTCAAGCTGGCTATGTATATGCTTAGAGGGACAGCTAAGCACTAGTGGGATGTGCTGGTTCAAGTTCCCTGACATGAAGGACTATCCTATAAGGGATTTGAGGATGGGTTCTTTGATCACTTTTTTTCTAAGACATTTAGGGTGGAGAGAGCTCAGTAGTTTTTGAGCCTTCAGCAGGGCGACATGTCCATCATGGACTATGCAGCTACTTCCACTGAGTTGTCTTTCTTTACACCAGGTATGGTAAGCGATGAAACCTTGAGGGTGAGGCACTTTGAAAATGGATTATGGCACACCGTTCATGTGTAGGTAGACATCTTTAGGTTGGCCTAGTTCTCATAGGTGGTGAATTAGGCACTCATGGTCTAGGGTAACCTGAAGTAAAGGTCTCATTTGAACCAGGAAGTGGCTTCAGGTGATTGTTCAGTTGGCAAGAAATGTGGTTGGGATGAGTTCTAATAGGGTGTTAAGGCCAAGGACCTAGCTAGACCATCTTTTGGTAGCTCAGAGGTGGTTTTGTGTGAGTGTGTGAAACTAGGGAATGTCAAAAAATAGTGTGATGGGCCTCCAAAGGTGTGACAGGAATGTGGATAAGTCGTTCATCTTGAGAGGTTCTATAGTCATCCTTCTCAGACAGTTGGTAGACAGTTTCCGAGGTAGGCATAGGCTTCAGATATCCATTCAGGATCAATACCTGGTGGGGTAAGCCAAGGATTAGCTACACACGTATGAAGTCATTAAGACAGTGGGACCCAGCCATGGGGTCAAGGGCCAGTGCCTGGTGTAGCACCATAGAGAGACCAGGCTTCAGGCAGCGGTGTGTCAGGTTAGGTGCATGTTGTGGATCTTCCATGGGATGAGTAGGCTAGTGAGTCAAAGATGATTAGAGGTACGCTATGGGCATGGACATGATTTGAATTGTTTTGTTTTCTTTTGGCATGGAATGTTGAGGCATGTCTGTTTTGAGTGAATGAGGTGCACATGATATATATGGACTGAACTGATGTCGTTCAATTGGTTTACACCATTCCAAGTGTGTGATTATATATATATATATATGAGGTGATTGGAATCGGGAGCATTTATGGATGCATGTTTTGAGGTGCTTAGGAATCAGGGGATCTAAGGGATGTAGGTTACATGAGGAGCCTAGGGAATTGAAGCATTGAGGTTGTAGTTTTGTGATTGGGTTTTGAGGTACCAGGTTGTTTTGAGAATCCACGGGATACGAGACCTTGTTGTTCCATGGGTTCTATGGGCTCGATGTGGGAACCTATGCGGTGTGGGATGTGATTTGGTTGTTGGAAGCAACACAAGAGCACCTGATGAGGTCTGCGGTGACGATGCATCATTAATGGACCATGGGTATGAAAATAGGTCATTAGACCTTTATTGATATGATATTTGGGTTGGGATTGACCGGATTAGGCAATTCCTAAGGTGGGGAGCCCCTTTGAGGAAGTTGGCATATACCCTTGAGGCCAGGGTAGTCTGGGTTATTTGGATGAGAAGAGTATGTTTGGTACCATATCCATGTTTTTTTATAGCTCTGGAAAGATCTATATTGATGTGAGGAGATTATAATGACCTGGGTTTTTTTGAACGGGTCAAAATCCCTACCCTATATAAATTTTTCTACTAATGGAAATGCTACTTTTGATTCATTGATCAGAACTCAATTATGAGAGTTCATTTGGACTTAAATGGTGTTTTTGGAATATTTTGGAGTCTATGAGAGTGCCTTAGGTTTTTGTAAGGGTTTTGGAACCTTCAGAGTCCTAAAGGCCTAGTTTTTGGGAATTAGGTGCAGGCACATGGTTTAGGGGAAACGTACGAGTAGTGGTGCATGACCATGTGGACTCATCTGTAGAAGTTATATAGGGCTTCACATGGTTTTTATATAGTTTGTTAAACCATGTGGAGTGTCCATGAAAGCCTAGTGTCTCTATAGAGTGTATTACACATGGTTTCAACATAGTTTAATAAACTCTGTGGCCCTATTAATGAGGAAAATTACCATTTTCCCCTTTTTCTTATTTCCTTCTTTCCTCTGGTGGATTTTAATATAACTCCTCCATATAACCTCCATTATTTGATCCATTGGTGGATATATGACTGACTCAATAAGGCTATCCTTTTTCACCCTTCTCTTCGTCTTGGTTTTCACTTTATGGACCACTTTTTCCGTTCGAACTGATTTCACGGTTAAATATAAAAACACAGATCTATGTCAATCGTCTTCAAATTGGACTTCAATATTGGACATTCCTATGTCTACAAGTGTAAGGTGGGTTTTTATACCTTGTTTTGAGTTTTTTTGGACTTTTTGGGTGGCTTTTCCTAGGTCATATTTTTTGGTATTTTTTCAGAGACCCCATTATACCTCTTTCTTCATAAAAAATGATTGTGTGTCCTATAGGATGTTGTTTGACATTCCCAAATACATTTTTCTATTGATCAAGGCCAGGTTAGAGGTTGTTTCTCAATGGGTAATTTTGGTCGGGCTGCCAAAATTGTCTAAATTGATTTTTTTTTTCATTAAATGGATTTGTCTAATTTAATCTGTATTGGTTAAATGAATTACAGGAATTCAATGGTTATATATTTAAATTTTGATGGCTTTTTGAGTTGTGAAATTCAATTGACTAAATTGAATTTCTTTTTTAAAGTGTTCCATTTAAATTGTATGTATTTAGTTTTATGAATTGCATGAGATGGGACCCAAGGGGTCATGATGGTCATGTCTCGGGATGTTATTGGATGGAATAGCCATCAAGATGGGGTGTCAAGGATGTTGGCTAAGGTGAAGAGGCCATCAAGTTGGGAAATGTCCATGATACATGGATGGTATGGCCATATGATTTGAGAAACATGGTCACAGGGGCACGATGTGCTAGAGATGGTGTGTCTTAGGTTCTTATTTGGTGATTATAATTCACCCATGATGTCTAAATAGTATATTGATTCTTGGCACACAGGTAGACTCTGTAATGATGCGGTTTTGACCGATCATGTGGGTAGAGGCCCCTGATGTTTTGGGCTTATGTATTTATAGTTTAGGGGTGATTTTATAGAAAGTCACATGGAAGGTGTGGAGACTTCAGTTAATAGCGATGAAGTTATCGGGTTAGGGAGATAAGGATCATCATGATTGAGGCCATGGGCCTAGATATTTATTTGAGTATAGACATCATTGTTACTCTAGTTGTTGTTCTATACGTCTATGTGAGCTTTCGAGTAGGGGTTTGTGGGACTGGAATGCTATTGTTTGGGTGTGGCTTCAGGATGCCAGTACTTTGAGACATGATGTTTCAAGTGACATGTGGGACCAGGCTATGTGATTGTGGTAGAACCTAAGGATTCAATATGAATTTCTGACTACAGGGGTACCTTGGACCATTGACCAAGGACTCCCTTTGTTTCTGAGATTATGATATTGACCGAAGAATGTTACACTCCCTGGTGGCTGTTGAGCACCAATGGAGGTTGTGTTGATTTATTACATCATATGATTTACTTTACTTAGAGATTCATATCTGCTTAAACAATTATACTAGGTACACACAATTGAGTGTTATCATACTAAGTTATGTCTCTCACCCTGCACGGGCCCTTCAGGATAGGTATAGACTTTATGGATTTACATATTGGTAAAGTATTAGTCTTAGGAGTTGGATCATAGTGTTGTTTGGCATGGAGATTGGCATGGACCTTGAGGTCATTCCTAGATTGAGTTTTATTTAGTTTTTCTTTAGTTTTAGCATGATTATTTTCTATGTAGCTATAGTGGTTAGAAAAGGTATTCCTTGAATATTGACATGTATGACCTGCTTTGGATGCATGTATTTCTTGTTTAGTTTGAAGTGGTTACAAGTTATGTGATGTCATGTTGTTTTGTTTACATTTCATTGCTACTTCAGTTTATTTATCTCTTCGGTTGTTTATTTATATTGGATGTGCTTCTACT
Source organism: Viscum album (assembly GCA_963277665.1). Taxonomy (NCBI): domain Eukaryota; kingdom Viridiplantae; phylum Streptophyta; class Magnoliopsida; order Santalales; family Viscaceae; genus Viscum; species Viscum album. The sequence continues at coordinate 1,496,124,045 of OY728122.1, read as the reverse complement.
CTATGGGTCTAGTTAGAGTCTATTGATTCATTTATTTCTGATGAATTTTATCTTATTATGATTGGAATAGTATATTATCTATTCACAGAGGGTACAACCTCACCACAATATAGGTTTACACCCTCATTTCTAGTTGGTGGCCTTTAGAGTTAATGTAGGTGTGCCTAAGGCCAGTGGAACCTAGCCTGTTATCACTATTTGGGTGGCTGTTCAGGTTAGGGATGCCATATAAGAAAGTTATGATATTTTAAAAGAATGGAAAACTAATCCGGATGTATATTTTTTCATTTGAAATTATTGATCATATCCGGACCATAGATTATTTTTTGGAACTTCGACATAACCTATATCAAGTTCACAATATTTCTTATGTATCTCTACTAAGGATGTACATACATGAGCCATCTAATGTACTAAACTCATAGGTCATAACACTGGAGAAATATCTCTCCTATGAGGAAAAACTAGTGGAGATTCTAGATCATGTTGAAAAATTCATGTGAAAAAAGACCACTCACCTGTTAAAAGTTTTATAATGTTGGTGCACTTTTTTCTTTTAAAAAAATCGATGTGTGATCTCTTCCCCACTTATAAAATGCCACACCTTATCTTCTCTTCTTCATAGTTAAAAACCCAATTGGTTAAACCCACTGAAGCCAAAATTCATTCATTATATCATTAACCAAATCCAATATTCTTTTTTTCATTATAAATTCCTCATATGAAGGATTTATGTATGAACCTAAAGAGGTTATCTGAATAATAGGTAAAATTATTAGTCTTTGGTTTTGTTTTGTTTATTCTTCTACCACTTTCAAATATTATTCATCTATGATAATATTATAACACTAGTATCACCCATTTACTATGATTTTATTATATTTTTAATAACATATATCCTTGTAATCTTCTATTAGAAGTGGAAATGAAATCATCGATAGTGTGTATGATAGAGTCCAACCTTAGGAACTGATATAATTCATTTTCCATCCCCACCCCTCGCAGCTAGACATAATGATGAAATTAATGTTTATATATGATATTTATAAAATTATTATACATATATAATTATAATATCACATAGGCCTTCTTCCCTTATATTTCATCAGAAAATGTTAATGTCTCTCTTGACTGTATGTGCACAACCACCTCCATGAAGTGATGTGGTACATTTTTCATTTTATTTTGAAAAGGATTGTAATTATGAATTTAACATCTTAAATTGGGTCCCACATACCGGTTCCCCGATCTAGTCAGTAACATGAACTCAGGCATGCCTCCCTATATGCCAAAGAATAATAATCAAAAGTGGGGGTCAATATCAATCATGGGGAGACTATACCCACTTTATCAAAGTAGTGAAATAGGTGAAATAAATTAGAATAACCATTGTTATAACCAATGACCAACCAAAATAGAATCATATGAAAACCAAAACATGAAATGAAATATCAAATATTAAATAGGTGATACTCCATGCCAATACATGTCGATTTTCAATATGAAAACCCCAAAATAAATAAAGACACTGACAACTTCCAAGAGGGTCCTAAATCAAATTCTTGTTCCCTTATCCGAGATCCATTCCAACTCAACCATAAAACCTAGGGCCTTTCCATTATACTATATTGTAACCATGAAATATATTTGGGTACCAATCATAAACCCTGAGTATGGTGTGAGTAAAACTTAGTATCCCACCACCAAATGCATCTAAAACAATATCCTTTCAAAACATTGTAACAAGTTGTATAAAAAGAAATAAAATTAATAAAGTAAATATTTTACATTTATTCAATTACTATTTATTTAACCACACAACCCTGGGGTTCCTGGGGTGTCACAACCCCCTCCCCACAAGGTGTACCCCTCCTGGGTTGTCAATGTGATAAGGGAGATAGTTACCCTTGAGTCCCGCCTCCAGTAGGCCCCAAGTTGGCGACTAGCATAGAGGGTATAGTAAACACACAAATAGGAGGCATTTCCCTCTAAGGGAACTCACGCGAAAGACAGATATAAGACATACACCAACCAACTCCAACCCATAATGAAACATAAAAGGAATCCTAAGTAAACATATATAATGTCATGCAAAACTACTACAACTAAGAAGAAAAATTTCAAGTACCAAAGGAATGTAAAAAATAGCAGTAACCACGAAGCCTGAACAACTCCTGCAACCCCAAGAAATTATTAACCAACCTGATCTCCAAACTGCACCAAGTGACATAAAAAACTGTTTATATATACTTTGGGAGAGTATAACAGTATACTCAGTGGGATCCTCCATAGAGAATCTCATGGAAAAGTAAAGGAATCATGCTAAATCATAGTGAACAACAAGTGATACAAACTCGTCATCTAAACGGGTATTCTATGTTCCAATCCTCACTATCGGTACTATCACCAAGAATGAAATACAAGATTATATAATATAGTAAATAATATGAAGGGTGCCCTTCTACCACTTCCCCATTAATTTTCTTCTTTTCCCCAACATCATACATCCTAAGCATCTCTCCCTAAAAAGGCTAGCCCGCAGACACCTGGGCGAAGCACCGCAACATGCACCTCATATAGTAAAACCACCATGTCCATGCAACAAAAGTTACCAGGTAGTTTTTGATAGCCACCACATCTCTCATAACGTGTATCGTACGTCAGGTATTAATCCTCAAGCCATTATAGCTCATACACTGAGTAAGGATCCTCAAAAATTTACAGCCTATAGACGTTACACATATAGTAGTCCATATAAAACTATATACAGAATATATGTGTGTGAATAACCACAAGCCATTACAACCCTCTTCACACATATATGGGGAAAACTAAGCATTGTGCCTACCAGAACAAGTAACTACCAAGATAAGATAGTGGGGCCAAAGGGGGTAGTCATGCATCCATCCTCCCACCAGAATGTTGTGGAAAACACCCCTCAGGGTTCAAAATCCCCAGGGTGTCAGTTGGCCTAACTGATGAGGTGGAGTAGCGTATAGAAACAAAAAGGTACATAATATACTATAGCTCATAACCACATTATAGTATTAACATAGTATTTGACTCAACTGCAGCTAATGTCTCTCAGACTCCCGGCTGCCACTTCTATGACTAGGTATCCTATAATCACAAAACCATTTAAAGAGCATTATTACATTACATAATCCCCTTTTATTAGTTTCACAATACATTAATTAATTATTTAAACATTAATTAACCATTAAAAAATCCACATTATGTTTCATTATCATCACACCCAAAGTCCATTCTTCCTTTAAATTTCAACCTCATCATTATGTCCCAGAAAGCTCTAACTCCATGGGTTAACATCATTTATTCAATCATTTATTAATAGCATTATTACTTTCCCATATTCCTAGCCATTCTAGAAAAACATTTTAAGAGACTAAATCCAAGGGGGCTCAACATGGTGGGTAGTTGAAATACCTGTCGAGTCTTTAAACCCTATAATAAGAGTGTAGACCAATCCTCCCTTAAGAAGATAAACACGAAAAGCTTGTGTCATAATCTATAAATCTTAACCCATTTTGGAAGGAGGGTAAGCAAGACCAGATGCCTTGAGTAGTGGGGAAATTAAAGTAGATAAACAACCAACAAGTTTATTAGATCATCCAAACATTTACATCCAACCCATTTCATCATATCGGGTGTCCTTCCCAGCACCCACATGCCTAAGTTGATGCATCTAACCACTCTAGGCATCAACTTCTACCACAACCAATGGGCCTCCCTACCACCACATATCATAGCAGACATCTAGGCTTACATCAAAACCCAAGAAGTAGGAAAACAAAAATCAGATCAATTGGGCTCTTTTCACATAAATAAGGAATCCAACCTTCAAACAAAATGAGCTCTCATAGCTCTAACCATAAGGCTCTTAGCCTTTATTAGAGAGAGGATAACTCAGATCCCTACGATGAATTATCTTTTATCAAAAAATAGTTTTTTAATACATCTTGAATAAATTGGTTCATTAATATTAGGTTCCAACTATGGGAAACCTAAATTGAAAGTTATCATAGTTATCTCAAATCGATTAAACATGATTAATAAATCAATTTTATTTAAATTAAAATACAACAACAACAATCGGATTCATTTATATGCCTCTTTATCTGTGAAAGATAATTACAATTAATCCCAGTTTAAATTATTTACCAATTTCTATCAAGAAAAAAATGATAAAAAAATAAAGCATAGACATCACATTATCTAGTAAAACAAGAGGAAATAACATACAATCGATACCGATTGATTTATCCGGTTCAAATATTTATTATGTAAATTCTAATGTGGTCCAGTGGATAAATCATGCTTACTCTATGAATTCATGTAAAATAATAGAGAATAAAAGAATCCCCTACTTTAAAAGGTTTTCGATGCTCTGTTTATGGGAACAAACCAATAAAACAGATCACGATCACCTCTCTTGGAGGACTGCATCCATCCGATGATGTAGAGGCACCACCACACCAACCAACACCCATGAAAAGTTCATTAAGAACATGGAGGTAGAATTACATGATAGGGAAAGGATAAATAGAAGGAGATGAACCCAAAATAACAATGATAGATCATACCTTATACCAAAAAATGATCGATACATCTTGGTTGCACCAAAACAGGGGGTGCGCATGTAGCAGGAAGAAACTTTAAGGGGAAATTATGCATGGATTAAGGTTCGATCACACCACTCCTATGGGAATGAAGAAAGGATCATGAATCTTGTACCCGATAACAAGGAGGAAAATATATCATCCCTTTTGAAGATTTAACGGATCATATATTAAAGATACGCTAGATTTTACATTATAATAGGGTTGCATTAAATCTGGCAGCTTGACCAAGTAAAGGCATCCTAAACCTTATGGTATAATAGATATGGGCTTTGAATTGGCCTTAAATCCTTTAAAACAAGGCTTTTAATTCATTTTTTGTCAAATAAAACATTAAATCATAGAAACTAGAAAAAACCTAGAAATTTGGAAATGGAAATAAGAAACAGTCCTAGAAACGCTGTTCATGATAAATTTTCTATGACACCATTTTTGTGAGACAGTATATGTGAGACAGTATCTATGAGAAAGTATCTGTGAGATAGTATCTGTGAGATAGTATCTGTGAGACAGTTTTGTGAGATAGTTTCATGAAATAGTCTATAAATTTGTAAAAGTGTTGGGTATAAGTCACCTTGACCTATCAAAACACCTCAAACACTAGATTTCTGCAAATTAATGGACCAGATAGGTTCGGTCCATTACATGAGCACACCAAAACTCTCAATACCTTCTTCCACCTATAATAGAGTATGAACTATCCCCATCGGATATCATATATCTGAATTCCATTATTACTATTCATTATCTCAATTCATATATAAATTTTATTATTATCATTCACTAACTCAATAAACATCTTAATTCCATTGTTACAATTCATTATCTCAATTCACATATGAATGTCGTTATTACCGTTCGTTGTCTCAATTCACTTATGAATTCCATTATTACCATTCATTGTTTCAATTCACATCTTAATTTAATTGTTACCATTCATTGTCTCAATTCACAAATGAATTACATTGTTACCATTCATTGTATCAATTCACACCTATCAATATATTACAATATATCATATATCACAATATCAAATATATCACAATAGAACCATTAATTAATTCACCAATTAATTTATATTACTCATAAATTTCATACTCATAACATTCCATTAATTCATTCAACAATTTATTAATCAAATTAAACCCATTAATTATTGCAACAATTAATTAATCACAGAAATTCAATTAAATAATTAGAAAATTAATAGATCACATTGATTATATTAACTAATTCAACAATTAATTAATCACATATATCCCATTGATTAATTCAATGATTAATTAATCACATAATTTCCATTAATTAATTTACCAACTAATTAATCACATCAATTACAGTAATTAATTCAATATTTAATTTATCCAATTAAATCAATTTAATAAGCACATCATTGATCAGTAATTAATTCATAAATTAATTAATCAAATTTTGAAATCTAAATATCACAATAACTAATCAAATAATTAATTATACCAATTCTATGATCTCAATATCCCTATATTTTACAATCCAGAAATTAATTAGTTTATCTAAATTAATTAATTCCATTTATAAAACTCAATTACTAATTATCTCAAATATGTTCTAGAGTTACATACATTTAATTGAAATAAATTATTTGGGATTTAAATAATAGACCATGTACCTCAATTCGTTCATAAAAATTTTCCAATACAAAACCTCAATTTGAAAAGGAAAAATTTAGAAGGAAGAGATCTAGAATGGAAAACTAAAATCAAAGATCAACCAATAAATATCCAATAATCCTATATCAAGATTCTATAAAACAAGATCTAGATCCAACAAAAAAATGGATACAATACCTGTTAAATATGAGGGACATATGTTAGAGAATAAGGAAATTGCATAGAATAAGATTCTTTTACTAGGAGGGGTGTCGATATTCAATCTGCCCTTTCATTATCCATGAACAGAGGTCAGGAGTATAAAATCATGTTACTATTTTTAGGTATTCCTAAACCGTCATTTTTATTAATAGTTTTTTGTATTTAATTTGGGTTTTCTTCATGTGAAATATTAATTTTTTTTGAATTTTCTAGTATAGGGCACAGTTGCAACAAGGTTTTCCCAAACCGTGCACCTTATCCAAAGAAATTAGGAAACCCAAGGTAGTGAGATTTTACATGGTTGTCACACCGTTAGTCAGTCCAAGATACCCTCTAGTAGAAACTATGTGACCCATTTAAAATGGGTGTACATCCAGTTCACACAGTTTTTTCTAACCATGTGGGTCTTCCTAGGAAACCATGCGTACAGGAATTTATGATATCCAAATTTATATGAAAAATTACCAAACCCATGTTTTTTATCTTGGAAAGATCTCCTTTTACTGAAAATCATTTCTCCCATCCTTAGAGCTCCCAAGGAGGATTTTTTCCCCTCATATCCCTCTTGGATGTGATGAGAATCTAGAGGAATTCCCTTTGATCTCATCATGATTAGGTTCCTTCTCATGATCTCATTCTCCTGCAATCTCTCTTATTTTCTCTAGGGTTCTTTAGATCCCTATATTGATTTAGGGATCTAATACCCTCTTTTTTGGGATCTAAAACCTATGTTTAATTCATGTTTCCATGATCTTCATTATTTATGGACAAATATCAATTAGGGTTTTGTGTTGTGAGATTTGTTGGATTCTGAGGTAGGTGGTTCCGTATAATGACCAATTTATTTTAACACTAAATTTTTGTTTTAAATTAAATTCATTATTTAAATAAAATTAAGTTTTTTTATTAAATTTATTTCAATGATCCAACTAAAAACCTAATTCCATTGAATTAGTGTTTTTTGTTAATTGGTTTTGGCTTGAAATTGGAAAACATGCAATTCCATTGAATTGGGGTTTGTTTATAGAAATTTATAGAATTTAAATTATTTAATTTAAATTTAGTATTGATATAAGTTATTTCGATTAAATTTTTTAAATTAACTGTGGAATTGGTTTTGATTGAAAATTATGAAAACCACCAATTCCAGTGAATTGGGGGTTTGTGATGAAATTCATGGTTTTTAATGAAAATTAAATTATTGAGTTTAATTATAAAATGTATTATGAAAATGAATAAATTGGTTTAAAATCCTTATATTGAGAAAAATAGATTAAAAATGTTTTGATGGAAACCTTATCGTTATATGTTGGTTAAAAGGCATGTTTTTGATTAAAAACTGTTATGGTTTTTAAAGAGAAAATTGGCATATTTGAAATGGGGGATGTGATTTAATATTATTTTAAGCACTCTTGAAATAAATTGCACATAATTTTTTTTACTTGATCACATGTAGGACTTAGGTAGTTATTGAGTTATTTGAGGTGGCACTTTTTGAGTTACAACATTCTAAAACATCATATCATCACATCATCATTACTTGATGAGTCCCCTTTTTCATAGTCCCAAAGGGGAATATGTATATACCTTCCATTTCATAGTATTTAATACTTATAGAAAGGAACTATTTTACCTATTTGGAATATGACCATGTTTCACTCTTGTTTATATTTCAAATGTATATATATGATACTGTTGGAATTTTTTTTCCTTCCTTGAGAATTTATATAAACTATTTTATATAAATGTGTTTCTTTAATCGATTTTTTGAAAATTTCAATTTGTGTAAATAAACCCTTGTTCAAAGGTAAATTTAGACATTTTAAATTTATTTCCACCATTTGAAATGTGAAGCATGAATTGGTAAATATTTTTAAATTATTTAAATTATAAATCATTATTTGTTTAAATATGATTTTTATATACCAGACTTGTTTATTCTAAAATTTAAAACACATTCTTGGTGAATTTGATATTGGATTGTTATTATGGAATATTTGGTGAAATCTTATTGGGCTTTTTCTCAACCCCTACTTGAGCCTTCTGGTGTTTATAGATTATCTCCTTCCTGATTAGAGTAGGGGAAAAAGGATCTCTTAGATGTGGATCTAGATTTTTAACCTAGGACATGGTGAGTTACGTCTGAGTTGGGGATTGTTTTTTTACCTATTTTGGTACTTTGGTTATAGTAATTTGGGTTTTATTTTCTATTTAAATTCTATTACATTACTCCAAGTGCAGTTTCTTTTGATATGCATATTGTCATGTCACTTTTTCTTCCGCAATGTTTGTGAAAAAACCATTCCAATGTTCGGTTTGTATAATGCTATTTTCAAGTGGTCTAACCATGGGGATCGAGAACCCCCTTTGGGTTATGTTAGAGTTGGATCAGTTATTAGGTTATCAATGTATCTGGGTTGGTTTGTGAAAAAGTGGCATCAGATCTCCAGTTTAAAATTTTTTCTTGAAGTCAGTATGCAATTATGAAATCTTGCCAGGACATAGAAGTTAGTTTTGATAGAGTTCCTAGCTAGATCTCTTGGTAATGAACCTTTAGTCCCCAGGTTTTGTTAGGAAATGACATCTTGAATATTATCTCTATTCTTTCCCTTTTTAATTTGGATAATGTGAAATCCAATTTTTTTTCAATATGTGGGATTAATTTACCAAGTTTCTCAGTTTGAGTGTAACTTGATGTCTTCCTAATTTTATACCGATGTTGTGTAGAATCATGCCTCTGAAAATACGTCAAATTGGATCCATGGGGAATATGATGCTAAAACGTATCATGTGATTCATGTTATAGATCTGAATCTGGTAGATGTGATTATACACACTATCCAATCTCTAAAACATGCACCATATATAGTTCTCTTTAAGGCACCAGCTATCGAACCTCATTTGGACGTTCTCAAAGTTAGTTCAGTATAGTTCTTTTGGAAGAATCTAGAACCATTTAAAGTCTCAAATAATCCTCACATGGATGAGTAATGGTTGAGTAGTTTGGAATGCTTGTTTGGGTTCATGGAAACATTGTATTTGATCAAAGTGAAGTGTTCAAGAACCATGATGGAAGTACCAAGAAGGATATGGTGGGACACTATGGTGATGTAAAATAATAATGAGGTATTAGAGTTGAATGAAATCATGATTCTTTTCACTAACCAGTTATATCTAGAATCAATGTTGTTAGAAAAGTCTATAGATATGTTCAATCATGAGAAGGTTAACAGGGCTATGATTGAGTACACAATCCATTTTATTGAGATCGTGCATGTCATGACCCATCCCAGTGGGGCCCGAGCCACAAATCCCCAAGACCGCCTCCAATAGGCCAGGGGCTGGTGACTAGAACCGAGAAGGCATACCAGTAACATGGGAGGAATTGCCTATAAACCTGTACACACGTACACACATTTCCAAGCCCGCAAAGATGATAAGTAAAAACTACTAAAATGAAAAGATGCATGCATACACTAAAACCCAACCACAGAGTACGATAGGAAGGTAAAGTGAAAGAAAGTAAAACCCTAGGTCAAAAGTACAAGACCACCAAAAAGAAAGTCTATAACAAAGTCTAACCTAAAAAGAAAGGTGCTGGAACTGCAGTCTATAGCAGTAGGAACACACCTCAGCCTTTCTGATCTCACTGAGTACCATTCGGTCCTGGTCCGCCTCTAATCCTGTCAAAGGCTCGCTCGTCTGCACAAAACACGACACGTGCGGGCAAATCCCATGCAGGGGTGAGTATAACAATACCCAGTAGGACACCCTGAAACCACAAAAGAAATACAACAAGTGAAAATACCACAAAGTAAAGATACAGTCATCTCTACATAGTATATGTCTTCTGAACATGTAACAATAATATCTAGATATACTCATACACAAACGACCATCGCGATACCGCCACTAGGATCCAGCTCGAAGATTCCCCTAAGCATGTAACCAGGAGAAAAAACTCCTAGGTCTGAAGAGAGAGAGATACGAAGTAATCATTCTGGGAGAACACACTCCACAAGTACATTGAGAAAAAGATGCTTAAATGAGGATCACAGCCAAGTCATGGGGTGATTCCAACAACTCAGTCTGAGCTAATCCACTAAGCACAGGATCGGTGCCCGAGTAAAGTTGGTCACGTCGATACCAAGAACTCTACCTAGGGTTCTAGGAATGAATAGAGGATCCAACTCTAAGTCTCACATACAGGATTCCAACAACTCTATTCAAGAAGTTCTGCTGAAGGTATTATACTCTTGAGTAAACGAAATGATACCAGAACCTTCAGGGGAAAACCAAGGGTACGAACCCTAAGAACTAGTCTAAGTCACAGAAGACAAGTGGCTCGATCCATGAAGAAAAGGATACACGGTGTGTAGTACGGTTACACACTGGGTTCCTTGACCCCGGGTGCTGCCCTTGTAAATGGCATGTGTCATTCGTTCAAGTCGTATAAAACCAAACTACACGGCGTGTAGAAAAAGTACATGTCGTGTTCCTTGACCCTGGGTACTGCCCGTGTAACAGGCCCATGTCATTCGTCTTATTGGATAGAAAGATACTACACGGTGTGTAGAAGAATCACATGTCGTGTCCGAGAACCTAGGGCTCGCTCCGTGTATGATGGCCATGTGCCCATACATGGTCTCTGCCCGTGTCAGTGTCGCCTTCCAGGAGTTATTCCACTTTTTTTTGGAAAACTGCAGGTGCACGCAATTTAATTTTTAAATTAAATTCAAACATTTATTCTGGGCTCACCAGGCCTCGGAACAGCACGTCGTCTCAGTGCCTGGTCTCAAATTAATTCCCTTATAATATTAAAATAATACATGGAAAAATCCGGGACATTACAGTGCATTTCTCACCTGGGATTGTGTCGAATGAGAATATGAAGGATAGAAATATTGAGTTAGGAATTCATCAGGATATTCATTCATAGGATTTCTTGTTGAAAGTGTATTCTTATGTTAATGTATTTCATAAATCCCGTATAGTTGAAATGGACCCGGCTAGTACGTCAGAGTTTTCAGGAGTTTCTTTCTCACCCCGAGGTAGTGTCCATTCCTCTAAGGGAAAGAGGAAGAGTGATTATTATAATGGAGTTTATTGATATCAAGGTCATTATAGACCTTATATAATTCCTAGAAGATGTCCTTTGGACTCTTACTAGTGTGGAATTCTTGGAAATTAAAAGAGGTGTTTCACTAAGGAACTCAAGAACTCTAGATCCTGCAGACACTCTGGGAACTTATAGAGGTTCTACTATATATATTCTATACATCATAGTGTCATAGGATCATCCTAGACTTCTAAAATTATGGTGCAACTAGATGCCTCATGTGAAAATGGTATCCATCCACAGGCATCTAGAATGAAGCTACTTCACATAGTGTTAGTGTCTCTAGAGGAAGAAGATATAGTTCTATAGATCGTGAGAGGTACCATCACTATAGCTTCATCATTAAGGAATATTTTATTTTATACTGGTGTATCTAATTTATTTATATCAACCCATATTTTTAATCTTATTAACCTTTCTATAGATATTTTATCTTTCACAATGGATATTACAACACCCATTGGTATAAAGAGATAGGAGGGTCTCTGTAGTCCTACTTGTGTCTTCTCCCTATAAAATGTTGAGCTTTCTTGGAGATTTCTGTTTCAGGACCTGAAACCTCTAGATGTCATATTTTGGTTTTATTGGATCATTGAAAATAAATTTATTATTGATTTTTATTTTTGATGGGTCTCCTTTACTACACCTAGTCGTGTGTCTCATGTTCGTCAAGGATAATGGGACCTAAGGTCGAGCAGGCCAAAACCTTTGTATCTAGAGTTTTATAAATTAATATCGGTTCCTTCCTTTGATCTGGAGTGAGAATATTTGAGTGGTGATCTCCCCCCTAGTTTTCATCTAGTTTCCTAATATTTTTCCTTCAAACTTATCAATTTTTTTACTGGTAAGGGAGGTCGAGTTTTCTATTGACTTAATTCCTTGTACTTAGCCAATGTTTTTCCATCTTACTATATAAAACAAAGTGAATTGAAAGATATATTGTCCCAATTGAATAATCTTCTTGGGAACGGTTTTGTACACCCAAGTGTGTCACATTGGGTGGCGCCGGTTCTCTTTTACAAGAAATTTGATCATTCACTTTGCCTATGTATTGATTACCGAAAGATCAATCAAGTTGTGGTGAAGAACAAGTATCAATTTCCACGTATATATGATATATTTGATCAGTTGAAAGGGGAAAATTGGTTCTAAAATATTTATCTTTACTATATTTACCATCAATTGATGTTAACATAATCTATCATTTAGAAAACCTCCTTTCAAAGTAGGTACACTGATTATGAGTACCTTGTTATGCCCTTTGTTTTAACGATTTCTCCTACAGTCAATGTGGCATTAAAGAACTAGATTTTCCAAGAGTATCTAGAAGAAATTTTTGGTAGTATTTGTCCATTAAACCATATTCTACTCTAAGACCAAGGAGGATCATGAGCATCATATGAGAATAGTTCTTAGTAAGTTGATAAATCGCCAACTCGATGATAAACTTTTGGAGTATGATTTATGGATTATGGAAGTAAAATTATTGGGACATGTGGTGTCAGAACATTGTATTTTAGTTGACCCTAATATGATGAAATATATTATGACATGGGAACAACCATGGAATATTTTCAAGATTTGGAGCTTCTTGGGTTTAGTAGGATATTATCGCTGGTTAATTAAGGACTTTTCAAAGTTGGATTCTCAGATTAATGCTATAACACAGAAGTGATTAATGTTTTCTTGGAATAATAAACATCAAATTTATTTTTTTATATGAAATTACTTTTGACAATTGTCTCATTGTTGACTCTTATAGAGGTCGGGTAGGGCTTTCTGGTCTTCTAAGATGCATCGGGTTCGGTTTTTGGATTTGTTCTTATATAAGGTAATCATGTTATTGCTTATGGATCTCATCATATTTGGACACAAGAGAATTATTATCCAACTCATGACCTTGAAATTTTATTTGTCATGCACATGCATAAAATTTGGTGAAATTACGTTTATGGAGAATGTTTTACCGTATTTTCAGACCACAAAATCTTGAGTTATATCTTCTCTCTAAAATATTTTAATCTCTTCCAGAGGTGTTCGGTGGAATACCTAAAATTTCTCGACTTTGAAATTGCATAAACCCTAGGGAAAGGGAATTTCATTGTATATTCTTATAGGAGGAAACTTTGGACCAAGTTAGTGAAATAATCTTTGGATGAGTGGAATTTGATGGCTCTCTTTATAGAGTTTCATATAAGAGCTCATGATGAAGGGGATGCAATTTCCTTAGCTAGTGTATTTTTGGAATCATCTATTCTCAAAATTATTATCTAGAATTGGTCTCTTGATGATGATTTTTATAGCATAAAATAATCTATTTATGATGGGGAGACAGTTTCCTAGTTTTCATTCTCCAAAGAGGGTATTCTTTGTTATCATACGTTGTGCCATTATCGAAAAGGAAATCTATGATGGGTAATTTTCATAATTCTCAGTGTGAAGATCACATAAGAACCACTAAGATGTTCTATGATATAAAAAAGTAGTTCAAGTGTCCAATTATGAGATGGTTCATTTCTGAGTTTGTCTCTCATTTCTATACATGATCGTAGGTGAAGGATGAGAACCAAAATCCTTTGAGTTTATTATAGACACTTTTATTTTTTACATAGATGTGGGATGAGATATCTATGGGAATTTTGGTTGGGTTTACTCATCACAAGATAATGAATAACGTGATATGGGTTGTGATCGATATGATAACCAAGTTAGCTCACTTTATACCAATTTTTTATTTATCCTAAGTTGTGGAATTAGGAAACCACTATGTGAAAGAGATTGTTCATTTTCATGGAGTTACATATGATATAGTCTATGATACAGATCCCTGGTTCACTTATCATTTTTGGAGAGACCTTAAGGAGGCATTTGGATATCAAATCCATTTGGGTATGAAAAACCATCTGTAGTAAACTTTCCAGATAGAATGAGCTATATAGATTCTTGAGGATATGTTTTTTCCAAGTGTTCTCAACTTAAGTGGGGCTTTTGATGATCACTTGGGATTGGTTGAGATTTATTATAATAATAGTTACCAATCTATGATCTAGATGGATCCTTTTGGGGCCTTGTATGGTCATCCTTCTAAATCTATATTGTTTTGGTCGTAGATTGGTGAATGTTCTTTGGTTGGACCAAGTATGGTGAAAGATATATAAATAATGATTAATTTGATTTTTCAGAATGTGTTTATGGAACAAAGTCAATATAAGTCTTATTTTGATCTTCGCTGAACAACTTTTTATGTTTTAGTTTTTGACCAGGTGTCCTTTAAACATTCACCATGGTTGGGTCATCGACGTCATGGGAGGTAAGGAAAACTTCCTCCTCATTTTGTGGGAACATTCAAGGTTATTGATGGAGTGGGGAAAGCTTCATACCATTTAGCACTTATACTATAGTTGAATTTGATATGTAATGTGTTTCATTTATCTTAGATATGGAGGTAGCTATCTGATCTATCTCATGTTCTGAGTTGGCATGATCTTGAGGTTGAACCTCATTTATCCTTGACCATACACCCAGTTTGGATAGTTTATTCTTAATACAAGGCACTTCATTGAAGGAAGATACCTTTTGTTCATGTTATATGGTAGCACAGTTCTAATAGTCATGAGACATGGGAGAGAGAGGCATTGATGGAAAGAAGTGGCCTCATATTTTTGGTATGGAAACCTCATTATAGGCTTTTTGGGGAGAGAAAGTTTATATGGTGGGGAGGTTATAACACCATATTAATATTTTCAAGTATTCCTAAACCCTAATTTTTATTGATCTTTGGTTGGGATTAATTTGTGGCTTCATCGAGTTAAATATTAATTTTTTTTTCAATTTTCTGGGCTACTCCACGTTTGGCCCGTGGTTTTCCATAACTGTTCCCCCATATAAGAGAAAAACATGAAACCCAAAGAAGTGGGATTTTTTATAGTTGGAACATAGTTAGTCAATAATTTCACCTTATTATTAGAAACCGTGTGAATAACTTAAAACAGGTGTATGTTTAGGCCACACAGTTTGGTCTAACCATGTGGGTCTTCCCAGGAAACCAAGCATACAAGATTCTATGTGATCCAATTTATTATTCAAAATCCCTGAACCCATGTTTTACATTTCAGAGAGACCTCCTATGAACCAAACTCATTTTTAACTTCCTTAAAGCTTCCAAGGAGTATTCTTAGCCCCTAGGATCCCTCTTCGATGTGATATGAAGACAGAGGAATGCCCTTTGATCTCCTCATGATTTGTTTCCTTATCCTGATCACATTCTCCTGCAGTATATCTTCTTCTATCTAGGGTTCCTTGGATCCCCATATTGATTTATGGATCTAATGCCCTCTGTTTTGGGATTATACACCTTTGTTTGATTCATGTTATTGTTTTGTTCTTTCTTCATGGAAAAAATCTGGATTAGGGTTTGGTGTTGTAATATCTATTAGATTATGAGGTAGGTGGTTCCATACGATGCCAAATTTATGTTTCCCTAATTTTTTTTAATTAAATTGATGACTTAAATTCAATTTCTTGATTTTTATTATATTTCATTCAATGATTTTATTAATACCTGAATTCCATTGAATTTGGGTTTTTTGTAAATTGGTTTTGGCATGAAATTGGAAATCACCCAATTCAATTGAATAGGGGTGTGTTTGTGGAAATTTTTAGAATTTAAGTTATTTAATTGAACTTTTGTATTGATGGAATCAATTTCAACAAAATTTTGAAACATTATTATGGAATTGTTTTTGATGGAAAATTGTGAAAAACCCAAATTCCAGTGAATTAGGGGTTTTTGATGAAGTTGATAGAATTGTATGAAAATTTAATTGTTCAGTTTAATTGTGAAATGGGTTATGAAATTTCATGAATTGTTTTCAAATCCTTATAATTTGAAAAATTGATTAAAAATGTTTTTATGTAAACCTTATGGTTTCATCTTGGTTAAAAGCTATGTTTTTTTATTAAAAACCTAGTATGGTTTTTAATGAGAAATTTGGGTTATTTGAAATGGGGGATGGGGTTTAATTGTATTTTAAGAAGTATTAAAATAAATTTCACATTATTATTTTTACTTCATCACTTGTATGCCTTTGGTATTTAGGGAATTATTTTGGGTGGAACATTAAAACATAAAACATTCTAAAACATCCTATCAGAACATCATTATTCCCTAGGTGATGGTGATGAGTCTCCTTTTACATAATCCAAAATGGGAATATATACATAAATTTCATTTCCCAGTGTTGGATCTTTATATCCTAGAACTATCATACCTATTTATAACATGACCATGTTTCTCCCTTGTTTGTATTTCAAATGTATATATACTCCATTTTTATAATTGTTTTACATTCCATGAGAATTTATATAAACTATTTTATATATGCGTTTATTTAAGATATTTTGTGAGATGTACCATTTTTGTAAAGAACTCATTATTTAAAGGTAAATTCAATCATTCTAAATGTATCTACATCATTTGTAATGTAAAGCGTGAATTTCTAAATATATTTTCATCATTCACTTGTAAACAAGATTTGTTTAAATATTCTTTTAGTATGTCAATACTATTTATTTTAAAATTGAAAGCACATTCTTGGTTAATTTGATATTTGAATCTTGTTATGGAATCTTTGGTGAAATCCTATTGGGATTTGGCTCACACCCTACTTGTTCCTCTAGGTGTTTGTAGATTATCTCCTTCCAATTTTGAACAAGGGAAAAAGGATATCTTAAAGGTGGATCTAGCTGTTGAGCCTCAGACTTGGTGAGTTGCATATGAGCTTGGGCTTGGGTTGTTTCCCCTATTTTGGAACTTTGGTAATAGTACATTAGTATTTATTTCATGTTTGACATCTTGTATACTACTCCTAGTGGATGATATTTTGACATTCATAATATCTTGTATGTTTTACTTATGAATTTTTTGTGGAAAAATTGTTCCCACATTCAATTTTTATGATGTCAAGTGCTAGTTTCGGACCTGTGGGGATTGAGAACACCCTTTAGGCTATGTTAGGGCTAGTTTGGTTATCA
Source organism: Viscum album (assembly GCA_963277665.1). NCBI lineage: Eukaryota > Viridiplantae > Streptophyta > Magnoliopsida > Santalales > Viscaceae > Viscum > Viscum album. The sequence goes on along the minus strand of OY728122.1, from coordinate 1,496,106,403 downwards.
GGTTACTAGGTTATCCAGGCTAGTTCATGACACAATGGACTTGGAATCCATCTGGGAGCCTCCAAAAAGGAGAGAGAAGGTTTAGGATAAAGGTAGGGCCAATAAAGAGTTAGTACAGGGGGTTCAAGAATATTTAAAAAATAGTTATAATTAAAACCCCTTGAACGGTTTCTTGGGAAAGGGTGCACGGTTTTCCAAAAAATGTTCCTTGACTATGTGAGTCTTATGGGGGTTCACAGTTACTCATAAGAGGGAACACGGTTTGAAAAAATATTCACTAACCATGAAATCCCTCTTTTTCTGGGGTTTTATGCTTTTTTGTTTAGGTAGAATGGTTTGGGAAAACCATGCCCTAACCATGCACTTTCCCTCTTCCTTCTATATCTCCAAATTTTTATCCAAATGCAACCTAAGGTACATCACAAATAAAAATTACTCAATCAAGGGAAAAAGAGTACCTACAAAAAGCATGATAAATCTATAGAAAAGGTCAGAATCTTACAATCTCCCCACCTTATGAAATCTCATCCTAGAGCTATACTCCCAAGAATCTCAAAGATTCCAAGCCAAAAAAATATCAAGCCACTAAGCCTGCAAATTTTCTTCTCTTTCCCATGATTCCTCCTACACATACCCATGTTTCCACAATACATGAAGTAATAACATGGTGTTTCCCCACAATACATTCTCACTATGATCCAAGAAATGTATTGGATCTACCTTAAAATATTATTCAACCTCAAGCTCAACATCATCCACATTGATCACATGATAAGGGTTGGTGTTATAACGCTTAAGTTGTGAAATATAGAAAATTTCATGCAGAGCACCAAACCTATGTGGAATATCCAATTAGTATTCCACTGACTTCATTCACTCCAAAACCTCTAACTAACTAACAAACATGGGAACCAACATTCCCTATCTCTGTATCATGGAGAGGCCTAATCTAGACGACACCTGAAGGAATACATAATCAACCTCAAAAATCTCTAAGGTTAATTTATATCAATCAATACATGAATTCTATCTAATATGAGTTGTATCCATACATTTTTTTTATTATCTGAACCTGCTTTGATCTCCAATGGCCTTAAAGCCTTTATTTTTTATTGATTTTTGATAATCCACCTTTCAAGTGGTAAGGTGGAACCCTTACAAGGCCCGTAGGCATAAGTATTACATGGATCGTGGGCCTTAGAGGAATTTATTGCCTATAGGCTTTCAAACATTACATAAAACACATACTAACTACTTGGAACTACTCCTCCCCAGCATCTTCACTGTGAAATCAGCTCTCCACCTTCGCATGGCTATTCGGATAGGTTTTCTTGTTCATGCACAGGCTTGTCCTGATATTAGGTGTCATACCCTCTCATTCTTGCAATCCGTTTAGCTTCTGATATGGTGAAAGCTCTTCGCTCATACTCCTTTTAAAACTTGTTTCTTGTAGGTTGTCTAATTTACATCGGCACATAAGGTGGCCCAAAGGCCTTGAGGTGGCCCTAAGGCCTTACTGACCCAAAGTCCTAGGTGGCCCAAAGGTCTTAAAGAACTTAGTGACCAAATCGGTGGCCCGAAGGCCCAAACAGGGTAATATTCCTGGCTTCTACAGTTCCAAATAGTGTCTGCTACAGTTCCCACTATAGTACTGCACAGTTCCCACTACAGTTCCTGCTACAGTATCCCAGAAATTATCCTCCACATGGATTTGATCCTGGGTCACCTGGATGCACATAAAGGGTCCTCACCAACAAGGTTGAGTCTCATGTGCCTAAATGTGTCTAAGGTTTATACTCGACTCCTAAAGGGGGGCCCACCATGCCCGGAGTGCGCGCAAAACATTCCCCGGCTAGGAAAATGGATTTGAATCGCCCTGTGCATAATATGAACAGTGTCTGATTCTGGCGGGACTCGAGCCTGGGCTAGTTTCCATGGAGAGAAAGAGGTAAAACCAGTGGGTAGCACTCGAATAACACCCCATAGGCGCTGAACCAACTTTGAATTATCATGAAAAAGACTCAGTCCCATCTGTTCTGAGCCACTTGACTCCATCCATCATAGGGGTGAACTGCAAGGCCTACAATAAAGTGCCTCATATATTTTCATCTGAATAGTTTCATGATAACTGTTCTTATATGAAAAATCCACCAATTCTTGGTGATTCACTCATGATCCACCAAAGTCAAGGACACATGTTCATAGCATAGCCACATGAACTGTAATAGTACACTTGGACGTCCCATATATTTGTGGGTGGAAATACATACTCTGTAAAACATGTGTACCATGAACCATCTATAACCCCTACAAGAATTGAAAAGTAAAAGTTGAGTCACAATATAAAACTATAGTATGTGGAACCCCATGCAGATAGAAAATATCCTAAATATATAATTCTTCTATCTGGTCCACTAATAAAGTCTCTCATACTGGTAATAAATGTGCTACCTTTATGAAACAGTTAACAACAACCCAAATAGTGTCATTATTATAAAGGAATCCTTAGGATTCCTACCTAAAATTACATAGTCACATTATCCAACATTCATTCTGGAATGGGAAATGGTTGTAGAAAACTTCAAGGCCATTGATGCTCAGCCTTCACTTTATGGAAGGTATAGAATCATGTTACAAACCCTGCTGTCTCATTTTTCATGCCTGAGCACCAAAATTTTCATCGTAGGTCACATTACATTTTGGTCACACTAAAATACACCACCCACATAGAGGAATGAAATTCACATATCATATCCTCCCACGTAATCATTGGAACAAAAACCTAATTCCCAACATAGATGATTGCATCCTCATCTATAGTCTAATATAAAGGTGTCACCCCACCTTTGAGGGTTTCCCTAAACTTCAAACATTTTGGATCCTCATACTATCTTCCACTAATCCAACTCAAAAGTCCAGACTCCACTAAAAATGATACAAGATTCATATTCTCCTGACTCTCCTGAACCATAACATGCATCTCATCTGGGAATTCCATCATATTCCGCTCAGAACTAGACTCTAAAACCTCCTGAGTCTGAGTTTTCCTACATAAATCATTATCCACATTATTTTTATTCCTGATAATATATTCTATGTCCAAATCGAATGACTACATATACTTAACCCATCTCCACTACCGAAGATTCATGTATCACTGTGAAAATATATACTTAAAGATCTTGTGATTGGTATAAAATGTATAAATTTTGGCTAATATATCATTCTGGAAACACATCAAATGAAAAAAAAAATACATCTAAATCAAGATCATGTGTATCGTAGTTCTATTCATGTGGCCTCAACTTTCGAGACCCATACACCATAACCTGATCTCCCTACATCAACACTTCTCTTAGACCAATTCTATACACATCACAAAACACCATATACTCCTCTCTAAGATCAGGTAGTATCAAGATTGGTGTTGTGGTCAAATTACTCTTCAGCTCCTAAAAGAATTATCACATGATCCAGACCATTCAAACATTACTCCCTTCTTGGTCAAACCCAAAAGTGGTGCTACCAAATGGGAAATGCTCTGAATCAACCTCTAATAATATCCTGCTAACACCATAAATTTACATATATCAAAATTATTCTTGGGATACTCCCAAGTTACAACTTCTTGAAACTTATTTAGATCCACTAACACACCTACCTCAGAAATGACGTGACCCAATAAGTGTATCTGATCAATACAAAAATGAAACATAGATTTATTGGTGTGTAGTTAATGCTCTCACAATATACTTAGGATGATTTCAAGATGTTTGAAATGATCATCCAGAGTCATTGAGTACACCAAGATATCATAAAAAAACACCTCAACAAACTTATCCAAATATTGATGCAATATTAGGTTCATTAAGGAAATAAATACGGTAGGATCTTTCTTTAACCCAAATGGAATTATGTTGAACTCATAAATTTCATAACTAATTCTAAAACAAATTTCTAGTATAACAGAGTTTTAAATTATCAACTAATGATACCTTTCTCTTAATATAATCATTAATAATACACAAGCTCCCCTCAACTAGTCAAATATATCATCGATACAATAAAGAGGATATCATTTCTTCACATTCATCCAATTCAACTTCTGGTAATCAACACACAAGAATAGATTCAAGTCATCCATCATTGTAAAAAAAATGGAGAACTCCGAGGCAACATAGTCAAATGGATAAACCCCTTATACAACAACTCTTATAGTTGAGTCTTGAGGACATGAGGCTCTTTCGGTTATATTATGTATGGTGGAATAGAAACTAGATCTTCCCTTGAAATAATCTCAATCGTAAATTCCATATCCCTATCAAGTGTAAGTTCCAATAAGTTTCTAGGAAAAACATCATGAAATCTATCCACTACATGTGTATGGACATCCTACATAAAAACTCTTCTATCAAATAATAGACAAGAAACCTGGATAGTGATCTCCCCTAGTTTTTTATGAAATTTCCCTGCATGGTCCACCTGGATATCCCACTCTCCACATTGAATATATTTTCCACCCTCGGGTGATGTAAAATTCTCATTTATGTGGTAAAAAACAATGTGGTATCAGTATTCTTTTAACCGGTAAATACCCATAATTATATCAAATCCTTTCATTTTGAGGATATAAATATCCCATAGAAAATGATACTCCTCAACATTGAGAGAACACCCCTTTCCCAAATAGATGTCCCTTGACCATACCCCCAAAGGTGTATCTACCAACATCACCCCACTCACGAAATCCACCTCAATACTCAAACCATTTAATATTTCTGAAGATATAAAAGAATGAGAGACACTAGTATCAAATAAGATACTAAATAACATAGAATATTTGATAATAGTACCTCTCAATGTCGATGGTCCAACCGCGCTATCCACCAGTGTAGAAAGAACTTCATGTAACTGTCCTACCCCTCTTCCCTTTGAAATAGTTTGAGCTCTTTAAGTTGCACACCCCTAATGGTATGGGAACTCTTTCCCATATGTACCTCATATGCAACATGTACCTCTGCGACGATTAGAACTCTATCTATGAGAAGGATGTGGTGAAAAAGATCATCTTCATGCACTCTGGGTCAATCTAACTCTTCTGTCACTGCCTGTATGTTGTGGGTTCCTACAGAACTTCTATATATTTAAAAAATTTTGACAGTCTGGGCACAGTTCTGGTGGTTGGGGATAGATTCTATAATATAGGACCATTCTACCACACTTGTGGAAAAGCACTCGGGTAATATCCTGAAAAACTGATCCTTCCCCCTAGAAAATATTCCTATCATCCCCCTATCCAACATTCTCATAGTGACACTTCTAGATCTTGAAAATCATGTCCCTTGATTGTCTATTAGCAACCATTTATCCTGTACTAGAAGCCTCCATCAGGTTCTACTCGATTATGAGAGATCGATCCACCACAATAGCAAACCCCTCTAACCAAAAGAGGATAACATAGTAATTAATCTCACATTTATGTCCATCCTGGAAACGCCTCACCATAGTTATCTAATCCCATACCCATGCTGAAGATAAGAACTATAAATATGTAAAGTGTGAAACATATTATATCACATACATAATCCCCTAAGTCAACCTCATAATCTCAGATGTTGTTTACTTCCTCAATGGATTTGTGTAGAACTGATCCAGGAACTTCTCCAAGAATTCCCTCCATAACATAGCATTAGCCTATCTAGTCCAAGATTGAATGTTCAACTAGTGCTTCACTAATACTCATAGAATATAATCATCTTACTTGACCCTATTCTTAGCAAGAGACTCTAAATGGCCGTGTATTTACTACATAGACTCAATCCAGAACTCTTCTACCTTAGGTCCACCCACTCAAGTAAAATTTGGATGGTTCTGTAACTAAAACTCCAATATAAAGTTCGACGTACTCTTCACAACCGGCTTTGGGACTCTTTACATAAATTTTATAAAGTGTGAAAGTTTCTCTCAGAACTTCTCTCCATCTTCTTCACCTAGAACTATCGGTTCCTCGAGTTCCACTACTAGAGGAGTATCTCTAACTATATCCTCCAATCATCCTTTCAATAAGAATCTACATGGAGAATATCTCTATAATCCTAAACACACATATCAGGACACATGACACACCTTTAACACATTTATGTAAGAGGATATCACAATATTGCACAACCAATATTTTCCCCAAAACTCTCCACCCAGTAAAAAACAATGTGTTATCACTACCCTTAACCATCATATGTCTTGGTCATTGTTAAAATGTAAACACATTATCAATATCAAGTTTATCATTTGAAAACCATTTATTCACACTTTGTATAATTTTTTTAAATTCCATAGTAGGCACATTTTTTATTACAATTTTCACATGCTAGGAAATATAGTTCAATTTCAACTGCTTACCTAGTACCCGTTTCCCATGCATGCCTAAAATGATGCATGTCACAAAATAATCCTGAGTACATCGAATGATTCATGCTTACTCAAATCTCATTCCATTTCGAGCCAAGAGACAATTCTAATAAAATCTCCAAATCAATAATCACATCACACAACAAGGTAATCTGTCGAGGTGAAATATAATAAATTGTAATAGCACATATCCATAACAATAATCCCACCCTAGGTGCTTAGATTTTACCCTCGTATATGTGTTAGATACTCCCATGCATGAGCACTTAACCAAAACCTGACTCATCATATTCTCATGTATATTTTTACCATGTTTTAAGACAAAATAAAAAGAAAATTAACCTTTTTAATATGACTTTGTAACATTCTGACCCATGTTTCACACACCAGTGACCCGATCCAGTTAGTCATATGACCTCAGGCATGCCTCTCCATACACTAGAGGCTTCTAACAAGCAGTGAGGTTAAATATCGATCATATGGAGACTATAAACTCTCTATAAAAGTAGTAAAACTAAGAAAATAAATATGAATAGCCAATTATATAACCAATAACCAACCAAATTAGAATCACATGATCATCTTAACATGAAATATAGTATCCCAAATTAAACATTATATATTTTATGCCAATACATGTCATGTGTTAGTATGCAAAACCCAATATAAATAAAGACACTAACAACTCCCAAGTGGGTCCTGAATCTAAGTATAGTTCCCATATACATGCTTCATCCCGACTCAGCCATCCAGCACAAGGTCATTTCCCTTATCAAGTTTTTCAACCATGAAATATATTTGGGTTATGATCATGAAGCTCGAGTAGGGTGTGAGTACAATTTCGTAGGCCACCACCAATGGAATCTAAAACAATTTCCATTCAAAACTGTGTATTCAGTTGTATAAAAAATAAATACAACCAATAAAATAAAAAATTTACATTTATTCAATTACTATTTATTTAACCACATGACACCTGGGTTATCTAGGACTCCTAAATTCTCAATACTTGATTCGACCCATACCAGAGTATAAACTATTTCCAAGGAATATCATATATCTGAATACTATTATTACCATTCATTATCTGAATTCATCACTAAATTTTATTTTTACCAATCATTATCTCAATTGACAGTTGAATTCCCTTATTACTATTCATTTTCTCAATTCATATATGACACTATTGGAAAAATGACATATATTCATGGTTCAAAACTGTTGGTATAGCCCCCAAAACCATTGGTATATGTTATAACCACCATTTTGGGAACCATGGGAAAACAAGGCATTTTTATAGCTCCATGGCCTGTACCCATGGTTTTCCAAGTCACTGGAATATTTTTTTTCCACTATGTCATAGCTCTATACCCATATTTTTAAAACTGTGGGTATAGGTTTTCAAAAGAATCTAATTAAATGTTTCGATATCATTACCTCCTCCTCTAACACCTATTGTCTCACCACTCCATTTAATTATCTTATATATATATATATATATAGCTAAATATATTATCCTAAATCATAGTTATATGATGGAAAATTATGGGAATAGGTGTTCCCATGAAAAAAAAATGGGTCCTGTGAAAACAAAATCCTACCATAATGCGGGAAATCTATACCCACAGTTTGGAAAATCGTGGAAATGGGTCCTCAAAAAACAACCATATAGCCATAGTTTTACAAAAACTGTGGTTATAGGTCTCAAAAATCAACCATATACCCACAGGTTTTTCAAAAACCATGGCTATAGGCACATTTTCCAATAGTTTGAATTCCATGTTTACCATTCATTGTCTCAATTCACATTTGAATTCCATTTTTACCATTAATTGTCTCAATTCACATATGAATGTCATTGTTACAATTCATTGTCTCAATTCACATCTGAATTCCATTTTTAACACTCATTATTTCAATTCAAATCTTTCAAAAGATTACAATATCTCATATATCACAGTATGAAAATATCAAATATATCACAATATCACCATTAGCTGATTCACCAATTAATTAATCCAACTCATCAATTTCATATTCATATCATTCCATTAATTAATTTAATAATTATGTATTCACATCAACCACATTAATTAATACAAGAATTAATCAGTCACATAAATTCTTTTAATTAATTCAACAATTAATTAATCACATCAATACCATTAATTAATTAAAAAATTAATTAATCCATTTATCCCATTAATTAATTCAACAATAAATTATTCACATTATTCTCATTAATTAATTCACCAATTAATTAATCACATAAATTACATTAATTAATTCAAAAATTAATTGATCCAATTATATTAATTTCCTAATCAAATTAATCACCAATAATTAATTCTACACGTAATAAATTAAATCCCATAGTCTAGTATCCCCATAATTAATTAAATGAATAATTATTCCAACTCAAAAATCTCAATATCCCCAAATTTCACAATCCCTAAATTAATTAGTTTACCAAAATAATTAATTCAATTTACGAAACTCAATTTCTAATCATCAAATATAAATTATACAATTACATAAGCATAATTTAAATAAATACATTGGGATTTGAATAATTGACCACCTACCTCAATTCTTTGACAAACACTCACTAATAGAAATCCCCAATTTAAAATGGAATGATGAACAAACAAGATATAGAATGGAAACCTAAAAATCCAAGATCAACCAATCAAGATCAAACAATCCTACATATACAACCTCAAAAACAAGTTTGATATCCAATAAAAAAGTGGATTAATACCCTCTACATGATGAGAGAGATATGAGAGAGAAGTAGTAAGACACACAGTATAAGATCCTGTTACCAAGAGGGGTGAAAATCTTCAATACACCCTTCAATTTTATAATAATGGATGTCAATAGGGCTTAGAATCCATCTTCGAGCCTCCAAAATTGAGGGATAAGGTTTATGGAAGAGTTAGAACTAGTTAGGGGTTAATACATGGGGTTTATAAATTTTATAACAAAAACTCATGTTAATTGAAAACCTCTACATGGTTTCCCTAGAAGGGGTGAATAGTTTCCCAAACCATGCATCATAACCATGCTCCTCTTCTAAGGGGGGTGCATGGTTACTTCTAATATGGGAATATTTTGAAAAACTATGCACTAGCTATGAAATACTTCTCTATTTGGGGTTGTATAATTTTCTAGGCTAGGGAACACCATTTCGGAAAATTGTGTGCCAATTATGAAATTTCCCTCTTCCTTCCAAATTTCCCAAATTTCATCCAAATTTACCCCAAGGTAAAACCCTAAAAAATTACTCAAATAAGGAAAACTGAGTACCAAGAAACAAGCCTTGTCCATCTCCATAAAAGGTCAGGATATTATAAAGAAAACTTAAATGAATATATATGTGATATATAGGATATAAAAATTATTTTAGAATTGTTAATTTATATTTTCCTTTATTTCATTTAATCTTTTGAGGAAATGGAAACAACGTTCATGCATACATATGACTTTCCATCTCCAAGAATGTTGTAATTCATTTTATATATCTAACTAATAAGGATTAATATAAATACATACATAATGAATACGTATTATATTTAAATCATGGATAACATTTGGGAGATGATGGATCCATGCTCAATGTAAGCGGACTGGAATTATAAAACTAAAACAAACCTAAAAAACAAATCAATTATTACATAAAAACGTGGTATTAAAAGGTAATTGTTAATAAAAATGTGATAAAAGGTTATAATTAAATCATAAATGGTATGATACATATTATTATGTTTATTTAATATATTTATAATAAAACAATATCTATTATAAATGAGGATCAAATGTGTACAAAGAAAGTCGATACTTAAGGTAAGGGATATTTTAGTCCCTCTTTTATTTCCGGAAGACATATTCCTTATTCACAACCTATTTTATTTTATATAGTTTATATACTTCCCATGAATGTATATTATGATCCTTATAATTTTAATTACATGATACATGTATCAACATAATTTTCTTCCTTTCATAGATCTTACAATTACAATGATGCTAATGTAGTAAATGTTTTATTATACAATCCAATTATTTATCAGGATTATTTATGATAAAGATTATGATAATGAAATATTATGATATAAATCTAGTGAAACTCATGATCTTTCTTATCCACTATTTATTTAATTAAAATAAATTTTCCCATTAATTTTCCCCACCTTATGTACTCAAAGGTCCAGCAGAATGTTTTTAAGAAAAATCCACATTATTTATCACTTTGGTAGAATATCCATTTACTTCCATTTCCAAGTTTTATAAAAATGTTTTTAAGAATATTTTTACTATTCTCAAAAGATTTTTTAAATTAATTTTTTCCCATGTTTTATTTTTTAAAAAAAAATAAAGGGATATTATTTTTGTTTTCAAAACGAGTCACTTTTTTTATTTTTTTTATAGAATATGTGAAATGAATATATTTTTTTAACATGTACAGAAAAAAAAATATTTTACACTATCCTAGCCACTAAATATTTAATTATTAATTTATAATATTACAATTATATTTTAGAATAAAATTATTTCAAAAATGATATGTGTAATTTTATTTTTTAAAGGGTGATTATAAAATATAAATTTTAAATTATTTATGAAATTTTCTACATGATGTTTTAAAATAATTTTCCATCTATGATAATTAACTTTGTTGTTACATATTATTTACTAATTATATGATCAAATGGTACCATAAATATTATTTCTCTATTTAGATTATGATTGTGATGAAAATATTTTCATGAAACCCATTCTATTACTATTAGTTTTACATGTGATAAAATTATGAAATGTTTTGTAAACTTGTTTCTTATCCCCATGTGATGTGTGATTAAGTTTTTATGAATAAATTTATTTAATGGGATCTAATATGATTAATGGTTTATATTTTTAGGAAATAATATATATGGTTTTCATTATGTTAAGGTGGTTACATTATATACAAGGATGGTGGTTACTTTAAAACCAAGGATAGAGGTCATGTTATAACCAAGAGAGGGTGGGAGATATATCTCTCTATAATTTAATAGGTAATGATTGATAACTCATGAGAAAATATTTAATGTGTGAACCTAATTTCATGTTCACATGTTTGTGTGGGGACCTATAATTTATGTCTATAAAGTTATGAAAAGACCAAATTTCATACCCTTAAAATAATTAGTGATCCTTTTTCTATTTATACATTTTCAAAATGTTATAATATTATGTGTATGTCGAAAATAGAAGCCTTATTTCAATATTATTTTCTTATGGATCATGTTCATTGATTTACTTATTATTCATGTATTGTTAAATACCATATTTATGCCATGAATGGTGTTTATGATTTGTGATATTGATTGTATGGTTTTTAAATATTATTCTCATTTTCTCATACACTTATACTCATGTTATGTGGATATCTCCCATGGTTACCCCTACAAATCATCTGAGAACACCATTCATTATGTTTCTTTTCCTTAGGTTATGAAGAAAAGAATTATATAGGTTATTCTTATGAAGTGTACTATGTTGGAAGATATTTATGGGAAATTTAAATAATATTTCATGGAAAAATAATATTATATATTTAGTCTCAAAATACACAAAACCATTATTGTCAATGTTATCGTATTTTTTAAATATGTTTAATATTTTTATAAAAATAAGTAATATTTAAATATTAAACATTTGGGTAATTATTATGAAAACCATTCATAGGGACCTAGGATTATCATACATGGATATTTAATCTTTTTAGATGAATATTCATTACAATATAGAAAAAAATTCCTAAGGGCCATAATAGTTTAGTTCCTTTGGAAACTTGGAACGAAATCATCTAATCTGATGAAATATCTTCAACATCTCCCATAAAGTTAATCCGCTTCTATAATATTCACAAACACATAGTAATTAAAACAATTCTTCATAACCTAGTGAATGGAAACATAATAAAGGGTGAAATCAAATTCTCGGTAAGGGAAAAAATTTAAGATGCATAAGCATGAAATTTTCATAAGGGTATTAAAACAAGAACATAACAATGAAAACCCATAGCCTTTATATCAATGATCATAAACATTAATCATGGAATAATGATTGGAATTTCATAAGACATGAATAATAAATATATCAAATAACATGATTTATGAGTACATAACATAGGCATAAGACATATATTTGTTTCATACACACACACAGAGAAAATATTATGTCCATTATACCCACCATGACATTCATAACATGTTGGTCTTGGGATTACCATCCATGTACCTAGTCTGGGCTTAGTATGAATACCTTTTTAACTCTTTTACACTCTTGGTATGACTTCCCTTATACCCTCTAATATCATAGAGTATTTATCATTACCAAATATATTAGTGAGAGAGATAAGACCCACAGTTCATTTAAAAAACAATAATTAGTTTTTCCAAAAAATCATAAACATTAATCATACCATAACCTATCAAATGAACTGTGTATCATAAAAATTTCATCACATATTAACCAATAGAAAAGATATAGCTTCCATAAACATTTCATCATTGAATAACCAATGAGAACAGGTTGTTTTAATAAGAAATATTTGATCAAAACATAAACCATTTAGAGAAAGATTAATAATAATATCATTGAATCATATTCCTTTTAAAGAATAAGTAACTTTAGATAATTTCCTCATATATGGAAAATAATTTTTAAATGATAATTTAATAATTTTCTTTAGGAAAACATCCTTTTTTATTTGAAAATTAATTTTTAAAACAAAGAACATTTTGAAAACTGTTACCTTAAAAAATAACCAATAAAACTTATAAAGGGATATTTGAAAATAATTTAAATCATGTTTTAAAACATAAAACATTTTTAAAATAATTTTCCTTGAAAATAAAATTAAAATATCATTTACAAACATTCCTGAAAACATTTTTATATTTTTTTTTGAATAAAATAGATTTTTGATTGAAGAGAGAAATTTGGTGTCCCCCTCATTGGGTTCCATCTCCCTAATCCACCCTTAGTGGTGTCTGGATCAACCTTCATGATGTGAAATCTTCCCTTTTAGAGAAATATCTCCTAGGTTAGTTGTTAGAGGAATTCCCACCCATCCAATGGAAAACCTCAATGCCTCCCTCCTAGGGGTATACCCCTTCATTGTAAGAAAACTTCTCTTTATGAGACACACCATTCTAAGTCCATTATCATTGGGAATCCGGACCTATATATTCATTAAACCTTCTAGATGCTCCATAATAAGGATATACCAATCTGATCCACCTTCACTGGTGTTATGATCAGTGTTCTCCATCTCTAAAAGATGTTAAACATATGATCCTACATCTCAGAAATATCTTAAACACATATCCTACCATGTGTTAATCATAGGATGCCTGAGGAAAACCGTAGAAGTTATTCCTCTGGAATAAGGTTCCCTGCGATCGATGTGGGATTCCTCGAGTACCCCCCCTCCCCCTAAGAATCCCTCTTATGAGGAAGAATACATGTGCTCAAATGTTCCTTAATCAAGACATTCCACTGATTTCCAACATGACTACACTCTTAATAGAAGGTTTCTTCCTTATATATACCCCTTACAATGTCTAGACATGAGTAGAATAATTAACCAGAGTCTATAAATTTATGTAACAAGGAACGAGTTTCTTGAAAAAATTATTAATATATAAGGGAGACCTGAACTATGTGAAAAATTCTGAGGCGGAATCCATGGAAGGAGAAACTGACATCCTATCATCCCATTTCCATCAAGGAGCATACATCTCTGAATAATTGATGAATTACTCCCTCCATTGGAAAGTGATAATGAAAGGTACAATTTCCCACCAGTGAAAGAAAACATACTAAGGTGACGCACCTTGGAGAAAGAATCATAAAAAGTAATGATAAACTCGACATGAAATATTCTTCTCATTATGGTATTTGTAGCATTCGAGACATCATAAAATGAGTGTGTCACCAGATATAGCTAACTAGCGCCAGGTCTCACCATGAAAATAGTGGGTCTAGTGTGGATGTCACCAGAGTTTGGGGCAGTTAATCATTGGTAATTCTGATTCATGGCATCGTCATCATGGATCTCTCTCTCCAACCATAGAAGACTAAAATTCATTGGGGGTATTGGTCATTGTTTTCCCATTATCTATATTGATGTCTGAATCATCCTTGTTTATAGGAACCAAGACATAATAAGTCAATCACCCACTGCATATAGATGTAGGGGAAGGAGGAATAACAATGAAGTAATCCCATATGATTCCACCTCTTCCACGGCATCAACCATGACCATGAAAATTATACGACCATGAACCACTGCACCATCAAAAGTTGTCCAAATGAGGATGATCGATCCACTCATAAAATGGTACAATCGAGAGGGGTTCATTCCCATGAGGGTCTAGGATCGCTAGGATATGGAGTATTCAAGGAATCTCCATCACTATCATCCCAAGGGCTATGTAGGGAGCCACTTCTCCCCATTATGACTTCAAACTCCTTCAGGAGTCTCTCCTAGGAATTTTCGTATCAATCACTCCCCTATTCCAACTAGGAAAATGGATATCCAATTAATATTGACTATGAATATCACTTGGGATCCATAAATGCGGGATCCCACTAGGACACATCAATTCCACCAATGACTAGTTCATTAGGATAAAGAATAGGTGGTCTACAACCTTCCTCATTTGGCCTCAGTCTTGATGACCTGACTCCAACATCAGACTCAAGCTCAGGAAGACTCAAATTAGGGAGAATACTCTTCCACAGCTTTAGTGGACCATGCCACCAATGACGCATACTACCAGTTCCTTACTACTACAGAGTAGGGTAACTTCAATTCCTAAATGGGATAGAGACCTATTCTTCCCCATGGTTAGGATGGGTTGAGTCTTTCGATAATTGATGCATCTAATAGCCATTAAGGTCATACCTATGATGATGATATACAATATAATGTCCCTCCCCATAACATCACTAGCTAGAGTTGAGGACATCTTCATTCTTACACTCAACATTGAGGTGAACCCCATGTCCTTATCACGGACTTAATAGGAGGTCCTCCCTGCTTTGTTGAAATCCCACATTAAGGTCCCCCTCATGTCTATGGTTCCCAATATGGAGGTCCTCCCCATTTTATGGACCATCAATATGAAGGCCCCCCTTACAAAATAATCATCTTTGGTGGACTTCCTCCCCACTCCAGCACCTATCAAAGTGGAGGTCCTCCCTAATTTTCCAATGATCAATACAAATTTCCTCTCAATTCTATAGGAATCCATTTTGTAGATCCTAAAAATGTTCTCACTATCTCCGGAAATGATCCTCCCCACTCTAGCACTCCAAACTATACAGGTAATCCCCATGTGTTCACTAACCAGTATGTAGGTCCTCCTTATATCCATGCTACTCAACAAAGAGTTCCTACTCATATAATGTTTGATATATGTCCAGGTTCTCCTCGAACTTCATCTCACTAGGTTGAAGGTCCTCCCCAATCTCATACCTGACATGGAGGTCCTCCCCATGTACTCATTAATTTAAGTAGAGGTTCTCACACTCTAGTCAGCACCCGAAGTGGAGGTCTTATCCACTCTCACAATAGTCCCAGCATAGGACCTCATTATTTTGATAGAAACCAATATACATGTCCTCCCTATATTCCATCCAACTCAAGCAGAGGTCCTCCCTGCTCTATTACCCACCCATAGGGAGGTCCTCCCCATGCTAAAAATCTACCCTACCTTGACAGGCCATCCCAAGGAAGAAGGGATAATTGTCTCCACAGAAATAAGAACTTTGAGAAGCATCAAGTCCTTGTTAATATAGTATTTTTTCAAATTATAAAGTATAATGTGACTCAATTGTGGGTCATTCACCCTGATCCTCTACATCAGAGTCTTGGGAAGAAACACAACATTTTATTTTCATCATCCTAGAAGTTGAGATACACTATATCCCTGAATCTCGTCAAAGGTTCATGAATGTTTAGGAATATTTGGATCCTTTCCAGAGTCTCATAGGGAATCCCTCTCTATCATTGCAAGTTTCATTCTCTACCTCGACATGATATCACAGAGAGTTATTCTGGGGAATGTTATGTGATGAACACCCATTAGATTCACCACTGACAACCACTTCCCTCACACTTGATGTAGTGGTAAATACCCCATCTTTTCAGTACATGATGATGCGGTCAACAGAACCACTGAGAGACTAACCATTGAGTGGAATGTAGTTAACTCATGAAATGTTTTCTCCACCAGGTAGTCCACCACAAAAATGGTCTATATTAGTGCTTCTGAAAGTTCCTTAGCTGGCCCTGATCAAAGAGTTGGGAAACTGAGAGTCTCACACCGCTTCTGAGCAGAGAACCTTGTGGGACATTCTATACTTTGATCATTTGTCTGAGATTTTATAACCAATCACTACACCCAACTTTAAAATTTTAGGTTCTCTCACTTAGGATGAAGTTTAGTGATTCCTCTAAACCCTATGGGTGATGAATTTCCACCTCCATGTCTATCATTTGTTATATCCAGGTAGTTAGGTGCATTATGATGACATTGTCTAGCAGTGTCTCATGGTTGAGTTAGTAGGGCTTCCTTCGGATCAGTACCCTATATCACACAGCTATCATTAGACCCTTAAACAATGTTGATTTCTTAGATTCGCTGGGATCAATATAATTATTGAAGAGGGAACCACAGATGGTCAAATTCATGCATGGGGAATTATGCTACTCTTCACCTCAATCCCATCCTACACCAACATAACATTTCATGTGATATTGAGGATATTTTGTCGGGTGTATTCATGGTGAATAATTATAACATTAATCCTCTCAAGGATAAGTACAAAAATTTAGGTCTTGATGAAGAGGAAACATCACCTAGGGTAGCACAATACCATTTCGACACACATAAGTGCATCATCACTTTCCAGAAAAGGTAGAAACTTGGCCTTACAGATTCCATTGAGTCATTTCCCTTTAGTCAATACCCCAATAAGGGTAATGTATCGACTTGGATGTCTAAACCCACTAACCCATATAGTTCAGTGCAAAAGATGGATCTTAATCCCATCAAGGATACGTTGCTCCAATATCTTACAGAACAGAAGAAG